>CM068367.1:301582985-306535485 GCA_034769895.1 Magicicada septendecula | reverse complement strand
GTTCAAGTTTATCTTGAGCTCCTTAGCTACCTCTTTTGGGGTGACCAGTTGAATGTCCTCCTCTTCATGGTTTGTATCTTCATCTAACTCTGTATCAGACTGGGTATTATTTGGCTTAAAAATGTCAGCTAGATGTTCAGCAAACGCTTCAGCTTTTTCTTTATTATCTCTAGCCCATGTACCGTCGCTTTTTCTAATAGGTGGTACTTGAGTGATCGACCTTTTAAGCTTCCTCGTTGCTTTCCACAACGAGTACTCTGTATCTGCATCTGCTGTTAGATTTTCCAAATAGGAAGCTATTGATGCTTCTTTTATCTTCTGTATTACACGCTTTAGTTGTTGCGATTTGTTGTTAAGTACAGTTTTATCATTTGGGTTACGTGTCTGTTGCCATTTTCTTCTAGCTCTCCTCTTTTCTTTGACAAGTTCTCTGATCTCTCTAGGATAGTTGTTACCAAGAATTCCATGGGTGATTTCTCTCGTATTGTTCCAGGCTGTAGTTTGAATATTATAATTAAACTTCTCGGCTTCTATTTCTAATTGCTGCTTAGTTCTCAACTGGACATTTAGTTGTATCTTGCCTTCAAGTTCTAATTTGAAGCTTTCCCAATCAGTAGTTTTGTTAACTAGGCTTGGTTTGTTTACTTTTTTTATTATCCTTTCACTCAGCGTCAGTATAACTGCTGAATGATCAGAGTCAAGATCAAAATTCTCCTCGATATCAATAAAGTTCTGCGAGACCCTCCTTGATATGAAGAAATCTAATAGATCTGGAATTTTATTAGGATTTGTGGGCCAGTAAGTAGGTTTGCCTGTACTGTGGAAGCTACAACCTGTTTCTTGTATTGCTTTATTAAGCTCGCTACCTTTAGTTGCTGTACATCTGGATCCCCAATCTTGACATTAAAATGACAATGACATGATATACCAATCACACAAAGAGCTCCAATACATTGTAAGCTATAGAGCGGACAATTTTCAGTTTTTAAACAAATTTTATAGTATGAAATCAAAAATTTCTTTTTGCTTGTTGTCAGTATACACTGAATACACGTGATTACAGTCAATTTTTAACATTCAGTATTTAACATTTAATATTTAACTCGTCAAATACATGTCGCTTATATTACCAAGTTAATTCGGGAATATCAATTTAATAGTGTAAAAATATTTGCCAAAAGCAAATTCGTAACGGTTCATTAAATAATGTAACTTCCTTTCAGCTACCTTTTCAGTTTCAGTTACCTCTCAGCTCTTTCAGTTAACTGAATTTACTTAACATTGAATCCGTAAAATTACGTGGACACACAGAGTACCAAATATTTTATAGTCTATAACAAATACGGTTACCTAGAAATTCCTAATCATAAAAATTCTCTGGTGTGAGCAATGTGTTATTCAACAATATTCTGGACATCTCAGACAGTTTCCCACAGTTTTTTGGCGTGGGCCACAAACGGAATTTACCTTTTACTTTTGAAATTGTTATTTTTATTGTTTCCTTCTAAACAAAATTTTTATTATCTCGGCTTCTAGGTATCTGATTAGAATAGAAAATAAGAATTACGTCTTCATTTTAATTTTTTCTACAAGAATGTACGCAGTTTAAATATCTTTTAGAGTGGGTACTTAGTCTAACAAAAAACAGCAAGTACAAAAATAATTAATATAGACTATAATATATTTACGTAAAAATATATTGCACTAATTTTTAAAATCTATTAAATTTTTTAATTTGCTACACACCTAAAATTGTCTAATAGCGTTCAAGGTATGTGACAAATTTTACATATATTAAATAGAAGAATAACAAAATTCGATTTGTTTCAAAAACCCAATGGATAATTACTTCTGTTCTTTGTACCGTTCAGGGAAATATTTGTGTTCTAAATGTGTGAAGTCTTATGTAAGCACAGCGGTTGAGACAGAAATTAGCAACACTTTATTTGAAACTCAATTTTTTACTTTTGTATTACTTACGTGGGCTTAACTGGAGAAAAGCACTACGACTACTTCTATGCAAAAATATGCAGCTGCTTAGATGTGTATGTGATTAGAGTGCCTCAGGCTCTTTAAAGACAATGTTCACAAACTATGTCTAAGTCGTTTAGATATAAATACTCGTATCTACCCCTTTTCATTCTTCTTCTAATTCTAACATTTCTTCATCTTTACTCTTGCCTCTTAGGCGGTTTACAGTTTGTACATTGCTCGTATTTTTTTCTTTCGAAATCATCAAATTTCTTTCGTCCTTTTTAAACCAAAATTTAAAAACAATTGTAGGATCAGCAATGTAGTAGTTCAATGGTAGAAAGTTAATTTACAAACTTTAAATAATATATAAAAAATTTAAAAAGCAATAATACTATAATGAAAAGTTTTATAAACCTACAGCAAATAAATTTATATTAAACTAAATACGCGTATAATCGCAATACAAAGTACAGGTATCATGAAAACGCTTAGACGTATTCATATAAAGTAATGCTAATTGGATTATTAACAGCATGAGAATAGTAGAAATGTATCGTTTGGGAGAAAACGTGTCCTGTTTACTTGATGTTTTTAGCACAGAATTCAGAATTTCACTAAACAGACAAAATGGAAAACATTTCCCCATCAAAACCTATCCAACACCTCAAGTTAGAGGTAATAATACTTTAAGACACATTGTGTAGATTGTATACAGATTAAATACGAGTTCCTTATAATTGGTACAAGGTGATGTACAACCTTTAGAAAAGTGTGGAATAAACAATAAATTTTAGTCTAAGAATTCAAGTTTTATTTTAATTTAAATTCCATAATTGGCCGTAAGTATTAATCAGTTAGAATACGTCAAGATTAATGCTTCCAGCAGAAGTTACTGTTTGATCTAACAAAATTAAATTGAAATAATGTATCCAGTTTGTTAACATAAATTAAGTTAAAATTTTCATCATTTTCATGTAAAAAGTAACAATCTCACACTAATATTGTGTCACTTACAATATTTCTGCTGGAATATACGTAAGATAACACGTTTTGTGACGTTTATCCCCAACAGAATATTTCGTTACCAACATATTTTGTTATAATGCATTATCTTACAATTGCAAGTAACTATTCGGAATATACTTGCTTTTTGCAAAGAACAAGAAGGTATACTAAAAGAGACTTACGCAGGTGCAGAGGAGGGAGTTCTGAGGGTAGCCTCTTACCGCACCGCCTCTGAACTATCTGTCATGGTGTTCGCTGGGGTTATCCCTATCGATCTTCTTGTCAAGGAGCGGAGAGATGTGCTCCTTAGGAAAGATGACGCCGGGAGAGAGATGGTAAAACACCAAGAGAGGCTCTGCACCCTTAAAAGGTGGAAAATAGCTTGCGACAAGGAGACAAGAGGGAACGCGATTCTGATCAAACACGTAATGCTGTGGATTGAAAGCACGGGGAGGTCGGTTTCTACCTGACGCAGCTTCAGTGTGGTCATGGATACTTCCGATCCTACCTCCAAAAAATGGATAAAGCATTGTCTGCAGACTGCTTGTACTGCCCGCGTATAGAGGATAACGCAGAGCACACCTTCTGCACCTGTGACATGTGGGCCACATGAAGAGCGTCTCTGGTTGCGGCTACAGGAAGGATACATTCAGATAATATCGTCGGAGCCATGCTAAGAGAGGAAGACGTCTGGAATCATATGGCACATTACGTAGATGGCCTCCTCTGGGTGAAGAAGAGAGGCCTAGGGCGTCTATATAGATCAATGTAGATGTGAGCCCATTGGATGTGTCCTAGTCCGTATATGTGTGATAAACGGTCTCGTTTGAGTAGTGTGACTAGTGCTCGTTTGACGGAGGAGGGGTTTTAGTGGGTAATTCACTTGAGGTGGAAGTTCCACACTTCGTGCGTAAACGCATTTTCTCTCATTAAAAAATATCAAACCAAATGACAACAACAAAATTTAAGAACGAATTACGAAAAGGTTTCCTATATCAACATCTACATTGGCTTGTTTTACTTTACGTACAAGTAAATAATTAGTAAAACGATAACCTTTAGAAGACAGTAAACAGTTATTCGTAGAGAAATTGATAATCAAGTTGGAATACAGAGTAGTTGTAGAAATGTTTAATCGGAAGCCAAGAACTACCAAGTGTTCAGGATTTGACAGCATACAAGGAAATTGACTTTAGAGTTGGGATATGGAAAGTAACAAGTAATAATGCCAATATAAGCAGCTAAGGTTTTTTTCAGTTCCGGCACCCTGCTGCTGTTGCCATGAGTGATCATTTTCAATTCCATTTGTGTGTTAATAAATTCTCTTTGCTCCAATCACAGAGTGCAATGAGAAGCTAATTTAACAGCGTAACTAACAGATGTTACTCAGGAATAAGCTTAGCGAGATAGAGTAAAACATTTATATGGGTTCGAAATACGACATATATCACTTTAAATAGCTAAGGTAAAACATTAATTGACACCAGAATATGAAGCAAATATTTCGCGAAAATTCTGAGAACGAGAAGTATGAAATTCTGATTAAACCGTTTTTATGACTGAAAAATGCATACACCTCTTAAGATGTTTAGTGTATAAACACATTGAAACTCAACTAATATATGAGTATTAGTTAGAGACAAATGTAAAGTTTTTATAATGGTAACTTGATAAGGGTAACTTAATATGTAATCTTACTTAATAAGATAAAAGTAAATTAACTGAAAGTAAATTAAATAAAAGTATTTACCGTGTAAGGTGTGTGTGTGTGTATGTGTGTGTGTGCGTGTGCATATATATGTATATATATATATGTATTTACCGGATTAGAGAGGGAGCAGTCAACGAGAGAAATGAATAAGGTGAACTCTGGTATATTCGTGATAGAGGCAATCTCGTGATACTTTTTGTGAAGCTTGTCACGGGTTAACCAATGCTCCCACAAATGCCTAGTTTCTCCATAGAGAGCAGCGCATTCTAACGTTCAATGTGAGGTATTGCAGGCGCCACTGCGACACGTGTTTATTGTTTTGCAACGTTTTGAACTGAAAGGTAAGGAATAATTCTTATATTTCTGTATCTGTTAATAAGACGTGTATTTTTATTGTACCATCATTGTAATTCACTTTATTAAGCATCAGATTTAGTCTTAAATTGTCGGTTAATACATACTGAATACGATGGTACATACAGTATTTTGATAGGTTATGGACAGCGTATACGTTGTAGGAGCTTATCTCCGGATCGTAGTTTCTTAAGTTTTTTTGTTGTTTTCTAAGTAAAGCTGCTTCCTAGTAATGTACAAATTTATTTAATTTTTGACAGTTACTTTTTAAAAAGACATCCATTAAATATAAATCTTCTAAATTGTTTTCTACTAACATTTTCGATAGTTTTTATTTACTGGATTGGATTTCTCCGTACGATTTTAATATTAATCGAGTTTTTAATTTTCATGTTTTTTTGACCGTATGATTTTAGCTTTATTTTACTTATGATTTTAGATGCCACGAGTATGGCTGACGTCTGATGAGATTGCCTCAATCCAGGTAAAGTCGTGATATCACGAATATAGCGGAGTGTTGTCACGAGATTACCTGCAATATCACAAGGTTACCAAGCAAGAACATTGTCTCGAAATTTAATTAAAATAAATATGTTGTTTCATCCAAAAAATTTTAGTGCGATAAAGTCCTTAGAAAACATTCTTTTCACAGATTAAAACCGAAAAAGAAATAAAAATTTTTGGTTTTCACAATTGGTATTTTATATACTTTATAACGAGTTTACCCAAGTTTACCATACGCTAAATTACCGACAACTTGGAAATTCCTAACTGACAGTTCACAAATTAAGAAACAACATATGGCCGCAACACACTCACCCCCACGCACCAAACTTCCCACGGCAAAAATCACAAGGAAAGCAAGATATAAAACGCGCGCCTTAGTTAAATCAACATCAGTACGTCTCGAAAATGTTCCGGGATTACGGAACGAAACGTCGGCAATATAAACATCACATACACGGATGTACCCAAAAACCTGCTTTATGTATATAGATATATAACTAAACCTAGACTTTTTAATTTGTTATTAAAGATGAGTAGAAAGACCTTACTTGAAAGCCATTTTTTTTAATATTTAGAATTCGTATTGTAAAATCTTAGCTAAAATAAATGTAAGAAGGCAGTCGACTATAGCATGTCGTGGTGCGCACCACCGATATCGTGTGTGTCTAAAATCTGGGTATTTTATGTGTTTTTATGTTTCTATTATATTTATTGTTATGTGTAGAATTGTATATACAGTGTTTTTAATATTTTAACGATCGACGAACTTCAACAAGGGATATCCTGATGATGGGGCATATGTCCTGAAACGCGTTGAATGAAATATAGAGAAAAGGCCACCAGACGGACAAGAAAAAGGTAAACTATTTTACTAATTATATACTATAAGTGGCTTGGATACCGAAAAACATGGATCTAAAAGTAAGAAAACCTTTTGTTTCTTTGGGAATACGGAATACCGAGTTAGAGGAGAAGAGATGTGGATTAATAAATTAGAATTACAAAAAAGAAGTAAACAAAATTACACCGTTGTAAACAAACAAATTAACGTATGGGTTAATAAGAAGGGTTAATAATATGATTTCAGTCATTTCAGTTTACTGTAACCAATGGATGCACAATAACATTTTAGTTGTTTTTACTTTTATTCAGTTACTTACACTTATGTGTTTTTCTCTTGCACTTTAACTACAATATCAATTACTTACCTTAACTACTAGTCTGTGGTTGTACAGGGTTTACAACAATTTTCAGATTATTATTATAACAATTTCATTGCATTCATAATTTAATTACATTAACTTTACTGTATTAACTTTATCGACAACATAAATCATTTATATGGAAGCAGAAAATTCTGTAGTTATACAAATGACAGATTTTCATAATTTAATTGTGCTGTAATGTTTCAAAACGAATAGTATGAATTTTTGAAATTAGACAATGAATGCACTACTTGTTAGAAACGTCTCAACTGTAAATGTGCCCGTACGCTTAACTGTAGTGACTTAGTGGACTCATAGCAATAAGTATGGTAAATTTATTTTTCGTACTGGGCACAGCAGCCCGTAAATCAGGTGTTCTGCCTTCATCTGCGAATTTCACTGCATTGGACTAGTTATTATGCGTGATTGAACTATAACAGTACTCATATGAATTCTCAGTTCACTCATTACACCACCCAGCTCATAACACAGCCCCTTACGTTTTGTAAAATTATCACCTTGAACACTAACTGAATCCTAAATAGAATAAGACTAAAGTTTGAGAATTTCTAAATCACGGTATTTATGTAGCCTTATATTTAAAATAAAAAACAAAAATCTAATTAGAAATATTATACTATTTGTGAAACTAAGTATGTGCATATACACAGAATACACGCACGCACGCGCGCACACTCAAACACACAAACACAAAAGAATCTTATTAAATACCAACAGAAAGGAAGGCATAATGGACTAATAAACTAGAACTGGTAAATTTTGTTCGTTCATGTTTCCTAGTCGTTTATCACATTAATCGGCCAAAACGTAGATTATAAGTAAATTAAACTTCCATATTACAGCTCGTAGCGACAGCAGTGTGTCTCAAAAATCAGGAAATTTTAAAAATACGAAAGTATAAAATAGTTACAAATAAAATCACCATGATCTGTGATCTCTTCCCTTCCCTTCAGTACCCTTCAGTGATCTGTGATTACCTTGAAAAGACAGTAAAAGTGTCCCACCGAAAAATATACCTCATATGTGACTCTATTACACACTACGTAAATCACTGCATACATATGCAGTACTAAGGACGTAAGTCTAACTATTGTTCTTTTCATTTTTATAAACATTTTCAGAACACGTAAACTTACTGTTTGGTAGTAAAGAATAACCCTAAACAATTCATATAAATTATCTATCAGAAAGACGTATTACAGATTTTATTTTAGGTGAGACAACTCTTACGATTTTATCAAAATATTTGTTGCAATTTTTATTTCATTGTTGGTTTCAAGCATAGCCAAAACTATAATATGAAGTATGTATCAAAGACACATTACAGGATAAAGCTGCAACCAATATATTTATAATCAAACATAAATTAAAAAAATGTTATAAACGAAATTAGTTGTTTTGTTTGGAGTTTATCATATTCATTAAACAACAATCATAAAATAAAATATCTGTAATAACCGTTTATGCTTAATTTCGATGAAATTAATTTGGTAGTGGACTTTGGAATATTTTATATAATATCATTTTGAAATTAGTTCCGCCTTTATATATACAGACGTTAATATGAATTATAGTTATTGAAATATAACCGTTTTGCACAATATTTATATTAATTTTATAATATACATTATATATGTATTATCATATATTCCAACATTGCTGTTATATAATGATGACGTTATTCCCTGTTTATATGTTAGTACGTATCCTTAAAAAAGAGTAGTCCATTTTATTATAATTACTTTTATTAGTGGTACACGTTTTCTAGTTGCATTGTAGTCGTTTTCTCTGAAACCTTGATATTGTTATAATGTGTTATGACGACGAAATGCTGGTATCTCTAATAATAACATTAACTTATTAAATTATGGATATAAATCTGTTACCATCAAATAGCTCTGTTGTTTAAGTATTACGTAAATCCTTACAACCTATAACAGAACTAAAGTAAAAGTTCATTAAATGTCAAATAATAAATAAATATATTTACCTTTTTTCTCCTGTCTCGTGACCACAATATAACGCAATGAATTATAATTGACGCGTTTCGAGACTATGTCTCGTCATCAGAATATTAAAATTTATCACTCATTGAGATCGTTAAAAATTTTAAAACATTAAAATACAAAATCGAAACCAAATCATATAAGCATTATGTGAAGCGAGTGCGCACTCCATGAAAGCCGGCCGGACACTGAATGTTATCAGTTACAGATAAATTTTAATGCTGTCATACAATGGATTCGACTTGAAATGTAAGTGGTCGTTTAATATGAATTTACGGTAGTATTTGTCATTATGTGCTTTATATATTTCAAATTCTTCACGTGCATTTAAATAAGCGCCCTTACCACAGACATGTATGGGTTTCAAATTGGTGTCAAAACTTGTATAATTATGGTTCTCCTGTATAAGATGGCGAGCATAGTTAGACTTTAATATAAGATTGTGTTATCAAGTCTTTTACATTATGCTTAGGAGTGTGCTCAACGAAACGTTTATAAAAACCTCTCCCTGTCTGACCGATATAAAAGCATTCGCAGTCATTACAAGAAAGCTTATAAACACCTGTTTTCATTTCCAAAGGTGTACTGGTTCTATTACAAAGCCTATTAAACAGATTGTTATTGGTTTTAAATGTTATAGTTCTATTGCTATTATTTAATACTTTTGATAGAATTTTGGGCATAATACTGGTGTAAGTTGTTGAAATAAAGGTTGGTTCCTTATCTTGTATCACTCGTGGTTTTGACAATTTACGCTTATGTTTTTTTAAGGAGGTTATCAACCATGGAAGAAGTGTAACCATTGGCAACAGCAATGTGTTTTATAATATTTAATTCACTTCTAAAATCATTTTCATTAAGAGGTGTCGTTAACAATCTGTGTATGAAATAATTATAAGCCGCCATTTTCTGCGAGAATGGGTGGTGTGAGTCAGCCGGTATCGTTACATCTGTGGTAGTAGGTTTCCTTTATATACTATATTTCAATTTATCATCACATTTGGTGATAGTCAAGTCAAGAAAATTCAGTTTGTTATCTATTTCAGTTTCATGTGTAAATTGAATGTGTTTATTGATATTATTTAAATGATTTTTAAAGTTTTCTATTTGACGAAATGTGCTCTTCTATATTATGAAAGTATCATCCACATATCGTGCGTAGAACATGATGTTTTTCTTATGAATATTGTTAGAAAACAAGTGTGTGTTTTCGTAATGATTTAAATAAATATCTGCCAAAAGGCCTGACAGCGATGAGCCCATTGCCAAACCATCGCATTGACTGTAAAATTTGTTGTCAAATTCAAAATAATTTTGGTTTAAAATAACTAAGTAGGTTTATTAATTCATCTATTGATTGAGTGTTTAATTTGTTGCATTTCATCAGATTGTCCCTTAAAATATTAAGTGTATCATTTATTGGGATATTTGTGTACAAATTAACAATATCGAAGGACACTAATTTATAATTAGGTAATAATATGATATTATTAACTTTATGTATAAAATCAGTTATATTTTTGGCAGTGTGGTATTTTCTATAATTAAACTATCCTTAATGATTTTTACTAATTTCTTAGCTGTACGGAACCCTGGCGCTGTAGTGAAATTAACTAAAGGTCTAATTGGCATATCAATTTTGTGGATTTTTGGCAATCCAGTTAATATAGGGGCTTTAGCGTTACAAGGTTTTAGTAACGGCGAGTACGTTGATCAAATAAACTTGTGCTTTTATTAATCTGTGTATTAAGATTTTTGACATACCGTTGTGTTGGGTCCGATGCCAGGTATATAATATTATTATTTGAAATGAAGTTATGAACTTTATTTGTGTATGTTGTATTATCCATTATTACCAGAGTTCTGCCTTTAT
Source organism: Magicicada septendecula (assembly GCA_034769895.1). NCBI lineage: Eukaryota > Metazoa > Arthropoda > Insecta > Hemiptera > Cicadidae > Magicicada > Magicicada septendecula. The sequence goes on along the minus strand of CM068367.1, from coordinate 306,524,829 downwards.
CTGCCTTACAAATGATCGAATTATTATCAAGTAATTTGGTTTTTATCTGTTTCAATATTTTAGAGCTTTCTATGGAACTATTGTTATTAATTAAATGACTAGACGAGTTAGGCGACATGTGTGTATTCATGAATCTCTTGAACCGGTTGTTTATCAGATGACGTGCCTCGTCTTGCATTTTTGGATCAGCAATCGCTTTTACTGCTGTTTCAGCACTGATAAGCTCATGGGCAATATGATAATTATTAAAAACCGGCGGAATACAATAATTTATGCCTTTATTCAATAAGTTTAACTCATCATTGTTGAAGTTTATAGACGTCAAGTTAGAAATGCGTGGGCAGAAAACATGATTACATTGTAAGTCCTCGTTTTGGCTGTGTTTATAATTCAACTTAAGATTGTTTAATTTCCGTGACTGTTTTGTGTATATCTTATACATCATGTTATTCACATATTTATGTACTATATCAAGTACATTATTTATAATAGCAGGATGAATTCTATTTAGTATCTTTAGGTGTGAGTAAAGTAATTGTTTGTTTAGGGCAGATTTTTTGTTACATAATGACTTAATTTCTTCTTTAATGTATAGGAGTTGGGCACGATTAATTGTCGTTTTAGCTGATTTAGAAGACGAATTTATCCTTATGACAGCGTACTTTGGAGTTAAACAATGCATTAAACAAAATTTATTAAATTTAATATGTAAATTTGTTTTCAATAATTGGATCTTAATATTTTTATATTTAAATACCGATTTAGCCTGACTAGCTTCCAATTTGAATAACATGTCTGTCGGTATCCAGGTCACTTATAATGACAAATAATAAATAAATATATTTACCTTTTTTCTCCTGTCTCGTGACCACAATATAACGCAATGAATTATAATTGTCGCGTTTCGAGACTATGTCTCGTCATCAGAATATTAAAATTTATCACTCATTGAGATCGTTGAAAATTTTAAAACATTAAAATACAAAATCGAAACCAAATCATATAAGCATTATGTGAAGCGAGTGCGCACTCCATGAAAGCCGGCCGGACACTGAATGTTATCAGTTACAGATAAATTTTAATGCTGTCATACAATGGATTCGACTTGAAATGTAAGTGGTCGTTTAATATGAATTTACGGTAGTATTTGTCATTATGTGCTTTATATATATCAAATTCTTCACGTGCATTTAAATAAGCGCCCTTACCACAGACATGTATGGGTTACAAATTGGTGTCAAAACTTGTATAATTATGGTTCTCCTGTATAAGATGGCGAGCATAGTTAGACTATATATAAGATTGTGTTGTCAAGTCTTTTACATTATGCTTAGGAGTGTGCTCAACGAAACGTTTATAAAAACCTATCCCTGTCTGACCGATATAAAAGCATTCGCAGTCATTACAAGAAAGCTTATAAACACCTGTTTTCATTTCCAAAGGTGTACTGGTTCTATTACAAAGCCTATTAAACAGATTGTTATTGGTTTTAAATGTTATAGTTCTATTGCTATTATTTAATACTTTTGATAGAATTTTGGGCATAATACTGGTGTAAGTTGTTGAAATAAAGGTTGGTTCCTTATCTTGTATCACTCGTGGTTTTGACAATTTACGCTTATGTTTTTTTAAGGATGTTATCAACCATGGAAGAAGTGTAACCATTGGCAACAGCAATGTGTTTTATAATATTTAATTCACTTCTAAAATCATTTTCATTAAGAGGTGTCGTTAACAATCTGTGTATGAAATAATTATAAGCCGCCATTTTCTGCGAGAATGGGTGGTGTGAGTCAGACGGTATCGTTACATCTGTGGTAGTAGGTTATAAGTGACCTGGATACCGACAGACATGTTATTCAAATTGGAAGCTAGTCAGGCTAAATCGGTATTTAAATATAAAAATATTAAGATCCAATTATTGAAAAAAAAAATTTACATATTAAATTTAATAAATTTTGTTTAATGCATTGTTTAACTCCAAAGTACGCTGTCATAAGGATAAATTCGTCTTCTAAATCAGCTAAAACGACAATTAATCGTGCCCAACTCCTATACATTAAAGAAGAAATTAAGTCATTATGTAACAAAAAATCTACCCTAAACAAACAATTACTTTACTCACACCTAAAGATACTAAATAGAATTCATCCTGCTATTATAAATAATGTACTTGATACAGTACATAAATATGTGAATAACATGATGTATAAGATATACACAAAACAGTCACGGAAATTAAACAATCTTAAGTTGAATCATAAACACAGCCAAAACGAGGACTTACAATGTAATCATGTTTTCTACCCACGCATTTCTAACTTGACGTCTATAAACTTCAACAATGATGAGTTAAACTTATTGAATAAAGGCATAAATTATTGTATTCCGCCGGTTTTTAATAATTATCATATTGCCCATGAGCTTATCAGTGCTGAAACAGCAGTAAAAGCGATTGCTGATCCAAAAATGCAAGACGAGGCACGTCATCTGATAAACAACCGGTTCAAGAGATTCATGAATACACACATGTCGCCTAACCCGTCTAGTCATTTAAATAATAACAATAGTTCCATAGAAAGCTCTAAAATATTGAAACAGATAAAAACCAAATTACTTGATAATAATGCGATAATTTGTAAGGCAGATAAAGGCAGAACTCTGGTAACAATGGATAATACAACATACACAAATAAAGTTCATAACTTCATTTCAAATAATAATATTATATACCTGGCATCGGACCCAACACAACGGTATGTCAAAAGTCTTAATACACAGATTAATAAAAGCACAAGTTTATTTGATCAACGTACTCGCCGTTACTAAAACCTTGTAACGCTAAAGCCCCTATATTAACTGGATTGCCAAAAATCCACAAAATTGATATGCCAATTAGACCTTTAGTTAATTTCACTACAGCGCCAGGGTTCCGTACAGCTAAGAAATTAGTAAAAATCATTAAGGATAGTTTAATTATAGAAAATACCACACTGCCAAAAATATAACTGATTTTATACATAAAGTTAATAATATCATATTATTACCTAATTATAAATTAGTGTCCTTCGATATTGTTAATTTGTACACAAATATCCCAATAAATGATACACTTAATATTTTAAGGGACAATCTGATGAAATGCAACAAATTAAACACTCAATCAATAGATGAATTAATAAACCTACTTAGTTATTTTAAACCAAAATTATTTTGAATTTGACAACAAATTTTACAGTCAATGCGATGGTTTGGCAATGGGCTCATCGCTGTCAGGCCTTTTGGCAGATATTTATTTAAATCATTACGAAAACACACACTTGTTTTCTAACAATATTCATAAGAAAAACATCATGTTCTACGCACGATATGTGGATGATACTTTCATAATATAGAAGAGCACATTTCGTCAAATAGAAAACTTTAAAAATCATTTAAATAATATCAATAAACACATTCAATTTACACATGAAACTGAAATAGATAACAAACTGAATTTTCTTGACTTGACTATCACCAAATGTGATGATAAATTGAAATATAGTATATAAAGGAAACCTACTACCACAGATGTAACGATACCGGCTGACTCACACCACCCATTCTCGCAGAAAATGGCGGCTTATAATTATTTCATACACAGATTGTTAACGACACCTCTTAATGAAAATGATTTTAGAAGTGAATTAAATATTATAAAACACATTGCTGTTGCCAATGGTTACACTTCTTCCATGGTTGATAACCTCCTTAAAAAAACATAAGCGTAAATTGTCAAAACCACGAGTGATACAAGATAAGGAACCAACCTTTATTTCAACAACTTACACCAGTATTATGCCCAAAATTCTATCAAAAGTATTAAATAATAGCAATAGAACTATAACATCTAAAACCAATAACAATCTGTTTAATAGGCTTTGTAATAGAACCAGTACACCTTTGGAAATGAAAACAGGTGTTTATAAGCTTTCTTGTAATGACTGCGAATGCTTTTATATCGGTCAGACAGGGAGAGGTTTTTATAAACGTTTCGTTGAGCACACTCCTAAGCATAATGTAAAAGACTTGATAACACAATCTTATATTAAAGTCTAACTATGCTCGCCATCTTATACAGGAGAACCATAATTATACAAGTTTTGACACCAATTTGAAACCCATACATGTCTGTGGTAAGGGCGCTTATTTAAATGCACGTGAAGAATTTGAAATATATAAAGCACATAATGACAAATACTACCGTAAATTCATATTAAACGACCACTTACATTTCAAGTCGAATCCATTGTATGACACAGCATTAAAATTTATCTGTAACTGATAACATTCAGTGTCCGGCCGGCTTTCATGGAGTGCGCACTCGCTTCACATAATGCTTATATGATTTGGTTTCGATTTTGTATTTTAATGTTTTAAAATTTTTAACGATCTCAATGAGTGATAAATTTTAATATTCTGATGACGAGACATAGTCTCGAAACGCGTCAATTATAATTCATTGCGTTATATTGTGGTCACGAGACAGGAGAAAAAAGGTAAATATATTTATTTATTATTTGTCATTATAAGTGACCTGGATACCGACATACATGTTATTCATTAAATGTCCTGAAACTTTGATAAAAATGTTCCATTCACGACAACGACCACTTGCCTTTTTACTGTACCATATTCAGTGTCAGGAACACATTTGAAATATAGAAATATTTACCATTTATTTACCATTAAACGTGTGGATAGAATCTGGTCCAATATACTCGTACACAGATACAAACGACCTCTTCATATGAATAGTTATTGATCTGATAGCACATTTTAAATGCAAGTTATTACAAGATACTACGGGTAAAGTTTACATTTTTCAGCCATATTATTCGTTGTTTTATAATGTTAAAGTCATCAGCTTCCTGGAAATAAAAAATGTATAGTTTTTCTTCGATCAAGAATCGTATTTACTTTCTGCCACATTTGTTCTTAATAGAAAACGAATTTCTCAAACTTCTGTTCCAATTCTACTGACATTAATCGCATCAATATTTTCATTATTATACTTCCTACATGACATGCCAACTTTTTTGTTTGTTTGTAAGGTAAGAAAACGGTTGTACACCAAACCAAATTATCAACTTTTTGGCTTTAATTTTTGCTTTTAAACCAGTAAACACACAGGTCCAAGACACTAGCTTTTTTACGTGAAGTAAAAAAAATGTAGAATTACTGATTTTGTTTTGTCGAGTTCCATTATTTTCCTTAGGAAGAAAAATGTGGGAAAGATTTTACCTGGTCGTAACTTGTGCAGAAAGGACTTGCCAGATTATATCACTTTTTTCCTTATTTTTAGCAAAAGAATCGTTTCATAAAATAATGTTCTCGCGGAACATCTGTATATCAAAGTTTCAATATTTACTGGTGTCATTTGCTACACAAAGTTCGTGGTTGGCCATCTCGCACTCCTGTGACGTCCAGTGAATTTCAGAAACTTTCTCACCTTTGATTGCGTCCAATTTCCTCCCCAGTTTAGCAGTTCCTATAAATATTGTATTATTATTTCAGACTGTTTTGGAGAGCACTAGAATTACGCATTATCCTTGCACGCTGCAGTATGGATGGAAAGTTATTCTGGAACATTTGGGCTATCTATATAAGGGAGATCATCTGGCTTTGTCAGTTCAGTTACAGTGAGCGATTTCCTTAGTCCGGATTGAGTGGTTGTCGAAGTATTGTAGAAAGTGATTATATTGTTATATTTGTGTTATATTTACTTTATTTGTGATTAATTAAATCTAATCATTTTTTATTTCACTGGTGTCTGTATTTTTTTCCACTCTACCGTACGACGATCAGTGAGACCGTCATAACAATGGGGTGCCCTTATACAATAAATTTAATCCAAAAAAAGTCTAAAGTAGTCAGGACATGTCAGACGACCAGTACAAAGAAACAAAGTACAACAAGACACCTGATTACGGCTTAGCATTTTGGATTTAAGGGAATAATTTAATTACATTTATTGATACGTTTAATTTCAGAAAATTGTTACTGGTACATTCACTGTAATAGAACATAGTTCTAAACAATTATGACGCCAGAAGACCATTAAATGTTTACTTTAATAAACCAAGAACTAATTTTTTGAAAAAAAACTGGAAACAGCAAAAGATAAAAAATCTGTGTCAGATTATGTGTATTCACTCACAGTGTAAGCGTGGTACACAGCTTTTGTTGCTGCATGATGTTACAGTTCATTACTGACAAAACTGCAATAACAGATAAGCTTAGCTTAGAGAGTAATTTGCGTTTTATTTGTGTTTACAGAGATAAGATTTGTGTTTTAATGAACCGTTTGGTAAAATTATGTAAAAAAATTCTCTAACGACGATAACATCTTTACTGCTTTCTTGATGATGCGACGACTAAATTGCTTCACGTGTTCGAAGAAAGCAGTAACGTTTCTACACTAGAGCAATAATACTGCCAGTGGTTGCAATTCTACATCCTCAAACGACTTTTGTGAAACGACTGTGAAGAAAATGTCGCTGCACATATTATGATGCGGAAGGAATGCTTTGTAATTTTATTTAATACGTGGTTATTATGGAGTTGTATAAGTGTATTCGTGCCATTCTCTGTAGTTGCATAGACGTTGGATGTTCAGGATAGGAAAGTCAAGTAACTGTAAGTGTACACTGTCTTCAAGGAGGCAACATTTTTGCTCCAACGAAATAATAATTGTAAATACTATTAAGACAATCTCAAGGGTAGCGGTCTTTGAACAGCGTAATAAAATAATGGGGACATAAGAGAATTTTAGTATTCCAAATTTTAATACTGCTTTCAATGAATAAAAACAAGAATAAACACTAGTATACAGCTACTCGTCAGGTTTCCGATTGTCAGTGTACACTATTGTAAAAAAAAAACCTATACATGTCACCTAATTAATACTGCGACAGTTAGTAAATACAAGTCGGTAATTACAGACGTCCGCACGTAGTAACTCACAATTATCGCTTTATATTTAAACTTAGTAGAACGTACGCACTGAGTAGCAAGTCACTACAAGAAATACTAACACTGCAAGGCGCAAAACCTTTGAAACATGAAGCAATTCGAGTTATCCTACTGCTCTCATAACATGTCCACATGTGTCGCGTAGCCACGCATGTTAGATCTTCAGTGGACTCTTGGTCTTCAGAGGTGAGCGCTTGGTCTCATTAGTATAGCTGCGCTCACTCCCGGTTGTGGAAACCTTCAAGACTCGGTTTTTTAGTAGTCAAGCGTAAGTCCCGAGGCAGACTTTTCGGCTCGCCCCTACAATTTAGACAAAGATTATATATCTTCCTTCTTTATTTACAAAACTAGCCTTGGGTGTCGATGGTAGCGAAGGAGCGAACTTCTCGTCCTGTAGAAGAGCGACGAATTTTACGAGCGTAGAGGGCTTGCGATCGGGCCCTGCTTCGCAATTGTGTTGTAGTTCGAGTTTTCATCTCCCAATCAACGGAGCAGCATTGTCGATCGGTGTTGGTCCACAAATGAGGTAGAAGAGGCTCGGCAAGCTTATCAAATTGTTCCTTACAGACACGCCGCATGGGGACCAAAACAGTTAATACAATACCGGTCGTTCTCGGTAACGGTACAAGCCTGCGTGAAGTGGTTACAGCCACATTTCATGCAGTTCGGCTCATTACGGCAAACAAATTTACTATGGTAATACAGCAAGTGTTTTATTATGGCATCTGTGCCACTGAGAAATTCTACCGATATTGTGATAGGACTCTACTCTCCTGCAGACCTCGATCAGCCGTTCTTGAAAGGCTTGGGAGAACTCACCTTTTACCACGAGTTCTGACTAAGAGGAGTGGGTTCTAAGAACTGACAGTGGTGATAAACCAGAGAGTCGACAACACTTGGTAACCTGCGGTTCGTAGTTCGCTACAAGCCAAAGGGTATGAGTCGACTTATCGGGTATGTGTTAGTACCCGCTACCCTTGGGTCAGAGTTCTGTGGAGCTATTATGCTGACTTTCCGGTGAGCGGCACTGCAGCTGGAAGATACGAACCTCAGGGTCTTTTTATTTTTTCCTGTCCCTGCTCGTGAAATACGTGGATGGAAAACTACCCTCCATGCAGGCTATGGGAATCCCGTATGGCCAGCCTGCACTCGGAGTGACTCGTCACAGGGCATTACAGTCACCTTGAGCAGACTACTCCCTCTTACCCAATGGATATTCACAGACTGAACTTTAACACTACCAAAGTTGCAATAGCATCTTTAATCTTGTACCATTTACTCAGACATCCCGGATTCCGCTGGACAGAACTGGGTGGACGCTTTCAAAACACCTCTATTTCTACTTCGCTAATATATCACTGTACGCGAAATCCACATCCATCAACGGAAAGCGTCACATTGCCATGCATATTAATATCCTCAGAGGAGCAGTACTGTTATTATTATACTTGAGTATAAAATAAAACTCTTACTGTGTACATCTCATGTTTAGAATCATTCAAGTAGGTGGCTCTGTGTGTGTGTGTGTGTGTGTGTGTGTGTGTGTGTGTGTGTGTGTGTGTGTGTGTGTGTGTGTGTGTGTGTGTGTGTGAGAGAGAGAGAGAGAGAGAGAGAGAGAGAGAGAGAGAGAGAGAGAGAGAGAGAGAGAGAGAGAGAGAGAGAGAGAGAGAGACAGACAGACAGACAGACAGAGACAGAGAAAGAGAGACAGAGAGACAGATAGAATGTTGACAAACGTGTAACAGAGAAAACTAGGCTGAATGGTTTTCTGTACATTTTACAAATATAAATGTTTCTTCTTCTTTTTCTTCTTATGAGAAATAGAGCTGAATCGTCAATAGAAGGTGGATAAACGAAAAACGTGTAGGTTTTTTCAGGGGGTTTTCAGTTATGCATTAGCTCAAATTCTAATCTTCTCTTTTCAAGGTACTGCTGAACACGTTTTTAAAATTAAAAATATAATTATCAAATTATAGGTTTATTGTTGAAAAAAGAAATTCAATATTTTATCAGAAATTCTCTTATAACTTAGATCGACTAAATATTTAATAATTAGTTGAGATTTAAGTTTGCTCATTAAACATGATATACCTGAAGAAACGATTATCAGGAAGCCTCATTTTACAAGTTATCATTGTCTACTGTTCCCGTTTTCTAAAAAAATGCAATGTTTAAGTAAATTACAAAAAAAATTTTACGCACAGATGAACAAAAATAGATAATACACTTACAAACAATTGTTTTCTTGGTCGGTAGTGTATTCATAAATGTGGTCGAAATTGTCTCGCATGAACTGAATAACTAATATCCGTTTTATATCCCAGCAAGAAACATGAGGCGTTGGAAACATAACACGAGACTGAGGCTGTGAATGTTTTATGTTGAGCTCACAAAGCAAAGCATTACTTACATCGTGGTGAAACATAAAGTTTGGTTTATTGACTTAAATAAGGTATACGGCACTATGATATTACATACGCTATGCGGATGATACCGTCATATTCGCAGATAGCTTAGAGAGGCTGCAACAAATAATGTATATAGTAACAGTAAACAGCCGTATGGTATAGACATCAATATTAATAAAACGAAGCTAATTAGTCTATCTACGAACAAGTTCAAAAACTGCGCCCTTAATATAAACCAAAGGCCAGTTGAACGTGTAAGCAAATTCACATACCTTGGTACTATAGTCAATGAACAATGGGACCACTCTCAAGAAATAAATAGCAGAATTGAAAAGGCAAGAGCAGTGTACACTAGAATGAGCAGTTTATTCAGAAGTCACGATTTAACGATAAACACAAAGATGAGACTTTTACGCTGCTAAATATTCTCGGTCCTCTTCTATGGTGTAGACTCTTGGATTTTGACTGAAGTCACAACTAAAAAATTGGAATCTTTCTAAACGTGGCTTTACCGTAGAATACTAAGCATTTCATGGCCAGCACATATAACTAATGTTGAAGTTCTTAGAAAGATGAAGAAAGAAAGGGAAATTATTAACACAGTGAAGGTAAGATAGCTTCAGTATCTGGGACATCTCATGAGAAATGAACAGACGTTTTACTAATTGCAGTCCATACTACAGGGAAAAGTACTTGGAAAGAGGCGATCGAGAATCTCATGGCTGAGAAATATAAGAACCTGGTTTGGCAAGAATACAACTGACTTATTCCGTACAGTAGTAGAGAAAGTTAAAATAGGCTGTATGATATAAAACATCCGAAACGGATAGGAAATATCAGAAGAGGAAGAAGATATTCACGTAAACTATTATGTCAGGTAGAGGTCTTCCAGAGTGGATGTTTAGAGCTAACATTGCATTGCTTTCTGTAGAGACGTAAAACATTGTATTGCCGATAATACACTGTAAACTTATATGTCAGATCAAACGCATGACTAATTGAGCAATACGAAGTAAATAGTTACGTCACTTACAAAATTTTCTCTTGATTATTTACTTATACAGAAGTTTCACAATAAAATGCTGTCTGAATTAGTGCGATTAAATCTATACGATGTTGGCCTACTATACGATTATGACTTAATATCCGATGTGCAAAATTGCTGTAGTTAAACGTACTGCAAGAGTATTATGTACGAAAGAAGTAAAAGAAGGAGGATGAGGAGGAGTGAAAATTAAAAACGGTAAAGGCCAAGTGGTAGTCACCTAGTAATATAGGGAAGATATAAAAACAGAAACTGAGGAAACAATGGAATATCAAGCACAAGCTTTCAAATACACAGGTGTAGTAATAAATATGGAAGATTCGCAGGAAGGGGAAATAAAATAGAATGGTAAAAAAACCTAAGACTAAACTACACTATAAATATGATCTCCAGAAACAAGCAGGAATAATTTAAGACAATTTTGTAAAGAACAACGATTTTTTAACGTGAGTCATGAGTGTTGGTTGGCAGGAGAAAAGCAAAATACAGGATGCGGAGGTGAGGTATTTGAGAAGAATCACGTAAATTACGAAGATAAAAAGACATAGGAAAAATGGAGAGGTATTACTTTCACGGAACTTTATAAAATACGTTCAAAATTATGTCTAAAAACCGGGCTGTTAGGCCGTGGTCTGTTGCTGTGAAACGGCATATTGTTGTCTTGTCTTGAAGTTAGCCGACTAGATGTCGTTTCACACCAACGGACCACGGCCTAATAACCTGCTTTTTAGATATAATTATGAATATATTGACACCGGCCGTGCAAGCTTCAGACAAAAGTTCATAAAGACAATTAAGTTAGTGGGGACATTCGCACAGTTTGTAAGAGAAAAAAGCTATAAAACAAATTGAGAAACAAAAACTGATAAATTCGAGAACAGTGAAAACGCCAATAAATTACAATTAAATAACTGCAAAACCTTTAAAAAGAAATTATTAAAAGGTGGTAAAGTAATTTTTTAACTTCTATCAAATTTTTTAACAATCAAGATTCGAAGTATTTTTATTTGAAATATTACAAACGTATAAATTAGTGAGCGAATTAAATACATGGTATTACAGTTGTACGTCGTATTAATGTACACAAAGTTCAATTTACTAGTCTTTCATTACCTTTATTTTGGAGAACTTACAATTCCTATATTCCTAATAGAATGTTTTAGTATTAGGTGCTGTAAAATTACATGAAATTTGTTCCGTTTAATTTTAAATTGCTTTTCATTTATTTCAGTGCTTTTCATTTTCATTAAATTCATTTATTTATTTTTCAGGCAGAAAAGCAGAGTACAGGATGCGGAGATGAGATACCTAAAAAGAGTCGCGGAAATTACGAAGAGGGAAAGAAAGACATAGGAAAACAGTAATAAATACCTGGTGTATTATTACTAAAATTTTCAAATTTTAAATTATTTGAAAGTAACGATAAAAAATCTATTGTAGTTGTTTAGTCTGAGGTAAATGGAATCGTTTAGCCTTATACTAGAAGTGCTTACTGCGTAGCACTTGCCTTGTTGGTAAGTGTACGAAACCTTTAGTACAAAAAAAGAAGCTGCTTCTGTTCCTATGGTGTCTACTTGGCAATTGTAGGATTTATACATATAAAATGAACAAACACACAGTATTTTGTGTGTGTGCGTGGGGAGGAAGGATAGAGGGAGAGAGAATATAATTGCTGTAGGAACATATTGATTGTAAATATAAGATCGCGCATATTTGTGTCTGCGCACATCCCAAAAATGTGCTTTACAAAAGGCAATTTAAGAACTTTTAACTGATAACGCATGTTCGACAATTTTGTAAACCAGCCCTAACATCCTGACTAACTGCCTGACTCATAATATTTAAAAAAATACCTAATGAATCATTAGTTGGCTTGTTAATAACTTTAATAACCTCCACGTTATGATTAAGATGGCAGTGGTTCTTGAACCGTTTTCTTAGAGAACGTATGTTGAACGTATGTATAAGTTTCAAAATTTGATACTGAGAAATCTAGTTCGAATACGTTAATAATGCTAATTATATTTAAAGCAAATTTTATTACTTGAGTTAGAATTGCCTTAAATTTATTAGCACTGGTTGTGTATAACAATTTAATGATAAATCTAAAACTGCTTACATAAAGGCGCGCCGCTCACAGTCACACACACAAATCCGCACAATCCACACGGATTACCCGCAAGTTATTGATAGCGTACAGCCTGTTCTTCATTGAATTTGGAGAAATCTTATAGCTTTGAGTGAATAGAAAAATATTGGATAAAATGTACGATAAAAAGAACGCCCTATTGTAGGTTTTTCAATCTTAGGATGGAGTATTTCCTTGTTTACTGCAAAGACGAAAAGAAAAATTTTACTGAACCATTGCAGCACATGAAAGTATATGGTATATAAATAATCTTTTTTAGCATACAATGGTTAAAAAGATATTTTACATTAAATAATAAAGTAAAATAAAATTATAAGTGTAACGATTTTACATTTATAATAATAAAAATGTGGTGAAAATTTTAAATACAATCTTAACTATATATTCAATCAAATATAAACCAAACAATTATCAATCCTAAACCAATAATTATGAACATTATATTGCTTGTAACTTTGATTGCTTACAAATATAAGCGCTTTTAAGTTATGATATGGTTACGACGGTCGTAGTATGGTACAGTGGAAACAAAATACAGAATCCAATGAAGTCACTACTTAGCAGCTTTCATCAATCACAAATAAAAATTTGTAATCAACTCGTACAATAATTCAAGTTGAATTTGTCCACTTGTTATAATAATGTCAACTATTAAGAGTTCCGCATTAACTATAACACAATCATCACTCTTCAGTAATGATTAGATAAAGAAATTCCTCAACGTTACTGAACTGTTAAAGTCAGGCGCTCTTGCTTATATAAGTCGCGGTGAGATTCCAGAATAACTTTCCATCTTTACTGCGGCTTTCCAGCATAATGAATATTTATAAGTGCTCTCCAGAACATTTTTTAAAGGTACTTAAGTGCGGCCTTGACAGAGCCACACATCTGTTATCAGCCTGGCTAGCCGAGAAACGCGTAGAACGACACTCTCCATTGTTCGAGAGCGTTTCGTTGTTACAATATTTATTAAAATTTATTTCAGTACATTAAGAAAATGTCAATTGATTTGCGATGGTTTAAGTGGATTATCACAGGGACTTATACAGCACAAGATATAACGGAATATCGGAAAAAGAAATTAAAACATCTAGATATTTCTTACATACTTTTGCCGCCATGTACGCACTAAGTGAATTATTGCTAATGGAAAATTGCACACTACATTGTGTAAACAGTGTTTAGCTTAACATTGTTCTACAAGTAAGTCAAGTCAAAATAAGTTAGATCAGAAGAGTGGATGGTCAAATTCTAGTACGGCGGCGTCTGTAGGGAACGTCTATCAACATAAATCGGAGTGCCTTTTGAAACAGAGGCTATAGAGAAACATTGGTTGTTTTAGTGACTAGTGTAATTAACGGTCGTCAGTTACTTGTTATGGGAATTTCGGGAATAGTGAATATTGCATAAGCAAATTCTATAATTCTATTTGTCAATTATAAAAATTAGTTAATAGCTCTTAAATTGATTGTTAATTGGTTAAATTAAATAACTGCCACACTACTTCAAAGAGATTCTGATGGATTTCATTGTGATTAGTTTGTAGCTCGCACTCTAACTGCAGTAAGTATTAAATGAGCTCTATTCGAGCCGCTCACAGTTTTACTTATAATAATTAATAATTTAATTACTCTGTAAATATTGTTAACACTTTGCTCCTTGATTAAAGTTATTTTCAGTTTCTTTGTTTAAAATAAATCTGGTGTAATATAGTAAAATATCGGTATGGAGAACCATACATGACTTCCATATTCTAAGTTAAAATCATTTTCAGCCAAACAGCCAGTGAAGGAATTTTAACAAAAAATACTTCTTTGTTGCCAATAACGTAGTACACATATAAAAAAAAATTATCCCCTCCCCCTTCAACTATAATTTTGATTTATAGAAAACTACCCCCAGCCCGTTCAACTAGCCTCTTCATTTATAGATATTTCATCTACGTTTCTACAGTGGATTATTAAGATCTTATCAGGATACTTTATCAAAATTAAGTACTTTACTCATGTTACAACAAAAAATGTTTCTGGTAAACTGCCCTTTCCCCGTAACCGATCTTCACCAAAATCAACAGACATTGAGTTCTCTATAGCTCAGGCACATATGTAAAAAGTTATTTGATTCTGTTTGAATTTACGGCAGTTATGGTTCGTCATATAAAAAATTACCCATGTTAAAACATAAAACATGAGATTTATAAAACATATCTAAGATTTATATTTAAAATCATTTTTGAAATAAAATATTTTCATAGAACCTACTAACGCTGGGGAAATCTGAGGAGCCAATCAGAGTTGGGCCTACCTGTCACTCTGCTGAATTTGGTGGAAAGCCCTGTCACTGTCGTCAAGTCCCCACCTCAATGAAGAACCCATTGTTTTATAAAAATATATTTAAATTTTGAAAACTGAAAATTCTTTTCTTGTAAATATTTATATTTTATAATCAAAATGACTTTATTTTTGTTACCTGGCAACAAAATTATTTTATTTTCAACAATTACCATTGTTTCAAAAAGTTTAAATAAATTTTCAAGTACTTTACTCTTGTTAAAACGTAAAAGGTTGCAGGTAAACTACCCCTTCCCCTTAACCGATCTTCACCAAAATCGAAAGTCCTTGAGACCTCTACAATTCAGGGATGTATGCAAACAATTATTTGATTCTGTTTGAATTTGCGGCAGTTATCGTTTGCCATAGAAAAAAAACGTTGCAGGTAAACTACCCCTTTCCCTTAACCGATCTTCACCAAAAACAATAGGTCTTGAGAACTCTACAATTTAGGGATGTATGCAAATAATCTTTTGATTCTGTTTGAATTTGCGGCTGTTATCGTTTGCCATAGGAGATACCCTTGTTAAAACATAAAACGTTACCGGTAAACTACCCCTTTCCCTTAACCGATCTTCACCAAAAACAATAGGTCTTGAGAACTCTACAATTCAGGGCTGTATGCGAAAAATTATTTGATTCTGTTTGAATTTGCGGCTGTTATCGTTTGCCAAAAAAAAAAATTTCCCTTGATAAAAAAAAACCGTTGCAGGTAAACTACCCCTTTCCCTCAACCGATCTTCACCAAAAACAATAGGTCGCGAGTACTCTACAAATCAGGGCTGTATGCAAACAATTATTTGATTCTGTTTAAATTTGCGGCAGTTATCGTTTGCCATAAAAAAAAAATCTACAGATAGACACACAGACACTTTTCGGAAAACGACTTTTTTTCATGTTTTGAGTGTAGTAGAATCAGAATCTGCAATAATCTCGAACACAATTTTTTTTGCCATCACCATACTTCCATTCCTTAAGGAATATGGAAGTAAAAAGGAAAACTTTTTTAAACAGACCCACCTTTATTTTTGTTATTTTATAGGTATACCAATAAATGAGAAATAAGTATACGTATGAATGCAATTGTGTTACACGCTTATAAGTATAAGCGAGTAAGTATTGTTCACGCTTGACAAACAAACTGTTTTAAAAAATTTGCGAACGTGACAAATTAAAATGTATTAACAATATTAGACAATCGAATCCTCTCAAGAAAATTTTTTCAAGTACTTTGAAAAATTTCTATTAGCCCATATCTAAATTAAACTTGTTCAAGAATTACTGGAACATAACTCACTTACGCAAACTTAATAATAATACACGGTCTACAACCACAATGTATATTTCTTTCAAATCAATGATTTGAGAGTCATTTTAGCTTTTTCAACACTGTTTAACTTTTTACAACAATTACTTAAATCAGTTAACCCTTCTACTCGGATTCCCTCCATCATCGTATTTTTGCACTTGACTTTCCAATCCCTACAATCTGGGATTGCCCTCAGAAACTGTGAGTGGCGGTTGGAAGATCCTACTGACCTAACAACAACAGGGTCTTTCAACCCGCCACTCACAGCTTCTGAGGACGATTCTAGGGATCCAAACGTCAAGTGAAAGAATTTTACAATGGAGGTAGACCAAGTAAAGGGTTTACCTAATAAAATCACACTTCGTTTAGAATTGTTAAAGAAGTTACTAGAAGGTTAAACAATATCCCACTTTTTGTTACTACAGTTTGAAAGTGAGGATATCAGAAATTAAAAAATTATTATGGTTTGACATAATACACCTTTCATAATTATTACAGTAATAAGAGGACTTAATATTAATATCCGATCAATAGAAAATATGTTATAATATTGTATTCCTTCATGAAATAAGATTTTTCGGCATTTTTGTGTAATATTTTTTAATATTTCCTGCAAATTATAAGATTGTGCTATTCTTGGAATTAGAGTGCAAAATTTTTAAAAACGTTAATGAATTCATAATTGTGTAAGCTAGTGTTATACGCAAATCTATTGGCCAGCCTGCACTCGGAGTGACTCGTCACAGGGCATTACAGTCACCTTGAGCAGACTACTCCCTCTTACCCAGTGGATATTCACAGACTGAACTTTAACACTACCAAAGTTGCAGTAGCATCTTTAATCTTGTACCATTTACTCAGACATCCCGGATTCCGCTGGACAGAACTGGCTGGACGCTTTCAAAACACCTCTATTTCTACTTCGCTAATATATCACTGTACGCGAAATCCACATCCATCAACGGAAAGCGTCACATTGCCATGCATATTAATATCCTCAGAGGAGCAGTACTGTTATTATTATACTTGAGTATAAAATAAAACTCTTACTGTGTACATCTCATGTTTAGAATCATTCAAGTAGGTGGCTCTGTGTGTGTGTGTGTGTGTGTGTGTGTGTGTGTGTGTGTGTGTGTGTGTGTGTGTGTGTGTGTGTGTGTGTGTGTGTGTGTGTGTGTGTGTGTGTGTGTGAGAGAGAGAGAGAGAGAGAGAGAGAGAGAGAGAGAGAGAGAGAGAGAGACAGACAGACAGACAGAGACAGAGAAAGAGAGACAGAGAGACAGATAGAATGTTGACAAACGTGTAACAGAGAAAACTAGGCTGAATAGTTTTCTGTACATTTTACAAATATAAATGTTTCTTCTTCTTTTTCTTCTTATGAGAAATAGAGCTGAATCGTCAATAGAAGGTGGATAAACGAAAAACGTGTAGGTTTTTTCAGGGGGTTTTCAGTTATGCATTAGCTCAAATTCTAATCTTCTCTTTTCAAGGTACTGCTGAACACGTTTTTAAAATTAAAAATATAATTATCAAATTATAGGTTTATTGTTGAAAAAAGAAATTCAATATTTTATCAGAAATTCTCTTATAACTTAGATCGACTAAATATTTAATAATTAGTTGAGATTTAAGTTTGCTCATTAAACATGATATACCTGAAGAAACGATTATCAGGAAGCCTCATTTTACAAGTTATCATTGTCTACTGTTCCCGTTTTCTAAAAAAATGCAATGTTTAAGTAAATTACAAAAAAAATTTTACGCACAGATGAACAAAAATAGATAATACACTTACAAACAATTGTTTTCTTGGTCGGTAGTGTATTCATAAATGTGGTCGAAATTGTCTCGCATGAACTGAATAACTAATATCCGTTTTATATCCCAGCAAGAAACATGAGGCGTTGGAAACATAACACGAGACTGAGGCTGTGAATGTTTTATGTTGAGCTCACAAAGCAAAGCATTACTTACATCGTGGTGAAACATAAAGTTTGGTTTATTGACTTAAATAAGGTATACGGCACTATGATATTACATACGCTATGCGGATGATACCGTCATATTCGCAGATAGCTTAGAGAGGCTGCAACAAATAATGTATATAGTAACAGTAAACAGCCGTATGGTATAGACATCAATATTAATAAAACGAAGCTAATTAGTCTATCTACGAACAAGTTCAAAAACTGCGCCCTTAATATAAACCAAAGGCCAGTTGAACGTGTAAGCAAATTCACATACCTTGGTACTATAGTCAATGAACAATGGGACCACTCTCAAGAAATAAATAGCAGAATTGAAAAGGCAAGAGCAGTGTACACTAGAATGAGCAGTTTATTCAGAAGTCACGATTTAACGATAAACACAAAGATGAGACTTTTACGCTGCTAAATATTCTCGGTCCTCTTCTATGGTGTAGACTCTTGGATTTTGACTGAAGTCACAACTAAAAAATTGGAATCTTTCTAAACGTGGCTTTACCGTAGAATACTAAGCATTTCATGGCCAGCACATATAACTAATGTTGAAGTTCTTAGAAAGATGAAGAAAGAAAGGGAAATTATTAACACAGTGAAGGTAAGATAGCTTCAGTATCTGGGACATCTCATGAGAAATGAACAGACGTTTTACTAATTGCAGTCCATACTACAGGGAAAAGTACTTGGAAAGAGGCGATCGAGAATCTCATGGCTGAGAAATATAAGAACCTGGTTTGGCAAGAATACAACTGACTTATTCCGTACAGTAGTAGAGAAAGTTAAAATAGGCTGTATGATATAAAACATCCGAAACGGATAGGAAATATCAGAAGAGGAAGAAGATATTCACGTAAACTATTATGTCAGGTAGAGGTCTTCCAGAGTGGATGTTTAGAGCTAACATTGCATTGCTTTCTGTAGAGACGTAAAACATTGTATTGCCGATAATACACTGTAAACTTATATGTCAGATCAAACGCATGACTAATTGAGCAATACGAAGTAAATAGTTACGTCACTTACAAAATTTTCTCTTGATTATTTACTTATACAGAAGTTTCACAATAAAATGCTGTCTGAATTAGTGCGATTAAATCTATACGATGTTGGCCTACTATACGATTATGACTTAATATCCGATGTGCAAAATTGCTGTAGTTAAACGTACTGCAAGAGTATTATGTACGAAAGAAGTAAAAGAAGGAGGATGAGGAGGAGTGAAAATTAAAAACGGTAAAGGCCAAGTGGTAGTCACCTAGTAATATAGGGAAGATATAAAAACAGAAACTGAGGAAACAATGGAATATCAAGCACAAGCTTTCAAATACACAGGTGTAGTAATAAATATGGAAGATTCGCAGGAAGGGGAAATAAAATAGAATGGTAAAAAAACCTAAGACTAAACTACACTATAAATATGATCTCCAGAAACAAGCAGGAATAATTTAAGACAATTTTGTAAAGAACAACGATTTTTTAACGTGAGTCATGAGTGTTGGTTGGCAGGAGAAAAGCAAAATACAGGATGCGGAGGTGAGGTATTTGAGAAGAATCACGTAAATTACGAAGATAAAAAGACATAGGAAAAATGGAGAGGTATTACTTTCACGGAACTTTATAAAATACGTTCAAAATTATGTCTAAAAACCGGTCTGTTAGGCCGTGGTCTGTTGCTGTGAAACGGCATATTGCTGTCTTGTCTTGAAGTTAGCCGACTAGATGTCGTTTCACACCAACGGACCACGGCCTAATAACCTGCTTTTTAGATATAATTATGAATATATTGACACCGGCCGTGCAAGCTTCAGACAAAAGTTCATAAAGACAATTAAGTTAGTGGGGACATTCGCACAGTTTGTAAGAGAAAAAAGCTGTAAAAAAATTGGGAAACAAAAACTGATAAATTCGAGAACAGTGAAAACGCCAATAAATTACAATTAAATAACTGCAAAACCTTTAAAAAGAAATTATTAAAAGGTGGTAAAGTAATTTTTTTACTTCTATCAAATTTTTTAACAATCAAGATTCGAAGTATTTTTATTTGAAATATTACAAACGTATAAATTAGTGAGCGAATTAAATACATGGTATTACAGTTGTAAGTCGTATTAATGTATACAAAGTTCAATTTACTAGTCTTTCATTACCTTTATTTTGGAGAACTTACAATTCCTATATTCCTAATAGAATGTTTTAGTATTAGGTGCTGTAAAATTACATGAAATTTGTTCCGTTTAATTTTAAATTGCTTTTCATTTATTTCAGTGCTTTTCATTTTCATTAAATTCATTTATTTATTTTTCAGGCAGAAAAGCAAAGTACAGGATGTGGAGATGAGATACCTAAAAAGAATCGCGGAAATTACGAAGAGGGAAAGAAAGACATAGGAAAACAGTAATAAATACCTGGTGTATTTATTACTAAAATTTTTAAATTTTAAATTATTTGAAAGTAACGATAAAAAATCTATTGTAGTTGTTTAGTCTGAGGTAAACGGAATCGTTTAGCCTTATACTAGAAGTGCTTACTGCGTAGCACTTGCCTTGTTGGTAAGTGTACGAAACCTTTAGTACAAAAAAAGAAGCTGCTTCTGTTCCTATGATGTCTACTTGGCAATTGTAGGATTTATACATATAAAATGAACAAACACACAGTATTTTGTGTGTGTGCGTGGGGAGGAAGGATAGAGGGAGAGAGAATATAATTGCTGTAGGAACATATTGATTGTAAATATAAGATCGCGCATATTTGTGTCTGCGCACATCCCAAAAATGTGCTTTACAAAAGGCAATTTAAGAACTTTTAACTGATAACGCATGTTCGACAATTTTGTAAACCAGCCCTAACATCCTGACTAACTGCCTGACTCATAATATTTAAAAAAATACCTAATGAATCATTAGTTGGCTTGTTAATAACTTTAATAACCTCCACGTTATGATTAAGATGGCAGTGGTTCTTGAACCGTTTTCTTAGAGAACGTATGTTGAACGTATGTATAAGTTTCAAAATTTGATACTGAGAAATCTAGTTCGAATACGTTAATAATGCTAATTATATTTAAAGCAAATTTTATTACTTGAGTTAGAATTGCCTTAAATTTATTAGCACTGGTTGTGTATAACAATTTAATGATAAATCTAAAACTGCTTACATAAAGGCGCGCCGCTCACAGTCACACACACAAATCCGCACAATCCACACGGATTACCTGCAAGTTATTGATAGCGTACAGCCTGTTCTTCATTGAATTTGGAGAAATCTTATAGCTTTGAGTGAAAAGAAAAATATTGGATAAAATGTACGATAAAAAGAACGCCCTATTGTAGGTTTTTCAATCTTAGGATGGAGTATTTCCTTGTTTACTGCAAAGACGAAAAGAAAAATTTTACTGAACCATTGCAGCACATGAAAGTATATGGTATATAAATAATCTTTTTTAGCATACAATGGTTAAAAAGATATTTTACATTAAATAATAAAGTAAAATAAAATTATAAGTGTAACGATTTTATATTTATAATAATAAAAATGTGGTGAAAATTTTAAATACAATCTTAACTATATATTCAATCAAATATAAACCAAACAATTATCAATCCTAAACCAATAATTATGAACATTATATTGCTTGTAACTTTGATTGCTTACAAATATAAGCGCTTTTAAGTTATGATATGGTTACGACGGTCGTAGTATGGTACAGTGGAAACAAAATACAGAATCCAATGAAGTCACTACTTAGCAGCTTTCATCAATCACAAATAAAAATTTGTAATCAACTCGTACAATAATTCAAGTTGAATTTGTCCACTTGTTATAATAATGTCAACTATTAAGAGTTCCGCATTAACTATAACACAATCATCACTCTTCAGTAATGATTAGATAAAGAAATTCCTCAACGTTACTGAACTGTTAAAGTCAGGCGCTCTTGCTTATATAAGTCGCGGTGAGATTCCAGAATAACTTTCCATCTTTACTGCGGCTTTCCAGCATAATGAATATTTATAAGTGCTCTCCAGAACATTTTTTAAAGGTACTTAAGTGCGGCCTTGACAGAGCCACACATCTGTTATCAGCCTGGCTAGCCGAGAAACGCATAGAACGACGCTCTCCATTGTTCGAGAGCGTTTCGTTGTTACAATATTTATTAAAATTTATTTCAGTACATTAAGAAAATGTCAACTGATTTGCGATGGTTTAAGTGGATTATCACAGGGACTTATACAGCACAAGATATAACGGAATATCGGAAAAAGAAATTAAAACATCTAGATATTTCTTACATACTTTTGCCGCCATGTACGCACTAAGTGAATTATTGCTAATGGAAAATTGCACACTACATTGTGTAAACAGTGTTTAGCTTAACATTGTTCTACAAGTAAGTCAAGTCAAAATAAGTTAAATCAGAAGAGTGGATGGTCAAATTCTAGTACGGCGGCGTCTGTAGGGAACGTCTATCAACATAAATCGGAGTGCCTTTTGAAACAGAGGCTATAGAGAAACATTGGTTATTTTAGTGACTAGTGTAATTAACGGTCGTCAGTTACTTGTTATGGGAATTTCGGGAATAGTGAATATTGCATAAGCAAATTCTATAATTCTATTTGTCAATTAGAAAAATTAGTTAATAGCTCTTAAATTGATTGTTAATTGGTTAAATTAAATAACTGCCACACTACTTCAAAGAGATTCTGATGGATTTCATTGTGATTAGTTTGTAGCTCGCACTCTAACTGCAGTAAGTATTAAATGAGCTCTATTCGAGCCGCTCACAGTTTTACTTATAATAATTAATAATTTAATTACTCTGTAAATATTGTTAACATTTTGCTCCTTGATTAAAGTTATTTTCAGTTTCTTTGTTTAAAATAAATCTGGTGTAATATAGTAAAAAAGGAAAACTTTTTTAAACAGACCCACCTTTATTTTTGTTATTTTATAGGTATACCAATAAATGAGAAATAAGTATACGTATGAATGCAATTGTGTTACACGCTTATAAGTATAAGCGAGTAAGTATTGTTCACGCTTGACAAACAAACTGTTTTAAAAAATTTGCGAACGTGACAAATTAAAATGTATTAACAATATTAGCCAATCGAATCCTCTCAAGAAAATTTTTTCAAGTACTTTGAAAAATTTCTATTAGCCCATATCTAAATTAAACTTGTTCAAGAATTACTGGAACATAACTCACTTACGCAAACTTAATAATAATACACGGTCTACAACCACAATGTATATTTCTTTCAAATCAATGATTTGAGAGTCATTTTAGCTTTTTCAACACTGTTTAACTTTTTACAACAATTACTTAAATCAGTTAACCCTTCTACTCGGATTCCCTCCATCATCGTATTTTTGCACTTGACTTTCCAATCCCTACAATCTGGGATTGCCCTCAGAAACTGTGAGTGGCGGTTGGAAGATCCTACTGACCTAACAACAACAGGGTCTTTCAACCCGCCACTCACAGCTTCTGAGGACGATTCTAGGGATCCAAACGTCAAGTGAAAGAAATTTACAATGGAGGTAGACAATCACACTTCGTTTAGAATTGTTAAAGAAGTTACTAGAAGGTTAAACAATATCCCACTTTTGGTTACTACAGTTTGAAAGTGAGGATATCATAAATTAAAAAATTAATATGGTTTGACATAATACATCTTTCATAATTATTACAGTAATAAGAGGACTTAATATTAATATCCGATCAATAGAAAATATGTTATAATATTGTATTCCTTCATGAGATAAAGATTTTTCGGCATTTTTGTGTAATATTTTTTTAATATTTCCTGCAAATTATAAGATTGTGGTATTCTTGGAATTAGAGTGCAAAATTTTTAAAAACGTT
Source organism: Magicicada septendecula (assembly GCA_034769895.1). Lineage (NCBI taxonomy): Eukaryota > Metazoa > Arthropoda > Insecta > Hemiptera > Cicadidae > Magicicada > Magicicada septendecula. Next base: position 306,500,726 of record CM068367.1, on the reverse strand, counting down.
AATGAATTCATAATTGTGTAAGCTAGTGTTATACGCAAATCTATTGAAATTGTAATGCCTTATTGGGAGTTAATCCTGTCTAAAAGTTTGAAATAACATTAGTTAATGGTTTTTACTCTAAAAGAATACTTGTTAGAAACTTTGAGGTTTACAGCGTATCAGAGATATGAATTCTATTTATTCTCTAATTATATATTTCTTTTCATACATGTGCGGTAGCATCTGGGTACATACAGGAAGATACTATTTAATAATATTTATGCAAGTGTAACTGCTTTGTCAAATGGTTTAACGCTTTTAGTTAATAATAGACATTTAAATTATATAAAAAAATGAAAATATTATAAGTGACACGTTGCAACAAAGTAGGCCAACTTTTCATGAAAACTTATCTCTGCTTACGTAAATTACTGAAGTATAAGCGATTTTATTACGCCACTAGAAAACAAATATGAATATTGTAAATTATTAAAAATGTTTGAAAATATGAATACCACTTTTAAATTAGGTCCTCAGTACTTCATGTATATAATATGGTGATAAATATATGCAACAATCTGCAACTGGAAGATACGATGAAATGAGAAACTTATTGGAGTTTAGGTACACCATCATGTAGACAAGTGACAATTCAAGGAAGAAAGAGTAAAAATATAAGTTACATGAAACGAAACGATTTACAGGAAGGGGTTGTCTACGTAGAGCTTGCATGGGTAGGAAAATATGATTTATATCTTCCCCGAAATTACCTTCAAGCAAAAGAAACAGAGAAGGAAACACCGCTTATAGTGTGAAAATAAATGGCTTTGCGTTACCTACTCAGTAGGTTGAGATGAAAAAGGGAAACTTAATGACAGAAGGAAGGTTACATCAAAAAAGTATCCCAAGGTTACAATTGCTCTCCGCTTATTGATTTTTAACGTATTTCTGTAAGGTTTCGTTTCTTTCATGACTGTAATATCAGACGTATTAAATTATTGTACACAATAACTATACATCAAACGTATACACAATACAAGATTTTCTGAAAAATATTCTGATATTTTATCTTAGGACTTAGGACTTAAGATTCGTTTTTGTGTACTAAGCGTTAGACGATTTTAAACGTCTTTTCTGTTTGTTTTTTTCACATTAAAATTCCACATACTTGTATAACTGTTCTTATTTTTTGTCTGATATTTACTTTGATTTCAGACCCACTTATGCTATTCTCAAGGATTTGTAGGTTTGTAATACGTTAGAAATGTTTCTGTGATTTATAGTAATTGCTCTGAAATTTACGTCTCTTCTTTAACTTCTAATAACCATGAATTAAAAATTTTTAGGATAATTTTAAAACCAAGTATTACTTACTGACTCAGTAATAATTTGTAGAAGTATAACATCTAACAGTATTATCTGATAGACACTGCCAAATGACTCATTATCTCAAAATTGAGAACACACATTATTTGGGTCACTTTACAAGTCCATTAACCTGATACACAACATAAACTCATAGTAAAGCAGAATTAAAGGACCCAAGTACTTAATATAATTCAATTAATTATCGGCAAACCAAGCCATTTACGTACTGCAAGCTTCACCGTCTGTTGACGTTACATTACACTCGTTGATTTGCTTAAGCGTATGTTGTAATAGCGTAGGAAATACTTGACATTTATAGCAGCGAGATATTTCGTATACCTATGTGACGAATGAAAATTACGTATTTCATATAATATATAACAAATTAGTCCTGTTGAATACATTTCCTTAATGCATACTAGGAAATTGTTGATATATTATATTCAATCTATCCAATACGAAAAACAACAAATTAATAACTGAAGAAATGTTTTTCAGGAATCCGGCAATGTTTTACACAAAGACATCCCTTCATTCTTCTGAAGGACAATTTACAGTTTGTTACTGATGCAGGACGAAAGTTGCGAAATGGCATGAAAAACATTCTATGACTTTATATGATAGATTTATATGAACTCAATATGAAACTAGTACAGTTCTCCTTAAGCTGGGACGATAGGACACTCCTGCTTTCTAAATGTGACCTTCTTGACACATAAAAGTGTATTATGCTTGTGTGCCATTATTCCCACGATTTGTTTAATTTCAGATGGTCATTTCTGATTACGATCAGATTAGCAGACCTGGTTTTTTTCCTCATTTCAGTTAATAGCTAAAGTAAAGAGCCTTACGTTTTGTGTATTGAGCCACTACGTTACATCAAAATCATTAGAACTGCTGTATTGAGTGAATTCAATGTTGAATAAAATTGTAATATTGTTTAATGAATTATCAAACATTTTATAGAGGTCCTTCTAAATTTTTTAAATTAAACATAGTGACCAACCACAAATTCGATTTTAATTATATCTCATGTGCTCCTTCAAAAATACGTTAGACCTACTGTCATGTTTCTGTAATACTTAAGACAAAAGAATATAAATTTTACTGTCAATACAAGAGGTACATTATTCCAGGAATGGTGATTATACTGAAAAGTGGACACTATTTTGTTACAAGGAAGTCACCAAACCCTGCATTATAGAACAAAAAACAAAACAAGGTTTACGTTTATTTATTCAAATATTACATATCATTTTTTTTTATAAATTACCCTTTGTTGAACAGGTAAAACCACAAATAAGTAACCTAATGTAATAGAAGTGCCCCATGTAAAGAACAATAATGTCTAGTTATTATTAATGAACAAAATTAGTATTCGCAATCCGTAATACATGTCTTCCTACAACCACAATGTACGTACAATCGGCACGGTAGTCAGTCGTATGCTGCCTTCGTTTGGATTTGTATGGATCGTTCATTGACGGCTGATAAAACAATTTTCGCGTTAATAGTGGAAGACAAACGTGTTTCCTTCTAACGTAACAATTTTAAATAGTAGAGGTTTTTTAGAAGAGTGAAAAGATGTACTAGAAATTACACAACAAAAAAATAAACAACACAATAAGATGGAAAAATATTTACTTTAAATGACAGGATTAAAAATTACAAACTTAAGTTAAATAACTATCCAGACAGATTGCCTAATCATACAAATGTCAAGGAATGAGAATAATAGGCAGTCACGTGAAGTGTCAACAAAGAAGGCAGGTTGAATTGCTAATAAAGATTTAGTCTCATTGAAGAACAGGGATTTTTTTAAATATCTTAACAGCCTTAGACATAGAAATTTTGATTATTTCTACTGATCAAAGTAAACCATCTGTTTCTTATCATAGCCTTGGCCCACTTGGTTTTGTGAACCATAAACCCAAAAAAAGTAAATATAAAATAAATATTTCTTTCACTTTTGAATAGTTCTTATAATTCAATTTTTGTTTGTTTGGTTATTATACGGACATAAATATAGGATTTATTAATATGACCAATCTTTTTAAATATACTTCATTAAGCTGTAACTAATTATTATTTCATATAAGTAATAAAGAAAATAACTGTTTACTAGCATTATGTTTTTAATTATGTTTCATACTCGGTAGTTCAAGTGCATTTTCCACAGACCTTAAGGGTCTCCTAGTCATGTAAACAATTGTTTTGTAGTAAAGGAAAACCTTTGGAAATAGGGTATAGGCCTCTACGAGTAATTTATACACAGTTTCGAAGATTATGACATTGTTACGAAATCACGTACTTCATTAAAAAAATAATGCAGGCAAACCAATGTGAGCATATTACTTATGAGATTAATGTAAATTCCAATACTTATAACTGAACTAATGACATTCCAAATTTCTGAAGCATTACAAAGTTAAAAGTGTTTGCCTTCGTGCACGTGACGGTGAAACAGTCAAAAAACCAGTCAGAATAAAGTAAAAACGTATATCATTTGTTGCACCTGATATTGACTTTAGGTTTATTAAAATAGAGCTTACTCCCCATTAACAGGGTTGTAGATAGTAACCCTGTTTAATTAATTACTCTTAATTACATAGTATTATTACCGAATCAAGAAAATATATACACGGATACAATTTAGAACCTACATGCACATAACATATTCAAACTTACTAGTCATTGTCAGTTGACTGACTGATAAAATAATAAATGTTATTTTGCAGTTGTGAAAACATTATTGAAAATACATCGACAATAGTTAGTAAGGAAGTTTAAAAAAGTAATAGTAGTATATCTGGAATGAAAATGCTAATGCTAACGCATAACAAAAAATCACTTCACGAAAAGCTTGTTTACGTTTCACGTGGCAACAATAGACAATAAATATATATACTCAATTTAAATCAGCTGTTTATCTAACCAACTGCGTTAATGGAAACCTTACAGGGTTGCCATATTGACTGCTACATGATTAGTCTCATTACTTAAGTTACAGACCTCGTAAATCCTTATTATTATATACTCTAATAAAACATACTTTTGTAAATCGTAACTTAATGTTACTATCTGACGAATTTCGTCTACACAGATACAATACATCAAAGTCAGAACACGCACATAATTGTATCTAACAAAGCAACGCATATTACGTGTTGTAGTAGCTGCGAGTGAGTATTGTTGTGTTACAATACATAATACATACATTACAATACATAAAAGTGTACACAAACATACATATTCTTGTGTACACGTCGGTAATTGGGCGCATGTAAACGTCCATTCATATTTGGGCATGTAGGCTTATACTTATATTTATTTTATTCTATTATGACTGAGGTTTCCTTAATTGGAGAATATATTTTGACCTACAAAATAGTATACGTTTTTCTATGTTTCATAAAAAATTGGTTACACTTAGGTTGGAATAAATTTTTAAACAAACAGCCCTACAAACTGGGAACACAAGGGGTAAATATTTTTCACTGCACTTTAGACACTGAAACACAAACTAAAAAATAAAAAAATTGTTCTTATGTAAGAGAGCTAATATACTTTATACGTTTAATTGCATGTGCTATAAATCGTTTGAAGTCTAATGTTACGTTCCTTCATCAGATGTGAATGAGATCTATATTTTAAAATATTATGTGATTGCGTGATTAAGTTACAGCTACAGTTTATTTGTAGAAGTAGACTTAAACATGTCGTGTAAACGTGTAGATCTTTTACATGATAGGAAATTGAATAATATGAAGAACAAACATATAAAGAAAGATAAGTTTATTTATTTCTTATAGAACATAATTGCTAGAAAGTGCGTACGTATCTCTTCTTCATTAATTTTTGAAATAAACTAAAAACGATTTGATTTCACAAACATATATTTTGATATCTTCTCATTTAGAAATCCTTCAAAATTGGATGTAAAAATGTAAATAATACACAGTAGTAAGAAATTAACAAAACAAAATTTTATATTGATATATTTTTTAATTTGTTTGTTTTTTAATATTTCTTAATTTTTGTCTTAATATCTTCCTTAATTTCCTTAACAATATAAACGGATTGCAACTCATAATTACTTCTTTAAAGTGAAGAAGTATTGTTTGATGCTTTAAAAACTTGTATTAAGCGTAATAATATATAAGTTAAGTTAGGTAAAGAGGAATTATTAAATCGTAAGTAGTGCCAACACCATTCTAAAACTGTGAAATTTACATTTCGTTGTTCCGTATTCGGTCTGCTATAAATTACGATGAAATATACATCCTATACATTTATTTATAAAAAATATAGTACTCTTCAGTTTAAAAAAAATATTCAAATTTGAAATATTTTTATATATTATAAAAATAAACGCTTTAACTGCATCACACAATAGTTGTTTCACAGTTTTATGTCTTTGACCCCAGTCAATGGAAACACCGACAAACTGAAAAGAAATTAAATTATATACACTTATCTGCATTGGTTTTAAATTTAATAAGAAATGCGTAAAAATGAACTTTCTTTTCTGTACTGTAAATTAATGTCGGGTAGCCAATCATTAGCAGGAATAGTAGTTGTTTCAACAACTGACATGATATCTTGCCTGATAACAAAATTTTTAAAAATATTAAAACCAACCATTAATTCTCATCGTAACTAACCATTGCAGAAACAAATGGAATGTATAAAGGAGCTTGAAACAATGTGGCCACGAGAGGTGATAAGTGTTCAGCGTGTGGTTGACCGAAGTCTTGAATGCGTCAAACGGCTCTTGAATCGATTTGTCGACACAAGTTGTCGAGTAGACACAAAGTACAGTTCCGTGAAGTGCAACGATATACCCAGACCGTTAGTATGCAGCACCTCGGTTTCAGGCAGAGACCTCAGTGTGAGGCTACTCATCAATCCTTGTTACAGGCTAAAAATATCTTGTAGTAGGAAGCGTAATCGACACTCCATATATTGGAGAGAAAATTTTTAAGTTTTATATAGCACTCTGCAGATATGCCAACATCAGTTAGCCCAATTATATGCGTTGACTACTCAGGTGTATTATGCAAAAGAATTCAATTATCGGTACCGTAGTGGATACAGAGTAGGTTTATGGCTTGACACTAATTGAAGAGAATACTTCGCAGGATCGAATCGGCTGTCTGTGGACTCCGACTAGTTGTCATTGAAAGCAAATTACTTTACAGATAATTGGTGTTAACAAAGGAATTGGTTTGATCAGTTTTGTATACTGACTCTGAGTTGTCAGTCAGCCTTCGCACTAGTTCTGAGCTATTAGTTTATTGCAAGCAAACGGTTTCCACCAACTGGTCGTCAAAATCATTGGTTGTATTTCAGAAAAGTTACTTCAACACTATTAATCATGTTCTAAAATGATGTTCAATGACGGAGTTGCCTAGTTGTCATTCTGGTTATTAAGAAAGTTCAATTTCTGTTCCGACACAATTGTATCATATTTAACTATCTTATTTCAACCAGCATCGTCAAAACAGGGTAACATTAAGTCCGCGTAAAGTGCATTATGTCATCACCTATCTCTTATAGTAAGACACAATTTCAGTTTTAATATAGTATAGTAATATCTTCCGCTGATCGTACAGTAGTTTGTCATGTTTCGTTGTGTTTAATAATGTTGTCAAGATGTCAGTTTTTCTATATGTTAGTGCTTCAAAATTCTTTACGAGAGTGAGAGCTCAATTCGTCATTAATATGGTCGTCAGGTATTAAAAGTAGTCTAGTTATTATTTTTTGCCCATGTTATGAAGAAAGGTGGAAAAGTATAAAAATACTCATACCTCAAGAAATTTCCAGGTAAAAAACTATGAAATTATTCTCCACGTCAATGATGAGCCAACTAGACTAAACAGTCGATAAACTATTCAACACTTAAGTGTAACAGGCGTTGTTCAGGGATTTGTGGTGAACTGACCACAACACATCCGACTGTTCCCTACATTACCTAGAGGGGATTACGGCTGCTAATTCGTCTAGACATGTGAATATAAGCGATTGCTTCCCTCAATATTACCTCCTATTTTTTTCAATGGAACCATTGGGATTCAACAACACTTTTATTGTAACAATAACTTTCCTTAATTTTTCTAATAGACAGATGACACCAAAGCTTTTAATCATTGGTAATAATTACAAATATTATCTGAACCTCTTTGATCTTAAACGTTATATTTTCTCATAGACTACAGACTGATGCAAACTTGCTTGACGTAGCCAATCCGCCCACAATATCTATGTGGTGCTAGTCTAGACAAGACAAGTGTTTACAACCCCCCTTGCACGCACATTGTACAAGTTTAGGAAATAAATTGTTTTCTTGTAAAATAATAGACTATTATTAAATGCGACCGTACAGACGTCGGCTTTGTTGTAGCATTATGATATTAAAAATTGTAAACGTTTATTTATGTTAGTAAAAACGTTTGAACTATTAACACAAAGAACGTCAGTCTGCGTTAAGAAAATTTTTGAATGATGTTTTCTAGTACACGTTTACTAGAAGATTTTCATGTTTCCATAAGACTTCTTAAAATCATCAGAACGTGCTATTGGGGTAGATCAATAATAGTTTATAATAATAATTATTATTGAAGACGATATCAACAATAATTTTAAATTGTGAATTGAAATACTAAAATATGCAACTAAAAACAATACTGGGTATACAATTAATTAACGTTCAAGATTTATAGGAGCTACGTAGTTACCGAGAACGTTCGTCGTGAGACTTGTCTCTACATCTTTATCAAAACTTCACTGTAAATCCAAACAAGTGGATGGCAATTGTACTTCCTTAACGCAGGATCGCTGCCACTGTGCCTAAGTATCACTCACTCATGTTTTACATTTGTCTTTATTCCTGGTATTTAGTTTATCCCAGGAAAGAAAAAAACCAGGTGGGAGCCGTTGAAAGGCTAAATAATCGAGTAATGAACTTTGTTGTTTAATTTTGTTATATAAAGAAACTATATTTGATACTAATGTATTGCTTACAAAACTTAATTGCCTTTTTATAAACCGGAATAATAAGTAACAAACTTACTGACTTAAATTGTTAGAACAAACTGTTATTGCTTCCTATATAAAAGGCATATAGAAAAGTATGGTTTCGGTTGTAATTAATAATTGCCTTACAAAACGTGAAACCGGTAGGTAGTTTCTTCTTCGTGTGCATATGAGGCAAATTTTTTACGTTGTTGTGCTACTTAGAAACAGTGTTCTACAAGTAGAAAAGTTTCGAATAGGTGGGACAGAGTATGATACCAATCTTTTCTGATAATGTAACTATTATAAGGATAAATTGGAAAATACAGGTGAAGTAATTACATGGTCTACTTATGGTACTTTAAGATAAGAGAATTCAAGAAATACATAGCGTGTTTTCATTTTAGAACAATAGAAGTGAATAATATACTTGCCGATTCGTGATAACTGGACTTTTCCAAAACACAAAGCCTCCCTTGTAAGCGATGAACGTGCTGACTCAGTAACAAACTGTCACACGTCGTGTTACATCTATACAGAACGAAGCCAATATCTGTTAAATTACCTCAAATCCGTTTATCTGCAATGAAACCCACGAGTTGGAATTTTGCATTCTTTCTTATGTTGCCTACAGACGGGACATCCATAGTTTGATCTCATCGTCACTAAATATTTTTTTCAATTTCTACTAAATTACCCCGTTCTTACAATACGCTAAACATTTAGTTGGTTCACATTGTCCACATTTGCCAGTAGCCTATGTGATATCGTACTTCATGTTTGCGTGATGAATGAAAGATTTGGGATTATGACATAAAATAGTAGTCTGTCTATCTTTTCAAAACCATGAGATCTACAATGAGAATCGGATTTCTTTTTGTTCTAATTTATGCCTCACGCTTAATTATTTGATCATTTATACTTCAATACAAGTCTTGCGACTTGCTTTTTTGTCAGGATACATTGCATTGTCCTTGATCCTCTTCAACATTCATCCTTTACACAAATAGCATTATGGCAAACGACAACTATAGTGTCACCAGATCTAACATTTTATATACTTAACTGAGTACATAACTGGTCAAACTCTCGGAAACTTCCTTTGCAGTACTATCAGCGCGAAATATTCCTTCCTTTGCACGACAAATTCATGAACTGTGTTTCAGTATCCTTTTAACATTATTACTGATGTCTTTTTAATACTAATATCTTTCCATTATAATGTTTACTATTTTATTTTTCCCTTCATACAGATTAAATTATAGGAAAACATAGTACGGGAGCATATTAGGTTTATTGATGTCTCATAACAATACGCATATTGTTTAGGAATGTAAGGTTCAGCGAGGATCGCTCAATACGTAGAGACACAATATTGCTACAAAATTACTTAACGCTCTCGAAAAGTCGGCGGGTGCAGTTACGTGAAAATGCTACACGCTTCTCGGCTAGCCGAGCAGGTGCATTGTCTATGTCAAGGCTGCCCAGAAAAGTACCCACTAACACTAGACTGCTCGAGTACTTGTAACAACGCAAATTCCGCTGCCACGCCGCCAAAAATATGGAAAATTATTCTGGAACATCTGGGGGACTTATAAAACAGCGACCGGCTTAGTGAGTTAGTTACACAAGGCGAGAGTGTACAGTGCGGAACCAGTGTTTCTGGAAATTGATTACCTTGTTATAATCTGTGCGGAACTCTTAATAGTTGACATTATTATTGCGAGTAGGCAAATTGTAACTTTAAATTATTGTAGAAGAGTAATCTGTTGATTTCACCTTGTTATTTGTGACTAGTTAAAGCTGGTAATTAGTGACTTCATTGGTGTCTGTATTTTATTTCCACTGTACCATACGACTATCCGGGATACCGTAGTAACAATATTGACATTATTTGTGTTGACGTTTCGACAGTGTTTGTTGTCATTTTCATGACCTATGTATGGACAAAATCAAACACATAAACAGATCAATTAATTGAGTGAATGTGTGCATCCGCGCAAGCGAGTGTGTCTGTGTGTGTGCGAGAATGATTCTGTGGATGGGAGGGTTGGTTGAGACAGCGTGTTTGACTTCAGCAAAAAATTAGTATTTTTACATACTGCTTTACTTAAGTAGATAGCTGTAGTTATAATATTGTTACGATGGTCTCACTGATCGTCGTATGGTGCAGTGGAAAACAAAATACAAGACACCAATGAAATCACTAATAACCAGCTTTAATTATCACAATTTGTAATCAACAAGATAGTTTCTTACAACAATTCAAGCAAAAATTGTCCACACGCAATAATAATGTCAACTATAAAGAATTCTGCACTAACTGTAACACAATAACACTGCGCTACAATCGTCTACAAACACTCGATCTGCGCTAAAGAAATCGCTCAACTCCACTGAACTGAGAAGCCACGTGCTATGGCTTTTAACATGTAGCGCACGTCTTCTAGAAATCTTCCATCCTCAATATGCACGCCACTTAATTCTGACACTAATGCGTATTGCAAGTAGCCTGTTGAACAATCTGGAACAAAGGTTAAGGCGTTCTTTACTGAGGCAACACCTGTATTTCTAACAGGGGGACGAGTGAAAGGAAGCTCTCGGCTGTTCTACGCGGTTCGATACGGTTATCGTTACAATATATAAACCAGTAAGTAAAAATAGTAATTATTTTGCTGATGTAAAACAAATTGATCACCCCCACACACAAATACATTCACTCATTTAATTGATATGTTTATGTCCATACATAGGTCTTGATGAAGACAATAAACAAGGTCTTCGTCAAGGCCTAAAAATGACGGCATAAATAAGGTAAATATTGTGTCTCTACTTATTGACTTACCTTCTCTAAATCTTCCATCACTAAACATTTATTGATCGACAGTCATTTTTAATTTAAGAAATTATAAAACATTTAGTTTAATTTTCTCTCGTGTTTTCTCTTCAATAAAAAAAATCTAGATTTATCGTCTCTTATTCATCAAATTTCTTCAATTTCAAACGATTTATAATCAATTTTAGAAACAAAAATGTGTGTGTGTGTGTGTGTGTGCGTGTGTATGCATTAATAAAAGGAATGCAATGGTAGAGACAGGAAAAGTTAGACAACCAAAATAAAAAAGGAAGAGACAGAGAGAGAATGTAGAAACTCAAGGAAAGAATAGTGATAATGTATGTTTTACTTATTACACTGCACAAAAATGTTAAAAAAAGTTTTATTCAGTCTCGCTTCTATTATGTAGACTGTTGTGGCTGCATTTAGATGGAACCCACTTAGTTTCATGGAGTGGGGTCAAACACAATGGAATCACTTTACACTTAATTGATCACTAATTATACTCAGTATATTTTTAACTCAGCAGACCCTATATCTCAGCCAGTGCGTACTTTAATGTTGTTAATGCACTTTCTCGAAAATTGGATCGGGGACAACCTGTGCTATGTAGGCACAGCAAAATCTACCAGCCGTGTTTCCAGATGTAAGATTTAATTTCACTTGACGTGAAATGGACTCTACAGTATCCTAGTTAAACCTTCTGCATAGTGTTCATGAATTTTACATTGTCTCCATCTAGTTAATACAGATGCTGCTAATAAGTCTTAAACACTGAAGACCAGGGTGATGTCTTTTCGTGTAACTGATCCCGTACATGCAAAAATCGTTATAGATGGTACTGTCCTGGAACAAGTCAGCAATTTTAAATTCTTTGGCTACAGTGTGACTTATAATACAAGCAATGACGAAGTGCATAAGTTCCATAAGTTTAACATCATGTGCGGGACCATCAGGCGAACTCTTAAGTCAGCAAGTAAAGAAACACGCCTAAAATTCTACAAGGTGATGGCCCTTTCCACACACTTCTTTATGAGTCTGAGAATAGGACTTTAAGGGAAGACCAGAGGCCAGTCGTATGCAACCGGATGGAATGAGATTTCTCAGGCACGTGGCTGGTATACTCTCCAGGGTATCATAGAAGCAACACAGATATACAGCAGAAACTGAATATTATGAGTATACTCGACAGGATTTCCCAGTATCGGCTGAATTGGTGTGAACAACGTTGTTGAATGGATAACTGACGCATCCCAAAACAATTATGGAAATATCTGCTGAAGGGACAGAGAGATGTGGAACGGCCGAGGAAGCGCTGGAGTGACTAGCTATAGACTTTGCCTGTTTGAGACCGAAACAAACCATCCTTGGTTTAATCCTTGCAGATGACGATGATGATGACTTTGTAACACATTCACATGTATCAAAAATTTTACTTTTAACATCCTTGTGCTGTCTAAAGAAAGATAGAAGGAAAAGTCGGTGTGCTGGAAAAGAAAACCTGCACAAGCCTTATAAAGGAATGATGTTTAAAGTTTTCAGAAACCGATATAACATCTTCACGGAAAAAGCAAAACAAGAAGAAGGCGATATCTTTAAATACCAATGATACTGGAGGCGTTTTTGCAAAGTGGCGTCAATTCACGTCACTTTTGACTTTGTGAGAAGCGATAATATGATAATGACTTTGTGTAATAACAATATCAAGGGCGCCTACTTCAAGTGTTTCCGTTTTAACAAGAATTAGATAACTGTACTCGACGTAGTAGAGCGAATCGTCTACATTATGAGTCCTTAAAAAAAAAAACATTTTTTCAAGATTTGTCAGGACCTGATATGATAATTTTACGCTTTCAGTATTGCTATTTAACTGCGGCTTTTTTTATTTTGTTGTAAAATTCTGTTTTCACACTGAGTCTTTATAATCTTACACTAAGTGCCGAGAAAATGTAGGCACATTATTACCCCTGTATCCAATCCGCTCATATCACCTTGAAATGTCTTGAAGAAAGTACCTTGATTGTATGGTGCACGCGGGAAATGAATCAACAGGACCTCTAAAAAAGTAGCGAGGAGACATTTTGTAACGATCCCTTGTTCTTGGTGTTACAAAAATTATAAATATGAATATGTAAAAATTTTGTTTAAATTTAATTTATAAAAAAAATTTGTTTTTCATTTTTTAAATTTATTTATTTATTTATAATTATTTATCAGTTCATTATTTATTAGATTATGCCTCGCTATTTTTAATTCCTTTCTTATTTTTATTTTCTTTGGTTGTTTATCAAAAATTTGTTTAACGCGTTAAATAGATTATGAAATATAATAATTGATTAGTGGTATTTGGATATTTAGTGATTATACTCCTTTGCGATGTTATTCTCTTCTTCCTTGAAGTCCAGGTTTCAAGTGCTACCTGAAATTCTTCTAAATATACGTTCACAAAGAAACAAAACTCAAAAATGGAAGGTTTAAATGAATTTATTAATCTTGTTGCGATTAATCGACTTTGAGTCGAAATACTGTTTCACAGCTCGAAAACTCTATCTCAGGTCGTTTGGTTTATCTTATTTAAACTATTAACATTTATTGATTCATTGGTTCTTTTAACTGTTATCAAAAGTCAGAGAAAGGGTAATGCTGAAAGTACAATACTTACAATTAAAAAGTTCTTAATGACAAAATAGATATATTATTTATTATAAAAATATTATTAAAAATTAAATTATTCAAACCAACAGCTATGCGTAAGCTGACGTCATCACAGCTGATGCTCGAGGTATAGGATCCAAGATGGCCGCCTTCTTGCTACGAAGTTACACCAAGATTCCCAAGTCGATTCTCCTCCAAATAAATGTTGATTCTTTATGTGTCCTTCATCATAGTAGTAGTGATTAATTTTCTTCGTCGTAGAGTGATTATTCCGTATTAGTGATCCGTTGTTTGGTTCGGCAATAAGTGTGTAGAATTGTCCTCGTTCAAATATCTCGTACAGTTTTGTAATGGTAATATTCACATCCGCAAATTCTGAATTAGTGCCTGGGTTGTTCTAATATCTTGATTACAATTTCCATTCTTCCTACATGTAATGGTTGGATTTCTTTTATTTGACTTTAGTGTTAATAAATCATATTTTAAATTTCTCTTTTTTTTCTATAGGTTTAGTTCATGTCAAATTATATTTTTTATCTTTTTTGAGCTCTCTCTTTCTGATGTGTTCACCTCGACGTTTAATAATTAACTCCCAGTTTTTTTTCTTCATCATACAAAATGTCCTGGCTGATTTATTAGTAAATTTACATTGTTTCAGTCAGCTGATTGAAGCCTCAAGTTTGGTTTTGTACAAAAGACTTGAATTTTACTTTATATTATAAATTATATTTTGTTTATTATCTATTCTTATTTAATTCTAAATACATAGTCAAATTCCTTATTTGATTCTGAATAATTTAATACCATTTCATGACATATTTTATAGTATTTTTTAACTCAAAATTCACATTTACAGTAGGCTATATTTGGTTGTAGGCCTTAACTATTTTACTTCCTACCACATTAAATGGTTCACAATCCATGTTATATTCCAATTATTATTAAATAAGATTATTGGTTGAATTCTTATTATTTGGTTTCTCTAATTCTTAATAATTTTATGATTTACTTATCTAATTTGAATACTATTTTCAATTTAGGCTTTTCTTTAGACTCCAGTGTTATTACACTTTCATTTTTCCTAATAATATCCTATACATTCCTTCATTGCTTTCACAAAGTGTTGTTAGATTTATTATAAATGTTTAGTGAGTTACATTCAACAAGTTTCATTCATTTAATTAGTTTCATTCTTATTTACTTTTAATTTATAATGTTGAGATTTACAATTTGGCCTATATTTTTGTTAGTTCAATTACAAAGTTTACTATTCCTTCAGCTTGCTAATACCCTTTCTGACATACAATTCTAATAAAATCTTATCAACTAAACTGACCGTTTCTCAATTACAATACTGTTTTTGATTTACTGATACCATTAAAACATAATAAAGATATCAATTGAAAAATAAATCCAATCTCAAGCATTCAATGCTATGAGTTCAATGAACTGCTAACACAACAAACAAAATCTATTTTTATTTAAATAGTTCCTTAAAGTTAATTATTAATCAGTCTATTGCTGTTTTTGTTTTAATTTAGGGATCTTCCCTGGTTCACCTCATTATTCACTATATTCCCAAATTTGATTTCTAGTCATTGTATCTAGTCATTGGGGAATAAGGAACATCACTTAAATGGGATTATGGTTAGTCACTTTTTCACAATCAAAATACATTATCTTTGTACACTTTCCATCATATATCTAATATTTTTACTTATATTTAATTTACATAGTTTTTATTCTACCTTATTGTACTTTTCCTATGTTATACTTTTTTGGGGGTTTTATTTTTATGTGGTATTGTTTTTTTTTACTAGTTATTTCTTTATTCGGTGGTTTTGTTTATATATGATTTTTTCTTAACTGTTCCTATTCTACCTGGGTATATTCACTATATAAGTTGGATTATCACTTAAGTTGGTTTTAATGAACTTGACTTCTTTTAATCTCGGATTTCAGTTTACTTTTGTTCTTGATTAACTATTATAGTACTTTTTCTTTTTGCCAGTTTGATTTTTTTATTCTATTCTTGCTTATTTTTTGACTTATAATAAGATGGATTTTCTGTCATGCTGCAATATTTATTTTTATAGAAAGACCAGTACTAAAGTTTATAGAATATCAATAGTAAAGCTAATGTATAAAACAACAGTGAATTAACGTTCTATTTTGAAACCGATAATCATCTGATAATCATTTTTTAAAACTGCGTAAAGTAGAAGTTTTAAATACCATACCTACAAAAATTTTAATGTCTGGCAAACAAATTATTCTGGTGTTAGGCCTAATTATTTTATTGGTATCTGTATTTTGTTTCCACTGTACCATTCGACGATCCGTGAGATCGTCGTGAAAATATGTGTAAATAAAACCTGTCCACACATTCATTTACATCACTAATTCTTAGTTTCAAACGATATTGCATTCACTACAGCGCAGCGAACAAGTACTCTATTGACCACGTGTCTTCAATTCTGTTGTTGTGTTATGCGGAGAAACTTGGTTACAAAATTGAACATTCCAACGCCATTAACTCCACTCTTCTTAGTTGTAGTATGAAACGAAATGTTTAGTTCTAAGAGAAAGGAAAGTGCAGTTTTACTTTAAGTGTAGTGTAACTAGCAAGGTAACAGCTAAAGTTTTATTGCTTAGTGCAGTTTTACTTTAAGTGTAGTGTAACTAGCAAGGTAACAGCTAAAGCTTTATTGCTTTCTAAGCGATAATAGTAAACTATAAATATTATCCTAACCATCTTAGAACGACACAGCAAATTAAATTACTTATATTGCTGTCTTAGTCACATCAGCACGTTAACCTTAGGTGAATTATAAGTGTTTGTACTTACAAAACGTTTACTGCATAATTACTAGTGTTACAAATTACTTGTGGTTACAAATTAAATATACATTGAAAAGTCTAAAATGTAAATGAATGTGTGGACAGGTTTTATTTGTAGTACACATTTTCAAGACGGTCTCACGGATGGTCATATAATACAGTGGAAATACAGATACCAATGAAAACATTAGCTTAATGAGTCACAAAAATAATTTGAAATCAACAAGATACTCTCATACAGAAATTCTAGTTAAATTTGTGCAACAATAATGTCAACTATTAGAGTTAACTGCTAATTATAACACAATAATCACTTTGCCACAATACTTCGATCCGCACTTGACGAAATCGCCAGCTGTAACAAAATAACTAAGCCAACCGCTGTTGCTCATATTCAGATGTTCCAGAAAAATTTTCCATGCCAGGATAATTTGCATAGTTAACAAGCGCTCGTGGAGTCTAGGGGGTACTTTACTGTGCCGCCTTGACCGAGACACTGCACCTACTCGGCTAGCCGAGAAACACGTAGAACGACATTCTCAAATGTTCGAGAGCGTTCCGTAATAGTCGTAACAATATTTACAACAGATAACCATGCATCCGAAGTGTAACTTAGACATATAAGAGATTGCTCATGTTGCCTGAGAATACAGTAGTTTACTTCTCAGTTTAATAAAGCGATGGACAAAAGTATTCAACACAGTTAATGAACAATCTTATAGTAGTGCATATTAGAGACTGAAAGGAAGCGAAACTCACAGTTGAAAAAATAATTCAAAAGCAAGTTAGAGAAAATGGAGAACATATCCATTAACTGTAAAATCTGATTATCAGCTTGCTGTTTAAATTTTAGACAATAGTGATAATTACATTAAAGTAAAGAAACTACAATGCCATCAATTCAAATTTAATTGTTATTCAGCATACTGACTTCACATTTTAAGTCTGCGTCCTCCATTAAAAAAATCTAAATTTGTTTACAATTAAGCTATTGTATTCACATAATATTTTAATTCATGGATGAAAATATTTAATTGCACATTAAAAATTTACTTCTATTTTACCGAAATGGAATTTTATTTTAATGTTTTGTACTTTTCACTTTAATTAGCACAAAATTTGTAAGAGTGTATATCTCAAGTTTTTGCAAGGAACAAGACAAACATTTTTCAAATAATAATATTATTATTATATTGTTTTTCTTAATATTTAAATAAATTATTATTATTAACTTATAATAATTATAACATGTGAATTTGTACTATTACAATTCGCTGAGCTATGTCGGGACAAGTGCGAGCGATAATTTGAGAAAAGGTGGTTTTCAGTTGAGACGTGGATACAGGGTGTAGTGTTATTTTGTATTCTGTGTTATACACAAACGACAAAGATAGAGCACAGAATTTGTTAAAGTATGCCTACATGAAAGTGTTTCCATCCGTCTTAGCGTTATAAACCCTGTGATAACATTTTAATGCTCACTCCAAAAACGGTAGGTTCTATGTGTGCGAGGAGGAGGGTATGTGGTGTATGTATGTGTGTGTGCCTGTTAGTGCTTATCGACTATAATTAGTTGTGACATAACATCCATAAAACACAAAGAATATACTCTCGAAAAGTAAAACTTACATTTACTTGCCATTTTATATAATAACATTTGATAACCCTTTTATTATGTCCTGAAACTACCTTCTTTTTGTTTTGATTTATGAAAACTATATGTAAGAACACTACACAGGATTTAATATGTACTTATTATGTAAGTCATCATGTTTTTTAGTGTATAGACTTGGTTAATTCGTCAATAAACATTATTCACAACACACATAACTTGAATAAAACCAGATAAGCTTAAATAATTATCTGTTATCCCCAGGTGTCTTCAGTTAATGGTTTATTTTCTAATTAGACGTGTACTGTAAAAGAGTACAAATAATATTTCTTATAAAATCATACTGTCATCAAAACTGATATTGCAATCGAGCCAACATATTTTTATACTAAACAAATTAGAATAAATTAAAGTAAACCTAAGTGTAAAATAAATACAATTATCTGATACGGCATACTACTGGATGTAAAAGACTACTACATACTTATATAAAGTTAAATCCCAATTAACTAATTATATGCGAAAAAAACCTATTGTCTGGCAGTAGATACGTAATTCATATTGCTTAGTAGTTATCATATTAAGTTATATGTAGATATATAAAGTATAAATCACATAATGTTTTGAGATAGAGGAAAACCGCTTTCAGATAAAACCAAAGGAGACAACGGACATGAAATATGTAACGTGGTCGCTGTATTCCCTGTCGACTTTGGTGTGCTGACACGAGCGAAAAATAAGTTTACATAATACAGCTTGCGTGCGATCAGGTGTAAGCTGCATTTAATCTAAAGACTATAGTCCGTGCAAAGTTGAGCAGCTAAATGTGTGATAATGTTTGACTACTAAGCTTCATAAGTCGTCACAATCTAAATTCAGTCGCGTGAGTTGTTGAAATGTTAGGTAAAATATCGTATATCGTATGAAGCTTATTAACATAAAGTGACATTATTTTCATGGATTATGTGAGTACATTGATGCGAAAACGCGGAGGTGTCCTCATCTGAATCGTGCAGAGATTTGTATTCAGATTAGAGGTGGTGATATATAGCTTACAAATGCAAGGAAGTCGCTTTGATTCGTGAACAATTTGCTGAAAGACTGGTGGTGACTGACTGATGTTTGTTTACATTATAGAATTGCTGCTTATTTCTACATTTTTATGTCCCCCGAATAAGATAATATATTGGCTGTGGTAAAACTGTAAACAAGTTTTTAGACTTTAAAATTTACTATGAGTTTTGTCATTTGAATTTCAGTATACTGACGTTAAGAACAGTAACACTTTACATACATCCACCAACGCCAATTGTCTTTTTAAAACTTCTAAATGGTAACTGACTTTGATCTGGTAGAAAGCTGCTGCAGAACTACCTCTAAGATTAAACTACAAGTTTTTCTTTCTTCCTTTTAATAACTCAAATTGGGGAGTTAATCACATCAAACTACTTCAGCTCCAACATATATAAAGCCAACCACTTCATTTGTTAGTGTGAACATGATTTTTCGTAGCATATAAGTAGGCTATATTTTTACTGTTTATGTACTGTGCAAAACGAATGCGATTTTTGTTCACTGTGCAATGCCCGGTTTACACTAAAGCACGATCAGTGTAATTAAAACATACTTTTAATTACACGTTTCACGATTCGGTACATTTATTAATTACTGAATTTTGTAACAGTAAAAATGTTCGTTATTTTTAACAGAACTATATTCTCGTTCCCACGAGATAGGCAAATTCCATGCTATGTGCGGTATAGGTCTGGCACCGAGTTCAAATGTCGGCTAACGTCTCAGTTTCGAACCTTATAGAAATTCCTACGGCTTGTACGGACTATAGATTAGTCTACAGGCATTTAGAGCAGTCTCGTAACGTACTACACCAGTTAGGCTGAGGTATGAAAGCTGTGTTTCTGAAGCACCCCGTTCTACTTGTGAGTTGCGTATAGTGATTCGAAGCGATAAGACATGTTACTAGCACGTTCTGTCAGTTAGGAACCAGCGAATGTTATTTGACAGTAGGTTAGTGTAAAGTATTATCTGTGATTTATTGTGTACGTACTTTAAAATTAGGAAATTATGTTAATCGCGAATTTGCGGCATTCCTAATTAGGTCACATTTATTGTTTGTAATAGTGGTATGGTGGGCATTTGTAAATTTAGAAAACATTGTATTTAATTGTTTTAATTAATAAAAACTGGTTTTAGAGTTGTGAGTAAAAACTCTCTATTGACAAATAATTAATAATTAAGTCAACTATTCAAAGACGATAATCCGTACGGTCGACTTAACAATATTATGCAATTTGTTTTTATCATTACATAAATTCGTATATTGTCTATATATAATTTACAATGTCGTATAGAAAACGTTATAAAACATATTTATTAATATATTCATATTAGGAAGAATTAGAATATCACTCCCATTTACTTTGTACTGGAGGAAACGTAATCAACGGCAAAATTGTAGGTTACTATGAAGCGCAATCGGTGTACAATCAATTACAAGTACAAGCAAACAATCTTATACAATAATAGAGCGAACAATATCTATTGTTATCATCACACAAACCTTGAATTTTGGGATTTAAAAATCATACATTCGAGATAAGCGTTTACTTTGAATGCCAGCTGATTTATAATGTCTACTATTCGATAAACTACACACGCGCTCAATACACACGTTATTTATCCCTCTCTTTTCCACACACACACACACACACAGATAGTTTCAACTGAGACTCAGGTGCTCAGATGCTTTTCGATGGAAAAGTAGGGTATAGGGTTGGAACATGATACTAATGGGAAACGTGAGCGCCCTCTGTTTCCACAGCAGTGTTTAATGTGTGGCACAGTGTACAAAAAACTTGGTTGCCTCGTGAAGTCTATTTTCCTCTTGTCAGTAACCGACCTAAATGCATTAATCATAGATAAGCTCAACTCCTGTGATACATCCACCGTTGCATACTTACTTTATATTCCGATTTGGATTTGTAATTAAACATACCGCTTAATATTACAAAACGTAAATTATAATATTATTTTTTTAAGAAAATAGCATATTCATATTTAATCGACTGGGGACAAAGTTTTGTAAGTATAAAAACGTCCGTTTTTTAATTTCCTAAATCAAAAATTCTTAAAATTTTAATTGGTTTTAAAATTAACTTATATTTCCTTCTGTATCGTATCATTTGAAAATATCTAATTATTTGTGGGAAATGATAATGTATTCATTATTCATTATTTTGGATAAGGATAATTGTTTAATGTCTGAGCACTTAGGTATTGTTACGACAGTCTACTTGGTCGTCGTAGGAACAGTGGAAAACAAAATACAAGCAGCGCTTGGAAAGTTTCCATCATCTGACTGGCATCCATTGTTTACCGATTAGTTACGAATTACAGTAGTCTTGTACAAAGTGTCCACTGTTTCCACTGTTAACCGTTCTATCCCAGTTCTGACACCACTGTTACGACGGTCTATTTGATCGTCGTAAGTACAGTGGAAAACAAAATACAAAACACCAATTAAGTCACTAATCACCAGCTTTAATTTTCACAGTTAAACAGTTCGTAATTAACAACACAGTCTCTTACAACAAATCAAATAAAAGTTGTCCACACGCAATAAAATGTCAACTAATATAAAACACAATTGTATTACAATTATACCGCCCGATTATAAAATACAAGACGTCACTAATAACCACTTGAACGCACACAGTATCGTCCGACAATAAACTCGAACCGCACTGTAATATATCGCAACTATAACTGAAACTGAACGTAGTTGAGTACTGGTATTTGTACCCCCCCCCAAATATTAGATTATTCCATACTGCACATTAACAATAAAGGAAAACCTTAGAGCGTAATTCATTTCGGCCTTGACATATTTCGCGCGGCTTGTGTCACAGTCTAGCTAATGCGTCGAGAATCACGTACGCCACACAGATTCAGCTGGATTCATCTGGAACATTCGATAAACACGTAGATTGTTCTGTAATGTCATAACAGTATGTTTCTAGGAGGACGTTTAATTAAACAAGATAGATGTAGTTCGATTTAGAACACGGAAACAAACTGACTGCTAACATCTACTGGATGCTAGTAGAGAAGTAGATCAAACATCATTTCTGTTACAGGAATATGACTTCCTTATATACATTCGAAATTAATTGAGACCTAATTCTGCTTTAATTAAACAACAGTTGTTCAGTAACTCTACATGTAAGTTAACAAATAAAATTAGTAACATTTTCATTTTTTTAAGTCAGTACTTGGAACATACTAACTTTATGTACCAAAATTAAAAGAATTATGTATCATAAATATTATAGAAGATTATAAATATTATACGATACAAAACTATAGTTGATTTCAAATTGTTATTTGCGACTTATTAAAGATGGTTATTGGTAACTTCATTGGTGTTTGTTTGTTTCTACTTAACCATACGACCACCACCTGTGAGACCGTCGTAACGATATCATCATTAATTCATATGAAGTATCACATTTACTACCATGCCACCATATACATCTTAGTTTTATTTTAATGGTATCACGCTTAAATACATTACAGTCGATCTAAAAATGTAATTTCATTATAAAGTACGTTAAGAAGAATTTTTTAACATGACAAGTTGTTAGATAATTTGAATGGATAATACGATTCTTAGGAAACATTTCTTCTATAAGTAGTAATATTTAAAGTTTTTAAATCAGATACACAAGTAATAATATTTTACCTTAGGTACTACGAAAATTGTTTAAAATTTAACACTAATTTTAAACAGAATTAAGAATGAGGGACTTTTGTCTCGAGTGTTATGAACACTACGTATAAAACAAGCAAGTTTTCGCTTTAATAAAACCATAGACTCTATATTAATTTCTACTTTCAGATTACGCTTGCTCGTTCTGTATACTGAACTAGTACAAATGTGCTGTTGTCAGTAATTTATTGCTCGCAAAATTGTTCATTTGTAGAAAAACTTACAAATTATCCCTTGTTCTACTCTGAAACGTAGTACCTGCGTAGGCCTATATCACCCATTGCCACCCAATTTGCTTTCTTATCTCGTCTTCAGCTTTGCACTATCACTTTGAGAGCTACATTACTCATTAATTGCGCACATTACAAACCTACCTGTCTAGACAGAACTAGCAAACGTTCGGTTAAAACATGCAATATTCCTGTACCCAACTTTGGGAATCCAGACACCCAGTGGGCTGTTCATCTGCACTCTCTCTCTTTCTCTCGAGCAACACTCTTTTCTATTTCAATCCATATCACAGCGCTCTCTCTGTCTCTCTGTCTCTCTGTCTGTCTCTCTCTCTCTCTCTCTCTCTCTCTCTCTCTCTCTCTCTCTCTCTCTCTCTCTCCCTGTCCTTCTCTCTTTCTCCCTCTCTGTAGTTTTGTCGTTACATTCTCCCGATTTCCATCTGTGTTGCAAACGATATATTCTTAACTCGATTTAAAATCATTTCATGATGAGATAGGATTTTTTAACTCTATGCTTTGAATACAATCACTCCAAAAACTTTTGTAAATAAAGTTTATTCGGTTACGAATGCTGCGGTTATGAAAGTTGTAGATTATGAATGACGCCAATATAAACTCATTGGATCACTCCACTCCATTCCATTATCACCCAAATACGCAAGCGCGCAAACACGCACACGCACACACACAAATGTTAAAACGTGTTTGTTAATATGAATATATTTGTGTGAATATATAAGTTTATTATTACTCCTTTCCTGTATATTGCATGTAACTTTAATCACGGTATTGTATTTTATAATTTTTAGACTTTGCCATTAGCATTTATTTTATTTGTCTGTTAGAACGCGTTTCAGTTTAAGTAACGATTTTTAACTGGCAGATCTACTTGCTCGTTGATGAGGTTGGGTTACTAATATTGTTACGACATTGCAGGATCGTCTTCTTTAAAGCAGAAGAATAAAATAACTGAAAACCAAGTTATTCGCAACTTACAACATGAATACCAGTTTCGATAGACAATGACAGTGGTGTATAACAGTTCTGTAAGCCTAAGATTGGCCAGCACACACTGATATAGCAAACAATAAATACCACCTAACGGACACTGCCGTAATGAATAATACAAGTCACAAATTACTGACAGTCCTTCTTCCTTATGGTCTATATCTCGCATCCATACAGCAGTGTTGGCACTGCTATTGCCACTGTCTGCCACAGTCATCATCAGAAACACCGCTATTATATTCAACCTTAGTGGGATACTGTTGCCTGTAGAATAACGGCCGTTTGAAAGGCGTAGAAACATCTATTCCTCGGAATTGCGACTTTAGCCAATGTAATGTCTAATGTCTCAACGTCTCAACTTTATTAGTAAACGTCTGAACCAACCCATGACTCAATTGTCACGCAAGGTGCCCATCTCATAGGCTTCATAATATCTTATTATCTCTATGCCTTACAGCAAACACAATTTGCGTCCCTTTTTGCCATTGCTAGTAACACACTGTGCATACTTTGAATTGCTGTACGTGCTGTGATAGTTTTCATGCGTTTACTGTATCAATTCTGGAGCTCTCTACCGTTGTCACCGATTTGTCATAATTTAGGTATTTGAGTATGTTTGTCTCTCTTATGGATATATACAGGGTTTGCTTGCTAAAATTATTTATTAGTTAGTACATTTCTTTTCCACTTCACGTCAATTAGTTCATGTGGCTGGATTGTTGTTATTATCACCTTTCTTCTGTTTTTTGTGTGACTGTTCGGATGGACGGATGTTTTTCATACACGTTGTCTCTCATTGCTCATTTTCTTTAAATTTCTAGACGCGAGTTGTGGTTGTGTTTGTATTTATTAATATACCTGAAGATCTTACTGTTATTACCTTGAAATTTTATAATAAGTATAAAATTTTAATGAATCTGATTCGATTTTTCTTATAAGCATTTTTTTCTAAGGGTCTTTTCAGTTACGCACACAAAATCATCTACATATCTGATCCACTTTCAGACGTTATACTTACTTTTTATTGTGGAAACTAATTTCTTTTCTGTTGCAAGAAAACTTTGCTCAACACTGAAGAAAATGCCAAACCAACTGCCAAGTCCTTTGTATTATTCGTGTATTATGTTGCTTAATTGAAAGTGACTTTTTCCAAAATTAGTGATATCACTGTGTTTGTGATCTGCAGTTTTTTGTTGTGTTCACAGTCATTTAGATCGTCTTCTGAAAGTATACATGTCTTGTATATGTATGTTTTAATATACGTTATTAAGGCAAATGATCCAAGTGCATTGTTTTATCTATTTTGTTCGCAATTCGATTTTTTTTTAATTACTTTACTGGGTATCTAGGTAGGCCCACATTTTTGTAATTGACTTTTGTAATTATAGGCTCATGGGAATGTTGTTTTTATGACGTTTTATTCTATTTAAGGTCGGCCTACTGACGTTCAATTTTTTATTTTGTGTTTCCTAATTTCATTGAATATAAGGATTGTAAAGTTTGTTGTTTTAGGTATTGTAATGTGGGGCCTATCTTCAGTTCAGTGGAGCTTCAAGGTATATTATAACACAGGCACGAATACCATTATATAAGCAAAACACGGTTACTATAAAACCCAAGAAAATGGGGACACAAAAAGAATTTATTTAAGAAGACAAATATATTCAGATGTACGCTTTGTAATTCATCATCAACAACAAAATAATCTAGAAGAAAATATGATATTTAAACGCCTTCAACAGGTTTTTTTTTCTAAGCACTATCAGTTAAAATGGTTAATTAAATGGAAAGGCGTTCTGATAAGCGAAGTTCATTGTTTTCGTTCTGATAACGAAAACAGAAGTAAATTGTTGTTTTGCCTCATTTTCACCTAATTATTATCCAGTTTTCCAAGTATATGTATTTCAGGCTTGGAGTGATAAGAATAATGGCCGCGTATGTAGGTACATGAATATATATTCTGTTTCCACACACACTCACACACTCACACACACACACACACACACACATGTATATAGATGTACGTACGTTTCCAAAGCCAATAAAACAGCTTGTTATGTTGAGAAATGCCTCTTCAGTTTTTGTTTATCGGAAACAATTACTGTAACCACGCACACAACTGTCAACTATAGCGACAAAAGCGACTACAGAGAATTTTACGACAAACTCTAATCAAAGCAGTTATTTTTGTTAACGTTCCAGTGTGAGGCGCACGGTTAGAGACAGAGCAGTAACCTTTCACACATGCCAAAATCAATACCAATGTCAAGACAACACGGCATATAATGGAATGTCTACAGTAAACCAAAAATAGCTTCATTCAATGTTAAGGTCAAAATCGATATTTTTTCATAACTGTATTTTGTGTTTGTCACAAGCTTACGATATAGAATACTATATGAGTTCGATATATGACGAATATACGTTTATTATATAAAACGACATGTGCTAACTTGGAGCACCAATCACACTGAGACAATGCATTATATTTTAATTAGAAACACTGATTTTTTAACTGATTATAGTTGAATTCATAAATTGAATATTTTAATAGCATGAACATTTATAAAAGCCTTAAGATAATGTCAGAACACTGACACATCTTAAAGGAACCAGGCATGGAATGAAACCAAGATCTCAATTTGTACCATTTGGAAAGACAAGTTAACTCTGTACCGCTTATTTTTAAAGAAATTCGGCACGCTTCACTACAACTTTCCCCGATAGTGTGTCCCTGTGATGGCTCTTTCCTAATCCAATTTGTTTGTGTCTAACAATTTTTAGGTTCGTGCATTAATCTTAAAAATGTTCTTCAAGTCATTTCCCCCTTTTTCTAAATAAAATAAATACTCTTCAGTAGTAGTCTTATTTCCTTTTTTCTAGTCGTTCTTTTATATAAGATTATTCTGGAAACGTTTTTCTTGTAACATATATTAATTTTCACAATTTAGTGATGTTATGGTGGTTGACTGCAGTGTTTAAGCAAAATTATTTATACAACTTCTGTGATAAGACACATTACAGTACCTATAGAATTTCTGATGTAATGTTAAAACACAAACGGTTGAAGATTAAAGAAGAATGGTTTGGATGTACATATCACGAATTTAAAAAAGGAATTACACATGCTGTAATTCAAAATAGTCTTTGCATGAAAAGCTAAAAGCACAAACTTATAAGAGCTTATACGTGTATTATTTTCCAACATTTTCTACTAGTCGCCATAATGTAGGCCTATGTGTACAACAATATGTATTTTGTGAGTGTGTGTGTGAGAGAGAGAGAGAGACAGACAGACAGAAAGAGAGAAAGAGAGAGAGAGCGCGCATGTGCGGTCTTGCATGTGTTGTTACAGCCTCGTAAAACAAAATAACGCTATGATTTTATACATTATTAAGAGAAATCTCTAATCTAATGATCAGTCAAAACCTATAATCTATATTTTAAGATTTTAAGCTGTATTGTTAAACACATTAAATTATTTGTTTTGTGTCATTAAACAAGATTTATACAAATGATCATACATTTCTGCACAATGATAAGTGACTGCTTCTTTTATTTCCTAGGTGTGTATACACTTGGTTGATAACTTTCTTAGTTGAACGTTATTATGAAACGTAGGATAGTATGGGGTCTCCCATTATTGTTTAGTTACAAGCTGTGCATTATACATCTGCAAGCGTTTAACTATTATCATCACTATAGGCCGTTGCAAACACACTAATTAGAATTCTGCCCCATACATGATTAAACAGAATATTAGGGCGAGTTGTAGGCTGGCAAATGACAAGACGTACTAAGTAACAGTGAATGGTATGTGTATAAGACAAGTCAAATACGAACTTCCCTATAACACTTCTCGAACTGTTGTAGACCTGTGTCGGAGAGACATGTCTGACGCTTTTGAAACACATACGCCTACCATATGAGCGCCTATGTTCCCTACACTCAAATGTGTATGGCGTGCATTGTAATGATGAGCAGAGATACTGCAGAACGAAGAAATGAATCGTCCGTATTATTTGATGGTCATCACATAAGGGCAGGCAGTAAGTACAAAACGGACTAGGCCTACTTATTTTAATGGTATTTTATTATTAATATTTA
This sequence comes from Magicicada septendecula, assembly GCA_034769895.1. NCBI lineage: Eukaryota > Metazoa > Arthropoda > Insecta > Hemiptera > Cicadidae > Magicicada > Magicicada septendecula. The sequence continues at coordinate 306,472,290 of CM068367.1, read as the reverse complement.
AAAATGAAATAACTTGAATAATGTACTTATATCCCTATGCCAAGTTTGTAGCGGCGCAAGAGACCAAAATCGTAACCGGATCCCATCGATCTACGTAAATATTTTTCTAAATCATTAACATCTCTCTGCCAAATATTTTTGTTTATTACCATAATTACACAATTACATGTTGCATCAAAATTCGTTCGACCTGGATATGGTCAATATTTTTTTTACCACCGAATAACTATTGTTTCAAACACATATTTCAAAATATTTTTTTTTTCCAAAACTTGGGATAACATAAACGTTTATAATTCGATATTGATCACCCTTTCAAATCCGACACAAGTTATGTTACACATCGTATATAAGGTAGGTTGGAGGAACAATCCCTGACGGAGAGACGCGTTCGCGTGGTTTGTAATGTTGAAGAAGAGGTGGAACACTGTTTTTGGTCAGTGCGCTGTTAGTTATTGTGCTACTGAGTACGTTGTTTGAGCTTTTTGTCGCAAGTAGCTTTACTCTTGTTTTGTAACCTTTCCTCATTCATATTAAAGTATAAAGATTTTTTTTAATTAAGGCTTTTCAAACTTTAACATAGTGATCTGATCATTACCAGTAATCAAATTTAACTGGTAGTTCTTGAACGTATAGTTAACTGAATATATTAGAGGTGAGCAGACGCCTGACTGTGCTTAGTTATTGTGCCCGTCATCTTGTCCAACAGATCCCATCATGCCGTGATACAGTCGAGGTAGTTTAACTAGATTGAGAAGTGATGTGCTTTCTTTAACGGGCCGAAATTCCTAGAAAAGAAACGAACAGCAGCTGAGAAATACACATAACCGAAAACACAGAATTTTAATTGGGTTTATATGTTTTCTACATGTCACTTTACATTTCACATTAAATAAGTTTTAATGTTTCTTAAAATCTGAGTTGTAGAAAAAGTTACTTTTTCTTATATGCTTTCCATCTTACCTACATGCAAACGCTGTGAAAAATTAATCATGATCTTTCAAGTTTATTTTAATTTCACAGACCTGAGGGCGTGATTGTTTTCTTACGTAAATATGTATAATATTTTCAATTAAATCCGTATCAATTTCAAAACCACTACAAATTAGTAGCCATGGAAAATTGCAGCCGCTGAATCTCCACGGCAACGGGAGTGTCAGGTTCCTGTAACCTAAACTGAAGTGTAAAATTCAAGTAAACTTATACAACAAGGACACGAAAGTCGACTGTCTTCAATTTAACTTCTGGGACAGAGACAACTTCACGGATAATTGGTCACACCACCATCTACTCCGAGATATAAAGTCTCTGATTAATAAATTTTAATTAAATGAAAGCTAAAAACGAAAGAATATATTTTTTGAGATTAATTAATTAATTATCATAACTAACGTATAACTTAATTACTGTAGTATATTGCACTTACCATAAGGCATTTTACGCTTATTAAAAGTTGTTCTCAACTTACTGTGTACACGTAATATAATTTTAATGCAATATAAAATACAGCTATCAATAGCAATGATTAACGTACATTAATATAACGAATAAAATAGCTAAGTATTTTCTGCTTAGAACATTAAACGTTTAGAATAAAACCATGCACCCATGATATTGACTGAGGATTTCAAGGATTGTAGTTGACTTCTAAAAGATTGAATATTCAATTAAGCCATAAGCTAATAAATGTTACAGTGAATGCTATGCAAGGTAACTATAAAGAACATTTTTAATTTCACAATGATATAAGTAAATAAATAAATTAGGAATTATATTCACTAATGTGTAAAACAGTTATTCAAATTTTTAAAATATTCTAATTTATAAATACTATGGAAACATAAAGGTACCTAACACCTATTCATATTAATAATCTACAATAAAATAAAAATATCGAACATTGTGCGCTGTAACCTACACAACTGTAACATACTTTGACGACGTGTGTTATTATATCTGTTACTGTAATAAATATATATTGTCCTTTTCATAGAAGTTGGTTTTATAGTTTGAGGGGCATCATACTGCATTGCAAATAAGACTGCAGAGCAATCGACATGATGTCATGTTGCGTGAAGGACGGAAATAGAGAAATATTATCTTCAAATTTTCAATCCAATATGACTATAACACACTTTAACACACTTCATCATCTGATAATGTACTGCCTATCTCTGGATATATTGATTTTATAAATCATATCTCTGCATATGTCAATAGCGTTAAAGTAAATCTTATTTATTTGAGAAAGATAGTTTATATCTATTGAAACTCTGTCCCATAGATTTTTAACAATCTGAATTGTTATAAGGTATTATTGAAAGTGAGTTAACACTGTAAAGATAATGTATGGTAAAATTTATTTCTTAAGTATCCCCACTTTTACATAAACCTAATTATTTCTATTTTTCGTTTCTTTACATTTAATTTATTTGCCATGGAGTTGTTTTTATTCTCACATAATCACTCATTAATAATTATGCTTATCAGAACATACTGATTGCAACTGTGGGGATGCAGAAAATAATCTCCAATAAACATCATACAAAAGATTCCAATCGAAAGCCGTTTGGGCACTGGTTGACGCTCCGCGATACATCTCTATCTGGCCCATGTACGAATATCTCAGAATTCCGTTTGTTCAGGAAGAAATCTATCGTCTGTCTCCAGTCTATAACAAAAGGCCTAAAAGCCCTCCATGAAGGCCATGGCAATCAGCTAATAAACAACCTTGCTACTGCCGCATTCAACAGATGATTGAAAAGAAAAAATGTCCAACAGAACTCGCATAAATTATTAGTAGCTATACCATTGGATCCTAGCTTGTCCACTGTAGTACTGCTTATCTCATTTACTTAATATTCTATAATGCGTAGATCGTACATTTCTGCTGATCATTGAAAAGAAAAATGTATTCCCTTATATAATCATGCTTATACTACTCACATGTAGCATTCTTAAATGTGGACATGAGCGCTCTCACAACACACACACACACACACACACACACGTAGAGTTTTTAAATTATATACTCTCCGTGGCTTTTTAACAGACTGAGTCGGTCCACAATCAGAATCTTATCTTCTACTTTTTCTAAAATCTAAACACAATATTGAATGCTTAACGTGTATATTACAAACATTGAATTCTAAAAATCTGTGTCCTGTGTCTTGACGAGGAAAACTAAGGGCTTGGTTTTACAGAAACAAGCGAGTTCCAAAACATAGAGCTCATTATATTTAACGAAACGAGCTTCCTGTATTTAATCTGTATCTTACGGTTTTGTGAGTTATAATTATTGGATATCCACTTACTAATTATACTGGTTCATAGCAAATATCCAAGAAGAGTTACAGAAGTACGATCTGTAGCCTCCCATAGTTTACATACAGTCAAATACATTATCTGCGTCCAATAATTTTGAATAATTGTAAACTAAAGTAGTAAAAGAAATTTCATTTTTATTTAAATTTGTTATTTAATAGGAACATAGTAGAATATATAATGGCGTTCTGCATGTGAGGACAGTACTCAACCGTGTAAGATAATCATTAATGTACCCTAAGCTAATTTGACGATTGATTATTGTTATCTTCAAAGATTCCCTTCTAAAGTCTCTTAAACAGTGTGAAAGTCTTTTTATAGGGTGATACGATACCAGTAACAGAGTCTGACAGTAACTCGAATTCTATTATTGATCAATAACAATTACGAACGTTAATTGGGTCAGGCATAATAGACACATTACTATAATTACAGCCCTCTATCGCCCTCAGTGCCTTCTCATCTTGCAATTAATAATTATAAGGGTGGGAAAGGAAATCCTTCCTTCACTACTATTTCGGCACCACACCTCGTTTTCGAGTTCGCGTGACATCTAAATTAGAGTCTACGATTTACCGCATCACGCAAACGTACGTGAACAGCCAAACGAAAACGTGATTACCCGTCTGAAATACATGACACAGATTCCGACAACGTTACTCGAATACGAGAGGTAAAGGTTATGATATCTGGTTAAACAATAACATTGATTGCAGAACCTTATTAAGTTTTGTCTTAAAAACATGTACTCTATGCGTGTGACAGTGTGCCTGTTGTATGTTTTATTTCATTATCTATTCTATAGAAATAATAGTGTCACAGGTACTGGCTTTATGGCTTTATATATGCCTGTTACCGGCCCTGTAGCCAAGGCGGTTTGACATCGATACAGTTTATCACGTTTTGAATTCATAGGCACTTGGCTTGCCATATACTCACCATTTAGAACGACGAACGTGCCTGTTTCAGAATCTTTTATTTGACAAAGATTCCTTTCTGCTAAAGGTACTGAGTACCAAAAACTGTTTGACCTTCTTCAGGGTCTTCTTAACCTTCGAGCGTACCATTTCATAAAAAACTCATCGTTACCACTGATGACGCCAAACCACAGAATAGGCGAAACGTTTATGCTCATAACGATACTGTTACGCAATTAGGAACATTCTCGAACAATGAGTATTCCGTTCTACGATTTTCTCGGCTATCCCAGCAGAGCCCAGCTACATACTGCTGCTACTTTGAGGTGAAAGACAATTACGTGACACTTATCATGCGTCAACAATCGAGGCTATTCCAGACTGCACCGGTCGGCGCACTGTGTTCAAGGCCAGATATTTTGCACTGTTTCTAGTGGATTTGAGAGTCCCTGTAATAGGCAATTGTTTAACACGTCATCCAAAAAGTGACTGAATATTCTGGCATCTCAGCTGGGTATAAGTATAAACATCCAGCGACGGTCGCTTCAGTCCGTTTACGTAGGGTGACTACTCAGTGCGTCCAAATATTTATTAGTGAAAAGTCATTACTGTGCGGGACTCTATTAGTGGACATTATTATTGCGTTGGGCAAATTTAACTGAATTATTGCACAAGTATAATCGTGTTGAATAACTTGTTGATTTCAAACTGTTAATTAAAACTGGTGATTAGTGAGTTAACTTGTGTATTTATTTTGTTTTCCGCTGTACCATACAACGATCAGTCTGAGACCGTCGTAACAATACCAATGAAAAAATGTTCAACTGAAATTATGGCGCTATTAAAAGCACCGTAATCTGTATTTTACAAAATCCAAAATGTTCTAGGTTGCAAAGAAAGTAGTATTACGTCAAACAACTAAGCTACCTGAATTCAAAACCCCGTATGAATCATAATACCTCATAATATTACACTTCCCACAGATTACATCTCATAATATTATTTTAGTTTGTATAAAAGGTTATCATGCTTTCCCTATTATTGATATTATCCAACTGGATTGGTCCCATCTACCATTACGAAAGTATCTATATCAGTGTTTGTACTATTTTCAATATAGGCGTGTCATCACTTATTTTTATGAAAACATTTTAGGGGTCTGAAACACGCTATCTACGCTACCACTTGAGGCGTACTTCAGAAAATGGCAGAATTGATAACACTTAAACTCTAACACTATAAAAATCTATTTTACTGAGTTTATTTATATCTTTTTTGACTAACTGCATCCAAATTTAACGTGTTTGAGAATGAATAAATTAAATCATTAATAATAAGTTCATATTCAATTAGATATATAAACAAATCAAAGTTAGAATCCTTTACTCACGAAGACAAGATTGTTGCCGCCCTGAAATATACTAAATATACTTAGTGTATGTACCGCTTCATTGCAAATAATTCATGAGAAAATGCAGAAGTACTGTCTGCAGCGTACAATAACCTCCATACAGTGAAGTAACGTTATCTACGTTCAATAAGCTGGAATAATCATACAACAAACCAGTTAAAGAAACTTCGTTTTCTGATTTTATATTTCTAAGCTTAACAGTAGACTATTTAACGTAGTTCTGTAATTTGAGGACAGCAATCAGTAGTGTAAGACCTAAGATTGTTTGACATTTTATTTTCGTAATTTTAAAACACTAAAATACGTGTACAGCACACAAACAATAATGTGATTATGTGTCTGTCTGAAATACACGACAGGGATTGCAAAAACGTTAACTGAGAGGTAAGATTTTTAACGTCTGGTGAAATAATAACATTTATTTTCGTATCTCATTATACAGATATAAAGTATAAGTGTTTACACGTTTGTTTTTTTTGCTTTTATTATATTTTACTCTACAGAGCTAATGCAGTCACATTGGCTTTGGCTTTATACGTATTTTTGTCAGTGACCGAATAACGAAGACGGTTTGACACTGATCTGATTCGGCTTATCGCGGATTTGGTTTATAAGCTGATTCAAGTTATAAATTTATTCGCGGATAACTTGGACATTTCAGAACCTTTTTTTTTTTCTATTTGTATCAGTCATCTGAGGACCACATGCCAATTTCAGTTCTTTATTCGTGTTCTTTTTTTTTCTCCAATATTCTTTTATCTTTTCACTGTGTTTCTTCTTCCTGTCTTCAGTCCACTTTAAACCTGCGTTTTTGTCTCTCCTATCCTGGGCTGCCATTTTTAACACTTTTGCCCGAAAATCATCTCTTTCAATTGCTTCTTCAAAGTTTGTATTATTATTCAGAACCTTCTTATTAAAACTTTTTTTTAATAATACTGTCTGCTAAGATCTCTACATGTCAAAATCTGTTGAGCCAAAAATACGTACACTTATACAGGCTGTTCTTAAACTTGGGAATGATAAATTCGAAGTGGAAAAGTAAATACAACCGCGGAACTCTTATAATTTAGTTAAATACAACATTCTAAACACAATAACAGTGAAAACGTTTTTCATGGCAACATTGCACAACTATGATTTATAAAATTTAAAATGCGCGTGCCTGAATAGGGACTGCAACAAGTGCAGTAGACCTATATGCATCTGTGTAATTCACATTCATCTGCGGTTTACGCTCATCGAGATGCTTTTATTTACCTGATACTTAAATAGGCCTACCATATCAGAGGAGTTGCATGCACTTTTTTGTGCACTGTATTAGACGAAATACGTTTTACGGAACAAATATAATAAGTATGTTGTTCAACGCAAAAACTGTATGTCGTTATTTACATGCCTATTGTAGATGTGTTAAGAGATAAATGTAATTTCAATTGTGAATCCTTTTGGCTTTATTATTATAGTGTAGTTAATTGTGTTAAAATTACTATTAGTCTGTGAGTCTTAGTTAATTCATAAACAGCTCAAAAACTGGAATGGTTGGTGTTAACAGCTAAAACGTTCGTTGAGCCGAAATAAATACCTAGTTATTCTTGATATTGATACCTTCAATAGCCTTCTATTAAAATAATAATTTTAATGTAATTTTTTAGGAGTAGTTTACGTGTATTGTCATATCGGCATCAAGTGCACTCTATTACTTTATTTTTAAGTAACTGTTGTTTTCCTGCATATTATTAACTAATTATGCATCCTTTCTTGGACGTTGTAGAATTATCGGATATACGACGGTATAAAAGGGCCGTTGTTTGTTTTAATTAAATATGTTTAAATAAATGGCTTAAGTGGAGTGACTATGTAAAATTGAAGTTGAAAGTTGACTGTTCAATACGAATTGGTCGGGTTGACTCCCTCGCAGGCGCATGTGGATGGTGTAGTTCGCCGTAGATCTAATTCTTACTGAAAGAAACACAAGTTACTTATTCATCTTGTACTTACTTGGTATGCAGGTCGGATTTGTCAACGACCATGTTAACATTCGTATAGATAACACAATCCAAAATATTTGAATTAACTTGTGCCACCTGTAGGAGTACCAACTGTTGCTTAACCTGAATTACTGTTGCGTACCTGTATTCCTACTGTCTAGTAAATAAAAGTCGTCAACTCTTTTACTGTTTACCATATGATTTACTTAATAACTTGATCATTGAAATTATTTATGGATAATAAAATGTCTATTTGCCTCATTTATAATAAGATTGAATAGATTGACTCTAGTTCTCAGGGTGGTTAAACTGTTTCTTTTCTAAAACATAACATTGAACTTTTGTTTAATTAGTTTTACAAGTTCGTGGTTTCTTTGAGCCTGCAAGATACATAAACAGAAAACATATATACTACTGTTTAAGTTGAGTAGTAGGAGGTGAGTTATATCAATAAAACAAAATCAAAAAAAGTTTAAATTAATAACATAGGACTAACAGTTTCGACTATCGTCAACATATTGAGGTTAATTCAGGCGTGCTGAACTGATGCACTGTTGCATCTACTGCAGTTTGAAAACAATGGAATTCTTAACCTATACATAATAAGAACACAAATAATTGAAATAATAAGTTCATTAATTGTTCATTATAAATTATTTTGATTATATTCACTACTGTACACTCCTTCGTTTAGTTTCCATTAAAATATTTAATGATTGTTCATATAACAAAAAATAATAAGGTTAGATAACCCTTTTTAGTTCATAGTAAATGGATATCTTATTCACTGATTGGATAGCCTTTACAAGGTAAATACACAAAAATAATTATTTGTCAATTCAATTAATAGTCATTAAAATTCATAAATCTAGGTTAATGAGTTTATGGGTTCATGTTTCAGAATGCTATATGATTTCATGTTCACTTTCATGACCCATTGTCAATTCGTAAAATTTCTACAATTCAGGTAAAAATTTTATAAGTAGGCCTATAATTAAGCACTATACTCCCTTAAGTTCACTAAATTGCAGTTTATTATACACTCTGCAATGTTATTACACTGTTGTAATTGCATTCATGCATAAAACTCGACACTTAAAAAAAATTGGTTATGTTGATCCATGTTTACATTTGAAAACCGAACAGCTGATCTATTTAATACACAACTTTTCGCGCACAGAATATCCGTCGTTACTGCTTCGCTAGTCAAATATGAAGTGTGTCGGAATCGGCGTGTCTCTAGCTGTTCTAATTTTGGGATTACATACTCCCCTGTTGATTTTAATCGATTTCACTGGATTAGAGATTACTGCCATTCCTTCGAGTGAGGTCACTCCCTCGGCGAACACAATTAATTTTTATAAAATGTTGATGACTTTGGGGTGGAGGCTATAGAAATGACGCTTTCGTTTTTGTCCAAAATAAAAGAAATATTTTTAAATTGGTTTAACGTCCTTGCGTTACTAGTAATAGCTTATATAGCCACACCATGTTATTACAAGTGATCTGCTTGTTAAAACAAGTCCTCACAAGCTATATTTTGGTTCATTAATTAAAACGTTTATAATTAAGTGAAATGGTGAATAATTCACTAACACTTCTTGCATCTAGTGTTGTCTGACAGTTACATTATTTTTACATAATTATGATTTAATGATTGGTTCATTATCATTATTCTACATTACCATAGTGGTACTAGACATTGCAGTACACATTTATGTCAATGTCTTCCTCTGATCGATAATATTTTGGAAATTCTGAGTGTGTTTAATGTGTACATCATATGCTGTCCATTTCAGTATATGCAATTACATTAAACACAACACATGTCACTCTTAATTAATAAATCATTGTACTAGGTTTGTCTTTACATTGTCTAGTTTCCTTATTATATAGCATAAAATTGTTTTACAACGTTTTAGTAATAAATTATTATAGTTATAAGTGAATCTGTTCCATGAGTGATGTTATGATGATGGTGATGATGTGATGGGACCCCCCATGAGTGACAACAATGGTCCCACATTGTGTTTCATTTCTTTACATTCTATTCATTGATCTCGATATATTAAGGTTATTATTTTATACTTATATTCGTGGTAATCATTATTTAGTATTTTTTCACACTATATTTACATGTTTGCTGGTGATTGCCAGGTTTTGTCTAACATTTCTTATTTGATTTTACTTGCATTAAGGGCAGGTACAATACAGTGTTATTGCTATTACAACTAACTCATTCTGATATTGATAATATTTTATTTCAATGTTTCTGTTCTGTATTACTTACGTTTTTACTTTAAGTAAAGAGTCCTAGTCATAGTCAAGACATTTAAAATAGTCTGTCCAAGTCTGTGTGTCTTTACTGGTTTTTTCACTCTGTAGGCTCATTGTTTCATCTGGTTCATCATACCTTGGTACTAATATTTGCACATTGTATCGTAGAATTGTTATCTCTTCCTTGCTTATCAATTTATTTGTGTTTCTTCATATCACTTCCTATATCTTGTTAGTGTTCATTGTCAGTATATTTGTGTTTTTGTCCTCTCACTTACCATATCTATTGGGTTAATCACATTACTAGGTTTTCTTCTATTTTTCTTCGTCATTACTATTTTTCATTCTTCATTTGCTGTTTTAATTAATTCGTGGACCGGATATAATATTTAGTACACAATTATTCATTTCTTGGGTGTTCTAGTGTTAATTAATGAGTGTTTTATTTCTTATAGTTGCTTTCAAGGGTACGGTGAAGATATGTACCGTTACAACGTTTGTACTGAATTCGATTTGTTTTTACGAAAAAGTCAAATCATAAACTGAAAATAAAAATCTCTGGTGCGCTGTGAACTGTAACTTATGTATTGTATATTGTTGCTATTGTTTTGAACAATTAGTTATGGGCAAAGAATATTGTTAAGACGGTCTACTGATCGTCGTTTGGTACAGTGGAAAACTAAACACAAGACACCAATTAAGTCACTAATTACCAGCTTTAATTATCACAATTAAACAGTTTGTAATTAACAAGAGAGTCTTTTACAACAAATCAAATAAAAATGTTTCACACGCAATAAAAATGTTCACTGATATGAAACGCAATTGTATTACAATCGTCTCGCACAATTATAAAATAAGTAACACTACGCCACAATACTCGAACCGCACTGAGATATCGCAACTCAAACTCACAGAGTTTCGCCCACCAACAACTGAACTGAGCGTCCCTGAGTACTTTTATTTAGACGCCGCCGAGGTTCCAGAATATTCGCTAATAGCCGTCTACTAGAAAACACTAGAACGTAATTCATTGTGGCCTTGACACAGTGCGTGAGGCCGCGCGAATTCTGACACAGTCTAGCAAATGCGCTGAGAATCACGTACGCCACAACATTTAGCCGGATTCCTCTAGAACATTCGAAAAACACGTAGATTTCTCTGTAATGTCGTAACAATATTATAATAGGTCACAAGGTGCACAGGGGTAAGGTCAGATTACAAGCATTGTGTGTACGTTTTATATTACCTGTTATCTCATATCTCGAATATTTCTTTATCTTTGTATCATCCAATGTAAATGTTTCTATAAAATTCTTTTTGAATTAAGCACTTTTATATTCAGAATTTAGGGCGTTGTTTGCGTAACATAAAAAGCACTTGCTGTGTATTTAATACTACGAAGTCTATTTTTAATGTTTTGTACGATTTCATTTTCTTGTATTTTAAATTCCATATTTTACTATTATTATTTACGTATAGGAGTCATACGTATATATTTACGTATATGAGTTTTACGTGGTTTAAAAACGCCATACTTAGTACTTTCTAAACAGAACACAGAGAACTTAATATTGTGTCATGAGCACTCGGCAACCCTAACATTCAGTCTGACACTAACGAGGACGTCGTTTGTGTGTCGAGTGACGTTAAAAGTAGCCGACGTGTGACGTCTGTTCTTTGTGACCGAGTCTGCAATAATGATACTCGTCATTTTGTGTAGGTGGAAAAACCCACGTCCGAGTACACACGAAAAACGTTTGTCCAAAATTCCTATCGCATAAAATATCTGTGTTAAAGCAAAGAATATTGTGTTTAATATTAAGGCGTAAATATAAAAGAAACCTCTTATACATTTCCTGTGAAAATTGATCGCGTCTGTTTCAGATTCAAATTAAATCACCAAATGTATTTATTCTTCCGTCTTACTGACCTACTTGTTCACTAGTGGTGTAGAATACTTCTGTGTAATACATATACATCCCATCTGTGGTTTATGCAAATTATGACGCGTTTGTTACCGAATATTTAGATGTTATATCTAAGAAGTTCATATTTTACATTTGTATTAGTCAAAATAAATGTTATTAAATTAACCTGACAAGTACAGTATATTGTACAACGAAATACTTCACTGGCAGGACGTTTTTAGTGATACTTCTGTTATACGAGTATAATACGGTCAACTAGAAATCGTAAATGTGTGAAGGTTTAAGATCTTCCGTAAAATATATCAACACCAGCTTAATAAAGGTAAAAAAATTTCATGGTTCCCCTTATTAGATTTAAATATTTAGTTTTATATTAATCAAAAAGCGTGGAAATGATATGTTAACGCAGTCCTACGTGGTAGCTGTTCAAAAGTTTATTCAGAGGGCAAAACACAATTTAAAGCAGTGACTTCGTATGAAGGTCTGTTTATATGATGATCATTGGTCTACAAATTTTTAGAACAGGGAGATGTGAGTAAATAGTGTTGTGTTTTTAGGTTTATTGTGTATTAAGAAAATGAGAACCAAAGCTGCATAAATTTGACAATCGAGAATCGTATAGGTATTTTTTTGGCTTCGGGTTAGCTACACAATCCTTTTTACAAGAAAAAAACAATTATCGTCATTAATTTAAAACTTATTTTGTTGAAGGGATTAAATTGAGTAATACAAATTCAGTATAATGACGAAAATTTAATTATAATGATTATGATCTACTTAATTATGTTGAGAGGTAATAAAAAGATTTAATTCGTAAATTGTCGTGACTTTTATTATTAACGCGTAGTTATTTTTGTTAAAATCGCTCTGACTTTAACGATCTTACTCAGCTTTAAAACCAATTAAGGACAGTAACGTTAGGTGTTAGCAATTACAATCCACATGCTGAGCCGACGTAAAGTGTTGTCATTGACAATCATTACTTTCTTATACTCTTGTTTTAAGCAACCATTTCTAATTTAAATTTTTAGCCATATTTTACGAGTATTATCATAATACCAACGGTGACGGCTAAAACAGACATTGTTAAATTAGTTTTAAATAATTGCCTTGTTTTCTTGTATACTAACGAAACATACTTTATTACTTATATGTCTATACTTCTATTTGTAAGTAAAAAATATTACGACACATTGGGGTAATTTCAAATTAGTAGTGTGTAGGACGTATATTTTGACTTGTTATTCTAAAAATGTGCTTATCCTCATTCAGTGAAATTTAAAAAAAGTTCTTTTTGAAATATGCTGTTCCTATATTTAGGGCTTATCGCAGTTGTTTGCAGAAGGCAGAAAGCAATTACTGTGTTGTATTTAATAACACAAATTGGATATCTTTATTTCTTGTAAATATATAGGGTCTATGTATTTCTTTTAATATTTAATATTAAAGTGTATTTATATGCTGGGTTTTCACATGCCATAATTTGCACCTCTACACTGAACACAGAGAACTGAATATTACATCATGAACACTCAGCAACCCTAACATTTAGTCTGACACTAACAAGGATGTCGTTAGTGACGTTAAAAGCAGCCGACGTGTGACGTCTATTCCTTGCGATCAAGGCTGCAATAATGATACTCGATATTCTGTGTAGGCAGAGAAACCGCCCGTCCGCGTACACACAAAACAATTATTTTATTTACATAAATATTTATGTTAATATACAGAATATTGTGTTTAATAATTAGGCTCAGATGAGTGAGATATAATTTTTATTTTTATATGGCAATTGCTTTTCTATTAGATGTTAATAAAAATTTAAAAGAAATGTATTCACTTCTTTAATTTTTAAAAGTTTAATCACGCAAGCACAATATAAAAAGAGAAATCTACATAAAATTAAACAAATATTTTTTGGCACTTATTCGTATAACCAATGGTCACAATTTTCTTAAAAAATACGCTTATAGAATAGAAAAAAAGAGATTAAATAACCATGATACTTACATTTTATACTGTGATAGCATTTTTTGGAAGTCAGAGAGTTTCTGGCATATTAGAAACAGTGTTTCTAATATGTAAAGGTCATTTTGTAAAATTGACACAAATATTACTGTAAATAATACTAAAATAATTATAACAGAATCGTTTTAACTATTCATCTAGAAAATGTGAAGGTGAAATGAGTGAATAGTTTTGAAACCCCGGATATTAGAAACTCAGTAAATAAATACTCAGCAGTGCATTTAATATTTATAACAGTAATTTATAATCTTCTATGTAAAGCGCAGTGCTCCATAACACTGAATCGTATGCCTCAGAGAAGACAGGCCAGGAAAGATACGAAATTCTAACATTTGAAATGAATGCTAACATTGGATGTAGAGTGAGGCTAACAATGAAGTGTTGATGTGGATACAGGAAACAAATATTGGATAAAGTATGAACAGAAAGTACCAATGGGTAAGGCACTCAGTTAGGCAGAAAAATGATCTCTTACAATATTTCTGTATTCCATAAGTAGTTATGGAATTTTGGTTTTAGATTTAAAAAGTTTTAAAATTACTTTACTAATAGATATCAATAAATTTACTACTTTCTTTTCCTAGCGGACTGCAAAAATTAATTTTAAAGAAGATATTATGATTTCTAAGTAGACCATTGTTAACAATATGATCGAAAGATTCATATTTGTGGTTAATTGTTGATCGTTTATTGTTTGTGTTTGAAAACATACTGGATAAAAATACTATTTTAAGTGATCTTAAATCACCCCCCTTATATAAATTCCTGATCCATGTAAACTAGCTTGTGTAGAGTTTAACTTATTAAAGTTTTTACAAAATTGTTTTTGCGGTTAATACAAAAAACGTTTGTGTAAAAGTGACATCCATATTTTTAACACAGTTTCAGAATGCATGACTGTTATACTTTTATACACATTAAGAATAATTTAAAGTGGCTACTTCTTGCACATTTGTAGGAGTAGTAAGAGGAAATACTTTAAATTAAATTGGCTAAATGCTTATAGATAAAATAAATTATATTTATTAACCGGCTTTATATTATATCATCTTCAGATTATTCTTTTTAGTCGTTTTTACAAAGTAATCGGTTTCTGCAAAGTTTATTATTTGTGTACCAAAGACTTAGTAAAATTGTGTAACTTGATTTTTTATTTTACTTTAGAAAACTATCAGTTTCATGTGAAGATAGACACGTCGATCATTTCTGTGCAACCATATTGTTCTCACCAAAGCAAATGTTAGTTCCCGTCAAAAATATCCCAAAACGCTATTTGCAAAATAAAGTTAATTCAAAACAAATAATGAGCTACACGTGCTAATAGTTTCCCCATATATCTCTCTGTTCTCATTTACGTAATTACCACTGTCACGGTGCGTGAGAACGGATGTAACCTGTAGTATTTTAAATTATACCGCAGTGAAGTTTACTTTTCGTGATAGGGTAATTCAAATAGCGCCAATCCTACGTCACGCGATAACAAAATAACGTGAATAAAGACTGTTAGCAAATCAGAATGAAATGACTTGAACTCATTTCATTTCGAGATCTGCGGAAATTTAAGAAATGTCGACTTATGAACTTTAATTTGCTGTAATGTATTGGTGACATCAAGTTATAACTTAGACTATGTTAGAATCTGAAACAGTTGACATGGTAGTTTAGAATCCGGGAACTTCCAATCGTGCATTCTTAATGGAACTTGCAGGAATCAATAACGTGGCAGCTCAAGTACAGTTAGCCTAAAGAAGTGAAGCATCTCGTTATGCACATCCAGTAGGTGTGATTCTGAAGGCAACAAATATAATTATTGTCATTTCGCAACTGACTTTTTGAATCGTATTCATTTTATTTGTTCTTAGGACTTTCATACTTACCATAAATTTTCATTTTGTTTTCTCGTCATCAGCTGAACCATCAGCTCGTCATCATCGTCATCATCTCGTCAATTTCTTAAAATAAAAAGTGAAAAGTTTCATATGTACTTCACAGCATTGTGTTTTTAAATTAGGTATGTACATGTTTTCTTCTATTTTCTATTTCATGTAGTATAAAAATTTATGTATATTGTGTGTGGACACCTATTAACTGCCGACGTTTGATTTCTAACCCAATCAGTTTAAAATATTTTTGACTTTCACATGGCCCAGAAAACAGCATAACGGCGACAAGAAACGCACACAGTTATTAAAATTAAAATGTTTAAGAAGAATCACGGCAACATTATATAACTTCCGCAGCATATAATTTTTTAAAATAGATAGAATCTTGGTAATATTTGAATGTGCCATATGATCCTTCAATGTCTCGGGTGGTACATAAGCTCAAAATATTATTTGAATGTTTATGTAAATTTAAAAATTACGATTTCGAATGTAATCTAAAATAAGGTTTACTGTTATATAAAATAAAATTGAAGGTTATGTTGCGTTAGGTCTTATTAGTTTCTTGGTGCAATTTCCTACAATTGTCAATTCGCGTGCCGAAGAAAGTTTCTGAATTATTTCAAGAGCCTTTGCTTTATTTATAATCAGTGCGACCACAGAGTAGTACAATAATACCACCAGGTAGGTACATTGATAAAATAAAATAGGATACAGTGTAGCGGTCGTCGCAAGGCCGCTACGTAAAATTTAAGACTAGGTTAGTAAACCTAGAGGAAGAGAAAAGTGTGCTGGAGCCAAACAGAGTGACAGGATTTGCAATCACTCTTTTAACAAGTAACAAAATTTATCAAGTTCCAGTTGGTGACACAAAGTTCCAATCATGTTATGTTTTACATACAGTGATTAATTTGTATTGTTGTAAGAAAAAGACATAAGTTATATATACATTAATGTGCAGACCAGCATACCCCATGAGGGAGAACAGCGCGAACTTTCTTACAGTTGAAATGACGAACCAAACTAAGTTGACCCCACCCCTTAATGAAAACACGAATGACCCTTCACACTAATTATAATAAATAAGGGTAATACAGATCAGACTCCAAATAGTTTAAGGGAGGATACTATGCTCTAGCAAAACAATTTAACTACCCCCTCATGGTGTATGTCAGACAAGTTACAGAGTAGTCAGTTACAATCTCTTAACAACTTGAGTTCTTGTGATTTTGATATATTTTCAGTTCTTAATACAGATATTTAATGTGAACACAAGGGTAGCCAGTCTATGGAGTTGATGTACGTTGAAGAGTGATAATTGAAACGTTCCCACCTGTGATTTTGTGGAGAAGAACTCAAGTGGTACCATGATGAACAGTGTACTAGCAGAGTTGCAAATTGTCTCTGGACTACGGTGATTGTCTACTGGAACTCGTTCCGGGGATATCTGGGTCCTTCGATGTATCAGGTTCGCTCACCATTCCTCGGTCTGACGGCTTCGGGGAGCATTCTATGGCACTGCTCTGCTGGTAGTCACGGGTGTTAGTGCGACTACCGCTCTTTCCCCTTTCTCCTGGCTGGTGCAGGGACCCTGAACGTCTTAACGAGAATACAGCCGCATATTAAGAAGATCTACACAAATCCTGGGCCGTCAGACCAGTGGAACATTCAGCTCGAAGGCTGGCAGAGAATGAGGACGACACAGGAGTTAGTTGTTCCCACATCCTACATAAAACAACCTGTCCCAATTTGAAAAAATAAGCCTACGGTAACCTAATTGCCAACAACGCAGAGCAATCAGCTGACACGGCTGACTAGGCTCACTAAATCGCGTAGCCGTAGCGTCGGCAAAGCCTTGGCAAGCACTGCTGCCAACGCACTGAACAAATTTAACCGCGCCGGGAAATTCAAACCCCGTACAACACTATACCGTTGCAGCTTTGTAACGAAAATTGTATGGCTGTGAGCGAAGTTTATGACGTTAGTTATATAAATTACAACTTAAATTAAAAAGATTGTGTAACTGAATAATTAATTGTCTTTTATTAAAGTTTCAAATAATTTTATATTTTTCCTTCCCATTCTCCTTCACGTCAATCTGTCTTCTTCTGTAAGTGTGTTGTAATTCTTTTTCTTTTCCACCAGTTCATTAATTTCTTCTTCTTCTTAAATTTTTGTTTCCGCTCATGTGCTTGTTTCTGCAATTCCTTTATTTCTTCTCATTCTTCTTGTACTTCCATTTTTGATCTCATTCCTTCGTATTTCAGGATACCTATCATGTAGTTGTTATGTTGTAACTGTGTTAAATTTACTTGTACTCTTTTCCTCGTACTTTTTCGTTTTCATCTAAACGATTGTCCTAGCATCATACCTAACTTTTTTCATTCTTTATCAGGACTTGAAAATGTCCCACACTTGTAAACTTCAAAACACAGCCGAAATGTAAAAGGTCTGTAATGTCCAAAGTCTAGGCTGTTTACAAGATTCGTTTCAACAAAACCAGTTATGAAGTTATATGTTGGTATGAACTATTTCTTTCAATATATGACTGTTCATTCCAAACAAAAGCATGACCAATATTGAATTTCTGTCCCCAATTCTATCCTTTCAATTATTGTAAAATTAATTGTCGGCTGTATGGAATCATGGATTTTGCAGAAGTTTATTTTCAACTAGTCTAAAACTAAATTTTGGGATACATTTTAGTAATTACTCATTTTCTTTAATGGCATTTTATATTTCGTTGTCTCAGATCTTTAAAACTTTGAGCATGCAAACTTTCTCTTTTTACCCAGCGCATCATCCACTGCTTTCCTTACGGTGGAATATAATGTTCCGCAAGGATAATGTTCTGCAATATTTATAACTTATATTCTGTGATTGTTTCTTCTCAAGTCCAGGTAAAACTAAACCCAAAGCGTTTGGACCGATTCAGGGCTCTGCAACTATATACTTTAAAAAATATAATAGGCCTATTCAATAATTTTTAATGTCATTTTACAGTGTGCTTCAATCTTTCAACAAACAAAAATTTTGGAGCACGAAATAAAGATGTAGTGTGTGAGTGTGTGCGCGCGCTCATGCAGTCGCCGTTTATTCTTGTCGGAAATGTGTGTTGTTCAACGTCTGCCAAGAACTCTGTAGTGATATCTTAAACTTGGCCACTCCGTTCTTTTCTTCCTTTCTGCGTTAATCTGTGAAATCTCTTGAGTACGATCTTCGAGATAAACCATCTTCAATACTACGTAGACGCTCCGTTTAATGTTGTACATTGAAGTAATTTGCTTGCAAATGTTTAAGCCGCCTCGCAAATGGACTTTTGGGTTTTTAAACCCCATGTACTGGGGTCAAGCGCAACATGATCGTACGTAGTGATAACTCCCGTCCAAACAAAGGCTTATCAAGTTCAAAGTAGTTTGAACGATAGGCAACAACTCACTTCTCGTTATGCGATAATTCTCTCTGCTTTGCGGTTATTCTTGTTGTAATACGCTACTACTCGTTTTAATCGTTTTGGACTTGAGAAAAAACTGCTCCCAGACAGTATTGCTTCCGTCTGTGTCTACGATGTACGTCTCTTTGGAAGTAGGGAAAGGAAGAATTGATCATAATCCAATTTTTATGTAAATTCTGAAGTAGTCTTCACAGTCCCTTGAATTTGGAATGTTCTTTTATTTTTCGTTAGTTAATGTAGGCGTTTATTAATAGCAGCAAAGCTTTTTACAAGATCTGTAATAAGAAAAAATTACATTGTGAAATTCCAAAAATTATGCTGGTCTGTAATATGGGGCATTTTTCAATATCCCAGATATTGTACTTCTTTCTGAAATTGAATACTTTCTTCAGGTTCACCTTCCTTAACGTTTTTGAAATAGTACTTACCAATAATATTTGCCAATAAATATGACGTCGTCTAAGTAAACAAGGCAGGACCAGGTTTCGGAGGACCAGACCATTTGTCTTTGAAAGATGGTTGGTGCATTAAAGAGTCAAAGTGGCACGAATGGCATAACTGGAGAAGACTCCTTGAGAACGAAAAATCTGTCCTTTCCTCAACGTCTTCATAAAAACCTAGTTGCCAATATCTGCTCTTTAGCTCCAATGGAGAAAACCACTGAGCCCAAGACAGTAAGTCGAGCGTTAGTCGACGCGAGGTAGTAGACAGTCTTTTACAGAGGTGAGCGGTAAAAATTTACATTTATTTAATGAAACTCCCGTTATCATTATTTAAAATAATCCCCGGTCTAAGGCATGTACTTTGTATGACTTAAAATTAAAAATCTCCGGGGCTACACAAGCTATCCCGTACATAGTACAAAATTCAGTTAGAATTTTTAAACTCTTCCTTTCTTTTCCGGAAAGTGTTAATTTTTAGCGTTCAATTTGCCATTGGTAGGCATTTTCTTGCATGATAAAATTGTGTTTTCGGAGCCAGCCTTTATACACTGACACAAAGTGTATACACAATTTGTTTTTCATTTTGTTAAACCTGCTTAGTCGCAATTTGTGATCTTTCTGTAAAACTATAGAAGGCCACCTATCACTTTATCATTGAGTCACATGGCTCCACTTAAAGTTTTCCAGTCACAAATTAACAGTAATATACCATCGAGGTTACTCATATCGGTAAAAAAGTACTTTTACTTACCTCCCTTTTGCAAAAGTGTTAAAAAGGAGATCCAACCTACATATTCACAGTTTATTTACTGAATATACAGAAGTACTGTGCCGAGTCTATGAAAGATCGGCGCGTATTCGGCATTTAACGCCAAAGCTGACGAAATTCTAAAATCTGTATTCTCGATACTGTACTGTATTTAGCGGTAGAGATACGCATACAATCTACAGCTGTGGTAATCAAGCTGCGCTTGATCGGTGCTGCGCTCTGGTGCTCGATACGGATTGCGAGCAAACAAAAGCAAGTTTGCGTTCTAACAGGTTGTCTCTCGCTGGTATTCCAAACGATCGCCTCGCCTGCATTTCTTCTCCGACAGAAAGGAGCTTTTAGTTGCACCATCTTCTACCTATGGCAGGCTAAACAAATACAGATCTGCGGGTCCCTCGCTGCAAGCCGAGGAACAGCTCCAACCTGAACCATTAACATCTAGACTCTCTCAACTTCATCTGCCGGAGGAGAATAGCGAGGACGGGACACAAACACCCTATCATGTAGACCAGGAGACCACCGCTTCACACCATGCAATATATAAGGTGACACCAATCCATATTATTTTTACACAGTGTGATGTAACCCACTAGAACCAGTGGACATAGAGTCACTCTACACCAATGACTTTAAGCTTTAAACATTTTAATGGGTCCCCGGTTAACGGGACAGAATAGTGCGCGGACTTGGGGGGGGGGGAACTTTTGTACATTTTGTAACTCTGTTTGTATAAATTGTGAGCCCAGAGGTTGACATGTATCTGTGGCTGCTCACCATTCAGGCGTGTAAATTTCCTTCTTATTTTCAGTATAAGGGTTACCTTAGTGCTACTAATTCATTCAATCAACATGTAATTTCACTGGTTCAATTTAGTTTTCACTTTATGCTTTAATTTCTCATTTTTAAATTCAGTTTGGATCATATAGGGATAGAAGTTTCTTTGGTAGTTAAGTCGGGTCACCAGTTTAATCCTGTATAGGTGCATTTTCATGCAGAGTTGAACATGCTCTTGGGACAGGTTGAATTATGCACTATCTTGCCTAGGAACATGTCGGCCTTTGGGCCAAATTAATTTTAAAGGGTCATAAGGCATTATGACACGTTACTGTTTTCAACATTTAACAAAATTTATCCATATTTAAATTCTTTTAATTGATTATGATCACTTGGGTGTTTACTGTATTCTAATTATAATTACTCCAAGTCTAAGTGCTCAGTGTGGGAGCACCTTATAATAGTATCAGGCACTATGCCAACTCTTGAATTTAGTATGTCCTGGGGCCACTGGTGTTACAAACATAATCTGTTATACACATTTAATATGTTATACACATATTAGGTATAAGACCTAATATGGATATTTATAAATTGTTAATTATGTACCTCATGGAATGGAAAAGGGTGTGGCAAGATTTAATGATAGATGTTATAATTGTCCTGTGTTGTGAAACGTGAACATGTATTGTATATTCGGGTGTATTTTTGAGGGTTAAATATGTATTGTATATTCGTGTGTATTTTTGGGGGTTAGATATAGGGATAGAAGGAGAATATAAAACACAGATTTTATATAAATTTATTTTCAAATACCATTTCTAAAAGGAGAATATAAAACATAGATTGTATATAAATTTATTTTCAAATACCACTTTTAAAAGGGAGAACATGGATTATATATGTATTAATTTCAAATGACATTTTAAAAAGGGAGAATATGGATTTTATATTTATTAATTTCAAATGACATTTTTAAAAAGGGAGAATATAAATGTTATATTTATTGATTTTTTGTAAGTAACAATTTCGAAGGAGATATAATGAGTTTAGTTATAATAAAAAGATTTTATTGGTTGTTAATTTTGTGAGTTTTAATTGCAAGTCCCGTCTCACTGGATCCAGCGCATTTCTGGCTTCGCTAGGCTTTGGCCTAGTTTTAATTATCTTGTAACCCCTCTTTAGAAAAAAAAAAAATTAAAAAAAAATTTTCAAAAAAAAAAACAAATTTTTTTTACAAGTCGAAGTTAAAGAGGGGTTACAGTACATCAGGAGGGTAGTGGTCAGGGTAGGTTTGCTTTATGTAATTCGTTCAGCGTACAAGTAACTAGTCTTGCCTGCACTATGCCTCTGGCGCCCGTTATTGTGTCAGGATTTTTATCCAAGTATATCATTACGGTCAAATACCTACTAAATTGAAAACCATTGATAGGTAAAGGAAATAGTTCTATATTACGAAATTTGTTAATGCGTCCATATATAAAAACGTTATTGGTTCTCAATATACATATACACACGCACACACCATATAATACCACACACACACATATATTCAAACACTATTTGCTAGTCTATTTCTTGATGTATGTAATATATTTAATATTTATAATGACTTTACCTGAAGAAGTTTTTTCCTAATTTGGAACATGTTTCGGGATGCTTTGTGTTCCCATCCTCAGCCTTCCTAATTTTGAATCTTGTGAAGTACTTGTATTTAAATTTTAAATACCAAAGACCATCAGGAAACCACAACAATAACCAACCAACACGTAAGTACTTCACAAGATTCAAAATTAGAAAGGCTGAGGATAGGAACACAAAGCGTCCCGAAACATGTTCCAAATAAGGAAAAAAACATCTTGAGGTAAAGTCGTTATAAATATCAAATATTATATATATAATGTGTGTGTGTGAAAAACGCTTTATTATGTGGTGCACGCGGACATAGAAAGCGGTACCTATAATTTATAGCCTTTGGCCCTTTAAAAACGTTTGAAGAATTTAAATATCAATGTATCAGATAACAGTAAATTAACATTTTCTCTTGCATCCGATGATAAATAGTGTACATGATCTAAAAATTTTTCGTGTAGATTACTTAATACTTATTAGATTAGTAGGCTTAAGCTCCTTAAGCTGCAGAACTCGTTCACTATTTTGAAGGTAGTACATTTATTATCAGATACAATCAAATTAATAATTTTCAATTTTAAAGCTGCCAGCAAAGTTCTCCGTATGTTTAGTTCTTAGCGTTTGCCGAGGGAAAAACAGGAGATGTCCACACATTGTTACCACGGTTAATACAGGATTTCTATACTCCAAAAATTAAGTCTCTTACGTTAAAAAGTAAAAGAAAATTACGAAAACACAAAATATTTTGCCATTTATTTAGTTCAATAACAATTGTAAAGCCGAGAGTCCTATTCATATTTTTACTATTATGAATACAATAAATAATAAAAATCTTGAATTCATTATTGGTTTTAGTCATGTTTAGAGTTATAAATAATTCAGTTCTAGATTTTGCATTCATGTATGTTTGCATGATAACTCTAAGCTTACATGAAATATTTTTAACAAATATTCGTAATTCATAACATTATATTAAAATGTTTCTACACATAGAATACAAAGTTTCTGAAGTAAACCCAAAATGGATATAAACACATATAAATGTTGTGACATTATTAAAGATATTGAGTTTGTTCATTGAACACAATTTCTGATAGTTTTATGCGCTACACAGACTTTAAAAATTTTTAATTTCAACTCCCATTTTTGTTTCGTTTTTGCGATGTTTCGTGATGCTCCTAAATTTAAAAAAAGTTTAGTGTGAACATTATTTTTGCGGTTAGGTTAAATGTTCATTTGTTCAAACGCGGCATGTATTCTTCTAACTTCTCGAAACTATTTATACCTTTTAAGGTTTCTAAGGCCCCAAAAGTTTCAAATTTCCATACCTGATAACTATGTTCAAATGTTAGTTAAGATGCTCTTTACATTAATACCTACATGGATTCTTGTCACTTGTAAATTTTAGTTTTCCTTTTGCGGTCTGGTGTCTCAAGATTTTAAAATTCCCAAAGCTGAACGCTATATTCAGATTATTGTTAAAATTCTCTTTAATTTGATATCCATGTCGATTTTGCAAATTTTAATAACTTTTCTGGCTCTGCTGTTCCAAAAATTTTTAATTTCAAAACTTGAACCCGATATTCAGACTGTGGTGAAAAGTCTCATTAATCTGATACCCCAGATTTGTTTTAAATTTCGATATTTTACATTTTTGCCTTCTGCCTCCTACCCTATTTAGGGTATCAATCTCTTATCTCTATGCGTGGGTAAAGGTATGGATACGTAGTCTAAGTTTGGCAGAAATCGTTGATACATTTAAAAGATATAGTAACACATATCCTAAACAGACAGACAGAAGACAGACAGGTAGATAGAGAGGAAGTCAGTCAATCAAGTACCATATGGCTGAGTTAAAAAAATGTAAAAATGTTTACTGCGCAGTAAACACATTTGTAATCAAATTGTTCGTAAATGATACAATCTTGTATTAATCAATAAACTGAAACCCAATGTTTTCACCCAACTTACTTTACAGCTTCTGTTGATCCCTTGTTTCAAATGATATCCCATCTGTTACGACGCAACGGATAGTACTCTACTGAACACGTATCTTCAATTCAGTGGTTATGTTATGTGTGCAATCTTAGTTACAAAAGCAAACGTCCCATCAGCTTTAATGGGACTACTTACTCTACTCTACTTACTTAGTTACAGTATAAAACAAACGTTTAGTCCTGAAGGAAAGGAAAGTGCAGTTTTATTTTATGTGTAATGTAAACTAGTAAGATAGTAGCTAAAGTTTCATTGCTTTCTATGCAAGACTGGTAAGCTATACGGGATACAGCACGCTTAGAACGACACTCCAAATTGAATTACTTATATTGCTGTGTTATTAATACCACTAACACGCTTAGGTGAATTTCAAAAGATATTGTACTTACAACATTTTCATTGCATTATTACTCTTAGCTGGTAATTACAAAAGCAATTGTATAGTGCACTCTGCTTGTGGTCAAAAGATCAAATGTCTAAAATTTAGATGAAAAATAGACACACATTTATTTATACCTTTCTACAACAGGTAACCACGTGTCCGAAGTCTAATCTTAGACATTTCGAGGATCACCCACATTAGCTGTGAATGCAGTATTTAATTCTAAGATAAATGAAAAGTGATGTACAAAATTAGTTAACAAAATAAATGAGCATAATTGAGATTGCATGAAAGCTAAAACGTTTTAATAGAAAGTTATAGAAAATTCAGCACATCTCCATTAACGGTTAATCTCTTATTATTAACGTGCTGTTAATTTTGTAGAGAGGTAGAGATAATTACTTTGCATAAAAAAATCGTAATTACATCAGTTCAGATTAAATTTTTAGGCAAAATACAAAAATAATAGTTTAATTGTGCATCCTCTACTGTAGTTACAAATTACAATAACTGTATGATACTCAAAAATATTGTAATCGGTGAATTAAAATATTTAACAAGCACGCACATAAAAGGTATATTTTTAATTGACGGATCTGGCATGTGATTCTAATTATTTGACTTTTTTATTTCAGTACTCTCAGACAATACTAGAGTTGCACGTGGAAGTTTTGTAGGATACGCAATAAAATTTGTCAATTCCAATCGCCAAGAATAGAATGCGAAGAAGTACTCTTACTGTTCTCTGAGCCATTTTGAGGTGACAGCTGGTAAACTTGAGAAAAGGCTTGTTTTTATTAAAGACATTGATACTGTCTTTAAATACAAAGGTATTAATACTTTTGTAAATACATGTGCTGTATACATACAACCAATAAAGGATTATATTGGTTAGACCTGTTAGAGTAGGTCTACATCAAAATGCTGAACTGTCATCCTTCTTTGCGTAATAAACATTTTGATGCTTACACTTACGGAAACAATACTTCCTAAGAGCAATGTGTATGTGCACGTGCGCGCATGTGTATGTTTGTATGTATCTACAATAATTGATTACGAGGTTTCATAAAAAAAAAAACCAAAGATAAAATTAAACCTCAGAAAATAAAATAATTTGTATTATCAACCCAAAAATGTTATTATAACAATAATAACAACTTTTTGTTATGTCCTGAAACATCCTTCTTTTGTTTTGTGTGTAAACAACTACACAGGATGTACAGTGTAGATATTGTCAAAGGTTCTACAGTTTTCCAGATTTGGTGAATACTTTAGAAAATACTGTTCACGACAGATATAATTTGAACACCAAATAATTTATTATCCAAAATTTTGTTTTCTTTACTTTGTTGGTAAGAAGAAAAACGTATTTATGATAAAAATAAGCTTTCGATAAAAACAAGTTCTCAAGTTTTCAAACAAGTTCTTATATTTTATAATATCCGTATACTGTTGGATAACAAATTAATATGTCTTATGAAATCGTACTATTATCCCAAATTGGCCTCAAAATTGTTTAATAATGGACTATCAGTGAAACCAACTA
Organism: Magicicada septendecula; assembly: GCA_034769895.1. Lineage (NCBI taxonomy): Eukaryota > Metazoa > Arthropoda > Insecta > Hemiptera > Cicadidae > Magicicada > Magicicada septendecula. The sequence continues at coordinate 306,445,536 of CM068367.1, read as the reverse complement.
TTTCTGTTTATTTGAACAAATAAAAGCTAATTAACTTTGTCAAATTTTGTTGCTTCCCTGCTATATACACTTTTTCCTCGAACGAGACCTTTCGGTTTCGCAACCATAATGGTGCGAAACCGAAAGGCCTCGTTCGAGGAAAAAGTGTATATAGCAGGGAAGCAACAAAATTTGACAAAATTGTGATGAAGACTGCTAACATAGAGAAAATAACTGATAAAAGCTAATTAATTAAGTTGTGTTAGTAGTTATAATCACAAACAGAAATAACACTGTTGCTCACCACTATAGAAAGAATTCTCGATTTGCGTTTTCGAGCTTCACAGCTCATCGTCAGAAACATGTATGTCCGATCTAATGATGAGCTGTAAAGCTTGAAAGCGCTATTCAGAATTTTTTCTATAGTGGTTTGCAACAGTGTTATTTGTGTTTATAAAAAGTACATGTAAGTGTAAGTAAATATTATAGGCCATTACTGGCTGTAATAGACTACCACATACTTGCTTAGACGTTGAGTCTCAAATAAAAATATTTAGGCCTATATATAAGAACTATACTTTGGATACTATACTTGTTTTGTAGTAGGGCCTACACTTTAATTTTTGTTTTACGGTGTTTATCATGTTTAACGTCATACGATAGACACACAAAATACAAATCAACGTAAAGTTTTGACACCGTGGAGAATTGCTTTCAGGTAAAACCACAGTATAGAACTAACACGAAATATATGTAACGAGGTCGCCGTATTCCTTGAGACTTTATATAATACATCTGCGTGCAATCAGGTGTAAGTTGGATTCAATATCTAGACTGTACTATGTGCCAAGCTGAGCAAGTACATGATTGACAATGTTTGACTAACAAGTTTCATAAATCTCATTCAATTGCTGAACTCGTTGAAATGTAAAATAAAATAATACGTCGCGTATTTCGTATGAATTGATTGACACCAAGTGACATGACTTTCATAAGTTATATGAGTACACTGCGCGGAAGTGTAGAGAAGTCCTTCTCTGTACCGTGAAGAGATCTGTATTGAGGAGATATAGATTATAAACGCAAGGACGTTGATTCGAAGTTTATGAAAAATTTGTTGACAGACTGACCGTGACTGAGCAATGTTTCTTCAATTTAAGGAATCGTTCTTTATTTCTACATAATAAAGATTACGCATTATAAAAACAATAATGATGTCTGAAACTCTCTAAAAAAACGATAATCTAATGGCCGCATTAAGAATATAAAAAAAATTATAGGGCTCTAAAATTTAAGGAGTTTTATTGCCGACGTATCCATTTTACCAACAATGGCTTCATAAACCCTTCAAATCCAATTGTTATGTCTTTAAAACTGTATCAAGTTCTGTATCAAAAAAGTTCATGTCTTTGATTGATAGTATAGTCAGGGTTTCCAACAAGGTCTTTCAACTGCTACCCCCATTTTTGGGAACGATATAGTTTCCTTAGTTTGAAACGTCAACCAAAATTTACTACGCTGCAGGTAGTCCGGCGGCAGGTTTTGTCATAAGAAGCTGTTTTTATTTAGTTACATAAACTTTCTGCACAATTGATTTCGTCTTTAATAGCATGCACCATGCTAAACTTGAACATTAATTAACAAACATGATTATATTTATGTTGTAAAAATATAAAAAGTAACTTTTATTAGTGGAAGTAAAGTAATTTCCCAGAAATAAATTTTTAAAGATCTCATTTCTAATGGTTTCTACCGTTCACAGTATTCCACAGTATTACGTGAATTCCAAAAGAAATTGTACTGACAGCATTTTCATTGCATAATTACTCTTAGTTGGTCATTACAGAAGTAGGCTTAATAGTATATTGTACTCAGCCAGTGGTTAAAATTAAGAATAAGATGAAACGTCTGAAACTTAGATGAAAAATTGGACAGACTTTTATTTGTACCTTCCACCGTTACCTTATTCACAGAGTTCCACACAACACTTAAACCTTGTAACAAAAGATTTACCTAATTATAACAGTTGAAAGGTTTCTTGGAACTCATTTTAAATAGAAGTTTGCAATAAAATGTTTTGATACATTCATTGAAGAGGATGTCGATGTCATATTATATATTTGTTAATTTATTTCAAAAGTTATGTTATAAATAATATTCCCGATCTACCACGTGGCGCTATACCTCCTCCTTTTTCCTCAAATTAACTGCCTATACAGCATTCATCTGATTCCAATATTGAAACTCTTCATTTTCATTTGATTGTAATGTCTTTTTCTCTATCGTTTCCATCTTCTCTGTATCATTGGCAATGTCATTTGTGTAAAATAAATTCTTTGCTTTCAGAAGAAAAAAACCCTATATTCAGTTTGTCTAGAGCGTTTGAACAAAGCGTAGAATCCTATATCATGGTTTTAATCTCATAAACGTAAATTGTAACAACCTTATTTCAGTAGCGCTTGCACTTGGTCGCGTGTCCTTTAAAAATAAAACAAAATATTAAAAATTTTCTGTATGTGCATGTGTTACTTACTGTATACAGCTGCCGAGCGAGATATGTAAAACCATACACAGTAGTGCGTACTGTGCTTATTATTCAACTAACCTTGTTTGTTTGTATTGCGTGCGTGGGTGTTACTTTGTGTTAATGAAAAACATTTCTGCTCTTTATTAGTGCATATTAATGAATATTCCAATTTGGTTTTATAGTGAATATGACCTATGAACAACTATCAACGAACTGCGTGTTTTGTAATTAATTTTCTGCTTCCAGACCGTCTCCAAACACAAATATTCCTCAGATATTTAAATAAAAAAAGAAATTATACGATAATATGTAACAAAATTTTTAATGAACAAACCTGGAGTTGTAAATATTAAAGTATATATTGTAAACGATCCTCTATCGCCCGTGTTATTTAGTCACACGTTGTTTGCGTCAATTTGTAATGTTTTACTACTACTCCCGTAAAAGCCTCACTGTTGTTGTTAATTCTGTAAAGATTTTTCGCCACAGTGGTGAAGATCGCGAACGCGCTAATAAACAGTACCGAATCTTGCTGTTGTCTGATAGTCCTTACCTGTCCTTTGATGAGTGTATTTAATTCCCGATAGGCGCCAAATTGTTTATTAAAACAATTAAAAAGTTCAAAATGGGTTGTCCTTCCGTGCAGTGAAAACCAATTCGAATTACCCTCGCCGACTGGTGGGCATTCGAATCTCGCGTGTGTTTCGTCGTGTTGCCGACGTCCAAATCTGGTGAATAATTTATTAACCGCTAAAATGCACAAACTTTATAATACAATTTAAATAAAATAAAGGACGGTGATTACTAATCAGTACTAGTTTATTAACGTTTAAAATAATTAATTATTGATCATTTTGATACAAAATATAATATTATAAAACAATGTTGCTCCGGCAATAAATAGACTATATCTCAAGGTTCGCTATGTTGGCTGAAGAGTTACTATTCCGACATGGCTGCCGTTAATGTTTATTTTATACAATTCATTCAGTCAACGAGTTCTTTTGATTACGATAAAAAGTTAAATAACAAGATGTTAATAAAGTAGGCCTACACCACCTTACATTAATGGTACTTAATTACTAAAAAGGTTTACATAAAATTCAACTCTTGATGTTTAAAAGTGTGTGTCAATATTATAGGTTTCGTACATAGGTTAAATTATGTTTACATACACGTTTATTAAATATGATCAATTAATCCTTGAAAGAAATTTAGTTACCAAGTTCGGAGTGAAAGTTTTTGTGTTGTGAGAAAAATTAATTAATTTAGTTCGTAAATTCTGATAATCCAGATATACTTACTTAACAAAATCTCGTCGATTTCTGGTGATGAGTCACTGTTATTGTCCAGGTTGGGTTGATACATTCGTTAATCTTCCATCATTTGGATCTTCTGTTTCATCTGGCTTCTTTTTCGATTAATTAGAATTTTTAATTGTTTTTTAACTATTAAAAATCTGGTTTATTCTTTCCTTGTTTAAATAGGTCTTCGTTCAACTTCTTGGGTCCACATCTTATTAAATTTGGTCGTATTTCTTATTATTTTTAACTAATAATTGAGTCGAATATGGTTTGGCTTCCGTCTCTCTTGATCGTCAATAATGGACTCACGTTTTATAACGGATTTAAATATAATAACGTTCCGTTGTTATGGTAACCACCTATACTCTTATTGGTTGAATATTTTTGTATCTATTTTTATAAAATTTGAGTTTTAGTTCAAAATGAATAAATATTTTCTAATTGCTATTATTCTTTGGTCTTCTTATCAGTGCATTAGATATTAACATAACTGTCACTATTTTCTTTCAAAGATTATTTTGATATACCACAAAGCTGGACTTATTCATGTATTAACGTTTTGACAAAATTGGTAATATTATGTTATTACATATTTTCCTTATTTTATGTTTTTATTCTATTTCTGACGTTTTATTATTGTTAACTAATTGTAATTAATGAGTTACTTGTTCTTAAATTTCTAATACAATAGTTATTTGTCCACGAATTGTTTATTTTGAATTTATACAGTTAGGCATTTTATAGGCCTAAGCTGTAATTGTCTATAATTTCTTATTTTATACAAATTAAACATTATTTGTCGTTTACATATGTTTTGCTTGCTGTTACTCATTACTTATTTACCTTTTGAATTACTTAGGGCTATTTTTAAATAATTGAATGGTATTATTAATTTAAAAAATCATTGCTTGTCTGTTATTCTCTTTTGTTTTCTGTCTTTACTCTGATGATTAATATTATTTTTGTAAAATTTATCTCCTTACTTATATCTATAATTATTTCTTACACACTTTTTTAGCATTTATTACTACTATAAAACATAACACAAAAATAGGTTTATGGTCTGTTCATTTTCCAGCCATATTCCTTCTTATAAACACAACTTTTTTAATTAAACAAATACCAATTTTGGTGAATGATATTTTAACACCATCTATTCTATCGTGCTAATCATCCCTTTGATTGTTTTATTAATGTAGGATGTTTTGTTATCATTGCACTTATAACTTATGTTTCCTACTAGTTAACATTATGGAATTAGTTGTCTATCAACCTTTTGTTTCTGGTTTATTACCTTTGTTTTATTCTTAAAATTATGAATTGTTTATATCATCACTTCTAAACTTTCCCTGTTTATCACTATCACTTCCTACCTATCTCTCACTTTTGGGTTTTCCTAGATTTCAAACACAAATTTATTGTTTTTTTTCAAAATTTTATGTTTTTTTTCTTATCAAATAGGGCTATTAATATCCCACATTATCTATTAATAATTGTTTCACTTATTTACTATGGTTAGTGTACTTCCTTTCGTATTATTTTATTTAATGCTCGTTACTAGATATGTATTACTTATTTGTGCTTTTTATTATTAGTTTAGTTTACACTTTCTCATTTTATTGTCTTCATCGGGTCAATCACTGGGGCTGGGGTTTGTTTCTACCTACTCACTTATCGAATCTATTGGGTTATTTTGGTTAAATCGTCTTGTACCGTTGTTTTCCAAGTTTTGATTCGTTGCTTGCTACATTTCTCTTATCAGAGGTTACTTTTATTATTACCTTTCCATGTTTGATCGTATAATTATGTTATATACCCATTCCATTATCTCTGATTCATCCCCTTTAATTTATAGTGTTAATCATTTAGTATTTTATTTTTCTCATGTTGCTTCATAAATGTATGTTGAAGATATGTACCCTTACAATATTCTTCTTTGATTTGAGAATAAGCTCTAATTTTTTGAGGATATATAATTTGGACTAAAGTTGGTACGAAGGATCTGAATCATCTCACAGAAAAAAATTTGAAACCCTTAAAATGTCACTATTAAGATAATGTTTTAGCTTTACAATTTTATGAACTGTTAATGTAATGCAGCAACTTGATATAGGATATCCAATGTCAATTACAAAATATGAAAAGTTCAATAAGAATAGGTATTTTATATCTAGAACATCTATTCATTCAATAAACGTTTGTGATGAATATCAGTGGCTTCATGAGGCCATAATGAGTTAAAACCTTCAGATAATTCAGGAGTTTTTACAGCCCTAATAAATTATACTGCTGCCGAAACGAAACACAGCGCTGTAGATGGTAGGCTATTATAGGGGTTTGCCAAAAATATCTAACAAAAGAAAGAAGCAATCTCAATTTTGTTGCGCTTTACAGTAGTCTGATGAATATACAGAACACAACTGGAAACAATTTGATACGAAATTGAGGGTTCAATATTTGAGAGGTTTTTGGGTAAGTTTTAAAGGCAAGACATAAGAGTTACTGGGTTCTCTAATATCATTTCTAGTAACTATGAAAAGTTGTGTTGGCACAAAGTTCTTTACAGTCGAGACTGTAAATGTGGTTTAAATATGGTTCAAATTAACAGTTTGGCGATTTTCACAAACTTACTCTAACAAACAATTACCGACTAATCTCTATGCCTGAGTAGTAAAGTTGATGTAGGAATGCTATCAGCCAGACTTGCAGTGCACATTTGGAATACTAAGAAGACAGTCTGCAAAGTAAAGTTACATTTTACTTATGTTCCTCTTTGCTGTAAGTATTGGTCAGCAACGAGGCTGTACTACACTATGACGTGGTCGTTTCACGAGATTGGACAGGTGTTTCACAATAGATGATTACTACTCGCTTACTGAACCACCGTAGCATTCAATCGCTGGTTTTTATTCAGACTTTTAGCGTCTAGGGGCTGAGTTACAAAAGCGATAGAGTGAATAAGTCAGATATGGTGAGTAGACTACTGAAGAGCACGAGCGGGGAAAGGAGTACAGTAATCTGAATCTATACTACAATTATACAGTGGTAAAGGCTGTTTGTTTCATTGCCCGAGCTAACTGCTTATCCGACTTAAAACATTCTATTGCCACCGTGTTTGTTGAAATTTCAAGATGAGTTTAGACAAAAAATTTGATCCGATACCTTTAACAATTTCAAAAACAGAGCCTTAAAACGATGACATGTTATGAAATTTTTGTGTTAACTTGCGTGTAGTAAAATTTTTGACATGCGACAAACTTTCGTTTATAAGAGAGATATGTGCCAACAAGTAGAATTTAGAAAAAATTCCAAATTTTTATTTTAGTTTGTGTATTAATAAACTGTTTCTTTTTGTTTTTGACATACTGGCGGTTTCGTAAAACACATGGAATTTCTTTGTTAATTTGCGTGTTGTGACATTTTCGGAAAACGACAAACATTCGTTCTGTAAGAGATAGCTATGTGGTGTCGTAAAGTGAAATTTAGAGTAAACTCCCAATTTTATTTGGGTTTTTGTTTCAATAAAATCCTTCTTTTTGTTTTAAAGATATTGAAGGCATTGTAAGAAAATTAGTTGGTTGGTAGACAGTGGACAGTAGTAGTATTCAAACGATGACTTGAATATGTAAATTGACCTTTGGTCTGGACTCAAGCGATCCGTTCCATTGGCAACGCATACTTAGAAATCACTTATGAGTAGCAACCTATAAGGAAAAGAGTTTTTAGCGGTTTTCAGCTACTAATAATGAGCACATACGTATACGTACGATGTTGACGGCTCATGCTAAATCGTGAAGTGATTTCCAGTTTGTTTATATCAGTTGTTAAGGCACTGAAAGTTATTTAAGATTAAAGTGTAGACTAATAAAAAAAACATTTTACTTTACATGTTATTATTTTTTTACTATTTTCTCAACACATTGGCATATAATTTGTGTGTACACGATTTCTTTTTTAGAAGTGAATAGAGGCACAAGTATGTATTTTAAGTGTGTTTTCTTTTGTTTCACTAAAGTTGTGTGTTATTTTTTTTTTTGGTTACCATGAAAAGTTACTATATGACATTACAGTCATCGCAAGTGGTACAATAAATATTTTAAGACGACCAAAGTTGATATGGGTGATAGCAAGTCGCACGAATTTTGAGGTGTTCTCAAGTGGTACTGCTTGAAAGTACGTAGGAAGGAGCCCATGTACTTCCTTAACGTAGGCCCTAATAAGTTGTTTTAAAAGCTCGTTCTTTAACAGACCACATGTTTTTTTTAAGTTGGAGAATGTATTTTGACTAAAATTATAATATCAATACATCAAATAAATATCATTCTCAAAATAAATATTTCCATGCGAATTCGAAAACCGATTTTTTGGACGAACACAATGATGTATTTATAAACACTGTTAAGTGAGACAATGTTAAACTTAAAAAATCTTACTAGGCACTTTTAAAAATTATTGTAATTTATGTATTTTTCTGAGGATTGCTTCGCTTGATATTAAGAAAGTAAACATAACTTTTTCCTTTATTATCTAAGAAATATGCAACTGAGCTCCTGAGTTAAAGTTAAGATAAACTGAAACATTAATAGTCCAGTAGTCGCGTGCCGTAATTAATAGATTTTGGATCACTTATTTAACCATCACGCTACTAATATTTTAACCACATTACATTAACACAGTAAAATATAATTATTGTCTACAGAAATTTAGAACACACAAGTAAAACAGGATCACAATAATGACTATTCGAATAACATGTGTTTTAACTGTCTCCTGTAAAATCATTTATAAGTGATGAAATTCAAAATCTTAATACTCTAACTACATCTACAAAGTATAAAAAATTTATAGTTTGAGTATGTCACATTTTTGTACATTTAATTTGTATAATATTGTTGTGTCAATATCATATATATAGTTCATCTGATAGTGATACTGATTAATTTAACAACAATTTTATCGTGTTAATACACACTAATAAAGCAACGTATTTTCATATTTCCTTGATTAATCTTGACAATATTCAACATTTGATACTCTCACCCATACCAAACTCTCACTACCACGGTAATGTACGGATGTATGCGTTAGAATTCGTACCACAATCAGCTAGGCTCCCTACCATGCCAGACTCACTTTCTCTATCGCCTTTGTGACTCAGTCCCTAGACGTTGGTTGTATGCAGGGCCTGCTTTCCCCAATCATGTTGGCTCACTATTGGTTACCGAGTCACAACTTCTCACTCCAGTGTACCTTGAAAATTTCCGTATTTTCACCACCACTGACTTCACCAACTCTCTGATGTCAAATTAGTTAGGCATATCTGTTCAGCAAAAAACATCGCATCCTAAAGAACTATAAAATAAACGAGGAACCATAAACATTGAAACATTGATTAGTGCATAACCGATAGATTTCGAAAGGAATATGTTTTTCACTCATAGAATAGATTACATTGACAAATTTTATGTTATTAAAATTATAAAAATAGAAAAACATTAAACTTTTAAACAGTTAAACGTAAATAGAAGTCATAAATTTATCAATTTTAGAAAATCTATTAATAAGGATTGCAATTTTGTGCCTGCAAAGCTCTAACAACTATTACAGACGCCAACCGCTTAACTAGTTTTAGCTTAAGCGACAGTTTTCAGGTCACGTAATATAATAAAATATATTTATACACAGTACACAGCAATATATTAATAAAATATATTTACTCTACAGCAAATACTATTTACCGTAAAATAAAATTATCTACTGATTCTAAATAATCGCTGACTCGCTACTTTTTAGATTTCAATAAAACAACATTTTTATTATACTCTCATGATTCAGTATAATGCACTACACTGGTGTATAATTATTGTACACCGATTTTAACAGAAAACAAATGTTATTTTAAATAAGTACTATATCATGGTTTTATATTTCTGTCAGCACATGACAAGATTTTATACTTAAAACACTTTTATATGATAGGTTGTACTATCTAAACAGTGTTATAATACAAAAGTAATAAACAATTATATTCTTGTATGATACATTTTATTTATTATTAATAATAATAATACCAAACACACGCATATATATACACACACACAGAGGCCTATATATAAAAAAATTTTTTTAAACAAATAATAACATACAAAAATAAGGTATTAAACACTTTACTTTTTGACCTAATACTTTCTAGTTTAATTTATATTCGATAACCGACAGATGTGTAATCAATAGGCTCTCTCTCTCTCTCTCTCTCTCTCTCTCTATATATATATATATATATATATATATATATATAGGAATGTTAATTATCAACCGTATTATTATAATGTTAATGATTTCGAGGTTCGGTCATTAATCATGAAAACTCAGTTTTGCGGGAAGAATAAATCTCGAAATGTCGCAAAACTGAGTTTTCATGATTAATGACCGAACCTCGAAATCATTAACAGTATATATATATATATATGAGTAGAGGGAAATTGGGGGTTAAAACTCACAAAGGAATCCCGCCTTCTTAAAAAACAATAAAAAACACTAAAAAACATGATCTAAGAGATGACGCCGCCACCGCTGGACCCGCAGCATCCCAATGGGCCCACAGCACCGCGAATTTCCGCGAATAAATTTTTTTTTTTTAATTTGATTTTTTATTTTTTTAATTAAATTGATTTGGTGGGATAAGGTTCAATGGACCACCAGCATCCGTGAATATAATTTTTTATTTTTTTAAGAAAGCTGATTTGCATATCAGGGGGTGGTGTTGGGTGGGAGGTTATTTTATTTCATATCAGTGGGTGGTGGTGGGTGGGAGGTTCCAACTCGATGCATTATAGTGTATATTAAATCTATATGATCAGGTGTACCAACCTTTGTATTATTATTATAGTGTATAGATATTTTATATGAGCAGGTTTGTCAACATTTTCTGCGGCGGGGGGAAGGAAATTCAAATATGTGTTATATAGTGTATATATTAAAATATATGATCAGGGTTACCAATCTTACATTATTGTGTGTGCATAGAGCAGATCTGCCAACATTTTTTTCTCTTCTGTGGTGAGAAATTCAAACTATATGATCATAATTGTTACTCTCTCTCTCTCTCTCTCTCTCTCTCTCTCTCACATTTGAATGTAAGTAAAACTATCTCTCTCTTGTTGTCAAACGTTATGTTCAAACCGTTTTCTCCTCTCTCTCTCTCTCTCTCTCTCCTCTCTCTCTCTCTCTCTCTCTCTCTCTCTCTCTCTCTCTCTCTCTCTCTCTCTCTCTATCTCTCTCTCTCTCTCACTGTGTACATTGAGTAAATAATTTTAGCTCGCTCTCTCTCTCACTCGTTGTGTATTACAACACACGACAAATTTGAGTATGTCTCTCTCCCTCTCTCGTTGTCAAACGTTATGCTCAAACTGTTCTCCTCTCTCTGTGGTCATTACCGCGCATGTATATGAAATTAGAAAGTTTATATTTATTCGACAAATATTAACGCCCTCTCTCTCTCTCTCTCTCTCTCTCTCTCTCTCTCTCTCTCTCTCTCTCTCTCTCTCTCTCTCTCTCTCTCTCTCTCTCTCTCTTACCGTGTAGATTGAGTAGTCGGTGTGATGAGTAAATAATTTTAGCTCTCTCTCTCGTTGTCAAAACGCCGTCTTCATTTTCAATGTATTAAATAATTAATTAATAGTTTTATAATGCAGTCAGTGTGATTGATCCTTGTTAGAAATATATATATTTGACAAATATTAACTATGTATGTGTGTTGTTGTCAATGAACTACTTACCTGTGTGCTGTTACAGATGACAAATCCATACGTTAACAGCGTAGCAATCAGGTACAATACTTCTGTTTAATGGGTACAGTTTACACACGCACATAGGTTCAGTGGTGTATAGCGAAATAAATTAAAATTATACACACATGAAAACGGTGGTTGAAATTCATACAAATCTTCTGATGTAACAGTTCACAAAAATAAATTAATTGTACACATGTTCAGAGGTGTAGAGTGAAATAAAATAAAGTCATAATTTGTTTAAATGATTAAATATATTTTAAAATTCATAATATAAAATTCACAATTAAATAAATACATTATAAAATTGAAAATTCACAATATAAAAATCACAATTCATAATTAAATAAATACATTATAAAATTGATATTTTTTCGAAAGTTTATATATAATTGTGTCGTACTTGTAGGAGAAGCAACTTGCAACATAACAATACAACAACATTAAAATCATGTTAAATATCACACACACACACACACACACACACACACACACACACAGATATAGTTGGCAGAATCAACGCTTTACGCGAGTAACTTCTTAAATTATGTGTCACTCTCTCTCATAAGTTAATGTCCATTCATCAAAACTTTGTAAATTAGAATCTGCACTACATTCAAACACACGCACACACAGTGATAAAAAAAATTGTTTATTAAAAGTAGTTTGTTACCTTAACGAGATACAATTTCAACTTGCACTGTTTGGTTCCTCATGCCTCGAAACACGAGATGTAGGTCGCTGGGGTTTATATGACGGAGCTCTTCATCTGTAAAGACGCAAGCATATCTCTTAGGTAGATATACACGATAGCGTAGCTCACCATCTTCCAACGTTACAAGCACAGACTTCCCATATCTTGTGTCCACATGCACCATGTTAAGGATCGGATACTGCTTGTTCAGTGTTAATTCTGCACACCGTTTGTACTCAATAGCAGAAACTGCATTGAATTTTGTGATAAACGACATTATTAGAAGTGAAGACGTCTGTATCAAACGAGGCGGAACTAAACAATGACTACAAAGAAGACTAGTGGAATGTAATGGTGGTGGTGGTAGTTATCAGGAAATTTTTCATCCCCTGAAGCTTTGCATGGCTGAATTAACATGCAGAATTATGGCTGTTACATAATATATATATTAGGAAAGTCCACAGAAATAGTTATCGCCTGCAGGCATATACAAGTTTACTAACGAAATTAACAATGCTATGAGACACTCACATTAAACATGTTTGTATAACAGAAAAATCATTAATTATCCACTCTCTAAGTGCGTGCACATTATGATTTGTACATAGTGTAGAAGAAGAATTGCAATGTGTAAGACATAACGTACCGGGAAATAGATATGGTATGTCTTTCGGGCAACCAATGTCATCAAGACATTGATGATGATGAATTATTTTCGATTCTAAAAAACGTTTTTTCTCAAGACCCTTCACAAACACATATTTATATATGTTCTTATACGTTGTTAACACTGAAACAAGATTGTCGTACGGTGTCTCTCCTTCACCCCATCTCAGCCCATGATAGTTTGTCGATAACCAACAGTTGGTTCTAGTGTATTTCGAATTCGTAACGACTGTAGCAGGCGGGGCGAAAATCCAATGTCTGCATGCAAAACGTGTTACGTCCATAACCGACAACTCCTTTACTATATAATTGCCGTTGTCATCATAAAAGCAGTGAAAGTCAATTATTACAGCAGCGTATTCCATTATACTATAAAAAAAAAACCACACATTACAAACTAACATTTATAAACACAAAGATCGTTACAATAATGATAATAATACACAAACTTACGTTTACTGCCAGCCGAACTGAAGAGTGGAGAGAGAATAACTAACGATATCACAGTGAGAATTCTTTTGTTGTTTTTGTTTTTAACAGGTGGTGTAACATGGAATTTTAGCAGGAGGGGGAGTAGAGTCGCCGTCGGCAATTAATTTGGCACATACGCAAGATTTTAATAAAACAATTATCAGTTTTAAATAATAATTTTCGGAAACAACCCACGACTTAAAAAATATAGTTTACCTTGTGGTATAAAATTCAAACTATTAAATTGTCTCTCTCTCTCACACACATTTCTGATTACTATACAACTAATTGCATGTATGTTCAGAGGGTTATACCGAAATAAACCAGTGTGTATTCGCTAAATCCTCCTTTCACTTTCTAATATGACACTTCCAAAACAAACACTGCTTTCCCCTACCACGAGAGACCAATATATACTCAACAAATTTAGCGATAATTTCTCACTACATTTTTAATAGTTGGAAGACTGCTTGTATTATTGTGCATCTCAGTATACGCAAGTTCCTGTGTGTAGTCAACATACGCTAGTTTGGTGAGCATAATTTATTGTATGTACAGATTTTATTTAAACATAACATAACAATTATTTGCATTAAAACATTATTTATTGAATTTAATACATGTATGTGTATATATTACAGTTCTAATTGAAGATATATATTTGAATTTAATACATGTGTGTGTAAGCGTGCGCGTATGATCAAATTACAATTTTCTGAATATATTCTTAACGTACTTTTATTCTTAACGCACTTCTAATTGAAGATATATATTTGAATTTAATACATGTGTGTGTGTGTGCGTGTGTGTGTGTGTGTGTGTGTGTGTGTGTGTGTGTGTGTGTGTGATCAAATTACAATTTTCTGAAATATATTCTTACTGTACCTTTTATATTACACTTCTAATTGAAGATATATATTTTTAGGTATAACTGAATTTTATCGGTTTCACACTGACTGCTTGCGTGCGTTGATAAATCTATCACAGCAGTTTTTTAATAGTTGAAAGACTGCTTGTATTATTGTGCGTCTCAGTATACACAAGTTCCTGTGTGTAGTCAACATACGCTAGTTTGGTGAGCATAATTTATTGTATGTACAGATTTTATTTAAACGTAAAAATTATTTGCATTAAAACATTATTTATTGAATTTAATACATGTATGTGTATGATCAAATTACAATTACTGTATTTGTTATATTACACTTCTAATTGAAGATATATAGTTGAATTTAATACATGTGTGTGTGTGTGTGTGTGTGTGTGTGTGATCAAATTACAATTTTCTGAAATATATTCTTACTGTACCTTTTATATTACACTTCTAATTGAAGATATATATTTTTAGGTATAACTGAATTTTATCGGTTTCACACTGACTGCTTGCGTGCGTTGATAAATCTATCTCAGCAGTTTTTTAATAGTTGAAAGACTGCTTGTATTATTGTGCGTCTCAGTATACACAAGTTCCTGTGTGTAGTCAACATACGCTAGTTTGGTGAGCATCATTTATTGTATGTACAGATTTTATTTAAACGTAAAAATTATTTGCATTAAAACATTATTTATTGAATTTAATACATGTATATGTATGATCAAATTACAATTACTGTATTTGTTATATTACACTTCTAATTGAAGATATATAGTTGAATTTAATACATGTGTGTGTGTGTGCGTGTGTGTGTGTGTGTGTGTGTGTGTGTGTGTGTGTGTGTGTGTGTGTGTGATCAATTTTCTGAAATATATTCTTACTGTACCTTTTATATTACACTTCTAATTGAAATATATATTTTTAGGTACAGCTGAATTTAAAGCGTGCGTTCTTGAGTTAAGCTGTTGTTGTAATCATATGGAAATTCATAATGTTTACCGGTTCGTTTGTTTTCCTACTCACAATCACTTTCACTCAAATAATTGATATTTCTTTGTATTCATACACAGTCTTTTTATATTCAAACTATTATTATTATCTGAAACAGAACGGTATATATAGATTCGAGTGGTATGTAAGACGCTGTTATATGTTACTAAAATCATAGCAAATATTTTCATTCTAAGCATTTTTACTGTTTAATAATAATTACAACCCAACGAAGGATATATAGTTTGATGCTTTATAAGTTTGTGTACATTGGTTGTATATTGTAAGCATGAAAGTATTATTTAAATCTGTTATCTGCTTCTGTATGGACGTCATCTATAAATATCAAGTCAGTGCGACACAACGTAATTGGACCTAACATGATTCATGCCAACGTGTGCATTCGTTGTGTGTGCGTGTGCGTCTGTGTGTGTTCGTGTGTGCGTGCGTTGCGTGTTTGGTTAATAATAATTACAACCCAACGAAGGATATATAGTTTGATGCTTTATAAGTTTGTGTACATTGGTTGTATATTGTAAGCATGAAAGTATTATTTAAATTTGTTATCTGCTTCTGTATGGAAGTCATCTATAAATATCAAGTCAGTGCGACACAAAGTAATTGAACCTAACATGATTCATGCCAACGTGTGCGCTCGTTGTGTGTGCGTGAGCGTGTGTTCGTGTGTGCGCGCGTTGCGTGTTTGGTTGCGTGTGCGCCTGTGTGTGTGTGTGTGTGTGTGTGTGTGCACGTCGGATGTGTGATTACGTGTGCGTCTGTGTGTGTTCGTGTGTGCGCGCGTTGCGTGTGCATCTGTGTGTGTGTGTGTGTGTGTGTGTGTGTGTGTGTGTGTGTGTGTGTGTGTGTGTGTGTGTGTGCGCGCGCGCGAAAATAATCTTAATTTTCTCGATCTATCAAATAGTTGGTCTAAGCGTACACGTATTATGTAAATCATCTCTTTTTCAGTCATCTACGTAAGTGCATTTGAATTATTTGCGCATGCGCATAACAGCTTTTTTAGTACAGTTGCACACACACATCGACACTCAATTGCAACAACGTCTTACTTACCACACGTGCATGTGCTACAAATTGATATATAAAACGTTTAAGATACACTAACATAATACCAGCTTTATAACAGTACCTTTTGTTTTTCAGTATTCATTCATTCTCACTCTCTCTCTTGAAGATCATGGCTAACCTTCAGCAGGAACGTGGCGAGGAGCAGACTGAACAAGGTAAAAAGTTCAATACCAATTGTCACAGTTAAGAAATTATTTTTGTAATTATGTAGCGTGCAAACTTGCTGATGTGAATTAACGTTTGAGTCATACTATGTCTATTGGTGTGTATGAAAAGTCTCACTCTTAACATCGTTTAGAAATTGACATGTAGATGAAAATTTTTCATGTTCCTTCATAGGTTTGTCACCTTCTTTCCAATCAACTAATTCAATTCCACAACAAAAGCATTTAACTCTATCGTCTACGAATGACATACTATGCCCACAAACATAGAAATTTCTAGGGTAGAAGTAGAACCCCGCAAACGCTAACTCGTCGGGGCTGATAAACGTCACTTCCCAATACTTGAATGATTTTATTCTTTCACTTTCAATACTAAAATCAGGAGTAGCCGACATCTTCACGGTTTGTAATAAACTGACATATTACCCCGACGAGTGTTATTTATTTACTACAAACATGAATTTGTGTACACGTTATTTATCATTCCTATTGGTTAATAATACTCATGTTTCTATTGTTTCAGTTGTGACTCGGTTTTATATCGAGAGGAACAGTAGTGTCCGAGGGTGCATCACAACTTTCGACTACCTTCCAGTGAACGTCAACGCGTCGGATCATGACATAGTATTCGTAATGACTGAGGCACGTCCTTTGTTGCTTGAGGATATTCAGGCAGAGCAGGCACGTTTACGCAATATCAAGTGGCATATTGCGTGCAGGATACGTTTTACCAAAACCGTGGTAGATGGTGACAGTGGTGAGGAGAAAGAGGTAACGAAAGACGCCGTCTTCCACGGACGTTGTCGCACGTTGCTCGCGGACGACAGCGACGAGTTGAATTGTCTACTCGATGAATCCTACGATAAAATCTTCAATAGCATACCTAATTTTACCCGTGACGGGAGCGGATGGTCGGTGGATGCTGTACTGAAGCTGGAACTGGTTATTGGACGGTACCAGCCTCTAGCAGCGTCCTCCTACCTTCCAACCCCGCGAAAACACTCACACACCAGGGCAGTAGTCAACATCAAGAACCCCCACGATGAAATGTGTTTTCTGTGGTCTGTTCTAGCCCACATACACCCTCAAGAACGTAATAGAGACCGTGCTTCAAACTACATCCCATTCATAAACACATTAAATATGTCCGGTATCGAGTACCCTGTTTCGTTAAAGTCCATTTCCAAATTTGAAGCACAGAATCCTAACATTTCTATAAACGTTTTCGGCTATGATATAGAAGACAATATCAGAAATGAATCAAAAAATGAGGTTTACCCTCTGAGAATTACCTCGAATAAGGACAGGTCGCATCACGTTAATCTTTTGCTTCTGACCGATACAAATAGCCGAAAACATTACTATCTTATCAGTAACATGAGTAGATTGTTATCATCCCTAACAAAACACCGCGCTAAATCATTTTACTGCGACTACTGCCTGCATCGTTTCGCCACCGAACATGGTCTGTCCGATCATCTCCCCTACTGCACACCTTACGGCGAGCAGAAGACCAAAATGCCCACGGAGGAGGAGAAGTTTATGTCCATTAAAAATTACGCGCACTGTCTTAAAGTACCCTTCACCGTCTACGCCGACTTCGAGTCCCTCATCACTCCGCTTCAATCGTGTTCACCTGGTAACAACGTCCCGACGACAGTGCACGAGTTAGGTGAATTCTACTCCGTCGATAGCAGCGGTGCCCGTCAGAAAATAACTTCTCCTCCTGTATCGTCCACATCATACGAAGCGATGCATATCCCGTCAGGTTTCTCCTATGCTATCGTCGATCACACGCACAGCCTTTGGAGAGAGGCTAAAGTTTATCGAGGTGAAAACGTTGTAGACACGTTCTTCTCGTGGTTGATGAAAGACGTCGAGGATATGATGAAGGTGGTACGACATAACGTACAATTAATTATGTCCGATGATGACAATGTTGTGTTCACTAACGCCACCGTTTGTCATTTGTGTGAGCGCCCTTTGACAGACGATGACAAGGTACACAATCATTGCCATCTTACGGGGAAATTCTTGGGAGCAGCCCATAATAGCTGTAATCTGAGCTACAAGATGCCTCGTCATATCCCCGTCTTCTTTCACAACCTTCGTGGCTACGACTGTCACCATTTAATGCAGGGTTTGGGGAAATATAAGGACGAACGCGTATCCTGCATCGCGACATCCAGTGAGCGTTACGTGTCGTTCTCCCTGGGTCACTTGCGTTTCGTAGACTCCTTTCAATTCTTAATCGCTCTCTGGACACAGTCGTTACCAATCTGTCCGCGTCCGGGAGCCAATTTCCTTTGCTTAGAGAGGAAATGCTTAGACGGGGTTTCGATGAACAGACCAATCTGCTCGTACGCAAGGGGGTATACCCATACGAGTACGTTGACAGTATTGATCGGTTCAACGAAACAAGTCTACCCGCTCGTGAACACTTTGATAACCGGTTGATGGAATCATCTATTTCGGACGCAGATTACGAGCACGCGCAAAACGTGTGGAGTGCATTCAATCTGCGTACGTTTGGAGATTACCATGATTTGTATTTGTTGACAGACGTAATGCTGCTGGCCGATGTCTTTGAAAGTTTTCGAGACATGGCCTTACGCGATTACTGCTTGGACCCATGTCATTTTTACTCACTTCCCGGACTCGCTTGGAACGCGATGCTAAAAATGACCGGGGTCGAATTAGAACTGTTGACAGAAATAAATCTACATCTGTTCGTCGAGTCTGGGGTCCGCGGAGGCTGCGCGATGATATCCAACCGTCATGCAGTCGCTAACAATCCTCTGATTCCAGATCAGTACGATGTTTCGAAACCAACCTCCTTCATTCTGTATACGGACTGTAACAATTTATACGGTGCAGCCATGTCGCAACCACTCCCTTACGCAGACTTCCGATGGCTCGATCGTAACGAAATCTAGTCCTTGGACGTACGTAATGTGAGTGATGATGCTGACATCGGGTACATCCTCGAAGTCGACGTACACTATCCTAATACCTTACACGACCTGCATTCCGACTACCCGCTTGCACCTGTGCGCCAGCGCATAACACAAGATATCCTTTCTCCCTTTTCCAAACGTTTACACGAGAGTATATACAGATCATCGTATAACGAATCAGGGTCATCCATAGAGAAGTTGTTAACAACTTTGGAGGACAAACAAAATTACGTTCTCCATTATCGAAATTTGAAATTGTATTTAAGTCTTGGTTTAGAGCTGAAAGCGACTCATAGGGTGTTGTGTTTTAAGCAAAGCGCTTGGTTGAAACCGTTTATCGATTTCAACACCCGCAAGAGGCAAGCAGCCGTCAACAGCTTTGAAAAAGACCTTTTCAAACTGATGAACAACGCCGTATACGGCAAGTCGCTGGAGAACGTACGGAAACATATAGAATTTAAACTAGTCTCGGATGAACGACGGCTTCAAAAACTAGTTTCCACACCCAGGCTAAAACGTATGATTCGTTATACGAACGATCTGGTGGGGCTCTCACTCCGTAAAAAATCCATTGTTCTTTCTCGTCCCGTGTATGTCGGCTTCACGGTGCTTGACGTTAGCAAAACAATAATGTACGACTTTCATTATCGTTATGCTGTCGCCAAGTACGGCCGCAACGTTAAATTGTTAATGACTGATACAGACAGTCTGATGTATAATATTCAAACATCAGACTTGTATGCAGATATGAGGAAGGACTTGCACGTTTTTGACACCTCGGATTACCCTACGTCTCATCCTTGTTATAGCCTTAAGAACAAAAAGGTTGTCGGGCTGTTCAAGGATGAAACGTGTGGTCGTCCTATTAGAGAATTCGTAGGTCTCAGAGCGAAATGTTTTTCGTTCCTTGTGGCCCACGAAGATCCTAGCAATACGTGTCAAAAACGTGTGTGTAAAGGTGTGCCTCGAGTTGCTATTAAGAGGAGTCTGCGACACGATATGTATCGCAAGTGCTCACTGATCATTGTCGGTTTTCTGTCAGTGCGCTGTGTTTACGTAGCGATCATCATACGCTGTACACGATGCGCGTAAATAAGCAAGCGTTGTCACCGTATGATGATAAGCGCTATATACTAGACAATGGCCATGATACGCTTGCGTACGGTCATTATCGGATACGTGCCGACGACGATGACGACTCTGCTCCTCCACCTGCTAAAATTCCCCGTTACACCACCTGTTAACAACAAAAAAACAACAACAAAATTCTCACTGTGATATCTATAGTTATTGCCTCCTCACACTTCAGTTCGGACGACAGGAAACGTAAGTTTATGTATTATTATTATTATTATTATTGTAACGATATTTGTGTTTATACATATTAGTTCGTAATGTGTGGTTTCTTTTTTTCAGGCGATAACTATTTCTAGTAGTCTGTGGGCTTTCCTACTATATATATATTTTGTTACAGCACTAATTCTGCATGTATCTCGTTAAGGTAACAACCTACATTACTAATTTTTTATCACTGTGTGTGTTTGAATGTAGTGCAGATTCTAATTTACAAAGTTTTGAGGAATGGACATTAACTTATGAGAGAGAGAGAGAGAGAGAGAGAGAGAGAGAGAGAGAGAGAGAGAGAGAGAGAGAGAGAGAGAGAGAGAGAGAGAGAGAGAGAGAGAGAGAGAGAGACACACATAATTTAAGAAGTTACTCGCGTAAAGCGTTGATTCTGCCAACTATGTGTGTGTGTGTGTGTGTGTGTGTGTGTGTGTGTGTGTGTGTGTGTGTGTGTGTGTGTGTGTGTGTGTGTGTGTGTGTGTGTGTGTGTGTGTGTGTGTGTGTGTGATATTTAACATGATTTTAATGTTGTTGTATTGTTATGTTGCAGGTTGCTTCTCCTACAAATACGACACAATTATATATAAACTTTCGGAAAAATATCAATTTTATAATGTATTTATTTAATTATGAATTGTGAATTTTATATTGTGAATTTTCAATTTTATAATGTATTTATTTAATTGTGAATTTTATATTATGAATTTTAAAATATATTTAATCATTTAAACAAATTATGACTTTATTTTATTTCACTCTACACCTCTGAACATGTGTACAATTAATTTATTTTTGTGAACTGTTACATCAGAAGATTTGTATGAATTTCAACCACCGTTTTCATGTGTGTATAATTTTAATTTATTTCGCTATACACCACTGAACCTATGTGCGTATGTAAACTGTACCCATTAAACAGAAGTATTGTACCTGATTGCTACGCTGTTAACGTATGGATTTGTCATCTGTAACAGCACACAGGTAAGTAGTTCATTGACAACAACACACATACATAGTTAATATTTGTCAAATATATATATATTTCTAACAAGGATCAATCACACTGACTGCATTATAAAACTATTAATTAATTATTTAATACATTGAAAATGAAGACGGCGTTTTGACAACGAGAGAGAGAGCTAAAATTATTTACTCATCACACCGACTACTCAATGTACACGGTAGAGAGAGAGAGAGAGAGAGAGAGAGAGAGAGAGAGAGAGAGAGAGAGAGAGAGAGAGTGAGAGGAGAGAGGGCGTTAATATTTGTCGAATAAATATAAACTTTCTAATTTCATATACATGCGCGGTAATGACCACAGAGAGAGGAGAACAGTTTGAGCATAACGTTTCACAACGAGAGAGGGAGAGAGACATACTCAAATTTGTCGTGTGTTATAATATACAACGAGTGAGAGAGAGAGCGAGCTAAAATTATTTACTCAATGTACACAGTGAGAGAGAGAGAGATAGAGAGATAGATAGAGAGAGAGAGAGAGAGAGAGGAGAAAACGGTTTGAACATAACGTTTGACAACAAGAGAGAGATAGTTTTACTTACATTCAAATGTGAGAGAGAGAGAGAGAGTAACAATTATGATCATATAGTTTGAATTTCTCACCACAGAAGAGAAAAAAATGTTGGCAGATCTGCTCTATGCACACACAATAATGTAAGATTGGTAACCCTGATCATATATTTTAATATATACACTATATAACACATATTTGAATTTCCCTCCCCCCGCCGCAGAAAATGTTGACAAACCTGCTCATATAAAATATCTATACACTATAATAATAATACAAAGGTTGATACACCTGATCATATATTTTAATATACACTATAATGCATCGAGTTGGAACCTCCCACCCACCACCACCACTGATATGAAATAAAAAAACCTCCCACCCAACACCACCCCCTGATATGCAAATCAGCTTTCTTAAAAAAATAAAAAATTATATTCACGGATGCTGGTGGTCCATTGAACCTCATCCCACCAAATCAATTTAATTCAAAAAATAAAAAAATCAAATAAAAAAAATAAAAAAATTTATTCGCGGAAATTCGCGGTGCTGTGGTCCATTGGGATGCTGCGGGTCCAGCGGTGGCGGCGTCATCTCTTAGATCATGTTTTTTAGTGTTTTTTATTGTTTTTTAAGAAGGCGGCATTCCTTTGTGAGTTTGAATCCCCAATTTCCCTCTACTTATATGTGTATATATCACACACACACACATACACACACATACACAGGTTTGGCAGAGTCTCAGCTGCTCTTTGGCGGAAAATACGGTGTAGGGTTGCGAAATGTTACTAATGAGAAACGTGAGCGGTCTACATTTCCGCAGTGAAATGATATGTGTTCCACAATCTACAAAAACTTCGTTTCCTCGTGAAGTCATTTTTTGTTTCATCAGCAATCTAGCTAAATACAATGCTGAGTCCTATACGGTACGTTACTCAACTTACGATGGAATGAGTCCTACAATACGTGTACGTACAGCTACTTTCCATATTCAGATTTGCATCTCTAATTAGACATACCATTTACTTTAAGAAACAAAAATTACAGTATTAAATTTTTGTAATACAACACTCACTCATACACACATACACACATACACACACACACACACACACACACACACATGTATATGTAAAAAATTTACAGAGAAAAACATTTGTCAACACAAATTTCTTAAAATCTTACTTTTCCTTTCCAAACTTCAAATGAAATGCAAAATGCTCTAAAATTTAAAATTGGCTTGTCAATCATTAATTTATATTGCCCTTAGATGTCCACATCGTATATTTAGTTGTGTGATACGATACCAATTGTCTTGTGTAATCAGTCAGCTTGTGTACCATGTCAGCCGCTACAAACGCATATATTATGTGTTCGCGCCGACTTGAAATTTACATAATTTTTCTTTTTTTTAAATCCATTTTTTTTTTTTATTTAAAATTTTTCTTTATTTTGTTTAATGTCTGAGCAATAAGTCAGATACTTTTTAAAGGTAGTTTAAATTAAAAAATATAATTCAAGGGGACCGTGATTTAACTGTGTGTCATTAGACTGTGGTTGTCCGTGTGAAGATACTTCAAAAACACGTTTGGTTAAACACTGTTATGTAAAATATTAAATTCCAGACGAGGTGGTAGTGCAAATATAACTCTGTATAAACAGACGGACATGTATTAGCATGACCATGAGTAAGGTGTGGTTTTGCGGATGATGAATTTTTCTTATCATCGAGTCAATAATAACTGTAAAGAAAATAGATTAAAGGGAAATGGAAATTATTTATTTGCTGACTGCAGAAGCAGTGCCATAAGAACGACTTGAACAAATAAAATATAAAACTTTCAAAGAACAAAGAGTGCACTACCCTTTTATAAAAAACTCTACTGTTAGAAGCAGTAATTTGTTGCAAACTGTAAGAGCTCATTCTCCGCAAATCCAATGAACTTCAAAGTCTTTAAACTAGTAGATCCCTGTACCAACAGTCTAACCCGTAAGACAATGTCCTCAAGAAGACATTCTGTTGTTTGCAGCTTATCTTTTCAAGAGATTTTCAACACAAATTTTGTAAGAGCATTCCCTTTCAAAATTATGAGAAAGTATAATTTCCTTACAAAGTTGGTTTGTAATACAGTGAAATTATATTTTTGTTGAAACCTTCTAACTCTGCGGCATATTGTTAAAAACGCCATGCCATTCTAATACTTAAGATTTAAAGTCACGGTGATAAATAGGGATTTTTCTGAATAAAAGAGCAATCATTTTAATCAGTTCCCTTTTACGTAAAATCTTTGAAAATTATGGAGAAAATTAGACCAACTGAGCGAAATGAACGTTGTCTGAAGACTTATTAGGGCGAATTACAATATAATTGCTGCTTTCAAACCTGGCTTATCATTTGTGAGGTAGTGTTGTTATTCAAATTTTCAATTTGCATCTACCGTCTTGGACTGGCGTGTGAGTAAATAATAGTTCAGATTAATTTGTAACTGACATACATGAAGATGTATAAAACAATAGCTATTTTTAAATTTCGTGTGCACGTGAAATTGAAAGAAGTAGTTGTCTTGATTGTTCATCTCTTCTTTCACAGCACTATCACTTTACTAAAAATGAACTTTATCTTGTGAAAAACTTACTTTTTTCGTCGGACGCGTTTCGGCTTAGTATCCGCCTTCTTCAGCTTTTAGTCAGACTCTTGATTGTTCATCTCTTCTTTCACAGCACTATCACTTTACTAAAAATGAACTTTATCTTGTGAAAAACTTACTTTTTTCGTCGGACGCGTTTCGGCTTAGTATCCGCCTTCTTCAGCTTTTAGTCAGACTCTGACTAAAGTTTGAGTCTGACTAAAAGCTGAAGAAGGCGGATACTAAGCCGAAACGCGTCCGACGAAAAAAGTAAGTTTTTCACAAGATAAAGTTCATTTTTAGTAAAGTGAAAGAAGTATTTTAGAATTAAGGAAGAAGATAAAATTCAAATTGCGGAAATGAAATGTTTAAGACGTACATAATGATATACTTATACAAATAAAAAAATATCGGTATGGAGAACCATAAATGACTTCCATGTTCTAAGATTTATATTTAAAATCATTTTCGAAATAAAATATTTCCAAAGAAACTACTTCTTTCTTCACCCTTAACCACGGTACAGTGGTCACTAACGTATCCTACCACCTCACGTTAGCGCACTCGATTTTCACTGATGGTGGTAGTCGATAGCACTGCCGAAACGTCTGGTTTTGTAGAAAACATTAGACCACGCCAAACAGCCCGGGAAGGAATTTTAACAAAAAACTACTTCTTTATTGCCGATAACGTAGTACACATGACATAAATCAAAATTATCCCCTCCCCCTTCAACTATCATTTTCATTTATAGAAAATTACCCCCACCCCTTCAAATAGCCTCTTCATTTATAGATATTTCCATCTACGTTTCTACAGTGGATTACTATGATCTTCTCTTCAGGATACTTTATTTATCAAAATAAAGTACCGTACTTTACTCTTGTTAAAACATAAAACGTTGCAGGTAAGCTACCCATTCCCCTTAACTGATCTTCACCAAAATCGACAAGCCTTGTGTCCTCTACAACTCAGACAAGTATGCAAAAAATT
This sequence comes from Magicicada septendecula, assembly GCA_034769895.1. NCBI lineage: Eukaryota > Metazoa > Arthropoda > Insecta > Hemiptera > Cicadidae > Magicicada > Magicicada septendecula. The sequence goes on along the minus strand of CM068367.1, from coordinate 306,419,539 downwards.
ATTTCATTCTCTCTGAATTTACGGCAGTTATCGTTCGTCATAAAAAATTACCTTTGTTAAAACATAAAACGTTGCAGGTAAACTACGCCTTACTCTTAACCGATCTTCACCAAAATCAATATAAACCTTGATTCCTCTACAATTCAGGGATGTATGCAAAAAATTATTTGATTCTGTTTGAATGTGAGGCAGTTATCGTTCGTCATAGAAAAAATTACCCTTGTTAAAATATAAAACGTTGCAGGTAAACTACCCCTTCACCTTAACCGGTCTTCACCAAAAATTAATAAGCCTTGAGTCCTCTACAATTGAAGGAAGTATGCAAAACATTATTTGATTCTGTGTGAATTTGCGGCTGTTATCGTTTGCCATAAAAAAATTCTACACACAGACACACAGACACACTTTCGAAAAATGACTTTTCTTCATTTTTTGAGGGTAGTACAATCAGAATCAGCCCTTATCTCGAACACGATTTTTTTCGCCATCACCATACTTCCATTTCCTTATGGAACATGGAAGTAAAAGGAATTAAGCCATTAGGAGAAAATTTAAAATTGAATCTTTCCAGACAAAATTGATGATAATCAGAGGAGATGATGTGAGTAATTGGACGGTATGCAAAACAACAGGCTACCAGTAACAACCTATAGATATCAGGATATAGATATAGCATGCTGGTCAAACTACGAGGTACAAATTTGTGTTTTCAAAGTCCTTCGAACACACATGTGAACAGATTTTTAATGCTATTCAACGTTTATTTTCTTCATCACAACGTTTATTGTCTTCACCTGTCTCCTCCACAATGTGGTAATATCTTATAGATGTGACAGCCCTGACAGAGTATTCGAGTAGATCAATTTTTTCCCAAACCTAAACTCTCATATGGACTAGTTCGTTTTCATAGATATCCAATGTTCATATACTGATGTAACAATCAATTTTCTCTGTCATTGCAACGCTTGGTCCTTTAATGAGCTGTTTCTGCTCTCTCCGTTTAAGTGCTCGGGTCCACTTAAAAACATATAATTACCTACACCAACATTAACACATTTGTCACACCAATACTAGCTGCATAACTAAATAATTTCTTGCATGTCTCGTTCACAGCTTCTTTATCGCCCACCGTAACATGTATATTACAATTACTTTCCAATTTTACACTAAGTTCATTAGCTTTCGTCTTACTTGTAGACGGAGAAACCACACTACGAGGACACCAAAGTAAACACAAACAATCTAAACCAGAAAGAACCAACTTAACCAAACCTAACCTAATCTAATACAAATTTTGGAAAAAATATGTTACTTGCGCAAATTAAAAGTTAAAGAATTGAAACCTCAACGAAGTTTGGAACAGGAGTTTTTCTACTAGTTGCTACACATTAGGTCAGTTAGATTAAATAAAAGTGCGTGGCGCAATTGACCGGGTAAAAACTGCATTTCATCGTAACTGACCGAGGCCGTTGTGGACAAACTTTAGCCTACAGTAAAACAAACTTTATCAGGAATATCCTGTCAACCACTGTCAGTTAAAATTATGTTTCCTAGATTTTCAGTCTGTAATTTATTGTCACACGGTTAATGCGTTGCAGAAAAAAAAAACAATTTTCATCCTACCTCATGACGGAAAGGGCAATTTGCAAGTAGAATATCTAAAGTCTGTTATTAACTAAGTAGGGTGGTTTTAAACGGTTTAAAACAATATATCATAAGCGTGAGCAAGGATATATAACCATTTATAATCTACACGTAGTAGTTTAACTCATGGCACAGGGGTACAACAACTCGGACGATGATGTTAAAGACGGTGGTGGTGGTCGTGCTGATGATGTATTTTCATAGTGAGCGAATAAAGACTATGTAGACGCCTTATGGAAATATGGAAATACTATTCATCAGTTCGCCGACTTTTACATTTTTTTCTCGAATTAATCTATAAGACGCGTCTCAATCTATGAAACAAAATTGCTGTCTCAACCATACCTTCCAAACAATTATTCAACGTCCTGTTAAACATTGTAATGCTATTCAGCGTTTATTTTCTACACCAAAAATACACTCTCGTCGCACCATAACCACAAACATTCACCTTAATTCTTTAAAGAATGAATTCTCTTCGACTCCTAATGAAAGTGATAGTTTTACATTTTCACTTATACTCGTCGATACTGAAAGCTTAAAATGAAATGGAGAACGTTTCCTTTGAAACATGATTATGAACGTTTACGCTAAAAGCAACAGATACATTTTCACACGTAAAAAACTCCCTCTGGTTATGGGATATCAATACCCCACTTCAGCACAATGAGGTAGTGTCTTAAGAGAGATGACAGCCTTGACAGCTCGAGTATTTTGGTTTTCTCAGAAAGCTTAATCGGTTATATCGACTAGTTTGTTTGTCAGACTCTTTCACAATATCTGGTGATGTATTGGTGCTTTGCATTAAAACAAAACTTATAATGAATATCACGTTGACCATTACCAATTACAATTACTTTTCCTAGCTTTTCGATATCTAATTTTTTGTCGCGCGCTTAATGCGTCGACGAAAACAATAAGAATTTTGTCAGTTGGCTTCATGTACGAAAGATAACAATTTGCAATTAACAGAAATATCTAATATCAGGTGTCAACTAAGAAGGATGGTTTTACATGACGTCAAAAAATATAGCAAAAGCGTGAGAAACAATATACTATCAATTTATAATCCAGATGTAGCAGTCTATCTCATCACAAACACACAAACTCAAACATTCGGTTAGTGGCATAGTGGTATAATATTTATTAAACTAATTTAATAAACATAATGGAATATTAATAATTGTTGTTCTGTAACGATTACTGCAGTAGGTAGACCTAGGTAAAACTAGATCCAGTAGGACAGGCAACGTCACTTATGTACAAAGTAGTTACAGTTATAGTTAACGCACTGTTCATACCTTACGTAACGTGCACGATAAATTAGTTGAAATACACACTATACTTTAGCATGTACTTAGATATATGTATGTAGTTATAGTACAACACTTCTCGTTACTTGAGCATTTAAACTCATGCTACATTCTTCATGTTCACGACAATGCATAACACAACACTGTACATTGTCCACAGAAACTCCCTAGGGACTTTCTTCGAAAAGACTCTTCAATAAGTTATTCTACAAACTCTCTTTTCCAGCTTTCCTGTAACTCTTACCTTGAAAATGAAAAATATGTGTATAAATATGTTTCAATAATGCGTAACAAATTTTATGTAGGCTACTGACAACCGTAGGATATTCTTTAAAACTTTTGTATTGTACGTATACAATAAACATACAGAATATGCTACACTATTTGAGTGAATAACATAAATAATAATAATCGGATATTGACTTCTTGTGTACTTCGTAGTTTATATATGAACCCGTATGTTTCTAAAGCCAATAAAACAGCTTGATCGACTGAGAAATGTCTCTTCTATATTTAAGTGGCAGAAACAATTACTGCAGTCTCACGCAACTGTCTACTACAGCCACAAATTGACAAAACAGTTTTATGCAAACTGTAAGTAAAGCAGTTATTTTTGTTAACGTTTCCAGTGTAGGAAGCTTAGCTTAGAGCCAGACCACTAACCTTTCATACAAGGCAAAATCAATAGCAATGTCCAGGGAACATTAAACATAATAGAGTGTCTACAGTTAAGCAAAATAATTTCACTGTAAATTAAAAAATTCGTCATAGTTATATATATTTTGTGTTTGTCACAAGCGTAAAATAAGGAAAGTTTATGTTGCCTATATCAAAAGCCTGTCACAGTCGTGATGAGTTTATAACAAAGACACATTTAGTATAGAAAACAGAATGTCTTGACGTAAGAAGTTACTAATATTGTGATCTTATAAAGTTAATTATATGAGCAGTTGTGAAACTGAAGGCAAACAGTGTTATTATTTAATACATCTGTTATACAACAGTTAATCTCTATGAGCTGCAGACTTTGCTCAGACTATTAGGATTTTTGCAAAATTTTAAATTCCATTTTTGGCTTGTGGTGCCCCTAAAGAAAAAAAATTCCAAGTAAACACTATATTCCGACTTGGTTAACTCGTTTCCTTTAGTTTGATGTTTGGCATTATTTTTGTACACTTTAATATCTTATTCACATCATACACATTTTAAATTTTCAAACCCAAAGACTACAGCCAGAATATATTTACATTCGGATTGATTCGATACTCTACACGAATTTTGTTGATTTCAAAATTTTGATTCACTTTTACACCCTACATTTTTTTGGTTTCTAAACCTAAACACTTACAGATTGTGATTAAAACTAAACATGAATATTGCAGTTTTTTCAACCTCTTGGTACACTTTTTTTCTCTAGTGACCCAAACGTTTGAAAACTACAAACTGATATTTGGGTGTACGTTTCATACATTTTACTAAAGAAAAAAAAGCAGCAAAATTAGTTACCCTACTCAGATTTAACTAGACTTATTTCTAGAGACAACAACCAATTACTTTATTCAATATACAGAAAACCAACCTGCACTAGTTTTATCATTCCTAATAGTCTAAGCTAACAACCAAGGCCATTTACAAAACATATCCAGACTGTTGTTTGAATACCCCAAAATTTGAATACCCCACAAGGACATGTTGCGTTTGTTTGAATATTTTAACTTATCGTAAAATTGAAAGGCACTGTAGGTTATTTAAAGTATGAAGACGCACGCCAAGTTTCATGAAAATCAGTTTATGTATTCAAAAGTTATCGCGAAACATACCCCCAAACACATAGAAAGATAGACAGACAGACAGACAAATGCCAAACGGCCGAATTAAAACTCGGCCATAGACCTAACTGTTTATTCAGTTTAAACTTGCAGCAGTAACAACTTACAAAAGTCTTATGATAACAATTAATTATAGATTCTACAAGTGAATTTTAATACTTTTAAGGTGATAAACCATACTTGACAGTTTTTTTTTCTTGTGTGCGTTGGCCTACATAGAGTTGATGCTATGAGTTGAAAGTTCTTATTGTGGATTCTGCTGATAGTATGAGTCATCCCATTACCGGGTTAAGAAGCGACAAGCTGCATACACTTCTGCTTCATTCCTGCTATTAACTCTTACCGTATGTGACTGTTTTTTTACACATTAATTAGAATTACGTAGCGTACATGATTACACATAATATTAGGGCCCGTCGTTGAATACTGACAAATGACAAGACACAGTGTGCAACAAAGGATGGGGTGCGCGCGCGGGAGTGCGTGTGTATAAAGTAAAGCCAAATACAAACTTCCCTTTGAGTGCGATGATATTTCTCCGAACAGCGGTAGACCTCTGTCGGAGAGACGTTTGTCGCTTTTGAAATCCACACGCCCACCACACACATGCCGTACCGGTATGTTCGCTACAGCCAGTGTATGGTTTTCAGCTAAATGTACAGTTTAATGATGAGGGAGAGTTACTGCAAATCATCCATACGTATTCGATGTGTCACCACCTAAGGTAGGCGGTAAGTAGGAACCGGGTTACTTCATGCCGTAACTTTTATAAGAGAAACAGATTTTATTTAACAGTGTGGTTATAAGCATAATTCTTGTTGTGCTGTTACGTATGGTAAGCAACAATATGGTAAGCAATGGTATGTTAGAAGCAACACAAATTTATTAAAATTTTTTTTGTAATGTAATCTGTATTCTAATGACGTACCTATAATCCGTATTTTCTTACTAACATTTAAAAATGAATACTTTCATATGTTATGCTAAAGTAAACAATAAATATGTAGTTCAAAGTAAATAAGACGTCATAGTGAATAATTGGTATAATAATGTACAAACTGTAAAGGTGAGAAGAAAATAAATTATGAACATCATACGAAGAGAAAAATTTTTAAGACAAACTACAACTGAAAGTAAACGGAAAGTCTACTGAGACATACGAGAGACAGACATGTCGCATAAATAACTCAGTGATATTTCTAAGGATACAAAATACGTACCAGGTAAAGAGAACACATTCATTCGAGATAACCAGATAACCTTAAATTAATTACAGTCATTGTATTATCTGAGCGACACTTGGATAGCGTATGTTAACCTTCCGCCACTGCTGTGTTGTGTACAAGATACACACAGTTACGTAACGTTATCTGCATTTGGTAAGCTGGAATACTTTTAAAAGAAAGCTGTCAGAACAATTTCGTTTTCTGATTGTAAATTTTTATGCGCAGATAATATAATAGTATTTAATATAGTTGTAAAATGACAGGACAACTCTTAATAATGTGCGATAGTGTGTGATTTACAGTAAGTTAGTTTAACAATGTGTTTTTATTAGCTTTAAGAGATTGTCTGCCTGAGTATCCGAAACGGCGCTAAAATCATTACGCCTATAGCGTATGGTGAGATCGATACGAATGAATTTTGACAGCAGCTCTTCTTCCATTGTTTATGTACGTGTAACTATTACGTGTAAGTTGTGCGAATGAATTATACCAGCCGTAGCAGATGCATTACTACAATTACAGCCTTTTAGCACCTTCAGTGTCTTCTCAGCTTGCGTTTAACAACCACAAAGCGAGAAAAGGAACTCATTTACATCGACTTTTGCGCCATTCTCGTTCACCTGTTTGCGTGCCATCTAAATTAGCGTCTCTGATTCAGCGCATCACGCAAACATATGTGAACAGCACAAATAACAACGTGATTTTCTGTCTGACACACATGGCACAGATTGTGATAACATTAATAGGATATGAGAAGTAGGGGATAAGGTTTTGTGAAATAATATCGTTGATTTGTAGTATCTTATTAAGTTTTCTCTTACAAGTCTTTAGTATACGCGTGTGAATGTATGTTTGTTTTATGCGTTTTTAATAATCTATTCTATTGAGATTATGGAACTGTTGTTACAAATCATTTATGTGATACTGTTACCCGTCCTATAGCCAGTGCGGTTTGACACTGATTTGATTCAGCTTATCGCAGATTAAATTAATAGACCACTTGTACAACAACATACGCAATAGTACAACGATGAAACTGCATGTTTTTGAAACTTTTTATTAAAGGTTGATTTATTTTATTTAGAATTCTTTTCGTTAAAAGCCATGAAACCGGTTGGTCCTAAATGGATCTTCTGATGTTAAGCTTCGAGCATAATATTACCATTGTAGAGCTCAAGCCCTTATATTGCTATGTTGTTAAAAACTACATCCAAGCCAGAGCACCCAGCCGTTTCTTTAGAACGCTAAAGAACACATCACCTTGAACGGTGAACAAAGTCAATGTTCCGTTTAGGCCGAAAACTCCCGGTTGAAATATCTAATACCTGTTATTATTCCCCTACCTGAAGGTTGCATGTTCCTTGTTTAGCATTCTAACATTTCGTTAACATTATCAGGAAATTAGTATTTGAAAATAATAATAGTATTATACGTTTTGATGCGGCCAATCCCCTTCAAAAACGTTCTTAATGGCGATACTTAGGCATTGTAAAGTAAGTCTGAGAGATATTCAACACTGTCAACAGAAAAATTTACCGGTGGGAGGAAGCGTAGAATTGTTGGCTTGTTGTCAGTTTACTTTTAGGACAAAGAGGGGTGTTATGTTTAAAAAAATAAAAATAACTGCCAATAGTCCGAACGCTATGGTTCCCGTTGGATGACACATAGGCCTACATAGACTGGTAGCAGAGAGAGTGTTTGACGAGTAGGTCGGTAAACCTAAATTTTGAGTTAGGAATGTGGATGGCAATGAGTGTAACCCCTCTTTAACATTGACTTGTAAAAAAAAAATTTTTTTTTTTGAAAACATTTTTTTGAAAATTATTATTTATTTTTTTTTTTTTCTAAAGAGGGGCCACAAAATAATTAAAACTAGGCCAAAGCCTAGAGAAGCCAAAAATGCGCTGGATCCAGTGAGACGGGACTTGCAATTAAAACTCACAAAATTAACAATCAATAAAATCCTTTTTTGTTATTATAACTCCTTTAAAATTGTTACCTATAAAAATCAATAAATATAACATTTAGATTCTATGCTCTCCTTAAAAATGTTAATTGAAAAAATTAATTCTCCTTAAAAATTATTAATTGAAAATTAATAGAGATAAAATCTGTATTCTCCTTAACAATGTTAATTAAAAATAATTAATTCTCCTTAAAAATATTAATTGAAAATAAATAGAGATAAAATCTATATTCTCCTTTTAAAAAATGTCTTTTGAAATTAATAATTATAAATCCATATTCTCCCTTTCTAAATTGTCATTAGAAATTAATAAATATATATAAAACCTATGTTTTATATTTTCTTTTTAGCCCTATATCTAACCCCCCCCCCAAAATACACACGAATGTTCAATACATATATAACCCCCAAAAATACACACGAATATACAATACATATACATGTTCCACAACACAGGACAATTATAACATCTATCTCTTGCCACACCCTTTTCCACGCCATGAGGTACATAATTAACAATCTATAAATTTCCATATTAGGTTTTAATACTTAATATGTGTATAACATATTACATGTGTATAACTGATTATGTATGTAACACCAGTGGCCCCAGGACATACTAAATTCAAAAGTTGGCATAGTTCCTGATACTATTATAAAGTGCTGCCACATTGAGCACTTAGACTTGGAGTAATAAAAATTAGAATACAGTGAACACCCCAGTGATCATAATTAATTAAAAGAATTTAAATATTGATAAATTTTGTTAAGTATTGAAAGCAGTAACTTGCCATAAGCCTTATAACCCTTTTAAAAGTAAGTTGGCCCAAAGGCCGACATGTTCCTAGGCAAGATAGTGCATAACTCAACCTGTCCCAAGAGCATGTTCAAGTCTGCATGAAAATGCACCTATACAGGATTAAACTGGTGACCCGACTTAACTACCAAAGAAACTTCTATCCCTATATGTTCCAAACTGAATTCAAAAATGAGAAATTAAAACATAAAATGAAAACTAAATTGAACCAGTGAAATTACATGTTGATTGAATGAATTAGTAGCACTAAGGAAACCCTTATACTGAAAATAAGAAGGAAATTTACACGTCTGAATGGTGAGCAGCCACAGATACATGTCAACCCCTGGGCTCACAATTTATACAACAGATTTACAAAATGTACAAAAGATCCCCCCCCCCCCAAGTCCACGCAATATTCTGTCCCGTTAACCGGGGACCCAATTAAAATGTTTAAAGCTTAATGTCATTGGTGTAGAGTGACTCTATGCCCAATGGTTCTAGTGGGTTACATCACACTGTGTAAAGTAAATTGGTTTGTTGTCACCTTAATTATTCCATGGTGTGAAGTTGCGGTTTTCTGGTCTACATGTTAGGGTGTTTGTGGCCCGTCCTCGCTATTCTCCTCCGGCAGATGAAGTTGAGAGAGAGTCTAGATTTTCATGTTCAGGATGGAGCTGTTCCCCGTCTTCAGCGAGGGACCCGCAGATCTGTAGTAGTTTAGCCTGCCATAGATGAAGAAGATGGTACAACTAAAAACTCCTTTCTGTCGGAGGAAGAAATGCCACGCGTTCTTAATTGGACGGCGACCAGGAAAAGGCATGTTTAATATCGCTTCTTTCTCTTTTTCTGAACTCGCAATCAATATCCAGCACCAGAGCTCAGCACCGATCAAGCACAGCTCCAATCAAGCGCAGCTGGATTACCACTGCTGTAGATTGATTATCACATCTGCAGATTGTATGCGTATAACCGCTAAATACAGTACCGTATTTTACGTCCTTTGGCGTTAAATGCCGTATACGCGCCGATCTCTCTCAGATTCGGCACACCCCCACCCCAAAAGGGCAACATAGTTGCTCCACACTTAGACAGAGGAGCACCCTGCAGTGTACCCCAATGTTTTTACAACAACGTAGGTGTTCCTCGGTTTTCCCAGGACAACAAAACTCCTTACAATTGCTACCATCCCCATGCGATCCTCTCCGCCATTCCAACCCCACAGGACCGCCCCAACACCTCACCCTCTCTGGTGACCGCCACCTACTTCCACTGGTCCCACTCACATACTCTTCCGAAAACCAAACAAGGTATCACCCGCCTTGGTATGTGAGTGACCGTACTACTCCTCTCGTCCACCTCTCGGACCGATCAGCCACATGCACCAACAAGGCATCTCCATCCTTGCCATATGGCTGGCCCCCATCCCTACACTAGGGCGGACGGCCCCACATAGCCGGACAGAGAAAACCGCATAGAGGGCACGCGAACATCAATCCCTTCATTTACTCTTTAAATACTGCGTAACTAGCAAGGGGGGGGTTTACTTCAGCACGTCATCGTCTAACAACCCATACTTTATCCAAAAATAACCTACCAGGGAAAACAACCGGGGAATGCGGCATGGCCCCGACCCCACAATAATCAACAACAAACTACAACAAAGTACAATGAAAACAACACCAACAATCTAACACTAACATCACTACATCAACCTAGTCCCAACTCTTCCAACTAACTTCTTTTCTAATATTTTTCTTTTTTCGTTTTCTAATTTTTTTTTTCTTTTTCCTTTCTAATTTTTATTTGTTTTTTTTTATTATGTTTTCTAAGGGGAGGGGTAGGAAAATTGGGAAGATGAAAGGGGCAAGGATCATTGAAAGGTCAATAGCTAGGACTAAGGGTAAGAACATGGTTCCCTCCGAGAATAAGGATGGGTGGAGAAAACCAAGGCTCGCGGAGGCAGGGGCGCAACACTGAAGTAGACGAACACCACTGGGACTGTGGGAAACATTTACCCGCTACCCGTTAACCACTTCTTCTCACCTTTTTATGACGACTTTTAGGTACTCGTTCCTTTTGGACACCTCTCTCTGAGAAACTATCTCGTGTTGAGCTGTACTGATTTGTTTCTTCTGAATTAGAATCAAGGCAACTTACCTGACTACGTTTACCCCGATTTGGATTATCCTCAACCTCTAACTCCTCTGCTTCTAACTTCTTCTCTTCTACAATTTCCCCTTCTCGTCCCCATAATCCAAATCACCATCACGACACTGCACATCTTCATCCTCTAGTTGCTCACCTGATCCACCTGAAACTTCTTTCCATTCCTCGGAATCCTCAACACTACTTACAGAAAGCGTCTGCACATCTTCACACACTACATCATTCTCACTCACACATTCCACAACGCTGCCACCCAGTTTCTCCCCAACTTCTACCTCATCTACTTCTACCACACTTGCAGCCTGGACATCCCCTTGTCCATCCGCAACCTCAGGAACACTTGCAGCCTCCCTAACACTTACACTTATACTCCCCTGCGTAGCATGTGCAGACCGCTCTTCTGCCTCTTCCTTCGATTCCTCTTCTTCACCACTCTCAGCAACTACAACTTCCTCAAAATTTCCCAACCTGGAATCCAGCTGTCCAGGTCCATGTGCAATGTCTAAATTAAATTCTACTGACGATGGTAAAGCTCCACCATCAAGTGACTTCTCATCTCCCGGCGTAGGCGATGATGATGTTACCGGATCTGGATCCGTCATGAACTGAGATGGAGATACCGGAACAAATTCTGCGGCATCTGGATTCAACCATGACGTCCTCTCAGAGTCCTGTAATTCAATATCAACAGACGTGTTCTTGTCGTCTTGTATTGATCCACAGAAGTTACTTCGCTTTTCTCCTTTCTCCTCACCTTCTTCATCCACTACTCTATTAGGCATTGGTAATTCCTCTGGAAGCTTCAAAGTTTCTTTTTTCTCCCAATAGGAATAACGCCTTGCTACAGGCTCCCTACTTGCCGATGTTGGTTTACTAATATAACTTCCTCTTTCTCTGTTAATTTCGTACTTATTTCTTTTCTCTGCTGTAACCGTAGCTACCGTCTTCTCACTTGTCATACCCTTGTAGCCTCCATTGCTTCCGGAATATTCAGTTTTTCTGACAGTCTCTCGTGTTCTTCTCCAACCGCCATGTTTGTCCTTTTTGGCTCCTCCTAACGAACCACTAGAGTATTGGACATCCGTTGCAGCTCTTTCCCGGGACTCGTCCCCTGCCTGGACAGTTTTAGAAACCACACACAACCGGTACAGATCCGCAAAACAACGGGGACGGTCTGCGAATATCAAACGCGATCTCTCTTGGGGATTCAGTCCTTCCAGGATTGCTTGTATTACTTCCGTCTCGGGCAACCCTAATCTTAATACACGGGCAGATTTCCGTATGTCCTGCACGAAGTCCCCCAACGCCTCTCCGTTGGCCTGTAGACGATAGAATAAATCTAACTTAAGCTGGGAACTTCGTCGATGGGGTATGAAGAAATCCAACACTTCCCCATGAAAAGCGTCGACACTGCCGCCCCGACGCAGAGTGTTGGTGACCAACCCTGACAACGAACCCCGGCAATATGGGTATATAAGGGACAAGACCTCCCCATCGGACACACCCGGGAAATCTGCCAACTGCAGGACAAGATCCAAGAAGACCAGCAACCCGTCCTCATCTATTCCATCTACCACCGAAAGTTTCTGGAGAACCCCTGAAAGGGGGTGGGGCAATTTCTGAAAGCATAGCGCCGCCAGAATTGCACAACTCACAACACACAATCAACAAAACATAATTCCCACAAAACACCTAACACCCATACAAAATAATGACAATAATAACACAGCAATCCAAAAAAAACTCGAGTACTATACTCTTCCTTCGAGCAGACTGCGGGTCCCCCTACCGTTGCGAGGACCCAGCCCACTTACCTGAACTGCTCTCAACAACACTACACATTAAGGAACGCGACACACACACTAACACACAACACGACAAAATTACCGACCAACGACACATTCTCAAAAAATATTTGTAATGACTTCGGCTCCCGTATCTCGGAGGAGACCGACTGCCGATCGGGCCATACCGCATAAATAAAACACCTCCTCTTTTATGGGCAAGGTAATACTCGAACTATATCTCCACCTAGGCACAGATCTGCGATAATTCGCGTTTCCAAAGGAATGTCCCCCTTTAAAATTTCACACCGCGTGGCAACCTACCGTTTAACGATACCAACAGGCGGGCAAGTATATACACACATAATACACAAACCTTAAACTAAACAAACATAGTTACTTCTAGATATAGGGACTTCCAGATATTCTTCTAAGTTCTATTCGAACCCCAAAAATGTTTCCTGAGTTTGCAAGCCCCGTCACACCCAAAGGACCCAAGGTTTGACCCTAATCTCAACCACGCTCTGCTACCAAATGTAACCCATCTTTAACTTTGACTTGTAAAAAAAAGTTTTTTTTTGAAAAATTTTTTAATTAATTTTTTTTTTTTTTTCTAAAGAGGGGCCACAAGATAATTAAAACAAGGCCAAAGCCTAGAGAAGCCAAAAATGCGCTGGATTCAGTGAGACGGGACTTGAAATTAAAACTCACAAAATTAACAATCAATAAAATCCTATTTTATTATTATATCTCCTTTAAAATTGTTACCTATAAAAATCCATAAATATAACATTTAGATTCTATGTTCTCCTTAAAAATGTTAATTGAAAAAATTAATTCTCCTTAAAAATGTTACTTGAAAATTATTAATAAATATAAAATTTATTTTCTATATTCTCCTTAAAAATGTTAATTGAAAAAATTAATTCTCCTTAAAAAATATTAATTGAAAATTAATAGAGATAAAATCTATATTCTCCTCAACAATGTTAATTAAAAATAATTAATTCTCCTTAAAAATATTAATTGAAAATTAATAGAGATAAAATCTATGTTCTCCTTTTAAAAAATGTCTTTTGAAATTAATAATTATAAATCCATATTCTCCCTTTCAAAATTGTCATTAGAAATTAATAAATATATATAAAACCTATGTTTTATATTTTCTTTTTAGCCCTATATCTAACCCCCCCCCAAAATACACACGAATGTTCAATACATATATAACCCCCAAAAATACACACGAATATACAATACATATACATGTTCCACAACACAGGACAATTATAACATCTATCTCTTGCCACACCCTTTTCCACGCCATGAGGTACATAATTAACAATCTATAAATATCCATATTAGGTTTTAATACTTAATATGTGTATAACATATTACATGTGTATAACTGATTATGTATGTAACACCAGTGGCCCCAGGACATACTAAATTCAAAAGTTGGCATAGTGCCTGATACTATTATAAAGTGCTGCCACATTGAGCACTTAGACTTGGAGTAATAAAAATTAGAATACAGTGAACACCCCAGTGATCATAATTAATTAAAAGAATTTAAATATTGATAAATTTTGTTAAGTATTGAAAGCAGTAACTTGTCATAAGCCTTATAACCCTTTTAAAAGTAAGTTGGCCCAAAGGCCGACATGTTCCTAGGAAAGATAGTGCATAACTCAACCCCTGTCCCAAGAGCATGTTCAAGTCTGCATGAAAATGCACCTATACAGGATTAAACTGGTGACCCGACTTAACTACCAAAGAAACTTCTATCCCTATATGTTCCAAACTGAATTTAAAAATGAGAAATTAAAACATAAAATGAAAACTAAATTGAACCAGTGAAATTACATGTTGATTGAATGAATTAGTAGCACTAAGGAAACCCTTATACTGAAAATAAGAAGGAAATTTACACGTCTGAATGGTGAGCAGCCACAGATACATGTCAACCCCTGGGCTCACAATTTATACAACAGATTTACAAAATGTACAAAAGATCCCCCCCCCCCAAGTCCACGCAATATTCTGTCCCGTTAACCGGGGACCCAATTAAAATGTTTAAAGCTTAATGTCATTGGTGTAGAGTGACTCTATGCCCAATGGTTCTAGTGGGTTACATCACACTGTGTAAAGTAAATTGGTTTGTTGTCACCTTAATTATTCCATGGTGTGAAGTTGCGGTTTTCTGGTCTACATGTTAGGGTGTTTGTGGCCCGTCCTCGCTATTCTCCTCCGGCAGATGAAGTTGAGAGAGAGTCTAGATTTTCATGTTCAGGATGGAGCTGTTCCCCGTCTTCAGCGAGGGACCCGCAGATCTGTAGTAGTTTAGCCTGCCATAGATGAAGAAGATGGTACAACTAAAAACTCCTTTCTGTCGGAGGAAGAAATGCCACGCGTTCTTAATTGGACGGCGACCAGGAAAAGGCATGTTTAATATCGCTTCTTTCTCTTTTTCTGAACTCGCAATCAATATCCAGCACCAGAGCTCAGCACCGATCAAGCACAGCTCCAATCAAGCGCAGCTGGATTACCACTGCTGTAGATTGATTATCACATCTGCAGATTGTATGCGTATAACCGCTAAATACAGTACCGTATTTTACGTCCTTTGGCGTTAAATGCCGTATACGCGCCGATCTCTCTCAGATTCGGCACACCCCCACCCCAAAAGGGCAACATAGTTGCTCCACACTTAGACAGAGGAGCACCCTGCAGTGTACCCCAATGTTTTTACAACAACGTAGGTGTTCCTCGGTTTTCCCAGGACAACAAAACTCCTTACAATTGCTACCATCCCCATGCGATCCTCTCCGCCATTCCAACCCCACAGGACCGCCCCAACACCTCACCCTCTCTGGTGACCGCCACCTACTTCCACTGGTCCCACTCACATACTCTTCCGAAAACCAAACAAGGTATCACCCGCCTTGGTATGTGAGTGACCGTACTACTCCTCTCGTCCACCTCTCGGACCGATCAGCCACATGCACCAACAAGGCATCTCCATCCTTGCCATATGGCTGGCCCCCATCCCTACACTAGGGCGGACGGCCCCACATAGCCGGACAGAGAAAACCGCATAGAGGGCACGCGAACATCAATCCCTTCATTTACTCTTTAAATACTGCGTAACTAGCAAGGGGGGGGTTTACTTCAGCACGTCATCGTCTAACAACCCATACTTTATCCAAAAATAACCTACCAGGGAAAACAACCGGGGAATGCGGCATGGCCCCGACCCCACAATAATCAACAACAAACTACAACAAAGTACAATGAAAACAACACCAACAATCTAACACTAACATCACTACATCAACCTAGTCCCAACTCTTCCAACTAACTTCTTTTCTAATATTTTTCTTTTTTCGTTTTCTAATTTTTTTTTTCTTTTTCCTTTCTAATTTTTATTTGTTTTTTTTTATTATGTTTTCTAAGGGGAGGGGTAGGAAAATTGGGAAGATGAAAGGGGCAAGGATCATTGAAAGGTCAATAGCTAGGACTAAGGGTAAGAACATGGTTCCCTCCGAGAATAAGGATGGGTGGAGAAAACCAAGGCTCGCGGAGGCAGGGGCGCAACACTGAAGTAGACGAACACCACTGGGACTGTGGGAAACATTTACCCGCTACCCGTTAACCACTTCTTCTCACCTTTTTATGACGACTTTTAGGTACTCGTTCCTTTTGGACACCTCTCTCTGAGAAACTATCTCGTGTTGAGCTGTACTGATTTGTTTCTTCTGAATTAGAATCAAGGCAACTTACCTGACTACGTTTACCCCGATTTGGATTATCCTCAACCTCTAACTCCTCTGCTTCTAACTTCTTCTCTTCTACAATTTCCCCTTCTCGTCCCCATAATCCAAATCACCATCACGACACTGCACATCTTCATCCTCTAGTTGCTCACCTGATCCACCTGAAACTTCTTTCCATTCCTCGGAATCCTCAACACTACTTACAGAAAGCGTCTGCACATCTTCACACACTACATCATTCTCACTCACACATTCCACAACGCTGCCACCCAGTTTCTCCCCAACTTCTACCTCATCTACTTCTACCACACTTGCAGCCTGGACATCCCCTTGTCCATCCGCAACCTCAGGAACACTTGCAGCCTCCCTAACACTTACACTTATACTCCCCTGCGTAGCATGTGCAGACCGCTCTTCTGCCTCTTCCTTCGATTCCTCTTCTTCACCACTCTCAGCAACTACAACTTCCTCAAAATTTCCCAACCTGGAATCCAGCTGTCCAGGTCCATGTGCAATGTCTAAATTAAATTCTACTGACGATGGTAAAGCTCCACCATCAAGTGACTTCTCATCTCCCGGCGTAGGCGATGATGATGTTACCGGATCTGGATCCGTCATGAACTGAGATGGAGATACCGGAACAAATTCTGCGGCATCTGGATTCAACCATGACGTCCTCTCAGAGTCCTGTAATTCAATATCAACAGACGTGTTCTTGTCGTCTTGTATTGATCCACAGAAGTTACTTCGCTTTTCTCCTTTCTCCTCACCTTCTTCATCCACTACTCTATTAGGCATTGGTAATTCCTCTGGAAGCTTCAAAGTTTCTTTTTTCTCCCAATAGGAATAACGCCTTGCTACAGGCTCCCTACTTGCCGATGTTGGTTTACTAATATAACTTCCTCTTTCTCTGTTAATTTCGTACTTATTTCTTTTCTCTGCTGTAACCGTAGCTACCGTCTTCTCACTTGTCATACCCTTGTAGCCTCCATTGCTTCCGGAATATTCAGTTTTTCTGACAGTCTCTCGTGTTCTTCTCCAACCGCCATGTTTGTCCTTTTTGGCTCCTCCTAACGAACCACTAGAGTATTGGACATCCGTTGCAGCTCTTTCCCGGGACTCGTCCCCTGCCTGGACAGTTTTAGAAACCACACACAACCGGTACAGATCCGCAAAACAACGGGGACGGTCTGCGAATATCAAACGCGATCTCTCTTGGGGATTCAGTCCTTCCAGGATTGCTTGTATTACTTCCGTCTCGGGCAACCCTAATCTTAATACACGGGCAGATTTCCGTATGTCCTGCACGAAGTCCCCCAACGCCTCTCCGTTGGCCTGTAGACGATAGAATAAATCTAACTTAAGCTGGGAACTTCGTCGATGGGGTATGAAGAAATCCAACACTTCCCCATGAAAAGCGTCGACACTGCCGCCCCGACGCAGAGTGTTGGTGACCAACCCTGACAACGAACCCCGGCAATATGGGTATATAAGGGACAAGACCTCCCCATCGGACACACCCGGGAAATCTGCCAACTGCAGGACAAGATCCAAGAAGACCAGCAACCCGTCCTCATCTATTCCATCTACCACCGAAAGTTTCTGGAGAACCCCTGAAAGGGGGTGGGGCAATTTCTGAAAGCATAGCGCCGCCAGAATTGCACAACTCACAACACACAATCAACAAAACATAATTCCCACAAAACACCTAACACCCATACAAAATAATGACAATAATAACACAGCAATCCAAAAAAAACTCGAGTACTATACTCTTCCTTCGAGCAGACTGCGGGTCCCCCTACCGTTGCGAGGACCCAGCCCACTTACCTGAACTGCTCTCAACAACACTACACATTAAGGAACGCGACACACACACTAACACACAACACGACAAAATTACCGACCAACGACACATTCTCAAAAAATATTTGTAATGACTTCGGCTCCCGTATCTCGGAGGAGACCGACTGCCGATCGGGCCATACCGCATAAATAAAACACCTCCTCTTTTATGGGCAAGGTAATACTCGAACTATATCTCCACCTAGGCACAGATCTGCGATAATTCGCGTTTCCAAAGGAATGTCCCCCTTTAAAATTTCACACCGCGTGGCAACCTACCGTTTAACGATACCAACAGGCGGGCAAGTATATACACACATAATACACAAACCTTAAACTAAACAAACATAGTTACTTCTAGATATAGGGACTTCCAGATATTCTTCTAAGTTCTATTCGAACCCCAAAAATGTTTCCTGAGTTTGCAAGCCCCGTCACACCCAAAGGACCCAAGGTTTGACCCTAATCTCAACCACGCTCTGCTACCAAATGTAACCCATCTTTAACTTTGACTTGTAAAAAAAAGTTTTTTTTTGAAAAATTTTTTAATTAATTTTTTTTTTTTTTTCTAAAGAGGGGCCACAAGATAATTAAAACAAGGCCAAAGCCTAGAGAAGCCAAAAATGCGCTGGATTCAGTGAGACGGGACTTGAAATTAAAACTCACAAAATTAACAATCAATAAAATCCTATTTTATTATTATATCTCCTTTAAAATTGTTACCTATAAAAATCCATAAATATAACATTTAGATTCTATGTTCTCCTTAAAAATGTTAATTGAAAAAATTAATTCTCCTTAAAAATGTTACTTGAAAATTATTAATAAATATAAAATTTATTTTCTATATTCTCCTTAAAAATGTTAATTGAAAAAATTAATTCTCCTTAAAAAATATTAATTGAAAATTAATAGAGATAAAATCTATATTCTCCTCAACAATGTTAATTAAAAATAATTAATTCTCCTTAAAAATATTAATTGAAAATTAATAGAGATAAAATCTATGTTCTCCTTTTAAAAAATGTCTTTTGAAATTAATAATTATAAATCCATATTCTCCCTTTCAAAATTGTCATTAGAAATTAATAAATATATATAAAACCTATGTTTTATATTTTCTTTTTAGCCCTATATCTAACCCCCCCCCAAAATACACACGAATGTTCAATACATATATAACCCCCAAAAATACACACGAATATACAATACATATACATGTTCCACAACACAGGACAATTATAACATCTATCTCTTGCCACACCCTTTTCCACGCCATGAGGTACATAATTAACAATCTATAAATATCCATATTAGGTTTTAATACTTAATATGTGTATAACATATTACATGTGTATAACTGATTATGTATGTAACACCAGTGGCCCCAGGACATACTAAATTCAAAAGTTGGCATAGTGCCTGATACTATTATAAAGTGCTGCCACATTGAGCACTTAGACTTGGAGTAATAAAAATTAGAATACAGTGAACACCCCAGTGATCATAATTAATTAAAAGAATTTAAATATTGATAAATTTTGTTAAGTATTGAAAGCAGTAACTTGTCATAAGCCTTATAACCCTTTTAAAAGTAAGTTGGCCCAAAGGCCGACATGTTCCTAGGAAAGATAGTGCATAACTCAACCCCTGTCCCAAGAGCATGTTCAAGTCTGCATGAAAATGCACCTATACAGGATTAAACTGGTGACCCGACTTAACTACCAAAGAAACTTCTATCCCTATATGTTCCAAACTGAATTTAAAAATGAGAAATTAAAACATAAAATGAAAACTAAATTGAACCAGTGAAATTACATGTTGATTGAATGAATTAGTAGCACTAAGGAAACCCTTATACTGAAAATAAGAAGGAAATTTACACGTCTGAATGGTGAGCAGCCACAGATACATGTCAACCCCTGGGCTCACAATTTATACAACAGATTTACAAAATGTACAAAAGATCCCCCCCCCCCAAGTCCACGCAATATTCTGTCCCGTTAACCGGGGACCCAATTAAAATGTTTAAAGCTTAATGTCATTGGTGTAGAGTGACTCTATGCCCAATGGTTCTAGTGGGTTACATCACACTGTGTAAAGTAAATTGGTTTGTTGTCACCTTAATTATTCCATGGTGTGAAGTTGCGGTTTTCTGGTCTACATGTTAGGGTGTTTGTGGCCCGTCCTCGCTATTCTCCTCCGGCAGATGAAGTTGAGAGAGAGTCTAGATTTTCATGTTCAGGATGGAGCTGTTCCCCGTCTTCAGCGAGGGACCCGCAGATCTGTAGTAGTTTAGCCTGCCATAGATGAAGAAGATGGTACAACTAAAAACTCCTTTCTGTCGGAGGAAGAAATGCCACGCGTTCTTAATTGGACGGCGACCAGGAAAAGGCATGTTTAATATCGCTTCTTTCTCTTTTTCTGAACTCGCAATCAATATCCAGCACCAGAGCTCAGCACCGATCAAGCACAGCTCCAATCAAGCGCAGCTGGATTACCACTGCTGTAGATTGATTATCACATCTGCAGATTGTATGCGTATAACCGCTAAATACAGTACCGTATTTTACGTCCTTTGGCGTTAAATGCCGTATACGCGCCGATCTCTCTCAGATTCGGCACACCCCCACCCCAAAAGGGCAACATAGTTGCTCCACACTTAGACAGAGGAGCACCCTGCAGTGTACCCCAATGTTTTTACAACAACGTAGGTGTTCCTCGGTTTTCCCAGGACAACAAAACTCCTTACAATTGCTACCATCCCCATGCGATCCTCTCCGCCATTCCAACCCCACAGGACCGCCCCAACACCTCACCCTCTCTGGTGACCGCCACCTACTTCCACTGGTCCCACTCACATACTCTTCCGAAAACCAAACAAGGTATCACCCGCCTTGGTATGTGAGTGACCGTACTACTCCTCTCGTCCACCTCTCGGACCGATCAGCCACATGCACCAACAAGGCATCTCCATCCTTGCCATATGGCTGGCCCCCATCCCTACACTAGGGCGGACGGCCCCACATAGCCGGACAGAGAAAACCGCATAGAGGGCACGCGAACATCAATCCCTTCATTTACTCTTTAAATACTGCGTAACTAGCAAGGGGGGGGTTTACTTCAGCACGTCATCGTCTAACAACCCATACTTTATCCAAAAATAACCTACCAGGGAAAACAACCGGGGAATGCGGCATGGCCCCGACCCCACAATAATCAACAACAAACTACAACAAAGTACAATGAAAACAACACCAACAATCTAACACTAACATCACTACATCAACCTAGTCCCAACTCTTCCAACTAACTTCTTTTCTAATATTTTTCTTTTTTCGTTTTCTAATTTTTTTTTTCTTTTTCCTTTCTAATTTTTATTTGTTTTTTTTTATTATGTTTTCTAAGGGGAGGGGTAGGAAAATTGGGAAGATGAAAGGGGCAAGGATCATTGAAAGGTCAATAGCTAGGACTAAGGGTAAGAACATGGTTCCCTCCGAGAATAAGGATGGGTGGAGAAAACCAAGGCTCGCGGAGGCAGGGGCGCAACACTGAAGTAGACGAACACCACTGGGACTGTGGGAAACATTTACCCGCTACCCGTTAACCACTTCTTCTCACCTTTTTATGACGACTTTTAGGTACTCGTTCCTTTTGGACACCTCTCTCTGAGAAACTATCTCGTGTTGAGCTGTACTGATTTGTTTCTTCTGAATTAGAATCAAGGCAACTTACCTGACTACGTTTACCCCGATTTGGATTATCCTCAACCTCTAACTCCTCTGCTTCTAACTTCTTCTCTTCTACAATTTCCCCTTCTCGTCCCCATAATCCAAATCACCATCACGACACTGCACATCTTCATCCTCTAGTTGCTCACCTGATCCACCTGAAACTTCTTTCCATTCCTCGGAATCCTCAACACTACTTACAGAAAGCGTCTGCACATCTTCACACACTACATCATTCTCACTCACACATTCCACAACGCTGCCACCCAGTTTCTCCCCAACTTCTACCTCATCTACTTCTACCACACTTGCAGCCTGGACATCCCCTTGTCCATCCGCAACCTCAGGAACACTTGCAGCCTCCCTAACACTTACACTTATACTCCCCTGCGTAGCATGTGCAGACCGCTCTTCTGCCTCTTCCTTCGATTCCTCTTCTTCACCACTCTCAGCAACTACAACTTCCTCAAAATTTCCCAACCTGGAATCCAGCTGTCCAGGTCCATGTGCAATGTCTAAATTAAATTCTACTGACGATGGTAAAGCTCCACCATCTAGTGACTTCTCATCTCCCGGCGTAGGCGATGATGATGTTACCGGATCTGGATCCGTCATGAACTGAGATGGAGATACCGGAACAAATTCTGCGGCATCTGGATTCAACCATGACGTCCTCTCAGAGTCCTGTAATTCAATATCAACAGACGTGTTCTTGTCGTCTTGTATTGATCCACAGAAGTTACTTCGCTTTTCTCCTTTCTCCTCACCTTCTTCATCCACTACTCTATTAGGCATTGGTAATTCCTCTGGAAGCTTCAAAGTTTCTTTTTTCTCCCAATAGGAATAACGCCTTGCTACAGGCTCCCTACTTGCCGATGTTGGTTTACTAATATAACTTCCTCTTTCTCTGTTAATTTCGTACTTATTTCTTTTCTCTGCTGTAACCGTAGCTACCGTCTTCTCACTTGTCATACCCTTGTAGCCTCCATTGCTTCCGGAATATTCAGTTTTTCTGACAGTCTCTCGTGTTCTTCTCCAACCGCCATGTTTGTCCTTTTTGGCTCCTCCTAACGAACCACTAGAGTATTGGACATCCGTTGCAGCTCTTTCCCGGGACTCGTCCCCTGCCTGGACAGTTTTAGAAACCACACACAACCGGTACAGATCCGCAAAACAACGGGGACGGTCTGCGAATATCAAACGCGATCTCTCTTGGGGATTCAGTCCTTCCAGGATTGCTTGTATTACTTCCGTCTCGGGCAACCCTAATCTTAATACACGGGCAGATTTCCGTATGTCCTGCACGAAGTCCCCCAACGCCTCTCCGTTGGCCTGTAGACGATAGAATAAATCTAACTTAAGCTGGGAACTTCGTCGATGGGGTATGAAGAAATCCAACACTTCCCCATGAAAAGCGTCGACACTGCCGCCCCGACGCAGAGTGTTGGTGACCAACCCTGACAACGAACCCCGGCAATATGGGTATATAAGGGACAAGACCTCCCCATCGGACACACCCGGGAAATCTGCCAACTGCAGGACAAGATCCAAGAAGACCAGCAACCCGTCCTCATCTATTCCATCTACCACCGAAAGTTTCTGGAGAACCCCTGAAAGGGGGTGGGGCAATTTCTGAAAGCATAGCGCCGCCAGAATTGCACAACTCACAACACACAATCAACAAAACATAATTCCCACAAAACACCTAACACCCATACAAAATAATGACAATAATAACACAGCAATCCAAAAAAAACTCGAGTACTATACTCTTCCTTCGAGCAGACTGCGGGTCCCCCTACCGTTGCGAGGACCCAGCCCACTTACCTGAACTGCTCTCAACAACACTACACATTAAGGAACGCGACACACACACTAACACACAACACGACAAAATTACCGACCAACGACACATTCTCAAAAAATATTTGTAATGACTTCGGCTCCCGTATCTCGGAGGAGACCGACTGCCGATCGGGCCATACCGCATAAATAAAACACCTCCTCTTTTATGGGCAAGGTAATACTCGAACTATATCTCCACCTAGGCACAGATCTGCGATAATTCGCGTTTCCAAAGGAATGTCCCCCTTTAAAATTTCACACCGCGTGGCAACCTACCGTTTAACGATACCAACAGGCGGGCAAGTATATACACACATAATACACAAACCTTAAACTAAACAAACATAGTTACTTCTAGATATAGGGACTTCCAGATATTCTTCTAAGTTCTATTCGAACCCCAAAAATGTTTCCTGAGTTTGCAAGCCCCGTCACACCCAAAGGACCCAAGGTTTGACCCTAATCTCAACCACGCTCTGCTACCAAATGTAACCCATCTTTAACTTTGACTTGTAAAAAAAAGTTTTTTTTTGAAAAATTTTTTAATTAATTTTTTTTTTTTTTTCTAAAGAGGGGCCACAAGATAATTAAAACAAGGCCAAAGCCTAGAGAAGCCAAAAATGCGCTGGATTCAGTGAGACGGGACTTGAAATTAAAACTCACAAAATTAACAATCAATAAAATCCTATTTTATTATTATATCTCCTTTAAAATTGTTACCTATAAAAATCCATAAATATAACATTTAGATTCTATGTTCTCCTTAAAAATGTTAATTGAAAAAATTAATTCTCCTTAAAAATGTTACTTGAAAATTATTAATAAATATAAAATTTATTTTCTATATTCTCCTTAAAAATGTTAATTGAAAAAATTAATTCTCCTTAAAAAATATTAATTGAAAATTAATAGAGATAAAATCTATATTCTCCTCAACAATGTTAATTAAAAATAATTAATTCTCCTTAAAAATATTAATTGAAAATTAATAGAGATAAAATCTATGTTCTCCTTTTAAAAAATGTCTTTTGAAATTAATAATTATAAATCCATATTCTCCCTTTCAAAATTGTCATTAGAAATTAATAAATATATATAAAACCTATGTTTTATATTTTCTTTTTAGCCCTATATCTAACCCCCCCCCAAAATACACACGAATGTTCAATACATATATAACCCCCAAAAATACACACGAATATACAATACATATACATGTTCCACAACACAGGACAATTATAACATCTATCTCTTGCCACACCCTTTTCCACGCCATGAGGTACATAATTAACAATCTATAAATATCCATATTAGGTTTTAATACTTAATATGTGTATAACATATTACATGTGTATAACTGATTATGTATGTAACACCAGTGGCCCCAGGACATACTAAATTCAAAAGTTGGCATAGTGCCTGATACTATTATAAAGTGCTGCCACATTGAGCACTTAGACTTGGAGTAATAAAAATTAGAATACAGTGAACACCCCAGTGATCATAATTAATTAAAAGAATTTAAATATTGATAAATTTTGTTAAGTATTGAAAGCAGTAACTTGTCATAAGCCTTATAACCCTTTTAAAAGTAAGTTGGCCCAAAGGCCGACATGTTCCTAGGAAAGATAGTGCATAACTCAACCCCTGTCCCAAGAGCATGTTCAAGTCTGCATGAAAATGCACCTATACAGGATTAAACTGGTGACCCGACTTAACTACCAAAGAAACTTCTATCCCTATATGTTCCAAACTGAATTTAAAAATGAGAAATTAAAACATAAAATGAAAACTAAATTGAACCAGTGAAATTACATGTTGATTGAATGAATTAGTAGCACTAAGGAAACCCTTATACTGAAAATAAGAAGGAAATTTACACGTCTGAATGGTGAGCAGCCACAGATACATGTCAACCCCTGGGCTCACAATTTATACAACAGATTTACAAAATGTACAAAAGATCCCCCCCCCCAAGTCCACGCAATATTCTGTCCCGGTAACCGGGGACCCAATTAAAATGTTTAAAGTTAAAGTCATTGGTGTAGAGTGACTCTATGTCCACTGGTTCTAGTGGGTTACATCACACTGTGTAAAGTAAATTGGTTTGTTGTCACCTTAATTATTCCATGGTGTGAAGTTGCGGTTTTCTGGTCTACATGTTAGGGTGTTTGTGGCCCGTCCTCGCTATTCTCCTCCGGCAGATGAAGTTGAGAGAGAGTCTAGATTTTCATGTTCAGGATGGAGCTGTTCCCCGTCTTCAGCGAGGGACCCGCAGATCTGTAGTAGTTTAGCCTGCCATAGATGAAGAAGATAGTACAACTAAAAACTCCTTTCTGTCGGAGGAAGAAATGCCACGCGTTCTTAATTGGACGGCGACCAGGAAAAGGCAAGTTTAATATCGCTTCTTACTCTTTTTCTGAACTCGCAATCAGTATCCAGCACCAGAGCTCAGCACCGATCAAGCACAGCTCCAATCAAGCGCAGCTGGATTACCACTGCTGTAGATTGATTATCACATCTGCAGATTGTATGCGTATAACCGCTAAATACAGTACCGTATTTTACGTCCTTTGGCGTTAAATGCCGTATACGCGCCGATCTCTCTCAGATTCGGCACATGAGGAAACGTTAAAACAATTCTTTGAATATCTGTTAATACAACACTCATTGTTAAATTATATATGAATTAGGAAATAATAATTCCGTATCGTTTTTGGATATGTCGGTATTGTGACCACAATGTTTTATCCACAAGTCAATTCGTACGAGGTAATATATTCATAATTACCCAAACCTTGCTAACCGCAAAAAAAGGAGGATTGTTAGAACATTACAATCTCGTACCGCGGCCATAAGTTCTAGTGAAGAGTATCTGAAGAATGAAATCGATAATATAATTAATGACTTTTCGAAGAATGTCTGTAGTCGAACGTTTGATAATGGTAAACGATCGTGCACTACACACGCGCGCGCACGCGCGCACACACACACACACATCGAGGATGAGAGCGGTAGATTATTCACACTTTTTGTTGGGGGTACTTCAAGAGAATTAATTGGATTGTAACGAAATATGAACTGCGTACTTCCTTTCACTCTTGGAACACCTTTGGAAGAGTTTTGTCAAACACCACGCCAAAGGTATCTAATTAGAGTCTAAAAATATTCATTTTCATGTAGGCTATAGATGTTGTTGCTTAGTGAATTTCGTTGAAAATTAAAGGCCCGTGGAAGTACGCGCGCAGCATCATTAAACAATCAAAAACTAATACTTCTAAACTAGCTGAATAACATAAAATTATTTGGGATAAAGTACATACAACAGGCGGGAATTTAGTATATAATAGAGGCATCTTTTGTGGCTGTAAATGATTACTGTATCAGCCAGCGTAGTAAAGTGTCTCTAGGATTTGGTTAAAGAATTTTCGAAGAGGTTTGTGACTTGTGCTGAGCGGAAAGCCACTGTGAGGTAGGCTCTAGGGGGGGCTGGTTCCGCCTCCTGCGACTCGGAGTTTTTTTTTTTAACAGGGAGTTGTTTACTTCTGGTGTTGTTCGTAGTGTGAACTTTTTTAGTATTGTGGTTCCCGGTTCTGCTCACCGAACGGCGAAGAAAAATAAGTTTTCCTTTGCTTTTTATAGTTTTTCTTTCACTTCAATTTTATAGTTTCTTGTTCCTTTTTACATTCATTTACTTTTAGACGACTTGCACTTGTTTTGCAAATTACATCAGGTAGTTTGCTTTAACTTATTGCATTAAGTTCACGTCGACTATAAGTTATTAGTGTCAGAAACGCTGTGTAGTTAATAAATTAACGATGGTAATAGTTTGTCGCGAACTCTCCATATTATAGTCAGATGTCACCTAACGTAAATCAGTAATGTCATTTTTCTGAACTGTAACTAAATATGGTGTATCGCTTAAATGTTTATAATGAGTATATTTGGGTAAAAACATAAATCTGTTGATGCTACGGGGTTAAGTAAATCCTTCTAAATTTATTGTTGAACAATTCATAATGAGCGGAGAATATTGAATACACTGGACTGAGATCAGATTAGTAGTCTGCAGAGTGTTTAATTTTATTTATTATCCCAAGAATATACTTATCTCTGTGTTGTATAACATAATTTTTGAAAAAATTCAATTTGAAATATGGACTTCTCATATTCAGGGTTTTGCGTAAATGTTTGCACAACATGGTAAGCATTTACTGTATACTTAATAACACTACTTTATTTTCTTATACTATTTCATATTTCTGTATCAAGAAAATTAAATATTACGAATTGGCTATTTGCTGGGTTTACGAACGCCAGATATACCGTAACATCTCTACGCTCAACACAGAGAACTTAATATTACATCATGCAACCCTAACATTTGGTCTGACACTAACGAGGACGTCGTTTGTGTGTGTCGAGTGACGTTAAAAGCAGCCAACGTGCGACGTCTGTTCCTTGTGATCGAGGCTGCACACATGATAATCGATATTTCGTGTAGGCGGAAAAACCATCGTCTGCGTACAAAAGAAAAATATTGGTCAAAAACTGCTACCTTTGAAACATTTTACTTACATAAATTGTTTGTGTTATTGTACAGAATATAGTGTTTAGTGTTTGGGCGTAGATAAAACCGGAATAAATTACATTGTCTCTGTGAGAAAGGTTTTTTGTATTAGTTTCAAACTGAAAACATTGAAAATACGAGTTAATCGTTTTTTAATCTTGCAAAGTTTTAAAAGTATACAAGCATTTTTTCGTCAAATTTAAACGCATATGTGAGCGACTTTAACTCCTGAATGCGCAAATACACAATTTTTTTGGTTCTTACACAAAAATATTATTAGCTTTACTTTACACATTTACACAGAAGAGAAAACGTACAGTTGTATTTGCCTACATTTGGTTATAATTTAAAATCATTCACACACACGCACGTTCTTAAAAACATAAATTTATAGTCGTTTACCACATGTGTGGATCTGATGATGCTTGCAAATACTCTTTGAAAAAAAGATAAGTGTAGAAGTCAAACAAAGGGATGACATAACTGTGATATTCAATTTAATGATAAGGTAGCTTTATTTAAGACGTTTTAGTCATTCTGTCACTGAAAGTGACAACACGCTTAACATGTAAAGACGTTTCTAAAAACGTGAAGTCTAAGTGCTATAAATACGCAAAACATGACTACCTGCGAGCAGAATGATACACTCTGTCGAAATTTATACTTTATGAAAGCAATAGATGAGATATAAGAACTAAATATAACATTAAATGTTATTCTATGTAAAATACAATTCGTAAACAAAGGAGTAAAAACAACAACAAAATTTTAAAAAAACTCAGAAAAGATGCGTTTTTAATGAATGATTATCTAAACAAGAACACTGTCGAAAACATGATACATAATTTCACTGAATAATATAAGAGAAACATAATGGGAAAAACTCTAATCCATGCAACTATTAAAGAAAAAAAAAACGAAATATTAGCATAATTTAGATAAATAAACACAAACTAAAATATGGAATTGTAGTAATAAGTTCCAAAAATATGGAAATACTACTAATGGATGAATGCGTTTAATTTTATCTGTATTGAAAAGATTGTGCATTTATAAAGTCAACACAGGTTAAAAAAACAATTTTATAGGAGTAATAGATCTACAGGTTATACTTAATAATACATGAGAGGGAAAGGAAACGTGCTTACTTATTAAAGTGAATGAATGTGGAGGGAAGACTACCAGTGTTTTAGTTGAATTTCAACTGGCATAGATACAGTTTCACTAGATATAGTGGCCTAGGACCTTCACTGAAGTTTCTCGAAAATTTTACTTGAATGGTTAATGAAAATTGCTTTTCTACATTTACATTCACCATTATTCACGGCTCTGGTAAATACGCAGTCATTAAACTGGGAACATTTTAGAGGAATAATAAAACTTAGTGGTAGAAATATGTGAATCCCTTAATAGTCTCCGCCTACAAATGCCTCGTTTGTACTACTAAAACAAAGGCGTGGCGTTAATGATTTCAATAAATTGTGGCCACTCAGTTTCTTGAATACTCGTTACCAAGAAGAACACAGCTCAAGGTATTTAACATTCATTTGTTTACATTACGTTCATTTATTTACTTAAGTTTCCTTTACTTATTATGGTGTTATATATATATATATATATATATATTGCAACAATACATATATTTGCATATTTGCCAATTGTACTATAGATAATAAGATGAAATTATATTTATCTAGTACACATATATATATCTGTGTAAATAAAATTTGAATAACAGTCAAATTTTATTTAAACCCACCTGGGGAATATATGCAACAATACATATATTTGCATATTTGCCCAGGGCGGTATGTTTGTAAATATTTAGCATAGAAAATTATGATGAAAAGTTTTTAACAATATTATGCAGGCTAAGAATTGTCAGAGAGCGCACATCTGCCCCGCGAGTAGCATACAGCGCTTGTGTGTTTGTGTTTGTGAACTCAAGCTACGAGAGGCAAAGTCTACGATGGGGTGATGCATACGAATTTGTTGGTTTGTCTGTAATCAGGTTTTAACCGGATAAAAATAAACTAATTAATACATTTTAAACCTGTGAACAAAGACTTACCCCAATTATAAGAACACCATTATATTAATGAATTTTTAACGAATATAGTGATGTAAAAGTATTGCAGAAATGTGCAATAATAAAGACGCTAAATAATTTAATGTTAATTACTAGTGTAATTAAACAGTAATTAATAAGTGTGTTATATGTGAGTGACCAGAAAAAAATTACGCCAAAGATGATATCGTTCGTGCTACGAGTATGTTTACGAAATCGCGAAAATGAATCAAAAAGTCATTTGTAAATAAAAGGACGCTTTGCAAGAAGTGACAATATCTGACAGGTCGAAAACAGTCCTGGACTTGTCAGACTGCCGTCCAGTGTAAATACCACCGGCAATTTTGGGGCGATCTCAGAGAGACTCAAGATATCTTCACACAATGTCACGTTGCTGGTCTGCCGACCGATTGAACATCTTTACCACGCACACCAAGACTTATGGAGGAACTCTGGATCATCACAAACAAAAAACCGTAGAGACAGAGAACACAGCATCAACATTATCATCATCATCAAATTCTCAGGATTCAGGACACACACACACACACACACACACACACACACACACACACACACACACGCAACGGTAACGTCGGCAGTACGCAGGTGATGAATAAACAAGTATATTTTTTTGTTTGTGAAAAGAACTCTTAAAAAAAACTTATATATGATCAGTAAAGACTTAAAGTTGTAAATATAATCACTGTACATAAATTTAAATTGTAGTTGAAACAAATAATTTAATTTAACAAGAAAATTTAAAAATACTAATCTTCTGTTATGTGTTAAAATTGGGGTGTGTCAGTTGTGATAAATAATAGGTTGGAAGTGAATGTTACATTTTTTATTTTGTTTATAGCAACAAATAGTTTTATTCTTGAGATTTAATATTATTATTGTTTGTAAATGAGTTGCTATTATTATTCACAATTGGAGTCAAAGTCAGACAAACTGAAATAAAAAGTGTTAAATAATTTGTTTAACATGTCTGTTTAGCTAGTAAGATTATATGGTTGTTTATTTTTATATGTCATGAACAGCATAGAAGATTATATTGTATTTTTTGTAAACTTATAAAAGGGAATATTTTTTTATTTTTTATAATTAGAAATTTTAATATTTGCATATTTTCGATTAATATGAATAAATCATAGAATTATTATTTTGAAACGGTTGTAATTAGTTATTTCATGTTACCAACATCTCACTCCTGTTTGAAAATTATTTAATTATTGTGCAACTACAGACATATACTTTACGCAACGAGAATAAAAAAATCCTGCGACCTGGCCGGTGTGATACACTTCATAGTTGCGTTGAGTACAGGGTATTGTATTTGTATAATTTTTTGAAATACTTGTAACGTTGCAATATATATATATATAGAGAGAGAGAGAGAGAAAGAGAGAGAGAGAGAGAGAGAGAGAGAGAGAGAGAGAGAGAGAGAGAGAGAGAGAGAGAGAGAGAGAGACAAACGGTTGCATAGAATTAGTAGTCGATAATTGTGTAATGGAATGTTTAGAATTTATTAAAGATTTTCCTTAAAATTCTTTAAATTAAACTGTATTTTACTAATGTTTATGATAACACAAAAAATTTAACTGATAGTTTCTGATACAAATAAAATAAATTAGTTGTTCTGTTAATATAAAATAAATTACTAATTCTGTTGCAAAATAAATTAACTAAACAGTTTCTTTTGCAAATAAAATTACCTAACAGTTTCTGTTGATCTATTCTTTATACTTAAAATAATTCTTTCCTATATTCTAATTACATAAATCTTAATTCCTATAAGTTCTTCTGTGTTTTTTAGTTTATAATTGTTTCAATTGAGTTTGTATAAATTGTTTCACTTTCCATGTTTGATGAACGATGCGGTGTTGCTTTTCTTTTCCTAATAAGTGTCGCCAGATGTTTCTTTCAGGTAGATGTCAGGATACTGTTGTTCCTCCTTTGGTTCCTTCAGGATCTCCTTCGGCTTTGCAGCTCTCAGGGTCGTTTCCGGGTTGAGTACTTCTACGAATAGTTTTGAATTACTAATTGGGCGGAGACTGATGAGCGTAGCGAAATCAGGTATAGCCCTCTATCCATGACTCGGTGCACAACTTAAACCGCGAACTCCTCCGAAACTATTCAACCGAATGTTACAAAATTTTGCATACATATCCGGACTGTATTGTAGAGTGCAATCATGTAAGCTTTATTTCTCTAAGTTATTTGGTTCAAAAGATATTACGATTTTATAAAAATCTTACCTTAAACGTGTGAGACGAAGAGAGATAGAGATATCGTGGCCCAGCTACGGCGCTCTGTCTCACTCGAACTTACGGGGCGCTAGGTAACTCACCGGTCACTTGTCGATTTCGGCGCTCGCGTGCCGGTGCGTGTGCGGCTTTCGCCGCCCGCGCTGGCTGTCGCCCGATAAGATAACATTTTGCTGTGTCATAAATGCCGGTGCGTGTGTGTGTGTGGCTCCCGCCGCCCGCGCTGGCTGTCGCTCGATAAGATTTTTCTGTATACACTTTGTATTCGTGTCTCACACGTGTTTAATTCAGACGGTAGTAGAGCATTGTTCTATTGTGTAGCCAGATGTACGGATTGGACTTAAGTGTTGAACAAGTGTCAATTTTTAGACGAGACGAAATATGTAGTCGCTGATGCAACTGCAACTTTCCATTACATATTGCAACGAATCACAGTTCAGGTAAATTTTAATCCGACTTCTATTTAAATTATTATTCTTATACATCATTATTCAATTTTCCAAATTCTATTAAAATTATTATACTTCTATTTCTTATTCAATTTTGTACCTTTTTTTAAGTATTTTTTCCTGTTATACACATATTCTATACATTCTCATTCATCAATTTATATAGTGTATACGTATTATTTAAAGTATGCTTCGACTGAGAAGAGGTCCAAGAATTGGTCGTTTAACTACACATCATAGACTGCTGAGATAGCGACAAAATGTTGCTGCAGCAACTATTGAAGGCCCTGCAGAACATAACATGTAATGTGTTATATGATCAAAACAACACAGGATATAGGAATCTTCAGAATTTACGATCTCTAGAATTCAATGAATTGTAAATTATTCTCGAGCGTTGATGCAGGAAACATTTTTTGATATTGTAACGTGACGTTTCAATCAACATAAAGATTGTCATATAAAAATACTGAAGTACAAAACAATAATAAAGTAATAAACCTATGTCATGAGAGATATGTATTAACAAGTAAATTTAAGACCATTGTAAGGTAGAATAAGAGAACTAAAATATTAAACATGTCTAATTTGAACTTAATAACAACAATTCCAGTAGACTGCATAAGAAAGAATGTACAGAATAGGTAAAAAACCTACAATTCAGGGCCTAGCTGCATAACCAATAACTGAAAACATGATAACATAACCTAAATAAAATGTAAGATAAAAACTATAAGACTAGATAAAGGAGTTATATCTGATTGTGACTGGTAGGTACATAGACAATTCAGATAGAGATTATTATGATATAAATGGGTGATACAAATTTTATTTTTATATAAAAATGTTATAAGGTGTGGTAGGAAAGAAGTATTGCTATTGTATGTTAAAAGAATGCTAAAGATATAAAGGAGAATGGGATGTAAATAATTTAGTAATAGAAAGTGTAACAGATGAACTGACTAGTAGATTATGAAATAAGAAATAACTATTGTTTGTTATGGACAAGATAATAATGTAGTTAGTAAGAGATTAATGTTACACAAAACCTGCATCTACTTGGTAGGTAAAAGGAGACAATTTTGTATATAAAAATGGTGCTAGAAAATGTCACGTATAATAAGAAATTGTGTATTTTATTAGACTAAGGTATAAGTAATCATAAATGTTTGTAATGAAATTAACAAGATGTTAACTTGGGCAAAAACCTACATCTACTTTAGAAGGTAGACAGGGACATTACAATGTATAAAAGTTATATTAGACCATGATATGTCCAGTAATAGAAGTAATAGATCATATGGTCTATAATGAATAAAGAATAAATGTTAACTTGTATTATAATTAAGCAATTTTACTGTAAGAAATAAATAATAATCCAATGTACACAAGACATTATATTAGGCCTATTGTACACGCCAAGGTTTTTATAAAAAGTTAATGTTCATATTTGGAATCACTAGTATTAAAAGACATGTTATTAACATAAAATCATATATACAGTCAAGAGAACTAGTTATGTAACAAAAAAGATAACTTTTAAACATAATTTGTTACAATAGGCCAAACCTTAAAATTGGTATTTTTAGAATTACTGTACAGAAACATATCTTGTGAGATCTTAAAATAATCAGGAGAAAAAAAGCAGTTCATTGGTAATAATATCTTTACAATTGTACATAGCATAAGGAAAAGATGTTAAATTTAAGAAGTTTTAGTAATTTTGATCTCAGAAAAGAGACGCCATCGACAACACAATGATTAAAATTTCAACCAATAAGAATTTTTCACATTTTGTGTGTAGCAACCCAAAAAGTGACACCAAACGAGTTAGTCTATTGTTGGAATTCGTAGAGTAAAGAACAGCTCCTCCGCGACACCTATAGCTACGAAGTTACCATAAGAATCGAACCCCGGCTAGGTTAGGTGAAGCGTAATTACAAGAACATAACCAAAAAGTGAGGAAAAGTGTTGTGAATTGTTTACGTAATCAGAAAGGAGTTCTAGTGAATTAATAATACTAGCAGTGAATAAGAAAGTGTGTGCAAAAGTAAAGGAAAGTATATTGTTCATACATAAATTTTAAACGAATTATAACGAATTTTAATAATAAAACTGTAACACTTTATGTACACTTGTGCATTAATTATTCCACTATCACTGAACCAAGACACTAATACTATTGTAATTTTTTCACGTTTAAACTATTATTTCTTTGTGTTGAATTTTAAAGCAGTATTAAGACTAGGTTAACCTAAAAATAGACACCGTTCGGCACATACGAACTATTTGTTATTTTAGATATAAGATATTGTTTTGTTATATAATAGTCAACTTTGTATTGTGATGTTTTGTACTTCCCAAAGGACATTTTCGTAATAAATTATTGTAGTCACAAGAACCCGAGATTATATTAACATAACATAACCAGTGAAATCGGCTTGGGCTTTAAGAAGTTTGTACCAACCGCCGAGCTATAAATATAACAAGCCTGGACAATTAAAATTAAGAAAAAAGTTATTCAGTTTAATTTAAAAAGAAACGTACAGACTCTAAAAAGAAAAAAAAGCATATTTAAGGGAATTAATGGTGTATGAATAATTATTTGGAATACTTAATATTTTTGTCAGTTTCTGAATATTAGCGTGGTCATAAACATTCGAAGAATATGTTGGTAGTACCTATTGCTTGTGTACAACGTGCAATTTGAATTATTTCAATAGGTAAGTGAATTCAAATGGAATAAAGGAAGGAATTAAAAGAAATTAAAGAAATATAGTTAACCAATTAAATAATTTTAATTTAATAAAATAAAATAATAGAACAAATAGAACCAAAGAACACTACTCAATTGTCTTATATTACATAAAAGGCGTCCACAACTTGAGGCGTTAAATCAAAACAGATCGACCAACAAGAAAGATAATTACATCCCAACACATACGCGTACAACCTTATTGTTTTTATTACAATATGTGTCCGCAGTGTAAGCGAAACAAAAATAAGATTACTCCAGTAAATCGTATGGATCCTAAAGATGTACCTTGTAGCGTGACAGAAAATCCACTACATTATGAAATGTAAAATCATGTCATGTGAAATCATAAAGTTTAATTACACCAACAAATGTTATAATAATATTGAATGACATTTAAATAAATCAAAGGAATGAACCACGATAAAATAAAAATCATCATTACATTATATATATAAAAACCACTGTTTTAAAAAACCAAAGAAAGTATCGAAGCAACTCATAATATCATATCAGTACTTTACCCAGGAAGCTCAGAGCAGTAAACCAATTATATAAGACCATATCAAGAAAAAAGAGACTCAATTAAAGAGTGGTGAATACCAAAATACCCCAAAAACCAGAAGAGGGAAGAATAAAGTTTGTGATCAGGAAGAAAACAATACCCTGAAACCTGTAGAGAAGAATAAAGTCAGTATCAGTGAATAAATTAAATACTCCAAACTAAACCTCAGTCGAGATAACACCAAGTACCTTGGTTTACCCAAGAATGAGGAAGGAAAACCAGAAGAGTGAAGACTAGACGAGGGACAAGAATGAAGACTAGAAGAATGACAAGAATGAAGACCAGAAGGAAGATACGAAGAAGGACAAGAAAGAAGACAGGAGGAGAGGAAGAAATAGTATGAAAGAAACACCGTAGTAAAACCTATTATTATATAAACTACTATCAACCCCAAACCCACAAAAACTATGCAAAAGAAAGTATAACATATACAAAATCCTATAAAATGTAATTATTGAGAAAACTAAAGTGCTGTATAGCGTTATAAGAAGTGCACCGACTAAAGCTATTGTGTAATAAAAAAATAAACTAGTCTTAACGGTCCATGATTACTAAAGGTCTGGTCTGAGATAATAAGACT
Organism: Magicicada septendecula; assembly: GCA_034769895.1. Taxonomy (NCBI): domain Eukaryota; kingdom Metazoa; phylum Arthropoda; class Insecta; order Hemiptera; family Cicadidae; genus Magicicada; species Magicicada septendecula. The sequence goes on along the minus strand of CM068367.1, from coordinate 306,382,361 downwards.
CAAAATATCAGAACCAACAGTGAAAGTGAATTTGTGTAAGTGTTTTTTAGAAATGCAATAAACTTAAAGTTGGTAATACTATAACTTATCAGTATGCTATATCACAACTTTAATATCTAATAATAAACAGCATAATAAAATAATAAAATGGAATATTTCCAGTATTTTATTATTTTAATGTAAATCTTTATTTACAAGACATTTGTAAAAAATGATAATAAATAGAGTATGGGAGTTAATGTTTACTGATGTAGGGGATCACAATAATAATGGTTTAAACCAGAAAAGACTGGTATTAATATAGTATTAATAAGTGTAAAATGTTTAAATAGACTGTTTATTCACAGTCCTAAAATCAATGTGTTGATAAATGTATTTGTAAGGTTTTTTAGAAAATAAGATTTATGTTGTGTGTTTTAAAAAGAATTATGTTTGATAAATAATAGCCAACATACCATTAATAATGTTCTAATGGGTATTTTATGTTAGCTCTAATAGTTAAAAGATATATGTTCAAGCCATATCTGCAATATGTTAAATTGTGCAGATTGCTAAATAATGTTCATAATTAATTATTTTAATAACTGTAGTGTTAATTAACTACTACACCACACAATAAGTTATAAACCATGTTATTTTCATATAATTGTAATTATGTAAAGTCAGAGGAGGAATTAAGTTTAAATTTATTTGAGAAAGAAAGAAATATAAAATTCTAAAATCTAGGCCATTTGGTGAATTCACAGAACCAATATAAACTAGTATAATTCACTTATAAATCCTGTAAACTACCAAGATTTAGATAAGGTAACACAGTTAAACACTACTGGGAATGATCCTATAAATTAAAATGATAATAAGGAAATATACCTTAACATTTTGTAAATTTTCAAAATATATAAATTAATTAATTTTAAAGAGCAATGTCAAATTTACAGATTAACACAAAAAACCAGTTCAAAGGTGTAATTTATATGTATTTAAGGAAAGGAAGAGGAATATGACTAATTAAAATTTATTATAATAGTATTAATAATATTTAAAATGGAGGAATTTTATATAAAGACGGAAATCCAATTTTGAGCCTATATTTCCAAAATGTGAACAAAATTTGTTAATTTCCACAAAATATCTACAGATATGGACTATAATACATCAATTTAAAGGGAATGAGATGATTAAACCAATAATAAGGTTAATAATTCATAAAAGTGAGGAATAAAATAGATAAATTCCATATATAATATAATATTTTCTAATGTGTACAGGTAATCGAAATATGTTAACAATACTTTTTCAAAGATTAACTGGGCCAGATTGATGACCAAGTTAATTAGTCTTTTGTTGAATATCAAGCTGGACAGTTGTGTAAAGAACGTTTCTTTAAATCGAGAAAAATGGTACTAGCGTTTAGCCATTGAAATAAGTGAACGAGAGTTAGACGGATTAGACACTTTTTAAAGCTAAAGCTGTTAATACATTCACGACAATAGTAAAAACAAACACTTAACTCTATAATACGAGTGATAAAAACAAATAAAACATTATAATTAAACTGATTCATTCTGCAATTCCTAACCATAACTTGAAAACTTAACCGCAGAAGTTGAACACATAGAAAATAAACTAACTAACACAAGTTTACACAGAACACTTCACCAGAATCCACCAAATAGATTAACAGACATATTACACCAGTGCGGGGACATTTTAAACCTTAATGAAGGTAATTTTATTGTGATTTTCTGACGCGACGCATTTGCAGTAACCTGGTCCAACTCGAGTAGCGGCCATCTTGAAAACGGAGTCTGCTAACTACATCGCAGTGACGTCAGTCTTCATTGGTTTGACAAAACATTTATTACAATATTATATACTGGAATTATTTAAATACTATTGAATAGTAATTATTGTATTTATTTTTAATTGTTAATGTTATACTTTCTCGTCACCCTTCTCTGACTATTAATTCTAATCGCTCAAAGAACCTGTCTTTTAACATAATATATCATAAATTTGTTCTGTATGACACAATCGATAATTCCCGAGACAGAGTCGATAATTGCTCTCCATCGATAAAATATCGATTACTTATTTTATTTGTCAATAAATCTTTATATCTCCATTATTTCGTATCTGTTACTTATTTCACAGGGTAATTTAAGGGTATTTATAAGACTGAAGGACTTAAGTAAGAAGAATATATTCTATTTGAACAAGATATTGGACCAGTCAGAAAAGTCACCAATCGATTATTAACTGGAGTTAATCTATTTAACTCCAGACTTGGTTCAAATCTTCAAGAAGGGCTCGACGGTCAATAAATACCTACCTGTTATTAAAATTTTACAAGAACCTTTTAAAACAGATGTATTTCTCAGTTAAACACACTTATTAACATAACAAAATTATTTTATTATTTGAAAATTCTATTTTTATTGAATTTTCCATATACATTTTATTCTTTTGTAACGACCGGCATACAGCGGTCCGGTTACAAAGTGGCTAGCCCAAACAGTGGGGGTTGATTACACCACAAGGGTCTGGTTACAACCTATAGAACAGAGATCTCACTTATGTAGAACACCTCTTGACAGCAAGAGTACAACCAGTGATGCGTGTGTATACGGTAAATCGAGCGGCTTTTCCGCCCAATATGCTTATAAGGGAAATAGTATAAATATTGGTCAAAATATAACGGATATTGTTAGTTCCTTGCCCCCTTTGGCTGCGGTGCAACTCTTTTAATGGCTCCTACTGGTGTGGCAGCTAACAATATTGCTGGACAAACTATTCATTCAGTTCTAAGAATAAATATTTTAAAGGGGAGGAACTTTCAAAGATTTAGAAGGTGAATCCAAAATTGCTTTTGAAGAAGAATTAAAAGATGTGAGGTTCGTTATTATTGATGAAGCCAGTATATTGGGTTTGAATTTGTTTTTCAAAGACGACCACCGCCCCATCCAGTACCGAAACCCTTATATTTTATGTCTATAGTTATGCATAATCCCTACTTTAACACACGCAGCTAACTCAGGAATAGGTATCTACGTTAAGTGATTGTTGAAGTTGCCTGACACTGGTAATAGCATTGGAGGAAGGGATTGACCCCCCCCTGATTCGCTCTCGTAGTTATGCCACTGCGTCAGAATAATAGTGAATAATCAGCAGCATATAATGGATAATCTGAGCACTTGGAATACTATGAACCTAGACAGTCATCAACCTATCTGCATTTTGGGATAAAATAATTGAAAATTCTCTAAAACTAAAATAGTGAAGTCTCTGGTGTTAACAAAATTAAATTTGTGTTATAAAAAAAATGAAATATTTTGTGTTTGCTAAATTAGGCCTATGAATAATGAATCATCATCATCATCATCATCATCATCATCATCATCATCATCGTCGTCGTCGTCGTCATTGTTATTATTATTACTATTATAAAACGGCAATATTATAATTAATATATTACATAATTTTATATGAGCGGTGCTCTATTAATATTATATAATATTAAAATAAATATTTTTGAACCAAGTAAAGTTACATGCAACGGAAAATGCCACTTAATCCACCAGATGGGGCCGCCGGAGTAGGTCTACTGAAAACCCCTCTTAACAACAGATGCACCTTTTTAGTGGCCATGAAAATAACGTTTCTTGAAGTGACGTGTAAAAACAGGTAGACGGACGACTACGCCCCCGTTCAGTACCGACAACCCGAATATTTTGTCTAATTATTATGCAGTTTCATTTACTTGAATATATTTTGTACGCCTACAACATAACGTCCAGTTCCATAAAAGCTAAAATCATAATCAGAAAACTTTCGTTTTTCATTCTGCATTTTTTTACACTGTCTTAGACTTTTGATCAGCTTGTTTTAATAGAAACTTGTAATTTTCACATTATTTGAAACGTATAATTCATCTAGATGTCGACCGTCTGTAATTTAAAATCCGTTAAAAGTAAGTACGATTTATGAAATTTAGCTCTGTTGAAGCTTTACATGTTTTGATAAAGTCTTGGTAACATAAAATACAAAATGTGATATGTCTACTCGTTTTATCAAAACCACCTAACAATACTATGAAATCTCGATTGGAACCAATGTACTGTAATTTTATTAAATAAATTTGGATAAATAAGAAATACTAATCTAGTAGCATTGCGTTCCCCAACTAAAAATGAACAACTGATAGGACTAATTTTTGCACAAGTATGAGAAATTACGTAAATGACAGACAGGGCTGCACCTGTTGTAAAAATTAAGTAACATCGGCTACGCGGGTAAAGCTCGTTAAAAATATAATATAGGATACGTACCACACAAAACATATATTTCTAAGTTAATGTTCCAAAGACAATATTTTTAAACAAATCTGTTAATCCCCAGTCGAATATTGTAAGACATTTTGAGCTAACGAGAGTTAGCTCCACAATTATCTCACTTTATTTACCTTGGTTGTTGTATGTACTAAGTTTTAAACCATCAAAATTGTTGTTTTCTAAAATATATTCTGTCTTTCTTACATTATACTCTCTACAATCATAATTATTGTCGCTGCAAAGTATATTATTGTCGCCTTTAAATTAAAAACTCCAGTTATGGAACTAAATAAATATTCATAAACCAATTTACATACTAATGTGGTTAGTGTAAATGAAAATCATTAATCGTTTGATGCGAACGGTTTAGATTTCTCACATTAAGTGCTAACTAGACATTAAGCCAGTAATAAATGATATATTTATAATTTAAATCTCAAGTTTTACTGCTTGTACCATGTTATATTGGCCTAGTTTATAGCCTATGGTATATAGCATTCTTGATTCAGTTCATAAAAATAACTAAATATAAATTTAGAACGAAATTTTGTAATAATTACAACTATTATACAATAATATAATGACTTTACAAGTTGTATTTGTACCAGAATTACATCTAGCATTTTGTAAAATTTTGGAACATGTTTATAAAAATTACATCTAACATTTTGGAAAATCAATGTGTAGGGCCGTAATTGTTTTCGCCATTTCAGATTTGTAATGTCTTATTTTGTAAAGGTGACCGTATTAACGTTAAATTTAAACAGAATCCATCTGAAAATCTTAATTTGATATAACCTGTACTATTTAATATAGTCCCAAATTATGGCACTGTCTCCATAAGAACTTAAAAAACATATTTTAAGTGAATAACAATCACACTTTTAAGATAGTGTCAAGCTCCTCAATTATGTACAGTTTAATTTATTAAAGGTTTAGTGAATATGGTTTGTGTCTGGCTAATACGTAAAATGTCTGTTGGAATGTGGTAATCTGTCCGAGATTTGTGGACCACAAAACAATTAAAGTATAAAGTTTTTATTGTACCCAAATTTTTAATTTGAAGATGTGCCTAAAATACACCCTCTTAACCCTTAAGGTCTGGAACTGTGCAAAAGCTGATAGCCCCGCTGTGTCAATAGTAGCTTATTCGAACACTTCACTTCAGTAATCGTGGAGATTACAAAAGATCAAGAAATGAGTAATTTAATATTAAATCGTTTTTAATTACGGAAACATTAATATAGGTATGTAATTTATCAGAGCTTCGGCTAGAAAAATCCTGAATTACTAAAGAAAGTATATGAGAAACATAATATCTGTATGCTGTTAGAGACAAAGAACAATTAAAACAAAAATAAAAAATTAGATTTTTAGCCAAAACGTTTTTTGTCCTTTTAGGGTTTGGCGTCTTTTAAAGCTCAAAAATGTCTTAATTATTTCGTGTTTGGACCCATTTTGAAGGAAATTGAATATAGAATCCAAAAAATGTATCATAACTTATGTAAAATCTAGAATACAAATTTTCCTAGTTTTGTCGTTCAATGCCTAGTAGGTGACTCATCGAAGCGCCATTAAAGGCAGGTCAAACTGGTCGCGCGTGTGTGTGTGAATACGCGTTGGTGGGCGAGGGTCTCCTAATCTCTTAGGTGCCTTCCGAAAACGTAAGGAGTATACGCGTGATAAATGTACAGCTAGCAAAGGAGAGGCAGTAATAGTGGAGACGATAAGCTAGAAAATTGATTGGAAATAGGACATAAGTTCCGATCCAAAAGTGCCAAGACAAAAGTTCCATAAAGTTTAAGTTCCAATTTCAAATAATTGTTTATCATTACTATTTTGTTTCCGAACAACAGTAAGTTAGTGTTATTATAAATTTTTTCATAACCTACTTAAACTACAAAATTTAGAGCTTCAAAATGTATCTTAATTTCATTAAAAATTGAATTTTGATCCGATATGGCCGAACTCATTCAGAAGGGCAAGACAGTTTATTTACATTTCTGTGGTTTCCTGTATTACAAACATTCATCGAATAAGGAAACTGTCTATTGGCGTTGTAGAAGGAAAAATGAGTGCCCTGCTCGAGTTTCAACGGAAAGTAATGGACACGAAATTATTGTTCGTAAAGGTGGTGACGCTACTGCACATACACATGCTCCAAATCGCGAAACTTTCGATATTTCCATTGATGAGGTTCCAGAGAATTTTCTTCCAGTAGCCGAATATTTCGAAGTGACATATGTACGTGGTAGACCAACCAGAGGTAGAGGGAGAGCGATTCCTGTACGTTAAGCCCCAGAATTGTGGAATCAATATGATGCTGTTCTTGAAAGAATGGCACGAACTAATAATTCATCTGAAGGGTGGCATAATCGCTTTCAGGTAGTGGTGGGACGGTGCCATCCAAGCTTATATAATTTTCTGAAGGAGCTACAATATGAACAAGGTGACACAGAAAGCATGATACGACAACTCTGTCTAGGACAAAAAATAAAATATCCAACGTCAGCTCGTCGACGAAATTTTGAAGAAAGAATTTTTAACATTGTTCAGCGACATCAAGAATACGTTGATAATGATACAATCATAGATTACCTGAAAGCTATAGGCTATTATTTACATTTTTAAATTTATTTGGAAATTTTGTACTTTTGGAACTTTATAATAATGGAACTTTGTGCAATTGGAAAAATTAAAATTGGAACGTTTGTTTTGGAACTTTTGGACTGGAACTTTTGTCACCCAATCAATTGATCTTATACCTGTAAGTGACAGTATGAAATATGTCAGTGTAGTTTACAAGAGACGTTACAGTGAGAGCTGTTTATGCTGAAAAGATTTAAGGAATAAAGAAACAAATTTTATGATATGTTACGTAAAACATTAAATCAATATATAAACAGTAAAACAGTTTTACCTTTTTCTTTTCCGTCTGGTGGCCTTTATCCTTTACGAAACTCTATGCGTTTCGGGACATATGTCCCATCATCAGAAATATCGCTTGGTGAAGTTCGTCAATAGTTAAAATATTAAAAACAACTTTTTATACAACTTTACACATCACAATAAATATAAATAAAAACACAAAAAACACATAAAACCCCCAAACGTGAGAACACACGCGATATCGGTGGTGCGCACCACGAATTACTGTAGTCGACTTCTGTGCTCATGTTGTTATAGGTCGCGCACTATGGACCTTGTTTTGTATTCTTATCGCTGTGTCGTACAGTGGATTTGATTGGAAATTCAGTTGTTCATTAAGAAGGACCTCTTTTGTGTTTTTATCTTTATAAGCCTTACATATTTCGAATTCTTCGACAGCATTCATATAATTTCCTTTTCTGCATACGTGGAGGGGTTGAAAGTTCGTCATGCAAACGGTATAATTATGGTTTTTGTCCATCAGATGGCGCTCGTAATTTGAAACCCTTTTACTGAATTCTTTTTTAGGTAAATGTTCTTTAAAGCGTTTTTAAAGGGTCTACCAGTTTGGCCAATGTAGAAACTATCACAGTCGTTGCACATTATCTTATAAACGCCCGTCTTGTCCTCAACTGATTTTGAATTTTTAGGTAGGAGTATCTTATTAACGTTGTTATTAGTTCGGTAAGCCATTTTTATATTTACCTCACCGAATATTTTGTTTAAAATTTTGGGTAGGGTGTTACCATATTCTGATGCTACATACCTAACTCTATTTCTATTATTTTCTTGTAATTCTCTGTTGTTTTTCTTTTTTCGGTGTTTCTTGACTAAACTTTCCACAATTGAACCTTTATAACCATTGGCCTTAGCTGTGTATTTGATCGTGTTTAGTTCTTCATGAAACTCTTTGTCTTCCAATGGTATGGAAAGTAATCTATGTATTAAACTATGATATGCTGCCATTTTTTGAGAAAATGGGTGATGCGATTCAGCATTTATCGTGAGATCCGTGGTTGTCGGCTTCCGGTATATTTGATATTGAAATTTTTCATCCAGTTTTGTAATTGTCAGGTCGAGGAAGTTAAGTTTATTATTTACCTCCGTCTCAAGTGTGAACTGTATTCTCGTATCTTCGTGTGCACGAAGTATGTGCACGTTAAATTCTCATTCTTTCACATTGGAGGAGGCAAACAAACGCACACGCTTGTTCAAGTATGTATAACTTAGGCCTATAATGTATATATAAAAAATTAGTTTGTTTCTACAAAGGTGCAATATACATAAAATTATTAATGTTATTTATAATATGTTAGCAAAAAAATATATGTCTTCGGCATATAAATTGTACATTACTATGTGCACATTTTATACACTTTACAGATATAATCTGCATCGTCAGATGTTTAAATACATATTAACGAAACTAAAATATCCTGATTGTTTATGAAAGAGAACCTTGATAAAATCATTTATTAAAAATTCCATTAATTGCAAATAGTTGTTTAACTGCATCCAAACTAATATAAACAATATTTTGTATGTGTGTGTGTAAGGGAAAACCGTGAATACGGTTCTACTTAGTACGCTAAAAGCCATTTAAAAATATTATCAGAAGTTAAGGATCAATGAAACTAAAATCAATTTAAAAGTAGGAAGGAGAACAGCGGAATCAAATTTACATGCTCATAATCCGTGACTGCTGCACCGTTACGGGAATCAGCTAGTACAGTAAATGAGATTTACGGATCGGGGAAAGCTGGAACGTCAGCTTTCTATCCTCACAAACGGAATATGTTCCACATTGAAAAGTGGATTAAAATTTTCCGCTATGTCAACAACATGTATTTTACTTTTATCTTGAAAAGTCAACTTTACTGTTAAATTTTCGTTACTCTAATGTTTTCGTGGTATTTTAAATCATTTGCGTGAATTATTTAAAACTTTCCAAGAGATTCATGTACGCTGATCAGAAATTATTTCAAAGTTTACCTGTATACCACTGACGTGAAAATAAGCTGTCTGGGGCATTTTAGTGTATAAACAAAGTTATTCATCAATGCGTATTATACTTGGTGAGTGTTATCAAATATTTACATATTGTACGCTTATAACTTGTATACCGGTTATTGCTATAACTGTTGAATGCGTATTTTGTACCTGTTTAAGGTACGGAAATCATTTTAACACAAGTTTGAATATTTATTTATCTGTGCTAATAGCGGTGAGTGTCAACTTCTCTGGTATGCAGTAATTATCCAGATGTTCTAAGACCACTGTCCGTAATACGTCTGTGACTGTAGTATAAGAAGCAAGTTCGGCAATAATGGAATAGTTTACGTTATCGTGATAATAGATTTTATTTTGGTACGACTTTATTTTATTTTTTCATTTTATGAAAAAGGATTTAGTGAGATTTCTGTGTTAAATGCTTCTCGGCATACGGGCTAATGCAAGATCAAGAATACTTGGAAAAAATGGAAGACGGCAAACGCCAATCAGTGAAGAAGAAGCGGCAGACGTCAGAGAGAAGAACGTGAACGGGAAGAGGAAGAATGGCAGAACGAGAAAAGTAAGTAGGGGCCAGTGGACAATAAGGAAAGCAGAAGATATTAAATTATTAATCATATCACCGACAGATCAAGTATTAGGAGACAGATGAAGAACAGAACCTTCTTCGAGGTTAGTTGATTGAGAAGTAACTGGAACACTTAAAGTAAAAGAATTAATAGTAACAACAATATAAGAATATAATAATAACAACAAAGATCAGGAACTGTGAAATTTGAAAGAATTAATTACCAATATAAGAGAGAAACAAACTAAACTGGGAAAATTGATATACTAGGAATTGATATGTGGGAAAACATGGGAATTAATATATTCGTGTATACATAAAGTAAAGACAAGTATGTCAAAGCATAATAATAGATGAAAGATGCATAGGTAAGTATAGATGATAGCTCAGTAAGATGAATCAGTAACTAAAAACGAAAAGGTCACCCAAATTAGAACAAGGAAAAAGCGACTTTTTCTCTAGTAAGAGCAGCTTTAAGATAAGGTAGGTGTTGACCCGGCTACGAATAAATTAATGACGAAGGATCCAACCTGTGAGGTTGTGGAAGACTAGTCAACTGATTAACCTGACTACATTCTCTTATGAAATGAAGGTTAATTTGCGCCGCTCCAGTGGCTGTCTCCTAGACTGTATGATCTCCTGGAGATCAATTACGAAGATACGCCGCTGCGTCCGATTGTGAGAGTGTAAGTGAGTCAGGAACGTATGCTTTTGCTAAAGATCTAACAGATCTACTTTAGCCTCACACCGGAAAGACGATATCTTAAATTTGGGACTCCAAACATTTTGTGGAAAAATTTTAATTCCTCTGGATTGGATCTGACGACATCTCGATCTGCTTCGACATGGTGTCCTGCTCACGATGGTATCTCTGAGCATATCGGCTAACTGTTTTTGGCAGACATCACGGCTTTCTTTGACCAGGGCCGAATGACTACATACTGCCGGCGGGATTGGTCATTCAATGAGCAGACGTATAGAGTCTCCATCGGAAGCCCTCTTGAGTCCCGTGGTGGCCAATTTTTTCATGGAAATACGGAAATACTTTAATTAGTTGCGCTGATATTTACACCCTGTAAGCCGAATTGTTAGTTCCGCTATGTGAACATAGCGGAGGACGGTGGGAAAACGTTTCCGTTGTGTCTGGACTATTTTAACAGCATCAGCCAGAATATACAGTTCACTATCGAGAGGGAAAGAGACGGCAACCTGGCGTTCTTGGACGTGTTGGTCCTAAAAAGGATCGTGGGTGGCCTTGGTCGCAAAGTTTCTAAGACAACTATGCACACTAACCGCTATTTGCTTCGTACCTCTAATAATCATGCTACAGAAGCGCACTTTAAGAAAGACGTTGTTGGACGGAGGGTACATATACACAAATCTCTGAAGAGGAGTTTGGACATACGGATACGCCACTGGAGAACCGGCCGGGTGGAAACGGCAGGTGGTTGGTACGGCGTTATTGCCCTACGTCAAGAGTCTGACAATCTACATCGGGAAGTTGCTCAGCGGTGTGGGGTGCTTTCTGTTTACTTGCTGACAAAGAAAATCCAACAACTTCTGCGACCGGTGAAAGACGTCAGGGATCCGCTCTTCTTGTGCGGGATATACAGAGTGCCGTGCGGTAAGCTGTATATTGGCACTATGAAGCGCAGGGTAAACACCCGCGTGGCAATTTAAGCATGTAGAAGACTACCGTTTGAGCTAACCGGAGAAATGTGCTGTGGCCGAACATGCCGTGTCCTACGAATGCCACACGATCCTGTTCGGTGACCTTCTTCTCGACTCTGGTGTTGCTGCTTGGAGAGGGAGGCCATTCAAATCCATAGCATGACGATAGCAGCATGAATAAGCGCGAAGTGCTTAATGCAATCTGTGTTGTATGTCCCAGAGAAACCTCAAGGTATCCGAGTTTAAGCCACTCCTGCCCGTTCCTCTGACAAGTAGAGCCATTTGCTTTAAAGCAGGTCTATAAAGACTTGAATATGCTACCCTACGTTAGTTCAGTATATGCCAATGGATACAGAAATTTTTCCTAGGCCTACACAGTATGAGGCGAGATCGGCTGTAAAATTTACGTGGAAGTCGTCTCACGCTGCTTACAAGAATCAAACACCGAGTCCGCTTCTCAACAGACAAGAATAAATTCAACTCTGGCAGGTAGCCGGAGTCCCTTATCGATTGCGCTTTGCAACTTTCTTTTATCCAATGCGGCCATGCATCAACAGACTGGTGGCAGATACGCGCCGACGATCATGTTGTCCATATCCGTGCTAACCGGTAGTGGAAACAGTTGGTCCAGTCAAGCAGACGCTCGCTTGTGAATTGTCTGAGTGTGGGTATGCCTACGCCAGGTAAGTTGATGATGAAGGTGTAAGCCGAAGTGCTTGTCTTCCTTGAACCAGCGCAAGAAAGGTCTGCCGATTCCAGACGCAGTCACCGATCTTTCCGGCGCTTAGAGAATAGCACCGCGGCATTCTTGGTTGTGATATGGCCACTTTACAATTATCAGTCCATATCGCGCTAGCAGAGCAGTCGTATGATGGGCCAATTAGTGTTACGATCGCCGGCGAATAGCGCCGTTTCGTCCGCAAAGAGAGCTGTCTGGACTCCTGGGTGTACCATAAACGTAGATGGTGAACACTCCCTTGAGGGTCTCCAGGAATGACTCATCTCTCGGAACAGACATAATCATTTACTTTCACGCAGAAAGTCCTCCCATCAGAAAGCTAGCGATAAATTGAAGGTAGCAATCTGAGAGCTGGACTTCCTGGAGTTTTAAAAGTCCATTGTTCCGCACATCGTTAAAGGCTTTCTCTACATTCAGAAAAAAACCTACTGTCTGCTCTGTTCGTAACCAGGCGCCTTGTTACGTAAGTTTTTCACACTCCCTAGTCTTACGAGGGGCTTGCTAATGTTTTTCGCGCCACTGAAGAATACCATCGTCTGTACGCCCGAAACGTGTAGTTATGCTGAGTTTGCTGTTGAGTTTTCAGATTGTTGTAACTACAATTTGTAAAGCTAAGAATATTTTAGTTGTACTGGTGGTGTGTGTACTAAACAGCGTTGCCTGCTTTGTGGTCAGCATACACCACAGCTTAGTTACAGTATGTGGTCAGCATAGTTACATCACATTGTGTTAAGTTATTGCATCACTGACATTAACAAACTACTAACATTTTCTTATTACTCTCAACGTGAATGGTATATATATAATAATAATTGTGTTTTGAAGAAGAAAATGATGTAAATGTTGGATAAATGTGGTTAATAAAATTTAAGTTTATTATGCAGTGTTTGAAACGACTTTTGTTTTAACAGCTGAAGTTTCATTACGACATTAAACGTCAGTCGTATTTTCTTGTGTAATATATTTACCTAAGTAGGTGTCTCTATTTGTGTTAGAGTTCGTGTCTCTACTTGTGTTAATGGTCTCTCACTCACTATAATTTGTAATTTGTTTTACACTAAACGCCTTCTATTATTAACAAAATATTTAACTTATTTGTAATAAACTAATAATAATGGTAATAATAATAAAATGTTAAGGAATAAAAACAAGTTAAAAAATAATTAATTAACGGTAGATTTAAAAGGCTATAATATTTCCAAAAATTCACTTACTTTATTGTTATTAATAATATATAGGCCTACTATTTCTCCTTCTAATAAAAGAACGCTATTATTATTATTATCACTACTTAGTTTAGACAAAATTTATAATAAAAATAATCCTCTCGTCCCCCTAAACCACGTGCCTCTTATAGCATCTCTCTCTTCTCATTTACGTAATTATCACAATCACGGTGCATAAAAACGGATGTAACCCGGAGTATTTTAAATTATAACCGCAATGAGACTTAGCTTGTTTACTTCTAAACAATTCGAAGAAGTGGAAGCCAGTATTACGCAATAACGTGAACGAAGGCTATTAGTAAAACCGAATTAAATGAATTAACTCATTTTGCGGCAAGAAATGTAGATTCGGTTTATTTTAGTGAAGTTAATGTATGAATTTTAATTTGACATAATATACTGTTGGTATCAGGCTACATTTAATTTTACACCATATAAGAATCTGAAACATTAAGGATGGTACTTCATAATATTCGACGTCTAATCATGAGTTCGTAATGGAATTAAAAGAATATGATAATGGGCCAGTTCAGTTACAATTATTGTAAGGAGAAGGAAAGTGATCTCGTGCAAAACCAATTGGTTTAGTAATGGAATCAACATTAAATTACAGTTCCACTAGTGGGTTCGTGTTTAATATTTCCTTTGTTTCTAGGGCTTTGATGTTTAATATGGGTTTTCTCATTTTATTTTCACGTCATGAGCTACACCGATGATTTACTAAAACAAGATACCCAAAACGTTTCTTACACATACACTGTAGTAGATGTAGTATCAAGTCTACTGTATGTAGTCTACGTACATATGCCAAGCAAGTTTTCTGATATTATTCAAAAGCCGCTGCGACATTTGTAATCAGCGCACCCACGGAGTAGTGCAATACCACCTGGCAGGTATTGTGATAAAAAACATGGAGCACACTACATATTTACAACTTTGTAACACCGTGACTAAAACTGGTGATTAGTTACACAAACGTTTATAAAAATAAAAAAACATAGTTTAATAATTCAGTGTGTTTAGTGAATGTTTCTAGTTCCTTCTTCCGCCCGATTCTTCTACTTCCATTCTGTTTCCTAATTTAATAATTCATTGTGTTTAGTGAATGTTTCTAGTTCCTTCTTCCGCCCGATTCTTCTACTTCCATTCTGTTTCCTCCTACTTTTTTACTTTGTTCTTGTTATCGCTGTCGTTTCCGTTCTTGTGCTTGCTGTTGCACTTCATCTACTATTCCTCATTCTTCTTCTTTTTATACTCCCGTCCTCAGTCCTTTCCATTTCTTGTTACTGTTCGTGTTGTCGTGTTCATATTGTTGTTATAATGGCGCCAAGAAGAAGAGGCGCCGTGGAAAACAAAGGCGCTTCCTACTTCTTTTTCTGACTTCGACCCGACGTATGTAGTGTAACACTACATAGTACGTGTAGTCTACTGTCACTCACCGGAATCGAAACTCAAATAGAGGACTGCACTGCTAAGTTATTTTCATTGGATACATCCAAACGGCAGTCTGGATTTCTGATCAGCTAGAGTAATAATACAGTTGGGACAATCGGATATACACACGCGGCTGGAGTGTTAAAATGATTGAACAGTTCCAGTGAGTGAACACCAGCTGATCTTGTGGATAAGCAATTTTGAATATACAGTGTTGCCGATCTGTCCGTGTTGACAAGACAAGAGTCTTTGAAGGATAATTCAGTAGAAACTTTTGACGTCTAAGCTGTAAGTCACATCATTCCGGTATTGCAATAAAGTCCAAGAATTGGGTTAGTACGAAAAGCCTTAGCGGCATAATGGATTCCTGCGTTCTAGCATATGGTTTTTAGTTTAGTCTATCTGAAGATTACTCTGTGTACCAATATTTCATTTGTGAAAGGATCACGTGTGTGTATAAGAGCAGCGGCATTTCTCAATATGCTCCTCAGCTAATGTGGAAGATTCATGTAATTGCAATGAGTGCTAATTTACATCTATCAGCCTGGTCTTCAATATGCCTTTGCCATTTTAATCGACTGTCGAATAGTAGCCGCTCTAACCGCCCACAAATCAACTGAAAGCTGTTTCTCAACAACACCATGAGGCCAAGATTACGGCTTCGACTACTACTACTACTACTACTACTACTACTACTACTACTACTACTACTACTACTACTACTACTACTACTACTACTACTACTACTACTACTACTATATAAGCTATATATTATTTATCCTGGTAAAACGTAAATTCATGCTCTAAACTTGGCAACTAACGCGCGTGTGGTGCAATCTATATATTAATACGTGAAGAGAAAACTTTGTACCCCTTTTTAAGCATATTGCGCGCACGGAGGAGTGTGAGATTTGGCATAGTTAAAGTTTATATGGAGAAGGAGTGCAGAAAGCTACAATTTATATATAATATGTGTTACAAATACATTAAATTAAATTAAATAAAACCTTCCATTGCACTTGAAAATTCATTTAAACTTTTTCAAACAATGGTAATTGTTAAAAATAAAATAATTTTGTTGCCAGGCAATAGAATTATAATTTTTTCATTTTAGTGTACGTTCATACTGCCAATGTTAAACACATAATAGTCTGTCGTTTGTTTACGTTCATACTGCCAATGTCAAACACATAATAGTCTGTGGTCAAACAGTCGCACAGAGTAGAGATTGTCGCCAAAGAATTTTAAAAATGTTGCCAACAAATAATTACTGACAGATTGACTGAATGAGCTGTGAATTTTGTGTGATTTCAAATGTTCCTTTTTCAATAGTCTGTGGAGTGTATGTCAAGGCAAAAAAGCGTTTATTTTATATTTTGTATATTAGATATCCGTGTTTTACATATTAATGTGCAGTTGAAAGTAAATACAGCTTGCTAAATATACACCTGTTGCAAAAGGAAAATTTTGTAGCAGCAATTTGAATTGACTTACTCTCGCCTAATTATTATTGGTGGTTTCAAAAAAGAGAGTACGTTTTATTATTTTTCAATTAAACCCTGTCTAATCTTAGTTTCAGTAATTTCATTACATGTTTTTTTTTTACATTCAAATATTCGCACCTACTTCCATTATGCCTCGACATAGAACATTGACGGGTCGGAGTGAGAGACAAAGAAGAAGAAATATATATTCGCGTGAAAGTCAAAATGATAATAGACCAAATGCAAATTTAAATAGTGTAAATAGTATACAAAATGATGAAATTATTTTGAGGGATACATTTAAATGCGCACTGAATGTCATTCCAAGAAATTTTAATACTTTTGATTGTGGATTAATGCATTTACAATGCAGGTTTTGCAATGCAAAACATTTCGAATCTGAGGTCACTTTAGGTGAAAGGACTGCACTCACTTCATGTTGTCATAAGGGTAAAGCAATATTACCGGCCTTAAGTCAAAATGAATACTTTAAATCATTGTATGATGGACTTACTTCAAATGAACCTTCAATAAAAAGAAAGTTAAAAAATTATTTTGAAAACATTCGTAAATACAATTCATCATTTGCTATGGTTAGCTCAAAAGCTAAAATTTCGGATACAGTTACGCGTGGAGTGTATCATTTTAAAATACATGATGTTTTTTATCACAGATCAGGTCCAATGACTGCTGGATATGGTCGCTCACCATGTTATGCGCAATTATATATTTATGATGTTGACACTGCTGTCAATTATAGATTACGTGAACACTTTAACCAAACATGCAATAACAATATAATGCGCGAAATCTCTCTTGAATTGGAACGCATTAATCCTTTCGTTCAGTCATTCATTGCAATGAAAGATCATTGTCAGAGAGTTGAAAATCAAAATAAAGAAATTTGTATGCTTATTAAAGTAAATCGTGATTTAGATCTACGCCGTTATAATGATGCAGTTCAAACTGATGTAGCAGTAATATTTAGTACAGTTGATGGTGAGACACCCTTTGAACGAAATATGGTTTCGTTTTCAAAAGTTAATGGTACCATTAAAAATACCTCTGTTTTGGATTCATCATTAGACCCTTTAGCGTATCCATTACTTTTTCCAAATGGTGATACTGGGTGGCATATGAATATTTCTCATAATGTACCAGCTACATCTAATTCAAGAGCGCCCAGAAATAAATTAACCATGCTTCAGTATGCAGCCTATCGACTTGCAATTAGAGAAGATTTTAGCATGTTGCACCATTCACAAAAATTATTTCTGCAGTGGATAGTTGATATGTATGTGAGAATAGAGGGCACAAGGTTAGATTTCATTCGACAAAATCAAACAAGTCTTAGGTCTGAAGTTTACAACAATTTAACAGATTATTTAGAATTGAACCCCAATGCCAATAATGTTGGCCGTAGAGTAATTTTACCATCTTCATTTAATGGATCTCCAAGAAATATGTATCAGAATTATTTAGATGCAATGTCAATTGTACTACATTTCGGAAAGCCTTCTTTGTTTATTACAATGACTTGCAATCCAAGTTGGCCTGAAATAGTTAGCAATATTGGTGTAGGTGAGTCAGCTAATTTTCGACCAGATATTGTTGTGCGTGTATTCAAGTCCAAACTGAAAGCATTAATTGAGGGCCTTACACTAAAAAAATCTTCGGTAAAATTGAAGCACTCATTTATACAATTGAGTTTCAAAAGAGAGGATTGCCTCATGCTCACATTTTACTCTCTTTAAATGAGCAAGATAAAATTGTTAACGCTACCGATATTGATAAATTTGTATCTGCGGAGATTCCTAACATTCAAACATTCCTACATTATATGAATATGTTGTAAAACACATGATGCATGGTCCATGCGGTGTACTTAATCCAAATTCTGTATGTATGAGAGATGGAAAATGCACAAAAGATTATCCAAAACGATTTAATGAATTTACATGTGAATCATTAAATGGATATCCATTATACAGAAGGCGTGATAATGGTATTAATGCAGAGGTTCGCGGTAGTTGCCTCGACAATCGTTATGTTGTACCATACAATCCGTATTTACTTGCCAAATTTAATTGCCATATAAATGTTGAAGTTTTGCACTACAGTTAAAAGTGTTAAATACATTTATATATACGTGTACAAAGGCTATGACAGTGCATCTGTTGAATTAGGTTCAGAGAGAAATGAACCAGGTCAACAAATACAAATTGATGAAGTTAAAAATTTTTTAAATGGCCGTTATGTCGGATCAACTAAAGCTGTATGGCGCATCCATGAATTACCAATGCATTTTCAATCACATGTCATCGTTAGACTTGGCATTCATTTACCGCGTAGACAGAATGTTTACTTTCGAGAAGGGCAAGAACGTCAAGCAATTGAAAATGCAAGAAAAACAAAATTATTAGCATTTTTTGAATTGAATCGATCAGATCCATCAGCGCATGAATATAAGTATATTGAAATTCCTTTGCATTATGTGTGGGAAGATTCCCGAAAAAAATGCAAGAAGAGAAGGCGTGGAGGTGATAAAATCATTACACGCATATATGTAGTATCACCAAAAGACATCGAACTTTTCCATTTACGATAGCTTTTATTACATGTCTGTGGTCCAAAATCATTTGAGGATGTTAGAACATACAATGGAATTATACACACTTCTTTTATTGAAGCGTGCCATGCTCGCGGCATTGCTTCAAATGATAATGAATGGCGCGAATGTTTAAATGAAGCAAAGGAATTACATTCACCAAAACAAATGCGAAATGTATTTGGTTACATTTGTGCATTAAATGTGCCAGCCAATGCATTGGCGTATGGAATGAATTTAAAGTATATCTTAGTGAAGATTTTTTGAGAGATTACAACGAAGAAGTATCCTTTAATACAGCTCTATTAGAAATTGAAGATATTTTGAATGTTCATAATTTGTCATGTCAAGAACTTGGTTTACCTGTTCCCACGTATTCGCAGAGAACAGACGAAGCAAATGCTATTGATCCAATAGAACAAGAGTTTCTGTTTTGTGAGCATTATAAAACTGAAAATATTAAACAGCGTAATCTAATTGATCGTGTGATTCGTGACGTTTTGCACCATGATACTGGATCTAATGTTTTTTGCCGCTCATGCAGGTTGTGGAAAAACATTCACACAAACAGCAATCATTCACAAATTAAATTCGCTTAATCTTAGTTGCATTGCAACAGCGTTCAGTGGCATAGCTTCAACTCTATTACTTGGAGGTAGAACTTTACACAATGTGTTTAAATTGCCTATACCCATTTTGGAAAATTCTTTAGCGAATATTACCGCAAATAGTAGCTATGGACGTTACATAAATTCATCATCATAGATAATTTATTGATGAAATTTCTATGTGGCAACTGCAAGTGTTGAAAATCATAGATAGATTATTGCAGGATCTATGCGATGAAAATGATAAACATAAACCATTTGGAGTGAAAACGATACTTCTGTGCGGTGATTTTCGGCAAATCTTACCAGTTGTCCCACATGGATCACGTGCAACTTTAATTGAAAATTGTGTCACGAGTTGGCATAAATTTGTTTATTTTCATAAAGTAACGTTTACTCAAAATATGAAAGCCTTACCAAGTGAAATAGAATTTGTCGAATTCTTAAAAAAAATTGGTAATGATGAAGCCCCACAATTCCCTCAGTTTGGTGAAAATATTATTGAAATACCTCAGCAATTAATAGGAGATGAAAATAATATTATTAATGAGGTGTATGGAAATATTTCCGAAAACATACTCTCAGATAACATATTGAAGTCAGTTATTTTAGCACCTAAAAATGATGATTGTACTTTTAGTAATACTGATATACTTAATCGAATACCAGGTGAACAGAAAACATATCATAGCTACGATAAAATAATTTGTGATGATGACAATGAAATCAATAACTATTCCAGTAGAGTTTTTGAATTCTTTGACTATTAGTGGTTTGCCACCACATAAGTTAGTACTGAAAGTTAATTGCATCGTTTTACTGATCAGAAACTTAAATACAAAGGAAGCATTAGTCAATGGAACAAGAATGCGCATCAAGTGTATGCATCGTAATGCTATTGATTGCGAAGTTTTAACTGGAACCGCACGTAATAAGATAATTTTGATTCCACGTATAAATTTAACATATTCCGGTACTGTTTTACCATTTAACTTTCAAAGAACTCAATTTCCAATTATACCTGCATTTGCGATGACAATAAATAAGTCTCAAGGGCAAACATTCGAAAAAATTGGAATTTTATTGAGGCAGCCAGTTTTTACACATGGTCAATTGTACGTCGCAGCAAGTAGAGTTCGATCATTCGATGGTTTGAGATTTTATATTTCCGAATATAATGGCCAAGGGCATTTAGCAAATGATGAAAGAATTTTTACAAAAAATATCGTTTACACAGAAGTTCTGAATCATTAAATTCACTTTCAAACTATTTTAAGTTCAATGGACAACATTTATTTTTTTAACCGCCCGGTTTTTTTTTATGTAATGAAAAATATATGAAAAAATACGAGGCACGTATTTTTTATTTCATTTTTTATTTTGTATTAATTTTTTATTTAAATTTTATATAATTCGAAAAAGATAGGCAAAATAACTGTGTAGCCTTGGCGAAACCTGGTCGGTATGGCAATAAAAAAACCCAAGGAAATGTCAAAAAAAGCGTTATTGCTTTTTAAATATGGCTTATCCAAGCTAAACCTCATTTTTCCTATCTTGCATATTTTTCAAATAACTCGAAAATTAATGCATAGAAAAAAGATTTAAAAATTATATAAGCTTTGTAGCAGATAATCTTCAAACTGTTTTCAAATTTTGTACCTTACTAAAAATGAAATGTAATCCACTGGAATTGAAAACAATGTATCTTATACTTCTATGAATATCAAATCTCATTTTTATTAGCGTTTATTTGATTCAATAATAACATGAAAAAATTAAAACTGACAATGCATTATATATCAAAAAATAAATACGAATACAAGCTGTAATTGTGTTTTTTTTCAACTGTTACTAACATTAGATTTTAAATTTCATAGGTATTGCAGGGAATTAAGGCAAACAACACACGCTAATAACGTATTTGTACACGCTCGCAGCTGATGTAATAGAACAAAATTCAAAAAAATTATATGCAATGATTATAGATATATACTCCTTGACCAAAGAACCTCAATAACGTTCAAACTTAAAAATTTAATGAATTACGGTCGAATTTCGACCACTGGGCGACCACTAGTTCCACATTAAAGCATCGATTCTCGTTTAACTAACATCACTAACAACTGGATTAAATCCTATCAAAATCCTGGTCTGTGGAACCCGACAGGTTTTCAGAAAGCATAAATTACTTTCCATGAACCTGGTGCTAAATTAAGCAATTGGTTTAATCTGTTTTAGGTATTCACACTAAGATGAAAGCTAGAAACTGTTCAGACAACATAAAACTGTAATTTTATTGTACATATATGAATTTTAGCCCTGTACGAAACGCACCTGGTCATCAATATAATAAGTTGTTTTGCAAACATTTTTTTTCTTTAATTTATTTTTTTGTCGTCATAAAAGAGTAATCAAAGCTCGAGTTGACAAGTCGTCTGTCAGATTTTAACAAAGTTTGATTTTGTTCGAACATAGTTCTGTCACATTTTGCTTCGCCTTTTCACGTACCATCGTCGATATAGGAAATATAAAGTCCATGTAGATTGCTTTATATCATTTTATGTCTCTTCTAGTATAACTAAAATTTTTATTTTCCATCTAAAATAAATTAAAATAAGTGTCTTTTATTAATGCATAATGCTGTTGTTTTATGTAGGCCTATGTCTCTCTGATTGTCTGATTTCTTAGCATTCCCCTTATCAATTCGGTGCCAACACAATCGTCGCTAATATTAATTATCTGGAGAATTATTTGAAGACATCTGTTAGGTAGCATGTTAAACAAAATATAAAGTGCAAATATTTTACTTTTAAACCTGCAAGATGCTATTAGAATGCTGCAAGATGCTTTTAAATCTTGTTTCCACTAATATTTTATTAGCGCACCATAAGGAAATACGTGACAAATTGTTTCACTATATTTTTGAAGTAATACGTAGCGTTGTAAACGTAATATAGACCTAAATGTTTGAGTGCGTGTAAACCAGCGAAATAAGTGGGAGAAAAGTAGAGAGAGAGAGAGAGAGAGAGAGAGAGAGAGAGAGAGAGAGAGAGAGAGAGAGACAGAGAGAGAGAGAGACAGAGACAGATAGATACATAGACAGAAAGGCTTACATGCATATGCGCGCGCGCGCACAAACCAATCCACCACTACCCCCCCACACACACACACACACACTCATAAGCTATATATAAAGACTCATTTTTTTCTAGTGACTGTAAAAAAATATACTACACTGATCACGCAGTGAAAATGTTATCATAATTTTTTTTTCTAATCTATCGCTGATATTTCGAAAGGTTTGTGAGTCAAAAGTCTGGATAGGCAAGAAGAAACAACATACTCGAACACCTCAGTTACACGCAAAAGCCTAAAAGTTAAATATACAAAGTCAAACAGGTTGTTATTTCGGTCCTGTAGTATGTAAAATTAAAGTGTAAATCATGACAATTTTGAGACATGAAACATTGATCGATTCGATCAGCTAGTCCATATAGTAGGTAATGTATACAAAGATTGTTCCCATGAACGTTTGGAAAATTTAAAAAATTTGCTAATTATTTCAAATGATTCCAAACAATAGTAGTAGGCTATCCCTGATATAAAATGTACAGTTTTCTTATTGATGTAGTCTTACTTGGTGTAGCCATTACACCCACAGTAGATATGTGGCGCTAGTCTAGACGACTCAAGTGTTTACAACCGCCCTTGCACGTACTTCATACAAGTTTTGAATATGAATAGGCGAATTTAATACGAATAGGCATAAGATTAATTGGGGATGTACTACGCCGGCTCTGTTGTATCGTCTCAAAAATTCTAAACGTTAATTTAGTTTCCAAATTATTGTTATGTCGTCAACACTCATAGCATAGTACTGCTTGCTTAGAGAACCTTAATCAAAAATATTACATAGAATTTTTTTACGGTCACGTATAAAAGTTTACACAAAATTTTTACGTATTCAAATTTAAATCGAAAACCCATTATATAGTTTTTCTGGTTGAACAGCCTCTGTAGG
The DNA here is from genome assembly GCA_034769895.1 of Magicicada septendecula. NCBI lineage: Eukaryota > Metazoa > Arthropoda > Insecta > Hemiptera > Cicadidae > Magicicada > Magicicada septendecula. The sequence continues at coordinate 306,358,733 of CM068367.1, read as the reverse complement.
CTACTTCAAGCAGTATACAATATTTACAATATTATATGTATGTTGTAGTTTTACGTATTCACGATATTGATAGGATACATCAACCTTGGTTCAATTTAATGCAGATTAGTGATCTCGTTTGCAACTAACAAACGCAATGGCTGTGGGATCGACTGAAGGTCACTACCTGATATGTCTGGAACTTGAACTTATTACTGGAACTATAATACAGTAGTCCTGTGCAACTTGCTTAGGTTAGATAAGTACCAAAAGCACACAAACTATAACGTTCCTACGTTATAATACCGGGAACCTGTGCTTCATTGGTTCTGGTCAATTACACAGGCTGCCATAGACTTAACCAACTTCTAATTAAACACATATAATAATTATAGAATTATAGAAATCTCTATGATTGAATTAAAATGGACATGGGTTCCTGTTGATGTATTCACTCAGTTTTGTGTGTTATATAATGACATCTCTTTATTATTCTATAACCTTAAAATCTCTACATAAGGTTTTCAACATAGCTAATTCTTAATTTACAGATTACAGTTTACAACATATATTTCAGAAGGGCCCTTAAAATAAGGAAGTTTATGTGTTTGAATTGTCTACGGATCCGGGATTCAAAACTTGTTTGTTAATAATGCTCATTTATTCATATGCTATCTTTCAACTTAAGCCATTTGAAGAATGGACTTTATTTAGCTTTTGCCATTTGAAGAATGGACTTTATTTAAACTTTAGAAACAGAGACACTCTATAATTTAAGCGTTACTTTCTACTACACATATTTTTAAGCATATTACATACTACTGGTTACAATTAGTGACTACTCTTAAAAGTCTTGAAGTGTTATTTAAATTGTCTTTGGTACATTTTTTATTTGAATATTCCTTAATCACGGAAGACTGGCTTCCGCGTCACCTTATGGTATCCTGATTTTGATTCAGATTAGGCTCCTCGGTCCTTGGGGTGTCTACTGATGGTCTGTCGTCATTGTAGTTTCCGTTGACGTTGAAGTTCCTGAAGTGAGTTCGGTGATTCTGAGGCTGGTACTCTCTTCTCGGATGTCTGGTAGAAAACTTCGTTAGTAGTATAACTCATGTTAATGTTTGTTCCACAGATATGCACTTTACATAATTATTGATAAGGGGTTTTCACCTTAGATACCTAGTACCTATTTTATTTTAAATACATTGTTCTCTTACAAATTAGTATGTAGAGATGTCATCACGCACACTAATTCATTTTTTTCTTTTATATTACATGTTTATATAGGACTCACTATTTACCGCTACATTACGTTGCACACTGTTCTTAGTTGAACTTAAAAGAAACAAAATATTGTTTTGTTTTGTGGCATCGTTCGGATGCGACCAGTTTACTGCGTGAGCGCTCCATCACTAGTACTGTACGTTTATTGGGAGAGGTAAAGTAACTTCGCGGAGTTTACGCTTTACCAGAAAAATAGTTTCGCCTTTTAATCGATATTTACCGTTTTAATCTTTGACACATTTATTATCCAAAGATACCCTTTACTTCAGAAATGATTATTGTATACAATTGTTTTTTCCTTGTTTATTTTTATGAGTTGCACTTTACTCATATTATTAGTTTTGTTTATGGGTTAATATGAGTGTTGATGCTGGTTACCGCCTGTCAATGCATGGTTAATTATTTAGGGTTGTTTCCTTACTTTTATACTCGCATTCCTTTCGGTTTTTAAATCTCTTTATTAAATCTTATTTCTGCGTTATTTTTAGGGATTTAAAGTTGGTTTAAATGTGCGATTTAAATCTAAATTTTCTCCTCTTTTTATTTTTTTTTATTTATTATATTTTTATTATTAATGAAATCGTCACATACTCCGCCGCTTAAAGAAGACACAGGGTGTTAAAAAAGGAGGTGATTTCTATGGGTTGTCTTGTCAGCAAAGAACTGGGAGTATGCTTGGCATTTCTGTGTGAAATTTCTCTCACCCTTTTCTCTTTTCAATTTCTTTAAGAGGTGCATGAGTCACTCTCAACTTACTTCTTACTATTATCAAGATATACAAACTAATGCTTAGAATACGTAAAATTCAAACGTCATGAAATATATTTAAAACACCCAAAATTCTTCTTAGTACTACTACTTAAGACTACTACCGGTTTTTTCTTTAGTTGTGAGTTACTCTTATTATAGAATTACTCTGCTATAGAATTACTCTTTAAGTAATCATTACTTAATTATTACTTATATTCGGTGTCAGCTGACTTCTCACATTTTAACAGGATCTAAGGTTGATCAGGCCTCATTCCTATTTATACGATTAGGTAATTAAGTGGTGACTCAATTACTCTGTAGCAGGTATAACTTTTAATACCTTTCTGTTTCCTTGCTCTCTAGCATTTCTTTTTCCGTGATAATACTTTATCTGGGAAATATGTGTTCTACGTACGTATTTTTGCGTAGTGGCTTCGTACAGGGCAACTGTTACTGGAGTTAAGTATTTGTAAATTTGGTAAGGACCACACCATCGGTATGATAGTTTGGAGGTGGTCTTATCAATTGCACTACTCGTCGGGTGTGTTCTATACATTACTAAGTCACCGACTTGGTACTTTACTACTTTATTATTATTCCTCTCGTAATATTTTCGAGATTTTCGTAAGTTCGCTCTTAAATTAGAGCGAGCTTCATTCCAGATTTTCTTTATATTCTTATCCCTAATTTCGTGGGGTAGTAACTCATGCATTTTCCACTTAGTGGATAATGGGTGGTTAGGTTTGTATTTATACAATAATTCAAAGGGTGTCGATTTATGTCCTTCATGATAGGCTGAATTGAAGGCGAATTGTATCCAGGATAGGTTCTGGTCGCAAGACGTATGGTCGTTTGCATGGGTTTAAAGCAGATTTTAGGTTACGCAAATACCTTTCAGCTATATTACCTTGCGGACAATACTCAGTAGTGGTAATGTGGTCTATACCGAGTTTGAAACACATGTTCTTGTATTCCTTGGACTTAAACTGTGGTCCGTTATCTGACACTAGATGTACTGGTGTACCGAAATCTTTAAATAATCTATCCTGCAAAATCTTCACGGTTGTCGATGTTAACGCTCGCCGCATGGGAAGTGTCCTGCGAAGGCCACACGATCCTGTTAGGTGACTTTCTTCTCGACTCTGGGGTTGCTGCTTGGAGAGGGAGGCCATTCAAATCCATAGCATGACGATAGCAGCATGAATAAGCGCGAAGTGCTTAATGTAATCTGTGTTGTATGTCCCAGAGGTACGTCAAGGTAGCCTATCCGAGTTTCAGCCACTCCTGCCCGTTCCTCTGACAAGTAGAGCCATTTGCTTTATAGCAGGTCTATAAAGACTTGAATATGCTACCCTACGTTAGTTCACTATACGATGAATACTGAATCAAATGAATACTGAGATTTTTCCTAGGCCTACACAGTATGAGGCGAGATCGGGTGTAACATTTACGTTGAAGTCGTCGCACGCTGGCTTACAAGAATCAAACACCGAGTCCGCTTCTCAACAGACAAGAATAAATTCAACTCTGGCCGGTAGCCGGAGTCCCTTATCGATGGCGCTTTGCACCTTTCTTTTATGCAATGCGGCCAGGCATCAACAGACCGGTGGCAGATACGCGTCGACGATCATGTTGTCCATATCCGTGCTAACCGGTAGTGGAAAGAGTTGGTCCAGTCAAGCAGACGCTCGCTTGTGAACTGTCTGAGTGTGGGTATGCCTACGCCATGTAAGTTGACGATGAAGGTGTAAGCCGAAGTGCTTGTCTTCCTTGAACCAGCGCAAGAAAGTTTTGCCGATTCCAGACGCAGTCACCGATCTTTCCGGCGCTTAGAGAATAGCACCGCGGCAGTCTTGGTTGTGATATGGCCACTTTACAATTATCAGTCCATATCGCGCTAGCAGAGCAGTCGTATGACGGACCAATTAGTGTTACGATCGCCGGTGAATACCGCCGTTTCGTCCGCAAAGAGAGCTGTCTGGACTCCTGGGTGTACCACAAACGTAGACGGTAAACACTCCCTTGAGGGTCTCCAGGAATGACTCATCTCTCGGAACAGACATAATCGTTTACTTTCACGCAGAAAGTCCTCCCATCAGAAAGCTAGCGATAAATTGAAGGTAGCAATCTGAGAGGTGGACTTCATGGAGTTTTAAAAGTCCATTGTTCCGCACATCGTTAAAGGCTTTCTCTACATTCAGAAAAAAGCCTACTGTCTGCTCTGTTCGTAACCAGGCGCCTTGTTACGTACGTTTGAGTTTGCTGTTGAGTTTTCAGATTGCTGTAACTACAATTTGTAAAGCTAAGAATATTTTAGTTGTACTGGTGGTGTGTGTACTATACAGCGTTGCCTGCTTTGTGGTCAGCATACACCACAGCTTAGTTACAGTATGTGGTCAGCATAGTTACATCACATTATGTTAAGTTATTGCATCACTGACATTAACAAACTGCTAACATTTTCTTATTACTCTCAACGTGAATGGTATATATATATAATTATTGTGTTTTGAAGAAGAAAATGATGTAAATGTTGGATAAATGTGGTTAATAAAATTTAAGTTTATTATGCAGTGTTTGAAACGACTTTTGTTTTAACAGCTGAAGTTTCATTACGACAGGAAACGTCAGTCGTATTTTCTTGTGTAATATATTTACCTAAGTAGGTGTCTCTATTTGTGTTAGAGTTCGTGTCTCTACTTGTGTTAATGGTCTCTCACTCACTATAATTTGTTGTTTGTTTTACACTAAACGCCTTCTATTATTAACAAAATATCTAAGTTATTTCTAATAAACTAATAATAATGGTAATAATAATAAAATGTTAAGGAATAAAAACAAATTAAAAAATAATTAATTAATGGTAGATTTAAAAGGCTATAATATTTCAAAAAATTCACTTACTTAATTGTTATTAATAATATACAGGCCTACTATTTCTCCTTCTAATAAAAGAACGCTATTATTATTATTATCACTACTTAGTTTAGACAAAATTTATAATAAAAATAATCCTCTCGTCCCCCTAAACCGCGAGCCTCTTATAGCATCTCTCTCTTCTCATTTACGTAATTATCACAATCACGGTGCATAAAAACGGATGTAACCCGGAGTATTTTAATTTATAACCGCAATGAGACTTAGCTTGTTTACTTCTAAACAATTCGAAGACCTGGAAGCCAGTGTTACGCAATAACGTGAACGAAGGCTATTAGTAAAACCGAATTTAATGAATTAACTCATTTTGTGGCAAGAAATGTAGATTCGGTTTATTTTTAGTGAAGTTAATGTATGAATTTTAATTTGACATAATATACTGTTGGTATCAGGCTACATTTAATTTTACACCATATAAGAATCTGAAACATTTCGGATGGTACTTCATAATATTCGACGTCTAATCGTGAGTTCGTAATGGAATTAAAAGAATATGATAATGGGCCAGTTCAGTTACAATTATTGTAAGGAGAAGGAAAGTTACCTCGTGCAAAACCAATTGGTTTAGTAATGGAATCAACATTAAATTACAGTTCCACTAGTGGGTTCGTGTTTAATATTTCCTTTGTTTTTAGGGCTTTGATGTTTAATATGGGTTTTCCCATTTTATTTTCACGTCATGAGCTAAACCGATGATTTACTAAAACAAGATACCCAAAACGTTTCTTACACATACACTGTAGTAGATGTAGTATCAAGTCTACTGTATGTAGTCTACGTACATATGCCAAGCAAGGTTTCTGATATTATTCAAAAGCCGCTGCGATATTTGTAATCAGCGCGCCCACGGAGTAGTGCAATACCACCTGGCAGGTATTGTGATAAAAAACATGGAGCACACTACATATTTACAACTTTGTAACACCGTGACTAAAACTGGTGATTAGTTACACAAACTTTTATAAAAATAAAAAAAAACATAATTTAATAATTCATTGTGTTTAGTGAATGTTTCTAGTTCCTTCTTCCGCCCGATTCTTCTACTTCCATTCTGTTTCCTCCTACTTTTTTACTTTGTTCTTGTTATCGCTGTCGTTTCCGTTCTTGTGTTTGCTGTTGCACTTCATCTACTATTCCTCATTCTTCTTCTTTTTATACTCCCGTCCTCATTCCTTTCCATTTCTTGTTACTGTTCGTGTTGTCGTGTTCATATTGTTGTTATAATGGCGCCAAGAAGAAGAGGCGCCGTGGAAAACAAAGGCGCTTTCTACTTCTTTTTCTGACTTCGACCCGACAATATGTAACACTACATAGTACGTGTAGTCTACAGTCACTCACCGGAATCGAAACTCAAATAGAGGACTGCACTGCTAAGTTATTTTCATTGGATACATCCAAACGGCAGTCTGGATTTCTGATCAGCTAGAGTAATAATACAGTTGGGACAATCGGATGTACACACGCGGCTGGAATGTTAAAATGATTGAACAGTTCCAGTGAGTGAACACCAGCTGATCTTGTGGATAAGCAATTTTGAATATACAGTGTTGCCGATCTGTCCGTGTTGACAAGACAAGAGTCTTTGAAGGATAATTCAGTAGAAACTTTTGACGTCTAAGCTGTAAGTCACATCATTCCGGTATTGCAATAAAGTCCAAGAATTGGGTTAGTACGAAAAGCCTTAGCGGCATAATGGATTCCTGCGTTCTAGGATATGGTTTTTAGTTTAGTCTTTCTATCTGAAGATTACTCTGTGTACCAATATTTCATTTGAGAAAGGATCACGTGTGTGTATAAGAGCAGCGGCATTTCTCTATATGCTCCTCAGCTAATGTGGAAGATTCGTGTAATTGCATTGAGTGCTAATTTACGTCTAACAGCCTGGTCTTCAATATGCCTTTGCCATTTTAATCGACTGTCGAATAGTAGCCGCCCTAATCGCCCACAAATCAACTGAAAGCTGTTTCTCAACCACACCATGAGGCCAAGTTTACGGCTTCGACGACGACGACGAAGACTACTACTACTACTACTACTACTACTATATAAGCTATATATTATTTATTCTGGTAAAACGTAAATTCATGCTCTAAACTCGGCAACTAACGCGCGTGTGGTGCAATCTATATATTAATACATGAAGAGAAAATTTTGTACCCCTGTTTAAGCATATTGCGCGCACGGAAGAGTGTGAGATTTGGCATAGTTAAAGTTTATATGGAGAAGGAGTGCAGAAAGCCAAAAATTATATATATTATGTGTTACAAATACATTAAATAAAATAAAAAAAACATTCATTTGCACTTGAAAATTCATTTAAACTTTTTCAAACAATGGTAATTGTTAAAAATAAAATAATTTTGTTGCCAGGCAATAGAATTATAATTTTTTCATTTTAGTGTACATTCATACTGCCAATGTCAAACACATAACAGTCTGTCGTTTGTTTACGTTCATACTGCCAATGTCAAACACATAATAGTCTGTGGTCAAACAGTCGCACAGAGTAGAGATTGCCGCCAAAGAATTTTAAAATGTTGCCAACAAATAATTACTGACATATTGACTGAATGAGCTGTGAATTTTGTGTGATTTCAAATGTTCCTTTTTCAATAGTCTGTGGCGTGTATGTCAAGGCAAATAAGCGTTTATTTTATATTTTGTATATTAGATATCTGTGTTTTATATATTAATGTGCAGTTGAAAGTGAAATACAGCTTGCTTAATATACACCTGTTGCAAAAGGAAAATTTTGTAGCAGCAATTTGAATTGACTTACTCTCGCCTAATTATTATTGGTGGTTTCAAAAAAGAGAGTACGTTTTATTATTTTTCAATTAAACCCTGTCTAATCTTAGTTTCAGTAATTTCATTACATGTTTTTTTTTACATTCAAATATTCGCACCTACTTCCGTTATGCCTCGACATAGAACATTGACGGGTCGGAGTGAGAGACAAAGAAGAAGGAATATATATTCGCGTGAAAGTCAAAATGATAATAGACCAAATGCAAATTTAAATAGTGTAAATAGTATACAAAATGATGAAATTATTTTGAGGGATACATTTAAAAGCGCACTGAATGTCATTCCAAAAAATTTTGATAATGTTGATTGTGGATTAATACACTTACAATGCAGGTTTTGCAATGCAAAACATTTCGAATCTGAGGTCACTTTAGGTGAAAGTACTGCATTCACTTCATGTTGTCATAAGGGTAAAGCAATATTACCGGCCTTAAGTCAAAATGAATGCTTTAAATCATTGTATGATGGACTTACTTCAAATGAACCTTCAATAAAAAGAAAGTTAAAAAATTATTTTGAAAACATTCGTAAATACAATTCATCATTTGCTATAGTTAGCTCAGAAGCTAAAATTTCGGATACAGTTACGCGTGGAGTGTATCATTTTAAAATACATGATGTTTTTTATCACAGATCAGGTCCAATGACTGCTGGATATGGTCGCTCACCATGTTATGCGCAATTATATTTTTATGATGTTGACACTGCTGTCAATTATAGATTACGTGAACACTATAATCGAACATGCAATAACAATATAATGCGCGAAATCTCTCTTGAATTGGAACGCATTAATCCTTTCGTTCGGTCATTGATTGCAATGAAAGATCATTGTCAGAGAGTTGAAAATCAAAATAAAGAAATTTGTGTGCTTATTAAAGTAAATCGTGATTTAGATCTACGCCATTATAATGATGCAGTTCAAACTGATGTAGCAGTAATATTTAGTACAGTTGATGGTGAGCCACCCTTTGAACGAAATATGGTTTCGTTTTCAAAAGTTAATGGTACCATTAAAAATACCTCTGTTTTGGATTCAGCATTAGACCCTTTAGCGTATCCATTACTTTTTCCAAATGGTGATACTGGGTGGCATATCAATATTTCTCATAATGTACCAGCTACATCTAATTTAAGAGCGCCCAGAAATAAATTAACCATGCTTCAGTATGCAGCCTATCAACTTGCAATTAGAGAAGATTTTAGCATGTTGCACCATTCACAAAAATTATTTCTGCAGTGGATAGTTGATATGTATGTGAGAATAGAGGGCACAAGGTTACATTTCATTCGACAAAATCAAACAAGTCTTAGGTCTGAAGTTTACAACAATTTAACAGATTATTTAGAATTGAACCCCAATGCCAATAATGTTGGCCGTAGAGTAATTTTACCATCTTCATTTAATGGATCTCCAAGAAATATGTATCAGAATTATTTAGATGCAATGTCAATTGTACTACATTTCGGAAAGCCTTCTTTGTTTATTACAATGACTTGCAATCCAAGTTGGCCTGAAATAGTTAGCAATATTGGTGTAGGTGAGTCAGCTAATTTTCGACCAGATATTGTTGTGCGTGTATTCAAGTCCAAACTGAAAGCATTAATTGAGGGCCTTACACTAAAAAAATCTTCGGTAAAATTGAAGCACTCATTTATACAATTGAGTTTCAAAAGAGAGGATTGCCTCATGCTCACATTTTACTCTCTTTAAATGAGCAAGATAAAATTGTTAACGCTACCGATATTGATAAAGTTGTATCTGCGGAGATTCCTAACATTCAAACATTCCTACATTACATGAATATGTTGTAAAACACATGATGCATGGTCCATGCGGTGTACTTAATCCAAATTCTGTATGTATGAGAGATGGAAAATGCACAAAAGATTATCCAAAACGATTTAATGAATTTACATGTGAATCATTAAATGGATATCCATTATACAGAAGGCGTGATAATGGTATTAATGCTGAAGTTCGCGGTAGTTGCCTCGACAATCGTTATGTTGTACCATACAATCCGTATTTACTTGCCAAATTTAATTGCCATATAAATGTTGAAGTTTTGCACTACAGTTAAAAGTGTTAAATACTTTTATAAATACGTGTACAAAGGCTATGACAGTGCATCTGTTGAATTAGGTTCACAGAGAAATGAACCAGGTCAAGAATTGATGAAGTTAAAAATTTTTTAAATGGCCGTTATGTCGGATCAACTGAAGCTGTATGGCGCATCTATGAATTCCCAATCCATTTTCAATCACATGTCATCGTTAGACTTGACATTCATTTACCGCGTAGACAGAATGTTTTCTTTCGAGAAGGGCAAGAATGTAAAGCAATTGAAAATGCAAGACAAACAAAATTATTAGCATTTTTTGAATTGAATCGATCAGATCCACCAGCGCATGAATATAAGTATGTTGAAATTCCTTTGCATTATGTGTGAGAAGATTCCCGAAAAAATGGAAGAAGAGAAGGCGTGGAGGTGATAAAATCATTACACGCATATATGTAGTATCACCAAAAGACATCGAACTTTTCCATTTACGATAGCTTTTATTACATGTCTGTGGTCCAAAATCATTTGAGGATGTTAGAACATACAATGGACTTATACACACTTCTTTTGTTGAAGCGTGCCATGCTCGCGGCATTGCTTCAAATGATAATGAATGGCGCGAATGTTTAAATGAAGCAAAGGAATTACATTCACCAAAACAAATGCGAAATTTATTTGGTTACATTTGTGCATTAAATGTGCCAGCCAATGCATTGGCGTTATGGAATGAATTTAAAGTATATCTTAGTGAAGATTTTTTGAGAGATTACAACGAAGAAGTATCCTTTAATACAGCTCTATTAGAAATTGAAGATATTTTGAATGTTCATAATTTGTCATGTCAAGAATTTGGTTTACCAGTTCCCACGTATTCGCAGAGAACAGACGAAGCAAATGCTATTGATCCAATAGAACAAGAGTTTCTGTTTTGTGAGCATTATGAAACTGCAAGTATTGAACAGCGTAATCTAATTGATCGTGTGATTCGTGACGTTTTGCACCATGATACTGGATCTAATGTTTTTTGTTTAACCGCTCATGCAGGTTGTGGAAAAACATTCACACAAACAGCAATCATTCTCAAATTTAATTCACTTAATCTTAGTTGCATTGCAACAGCGTTCAGTGGCATAGCTTCAACTCTATTACTTGGAGGTAGAACTTTACACAGTGTGTTTAAATTGCCTATACCCATTTTGGAAAATTCTGTAGCGAATATTACCGCAAATAGTAGCTATGGACGTTACATAAATTCATCATCATAGATAATTTATTGATGAAATTTCTATGTGCCAACTGCAAGTGTTGATAATCATAGATAGATTATTGCAGGATCTATGCGATGAAAATGATAAACATAAACCATTTGGAGTGAAAACGATACTTCTGTGCGGTGATTTTCGGCAAATCTTACCAGTTGTCCCACATGGATCACGTGCAACTTTAATTGAAAATTGTGTCACGAGTTGGCATAAATTTGTTTATTTTCATAAAGTAACGTTTACTCAAAATATGAGAGCCTTACCAAGTGAAATAGAATTTGTCGAATTCTTGAAAAAAAATTTGTAATGATGAAGCCCCACAATTCCCTCAGTTTGGTGAAAATATTATTGAAATACCTCAGCAATTAATAGGAGATGAAAATAATATTATTAATGAGGTGTATGGAAATATTTCCGAAAACATACTCTCAGATAACATATTGAAGTCAGTTATTTTAGCACCTAAAAATGATGATTGTACTTTTAGTAATACTGATATACTTAATCGAATACCAGGTGAACATAAAACATATCATAGCTACGATAAAATAATTTGTGATGATGACAATGAAATCAATAACTATCCAGTAGAGTTTTTGAATTCTTTGACTATTAGTGGTTTGCCACCACATAAGTTAGTATTGAAAGTTAATTGCATCGTTTTACTGATCAGAAACTTAAATACAAAGGAAGCATTAGTCAATGGAACAAAAATGCGCATCAAGTGTATGCATCGTAATGCTATTGATTGCGAAGTTTTAACTGGAACCGCACGCAATAAGAGAATTTTGATTCCACGTATAAATTTAACATATTCCGGTACTGTTTTACCATTTAACTTTCAAAGAACTTAATTTCCAAGTATACCTCCATTTGCGATGACAATAAATAAGTCTCAAGGACAAACATTCGAAAAAATTGGAATTTTATTGAGGCAGCCAGTTTTTACACATGGTCAATTGTACGTCGCAGCAAGTAGACTTCGATCATTCGATGGTTTGAGATTTTATATTTCCGAATACAATGGCCAAGGGCATTTAGCAAATGATGAAAGAATTTTTACAAAAAACATCGTTTACACAGAAGTTCTGAATCATTAAATTCACTTTCAAACTATATTAAGTTCAATGGAGAACATTTATTTTTTTAACCGCCCGGTTTTTTTTGATTTAATGAAAAATATATGAAAAAATACGAGGCACGTATTTTTTATTTCATTTTTTATTTTGTATTAAATTTTTATTTAAATTTTATACAATTCGAAAAAGATAGGCAAAATAACTGTGTAGCCTTGGCGAAACCTGGTCAGTATGGCAATAAAAAAACCCAAGGAAATGTCAAAAAAGCGTTATTGCTTTTTAAATACGGCTTAGCCAAGCTAAACCTCATTTTTCCTATCTTTCATATTTTTCAAATAACTCGAAAATTAATGCAAAAAAAAAAAATTAAAAAATTATATAAGCTTTGTAGCAGATAATCTTCAAACTGTTTTCGAATTTTGTACCTTACCAAAAATGAAATGTAATCTACTGGAATTGAAAACAGTGTATCTAATACTTCTATGAATGTCAAGTCTCATTTTTATTAGCGTTTATTTGATTCAATAATAACATGAAAAAATTAGAACTGACAATGAATTATATCAAAAAATAAATACGAATACAAGCTGTAATTGTGTTTTTTTCAACTGTTACTAACATTAAATTTTAAATTTCATAGGTATTGCAAGGAATTAAGGCAAACAACACACGCTAATGACGTATTTGTACACGCTCGCAGCTGATGTAATAGAACAAAATTCAAAAAAATTATATGCAATGATTATAGATGTATAGTCCTTGACAAAAGAACCTCAATAACGTTCAAACTTAAAAATTTAATGAATTACGGTCGAATTTCGACCACTTGGCAACCACTAGTTCCACATTAAAGGATCGATTCTCGTTTAACTAACATCACTAACAACTGGATTAAATCATATCAAAATCCTGGTCTGTGGAACCCGACAGGATTTCAGAAAGCATAAATTACTTTCCATGAACCTGGTGCTAAATTAAGCAATTGGTTTAATCTGTTTTAGGTATTCACACTAAGACGAAAGCTAGAAACTGTTCAGACAACATAAAACTGTAATTTTAGCCCTGTACGAAACGCACCTGGTCATCAATATAATAAGTTGTTTTGCAAACATTTTTTTTTCTTTAATTTATATTTTTGTCGTCATAAAAGAGTAATCAAAGCTCGAGTTGACAAGTCGTTGGTCAGATTTTAACAAAGTTTGATTTTGTTCGAACATAATTCTATCACATTTTGCTTCGCTTTTTCACGTACCATCGTCGATATAGGAAATAAAAAGTCCGTGTAGATTGCTTTATATCATTTTATGTCTCTTCTAGTATAACTAAAATTTTTATTTTCCATCTAAAATAAATTAAAATAAGTGTCTTTTATTAATGCAAAATGCTGTTGTTTTATGTAGGCCTATGTCTCTCTGATTGTCTGATTTCTTAGCATTCCCCTTATCAATTCGGTGCCAACACAATCGTCGCTAATATTAATTATCTTGAGAATTATTTGAAGACATCTGTTAGGTAGCATGTTAAATAAAATATAAAGTGCAAATATTTTATTTTTAAACCTGCAAGATGCTTTTAGAATGCTGCAAGATGCTTTTAAATCTTGTTTCCACTAATATTTTATTAGCGCACCATAAGGAAATACATGACAAATTGTTTCACTACATTTTTGAAGTAATACGTAGCGTTGTAAACGTAATATAGACCTAAATGTTTGAGTGCGTGTAAACCAGAGGAGAAATAAGTGGGAGAAAAGTAGAGAGAGAGACAGAGACAGAGACAGATAGATACACAGACAGAAAGGCTTACAGATATCAGGATTTTACAATTGGTATACAAAGAATATTGCTGGCTCTCAATTACAAAATTAGAAACTATTATTTATCATGTCTGCATATGCGCGCGCGCGCACAAACCAATCCACCACTACCCCCCCACACACACACACAAACTCGTAAGCTATATATAAATACATATAAAGACTCATTTTTTTTTAGTGACTGTACAAAAATATACTACACTGATCACGCAGTGAAAGTGTTATCATAATTTTTTTTTCTAATCTATCGCTGATATTTCGAAAGGTTTGTGAGTCAGAAGTCTGGATAGGCAAGAAGAAACATCATACTCGAACACCTCAGTTACACGCAAAAGCCTAAAAGTTAAATATACAAAGTCAAACAGGTTGTTATTTCGGTCCTGTAGTATGTAAAATTAAAGTGTAAATCATGACAATTTTGAGACATGAAACATTGATCGATTCGATCAGCTAGTCCATATAGTAGGTAATGTATACAAAGATTGTTCCCATGAACGTTTGGAAAATTCAAAAAATTTGCTAATTATTTCAAATGATTCCAAACAATAGTAGTAGGCTACCCCTGATATAAAATGTACAGTTTTCTTATTGATGTAGTCTTACTTGGTGTAGCCAATACACCCACAGTAGATATGTGGCGCTAGTCTAGACGACTCAAGTGTTTACAACCCCCCTTGCACGTACTTCACACAAGTTTTGAATATGAATAGGCGAATTTAATACGAATAGGCATAAGATTAATTGGGGCTGTACTACGCCGGCTCTGTTGTATCGTCTCAAAAATTCTAAACGTTAATTTAGTTTCCAAATTATTGTTATGTCGTCAACACTCATAGCATAGTACTGCTTGCTTAGAGAACCTTAATCAAAAATATTACATAGAATTTTTTTACGGTCACGTATAAAAGTTTACACAAAATTTTTACGTATTCAAATTTAAATCGAAAACCCATTATATAGTTTTTCTGGTTGAACAGCCTCTGTAGGCTACTTCAAGCAGTATACAATATTTACAATATTATATGTATGTTGTAGTTTTACGTATTCACGATATTGATAGGATACATCAACCTTGGTTCAATTTAATGCAGATTAGTGATCTCGTTTGCAACTAACAAACGCAATGGCTGTGGGATCGACTGAAGGTCACTACTTGATCTGTCTGGAACTTGAACTTATTACTGGAACTATAATACAGTAGTCCTGTGTAACTTGCTTAGGTTAGATAAGTAACAAAAGCACACACACACACGCACACGCACACGCACAAGTCTCTCTTCACTGTGCTCCCCCACACGTTGTTAATAGCTCGCTAATTTCTCTCTGTCGGTGGTGGCACCACTGCTAGAGGTGTAGCAGGCTGCAAACTAATGGTTGAGGAGAGATGAACATAACGAGCTGATCACTATACGTCTGTAATTATCTTCAGGTGTTATATACAAAACTAGACACCACATTTCTCGTTTTAAGTCTCTGATATAAGTAAAAAGCGAGAAATTCGCATTATTTCCAAAGAAAATTAACAATTATTTTTTATTATTGTTTTATATAGCAAATTGAATAAATAAATAAATACAAATTAAAAATAAATATATACATTTTCACTTACCCTTGACCCCTTGCTGAACAGACTCACCAACTTTAGAGTTTGCGGATTTACGATGAAGACGGTCACAGCTTTATAGTAATCGAAAGGACTCAATAAGTAGTCCATCTCAATACTCTCATCATCATCATCGGCCGTGGCTCGACAACCCTTGGTAGGTCCTGAACTGCTCCAAGAGTCGATTCCATTCTTCCCTGTTACGTGCCCTGGCTTTGCAGTTTCTTATGTTCAGGTTTCTGAAGTCCTCCTCTATCAGATCTTTGAATCTACTTTGAGGTCTTTCCCTTGCTCTACTACCCATTGGTTTCTGGTAGAAGATATGTTTCGTAGGTTTTCCTTCCCCCATTCTCTCTATGTGTCCAAACCACCTTAGCCTGTATATTTTGTTTATCCTGACAACGTCCGGGTCTTTGTAAAGATGGTACAGTTTATAATTATAGAGCCTGCACCACATCCCATTTTCTTTTACCCCTCTAAATATTGTTTTTAGCATCCTACTTTCAAAGAAACCTAGACGTCTCTAGCTATGGTTTGTTACCGTCCGGGTTTCTGAAGCACATATATTAGCACTGGCTTAAAAGATTTTTTGTAAATTTTGCATTTCGTGTGTCTTAAATAACATAGCTAGATGCGAGGTGCTTCTTTTAATCCGTGTTTTATTTGAGAGATATATTCTTCTTCTTATTTAAGTGTTGGTGACGTTAGTGCTCTTTACCTGGGAGCCAATATATACAAACTCTTTTACTGCCTCTATATTTTTGTTCCTAATTCAAGGTTTCAAGGGGTTGGGTTTCATGGTATCTCAATACTCTAGTCTACTAGAGTGTACCACGTAAAATAAGGTTTAATGTCCGTTTATGGTAAAGGATAAATGGTAAATGTCATGTGTTTCAAAGTGATTAATTACTGCTTATTTGTATATCAGCTGTCAATGTTTCACTTATGATGCAACATGTTCATTCCAAATTTAATTTTCCTGTTACCTGAATTTGTTTCACAGATTCTAAAACCGACCTGCAGGTTTGTTACCACTCTGTACTGGAGGTTCTTAAATTCTATGCTATTATATGTAACTTACTTTGTCTGCGCTAATCTCAAGTCTTGTAGACCTTTCAGCAGTTTACAATTTCGAGACTATTTAATGAATCGTCAAACTTTGTGCTTCGCAGTTCATACAACATTCTTATACACTCGATTTTTAACTGTTTGAAATGTCAGGGTTATTAATATTAATACCATTGTATCAGGACTGACAACGTTTAAAATTAAAATAATCTAGACTTAACAATACAGCCATCCAAATAAGTAGCTTTTATAATTTACACTGATATTCCTTATCACGAATAGTTGGTAGATTTAAACCAGAATTGTTAAACTTAAGATAATGGGAATATTAACTTATCATTACAATAGTTTTTATTATAGGACTAGACTTTTTAATTAAAAGGTGCCTTGAGTCATTCTCTATTGCAAATTTTAAAAATAAACGCTGTGTGAATGAACTCTGAACTATTAAGTTGATAGAAAAAAAACACCAAACGAAATTGTATATCAAGCAAATAAACGTAATTGCTGCTTTGTTAACGTCTTTAGTGTGGGATGCACATTTAGTCACAAATCAATAACCTTTTACATAGGCGGGAGCCTGAGATCACACAGACAGATAAATAGGTGACACAACAAATTAACCAACAAATTCGCCATACGAAAGATAAGTTTATTTATAAATATAAATAAATATAAATATTGCAATGTGACAGGCTGTCACACTTTATGTATATGTGGAGCATAATTATTATCACCTGTTATGGGTGTCCAGGACGATTAAAGAATGTTTAAAAGTAAAATAATATTGTTAAAAATTAAAATTAATAGGATAAATTAGTAATAAGACAATGTAAAGACTATGAAGATATAGTTTAATATGTGAGCGAGTGTTGTGTAGTGTGGGTAGCAAATAGAAGGTTATGGAAGTTTATTCATATGTAATAAAGCATTGTTCTAGAAAATTCAAGAATAATGAAGTCAATGAACACGTGGCGAGTCCAGAATGTTTGTCCGAATACCATAGAATGTATGGAAAATACGCCTACGCGCATATAGGCTGTGACGTCATTCTACAGCGCTGCTGCATGCATTGTGCAAAATTATAAAAGCAGTCAGCAGTCTTCATCAAACTCTCTTAGAGCGAGTCTTCATACAGCACTCAGCGAGAGCAGTCGCGGTGGTCAACAACAATACCGGGCAACAATGCATGTCTTGGGGCCCGTGGAGTCGAGATAGCAGCAAGTGTCGGCAGGGAACAACTACGGAGTAAGAGATAGTCTACTGCCGTTCCTGAGCTTCGTTTTGGTGATCGTGGCGGCTGAAAACAGACACCAAGAGCAAGGCAGTTCCTGGAGGCGGTTGCTGGAACGTGGAACCAGGACGACGGATTGCTGGAGGCCGGATCGAGATCGTCGACCGGGAAGACAACGAAGACAACAGAACAGGGAACCAAAATTTAACTAAATTTGTTTTCAAAGTATAAAGCTTTCAATAAAAAAACAAAGAACTTTTGAACATTTAAAAATTATATCACTGTGTAAAGTAAAGAAGACATTTATTTTAAATATAATTTTGTTTAAAGAAGACTTTGAACATTTACAGTTTACATCACTGTTTATCTAAAAGAGAACATTTATTTAAAGTATATTTTCAAAAAAGATTTTGAACATTGAAAAGTAAATAATTGTTTAAAATAACGAGAGAACATTTTGATATAAATCTGTGTAAAAGAAAGAGAAAATAAATGTATGTATTTTCACTAATTGAGCATTCTTTTCTGCAAGTCTGGTCTGGGCTATAACCAAAATATACATTTTTAACAAATGTTTAACTGATAGATATGTTAGCCTAAAGTTAATGTAAATAAGTATATTGCATGTATTAGAAAGTACATAATGTGAAATAAGAACAAAAATATATTAAGTGCGAAAGGATTTTATAAGATTTGTCTGAATTGTGTATTTGCAGTTAACACTTATCCGTGTCTTCCGTGTCTATTTTTGGTATTCACTTTATTTGGAAGAAGAAATAGATAAGAGCTGTCAAAGTGATACACGAAGAATAACACAGTAATTAATTTTGTTGTTCAGTTTTATTTAAACTATAATGAAAGATTTTACATTAAAATATAATTCATATAACTTCAAACAAACTACTATTTATATAACAAAAATATAAACTAAATATAATTATTTCACTACGACTCAGAACACAAAACTTTTTATTTGTAATAACGTAAACGTTTCATCTTATAACCTGAACCGGTTTTCACTTTTAAAAAGCTTCTTCAGAGGTTGCCGCTGGTAGCACTCTCCGTCTTGTTGTTGGTGACGGAATCGATTTTCGAAAGATCGATGTTGTGTGTGTGGGGTGTGATATGTTCGAATAATCTGTGTGATTTGAATTGTGTCTGTTTGTTTAGGATGTCTTTTTATTTGTTTTCGTGTGTTTGTATATTTCCAATTGTTCTAGAGTGTCTAGTTTTCGGCCTTTTGTGTGTACGTGTAGAATGTTCATGTTATTATCGATGTTTTTGTATGTGTGGTTTGCTTCAATGAGGTGGTTTGCAAAGGTGGATTCTGTAGTGGAGTGGAGCGCCTTTGTGTGTTCAATGTATCTTTGTTTGAAGCTACGTCCTGTCTGGCCTATGTAGAATTTGTTGCAATCTGAGCAATTTAGTTTGTAAACGCCAGGTAGATCGAATTTGTTTTGTGCTTTGTGTGTGTGTTTTGATAGTGTGTGTTCTGTTTTGTTAGTAGTTTTGTAAGCGATTCTGTATCCTGCTTTTTTGAATTTTGAATTAAAAAATCTTATTTTAAAAATGCAATGACCTCTGTTATAATGAAAAAATTATGTTAATTTTTCACGCTTAAAAAATATGTACCAAAAATTTAAGTTTATCCTTTCATATATTAGCTGATGCGAATTTGGTATTGTATTGTCCTACTTAGAAACAACACACAATAGTATGAAAGTTTCGAATGGGCAATAAGAAAGAGACAAAACCATATCAATCTTTCTTGGAGAAGCAATTATTTTAATAGGTAAATTGGAAAATAGATGTAAAGTCGTTGCGTGATGTGTCTTTAGTGCATTTAGAACAGAAGTATTAACGGACACACACGTTGAGTTATTTTTGTTTAGAAACGTGGAATTGAAGATAATTGACAAGCTACTTGGGAATTCATGATAACTAGACCTTTCCAAAAACACAAAGTCACTCTTGTAAGCGAAATGCTGAATCAGAAACAAACTCACACGTCGCGTTACATCTGTACGTAACGAAGGCAGTATCAGCTAAATTACGCCAATTCGGTTTCTTGCCACCGAAATGCATGTCTTAAAAAGGCAAGGGAGCCATACTCCCAGACAGCAGTTTTTAATTCAACCAGTTAAAACAAAACTGTGTCTAAAAATTTCTATTTTCACACATACAAGTAGGTTTCGCAAAGACTTTATTCCTCGAGTTTTCACGAAGATATGGAAGCCTCCTTTCAATTTGTCTACGGTTCAGTCATTGTGGCCAGTGTTCCAGTGTATAAGCGGAGAACATACCTTCACTTTACAAGCGCACACGCACTTTTACCGAGCAGTGGGGATTCACCTATCGGACCCCTGCGTCTTGAACCAGCACTTGTTAAATTAGCAACAATTTTAGGTAGAAGTAAACTTTTCAAAGATTCGAGATTTATTTTTTCTTTAACATTCGACAAAAGACAGGGACTTTTATAATTTTTTAATTGGTGATACATTTGTCTTGACATTCTAATACTCTCGCATTAGTATTAGATGCTTTTGCTTTTAGCAACCTTGTACTGCTTTAAAAAACGAGAAACATAAATTATTCTTTGTAGAGAACAAAACCTGGCAAACACTAAAAAGAAATTCCTTCTTTAGTGTGTAAAACTAAATTATCGTTTTCGGGCAAAACGTGACGAAACCAATGGACTTTTAAAAATTCCTACCGAAACTTAATTTATTTTCTTTCGAATTATCACTGGCTATGAACTTTTCTCTTGTATAACCTACAATTAAAAACCTTCTCTATCGTAGAAACTATCCTGTACTTCTGAAGTTGGAATTTTCAAACTTTTTGTTTTAGCCTTTTTGGACACAGTCTTTTCCTGCTAATTTTTCTCTCATCATCAACACATAAAAAGTATTTAGGTCTACACTTTAGTGTATAAATTCCAGTTGTTTCCAAACTTGACTTTGAATTCTCCAAACGTAAAATAATGAATTATACGCGTATTACTCAATATTACAATACCATCAATAACACCTACTTCAAGAGTTTTCATAACAACAAAGCATTTTTGGTTACCCTATTCCACACAACATTGTAGAGTGATTCGTTTACATTCTGAGACTTTCAATAAACACACTTTTTCAGCTCTTCAGGATATTTTAATATCTAATAGGCTATGTTAATTTTGAGCAAAACAACAGGATAAGAATTTATAAAACCATAATTGAGAGAATAGCAATCTATGGAGCTGAATTGTGAGACATTAGTCAATGGAATTGGTAACGTATCAGAGCGATGAAAATGGATTGCTGGAAACGATTTTGTGGAAAATATAAATTAGGCAGAGAAAAAAACGCGACAGTAGGGAATACATTAGCATCCGCATTGGTATTACAGAGACAGTAGAAGTAAAACTGTTGAAATTGTTCGGACATGTTCAAAATAGAATGACTAAAAATAGACGACAAAAAAGTATCCCAATGGACACCACTGCACAGAAGAAAGACGACAAGACAAAAACTCACTTGGGAAACAGAACTGAAAGAGGCAATGGGTAGAAGGGGCTACACAAAAGAATGTGTCAGGATAAAATTTCTTGGTTACAAAACTGAAATTCCGTAACCGTTAAATCCACTCATCTTAGTTGTAGTATAAAATGACATGTTTTGTTCTAGGGGAAAGAAAGTACAAAATTACCTTAAGTGCAGTGTAACTAGTGAGGTAATAGCTAAAGTTTTATTGCTTTCTACGCGATACTGGTATACTATAAGCACTGTCGCAGCCCGCCTAGAACGACGCACCAAATTGACTTACTTATATTGCAGTGTTAATCACATTAGCACGTTACGCTCAGGTCAATTATAAAAGAGTTTGTACTTAATGGAGCTTCCCGGTGTATTTTTTATCTTAAATGCTAATTATAAACTATTTGTTTTATGTACTTACTCAACTTGTGGTTAGAATTTAAGTATGAGTTGAAAAATCTAACATTTATATCAAAAATTTGGACTGCCCTTGTAACCCCTCTTTAAGTATTCTATTGACTTATAAAAAAAAATTTATTTTTAGAAATTTTTTTTTTTAAAGAGGGGCCACAAGATAATTAAAAATAGGCCAAAAGCCTAGAGAAGCCAAAAATGCGCTGGATCCAGTGAGACGGGACTTGCAATTAAAACTCACAAAATTAACAACCAATAAATTTTTATTATAAACAAACTTTAAATATCTATCTCCCAACAAAATCAGTGTATTCTTCTTAAAATATTTTTGCTTTAAATGTTTCCTTGAAAGATAAATATAAAATTTTAAATGAAATGAATATAAAGATTTTCTTTTCCAATTGGGGTTACTTTTCCCCACTTAGCCCTATACCTAACCCCCAGAAATATACATGAATATACAACACATATAAATGGACATATAATCATATATATGTCTACAACTACAACACATACACACGTTCCACATCACAGGACAATTACAACTTTCAACATTAAAATCTTGCCACACCTCTTTCACCCCAGGAGGTACATAATTTACAATTCATAATATTATTGCACGGAACACCTATTGCAAGGTCTTAATACATAATAACCCATATATATGTGTGTAACACCAGTGCCCCCAGGGCATACTAAAATTCAGGGGTTGGCATAATGCCTGATACTACTATAAAGTGCTCCCACACTGCACTTAGACTTGGAGTAAATATAATTATAATTCAGTCAAAATACAAGTGACCATAATAAATTAAAAAGAATTTAATCATGATAAATTTTGTGAAATATTAAAAACAGTAATGTGTCATGATGCTTTATAACCTTTAAGGATTAATTTGGCCCAAAGGCTGACTTGTTCCTAGGCAAGATCGTGCATAACTAAACCTGTCCCAGGAGCATGTTCAAGTCTGCATGAAAATCCGCCTATACAGGATTAACTGGGGACCCGACTGAAACTAACAAAGAAACTCCTATCCATTATAGGACCCAAACTGAATATAAATATGTGAATTAATGAATCAATAGAAAACTAAATTTTAACCTGTGAAATTACATGATGAATGATAGAATTACTAGCACTAAGATAACCCTTTTACTGAAAACTAGAAAGAAATTTACATGCCTGAATGATAATCAGCCACAGATACATGCCAACCTCTGGGCTCACATTTAATATAAACAATGTTACAAAATGTACAAAAGATTCCCCCCCCCCAAGTCCGCGCACTATTCTGTCCCGTTAACCGGGGACCCAATTAAAAGGTGTAAAGTTTAAAGTCATTGTATGGTGTGTAGCTATATGCCCACGAGTTCTAGTTGGTTACATTCCCTTGTGTGAAAAGTAATATTGGGTTGGTGTCACCTGATTTATTCCTTGGTGTGAAGTTTGATGTTCTGGTCTACAGCATTTTAGTGTGGGTGTGGCCTGTCCTCGCTGTTCTCCTTCGGCAGATGAAGTTGAGAGTCTTAGATGTTCATTTGTTCAGGTTGGGGCTGTTCCTCGACGTGAAGCGAGGGACCCTAAGCATACAAATATTATCAGCGAGAAGCTCCAACACTTATTCCCCCAGGACCCCCTCACACGCACCAAAATCCATTTATAATATTAAACACTGCTTTAGGCCTACTTGAAATGAAAGTTTGACACACTCTGCAACAGGTTATACGGGCATATGGCCCTATCTTTGAAAACATTAAGTTTGGCTAAATTACATATTATTTTGCGTACTCTAATTCAATTACGGGGCCTTAGTTAAGATTTCAATTACTGTTATACAATTAACTCATTTTGTTGTACAATTGCTATACAATTAAAGCAATTTACACATACTCTAATTCGCCACGTGGCGTGAGTGTAATAGGTTAACCAATTTCATTCATTCCTGTACTTTTTAAACAAAACTCCTTTTACATGACTTCAAATTAAAATATATAAGTATACTGCACTCACTAACAGCAGATCTGTTTTAATTTAGCCTGCCATAGGTGGAAGATGGTACAATTAAAAAAACTTCCCTGTCGGAGTGCGAGGCGTGGTGTTTGGTTCAAGCAGCAAATCAGACAAGATCAGAATCGTTTATTCTCGCCTTTTTTCAACTCACGATCAGCGGCGACCGCCAGGGTGCAGCACCAATCAGGCGCAGCATTATTACCCCTGCTGTAGATTGTGTGCGTACTTCTGTTAAACACAGTACGGGAGAACGCCACCGCTAAATACAGAACCCTATTTTTCGTAGCGTATTCGTTAAATGCAGTATAAGATTTTTTGTTTATTCACGCCGATTTTAATCAATCGGCACACCCCCACCCCAAAACTGCAACATAGTTGCCCCACACTTAGACAGGGAGCACCCTGCAGTGTACCCCACTGTTTTCTTTTAAAACGCAGGTGTTCCTCGGTTTTCCCAGTTGCCTTTGTTCTCAGGAGAGCAGTGGCTCAGAAGGAAGTCGAAAAAACAGAAAGAAGACGTGTAGAATGCGAGTGTGTTGGCACTACACACTGACCTGATCAGGGCCAGCATGCAGCAAGAAAGACAGAAGAAGAAAAGAAGAAAGAGTGTTCGGGTGCACCCTGAGTTCTGACCTCCTGAGGCTTGACCACTTATGCGGGATCTCCGAAGCTACCTCAACAGGGACCCATGCCCTATAATTAAACGGGGACTATCTCCCCAAAATCCAATAACAATTTAACCCCTGACCCCTCTTACGTCCCACAGGACCAGGGAGAGAACGGGGGAGGAGGTTTCCATGACACCATAATTTGTTAACCGGTGTGTATATCCTTCCTATAACCTACTACATGTGTGCTCCAAGGACATTTTCCACGTCGTACAACGCCACCGAGGTCCCTACCTGGCCTCGTTGGAGCGGTACGACTAGCTCTACTTACTCCTATTTTTGATTTTTCTCATCCTTTTCTTTTTCTAATGTTTATGTTTTCTACTTTTCTAGTTTTTTTTTTTTTTAAAGGGGAAGGTAGGAAATCGGGAGGATGAAAAGGGTAAGGATCCTTAAAGGTCAAGGGTGAGGACTAAGAGTGAGGACAGGGTTCCTCCGAAAATAAGGAGGAGTGGAGAAAACCAAGGCTCGCGTAGGCAGGGGCGCAGCCCTGAAGTAGGCGTACACCACCCGGATTGTGGGGAACATCTACCCGCTACCATACTTGCAGCATGGACATCCCCTTGTCCATCCGCAAACTCCGACTCTTCAGTCTCCCTAACACTCACAACCATACTCCCCTGCGCAGCATGTGCAGACCGCTCTTCTGCCTCTTCCTTCGATTCCTCTTCTTCACCACTCTCAGCAACTACAACTTCCTCAACATTTCCCAACCTGGAATCCAGCTGTCCAGGTTTATGTGCAATGTCTAAATTAAATTCTACTGACGATGGTAAAGCTCCACCATCAAGTGACTTCTCATCTCCCGGCGTAGGCGATGATGATTTTACCGGATCTGGATCCGTCATGAACCAAGATGGAGATACCGGAACAAATTCTGCGGCATCTGGATTCAACCATGACGTCCTCTCAGAGTCCTGTAATTCAATATCAACAGACGTGTTCTTGTCGTCTTGTATTGATCCACAGAAGTTACTTCCCTTTTCTTCTTTCTCCTCACCTTCTTCATCCACTACTCTATTAGGCACTGGTAATTCCTCTGGAAGCTTTAAAGTTTCCTTTCTCTCCAAATAGGAATAAAGACTTCCTACAGAATCCCTACTTGCAGATGTTTGTTCTCTAATATAACTTCTTCTTCCCTGTTAATTTCATACTTATTTCTTTTCTCTGCTGTAACCGTTGCTACCGTCTTCTCACTTGTCACCCCCTTGTAGCCTCCATTACTTCCGGAATATTCAGTTTTTCTGACAGTCTCTTGTGTTCTTCTCCAACCGCCATGTTTGTCCTTTTTAGCTCCTCCTAACAGACCACTGGAGTATTGGACATCCGTAGCAGCTCTTCCCCGGGACTCGTCTCCTGCCTGGACAGTACTAGAAAACACACACAACCGGTACAGATCCGCGAAACAACGTGGACGGTCAGCGAATATCAAACGAGATCTCTCTTGGGGATTCAGTCCTTCCAGGATTGCTTGTATAACTTCCGTCTCGGGCAACCCTAATCTTAATACCCGGGCAGCTTTCCGTATGTCGTGCACGAAGCCCCCCAACGCCTCTCCGTTGGCCTGTAGGCGATAGAATAAATCTAACTTAAGCTGGGAACGTCGTCGATGGGGTATGAAGAAATCCAACACTTCCCCATGAAAAGCGTCGACACTGCCGCCCCGACGCAGAGTGTTGGTGACCAACCCTGCCAATGAACCCCGGCAATACGGGTATATAAGGGACAAGACCTCCCCATCGGACACACCCGGGAAATCTGCCAACTGCAGGACAAGATCCAAGAAGAGCAGCAACCCGTCCTCATCTATTCCATCTACCACCGAAAGTTTCTGGAGAACTCCTGAAAGGGGGTGGGGCAATTTCTGATAGCATACCGCCGCCAGAATTGCACAATTCACAACACACAATCAACAAAACATAATTCCCACAAAACACCTAACACCCTACAAAAATTGACAATCAAGAACACAGGAATACTTGAGTACTGTCCTTCCTTCAAGCAGACTGCGGGTCCCCCTACCGTTGCGAGGACCCAGCCCACTTACCTGAACTAGCTCTCAACAACACTACGCACGAAGGAACGCCACACACACTAACACACGACATGACAAAATTACCGACCAACGAACAACAACAAATTCGCATAAATATTTGCAATAACTTCGGCTCCCGTATCTCGGAGGAGACCGACTGCCGATCGGGCCATACCGCATAACTAAAAACGCCTTCCCTATTATTGGCAAGGTAATACGCGAAAACCATTTCTCCACCTCGGCCCAGATCTGGAATATTTCGAGTTTCCAAAGAATTTCCCCCCTAAAATTTTACACCCCGTGGCGACCTACAGTTCAACAATACCAACAGGCGGGCAAAGATACACACATATAATTAACAAAACCTTAAACATAACAAGACATAGGTACTTATAGATATAGGGACTTCTAGTAATTATTCCAAGTCCGATTCGAACCACAAAATGTTTCCAAGCCCCGTCACACCCAAAGGACCCAAGGATTGACCCTAATCTCAACCACGCTCTGCTACCAAATGTAACCCCTCTTTAAGTATTGTATTGACTTATAAAATTTTTTTTTTTTTTAAGAGGGGCCGCAAGTTAATTAAAACTAGGCCAAAAGCCTAGAGAAGCCAAAAATGTGCTGGATCCAGTGAGACGGGTCTTGAAATTAAAATTCTCAAAATTAACAACCAATAAATTTTTATTATAAACAAACTTTAAATATCTATCTCCCAACAAAATCAGTGTATTCTTCTTAAAATATTTTTGCTTTAAACGTTTCCTTGAAAAATAAATATAAAATTTTAAATGAAATGAATATAAAGATTTTCTTTTCCAATTGGGGTTACTTTCCCCACTTAGCCCTATACCTAACCCACAGAAATACACATGAATATACAACACATATAAATGGACATATAAACATATATGTGTCTACAACTACAACACATACACACGTTCCACTTCACAGGACAATTACAACTTTCAACATTAAAATCTTGCCACACCTCTTTCACCCCAGGAGGTGTGCTGAGTCAAAAAGATTCAGCAGATTTCAGTTATTTTACAATTGGAGAGTGGGCTGATATCTAGCGGAAAGATGGCGCGAAACGACTGAATACACCGCTTGTAGTTATAGGCAGTACAGAATTAATGCGGTAATTAGTGCTGCGCCCTACCCGTGGATAGGAAAAACTACCGGTTTAGTTTAGACAAAGTCGGTCGGTGTCGGCACCTGCCGCCTGCCCGCGGTATGAAAACTTCAGGTGCTGCTGTCTGGCGAGAAGTACGGTAGGCAAACGAGGAAGACGCAGACTTCCATTCACAAAATACCTCGTGGCGGACGGTCACGCCATTTTTTCTCCGGTAGAGAAAAAAGAAGATTTCAACAACTACACGTCTTCACACTATGTATAGATAATTCTATAACGACTGCGGTAAGTCTCTCATTTACTTTCGTATTAATTAACAACAATATTTCTTTGGAGAAAACTGTTTTTTTAGTAAGCCTGAGTAAGTCATCTGTTCACCTGTTGCATCGTGCATTGTGCAATACGCTATGTGTTGGTAAAGTTTTTATAACTTTATAAAACATTCCATTCAAGTGTCAGAACTTCGGCACTAAAAAGTAAAGTATATTGAATACAAAATATTTAAGTTTAAAAGTTATCTAACATCGATGTAACGAGATTCGTGTACATCAATCTAGTTATTGCCCAATGCGCAGTTAGTTTAAGTGGCATAAAGTTTTGCTACAATTAACAGTAAAGCTTTATATATATATCTGGCAAATTACTCAGGCACGTTTTGAAAGTAAATGATGTAATTCATATTATTTTCTGTAGTAAAAAACTAGGTAATTGAAACAAACTCTTAACCACGTGGTAGCTACATATTCACACTAAGTATAAAGTTTATGAGATGGTACAAAGCCATAATTAATTGTCAAATTGCAAACAAGGTAACTCACATTAGGTGATGTTAATATTAGGAAAAATTATTGTTATAAAGATTTTCAAATAAGGCAGGTTGGCCATATAAAGTTTATCAAGTTTAATTAAATAGCTCAATAACTATGTTGACTTTATATATGTATTTTGGAGGGTGTGCAAACTTTAGTGGGGGCATTGTGTTGTGGTCTCTGACTAAAAAATATACTGTGTAATCAGGGTCCACCGATGTAGACGAGAAAAAAGACCTACTACATAGCTGAACGATGAACATCTGAAGCTACTCGCTACCGGAGGAATTTGGACGACCACACACAACACCTAAAATGTCAATCACGAGATCGCTACTTCACTAATAAAAAGAAAAACCCTTCATGGATGAAATCAGGTGATACAAACCAATTATTAATTACACATAGAGTCAACACTCAATCATACCCAGTGACCAGTTATATATATCTATCAACTACAACATTTCAAGTTTTAAACATTCATTTCGATTCCCAATTGATGGGACAGTTTAGTGTGTGGACTGGGTGCTAAATTAATTGTAAATTTCTGTATATTTCTGGTAAAATTGTCACCTCAGAGACTGGCATGATTGCAAATGCAACATTCAACATAGATTTCCACTTATTCCATTGTAGGGGTTTCTTTACAGATTAAGTCATTCTGGCCATTAGTAATTTATCGTGTTCAATTCAGTAGTATATATATATATATATATTCATAAATTAAAAATAAGTTTAATTCTTTTGTATAAAAAAATACTGGGGAGGTAGGTGCATTTTCAAAAATTTTCAACCAGAAGGAATGCAAGTCGAAACACCTTTCAACTTGTTTGTTGAGACAAGTTAAAGGCTGAATCATCAAGATAACATGTCCGTCTCTGGGCCAAGTGTATTTTTTTCATAGGGTTATAATATTATGCAATATTTCTAATTTTATTATTTGGCGATATTTCGGTATATATAAATTCTGTAAATTAATTATGATAACTGGGGGGCGTTCATTATTTTAAATACTTTTAATTTCTCACTGGAATTAGGCCACTTAGGCACTTAGCCACTTAGGCACTTAGTTTTGTATTTTATTATGCCCTGGGGACTACTGTATGCTTAAACATTATCTTATACACCTGATGTGTAATCAACCCACACCATGAGGGTAATATAATAAAAGTAAATTTCTAATCCTAACTGGGATAATTATAAAGAAAAAGTAAGAATTTATATACACAAGAAGGGTAATATAAGAAGGGCGTGGCAAGAGACCTTTATGTATATTTTATTGTATACTATTGTATAATGTATTTGTGTCGTGGAACATGTTATGTATGTATATTTGTGTGTACATTTTGGGGGTTATAAGTGTTATGCATTTAGTGTATTTTGGTGGGGACTTTGGATATAGGTTTTTATTTGTTCGATGTCTTTTTATAAAAGAAAGTTAATACATGGAGTCATGTAGGTATATCCTTTTCATTTTTTATAACAGGTATTCTATCTCAAATAATCATTGCTGATCATTTCTTTAAGGAAATAAATTATTTTATTTAACCTTATAACAAGTATATGAATTGTCACCCTTTAAAATTTATTTAATTTGTTTGAGTAATTATTATTGTAATAAATATTAGCAAGGAATCAATACCATTTATCTTCATTAAGTTATATGAAGCATTCTTACAGGAACATATAAAATAAATTTTATATTGTATTAATATTTTAATGGAAGCCTTGTTTCCAGGTTAGTTATGGTTTAAATTTCAATTCATTGGTAGAGTGACATAGCATATTATTTTCTTGGTTTCAATCAATATTTTCAGGTGGCCTTGTTGAGAAAGTATACTTTATTTAATTAATTATTTAAGGGGAATTATAGATTACTGTTGGGTTTATTTATTTTATTATCATTTGTTATTGAGATAGAATAATAAAAAGGATTTGTTAATTGTTTAATTCTTGAGTTTTCATTGCAAGTCCCGTCTCACTGGATCCAGCGCATTTTTGACTTCTCTAGGCTTTAGCCTAGTTATTATTAACTTGTGGCCCCTCTAAAAAAAAAAAATTCTCAAAAATTTTTCTAAAAAAAAAATAATCTTTTTTTTTAACTGCTTAAGTTAAAGTGGGGTTACATTTGGTAGTAGAGCGTGGTTACGATTGGGGTCAACCCGTGGTTCCTGTGGGTGTGACGGGGCTTGCAAACTTAGGAAACATTTTGGAACTCCCACAATGTTGAGTTCTAATAGAACTTAGAAAAAATTTTCAAGAAGCCCTATATCTAAAGTTGAAAATATTTTGTTAGCTTTAAGGTTTTGAGATAAATGTATATGTACTTGCCCGCCTTGAATAGTGAATAGTGCCACGTGGTGAGAGATTTTAGAAGGGGAAATCCCTGGGGAAACGGGACTTATCGCAGTTCGGTGCTTGGTTGGTTGGAGTATTACCTTGCCCATATTTGGGGAGGTGTTGTTTTTTTAATTAGGCGGTATGGCCCGATCGGCAGTCGGTTTCTTCCGATAAATGGTAGCCGAAGTAACATAAGAAACTGTTAAAATAAATTTTCGTTGGTCGGTGTTTTGTTTTCGTGTTGTGTGTGTTGTGTGTGTGTCGAGTTCCTTTTGTCTGGTGTAATCGAGTGAGAGCAGTTCAGGTAGTGGGCTAGTTTCTCGCATCGGTAGGTGGACCCGCAGTCTACTTAATGGAAGATATAGTACTTGAGTTTTTCCGATTCCGGTATTACTTAGAATTAGTTTTCAAAGCTGTGTGTTTGAGTGTGCCGACCGCGAAGTGAAGATGAGTACTCTCAATCCTGAGTTGTTTTTGCGGGAGGAACTTGAGTTCGAGCTCCGGGTCCGGGGCAAAGAACCTCGGGGCAATGTACCAATTTTACGGCGGCAGCTCCGAGAAGCGCTGGCCGCGGGTGATGCGCTCTCTAGGGTCACTATTACTGACCCCGAGAGTGAGTGGGAGTGTTGTACGGAGAAGTGGGATGAGCTGCGGGAGTTAGCTCAATCCGTCGAAAGTTTGGAGGAGGGACCGGGATGCTCTCTCGGTGTCCGGCGGATCCGGCAACGTATGCAGCACGTAATTCTTCGGCTGCAAAATTTACAAGCCCAAGGCGGTGAACTTGTGCCGCCATATAATATACCCGAGAGGATTCAAGAGATTACCTCGACCCTCCAGGGGTCACAACCTGTAAGAGCATCCACTCCGGTTCCGGTTGCTGAGGAGTCCGTGGTCTCAGCCGTGAATACTTCTTCGTATAGAGACGTAGAACCTGTGCAAACTGGTTCGGGGGCGGCGACGTACAACAAACTGCCCAACCCACTTGCCTATATTATACAACAACTTCCAGTCGTAGACGGACTAGAGGCGGACAAACTCATACCTTTTTTACTTCCATATTCCTTAAGGAATGGAAGTATGGTGATGGCAAAAAAAATCGTGTTCGAGATTATTGCAGATTCTGATTCTACTACACTCAAAACATGAAAAAAAGTCGTTTTCCGAAAAGTGTCTGTGTGTCTGTCTGTCTGTCTGTCTGTGTGTCTGTGTGTCTGTCTGTCTGTGTGTCTGTCTGTCTGTAGATTTTTTTTCTATGGCAAACGATAACTGCCGCAAATTCAAACAGAATCAAATAATTTTTTGCATACAGCCCGGTTTTGCAGAGTTCTCGCGACCTATTGTTTTTGGTGAAGATCGGTTGAGGGAAAGGGGTAGTTTACCTGCAACGGTTTTTTTTTAGCAAGGGTAATTTTGTTTGTTTGGCAAACGATAACAGCCGCAAATTCAAACAGAATCAAATAATGTTTCGCATACAGCCCTGAATTGTAGAGTTCTCATGACCTATTGTTTTTGGTGAAGATCGGTTAAGGGAAAGGGGTAGTTTACCTGTAACGTTTTATGTTTTAACAAGGGTATTTCCTATGGCAAACGATAACAGCCGCAAATTCAAACAGAATGAAAAGATTATTTGCATACAGCCCTAAATTGTAGAGTTCTCAAGACCTTTTGTTTTTGGTGAAGATCGGTTAAGGGAAAGGGGTAGTTTACATACAACGTTTTTTTAACAAGGGTATTTTCTATGGCAAACGATAACAGCCGCAAATTCAAACAGAATCAAATAATTTTCTGCATACAGCCCTGATTTGTAGAGTACTCAAGACCTATTGTTTTTGGTGAAGATCGGTTGAGGGGAAGGGGTAGTTTACCAGCAACGTTTTTTATCATGCGTATTTTTACTTCCATATTCCTTAAGGAATGGAAGTATGGTGATGGCAAAAAAAATCGTGTTCGAGATTATTGCAGATTCTGATTCTACTACACTCAAAACATGAAAAAAAGTCGTTTTCCGAAAAGTGTCTGTGTGTGTGTCTGTCTGTCTGTGTGTCTGTCTGTCTGTAGATTTTTTTTCTATGGCAAACGATAACTGCCGCAAATTCAAACAGAATCAAATAATTTTTTGCATGCAGCTCTGATTTGCAGAGTACTCGCGACCTATTGTTTTTGGTGAAGATCGGTTAAGGGAAAGGGGTAGTTTACCTGCAACGGTTTTTTTTTAGCAAGGGTAATTTTGTTTGTTTGGCAAACGATAACAGCCGCAAATTCAAACAGAATCAAATAATGTTTCGCATACGGCCCTGAATTGTAGAGTTCTCAAGATCTGTTTGTTTTTGGTGAAGATCGGTTAAGGGAA
Source organism: Magicicada septendecula (assembly GCA_034769895.1). NCBI lineage: Eukaryota > Metazoa > Arthropoda > Insecta > Hemiptera > Cicadidae > Magicicada > Magicicada septendecula. Next base: position 306,325,564 of record CM068367.1, on the reverse strand, counting down.
AGGGGTAGTTTACCTGTAACGTTTTATGTTTTAACAAGGGTATTTCCTATGGCAAACGATAACAGCCGCAAATTCAAACAGAATCAAAAGATTATTTGCATACAGCCCTAAATTGTAGAGTTCTCAAGACCTATTGTTTTTGGTGAAGTTCGGTTGAGGGAAAGGGGTAGTTTACCTGCAACGTTTTTTTAACAAGGGTATTTTCTATGGCAAACGATAACAGCCGCAAATTCAAACAGAATCAAATAATGTTTTGCATACAGCCCTGATTTGTAGAGTAATCAAGACTTATTGTTTTTGGTGAAGATCGGTTAAGGGAAAGGGGTAGTTTACCTGTAACGTTTTATGTTTTAACAAGGGTATTTCCTATGGCAAACGATAACAGCCGCAAATTCAAACAGAATCAAAAGTTTATTTGCATACAGCCCTAAATTGTAGAGTTCTCAAGACCTTTTGTTTTTGGTGAAGATCGGTTGAGGGAAAGGGGTAGTTTACCAGCAACGATTTTTTAACAAGGGTATTTTCTATGGCAAACGATAACAGCCGCAAATTCAAACAGAATCAAATAATGTTTTGCATACAGCCCTGATTTGTAGAGTACTCAAGACCTGTTTTTTTTTTTGGTGAAGATCGGTTAAGGGGAAGGGGTAGTTTACCTGCAACGTTTTTTTATCAAGCGTATTTTCTATGGCAAACGATAACAGCCGCAAATTCAAACAGAATCAAATAATTTTTTGCATACGTCCCTGAATTGTAGAGGTCTCAATGACTTTCGATTTTGGTGAAGATCGGTTAAGGGGAAGGGGTAGTTTACCTGCAACCTTTTACGTTTTAACAAGAGTAAAGTACTTGAAAATTTATTTAAACTTTTTGAAACAATGGTAATTGTTAAAAATAAAATAATTTTGTTGCCAGGCAATAAAATTATAATTTTTTCATTTTAATGTAATATAATATTTTTCATTTAATAGAGCAATAAAAAGGCAGGTAAGACACAGCCTGGCTGTTTGGCTGAAAATGATTTTAAAAATAAATCTTAGAATATGGAAGTCATGTATGGTTCTCCATACCGATATTTTAAAACCGTCTTCGAGTTGAAGGACTACCCGGGAATGTTGGAGAGAACGGTGCTCGAGCTCATCTTCCCCTATTGTCGCGGTACCATGGCTGAAAGGGTGGCGGAGGTGATGCGACGCAAAGAAGGTGTGGACGAGTTCCACCGGGTGGTACTGAGGGCGTTCATCCCTAGTAGACTGATGGAACAATTGCGCCATCGTCACTTTTATAGAGTCCAGGCGCGGGGCGAAACATTGGCCCAATACGTGCAGCGAATACGCGAACTAGCTCGTATACTGGGAATGGGCATGTCGGAGGAAGAAGTGGTACAACACATTCTCGACGGCGTCTCTGCCGACGACCGTCTGCGACTACTTTTTGCCCAGCGGCCGCAGTGGTTTGCTGACCTGGACCGGCTCTGCGTTATGACGGAGGCCATGCAGATGACCGACCATGCGAGTGGAGAAAGTAGAGGAACCGAACCAAGACCACAGAGATCGGAAGGGCCCAGAGAGCCTATCTTCCCCCGACAGGCCCAGCCAGCTCGAAATCGCGAGCAATCGAAAGCCGTGATTTGTTACAATTGTAACCGCCCGGGGCACGTAGCGAGAAATTGCACGCGAGGGCGCGCGCGACCAGCACCACCTATGTCTAGACCAGCACCAAAAAACTAGGTAGACAGGGGAAGATATTTCGGAGGATGTCTTCCCCTCGCTCTAATTCTGTTCAACTTCCGACGACCTCCAGGCAGTTGTCAAAATCCAAATCTTCTAACATCAAGGTCCAGTCCGCTACCTCGCAACAACTTTCTGTATGCCCCTTTCTGTCGCTCGAGGTAAAGGGGGGTCAGCTCAGAGCCTTAGTTGACTCCGGTTCAGCCCGATCCATCATCTCATCTCGGGTATATGCGGACCTTGAAAAGCAGGGCTTGATTAAGGAGTCGGACTTGTCATCTGCAATATGCTGGCCTGCATCCCGGGAAATCTTGCCTATTTCCCGGGTCACTACCTTTAAAATCAAAATCGATGGGTTTTCTTGGGTGTGGCCTTTTCTGGTTTCTCCTGCTCTGGGAGTGGATTGCATCATTGGTGCCGATTTCATCGCAAAAAGTGGTCTCGTGCTGGACAACCAAGCGCACCAATGTTTTTTTAAATTCAATCGGGAAGTTTTAATTCCGTTCCTTGCGTACCAAGGCGCTAAGCCGGGTATCCAAGAAGTAGCTAGTCCCGATTCTGCACGAGATCATCTCACTCCATCCCAGCAGACGGGCTTAGACCATTTGTGTGAGGAATTTCCCGAGGTGTTAACTCCTACCTTGGGACTCACACACCTGCTGGAATACAAAATTCGACTTACCGATTCGAAAATAGTAAGGTCACACCCTTACAAGTTTGCTCCTCCAAAGATGACCATTCTCCGAGAGAAGGTTCAAGAATTGTTGCAACAAGGGGTAATTGAACCTTCTCATTCCAGCTATGCAAGTCCAGCATTCTTAGTGCCAAAGCCAGGGGGCAAACAAAGAACGGTGATTGATTACCGGAAGTTGAACGCCAATATAGAGGTGGATTCTGTTCCCCTCCCAGATTTACTTTCGGCCTTTGATTGATTCAGTGGGGCCAGATTTTATACTATTATCGATCTGAACGCGGCCTATTATCAGATACCTCTTGCCAAAGAAAGTAGACCATATACGGCTTTTTGTGTACCCTGGAATTTGTACCAGTACACAAGGGTTCCCATGGGTTTGGCTGTGGGGGCCCAGACACTTACTCGTCTTCTCGATACGGTTTTTGACGATGTGAAATTCCGTTTCGTATTTAATTATCTCGACGATCTTTTAGTATACAGCGAGACTTTCGAAGATCATCTGGGGCATTTAAGAGAGGTGTTGGGTAGCTTAAGAGAGGCTGGCCTCACTGTCAATCCCGAAAAGGTTCGTTTTGCCCAAGACAGTATTTCTTTCTTGGGTCATCTAGTTTCACACAAGGGCGTGACGGTAGACCCAGAGAGGACACAGGGCATCCGTGACTTTCCTCCCCCGAAGGATGCGAAGGGCATAGCGAGATTCGTCGGTATGGTAAATTTTTACCGGCGTTTCATACCGAACATCGCTGAAATTGCCGCACCCTTGAATGAACTGAGAAAGAAGGGCGCAAAGTTTACATGGGGGGAAAACCAACAGAAGGCTTTCGCTACATTGAAGGAAGCCATTATCTCCCCACCGTTGTTGCGGATGCCCGACTTTTCGAAGCCGTTCATACTGCAGACGGACGCGAGTTCGGTTGCGCTCGGAGCGGTTCTTTCCCAAGTTATAGACGACGCTAGGCAGCCTGTGGCTTTTATCTCCCGGACGTTGACCCAGCAAGAACGTAAATCATCCGTTTATGAGCTAGAGTGTTTAGCTGTTGTGTACGCTCTAGACAAGTTCAGGCGTTTCCTGGAACATGCTGAGTTCCTGCTCGAGACCGACAATCAGGCTCTCTCATGGCTTCTGGCTCATCCCCGGCAACTGGGTAAAATTGGTAGATGGGTGGTGAAAATATCATCATTTAAGTTCACCGTGCAACACATCAGGGGATCTCAGAATGTGGTTGCAGATGCCTTGTCCCGAATGATTTCCCAACCCAGTGATGCCCAAGCTGAGCAACCGTGTTCCGTTCTTCTAGATTTTCCATTAGCCTTCACTGATGTGTTACCCCATCAGTTAAACGACGACCGAGCACCTAAAATCGTGCTGCCTAGCAAATTAGTGCCCATGGTCTTCAGCTATTACCATGATTCCCCAATCGGAGGCCACAAGGGAATTTCGAAGACCATTTCCAGTATTAGGAAACATTTTATCTGGAAGGGCATTGAAAGAGACATCGCGACAAGGGTTAAGAGCTGTCATCTTTGTGGCTTGAGCAAGCCTGCCCAGAACACCAAACTAGGGTTGTTATCATCTGAGGTGGCGAGCAGACCAATGGAAAAGTTGTTTATTGACTACGTGGGGCCGTTCCCCCGTAGCAAGTCAGGTAATGCTTACCTGCTTGTTTGTGTAGATGCTTTTTCAAAGTTTGCCTGGCTACTGCCCTTACGACAGGCAACCGCTCGTTTGACCATCAACGCTCTACAGAACCATGTATTTCAGCATTTCGGTCTTCCGACCATCATTGTTTCGGACAATGGCCCGCAATTTATTTCAAACGAATTCAGGCGTATGTGTTTCGCCAGTGGCATCAAACACGTAACCACTTCCCCTTATTACCCACAACCGTCCCATGCGGAGAGATTCAATCGGAATCTCCGGTCCGCTTTGATTGCTTATCATGCTGAGCAACAAACCACCTGGGATCAGAATTTGAAGTGGTTACAATTAGCTTTCAACACGGCCAGACACGATAGTCATCAGGCCGTGCCCTTTGAAATTCTGTTTGGATTCTCGCCCGCACTCCCGTTGACCAACCTGTGGGATATCGAAGATCTTCTGCCACGGGAGCCCAATAATAAAACTGCGGAGAGATGGAAAGTGGCTCGGAAGAATTTGCTGCGAGTGCACGAGCGGGTGCGTCGGCGTTATAATCAGGGGCGTATTCCAAACCCCTTCCGGATTGGTGACTGGGTCTATTGCCAAAGCCACCCACTCAGCTCAGCCGCTGACAAACGTGCTGCGAAGCTATGCTACCGTTGGTCGGGGCCATACCGTATCCTAGGATTCACGTCACCGGTGACGGCCCGGCTGGGCGTACCGGGAGACAAACTGAAAATGGTGATAAGCCACATTTCTAAACTGAAACGTTGTCGAGGGCTATCGAAAACGTTCGAAGAGGGTTAGTCCCCGTAAAGATAGGACAAATGTCCTTGTTTAAGGTGGAAGTCGTGTTCTGGCGTTGGGGGCCAAGCCTCAGGAGGTCGGAAGATCTACTTACGTAAGAAACCTTCTTTAGTCTTTTGCTGTCTCTCTCTTGTGCTGTATGCGGACCCTGATCAGGTCAGCATGCAGCGCCTGCACACTCACATAATACATATCTTCTTTCGTCTCTTTCGTTTTCCTTCTGAGAATCTGTTCTCCTGAGAGCAAGCTCTGCTGAGGCAACTCAACCACGACGTCCACCGGTTTGTTTTGAGGAGAGGTACACTGCAGGGTACCCTCCGGGCATTTAACGTTGGGGCAACTATGTTGCCCTTTTGGGGTGAGGGTGTGCTGAGTCAAAAAGATTCAGCAGATTTCAGTTATTTTACAATTGGAGAGTGGGCTGATATCTAGCGGAAAGACGGCGCGAAACGACTGAATACACCGCTTGTAGTTATAGGAAATACAGAATTAATGCGGTAATTAGTGCTGCGCCCTACCCGTGGATAGGAAAAACTACCGGTTTAGTTTAGACAAAGTCGGTCGGTGTCGGCACCTGCCGCCTGCCCGCGGTATGAAAACTTCAGGTGCTGCTGTCTGGCGAGAAGTACGGTAGGCAAACGAGGAAGACGCAGACTTCCATTCACAAAATACCTCGTGGCGGACGGTCACGCCATTTTTTCTCCGGTAGAGAAAAAAGAAGGTTTCAACAACTACACGTCTTCACACTATGAATAGATAATTCTATAACGACTGCGGTAAGTCTCTCATTTACTTTCGTATTAATTAATAACAATATTTCTTTGGAGAAAACTGTTTTTTTAGTAAGCCTGAGTAAGTCATCTGTTCACCTGTTGCATCGTGCATTGTGCAATACGCTATGTGTTGGTAAAGTTTTTATAACTTTATAAAACATTCCATTCAAGTGTCAGAACTTCGGCACTAAAAAGTAAAGTATATTGAATACAAAATATTTAAGTTTAAAAGTTATCTAACATCGATGTAACGAGATTCGTGTACATCAATCTAGTTATTGCCCAATGCGCAGTTAGTTTAAGTGGCATAAAGTTTTGCTACAATTAACAGTAAAGCTTTATATATCTATCTGGCAACTTACTCAGGCACGTTTTGAAAGTAAATGATGTAATTCATATTATTTTCTGTAGTAAAAAACTAGGTAATTGAAACAAACTCTTAACCACGTGGTAGCTACATATTCACACTAAGTATAAAGTTTATGAGATGGTACAAAGCCATAATTAATTGTCAAATTGCAAACAAGGTAACTCACATTAGGTGATGTTAATATTAGGAAGAATTATTGTTATAAAGATTTTCAAATAAGGCAGGTTGGCCATATAAAGTTTATCAAGTTTAATTAAATAGCTCAATAACTATGTTGACTTTATATATGTATTTTGGAGGGTGTGCAAACTTTAGTGGGGGCATTGTGTTGTGGTCTCTGACTAAAAAATATACTGTGTAATCAGGGTTCACCGATGTAGACGAGAAAAAAGACCTACTACATAGCTGAACGATGAACATCTGAAGCTACTCGCCACCGGAGGAATTTGGACGACCACACACAACACCTAAAATGTCAATCACGAGATCGCCACTTCACTAATAAAAAGAAAAACCCTTCATGGATGAAATCAGGTGATACAAAACCAATTATTAATTACACATAGAGTCAACACTCAATTATACCCAGTGACCAGTTATATATATCTATCAACTACAACATTTCAAGTTTTAAACATTCATTTCGATTCCCAATTGATGGGACAGTTTAGTGTGTGGACTGGGTGCTAAATTAATTGTAAATTTCTGTATATTTCTGGTAAAATTGTCACCTCAGAGACTGGCATGATTGTAAATGCAACATTCAACATAGATTTCCACTTATTTCATTGTAGGGGTTTCTTTACAGATTAAGTCATTCTGGCCATTAGTAATTTATCGTGTTCAATTCAGTAGTATATATATATATATATTCTTAAATTAAAAATCAGTTTAATTCTTTTGTATAAAATAATACTGGGGAGGTAGGTGCATTTTCAACAAGTTTCAACCAGAAGGAATGCAAGTCGAAACACCTTTCAACTTGTTTGTTGAGACAAGTTGAAGGCTGAATCATCAAGATAACATGTCCGTCTCTGGGCCAAGTGTATTTTTTTCATAGGGTTATAATATTATGCAATATTTCTAATTTTATTATTTGGCGATATTTCGGTATATATAAATTCTGTAAATTAATTATGATAACTGGGGGGCGTTCATTATTTTAAATACTTTTAATTTCTCACTGGAATTAGGCCACTTAGGCACTTAGCCACTTAGCCACTTAGGCACTTAGTTTTGTATTTTATTATGTCCTGGGGACTACTGTATGCTTAAACATTATCTTATACACCTGATGTGTAATCAACTCACACCATGAGGGTAATATAATAAAAGTAAATTTCTAATCCTAACTGGGATAATTATAAAGAAAAAGTAAGAATTTATATACACCAGAAGGGTAATATAAGAAGGGCGTGGCAAGAGACCTTTATGTATATTTTATTGTATACTATTGTATAATGTATTTGTGTCGTGGAACATGTTATGTATGTATATTTGTGTGTACATTTTGGGGGTTATAAGTGTTATGCATTTAGTGTATTTTGGTGGGGACTTTGGATATAGGTTTTTATTTGTTCGATGTCTTTTTATAAAAGAAAGTTAATACATGGAGTCATGTAGGTATATCCTTTTCATTTTTTATAACAGGTATTCTATCTCAAATAATCATTGCTGATCATTTCTTTAAGGAAATAAATTATTTTATTTAACCTTATAACAAGTATATGAATTGTCACCCTTTAAAATTTATTTAATTTGTTTGAATAATTATTATTGTAATAAATATTAGCAAGGAATCAATACCATATATCTTCATTAAGTTATATGAAGCATTCTTACAGGAACATATAAAATAAATTTTATATTTTATTAATATTTTAATGGAAGCCTTGTTTCCAGGTTAGTTATGGTTTAAATTTCAATTCATTGGTAGAGTGACATAGCATATTATTTTCTTGGTTTCAATAAATATTTTCAGGTGGCCTTGTTGAGAAAGTATACTTTATTTAATTAATTATTTAAGGGGAATTATAGATTACTGTTGGGTTTATTTATTTTATTATCATTTGTTATTGAGATAGAATAATAAAAAGGATTTGTTAATTGTTTAATTCTTGAGTTTTCATTGCAAGTCCCGCCTCACTGGATCCAGCGCATTTTTGACTTCTCTAGGCTTTAGCCTAGTTATAATTAACTTGTGGCCCCTCTAAAAAAAAAAAATTCTCAAAAATTTTTCTCAAAAAAAAATAATCTTTTTTTTTAACTGCTTAAGTTAAAGTGGGGTTACATTTGGTAGTAGAGCGTGGTTACGATTGGTGTCAACCCGTGGTTCCTGTGGGTGTGACGGGGCTTGCAAACTTAGGAAACATTTTGGAACTCCCACAATGTTGAGTTCTAATAGAACTTAGAAAAAATTTTCAAGAAGCCCTATATCTAAAGTTGAAAATATTTTGTTAGCTTTAAGGTTTTGAGATAAATGTATATGTACTTGCCCGCCTTGAATAGTGAATAGTGCCACGTGGTGAGAGATTTTAGAAGGGGAAATCCCTGGGGAAACGGGACTTATCGCAGTTCGGTGCTTGGTTGGTTGGAGTATTACCTTGCCCATATTTGGGGAGGTGTTGTTTTTTTAATTAGGCGGTATGGCCCGATCGGCAGTCGGTTTCTTCCGATAAATGGTAGCCGAAGTAACATAAGAAACTGTTAAAATAAATTTTCGTTGGTCGGTGTTTTGTTTTCGTGTTGTGTGTGTTGTGTGTGTCGAGTTCCTTTTGTCTGGTGTAATCGAGTGAGAGCAGTTCAGGTAGTGGGCTAGTTTCTCGCATCGGTAGGTGAACCTGCAGTCTACTTAATGGAAGATATAGTACTTGAGTTTTTCCGATTCCGGTATTACTTAGAATTAGTTTTCAAAGCTGTGTGTTTGAGTGTGCCGACCGCGAAGTGAAGATGAGTACTCTTAATCCTGAGTTGTTTTTGCGGGAGGAACTTGAGTTCGAGCTCCGGGCCCGGGGCAAAGAACCTCGGGGCAATGTACCAATTTTACGGCGGCAGCTCCGAGAAGCGCTGGCCGCGGGTGATGCGCTCTCTAGGGTCACTATTACTGACCCCGAGAGTGAGTGGGAGTGTTGTACGGAGAAGTGGGATGAGCTGCGGGAGTTAGCTCAATCCGTCGAAAGTTTGGAGGAGGGACCGGGATGCTCTCTCGGTGTCCGGCGGATCCGGCAACGTATGCAGCACGTAATTCTTCGGCTGCAAAATTTACAAGCCCAAGGCGGTGAACTTGTGCCGCCATATAATATACCCGAGAGGATTCAAGAGATTACCTCGACCCTCCAGGGGTCACAACCTGTAAGAGCATCCACTCCGGTTCCGGTTGCTGAGGAGTCCGTGGTCTCAGCCGTGAATAATTCTTCGTATAGAGACGTAGAACCTGTGCAAACTGGTTCGGGGGCGGCGACGTACAACAAACTGCCCAACCCACTTGCCCATATTATACAACAACTTCCAGTCGTAGACGGACTGGAGGCGGACAAACTCATACCTTTTTTTAAAACCGTCTTCGAGTTGAAGGACTACCCGGGAATGTTGGAGAGAACGGTGCTCGAGCTCATCTTCCCCTATTGTCGCGGTACCATGGCTGACAGGGTGGCGGAGGTGATGCGACGCAAAGAAGGTGTGGACGAGTTCCACCGGGTGGTGCTGAGGGCGTTCATCCCTAGTAGACTGATGGAAAAATTGCGCCATCGTCACTTTTATAGAGTCCAGGCGCGGGGCGAAACATTGGCCCAATACGTGCAGCAAATACGCGAACTAGCTCGTATACTGGGAATGGGCATGTCGGAGGAAGAAGTGGTACAACACATTCTCGACGGCGTCTCTGCCGACGACCGTCTGCGACTACTTTTTGCCCAGCGGCCGCAGTGGTTTGCTGACCTGGACCGGCTCTGCGTTATGACGGAGGCCATGCAGATGACCGACCATGCGAGAGGAGAAAGTAGAGGAACCGAACCAAGACCACAGAGATCGGAAGGGCCCAGAGAGCCTATCTTCCCCCGACAGGCCCAGCCAGCTCGAAATCGCGAGCAATCGAAAGCCGTGATTTGTTACAACTGTAACCGCCCGGGGCACGTAGCGAGAAATTGCACGCGAGGGCGCGCGCGACCAGCACCACCTATGTCTAGACCAGCACCAAAAAACTAGGTAGACAGGGGAAGATATTTCGGAGGATGTCTTCCCCTCGCTCTAATTCTGTTCAACTTCCGACGACCTCCAGGCAGTTGTCAAAATCCAAATCTTCTAACATCAAGGTCCAGTCCGCTACCTCGCAACAACTTTCTGTATGCCCCTTTCTGTCGCTCGAGGTAAAGGGGGGTCAGCTCAGAGCCTTAGTTGACTCCGGTTCAGCCCGATCCATCATCTCATCTCGGGTATATGCGGACCTTGAAAAGCAGGGCTTGATTAAGGAGTCGGACTTGTCATCTGCAATATGCTGGACTGCATCCCGGGAAATCTTGCCTATCTCCCGGGTTACTACCTTTAAAATCAAAATCGATGGGTTTTCTTGGGTGTGGCCTTTTCTGGTTTCTCCTGCTCTGGGAGTGGATTGCATCATTGGTGCCGATTTCATCGCAAAAAGTGGTCTCGTGCTGGACAACCAAGCGCACCAATGTTTTTTTAAATTCAATCGGGAAGTTTTAATTCCGTTCCTTGGGTACCAAGGCGCTAAGCCGGGTATCCAAGAAGTAGCTTGTCCCGATTCTGCACGAGATCATCTCACTCCATCCCAGCAGACGGGCTTAGACCATTTGTGTGAGGAATTTCCCGAGGTGTTAACTCCTACCTTGGGACTCACACACCTGCTGGAATACAAAATTCGACTTACCGATTCGAAAATAGTAAGGTCACACCCTTACAAGTTTGCTTCTCCAAAGATGACCATTCTCCGAGAGAAGGTTCAAGAATTGTTGCAACAAGGGGTAATTGAACCTTCTCATTCCAGCTATGCAAGTCCAGCATTCTTAGTGCCAAAGCCAGGGGGCAAACAAAGAACGGTGATTGATTACCGGAAATTGAACGCCAATATAGAGGTGGATTCTGTTCCCCTCCCAGATTTACATTCGGCCTTTGATTGGTTCAGTGGGGCCAGATTTTATACTATTATCGATCTGAACGCGGCCTATCATCAGATACCTCTTGCCAAACAAAGTAGACCATATACGGCTTTTTGTGTACCCTGGAATTTGTACCAGTACACAAGGGTTCCCATGGGTTTGGCTGTGGGGGCCCAGACACTTACTCGTCTTCTCGATACGGTTTTTCACGATGTGAAATTCCGTTTCGTATTTAATTATCTCGACGATCTTTTAGTATACAGCGGGACTTTCGAAGATCATCTGGGGCATTTAAGAGAGGTGTTGGGTCGCTTAAGAGAGGCTGGCCTCACTGTCAATCCCGAAAAGGTTCGTTTTGCCCAAGAGAGTATTTCTTTCTTGGGTCATCTAGTTTCACACAAGGGCGTGACGGTAGACCCAGAGAGGACACAGGGCATCCGTGACTTTCCTCCCCCGAAGGATGCGAAGGGCATAGCGAGATTCGTCGGTATGGTAAATTTTTACTGGCGTTTCATACCGAACATCGCTGAAATTGCCGCACCCTTGAATGAACTGAGAAAGAAGGGCGCAAATTTTACATGGGGGGAAAACCAACAGAAGGCTTTCGCTACATTGAAGGAAGCCATTATCTCCCCACCGGTGTTGCGGATGCCAGACTTTTCGAAGCCGTTCATACTGCAGACGGACGCGAGTTCGGTTGCGCTCGGAGCGGTTCTTTCCCAAGTTATAGACGACGCTAGGCAGCCTGTGGCTTTTATCTCCCGGACGTTGACCCAGCAAGAACGTAAATCATCCGTTTATGAGCTAGAGTGTTTAGCTGTTGTGTACGCTCTAGACAAGTTCAGGCGTTTCCTGGAACATGCTGAGTTCCTGCTCGAGACCGACAATCAGGCTCTCTCATGGCTTCTGGCTCATCCCCGGCAACTGGGTAAAATTGGTAGATGGGTGGTGAAAATATCATCATTTAAGTTCACCGTGCAACACATCAGGGGATCTCAGAATGTGGTTGCAGATGCCTTGTCCCGAATGATTTCCCAACCCAGTGATGCCCAAGCTGAGCAACCGTGTTCCGTTCTTCTAGATTTTCCATTAGCCTTCACTGATGTGTTACCCCATCAGTTAAACGACGAAGTGCTGGGTCCAGTCATCCAAAATATCAAGGAGGGTAACGTACAGGTCCCTTATTTCTTGTCCAAGGGAGTCCTCTGTTGTCGAGAGAGAAAAGGACGAGCACCTAAAATCGTGCTGCCTAGCAAATTAGTGCCCATGGTCTTCAGCTATTACCATGATTCCCCAATCGGAGGCCACAAGGGAATTTCGAAGACCATTTCCAGTATTAGGAAACATTTTATCTGGAAGGGCATGGAAAGAGACATCGCGACAAGGGTTAAGAGCTGTCATCTTTGTGGCTTGAGCAAGCCTGCCCAGAACACCAAACTAGGGTTGTTATCATCTGAGGTGGCGAGCAGACCAATGGAAAAGTTGTTTATTGACTACGTGGGGCCGTTCCCCCGTAGCAAGTCAGGTAATGCTTACCTGCTTGTTTGTGTAGATGCTTTTTCAAAGTTTGCCTGGCTACTGCCCTTACGACAGGCAACCGCTCGTTTGACCATCAACGCTCTACAGAACCATGTATTTCAGCATTTCCGTCTTCCGACCATCATTGTTTCGGACAATGGCCCGCAATTTATTTCAAACGAATTCAGGCGTATGTGTTTCGCCAGTGGCATCAAACACGTAACCACTTCCCCTTATTACCCACAACCGTCCCATGCGGAGAGATTCAATCGGAATCTCCGGTCCGCTTTGATTGCTTATCATGCTGAGCAACAAACCACCTGGGATCAGAATTTGAAGTGGTTACAATTAGCTTTCAACACGGCCAGACACGATAGTCATCAGGCCGTGCCCTTTGAAATTCTGTTTGGATTCTCGCCCGCACTCCCGTTGACCAACCTGTGGGATATCGAAGATCTTCTGCCGCGGGAGCCCAATAATAAAACTGCGGAGAGATGGAAAGTGGCTCGGAAGAATTTGCTGCGAGCGCACGAGCGGGTCCGTCGGCGTTATAATCAGGGGCGTATTCCAAACCCCTTCCGGATTGGTGACTGGGTCTATTGCCAAAGCCACCCTCTCAGCTCAGCCGCTGACAAACGTGTTGCGAAGCTATGCTACCGTTGGTCGGGGCCATACCGTATCCTAGGATTCACGTCACCGGTGACGGCCCGGCTGGGCGTACCGGGAGACAAACTAAAATTGGTGATAAGCCACATTTCTAAACTGAAACGTTGTCGAGGGCAATCGGAAACGTTCGAAGAGGGTTAGTCCCCGTAAAGATAGGACAAATGTCCTTGTTTAAGGTGGAAGTCGTGTTCTGGCGTTGGGGGCCAAGCCTCAGGAGGTCGGAAGATCTACTTACGTAAGAAACCTTCTTTAGTATTTTGCTGTCTCTCTCTTGTGCTGTATGCGGACCCTGATCAGGTCAGCATGCAGCACCTGCACACTCACATAATACATATCTTCTTTCGTCTCTTTCGTTTTCCTTCTGAGAATCTGTTCTCCTGAGAGCAAGCTCTGCTGAGCCAACTCAACCACGACGTCCACCGGTTTGTTTTGAGGAGAGGTACACTGCAGGGTACCCTCCGGGCATTTAACGTTGGGGCAACTATGTTGTCCTTTTGGGGTGAGGGTGTGCTGAGTCAAAAAGATTCAGCAGGTTTCAGTTATTTTACAATTGGAGAGTGGGCTGATATCTAGCGGAAAGACGGCGCGAAACGACTGAATACACCGCTTGTAGTTATAGGCAATACAGAATTAATGCGGTAATTAGTGCTGCGCCCTACCCGTGGATAGGAAAAACTACCGGTTTAGTTTAGACAAAGTCGGTCGGTGTCGGCACCTGCCGCCTGCCCGCGGTATGAAAACTTCAGGTGCTGCTGTCTGGCGAGAAGTACGGTAGGCAAACGAGGAAGACGCAGGACTTCCATTCACAAAATACCTCGTGGCGGACGGTCACGCCATTTTTTCTCCGGTAGAGAAAAAAGAAGATTTCAACAACTACACGTCTTCACACTATGCATAGATAATTCTATAACGACTGCGGTAAGTCTCTCATTTACTTTCGTATTAATTAACAACAATATTTCGTTGGAGAAAACTGTTTTTTAGTAAGCCTGAGTAAGTCATATGTTCACCTGTTGCATCGTGCATTGTGCAATACGCTATGTGTTGGTAAAGTTTTTATAACTTTATAAAACATTCCATTCAAGTGTCAGAACTTCGGCACTAAAAAGTAAAGTATATTGAATACAAAATATTTAAGTTTAAAAGTTATCTAACATCGATGTAACGAGATTCGTGTACATCAATCTAGTTATTGCCCAATGCGCAGTTAGTTTAAGTGGCATAAAGTTTTGCTACAATTAACAGTAAAGCTTTATATATATATCTGGCAACTTACTCAGGCACGTTTTGAAAGTAAATGATGTCCAATTCATATTATTTTCTGTAGTAAAAAACTAGGTAATTGAAACAAACTCTTAACCACGTGGTAGCTACATATTCACACTAAGTATAAAGTTTATGAGATGGTACAAAGCCATAATTAATTGTCAAATTGCAAACAAGGTAACTCACATTAGGTGATGTTAATATTAGGAAGAATTATTGTTATAAAGATTTTCAAATAAGGCAGGTTGGCCATATAAAGTTTATCAAGTTTAATTAAATAGCTCAATAACTATGTTGACTTTATATATGTATTTTGGAGGGTGTGCAAACTTTAGTGGGGGCATTGTGTTGTGGTCTCTGACTAAAAAATATACTGTGTAATCAGGGTCCACCGATGTAGACGAGAAAGAAGACCTACTACATAGCTGAACGATGAACATCTGAAGCTACTCGCTACCGGAAGAATTTGGACGACCACACACAACACCTAAAATGTCAATCACGAGATCGCCACTTCACTAATAATAAGAAAAACCCTTCATGGATGAAATCAGGTGATACAAAACCAATTATTAATTACACATAGAGTCAACACTCAATCATACCCAGTGACCAGTTATATATATCTATCAACTACAACATTTCAAGTTTTAAACATTCATTTCGATTCCCAATTGATGGGACAGTTTAGTGTGTGGTCTGGGTGCTAAATTAATTGTACATTTCTGTATATTTCTGGTAAAATTGTCACCTCAGAGACTGGCATGATTGCAAATGCAACATTCAACATAGATTTCCACTTATTTCATTGTAGGGGTTTCTTTACAGATTAAGTCATTCTGGCCATTAGTAATTTATCGTGTTCAATTCAGTAGTATATATATATATATTCTTAAATTAAAAATCAGTTTAATTCTTTTGTATAAAAAAATACTGTGGAGGTAGGTGCATTTTCAACAAGTTTCAACCAGAAGGAATGCAAGTCGAAACACCTTTCAACTTGTTTGTTGAGACAAGTTGAAGGCTGAATCATCAAGATAACATGTCCGTCTCTGGGCCAAGTGTATTTTTTTCATAGGGTTATAATATTATGCAATATTTCTAATTTTATTATTTGGCGATATTTCGGTATATATAAATTCTGTAAATTAATTATGATAACTGGGGGGCGTTCATTATTTTAAATACTTTTAATTTCTCACTGGAATTAGGCCACTTAGGCACTTAGCCACTTAGCCACTTAGGCACTTAGTTTTGTATTTTATTATGTCCTGGGGACTACTGTATGCTTAAACATTATCTTATACACCTGATGTGTAATCAACTCACACCATGAGGGTAATATAATAAAAGTAAATTTCTAATCCTAACTGGGATAATTATAAAGAAAAAGTAAGAATTTATATACACCAGAAGGGTAATATAAGAAGGGCGTGGCAAGAGACCTTTATGTATATTTTATTGTATACTATTGTATAATGTATTTGTGTCGTGGAACATGTTATGTATGTATATTTGTGTGTACATTTTGGGGGTTATAAGTGTTATGCATTTAGTGTATTTTGGTGGGGACTTTGGATATAGGTTTTTATTTGTTCGATGTCTTTTTATAAAAGAAAGTTAATACATGGAGTCATGTAGGTATATCCTTTTCATTTTTTATAACAGGTATTCTATCTCAAATAATCATTGCTGATCATTTCTTTAAGGAAATAAATTATTTTATTTAACCTTATAACAAGTATATGAATTGTCACCCTTTAAAATTTATTTAATTTGTTTGAGTAATTATTATTGTAATAAATATTAGCAAGGAATCAATACAATTTACCTTCATTAAGTTATATGAAGCATTCTTACAGGAACATATAAAATAAATTTTATATTTTATTAATATTTTAATGGAAGCCTTGTTTCCAGGTTAGTTATGGTTTAAATTTCAATTCATTGGTAGAGTGACATAGCATATTATTTTCTTGGTTTCAATAAATATTTTCAGGTGGACTTGTTGAGAAAGTATACTTTATTTAATTAATTATTTAAGGGGAATTATAGATTACTGTTGGGTTTATTTATTTTATTATCATTTGTTATTGAGATAGAATAATAAAAAGGATTTGTTAATTGTTTAATTCTTGAGTTTTCATTGCAAGTCCCGTCTCACTGGATCCAGCGCATTTTTGACTTCTCTAGGCTTTAGCCTAGTTATAATTAACTTGTGGCCCCTCTAAAAAAAAAAAAAAAAAAAAAAAAAAAAAAAATTCTAAAACAGAGGTACATAATTTCTTACAGAGGTACATAATTTACAATTCATAATATTATTGCACGGAACACCTATTGCAAGGTATTAATACATAATAACCCATATATATGTGTGTAACACCAGTGCCCCCAGGGCATACTAAAATTCAGGGGTTGGCATAATGCCTGATACTACTATAAAGTGCTCCCACACTGCACTTAGACTTGGAGTAAATATAATTATAATTCAGTCAAAATACAAGTGACCATAATAATTTAAAAAGAATTTAACCATGATAAATTTTGTGAAATATTAAAAACAGTAATGTGTCATGATGCTTTATAACCTTTAAGGATTAATTTGGCCCAAAGGCTGACTTGTTCCTAGGCAAGATCGTGCATAACTAAACCTGTCCCAGGAGCATGTTCAAGTCTGCATGAAAATCCGCCTATACAGGATTAAACTGGGGACCCGGCTGAAACTTACAAAGAAACTCCTATCCATTATAGGACCCAAACTGAATATAAATATGTGAATTAATGAATCAATAGAAAACTAAATTTTAACCTGTGAAATTACATGATGAATGATAGAATTACTAGCACTAAGGTAACCCTTTTACTGAAAACTAGAAAGAAATTTACATGCCTGAATGGTAATCAGCCACAGATACATGCCAACCTCTGGGCTCACATTTAATATAAACAATGTTACAAAATGTACAAAAGATTCCCCCCCCCCCAAGTCCGCGCACTATTCTGTCCCGTTAACCGGGGACCCAATTAAAAGGTGTAAAGTTTAAAGTCATTGTATGGTGTGTAGCTATATGCCCACGAGTTCTAGTGGGTTACATTCCCTTGTGTGAAAAGTAATATTGGGTTGGTGTCACCTGATTTATTCCTTGGTGTGAAGTTTGATGTTCTGGTCTACAGCATTTTAGTGTGGGTGTGGCCTGTCCTCGCTGTTCTCCTTCGGCAGATGAAGTTGAGAGTCTTAGATGTTCATTTGTTCAGGTTGGGGCTGTTCCTCGACGTGAAGCGAGGGACCCTAAGCATACAAATATTATCAGCGAGAAGCTCCAACACTTATTCCCCCAGGACCCCCTCACACGCACCAAAATCCATTTATAATATTAAACACTGCTTTAGGCCTACTTGAAATGAAAGTTTGACACACTCTGCAACAGGTTATACGGGCATATGGCCCTATCTTTGAAAACATTAAGTTTGGCTAAATTACATATTATTTTGCGTACTCTAATTCAATTACGGGGCCTTAGTTAAGATTTCAATTACTGTTATACAATTAACTCATTTTGTTGTACAATTGCTATACAATTAAAGCAATTTACACATACTCTAATTCGCCACGTGGCGTGAGTGTAATAGGTTAACCAATTTCATTCATTCCTGTACTTATTAAACAAAACTCCTTTTACATGACTTCAAATTAAAATATATAAGTATACTGCACTCACTAACAGCAGATCTGTTTTAATTTAGCCTGCCATAGGTGGAAGATGGTACAATTAAAAAAACTTCCCTGTCGGAGTGCGAGGCGTGGTGTTTGGTTCAAGCAGCAAATCAGACAAGATCAGAATCGTTTATTCTCGCCTTTTTTCAACTCGCGATCAGCGGCGACCGCCAGGGTGCAGCACCAATCAGGCGCAGCATTATTACCCCTGCTGTAGATTGTGTGCGTACTTCTGTTAAACACAGTACGGGAGAACGCCACCGCTAAATACAGAACCCTATTTTTCGTAGCGTATTCGTTAAATGCAGTATAAGATTTTTTGTTTATTCACGCCGATTTTAATCAATCGGCACACCTGTATATATAATATGTACAACAGATAAGCACGTGTCCGCAGTGTAAGACACGTCAGGGATCACTCGTGTTAGTTGTGAATACAGTGTAGATTTCTGAGATTAGGCCTAATAATGTGGGGAATACGGTACAGAATAGCAATAAATATGAATCTTATAATAGATCATAGTGTAGATAATGTGAAATATTATAAGATATTTGGTTAACATATTATAAAACAAGTTTAAGAAGCAACAGAACATATCCGTTAACGGGCACTGTATCAGTATCTACGTATTAATAAAAGTAATAAAGCTAATAATAAAATAATATGGAAAATGTCCGGAATCATAACCTATTGCTCAGTTAGATTTAAATGGTTGCTGAGGTGTGAAGAAGTTATAAATATCATGATTAAAATTAAGTTATGATTTCGTGATGAAAATAATTAACAGTTTAATTCTGCACAATCCACTAAAGATAGAAGTGTATAAGTAGCGGTTAGGATGGAGTTGGATTTTTTGACCAATATTTTACTCTATGGAAGTACATAACAAAGCATAAGCGTCGCCTTCAAAAAAAAAGATTTATTTTTATTTCACTGAACGGTCATGGGATTTCAATTTTTTGAGCTTTTATTCCAATGCGCAGAGAAATCATTAGAAATGTAAGTGAAATATTTTGTAAGATATGAGACAACAATTGTCAATTCCAAATCCAGGAATACGGTGCGAAATACAGTAGTGTGCAAATTAATTGGGGCAAAAGTAAAATACTTTAAAATAATCGTTTTTATTGAAGTAATTTTACTTACATTCAATAACAAAAAATTAGTATAAAATACGTCCTCCTCTAGCTTTCATATGATCTTCTATTCGATTAGGCATTGATTCCACTAAATTACAGCACATATTTTTCAGCTCTTCGTCGACATTTTTATAACCTTTTCAATCCACCGCACTTTTGTTGTAGGCTACAGTCCATATTGCAAAGGCGTCTCTTCACTAACATCACAAAATTTCAATTGGGTTTAAGTCTAGCGAATGTCTAGGCTTATCCAGGATATTTACATTGTTTTCTAATTTTTTATTAATTTTTAATTCAGGTATAAAGCATGATCATGTTAAAAGTCCTACGGCCGTCAGCAAACGTTTGCATGAAAGATACAATTTTTCTTTTTTAGTTTCCAAGTATTGCAACGAGTTCATCATTCCTTCCACTGGTACTAAGCTTCCTGGACCACTAGACGTAAAATAACTTCAAAACATTTTTTGGAGGGTATTTAACGGTCTGCTGAAATTTTCGGCTCTCACTGGTTCACCAGTGCTTTTTCAGACAACTACTGTGTTTCATCACTGAATATTAACTTCTTCCAGTCATCACTACTCCAAGATTCGTATTTTCTGGCCCAAGCTGAACTTTTTTTTATTTTCAGGCGTCAATAATTGTTTTTTAATTGATTTCATAGCCTTCCGCCCTGATTCAATAAGCTGCGCCGAACTGTTGAAGAATCAATGCTGACACCAGTAGTCAGTAAATCTCTTTTAAGGTCTTCACTTGTCTTATGGGGGTGCTTTTTACTATTCCAAAGTAGAATTCTATCAGTTCTAGAGTTGTTATGCGTGTCCTTCCACAATTACCCTTTATTTTTGAAGAAATTTGTTCCTAAATCAAGGTGTCTATTAATCATTCTTGAAACACGATTTTCCACACCAACTGTTGCAGCAATGTCTCTCACAGCCATACATGTTTGCTCACTTAAAGCAACAATCTTCGGCCTTTTCCTGTTAGTAATATCCATTATTATATACTCAAACAGTAACTAAATAACTCGCGAACGCATACACTCCTTACAAAATCTAGCACTAAACTGAGACAAAGTGATTCCAGTTTAACAAAAACTGGTCAAACAACTTTCTACAAGTTAAGGTCAACCTCCCTAATTAGCCTAAAAGAGCTAAAACTTTTTTCAGGCAACTTCTCCAACTAAAATAAACATTTCTGTGAGAAAATTTGTTTGTCCCAATCAATTTGCACGCTGAGGGTAATTAATTAATTTGGATATATGTACAGTTTGCTGAGCCATGACGGGGTACAAACGCGTGAAAGGTTAAATAGATACATGGATACAAGCTATTACTACTACTTTTATAACGATACATACGGTCTGTTGTACACAATCGATAAATGGATTAAACAGGATTTTTTAAAATATGCCCACATTAAAATTCTGAATTCAGTCAATCGTCCTAATGTGATCAACATTGTGATAAACATTACAAAATATTTCTTCCAATAGTTTCACAAAGGTACATTCTGAGCGCGAGAGGCAGTATGTAGGTGTCCGTACACGTGCGCGTGTCCATTTACTATAATCGATTACAGCTGTAGCATCGACAAAATCAAACCAAAAGTAAAGATTACACTCCCAGAAGATCATTGGAAATCACTGTATATTTTTTACCTTAACGATGATTATTATTTTTACTAATAACAACAAATGTTATTATTAGCCTAAAACTTACCTTATTATTAGTAACAATTGTAATAACCATTTTATTACGCACTAAAAATAAATTCTTTTTGTTTTATAAAAACAAACTACTGTATATGAAAAAAAACTCTATACAGTGATGAATATGTACTCCGATTTACTGTTTAAGGCATCATGATTTTTATTTTTATTTAATTATTTGCTTTACTTTCATTTATTTACTTTATTTATTTATTTATTTATTTGCTTTACTTATTGACTTTTATTTGCTTTACTTAATTGGTAAACAAAAATCGCAATTCCGATAAAACAAAACTTTTACAGTAGAGAATACTTTTAACTATTTTCTAACTATGCGAGTAGTAATTTTGAAAAGCAGAATAATATTTTACGAAATCATACTATATCACGCCAGCCCACAAATTTTTATAATGAAAAGGTGTTATGATAAATAAAATCATAGAAACTAAAAATTATGAAAGTAATTATATTTAAATATTATAGTCTATTAAATACTGTAAAAGTCTAAAAAGACTACTATACGTATACTTGTTTAAAGGTTAAATTCCAATTACATAATTGTACTGAAGAAAACGTTTACCTTGTATTAGATATTTATTCTCATTATCTTGTATTTATCACATTAAGTCATACGATTGATACATAAACTACAAATCAACATAAAGTTTTGAGACCGAGGAGAACTGTTTCCAGATAAGACCACAAGAGTGAACTAACACGAAGTGAGTGTAAAGAGGTCGCTGTATTCCCTGAGACTTCGCTGTTGAAACGAACGAAAAATAAGTATACATAATACGTCGTGCGTGCAATCTGTTGTAAGCTGGATTCAATCTCGATACTATAGACTGTGCCAAACCGAGCAAGTAAATGCTTGACACCGTTTGACTAATAAGCTTCATAAATCTTCTCAATCTAAATTCAATCGCGTTATTCGTTTAGAATGTTAGGTAAAAGTTATTAAAATCAAGTCACATTATATTAGTGAGTGAAATGAGTTCATGTGAGTGTAAATATGGAGCAGTTCTGTACTGAACCGTGCAGAGATCTGTATGCAGATTACAGAAGGTGACAGATTTTAAATGCGAGGAAGTTGCTTTGAAAGTTTTGAACAATTTGCTGACAGACTCATCCGTCTGCTAGCAGACTGATTAATTTTCTGTATTTGAATAATGACTATTATATTTACTCAGTTACTATTTGGTCCGACACAGCAATAATTAGTCATTATAAAGACAATAATGATCTCTGAAACTATTTATCTGAAATTCAATGCATGGTCGTAGTAAAAAAGTAAATAAATTTATGGGTTTATTACACTTTTTAGAAAATTGGCGGTCATGTTTTTACTAAAATTAATTTTACATAATCCTAAATCTATTGTCATCTCTTTAAAACTCGTACATGATAGGTAAAGTTTTCCAACAAAGTCGTTCAACTGTTACTCCCAATTTCTGAGAACGCACAGTTTTCTTGGATTGAAACATGAAAGAACTATTACAACCCAGGTAATCCAGCACGCGTTTTACCATAAGAAAATGGTAATTTCTTAAGTTAGATTCATTAAGTTACATAAATTTTGCTTGTTACTGATTTCGTTTATAATGACGTGAACCATGCTAAACTTGAACACTGGAAAACAACCATTAAATTTGTTTTAGAGAGATGTAAATAGGAACATTTACTAGTGAATTTAAATGACATTTCCACAAACTAAAATTTTCGAAGAAACCTATTTTAAATGTATTCCGGCAGTAGCCTTCCAGCGTTAATTGATTCTCGAAGAGAAAAAATGCAACCCAAGTCTTAAAGCTGTAAGAAAATATCCGATGTACATACAGATAACAATTAAAAATGCTTCTCGCCAGCCATTCAAAATAAGAGAATAAGTCAACATATTTATTACACATTTTTGTTAAAGCAATTGATGTCATGTAACTATTAATTCAGTTCATAACTGATGTTTCAAATAATTCCGTGTCTAGCGTTTGCCTAGCTACCTTCCTTTTCCCTCACCCTAACAATAATTTTTATTTATTGATTGCCATTCCTTGTAATATGGATATTAAACCTCTTGATATTGATTTAACTGCCATACCTTTTTATCTTTTTTTCGATTTCCAGTTTGTTCAACGTGCTTGGAATAAACGTCACTTATGTAAAAGAAATTCTTTGCATTCTCAATAAAAACACCATTACCAATAAGCAATTCTTGAGCCTTTGTACTTAGTGTAAAATCTTGTATGATGATGGCACTATCTAATATGTAATTTGCAAGTAGCCTACCTTAACTTGTTTTCAAATAATCTAAAGATTGATCCACCGTTTGTTGAGATTTTTGCAAGTTAAAAATAAACATTTTCCTACAGAAAGTTTATTACAAAACAATAAATTTACTGACGTTGGTTTGGTTGATCTTGTAACAGATATTGTTAACCATAATGTACTTCTGCTCAATACGAAATTGTGGTATTAAAACTGGAACAGTAAGAAGAATGGTTACAGATTAACAGTTTGGCGAGTTTTACGAACATACATCAACTTATGAACAAATTTATACTGACTACTCTCTATGCATATCTGAGTAGTAAAGTTGATATAGATATGCTATGAGCCAGACATACACATTTTGAATTCTAGAAAGGCAGTCTGCACGTTCTTAATATGTAAAGTGACTTTCTTCTTACGCTCTTCCTTCGCTATAAGTACAAGTACACTGTGCGATACCCGCTTTTACGTAGTTGTCTTACGAGACTATAGGCTAAGAGTATGACTGGTGTTTCACAACAGATATTACTAATTTCACGCTCAACCACCGTACAAACCTTCAACTGAAGACTTTGAGTGGACAGCCTCCTTTCGCCAGATTTGTGCGATTTTATACGGTTTTTATACGATTTTTATACGGGTAAACCCACTATTGGTAAATCAATGCCTAATGACTTCAACAGCTCTTCTGCCGTCTTACTCTGCAAAACAGAGCCCATCCTAGAGGACAACAACAATCAACTAGGAACCCCAAATGTAGAATTCTGCTTAACCAGTAGCTTTGAAAAGGCTAGTTTATCCTCTTATTGAAGTAGTCTGCGATGCCAAATTTGATGCCGTTGATACTAAAAATGGGAAAATATAGCCTAATAAAACTTTCAAGTAATAACACTTGGATACAATATATTCTCACGTAGGCTTCCGCGGCCGTTGTCTATTATGTTTTTGAAGTCTTCTTCCGGTACGGACCGCGTCAAAAACGTCTTGTATGGCAACGTTTCACTCATATTACAATGAGTATCCTCAGGTCTAAGTGACAAAAACTCCGGCAAGTGAACTCAGTTATATAGTGTAGAAGTGGCGGTGGGTGGTCCGGAAAGTGAACCTTGCCCTGTAAGCGTTACGCTGTGTGCTTTATTTGTGCGGTCAGTCAACCTGGGTGCAGTCAAACCAGAAAGTAAAGAGTACTAAGTCGTACTAAGCGTGGCGGTTTTTCTGTTGATGTTATCCTTGTGTTTCTTAATTTCTATTGTTTCTAGGATCAATCTGTCATAATACCTATAATACCTATTACATGACCTTGTTTACAGATGCGTCTCCAAAGTTTACCATGTGATTAGTTAAGGTTGAATCCTCAGCAATTGCAAACCAGACTTTTTAACTGCTGAGTTCGTGTGTCTGACATGTGGAAATAAGGCGGCCCGTCTGGCCAATGTAAAACTACTGTCTTTCAGCAACTAGAAGGAATTTTGTAGATACCTTCCGTGTTGAACGGGATTTTATCTCTGATTGGTTTTAAAAATTGTGCCAGCTTCTTATGTGGTTGAAACACTGTTTTAATGCTGTATTTCCTCAACGTACTGCTAATTTTGTTTGTGGTACCCTTTACCGTACGCAAGACATTTTTGACGTGGTCCATACTGAAAGAAGACTTCAAAAATATATTGAATAAAATATGCTTGGATTTTCCTGCTTTAGTAAAGAGATAATAATAGTAAAACTCCAGTTTTGCACTTTTTTCTTTGTGAAATACGAAAAATGAAATGATGTATGTAAACTATCATGGACGACAAGCGCTTCACTTGTTTAGTAGTTTATCAGGACGCGTACGTGTTGTTAACTTTTGTTTATACAGTTTACTGTATGGAAACAGGAAACACTATTTACCGTAAAATGAAATGATTCGCTAACCTTAAAACGTAGTCACTACTTGTACTGATTTAATCAAGACAACATTTTAAATAAATCCAAATACAGAAGCCACCTTTGAAAACCACCTCATTGAAGCAAATCACACATACAAAAACATCGACAATAGCATGAACATTCTAAACGTGCACACAAAAGGCCGAAAACTAGAAACTATACACTATAGAACAATTGGAAATATAAAAACACACGAAAACAAATAAAAACGACATCCTAAAGGAACAGACACAATTCAAATCGCACGAATTATTCGAACATATCTCACCCCACACACACACAACATCGATCTTTCGAAATTCGATTCCGTCGCCCATAACAGGACGGACAGTGCTACCAGCGGCAACCTCTGAAGAAGCTTTTTAAAAGTGAAAACCGGTTCAAGTTGTAAGGTAAAACTTTATGTTTCACTCATAAAAAACTTTGTGTTCCGAGTCGTTAATGAAATAGTTGTATTTAGTTAAGTAACGGACACGTCATGGACAACGAAATCCAAGAATTTAAATAAATCCTTAATTTAGCAGTGACGGTTAATCATCGAATTTTAACAATGAAGGTTTGCGAGAATCAAACCTTCATAGGCTATATGAAAATATGACATCGGTCAAAAAAGTATAATAAAAATTTTAAAGTATTTCTGTCAACGTTTCGACGATATTTATTGTCATCATCAGGACCTCTGTACGAATACAAGAGAAAATATCAAACATGACAGATCAATTAATTGATTGAAGTTTTTGTGTATGTGATTGTGTGTCTGCGTGCGTATGTGTGGGGAGGTGAAATAGTTTGTTTTTCATCATCAAAATAATTGTATTCATTACATATTGTTTTCCTGAAATACATCGATAAAATTATAATAGGCGACTTCACAACATAATTCACAAAATATTACAATTTAAATTACTGGTAATGTAGTACGTTTTTAATGATATTTGTAAGTTTTTATAGAAGCAGTAATCATAAACTATATCTTAGAATAGCTACACATACAATTTCTTCCTAAATATAGCATAGTAAAATTATAGTTAATATTGGGTTGTATAAGTAACTGAACACAAGTTATCATTCATTAGGAACATAAAATACTACCAAACAATGTGAATTGTTATTGAGTTTTATTGCTACCCAATTAATTTTCAAACACGTCTTCCATATTTGACATGATAAGACTAACGATCACATATTTATATGAGTCTATATATAAATCGAATGAATTTTTGAAGCCAGCCAATAAAACAGCTTGTTATAGTAAGAAATGTCACTTCTATTTTTAAGTAGGAGAAGCAGTTGCTCTATTCACACGCAACTGTCTATTTCAGCGACAAATTGACAAAGGGAATTTTATGACAAACACTAGACAAAGCAGTTATTTATGTCAGAATTTCCAGTGTAAGGCGCGCAGTTAGAGGAAATCAGTAAGATTTCAAAATTGCCAAAATCAATAGCCATGTCAAGACAACACTGTACATAATGGAGTTAAACGAAAACAACTTCATTCATTTTAAAGGTCTATAATGCGTTTTTTCATATTTTTATGTTATACATTTGTCACGGCGTGCGATATAGAAAACACATGACGTACACGAGTACGTCATAAACTTGGCAAAGGCGGTTGGGAATGTGACGTAAACACGTTTATTACATCAAACAGAATTGACTTCGTTACTAATATTTTGATCATATTACTTTACTTATCTGGGCACTTGTAACACTCAAAGTAACCAACGTCACTTTTTAACACATCTGTTCTACAAGTAGCCTATATCTGTTTATTCAATTTAATAATAAAACAGCATAAATATTTTTAAAAATCTTATGGTTATTCTTGAACATGGAAACGTCAAGAAGAAAACAAAAGTAAATTGAAAAGAAGTCATTATTTTGTACCAATTATAGATTTGGAATCACAAGTTAATTCCGTACTTCCTGTTTCTTAGGTAACTCTGTGTTCAGGCAACTCAATTCCGGTTCGGATGCCACAAATTTATAGAAAATATATATGTTCCGACTGATATTGTTACTTACGTTAAGGCACTTAAGGGCTTGTTCTGTATATTGTTCCTTCATATTTGTGTCGTAGTCACTGTCACAATATATGTGTATACAAACACAAACAATAAGTATGTGCGTTTGATTCTGTCTGTCAGTCTACGTGCATGAATTTGTTAGACTAATATTAGACATATATGGGGGGGGTTTTAACATTGATTTTTGGAGGTAGCGCTATCATACATTTTCTTAATTGTAACTGTTTAGTATGATTCATTACTTTTAATATAATAAACGTTCATAAAACAATAGTAAAACTATCAAACAATTTTCACATTATTATAAAGAAGGTTGAATATGATAACCCACATCATTAAGTAGGCCCTACACCGAAATGTGCATAAAATCTGTAGGTGACTTCCCTTTCATTGTTATAAATTCAATAATAACAGAGTGTATGACAATTTACTTTGATATGAAAACAAAACTAATGTTTACTTTAACAAAATTTTAACCCAAATCCAAATTTTTTTTAATATTTTAAGTTCTATAAAGAAAAGTGTTTAATTGCTTGTAATTTTTTAATAAAATAAAATAAATTATTAATTTTATACAAATTCCTACTAAACAAATTCTCAACGAAAACGTAAAGCGTACACTGCAGAAAATCTTGCTTATGTTTTAAAGTGTCGTTTTAAAACATTGTTAGTTTTCCTTGGCTTGTGTGCGTACATCAAGATAATGATTTTCTAAGTTAAAAGTTTTTACTGTGGAAACGTTTGATGGTATGGTGTCACCCGTTGCAGTCCGATACCCACAAACTATGCATTTCCCACCTGCAAGCACTTTTATTATTAACTCTTACCATCCGTATAAGTCGTTGCAAGCATATGGCGGATGTTTAACACGCCATATAGTCTTATGCGCGTACGTGTGTGCGCGTGTGGGTAAGCCAAATATTAACTTCCGTTTGAGTACGATAACAGTTCTCTGAACAGCGGTGGACCTGTTTCGGATAGACACCTGTGTTTGAAACCCATACGGCTACCGTATAAATGCCGCATATTCGATACACACCAGTGTAGAGTTTCACGATTGGGCAGGGATATTATCCGTACGTATTCGATGTACCGAGTAAGCTAGGCGGTAAGTAGGAAATGGGCGCCTACCATAACATAACATTTATGAATGAAACAGATTTTATTTAAAGGTGTGGTGATAAGCATAATGCTAGTTACACCACACTGCAGTATTTGATTTTTAGCTCTTATTTGAATTTTTATATTAATAATCTACCTATAATCCATATCTTGTGTGTGTACTACAATTCAGCCAAATAATAGACAGGTATAAATAAAATAAACCGCTTAAAAAGTATGCATGAGCAGGTTTTTAAACATCCAGTATTGTTTACGTTACTAATCAGTCTTTATAAACACAAATGTTTAACTATTTCCTTTCAAACAATTTCCCTAGAAAGATTTCATTCGAAATCACTTCGCGATCTGGTGGACACACTATTATTTCTATTATTTCTAACCGAGTCAACTACAAACATCTGGATACTCTTCAGTCTAGGAAAAATCTATCGTCTCTCTACTTTGTCACACAAGCTTCAGGGACATTGCAACCAGCTAGTAGAGGACCTTACCACTGCCGCATACCTCAGTGGCCAACAGACTCAAATAAATTGTTGGGAGATTCATCTCTAGGTCTTATCTCCGCCAGTGAAGTAATATCTTCTCATTTTCTTTAACACCGTATCTCATTTCTTTAAAGGAAAGAAATCGAGCCTTCGTCAAATGCTTGGTCTTCTCCGGTGGTGCTGGTAGCAGAGGGGAATGGTGGGCTACGTTTCAGCGTAGAATGCCGCAAGTTGAACGACATGGCAAAGAAAAATCGTTATCCACTACCTCGCATAGAGATTTTCTACAATGAACCTGAAGAGAGTATATTGGAAAATACGTCTTCATCAAGAACGTGAGCAAAAGGCAGCTTTCTCGACCACATGTAGCCTCTTCCATTTTAAAGGCATGCCATTTAGAATCTGTACTGCACTAGCAAAGTTTAAAAGACTAATAGATTTGGTCCTCGTAGGCATGACGTGGAAAAATTGCTTTGTTTTCTTAGACGATGACATAGTTATTGGAAAGCCTTTTAATGATTGTTTAAAAAACCTTAAGGAAGTTCTAACCAGAAATCGCGATGCCAATCTGATGCTGAGCCCGAAGAGGTGTCGTCTGTTTAAGAAGAATTTGGTCCTTTGGTCGCAGCAGCTGGTGGTAGGACGGATCCCAGTAAAGTAGTTACCGTATGAAACTGGCCCGCTTCATAGAATAAACACAATTTTTTAAGTTTTCTGGAGTTATGCTTGTAGTGGTCTGAATTGATCATCGTACTGAGACGATCACAAGACGTCACTGGTTATGACATGAGAGATTAAAGACGATAAGGAAGCGCTGGTATTTGGTTTCCGATGTCGCCGCTGTGTTCAAGCCTTATAAAACAACGGAACGTGTAGCGAACTTAAAAATATTAATTCCAATAAATGTATAATAGGAAATGTCTGTGTAACACGGTAATATTTCAGTAAATATAAACAATTGCATAGTTTATATATTAGCGAGACTAAACAGTACACACACACACACACACACACACACACACAACAAAATTAGCTATTATTGCACAGGACATGTTTTATTTGGAAATTGTGACATGACAATTACGCGACAAAGGTAACAGTCTTTCACAATCACCTAATCTGTTATGAATTGTGTTTCAGACCGGCCTCTGATTTCCATAAAATATTTATTTGTTAATGTTCTGTGTTCTTTTGTTTAGTTATCACAAAGTGTAGAATTCTGTGTTGTGTGCGCGCGCGCGAGAGAAATAGAGAGAGAGAGAGAGAGAGAGAGAGAGAGAGAGAGAGAGACTGATGACTCATAACATTTCTAATAAAAACTGATTACCGATTTCAGCGAACTGTGCGAGCGGATGTTTCCATGGTCGGTAGTTCCAAATTCCAGAAGCTCATTTTTAAACACGGCGAATGAAGCGCTCAAAATTGAATTGTCACGGCATCGCTTACTTTTATTGTCACTTGCTTCGATCTCGTAGAATTAAACGACTAATAAAAAGTATACGGATTTAATGTAAACTCACTTGAATGTAAAAAATAACTTAGGTTGTGTGTTAACTAGTATTCTTAAAGTAAATTATATGCATCACAAAGACAAGACTAATAGCAAAAATATTTTTGCAGTATGCAATAAACGTTATATTTCTGCTTGCACAGAGTGGAGTATTTCGGGGATTCTCAGTACAAAATTAGTTTCATGAAACTAAATTTATGTAACTTTCTAAGTTGCCATAATAATTAATCTTTTTAAAATTCGTTTTAAAGAATTGTTTAAAGCTGTATCAAATAATTAATTTTAAACAATAAAAACAAAATTATGAATTATTTACACTATGAAAAGGTGTCTTTAGCTTTCGTTACACTTTATATACACTAAGAGATAAAATAGTAGTACAGTAGCCTACTTACTTTTCTGTAGACACGTAGGTATTGCTTAAACTACACCCATTCCATGAACTGAAATAACAGCTTCATAATGACAACTATATTTTTATTTTTTTGGCTTGGAATTTCACTTCTTTTTAAATTTGCTGAAGCACCTGTTGTAAATAACTGCCAGTCCCACTTCTCTCCATTTTTTGAGTTTATCTTTGTGTACACAAAAATGTTTGAATTCAAAAGTGATGCAGTTCATAATATCGCACTGTCAATTGCCCATGTGCCTTATTTTATCATATTTTTTAGTGACGTCCTACCTTTAAATAAATAATTGACTCGGTTGTTGTTCAACTCATTGTCAATGTAATTGACAACTATGTTTCTAACGTCCATGTGATAACCTTCACTGCCAGTAATTACGTAGGAAACTGCCCTAAACCAACAATTTCCGACACCCACAATTTTCTTCACACCGTGTGGTTTTGAAAGTGCTAGTTTATGACCGATTCTAATATATGTGTATTGCCCTTCAAAGGACAGACCCAACACTTTACACTTTTCCATTTGCCACTCTACGTCAACTGGAACATAAAAAAATTCACTTCACACCACTCACCAGAAACCTCCACATCAGATTTATCATCATTTAGATTGTAGAAAATTTTCAAGTTTTACACATGTTCTTTCTTTTTCCTCCCTTTGTCACTTTCATCTTGTAATATACATTACTCATTTCTTAAAACGTTGTTAACTGTAAATGGTCCATTCCATGGAAGTTCAGTAAACATTAATTTATTTTTGAATTTTGTCACGTTTTTTACCCAAACTCTACTCCCAGGTTTTATTTAATTTTCTTTGTTATTGTGTCTTTCGTGAAATTGCCTTTTCTGATTAATCTGAGCCCTTCTGATATTTTTTTAATGCTGGTTCATCAATTACTTTTTTCACTTCTAATATTTTTGTAATTTTCTTTCCATTTCTTTATTTTCTTCAACAATACCTTCCTCTATTTCATGAACATCCGTTGTTTTTTCAGCTACCTGAAGAGGCTCCTCGTCTTCATCGGTCAAATTATCTTCATCAACAAGGTCTAATGGTAAAACTGGTTCTCTGTTGTATAACATAAAAAAAGGTGAAAATCCTGTTGTTTTATGTCTAGATGTTCTGTACAAAAATAATACACTCTAGAGAACATCAGGCCAGTTATTAATGTTTTCCATTAAAGTTCTTTTCAGTTTATCTGTTGTTGTCCTATTTTGACGCTAACTAATCCATTAGCCTGTGGATGGTAGGGTGATGTTAATCTTTGCTTTTTCCCCGTCAGTCTATGCAATTCTTTAGAAACTTGATTTACAAACTCGCGACCATGATCGTTAATTTGTATTTTAGGGCAACCATGTCTACATATAATTTCATAAAAAAATTTAGCCACTTAAATGCCAGTCTTATTTTTAAGGGTTTTGGCGTCAGCCCACTTTGAAATGTAGTCTACTGCCACCACTATGTATTTTTTGTCCTGCACTCCTGGTAACTGCATAACGTCTATTCCAATTTGTTCCATGACTCTCTTTGGAACAGAAATTGGCTTCATTTCGGGTACGCAAGACACCCATGGAGGTGTAACTTTCTGACACCCTTCACAATATTTTACAAAACCTGTCACCTTTAATTTTATATTTTTAAAGTAGTACCGTTGTGAAAGTATGTCCACAGTGCTATTTATTCCTCGATGTGCACCCCTAATCGCTTGTTTGGTAGTATCAGCACCTTTGTGGGCTACTTCAATCACTTTTGTATTTTATTATCGTCGTGAACAATTTCTATTAATTTTTCTGTAGTACATCTTAGCCTGTCACATTTACGATAAAACAGTTTATTGTCACGAATAACATAAAGTTTACATTGCCTCTTAAAGTTTCTACATTAATACGATTTTGTACACCTTTCAGGAATTGTTCCAGTAATTAAAAACCTTTGTATATCCAGCGGTGTTATGCCTCCTTCGAAAACCTTAATTTTAATTATCCCAACTCAAATCTGAACATGCACACAAAACACGAACAACTATCGAAGTAAGATAGTTAAAACACTGTAAACACAAATACTAATATAACACAACAACAAAATAATAATATCGTTGATTTATAACAAGACGACGATGTTTAAAATACAATTTAGCCGAACGTAGTCAACCACACTTTAAAAACGTCGCAGAGCGACTGGTTGTTAATTGAATATGTAGACTATAATTTCCATTATATTTCAAATAAACGGAAACAAAAGACTTCTAGGAGTGGCGTTTCTGATAAAATTTGATTGGTTCGTTTTTGCCGAGCATATTATACGTAGGTCAGCTTATAGATAAAAAGTCTGAAGTTTATAACATAAACAATAGGGTAAAGAATTACGCATGTAATGATCAACTAGGCACGCTGGTAAGCTCAGAACGCTACGGCTCTGCTGAGATAATCATCCATGTCGTATGAAGTACGTCATGATGACGTCATGTGATCAACCAGCATGCCGCTTGGTGAATTCAGATAGTTACACGCGCACACGTTCCTTTGTCTTACAATGCTTCAACGTAAACAGCGACAGCGGACACCAGCTACCAGTGCCTCCTTATCTGTGACGTCTAAGCCAGTGACGTCTTGTGATCATCTCAGTACGATGATCAACTCAGACTGCTACAATGCTCATATTATAGATGTCTTGTAACAGGCTTTGCTACTATTGCTAAACCACTACGTGAACGAATGTGAAACCACTTGAGATTCAGCTCCAAGAAGCTCATATATTCTTTGCAATTAGAGAACCAACTCCAACAAAAGTATTGGTTCATAAGAGGACAAAGTGAAAACGACATTCGATATCCGCAGTAGTAGTGTGGATTTTGAAGAAGAAGACCAAGTTCAGTTGTATAACCCAAGGTTGTTGGCCAAAGCTTCAAGCAAAATGAGAAAGTTTTAACACAGCGAAAAAAAGGATCTATGACGTTTATCGGATACAACGCGAAGGACAACAGAAATTCAAGGTAGTTCATCTGAACGTTATGGCAAAGTATTACTGCCGAAACGATTCGTCAGTTCGAGACGAACAGGCTTAAGGAGGGAACATTTCTACGCTGACAATAAACAACATGTGTTCTCGGCTTTTCCTGTTACGCATTTCAGACATCTGTCAATTCTACAGCCGAAGTATAAAATCCCCACTTTGAGGCAGAGAGTTTAGTTTTGGATCTTCAATATTAATATACGTTATCAGAGTTGTGGCTTACGGTTTAATTTAAAGTGATTACTTAGTTTGACGGTGTTAATAATGTGACACTTATTGTTCGTGTTGAACAATCTTTGACTTGAAGAATGTATATGTGTATATTTGATTACTTTTAACTGTAATTAAAGTTATAATTGGCGATTTCATTTGGTATCAGTTATTGTGTTTTTACTGTACAACACGACGAACCGTGGGGCAATCGTAACTTTAGTAAGTTTGAATAAAAGTAGGAAAACACGCAAATATTAAATAAACACTTACATTTACCATATATTGTCATCAATATTGTTATCTTAATAGTATTGTTTTAACAAAGATTTCAGAACGCTAATGGATCTTAAAGACTTGAATTTGAGACGTGTATATTTCTCAAATATATCTGTTATGCATAAATTTACATACGCTTGAACGCCGAAAACCGGCTTACTCAATATGTACAGATATACGTAGTAGACTAGCAAATGACGAAGTTTGTTATAGTCACATTGGATTGAAAATCTGAAAATGATATTTCTCGTTTCCGTCAGTCATACGACATGTCACCCTATCGATTGCTTTGAATTCATATTTGAAGCGCAATACGGTTTCCCTCAAACTGTTAAATCACTTTCTATGGAAAAGACAAGACATGTTGTCTATCTGTTAATGTAACAGGTAATGATATACGTCTTCAAAAGTAGGTTATCGTTGTATAGAGAAATGTGCACAGCATTTTTAACATTTGAGACTCTGTAGTTCTTAATACATTTTAGAAATAGCTAAATCTTAAAAAAGGTAAAAGTTTTAAATAAAACTGTTGCAAACTAATAAAAATGTTTGTAATCGGCGTATTTACTAATACCATTAGTTACTTCACGCAAGGCTCACTAAAACGTTTATTTGTGTATAGCTTAGTTAAGTTGCTTTCTCTACAATATGACTACAAGAGCTCCTTAAAAAGTTCTCCTTGCTTTCCTTAATAAGTGCTCCGAAAATAACATTTAAATAGTAAACACTAGAAAATTAAAGTGTTCTATTTCCATATTTTGTTACGCCAGTTGAGTGCCTACAAAATTTACTATTGACTTACTTGTACGCGTTTTTATTTTAAACATTAAGTTCTTAAACAGTAAATACTAAACTATTTTATTAATCATGTTACAGTCTCAATCATCGCTATTCATAAATGTTTAATTTAATTTACAATTGTCGAAAATGATTTATCTCACAATTTTTTGCTTTTTTTATAACAAACACGATAATACAGATGAGTAAAATATTTCTGTGTTGTGGTTAAAATGTATATTAACTTTCAGTTGATTAGTAGTCATTGCCAGCTATGAATGATGCTTAGTATCGCCATAATCTGTTAAAAAATTTTAAATCTATAAAGTAGGTGCAACTTAATTATTCCTATTTTAACTATTATCCATGAGTATATCAACGTCCAATTCAGCGATGAGCCTACATTCAGTCAGCGATAAGCTTTAAGGATTGGTGTCAATCTGCTTTATGAGGCTGGTGAATGGAATATAGCCTATACAGGTAATATCTCTGACGCCATTATATCTATAGAATAGTGGAAAATGAGAAAAAAGACACTCACTCACACGCCTACATTTAAACGTTTTTAAGAGCAAAGTTTTATAAGATGATACAAATCGTTATTATTTCACGAGAAATCATAAACGTTACCTCTTATAATCAATTGTAGTTATGAGAATCCACGTCGTACATTTTAGACAGACGATTACACGATACTTGTGCTGTTCACGTATGCATATTGCGTGATGCGGTAATTCAGAGACGCTAATTTAGATGGCACGCAAACAGATGTACAAGGTGTGATGCCGAAATTGAAGTAAACGAATTCCTTTCCTCGCTTTGTGGTTATTTAATGCAAGTTGAAAAGGCACTGAAGACAAGCCTATAATTACATATGTTAGTGACTATTTCGCCTGGTCTAATTAACATTCGTACAACGTATATATAATATTTATTTATGTATCTAAAGTGGAACAAGAGTACTGTCACAGCTGACTGGTATCGTATCAGCTCTGAATAGATTTTACCTTTGTCTGAGATTTTATAGCAGACAATCATTAAAATACCGAAGATAAATTTGAAAACAAGGTTAATAACTATCCTACTATATTTATTAATATCATCATATTTTGGAAATACATTACATGCTCGACTATTATGCTAATTTTGCTCAATTTATTTTACTGCCTTCTTTTCCTGCGACGGTAATGCTAGTTTAATCTAGTTTATTGGATAAAGTTTTGCCACTATATGTAGTTAACGCACACCATAGACCGTAAGTCTGTAACTCTTCATGAACGTTAGCCATGAAGCAATGTAATCTGTAAATATACTCAGTATATTTGAGTGTAACGACATTCTTACCTATATGAGCGAAGTTTCTTAATGGTACTTTCCTTTATGAATTGAATTGAATAGGAAATTATTAATAACGCGATAATTTATTTACTTCGAAAAAATTTTGTTTGCCCAGTGTTAGTCAAAAACCTTTAAACGAATGTTAATAAAGTACATTTTATTTTGTAAGACCCTAATTTTTCTCCAATTCCGCCATCTTTAGAAACAAATGTGAAAATGAAAATAGATTTTTATAGGTGGTTTATCGACTTTTACAGAGTGCTCGTACATATAAATAATGGAACGTCTTTTTAAAAAAAAATACTTACGTATATGCATTCCTGATGATAAATGGAATTGCTCCATTTGGATAATATCAAGAATGAGGACACAAGACAGTCCATGGCAGAAATAGAAATAGTACTATAAAATATAAGTTTTTAACATTCATATGAAGTTACGATTCGTAAGATGTAATGTATCTTGCCGTTACGTTACGCAGCTACACTTACCAAAACATTACAGAAGCGGCTCGTACATTCTGAAATGTGGTGCTACGAAATGCTTCACATCTCGTAAGTTCATGATAATTCCAAACAAAAGGTTCTACACGCGCAGGAACAGACACAGAAACTCTTAAACGTTTAACAGGAAAAACACAAGCTTCCTCGAATAAATCATGAGAAATCAAAAGTTCAGAACACTTCACTTAGTCATTCAGGGAGGTCTAATAAGTGGACGCAGGTTGATAACGTGTATCCAAAATGTATAACATCAGAATTAGTTCGAAAATAGCAATCACCCTTATAGGCTTAATTCAGTTTCTGACGACGGAAAGAAATTTGCTCTTATAACAGAAAGAAATGCGCACATGATTTCCTTCGTCCTGGAGGATGAGGTAGACGGAGACATGCTTGGTAAACGGAGCAACACTGAGTAGCGTGTAGAAGGATATTAACAAAGTTGTATAAACTTCCTGTACAAAGAAAGTTGTAGGAAGGTTATCGATAGGAAGTAGCTGTTTTATTTTCTTTTTATATTTTTTCTCATTTTTGTTCATAGGTCTCTTTTTACAATTGTTAATTGTTTGACGATGCACATTAAGTCAGTTCGTTTTGTTTGTTATAACTAATTGTTCAGTTTGTTGCAACTTATGTCAGGTAGTTATTTTTAAATTGATAGATCAACTTCGTGGTACACTTGAAGACGATTACAGACTGCCAGTGGTCGAACCATGGTGCAACTAAAATTTTAACAACGGTAACCACTCGAGTGGATTCTCCGAGTGTAGGCCTATAGTAACGATTAAGAGAATTAGGAAAACTAGAACGGGAGGGAAAAAGGTAAGAGAAAGTATATACCCGTTGAAGCCTCACCCTGCTTCGCCAACCTATTACCTTACTTTATTTTATTGATGTGTTGTATTTGGTTTGTTTCCCGACTTTAAGGCGCCAAATTGTTTTATTTCCAAAACAATTAAAATGTTTCTTTTCACCTAT
The DNA here is from genome assembly GCA_034769895.1 of Magicicada septendecula. Lineage (NCBI taxonomy): Eukaryota > Metazoa > Arthropoda > Insecta > Hemiptera > Cicadidae > Magicicada > Magicicada septendecula. Next base: position 306,287,585 of record CM068367.1, on the reverse strand, counting down.
TTCTCCTTTTCTCTTATTTTAAATTAATCCAACTCACCTGTGTCTTGTAGTTGATTTGAATTCGTTCCAAAAAATCAGGGTTACCAACCTCAATTTTTTTTTTTAAATTGTCACCTTGGCTATATTAAGGAATAAATTGTCTGTAAGGTAATAAATTAAATACACAATTGATAATAGTCAATACTATATTATTTCTGTAGTGTTTTTATTAATTTATTTTTTTAAACAACATGAAATATGTTTATAATATATATTTTGCTCCTTTTCTTGTTCTTTACTAGCTCAGCAGTTGGCCATAGTGTTCTCTTAGTATTCAAGGTCTAGTTGATTAAAACGTTATGTTTTATTTTAATTATTTTAATTCAATTGGATTCTTGTGATTGCAAGAAAGTTAATAAAAGATCTTTAGAAAGTACAAAACTTCACATAAAACTTACTTAAATATTATACAAGTTCTTATTAAATCACTTCTTAGGTTATAGCACATGTGTTGAGTCACAGTGGGTGACTAGGTTAATAGTTGGTTTTTTTTTTTAATGATTCCAATGTCCAATAATTTGATCACCATAAATTAAAAAGTGAATAAAGATATAAACAGAGTGCCCCTAAGTTATTCCTTAAGTGAGTGTTTATATAAAGTTTATTATTAAGTGAAAACGTGTCACAGTGTAGACTAGTCGTTTTTCATTTTAGTTTTTTTAAGTTAATTTATACTTATAACATTCCTTTATATCGGATTTGTCTCTCTGAGTTCGTTTTCTTATATAATTTATTAAGTAGACTTTTCTTTCAATTTCCAATAATTCTGGTTATTAAATTTCTTTTTTCCATACTATTATTAATCATCTCATTTTGGTTCATTGCCATTTCATTTCTAGTTGATTTATTGCTATTATATGAATATGTTGAGCTGCATGAATTTTATGATCTGCTCTTCTCTGAATCTTATAATGGATTAACCGTTTTTTCTGTTAATGTTTGGTTGTCAAGGCAGCAAGCCTCAGATTCCTATTGGTGGAAAATATTGTTTACATTGTTAGATCTTACTCCTGAATTTTTACAAAATTAATAAATATTTTTAAATTAGCATAACTTTCTTATACTACTTCGAATTTCTTTGATAATAACATTATTGGATTGCATTTCTTTTATAATTTAATTAGAAACCAAATATGACTGGTTTCGGTTCCGTATTTACTGATGTACTCATTTAACAGTTTTTTTTTATATTAATTATTTTATAACTGGTTCTTTTGATATACATTAGGTGTCCTTAAATTTATATTATCAATTTTAATAGTATTCCCTACATTTTGTCCTTACTTATTACTGCTATTATATCAAATTTTACAAATTACTGCCTCCTTCCTATAGGCTCCTTAGGCCTATATCACCTAACTTTCCTTATACAGTTATTATAACATATTTGTAGAATTTCATGAAACAAAACTATTTTAACCATAACTACAATAAACTAACATGGAACATTTAATGATTTATAATCATTTTCAAAACATTACACTATTCTTTCTAACATGCTATGCACATGCTATTTTTTAATACATTTCCTATCTCCCTATGCTCATTAACTATTATTTATTAAACATGCTTTTTACCCTTCTATATATTCTTTTTAACACAAACAGATAACTATAACTATAACTATTACTTAACTACTATTTTCGTATTTTAACACATGAACTTTAATTCTACCTATTCCATTTTGTAGGCCTTTTATGCATTATTTTATTCACAGTTTGCATTCATCATTTTTTAATCAAGCATTAATTATTATTCATTCTACACAATATTACTACTGCTGACTTTCAGTTAGTATATTTTTCTTGGTTCTGTTATTCACTTTAATATTATATTATTCACTGTTTTTCTTTCTTTTCTTCACTTGGATCTAACCACACCACTAACCTTATCATTAACATTGGGTATTTATTATATAAGGGGTTTGTTCCCTTCATATTCTAATAACAATATTATTTAACATTACTTAATTTACATTTATGTCTTGGTAGTCTTACTTGGGACTACTCACACTAATAACATAGCTTTGTACTTTCATAATTACATTTACTATTTTATTATTGGTTGACAAAGGGTTGTGATATGGTCACAAAGTTATTTATTTTTATCCTTCCCTTTGCCAATCACTTGGGTTTTGTCATCGTCTCAGTCCTTGCCTTGGTTTTAAGTTATTATTGTGCTATATTTTAATATTTTTGTTCATTAATTCCTTCATACTTTGACTTTCTTTATTCCTTTAGTGTTGCAACTCACTTTTTTATTAAATGGTAATTTTTTCTTTATTTGTGGGCTACCTTTTGTAACGTTATAACGTGGAAAGAAATAAGAAGAAAAGAATGTTGCTACGTCCGAGTGGACGAAAGAATTCAAAATGCAGTTCAAAAATATGTAAAAACAGGCGACTTCAAGTAATGCTTAAAAGCTAGTGTTTTCATTCGAAAACTAGAGCAGGTCGTTGTTGAATACACACATACGCACACATATATATTGCAACGTTACAAGCATTGTAAAATGAATACACTTTTGTCCATGTACCCAACGCAACTATATAGTGTTAAACACCGGCTAGGTCGTAGGCTTTTGTGTTCGTTGCGTTAAGTATATTTGCACAAAGAACGTATTTTTTACAAAGAGGAGTGAGACGTTGATGACACGAAATAATTAATTAGAACGTAGTTAAAGAGTCAAACAACGGTTTATTAAATATTGCAAAGTAATTACTTGATTATTACAAATTAGAAATTAGAAAATTCAAAATATTCTCTTTTATAAGTTACACTCTGAAAACGTATTATACGTTTGCTATTCAGCACACATTAATCTATAATCTTGGGACTTATATCTAAACATATATGAAGAAAAAATTATAAATTCTGTTATATTGTTTGGGTGTCTGACTTTGAATCATTATTAAAATAGCAACTCATTTACAAAAATAATATTAACTTTACGAAATAAAAATTTGATTGTTCCTATTAATATGTTAATACAAAAAATTACATTTACTTTAAGAATATTTATGATTTCTAATGATACATCCAATTTGTAAAATTAAACATAAGAAAATTATTAGTTTTAACACCAATTTACAATTACGTCTTTTACTCTAAATATTTACATTATATACATTTAAGTCTTCAAGTCTTTACTATCTCATATTCTGTTCGTTATGAGTTCTTTGCACAGAAATGTAATTCTTCAGTTGTCACCTGCCTATTGTCGACGTTACCGTTGCTTGTGTAAGTTTGTGTGCACCTCCTGAATGCTGACAATGACGATGATGGTGCTCATGCGTCCTCGATAATCTATAGCCTGTTGTTGATGGTGATCCTGTGTTGCTCCATCAATCGTGGTGTCTTGCAGATGATGTTGATGATTACGGTGATGTTCAAGTTGATTCAACGGACTGACATAGTGACAGCATGTTAAGATATCTTGAGTCTGACCTCATCCAAAATTGCCGGAGGTATTTATATTAGATGGAAAACTGACATGTTAGATATTGTTTTAGACATGTTAAATTTTGTCAATTGGATTGTAGGTTCCTTTTTTCTGCTGATTACTTTTTAGTCCGTTTTCGCGATCGCGTAAAGTTTACCTTTAGGCGACTGTTTGCATTATCCTCGTAAGTTTTCACTCGTCAAATACTTATAAATTACTCGTTAATTACTGGTTAATTATCGTAGTATTTAACATTAATTAATATGTCTTTACTATTGCACTTTTCTGCAATAATTTTGCACTTCCATACACGTATAAATGTCCTTAATCTAATGGTGTTTTTAGAATTGTAATGTCTTTGGTCCCAGGCAAAAAACATATTTAAAATTTATTTTAATCATGTCAATACCTGATTTAATAATAGAAACTAACAATTCATACGTCTCCCCCTCGTAAAACCATTGCATATCGGCACTGGCATACACACACAGACACACAGACGATGAATTTACACTGTCGGGGCAGGTGTTGACTTTCGACTGGCTATCGCCTGCACACGCACAAAATTTCTAAAACTACCCGTCGTCTTCATTTTACACTAATTATTTACAAAATACTGCCCTTGTATATATTGATATATTATAGCGGGACTTCCGGCTACCGTTTTACTCTGCAAAATGTAAATAATGTACAATTTGTGTGTAATGAGTGTACATGTCTTCTCGATCCGTAGTTCGAATGCGTGCAACTTCTGTAGATTTCGTTCGTGGCGAACGTACGAATAACCAGGTCTTGATGTTCACTAGGGGTGAGAAAGTCCCGGTGGCGCCAAATTGTTTTCTTAAAACAATTAAAAGAAAATTCAAGGGCGTATGACCAGCGCCGCTCAAGCGGTTTGAATAATTCAAATATTTCCGCCAGCTAGGCCCACTGTAGCACACAGCCGTTCGATGCGTGGGCTGTGTAAATCGTCAGTCATCTGCTAAAATGTACATAAAATATTGTGCACCTCCTAATGAAATTATAACACCGTGGTTACACTCAATACTTACACATTTTTTATTAGTGATTATTATTCATTTAATACAAATTATTCTAATACAAATGCTCCGGTTATTTATATGAGACAATTACAGGGTTTGACAATCGATATTTGAATTGATACCAGACGTTTAATGATGGCGTCTGTTAAAAATTGTATACAAATTATTAACGTCGTTTGTCATAGGTTCTTGAGGTTACGTTCAAAGGATTACAAATGTTTTAAAAACAATAAAAATACACACCTTTACATCAAGTAAACTTAACTAACATATTGTGTAGGTATATTTTGTTTAGCGCAGTGTAGTAAAAGTGTTTACAAGTTATGGATCATTAACGACAGTTTATATTGGTTAGTTTATAAATTGTCAGTGACTTAAATTTCTTTTTAATCTTTGAAAGTAATGAATTTCAGTTCAGTGAGATTTCGACCTTTAGTGAGATAATTAACGTGAGTTTATTTATATATTTCGGGTAATTTAAGAGGTACTTATCACTTCCGTAGTTATGGCGAATTCATACGATCTGTTATTCATGGGTTATACTATAATCTTCTTTAATTTGTTGGGTTCAGGACATCAGGCATCTGTTTCAGTTTAACTGGTAGTAATTTATTTTCTTTTTTCGTTAATTTGGCCTCAACTTCAATAATCTGGCTCCAGCCTTTATCTTATGTCTTGGTATACACTTAGTAATAACTTTTTCTGATATTTTCTATGTTTTAATGGACAATTTTGGTCACTCGAAAATTAGCGTCTATATCATTAAAGCGTCATACATTCAGTAAAAAATCTAACGGTATTTTTGGCTTGTTACTCCACAGTTTCCATGGTAACGTAATTATTCTACCTGGTCGATCTCAAAATAAACCCATTGTTATCAAACCTTGAATTTTTTGTTTAATTTGAATAAATATTTTATAATGGCTATATTTACTTGGGGATAATTTCAATGGTCGTAATCTTTACATAGATGTTCCTATTTTCTTTCAAAGATTAGTTTGATATCTTACAAGATTGGTCTAAGCCATGTATTAATGTTTTAGTCCAAAATGGATAATACTATGCTAATACATAATTTACTTATTTCTAAGTTTTAATATAATTCTGCCATGTTCCGTTTCGTTACACATAATTACTATATTTTGCCTATTATTTCTTATAAAGGTATTGCTATTATTTTCTTTATAAATTCCTTACTTACTTAAAACATACTAACATATTACTGTAAAACTATTTCTTCTGGTAATTATTGCCTTAAACATTAAGCCAATAACTTCTTTCTTTAAATTAACAAATGAACAAATTTGGTGAGTGCTATACCTACACCATCTCTTTTATAACAGTAATCATCCTGGTGATTTTTATACTGAGATAATATTTTTTCTGTTTTTTACATTCACAATTATTTTGTGTCCTTCAGTCTAATATACTTAACTTAATTGCTCATTTAACATGTGCTTATATTTTGGGTTTGTCACACTTGTTTAACTCTTTTTTCTTAAGATTATATGCTGTTTATTTTATTACACTTATCACTTCACTGTTCAACTTTGTCACTCCCTACCTATCTCTAATTACCCATATATTTCTCACGATCTCACTATTATTACAAAGTTTTTGTATCTAATGAGTTCATGTCTCTTTTGTTAACTTCAGACTGTCACATATCATTTTATAATATGCAAACAACATGGTATTGTAAATACATCTTTCAAACAAAACATAACTTTGTATATATTGTCATTAAAGTGATAAAAATTGGTCTGAAATGTCATAATTAGTAATAATAACAACAATTTAATAATGTTAAAATATATTGTGTTAATTGAAACATACTACATCTGTAGCAACAGTAATAATATTAGCGAATAAATAAACTCTCCAAAACCTTATACTTTCAAACACAAAATGTTGAGATAACATACATACTGCTGACATAATCTTAGTAAAAGTTCCAAAGTATATAGTAGACTATACAATTTGTTCTCTGATTGAACCACGCACACATTTCTATTCCCTGTCTGTATGAGTGTAATTTTAAACATAACAGCTGACACATCACCTATAGATAAGGATATACATACAATCATATCTACCCATGGTTTTTTATGTATAACAATTGCTGATATACTGTCATTTACAAGTTACCACTAATAAAAATTTAAACATAAATTATTAACAATAATAAAAATTATTCTCTTTTAAAACAATCTTGTGAGTTAATTGTTATGGCCATGTAATTTTTTATTTTCTTCTTTTTTCTTCACTGTCTTCTTGTCTCGCTTTACTTTGGTTGATATCTGGCCAATCTCTGGGGTTGGGTCAATGTCAGTTGTCTGTCAGTCTAGTTCGTATTTTCTTGTTTTGTGACCACCTTTGGTTGTATTCTTCCTCCTTCACTATTGATTATATTTACTACTTTCATTCTCGTTATCATTTATCTATCAAAATATATTGTTTCTTGGCATTTTTTACATACTTTTTTATATCAAATGTGATCAGGGTTTGGCAATGTTATAATATATATATATATATATATATATATATTGCAACGTTACAAGTATTTCAAAAATTCACACAAATACATTACCATGTACTCAACGCAACTATGAAGTGTATTACACCGGCCAGGTCGCAGGATTTTTTTTTATTCTCGTTGCATCAAGTATATGTAGCTGCACAATAATAAAATAATTTTTAAAGAGGAGTGAGATGTTGTTGATATGAAATAATTAATTAAAACCGTTTCAAAATAATCATTCTATGATTTATTAATATTGATAGAAAATACGCAAATATAAAAAATTCGAATCTTAGATAAATAAAAATATTTTCTTTTATAAGTTTACACAAATACAATGTAACCTTCTATGCTGTTCATGACATATAAAATAGCAATCATATAATCTTACTAGCTAAACAGACATGTTAAACAAATTATGTAAACCTTTATATTTCAGTGTGTCTGATTTTGACTCAAATTTTAAATAATAGCAACTCATTTACAAACAAAAATAATATTCAATCTCAAGATTAAATTTAATTGTTCCTCAAAACAAAATAAAAAAATATAACATTTACTTCCAACATATTATTTAATTCTATTGACACACCCAAATTTTAATATACAACAAAAATTAGTATTTTAAATTTTCTTGTTATATTGAATTATTTTCTTTAAGTGCCATTAAAATGTTTGTATAATTATTATATTTAAAACTTTAAGTCTTTACTGTTCATACATAAGTTTATTTTTAAGTGTTCTTTTCACAAAGAAAAAAAATAGAATTGTTTATTCATCACCTGCTTACTGCCGACGTTACCGTTGCGCGCGCGCGCGCGCGTGTGTGTGTGTGTCCTGAATCCTGAGAATTTAATGATGATGATGATTATGATGATGCTGTGTTCTCTGTCTCTACGGGTGTTGTTTTTGATAGTCCAGAGTTCCTCCATAAGTCTTGGTGCGTGTGATAAAGATGTCGATCGGTCGGCAGACCAGCAGCGTGACGTTGTGTGAAGATATCTTGAGTCTCTCTGAGACCGCCCCAAAATTGCTGGTGGTATTTATACTGGACGGCGATCTGACAAGTCCAGGACTGTTTTCTACTTGTTAGATATTGTAACTTCGTGCAAAGCGTCCCTTTAATTACAAATAACTTTTTGGTTCATTTTCGCGATTTCATAAACATCCTCGTAGCACGAGCGATATCATCGTTTGCGTAATTTTTTCCTGGTCACTCACATATAACACACTTATTAATTACTATTTAATTACACTAGTAATTAACATTAAATTACCTGGCGTCTTTATTATTGCAAATTTCTGCAATACTTTTACATCACTATATTCGTTAAAAATTCCTTAATGTAATGGTGTACTTTATAATTGGGTAAGTCTTTGTTCACAGGTTTAAAACGTATTATTTAGTTTATTTTTATCCGGTTAAAACCTGATTACAGAGAATTCGTACGCATCACCCCAATCGTAGATTCTTGCCTGTATTAGCTTGCGTTCACACACACAAACACACAAGCGCTGTATTCACTCGCGGGGGCAGGTGTACGCTTTCTGACAATTCTTATCCTGCATAATATTGTTAAAAACTGTTCATCATATATTTTTCTATGCTACATATGTATGTATACAAACATACCGCCCTGGGCATATATGCAAATATATGTATTGTTGCAATATATATATATTAACGCTTATTTTAAACACGGCAAAATGATTTTCAGTACTGACTATAGTATTTGCCATTTCAAAGCCTGGGAAAGTGTAATGGGAATCAGTTTGCGTAAACGTAAAGGAGCTTCAATACTATGGGCCTGGTACGGTCCAAACGAAAAATATTCAGTGTCTCTCCTTCATCCCCCTCCAGTCCATGGTGGTGTCCGCACATTTTGCATGTATAATGTTTTGCGCCATCGCAGTGTACCCTCATCAGGTATTAGAGTGTTCCGCTGTCCGCACACTTCGCAACGTATTGTTGTACCCACCCTTTGTACATCCGAGTACACACACAATTCTATATAAGCCCACATTTATGTCTAATGTAAGAATCAGTCACGGAAGTCCACGTATCTATAAACTAAAATCGGCAATTGTATATATACAAACATTTTTTTCCACTTGCGCATATAACCGATGCTCTTAAATCTTCTTTTGTAAAAAATAGAATTATACCAGGGGAAGAAATGAATGAAGTAACTACGATATTTAAGTCTGGCGATCAGACAGCTCTCGTTTTTAAAGTTACAGTGATTCTGTCACAAAAATGAACAACATGTTTAATGTGTGTAAAGAATTTTGTAAATTTAACATGAATATTACTTTAAAGAGCGCAAAATTATTGTAATTGTAATGACACTAGGTCTAGTAAAGCTCACACAGGTCTAGACAATATGATGGGAGTCCCAGTGGACGAAAACTTCATAAACGTAATAAGTCTAGGATGCATAATTCTCCTATAGTGAAGACGTTTCGGCTTCAAACAATATCAAAATATTATAGTCTTCTGTATAAAGAGAATTTCTACGTCCAATAGAACAAGTGCATAGAAGGCTAAGAGGTGTTGTATAAAGTCAAGACAGAGTTAAATTCACACAACAGAAATCAGACTACTACATGTTATAATTGATGGTATATGAAAGAAAAAAAACATGCCTGTTTACTAATATTGCAAACATCTGAAGTGAAGACAACTAGTCCTGTAGTTAAATTTTATCTGCCTACTGCGCCTCCGTTGAAGTTTCTTTGTAATATTTCTTAAATGGTCAAAGAATATTCCTTCTGTACGTTTACATTCACCATTCATAACCCTAGTAAACATGCAATTGTTAAAATGAGAGCATTTTAAGGGATCAAAATATTGTGGTAAAATATGTGGTTCCCTTAAAATATTCTGCCTCCAAAAGCCCATTTTGCTGGACCAAACAAAGGCGCTGGTGTTAATGAGTTCAATAAATCATGGCAACTCGGTTCTGGAATTCTTGCTACCAAAGAAAAATCAGCTCACGACATTTAACGTTCCTTTTATTTTCGTTACGTTCATAATTTAATATTTTTTAATAATACGGTAGTATTTTCTTCATAAAGTTGAGTTTTCTAATTAAATCATCTCTCACAGTTTATAATGCGAACAATTTAATTTAACTGTTATTAACTATAAAGAATTGTACACACAAATTATAATATTGAATAAGATTTTGTTAGAAATGGATGCTGTTTCCCAGGTTTAAACATTATAACGTTATAAGTTATTACATTATAACAGTATGAAATATCAGTTTAATTAAGGTAAAACATCGCTTAAAACGCTGTGAAGTACAATTGTTAATGGAATATCTCTTGTATAATTATTTTGCATATTAATTTGCCATTTCTTTTGGGCCTACAAAAAAGTGTTAACCAATTTTCTAAAAGCCCAAATCCAAAATCATGACATCAAATTCAAAACATGATACTGTTATTATGATACAGATCTAATTCTAATATACAATAGAGACTGGAACTAACCTTCCGCAACTTTAGTAATCTCGGAAAAAAAGAAATACTAATCTAATTACTTTGTATCCCTACGGCCATGACATGGACAACCCGCGTGTCGTAGCGTTATTCGGTCTGTGGGATGTGTACAAGTTTGGTTATTGGAATAGCTTCCAAAGCGTTCCAGTGTTTCTGTAATGACGCAATTGTTCTCGAAAAGTCACCTAGAAAGTGGTAGATTTTTCTTGAACCTCGGCGGGAAAATGTAACCGCCAGTGGCCGGTCAAGTTCAGTTTTGGATGATTATGTTAATGTGCGTTTTAGGAATTATTGTGACTTGTGGTTTAGTGCAAAGTGATTATTGTGGATTACTTAGTACGGCACTCTCAATAAGGTGAGATTTATTGTTTGTTATATTGCCGTGTGTTAAACAAACTTTAGCTTAAAGAATTGTAAGAATATAAGTGTTCTTGTTTATTGTTAACTTTAATTAAATTTGTAAATAACGGATTCATCTGGTGTCAGTTACCATGTTTCCACGATACAATACGACGACCTGTGCGACCGTCCTAATATTGGTGTCAGAATTTAATGCAAAACTTTTACCGTAAAAATCGAAGGTCAATTTATTATTGGAAACATACAACACTTCATAGAAAAGTAGTGTGCTGCTAATTGATTTACAGAATTGGAAACCAATGAGATGATGAAAGATTTTCAAGAACTTTTACAGTAAACAGATGAACGACGAAAGCAGAACGCCGAGAGGAAGCAGAAGAAGCAGAAAAACGACAGGATGAAAAAGCGAAGGAGCGTTAGAAAGTACTCGTGCTGAAAACACAAGAACATTAGAAAGCACTATTGCTCGATTCAAAGGAAGACGGGGTGAGAAACGTAAGAAAGAGACAGGAGACATAAAAACATATGCAAGAGCATGCCTCTGCAGAGGTGATCTATTGTGAGCTGAGCTGAATAAAATAGTTAATGCTTTTTATTGGGCAATCCAGTAATTAAAATATTTATTAGTAAAGCAAACAATTAAAAAGAGGCATGACATGAAGTAGGGAGGCACGCATGAATTTTTTATCACGAAAAAGTTTGTAATTAATTAAGCATAAGTATATTATAGGATGTAGCCTAAAAATGGGTAAAGCAGAGCCTTCTCTCTACTCTCGCTTCTTGTCTGTACTATTTATAGCTACGTATAATGATATTTGTACATAAGTGTATAAACTCTAACGATACAGGCATATTCTGTCAAACGTGTGTCAGGTGGAAATAAAACGAAGAAAATAAGAACATTTTACTTGCATAATTATAATTTCATAATATTTATATAATAAACGAATCCTGCAGGAAACTTCACGAGTTAATTAAAGATTATATGTGTAAATACATTTTGTGTACTGAGGTAATTAAAAACTAACAGAAGTCCATAAATCAATGTGTTACAGTTGCTTCTCTTGCCCAGAATACAATGAATGGCCGATGTTATTAGTCACACCTAAAACTTGCGACCTGTAGTAACCTAAATACCACCGTAAACAAAGGAGAATATGTATTTATTTATATTCTGGAATATAATAAATAATACTACTAATAATAATAATATAATAATAAAAAATAATACTAATTATCTGGAATGTGCGCCTTTCAGAGGTCTGGCGGATTTTATCTGGAAAGCACTACGAAGCCCATAGAATGTGTATAGAATGTGTATTGTATAAAAAATTTAAAAAAGACCCACTACATTCCTAAAAAATTTGTATAATTATGTTCGGTAGATTAGAGTAGCCCTATATAATTTACGGTCGCTGTGTAAAGAAAATTCACAAGAGGTTTCGTGGGTGTTTCGGTCCTGGAGGGGAACGACTACACGCCATTAGACATGCCACATAACAGTAAAAAGAAAATGTTTCAGCTGTATCAGAAACTTTAACGTAGACATCGAAAGTAAAGTAATAACCCCTCAGAGCTTTATTAGTTTACTAAAAACTTTAGTTTATTAGTTTACGGTTGTGGAGATAGAAAACTGACTTGCAAATCTCATTTGCTCTACAGGCTAACTCACAAAGAAGTACTTGTAACATGATTTGACTAGTGCAGCAGTTACGGATTAGGAGGATGCAAATTTGATCTGCTTGCTCAGTATCCTAAACCACACATATACTACTAAAAGCGCCCCACAATATTAAAGTTTGATAAACGTGGAAATAAAATTACAAAATATTAATTTATACAAATTAACACTTGTAATTGTACACTAATCTTTATATGTGTTTGTATAATTATTCATATACATCGAAGTAACACTACTTCCTCACTCTGCGCAATGTTAAAGTGTAGTACCTAGAAAAGGTGCAATTTTATTCATTTTCCCTAACTTAAGCGCAGTTCCAAAATACAAAGTGAAAAAGTAATATCTAAGTAACAAAGCGTTATTTTGAATATGGGATACATCATCATCAGATCAAATTTTCATACTCATAATCTGTGACTGCTGCACTAGTCAACGCATGTTACAAGTACTGCTTTGTGAGTTGTCTTGTACGGCAAATGAGATTATTAAGTCAAGGAAAAATGAAACGTTAGCTTTCTATTTTCGCAACCGTAATATGTTCCGCACTGAGAATTTAATTAGATTTATTCGCTCTGTCAACGTGTATTTTACTTTATAATCTTAAAACATCAACAATACTTGTGATTTTCTTGTTACTCTAAAGTATTACTAATATCTATCTACTCAACGGTAGTTAGGTTAATATACGTCGGCCAGTGGTTAATGCAATGTAAATGTTGTAACTGTCAGGTGTAAAAGTTACTTGCAAGAAAGGAGAAACAGGTGTAAGAAAGGAGAAACAGAATACTTGCTGTCGTCGTCAACAATTGCATGTCAGTTTTGGTACTCCCACTCCGAAGAAACACAGCTTACCGAATAATACAATATTATAATTAAAAAATCTTAATTTTATGTAAATTATTCTAAATTATAAACAAGCGCAGAAATACAGTGATTAAGTCTGACTAAAGTGTGCAATAAAACTATTGTACTTATTATAAATAATTATTTGGTACACATTTGTAAGATTTGGGTTGTGTTAAGTGTGTACGCTGTAGTATAACGTCTCCCCTGTCTGAGACATTATAACAGAGGGAACCAGTTTAATTGGTTACTTTCAATCAAACCGGCTGCCGTTGTTAGTACAAATTACTTACCAACAAATTTGAAAATATGTAGAACAGGAATTAGGATTAGGTTACGCAAATTTACTCACTCTCTGGATATTTAGCAAAAACATCTCTTTATTATAGTTTCTTGAATAATGATTTGTTAATAATTGTTATTTTGTTTTATTACGTTAAAAAAATAAACTTCTCAAAAATTCTGCATCAAATGCTCTTATGCCTTTTTAAAATGTTACTCTGGTGAGCAAAAATAAAAAATATATTTATAAACTACATTAAATACCTCGGATCCGGGTTTTACATTAATAATATTCTAAAATGAGTCAACATTATGCAAGCTATTACAAGAGTAGTTTGCTCAAATTTCGAATTACCTTTTACCTTTAACTATCATCAGATTACTATTTCATTATTGTAATTACAGACATTACTGTGTTAACCTTTACATGATTAGAATAAGTCTTTGCAAAAATGTACTGTTTTTGTTGCCATTGTTAGAAAGATAATGGTTTGGTTTCACCTTGATATAATGTGTATCGGCGGCAGGTTCTCTTGTTGTTACTCTTCAGTTGGGTTTCCTGGAAGTTCTACGTTGTCGTTCGGGTGCCTCCATTTATTTTGTAGATTCTAAGTTGCGATCATGACGAAAGTATTCTGTTACCTGGAGCTCGTGAGGTTGTCTTTGTTGCTTCACTCCTGATGTACGGTGTTCACCTTTTTTACATTTTACTTTTAACTGCACTAATGTTACTCTTTAATATTTGGATAGAACATACTTTACAATTTAAACATTTCGTTTCTTTTTTAAAGAGATGTGTCGGCTAAGTTAGTTACTTTTAGTTATTTCACTACATTTCAACTACATAACTTGTTTTACTTTTCACCACCTTACAATTACTTGTGGAGTCTGTCACCACGAAAGATTACTTTCAGTTACATCGTTTTCTTTTTTTTTTTATATATTCACACTTTTTCTTCACGACACATGGTAAAGCTGTTTACCTTGTCTGAGATTCTGGCTCGACTGGGGCTGGTTTTCCGGCGGTTAGTAGGGAAGAGGGAGCAGTTAACGCGGAGAGAGAAAAGTAGTTCGTACTTTATTATTATTATTTTCATACTAATTAACTACTATTAATAATCCTACATTTTCTTTATTGAGTTAGGTATTTCGATTATTATTATCACGTCTTTTTGTTTAATTATAATGATTATTAGTTTTCGCTTCAATACAGAGTAATTTTCATGTCCGTACTAGATTTCTACAAGTTGATACAGGCATATAAGTACAAAGGGGAGGGTTAAATATTTTGTCACATGTTATTTTGAATAAAAATTAGTTTGTGCTATTTAAATTCCTTTTAAATCGTCACAGTAGTTGTAGAACATTATAAACATTAACGTGGCAAGAATAAACGTACAGTTTGCTAAGCACAAAAGATAAGCCTGCTAACACAAAACGTAGAAGAAAAAGAAACAAAGACTTGACGAAAGACAATTTAACTTTGGTTAGCTCAAAGGTAATGTACATTATTACTTCTAACTTGTAAAACCGTTGTTTGGCTCTAACTGAATTAGACCCTAGTTGCAACTACGAGGGTCATTCAATAAGTAACGAGGCAAATTGCTCTAGCTCAAAAACTACTTGATAAATCAATACGGTACAATACTTTCAGGAGTACAAGTTGGCATCCTTGTAATGGTTTCTGATCAGCTGTTTAATAACATTTTGTAAACATAACCTCTAATTTACTCAGTCAACAATGGCGAGTCCACTTGATAATTGCATCGCGGAAGAACAACGTTCAGTGATTAGATTTTTAGTCGCAGAAGGTGTCAAACCTTCTGAAATTCATGAAAGGATGTTAAAAGTGTACGGAAATCATTGTTTGCACCGTTCGAACATTTACAAATGGGTAGAACAGTTTAAAAATGGTCGTGCAAATGTCAGCAATGAGCAGCGGCGTGGCAGACCGGTCGAAGTTTCAACTGCCTCGCTTGAAACCTGGATTGACGTGCTTATTCGGGCTAACAGGCCAAGGTAAAGCCTGCCATCAGGACCAAACGTCGTGGACTCTTGACAAAAGGCCTGATTCTCCTTCAAGACAACGATCGCCCACACACGGCTCAACTGACCCAAGAAATGCTTACAAAACTTACCTGGGAGGTCCTGCCACATCCACCTTATAGCCCAGATCTCGCTCCATCAGACTTTATTTTGTTTGGACCCCTTAAGGAGGCACTACGCGGAAAAAAATTCGGTTCCAATGAAGAGGTCAAAATTCATGTGCAAAATTGGCTCCGTCAGCAACTCACAGAATTTTATGCCAGAGGCATTCGGAAGTTAGAAAAACGATGGGATAAGTGTATTACAGTTGGGGGGGATTATGTTGAAAAGTAACCATCACTTTGTATCGATTCAATAACCGAGTTTTCAGCTAGAGCAATTTGTCTCGTTACTTATTGAATGACCCTCGTATATCAAGAAAAAATTGAGTTAACGTTGCTAATAATATTTCTCTATTAATTCACTTCACACTTTTATTATTATTTAATTATTATCTTTATGGCATTTGAAGGAATGTGGCCAATTACGAGCAAAGTTATTTGTAAATAACAAAACAATATATAACAAGTGCGTCGCATTAAAAACTCAAAATATGTTGTTTGTTATCATAAATTAAGGGATCCCCAACATAATAGCAGATTACATATTACGTAAAAAACAGTTTAGTTCATAAATCGACTGACAGAAATGTGTTTCTTTATACTACAATTAATAGTGTCAGGCGACTTGTATCCCAATCTGAGTATTAACAAAAGACTTTAACCCAAAGTACCAATGGATTCATGAATTTTACCAAAACTACCTGACTTCATTAAACATGGACCATGAACCACAAAATATTAAAGCAAAATGGGATTAAGCTTTAATTTTTTGGCGTCTTCAATATTCTGTGCCATAAATTCAGAGTTCTTATTCATATTTATCTTATTTAAATATGAAGCACTGTCTATTAATATCTTAATTAATTTCACACGTGAATATTGTTCCTTCGCTTAGTTTTTCTTGATATTGTTATTTGAATGTTTAAAGAATGTGTCTCACTATTACACGTCATAGTAAGGCATATAACAGCAATGCCGAGAGGGTGGAGCTCAGCATTTTCTTCTTAGTCGAGCGAAATTATGTTACTGTGAGTGATGGTATGTTCATGTGTTAATAATAGCTTGCGGCATGTTACAAAGCCCGGCTATATACACTTTATGGAAGATGCAGCGTCAACAGTCCTAGGAATAGCAGGTGGTTTGTGGAGACGAAACAAGTAGCAAGTCCTAATCTTGAAGTTAACGACGACGAATACAAGCCATCTCTTTATCTCTTCAAACATTTTAAATTAAAGTCTACTTC
Source organism: Magicicada septendecula (assembly GCA_034769895.1). Lineage (NCBI taxonomy): Eukaryota > Metazoa > Arthropoda > Insecta > Hemiptera > Cicadidae > Magicicada > Magicicada septendecula. Next base: position 306,270,478 of record CM068367.1, on the reverse strand, counting down.
TCCTATAAAGATGATCCGCTACACAACGGTTACACCACGTAAGCCAAACAGGCCTATATGGTTATTGGACCTTACTTAACCATTTTTTATTACATCTTTATGGTCATGGCATTTGTTCAATACATATTTGCTCCATCCAAGCAAGCAAGCAAATACACAGGCGCGCACGTTTATGAATTGGCAAATAAATACTGTTTTAATTATGTAAATCTGAAGTATGTATAAAACTTTTTGTATGCTATGATCCAATTAATGAATCCAATGACATTTTTATTTTATATTCCTCAGAATGCTAAAACGGATATTCAAGTATTATCAAAACTAACGTTATGAATAAAACTAAACCCATATAATAGAAGGAAGAGAGAAGAAGGAAATCAAATTTGCATCCACATAATCTGTCACTGCTGCACAAGTCACAATATGTTTCAAGCACTGCTGCGAGATTTAGCCAGTACAGTAAATGAGATCTGCCACTATACGGGGAAATCTGGAACGTCAGCTTTCTGTTCTCGAGTCAGAATATGTTGAGAATTTAATTAAATTTTTTCGCTGTGTCAACATTTAATCTACTTTTATCTGCAAAAATTAATTTTATTGTTAAACTGTCCGTTACTGTAAAGGATTTCTAATATTTCTCAATCACATACGTCAATTTTTTTAAAGAATTTAAAAAGTTCGACTTACCCTGATCAGAGTTTATTGCAAATTGATGTTTACATTTTGATTCACAAAAAATATCTTGACCGTTTAGTCTATCATACGGCACATTCTGATCCCAAATAAACATATTCAGCGACAAAATAAGTCAATCAATTAACGGAGGTTTTAATACGTGTAGTACACACAAGTGTTCGTATTACTACTGTTATATTTTTGTTTCTACATCTTGTTAATACATACTGGTATTGGATACGTATTTAAATAGATAAATTAATCTGATAATACTTATATTTGTTGTGAATATTGCGATTCTAGATTCCTCTTTAATTTAATAGTATTTTAACTGAGCTAACATCAATATTCATATTATCATTGTAACAGTGGTGTTAGAAGCGAGGTCTTTAATAACCCAAACCAGAAGACGAACCGCTAAGAAACTATTCTTCACCAGAACTGGAAACCAAAACATCGTAAACTCTAGTGTGGTTTAACTAGTAAAAATGGTGTCTGTGCTAGACTCTTCCACAACTTTAATACAATATGAAAAAGCAAGACGGAAAACGCTAACGTCAAGTGCAAGACGTGGACAGACGTCAGAGGGAAGAACGTTAACGATAAACAGAAAAGTCGGAACATTGACAGAAAGAGGAACGTAAGAAGGACGGAAGGGAAAGAAGAAAATGAAGCATAAGGCATGATATTGTTGATAAATTTTTGATTAAATTATCATTCTCTGTTGTAGACGCAGGAACAAATCATTAAGATGAGTTGTGTAATCAGTTAATTATAACATTTGAGGCAGAGGAAATCGATTCTAATATAATGTCTAAACCCAAGAGTATATGCCAAATTTCTAGGACTCAGTTACCATTATAATTGAAAAAACTGATAGGGACATTAAATGTACATACATTAAGTAAAATCAAGTGCTTTGATACAAATAGCTGAATAAGCAATAGTTATGAAAACACACAAAAAACTCAAAACGACATAAAGAAAAACTCGTAGTAGTAGGGTCCGTTCATGACAAAGCCCTAGTATTTAATAGAACCATTCAACGGAATGACCAAATTCTACCAACTACTGATTGACACATGTAACTTGGTACATGATCAGTGGAAGAGACAATTGGGTTTGGGGAGGGGTACATGATTGGGTTGGTACATGCAAGTATACTGATCAGGGGAAGATACAGCTCGTATACTTATTTTTGCTTTAACGACGTGCTGAAGAGGTCTTACCAGAACACCTACCGCGAGCAAATAATGCTACGGATCTACATGTAAGAAATAATACTTACAGGGAGCAATATTGCCGCGGTACATAGCTGCAAGCGAGATGATAGAGTTTCGGGAAGAGTCTTCAAAGTTTACAGATTGGTGAAATTGGCTGGGATGATTAGACAAGCACTTTGTCAGATTAATTAATTTGATACATCTTCCGAATGACGATTATTGGTAAACTGCCGAATAAGGATATATCCAATTTGTACATGTTGTAATACAAAACCAAGACACACAACAAGTCGTCTCAAGAATTGTAAGGTATTCTTTTTCACTCTTTCCAGTTCTAAGTAGAAATTTGTGTTCTTCTAATTTGTGTAACTGTGTGAGTCCAAAACAACAATCTTTATCTCAGGCCAACTCGTAGTTGAAATTACTGGATTTACCTCAAGAGAATAGGAGTATGTTGGAAACATTGATCAACTAGAAATTTACTATAGTTCTGGAGTGTTCATTATCCGGCAGTTTACCAATAATCATAGTCATTCGGCAGATTTATCATATTAATCAATCCGACTAAGTGCTTGTCTAATAATCCAGCCAATCTCACCAATTTTAGACTTTGAAGACTCTTCCCAAATCTCTAACATCTCGCTTGCAGTTATTCTCACTGAACACAATGGCAATCGCTAAGTTCGAATAAATGCTTTCTAAAATAAAATAATGATAGATGGGCCGCACCATGTAATTAATGAGATGCACAATGACAATGTTACGGACTGAGAATACATGGTGATGTGTTTGTAGGTCATTGTGTTTCAACTGGTAATCCCCTTAGATGATTATAAAATTATGTACAGCTTCTATTGGTTTCACATCCTGCGGTGTAGATAAGTGTATGAGCCATATGAGACACATTTTAAAATATGTCTTGTGTTTGTGTTTGACATAAATATCAAGCAGAAGATATGATATTCTATTTTGCGTTAATAACTACAAAAATCTTAAATATCTTTAGTTAAAATTTCTGTCTACTTTATAGTGTTCCAATCAAATTTTTACATATCACGAGAGAAATTGTATGATGTTTTCAAGTGTCCTGTCACTTTCTGAGTATTTGGAAGGATGTAAAACAACCTTCATCTCTAGTCTAACGGAATATTGAAGTCTTAAGGCCGCAATTTTACTGGGTAATTTCTGAGGAAAACCAACATAACTCTATAGTACTAATTGTGAATACCTCAATTCTTTTGCATTAAGATCTTCTTTCATCTTAAAAGATGTGAGATAATTCCCAGCAAAAGCAATAGAGTAGAAAATAGATTTGTTTTCTTTGGAGTATATGATTGGATCGCAACCGCCAAGGTCGCGCAACAGTACTTCACAGCACATTGTGAAAGAGAAATTTTTCATTATAAAGGAAATGTTAATAAGGTAATATAGACCCTTATAATAAAGTAAGATGACCAACGGTAATTAAAAGTAGTATAACGTTACTTCAGTATGCATCTGTATTAATTACTTTAAAATAAAATAAATAGGGAAATCATAACGACAGCAAAGGCTTTAGAAACGTTGTCTGATTAAAGTCGAATGTTTAGAAAACATTTATTGCTGTCAAGTGTGCTCCGAACGACAGTTAACAATGCCATTTTAGAAGTCGGGATAATTTTTAAGAATAATTTGTTTATTTTTGTACAATAATTGCAACGCAGCAAGCCACAGTTCACTTTTTGTTGGAAGCGTGTGCAACAAGCAACGGGGCCTGGTGTGTAGTCCGTATTGACGGGCGCAGTGCGCCGTTATATTACAGCTATATTTTTATTTTACTTGATGGGTTATTATGTCATCAAAAACACTATTTCAATATTACTAATTTTTGAATTACTTTCAATATGAGTGGTAGTTATGGATTACTGTGTTCTGAAGAAAATGAATTGTAAATTAGAGAAAAGTGATTGATAAATGATGAGGTTATTTATAGCATAAGGAGCGGCTTTTTTCTATAAATAAAAAACTAATCGCGTGTTTACAATTTTTCACTCACTGTTTTTATGGTTATTTCTATCTGTTTTTTTTTTTTTTTTTTTTTGTTCTGATGCTTAAGGAAGTCGATAACGAAGTTGATGATGCTTAACTGCGGGACTTTCTTTGATTTGCTTAATAACAAAGGAATAAACATGTTCCTACTGATGTAATAGATACTGATACATTTATTGTTTTTCTTTATTACACTTTTATGCAAACTTTATTATTTTTAATTTAAAAGTAACTTATTGTTGGCCATTATACATTCATGAAAAGCAACAGTAGTATAAATATGTATTTCACTTATTCATTCATACGCAACCAACACTTAGGGTATGATTTCGACGTTAGTTAATGAAAAACAAGTTTTAATTATTCCTGAATTTGTACTATGTTGCTGACTACGTTATTTCGTATATCAGAAGACCTTCAGCACACAAACAGATTATGAAGTTTCCAAGAACAAATGCTTGCTATTTTATCTTCAATTTAACGCACACATTTCGGTTACTTTTATGCGACCATACTGATTGTGCTTGAGCGAGTGTTAGTAATTGTTATACATATCATAAAACACACATAGAAAGTAAAATTAACGGGCAAAATTAACGGGAATACTGAACATTACATAATAACCCTTTCTATATATTTCTCTGTACTTGTTTACCACAGATTACCACTATTAAGGTGATACGAACGAATGTCATACCGAATTACTTTAAATTACACCCCAGTAAAAATTAATTCATTTTATATTCGTAAAAAGTAAACCAAACAGCTGCATTCCTGTATCAAGCAACGATGTTACAACTGTTAACAACTGTTGTTAACAAAACAGAATTACATGGGTAAAAATAATTTTCCTGCTTTGAAAAATTAAATTAAACTACTATTAATGTAATCAATCTATGAACTTTAATTTGCCTTAATGTATTACTGACGAGGGAAGTGGTAGCTTAGAAGTATTCAATAACTTCTAACTTGAACTCTTAATGGAATCTGCAGGAAACCGTACGTGATACGTACGTATGTGATATTAAGTTGCATCGTGATCAACTATAATGTTTAGTTATTTTCCTAAATCACAAATGGTGCACAAAACTGAATAGGAAGTCAGCAGGTATGATCAGTTATTATCACTAAAATGTCTTAATGTAACTACTCAGACATCAGAAAGAATATGCTAAAGTAGAAATAGAAAGACTGTGATTTTTAATATTTTATAATTTTTAAATTTTAATTTAAAATTTACTAATTTTTAAAATTTATCTATTTTATAATTTTTAAACATTTAATTTAATATTTACTCATACAATTTTTTTAAATAAACCTGGTTAAATTACAACATTTTTTTCGTACGTCAAAAAGACACAAAGTTTGAAATATAATCTGAATGCCAATATATCCTTCATAATTTGAAATGCAAAAGTAAAAGGAAATAACACTTCAGTGACTTACAAAATAAAATTAAAGGTTGAGTTTTATTGGTTTCTTGGGGTAATTTTCACCAAATGACAATCTGCGTGCCAAAGAAAGTTTTTGATGTAACTGAATACTCTCTGAGACGTTTGTAATGAATGTCTCCGCTCACGAGATAGTAGAATAATACTACCTAGCATTCCACCTGTAATGGAGTACAGTACGTCAACACTACGAACTATTGTACAACTGCGAAATGAAACTTATGATCTTATAACGTATTGGAAAAATATAACTAACTTATATAACTTTTCAATTGTATTTTCAAAAAATACAATATAACTTTTCAATTTATTAAAACATTTGATCATACAAATACAACGTGCAGTCATAGTTAGTTAATATGAAACGTTAATAACATCAACGCTACTTTCAATTGTATGCTAAAGATTGTACTTTCCTGCTGTGTTATTATTATGTAAGCCTACTTTCAACATATGAATGGCTATTTTAATAGACATTGTTGTAAGTTTTGTTTCCAAATTTTACAAGTTCACTTTTTGCTAAATTCATTTAAAGCGTGTGTTTTTTGTTTTGCTGTAAAGAGCAGTTTCTCATTTATTATCACGTAATCAACAAATCGCCAAGAATCTTTACCTTTTTGTATGACATCTGGATTTTAGATTTATTAAAACGTTACCTCTGTTCCAAAAACTATTCTCCATTTAAGCAAATTAAAAACGTCAAGATCATTGAATTCAACAGTTTTCCTTTAAAGATCTTTTTACCTGAGTCTCTACTGAATTTGATATAGGTTAGATCCCAAACTTTACCATTCAAACTGTGCTGCAAATATTGAACCACCCGTTTCAAATATTTGAATCGTACGTCCTGTAGTGTATAACAAAACAACTCTTGTTTCCTTGTCCCCTTTCCTAGTGCATACAACAGAGTTACATGTCGAATTCAAATCTACCAGTCGATTGCGGAACATCCACAATCATTTCTTAGTTTTTACATATTGGTAAAATTTCTAAACTTCTTGAGAAGTGTACATAATTTATAATCTTAGTGTCATTCCACTGGTAACTTTTCCAATCATATCAACACTCACTTGTAGTGACTTGCCTGTAACCTATGTTTCTGAAAATTCTATTTCTTACTGTTTTATACAATACTCAGGTCCTAACATGATTTTTATAAATTATTTGACAAATTTTTGTACAATTTGTAGCTTGTCTCTAACATTGTATGGACTCGGGAGCATATTCGTTTTGTATCTGTTATTATAATTATGTTTATTGCTGTTTTTAGCAAACACTAATACGACACCTAAACCACAGTTCTATTGATCTAATATATCATGATTGTGACGACACATTAAGTGATGTTAATTTACGTCAGAAACCAGATCGCTCTTATTTGGATGTTCGTATTTCATTTCTGACTACTTGTCGTTTATTCTAGATCAACTAAGGACTGTAAAGAAGTTCGTGTGTAGAGTCGCTTGATCAAGTAACCTCTCCGTCATCTCATTCAACCAATTGGTTTGGTACCGCCATCGAATTAATCTAGTACATACTGTTTAAGTACAACAGTTTACACCTTACAACGTTATAACACTGAACAGTTCGTAAGGGGAATCTATGTAATGACGTGGAAGAGATACACCCGCTGGAACTTGGCCCTACTATAGATTTTGTCCACACTGTGTTATGAGTTTTATGCTAAAGATTGGTCCGTTTCTTGTTTCCCATTGCGCCGTTGTCATGTAGATCTATTTACGTCATGTGAATATGTTAACATATTTTATAGAGTTTCATTTTTAACAGATGTAGGACTATTTGTTAAATTTTTTTTGTTTTCATCACCACTTACGTTTCTGTAATATCAATTCCATTAGAGATGATTGACTGTCCGTGGCTAACACTGCCGGCTAATCAAATACGTTTTAGTGGTCATAAACAAGTTAGACCAGTAAAATTTAAGACCATTAAATTTACTGAAAGCTTTCCATATGCATACTTTAGTAAAAGTTCCATATAATACTATAAAATGATAGAAGCTAACCAGACAATTTATCGTAATGAATAGGACTGTATCAATAGAATATGAAATGAAAATAAACAAAAAATGAAACTTTTTCGAAAAACAGGAGCCAAGAGAAGAAATAAAGAAACTGTACTAAACAAAGTTATGTCAGAGACATAAAATGATGTAACAATAAGTATAACAATAAAAATCAATTTAACCAATTTTAATCATGATCAATCGTATAAAAGATCGTAAAAGATATTTGTCAACTAAGGTGTGGTGTAATTGAATACTAAAAGAATGATTCAGACCTCACTGACAACTGTTTTAAATCTTTGCAAAAGCAAGCGTTTAAAAATTTATGTTAGCATTAAACATGGAAGGCGATTAGCTTTTAATCTTAAAACGGTGGGGCTGTTATATTAAGAGTAGAGACATGCAAACATATTCTGAAATATGCTGCCCCGTGATAGACGTAATAGATGAATAGTTACCAAATAAGTCGTTATTATTGATAAGTCTATACATGAGTCCTTCAATATTATAAACACTTCAAAATGATTCACGCAAAAAACTGAGATAGGCACGTGCCATATGGATACTAAATTTATATATTTAAGTATTGTTTTTCAACAATAGAAGTTAAATTTATGAAACACAAACACAAATTTTGAATATTTATTCCAAAAAACGTTGCGGCACACAAAATCCGTTTGCAAATCAAAAACGGTGTGCCACTCGTAAATAAAACTTACAGTCTACAGGAACTTAAAAATTCAGTAGATACGACAGTGAGTACAAGTATTGCATTAATCTGTGTTCAGCATATTACAAGAAAAGAAAAGAAACTAAGGAACTTAAGGACGTTACGAACGAAGTAATTTATAGTATCATAAAAATCGGTGAGTAAAAATTGTAATTCTCAAGAAGACAGAAATGAAAGAAACTGAGCTTTAATCTGAGAGTGATTAACAAAATATCTGATAAGAAAATATTTTATCGCACCGTAGTTCTTCTTGTCATTACTACTCACGAACACAGAATTGACGAAACGATACTACATAGATATTCCGATGATTCTCATCGTTGACAGAATATTTATTACATTAATAATAAAGTCACTGTGGAATTTATCTGACGTCACTGAGAGTATAGTCTGAGTCCCCTCTTTTTAGATAACTTTTTGTGCATATAATAATGTAATCAGGCACACGCCTGTAATTACAACAACCAATGACGTGTCTTTCCAGTCCAGTTAGCGTGTTGCTACAAAGCTCAAAGTAGTAATGAACGTAGCACATCTATTTACAAATTGCATACACTATTCAGGTACTTTTATAACCGTACATTAGACTACGTACTGGTTATAAGTTTATTTGATCTATACTGAATTCTGACATGTGGTTATTGGAGGTGTGCGATAATATCATTTCCTTTATGGCAGTAAAAAGTACAGCTATAAAGCAGAGAAACGGACATATGAAGCCATATAAAAATAAGCACGTTATATTGCTTTGAAAGATTACTCAGTTTAAATTTCTTGTAAAGGGTACACCCTTGTTATAGTATATTATTTTACAGTCATAAATATTTTAGTACAGTGAACACATGGCTTTATGTAAATATATATTTTTACATAAAATGCATATCTTGAAGTTACAACATTAAATCAAATATTTTGATATAAAGTCATAAAAGGAAAATATTTTCGGAGTTTCTTTGTCATAACTTTGTATATTTACGATTGCTTTTTTATGGTTAAACCGCAAAATTTATGATTTCCCTTAGCGATAATACCATTTTCAGATTAGTCATCGAATCGATAGACCTTTTATGGCCAGACGGTACTCATTACGGTACAGCTGTTTCCAGCTGACGGAGCGTCGTAATAAAGAAGCGGACACAGGAATGAGCACGAGCTATCCAAACACAATTCATGTTGTGTTCGTGCAGAATTTGATGTTTATGTCCAAATATCTAATTTCACACTTCTCATTGATTCTACAAGCGACACGAAAAGCGTCAGGTCTCATATAACACAAATAAAGAGGTGAAAAATTTTATCGCAAGAGTAAGAAGTATGTGATTGAATTACTGAACGAACAAAATAAACGTTTATTTTAGGACAATCGCATCTTGTCCTAAGGACAATCGCATGTTTACTAACGAACATTTTGAGAAAGGTCTTTGTTATGCACTACAGCCCTTAAAATATAGCCAGTAAATGTAAGAATAACGGTAGTTTTAAAATATTACTTATTCAGCGTAACCTGTATTTTCAAGTATTTAGTACACATTTTCGGATTTATTTTCCATGAATTCATATGTGTGTGTGTGTGTGTGTGTTCGTGTATGTTCATATATAGTTTTTACAACGTACTGTATCTTAGCCCTACTATTAGCTGCTTTGAGACTGCTTTAATTAAAATAACAGACATTATTCTCTAGTAACTTCATATGATCGGGAAGATATTTACAGATTAATATATATGTGTATATGTATAAACATATGCTAATGTATAGGTGTATACATTCTCATAAACTCTACCCTAATTAGGGAGAAAGCTGCTAACCCTGATTTAATTTTATACACTAAAATTTTCTATCCATAAAACCAACTAGTCAAACACGTTTTACTGTAACAGCTTACACTACTAACACTCTCAACAACCTGTAATTAAAACTAGTTGAGGCTTTAAGAATTTTTTGTTCCTGGCTTCATTTCTTCCTGTTGTTATTGATGTCTTTGCTGATCAGTTCTCTATTTTAGTTGTCTTGATTGTTCATCATCTTTTTTCACAGCACTACACTTTATATAATAATGAAACTTTCACTTGTGAACTTACTTGTCTTTTCTCGTCGAACGCGTTTCGGCGTAGTGTTCGTCTTCGTCAGCTTAGAGACAGACTGCCAGACTTTGGCATTCAATCAAAAAATACAACACAACCAAACAACATACTTAACGACCAATTACAATATAAATCACATACACTTTTTGACACAATTATACAGAAAACAAACAATAATTTGGATCCCCGCGCCAATCCCCTTCTTTCACACAACACCCCCACTATTCCTTCCAAGCAATAACCGTTACAAAGTCTGGCAGTCTGTCTCTATTTTATTCTGAAGGGATTGATTTCTGATTAAGCCTAGCTTCTTCTGCAGGCAAGGATTTTAAGGAGAGAATGTTTAAAATCTATATTAGTTACTAATTTAAGACGCAATAGGATTCCTTTTTACTATTCTTCCTTAATTATAAAATTATTTTAGTCAGATTATTGAGACTTACCTTATTCTTGTTAAATCTGAAATTTCTCTATATCTTTACAATGAGGGCAGGTATTTTCTGTGAATACAACTACGTTAGAAATCATTTTACCAATTTTTTCAAATATCCAATTTTACTTTGACATCATACTTTGGTAAGTTTTTGCAGTGTTTGAGATAAATGATATAATATGGTTCTACAATAACTGGTGTAAACCAGTTGTTGTTACGCACAAAATTTCTCAAACATTTCAATAGTAAAAGTTTAGAAATGAGTTGTGGAGCTAAAGATTTCACATGGCACCAAAGGTTTTAATCTAAAAGCAACATTAAAAGCATGGAAAAACTTACTTGAAAGCAAATACAGCAAAAGGAATACAATCCGACAGCACGCAGTTCATTCATTTCTGTTCCTTTTCATTCAAATGATCGTGACCTATTTCCCCCGTTCTAATCATAGATTTTAATGTGTCTTTTTCGGTTAAAAGTACCTACTGAATCAGAATTTAATATACGTAACACAAAATTAAAAAATATAGATTACAAAATTTTGTATAGGCATAAAAAATTAATTTAAATGTTACAGAATCTAAACGAGTAATCCGGTAATTTTTATTTAGCAATACAATTAAGGCAATAACACTATTCCAGACAGATTCAGTACTCTTTAAAAGTTTTTGTAACTTTAGTGCTAATAAATTATATCTTTTTTCTTCTTACCAAGTGCGATTTTAAAATTTACACTGTAACGATTATTTACATAAGCTTTGTAAGCTTGAAAATTTTTACATTGAATAAATTAAAAAACTATGGCGCTGTAGGATCTTTGATTTAATTTTTTCTCTTGTTTCAGGCGTTTTGACTGCGACTGCGCAGCCCGTGCTGATAGGATATATACTTTTATTTTGTTGAATGACAGACAAATTGCGATTTGTGCTGATTTGGTAATGGTATATGTCATGTTCTGTTTTGTCGAGGGACTGGTCAATCCAATCGCTCCCGGAATATGTTGATAACTATTCATAATATAACTAACAATAAATTTGTACACAAGAAAAATAATTATTTTTATTAATGCAAATAAGATGTGAATAAGAAGTATGTTTAGTGCTAATAATGACACAAATATTATCAAACAAAAACAATAGAAAAGATTTGTATTTTAAAACGGCACACAACGCAACACTAATAATGACAGAGTTTGTGCGATACCGATACACACATCCCACCACACTGCCCCACTGGTACACCAGCTGTTGTTTGTTAATGCCCTCAAGAAATGACTGCGTGCGACAGTTTTCACGCACACTACAGCTATAGCTTATAATAAAACACACACCACGTTACATCAATTATTCCGGTGATAATGCCATCAGTTTTTTTTAAATATAATATTTCAAAATATATTTTTAAAAATTATAATAATAAAAATATAATATAATATAATATAATATAATAATATAAAATATAATAGGCCTATATATTTTTTTAAATAAAATATAAAATTAAAATATATGTTTCACTGACCAAGAGTTTAAGAGAATTTGACTCTTTGAATTAATATTGACTTCTAAATAATTGCATAAAAAGATGTAAGACTACCGAATGGTGTGCGGCTGGATTCATCGACGATGATGAAAATTTGCAAACTATTGTAGATTAGGAGCTTATTAAATTAACTCCTTATTTAGGAGTTAGGAGCACTGCTATGTATTAATTCGTGTATTGTTTTAGCAGTTCAAAGTTATGTTGACTCACCGCAATCACTCATCGGTGTGTGAAGATTCTCCTTCCTCTTAGTTGGTATCGCCTAACACTGGCGCCATGTGGGAATCGTTCTCCCAAGAAACATCATCTTCAGTACCATCTAGCGAATTTGATATGCCTGTTTTCTTGAAGCTTTTCACTATGATCTCAGCTTTTATCAAATTTCAGGTATTAATCATCCATCAACACAATACTTCGATTGATGGACGCTTAATTTTTCCGCTTGGAGTCAACTGATGGTCACCGTTTGCCATCCAGTCTGAGTAGAAACGGCTTATTAATAAATGGCTTATTAATGCTTACGTCTAGTGGCTGTAGAATTTATGTAAGGCCACCAGGGATAACTATTTACCCAGTAGGCCTATTGCCTTCTTCCAAAAGTTCTTTCATTTCCCGTACAATGTGACCCCGGAAACTGTCCATAACGAGAAGGCCTGGCCACTTCAATAATCTTTTCTTCCAGTTGCAGCGTGTTTGTGAAATAGCCTTACTTTAATTGTTTAAGGATGAGGGAGAACTGTAAATACCGGTTATGTGAACATGTTCTGCCACCTACCAAAGTATTGCACGAAAGATAAAGAAATACATCTCTACAGAACTACATATAGTGTAAATTCCCGACGTGTATTCTTTCTTCTTTTATGAAATATTTTTCTTAGAAAAAGAAAAAAAATGTTGTATTAAAAATATTTTAATACAAATTTTAGATTTCAAACGTAGGGTGCGAACATTATGGGAGGGCGACCATTATGCGGTGAAATACGGTACTTTATTCTGACCAAACTTAGTCAATGCACTTAAAGTAGGCTATAATAGCAAGCAGCAGTTCAAAGGTGCAGTACAGCATTTACCCTTTAGTTTCTTTATTGACGTAAAGGCATTATTGAGTGCCGAAAATAAAATGTAATACATTAAAATACTACCAATAGCTTTTATTAGTTCTTAAAAACTAAAGCATAAATGTTAATATTTATAGATCTGTAATAATAGAGTTCATAAATTATTAGATTAACGTAAGGAAAGGGATTTATTTCTACGGTTGTTTTTACTCAGTAACAATAATTCTTTCGTGCATTTAAGTTTTACTAACGTAGCACAAATATAATTGATTACTACCTCTTTACTTGTCAGTCTGGTATAAACGAAAAACTGAGTAAAAGCGATTAGTTTAGACGTTTATTATTACCTTTCTGTTGTCAATGTTTGCGAAGATATTCATATATTTGTATAAGAGGACCTACACTCCTTGCAATTATGAAAATAATTTGTGTAGTATTGAACTACTCCGATTTGCACAGTATTTAGCAATTAATAGTATAATAGAAAATTTATATCTCATGTAGGCCTAGTGTTCCACTTTCTGGTTATGTAGTAAATGTTTTATAATTTAGGTCTAATACTCTATATTTTAATTTAATTAAAATATGAGCTAGTAAATAAATGTGTAAAAGTTATTAAAATATTTACACATACTAGGTAAAAAAGAGCCTAGTGATATCTGCACTATGAATTTCAATACTACTAAAAATACAATTGATTGTTGTTATTCTACAATTGCAAATACTTCACAACAGTATTTGACTGATATTCATCAGTCATATACAGCGGACATACATTTTCTATTATGTTCTATGTAAAAAGATTTTGTTTGAATTGGTTATCGATTTGACTAGGCTGATCATTGGTTTGAAATAACTTTATTACTTTCAATAATATTTTTTATCAACGTGCAACTTAAATTTGCATGATAACTATGTTTGGTATCGGATACGAATTACAGACGTGATCGATTAAATTTGAATACAATATTTTTTATTACGGAAACACCCTGTAGAGTCCTGTATAATACATTAATTAACTTCAATTCATTTACTCGCAGTATCTCAAGTAAATGAACTAATAATGTTTCATTTGTGTATTAATACTTACAATTTGTTAGATGCATGTTATATTTTATTTTCAAAAATTATAACATTTATGTTATAATCTGTACTTATCTCTGTACTGTTGGTACAAAATATGTAATTTAGAGTATTAATCCAAGAAGGAAAACTATATACAACATACCACATATTCTCCTCATTTAGACACAATCCCTGTACTCTCCCTTGAAGATGGAGCTTCACTACTAAACTATCTTTTTAATAGTTTAGCTTATTTTTTAGTAGTAATATAAGGCAAATTATTTATAGTTTTTGTATAAGGTAATTTTAAATGAGGAGTCATAGCTGAACAAGATAAATTTAAAATTACCTTTGCTACATCGTTTTCAGGGTTTTGGCTGAGACCCCCCCCCCCCCGTCAAAGGGATGTCTTGATTACAGTTTAGATTCCAAACTGTCTATAGTTGTAGAAATACACTCACTGATTCACAATTAAACAACAGTGTACTGCACTTAAATGTCACAATAAAATCTTTTGCAAGGTTTGTAATTTATTTTAACTAATAACAGTTTTCTGAAAGTTTTTACCAAATTTAAATTTTGAATTATACTTTATTCTGTCACAAACAAACACCCTCGTTTGTACTGTTAAAATGAATTTTATTGATGTTGCCTCTAATATTAGAATTCACGAATAGCCTTTGATGTCTGAAAACCAATACTAAGTAAAGTAATTTATATGTTAATTTAAATTAGTCAAGTGACGCACATGAATTTTCAGTTCTTACACTAGCAGCAACATTTAACAATTTTTAAAAACATTTAAACAATTATAAACAGTAAATATCACAAATATGAGATAATAAAATGGTAGTATTAGTTCTGTTTTAAATGTTAAATTTTGCAGAAATATGTTACGTAGAACACTTAACCACTATGATGGTTAGTAATGTAATCTTTCAAGAAACATTTGTTTACTTCCCCCTTAGTATAATTGAAATAACATTATACAACAGGTAGAAAAAAATAAACATTGAAGACTTACATTTTTAGAACATTAAATGAGGTAGTATTTAATATCACTTTAAGACACGCCTAGCAGTATACACACCAAGTGTTAAATCATTAAAGATTTATTTAATGACAGTAACTCAGTCTGAACACATGGTATAAGATGAGCACGAAATAAAAATTATAATCGTTGTAAGCAGAAAAGTGAAAGTTGCTTTGAAGAGAGGAGAAAAGGGTAGACGAGACAGTGAACTACAGGGGGAGGAAAAGAAACGTGCCACCTCTACCGCCTGTACAGACACAACGGGGAGTAAAAACAAGGGAAGATACACTTGGCCCAATACAAAGAAGACGAAATTTAACAAACCTTACAATAAACCGATAATAACTATAAAGAAACAGCAATCGGACTGACTGGTGCCACAGACGCACGACAATAACTATTTGTCAGCAGTTTACATCCACTTGACATAAAAGAGGAAGTGACAGAGTTCGCCACAACAGACGGGAGAAGCGAGACGACAACGTGTCCAGAAATAGCTGCGTATGTGAAAAATTGTAAGGTGGAGGCATTAGTCGATTAAGGAAGTGAGGTACCAGCTATTAGTGACACATGGATGCGTAACAATAAACAGTAAACTAAAGGACGCCCACTCTATCTATTAACAACTTTTATACAAGCATAGTCAATAATACACGAGTCAAAGTTAAGACAAAATTGTTGTGAATATAATATGTACAGATATTAAATGTAAAATATGCATCGTTGTTGTGAATAAGTTAATTCGTAATTGTATCTCAAGAGTAGACGCTCTAAAAATGCAGTTACAAAAGTGCAAAATCAAATGATGACATGTGTGATTGATAATATTAAACAAAATGTCAAATTTATTATTTTGATGAAGAGATTTTGCCGTATATAAATAAAACCATTAACAATATCAAAACGTTAAATAAAATTTGAAAATGATATTAATAATATTAATGAACAAGCTGATCCTTGTTCACAAAGGAATTGAACATAATATTGATATATTTGCAGATATATATTTAGCTGATTGCCAACGCAGATTAATGTGTTTAAACGCAGCATGATGATTACAGATTCTACAAAAATTCGTACAGAGGACTTGTACGGTATCCAACTGTTACACGACATGAATAACAGGTCGATAAGGAAATAAGAAGATTTCTGGATAATAGTCTCATCGGAAGGTCAAACAGGAACTTCTTAAATCCATTAGAAGTAGTGAAGAATAAAAATGATGAGAATCTACTTTGTTTGGACATGAAGTATCCTTTTGCGTAGCCCTGAAAAGGATATCGACTGTGCACAAATTGCAGACGAGCTGTTTTCAAAGTGTAAAGAAACTAAGTAGTCTACATGTCAATGATAGATCACCTGTCAAGTTTTTGTTGGATTCTGTTCAGAAAAGAAGATAGAAAGAATAGTGCGTTTCTGTGTAAAAACAAATGCTACCAACATAAAGTAGTACTCTTTGGTCTAAGTAAGAGCTTGGCAGCCATCGTGAAATGTCCAGAAATACAAATGGCTATAAATGGTCTATTAGTGAAATCTTATACCATTATCTTTGTAGACGACATATTAGTCACCACAAAAACATTAGGAAAACGTATCGCTAACTTACGAACTATCTTCCAGAGGTTACGTCAAACACGTATCTCATTAAATGTAGAGAACTGTAAACTCGTTAAATAGCCCGTAAAATTCTTAGGCCACATTGTATATGAAAAAGGTAACCAACCCTATTCTAGCAAAGTAATGAGTATTACATCATTCCCAAATCGTAGAAATGAACAAGGGTGGACAGCATTCTTAAGAGTCACTGGTTATATGTACGTTTCTCATTACAATATACAGAAAGAACGATGCGAATAACGATATAAAAATACTTATAAAAACAATAGTATTATTTATAATTAATAAATACAACTATTATTTACTATTAATAATAAAAATAATAAATATCGAGAGTTTAAGCAGTATTACATTAAAAAAATTGGAAATTTTATGTCGACCAAATTTAATACCATAAAATAGAACTCAGGAAAAGAAAGAATAAAAATTAAAACGAATTTAATTTTCTAATTTTTAAAATATTGTCCATATGATACTTGTACCTATAGAACGTTCTGAAGCTATTTTAAATTTGAAGTGGAAACATTGGGAACATGAATATGTGCCTATTAAGAAAATTTTGTAAGTTTAAGGTATTAGACCTACCGGTATTTCAGACTTTTTCCTAAGCATTAACCCAACCACATCGATGTGTTGCAATACTTTAGTATTAACCATGTACACCTGACTACAGTGTTTGTATGTATACATAACCTGAAGGTGTGTCTCAAATATATAGTAACCTTCAAGTGACAGTTGGTATTAAAGTTAGTAATGTTGATGTTAAATTGGTTTGTTGATGTCATAACGTCGTAGATTTTTAAATCTAAGAAAAAAATAGTTTTTTCTAATTCATGTTCCTAAGTACTATACTACGTTAAAGAAAGTACCATGAGTTGTCTAGGTTGTCTTAACATAGTTACGAATAAGTATGCATGAAAATATGAATTATAACGTGAAGGAAAATTATGTATAATCGTTATTCACAAATAATTTGTAAGTAAATAAATAATACTGATATTAATTATTATTAATATTTAATAATTGATATAATAATTATTATTAATATTTAAACATTAATATAATTATTATTAATATTTAATCATTAATATAATTATTATTAATATTTAATAATTAATATAATTATTATTTGTTATTAATTATAATAATTATTCTTTAATTTTTTAGTCAGAAAATACTGTACAAATGTGATAATAACTGGGAACATAAATTATAATTCACGTGACACGTTTGGTTTAACGGTTTTCGGATACCTTACAATCTTGCGGCATTATGTACGAGAATATACCACTGAAAAAAATAATAACTTCATAAAATATTTTAAGAATTTTTAAACTCTACTTGGAAAACCGTAAAAAAGCTAACAATTAATTATTATTATTTAAAATATTCAAGAAACTTTATCATTGGAAATACGATGGTTTCTTTTGTTGTCCAGATTTATAGTCTCCATATGCCTAGTTTGTTTCGCTTGATACTCTAAACTTATATGCTTTAGATCACTCCAAGTCAATAGCACAATTTTGTTATCCACGTGTTTGCTCATGCAAACTTGCATTAAGTGTGTAGTTAGATAAGGATCCTGTTATCAGTAAAGGTGTGAAGTCGTAATCAGTAAATGTACATGGACAACTGTCCTGTCTAGTGTTATGTTACTTGAAGTTACTATATGCAAATTTACTTGAAGGAAAGTGAAATAAACGTCTTTGATGCGACAACTGGGAAACAATCAAGGAAAAAGCGTTTCAAATAACAACACATTACTTGCTACGACATTTTTCAAAGTTTTCTGATGTCCGAAGCTTAGAAATATACATCTGAAATTTTTAGTACATTATATTTTCAGAGTAAAGTGGATATTCCTTTTGGTGCGCAACAATTTTCTTTTACAGTTATTTGTGTCTGTCATCACATAAGGATTCAACTCAAGGGAATCCAATACAAACAACAAAATGGCCTTCCATTATGAACAACTGAAACAATGAATCCAATTTTTAGAAATCACTTTATTCATGAGCTGCTAAAAAAAAATGTTGCATAGAAAAACATCAAATTTACACAAGGCATTTAACGCTATGATTTGAGAGCCATGTTCCAAGGCACATTTTCTAACCTGATCTACTTTTAAGAAAACTTCAACAATAGATCAATAGTTTTCGTTTTTAAATCTCTTATTCTGTATCTGTACTTACATTAGTAAATGCATCACTGCCATGTTCCAATGATAGCAATACTATTTTTAAGTCAATATTAGGTATCGTAAATATTAAGTGTAAGTAAGGGGTACTTAACTTAATATTTGCTAAAACAAATCGTGTTGCTGATAACACCGAACAAATACTGCATCTGAGAATCCACCCTTTCACTGTTAAGAAATTATGCAGTACCTGTTTACTTTGGTTACATAGGATCATAGGATCGGAAACATAGTGAGAATAATGTGTTATCTTTATGACGTGCGGTATATTTATTCTTCTTATTATTATTATTAGTAGTAGTAGTATTAGAGTAATAATCCTCTTATGCGCGTGTTACTCTCCTTCAATAATACCCACAGTCTCCCAACAACGCCGAATCTCTCCCACACTGGAACTTTTCTTCTACAACACGTTAATGGTACGTTTATTTATGTACCAGATAGTTAGAATCTTATTAACTGAAGCACAACAAGTGACAAGCAATTTTGTAAACGTATTACACCCATTTGCACTACACAGGTTATAACCGATTTCACACGGTAATTAATGTTCTTTGAAGACAAATAGGAATGGGTGCATTGTTTCATTTTTACTTCCATATTCCTTAAGGAATGGAAGTATGGTGATGGCAAAAAAAATCGTGTTCGAGATTATTGCAGATTCTGATTCTACTACACTCAAAACATGAAAAAAAGTCGTTTTCCGAAAAGTGTCTGTGTGTCTGTCTGTCTGTCTGTCTGTCTGTCTGTCTGTCTGTCTGTCTGTCTGTCTGTCTGTCTGTCTGTCTGTGTGTCTGTGTGTCTGTGTGTCTGTAGATTTTTTTTCTATGGCAAACGATAACTGCCGCAAATTCAAACAGAATCAAATAATTTTTTGCATACAGCCCGGTTTTGCAGAGTTCTCGCGACCTATTGTTTTTGGTGAAGATCGGTTGAGGGAAAGGGGTAGTTTACCTGCAACGGTTTTTTTTTAGCAAGGGAAATTTTGTTTGTTTGGCAAACGATAACAGCCGCAAATTCAAACAGAATCAAATAATGTTTCGCATACAGCCCTTAATTGTAGAGTTCTCAAGACCTATTGTTTTTGGTGAAGATCGGTTAAGGGAAAGGGGTAGTTTACCAGTAACGTTTTATGTTTTAACAAGGGTATTTCCTATGGCAAACGATAACAGCCGCAAATTCAAACAGAATGAAAAGATTATTTGCATACAGCCCTAAATTGTAGAGTTCTCAATACCTTTTGTTTTTGGTGAAGATCGGTTAAGGAAAAGGGGTAGTTTACCTACAACGTTTTTTTAACAAGGGTATTTTCTATGGCAAACGATAACAGCCGCAAATTCAAACAGAATCAAATAATTTTCTGCATACAGCCCTGATTTGTAGAGTACTCAAGATCTATTGTTTTTGGTAAAGATCGGTTGAGGGGAAGGGGTAGTTTACCAGCAACGTTTTTTATCATGCGTATTTTCTATGGCAAACGACAACTGCCGCAAATTCAAACAGAATCAAATAATTTTTTGCATACAGACCTGATTTGTAGAGTACTCGCGACCTATTGTTTTTGGTGAAGATCGGTTGAGGGGAAGGGGTAGTTTACCTGCAACGGTTTTTTTTATCAAGGGAAATTTTTTTTTTTTTGGCAAACGATAACAGCCGCAAATTCAAACAGAATCAAATAATGTTTCGCATACAGCCCTGAATTGTAGATTTCTCAAGACCTATTGTTTTTGGTGAAGATCGGTTGAGGGAAAGGGGTAGTTTACCTGCAACGTTTTTTTAACAAGGGTATTTTATATGGCAAACGATAACAGCCGCAAATTCAAACAGAATCAAATAATGTTTTGCATACAGTCCTGATTTGTAGAGTACTCAAGACCTATTGTTTTTGGTGAAGATCGGTTAAGGGGAAGGGGTAGTTTACCTGCAACCTTTTACGTTTTATTTTCTATGGCAAACGATAACAGCCGCAAATTCAAACAGAATCAAATAATTTTTTGCATACGTCCCTGAATTGTAGAGGTCTCAATGACTTTCGATTTTGGTGAAGATCGGTTAAGGGGAAGGGGTAGTTTACCTGCAACCTTTTACGTTTTAACAAGAGTAAAGTACTTGAAAATTTATTTAAACTTTTTGAAACAATGGTAATTGTTAAAAATAAAATAATTTTGTTGCCAGGCAATAAAATTATAATTTTTTCATTTTAATGTAATATAATATTTTTCATTTAATACAGCAATAAAAAGGCAGGTAAGACACAGCCTGGCTGTTTGGCTGAAAATGATTTTAAATATAAATCTTAGAATATGGAAGTCATGTATGGTTCTCCATACCGATATTTAATAATGTGAGAAAAAGTCATGTACTAGTATTATACGAGTAACTATAAATTATACAACACACTGTACATTTATCACTCAACAGAATTCATTACATTTTTTCGCGACAATAAGATTCTTAGAAAAATATTACAAAAGCAATCGTGACCTGTATCAGAAAGCCGTACTGTATGAGTTTACGACGCCTCCGCACATAACAGTTAAATTCTATCTGAAATTATAATCGATACAGTTTATTAACAAACGTCTATTCCTTATGTAGATTAGCGCAGCATTATATTTGCTAGAAACATAACAGGAAACTTGACCTTTGAAGAAAGCTCATTATATAAAATTTTAGTTCCTACAAAATTAGTTTTGCTTTGCCAATTATGAAGCAATGTGTTAGAGTTCACCGAGTTGGTCGTATTTACCATGCCATTGTAATTACTCTCAGTGTTTCTGAACGTACAAATTTGACAATAATATAAATTTAATTTTCTCTTTTGTTCTTTTGGGTATTGTAATCTGACAGATTTATATTGTCACGTAACAATAACTGTTGAATTATTTTGTACTTGAATAAATATGATGTCTTTTTTCGTTATTTGAGGCTTCATATAAAATATAAAAACATATTGATAAAATTATAGCTGTTATATAAGAAGAAATGTTTAACACACACACAGTATTTTCTAAAAACACACACACACACACACACACACACACACACAGTTTATATGTATATATATATATATTCAAACACTTTCTGCTACAGTCCGTTTCTTGATGTATATAATACATTTAATATTTATAAATAAATTTACCTCAAGAACTTTTTTTCCCTTATTAGGAACATGTTTCGGGTACCATCTTGTACCCATCCTCAGCCTTCCGGTTTTTGTGTCTGGTGAAGTACATATGTGTTGGTTGAGTATTATTACTATGGCTTCCTGTTGGCTTCTGGTACTTCAAATTGGTTTTATTGTGTGTGATTGTGGTGTATGTGTTAGTTTTTTGTGTATTTTCGATGTTGTGTGCTTTGAATATTGTGTCATGTTTTGTACTGATTTGTATTTGTTCAGGTATTAGTTTGTTTTGTGTTTTATGTTTGTATATTTGTAAATTTTCCCAAATGTTCATTATAGTGCCTTTGTGTGGTATATGTTTTATTAGTGTCACATTGGTTATGTCTGGGATTTCATGTCCTGTGATTATTGCATGTGTGGCTAAATTGGATTTATTTATTTCTAGTTTTTTGTATGCGTTTAGGTGTTCAAAATAACGTTTCTTCAGCTGTTTTTACTTCCATGTTCCTTAAGGAAATGGAAGTATGGTTATGGCAAAAAAAAATCGTGTTCGAGATTATTGCAGAATATGATTGTACTACACTCAAAACATGAAAAAAAGTCATTTTTCGAAAAGTGTCTGTGTGTGTGTCTGTGTGTGTGTCTGTCGATTTTTTTCTATGGCAAACGATAACAGCCGCAAATTCAAACAGAATCAAATAATTTTTTGCATACAGCCCTGATTTGCAGAGTCCTCGCGACGTATTATTTTTGGTGAAGATCGGTTGAGGGAAAGGGGTAGTTTACCAGCAACGGTTTTTTTTTATCAAGGGTAATTTTGTTTGTTTGGCAAACGATAACAGCCGCAAATTCAAACAGAATCAAATAATGTTTCGCATACAGCCCTCAATTGTAGGGTTCTCAAGATCTGTTGATTTTGGTAAAGATCGGTTAAGGGAAAGGGGTAGTTTACCGGCAAAGTTTTATGTTTTAACAAGGGTATTTTCTATGGCAAACGATAACAGCCGCAAATTCAAACATAATCAAATAAGTTATTGCATACAGCCCTGATTTCTTGAGTACTAAAGACCTATTGTTTTTGGTGAAGATCGTTTAAGGGAAAGGGGTAGTTTACCTGCCACGTTTTTTGATTTATCAAGGGTATTTGGTATGGCAAACGATAACAGCCGCAAATTCAAACAAAATCATACAATATTTTGCATACAGCCCTGAATTGCAGAGTTCTCAAGACCTACCGTTTTTGGTGAAGCTCGGTTAAGGGAAAGTGGTAGTTTACCTGCAACGGTTTTTTATCAAGGGTAATTTTTTACTTTTTCTATGGTAAACGATAACAGTCGCAAATTCAAATAGAATCAGATGATGTTTTGCATACAGCCCTGTATTGTAGAGTTCTCAATACCTATTGGTGTTGGCGAAGATCGTTTAAGGGAAAGGGGTAGTTTACCAGCAACGTTTTATGTTTTAAAAGGGTATTTTATATGGCAAACGATAAGAGCCGCAAATTCAAACAGAATCAAATACGTTTTTGCATACAGCCCTGTTTTGATGAGTACTAAAGATCTATTGTTTTTGGTGAAGATCGGTTAAGGGAAAGGGGTAGTTTACCGGCAACGTTTTATGTTTTAACAAGGGTATTTTTTCTGTGACGAACGATAACTGCCGTAAATTCAAAGAGAATCAACTAATGTTTTGCATACAGCCCTGAATTCTAGAGTTCTCAAGATCTATTGTTATTGGTGAAGATCGGTTAATGGAATAGGGTAGTTTACCAGCAACGTTTTATGTTTTATCAAGTGTGTTTTCTATGGCAAACGATAACAGCTGCAAATTCAAACAGAATCAAATAATTGTTTGCATACAGGCCTGAACTGTAGAGTACCCAAGACCTGTCGTTTTTGGTGAAGATCGGTTAAGGGAAAGGGGTAGTTTACCAGCAACGGTTTTTTTTCAAGGGTAATTTTTTTCTATAGTAAACGATAACAGCCGCAAATTCAAACAGAATCAAATGATGTTTTGCATACAGCTTTGTATTGTAGAGTCCTCAATACCTATTGGTGTTGGTGAAGATCGGTTAAGGGAAAGGGGTAGTTTACCAGCAACATTTTATGTTTTAACAAGGGTAATTTTTTATATGACGAACGATAACTGCCGTAAATTCAAACAGAACCAACTAGGTTTTTTGCATACCTATTTGAACTAAGGAGAACTCAAGGTCTGTTGATTTTGTTGAAGATCGGTTAAGGGAAGGGGTAGTTTATCAGCAACGTTTTATGTTTTAAAAGGGGTAATTTTTTTTATGACGAACGATAACTGCCGAAAATTCAATGAGAATCAAATAATTTTTTGCACTCTTTCCTGAGTTGCAGAGAGCTCAAGGTCTATTGATTTTGGTGAAGATCAGTTAAGGGAAAGGGGTAGTTTACCGGCAACATTTTATGTTGTAACAAGAGAAATGTTTCCATGGCGAACGATAACTGCCGCACATTCAAACAGAATCAAATATTTTTTTGGATGCTTCCCTGAATTGTAGAGGACGGAAGGTCTGTTGATTTTGGAGAAGATCGGTTAAGAGAAAGGGGTAGTTTACCTGAAACATTTTATGATTTAACAAGAGTAAAGTACTTAATTTTTATAAATAAAGTATCCTGATAAAAAGCTCATAGTAATCCACTGTAGAAACGTAGATGAAATATCTATAAATGAAGAGGTTAGGTGAACGGGGTGGGGGTAATTTTCTATTATTAAAAATTATAGTTGCAGGTGGAGGGCAGAATTTATTATATGTGTACTACGTTATCGGCAACAAAGAAGTAGTTTTTTGTTAAAATTGCTTCCCGGGCTCTTTAGCCGTAGTCCAATGTTTTCTGCAAAACCAGACTTTTCGGCAGTGCCATCGACTGCCATCATCGGTGAAAATCGAGTGCGAAAACGTGAGGTGGTATACGTTAGTGACCACAGTACTGTGGTTAATGCTGAAGCAATAAGTAGAAAGAAGTAGTTTCTATGGAAATATTTCATTTCGAATATGATTTTAAATATAAATCTTAGAACATGGAAGTCATGTATGGTTCTCCATACCGATATTTACTTCCATATTCCTTAAGGAATGGAAGTATGGTGATGGCAAAAAAAATCGTGTTCGAGATTATTGCAGATTCTGATTCTACTACACTCAAAACATGAAAAAAAGTCGTTTTCCGAAAAGTGTCTGTGTGTGTGTTTGTGTGTCTGTCTGTCTGTCTGTCTGTGTGTAGATTTCTTTTCTATGGCAAACGATAACTGCCGCAAATTCAAACAGAATCAATTAATTTTATGTACACAGCCCTGATTTGTAGAGTACTCATGACCTGTTGTTTTTGGTAAAGATCGGTTGAGGGAAAGGGCTAGTTTACCTGCAACGGTTTTTTTTTATCAAGGGAAATTTTTTTTTTTGGCAAACGATAACAGCCGTAAATTCAAACAGAATCAAATAATGTTTCGCATACAGCCCTGAATTGTAGAGTTCTCAAGACCTATTGTTTTTGGTGAAGATCGGTTAAGGGAAAGGGGTAGTTTACCAGTAACGTTTTATGTTTTAACAATGGTATTTCCTATGGCAAACGATAACAGCCGCAAATTCAAACAGAATCAAATAATTTTCTGCATACTGCCCTGATTTGTAGAGTACTCAAGACCTGTTGTTTTTTGTGAAGATCGGTTAAGGGCAAGGGGTAGTTTACCTGCAACGTTGTTTACCAAGGGTATTTTCTATGGCAAACGATAACAGCCGCAAATTCAAACAGAATCAAATAATTTTTTGCATACGTCAGTGAATTGTAGAGGACTCAAGGCCTTTAGATTTTGGTGAAGATCGGTTAAGGGGAAGGGGTAGTTTACCGGCAACCTTTTACGTTTTAACAAGAGTAAAGTACTTGAAAATTTATTTAAACTTTTTGAAACAATGGTAATTGTTGAAAATAAAATAATTTTGTTGCCAGGTAACAAAAATAAAGTCATTTTGATTATAAAATATAAATATTTACAACAAGAAAAGAATTTTCAGTTTTCAAAATTTAAATATATTTTTATAAAACAATGGGTTCTTCATTGAGGTGGGGACCATGTCACTCACTCCATCTCAAGCCTCTCCCATTTTGCAGAAAAAGAGGACCCTGTCAAGGCTGATACTTTGACGACAGTGACAGGGCTTTCCACCGAATTCAGCAGAGTGACAGGTAGGCCCAACTCTGATTGGCTCCTCAGATTTCCCCAGCGTTAGTAGGTTCTATGAAAATATTTTATTTCAAAAATGATTTTAAATATAAATCTTAGATATGTTTTATAAATCTCATGTTTTATGTTTTAACATGGGTAATTTTTTATATGACGAACCATAACTGCCGTAAATTCAAACAGAATCAAATAATTTTTACATATGTGCCTGAGCTATAGAGAACTCAATGTCTGTTGATTTTGGTGAAGATCGGTTACGGGGAAAGGGCAGTTTACCTGAAACATTTTTTGTTGTAACATGAGTAAAGTACTTAATTTTGATAAAGTATCCTGATAAGATCTTAATAATCCACTGTAGAAACGTAGATGAAATATCTATAAATGAAGAGGCTAGTTGAACGGGCTGGGGGTAATTTTCTATAAATCAAAATTATAGTTGAAGGGGGAGGGGATAATTTTTTTTATATGTGTACTACGTTATTGGCAACAAAGAAGTATTTTTTTGTTAAAATTCCTTCCCTGGCTGTTTGGCTGAAAATGATTTTAAATATAAATCTTAGAATATGGAAGTCATGTATGGTTCTCCATACCGATATTTTGTTTGTCCTATGTAACATTTATTGCAATCTTGGCATTCAATTTTGTATATACCGTTAGTTGTTGTATTATCTTTGTTGTGTGGGCTATTTAGTTTTTGTAAATTATTTTTATTAGTTTTGTATGCTATTTTTACTTCCATATTCCTTAAGGAATGGAAGTATGGTGATGGCAGAAAAAATCGTGTTCGAGATTATTGCAGATTCTGATTCTACTACACTCAAAACATGAAAAAAAGTCGTTTTCCGAAAAGTGTCTGTGTGTGTGTCTGTGTGTCTGTGTGTGTGTCTGTAGATTTTTTTTTATGGCAAACGATAACTGCCGCAAATTCAAACAGAATCAAATAATTTTTTGCATACAGCCCTGATTTGTAGAGTACTCAAGACCTATTGTTTTTGGTGAAGATCGGTTGAGGGGTAGGGGTAGTTTACCTGCAACGTTTTTTATCAAGCGTATTTTCTATGACTAACGGTAACTGCCGCAAATTCAAACAGAATCAAATAATTTTTTGCATACGTCAGTGAATTGTTGAGGACTCAAGGTCTTTTGATTTTGGTAAAGATCGGTTAAGGGGAAGGGGTAGTTTACATGCAACCTTTTACGTTTTAACAAGAGTAAAGTACTTGAAAATTTTATTTAAACTTTTTGAAACAATGTTAATTGTTAAAAATAAAATAATTTTGTTGCCAGGCAATAAAATTATAATTTTTTCATTTTAATGTAAATTATGTTTGAGTTAATATCTTTATATATACAGTGGAACTTGGTTATTACGGCCTCGGCTGTTACGTCAACTCGGGTGTAGCGTTATTTTGTCATAAGTCCGGTCAAACTGATATCTTTAACATTATAAAAATTCCCGGTTTTAACGTCACTAAATATTGTACTTCTCTGTTATAGCGTCAAATATTTCTCAGATATTTTACTCTAAATTTCATATAAACGTATATATGTGCGCGCGCGCGCTAGCCCATGGCTACAAACATACATTGTATGCAAGCAATAAGCACTGTGACAGGACTGCCGGCGCCAGCCATTTTACGTGCTCCAACGGATGGCTAGATCGATTTAAGGCCCGACACTCGATTTCCTT
Organism: Magicicada septendecula; assembly: GCA_034769895.1. NCBI lineage: Eukaryota > Metazoa > Arthropoda > Insecta > Hemiptera > Cicadidae > Magicicada > Magicicada septendecula. The sequence goes on along the minus strand of CM068367.1, from coordinate 306,242,297 downwards.
TGCAAAAACTTGTGGTGAGGCAAAATGCGTAGATCTGAACGTTACAGGCGATTGGGTGCGTAACACTTGGCCAGAAATTAGACGGTCATATAAAGATGAAGACATCTTTAATGGACATGAAGCTGGAATTTTTTATAAATTAACTCCAGATAAGACATTCAAATTTAAAAATGAAAAGTGCGTTGGTGGGAAGCTCTCTAAACAAAGAGTTACAGTTTTTGTTTGTGCGAACATGACGGGAACCGAAAAAAGGAAACTTTTAGTTATCGGGAAAAGTTTGCATCCTAGATGTTTTAAAAACATCAAAAAACTTCCTGTAAGTTACACTGCCAACATAAAAGCGTGGACGATTCTAGTATTTTTGAAGATAACTTCTGTACGTGTGTATGTCACTGAACTCCTCCATGTATAAAATAATATATCGTTCGTGGCAGGTAAGCATATCTCAGTTATGTAATCTTTACGTTTCCATTTTATTATTATGCCTACAGCAATAAAAAGGCAGGTAAGACACACACACACACACACACACACACACACACACACACACACACACACACACACACACACACACACACACACACACACACACACACACACACAATTCACGTTATTTCTGGCCTCACTCATGTTTATTTTCTTACATTTGCACGCTTTTTAAATGGAAAGTGCCGAAACCCACACCAACATAACGCGTGCAAGCCGAAACAATGGACATCAATTTGCTTCCTGTGGATCGCTGGGCAATGTAACTGCACGTGTTTACAGAGGAACGATTCATAGACAGACTTTTCGTCTTTAGGGAATGAACCCTCTGCAAGATGCTGAGGGTCCATGAGTGACTTCGGAGCGCTCCTTCTTTTTCGCGTGTTTGTTCTGTGAAACATACACTGTAGATTCGCAGCTTTACTCTAAGCAACGCTCAATAGGAAATGTTGAAAATTTTTGTCCACAGTGTACCCTCATTCACACTAAACCTGCTCTGATGTTTTAATTATGGACATCATAATATTAAAACTTTGGAAACTTGAGCACTACTTAATGGAGATCAATCATTAACTTATACAAGCCATTAATTTTATGCATATTTTTTATGTATATGTGTACAACGTTATCGGCAACAAAGAAGTAGTTTTTGTTAAAATTCCTTCCCGGGATATTTGGCCGTAGTCCAATGTTTTCTACAAAACCAGACGTTTCGGCAATGCCATTGACTTCCATTATCAGTGAAAATCGAGTGCGATAACGTGAGGTGGTATATGTTAGTGACCACAGTACTGTGGTTAAGGCTGAAGCAGTAAGTAGAAAGAAGTAGTTTCTATAGAAATATTTCATTCGAAAATGATTTTAAAAATAAATCTTAGAATATGGAAGTCATGTATGGTTCTCCATACCGATATTTATATCTGTGTTTTTAAATAGTTTTGTTAGTTTTGTCATTTTATTATTTATGTATGTGAATGTGGCCCATTTTTTGTTATTGTTATTATTTATGTGTTGTTCATTTTGTTTAATTCTTAATTGTTAAGTTTTTATTTTGTACTTGATTTTATTTTCTATTTTCTTTACAGTATTTTTATTGTGTCCATTTTCATAACCAATTTGGTATATTATATTTCTTTCTTTGTCAGTTTCTTGTTTGTTTAGGGGAATTTTGTACATTCTGTTGAATAGCGAATAGAATGCTGCCATTTTATGTTGTGGTGGGTGGTCAGAATGGTTTGGTATAAAGATGTTAGTAGAAATTGGTTTTCTATATATTGCATATTGTATGTGGTTGTTGTATCTTGTGATGGTTATGTCTAAATAGTTGATTTTGTTATGTTTTTCTTTTTCTTCCGTGATTTGTATTTTAGGATGTATGTTATTGATTTGTTTCAGTACGTTCTCTGCATTTGTGTTTTGCAGAGAACATACTGATGTTTTGCAAGTGAATAACCTACATAACAACAGTCAAACTTTTAACGATTCATTATATTTTTTAGTGCATTGTTGTATCAAATGTTAATAGTAAACCTGCAAATTTTTACAAAAGTTAGACTAATTACTTAACGTTCTGCGTACTGAATAAATATTGATACTTAATATTCATCAGTATGGCAAACACAAACCTTTGTCTCACAGAAAAAAGTTTGTGTAATTAAAAAATAAAAGAAATAAATAGAAAATTTCACTATGTGTATCGGTAATAAATGTATACTTGTTGCAAATTATATAAGTATCATTACAGAATAGTAAATGATCTTATGACTTATAGGCCCACTTCGGATGAAATATGTTTTTCTCATTACTAGCATTAAATATAAATTTTTTTTTTATAATAGATTTGAAAGTACATACCAGATCAACAGTCGTTACATGTAAACAGTTGTCAGAATTCTGATTGAAAAGTTAATAATATTATTGTTTTTATTCTTAGTTTCTCTCCAAACAGTCTATCCAAATATTCTTTAAAGTTCCTCAGTTTTATATATTTGTAACAGAAAATAATAAAATATCAGTTTAAGCAACACAAACCTAATGTTAAATTGTTGCTTACATTCACATTTATGTTGTTGGAATACCAAAGGTAATGTTATCAGCATGTACTGAAATGTAGCAAGCTCACAACCATGTGTGTAGCTGAAGAAGCGAAAGGACTTAATGAACATTGGCCTTTAGAGTTTTAACGATCAGGCTTAATTAATTGTAAGAAGATTTATTTGATGCTTGGTCATCTGCCATTACAGAAGCGTGATACGCCTGCTGATTTGGGGCAGAAGGGCGTTCCTGACAGACGCTTAATTCTTGCCTCATGTTAGTATTGACCTTTACTGAAACAAGAGAGACATTCTGTGTCGTATCTCCAGTAAGTTGTATTACTCGTACACTATAGTATTGAACTACAATTCATTAAGTGATTTGAACTTTATTGTGTTTATTTGAATTTATTTTGTTTCTCGCAGCTGAAACATTTATATGCGTAATAATGTTAAAAATAATACTTTTTTTGAAGTAGGAAGGCGAAGTGCAATATGCATACACGCACAAACACCCCGTAGTGACGGAATCCCGTTGCCGGACTACCGTTCTACTAGGACACTTGCCTGGGAGCTTTTAACACATTACATCGGGTTAAACCATTTTTACCCCCACAAGGCTCACTTCTAGGCTTAGACTACCACTCCCTATATCCTTCTTATTCCTCCACGGCCAAGGTTGCCCTTTCTCCTCCAAAGCATGCCTGAAAACAAATGAACCCATCCCACTGATCCTCTCCCTCAAGCATAGTGTTTACAATGGGATCCGGAGTGATATGACTCTACAACTGTTTTCTATGTTGAGCCGAGCGGTGACATTCAAACAAAGTGTGCTCGGCACCGTCCTCTAATCCCGGTCATTACGGGCATTCTGATAATAATAATAATAATAATAATAATAATAATAATAATAATAATAATACAACCAAACAATAACAACTATAAACATAATAATAGTAATAATAATAGAGATATAAAGATAATTAATTTTTAGATTCTTCCGCTTACTATACTATTGGACTGAGCGTGTTTAGTCTAATACTAAATGTAACAGTATGTTTATTTTGGTTACGATAATTGACAAAACGTAACGCACAATAATGTATTTATATATTAGGGTGCATGGAGAGTGAAACTGTACATGAATACTGATAAATGCTGTAGTCAAAAGTATGAATATTTTGTTTCAATTACAGATTAAGTGGAGAAAAAGAAAAAAATTTACTGTGAAGCTGGCAACGTTTGCAAGTCTTTATAAAGTAATTAGGAGAAACGATAATGTAAAAAATGTACACCTGGATGTATTTCTGTGTCAGATACTACAGAAATTACAAACCTTTATATGGTATTTAACACTGTAAATTTTGTTTGAATAATTTCAAACAGTATAAAAATTATCTCAGAATCCTTATAGATTATTTTAAATTAAACTAATATAAATGCAATACTATATTTTATAAATTATTATAAACTTAATTAACACTGTTGCACACCACTATAGAAAAATTATTCCGATTAGCGCTTTCAAGATTCACAGCTCATCATCAGATCGGAATAATTTTTCTATAGTGGTGTGCAACATTGTTAATTCTGTTTGTAATTATAACCACTAACACAACTTTCTTAATTAAATTATTATACTAGCAACATGTTCAGGGCAACTTATTAAACTGGTTGTCAGAAAGATTATAAAACATAACCAGAAAATATTATATCATTATAATCAATTAGGTAAGGATATTCTTATCATCTTCCAAGTATACTGCTACGTTGAGATAAAAGACAATTGCATGACACTATAAAATTCGATATCGCCTTTCCACACGTTTCTCGACTAGTCTGCCACATCGGTCGCGCAGTGTGTCAAGAGCGTGCACTGACCTAGCTTCTAGCAAATTCCAGAACGCTTGTTAATTAAGCAACTCTCTCGACTTGTCAGCGGGAAAGTGGTAGATTTCTGTGGAATACCTGAAGGGTATATATGAACCTCAGCGATGGCTTGGTGGTTCAGTTACGCCTAGGATATTTCAAGTGCGAATCGAAGTGGTTGTTGGGATTATCGTGTTAATTAATGCAAAACTGTAATAAGGTGACATCTATCGTTCCGTATTTGACGCACATAACTTGAGACATTGTATATCGACTGACTTTATTGATATCTAACTGTTGTTTGTTCCTAATTAAAGGTGGTAAATTTGACTTTTTTGGTGTCAGTTATTCTGTTCCCACTGAACAACAGAATTATCTGAGTGACCAATGTAACAGTATTATTGTTTCTTCTAATAGTAGGAACTTAAATTCGTAATTTGTATTTTATCCTACGCGTTTTTGTTACGTTCCATGATTCCAAATAATCGTTCAAATGTTCTTAAGAAAATGCCATCTGTTGTCTTCATTATATAACAAATTATAATTTGTATTATAGTTACTCCACTTACGACAGATGTTACGTAGTTTTTAATTTTTGGCTGGTTTCCAACAGAAGTGTTCATAAGGTATTCGTCCGGGATATTCTTGCGCCCAGCTATATGACTGAATTTTGGCGACAACACTCATTCTTAAATCTGACTTCTAGTTGGACTGTTGCTAATTTTAAGAATACATGTTGATTTTCAATTAGAAAGGTAGACAGTATGCTGCGCGTGTGCAGAGATAATTACATAGAAAATTAATTTTCACCGAATAGTGGTAGTACTAAAAACGTAAAGATTGCGGTTGTACATTCATAACTACTATCATGTGAATGAAACTCGATGCTTGAGTGGCAAAAAAAGTTTCACACGAAGTAGGACAGGAGAAAACACGGTCAGTTTCTCGTAAGACAAAAGAAAGTATACCGAATCCATTAACAATTTACATAAACCCCTTTCAGTTGACTGAAAGTGTTTCTCCATTTGATTAATTAACTACTTCCTGACTGACAAAGAGGTGTGAAGTCGTACTGTATAACTAGAATAATGAAAGAATGCAAAAATTAAAATATATATTTAACTCAGCCCCGTATATTTTGTGCATGTACATTTGTGATAGCGGAAACGTTTTGTTAATAGAAAATTGTAAGAGATATTGTACGTCCGGCAAAATTAATGTAGGATACCGTAACAGACACAGTCAGGTTTTTGTAATGTAGCCGTGAAATACATCGCCAGTGCGTTAGATTTAACACAAGCAATAGTAAGGAACATTCTCTTTGTTAACAGTAACGAATATAAGCCATTACCATAAGAATATTGGAAACAGTAAACCGAAAGACGTAGGCCTATACGTGGAACTAAGGAATTTAACAGGAAGCCATAAGACATTTTAAGTTTTACACACACACAGACTAATTGTCGAAACCAACTTCTACTAGAATTATACAAACTGACAGACTATAATTACAGCAAATTATGATGATAGTTATGTCAAGTAGTATTAATGTTCACATTAAACCTAATAATCAATGGAAATTATTCAAACATTTTTCATAGACGTAGTAGCCCATCTATTAGCCCAGTGACTCCTTTGACATACGTTGAAAGTTTTAAAATTAATAAGATCATTTAAATAATGCTTAAGATGCAAAAATAAATAAACCTCCTTGACAGAAATAACAATAAAATTGCGATAATAAGTTGAAACCTTCGTTTTTATGTCGCAGTACCTATAGTGTTACGACACCAAAAGCAGCCCCAATACCAGAGAAGAACTATAAACAATTAACTATATTAAACCAAGGAAAATAAAATGACTATGATGAGACAAATGACCATGATCCAACCCAAGTGATTGACCCAATAAAGACAATAAAATGAGAAGGTATAAACTAAACTAATGATGAAAAAGCACAAATAAATAATAAATATCTAGTAATGAGCATTAAATAAAATAATACCAATTAAAGTACACTAACCATAGTAAGTAAGTGAAACAATTATTAATAGATAATGTATGTTGTTAATAACCTTATGATGATAAGAAAACCAAAACATAAAATGTTGACAGACTAACTATAAGTTGTGTACAAAAAAGTAAAACCCCAAGAGTGAGAGATAGGTAGGAAGTGAAAGTGATAAACAGTGTAAGTGTTAGAAGTGAGAAAATAAACAATTCATAATTAGAAAGAAAAAGGAAACAAAGGTAATAAAACAGATTTTAAAATATGGATAGACAACTAATGTCATAGTGTTAAATAATAATAAACTAGTACTATGAGTGCAATGAAAATAAAACATCCTATGTTAACAAAAATATTCAAAGGGATGATTAGCAAGATAGAATAAATGGTTTTATAATATTGTTCACCAAAATTGTTATTTGTTTAATTAAAAGAGTTGAGTTTGTAAGAAGGAATATGGCTGAAAAATGAACAGACCATAAACCTATTTTTGTGTTATGTTTTATAGTAATATTAAGTGATAAACAAGTTGTAAGAAATGGCAATAGATATAAGTAAGGAAATACATTTTACAAACATAATAATAATCATTAGAGTAAAGACAGAAAAAGAAAAAGAGAATAACAGACAAGCAATGATTTTGTAAATTAATAAGAACATTCAATTATTATAAAACAGCTCAAATTAATTCCAAAGGAAAATAAGTCATAAGTGACACCAAGCAAAACATACGTAAATGAAAAATAATCTCTAATTTGTGTAAAATAAGAAGTTATAGCCAATTAATGCTTAGGCCTATAAAATGCCTAACTGTATAAATTCAAAATAAACAAATTGTAAGAAATTAACTACTCTATTAGAAAATTCAGGGCAAGTAACTCATTAATTACAATTGGTAAACCATAATAAGATGTCAGAATTACAATAAAAACATAAAATAAGGAAAATATGTAATAATATAATATTAGCATTTTGTCAAAACTTTAATACATGAACAAACCCATCTTTGTGGGATGTCAAAATAATCTTTGATAGAAAATAGAAACAGTTATGTTAATATCTAATACATTGATTAGAAGACCGAAGAATAATAGCCATTAGAAAATATTTATTAATTTTGAACTAAAATTAAAATATTATAACAATAGACATAAATGTACTTAACCAATGAAAGTATGGGAGGTTGCCATAACAACGGAACGTTATTATATTGAAATCCGTTATAAACATTAGTCCATTATTGACGATCAAGAAAGACGGAAGCCAAACCATATTCGACTCAATTATTAATGAAAATAGTTATAAATACTGCTAAATTTACTGAGATGTGGATTCAAGAAGTCGGACAAGGAACTATTTAAACCAAGAGAGCTAATAAACCAAATTTTAATAATTAAAAATAATTAAAAAATCCAAATTAATTGAAAAAGAAGCCAGATGAAACAGAAGATCAAAATGATGGAAGAATAAAGATTGTATCAACCCAACCTAAATAACCACAGGGACTCATCACCAGAAATCGACCAGATTTCGTTAAGTATATCTGAATTATCGGAATTTACGAACTAAATTAATAAACCTGTCTCACAACACAAAAAAACTCTCACTCCGAACTTGATAACTAAATTTCTTTCAAGGATTGATTGATAATAAATATTAAACTTATATGTAAACATCAATAACCTGTGTACGAAGTATGAATTATTAGCACACACTTTCTAACACTCAAAAAACGAATTGTATTTAAACATTAATAGCATATATGTCCCATTGATGTAAGGTGGTGTACTTTATTAACATCTTGTTATTTAACTTTTTTTGGTAATCCAAAGAACTCGTTGACAGAATAGCTTGTGTATATAAACAATATTAGCGGCCATCATGGTCTCAACAACTGCTGTCACCTTAGCCAACCTTGAGATATAGTCTGTTTATTGCCGGAGCAACATTATTTTATGATATTATATTTTTGTATCTAAATGATTAATTATTAACTATGTCAACGTTAATAAACTAGTATTGATTAGTAATAACCGTCCTTTATTTCATATAAATTGTATTAGAAAGTTTACGCATTTTAGCGATGAGTGAAATTGTCTGCCAGATTTAGATGTTGGCAACATGACGAACTACAAGCGAGATTCGAATGCCCGCCAGTTTTCGAGGGTAATTCGAATTGGTTACCACCGCACAGGACGACAACTCAGCTTGAACTGTTTAATTTTTTTCATAAACAATTTGGCGCCTATCGGGAAATAAATAATAACATCAAAAGAAAAGGTAAGGTTTACACCCGGGAAGATTTCGGTACTGGTAATTCGTGCGTTAGAAAGACGAACATTGTCAGCGTAAGAAATTCGAGAAAGCACGACTTTTAGATAAGTACAAAGTAACGACTACAACGTGTGGGGCTAACACACCTAAAACACACGCATACAGGTTTCGTCGTTACAAATTTACGAACAAACGTGTGACATTATACACGTACGTGACTGATCGTTACAATATACACTGGAATGCCAATTTGTATGTTTTGTTACTTTTATAGTACAATTTTATTTTATTAACTTGCAATCTGTTTACAATAATATATAGAAAAAGATAAGTAATGAATGCAGTCGGAATAAACTTAATGTCTTGCAAATCTCGACAAGGATTTAACAGTACATTACTAAATAAATCTAGACTCATTCACTTCCTTTGTTCCTCAAAAATGATTTGAGCCATACTTGTCGTATCATACGAATGTACAAAATGACTTAAATAATTGAGTATACGTTTGTCGTTATGAACAGGTTTCCTAAAGCTGTCGTACACTAATGCTCTCGTACTTTCAGATAATTAAATTCCCAAGGCGAATCACAGTTATGGTCACTTCAAGATATGTGTACCTCTCACTCTCCTAATAAATTATAGTATATAATAATAATAATAATAATTCAGGATATTTTTACATATTAAAATGTCATATACTTATTACGATACTTCATCAATTGTCGTCAACATAATGTTTATCCTGAAGTTTTTTTTATTAAACGTGATTCACACAACAATGGACAGCTCCTATTATATTCTCTAATGGGTTTTGTCTGCAGCAGCTAAATTAGGCGTCGCCATAAACATTTAATGGGAACAATAAAGCCGAGTTTGAAAAATATTCCAGCTTCTGTTCTCGTTGAATGTGGCTATAAATTACCACTCTAAACGAGTACGTCAGTGACAAGGAAATTATACCGAGTCTCACGTATACAAATTACAGTTCACAAAATAATTCAATTACTTTCATTTAACGTTAATGAACAAAACTTTATTACACAAAAATCTATAAAACAAAAGTAATATTAGGTATTAAATACTACGAATGTTCACTGGCAAACTCAAGCAGAGACTCCTGCAGGATCGACTCCATTGATCGAAAAAATATTATTTAATAAATTCATTTTGAACACGAAAATTTTTTTTTTAAATTAAATATTGCTCTGTTTATGACCATATATTGTACTACACTTTTGTCTAACCTACACGTGAGCAACAAATTGTATTAAAAAAAATAATTAATATTTTCTTTACGTTTAAGAGTACAAGATTCCGTAAAATATATTGTTACGACGGTATCACAGATCGCCGTACTGTACAGTAGAACCAGAATAACTGAAACCAATGAAATCTCCAATTACAAACTTTAATTAGACACAAACAGCAGTTATAAATCAGCAAACTCCTCTAATGAACGAATTCGGACGTTGATAGAATAAAATGATTATATTGTATAGGTCTACATACTCTAATACATATGAGACGTTTACACACGTCGTATACCCACGTGTAGAAAAATACACAAAAAGTCAATCGCCACATTTGTCAGATACTAAGATTACCCTTAGAGTTTACAATAGTATGTTATATTAAGACTTTGTTGCTTTAAACGTACAGATGAATATTTCAACCACTGCGACTCTATTACCCAGGATTTCAAAACTTTTCACGTATCTCACCTTCACATTCTCTAGATAATTATTTACTATACTTGTGCCACAAAAAATTATAAACAACTGTTTGATTATTTTGTAATTAAGTACTGGCAATTTTAGTGCAAGACTCACTTTACCTTCAATGAAAAATCTATCTTAACGGTAAACTGAATATCGTGTGCCCGGGGTTTGAATTTGCCGGCACGGTTATTTGTATTCAGTGCTGCCAGCGCACTTGGCAGCTGTGCTTGCCACAGCCACCTCGATCATTAAGATATGATTGCCACGGCCGTGTCTACGGTCCGGCGACGCGATATAGTAGGCCTAGTCAACCGTGTCAGCTGCTCGCTCTACGTTCTTAGTAAGTTGGTTACCAAAGGTTATTATCTGCAAATTGTAACAGGTCGTTTTATGCAAGATGAGTGACCAACTAATTCTGGCCTAGTCTTCATTCCTCTGCCAACCTTCGTGGAGAACGAATGGTCTGATGGCCCAGGGTTTAAGTGCAGATCTTTTCACATGAGTTCTTAATCTGGTAAAGGCTTTCAGGTTAAACTTAATTATATTATTCTGTGTTCATTTAATTATGGATTATGTGTTATGATTGTGTAAGTGTGTGTGTGGCCCAGACTTCTGTAAAACCTACTGTATTTAATTGGAAAACCTTTATATTGTAAAATTGATTTATACGTTACTTCCGGTCTGGAAACACGTGGTGATAATGTATTCAATTGTATTTCGATAAAGTTGATTAAAAGTAATTATTATAATTGAATAAAATAAGCAATGCTAAATTAATCAGAGCAAATAAGATGTTGATAAAAGATTGGGAAAGTGAGTGCGGTGTCTGTGTTCCGAGCCGAGAGAGTGTTATGTGTAGGTGTATTAACTGACGGCTAATCTCCAAATAAAAATGTTATAGGGTCCCTTCACCAGCCAGGAGGAAGGGGAAGGAGCGGTAGTCACACCAACACCTGTGAGTTCCCGCAGAGCAGTGCACCAGCATCCTCCCCGAAGCCGTCAGACCCAGGAATACTTATCCAACAGAACACACCGAAGGACCCACATCTGCCCGGAACGAGACCCACTGGAGAATCACCACAATCTATGGACCATGTGCAGCACTCATGGCACACTGTTCATCATGGTACCGTTTGAGTTCTTCTACACAAAAGCACAGGTGGTTAACGTTTTAATTATCACCCTTCAGTCAACATCAACTCAATAGACCGGCCCCCTAGTGTTCACGTTAAACATCTTGTTAAGAACTCACAATACCTCAAATCAAGAACTCCAGCTGTTTAAAAATTGTAACTGAATACTTTCTAACAACATAAATTAAGGATCTTATAGAAAATGCTACATGATTAGAACTTTGTGTCACAAGTTAAACACTAATAAAATTTGTTACTTGATAAAAGAGTGTTGATTGCAAATCCTGTCACTCTGTTTGGGCTCCAGCACACTTTTCGCTTCCTCTAGGTTAAGTAGCCTAGTCTTAAATTTTGGGTAACGGCCTACTGGCCGTCACCATCGTTACTTCATCCATTTCCTTTTGCTATAATCCTTTCTTCGAAAGAACATTTGCTAGTATGAGTTATGTGAATTGTTATTTCTATGTAGTATTTATATGTAAATCGCGTAAGTAAACAAAGGCAAACGTAAATGTATGTGCACTCTTTTGTATGCAATCGTGAAAAGTGAAACTGATAACATGTTTGGGTAATACACAAACATCTGTGTATTAGAGCATGTGGTCGTGCGTGAGTTTATCGTACTTAGACCCATAAATATCATACTTCAGGAGTTATAGTAGCGCATATATCCACTTAAATTTGAGAAAAGTGTTTTGATTAATTATAAAAACGCATACGCTTTGAAAGTGAAATGAAAGAACGTTCGGTGTTTTCACTTTAAATCTAATACAAACAAGATCATTCATCATAGATAATGAAAGCTGTTTCTTTTTTATCTGCGACTAAATGTTTTAGAAAATATTTCTGTGCAAAAAAATTTTTAAACAGCAGGAATTATGGGCAAACGCTGTTTTGTGTGTACGTATGGTTTTCCCGCCTACACTGAATGACGAGTATCATCATTGCAACCACGGTCACAAAGCACAGACATCACACGTCGGCTGCTTTTAACGTCACTCGACATACAAACGACGTCCTCGTTAGTGTCAGACTAAATGTTAGGGTTGCAGAGTGTTCATAATGTAATATTAAGTTCCCTCTGTTCAGTTCACAAGTTGCTAAATATGGCTTTTTCAAATATAATACATAATAAAAAATTTGTATGTTTTATGTTACACTAAAACATAATACATAAATATTTCAAGCACAAGAATGTGAAACAGATAAAAAAATATATAGACTTCGTGTTACCAAATACCGCGTTACCACAACAATCGCTTATTTTGTTGGGCAAGCAACTGCGGTAAAGCCTATTTCTCAGAAGTGTGTAATTCTAAAAGCATTTTGTACTGACATTACGTGGTTCATACACAGATAAATAAATGTTTGAGATAACAAGTAAAACTAAACATTTTACGCACAACTGATTTGACCTTATCCCCATTAACTAATTAGAATTAATATTAGGCATTACGTGTATTAACTTCCGTCTTGTGACTTATCTGTTTTAATTTCTAAAACGACGCGTTTCGAGGGTAAATCCTCATCTTCAGGTTTTTAATATTATAAAAACATCAAATTCACCCGAACGGGGTCGTCAATCACTTAAAACACACAAAAACATTCCCTGGAAATGGAAAACAATAACTGCCTGAACTTCCTTGATCTCACTATTAGCAAATATAATGACCAATTTAGATTCAAAATTTATAAAAAACCCACCACTACGAATATCACTATTCATGCTGAATCGTACCATCCATATTCCCAAAAAATGACAGCCTTCAACGCGTTTGTTCATAGAATGCTTGCTATTACCCTTGAGCAAAAAGACAGAGTAGAAGAGACAAATATCATCAAAAGTATAGCTATCGCTAATGGGTATTACGGTGAAATCGTAGCCAAGCTAGTAAGGAAACACTCAGTAAAAATCAATAGTAAAAGCAGATTAACCGGCCAGCTAAAAAAGATACTAAGTTTATAGTAACTGAGTACACGAATGTACTACCAGTCATTGTTAAGAATGAGTTAAAGAAACGTAAAGTAATAGTGGCTTTCAAAACGACAGATAACATCAAAAAACGTTTGGGACAAAGAACTCACATCCCGGATGAAGAGAAGACTGAAGTATACAAGCTTGAATGCGATGACTGCGGCAAATTTTATATAGGACAAACGGGCAGACAATCGGCCGAACGTTTTAAGGAACACCTACCCAAAAGTGATTTCTCGAAAACAAGATCTAGTTACGCTCAAAATTTAATGCTGTATAATCATAAGTACTCAGACTTCCACACAAACTTTAAACTGCTTCATAATTGCAAAAAAGGTGCATACATGAACGCTGTGGAGGAATACGAGGTATACAATGCTTCTAAGTTACAAGCGGACCAACTACTTAATGATAAAGTTTCGTTTCGATCTAATCTACTGTACAACACAGCCATCGATATCGATGTGTCCACGGGAAATGATAACGGTCATACAGGATAAAGTACAACAGTTAATCGTTGGCAACGAAACGATGCACATCGGACTTTGCCGAGACTATATCAGTGTAAAATTATGTGTAGTGTTTTTGTGTGTTTTAAGTGATTGACGACCCTGTTCGGGTGAATTTGATGTTTTTATAATATTAAAAACCTGAATATGAGGATTTATCCTCGAAACGCGTCGTTTTAGAAATTAAAACAGATAAGTCACAAGACGGAAGTTAATACAGGTAATGCCTAATATTAATTCTAATTAGTTAATAAACGTGACTTGGAGACAAATAAAACAAAATTATCCCCATTGTGTACAATATTCTTTGCCCTCAGTGAATTGTAACAAACAAGCACAAGGATTTTAAATACGTTAGTTGCCGGTCACAGCACAATAGTGATTTACCTTTTTTTTTATAATTTATCTTTCTACAAGAAAAAAATCATTAGTATACAGAAAAATAGATATTGCGTTAAAATTAAATTAATGAGTTTACCTCGTGCCAATATTAAAATGCACGGAAAGGGTGACTACAGAATTTAAATTACTATATTACAATAAAAAGACTACTGAAGTCCTGATTATAAATAACAAATCGTTATTTTCGCTCAACACAGGTTTTTAGTTGTTATCTCCTAAAATTATAGCCTTTGAGAAGTTTAAAAATTTTTTTTAATTCATATAGGCCTACTCAGAATAATTTTAAATTATAAACTACATTTTATTTAATAATAAAATTAATAATAAAAATAATTATAACAATACTTACAAAATATTATGAATACAACCGTATTTATCTCTTAGCTCAATACTATGGATGAAAAGAATTACAAAATTAAAATCAAATATGGAAACCTGTCTCCTGCCTCATACAAAAAGGTGTTTACGTCTGCTTTGAAATAATTTTTCTTGACAATACCATATTTATATTTATCAAAATTTTCATTTCCAGTAAAACCTTTTTAAATTAGGATGATTACGTTTTTGCGTAGCCTGTGTCAAAGAAAAAGGCTAACTACACTTTGCTGGTTGTCTAAATTTGTTTCTGTAGCTATTGCTCTTGTTATATCAATAGATTATACGCTATTAAGGAAGTGAAGACGGTTAGTTTTTTTCTCATGACATGTCGTTGAACAAATTTATTATAACTAAACAATAATCACTATATAAATTCACCACATATGAAATTGCTTCAAATTCAGTTTTTAAACGACGTAAGTTTAAGAAAACGTCAATGCGCTGAGGAAAACAAGTACAGAAATGAAAAATTACTTCCTTATAAGCAAAAGAGTATATACAGTAGACACAATATACAATAAGTTTGTCAACTTATGCAATATACGATATTTGCATATCAACTGTGTAAGGATATTAAGACAACTATCTCTTAGGATTACGTTGACAAATATTAAAATAAATATTAAAAATGAATAAGGTAAAATATTAAATATTATTTACTTTACTATCCTGGTTCTGTTATATTTTATGCTGGATCTTTGATATTAACCGGTCAATAATAAAGGTGTAACCAGTGACATCATTCTAGTGAATTACTGCATTGTACAATGCATTTGTTACATACAGTTTTTATAAAAACATATTCTAAGAAAAAATACAGCTTTTAATAAAAAAATATTATGAAATGTCAGGTTCATGCTGTGTCGACGTTGAAAACATTGAATTTGTCGATGTCCAACTGGTTTATAAATCTAATCCGCAGTAAGCTAAATCGGATCAGTGTCAAACCACGTTCACCATCTGACCACTAACCGGAATACATAACGTCAGTAACTGTAAAGCTATTATTTCTATAGAGTAAGATAATAATTAACACATAAAACAAGTGTGTCAACAGTTTTCACAGCTACATTAATGCACGTATAATGCGATACTAAAATTAACGTTATTATTTCATCAGACAACGTAAACGTTACATGTCTCGTATCCAATTAACGTTATCTCAGTCTGTCATGTATTTCAGACAGACAATCACATTGTTGTTTGTGCTATTCACGTACGTTTGCGTGATCCGGTAAATCAGAGACGCTAATTTAGGTGCCACACGCAAACTGGTAAATGAGTGCGGTGCCGAAATTGAAGTAAATGAATTCCTCTCCTCGACTTGTGGTTATTTAACGCAAGCTGATAAGGCACTGAGGGCGATAAAAGGCTGTAATTAGAGTAATGTGTCTATTAACATGGTCTAATTAACATTCAGGCAACGAATGCGTAATAGTTATTGATCAGTAATGGAACACTGTTTCTGTCAAGTTTGATTGGTGTCGTAACATGTCTAAAATTATTTCAGCACTGTTAGGGGGACTTTGGAAGACACTTTTTAAAGCTAACAAAAGTAAATTGTCATATTTACTTACTTTATATTAATGATTACCGTACACTGTTGATTGCTGTCTGTCCTCACATGCGGAACTGCATTAAGTACATTGTACTTATATGTTACTATACTGTTATTGTACTTATATGTTATTTTACCTAGGAATTTGAAGCCATAAACAAAGTTTCATTACTGTTTCATTATATAATTCTTCTAGATTAGTAAATGCAGATTGCATTTGTTGCATTTTACTCTACATTACAGATTTTACTTCTGCATTTCTTCATTAATGGGGGCTATGAGCCAATATACTGAGTAAGTAGATTTAGTATAGTTCAGGGAAGCCTTTCCTTCGTGACTGAAACTTCCAAATTTTGTGTTGTTTTGTGCATTTAATTGAATAATACGATATTGTTAATCGCGTAATTTAATCATTAAGATAGACAGACAGACAGAAGTGTCTCGCGCCCTGGTTTGTTTGCGTTGTCCAAGCCGGACCCAGATAATGCCAGGTTCTATCAGTGCAACTCGGTTGCTCGCTTGGCGTAAGTAGTTATGGTGCTGTCCACGAATACACGATGGACGTGTATATCATGGGAGCGTCTCTGAGTACAATGCTCCAGCCAGTCGCCAGGCCTGAGGTGTGTAATCGCCCGCAGGAACTTACAGGCGCGCTGGTGTAGTCGATAGGCTCGACTGCCCGGGGACGAGTCGTTCGTGACGATGGGTGTAGCCCAGCTGAGATGGCAAAGCAGGTGCTGACTAAATTGATGCATTATCAAACATGTTTTACGATTTTGAAATTGAAACGCCGGCTTAAAAGGAGTGTAATACGGATTTGTGGCAGTAGGTGTTTCCACCAGTATCACTAAGGAACCAGAATAGTGTATATAGTTTTCCTAGAAAATCTTATTTTTTACGTTTTACGTTTTCCTTTTTTGGGGTAGAGCCTATGGCGTTTTGCGATTCCTAACACAACTGACTTTATGAGCAAATAGTTTGTGTGAAATTTTGACGGGAAGGAACTTTTTAGTTCTAGTGAGTTTATCAATTTCTTTGTCAAATTGACAAATTCTCGAGGCTTCGGGAGTCTACTAGCTGAGGTCTTTCGTCAGTTGAATCTTGCATGCATTGCTCTTTTCTGAGAATTCTCTGCATGGTGCAGAATGGTCAATCTTCGTGAACGACAGCAATTTGAATTCTCCGGTCTCACATCAATAATTTCTCTACGGTCACGATGATTACAAAAGGCCGACTACCACGAGAGAGTTAAATGATTTAATGTTCACAATTAAACTTGTTTCCTGGAATTTATTTATCAGTTTCCGGACTTTTGAATGACTACATGCATTCTGTCAATTGAAAATTTTACGCAGTTAGCGAGCTTCATCCGCCTAATAGTCTCCCTACTTGTAATCCCTTTTCACCGTATCAGCCCGTTTTCCTGTTGTTTAATGTTCTATGGCAGATATCAAAGCATAAACAGATGACAAAAGGGAAATTTGCAGTAGCTCTAACCTAACAGAGAGACAAGTGGGCGCAATTCAAATCTTCCATTCTTTGTGAGACACCCTACTTAACTTTTCAACATTAACATGAGTTTCAAATCCGAATATGTTATGCGTTTGGATATTACCAGGATAAACAACTGCTGTTACCAAAACATCACAAAAACTCCTTACAACTTTACAAAATGCTGCCCCAGAATGTTTCATAATTTGAGAACATATAGAAATAACAAACAGGCGGATCTACAACGTGTTGGAACAAAAACAGAAATTGTTAAAAGTAAACTAAATTTGTTTAATTGCGAATATAAAATATTTCTCAAAACTTAAAAGAACGCACTAAAATGACATACATTCATGTTGAATAACATCAGACAACGGTTTTGAAATAGTAGTTACCCTATTTATCTATTTTATAGAAAATAATTTGCACTCACACTTATGTTAGTTTTCGTCCTGGAGTATGAGGCACAAAGAACAGGATACACAGCTTGGCAAACTGAGAAACAAGTTAAAGTGACTTACGTAGTAGAAAATAGCTAACAAAATCGTTTATAAACTAACGAAACAATAATAACAAAATTGTTATCCATAATAATAACAATAATAATACATCAAATTAATATTACTTTGTTATCAGTTACAAAAGTGAAACCAAATTCAAAATCAAATTTTAGAAAATTACTACTGTTTACATAGTGTGCCACGATTAGTATCTTGTACTGTTAAGTTTCCATCATAATCGCTACCGGGTGAACATCAACTGTAAACAAATGGCTTGTCGTCTCACACGAGTCATTTCTGTCTCATACGTTAAGCACGGACGATTCAATGCTCAGGCTCATCATGCGCTGTGGTCTAGACAACGATTCAAATGAAATTCATTTAATCCTAATCAATTGAGGATAATAATAATATTTTTTACTATTTTGCAAGGCTCCCACACACCTCTACACCCAGCATATCCACCCGGTAGAGAAACAGGGGACACGTGTGAGAGAATGTACAACTTACTAAGACATTTACTATGTAAGACATAGTAAATTCTAAGTACTACGCCTCTCACAAGTTACGCTACAAAATGAATGTGGCAGATCAAACAAGTGCAATCAGAATATTCCATCCCTTACTGGCCGCAGAAACTGTTACTAAATAAGTTGCGTATGTCAACATAGAGGTTGGCAACTTCAACGCAGGTCACAGCTGAAGTACATGGTCCTGCATGTCCACCAATGAACTTGAAACTTTGTTTGTATAAACTTGGAAACTTGCTACACGATGCGTTTATGTACTAAGTTCATGTAGAAATCGACGAAATAAGATCAGATCTGTATGAGTTCTTATAGTCAAGAGTGAAGCAAGACCGAGAGCTTTCGTGACCTCCACATCGCGACCTAATAATTTGAATCTGTTGGCCATGCAGTGCAAGAAGCTCCCCTGAACGTCCTCAGTGGAGTTAGCTGTGTACTCACGATTCCTCTTCCATATGCCTGAAGCATATTCCGGATGGCTTCGGACCAAAGATTGTAAAGAATCACAGGAATCCGTACTCTTAAAGTCTCTCTCCATTTAATAAGGCCTAAATTCAAAGTCCTAAAGGCTTTGCAGACAACAAACGTACTGAGGGAATACCTACTCATTCAACCTACTGAGGAATACTAATAATAATAATAATAATATAAGTAGTAGTAGTAGTAGTAGTAGTAGTAGTAGTAGTAGTAGTAGTAGTAGTGGTGGCGGTGGTGTTGGTGGTGGTGGTGGTAGTGGTAGTAGTAGTAGTAGTAGTAGTAGTAGTAGAAGTAGTAGTAGTAGTAGTAGTAGTAGTAGTAGTAGTGGTGGTGGTGGTGGTGGTAGTGGTAGTAGTAGTAGTAGTAGAAATAGTGGTAGTAGTAGTAGTAGTAGTAGTAGTAGTAGTAGTAGTAGTAGTAGTAGTAGTAGTAGTAGTAGTAGTAGTAGTAGTAGAAGAAGAAGAGTAAAAATAACAAACTAGGAAAATGTTAATTCAACTATGATTTCTTTAAACTCAAGTTACATGTATGGAAATAAACCACATGAATCACCTACCAAGCATGCTACGAAATGTGTTTTTAATTTCAAATAATAAAAGCTTACAGAGGCGTCTGAAAGGCAACTGTAGAGATACCTTATAATTTAGGAGAGATTTAATCTTTATAATTTGCATCAGACCCTTCTACCCATTTACAACTGCCAGTGAGCTTGTTTCGTTATGTATAATGAACTTTATGTTTGGAAACTTGTTCGACTGTTGCAAGACCAAGCGGTTACTTCCTTCGTGAAAGTACCCGGCACTATGAACTTTTGATTGCAATCTTTGTAGAATGCTTATGTCCAATGATTTTTTTGCTTCTCTACAACTGCACGTTGTATGTCAACGCAGGTGTTATTATTAATTTATGAATAAGTATATATGAATAAAAGTCAACTACTTGGAAAATAAATTAAATGTTACAAAGAAAATATGTACATTATAAATTGGTGTAAAAGTAGGAAAATGTGAAATTATTCAAAAGAAATATGGACCGTATATTGCTATTGCTATTCCATTATCAATTGAATTTGAATAGTATCTTTCCAAATGTTATTTCTAAAAACCTAAAACTCTGGGGATCAGAATTCAAATATGTAAATTATCTGTCATGGATAAACTTATATTTACTTTATCATAATACACAACGTCAACTTACTCAACGACTACAGACATATGCAGTAGACTGCATACCTTCAATGGTGAAGGTTGTTACATTCATACTGGATTGTAAGTTTGAAAATAATATTTCTTTATTTCCGTTCATCAAACGACATGTCATTCTGTCGATTGCTGTGAAGTCTTATTGCAGCTCAGTACAATTTCCTTCTGTTTAACCAAACTCCGTGAAATCAGCAAATCATATTCTGTTAGTGCAACAGAAAATGACGTGTGTCTTCAAGGTAAGACAAGACAAGGTTACGCTTGTGTACAGCACTGCACAAAGAATTTTAAAGTTTTGAAGTTGTTCATTTTGACTCGGTTGTATAATAAAAAATTTACATCACTAAATACCTAATTAAGAACTCTACATATTTCCAATTTTTATAAATGCATACATTTTTAAAAATTTAAATTTACTCGTTAAAAATTAATATTAAAAAATATTTCTTTAGTTGTTAGATTTTATTTAATCGGAATTTACTGTACAGATATTTTACATCTATGACTTAATCATTATGTGACCAATAAGCCCATGAAGTCGTCCCTTTGACCAGAAGTTAAAGTGAAGGCAGATCACTAATTTCGATGATGATTCAAGAATACCTGAACGTTGCTTTTCAGTTAAAGTTACAGGAACCAGTAGACCGAAGTTAGTAACCGAACCGAAGTTAATAACCGAGGTTAGTAACGAGTAACCGAAGTTATTCCAGTCAGTAGACCGAGGTACCATCAACGATTGCCAGTTTCCATTACTATCCGTGATTTGAAGATGCAACACTAATACAGACACCAAATATAAATATCAAACGTACCTCCACTAAAGAGAACACTCACACTCATTTACGAAAGTTAAAATAAACCTTAAGAATATATAATAAATATTTTACAAGGTATATAGGTTAGCTGGCCAAGAAATCAAATAGTCTTACTTTACGGGATCATCAAAATGTGACGCGAAGTTTGAGCAAATATTAATCTTTGCGATGTGACATGTTATATTATATATTATATATTGTATATTGTATATTTTATATTGTATAACTGTATATAGTATATTGTATATTATATATTATATGACAATAAATATACGCAGTAGGGCTATAATCGTAGAATATATTTATAATTTACAAATTACTAAATCAAAATTTGAAACATGAAACACTTCCAACCAAATACAGTATAAAAGCCAGAATCGAAATACTGGATAAGCTACAAAAGGTAAAATATAATCAAAGATACAAAATTATACTTTTTCGATATTTCAGACATGTACACAAATATTCTCATTGACTGTAATATAAATATATAATAAAAAATAGTAGTCACTGTTTACAAATTGTTGTTAAACGGATTAAACAATTTGAGAGTTGTAAAAACATATTAGAATAATATTGAACTGTGTAGGCATACGAGAAAAGTATTTCAAAATTAGATATGCCTATTCAGATCTCTCATAGCATGTAAGTAGATTTTATTTTTATCATAAATAATATTATTGTTAATATTTAAATTATTCTTGCAATAGTATTTAAATATTTATTATTTGCTCACGTTCTTTAAAATGTTACTTATTACTTAAAGCATTTATGTTTGTGGCAGTGGGGAAATTTTGGGTAGCTATGTGGGAAAAAGTGGTTAGATTGACCGGGCAACACTGCTTTTTGTTTGAAAGTTCTCGTTTCATCTGTTTCGTTACACGGTACGTTTTTAGGATAAAAATTAAAATTAGAACAAAATATCAAAATACATTTCCATGATTTTTAATGACATGGTAATATGATTAGTATCACATTACTACCAAACTATTAAATAAAAGTGTTTTGAAATGTTCGACACTCCTTTTCACATAACCGAAATGTAACGTTACTGATTAAACCGTTTCGCACTTACCGCCTACTATATTTGGTGATCCCTCGAGTACATATGGATAATTTGTTCCCTTTATCTACAGTATCTTTGCTCGTCATTAAATTGAACATTAAGCTGTACTTTACACACTGGGTTGTAGCGAACATATGGTATTTAGGCCTATGTGGTAGGCGTGTGGGTTTCAAAAGCATCAAACTTACGTCTTCGACACAGGTTCACTGCATTTCCGAGAAATGTTATTGCTCCCAGAGGTAAGTTCTTATATGGCCTAAACTTCCGTGCGCGCCACCTCTGATACTTAGTATGTCTTGTCATTCGTCAGCACACCACAGCAGGATCTAATATTCAGTTTAATCACGTAGGTTGCAGAAATCTAGTTAGTGTGTTTACAGCAGCCTACACAGGCTATGAGAGTAACAACAGAAGTGCTCGCAGGTCGAAAATGCGCTGCTCGTCGCTACTGAACCGTAATGGGGAGACTCGGTACCAATACAATTTTCCACAGTAAAAACGATCAACTGAAAAAAGTCAACTTCATGCATGAACACGACAAAAACAAAGCATTTTACGATGCTATAAAATTGATTTGCAGAATCTGTAACGCATACTTCTCATCTGCCCCATCCATTCACTGGGACAAACCGGTTTCTGCCCCTGTTGGACACTGTAGGCTACATGATTTTACGAAGTTTATTATACGTTTACTTTTTGAACATACTGTACTTGATAGGAAGTCAACAAGTCAAGTACGGCTTTTATAAATACTTTTGGGGTATTTAATTATGTCCAACCTCCTCTCCAAAAATGTGGACAGTGAGAATTTTATTCTCGTATAATTGACCTATATTACTTTGAAAGCAATGAATTTGTACTGTAGGCTTATATTCAGTGTTTCGTGAAATATTAATATTAATAACGTTATCGCCAACGAATGATCATCTAAACACAGACTAACAAACATAGAACCTAACGACATGCTGCGAACAAACTTACATGCACTGACACTCCCACGCGTGCACACGCACGTAATACGTATCTATTATCTTTGCGTTTTGAGCACAGATCTTGAGTACTGAATACTCAATGTTTTGGAAATGGTACATGTAATAAACCCTTTAATTTGTGTGCTTTAAATATAATTATGCCTTAAATAAAATTATACCTTTATATAGAGCATATTAATAAGAAAATCTACTCGATAATCTTTTTCTAAATACAGCGGTTAAATAAGGAATAATGTGGCTTTAACAGTACTATAATCAGCCAGCAGTAGACTAGCAATTTGTTAACATTTCTATGTGTTACAAATAAACATTTTCTAAGACAATCTTAATTAAAAGATTACTGGAAAAGATAAAAGAGAAAAGTTATTTCTGAAGATGTAATTTTTTATTAAAGCTGATTTAGGATGAGAGGCAAAAGCGTGTTGAAGGTCTTTTTGAAGGAAAATGTACAAACCCCTAAATTAGCCAAATTTACATAAATTTGCCCATAATTTAGACACAGGGAAATCGCAATGGGAATAACTACCACAAGGGCGCCAACTGTCGGGTAAATTTCTAACAAAACGTGCCGACTTGTCTAAGAAATAAAAGACAATTAACTTGTCTTTCCAAATACTACAAACCAAAAACTTGGTTTCAATCAACGTCTGTTTCTAGTCGATGTTTCAATGTTCATTCACTATCAAGAGACTTTTATTAATTTGTGTACCATTTGCAAGGTTAAAAATGTATAATAAGATTAATTTATATACACGCAAGCAGAGGAAATAGTCCTTAAATATCGGAAATGAAATCAGTAGCTGTATCTGAAGTATAAGGCTTTATTTTTTGTTAATGTTACTGCAGCGTACATAATGGATGTTATAAATTGAAAGTATTAGTCATATTAATCACTTCCTAAAACAATACAATCTGTTTCAAGCACAAGCATGTCTTCTAATACGTTTAATCCACATACTTTTTTGTATCACACTGTTGTGGCAAATAAGTAGCAAGGAAAGCAGTAACTGTAGCAAACATAACAAATTTATAACTACGAAAAAAATACTAATTTTAGCCTTAACAGTGAATGAAGTTATTTTTGTTTACCTGTAAACATTACATTATGCCCGATGTTGCTTTGACATTGCTATTGATTGTAGCATGTGTAAAGGTAACTGCTCTGTGTCTACTACGCCCTTCACACTGAAAACAGCGTTAACACCATTAACTGCTTTGATTAGAGTTTGTCATAAACTTCTCTTTGTCGAAGTAGACAGCTACACGTTATTACCGTAATTGGTTCTGTCACTTAAAAATAGAAGAGATTTCTCAATGTAACAAGGTGCTTTATTACCTTCAGGAACATACGAGTTTATATATACACTCCGAAATATGTAATCATACAAATATGTGATCATTATTTTGATTTCTTCAAGCCTGAGAAAGATTGTTTGAAAAACTGGAAAAAAGTTAGGTGGAAATAAAACCCAGTAAGTTATTTCTGTTCAGGTAATAAATAAACATTGACGTTTAAACCTATATATCTTTCATTATTTACTTTTACCATTTGAAGTGCATATGAAATACCTTAAAATGTGTAAAACAGGCTGTGAGTAACTTTCCTTTAATACTTGTTTCTTTGAATTTGATTTAACTGACGAACTTTTCTCATCACAGAAAAAATATAAACGCGACATTTCGACCACCCGACAAATCGGCAGCGGTCTTCAGGCTAGTTATATATTAATACATGTAAAGAAATGTATAATACTCTATCAACCAATGATAGAGAGTCAACAAAGTAATAAAAAATTTCAAATAGTATATAATCAAAAGATAAAGTATTCCAAATGAATGCAGACTATGAAAAAGCACACACCGCTCTCAAACACAAGCACAATCCGCATGAACACTTGCACACCACCAAGATCAACAAAACACTGCGACAGAGACCACTACGTGCCCAACCCTTTTATAGTGAAAGTGAAAGTGAAAGTAGGCGGCAAACACCGCCTACGCATAAACTCTTAACGTCACCCAACATCCCGTAAAACTTTACCAGTGGAACGAACCCAGATATTCGAAATTAGAGCTGCTGACTTGACTAATGCAATTATTATTTATCATAATAAAGTCACTTTCCCTAAATCTTCATTCGAACCAATCTTCATTCTTTTCTTTGCCAATAATTTCTGCTTCCTGCCATAAAACTTTATGTTGCGCCTCCCACACATGCTCAGCGAGCCTTGATGGAGAAGTATTACCTTTCTCAACATTTGCTCTATGCTCATTCACACAGACCTGCAACGGTCGACAAGTTTCGTCCATGTGATCACAACAACACTCACATGGGATAGTATAAATAATATTCTTCTTACAAACACAAGGTCCTGTTGTAAAGGTTAATAATTTTTCTAACGTATTGCGGGAGTGAAAAGCAGTGCGCAACCCAAACTCAGTGACTATCTTTCTAATTTTTTCAGACACCCCACGTACGAAAAGAATTACTATACTGCCTCTTGCTTATTAGAGTTCCTAATGTCATTTGGGGCAAATTTTAATACATTTTCTAGAGTAGCCAGTAGCATGGAAGTTATTGAAAATATTATTAATTTCAGCATCTAAATCGGATTTAGAGGATCAAAGGCTAGTGGCTTGAGCATGTAAAGAACGTACGGCATCCCTCTTTACCTGATTAGGGTGGTTAGAAAATGAACATATTGACCGGTGTGAGTTGGTTTCCAGAATACTTATTTGTCAATATAGCCGTCCTCATGACTAACAAATTTATCAAGAAATGGTATTTTTCTTTTTTCTAATTCCAGTGTAACTTTAATGGATTCTTCCTGGTTATTTAAAAGCACAACAAAACGTTCCCTACCGTGTGACTAAACAACAAAAGTATCATAACATACCTCAGCTATACCTTGGGTTTGTTGATGTATTTATTAAAAAATATTTAGTTTTTAAACCATTTCATGTATATATTAGCTAATACAGGTGACAGAGATAAACCCACCGGTAAACCATCTTTTTGGTGGGTAGAAACAATCTTTATACAGAAAATAGACAAACCTAACGAAAATAGTGAAAAGTTTTAAAATCCCACTAACCTAAAAAAACGTTCTACTAGCAAAGGTGTGCTATTTTTACAATAGGGCTCTTACAGTAATCAAAGTTTTCCAAAGTTATACACCGGCACATTTAGAAAAATGTTAACCACATTAAAGTTCACCATCAAATCTGAATCATTTAATTTCAAAGTCGTAGCCATTCTTACAAAATAAGCAGAATTACTATAAAAATTTTCTGAATTCACACAAAAATTAATCACAATAGGCAACAAGTATTCGGATAAATCAATATATGATTTGCAATATGACGGCAAAACAACGCCAGTTAAAAGACCTTTTAAAGACCGACACATAGACCTTAGGATACTGAGTGTATGTATGAGTATACTCATACTCTATAATATGAGTGAAACGTTGTCATATAAGATATTTTTGACGCGGATCATATCGGAAGAAGACTTCAAAAACCTAATTGACTGACACCGGCCGCTGAAGCCTACGTGAGAATAACGTTTTTTTTGTTAATAACTGCAAGGAAAAGAAATTAATCTTACATATGGCAATTTCCATTTATACTTTACCAGGGATACAAATTATTTTTTCTCTATACTTTTATATTTTGCCTTTTGTCTTATTTAAACTCATTTGATTTAATTAAATATTTCCATCTGCCAGTGGTTACTAAATATCAGTTGAACGCCTTGAATGTATTATGTTCTCCAAATCTGTCCGCTCGTTAATACCGTATTACAAAGTTCATATAGTAATATGGTTTTGCTTCCCAGCAAAATTTACTTTGCGCGCCTTCACCGTGTTCATAGTTTCCATGCTTTTGTTTACGTTGTGTGTCTGTTGTATATTATAAGTTATGTGTAGTTTGAACTAAAAAAAACACAAAACTAGAATAACAAAATTATAAGTATTTGGAAGCCTCACATTCAGTGAAAGTGAAAGGAAAAGGCGTTCTTATAAAACAAAAGAGACAAATAAAGTGCTATGAATCTGAATATGATATAAAAGAAAAGTTTATTTATAGTACGATTCAAAGAAATCTTAGAAATAAAAAAGATACAGTACACCGAATAAATTTTATAAGTCAATTGCAATACAAACATTGGCATATGAGAGTGAGTCAAAAACGTGGGTCACGACAAAAAAGGAATGCGGCAAGATTCAGAGTGCTGAAATGCAGTTTCTTCAAAGTACTTTAAATTATACATTGCAAGTTAGAATAAGGAATAAGGATATCAGAGAAGAACTCGTGGTAGAGGCCATAAATGAAATGATTTTAAGTTACAGAAGACAATGGTGGAAATCATCTGGAAAGGATAACAGAGAGTCAATTGCCGAAAGCGGCATTGAACTACAAAGCCTTGAGTAGAAGTCTTGGGTGAGCCATTAAGGGTGAGGATGAGGCGGCGAACAGGTGACAAATATATGATAACAAAGTTCTCATTGGTGTCTCGAATGTAAATATTAATTTTGAAATTCTTAAAATATCCTGTACTACGAATTTCCCAAAGTGCAAGCGGAAACATTTAATGACACAAGCTAACACACACACACACACACACACACACTCTCTCTCTCTCTCTCTCTCTCTCTCTCTCTGCAATCTGTAGGCAAACACTACTGCATACATGTCACAAGAGTGTGGGTCGAGAGGAACGATGCGAGTCTGCGAGGCGCGCAGTGTCTCGACTACAATGCAAGCCTGAGTTATATCTTTCAACGCTGTCCACCTTAAGGAGAATGCTCTTTGCAAAGCGCTTGCACGCAGTATAATAATATCACACACGTAGTTACTGAACAACTACTATTTACTAAAAGCTTATTACTATTGTTTAAACATTGTCATTAAGTGTTCTACCTCACGGCAGGTCCCCCGACTTGAGCTGCAAATTTCGATTTTCATCTTGCTTTATCGGTGGCTTCCTTCTACAGATACCATGTAATTATTAAAAAAATTAGAAGAATAAAAAGAAGAAATGAAAAAGTCCCGTTACAACCTTTAATTGCCTTACTTACCAGAAGATTCCCAAAAGCCCTCGAGTCGCTACCAACTGTTTTACAGACAGAATGTGGAAACCATATCAAATTTCCCCATGAAAAAAATTTAAAACAAAAACTTTCCCGCACAGAAGACTTGCAAATTCGTTAGACGAACTGTTTGAGCACAGAGCATAGGTTATGTGAGGTAACGTAAAATTAACTTAATGCATATTCTTATCAATGTTCATTTTACTTTATTTTAATAAAATATTATTATGTTATCATTTGAAAATAACAACGTGTTAACTAAAAACTTATTAGCTATAAAGCCCAGCAAATCAGTACCTATCTCTTACTTCTCCCTCTCTTCTCTCTCACCTCCCTTTTTCATTATCTCGCTCTTTCGCACTCTCTCTGACTCTGTATATAGTTTTAATTCATAACTTTTGTTCTTATATTTTTTATTTGGCTAAAAGCTTTCTCCACACTCGTTATTTTTCACTACTTATCTGTTTTGTCGCATTCCTTTCTCTCGTGAGCACCACGTGGCACTTACTTCACACAGCCGATTCGCCGTATGTTTACACGTGCGCACACTGTCCAACTGTAAAACTTTACTAAAAATGTAATTAGACTTTAATTACATGTCATCCGAGGCACTCCTATTACTGTTTTTCGTTAACTGGTTACACTTTTGTTATCGAGGCACGGCTTTCTTGAGTCGTTGCCGCTTCCGTCCGAACTGTTTTCCGTTACAATTGTGACTGGGCTGACGCTAACACTCGACCATAGCGTCTCTTTTTTCCGCTCTTCCACTAAAAACAGTTCAATCTAGACCTCCTTTGAGAACCGTACGAAGAATTCCATGCTCTCGCTTCCTGACGTATCTCGCACATGAAAAAATGTTTTTGCGTTACACTGAAAATCTGTCTTTGCGATGCTTAAGGAAATGTACCATTACAACCGGTACTTCTACTCTTCTTTGACTGACAACTGAGTTCTTCTTCGACCTAGCGTTGGGATTCCTCCTAACGTTCCCTCGAATACATTATGCAGCAGAAGACTTCTTTTCGCGATGCGTGCGATCCCGTTTGCTTTTCTGAAGCAGCATTATGGTCAAAGTTTCAAACGAGTTAATAGAAATAATGGTTTTTCTGTAATATAAGTTCGTCTTAGTCACTTCAAGTATTACAAATTTGCACCCTCTGTGATGTTACTACTTTCAATACCTACATCTCTGTTTTTTCACCGATCCATAATTCTAACAATCGAATTATTCTAAAAACAGATGTCTCCACGATCCATGTGAAAAATGTTGCACACATGCGCTCGTATTTACTCACATAAGTCATAAAAGTTACATATTAATTTCAAATTATTTTAATAAACTTTACGTCAGATATTTTAGCTAACATCTCAAGGAGTCACGCGATTGAATTAAAATTATGAAGATTTATGAAACTTGTTAGTGAACTCATTGTCAAATATTGCTTGCTAACGTTAGCTCAAACTATAGTCTAGATATTGAATCCAACTTACACCTGATCGCACGCAAGACGTATTATGTAAAGTTATTTTTTGCTCGTGTCAACACCAAAGTCGTTAGGGAATACAGCGACCTCGTTACATATATTTCGTGTTAGTTCTCTCTTGTGGTTTTATCTGAAAGCAGTTCTTTTCGATCTCAGAACTTTACGTTGATTTTTATTTTACGTCTTTATCGTATGATATTGTATGACACGAAATTATCTTTTACCAGACAGTAGGTTATGTTGGTGGAGTGATTTAATTGGAGGCAAACTTAAACATAAAGCATGCACTTTTTGGTACAGCCTTGAGCTCGCTTAGCAATTTTCATTTTGCTTGATTTTTGTTCTAGCAATTTTTTTTTGCGTAAAAATGGTCGCCAAACTTTGTCCTTTCGTGGAAATTATCACTCTTGGGAGGAGGAAAGATCGCTTTGGGATACATCTGGTGAATACAGCAGTTGCCTTGTCATTATTAGCCTGGGAAAATACTTAACAAGCAATGACGTGTGTCCAGGTGCATTATGTGGCTTCAATTTTCATAAATCATTCTTCAGTAAACCTGGCGTTTTCTACGAACAGCTATATACAAATGGCGTCAGTGTATATACAAGATCATCAATGAGGGATGTAGAGTTGGTCACAAAACAATAACCTTCCACAGACGTTCGAGCATCAGAGCACACAAAACATACACAAGACAACATAACACGATAACTATATCTATGCAACGAAAGTTGCTTAATATATTAAAAATATAAAGTTGATATGAATATTTTTTCAGATAGCTAATCAAGGGTTACACACTTTAGCTTAAATTTCAGCTTGAGATTTATATAATAGTGTATGTTACGTCATATTACAAATAACGTAATGTTAAGTGTGTAAAAAATGTATTAAAATATGTGTGACAGGTTGCAGTTTTTAAAATTTTTTTTTATTGTATGTGTTTACTAGTGAGCACTCGTTCATGCCTTACAGTTTGGTATACTCCTGGTTCAGCTACTCCCAGGGAAGAAAAATCAGTTGAGAGTAGTCAAAATAATACATACTAAATAAATGGAGTAATACATTTTATTTTTTTAATTTCGTTTATCCTAAATAAAACCATATTTTATACTAACATGTCTCTTATAATTTTTGAATTGCTTATTTCTATGTAACGAATCTAACAAATTAACTGACTTGATTTACGGGGAAAATGCATATTAATTTGTTTCGTTTACAAAATACATTTTACAAAACTCAATTTCCTCTGTAATTAATAATTATTTTATGGAAAATGAGACCAGTCAGTAGTTTCTTCTTCGTGTGTCAACTAAGATGAATTTTGTTGTCCTGCTAGAGATAACATTTTACATGTATGAAAGTTTGGATTAGTTAATAAGTTAGAGACGAAACCATATCGATTTTTCCTGACAAAGTTAATTATTTTAATAAACATTTTTTTTACTTCCATATTCCTTAAGAAAATGGAAGTATGATGATGGCAAAAAAAATCGTGTTCGAGATTATTGCAGATTCTGATTCTACTACACTCAAAACATGAAAAAAAGTCGTTTTCCGAAAAGTGTCTGTGTGTGTGTCTGTGTGTCTGTCTGTCTATCTGTCTGTGTGTCTGTGTAGATTTTTTTTCTATGGCAAACGATAACTGCCGCAAATTCAAACAGAATCAAACAATATTTTGCATACAGCCCTGATTTGTAGATTACTCACGACCTATTGTTTTTGGTGAAGATCGGTTGAGGGAAAGGGGTAGTTTACCTGCAACGGTTTTTTTTTATCAAGGGAAATTTTTTTTTTTGGCAAACGATAACAGCCGCAAATTGAAACAGAATCAAATAATGTTTCGCATACAGCCCTGAATTGTAGAGTTCTCAAGACCTATTGTTTTTGGTGAAGATCGGTTAAGCGAAAGGGGTAGTTTACCGACAACGTTTTTTTAACAAGGGTATTTTATATGGCAAACGATAACAGCCGCAAATTCAAACAGAATCAAATAATTTTCTGCATACAGCCCTGATTTGTAGAGTACTCAAGACCTATTGTTTTTGGTGAAGATCGGTTGAGGGGAAGGGGTAGTTTACCAGCAACGTTTTTTATCAAGCGTATTTTCTATGGCAAACGATAGCCGCAAATTCAAACAGAATCAAATAATTTTTTGCATACGTCAGTGAATTGTAGAGGACTCAAGGCCTTTAGATTTTGGTGAAGATCGGTTAAGGGGAAGGGGTAGTTTACCTGCAACCTTTTACGTTTTAACAAGAGTAAAGTACTTGAAAATTTATTTAAACTTTTTGAAACAATGGTAATTGTTGAAAATAAAATAATTTTGTTGCCAGGTAACAAAAATAAAGTCATTTTGATTATAAAATATAAATATTTACAACAAGAAAAGAATTTTCAGTTTTCAAAGTTTAAATATATTTTTATAAAACAATGGGTTCTTCATTGAGGTGGGGACCATGTCACTCACTCCATCTCAAGCCTCTCCCATTTTGCAGAAAAAGAGGACCCTGTCAAGGCTGATACTTTGACGACAGTGACAGGGCTTTCCACCGAATTCAGCAGAGTGACAGGTAGGCCCAACTCTGATTGGCTCCTCAGATTTCCCCAGCGTTAGTAGGTTCTATGAAAATATTTTATTTCAAAAATGATTTTAAATATAAATCTTAGATATGTTTTATAAATCTCATGTTTTATGTTTTAACATGGGTAATTTTTTATATGACGAACCATAACTGCCGTAAATTCAAACAGAATCAAATAATTTTTACATATGTGCCTGAGCTATAGAGAACTCAATGTCTGTTGATTTTGGTGAAGATCGGTTACGGGGAAAGGGCAGTTTACCTGAAACATTTTTTGTTGTAACATGAGTAAAGTACTTAATTTTGATAAAGTATCCTGATAAGATCTTAATAATCCACTGTAGAAACGTAGATGAAATATCTATAAATGAAGAGGCTAGTTGAACGGGCTGGGGGTAATTTTCTATAAATCAAAATTATAGTTGAAGGGGGAAGGGATAATTTTTTTTTATATGTGTACTACGTTATTGGCAACAAAGAAGTATTTTTTTGTTAAAATTCCTTCCCTGGCTGTTTGGCTGAAAATGATTTTAAATATAAATCTTAGAATATGGAAGTCATGTATGGTTCTCCATACCGATATTTTTATTTATGAATTAAAAGTGACTGCAAAGTTTACCTATTGTGCATTTAAGTCGTGAGAAAAAGAATACACATAGTGCGTTTTTGTTTAGAACAATAGAACTGAACAACAGACTTGCCGATTCGTTATAGTTGGACCTTTCCAAAACACAAAAGCCGCCCTTGTAAGCGATGAACGTGCTGACTCAGTAACAAACTGTCACACGTCGTGTTGCATCTATACAGAACGAAGCCAATATCTGTTAAATTACCTCAAATCCGTTTATCTGCAATGAATCACATGAGTTAGACTTTCGCCTTTTTTCTTATGTTGCTTGCAGATGGGACATCCATAGTTTTGATCTCATCCACATCAAATATTTCTTTAATTATTAAATACGATAATGTATAGCTTTTTATTACCGATGTAGCGTTCTATATGAAGGAAACAGCGGAAGCCCTGTGTGTCAGCTATAGATGATACCTGTGTTGTGCATGCTCTATTCAGAGTGTGTGAGACTATCCGATCCTTGTACACTAATGTAGACAGATTGGTATCAAATGCAAGGAAAAGGTTTGTTAACTCCTCTACGGGATTGAGCTTTCCATAAAGAAAAATCCAAACCTTCCATTACCACCAGCACCCATTGTCACTCGCTGGAGGATTTGGCTTTCTGCAGTGTTATAATATGCAGATAAATTTGATAATGTTAAATCAGATAAATTTGACAACTGTTTATGAATTAGACGGAGATGGTGCTTTATTGGACGTAGACCCTTTAAAATCTTTAAAAAAACAGTAGTGTAAGAAATGAATTCACATATATTTCTGCTAATTTGTTTTCGTCTACGATTCTATAAAAAGACTATAAAAAAAGGATTTGTTAATGATTTGTTAACCTCTTAATTGTTTTGTTGAAAGCAATATTAAACAGGTTCAAGAATGGAAGCCTTAAAATATAAATTTAAATTTGTGTTTGAAGAAGTACTGGTTTTGAAATTGTTTGTAAGTTACCCAAGCTCTAGAAGGTCAGAAAGTAGACACGGAAAACGAAACGTAAGTGTAAGTGCTGTGCTTCTTTAAATACACCAGACTGACTGCATGTGACGTATAACAGTCCCAATATTGGGCTTGGTTCCGTGATAATCGGCAGAGATTTGTAATGAACAATTTAGAGATGGGGTTTATTGTGCACTGCAACTTCAACGAATTTTCAAGAAGGCATTAACGCGTTGACGAGCAATTTTGATAAGTACTTATCAACATTTTTCCTATTACAACCTGTTTGATTATGTTAACATAAAACAAAATTTTTTTAATTTGCCAACAAATATTTTTCGTTTTCTAACACATAAATATAAGTATTTTCAGTTTCTTTAGCACCTCAAAATCTGTTCGCTCTTAATAACACAATTCAGTATTCAGGGATTTTATGTTTTCCTACACCACTGAAGCTCATTGAAAAGGTACAGTGAAGTAAACTTGTAGGGGATAACATTGTAAGAGGGATAATAGAAAAGAGCAGTTCGGAAAAAAGCAGACCTTGTTAGTACCCGGAATGACAACTAGTCATCCCATCCATTGGCCGGTTTCTTCAGTGGATAAAAATATGATTTAAAGCCAGAGCGTAATCAGAGTTTACTTCTGTGAAAATGAAAAAAAATTACATTAATTATGCAGTTTTAAGAAGAATTTCTTTTTTTCTGAAATTACCTTCCCATAGAGGTGTCAAATATTTTTAAGAAGGTTTTCCTATGTAAAAGGACGATTTTTTCATCCTATGTTGTAGAAGCAACTATTTCTTATTAACACGTATTAATTTAAATTTCCACTTCATACAGGGCATGGAATATTAGTTCCTAACAAACATGGAATCCTTTTATACTATTCGTTGTGCTAAACATTTTACAGTACAAGGAATTTGGAAATGTTTTAAATACTCCAGGAATATTAAGAGGGCTTTTCTTTGTTTCATTGTAAAGTATATTAATATCAGACTTGAATTTTTAAAGAAAGGATGTAATTTCTATTTGAGAATTAGGTACCAATTGCTAGTCACCTGATAAACATTGTTACGACGGTCTACTTGATCGTCGTAGGTACAGTGGAAACAAAATAAGTACAAGACACCAATTAAGTCACTAATCACCAGCTTTAATTTCACAGTTAAACCGTTCGTAATTAACAACACAGTCTCTTATAACAAATCAAATAAAAATTATTCACACGCAAATAAAATGTCACTAATATTAAACACAACGGTATTAGAATTATACCGCCCGATTATAAAACACAACACTTCACTAATAACCACTTCAACGTACACAGTAATCTTGCCCGATAATAACTCGAACCACTTTCTAAATATATCGCCACTATACTGAACTTAAAGCCGCTGCAGCCATGTATTTATACCCACGTTCACAGACGAGAACATTCCTAATTGCGTTTTAGCGGCAGTGTACTACGTAATTAATTACGGTCTTGACACAGCCCGCGCAGCTGGCGGCCTCGAGAAGACTCTCGTAAATGCGTCTACAGTCACGTATGCCACACACATTAGAGCGAGATACTTCTGACACATTCGACAAACACGTAAATAGTTCTGTGATGTCGTAACACTTCCCCCTCCTTAAGCCTGTTCGTCCCGAACTGGCAAACCGTCTCTGAAGTAATACTCGACTAGGCTATCTAGGTGGACGTCATTGCGAAAGTTAATTCTCCCGTTCTTCGAATTCAGTCTCGTGTGATCCGAACATCACGTTCCCAGGGATGCGAGTCTTCCGCTCAACCACTAGTTTCGCTGGAATCGCTCCCGTTGCGTCATGTACTGATGACCTAAACACTACTGGCTGATCCAAGTTTATTTGGTTCTCGTCAGCAAATTCTTGTGTAACCTCATCTTCAGCCACTTTGCCCTCGGGCGCTTCTATCAACTCAGGAACAACGTCTCGACACCCATAGTTGGCTTTCCAATTACTTCTTTTGTCGTTACACTTATTTGTATTTCCTCTGCTAGGTTTTCCTCCATTTCCGCTTGCAATAGGGAGAGTTCCTCTTGCCCAGACCTGCTGATTTTTCCTTCGATTAATGCCACTCGCTTAATCGAATGGTTGGTAGACCCTGTCATATGTAAAGCTTTATCTTCTCTTGGCCAACCTTCAGGACATTCTCTCTTAAGTCTACAACGAAACCGTATTA
This sequence comes from Magicicada septendecula, assembly GCA_034769895.1. Classification (NCBI taxonomy): domain Eukaryota; kingdom Metazoa; phylum Arthropoda; class Insecta; order Hemiptera; family Cicadidae; genus Magicicada; species Magicicada septendecula. Next base: position 306,205,956 of record CM068367.1, on the reverse strand, counting down.
ATTCATAATGTCCGTATCAAGAATCACTTCATCGACAATGTCTGTAACGAGCATTTGGTGGCTAAACTCGAGAAGACCCAGGCGTAGGCCTACACGTACGTCTACTTTCCCTAGCAATTTGACGGGGCTTCCAGTCACAGTCACAACGCGATTCCAGCGAAACTAGTGGTTGAGCGGAAGACTCGCATTCCTGGGAAGTGATGTTCGGATCACACGAGACTGAATTCGAAGAACCGGAGAATTATCTTTCGCAAGGACGTTCACCTAGACTGTCTCGTCGAGTATTACTTCAGAGACGGTTTGCCAGTTCGGGACGAACAGGCTTAATGAGGAGGCAGTGTTACGACATCACAGAACAATCTACGTGTTTGTCGAATGAGCCAGAAGAATCTCGCTCTAATGTGTGTAGACTGTAGACGATTTGCGAGAGTCTTCTCGAAGCCGCCAGCTGCGCGGACTGTGTCAAGGCCGTAATTAATTACGTAGTACACTGGCGCTAAGACGCAATTAGGAATGTTCTCGTCTGTGAACGTGGGTATAAATACATGGAGGCAGCGGCTTTAAGTTCAGTATAGTGGCGATATATTTAGAGAGCGGTTCAAAGTTATTATCGGGCCAGATTACTGTGTACATTGAAGTGGTTATTAGTGAAGTGTTGAGTTTTATAATCGGGCGGTATAATTGTAATACCATTGTGTTTAATATTAGTGACATTTTATTTGCGTGTGAACAATTTTTACTTGATTTATTATAAGAGACTGTTGTTAATTACGAACGGTTTAACTGTGAAATTAAAGCTGGCTATTAGTGACGTAATTAGATCAAGTAGACCGTCGTAACAATATACTGAAATTCCATTGGGTCTCACACATATTATATCAAATATATTATAATTACAGATTTATGTATATATTATATTATACATTATATTTATGTATACTTGTTATATTTCTCTCTCTTCGTTTAATTAAAAAAAAAATTTTTGTGTATTTACGTATATACATATACGTATTTTCATATGATATTATATCGTGTAATAGAATCCAAAAGTCTGATCTGACTTTTCGTAGAGTGAAAGTTTTCGTAGTCTGATCTCTTTTATTCATAGAGTGAATGAAACATTAAAAGAATCGCGACCTTAAAGAAGTAGGTTAAAAATCAATAAGAACAGAACAAATGTAACGTTTGGGATACTTTTTTGATGTAGCCTTCCTTGTGTCATTAAGTTTCGCTTTTTCATCTCAAACCACTGAGTAGGTAACGCAAAGCCATTTATTTTCACACTATAAACGTTGTTTCCTCTTTCGTTTCTTTTGCTTGAAGGTAATTTCGGGGAAGATATAAATCATATTTCCCTACCCATGCAAGCTCCACGTAGACAACGAATCCCATAAATCCATAAATCATTACATTTCTTTCCATATAAATTTTTCTTCTTTCTTTCTTGAATTGTTGTCACTTGTCTACATGATGGTGTATCTAAGCTGCAACAAGTTTCCTATAAAATCGTTTTCTGCAATTGCAGATTATTGCATGTGTTCATCACCCTATTACACATCTGAAGTGTTATGTTAAAAAATTGACATTCATACTCTTCAAATACTTTGAATCATTTACAACGATTATACTTGTTTTTTCAGTAGAGTTTTTTTTAAATTAATTTTTGAAACTGGTCTAAAAGACCAACCATCAATTTACATCTAATGTTGTTATAATTTAAGTTACTTATACAGTCACCCACTGGTGTACTATATATTACTTTCTAGATTTCTGCACACACTGCACTACACTAATTCAAAAGTTTTAGTTCTCTTCAGCCTTCTCACTGTATTGGTGTTGTCAAGTAGTTGAATAGCTTCTACATTGCTTTGCTGGTGTAGTCTAGATTCGTGCTTTGCAGCAAACCTTTTAATTTCACTGGCGACATCAGGGATCCTAAGGTCTCGATGTAGATCACTATTTCTGACGTACCATGGAGCACTCACCATGTTCCGTAGCACTCTATTCTGGAAGGTTTGAATACATCTAATGTTCGTTTCTTTCGCACAACCCCACAGTTGAATTCCATAAATAAAAATTGGTGTCAGAATTTGGTTATATATCAGAATTTTGTTGTGTATTGACAACTGAGAATTTCGTCCCAAGAGCCAATACAGTTGTCTATATTTGAGACCAAGCTCCGTCCTTTTTTTTCTGATGTGCTCCTTCCATCGTAGCTTTTTATCTAGGGTCATCCCCAGATATTTGGCAGTGTTTGCATATGGTACCACAACACCATTTAAGGTAACTGGAAGACTGTTCTCTATTCTTTTGTTTGTAAAATTGATATGAACAGATTTTAGTTCATTAAGCTTAATTTTCCATCTCCTAGTCCACTGCTGTATCTGATCACTAGCATCTTGAAGCATATTGGTAGCTTCACCTAAGGTCGAACCAATCGCCCATTATAGCTGTGTCATCAGCGAAAGTAGCAACAGTCACATTCTCTGGCTGCGGCAGATCACATGTAAACAACAAGTAGAGGATGGGTCCCAAAACACTCCCTTGGGGCCCACCTGCCCTCACTTCTCTTAGCTCAGAATAGTCATCTTCCTGTTTGACTCTAAATAATCTTTCCGATATATATGATTTTAACACGTCAGCATATTGTTTTGGTAGCATTTTATTAAGTTTATGTATTAAACCTTTATGCCAAACTTTATCAAAGGCCTAAGCCACATCGAGGAAGATTGTCGAGCAGATTAACTTCTTTTCTAGTGCTTTCTCTATTGTGTCTGTTATTCTATGTACTTGCTCTATTGTGGAATGTTTTTGTCTGAACCCGAATTGATGATTTGGTATCAGCTTTTTCTCTCTATTACTCGATTTAGCCTTTGCAACAGAAGTTTTTCAAAAAGCTTTGATATAGTTGGTAACAGTGATATGGGCCGATATGATTTGGCCTCATTTGGCGGTTTGCCTGGTTTACGTAGCATAATAACTTCTGCCACCTTCCAGACACTAGGAACATGCTTTAGCCTAAGTGCCGCATTGAATAAATATGTAAGCATAACAATCCCTTTATTAGGTAACTGCTTTAAGATCTCACCTGTAATGAGGTCAAAGCCAGGTGATTTTCGGGGGTTCAAGTTTATCTTGATCTCCTTAGCTACCTCTTTTGGGGTGACCAGTTGAATGTCCTCCTCTTCATGATTTGTATCTTCATCTAACTCTGTATCAAACTGGGTATTATTTGGCTTAAAAATGTCAGCTAGATGTTCAGCAAACGCTTCAGCTTTTTCTTTATTATCTCTAGCCCATGTACCGTCGCTTTTTCTAATAGGTGGTACTTGAGTGATCAACCTTTTAAGCTTCCTCGTTGCTTTCCACAACGAGTACTCTGTATCTGCATCTGCTGTTAGATTTTCCAAATAGGAAGCTATTGGTGCTTCTTTTAACTTCTGTATTACACGCTTTAGTTGTTGCGATTTGTTGTTAAGTACAGTTTTATCATTTGGGTCACGAGTCTGTTGCCATTTTCTTCTAGCTCGCCTCTTTTCTTTGACCAGTTCTCTGATCTCTCTAGGATAGTTGTTACCAACAATTCTATGGGTGATTTCTCTCGTATTGTTCCAGGCTGTAGTTTGAATATTATAATTAAACTTCTCGGCTTCTATTTCTAATTGCTGCTTAGCTCTCAACTGAACATTTAGTTGTATCTTGCCTTCAAGTTCTAATTTGAAGCTTTCCCAATCAGTAGTTTTGTTAACTAGGCTTGGTTTGTTTACTTTTTTTATTTCCTTTCACTCAGCGTCAGGATTACTGCTGAATGATCAGAGTCGAGATCAAAATTCTCCTCGATATCAATAAAGTTCTGCGAGACCCTCCTTGATATGAAGAAATCTAATAGATCTGTAATTTTATTATGATCTGTAGGCCAGTAAGTAGGTTTGCCTGTACTGTGGAAGCTACAACCTATTCCTTGTATTGCTTTATTAAGCTCGCTACCTTTAGTTGTTGTTAATCTGGATCCCCAATCTACATGTTTGGGATTGTACTATCCGCATACAATGAATCTCTCACCTAGGTGTAATATAAATTTCTTGTAATCTAACTCCTTTAGGTTGTGTCTTGGAGGACAGTATATCGCACCAACGATTAGTTTTTGCTTGGTAGATTTGATTCCAACTACAGTGAGTTGGATTTCTGCAGTCTGAAGGTGACACTCCTCATAGTGGTTAATCCTATTCTTAATAATAATAGCGCTTCCTCCTTTGGCTTTATTATCCGGATGTATTGTTTGATATACCTGGTATCCATTTATTTTTAAGCATGACTGATTTGTTTAAGTGTGTCTCTGATACTAGACATATATCAATGTCTTGTGCCTTGAGGAATAATTCTGTTTCTTGCTTTCTGTTCTGGATACCGTTGGCATTCCAGGTAGCTATCCTTAGGTCTTTCTGGTCCATTGATTAGTTCTCTCTGGGATTGTGCCCGGATTTCTGGCTTCTATTCTATCTAGTCTATCCATGACTATTTTCATCATGTCCATCATATTCTGCATCATTTGCACCATTGATGAATCATCATTTTGAACTAAAGTCTTGTTAGCTTTAACTGCTTGAGCAAAGGACATTTCACTATTGATTTTATTAGCTGTGAAAGTTCTTGGTTGAGGTTTTTTAGGTCGTCTCTCACTTATTAAATTATTGCGTCTTATTTGAAGTTCACGTGCAACCAAACAACCCTTGTAGCTAGCAGGGTGTGCTTCTGCACAATTTGAACACTTTGCTGGCACATCTCGTTCTTGCTGGCAATCGATGGTCCTGTGATTGCCTGCACATTTAACACAGATAGGTCCATGTTGGCAATACTTATGAGTGTGACCATATCTTTGACACCTTTTACACTGTGGTATCAGTTTGTTACTCCTGAGAGCTTCAAGTTTTATTTTCATATGACATAAATATTGAATATCAAATACTTTTTTATATCCTCTGATCTGTCAAACGTTAGCATAAATAATGGCAAATGTATGATTTTTTCCTTGCCATCAACTTTAGTCTTTCTAATTTTATTAACTACTTCAAGGACTTTATATCCTCTATTCAATAACTCCTCTTTAATCTCTTCTGATTTGCATGTTGGATGCAAGTTACGTGCCATGACTCTTATTGGTCTGGTCTGTTTATTTTCATAACTATGCCATTCCAACTTACTTTCTTTTAGGAGTTTTGTCAGTTCTCTATATTCCATTTCTGTGTCTACATTAATTTTCAGCTGATTGTTGTTCATCATGCTGGTGTTAAATTTCAGATCTTTTGATTTCAGTTTCTGACTTATTTCTATATAATTTTCCACATTGCTCAGTATCACTGGCGGTGGCTTAGCCGATTTTTTTACATTTTCTTTAGTCCTCTTACTTTTGTTTATTGGACTGGTTTTCGGTGTTTCTGGTGATTCCATAGTTTTCCTTTTACGTTTTTTATTCTTTTCCAGTATCCAAGCAGTTTCTTTGGCCACGATTTCTTCCTCTTCTTCCGAGTTGGCTGGACTATAGGATACCCTAGGCTGTAACTTCTTGATTTCTTCCTGTAGTCGTCTGATTTCGTTATAAGCAGAATTAAGCTGAGCCTGAAGTCTGCTTATTGTGTCCTCTGAGACTTCAATGTTGGTATCTGTGCGTTTTGTTTTCCCAAGCTACACTTTATATTAGTTGGCGGAGCCCTTGCCACCAACGAACCTCTTCTAAACGGATCCTCACCAAGCAACAGCTGCCCCCCCCCCCAGAATCCATGGGACCGACCTCCGAAGAGGGTGGATTTACCAGGTTTTTACCTGGTCCACCACCTGGAGTAGTCATTCCTTTTGTTGTTTTCTCCATTGCTTTAATGTTTATCCAATAAGTACAGAGTAATAGAGATATGAAACCTAAAGACCCCTAGCCCTCGGTAACCTAATAGCGTCAGGGTCGGAAAGAACAAGAGTTGACCAAGAGAGGCCAGACAGAAAAGACAAAAGAGAAGGGGTCTTACTTAAAGTAAGTGGAAAAAGAGTAAGCCCAGCTAGAGGACCGTGGGAGAGCCACCTCCCTTTCTACCAAGCGGTAGCCTCCACGGACCATTGCCCTGTTAGCCAGCTACAGAGTAATAGCTGTTACCCGCTCCCCACGTGGCCAAGGTGTAGTAGGCTCGGACGTAGGGCTGGACTTTGGGGAGCTTTCAGTAGAGTGACTAAAATCTAATTTCATGTTATTGAACGATATCAATATAAAAAATATGTTATAAAAATACGATTTCTTGAAAAGTTGGCAACTACTTTGTTGTCTCTATCTGCTATTATTAACAACTTAGTCTTTCCAGAAAATGTATTCTGTTCATTTTTAAATGAAATGTTTTAAAGCAATATTCAAACAAATTACACTACCACTGATGCTGCTAAATGATATCTTTCTGCATACACTCACATGTAACCGCACATGTGAGGAAGCATACATACTTACAAAATAGAATAGGCCTACACTTCTTTTTAACACTATAAACGTCAAGCTTTTCAATGCATGTTATTTTGTGAATGACAATTGACTTCTGTTATTTTGAACTTTTTAGAGACGACAGATACACCATAAAAATATTTAAATAGAACTCCGCAGAAGTTTTTTTCTTCCACTTGTACTCTTACAATCCTTTCTGAAATATTTCAGCTGCGCTTTAAGTTTCTTGAATACTGCATTCTAGCTTTTGCGTAAACAGGCATACTTAAACATTTTTCATAGGAAAGAAGAAAAATCATTATCTTATGAAACAAGATAGTATTACAGCTATAATAATAATTTTGAAAGTTTGTTATTTTAAGAAATTTATTTGTTATTTTAAGACGTGCTCTAATTTTGAAACGTCAATAAACAATGTTATTCGGGTGGAATATTTGTTCTAATTCTTATAAACTTTCGGATTGAAGATACACAGTCTAAATACTATTCCAAGAGCGCATGGTTTTTAATTTGAAGTAAATATATATTTTGCATTAGAGTTTATATTAATAATAGGTTCTATAAGTTAGTAATGTTACTGCAGATTTATTTTATTTTGGTATAAGTCAGTATGCAGTAAATATTTGAATATACTGTCTTCACAACTCTCGATTAGATAAGATTTTTAATAACATATTTTAAATTATCATAGTCATGAAACTTTTTGAAGTAGTTAATTTGTTAAGGGGAAAGAATGCTTTCGTAGGAAACGCTACTAATGTTGTTCACATAGGCCTACATACTTGATAGAAGGGCCTTCTTATGCCCTTACACAAGTTGAAATAAAGATGGTTCAATTTAACACAAAATTTCTATTTGACTGTATTAAACCATGTTTCTTATAAACAAGTAGATAAAAAATATTTTGTTGTTAACAAAGCAGTAAGACTAACACATATGTACAGAGTAATTTAATTGTTTTTAGAAGTAAAATTGTCACCGCGTTCAATAGAGCTTATATCTCATTTGTCACAAACAAAACAACCTGTTTTAAGTAAAGTAACTGTAACCTAACACTGCTTCCATTAAGACAAATTGAATCAGAATGAACCTGCTTATGCACTTTTTACAATTCCCGACACGTTCATACAACGGTCAGTTAACCACCGTTAATTACACTAACAATCGATTAAAAAATTCAATTAACGTCGCCTCTGCTCTCTGTATGTACTACATTAAAAAAGAAAACACTTCCAGTTACGGTAGTATACGTGCTTTATAGACGAAACCGTATTGCAACTATACAGTCACCTATTCCGATAGTCAATAAATGTGAAGTTTATGAATATTGCCTATAAACATACCTTCTACTATCTTGTCCTCTTTGCGAACATGAGCTCCTTACTGTTTATATAATGTAACATTCTATTTTTCTTTGGAAATACTTCACTTTGTGTACACAGGGCGGTAAAATGATATAAGAATATTCTGTCTATAAGAATATATTTAATGCTGTCTATGTAGGTGTGTCAACTATCCACCATAGATCAACTGATTGCAATAATTGAAATAAATTTCAATATAGATCATAATTTAAAAGTACGAAGATTTTTTATTAACAAAGGACGAAGATTTAGGATCATTTGTTAACAATATAAATCCAAAATTTTATTATTGTAAAAAAATGTTAAGTAACATTCAGAATTATCTTAAACAATTTGGACACTTAAATCAACATACAGTGTAATTATATTCAAAAATTGTATTTATATACTTCATTCATGTAACGTGTAATTGTCCTCTTTTCCGTAAATGTGCAGATTATACCCCAGCGTGACTTTGCAAAATCCTTCAAAAAGCGTTCTTTCCGTCGTATATTTTTCTAATATAGGCCTACTTCCTCTCACGCAGAGCTATAAGGCTTCTCGAGAATCAATAAACAACAGGCTCTATGTTATCAATAACTTACAGGTAATCCGCGAACTCTGATATATGTGCGTGCTCGTGTATATGTGTGCGTGCGCGCGCGCGCGCGTGTGAGCGAGCTTAACTTACATTACGGTACATTTTAAATATTAATTTAGCACATCGAAAGTTACTAATATCTACGACGGTTCGTTTTTACACAAATAAAATTTGCTTTGAATATAGTAATTACTGTTATTAGCGTGGTTACTGATATTACCGTAAACCTGTATTTCTCACATCAAAAACCTGAAACTGATTGTACGTTCGCATGATTTCTCTAAAAAAACCATTTTCACTTAAATCGAAACGAATAGATGTTTAGAATAAATAGAAAGAATTTGCTAAATACGCGAATTTTCATACTATTTGAATATTATTATTTCATACATGTTGAGTTCGAGATGGCTTACTGTTATGAAATTATTGAATAAACGTTATCATTAAAACGTCAGTATCAGTGACATTCTGAATCTCACCAACGGGGGAAGACAGGTACAAATATACACAATCATACATTTAGAATTAACATCTTCCTACGGCAGTAAAACACACACACGATCTCTCTCTCTTTCTCTCTCTCTCTCTCTCTCTCTCTCTCTCGCTTTCTCTATCTCCCTCTCCACTTTTCTCTCTCTCTCTCTCTCTCTCACACGTGCACGCACGCACACTTGGGCATAAGCAAACAAATATATACATACATACATCCATCAATCCATACATACAAAAAATATTATAATATGATAGCATTTCATCAAATACGTAATGAAAATAAATATACCTGTTTAATCATGGGCCAAAATCGTAGGTATCTATGTCGAAGGTAGGAACGACTAAGATCTTGTCACAAAGTAAAGAACTTATAACATATAGTATACTCTTATGACAATAATAATAGAAGCTATTTCCATTTATGAAGTAAGCTATTTTATATGTGTAGTATTTTTGAAAGTATAGTTTGTGCGCGTATCATTATAAAAACGTGTGCAAGAATAAAAACGTTACATCTGATTATGGACACGCTACATCACTGTCATCTTTGTTGTAAAAAAAATAAAACATTATGATAAATATTTTCAAACTGTCATAAAATGAAATATTGTTAATCCTAATCACTGATTTAAATAGAAACAGCTTACTGAATATTCAAGCCACGTGGTATCGATTTTACTTGGATCCGGAAGGTAGACTTTTTCTCAAGTACTCTATCTATTTGAAGACGTTTTGAAAGTTTTTAGCTGTCCTGTTTACTAATCATATTTTAATATTCAGTTTTCTGCATTGAGAATCATGAAATTCGTGACAGCACTATCAAACCCGTTCAGCGGCTGTACCAGATTTACAAAACCAGAACGACTGCAAGACAATCGGTTTTCTGTAATCGTAGCTCCTGTATTGAACGAGGACAGAAGCAAAATAGGCAGACAACATCCCAGTGACACCGGTGAAGAACGACACGTACACAGGTCAACGAAAGACAGTTTTTTATAGGTATTCCTTAAATAAACCTTTAAAGGAATTTTATTTAGTTGTAGGCCTAATACTCATATTCATGAACGCTTTTAGAAAACTGCGGTTCCAATAAAATTAATATTACAGTATATACATTTAGTAAACGCTATGTTTTCGATTTTATAATATTGCCTTAACAGTATTTTTGAAAACAAGATTATTTCATTTAAATTTATCATCAAGTTAATTATATTCAAGAGCTCTGAACGTTGATTTTAACACATTTTGTGCTAGCGCACACCCTTCAATTACAAACGCTGTTAAACTGATAAAATAAATAGTACCACATCACTGAGTCCGTAGGTGATTCTGGGCACAAGGGTCACGAGACTGTTCAAGTGCGGATAGAAGTTACTACGGCGGTTTAGTGGGAATTGATCATTATTTTAATTAGTGCGGACAGTAATAAGTTAACATTTATTGTTGCGTGTGGTACAAGTTTAACTTGATTTATGGCATAAGAGTGCTTTGTTGATTTATAACAGCTGTTTCTGTCTATTTAAAGTTTGTTATTAGTGACTTCATTAGTATCTGTTATTCTGTTTCCATTGTATCCACGACGATCCTGTGTGACTTTCGTAACAGTAGGATTGAATCTAACAGTGGAAACAGAGGACATTTTGTAGTAGAGTAGTGTGAGTTGTAATCGATAAGAAAAAAATAGATACCAGTCAGGTGATGGAAGTTTTCCAAGCGCAGCTACTGTGAACACAAGAACGACAAAAAGAAGAACGCCTACATGAGGCGAATGAAGCAGAGGAACGACAGAAATCCCTAGTGCTGTTAACAGAAGAGCGGCAAAAAGCACTGTTGCTGGAAACACAGGACCAACAGAAAACACTGTTGCTTGAGTCGGAGGAACGACAAAAAAGAAGCGTTGGCAGGAAGCAGAAGTAACAAAAGCACTGATACAGGAGCAAAAACAGTTGCAAGAGCATACTGCTGCAGAGGTGGGTCTCCTATGTGGTAACCTGGGAGATTTACACGGTAAGGTGAACAGGCAAGGGGTAAGTTTGTCTGTTGTAGAAAAATCTGTCTCTGATATAAAAACATCAAAGAATCCGTTTCAGATATAGAAGAATCTATCAAATATCAGTTGCAGTAGAAAAGTTAGTTTCAAACAGGAGAGAGGTAATTCAATGTGAATTCGAATAACTAATGAAAGAAATAGTTGAAAAATCAAGAATGTTAATAAACATTAAAGATTTTTCAAAAACCGAGAGCAATGATAAAACACCATTAACAGTATTGGGGCCAGTTTACGCAAAGACCCCGACATTCGATGGAAGCACTCTTTGGGCAACTTACCTTCCCTAATTTGAAACGGCTGCTCGCTTAAATAAATGACAGAAGAGGAGAAGAGGTCTTTCACTCATTCTTGCTTTGAAAGGACCTGCAGCAGAACCACTCCAGAAAGTGCCATCTGGTAACTAGAATACCGACCCCGAATTAACAGAAGCCCTTGAAACACTGTACGGTTTCATTATTTTTTACACGATTACTTTACTTACAATCTAACGCAAGTAATTACACATCAATTTTTAATTATTGTAAATACTATACAAAAAAAACGCTTATTCGTACCTTCAGTAAACTCTAAATATCTATTAGTGAATCACCTAGAAACTCCTAGAGGTTCATTATACTTAGTGTTAATATATCTGATTCAATTCAATACAAGTGAGGGGCAAATTAAATTTTCTTTGTTTCTGTTCAAAGAAAATTTAATTAACGTCGTATCTGAAGGTTAATTAAGTAAATTCAGATCAGCTCTGCCTTCCTATCTGTGTTGTCTGCCTCTCTGTGTCTGTCTGTGTCTCTCTTTTTCCATTTCTCTCCCTTTCATACCACTATTCTTTCTGTTATTCATTTCCTTAACTGTAAACAAACATTGCTAATTTCTTGATATTTCTTGTTTGTTTATGTTTAGTTTCAATTCCAGTTTCGTTTGTAACAATACAATTTTGTAAAAATATGAAAAATAGGTCGCCAGGTGTTAACGTCACCGTTTGAAATGAATTTTTGGCCAGTTGCATTGACGTTGTCTAGAAGAAACAGTATCGTGGAAAGTAGTTCATTTACGGACAACACGTTTGCCATAAGGCAGTCGTGGGAAACAAGGGGAATACAAAAAGACGTATATTTAGCTTTTACAACTTATAGATTTTTAAAAATCTTTTGATCAGGTAATTGTAAACTGTTGCAAAACATCTTGAAAGAAAAGGATTACCCATATTCAATATTAAATTACCCGTATCATTAAATTTAAATTATTCAAAATATCTATGGTAGAACACTAATGAAACGATTCACAAATATCAGGAGAGTTCAGGTGGTTAAATAACGTTTCTGAACAGTGTCTTAAATCAGCGTAAAACGTACTTTCACTTATTAATCAAACAACATTTATTTGTTACGTTATAGCCTAGATAAAAAGATCTATTTTCATAGCACTATGTAGTGGAGATAACATTGAACTAAAGGCCTAATATGCGGTACGTCCCCGTCGTATTGCCAGTGATCCAAATGAGGCTAATAATGAGCGGCATTTAGGACTTTAGTATTCTTATGAGCATAGCTGTGAGCTGTGATTTAGAATAGTGGAATAAGTCACTAAATTTCATGGAAATTGATATTCACACCTAGTATCTATAAATAAACACGTTCGTATAAAATACTTTTGTATGTTATACAGAAGTCCAACACACTGTACACAATAAACAATAAAACCAGGACGTGAAACCAATGTAATAAGAGACACTGGTTTGTTTAGAAAGTTTACAACAAATAATTTTGCAATTTTTATTTAAACTGTATTTTATTTTTACCAGATGCCGCATAATTCACTAATCCACATGTTATAATCGTTCTTTGACAATAATCCACTAATAACGAGATGCAATTGATGATATTACAATTTGGAATATTGAGTGTTTGTGTTTGCCGTTATTTGTGTTTACAGAGTCCAGGCAAGGTTTCCTTAAAGCTAGAGGCTATTTGACGTACCTACAGCAATGTAACGGGGGCTCTCAGCGTGAACGTCTGCTTATTTGTACTGAAAGATAATGAAATATGGTTCTATGTGTAAACACGTGACTCGTCAGGAGTTGACAAGCAGCAACATGGTAGCCAGAATTATATACCGGTGGAGGGGGGGGCTGAAAAAAAGGGAGGAATATTTTGCCTATTATTATAACCCATCTAATAACAATATTTCTGAAGAGTTATTGATGTATTATTGTTTATTAAAAATAATATTAAGACCTGCAATATTGTTATTAAGATAAAAAACAATACAAATAACACGTTGTTATGGCTTTCAATTTGAAACGGTAATGTCCACACAGGGTTGAACGTAGCCTACTTCTATGACAAGTAGCACATAAACACGTTATTTTTCGCAGACCACTCGGATGGTGACAGCGCAAGAAATCGTTGAACGCTATAGGAATCGTTTTTCTCACAACTTTAGTAACAATTTTAAGATAACTGTAGGCTATACAAAAGTTAACTAAGTCTGCAAGTGTTCATTACCACACTGTCGCAAAAATACAAAATTCATCAGTTACAAATATCCTCACTTCACACAAAATAGAGCTGATAAATATTTTGCGAACACACTTTTACAGATTTCATTTCGGATTTTGTTTTATTTTTAATCAGTACTATGTTTACAGTTGTCCACGTCTAGTACCCATTCTGTTTACTCGCAATTGTTATAACGTCTCACCTACGTTATAACATCGGGAACCTGTGCATACTTACCTCAGATCAATTGCACGGGCTGCCATACTCGTAATTAACTTTTAATAATTAATTAAACCAGCTGTAGTTATAACTAAAGGAACTTTCACATGGGGGTCTGATGATTTATTCACTCAATGTTTTAGTGTAAAGTAACGGCATCTCTTTATTAAACCATTACTACAACAGCTCTACATAAATATCCCCACATGAGGTTTTCTTAATAAAAGATTACAATTTATAAAAGATTTTGTACATAAGGGGCTCAAAACGTATGGATTTATAAGTGCTAGCATTATCCACGGATTCGGGACCATAAACTTGTATGTGAGTTAAGCTCACTTATTCATATTCTATCATATTATTTGGGGGGCCATTTGAAGAAAAATTTTGTATCAGTGAAGCTTTATATATATATATATATATATATATACATCGGCATTACTTGGTACTACAAATATTTTGAATCCTAAGACATACTACATCTTATAAAGTGATTATCATTAAAGTCTTTATATATTTATTTAAACTGTCTTTAACAATTCATTTGTTAGAATTTTAATTAATCACGGAGGACAAGTCTCCGTGTCACCTGTGATATCCAGAAGTTTACTCGATGTCCGGGTCATTGGTCCTTGTGGTGTTCGTCAGCGGTTGATCTTTAGTGGACTTAACTTTCCTGTTGAAGTTCCTGAAGTGATTAGTTCCTAATGAAGGAGCGTTGAGGTCCTCAGAAGTCTATTAGTTAAACATTGTTAGTAGTATAAGTGCCGTAAATGTTCTTGTTTGTTGCAGAATCGCACGTCACATTATTGTTTATAAAAGTTCTCACTTTAGGTAGCTCGTACCTTATTATTTTAGAACAACATAGACATCTTACAAATTATACAAATGAGATGTCATCACTTACACAGTTATTTATTCCTTTTGGTTTTTACATTTAAACTTATTAGCACATTAATTTGCCACTACTTTTCGCTACACATTGTTATATCTGTCTTCTAAACAAAAACATTTTGTCGTTCTCCGGGACATGGTTCAAGCGTGTGTTTTCTACGCGAGAGCTTCATCTCGATTGAATTACTATGTTAGGACGGGTCAGTTAATCGCGCGGAGTTTACGCGTCGCAACAAAATAGTTCCACATTTGTTCTCTATTTAAGGGGTTAAAGTTTCACCATTTAATTATCCAAAGATATTCTTTATTACAGAATTTATTATAGTACACTACTGTGGTCTTGTTTATTTATTTACTTAATATCAATTTACAAGGATTATTTTATTTATTTATTATATTTTATTATTTATTTAATTTTTTAATTAATGAAATCGTCACATCCTCCGCCGCTTAAGTCAGACTCCGGGTGGGGGGAAATACATGTGTTATTTGGTCAGCAAAGTACTGGGAGTATGCTTGGGGATTACCGTGTGAAATTTCTCTCACTCGTTTCTCTGTACAAAATTATGAGCTGCATAAGTCACTCTCGACTTGCTTATTCTTATTATCAATATATATACAATACCTTACAGACTAATTCTTATACTACATAAAATTCACACTTTATAAAATATATCGTAAACATACTAAATTCTTCTTAAATCTACTACTTACGACTACGACCGGGTTTTTCTTTAGTTTGTGATTTACTCTTGTTATAGAATTACTCTTTAAGTAATTTATTACTTAATTATTACTTATATTCGATGTCAGCTGACTTCTCACTTTTCTCTACTTTCGATGAATAGGATTCAAGTTTGATCAGGCCTCGTACCTATTTATACGATTAGGTAGCCAATGGTTACTCAAGTACTATTTAGCAGTTGAGTACAAAACATATACGTTTTTACTACATTTATTTTGCTTGCACTCTACCATTTCCTTTTTCGTGACAACGCTTTATCTGCGAAATATGTGTTCTTCGTACATATTTTTGAGTAGAGGGTTCGTACAGGGCTACAGTTACTGGAGTTGAGTATTTGTGAATTTGATAAGGACCGCACCATCGGTATGATAGCTTGGTGGTGGTCTTATCGATTGCACTACTCGTAGGGTGTGTTTTATATATTACTAAGTCACCGATTTGGTACTTTACTACATTGTTATTATTATTTCGCTAGTGATATTACCGCGATTTCGTTAAGTTTGCTCGTAAATTAGTGCGAGCTTCATTCCAGATTTTCTTTATATTTTTATCCCTAATTTCAAGGGGTAGTAACTCATGTATTTTCCACTTAGTGGATAATGGGTGGTTAGGTTTGTATTTAAACAATAATTCGAATGGTGTAGACTTATGTCCTTCATGATAGGCTGAATTAAAGGCGAATTGTATCCAGGATAGGTTCTGGTCCCAAGACGTATGGTCGTTTGCATGGTAGGCTATTAAAATATATTTTAGGTTTCGCACATACCTTTCAGCTATATTACCTTGCGGACGATACTCTGTAGTGGTAATGTGGTCTATCCCTAATTTGAAACACATGTTCCTGAATTCCTTTGACTTAAACTGGGGTCCGTTATCCGACACTAGATGTACGGGTGTACCGAACTCTTTAAATAATCTATTCTGTAATATACTTACTGTGGTCGAAGCTAACGCTCGCCGCATGGGATACATCCAGACAAATTTGGTGAAAGAATCTACGCAAATGAGTAGCATGGTATTTCCTGATTTAGAACGCGGGTAGGGTCCTGAAAAGTCTAAATAAATTTTGGATAACGGGGTAGCAGGAATTTCTGAGATTAATTGACTTATTTGGCTGTTTCTCGCTGGCTTGCTGAGTGCACACAACTTACACCTTTTCACGAAATTAGCTATCTCACTGTTCATATTTTCCCAGTGATATTCTTTACGAATTCGATGTATTGTTTTATTTATTCCCATATGTGCTCCAATGGTGGAAGAGTGGTAGTATTCCATCAGCATAGGTTTAATAATATCAGGGGCGATTATTCGTGAATGTTTTCCGTTCGCTATTCTATAACATAATTCTCTCTTACTCAATATGTATTTTTCTGACTTATTTCCTTTGTCGAGTTGTTCTATAATTGGTCTTAAACGGGGGTCTTGTTGTTGATACTGGGCTAAGTCCGTAAATGCAAGAGGAAATTCGGTAATTAAAGTATTGATAATCGGCGTTTCTCTACTCTACTTGTTTTCGTATGTTTTACTAGTCGGCTGGAACATACGTGACAGTGTATCGGCAACTACGTTTTGGGTGCCTCTAATATGTTTACTTTCTAATAATTTATAACAATTTAATCTTAATACCCATCTTCCGATACGACCTAACTGTTTTGGGTGATTTAGTAGCCAAGATAATGCTTGATTATCCGTTTCTAACAGAAACTCTTTACGTTCTAAAAAGGGTTTGAACTTCTCAAAAGCGAAAACGATAGCTAAACATTTTAATTCGTATGCGGAGTATTTCTTTTCTTGGTCTATCAGGGTGCGTGAAGCGTAACTAATAGGTAGTCTAGAGTTATATACTTCCTGATATATTACTGCACCTAGGGCTACACTTGAACTGTCTGTCTGCACTACAAACGGTTTTGTAAAATCGGCTAATTGTAGTACTGGGGGTGATATGATGCTTTCTTTTAGTTTCTCGAATGCAGTTTGGTGTTGCACATTCCACTCAAATTTAGCTCCCTTCTTTCTTGAAGCATTCAGAGGTGCTGCAATGTCGGCTAGATGAGGGATATACTTGTGGAAATAATTTATCATTCCCAAAAATCGAGCTATTCCTTTCGCATCCCGCGGTGGTAAAAATTCTCTGATCGCACGGGTTCGCTCGGGGTCTATGCTTACCTTTCCGTTGGGTTTTACGATGTTGCGTAAAAATGAAAATTGTGTGACAGCAAAATTTACTTTACTGGGGTTTACGGTTAATCCAGCTTTCTCCAACCGGGATAGTACTTCACGTAGATGTTTAAGATGTTGGTCAATTGATTCGCTGTAGATAACGATGTCATCTAAGTAGTGATACACATATTTAAATTTTATATCATGAAATAATTTTTCTAATAATCGGCTACATACAGAACTACCTTGGGATATTCCAAAGGGTACTCTCGTAAATTGGTACAGGTTGAAAGGGACGGCAATTGCGGTTAGACGTTTTGATTCTTCCGAGAGGGGTATCTGGTGAAATGCCTGGTTTAGATCCATGATGGTAAAAACTTTCGCTTTCGTAAAATAATGAAAAGCACTGTGGATGTCGGAAAGTGGTATAGACTCGAATTCTATCCGTTTATTTAGTTACCTGTAGTCCACAACTAGTCTATGTTTGTCGTTACCTTTTGGTACTAAAAACGCGGGTGATGAATAAGATGAAGTAGAGGGTTCGATGACTCCTTGTTCTAATAATTTGTTAATTTGGTACCTCATTACTTCCATTTTTGGAGGTGATAACTTGTATATGGCTAAACGTATTACTTTATTGTCGCTTAAATTGATTCTGTACTCTATCAGGTCCGTCAGTCCTAACTTTGGAGTGAGGACGTTGGAGAACTGTTCTATTAATGTCTGCATTTTCCGTCTATCTTTACTTTCCAGATGACCTAATTCAGACTCGTAATGTTCTAGATGTGTAGAAGTTGTTCCAGTACTTTCTCTGTTATTTGCATTATCATCCAAACTATATTTTTGTGAACGATCGAATCCACAATAAAATTTCTTATCGTGAATATCTAGAATTATTCCTGTTTTACTGATAAAATCAGCTCCCAATATTAACTCGGGTCCTAACTCGTCGCATACCAACATTGGAAAATACCACGTTAGATTTTTAATTTTTACTTTAAACGTGATGATAAGTTTTATCATTAAATTTTGTTTATTAGCTGTAGCGCATCTAATATTCACCGTTGACTGCGTTTAACTAAGTTGTGTTTCAATAATTTATCGGCTAGTTGTTGACTAATTAAACTTCGCGTTGATCCGGAATCAATTAATCCGAGGGTGGATGTAACACCGAGGTCAACTTGTATATACGGTAATTGACACTTACTGAAATCACATTTATTAATTGCGTTACATTTATCAATACATTTTCTAACATAGGGGTCTAATTTTCTTTTGTCATTATTATTTTGTTTTAATTTGTTGTCTCTCAAGGGTTTACCTGTTTTCACGATGTTGCGGAAGACACAGGATTTCGGATCTCCCTGCCTTACATGTTTTTTGGATAAGGGGTTTTCTGATAGTACTGTTTCCGTTTACAGTTTCTACTTATGTGTCCAGCTTTCCCGCAGTTATAGCATACATTTCCTTTACGTGGTGTCTCACTGGTTTCCTGTCGAGGTTGAGGCTTCTTGGACTTACCATGGTCATGTAGATTGGTTGGTCGACGAAATGGTCGTCTTTCGCGCTGAGTTCTTGCATCTGTGACTAGGGCTTGCGTTTCCTTTCTATGTGGTGTAGTGGATAGCGATGCATGTCTGTTCTGAACCGCGTACCATATATTTGAAGAGTAAATACTACACTGTTCTAGATCTGCGAAAGTGTGGGGCCTATTTATTAGTGCTAATGGAGAGCGTTCTTCTGGAGATAAGCCTACTAGAATAGTATCGACCAATTGTTTCTCACTCCAGTTGACTTGCAGTAGTCGTGAAGATTCTCTGATGTCTGCAATATAGTGGGCCAGTCTTTCATGGGCTCCTTGTACTCGAAGTACGGTATTTCTTTTGATCTCCTCGTAAATTCCGGTGGGAATAAAATGTTTTATTATGGTAGTATGAAGTTCTTCTACTGGAAGAGTCGAGCTTAATGATTCCAGTACACGATCTCGTAATGGTGGTTTACATTTGGGTAGGATTACTTGCAGGATTTACCAATCGTTCAGTTGCTGTAAATCTTTTATTTGCAGGAGGTATCTGATGAACTTTATCAGTTTCGTAATACTTAAGCCATCAGTGTAGGGAATTTCTGTAATAATTTTTTCTGCTGGGTGTGTGATCTTTCCGTAGAGGTCTACATTAAAATTTACATTTGGTATACATTTCGAAGGATTTGTTGCTGCGTTAGGCGTCGTAATCGCATATTTACTGGTGCGAGTATGGTGACCACTAGGCTGTGGGGGTTCTGATATCGTGAGGGTATTTAATTCTCTACTAGGTAGCTGTTCATGAGTCGGTTGTATCTTCGATACGATGGGTGATTCGTGGTTCGCGGTGGAGGGAGGGTGTTCTAAAGTAGGAGATTGAACCGGGGAAATATATAATTTTTTTAGATATAGCTCTATTTCCTCCATTCTATATGAGTCTGACTTTCTTCGCAATTCGTTGGTAATTGTGGGTAATTGATGTAATGCCTCATCCGCAAATTTTTGCACATCGGGAAGCATTATGGTGACGTCGGGCCAGTTCAATAAATTGTTCAACCGGCGGGTTAAATGTTCTATTCTTTGCGTGACGTGCAATATTACTGCAGGTGATTTCTCGTCATGAATGTTTTGAGATAATAACGTCAGCTCCCTATACTTCGCATAACACGTTTCTCTTTCGCTGTCATAATCGAGTTCACATAATCTATCTAACTGCGAAAGTATATCTGATCTACTTTCGCGTAACGTTTTGCGTAATTCAGAGACAGTTACGTTCGCGTGAGGTAAACCGCGTAAAATAGCTTCGTAGCACATCTTTTAATAATAGATCGGGTTAAATAAAGCCATTTTTGAAATATGAGTCACTATAAATACTTATTCTACTATTAGTATTAAATTCTATACTACACTTTCTTGTTTACACAAATAAACGATTTTAGTTCACCTTTAAAATTTACATTGGTAGTGCGAGAAGTAAATCTCAGAGAAAGAGAAACCTCACACAGGCGTCAATATACTTTCAACTAAGGGGGAAATTCTTGGTTACTAGGCACAGGATGATACACGCTTCTTATAACAATAGAACAATGGAAGAGGGTTGGGTATTGTCTAACTCAACTTTGCGGGAGGTGACTAGGACAGTTTTAAACAGGCGTGGACAAGAAATTAACCGGTCAGATTTTGTTGACAAACCGACACGTTGATGAATGAAATTTTTTAACAAGTACCTACATGATTTTGTTTCGTATACATGTGGGGTTAAATTAACATTGTGTAAAATCCTATATCTAATTCACAATTAAAGTTACCTATTTACTATACTATTATAATAATTATCATTTTTATTTTATTTAAAATTTTAGACATATTTTAAAGTACCTGAGTGAATAGATCAACAGGGTGTCACATGGTATAGTTATCACTATATTACACAATCATTTATTAAACAAAGCAGAGTGGCGCATTTTATAACGTCTCACCTACGTTGTAACATCGGGAACCTGTGCATACTTACCTCAGATCAACTGCACGGGCTGCCATACTCGTAATTAACTTTTAATAATTAATTAAACCAGCTGTAGTTTTCATAATAAAAGATTACAATTTATAAAAGATTATGTACATAAGGGGCTCAAAACGTATGGATTTATAAGTGCTAGCATTATCCACGGATCCGGCACCATAAACTTGTTTGTGACTTAAGCTCACTTATTCATATTCTATCATACTATTTGGGGGGCAATTAGAAGGCAATTAAGAGAATGTGTCTGAATGGGACATAAGAAAAAGGTGACAGGATGATTAACGCGAGTGATATCGAACTATCGTCACAGGCTGAGGGTGGAACCAAAAGCAAGGAAAAGAGAGTAGGGAAGTAAGATATCCTATCAGAAACCAGAGTACAACGTAGGCGGGTTTCCAGAAGTAAAGTTCTAGGAAGTCTAGAACGAAAAACCAATGGAAACGTAGCATAGGAACGTGTAAAAAAATAGGAGGGAATTTTCGTCGAAAGGAAGGACGTTAACCAATGATAAAGAAGGTGGTGGACCACGAGAGTCTTAAAGGGGAGTTAGGTGGAATCAGTATATAAAATAAGCCTGGAGCGCGATCGAGGAATTTAATAATAATCTTTCGGAGGAGTCGGTCGGAAGTGTTGACGAGATGATTATAGGTTTCGTGGAGTCTTAACGTAACAGTTCAGAGTCTTTACGGAAAATCAGATTTAGTCGGTAGTGAAATTCCGCGAATTGACTTAAAACGTACGAAGATTTAACATGTACAAATAATTGTTGAGATAAGTAACTTATATTACATTTTGTAGAACCAAAGTTCACAAACAATGTGTATAATACAATTAATATTGAGAAGTGAGAACTAAAGTTATAGTAATATATAACTTGTAAAACAATTCGGATCGAAATATGGTGTAGCATAACAGAATTATCACCTTAAAATTTAACTTAATACAACATGAATAAAGAAGAAAATGTCAATAGTGAGTGAGAAAAAATAAATGGTTAAAAAATAAACTAAAGAAGCTGATCATTAAGTCAATGAAATTTTAATAAGATTAAACTGAATAACAAAGACAACTCTTGGTCCATATATAAATAACCAACTATATAAAACCCCAGTACAACAGCAGTATACCCAGTAGGTTGGGGAGGAGTAAATGAAAAGGCAAAAGTAAAAAGTAAACAAAATATTAATAAGGGGAAATTTATTAAATTAAGAAGCAGAAAACCCCAAGATACAAAACCAACTACAAGTTAATAAGGAGCTGTAAATGAGAAAATAAATGAAACCGAATAATAAAATCAGATTCATTGAATTAATAATATAACGACATGAAACCGTAAGATAAGGAAATACTAATATAATAAGAAGGAAGAGACAAAATATGTCAAGGTTCATAAAATGAATATATAAACAAGAAAGGATATTCACTAAAACATTATGATGAATGAATATACCCAATTTTAACATAATCGAAACCAATGATATATGTCAGACCAAATAACTCATGTTACAGGATACAATACAATTAAAATAAAATTGTAAATTAAAATGTAAGCCTAATTTAAGAATAGAGTAAAAACAAACCAAAAGACTACCAATAGTGTAGAAACCAACCAAAACTTACTATAGTGTAAAAAATTGTTTAAAAGGACTACCATTAGTGTAGGAAATGTAAGGTGAAATTCCGTAATAAAAACAATGCAAGTTAGAGACTACAGTAAGTGTAGAGAATAATAAGTGACACAATATAATAACGAACAGTGTAGGAAATAGAAATAATTTAAAAAGACTACCATTAGTGTAGAGAAATACCGTATAAAAAAACCTAAGAATAACAGACAGTCTAATGACTAAGAATAGTTTTAATGATAAAAGTGTTTTAAAGATTAGGCATAATAAAAATATAATAGTTATAAGATGTTTTTATTTTATTGTTTTATCAAATTAGGTATAGTGAATACAAGAAACAGTTAATAACTGAAAGTGTTATTAGTAATAAGATGTTTTAATATGATTAAATTTGTTATAAAAGGAAACAAAAAACAAAGGACAGTCAGTGACTGAAAATATTTGTAATAATAAGATTTTTCCATTATAGTTCAATGATATATAAAAAATAAAATAAATAATAGGCATAAGATATTTTTGTTATGATTAAGTGGTATAAAAAAAATTTAGTAGAGATAAGATATTCTGTTGTATTTGAAATATTGTTCAATAATTTCCAAGTTTGTTAAGGCAGAGAAGGCAAGTAGGTAATATGAATATTGTATTATTATTAAACTGTAAACCATATAAAGAGTAATAAGGCAAAATAACTAAAAAACCCCAATAGAAAGACAAAACAGCATTTTAAACCAAAATCAACTATCATAGAGTCAAACCCAAATAAATAAATTCAATCAAACTGTATATAATGAATAGAAAATAGTCCATGCAAAACAAAGATATGAAAATGTAATCAGTACAGAAACAAATTTTAGCAAAAGTAATGACAAAAGAATAAAATTAACTTAATTTGGAAATATGTAATACTAGGCCTAAGGGGTACTCAACTCAGATAAAAAGTAAATTAATCAATATTGGAGTATTATAACAACAAATATTAACAACAAGCAATAATCATCGAGTGAGTAAAATTATTTAAAGGAAATATTAACATAAAATCACTTGTAAACCATTTAATTACTAAGATGGTAAAAAATACAAGGTCTATAATAAATATCAAAAATTGTAAATTTTAGGCTTATCTGAACTTAAAACAGACCCAGTTATATATCGAATTATGTAAAATTAGCTTAAGAATATTGCTGAATAGTTAGATTTTCATAAAATTAATAAATAATTAAGTTACAGCAATAAATAGGAAAACTTGTCATGTAATTTTATGAGTTGAAATAAAATCCAAGACATGTAAATTTGTAAAAAACAAGGGGAAGAGGAATAAGATATTTTATAAATTACCACCGAAACGACGACTTTAAGTCATCAGTCTATTGTTACTCGTGAATGTGTACAGATCAGAATTTACAGACGGAAGATCTAAAAAAATAAAACTAGTGCAAAAACATTGAAGTAAAACCTCGAAAAATGTTACAGAGGTTACAAAATGGAAAATAACACCACTACATCATAACTAACACCAAAACTGAACCAGAATAACAGTAATAGTAATATCCATTACTAGCACGAGAAATTAACTGCCATTTTGATAAAAAATTCAACGAGTATTATCTAGACACGAACTCAACAGATTTGAACACAG
Organism: Magicicada septendecula; assembly: GCA_034769895.1. Taxonomy (NCBI): domain Eukaryota; kingdom Metazoa; phylum Arthropoda; class Insecta; order Hemiptera; family Cicadidae; genus Magicicada; species Magicicada septendecula. Next base: position 306,181,673 of record CM068367.1, on the reverse strand, counting down.
AACACTGCACCAATAAACTATCACAGAACGACATCGCCGAGGAGGGAAGAACACTTCACACAATTTTCCAGAGGTACTACGACATCGCAGAGGAAGGAATACACATTTATATTTGAGGGAGCAGACCAAACATAGCATCAGCAGTGTGTAGCAGATCCGAGGTGACGGCAGCCATTTTTCATTTGCACAGCGACCAGCTTGGGCACAGCCTCCACGAGCCAGTGACATCATTCTACGAATTGGTACGAATCTTTACTTAATAATTGAGAATTTTCAGAATCCTGTTATTTTTTAGCAAATAATAATTTATATTAAAGTATTTGTAAGTATTGTATCTTGTTCCTTACCCTGTCTGACCATTTCGACAGTTAAAAGAACTCGAAATAATTAATTTTATAACATTATATTTTGTCATTTTTTTCAATCGACCTGAGCGAATCTCAACCAACGCCATAGTCGATGTGCGTAAGATTGGCGCACAAATTCAAATTTTAAGAAATAAACATCAGAATTACTCAATTACTTTGTGTTCATAATTATTTGTATTATAAATATTAGCTTTTTCTTTCTTCTAACATAATTTAGAAATATTAGAGAAATATATCAAGAAGAAGAAGAAGAGGAGCTAAGTTAGGAAAGAGAATATTTGATCCGACTACATAACAAGATTATCTCTAGTGAACAAATATTTTAAAAACACAATAACTAATTTACTCACTTGGAAGTAATTAAAAATTTACAATTAATTAATTAATCACATAGAAAAAAAAGATTTTCTATAAAACATTAATAAAAATTTTTTTATTAAAATTATAAACACAACAAAATATTTTCTTATCAACATCAATTTATTATTTATCCTTTATTTGTTTTATTACAAATTGTCTTCCAACTAAGGGGCTGAAAATAGGAATCGATAAATCAATAAAATAAGGACAATTCGTCCAGTTTCCTATTTTAGCTCGGCAGCTGTCAACAGGTCAGAAAAAGAAACAAGATGCACAGGAGGGCGACATCAAAGAAACGGCCGGTGGAGGCCGAACAGGAAATAAATATGGAGGATAAGGAAGCAACACCCGTGGAAGGTGTGGAGACGATACTACCTCCAGCAGAACCGAACAAGCCTACACCACAGGAGGAACAGTTAAAGAAATCCACCACAAAAGAAGATACAAAATTAGATAAAATGATGGAGATGTTACTCAGAGAATTCAAAACGACGAAGGAAGAATTGGATAATAAATTCGGGGATACCAATAAGAAGATTGAAGAAAACAATAAGGAAATTAAAAGTGATAACCAACGATAGAAGGAAGAATTAAGGGAGAATAGTAAGAAGATGGAGGAGAAGATGGAAGAGAATAGTAAGAAAATCGAGGAAAAGATGGAAGAAAATAGTAAGGAAATTAAGGAAGAATTGGGTAATAAAATTGGAGGTACCAGTAAGAAGATGGAGAAGAAGATGGAAGAAAACAGTAAGAAGATGGAAAGCAATAATCAACAATTAAGAGAAGAATTGAGGGAGACGAACCAAGAGAATATGAACCGATTAGATGGTAAGATGGAAGCATTAAAGGAAGAATTGTGTCAGAAGATAGCTGAAAACAATGAAACAATCAGCAAGAAAGTAGAAGAGGAAATAACGTTGATCGAACAAAAGATTACAATTTCTGACAAAAGATGGTGTCAGACGGAACGAGAAGTACAGAGTATCAAGACTGAAATAAATGCTAAGGTTACCAACATCGAAGAAACGAATAGGAAGAATTTAGAGGAATAACTAAAGGAAACACGTGAAGACTGGGAGAGAGTGCAGGACCGATTCACAGAAAAAATGTGACGGCATTGAAGCTGCTGTGACCAGTATCAACAGTCAGGTGCGACAGAATCAAACAGATATAGATCTTTTCCATAGTCGACCAACCAGCATCACCAGTTGTCCGAATAACGAAAATCGTGAAGGGATTGACTTCAGGTTTTACAAAAATAAACCTATGGAATTCCTGGCCAGAATCGAAGAGTACTTCACAAAACACAGAGGCAACCGCTGGAGAGAGAATAAAAAAGTACTGGACGAATCCTTCAAGGAGATAGCCGATAATTGGTGGATGGCGATCAGAGATGAAGTGACAGACTACCAACAATTCAAAAGGCTATTCAAGGCCAAATATTGGTCTGAATCGACACAAAATATCGCCAGAGACGGGATCTGTCACGGAAAATATAACCCATATGGAAACCAAACTCTAACAGCGTATTTCTTGGGGAAGGTGTGTGTGGCCAAACATTTAGAGCCCCGAATACCGGAAGAATGCTTGGTCAGCAATCTCTCCTACCACTATGAGAAAGATATTATCAGAGCTAGACGAAACAGTCAAATAAAAACTCTACAAGCAATGACCGAACTTTAAGAAATGTATGAGCACGAGGATTACTACCGCCAAAGTCGCAGGAGATACGAAAGGCCGGAGACAAGAAATAACACGAGTAGTACAAATAATAATAATCGGCAGAACGGCAACAACAAAAATAATTATAGTTCCGCAAACCGGAATAATGCCGAATACAATAATAACCGTCGTAATAATAATAATGCTCCTACATATAATAACAATAATAATAATAATAATATTCCCAGAAATAATAATAGTGAGGGTAACAATAGTAATAATAATAATAACCGTCCGCCTAACAACAACGGTTATTATAATAACCGTAATTATGTTCCGAATGGTCAGAGAAACCCCAACCCACCTAATAACAATTATTATGGTAACTATAACAGAAATTACCCGAATGGAGGTAATAGTAATAATTACAGGACATATCGACCCCCATATCAATTACATCAGAGCGGAAGGCAGTGGACAGAGGAGATACCAGCCTCAACGAAGGAGCCGATACTAAGAGTATGAAACCTTTCAAGGGAATCACGGAGGTAATCGTTACAGAGAGTATGAACCCAGATGCAGTTCAAGCCTGGACAATCAAAGAAGACTTCCTGTAACGGAGACCCAACAAGATGATCGTGCTGAACCAAACGAAGCAGTTTCAGGACTCCAAGTTGATGCTGCTAACAGCCTAATCCGTAATGATGCGGAGCATTTAAACGAACGGAGGCAGTAATAAACCACTATAACCCTTTACTACTCCAATCTGCTGGGTATGGAGAAGAGGTAAAATCGCGTGAAGAAAAGAAAAATTTTACTATAATATATAACAATACTTATGTATTAAAAGATATTATTTCAAATAAAATAAAGGGAGCCTATAATCAGTTATCAATCAAAAAATATATAGAGGATGAATAAAACGCCTAAATTCAAAAAATTAGTAAGGACAACTTACACCAATTATATGAAGAAACTATTAAAATAACAAAAAGAATTTGGACGAATAAAAACGCCTAAATTCAAAAATTAGTAAGGCCAAATTACAAGAATTATTTGAAAAAAAAACTATTATGAATAACAAGAATTTGGATGAATAAAAACGCCCAAATTCAAAAAGTAGTAAGGCAAGAAACTATTAAAAACATTTAAATATAAAAAGAATTTTGGAGAAAATATCTAAAGTCAAAAAATAGTAAGTACAACTCACACGAATGATGAGATATAACTATTAAATATAAAAAGATTTTTTTGTGAGAAAAAGCTACAAAATTCTAAAAGCGTAAGAACAAAATGCACTCATAATTTGAGTGAACTCTTACATAAAAGAATTTGAGAGTAAATGGAGTACAAATGTGTAAACTTTCTCAAACTCTCCAGAGACAAAGCAAAAAGAACATGTTCCAGTAAATAAAGAGAACAGCCTATATTAAACAATTGAATAATTTAATATTACCAGAAAAATATTATATTAATGAATGTTAAAAGTGTTATAAGAAGAAAGAATAGCAAATCGTCATAAAAACCAGTGTTGATAAAGAGAAAAAACCCTTAATAAACTGTCACAGCTCTAAAAACTATACTATAGTTTGTATGGTAATAGTGACTATGCTAACTATAACCACTATTATAAACAAAATAAATGAGACAATTTAAGACAAAAATGTACAGAATTTTAAATGAAAAAGAGAGAAGAAACCAGAATATTATAGAATTTAATCAAAATAACTTAACCAAACTCAAAAAGAAAATAATTTGATAAAGATGAAACAATGAAGAAGAACCAACTAAATAAAAAACCAAGTATTAAGACCAGAAACTAAAAACCCTGGTACCATGATGATAATATTGTTGTAATAACCACTATTATACTCATTGAATACCAATTGAAAAAAAAATCTATATAAATGCTAATTACTATGTAAACAGATAAAAAGATGAAATGATGAAACAATGAAATGTATATTATACCACATACCTAAACCATATAATATGGAATGAGCTTTGATAGAGAAGAAGAGTCAAGTGTATAAAAGTATTAATAGATATAAAATATTATGAAGTGAAGAATCCAAGGATGTTTATTATTAGTCAAAAGAGACTACTTTTAATGATTATTTATTTTTATGACTGGATGCAGAAAAATTCCATCAGTCTTATATTTTGAGCAGAGATGATAATTAATCTGGGCTCAGTTAAGTGAAGTATTAGACAGCAGAGATTGTAGCCGAAATGTCCCACTCTGAACTGTTCCAACTCACATGTTAGGGAATGTTAGGGAGTAAACATACAGGTGAGGAAGCACCAAATAAGAAAAGATATAAAATGATAATGTTATACACAAGATTGATGATTACTTATTAATGAAAAAAGAAGCTAATGAAGGAGATACATATCATCTGAGAGAAAGCAACTGTGGAAAAAGAAGGTATATAAAGTGGAATCACGAATAAAATATGGTAAATAAAAGAATTAATAGTAATTATTTCATCCATACTAAGAGTATGATCTGAACTAATCACTTTACAGGAGAGCATATGTAGCATAACAGAATTATCATCTTAAAATTTAACTTAATACAACATGAATAAAGAAGAAAATTTGAATAGTGAGTGAGAAAAAATAAATGGTTAAAAAATAAACTAAAGAAGCTGATCATTAAGTCGATGAAATGTTAATAAGATTAAACTGAATAACAAAGACAACTCTTGGTCCATATATAAATAACCAACTATATAAAACCCCAGTACAACAGCAGTATACCCAGTAGGTTGGGGAGGAGTAAATGAAAAGACAAAAGTAAAAAGTAAACAAAATATTAATAAGGGGAAATTTATTAAATTAAGAAGCAGAAAACCCCAAGATACAAAACCAACTACAAGTTAATAAGGAGCTGTAAATGAGAAAATAAATGAAACCGAATAATCAAATCAGATTCATTGAATTAATAATATAAGGACATGAAACCACAAGATAAGGAAATACTAATATAATAAGAAGGAAGAGACAAAATATGTCAAGGTTCATAAAATGAATATATAAACAAGAAAGGATATTCACTAAAACATTATGATGAATGAATATACCCAATTTTTACATAATCGAAACCAATGATATATGTCAGACCAAATAACTCATGTTACAGGATACAATACAATTAAAATAAAATTGTAAATTAAAATGTAAGCCTAATTTAAGAACAGAGAAAAAACAAATCAAAAGACTACCAATAGTGTAGAAACCAAACAAAACTTACCATAGTAAAAAAATTATTTAAAAGGACTACCATTAGTGTAGGAAATGTAAGGTGAAATACCGTAATAAAAACAATACAAGTTAGAGACTACAGTGAGTGTAGAGAATAATAAGTGACACAATATAATAACGAACAGTGTAGGAAATAGAAATAATTTAAAAAGACTACCATTAGTGTAGAGAAATACCGTATAAAAAAACCTAAGAATAACAGACAGTCTAATGACTAAGAATAGTTTTAATGATAAAAGTGTTTTAAAGATTAGGCATAATAAAAATATAATAGTTATAAGATGTTTTTATTTTATTGTTTTATCAAATTAGGTATAGTGAATACAAGAAACAGTTAATAACTGAAAGTGTTATTTGTAATAAGATGTTTTAATATGATTAAATTTGTTATAAAAGGAAACAAAAAACAAAGGACAGTCAGTGACTGAAAATATTTTTAATAATAAGATTTTTCCATTATAGTTCAATGATATATAAAAAATAAAATAAATAATAGGCATAAGATATTTTTGTTATGATTAAGTGATATAAAAAAAAAATTTAGTAGAGATAAGATATTCTGTTGTATTTGAAATATTGTTCAATAATTTCCAAGTTTGTTAAGGGAAAGAAGGCAAGTAGGTAATATGAATATTGTATTATTATTAAACTGTAAACCATATAAAGAGTAATAAGGCAAAATAACTAAAAAAACCCCAATAGAAAAACAAAACATCATTTTAAACCAAAATCAACTATCATAGAGTCAAACCCAAATAAATAAATTCAATCAAACTGTATATAATGAATAGAAAATAGTCCATGCAAAACAAAGATATGAAAATGTAATCAGTACAGAAACAAATATTAGCAAAAGTAATGACAAAAGAATAAAATTAACTTAATTTGGAAATATGTAATACTAGGCCTAAGGGGTACTCAACTCAGATAAAAAGTAAATTAATCAATATTGGAGTATTATAACAACAAATTATTAACAACAAGCAATAATCATGGAGTGAGTAAAATTATTTAAAGGAAATATTAACATAAAATCACTTGTAAACCATTTAATTACTAAAATGGTAAAAAATACAAGGCCTATAATAAATAACAAAAATTGCAAATTTTGGGCTTATCTGAACTTAAAACAGTCCCAGTTATATATCGAATTATGTAAAATTAGCTTAAGAATATTGCTGAATAGTTAGATTTTCATAAAATTAATAAATAATTAAGTTACAGCAATAAATAGGAAAACTTGTCATGTAATTTTATGAGTTGAAATCAAATCCAAGACATGTAAATTTGTAAAAAACAATGGGAAGTGGAATAAGACATTTTATAAATTACCACCGAAACGACGACTTTAAGTCATCAGTCTATTGTTACTCGTGAATGTGTACAGATCAGAATTTACAGACGGAAGATCTAAAAAAATAAAAATAGTCCAAAAACTTTGAAGTACAACCTCGAAAAATTTTACAGAGGTTACAAAATGGAAAATAACACCACTACATCATAACTAACACCAAAACTGAACCAGAATAACAGTAATAGTAATATCCATTACTAGCACGAGAAATCAACTGCCATTTTGATAAAAAATTCAACGAGTATTATCTGGACACGAACTCAACAGATCTGAACACAGAACACTGCACCAATAAACTATCACAAAACGACATCGCCGAGGAGGGAAGAACACTTCACACAATTTTCCAGAGGTACTACGACACCGCAGAGGAAGGAATACACATTTATATTTGAGGGAGCAGACCAAACATAGCATCAGCAGTGTGTAGCAGATCCGAGGTGACGGCAGCCATTTTTCATTTGCACAGCGACCAGCTTGGGCACAGCCTCCACGAGCCAGTGACATCATTCTACGAATTGGTACGAATCTTTACTTAATAATTGAGAATTTTCAGAATCCTGTTATTTTTTAGCAAATAATAATTTATATTAAAGTATTTGTAAGTATTGTATCTTGTTCCTTACCCTGTCTGACCATTTCGACAGTTAAAAGAACTCGAAATAATTAATTTTATAACATTATAATTTGTCATTTTTTTCAATCGCCCTGAGCGAATCATAACCAATGCCATAGTCGATGTGCGTAAGATTGGCGCACAAATTCAAATTTTAAGAAATAAACGTCAGAATTACTCAATTACTTTTTGTTCATAATTATTTGTATGATAAATATTAGCTTTTTCTTTCTTCTAACATAATTTAGAAATATTAGAGAAATATATCAAGAAGAAGAAGAAGAAGAGGAGCTAAGTTAGGAAAGAGAATATTTGATCCGACTACATAACAAGATTATCTCTAGTGAACAAATATTTTAAAAACACAATAACTAATTTACTCACTTGGAAGTAATTAAAAATTTACAATTAATTAATTAATCACATAGAAAAAAAAGATTTTCTATAAAACATTAATAAAAATTTTTTTATTAAAATTATAAACACAACAAAATATTTTCTTATCAACATAATAAATTTAATTATTTATTTGTAATTAGGTTTAATTACAATGTGTTCGAAAACAGGCGTGTGAAATTTATAACTCATGTAACAAGAATAAAATTATCACTAGTAATCGGTAATTATTTATTGGAACGTCGGAAGATGACGGAGTGTCTTAATCAGAGTGTAGTGATCAAAAAATTGTTCAACGTATCAGGCACTACGAGAATAAACCACGATATGATTAGCGCATCTACACTTTCATGGCAGAGCTAGGGAGTTAAAGATAATCAACGCAGTTCTACACGCCGCAGTTCGGATAACGTACCAAGAGTAAATTTTATGCATTAATTAATATTTTGTTAAAACACCTGTCTGTCCCACTCAAAGAACCTACGTATATAAATATGGCATACTTAAAAAACTCACGTATGTCTTATTAAAGATAATCTTCATATACTAAACATGAATCCATTTCTATATAAAATATGTGTAACATGGTATTTAATAGAGATACGTTAAATTTTATCTTGATATAGAGATCTTAGAATGAATGTCTATTGAGATAAATCATGATATTAAATTAACAAATGATCATAAAATGTTAAATCATATGGAATTAATATGAATGCCAAGTATAGTAATAATAATAAATGCAACAATTATATTGATAAATGTTTATGCGTTTTCGTTATTTAATAACTACTTGTGGGATGATACAGCAATTAGTATTCTTGAGCATATAAGATTTCTTTGTACTCATCACGCATAAATAACTCAACACAATTACAATTAACTTCAGTAGTCTTCATTGTAACTTTAATTACGGTTGCTAGATTAAAAAACGTAATCTATTAATTAACAATATAATTAATGACAACGAGTAATAAAAACAGTTTAACGTTATATTTGGCGCTTCAATAGCTGGCTTTAAGAAGGTAATATCTAGCAAACGTAAATTAGAGTTATAAGTTGGGAATTAGACGTGTTTCTGAAATGTTTGTACCAAAAGTGCTTACAGCTAACCAAAAAGATCCCCGGGTGTCAGTCGCTCAAGACCTGCTTGAATGTGTTAAAAACGATAACAACTTCATTAAATCGATCATAGCGGGTGATGAATCATGGGTTTATGGGTACAATACAAAAACTAAGGCCCAGTCTTCAGTGTGAAAGACGCCAAATTCTCCAAGACCAAAAAAGGCAAAACAGAGCCGAAGCAAAGTCAAGATCATGCTCACAGTTTTCTTTTATCACAAGGGGATTGTTCATCATGAATTTGCTCCACCAGGCCAAACTGTAAATTAGGATTACTACATTTCTGTTTTGAGGCGATTGAGGGATGAAATTCTACGAAAAAGGGTCACAGTTTCATAAGAGCGGTGAATGGTGGCTTCAACACGACAATGCACCCGCCCACACGTCACATGCTGTTCAGCATTTTCTTGCAGGACCCTCCATATTCGCCAGATCTGAGATCTTCAAGAGAAGAAGAGTGAGAGAGAGAGAGAGAGAGAGAGAGAGAGAGAGAGAGAGAGAGAGTGAGAGGGGGACGATAAAGTGGGGAAGATAATTATGTATAGAATAATTGAAAACAAATAAAACTCCAAAAATATATCCAATTTAAATTAGTGAATAAATTGAAGTGAACATAAACAGCTTATTAAGTGTTACAAAAATTTGGAAGTAATCCATTTCAATTGATTTAAATAAAAATTGTTTTTATCTAACGTCTGTAAAAGGTCAGTATTTCCAGTTAAATGGTTGTGCCACTTAGTTCTAAACGTGAGAGGTTTCCTTGAATTTATTTAAAGTTTCACTAACTTAAATGTCTTTTAAATATATTGTTACGTCATACGGAACGTTCTCGTGCGTTCGATGGTGTTGTTCTACAAGCTCCTCGACTAGCCCTGCCGATGTGTTTCTGCCAAGGTCAGTGTTGAATTATCCTCTAGAATGTTTGAGTGCTTGTTAGGGATGCATATTGTGGAACCCTGCAGGCTATAAATAGATCACACCTGTCGCTTAGTTTTCAGTATAGTTATGGCGATTACTCAGTGCGTCTGTTAGTGAACAGTGATTATTGTGCGGGACTCTATTAGTTGACATTATTATTGCGTGTGGACAAATTTAATTCCAATTATTGTACGAGTATAACCTAGTTGAATAACTTGTTGATTACAAACTGTTAATCGTGATCATTGAAGATGGTTATTAGTGACTTAATTGGTGTCTTGTATTTTATTCCACTGTACCATAGACGATCAGTGAGACCGTCGTAACAATATGATTTAGGCATTACTTCTATTTTGGTGGATTCTTACCGTGACGTATTACAGCAGATTGCTAACGTAGGGTTTTTAAGGTCCTACGGTGGTTCCTGTGGGTACGAAGTTTCCAAAGAGAATTCCAATATGAAGTATATGGGTCATTACCAATATTTCAGTGTACAGGTTCAATTGGTTGACGGTCACGGTAACCCCCCATAAAATAAGTATACAATAACATACCACACCATACCATTCCATAGGTTATGGATATTGTCGGTTTTCTATTTAGCTTTCTCTACGCCTTCTTTTCAGACTGCCTATTTAACAAAATGGGTTTAAGAGAGAGAAAGAACGAATGGAGAATAAGAGAGGATTAAATTATTCCATAACAAATAGTCTTACTACTCCTAGTACGGTTAGTAAATGTTATATAAGTACAGATAGAGTTTCTAATAATTACAAATTCAAAAAATAATTTTTTTTTCATCGCAAAATATTTACATATATTCCAAAAATATGTGTCTCTATCCTTGCTGTATAAAGCTTAATATATATGGTAAGAGACATTGCAGTCATTTTTTAAATTTAATAACAATTTATTATTAATAATTACGCATCTTTTTACATTTTGACCACAGAGTTACGATATCGCCGCTGTTTGAAAACGTACGGAATCTTGCATAAAAATGGAGTCTTATATCTGACGAGGGATGACTTTGAATACAGTCGAACAGCCTCTTGAAATATAAGAAAAATTCTTATTTATAATTGACACAAAAATATATTAATATTTTATATAGTTTCATATTTAAGTATAGGTAAAAAAGGGAGAGGGAAAGAGAGAGGGGAATATACAGAGAGAATGTGTGTGTTGTTATGCGGAAAGGTGAATGCATGAATACTGTGAGGTAAAGAACACTAAAAAATCCGTTTCTAACACCTTTTTAAAGAGCAGATTTGTAGCCGGCGTGTTTTTGACGTGAAATAATTCTGCCACTTCAGCATCGCTCAGAATTCAAGGTCCACTCAACCATACTCCTTTATATCCAAAACTCAGGTTCTCCTCTGTTCATTTCTGATTCTTTCTCATTTTATATTTTCCTACAAATATTTTTAAAGAAGCTTCAAAACATTCAGAGGAAAATAAAAGTGAATAGTTACACTTAGAACTAAAGCGTGCATGAAAAATTTTCAAAATAGTTAATTTTGGTCCATTTTCATGGTCACTGGGATTAACAGTGTTTCGTCGGTGCATTTAAAATTTCGCTGTTTTTACATTCATCATTATGTGTAGCTTATTATATTATTGTCTGATAGAATGTATATGAGTATCACAGACTCGGTCAATACACGTAGCAGATAAATCGGTATAAGCCTATTAGAAGGACCCAAACCGTTCGTCTCTAGATATAAACGGGTTTTGAAATTTGCACGTAATACGAATAAAAAAACTCATCGCACTTATTAAATGTCGTTTTGTTTTCGGTGCCTTTTGGGGTATACATATATTTTATCACGTAGGTAAATAAGGGAAGAAAATAGTTATTTCAAGTGTGGAACACATGTTTAAGGGGTTGTGTATGTATTCCAGTATGCTGATATGTTATTAGTAGTACCAATACTAAGAATATGGACTAGACTAGAACAAATAGACTACTAGTCTGAGTAAGTAAGAAATACTATAACTATTTGGATAGTGGAAAATTTTGAAGCAAACCTTCCGCGAATTTCGCTTCTAACGGTTATTTTTATTAAATAAATCCGAGCTAATAGGGAAATTGTACTGTTAGGAATGTGACCGATGATCCCATATGAGATCTGTTGTGTTTATTGTTTCACTACTTATGTGGATTTCTCATAATTTTTCATAGGGTGTGACTTTCCGGTCACTGAATTGATAGGTAATAAATGAACCACACTCGGTTAAAACAAACCAATTTTTATTAACCATATATTATATTAACCACAATTATATTTCATTGTAATTTATTTTCAAATACAATAATATATTATTACGTCGGTCAATCTGATCGCCGTATGGTAGAGTAAAAACAAATCTTCACACCTATGAAATCACTAATAACCAGCTTTAAATATCACAATTAATACTTTTTAATCAACAAATTAGTGTCTTACAACAATTCAAGTAAAATTTGTCCACACGCAGTAATAAGGTCAACTGTAAAGAATTCCGCACTAATAACACACAATCACTTGATATCACTTGACAAATCGCCCAACATAAACTGAATTCTATGCGGCAGATGTTGGCTATTTATAGTCTGCAGGGTTCCATAGTATGCGTTCTTAACAAGTACTCGAAAATTCTAGAGGATATTTCAGCGCGGCCTTAGCGGAAACAAGGACGTACTGGGCTAAGCGAGAAATGCGAAGAACAACGTTCTCCATAGTACCAGAATGTTCCATATTGCGTAACAATATTAACATTAGTTTACAATACACAGTAATAATCGCAAAAGTTAATAATTTTAGTAAAATTCAGTCAAAATCAGTAAAAATACTTACTGTAACATTTCTGCCCAAATAAAAACACTTTTGGATTACACCCAAAAAAGGACAGCGTATTTATGTTTACCAATTTTCAATATTTTGGAATTAGTAATTTTTCATGGAAATTACTGTTGTTTTACAATCCGATTTTCATCGCATACACATTGACATGCAGGAAGGCAATGTATACGCAATGCACATCTTGAAGTTGGCAACTTGCTTTAGTGGCAACACAGTAAAGGTCTTAACATAGATACGACATAGTACCTACGATAAAATTATTTTCTTTAGATTGCATCCTGTTGCTTTGTTTTGTTTTGAGATACGACGATAATATTCTATCCGATAATACGCATAATGCCATTAGGCGTTAATTGTAACATCGCAAAGAATGTATTGTTCATACTGTAAGGGTAATTTTAACTGTAGCCTACTTAATTTAAAATAACCGTAGCTAATCTGAGTGAAATTTAGCCGTTTTTGTTTCTGTTATTTAAAGAACTTTAGTACTTAAGATATTTGGGCAGTCTAATACAGCGATGTGCTTAAACTACTGCCCTGAAGAAAAAGGGCGTCAGAAACGGGAAGTTAGAGAGCTGTACCTTGACAATAAACATTGTAGGTACCTCCGATTCCAAAAAAAGTGTGTAAGAATGGTTAAGAGAAAGAAAAAACAAAAGTTATAAACGGTAATGCTTTTAGGATTAGCAGTTTCCGTTTATTATATCTGTGTGTGTGTGTGTGTGTGTGTGTGTGTGTGTGTGTGTGTGTGTGTGTGTGTGTGTGTGTGTGTGTGTGTGTGTGTGTGTGTGTGTGTGTGTGTGTGTGTGTGTGTGTGTGTGTGTGTGTGTGTGTGTGTTTATAGACCTTTAACGTATTTTGAAACACACTTTCGTGCATTTTTTCGGCAGCTCTTATTGTCCGAAGGAGTTGTCCTCGAAAAACAAATCGTTAAAGCTATTATATATTTTAATTTTGTTAAATTCAATAATTCCGTTACTATATTTTCTGTTTTCAGTTATATTTTTAATTCCTTAGGAGAGTGCATTATTTTTGAAACTCCAAAATGAATAAGTAATTTGTGTTACTAACCAAATTTCATATTAACAACTGACTGTTACGCTAGTAATTTGAATACAAAAACGTAAGAGACATTTTACGAGTCTCATGTTACAGACAGGCAAAAGATTAGTGCCAAACGCAGACAGATAAACTCTTAGTCTGTAACTTTTTTTACAAAAACCTTCGACTGTTCTCTGTAACTGCGTAATATTTAATTAAGCGGCCGAATCAACAAATCAAACTCTAAGTAAATTAACTATGTCTGTTGTCTAATCAATGAACTGGAGTAGACTTACCAAAAGTAATTAAAGACCTAGAAAGTACTACACATGACTAGTTTAATTATTGCTCTGTTGTATATGATACTTTCCATGTACGTATCCTGTTCCTTCGTTAGTAATTGGATCTGAGCGTACTTGCGGGCGTAAAGTAAACCTGTTTCTTGAACAGTTAGTTTCAGTGATTTCACCAGATATAATCGTGAGATAATAACACAGAAGTACATTTTTAGCAAGTAACTAAATTTACTAAATTTGGCTGTGTGAAGACGGAAACAGAAGAATTGTTAATCTGATGAAAAATTTTGTATCGCGTGTTAAGTAGAAGCTTTTGTTTGTCAACCCATAATAAATGTTTATTGGCAATATAACTTGTACAACATCTCTGTATGATGTCAGACTATAGGATTACTTCAAAAAGAGCAATATTTACACTGCGTAACTTTGAAAACCATTGAACTTTGAAACAAGACACACATGTAGCAAAGATTCAACAGAAGAAATTCATCCGATTAGTTTAAAATGTCAAATGATAATGCAGAGCAGTGCTGTCTAGTTCAAATGGAATTGGTGCATTTAATATGTAGGCCTATAGACCTACATGAAGCCATTCTTAGATTTACGTGAAGATAAAATTATAGGATACACCAAGTTCATTAGGCAAAGTTAACTTCATTATTATTGCTAAAGTAGTGATTCAGTTCTTTATAAAAAAATATTCATGAATGTGAACGCTGTCAAATTCTTTACAATATTATTACACATGGTTGTTCCAGACTAAATTTTTATATAATCTGTTTTATTTTATATTACACAACATACAAGAGACTACACATACAAAATCGCAAATCAATCGCACATTAAATTGTATAGCGTTGTGTCTTTCAAAGAACTGAAAACATCATGACTCATGTTCCAATGTATGCAAAAGAAAACGGGAATACAGTACAACAAACTCTGAACACGATATCATCTTATCAAAAAAGGAAAATGGGATAAAGTCAGTCTTTTCCAATAGTCCTCTTCAGACAGAAGAAAGTAAACACTGGAACAGATAATTAAGAGAAGACAGCATTGACCCTCTTTGAAGGGTTAAACTCACAATACGTAAATAACTAGAGCTGACTGGTTAATAAAATTAAGTTTCAAAAGACCATTATCAACTTAATTAAATTTGTTTCTGAACTGTATTAATCTTGTAAAAGCGTTAAAATTCAAATAACTCTCTTCTACTTAATAATTTGATTAGTTTCCAGTTATCTAGAGACAGACAAGTTACGAAAAACTTTAATTCGAAGAATTACTATATTAACCTGCATTTTTTGTCCGTTCACTTCAAACATTTCTTTGGAACCACGCTAGAGAGGAATTATTATTTTCCTAATAAATAGCAGTCTATGCGTAAATACCCTTAATTGATGCCAAACAGCTAACGTTTTCACGACTAAAAATATGAAAGTTTTTAAAATATCCTCCCTGTTGGAAAACAAGATAGCCGATATCCTTTTTTTATGTTTTGTTGTCATATGTAAGTTTTCATGTATATAAACTGTAAACAGCCTAAAGGTAAATAAAAAATAAATGTGTATCGGTATTTATAAATATTACATGCGTTGAACAATATTATAAAGTTATATAAACATATTTATTTATTTATATAGTTATATCATATTGGATACACACATGTAACCAATATGTGTTTGTATATTATATTGTTACGACGGTCTACTTGGTCGTCGTATGGTACAGTGGTAAACAAAATACAAGACACCATTTAAATCACTAATCACCAGCTTTAATTAACACAATTAAACAGTTTATAATTATCTCGTACAATATTTCCAGTTAGATTGGTCCACACGCAATAACAATGTCTATTAATAGAGTTTCACACAATACTACTTCACTCCGATAAACACTCAATCCGCACTAGCGAAAATCGCTCACGTAACTGAAGTGACAATCCGGCTGCTATGGCTTTATATAGGACCCGCAGAGGTGCAGTACAGCTTTGCCTCCTTACTGCACGCCAGCGGCTTAATGCGTATCTCTAAGTGTTCTTGGAACTCACTAGAACCACCTACGTGAATGACGCAACACAAGCAAGACTTGTGCGGTGGGGGGGAGTGGAGAACGTTCTGGATTGTCAGGTACGCTTCTTGTAACAATATGTTAGTGTAGTGTGTAGTGCTATATAATGTGTGTATATGGTACTCACAAAAGTATATTATGTAAGCACCATAAGTTACTCTGTTACAATACCGTTATAGAACTTGGGAAAAGATCTAATACAATTATACTATCTTGCACTGTATGTTGTAGCATGATTATGGGATGAAACAAATCTTGAAACGTTGCATAAAAACTACTTTTATATTACTAGCGGAACTCAATACTAACTTCAAACTATAATTACTACTGCCGATAAATAATATTCTTATATTTATCTAGTTATTTAATTACGTATTTGTTTGGTTGTATGAACTTTCAATTATACAAAAATCAATAAAAATAAGAAAATATTCTTTTGTAATATACATTGTAACGGTACATATTTGCATATTCACCCAGGGCAATATATTTGTATGTAATTAATGGAGAAACTAACAGAAATAATTTTAAGTGATATGAGCGTGAACAGACAGGCGAGAAACAATCCGTGTTCTGTCGTTTTGAACCCTCTCGATTTTAAGCCCTGTGTGTGTTCTACCGGCTCATACCTGTTTTATACTACGAAAGGGGATGTCTCTGTTTACATGTGTATTTTAGGTGTGTTAGTGAACGCTGGTTCAGACATGAACGAATGAGAATAATTAAATATGATTATTTAATATAATTGGCATGTTAAAAAATACCTATCGCGAATCACACAATACAATTGGAAGACATGTACATCGACGCATGAATTGTCGCAAATTTATTACGAAGTGGGCGGAAATAACTGAGTTATGTGAACTAAAATTAATTACTACTGTAATTAACAATTAATAAACAATTAAGTTATATGCACACGACGAGTGAAAAACCGTGCATTTCATGCAAATACTGTTTACAGAGTAACTGTGTAGCTTTTGCAAAAACATGTAAAAAGGATGTTTGTAAAAGTGATGGTATAGAGGTTTCACCCTAGTTTAACAGGTCCATACCTGACATGTCGATTTACACCAGACCGTAACGAGGGACAGACGCTAATAATCTACTCACTGGGACACTATGTAGCTCTGCTTCGCAACATAGACTCGTTATCATAAACATGATCATCAAACCGTAAACACGACATACAACGATTGACGGAGGAGTACCAGAAACATCATCATACAGTAGTAAGACAAACAATTGACTATCTACGTGAGAGTTGTGGAATCAGCACTGCTTCATTATTATCATCATTATCGTCCACGGGCTGCATGCACGCACACACACACAAGACTTCGCAGCGGTAATACATCAGTATACGCAGGTGAAAAAGAAATATGCGATTTTTGTTGCAAGTAAATTTCTATTTAATTAAAAATGGATGGACTATTGTAAATAATAATTCTTCTTAATTGAAGTCAACTTTTAAAGTTCTATTTAATAAATACAATAATACGGTCTAAATAAATACACTAATAAATGTTTAAAAACCTTTAATGATTCAAATTTGATATTTATTTATATGATTCAACATTTATAAAATTTAACACCAAGTAAATTAAATAGTTTAAAAATTGTTGTATCCTATATATATACATATATAGTAATTTTAAAATTTATGTTTATATTACCTCAAGATGAAGATGAGAGCACGGGAGCCCTCGAAACATGTTCCGAATAGGAAAAATATAACATCTTGAGGTAATATAAACATACATTTTAAAATTAATTTATATATACTGTATCAAGAAACGAACTGTAGCAGAAAGTGATTGAATATATATATAGATATATATATATATATATATATATATATATATTTTATGTTTTGAAGTCTGTATGTAATTCTTGTGTATACAAATAAGATGTATAATATGTTTTCACTGTAGATACATACAAGGAGAATTATTTTAAATTCCTATTTTTGACTTTTAATATTTTGTTGATTTTTTAAAAATAATAATTATAAAAATTTTATCTTACAGTATTTAATTTATGTTATTACACCAAAGACACAAAATCCTACTACCTAGCCGGTGGTTTGAACAATAGAGTTGCGTTCGGTATTAAAGCAGATTGCATTCGGTATTAAAACAAATTTGTATTCATAATAATTGTAATGTTGAAACACACATATATAAGTGTGTGTGTGTGTGTGCGCGCGCGCGCGCGTGTGTGTAAATAGAAAACAGAAACTTTTTATTAAAAGCGAGTACATAATTTTGTATATACTGACGTTGGAGGAGACAGTTTTGATTCAAGCTTAAAATAACAACTTTTAAAAAACAAACATATATTACGCGTATTTATACTGATTTTCTAAATGTTACAATGCTGACGCAGTAAATAAAAGAAAAGATCCTCATGTAGCGATTAGTCAAGAAACACAGTATTCTATAGGCTGTCCTAAATATAATTTCAATAGTGGTTTAATGAATTACACTGTTACCAGGTTTCGTTGCCAGGCAATAGTGCATTCCACACACTCACGGCGTTTGAAGTAGATATAACCCGAGCAATGACCTAATTTACACAGAATGAACCGTTTTTATAGAGGGACTACAAATTGTACAAATTTATTGGTGTTTTACTTATGGTAAAATTGTTTATTTGTCAGCAGTTACCTAGTGTAGTATCACTTTGTCCTTTATGTGAAAATAACGCGAAATTTATCAGGAATAAACATATTATAAATAATTGTGCATAGAGTCAAAACCAAGTAGAATATCTGAATTTATATTAAAAGTAACTTCAGTCTATTTACCACCAGTTTCACGCTCACAAGCTGTCTGTCTCAAGAAATAAAAAAACAAATTTTAGGCAACAAATAAAAGTTTTAATGGACACACTGATGGCATTAATTAATTACAGAAATAAAATATCGGTATGGAGAACCATACATGACTTCCATATTCTAAGATTTATATTTAAAATCATTTTCAGCCAAACAGCCAGGGAAGGAATTTTAACAAAAAAATACTTCTTTGTTGCCAATAACGTAGTACACATATAAAAAAAAATTATCCCCTCCCCCTTCAACTATAATTTTGATTTATAGAAAATTACCCCCAGCCCGTTCAACTAGCCTCTTCATTTATAGATATTTCATCTACGTTTCTACAGTGGATTATTAAGATCTTATCAGGATACTTTATCAAAATTAAGTACTTTACTCATGTTACAACAAAAAATGTTTCAGGTAAACTGCCCTTTCCCCGTAACCGATCTTCACCAAAATCAACAGACGTTGAGTTCTCTATAGCTCAGGCACATATGTAAAAAATTATTTGATTCTGTTTGAATTTACGGCAGTTATGGTTCGTCATATAAAAAATTACCCATGTTAAAACATAAAACATGAGATTTATAAAACATATCTAAGATTTATATTTAAAATCATTTTTGAAATAAAATATTTTCATAGAACCTACTAACGCTGGGGAAATCTGAGGAGCCAATCAGAGTTGGGCCTACCTGTCACTCTGCTGAATTTGGTGGAAAGCCCTGTCACTGTCGTCAAGTCCCCACCTCAATGAAGAACCCATTGTTTTATAAAAATATATTTAAATTTTGAAAACTGAAAATTCTTTTCTTGTAAATATTTATATTTTATAATCAAAATGACTTTATTTTTGTTACCTGGCAACAAAATTATTTTATTTTCAACAATTACCATTGTTTCAAAAAGTTTAAATAAATTTTCAAGTACTTTACTCTTGTTAAAACGTAAAAGGTTGCAGGTAAACTACCCCTTCCCCTTAACCGATCTTCACCAAAATCGAAACTCCTTGAGACCTCTACAATACAGGGACGTATGCAAAAAATTATTTGATTCTGTTTGAATTTGCGGCAGTTATGCTTTGCCATAGAAAAAAAAACGTTGCAGGTAAACTACCCCTTCCCCTCAACCGATCTTCACCAAAAACAACAAGTCTTGAGTACTCTACAAGTCAGAGCTGTATGCAGAAAATTATTTGATTCTGTTTGAATTTGCGGCTGTTATCGTTTGCCATATAAAATACCCTTGTTACAAAAACGTTGTAGGTAAACTACCCCTTTCCCTTAACCGATCTTCACCAAAAACAATAGGTCTTGAGAAATCTACAATTCAGGGCTGTATGCGAAAAATTATTTGATTCTGTTTGAATTTGCGGCTGTTATCGTTTGCCAAAAAAAAAATTTCCCTTGATAAAAAAAAACCGTTGCCGGTAAACTACCCCTTTCCCTCAACCGATCTTCACCAAAAACAATAGGTCTTGAGTACTCTACAAATCAGCGCTGTATGCAGAAAATTATTTGATTCTGTTTGAATTTGCGGCTGTTATCGTTTGCCAAAAAAAAAAAATTCTCTTGATAAAAAAAACCGTTGCCGGTCAACTACCCCTTTCCCTCAACCGATCTTCACCAAAAACAACAGGTCGCGAGTACTCTACAAATCAGGGCTGTATGCAAAAATTATTTGATTCTGTTTGAATTTGCGGCAGTTATCGTTTGCCATAGAAAAAAAATCTACAGACAGGCACACAGACAGACAGACACACACACAGACACTTTTCGGAAAACGACTTTTTTTCATGTTTTGAGTGTAGTACAATCAGAATCTGCAATAATCTCGAACACGATTTTTTTTGCCATCACCATACTTCCATTCCTTAAGGAATATGGAAGTAAACACAATAGGTATTGAGAACTCTACAATTCAGGGTTGTATGCGAAACATTATTTGATTTTGTTTGAATTTGCGGCTATCGTCTGCCAAAAAAAAAAAAAAATTTCCCTTGATAAAAAAAATCGTTGCAGGTAAACTACCCCTTCCCCTCAACCGATCTTCACCAAAAACAATAGGTCGCGAGTACTCTACAAATCAGGGCTGTATGCAAAAAATTATTTGATTCTGTTTGAATTTGCGGCTGTTATCGTTTGCCATAGAAAATACCCTTGTTAAAAAAACGTTGTAGGTAAACTACCCCCTTCCCTTAACCGATCTTCACCAAAAACAATAGGTCTTGAGAACTCTACAATTTATGGCTGTATGCAAATAATCTTTTGATTCTGTTTGAATTTGCGGCTGTTATCGTTTGCCATAGGATATACCCTTGTTAAAACATAAAACGTTACTGGTAAACTACCCCTTTCCCTTAACCGATCTTCACCAGAAACAATAGGTCTTGAGAACTCTACAATTCAGGGCTGTATGCGAAACATTATTTGATTCTGTTTGAATTTGCGGCTGTTATCGTTTGCCAAAAAAAAAAATTTCCCTTGATAAAAAAAACCGTTGCAGGCAAACTACCCCTTTCCCTCAACCGATCTTCACCAAAAACAATAGGTCGCGAGTCCCCTACAAATCAGGGCTGTATGCAAAAAATTATTTGATTCTGTTTGAATTTGCGTGAGTTATCGTTTGCCATAGAAAAAAAATCTACAGACACACACACAGACAGACACACACACAGACACACACACAGACACTTTTCGGAAAACGACTTTTTTCATGTTTTGAGTGTAGTAGAATCAGAATCTGCAATAATCTCGAACACGATTTTTTTACTTCCATATTTCCTTAAGGAATGGAAGTATGGTGATGGCAAAAAAAATCGTGTTCGAGATTATTGCAGATTCTGATTCTACTGCACTCAAAACATGAAAAAAATCGTTTTCCGAAAAGTGTCTGTGTGTGTGTCTGTGTGTCTGTGTGTCTGTCTGTGTGTCTGTAGATTTTTTTTCTATGGCAAACGATAACTGCCGCAAATTCAAACAGAATCAAATAATTTTTTGCATGCAGCCCTGATTTGTAGAGGACTCGCGACCTGTTGTTTTTGGTGAAGATCGGTTGATGGAAAGGGGTAGTTTACCTGCAACGGTTTTTTTTAATCAAGGGAAATTTTTTTTTTTTGGCAAACGATAACAGCCGCAAATTCAAACAGAATCAAATAATGTTTCGTATACAGCCCTGAATTGTAGAGTTCTCAAGACCTTTTGTTTTTGGTTAAGATCGGTTAAGGGAAAGGGGTAGTTTACTTGTAACGTTTTATGTTTTAACAAGGGTATTTCCTATGGCAAACGATAACAGCCGCAAATTCAAACAGAATCAAAAGATTATTTGCATACAGCCCTAAATTGTAGTTTTCTCAAGACCTACTGTTTTTGGTGAAGATCGGTTAAGGGAAAGGGGTAGTTTACCTACAACGTTTTTTTAACAAGGGTATTTTTTATGGCAAACGATAACAGCCGCAAATTAAAACGGAATCACATAATTTTCTGCATACAGGCCTGGTTTGTAGAGTACTCAAGACCTATTGTTTTTGGTAAAGATCGGTTAAGGGGAAGGGGTAGTTTACCTGCAACGTTTTTTATCAAGCGTATTTTCTATGGCAAACGATAACTGCCGCAAATTCAAACAGAATCAAATAATTTTTTGCATACTGCCCTAATTTGTAGAGGACTCGCGACTTGTTGTTTTTGGTAAAGATCGGTTGAGGGGAAGGGGTAGTTTACCGGCAACGGTTTTTTTTATCAAGGGAATTTTTTTTTTTGGCAAACGATAACAGCTGCAAATTCAAACAGACTTAAATAATGTTTCGTATACAGCCCTGAATTGTAGAGTTTTCACGACCTATTGTTTTTGGTGAAGATCGGTTAAGGGAAAGGGGTAGTTTACCTGTAACGTTTTATGTTTTAACAAGGGTATTTCCTATGGCAAACGATAACAGCCGCAAATTCAAACAGAATCAAATAATGTTTTGCATACAGCCCTGATTTGTGTAGAGTACTCAAGACCTATTGTTTTTGGTGAAGATCGGTTAAGGGGAAGGGGTAGTTTACCTGCACCGTTTTTTTATCAAGCGTATTTTCTATGGCAAACGATAACAGCCGCAAATTCAAACAGAATCAAATAATTTTTTGCATACATCCCTGAATTGTAGAGGTCTCAAGGACTTTCGATTTTGGTGAAGATCGGTTAAGGGGAAGGGGTAGTTTACCTGCAACCTTTTACGTTTTAACAAGAGTAAAGTACTTGCAAATTTATTTAAACTTTTTGAAACAATGGTAATTGTTAAAAATAAAATAATTTTGTTGCCAGGCAATAAAATTAAAATTTTTTAATTTTAATGTAATATAATATTTTTCATTTAATACGGCAATAAAAAGGCAGGTAAGACACAAACACACAATTCACGTTATTTCTGGCCTCACTCATGTTTATTTTCTTACGTTTGCATGCTTTTTAAATGGAAAGTGCCGAAACCGACACCAACATAACGCGTGCAAGCCGAAAAAATGGACATCAATTTGCTTACTGGCGAAGCTAGTAGTTAATGAATGGGTAGGCAAAAATCTTATCTTAAATTTTTTTTAAGGAATCACTAAAAGGACGGTGGGTCAAATCGGACGCTGAGGTAAGTTTGCTGTAACCGAATGGTTCCACAAACAGCCGTAAGAATTTTACTAGCAGGGAATCTACAGGTTAGCACAACAGTGGAACTCATGTCTTAATGTTATTGGAGACTTCTTTTAAAATCGTTGAATAAAAATGCTTTACAGCTCTATACGTGTGTCTATTGAACAATCCTTGTGTTAGTCATACACAATAATACAACTGATTGAACTTCAAATTTTTAAACTTGGTTAGTTTCTATATATATGTTTAATGTTACAAATAATTCAAATAACAATCTTGATCATCTGTTAGTTCAGCGGAATAACAGTGACACTTTTAATAACCGCATAAAATAAACACTTAGAAACAACACAGGCGCTTTAACTTAACTGTTTGGACCACAGAAGTGAGGCATGCCTCAACGCTCTATGTGTACAGCGCGGGACAATCCCCCCTCCCTACACTTCCCTATCACACCACTACATTGCTTACATACGATGTATACAAAAAACGCTGAGGCAAGTTCAGGTTGCCTCATTCGCTTTAAACGAACTATGCCGAATCTCACCTGTCACCATCTAGCGGTCGCTCAATAAAGCAGGTTTCGGTTTAATAAATTTGACAGTCACAGTAACAATGTATAATCTTTACGTTATGTAGTTCATACGTATTTATAATTTTTATTCTACAGAATTTGTTAGGGTAGGCATTGCCTCAATTGCCTCCATGTAACTTCGCCACTGATATATATGTGTACAACGTTATCGGCAACAAAGAAGTAGTTTTTGTTAAAATTCCTTCCCGGGATATTTGGCCGTAATCCAATGTTTTCTACAAAACCAGACATTTCGGCAATGCCATCGACTTCCATCATCAGTGAAAATCGAGTGCGATAACGTGAGGTGGTATACGTTAGTGACCACAGTACTGTGGTTAAGGCTGAAGCAGTAAGTAGAAAGAAGTAGTTTCTATGGTAATATTTCATTTCGAAAATGATTTTAAATATAAATCTTAGAATATGGAAGTCATGTATGGTTCTCCATACCGATATTTTCCCATCACCATACTTCCATTCCTTAAGGAATATGGAAGTAAAATTAATACAATCTGTATTTATTGCGTTTTGGTTATTACAATTTATCCATAACAAAGAATACTTATTAACTTATAAATAAAACACGAAAAAAATTACTTTATAGATCTTATATTAGGTCAGCTGTCACGGTTTGAAACGTTGCTCTATCTTGCTCTAACTACAAGTAAACAACCATTTCTAAAATATTTTTTTGTGAATAAGATAATTGTGTTACAGACATATATGTACAACATAGCATGTAGGACTTCAGTACAATTTAAAACTCTTTAAAATTTGTACTTTACATTTAATATCACTGGCAACATTACAAAACACAACAGAAGTATAGGGTAAACACGTGGGTGAGAGAGAGCGCGGCAGTTCCTATAAGAGCAAATAGTAAAACAAACCTGAGACGCACTAAAGTGGTGTCTAGTAAGAATAGCACACGTTTGCATGTTTCTGAAGTATCCGGCACATTAGAGTCCCAACACTGTCCCTAAACCTTCACCGTCATAGCAGACATAGTGATGGGGACCTGACGACCAAAACCAAGCCTGCTCGATGTAGCAGGCCTGCAAGAAGAAATTCTACTGAGACATCACTGGCTCATAGCCAACCAGGCAGTCGTGGATTACCGAAGGGGATGAATTCACATTGGCAGCGAAAATCGGCAGACGGTCTTCTGAAACAACCGCGCAGAGTTTGAGGAAGAGGAGATAGAAGAGGCTAACCTACATACATCAGTTGGCGTCCAACACCATGACCGACTCCTGGATGTGCTACGCAGTCATCGGAGCCTGTACTCCAGTGGCCCGCTGGATAACACCTCGGCGGCCAAGCATGAGATCCGGCTCAAGGAGGGTAACTAAACAATCCAGTACTCGATTGGATAACACAACAATCATTTCTGGATGTGTTGGTCCTGAAAAGGACCGATGGCAGATTAGGGCATAAAGTTTATAGGAAGCCAACGCACACTGACAGATATCTGCATAAGTCCTCGAATCATCATCCTATGCAGAAGAGGGCGGTGCTGAAGACTCTGGTTGACCGGGCAAAGAGGATCTGTGAGCCCCGGTATCTCGAAGATGAGTTTCGGCATCTCGAGGAAGCACTGCAGTACAACGGCTACTCTACTGCGGAGGTGAGGAGAGCTGCCCGGCCGAGAAGACCTGGTAGGCCAGACGAGTCGGTGTTGCCCGAGGTTGTTGGCTCCGCTGTCTTGCCCTACATCCGTGGCGTGACTGACCGCAACGGCAAGTTGCTGAGTAAACGGGGCGTCAGGACGATCTTTAAGCCAACCAAAAAGATCCATCAGATCCTGCGACCGGTAAAAGACGCCAGGGATCCGCTCTCGTCGTGCGGGGTGTACAGAGTATTCCTTGTAAGTGTGGCCAGGTATACATAGGCATCACGAAGCGTAGTGTCGGAACGTGCCTCTCTGAACATCGGAAATACTGCCGCCTGGGCCAGCCGGAGAAGTCCGCAGTTGCTGAACACGCTCTTTCCCACGACGATCACCGGGTAATGTTCGATGAAGCCCGGGTGTTGTCTTCTGCCCGGGGTTACTTCACTCGCCTGCATCTGGAGTCCATCCATATTCATAAGAATGCGTCCGTCGCTATGAACCGCCGATTGCATTGCATTATGGATGCGGGGTGTCTTTGCACCCGTGGCTTGATTGCAGCATCTGGAACGTGTCCAATGGCTGCCAGAAGTGAACTTAGTGCTGGTAACAATGTCGACTGGTTACCTAAAACTGGAAAAGGAAACCGCCAAACAGTTAACTGTGAAGGCGGGGGAGTATTACTTTATTTGTTTGGTGCACTGCCGCTGGTACCGATCCGAGCAACAGATTTTGCCCGTTTCAAGTCCAGTCAGCAGACGCCCTGAGGGCGTCGGTCGCTCCCCGCAAGGCGGAGAGCCTCCGTGCTAATGATTGATGACAGCGACAGCAGCCGGCTCAGCGTGCTAGGAGGTGGGCAGGAAGGAGAGAAGGACAGTTTAGGTTAAAAAAACTCTGGTCTAGGACTGATGATTACATTTTTTTTTTTTTAATTTAAAGAGGATGGCGTTATGGCGGGTCGTCAAGAAGCGCCCGAGGGCGCTTGACCCGAATGGGCGGTGGTGGTTCTGATGCACTGATGGTTCGTAGGTATGGGAAGGTGGAGGTCGAGGCTTTAGCAAAGAAAGTTAGAGCCAGCCACCGGACAAAGGAAGTCAAGGTAGGAACTCGGAGACCCCTTCGAATCACGTCGTTCCTTACAAAGCAAGGGGACCCCGTCAAGGATCGGAGGGTTCGGGACTGGAATGCATCCAGACTACATCTGTTGGTGGTGGATAAAAGAGACCACCAGGCGGGTGCCGCATAGGTCAGTACAGACCTGAGAAAAAGCAGATAGGTTGTAAATTTCGTGCGCATTGCCAGGCGGCTGTGACACGAGAGGAAAGGAGATAATTTGGCTCGGACGCCGCGAGCCTTGGCAAGGGTTTCCGTCACGTGGGCGTTGAAGCAAAGGCGACGATCTAGCCGAAAGCCTAAATACTTCACCGATTCTTTGTAGGCGATGGGCCTCCCTTCTAGGGAGGGGGGCTGGTATCGGGAGACGGATTTACGAGTGAAGCAGATCGCCTCGGATTCCTCCGTGTTGATTGTCACCCGTCGTTTCCTTAGCCAGTCCGGAAGCTGGTTCAACTGACGCTGCAGCTTTGTACTCGCAAATCGCGGTGACAGGGAGCTGCAGTGATACATAGCATCGTCAGCGAACAAAGGCAACGTGACTCCGGGCAAGACAGGCAGGTCGTTCGTGTACACAAAGTACAGAACGGGGCCGAGGACAGATCCCTGTGGTACGCCGGCGGCGACGGGTCGAACTGTAGAACAGGACCCGTCGACGCTCACCCTGAAGGTTCGGTCGCTGAGATACGACCGGAGGAAAAACCCTATGGGCGATGGTAGAGGGGAATTGGCAAGTTTTTAGAGAAGACCTTCGTGCCGGACTTTATCGAAGGCCTTGCTCACGTCCAACAGTACGGCGGCCGTAGCCGCTCGCCTGTTGGTGGCGTCTGACAAGTGCGTAACAACGCGGACCAATTGAAGCGTGGTCGAGTGCTCTCTGCGAAACCCGAACTGTTCGCTGCGGATGAAACCATCTAGCAGCGGCGAGATGCGAGCCAGCAGGAGACGCTCGAACACCTTCGAGATGACTGGCAAGAGAGAGATTGGTCGATAGCTTTCAGGAAGCACGCGCCGCTTGCGAGTTTTCGGAATCATTATGATGTTGGCTGTTTACACAGGCGGGGAAAGTACTGTAGCCGAAGCCAGGAGTTAAACAGCTCAAGAACGATGTCAACGCCTGAGGCCGGTAGATTTTGTAGAGCAGCGGCCCCGATCCGGTCAGGACCGGGGGCGCGACGGCGATTTAGTCGGCAGATAGATGAAACTAGATCGGACGAACGGGAGGGCTGGGACATCGGGAGGGCGTGAAAAATGTCCAGATAGGAAGTCACGGATTTCTGCCGAGTGGGCAGGGTCCGAGACGCCTTGGTGAACAGTAAATTGCACCTCCATGCAGTCGGCGAAGACCTCGGCCTTGCCTTCTGACGAAGATACAACCCCGTTCGGAGTTTCAAGTGGGTTGCTAGTTCTCTTCTCGCGGGTCATTCTACTCGCCGCTCTCCAGACGGAGGCGTGGTCGACTTCAAGAGACTCAAGAAATGAGTCCCATCGATCAGAGTTTACGTCCCGCAGTAGCTGCTGGACGTAAAGAGACTGGGCCTGAAAGCGCCTTTTGACGCCGGGATCACGGGTTCTTTGCCATCTACGGCGGAGATTGCGCCGTAGCCAGATGGCGTGGAGTACATCCGCAGGTAAGGCCGATTTACGATGATTCACCTCGAGAGCATATGTGTGTCGATCCATGACACTTTGGACCAACTCCTGAAGTTGAGTGGCTCGGAGATCCAAATCGTCACAAGTGACGATCGGGTCCCCGGGGAGTGATGGAAACCGCCGTGAGAGCTCATCATTGTAGGAGAGCCAGTTGACTCTCCTAACAATCTGAGCGGGAAGTCGGGGTGAGGCCGACAGCTCACGGGCAGTTATAAAAAGGGGATTGTGATCGGATGAGAGATCCGACACTGACGAGACCTGGATGTGATGGGTCACGTCCTTGGCTATGACAATGTCAAGGACGTCCGGTCGATGACCGGAAAAGGGGAAGTGAGTAGGGTCTTCTGG
The DNA here is from genome assembly GCA_034769895.1 of Magicicada septendecula. Lineage (NCBI taxonomy): Eukaryota > Metazoa > Arthropoda > Insecta > Hemiptera > Cicadidae > Magicicada > Magicicada septendecula. The sequence goes on along the minus strand of CM068367.1, from coordinate 306,152,610 downwards.
GCCGATGACTTGAAGTACCGGGTCGTCGGAGACGAACCGATACAGAGATTTTCCGTAGGCGTTGGTTACTCTGCTGTTCCAGGAGGGATGCTTGGCATTTAAGTCGCCGGCTACAATGGTTGGTAGGGGATGATCGAGGAGAGCGTCCCACTCCTCGGGCGGTGCAGGTATCCGCAGGCTGGGCCGGAGATACGCCGCAACAACGCGCAACTCCGATCCCCCAGCTTCTATCGCCACCGCACAACCTTCAACAAGAGATGTATCTAAAGGGGGCAGTGGCCTGTGGGATATCCGCCTGTGGACTAAGACTGCTGTCCCCCCCCCCCCCCCCGAGGGGCGACAGCCAGGCCGCTGGGGACGATCCTGACGAAAACAGATGTAAGATGGCAGGTTGAAGGTATGGTAGCGAGCCAGATGAGTCTCGAAAAGGAGGACGACATCAGCGTCGTACGAAAGTCATCAGTTCAGATCGTCGAGGGACTACCCCATGGGCATTCCACGCAACGATCCTAAGACTCCTAGCCATTCAAAGGAAGAAGAGGAAAGAGGGTAGACAGTGATTGAAACACCAGGGCGAGAACCGTGGTTGTATCTGGAGCAGATCTGATGTTATTTACCAAAGTTTCAGCCCAGGCAGTCAGGGGGTCCACCGGGGCCCGGGAAGATTCCCGAGATTCCGGAAGATGGACCTGGCTGGCCTCGGCCGGTGTTGTAGATGGCGCAGGGCTCGGGGACGGACGTGAGGTCTGCTCAGTTGGGAGCTTAGTTTGATGGCTGGGGGCGGGCGAGGCCCGCTGAGGCCTGTGGAACTTGTCGCTGACGGCGACGAGTGCGCTTAGGTTTAGAGCTCCGAGGAGCGGAAGGCGGGAGAGATGTAGCGGCCACAGCCACGTATGAAGGACCGGGCGCTCCGGCAGGCGCCGGGACAGAGGGGACTGCAGGCGGCGCCGAAACGTGGACTGTAGGCGGAACTGGAGCCCTGGGAGGAGCCGGAACTGCTGCCGGGGCCTGAGATGATGCTCCCGAGAGAGGAGAAAAGGCTTCTCTGCGGTTGGGGAGGGGACCTGCAACACGGCCTGCCTGCGCGCCAGGGCGAGCAGGAGTCCGCTGCAGCTTCATGGCTGATATAAATTCCTTGCATCCTCTATAACTAGCCGGATGGTAACCGCCGAGGGGAAAGCATCTCCTTAAATAATGTCTGGCATGGTTATTTTCCACGGCCAATCAGAGTGGAGAATGATGAACTGGCTTCTGATTGGTTCACGTTATACACCTTAAGCGGCCTTCTCTCACTGTTAAAATGGCGGGAAATTCGCTTCCAGCTCTTGAAGAGGAAACATCTCGCTCTTGACCAGCCATTGGGAAGCCTACAAACCTTCAATACACACCATCAGCAACAGGACACCTCGAGACCAGCCTGCATTCGCCGACTGCCTCACGGACTGGACCTGGGCAACTGCGTGGGAACCGGCTACCAGATGGACTCCTCAGGTGAGTGGACGTCGGCTCTCTCGCTTCCTTGCTAGCGCTGCCCGAGAGATCCTTGGAAGGCCCCACCAGTGGTAACCGACCTTGGACACCTCCGAGGTAAAGAGTACGGTGGAAACCGAACATTGCACAAAGTTCGGTATCTAACGAAGCCGTACATTACCCCTCTGGTAGATCTCTGTTCCCTACCCGCTTTTGAGAGGTGGCACCTACCTCTACCCTTCTCCCTGATCGGACCTTTATAGGGCCGACAGCACCCAACCCGGCAGCAGACTGCACCGGCGAGTTCATGGACATGGCCTCCCCAGCATGTCCGCCTTCCGAACCAGGCCCTTCTCAGGACCACCCTGGTACTGTAACCCCTCTTTCAACTTTTAGACTTTATAAAAAACCCTTTTTTTTTTTTTTTTTTTTTTTTTGAAAGAGGGGCCACTAGTTATTTAAAACTAGGCAAGAGTCTAGGGAAGCCAAAACTGCGCTGGGTCCAGTATGACGGGACTTGCAATTAAACTCGTTGTTAAGCAACAATAACAATTTTATTCAGCCATTTCAAATAACATGTTAAGTATCACTCCCAGTATACAATATACTTTTATAGAATTGAAAAAACTTTTGTTACAAACTTTTACTCCCCTCCCTGTCATTACAATCCTGTGAAAATGTGCACGTGTAATCTCATAAAATTAGAATACATGTAAACATCAGCATAATAATATCTCCCAAATATAAATAAATAGAACATCAATCAATATAAATACATAAATACACATAAATAAATAGTGACATAAATACACATAGCGCACACATATCGATATACACACATATATACTACACACATGTTCACCTGGCAGGCGCAGCCTATATACATTTCACCATGCCGCCGAAGAATACAATCCTCAGTATCAGTGACCTAGACCCCCATCCCAAACTACTGTAAAAGGGTAAAGTGCCCAGCCACCATAAAAAACTTTTCATAAACCAATCCATTAACCCGTCCGGGTATGACTGCTTGCAACCAATGAAATTATTACAATTATTCAAAATTTTAGAAAGGTTCCCCCAGATAGGAATGTGCCATCGCCAGGTCAACATGGCAGCACGGCCGTACAAAATGCATAACAGAATTTATGATTGGAAGTAAGAATCAATAGTGTACTCATATTAACAACTGAACTAGTAATACACTGGCTATGGCAGTAAAAGAAAATGAATGAAATTTCACTTATACTGAATTATTACAGAGTTAAGATAAATTTTATAAAATATATATATAATAAGGTTTATGATTGAACAGAAAGAACCAATAGTGTGCTCATATTAACAACTGAACTAGTAATACACTGGCTATGGCAGTAAAAGATATCGGTATGGAGAACCATACACGACTTCCATATTCTAAGATTTATATTTAAAATCATTTTCGAAATGAAATATTACCATAGAAACTACTTCTTTCTACTTACTGCTTCAGCCTTAACCACAGTACTGTGGTCACTAACGTATATCACCTCACGTTATCGCACTCGATTTTCACTGATGATGGAAGTCGATGGCATTGCCGAAACGTCTGGTTTTGTAGAAAACATTGGACTACGGCCAAATATCCCGGGAAGGAATTTTAACAAAAACTACTTCTTTGTTGCCGATAACGTTGTACACATATATATAAAATATATGCATAAAATTAATGGCTTGTATAAGTTAATGATTGATATCCATTAAGTAGTGCTCAAGTTTCCAAAGTTTTAATATTATGATGTCCATAATTAAAACATCAGAGCAGGTTTAGTGTGAATGAGGGTACACTGTGGACAGAAATTTTCAACATTTCCTATTGAGCGTTGCTTAGAGTAAAGCTGCGAATCTACAGTGTATGTTTCACAGAACAAACACGCGAAAAAGAAGGAGCGCTCCGAAGTCACTCATGGACCCTCAGCATCTTGCAGAGGGTTCATTCCCTAAAGACGAAAAGTCTGTCTATGAATCGTTCCTCTGTAAACACGTGCAGTTATATTGCCCAGCGATCCACAGGAAGCAAATTGATGTCCATTTTTTCGGCTTGCACGCGTTATGTTGGTGTGGGTTTCGGTACTTTCCATTTAAAAAGCGTGCAAATGTAAGAAAATAAACATGAGTGAGGCCAGAAATAACGTGAATTGTGTGTTTGTGTGTGTGTGTGTGTGTGTGTGTGTGTCTTACCTGCCTTTTTATTGCTGTAGGCATAATAATAAAATGGAAACGTAAACATTACATAACTGAGATATGCTTACCTGCCACGAACGATATATTATTTTATACATGGAGGAGTTCAGTGACATACACACGTACAGAAGAATTATATATATAAAGATATTAACTCATACATAATTTACACTAAAATGAAAAAATTATAATTTTATTGCCTGGCAACAAAATTATTTTATTTTTAACAATTACCATTGTTTCAAAAAGTTTAAATGAATTTTCAAGTACTTTACTGTTGTTACAACGTAAAAGGTTGCAGGTAAACTACCCCTTCCCCTTAACCGATCTTCACCAAAATCGAAAGTCCTTGAGACCTCTACAATTCAGGGACGTATGCAAAAACTTATTTGATTCTGTTTGAATTTGCGGCTGTTATCGTTTGCCATAGAAAATACGCTTGATAAAAAAATGTTGCAGGTAAACTACCCCTTCCCCTTAACCGATCTTCACCAAAAACAATATCTTGAGTACTCTACAAATCCGGGCAGTATGCAAAAAATTATTTGATTCTGTTTGAATTTGCGGCTGTTATCGTTTGCCATAGAAAATAACCTTGTTAAAAAAACGTTGCAGGTAAACTACCCCTTTCCCTTAACCGATCTTCACCAAAAACAATAGATCTTGAGAACTCTACAATTCAGGGCTGTATGCGAAACATACTTTGATTCTGTTTGAATTTGCGGCTGTTATCGTTTGCCAAAAAAAAATTTCCCTTGATAAAAAAAACCGTTGCTGGTAAACTACCCCTTTCCCTCAACCGATCTTCACCAAAAACAACAGGCCGTGAGTACTCTACAAGTCAGGGCTGTATGCAAAAAATTATTTGATTCTGTTTGAATTTGCGGCAGGTATACCGTTTGCCATAGAAAAAAAATTTACACACAGACACACAGACACACAGACAGATAGACAGACAGACACACACACACATAGACACTTTTCGAAAAACGACTTTTTTTCATGTTTTGAGTGTAGTACAATCAGAATCTGCAATAATCTCGAACACGATTTTTTTTGCCATCACCATACTTCCATTTCCTTAAGGAATATGGAAGTAAAAATGAATGAAATTTCACATATACTGAATTATTACAGAGTTAAGATAATTTTTATAATATAAATATATATTGACATTTTTAATAAAAGAAACTTTATAACATCAGCCCCTAATAAAACACATTTGAGGTTTTCATACAGAATTGGCTTGGCCACAGGCGAGGCCATGTGCACCACCAGATCCAGCAACCTAAAACATGCTATAGACCTGTAGCTAACGGCACCGACAGGTGACGTCCACAGGTTACAGCACCTCCCCAAACCTTTAAATCTACTAAAAAAAAACAAACCCATATAGCTATGAATACCCTTAATCAATGCAAGCATAATTCACCCCCCTATAAATCAGTAATCTTAAGTCTCACACACACTTGTACCCTAAAAGAAAATTTTGCAGCAAAATTCGGTAACGCATGACCCCGTCCGGGCTCACACTTACTCAGGGGGGGGGGCTTAAGCCTTAGTAAAATACACTGACAAAATTTACAAGCACTAACTGTCTCGCTGGACTTGTGTCCCAACAACTTTAACTGGAGATGTTCCAGGAAGAGAATAAGATGTTCTACATTGTAGAGGCCAAAAATATATATAAATGGGTTAAATGTCACCTGGTATAATCCGGCACAAAACCTGAGGCACTCATGATGTATTGTCCATTCTTCCTCCCGACGGCACAGACGGAGAATCACTCGTGTAATACCATTGGTGGCAGATGTTCGGCCACCCGCTGAAGTGAATCGGGAATCGTCTTAGGTCGGGAACCCTGAACAATTATATATATTGACAAATACTCAAATGTTACCCAATTCACGATCATCCTAATATTCATGACTCCAGCATAATTCACACACTACCACATGCTCAGATTAAAGGAAAATTTTGAAATTTTAAGAAAGCACAGAAATTACCTTCAGTAAAAAAATTTAGAATTAAATGACCAGTATTTATAGACAGTTCGTCAACTGAATAATCCCTTATTACAATTTCGAGATAAGTGGCAAACTTAGACAGGTTCATAATACATATACAGTCTCATATATCTCTACATTTAGTTAATAAAACATTCTCTTACGCCCCCCTTTGATAATAATGAAATTATTAGGATATAATTAGGAAAAATACACAGCCATAATTCCGCGCTTGCCACGTGGTGACTTTCGTATATATATCGCATTGCATCGGCATTAATTTAAGCTAAATTACAATTCTTTTATTAAATAATAAGTAAGTTACGTTATTTTCTAAAACTTCCGGGCTGAAAGGCCGTGGTCAATTGCTTAAAATGCTGCTAAACGTTTCGGCCGCACCACCGGTGGCCATCTTCAGTAGCAAAAGAAAGAGGATCCGGGAGTTGGTGCTGGAGCCTGGCGATGTTCTCGTGAGTTCTGATGTGGTCTCTCTTTTCACCATGGTCCCTGTTCAGGAGGTCTTGGGGTATTTGGGTGACCTGTTCCCGGCGGACATCACTGCTTTGTTCCGGCAGGTCCTAACAACGACCTACTTCCAGTGGAATGGCGGCTTCTATGAACAGTTGGATGGCGTCGCCATGGGAAGTCCTCTCAGCCCTGTGGTTGCAAACTTCTATATGGAAAAATTTGAAGAGTTGGCAATTTCATCTGCGCCTCTGAAGCCGAAGTGTTGGTTGCGGTATGTGGACGACACTTTCGTGGTCTGGAGCCATGGGGATGGGGAGTTGGAACGCTTCCTTGGACATCTGAACGCTGTACACCCGCGCATACAGTTTACGATGGAGCGCGAGAGTGGTGATCAATTGGCTTTTCTGGATGTGTTGGTCCTGAAAAGGACCGATGGCAGCTTGGGACATAGAGTTTATGGGAAGCCAACGCACACCGACAGATATCTGCACAAGACCTCCAATCATCATCCTAGGCAGAAGAGGGCGGTGCTGAAGACTCTGGTAGACCGGGCAAAAAGAATCTGTGAGCCCTAGTATCTCGAAGATGAGTTTCGGCATCTCGAGAAAGCACTGCAGTCCAACGGCTATTCTGCTGCGGAGGTTAGGAGAGCTGCCCGGCCGAGAAGATCTGGTAGGCCGGACCAGTCGGAGTTGCCTGAGGTTGTTGGCTCTGCTGTCTTGCCCTACATCCGTGGCGTGACTGGCCGCATCGGCAGGTTGCTGAGTAAGTGGGGCGTCAGGACGATCTTTAAGCCAACCAAAAAGATCCAACAGTTCCTGCGACCGGTGAAGGACGCCAGGGATCCGCTCTCGTCGTGCGGGGTGTACAGTATTCCTTGTACGTGTGGCCAGGTCTACATAGGCACCACGAAGCGTAGTGTCCGGACGCGCCTCTCTGAACATCGGAGATACTGCCGCCTGGGCCAGCCGGAAAAGTCCGCAGTTGCTGAACACGCTCTGTCCCACGACGATCACCGGGTGATGTTTGATGAAGCCCGCGTGTTGTCTTCTGTCCGGGGTTACTTCACTCGCCTGCATCTGGAGTCCATCCATATTCATAAGAATGCGTCCGTCGCTATGAACCGCCGATTGCATTGCATTGCATTATGGATGCGGGGTGTCTTTGCACCCGCGGCTTGATTGCAGCATCTGGATCGTGTCCAATGGCTGCCAGAAGTAAACATAGTGCTGGTACAATGTCGACTGGTGACCTAAAACTGGAAAAGGAAACCGCCAACCAGTTAACTGAGAAGGCGGGGGAGTATAACAGGGTTACTTCACTCGCCTGCATCTGGAGTCCATCCATATTCATAAGAATGCGTCCGTCGCTATGAACCGCCGAGGTGAAAGCATCTCCTTAAATAGTGTCTGGCATGGTCTATTTCAATGGCCAATCAGAATTGAGTATGACGAGCTGGCTTCTCATTTGTCCGTGCGATACACCTGAAGCGGACAAAATGTTATAAATAGAGGCATCGTAGCAGTAACTCACTGTTGCTTGTTCCCAGTCCATTGGGAGACGTGTTCGGCGTATCATCTATTCGAACACATTTCTTTCTTTTGCTACTGAAGATGGCCACCGGTGGTGCGGCCGAAACGTTTAGCAGCATTTTAAGCAATCGACCACGGCCTTTCAGCCCGGAAGTTTTAGAAAATAATCGTAATGACACCGGCCGTGAAAGCCTACGCACTAAGAATAAGTAAGTTACCTTGAACAGACTTACCGGAGAGTCGCGTAGTCGATTATCTAATCATGATAGATTTTAGCAGACAAAAATTCAACCTGGTCGCCGCCGGAAGAGAGAATGGTTGCTGCGTCGCGTTCGGCTGCCTGATGAGTACTGCTCAGAGCAGTGACAAGTAAAACGCTGCGTATCACTCCCCACAGAGCGCGCGGATCGGCACAAAGCATGCAGATAACAGCGTATACTCCGCTGAAATAATTAATTCACAAACCCCCGCAATGAGAGTCACATAATTAACTGGGAAAGGGCCGAGTATTCCAAAACTCGGCACAGTACTGTTATGCCCGGCGCCACTGACGGCGGCCCTGCCTGGAAAAAGGTGAAGAGCCGGAAACGGACCTTCTCCTCTTCCTCGAGCGGGCGGAACCCAGTGGTGGCTCGGTTTCCACTATCAGGGCAGGTGCTCAGCCAACCTCTCAGTCTTCAGAACCATTCCGCATGCAACCCATAGTTCTTGACGCCCCCAAAGCGTGGCATGCTTCTGCAAAACCTATCAAGCAGGCGGCAGCTTTCCCTATCGATATTTATCACCAGGGGAAGCTTCTCCGCATCAAAACCAGGACTCCTGACGAATTTCGGTTCGTCCAGAAAACCCTCATTGATTCCAACATCCAATTTCACACCTTTGGTCTCCCTCAGGAGAAAGAAATCAAAGTTACCATCCGTGGTATCCCCCACGATGTTGCCCCGACAGACATTATCGAGGAGTTGGAGAGACTTGGCTTCACTCCAACCTCCTGCATTCCACTTGTTGGCCGCCAAAAGCGCAAGGTCAACGTCTTTTTTATCAAATTAAAGAAGGTAGGAGACTACCAACTCATCTACTCCCTCCGGGAGCTTTTGTGCCTCCGGATAGAAGTCTCCAGGTATAACACCCCCACCGGCCATCCGCAATGTTACAACTGCCAGAGATACGGTCACGCCTCTTACAACTGCCACATGGCACCCCGTTGCGTACGCTGCGGCGAAGGTCATCCTAAGGGCGCTTGCACGAAGGAACCTAACGCCGACGCAAAGTGCGCAAACTGCGAAAAGAACCATCCAGCCAACTGGAGAGGCTGCGAACACTACCAATCTGCCCTTGAGCGGAAGCAGGAGATGGACGAGATCCGGCACAGCAACCCGACCCGGCCTCAGCGCCACATCAAAGTCCAGCAGACCGCCACTCCGGCGGCTGCCCCAGCCCGCCAACCGCCCGTCCAACCTCGTTGTCCCAGTGACGATCCTAACCCTGCTACTACTACGGAGCTTCCCTCCACCGCCAAGTCATTCGCGGCAGCCGCCGAATCTAAACCCGCATCTGCGCCTCAACGCGCGAAGGCTCCGAAGCCCAAACAGAAACCCACAGCTGCTAAAGCTCCTTCTCAAATACCCTCCACCGCTCAGCAACTACCATCGGTCAAACCACCTAAGCCCGAGGCAGCCCCAGAAACCTCGAAGCCAGCTCCCCAGCTAGTCCGCCGCCCCGCGGCCGTGGGCGAGCCCGATGAGGGCATTCTAACGATCGCGGAGTTGCAGGACTGGCTGGAAGATCTCCTGCCCAAACTAGTTGCTGCGCGCGACCTGAACTCTCTGGTCGTCACAATCATGACCTCCCTTACGTCCTTGTTGCTCGCCCGTAATGGCTAGTCCTCTCACACTCGTTGCTTGGAACGCAAATGGCGTAGCCGGGCGGCGAGCTGAGCTGGCCTGCTTCGCGAGTGAGTATGACGCGGACGTAGTCCTCCTCTCTGAAACCCACCTGCGTCCCCAACACCGATTTAACCTACCAGCTTACGCTACCTATCGTACGGACCGCCCAGTGCCACTCACCCGAGCCGCATCGGGCGGCACAGCCATTCTCATCCACAGGCGATTATCTCACCGACCTCTACCTACCCCCCCGACTACCCACATTGAAGCGACCGCGGTCGCAATCAGCGTAGCAGGAACCGAGCTTCGGCTGGTCTCCGTCTACAACAAACCTGGCCTGGTGCCAAACCCCCAGGAGCTTGACGCGCTCCTTAACCATGATCTACCAACCATTGCAGTCGGAGACATGAACTGCAAAGACCCGTCTTGGAATAGTCGCTTGACTAATCAAAGAGGTCGTGCTCTCGCCCAATACGCCTCGACCAGGCCTGACGTCCTCGTCATCGGCCCAGCCGATCCGACATTCATCCCCGCCAACCCTGCCAACCAGCCAGACGTTCTCGACATAGTTATTGTCAAGCACGCTGTCTGCCCCATTCTGGTCGAGGCCATCTCAGCCCTATCGTCCGACCACAATCCGCTGGTTGTGACGCTCCGACGAACAAGCAACTCCCCGCCTGCCCGTCCTCGTAAGAGAGTCAACTGGCGCTCTTACCACGACGAGCTGTGCCGTAGGTTCCCATCAGCCCCCGAGGCCCCAGCGCCCTCTCGAAGGTAGCTGGACCGCCAAGTCACACATCTCCATGACACTGTTACCCACTGCATGGATACCCACTCTTACATTGTCCCAGCACATCGTAGGAAGTCTCAACTCCCTGTCGAAGTCCAAGAAGCCATCAGCCAGCGGCGGCGCCTTCGCCGCAGCTGGCAAAACACTCGCGATCCCGCTGTCAAGCGGCAGTATCGCCGACAGTCTGATTACGTAAAGCAACTCGTGCTTGATGTCAATCAGCATAGCTGGGACAACTATCTTGAATCCCTGGAAGTCGACCACGCCTCCGTTTGGCAGGCTACTGATCGACTCCTTGGCGAAAAGAGGACTCGCCACCCCATTGACTCCCCGACGGTTGTTGTTCATTCACCGGAGCGCAAGGCTGAGGTCTTCGCAAACTCCGTTGAGGAACAATTTACCCCTCACAGAGGCGTCTTCGATGCGGACCACATGGCTCGCTTCGAGGACTTCCTCGAAAACTATCTCGCCCAACCTTTGACGGATCCCCCACCACCCCTTTGAAAAATTTACCGATCTCGTCCATGCTATCGCACGGCTGAATCCTAAACGGGCCTGCGGCCCGGACAGGATAGGAGCGACCGCCCTAAAGAATGCCCCATCAGTTGCCACTGACCATATCCTGGACGTATTAAACTCATGTCTCCGCCTCAATTACTTCCCTCGCCTGTGGAAAAATGCAAGGGTAATCATGATCCCTAAACCCGGGAAATCTCGCATGTTCCCTGAAAATTATCGACCCATCTCACTACTGCCCGTGTTATCGAAGGTGTTTGAGCGCCTCCAGCACGCCCGTCTTGTACCGCTGCTTGATGGTTTCATCCGCAGCGAAGAGTATGGGTTTCGCATTCAACCACCCTACAACTAGTCCGCGTCGTTACCCAGTTCTCTGACGCTACAAACAAAAAGCTGCACACCGCAGCCGTCCTCTTGGACGTTAGTAAGGCCTTCGACCGTGTCTGGCACGAGGATCTGCTCTATAAACTGGCACACACGCCCCTTCCCGCATCTACTGTGAGACTGTTCTGGTCGTATCTCCGCGGCCGGACTTTTCACATTAGCGTAGATGGAGTGGTCTCTTCTGACCGCCCCATAGACGCTGGCGTTCCCGAAGGATGAGTCCTCGGCCCGGTTCTGTACCTCGTGTACACGAACGACTTGCCCGTATATACCAATGTCACTCTTTCCCTTTTTGCTGACGATGCCATATATCACTACAGCTCGCAGAACCCTGGTTTTGCTAGCACAGTGATACAACGCCAACTCGACCTTCTGCCTCCCTGGCTACGTAGGTGGCGCGTGGCGATCAACGCGGAGAAATCCGAAACGATCTGCATCACGCACAAGCGGACCGCATGCCAGCCCCTAACACTAGATGGGAACCCTATCGCTTGGAAGAAGTCTGTGAAATACTTAGGAGTGTCTATCGACAGTCGACTAAGCTTCGCAGGCCACGTCCAAACCAAACTCCGACAAACCCGTGGCGTCAGAGCCAAAATCTTTCCCCTCATCTCGCGCAGAAGGCCCCTCTCACTGCGCACTAAACTTACCCTTTATCTCCTGCTAATCAAAACAGTATTCACCTACGCAGCCCCAGAGTGGTGGCCCCTCTTATCTGCCACAACGAAGCGCAAGCTGGAACAGTTCCAGAACAGTTCCGTGCGTATCCTCTCCAACTCGCCCTGGTTTGTTTGTAACAGAGCTACCAGGACGGGCCTCCGTCAGCAAACGGTGGAAGTGTTTGTCTTCAGACTTTCTGTGGGCCTCTTCTTCCGGGCAGCAGACTCCCAATACCCCCACCTCCGTGACCTGGCCAGGGACGAAGGTCCCCCTTGCCACGTAGTTAAGAGACCCCGCACTCTGCTGGACGACCCCCCATAGTCTCCTACATAGGGCACTTCTCCTGAGGGAGTCAACACCTTACCGCAAGTACACTACCTCCAACTGATCACCTACCACACCATAGACATCGCATTAAACCTCACTCTGCCCTGAATGGTCTGCCCTGGTCGTTTGCGGCCTCGGCGGGGTTGTCTTATGTTAGTTGTGCAAGTGTCTTCTTTCATCAGGCGCCCGCCCTGGATACGCAACGGGTCTGCGCTGATCACCGCTATGCGGAGAGCGGGGCCACGTCGGAGACAGCAGCGCTGGCCAACCGGTCCTCATATGTACCGGGAGATTTCTCCGCTGTGACTCGGACGCGTCACCGCTGGCTTCAGGGCCCAAACCCTACCAGACTTTGGCTAGACTGAGCACCTCACTTGTGAGATCTCCTCTCCCCTACCCAACTGCATAAGGAGCACACCATCCCACACACCTGACCTTGTTTTTCCGAAAGTCCTTGAGAGAGCCCGACCTACTTGCAGTCATCGGAGGAGTCACTCCGGGTGCTGCTACCATGCAGGGGCCTTGAGCCCCGTCCCCCCATTAGCTACAAGCTACAAGCTTATCTCACTGATGCTTGTTCCCAGTTCATTGGGCGACTTGTTCGGCATACCACCTATTACGAACATTTTTGCTACTGAAGATGGGCACCGGTGGTGTGGCCGAAACCTCTAGCTATACTACATTAAGCATTCGACCACGGCCTTTCAGCCCGGAAGTTTTAAGTAATTATAGTGACACCGGCCGTGAAAGCCTACGTACTAAATTTAACTAGAATTATTGTGTGAAAGTAGGCTACCCTAATAATTTCAAGTTGTTATTTGTGACTAACTAAAGCTGGTAATTAGTGACTTCATCGGCGTCATAGAGCGTGAGAGCGTCGTAATAATACGATACAATATATCGTGGTCGCCTATAATTACAAGACCTCAGCCATTGATCGGCTGATGGGGAAACATAAATATCGGTATGGAGAACCATACATGACTACCGTGTTCGAAGATTTATATTTAAATCATTTTAGAAATGAAATATTTCCATAGAAACTACTTCTTTCTTCACTTTAACCACAGTACTGTGGTCACTAACGTATACCACCTCACGTTAGAGCACTCGATTTTCACTGATGATGGAAGTCGATGGCACTGCCGAAACGTATAGTTTTGCAGAAAACATTGCACTACGGTCAAACAGCCCGGGAAGGAATTTTAACAACAAACTACGTCTTTGTTGCCGATAACGTAGTACACATATAATAAATTTTCCCCTCCCCCTTCAACTATAATTTTCATTTATAGAAAATTACACCCACCCCATTCAACTAGTCTCTTTATTTATAGATATTTCATCTACGTTCCTACAGTGTATTGTTATGATCTTCTTATCAGGATACTTTTTATCAAAATTAAGTACTTCACTCTGGTTAAAACATAGAATGTTGCAGGTAAACTACCCCTTTCCATTAACCGATCTTCACCAAAATGAATAGGCCTTGAGTTCTCTACAATTCAGGTATGTATGCAAAAATTATTTGATTGTATATGAATTTACGGTAGTTATCGTCCGTCAAAATTACCCTTGTTAAAACATAAAACGTTGCAGGAAAACTACCCCTTTCTCTCAACAGATTTTCACCAAAAACTATAGGCCTTGAACACTCTACAATTCAGAACTGTATGCAAAACATTATTTGTAGTACACATATAATAAATTTTCCCCTCCCCTTCAACTATAATTTTCATTTATAGAAAATTATCCCCACCCCGTCCAACTAGCCTCTTCATTTATAGATATTTCATCTTAGTTTCTACAGTGGATTATTATGATCTTCTTATCAGGATACATTTTTTATCAAAATTAAATACTTCACTCTTGTTAAAACATAAAATGTTGCTGGTAAACTACCCCTTTCTCTTGACTGATTTTCACCAAAATCAAAAGGCATTGAGTCCTCGACAGTTTAGGAAAGTATGCAAAAGATTTTTTGATTATGTTTGAATTTATGGCAGTTATCGTTCTCATAGGAAAAATTACCCTTGTTAAAACATAAAACGTTGCTGGTAAACAATCCCTTTCTCATATCCGATATTCACCAAAATCAAAAGGCTTTGAGTACTATACAATTCTGGGATGTATGCAAAAAATTATTTGATTCTGTTTGAATGTGCGGCACTTATCGTTCGTCATAGAAAAAATTACCCTTGTTAAAACATAAAATGTTGCTGGTAAACTAACCCTTTCGCTTAACCGATCTTCACCTAAAACAATTGGCCGTGAGTCCTCTACAATTCAGCGATGAATGCAAAACATTTATTGATTCTGTTCGAATTTGCGACTGGTATCGTTTGCCGTAGAAAAAATTCTACACACACACACACACACACACTTTTCGAAAAATGGCTTTTCTTCATATTTTGAGGGTAGTAAAATCAAAATAAACCTTTATTTCGAACACGATTTTTTCGCCATGACCATACTTCCATTTCCTTATGGAACATGGAAGTAAAAACAAGAAACGTAATCCCCAAGTAAATATCTGTATGGAGAACCATACATGACTTCCATGTTCTAAGATTTATACTTAAAATCATTTTCGAATGAAATATTTCTATAGAAACTACTTCTTTCTACTTACTGCTTCAGCCTTAACTACAGTACTGTGGTCACTAACGCATACCACCTCACGTTATCGCAATCGATTTTCACTGATGATGGCAGTCGACGGCACTGACGAAACGTCTGGTTTTGCAGTAAACATTGGACTACGGCCAAACAGCCTGGGAAGGAATTTTAACAATAAACTACTTCTTTGTTGCCGATAACGTAGTACACATAAAAAAATATTTATGGCGATTTTTTTGCCATGACTATACTTCCATTTCCTTATGGAACATGGAATTAAAAATCATTCCCTCCCCCTTCAACTATAATTTTCATTTATAGAAAATTACCCCCACCCCGTTCAACTAGCCTCTTCATTTATAGATATTTCATCTAAGTTTCTACAGTGGATTATTATGACCTTCTTATCAGGATACTTTATTTATCAAAATTAGGTACTTTACTCTCGTTAAAACATAAAAAGTTGCAGGCAAACTACCCCTTTTCCTTAACCGATCTTCACCAAAATCAAAACACCTTGAGTCCTCTACAATTCAGGGATGTATACAAAAAATTATTTGATTCTGTTTGAATGTGCGGCAGTTATCGTTCGTCATAGAAAAAAATTACCCTTATTAAAACATAAAACGTTGCTGGTAAACTAACCCTTTCGCTTAACCGATCTTCACCTAAAACAATTGGCCGTGAGTCCTCTACAATTCAGCGATGAATGCAAAACATTTATTGATTCTGTTCGAATTTGCGACTGGTATCGTTTGCCGTAGAAAAAATTCTACACACACACACACACACACACACACACACACACACACACACACACACACACACACACACACACACACACACACACACACACACACACACACACACACTTTTCGAAAAATGGCTTTTCTTCATATTTTGAGGGTAGTAAAATCAAAATCAACCGTTATTTCGAACACGATTTTTTCGCCATGACCATACTTCCATTTCCTTATGGAACATGGAAGTAAAAACAAGAAACGTAATCCCCAAGTAAATATCTGTATGGAGAACCATACATGACTTCCATGTTCTAAGATTTATACTTAAAATCATTTTCGAATGAAATATTTCTATAGAAACTACTTCTTTCTACTTACTGCTTCAGCCTTAACTACAGTACTGTGGTCACTAACGTATACCACCTCACGTTATCGCAATCGATTTTCACTGATGATGGCAGTCGACGGCACTGACGAAACGTCTGGTTTTGCAGTAAACATTGGACTACGGCCAAACAGCCTGGGAAGGAATTTTAACAATAAACTACTTCTTTGTTGCCGATAACGTAGTACACATAAAAAAATATTTATGGCGATTTTTTTTGCCATGACTATACTTCCATTTCCTTATGGAACATGGAATTAAAAATCATTCCCTCCCACTTCAACTATAATTTTCATTTATAGAAAATTACCCCCACCCCGTTCAACTAGCCTCTTCATTTATAGATATTTCATCTAAGTTTCTACAGTGGATTATTATGACCTTCTTATCAGGATACTTTATTTATCAAAATTAGGTACTTTACTCTCGTTAAAACATAAAAAGTTGCAGGCAAACTACCCCTTTTCCTTAACCGATCTTCACCAAAATCAAAACACCTTGAGTCCTCTACAATTCAGGGATGTATACAAAAAATTATTTGATTCTGTTTGAATGTGCGGCAGTTATCGTTCGTCATAGAAAAAAATTACCCTTATTAAAACATAAAACGTTGCTGGTAAACTAACCCTTTCGCTTAACCGATCTTCACCTAAAACAATTGGCCGTGAGTCCTCTACAATTCAGCGATGAATGCAAAACATTTATTGATTCTGTTCGAATTTGCGACTGGTATCGTTTGCCGTAGAAAAAATTCTACACACACACACACACACACACACACACACACACACACACACACACACACACACACACACACACACACACACACACACTTTTCGAAAAATGGCTTTTCTTCATATTTTGAGGGTAGTAAAATCAAAATCAACCGTTATTTCGAACACGATTTTTTCGCCATGACCATACTTCTATTTCCTTATGGAACATGGAAGTAAAAACAAGAAACGTAATCCCCAAGTAAATATCTGTATGGAGAACCATACATGACTTCCATGTTCTAAGATTTATACTTAAAATCATTTTCGAATGAAATATTTCTATAGAAACTACTTCTTTCTACTTACTGCTTCAGCCTTAACTACAGTACTGTGGTCACTAACGTATACCACCTCACGTTATCGCAATCGATTTTCACTGATGATGGCAGTCGACGGCACTGACGAAACGTCTGGTTTTGCAGTAAACATTGGACTACGGCCAAACAGCCTGGGAAGGAATTTTAACAATAAACTACTTCTTTGTTGCCGATAACGTAGTACACATAAAAAAATATTTATGGCGATTTTTTTTGCCATGACTATACTTCCATTTCCTTATGGAACATGGAATTAAAAATCATTCCCTCCCCCTTCAACTATAATTTTCATTTATAGAAAATTACCCCCACCCCGTTCAACTAGCCTCTTCATTTATAGATATTTCATCTAAGTTTCTACAGTGGATTATTATGATCTTCTTATCAGGATACTTTATTTATCAAAATTAGGTACTTTACTCTCGTTAAAACATAAAAAGTTGCAGGCAAACTACCCCTTTTCCTTAACCGATCTTCACCAAAATCAAAACACCTTGAGTCCTCTACAATTCAGGGATGTATACAAAAAATTATTTGATTCTGTTTGAATGTGCGGCAGTTATCGTTCGTCATAGAAAAAAATTACCCTTATTAAAACATAAAACGTTGCAGGTAAACTACCCCTTTCTCTTAACCGATCTTCATCAAAATCAATAAACCCTGCGTCCTCTACAACTCAGGGAAGTATGCAAAAAAATGTTTCATTCTGTTTGTTGTGGCAGTTATCGTTCGTCAAATAACAAATTACCCTTGTTAAAACATAAAACGTTGCGGGTAAACTACCCCTTTTCCTTAACCAAACTTCACCAAAATCAACAAGCCTTGAGTCCTCTACTATTCACGGTCGTTTGCAAAAAATTGTTTGATCCCGTTTGAATGTGTGGCAGCTATTGTTCGTCATAGGAAAAATTACCCTTGTTAAAACATAAAATGTTGCAGGTAGACTACCCCTTTCCCGTAACCGACCTTCACCAAAAACAATAGGCTTTTAGGCCTCTACAATTCAGGGATGTATGCAAAAAATTATTTGTATCTGTTTGAATTTGCGGCTGTTATCGTTTGTCATAGAAAACATTCTACACATAGACTCACAGGCAGACATACAGATAGACAGAGACACGCACAGACACTTTTCGAAAAATGACTTTCCGTCATGTTTTGAGGGTAGTACAATCGGAATCAACCGTTATCTCGAACACGATTTTTTTCGCCATGACCATACTTCCATTTCCTTATGGAACATGGAAGTAAAAATAATTAGATACAAGAAACCTTTGTATCAACCACACACACAGATTTCATGGCAAAAACTTGACTTCAGTATTAAATAATGATAAATTTTCCATAAAATTTAGAACTAATAATAATATATTAAAAATACTTGGACGGTATAAACATACGCCTTTTAAAAAAAAACACGCATCAAGAAATCTATCATGTAATAACTGTAATTTCGGTAAAACAGGAAGGGGATTAAACGTTTACCTGAACATACACATAGACAACTAAAAGTCTTAATTCCGTCAACATAAAGTCGAACTATGGTTGCCACTTGGTCTCACACGACCAAAATTACTTGGATTTCAAGTCTAAATTAGAACCATTACACATTTTTGAAAAAATCATGAACGCGTTGAAGGAGTTTAAAATTTATAGAGCATACACAAACATAAACAGTCTGCGGTTTTAAATTAAATAACCAGCTGAATTCTAAATCCGCTATACATTACTGCCTTAAACCTTCTTTATCTGACAGAGACGAACAACCACTCAATGGTCTACCAAACGTGAATAGGTACACACCTACTGACGAGTAGTGGACACGCAATTGGAATTTTAACCAATGACGACCTCCTGCCGGAAATTCTTTATGACCTGATGATGAAGCATCTGTTTGGAAACGAGTCATCAACTGTAAACAAGTCACAAGGCGGCTTATCTATAAGTGACTTAGATACCACTGAAAATATGCATGCCAAAAAATTAATAGCCTGTTAATTCAACTGAATGGAGTACAAATTAACAAATGACATAAACAAATAAAAATCGGTATGGAGAACCATACATGACTTCCATATTCTAAGATTTATATTTAAAATCATTTTCGAAATGAAATATTACCATAGAAACTACTTCTTTCTACTTACTGCTTCAGCCTTAACCACAGTACTGTGGTCACTAACGTATACCACCTAACGTTATCGCACTCGATTTTCACTGATGATGGAAGTCGATGGCATTGCCGAAATGTCTGGTTTTGTAGAAAACATTGGACTACGGCCAAATATCCCGGGAAGGAATTTTAACAAAAACTACTTCTTTGTTGCCGATAACGTTGTACACATATATATCAGTGGCGAAGTTACATGGAGGCAATTGAGGTAATGCCTACCCTAAAAAATATTGTAGAATAAAAATTATAAATACGTATGAACTACATAACGTAAAGATTATACATTGTTACTGCGACTGTCAAATTTATTAAACCGAAACGTGCTTTATTGAGCGACCGCTAGATGGTGACAGGTGAGATTCGGCATAGTTCGTTTAAAGCGAATGAGGCAACCTGAACTTGCCTCAGCGTTTTTTGTATACATCGTATGTAAGCAATGTAGTGGTGTGATAGGGAAGTGTAGGGAGGGGGGATTGTCCCGCGCTGTACACATAGAGCGTTGAGGCATGCCTCACTTCTGTGGTCCAAACAGTTAAGTTAAAGCGCCTGTGTTGTTTCTAAGTGTTTATTTTATGCGGTTATTAAAAGTGTCACTGTTATTCCGCTGAACTAACAGATGATCAAGATTGTTATTTGAATTATTTGTAACATTAAACATATATATAGAAACTAATCAAGTTTAAAAATTTGAAGTTCAATCAGTTGTATTATTGTGTATGACTAATACAAGGATTGTTCAATAGAAACACGTATAGAGCCGTAAAGCATTTTTTATTCAACGATTTTAAAAGAAGTCTCCAATAACTTTAAGACATGAGTTCCACTGTTGCGCTAACCTGTAGATTCCCTGCTAGTAAAATTCTTACGGCTGTTTGTGGAACCATTCGGTTACAGCAAACTCTACCTCAGCGTCCGATTTGAACCACCGTCCTTTTAGTGATTCCTTAAAAAAAATTTCGGCTTGCACGCGTTATGTTGGTGTGGGTTTCGGCACTTTCCATTTAAAAAGCGTGCAAATGTAAGAAAATAAACATGAGTGAGGCCAGAAATAACGTGAATTGTGTGTGTGTGTGTGTGTGTGTGTGTGTGTGTGTGTGTGTGTGTGTGTGTGTGTGTGTGTGTGTGTGTGTGTCTTACCTGCCTTTTTATTGCTGTATTAAATGAAAAATATTATATTACATTAAAATGAAAAAATTATAATTTTATTGCCTGGCAACAAAATTATTTTATTTTAACAATTACCATTGTTTCAAAAAGTTTAAATAAATTTTCAAGTACTTTACTTTTGTTAAAACGTAAAAGGTTGCCGGTAAACTACCCCTTCCCCTTAACCGATCTTCACCAAAATCTAAAGTCCTTGAGACCTCTACAATTCAGGGACGTATGCAAAACATTATTTGATTCTGTTTGAATTTGCGGCTGTTATCGTTTGCCATAGAAAATACCCTTGTTAAAAAAACGTTGCTGGTAAACTACCCCTTTCCCTCAACCGATCTTCACCAAAAACAATAGGTCTTGAGACCTCTACAATTTAGGGCTGTATGCAAATAATCTTTTGAGTCTGTTTGAATTTGCGGCTGTTATCGTTTGCCATAGGAAATACCCTTGTTAAAACATAAAACGTTACCGGTAAACTACCCCTTTCCCTTAACCGATCTTCACCAAAAACAATAGGTCTTGAGAACTCTACAATTCAGGGCTGTGTACGAAACATTATTTAATTCTGTTTGAATTTGTGGCTGTTATCGTTTAACAAAAAAAAAATTTCTCTTGATAAAAAAAACCGTTGCAGGTAAACTACCCCTTTTCCTCAACCGATCTTCACCAAAAACAATAGGTCGTGAGTACTCTACAAATCAGGGCTGTATGCAAAAAATTATTTGATTCTGTTTGAATTTGCGGCAGTTATCGTTTGCCATAGAAAAAAAATCTACAATAGACACACAGACAGACAGACACACACACAGACACTTTTTGGAAAACGACTTTTTTCATGTTTTGAGTGTAGTACAATCAGAATCTGCAATAATCTCGAACACGATTTTTTTTGCCATCACCATACTTCCATTCCTTAAGGAATATGGAAGTAAAATTAAATAAGAAATATTAACTAATTTTGTTAATATTGGGTTACCTGTTGTACTAATAAATTTAGACAGCTCGTCGCATCTACCGCTAATTCCTCCGATAGAAGCGTTTGTATACTCGTAGAGCCTATGTTTACGGTACATGTAAATATTGGATAAAATCTTCTACACTTCAGGGATTTGGCAATGTGCTTGTTCCTATTCCACATTATCAGATTTATTTCTTTCTTGGCCTTCCTATATCCCTTCTTCCAGAAGGCTTGTACTTGTTTATAATCTGGTATTCTATCTTCATCCTTGCGACTTAAATTCTGTCCCCATTTTCCCCTGTATTCTTTAATTTTCTAATTTACATAATTAAATTATATATATTACATATATTTAATTCTTTCCGTATTTTGTAATTTCTTATATGACCCCTTCTGGTGCATCCTTTAACCCTTCTTGAAAATCTCAACTCTGTTGATTGTATGTTGCTTTTATCTCTTTGTTTTGTAATCCCGTATTCACTGCCTTATAATAGCATTGGAACAGCCATTGTTTTGTAGAATTTTAATTTTTTCTAAAGCCTTGTTTTATTTTTCAGTGTTTTATTTATAGTTCCACATATTTGTATGTGGTATATTGGATAAAATGTAAGCTTAAATTTAATGACAGGATTGTTGTTTAATTGTGACTACATGTCCCTTATTCGTAAATCATAGATAAAAACTGTTTATAACAGAACCTGATAGAAACCATTATTATAAATTATTACTAAAAGGTAATCAAGTTAGCAGCAATTTCTACTTCAAAGTCCCAGTACATGTTAGCAACGTTTTATTTTCCTTCATTAAAGTGAAGTCAACAAATAGAATTATAAATCGTTTTATCGGTGTACGTCCAGATCTACTAAAACATGTATAAAAGTAATTGCAATGACGGTTGCTAGAGTACTCGTAAACCTGATCGTAAACTGTTCAATGTCTAACGTTGAAGTGATGTATCCTTTATTGTCTCAGAGGGAGGTATGCGGTGTCGAAAGTGAAATACTTGAGTGCGGTGGTAAATATTTTGGTAGGTCTACAACTGACAAACCAAGCTGTCAGTTTAAAGATTTTTGACAATGTACATTTTGCTTTAAACACGAACTACTTTGCGTAACAATATACGTATATAAAAGAAACACCAAACTCGTACGCATGACGTTAATATTGGGCTTGCTGTTAAGAAAATTTCAAGCCATATGATTGCAAATAAAGTTTTGTTCTTATTATTAGTGTAATATATACGCAAACTAACGTGCTGCAGCTGTTGTAGTGAATTATTGTATCGACTGAAAATCTGTTTTATATGTAAATATGTAAAACTATATGTTACTTTGCAGTTGCTAACGTTTTCTGCATCGGTCTTGACAATACAAAAAAAACTATTTATATTTAAAAACAAACCAATAAACAGTTTGGTTTTGTTAAATATATAATTATATGGGAGGCGGTTTTAAACTTGAATTTTGCTGGTAAATGATTATCCTCAGCTTTTATGGTATTGAAGAAGAGCGTTTTAAATAAGACCCAAGTCATTAACGCCCATAAAGATTAACGATTATGTGTTCACAGAATTGTTGCTGTGTGTATATGAGTGTCTTATTTCTACAGATAGCTAGAGTAGAGGTGTAGAAATATAATGGGAGTAAGGTAGGATTATAATCTGACAGAATACAAACATCAAAAGAATCTAGTAAACAGACAAAATGTCTAACAGTGGCAACAATAGTAAAGAACAGAATATTAATCTCAAGTAATAATGGATTAGAATAAGAGAAATATCTCATCGTCTTTTTTGGACTTTATGCACTTTTTCTTTAGACATAATCTTTCGATATACAATTTTATACCATTGAAAAGAAAGGTATGTTAAAAGAAAGAGAGTATGAATAGTACTATCTGAATTATTTTGTTACAGAAACATACGAATAATTTTATGACAATATAGGAGAAAGAAAATTATTTAGGAATATTACGATACCTTAATTTCAAGGAACTTTTTATGGCGTTTGACTTTTATTAGACTCAGAAGCAATTCTTAAATGTAGAAATGGATTTATAAGATAACAAGGACCTTGAACTTTATGATCTACCCAATATGGATTTAGGATGAAATAAGATATTTTATGAGACAAAAATCGCTTGTCATACAATAATTTCTTGTCAAAACAATATTTATTAAACAAACATTTGTCGCAATTTTATACCATAAGAAAAAGTTGTACAAATTTAATTGTGTTAAAGTGTTACAAAAAGTCTATGAAATAAAATATATTGATTAAATATAATTTTTAACTAAAGTAAGACAAATAAAAAGTGAATACACAAGCCAACCCGCTTTATATTGACCAGTTCTTCCATACCTAATGATTGTTATTCGAACCTTTTACTTTAAGTACTAACTGAATATCTCATATAACTACGCACGCAAAAAATATTATTAAAAAAATAAAATGGTTACTGAAATCTGATATCACGGACACGAAACGCTATGTAGCTTATAGGCCTACTTTCTGTTAAATACTGTAGTAAGCATGATAAATTTTACAAACTGCAGAGTATTCAGGGAAGTAATTGGGCATATTGTACAATGGACAGAAATGTTTTCTAATTACTATAGTTTATAAACTCAAACAACTGTTAATAATGGATTTTGTTAACTATGGCTTAGTGACTTTTGGCATTAGTGGTGACAGTTTCCGTTAATCTATGTATGTTACAGATATAAAGTTCGGTAAACAATGAGCGGTGTTTTTAAGTAGCCCTCGAAGTACCATGTACTTCGAAACACCATAAGCTTTAAAGTTACTTAGGGACTTGCACATCTGCTTGTCCGGACTGTGTTTTATGCTTTTATACTTTTTAGTTTATACTTAATGCCTAACATCACCGTCTGGGAAAATACATAACGATTTCGTAGACAAGAACGTAATTCGACTCAACTGAGGTAATAGGGTTTTCTGTTCTACGTTTGTACATTAATTTTTTTTATTTGGCATTCCGAATCATGTTAATTTTTTTAAATTGTGGGGACTCAATGTAAGAAATTAATATAACTTAATATCCTGTATATTAATTCTAAATTCGAATTCGGTATTTAGAGGAGTAACTTATAAAATAATATATATTATGCTTGCAAATTCTTAAATAATAAATATCAAAATAAATAAATAAAAATTATGTAACAGAATATATGAATAAATAAATTTACAAAGACTGTAACTAAATATTACTTTAGTGATGAAAATAATCAAGAGAAGTAACAATACTATATTTCTATACACTAAGAACATTGCCCCGTACAAGATTGTATATATTATTACATTGAAATCCTACTTGTTTGAGACTCGAATAAGTAGGAAGCATTTCATTGGGTGAGGGGTGACAGATTATTCTGTCTGGAAAAAATTATACTGTTTTAAAATACGAAACTGTTTAAATAGTATCGTAAAGGCAATAATATTATAATCAGAATGATCACAGTTGCACACCACTATATAAAAATTATCCCGATTAGCGCTTTCAAGCCTCACAGCCCATCGTCAGATCGGAATAGGCAGGAATTATTTTAAAACAAACCCTTCACCCCTCTCCCCAACCCGGCTCACACACAACAAGCTATAATATAAATGACCCTTCCCCACCCCCTAAACCCTGTCCCACCATACTTTGGGATGACATTATTATCCAGACATTGTTTATTAAACCATATTTTACTTAAAACCCTCTTCAATTTAACTTTTAACTTAAGATATTTAAAAACTTTACTTACCTTATAATTTATACAAAACTTTTTATATAGTGGTGTGCAACTGTGATCATTCTGATTGTGATTTCAACCACTAACACAAATTTCTTCATTAAACGTCTGTTAAGATGTGCAATCGACTACCGGTAATGGGCAACAACAATGAGGTAATAAACGACAACAATAAGGTAAGTAAAGTTTTTAAATATCTTAAGTTAAAAGTTAAATTGAAGAGGGTTTTAAGTAAAATATGGTTTAATAAACAATGTCTGCATAATAATGTCATCCCAAAGTATCGTGGGACAGGGTTTAGGGGGTGGGGAAGGGTCATTTATATTATAGCTTGTTGTGTGTGAGCAAGGTGGGGGAGAGGGGTGAAGGGTTTGTTTTAAAATAATTCCTGCCTATTCCGATCTGACGATGGGCTGTGAGGCTTGGAAGCGCTAATCGGGATAATTTTTATATAGTGGTGTGCAACTGTGATCATTCTGATTGTGATTTCAACCACTAACACAAATTTCTTCATTAAACGTCTGTTAAGATGTGCAATCGACTACAGGTAATGGGCAACGACAATGAGGTAATAAACGACAACAATAAGGTAAGTAAAGTTTTTAAATATCTTAAGTTAAAAGTTAAATTGAAGAGGGTTTTAAGTAAAATATGGTTTAATAAACAATGTCTGGATAATAATGTCATCCCAAAGTATGGTGGGACAGGGTTTAGGGGGTGGGGAAGGGTCATTTATATTATAGCTTGTTGTGTGTGGTCGGGTGGGGGAGAGGGGTGAAGGGTTTGTTTTTAAATAATTCCTGCCTATTCCGATCTGACGATGGGCTGTGAGGCTTGAAAGCGCTAATCGGGATAATTTTTATATAGTGGTGTGCAACTGTGATCATTCTGATTGTGATTTCAACCACTAACACAAATTTCTTCATTAAATAATATTATATTATGTAATAATAACGACAACGTTTGTTCAAAGCCAGATATGCAGAATCATTTTCTGTACAGCCATTTTCATAATAATCATGCCAAGGAATCTAGTACACCAATACCGGTAGAAACCGGAATATCACAAGTGTTCCAATTTTACTTGTTTCTTGGGGCAAGTGAAGCAATTTTAATACTGTATTAAAGTACACATTATCTTTATAGAATGCTATAGCTGGTGCGGTTGTGAAATTGCTGTAATATATTTAAGTTATATAAACAATAACAAATTTACTTGCGCATACAGTGTGTTAGTGTTTCGGAAATATTCTAATATCAGATATTTTTAATTTCTACAATTTTAATAATTAATTTATAATTTTTACCTTAACTTATTGTTCACGGGTTTATTTAAAGAGAAAGTTACCAAAAACTACTACGCATTGTATTATTTTAAAGTAGCTGCTTTATGTTTACGTTTAGCAGTTCTATGTTTTTATGTATTATCATAATAAGAAGTGCAGAGTTTCAAATACTACGTTAGGTGAAACATAAAGAATTACAAAACGTGCGGAAGGACTTTTCGCACAGATTATTGTATTGCTACGAATTCCTTCAAGCTTAATGCAATGAGCAAAATTATTTAGTTTCTAACGCTAAATTTATATTTGCGTGTAGATCTATGGTTTTATTTGATCAATGACGTATTTTAATATTTTCTAGTTATTTAGTGAAAAAACTTAAGTTTGTCTGTGTCGAGGAGATTACACACAAGCGCGCGTCTGGCTTACATTTTCTGATTTTTTCTGATTTCCAATTTCTAACTGTTTTCTTATCACCATCATCATCATCACCACTCCAAGGACTAGCCCTTAGACCTGTCCCGGAACCCATCTCCTCCTCGGTCTACCGACATCTCTCTTCCCAATAGGGTGATAACCCACGGGTAGAGGGGTATCAGGCATGCAATTCAAGTGTTCATACCATCTACTTCTGTGGTCTTCAATCTTCTGGTGCAATGATACAATGTTTAAATCGCGTCTAATATCCTCACTCCTTCGTCGATCCAAGAGAGAACAACCTTGCGTCCCTCTTAGAAATTTCATTTCGGCTGCCTGAATCCTCTGCACGTTCCTTTTACTAAGAGTCCTTGTTTCACTAGCATACAGGAATGTGGGGACAGCCACAGTCTTATAAAATTTCATTCGGGTATCCTTCCGCGTTTTATCTTTGAGGTACCAATGAATCGTTCCACAGATGCGTGTAAATTTTGTTAGCTTACTATCCCAATCAATATCAGTTCCATATGAGATATTATAACCCAGTTAATTAAAATGACTATGCTGATCCAAAATCTGACTATTCACGACTATCTTAGTTACTATAATAAACTTTGATAATTAAGTTTGAATTTTACATAACAATATAAGAAGTAAATGTACATGTAGTGAGGACTAATGGTGAAACAATGTCACCATTTGAAATGTTAAATTAGTATCTTTTACGTAGCGATTAACAATTAACGAATCAACGTAACATAGAGCAAAGGTTAGCTCATAATTAAAACTCATTATAATGGTTTTAGAAAGTTTCATAACTCCTTACATCATTTGCTATACATATTTCGCACGATATTTAAGCAGCACTCATTACTAAATTTGAAGTTTGTTTTAGTATGAATTATTAATCATATGTCCATTTAACCCTATGTCCATTTAAACTTGAGGTATTAATTAATATAGAGTTTATATTAACACAAATATATACTTACTTGTAGGAAATCACCTAATTTATCAACTTTAAAAACTGTTTGAGTAATGTAACACACAAAGTGAAACGAAATTCATTCACCTACAGTAACTTACAGTAATTTATAATAAAGAGAAAGAGGGACTATATATATTGTTACAACAGTCTTACGGATTGTCGTATTGTACAGTGAAAACAAAATACAGACACGAATTAAATCACTAACTGTCACCTTTAAATAGTCACAAATAACAATTTGAAATCAACAAGGTGTCCTCGTATAATAATTTAAGTTAAATTTGTTCACACGCAATAATAATGTCACCTTATTACAATACAGCACTAATTACACAATAATCACTTTCCAATTATCCGCAACAATCACTTCATCCGCACTCTAATATATCGCTACGTGTAACTAAGCCGGTCGTAGACGCTTATACGAGAGACGCTTATATTAGAAGTAAGTTTGTCTTTAATTTGTCTTAATAATGCCGTGATCACTAAAGCCGATAAGGGGAACACAATTGTCATATTAGATACACAGGTCTATAATAATAAAGTACTTGAATTTATAGATAACAATAACATTCGGACATTGAACAGTGACCCTACCAATGAATACGTCAAACAGCTAAATGACAGTATTAATCGTTGCGGTAGTTTGTTTGATGATAATGTTCGCCGTTATATAAAACCAATAAATGCAAGCGCCCCGCAGCTCACGGGACTACCGAAGATACATAAGGCAAATATTCCTGTCAGACCCCTCATAAATTACACATCTGCACCTGGCTATAAGACGGCAAAGAAATTATATCATATTGTTAAAAATAGTATCGTTTTAAAAAATAATCACAGCATAAAAAATAATATTGACTTTATTAAAAGGGTCCAGGATATCGAACTCTTACCTACGTACAAAATCGCTTCATTCGACATAGTTAATTTATACACAAACGTGCCGGTTCATGACACAATTTCAATTGTAAAAGATCTTCTCAGTGAAGGTGAGAAGCTGAATCACAAACAAATAGATGAGTTAATTTTATTGTTGAATGTCCTGTTGAAGCAGAATTACTTCACTTTTAATAATAATTTTTACCTACAAGAGTTTGGTCTCGCAATTGGTTCGCCACTTTCAGGACTGCTGGCGGATTTATACTTGCATCATTTTGAAAATACTTACATGTTCTCAGAGAATAACAAATTTTATAATAATATTAAATTCTATGCACGATATGTAGACGACACCTTTATAGTTTTTAATGGCACGCTACGACAGATAGAGAAATTGAAACATTATTTGAACAACCTTAGCAAGAACATACAATTTACCCTCGAAACAGAGGTTGACAATAAACTCAATTTTTTGGACCTGACTGTTACAAAGTATCTTAATAAATTTCAATATAAAATATATAGGAAACCCACCACCACAGATATTACAATACACGCCGATTCTCATCACCCATATAGTCAGAAAATGGCGGCTTACAACAGTTTTGTTCATAGGTTGGTAACGATTCCACTTAACCAAAAGGACTTTCAGGATGAATTGGATACAATAAGGCAGATAGCAATAGCGAATGGGTACAAGAGTTCGATGATAGATAGACTTCTTAAGCGACACCTATATAAAACTAGATTCCACCATAATACCATCGATGATAATAAAGTTAACAAAAGTAAAAATAATAATAAAAAGTATATAACGACAGTGTACGGTAGCCTTTTACCTAACATTATATCCAATGTGTTTTCTAAATTTAATATAAAAGTCGCGTTTGAAACAAATAATAATATTTCTAATTTGTTACGCATAAAACAACCATTCCCGTTAGAAGAGAAAACAGGTGTTTACAGGATGTCATGTGATGATTGTGATTGTTTCTATCTGGGTCAAACTGGCAGGTCTTTCTTGAAAAGATACAAAGAACATCTACCAAGGAATGATTTAGACAAGACCAAATCTAATTATGCGCGCCATCTAATGATGCATAACCATAATTACACAGATTTCAATACTAATTTCAAAGCAATCCATGTATGCGCTAAGGGTAGGTTAATGGACGCTCTCGAGGAGTTTGAGACTTATAAATCATTTAAAGATAAGAATATCGACAATAACAGTATATTAAACGAACAATTAAGGTTTCAATCTCACTCACTATATGATACAGCCCTAAATGTAATCGCGCTTGACGGTAATGACTAGTGATAAGGATTGACTTAGTTTAATTAGTGGCTCGGCAACTACACGCGCGGTCGAACCGGTCCAACGAAGCCGAAGTTACATCGTGTTATGTGTGTGTCGTTATTGTGATTTAGTAAATATGTGCAAATGTGTTTTTATGTGTTTTATGTGAATTTTAACATTTGACGAAGATTACTGATGATGTGACACATGTCACGAAACGCGTCTGTATAAAAAACGCTAGAACGAAGTCACTGACGGATACAAGGTAATTAAATTATTGTGAAAAAGTGACTTGGATACTATATAAAAACAAAATAAAAAATAAGTAAGTTACAGATATTTACCTTGATCTCGTTTTGAAGTGAATGAGAGAATGAGAAAGTTGAAAATTGTTGCTGTGAGACTTCTTCTAAGAGAGGAAAGTAAACAATGAACCAAATAATTACATTGACAAGGTAGCATCGACTTCCATCGACTTCTCAGAGAAGTTAAATTTTTTTACGTTAATGACTCTAAATATTTGCGTACTAAATTCAATTTTAAAAAGATTATTAAGTGCCAAATTAAGTTTGTTTCAAAAATTGTATGAGTCATAAAAAAGTTTAAATTTAAATAATCTTTAAGATAACAATTCGATTAAGGGATCCACAGACTGTAAAACTAATAAAGTTTCACTAGCAAACGATCACATTTTGTCAATATTTATTACCCGTATGCCTCCGAAAATTCAACAATAACTCTGGAGATAAAGTAATAATTTTGCGATCACTGTAAAATGCGCAAATTAACCTTATTGTAAAATGAAATGTTAAGAAAAATAGTTTTTCCTTTAGATTTAAAATTTCACGAAATAAACTCATTTTGTTGAAACATTACTAGTCTATTTATATGTTATTCTTAAATTTAGTTCTTAGTTATTCTTATACTTCTATAATTAGAAATGTATTAACATAGAACGTGCGCGCACTCATGCACACATCGCAAGAGAGTAAGGGAGAGACAGTACGTACGACAGAGGGTGTGTGTGTGTGTGTGTGTGTGTGTGTGTGATAGAGAGAGAGAGAGAGAGAGAGAGAGAGAGAGAGAGAGAGAGAGAGAGAGAGAGAGAGAGAGAGAGAGAGAGATTAATACTGTCACCACAATTCTTGTAATGAAAACTAACTTTTCAGTCCATACGCTAAAATGTATGAAAAGTTAAAAGTTTGCCATAGCGCTTTAAGATATTCCTGTATAACGACGTCGGGTTACAGTCGAATGGTTAAAAGAAGTCCACAGCCAAATCCTTAAGTGGCATGTGTACTAGCTGGTATGCTGAAATGACAGGCAGTTACCTGGCTAATTCAGAAGCCTCCCCATGAGAAATGCTATAGCACTAGTGTTACTGGATGTGTTCTTCTCAATTTCAATGTCAAATAATGGTTATATGGTAACTAATTCAGTCAGTAGGGCCAACTAATTCACTCAGAAAAAACATTAAAATATCTTATAAAATTAAGTTTAAAAATTTTATATCAGAGCTCTCTTTAGCTAACATATTTTTAGGAACATATGAAATTTACATCTGAAATTATAATTAACGAAAAATCACATTCACGAGCATTATTTTTCATACGCTCACAGCTCTCTTTATCTACGAAATTTTTAAGCACTTATAAAACTTATTCAAACAGAACATTCGGAATAAAATTATTTATTTAACAGTTTAATCAGCTTTCATTTTTACACATGGCTATTGTAGCATGACAGATTATCCACATTATTCTAATTTAAAAAATGATCGTATATAAAATAAAAATAAAATTACATCAATGAAAACCACTATAAAAATTAGTCAAGGACCACAAAGTAGTGAAATAATAGTTAGGAGAGATAAAATAATTAAAATCAACCATGCAATATATATAAGAAATTATAGAAAAATAATGATAGGCCAAGGTATAAAGTAATTAGACCCAGGTAGTATAGGAGTAGGTCAGGAAATGCCCAATATAGACAAACATCCAAAATAAAAGAACAACTATTAGAGAAACAACCATATGTAATAAATTTAAAAGTCCCCCAAAACACATGAAATAAATGAGAAAAGTATAATGCAATAAAATAAGAGTGAATGTGAATTAGGTGTAAGTGAAGGTTCTAGAATAAATGTAAAAAATGTACCAGTGCAATTTAATCTTATAATGAAAAGCGAATCCGGATGATCTAATATAAGTGATATTCTTTATCATATAATATCAGACAAAATGACAAAAAATGATATAAGAATAAACAATATATAAGTGGAGTGATCAAGGGTAAATCCCTAAAATAAAACAAAAACAGCAAGGACTGCATGAAAATTAATTTTAAGAAATATTTTAGTTGATGGAAAAACAGATGTGTTTGTTTATTTTAAGAGTTCATTGAACTCAAGGCTTGATTGTCTGAGATGAAGTATAATTTTTTGTTATAAAATATTTGTTATGTTTTAATAATATTAATTAATAATAAACCTTATTGTAATTTAAATAAGGGTAATTTAGTTAAGATATCATAAGAACTGTAGGTCAGAGAGGCTATTAGCAAGCTGGAATAATAATAAACATTGTAAATGAACTCACATAAAATCTAGGCCAAATGGTAAATCACACAAACCTTGTAATTAGTAAATAAAATAAAGGAAATTAATTAAAATTATGAAAATTATATAATGTAAATCAACTACTGTATATTATAACTGTATCAATACTTTGTAAAGGTATTGAAAAAATGTATAACATATTATTAGAAAAAATGCAAGTGTAATAACACTGGAATATAAGAGGAAAGCCTAAATTAAAAATAATATGTAAATTAATTAATCCAAATCATAAAATTACAACGAATTAAATGAAAATAACCATTTTATTTCAATCAGTGATCTTGCTCAATGATAACTAGAACATAATAGAAATTGCAAACCATTTGAGGTGACAGGAAGTACAGTTAAGGCCTACATTCTAATATACTGTAAATTTGACTTATCGAGTTAAAAATACTATAAAGTATATCATGTTTGTTATTAAATAACGCAGAATTAATTAAGGAAAGTAATTATATAATTAGTATTTAATAAAATTAAATAATAGTAAAAATGTAATTAATCATATAATGTAAAAGTCAATTATTTAGGCGGAAATGCCATCTGTTCAAAACTATGTAGATTTAATATTAATTCAGCCAGAACTGAGTGTATAGAGGAAGAAGGAGTTAGTTGATTGTTACATGTCGAGACGGACACTTCTAAACAAGCTCAGACAAATTAATTCATTTAAAAAGAGAGAAGGTAATTTTTGAATATAACCGAACCTATAAAAAAATAAAACGAAAAGTGTAAAAATGTAATTAATAAACACTGTGAGAACCTGGAATCAACCAAATTAATTTATTTATGGAGATTTGAAGTTATAACACAGATGGTAGAACGAAATAAACGAGAATTCTAAATTTTATCAACACGAAATTGGACATTATAAAACCTCACAACCATTGGAACAAAAACACATTGAAAACACTGATTGCCAAGCCGAACAACTGACCACTAAGCTCGAGTAATTACATTGTGATGAAGAGGAATTAACTACTACTGCGTGGAAGAGGAAAACACCAATAACTAACATTTATTTGAAGGAATTCTGCAGTGAAGGCGTCTCGTATACACTCATCACGTGGGCGGCCATGATGGAATAATCCCAGAATCCTTTGCGGCGACTGCAGGACGGCATCTCAAGTCTGGTTCGAGAATTTATCTTATTAACATTGTCTATTCAATAATAGTTTTGTATTTTTAGATAACTAAGCAGTTTTTATTGTAAGCATTATACTTTTCAGCTTTACCCTTTTCTGACTATTATAAAATAACAGCTAAAAGACCCTGCAATTTAATATTAATATTTTATATACTGAGTTTAATAGCAGCCCTGAGATAGAGTTTCTAATTGTCGATTAACTAATCGAATCAAAGTCGATTAGTATATCTAACGTTAATAAATTATTTAAATATTACAATTTTGTGTTTCATTTATTGATAAAAAGATAGATAGAAGAATTCCAGATAATATTTTACACCTGGACTCCGAGAAAAGAAGAAAATAACATCACTGAAGGAGTAACATCAGAGAATAACGAAAGACCGCTAATCGATTATGTTATGAGATAATATAATTAACGCGGAAAAACAATCCTGATTATTCTAAACTATTGAATTTATTAAATTAATAATTCAAAAAATAAAATTACATAAATACATCAAAAATAATTAATTAATTAAGTAAATAAATAAAAATTTTTTTATTACAATTTTTTATTAAAATTTTTTATTAAAATTTTTGTAACTCAGAAAATACAAAAAATACGTTTTGTTACACTATTTATTATCTTTCAGTCCCTTATAGAGCAATTTCAAATTGTCATTTTCATTTAGATCTTTAATAACTTTTTCATCTAATTTATTGATAATTATTTTAGGCAAATGAACTTTATATGGTTCTAAATGACATAATATTGAAAGTCGAAATTTAGTTTTATTTCTCTCAAATATTTCTATCTTATATTCTTTATTTAATTCCAAGTACATAACACTCTTAATTTCTTTAAAGACACATTCTCCAATCTGATTAAATACAGCGATTGATTGAGGAAACCATTATTTTTATTGAAGAAAATTTAACTACTAAATTTAATAAAAAATTGAAGAACAAAAATTTAATATAATTAGGCTATATAAATGAGTTCATTTTTTAATGATCTGATTTACTGTCATATGGGCCAAATTTATTTTCTGACGATCACAAATTTGAAAGTCTTGAACTCGATGTTTCTATGACGACAGTCCTTAACAAACGAATTTTCTATCGACATTGAAGTGAAAACACAAAATCCATTTGAACAAAAATTCTGTATCACATGATCCTCGCGTACATTCTTGGACTAACTCAGCCGCTGAACATTTTTGCATTAGTCCTGGGGAAAATGAAAATCCAACTAACAATTCTGACGGGCGTTCTGCAATCATCGCCGTGAACTAAATTCTTCGAAGGCAGCAACACGAAGGCAAGCGTTTTGTCTTGTTGAAAATAGTGTGAATCCACATTTTGTCTAGTTACATTTTCTGTTGTTCGCGGATCTTGGTAGAATTTCTCTCTGTACTATTTTTTAGGCCATTTGAGGGCATCGTCTATTAGCTTCTTATTTTGTTCACTAGACACAATCAGTACGTCACGTGGGCTGTAGTTATCGTCAGCCTCATCTTTTAACACTCTTGTTTCTGCTTCTTCATGTACATTGCGTTGCACGAAGCTTACTTAGCCTCCCGTTGACAGATTTATTTTTGTTTCGAAATGTGTACTTTTTATTCATAGTCCTCTGTGACCATTCTGGTTCACTAGTTGCTACTTTCTTCTTTATTTTACAAGTAAAGCCAGAATGCGAATGTAAAGTGATTTCTTTTGCTTAAACGTAAACAGCGTGGAAAATTTCTTTAACTCTGGGAATCGGGCCGGAAAGACAAAAGACTTACTTATCTTTTTCTCCATTCTTTTAGCTACTTAAGTGGAATTCAAAGTTCTTAGTCCAGTTCAAAGTTCTAGCTGGAATAGTTTGTTGGCTTGAGAAAAGTTAGTAAACGAGTTGGGTAAAAGGTTTGTGACCACTATTCCAGCTGTACAAAAATATTCAGGTTGAAAGTAGTCAACACTACTTTCAACCTGAATTAGTTGTCCATCTTCCATTTACGTTTGCTTCTTACATTTTTTTTGTTATTCTTCTTGATATTTTTGTTCCTTTATTTGTTTATAACATATTCTTCATTTTTATCATATGCTGATGTAATATATCATTTGTTTAAAAAATAATTGAGTTAATTTTAAATTTAAGTTGACTTTCAGTAGCGATCCAGGCACTGAACCGTGCGGATGTATGGTCCGTTCTCTGTTATTGTTATTGTTGTTATTGTTATCATTAAGATATAGTTTAACATAGACATTTATAAAGTGTGTTATTATCGCTGGTGAGTAATGACTTACTTATCTCCAATATAGTCGTTATTAAGACCACATTGAACAAACCGCAGACTATCTTCAGTGGCTACGCGTGCGTACGCTCGTTCCTGCGAGTAAGTGTGCTTGTGTTCTCGGAAACGCGAAGCCGCCTGTCGGCTCGCGTCCTCCTTACATATTAAACATGGCAAATCCACAAAATACACAGGGCTACTCTGTTCAACAAACAAACATGTTGGTAGCTGGAAATGGACCCGGTACAAGCGATATGTCTAATCAACTCAATCAAGTAGCAATGCAGCCATCAAATCCGCCACATTTTTCAATGCCTAATACACAAATGTTCCAAGTGTATACCAACCAAATAGGTCAGTCACTTACAACAAGTAATCAAACCCAATTTATGCCAATAATAAATCAAACCATACCGACCAGCAATAGTTCTTATACACCATCGACACAGCAACAAGCAAAATGTCAATCTACTGATGGCCTAAAATATCCATTCTCAAATATGCCGGCACCTAATGTCTGCAATCAACTCCCGAACCAAATGTCATCGCAAATATTAACGAACACTAATACCAATATGGCCCAAAATCTGGCAAACCCCCTACAGACACTACATCTTAGAGGCCAATAAGCCTTCTTCCACTCTTGTCAAAAATATTTGAACGACTTCTCCTGACCAGACTAAAACAAATAGTGCCCTTTAGGTACCTGATCCCTGAACACCAATTTGGGTTCAGAGAAAAACATTCTACAGTGCAGCAATGCCACAGAATAGTGAACAAAATTTGGGATAGCCTGGAAAAGAAGACGATGTGCGCAGCTGTCTTCCTGGATATTCAGCAAGCTTTTGATAAAGTCTGTACAAGCTGAAGAAACAACTTCCTGATCAACTATATTTACTGTTGAAATCATATGTGCAAGATAGATACTACCAAATCAAAATCGAAGACACTGTGTCAGTAATCTCTCCTATAAAGCCGGGAGTGCCTCAGGGCAGCATTCTGGGGCCATACGTATATCTTATATTTACTGCTGACCTACCTGTGACAGACTACACTACCACCGCCACCTTCGCTGATGATACCGCTATCCTCGCAGTAGATCCCAACCCGGAACGAGCCTCTGAGAAACTGCAAACCTATCTTTACCTCCTGCAAGATTGGTTCCAGCGGTGGAGGATCCGAGTTAATTCTGCAAAATCCACTCAAATAACCTTCACCATGAAACGTAGCTCTTGTCCACAAGTCCACCATAAACGATGCCCCCATACCTATAAAATCAGAAGTTAAATACCTGGGGCTGCATTTGGACGACAAATTAACATGGAAAGCCCACATTCAGGCTAAGAAACAACAACTCAACTTAAAAGCTAGGCAAATGTACTGGCTCATAGGTAGAAAATCTCAGCTATCTCTCGCAAACAAACTCATCATATATAAAGCTGTGCTCAGACCAATCTGGATTTACGGTATAGAATTATGGGGCTGCTCTAAACCTTCCAACACAAAGATGCTGCAGACAGTTCAGTAAAAATATTGCGCTGCATAACGAATGCTCCCTGGTTCATCTCTAATTATACTCTTCACAAAGACCTCAACATTCCATACATTTCTGATGTCATCAAGATGCACGCCTCTAAGTACAGGAACCGCAACATAGGACATAGCAATAACCTGATCAACGAGCTCCTCAATCCATCACTGGATGTAAGAAGGCTGAAGAGACAGTGGCCAGATGACCTGATCCGGTGAACATAGTAATCATCGCTGGATGGTTCCCACCTCAAGTGACGACTTATACATCACTTTTACTTATTACTCTGTGAAATGAGTAGATTGTAAAACTGCATTAAAAAAAAAAGTTGACTTTCAAATTTTAAAGTGTAGCCATTTAAGCATACAAAGTATAACCTACAGTTGGAAATTGTAAACTGCCTACCAAGACAGAGAGCAACACAACCAATTGGAATTTAAAAATTATTAAAGAATGTAGAAACTATTAATTAGAGAAATACATTACATAATCTAAGGAGTCAACTCAAATCTGTAGTTTCTGTTAACATGTTTAGTAATTATCCTTCATGCTGTCCGTGTTCGACCTGCAGACACATTTATATTTATTTAGTCGAATGGTAGTCGAGGACGTATAACGAGTTGTATATTTTGTCTCTGCAATAAATTCACCCCTGGCTACATTTTCCCATTGCAAACATAGTCGTGTTGAAAAATTGTACTAATTTGATTGCCACGATCAGAACAACAAAGCATGTGTGTACACCGCGAGCGCACATGCGTGCGCGTACCAGAGTGCGTGTTGACACGCAGACTGCAACGCAGGACGTGTGTCGGCTCATGCGGTGTGGTGTGAGTCTGTACGCGTGGGCGTCACATGCGTGCGCGTACCAGAGTGCGTGTTGGAGTCAATGCAAGCCGCACCCGCTCGCACTGACCCCCAACACGCAGACTGCGACGTAGGTCATGTGTCCGCCAAACGGGTGTGTGTGAGTGTGTTGCCTGTATCCTAATGGTGACAGTCAGAGTAGCAAAAATCCATTACCTCGAGTATTTCACAGTGCGTAAAGAAGCCAAAAGATGAATTTATGTGCAGAGACACGGGATACATCTGTGTTCGGTGCCGGCTTGAATTAAAATAAATAATTTCATTCAATTTATGTGAATTGCCTGGAAACGAACAACGTATTGTTATTAACAATTCCAAGAAAGACAAAATTTGAATATTTTTTGTTTTCTAAATGCTTTACTATTACAGAAGTAGTGAGAATTAAATATTGTAATCTGCGATATTAAAAAGTATAAGATACTACGATGTCCACTGTCAGTAACTCCTTCAAGCATTTGTAAAAAATAATTCTTAAAGTACAGGGTCAGAAAATGAAACGGGTAATTTAAAAAAATGCAATAATGGTTTTATTTATGAATTGGGAAATTAACATTTAAACTAAATTAAAAGTATATATAACAGCATTTAACTAGCAGCAAAAGTTTCCTTGCATTATCAAGGAAACAGAGTTGAACATGAAACGTTCCACACTCTGTTTTTGAAATACCCGTGGTACTAGCTAGCTACTACAAACATGCCCGTGTGTGCCAGCTAGTCATTATCTCAATCCTTTACAATTTAATCAATTTATGGATATGAAAATACCAATCATCTCTTTCTTTAAATGTAACTGTTTGCATTACAACCTTTTATACTGTAATAACGCGATCATACTCAGTATAATGTTAACATCTGCTGTTAATGTTGATACACTAAGCAATTTTTCTAACTTAATGTAACGTTAATATTACAAATATTATTGTGTAATTAATGTTCGGTTTCATGTTAAGTAAGCATTTATGGCTAGATACTGGTTAAATCTCTATAAATTTGAGCTTAGGTTTAATAAAATTTCCAGAACGAAAACTTTGAAAACTTTATTAGAAACAGAAATTCAATGTAGACTCTGTTTCTGTTATTCGTATCGTTTACTTACCTATAAGCTTTCTTAAGTATTACAGTTTTAATCTATATATAATTTTAAAAGACACTCTCCATCCTATAGGCTAATAATTCAACGTCCTACCCGGTAAGATGAACACATAAGCATTTAAATTTCATAATACAAACTTAATAAAATAGTTGCCAGAATATAGTACTTTTACTTGCAGTAACATCGTAATGACGATGCTTCAAAAATCGGTATTTTAAAAAATAGTGTCTTTAATTTTATATTTTTCACTACTTTTTATATGTGGCATCAATAAAGACAGCTTACAAATAATAAAAAAAAACTGGCTGGGACGGTTTAGTCATGTTGTGTATGCTGTTGCACTTTTTCATTTTGCAAATTAAAATTTTAACATAAACAGCTTCCAGAAAACAATATTGCATTTTCCACCTCAAGGTTAATGGTCTGCACAAATCGACAATACCGTATTCTATAAACTATCGTACTGACAACAGCGGTTTTTATGGTTTTTAAAAAACTGGAAATTACAAGACTATCATTAGAGTGTCGTTTTAAATAAAGTGGAATAATTAATATTAATTAATAAGAAATTCCGTTGAATGTGCCCATGCCTGAACAGATACAGGTAGGTTTCTGTGGGTAACGCGAGATGGATATAGGCCTATATAGATAAATAGATGGATTGAAGACTTGTAGATAAATAAGTGAGGGAGAGAAAATCAGAAGGAAGAGAGAGATAGAGGTAAAGAGAGGGAGAGGGAGAGAGAGAGAGAGAGAGAGAGAGAGAGAGAGAGAGAGAGAGAGAGAGAGAGAGAGAGAGAGAGAGAGAGAGAGAGAGAGAGAGAGAGAGAGAGAGAGAGAAGTTAGAGGGCAGCGTTTTAAGAAATATTAATTAGTAAAATTACTCAGTCTTTAAAAGTCAATAGATACCGAGAATGTTAACCTACGACAATAAGAGTGGTTTAAGGTTCTAATTGTGTATATAATTACTGAATACTGTTTTTGCACGTGAACACACATTTTGAATCAGTTGTAATTTTTGAATTAAAAATTATGATTTTGTAAATCCTCTTTTCCTCTAATTAGTCCTCTAATTAATATAATATTGCACCTTAAAGTCGCTCTATACTTAACATTAGGTTTTACTAGCAAGTAAGATTTAACAGCAAAACATTTCGATAAACTTTCGGTGTTCCACATTTTTCTCGCCTTCTCTTATTCAAACTTGATATAAATTAGACCATTACTTTAGAAAATGCGAAGGCTAACTTATAATTACATACTACAAATTGTAAATCTCTGATAAAGTGCTTTTGTTCTGTATAAACTGTAATTACTGTGTACAGGAACACCGTAATTTCGCTATCATATTAAACTTGAATTATGGTATTTTATCACAATATAAGTGACCTAATCTCTGAATAGTAGTAAATAATGAGCGCTAATGGCCAAGTATTTCTATCCGTGCAATAATGAGAAAATTATGAATATATTGTGTATAATTATTTAACAAATGTATTATAGTACATAATTAACAAGTAACTATAATATATTGTATTTAACAAATGGAAAAAATGCTTGCACTGATCTTACGTTATTGCTAAAACTACATAAATATAAGTCAACAATAAGGGGTAGGCCTACTGCCAAATATAATTCGCTTTTTTGTTATTAACTATATCTCTTCTTTTATCTTGTAACACGTTAACATTAAACCTAGATAACTACAAAAATTTTATTAGTTAAAAAATTATTAATGTTTAACCAATGTAATAACTAACGTTATTAGTTAAATATTTGAAATTGACGCTCGAAATTCAGTAGTCCTTTTGGAATGCAGAAAAAAGGAAAACACGAAAAGTGATTGCCGGAAACATCTGAAGAGATAATATCAAATGATTTTATAATTATTTAATAAACTATATTTAAAAAAATTTAAATTAAAGAAAAGTTTACATTTTCATACAAAATGAATATGTCTGCATTTAATTTTTTATTGTCAATATAAATTTATTTCTTGGTCAGCTTAACTTACAAAGTCTAAATATATTTATGTTAACCATATAATGATAAATGAAAAGAGTACAAGCACTAGAAAGCCACAGTGAATAATGAAGATTGTGGAACGCTAGTATCAAGTATGATATTGCAGATAGATGATTATATTATAATTTTAAAATAGGTTAGATACCTGATATTCCTTCATGCAACTTACTTAGGTCGCTATGCACGACGCGTTTCAGGATCAAGGTCCCATCTTCAGGTGCTCACTCGGGTCGAGCTCGTCAGTTCATAAAAACACACACATAAAACATAGAAAACACTGAATTCAAACACTCATACTGCGCGAGAGGGGACGATGCGCATTTCTTGGCGTGAACACATACTTTCTCGACGATGCGCATCGTCCCCTCTCGTGCAGTATGAGTGTTTGAATTCAGTGTTTTTTATGTTTTATGTGTGTGTTTTTATGAACTGACGAGCTCGACCCGAGTGAGCACCTGAAGATGGGACCTTGATCCTGAATCGCGTCGTGCATAGCGACCTAAGTAAGTTGCATGAAGGAATATCAGGTATCTAACCTATTTTAAAATTAACCATTGCAACTTGGTGACCATACACACAATGAATTATATTATATTTCCTGTTTCTGTTAAGCCTAGAAGAAATATTAAAAATGGATGTAAATTTAATATATTCTAAAGAGTGTGAGTATAAATTATGTTAGTGTAATTGTAAACTATTTTGTGAGTGTAATGTAATGTAATGTAAAGGGCGTAGCCTGTAATGTATTGCTACAACACTTTGATGATATGGGAATTAAAGATGTTAACCCGATGTTGAAGGTAGTGAAGATATCGGTTCTAATGAAAATATGAAATCGGTTCTAACCCAGATAAATTCTAGAGGTAAGTCGTCAGGAAAATTATGTCGCAATGCTCGCTGAGGAATGTAAAGGGAGGAAACATTCAGGACATTACACGCAGCTTGTTATGAATATTACGCTTAGCTATTAGAATATGGAGACTTTATTGGGTAAGTTATTTTATAAACGTCAATGACAGTAGGATTTCGGAAACGCTACACAAGGAGATATCAGGCGAAACTCAAACAAGAAAGAAGCTCCAAGGCTAGTAGAATGTAGTTTGATCTCAGTCAACTACCTAGCATTACTCACGAAGAGGTGGGATATTAACGGAAATAGTGGAGCAGGCAGTTGAATTACACTGTTGTGACAATGACAGAGAAGAAGGTAGTTCCAATGCTAGTATCATGGGAAAATATTGTAAAGCGACAACAAAATAGCACGAGAAGGTTTAATATCTTACTTGAAATAAATGTTTTAGTCTAGTTATAAAATGTCAGAGACTTTAGCACTGAAGGGTACTAGTGTCACCTGCAAAATTGAATGCAAAATGCTTCTACTTTGCATCATATATTACATTATATTATACTGTGTCTAAGTTAAGATTGAGATATTTTTAATATTCCATAGTCACTTGCTTTACTGTCAGTGATATATTTTCAAAATCATGACAAAATAATTGAGAATATGTGTAAAAATGTTTCTGCAACTGACAGTGTATTACATTACAAATATATATTATTTATAGGCTATATTTTTGGACCAAAATGAAACAAAAGTTGCCTTCAAATCACTTCAGTATTTTACTGTCACTTCAATACCCGAAACTGTATATCAGCACATACATTACCTTATTATGCTTCCTTGAATTTGAAAACTGAAAAATAATCTTAAACTATTTAATGTAATTATTTTAAGACTCCAGAGTCATTAAAGTATCACGTCTGAAAACTAACTTTTGTGGAAAACAGTTTTTCCAACAGAATTCATGTTCACAAATGCTGTAGCAAAAGACACTCAAGTTTTCTTTAAATTAGCATTCATTTAACAAAACTGACGTTTTCTTATCAATGAATGGTACAACAACAACAACAACTACTACTACTACTACTACTACTACTACTACTACTACTACAATAATAATAATAATAATAATACCTTAGATATATAATATCTCTAAGAATATTCATTTACCATATACTTCACTAATTCGTTACCACAAATTTTGTGATTGATGTGTACATACCAACCACATTGCCTGTTAGTTGTGTAACATGATTTTTACTCGACGTTCGTCGTATGGGTGAGCGGTGTTCAACGTGTTAATACCGCCGATGTACCTCTCAGATGTACATCGTGATGTACGATGTGCCCCTCAGAAATCTAATCCTACGCCCGAGCCTACAACACCTTGGTCTCGTGGGAGGGGCGGGCAACAGTTGTTACTGAATTAGCCCCTTACAGCTGGCTAACAGTGCATTAGTGAGGGATTTGAAAACACACCGTAACGCACCGTAAACACACTGTTTACTCTTATTACTCGTGGGACCAAAATGTCAGTCTAGCAAAATAATTCTGAAGTTCAGGGATCCCTTAAAAACTCCTGTCTTAAAAACTCTCCTCATAGGATGATGAGAAGGAGAGGTTACTCCTTGGTCAATGCTGACAGATATCTGACATCATCCGCATTGTGGAAGCGGTGCCAAAGTATATTTTCTTAAGCGGAAAGAAGGTGGCTT
This sequence comes from Magicicada septendecula, assembly GCA_034769895.1. Taxonomy (NCBI): domain Eukaryota; kingdom Metazoa; phylum Arthropoda; class Insecta; order Hemiptera; family Cicadidae; genus Magicicada; species Magicicada septendecula. Next base: position 306,108,492 of record CM068367.1, on the reverse strand, counting down.
AGCAAAAGTAAGTCCGTTCCTACACGTAAAGGCTGTTACCGGTTGCGCTGGATCAAGAAAACGGCAGGTGGATTACTGGTAGCTAATGTAAACGATTAACAAGCTTCAACAGGTGTACCAACCATACCTCATACCACTCTAAACACCACCAAGGTGGTGGTAGTGTGCAGGAACCTACTTAACTGCACAGAAGACGCTTGCTCCACAAGGTATCATGGTATGTCGAAGGCTAACAGCAATGTGGAAGGTGCGAAGGGATGGACAGGTGCTGCCATCTGCGTCCCACATCATAACCTTCAAGACAACTCTGCCGGAAAAGGTCATAGCAGACATTCTAGGCTAAGTGTAACAGCTTTCATCCCTCAGGCAATGCAGTGTTTTCAGTGCGTTTCGGGCACACTGCATCAGGATGTGCTCAGGTAAAAAAGTGCTTCTCTGGAAAGTCAGTTCATGATGACGACCCCTGTATTGAACTTATGGAATATGTCAACTGCGGTGGTTGGTATTAACTTAGATGCAGCAATTGTCCCGTTTGTAAGCAAGATATGGCTATCCATGGAGTACGGACCCGGAAAAAGTTAGCTACTTCGATGCGAAGAAGCTTGTATGCCCCGTAAGATACTTGCAAGGCTGTAAGGCAAAGTAAGTTACGGGAAGGCTGTAAAATCGACAACATCACCAGCTTCTGTTGTAAATGATATATTACCTGCAGTAATGCAGTTTATTGAGCAATACTTTTCTGAAATTATAGGGCATCAGAAGTTGTAAAAGACAGTGCGGCTGAGGCATACATACAGACGGTAAATAGAGATAGTCAGGACGGGTCTGTCATACTTCAGGACGGGAAGACCCATACTTCGCCCGCCAAGAATGCATGTTGAAGACTTGGCTGCGAGATGCAAATTCTTGCTAAATGTCATTAGGTCCATTTCCTATATGACCTGTGGATTCGACAGTAAATTTTATTGCGTCTGTACACCGCACTAGTAATTTACAAAATGGATTATGGATGCGCGGTGTACTCTTAGCCAGGAGGTCGTGCTTGAAAAGTCATATACCTACGTGTGATTCATCCTGTTCGCAATACTGGTTTGCTTTACCTCAGCAGAAAGCTTATACTGTAAATCAGAAATGATATCTTTACATCATTAACGTCAGTTGGTGTTGCTGAGATATGTGGCTAAACTTGAAGCATAACAGATTACACAAATCACGCCTTACTTGCAAATAACAGACTCGAATAGACAGAATACGTTGAAGATCACTGTGTACACTCATGTCTCGAAGACGGAGATCGGATTGGGTAGTGCGTTTGCCGTCGAGGGCACCTCCTACTCCTGGACACTGCCAAAAGCGGCGAGTGTATCCACCGCTGAACTGTATGCAGTGTGACAAGTTCTTCGTCTCTGTGAATACCGAGGTGAGAAAAAGTTTGTTATCTGTACGAACTCGCTGAGTTTTCTAACTGCCTGCAACAATCCGGGCTCAGTAGCTCGGTTATTGCAACATATAGTGACACTATGCCATACGTAAGACGATTATAGTTTGTCTCTACTTTTGTTTGGTGTCTATGTCATGTAGGCATTTAAGGTAATGAAGAAGCTGATTCTGCAGCGAGATACGCTGCACCCAGAGGACGATGCAATTGCCATCAGCCTGAGGAATGTAGCTACCACAACCACTACTTTTGTGTAGCAGCAGGTGCGGAATGCACAGCATAGCAAACTTGCTGATGTGAACGAGAAATCCGTCAAAATCAGTAAATGGCAAAAGGCACAACAAGTAATCGCAGTCGTCATGAACAAGTTTGCATCACCGGACACGAATTGGCATACAAACATAATGTCTTCTTACGTCTTGCAATTAAAAGAAGTACGATTATTATTACAAGTCTTGTTTTACTGCAGTACGAAACTACACTTCAAATAAAATATTTAGCTAATCTCATTCTTAATCCAACCCGAATCCTTCTTGCTGTCAGCAATATTTTTACCTTTTCAAAAACTCACTTACAGATATTCTACTGTAAGTTATTTTACGTTCACCTATAAATCAACACGAGTGTCTCACGTAAACATGTCATCTTCAAAACACAGGCATATGTAAAGTGTGTACCAAAAGACAGAAGAAATGATGTGTTTTAAAGAGTAACTGTAGCTTTATATTTCAGGAAAACGAAACTTAATCTCCTTTCTTCGCTGTGATGTATGTTATCCTCTGTAAAGAAAATATTGTTTTTACCTTCTATTAAAAACATAAAAGAAACTGACCAACCTTTGTAAATGTACGAGGTAACTTCTTACCCTCAATGATGTGGTCTTTCTCAAAAACAAATGCATCAAAATTAGGCTATAGTCTACTCCTAGCCAAACTAATATTATAGACAAAGTCATAGTGATGTGTCTATATCACTTACTTATCTTCTTTACTTCTTCACAGAGCATTCTTTGTATTTTCTTGTGTACGTTCAGTAATCCTCTTCGTCTAGAGTAATATAGTTTTGCTAAACTGTATTGTAACAGAAGTTCACTCAATATAAATCTTAAGCTTCTCCCCTCTAGTCTGCAAAATTGTAAAAATTCTAAAATTTGGTTTGTTTATTGTATGTTTGAGACAGAATATATCTTACGCATCTCCTGCACTTCTAAAGCCTTCACCACTGGTGTTGTATAGATTAAATCAAAAGCATCTTCATTATCAAAAAAATAAGTTTTTCATATATATTTCAGCGTTTGTGAAGTTTGTTATTTTATTTTTAATGGTGATTTTTCCGTAGTTGGTTCTCAATCTTTCTTCATCAGACAACGTCTATCTGTTAGGTAATCTACTAAGTTTATTATTTAGACCATGTTGAGAATTCTACTCACTGCAGTGAGCACTACTCACTGTAAAGTTTTTAAACCTGGATTATTACTGTTCGTATATAAATTTTATCTACACTTCTAGCATCCTTCTCATTTTAGTACTCATTTACAAGCATTGTCTGTGCTCGTTAGTATTTGTTTGTTTATAGAATTTATTTTGTTATTCTGACTTCACGTCAGTCTTTACATTTTGTTTTTCACAGTATTTCTGACCAAAACACTTTTGGACAGTAATTATTCTTTATTATTCTAATCGTTTATTGAGTATATGGTATAGTGATTTTTGTCTGCTGTCACGTTTATATTAAGTTTTAGAACTCTTCAAACGATTTTGTTATAAACCTCGCGCTTTATGCCTCTGTTATATTTAACATCAATATTGACCCACACTTCAGAAACACGAATTATGTGTACACGTATTCATATTCATAACCATGGTAAAAAGATTAAAAATTAAAAATTGCAAGTTTGAGAGTTGTGTTATCTTTGCAATGACAGTCCAAAAATCTTAAAAAATTACCGTGACAGTGATACAAAAAATGCCGATCGTACTGAAATGTGAATATTCTATACACGCAGAGTAATACTCAAGTATGCACAATAAGTATGCATAACAAAAAGAGAATCGACAATTATAGGCCTACAACTAATGATTTTATAGTACATTATGTAATTTTACTAAGACAAGTAAACGGAAATGAGTAGAAACTTTACTAGGCAAGGACGTAAAAGTCTGTCACAAATGTGGCCTGTTTGAATCCGAGACTTAGATTACGAAGCCGCAAGGGGTTATGGAAACCTGACGGGGGCATCTTATCAGACTGCCTGCTCTAGTTATAAATGATCCCATTTACAACCTTAAAAGGGTCGCTTATTGTTCCACAATACAATGACTACAGATATAACAGGTAAAATTTAGGATGGCCCCGTGAAATTGTTTGAGGTACATTTTAAAATAAAATGAGCGTACTCGTATTGAACAGTAACTATTCTGTTACTGTTTGTCCTAACAAAATAAGACTAATATCTTTAAGTACTTACCATATATTTTTGTTAACCGCTTCTGTAGCGGCTATCTCTAGCCGCTTAAGATAACATGGAAAGATACTGATTATTTTAACAATATCATCCTTATTTACCAAAAGCGGCCTGAGAAGGCCTTGTCTTCTGTCTAGATGACAAATATAATTAGCGATAATATATTACAAAATATATACAGTAATGCAATATTTTTAGTTTTTATGCTTTTTAATTTTTTTAGTTTACTTGTTAATTTAATTTTAATTTTGTAGTTTTCATGTTATGTTGAATATGTACAGATTATTTAATCGATTTATTGTTGATTGTTATAATAAGTTTTCTACTACGCATAAAAGTAAGTTATTGCACGAAGAAAATCCTCAAATAATTCCTTATTTGTAGACAATGTACTCCTCCAGACGTATTCCAGAGATAACTTTCGAATGTACTTACGGTCATTCAACCTATTCTGCGCCACATGTCACGTTTAGTTTTCGCCCAGTGACTTTCAATTGTCTTTGTGTGGATATTGCAATCATTTGGGCACACAAAATTTAATGAATGATTAATGGTTTCATGCATGAACCTAATTTGTCCAAGAAGATTGTATCCCTTCTATATGTCGGTAATGACCGTCGTTCCATGCTCTACATTTTCACTTATAACTGATAATAACGTTTGTGAATCTCTTTCATCTACTACTTTTAAGAAACACTTGTATTTTGTCTGTCTACTCCACCGACCAAACAACGAATCTTACTTAGTGGCCCCCGATTGTATTTCCGTCTACCGAATGCACTTTCATCGACTTCGACAGTTTGCTCTACACCCCCAATTTTACAAGAATTTTCAATCAGGCAAACAACAATAATTTCTCTGACAGAATTTATTAATTTTCTTGCCGTTGGTTGTGACAAACCAGTCTTTCTTACAATGACAGAGAAAATATATTTCAAAATCCATGCAATTAAAACGGACAACAAGGTGACGGGGAGAACGCTTGAAAGTCCAAAGATAGTATTCCCGTACATGTTTTTTCACTTGACAGTTTTTTACCCCATATCTGTAAATCAAGTTTCCATTTTGCCCGTAATTAATATAGGCCTACATGTTTCCTCCACACTTTACACAGTTAGTTGATTTTTTCACAAGGTTCCAGTCTGCAGCACAGTTTTTAAGGCCTCTCTTCAGTACATAAATTTTCAATGAATCTATACTGTTGAAATCCATCTCGCTGTTCTTTACCGCTTAAAATTTGATGTAACAAAACGCACTGGCACTGGATTACACACTGAAGTTTCAATGCTCTACTCTTCAAGACAACACGATGTTGACAGAACACTGTACACCGACTAAATGAAATAGTCTTTAAGAAACTAGACGGGACCACGTTGTTTGGAGATTTCCTTAAATATGTGTGAATAGACGACTTGCTTGGGTGTAGTGAAAACAAACAATTGGCGACCCTTTGTTTAACGGTTGTTAACGTAGTTGACAGGTAGTCTGATACGACGGCCCCGTCAGGTTTTCATAACCCGCCGCAAGGTAGGGGAGTAGCCTATTTAAATAAGTTACTTAGTAACTTAGTCAAATAAAAGAGAACTTGTTTGGGAAATAGATCTTCCGTGGGAAGTTGTTTGGCAATGGATAGAGAGACACCTGTACATTAGATGACAGTGACGTCCTAATTGTGAAAGCGATAAGGATTTGATTTAAGTGAAGTCCTCGTATTTCATTTTATAATTTTATTGTCTTAATGAAAGAGGTGTCAATGTAATATACCCAAAGTCTAATAAATTTTTAATTAGAAACGGTGTATTACTGTGACAAATCTGTAGTATTAATGCGATGAGGACAAGTAAAAATATTCTTGTAGAAATATTAACAAAGTTTTTCCACATTCTCGACGCTATAAAGTCGTGAAGCAACATTTTGTTTTCATTAGTATATGATGTAATGTGTAGTATACAAGGCTACAATAAATTGTCTGAAATGTAGAGCGAGTTGGCTTGCGACTCTTTATGTGATGCATTAGAGAGATTAAGCGACCAGTTGGGCGACATGAAACCACGAAAATAACGTAGTAACCAGATAATTCAAGCAGATACAAAATTTTTAAACTACTACATCTGTTCACGGTTCTAATTATGCCTTCAAAAAAGTAATGTCTGAAAATTTTATGGTGTTTAAGTAGTATTTTTATGCCGTGAATGATTTAAATTAAATTATGCCTTCAGTCCTAAATTATCATTCCCTTTCGAAGAAAATGCTTTCATTTTCGTAAAGTAGCCTATTTGTAGTAGTCGGGACACATATGTTTGAAAATAAACTTATTCTGTGCATAATATACTGCTAATATTGATAATATACATGCACCTCTTGGGGGGGGGGGGTCCTGTTCATCCTCACCTAAATACACCCCAGGTATAATTGAACAACGGAAAGTCAAATCATAAGCTTAAAATTTACGTTTCCGGTATACGAGTATGACGTATTTGGCGAACCTCTTGCACGTGGCACAAATCATAAGCTTCTGGGGCCTTAATACTAATACTCAGCGGGTGTTTGTGTGTGTGTGTGTGTGTGTGTGTGCGTGTGCGTGCGTGCGTGCGTGCGTGCGTGCGTGCGTGCGTGCGTGTGTGTGTGTGTGTGTGTGTGTGTGTGTGTGTGTGTGTGTGTGTGTGTGTGTGTGTGTGTGTGTGTGTGTGTGTGTGTGTGTGTGTGTGTGTGTGTGTGTGTGTGTGTGTGTGTGTGTGTGTGTGTGTGTGTGTGTGTGTGTGTGTGTGTGTGTGTGTGTGTGTGTGTGTGTGTGTGTGTGTTCAAATTGTAATATAGTTTGCACTTGATGGATTCAAATATTATACTGTGTCCACTTATATTATGCTTGCAGTAAATGTTTTAAACAATGCAGTGTACATAATTTTTCTAATTTTCTGCAGAGTTAGGTTAATTCAATGCGCAGCACATTTAAAACATAAAGCATTTTCTGATTACTAACTACGAGACACTTGTGTTCAGAAGCACGATGTTTAAAACAGCCTGCACCGGATAATTTATTACACGTACAGTTCTGTAGTACGTAGTAACTGCCTTTACGTCAGCGCATTAGAGACCTATTAAGTTTTCTTTTGTGCACGCATAAGTGTACTGCAAAATGTTGCTGATATTTCAGTCTTCCACTGATCATTAACGTCAGGTGTTCTGACCGCTTATACAAGATTATTGTTTTCTTCTTGAACTTTGTATACACTTGAATATAATAAGACTTACATAAATTAAGTGTTTCTTTGGCTTAAATAATTTTCTAATTAGAATCTTTATCCCCGCCATCTCCCCACACACACATTTAATGTGTGAGTTCTTAGTTTCTTTACCGGTTTTCTACCGTAAGATATAAGAAAAAATAATGCAAGTTTAGGACGTAGTTTACAATTAAACTTTTAGCTCCAATGTAAATTAAATAAATTAAAATTGTATCAAAATTTAATGTCCTTCACAATACAGTATACTTTATTAATGTGTCACAGTCACTAGTTGTGACCCTTACACTATCTCTCCTTTTATTGCCATCGCTAATTAAATTTCCTTTAAGATTTACTGTGGAATTAAATTAATTCCTAGCTATTTAAAGCCTCCTTTAGCCATCTTTCAGTTTACATTCTCTTTCCTTCTTTTCTTCAAACCACATTGAACTATTATACTTTCCTTCAAATCGCGTGGCTTCTTCTTCCGCTGAAATTCATTAAAATGTATATTTCTGTATAAAAGTTTCAAATAAGGGAAAACTCTGCCTTAACGTAAACACTCACTTTCCCAATACTTATTCTGTACGCGCACGTTATTATGAGATCTAAAAATGGAGTTCATAAATTGGTGTGAATGTGAGTATACAGTCGAATGCGGCAAAGGATTCGGTAAAGTTAAATTAGTTTTCAGTTAGTTAATAGTAACTAGTTGAAATTTCAACTCGTCTCGCTGGCAAAAAGCTTTCTTAAATTATCCTGCGAGGTAGTATAATACGCATGGCGAAAATATAATTAAAAGTTTGGAAAACGTATTCTTTCTTAACGCCTAAAAACAGGCGCCGTAACGTTAATTGATTTAAAATGAAGTCTAGCACTGTGAGTAGGAATACTGCAAATTACATACTTCATTGTACCTCTTTTATGTGTGTACGTAAACACGCTGCTAATGTAAAACGTATATTTTTAATAACCTTCAATCTAATATACAGCTTTAATAACCTTGCGTTAATAAAGAAAAGGTAATTAGTTTTCGCCTTTTTAAACTAAGTAGAGTGATTTTACATTTATACATACTATTCTCTGAATTTTTACCACCAGCATTATCTGGCTTGTACTCTGCCCCTAACAATAGTAATAGGATTTTCTACAATGAAATTCGAAAAGACTAAGTGGAAGAGGCAGATAATACAGCGATCAGACTTTCAATATATACGTAAATTTAATGAGTATTAGTGTAATTACAATATTTACCCAATTTATGGTCTTCAAGACCGTTTACTGATCGTTCGGAACAAACGATTTTGTATATAATATAGGGACACCATCAACAGATCGTAGTCAGCGACTTAGGAATAAAAATTAATTTTCGTAATATATACGGTCACAATGGTAGGCCTATATAAAATGTAAATATCCTACTGTACAATGTAATATTATTGCAGAACATTATTTCGTGTAGGGTGTATACCTATTGGTATTGCTCATACGTCTTAATCTAATTAATGGTAAATTGGTATTAACTAAGCTTTGACTAAAAAAAAACTAAGGTTCCTGAATACTTCAATTTTCTGATAACATCTGTTAATGAAAATGGAGAGACAGAAATTTTTCTGCGCTCTTGTGTGTTTCGAAGCGCCGCCGAATTTCCAAAATAACTTATTTTATACCCATTCGTAGCCTGCATATCAAAAAAAAAACATAGGCTGCATTTGTATTTTAGAGCACATCCTTATTGTGTATTCTTATATTATATATTCATTATATTTTAAACTAAAAGTTTTAAACTGGAAAATAACTGTAGTGTAACACAAAACGCTATTACTATAAATAACTTAAAATTTTAATAATTGAATAAAATACAACTGAATAATTTTAAAGCGCTCTGACTATATTGCGTGTTTTCTTAACGTGAAGTAGAATGTTTCCACTATGTGTGATGGCGACGCACGCTTTCCGTTAAGTGAGCTAAAGCTTTATTATACGTCGTAACTGCGATACAATCATCGTCCATGTATTGTGTAAAACACGAGTACAATACACTGTTAATGCTTACAAGTAATGTGTTTCCAACGCGTGTTACTTATAATAATAAACGTTATTGTAAACAGTTTTAATAACAATTTAGATTTTTTACACGCTAACTTACAGTCTGGAAATACGATTATGTAACCTTATATTATTGGAACTTAAGTGTTGATGGCCGCGATAGTAATTACGGGCTCGCAACACTGTTTACTAAGTTTACAGCGTAAATGGTAATATTCTGTCACATAACTGTTATGTTGTGATGGCTGTATTATGTGATGGCCTATATGTGTTTTCTATTACAGTAACATTGTTCAAGCGTTAAGACTTGAAAACGCCTAACTTATTTCTTGCAAAATTTAAAATTTACATTGCTCCGTGGTAAAGTGGTACCATACCGACACTATAAAACGATCTTTGCGACCTATATTTGTCCAAATTTGACACAGTAAAAAAAAGACAGGGAACCAGACAGCCGAAGAGGCAGATCGAGCTAAAATACGTCCATGTAGAATTATAGTTTCCTAGTTCTTTCGGTAGAATAAACGTAATTCAGAAGTAGTCTCACAAAACCTTTTCAGTCAGACAGAAATAATAGGTCATGATTTACTGAACAAAAATAGTGATTACAAAGTTTAGACAATGTCCGGTTTTGAAATGATGTAGATTTAACCTATTGTATCATGTAAATAGTATTTCTGCTTAAAAATATCTCGTCTGATGGCGAGAAAATATCTGCTATTCTGAATATCGTCTCGATCATTTTCGATTCACAAGAGGTGAATTTAAAATACCGATATTTAACCCACAGGGTAATTTCAAACATGTCCATATCAGCATTATTAATGGCTAGAACTTTTAACGTTATATGTCAATATACTTTCCAAATCCAATTTTTGAGCCAACATATTTTATTTATATATTTCGTACAGCAATGGACCGTTCAGGATTTAAATACCGGCTAATAATTATTCACTGTTTCGTATTATTTACGCTTCTACATTTGTGACTATTTCAGTACTAACTTATTTGTGCATACAGATTTAATTAATGGTATGCTATGTAGGGTAGGTAAACGTTAACGACTGAGTGTAGCGTGTTTGTGTGTGTGTGTGTGTGTGTGCGCGCGCGCGCGCGCGCAAGTGAGACGGGGAGAGCGCGGGAGAGACGGAGAGAATAGGCTATAGAAGGTGACTATTGCACGTGTACAAGTATATCACATATAATACATGCAGGTTTCGCGTTTAGCGGTGCGTTGCGTTTCGCTGGTGTTCCAGCCGACTCATGTCTGCCACCTTTAGGCTGCAGGGTAAGGAATCACTCAGTACCAGCAGATGAGTAAAAAGCAAGTAGTCTGTAGGTGGCAGAAGTATCTCTACTGGATTGTCACATAAATCCCTTAAATGGGAACAAGTGAAAATCAATAAGAGGTTTAAAACAAAATAAAACACGTCATACCACATCCATTTAAATTTTAAAATTACCATACATTTTTGTTAATGCACTTCGATTGAAACCTGATTCAGACATTAAAATTTCCAGTGGCTTGTAAAAATTTATGATAGCTTCATAACATAGTTAACAACACTATAACAGTTGGAAAAAACTATTTCTCTCTTAAAATTAAAACGTATTCCTACATGTTTCCAGTTTTTGTTTTTGCTAATGTATTGTTACGACGGTCTACTTGATCGTCGTAGGTACAGTGGAAAACAAAATACAAGACACCAATTAAGTCACTAACACCAGCTTTAATTTTCACAGTTAAACAGTTCGTAATTAACAACACAGTCTCTTACAACAAATCAGATAAAATTTGTTCACATGCAATAAAATGTCAACTAATATTAAAACACAATTGTATACAATATACCGCCCGATTATAAAACACGACACTTCACTATTAACCACTTGAATGCACCGAGTAATATCGCTTGTAATCGCTCGAGAATAACTGAAAACTGAGGAGCAGTTATGGGCTATTTATAGTCTACTGTGTTCCATAACATGCGTCCTTAACAAGCTATCGAAAATTCTAGAGGACACTTCACGGCGACCTTCGCAGAAACACGCACCGATGGGCTGATTGAGACGGTTCCAGAACGCACGAGACGTGCCGCATTACGTAATACTGCCTCACATGTCAAGTGTCACGTAGGCATTACAGCTGCGGGATCGTTCTCCAATGTACCAGAACGTTCAGTAATGCCGTAACACTTTTTCTGCATTACGTAACACAGTCCCCTCCTTAAGCCTGTTCGTCCCAAACTGGTAAACCGTCTCTGAAGTAATACTTGGCCAGGCGATCTAGGTGGACGATCTTGAACTTCCGCTGTCCTTCCGGTTGAATTCGATAGACAATTGGGTTAAACAACCAAACCTGATCTCCTTCTTGGAAACCCACACTATTACTGCGAATGTCATACCGAGTTTTCATTTTACCGCTGGCTATCTTCTGTCGTCCTCTTATCAAGCGATTCATTTCTCGCAGTTGGTTTTATAATTGCGAGGAATAGTTAAAGAACAATTTTTGGGACTGAGTCTCAGGTGATCCGAACATCAAGTGGCCAGGAAGACGAATCTTCCGCCCAAACACCAATTTTGCTAGAGTCATGCCGGTTGTGTCGTGTACTGATGACCTATACGCCATAAGGAATAGTGGTATACGTTGGTCCCAGTCTGTTTGGTTCTCGTCAACAACTTCCGAAAAATCCCGCTCGAGTGTCCTATTGAACCTCTCAACCATTCCGTCCGACTGAGGATGGAGAGGCGATGTCCTGGTCTTTTGAATTCCGAGTAGACGGCATAATTCTTTAAATACTCCTGATTCGAAATTTCTCCCTTGATCCGCATAGATTTCCAAATGGGCTCCATAACGGCAACACAAGTTGTGAACTAACGCCTTTGCCACAGTGGTAACCTCTTGATTTGGAATTGCGTAGGCGTCCACCCACTTAGTTAAGTAGTCACCTACAACCATGATGTACCGGTCTTAATCGTCAGTAACTGGGAATGGTTCAGCAATGTCAATGGCAATTCTCTCGAAAGACAGTCCTACGTTATACTGTCTCATTTTCCCTCTGCTTCTGGTTTGTGGGCACTTGCATGCAGCACATATTTCACACGTCCGAACCCATTCCTCTACGTCGTGGCGAAGATGAAGCCAATAGAATCGCTTCCGTATTTTGTCAAGGGTTTTGTTAACACCAAGATGGTCTCCAGATGTTCCATCATGCATCTCCTTCAAAACAGACTGCGCTTTACTTTGGGGTACTATCAACTGCATGACCACGTCTCGTCCACCTGCACTTTCCCAAGCCCTTTTCAGTAATCCGTTATCTAAGGTAAGGAATTCCCATTGTGCCCAGTAGACCTTCAGCACTTCGGAACCATGGCAGGTATTTTGCCAATCCGGGCGGCGACCTTCCTCTTTTGCTGTCAAGATCGGTCCAATGTCTTCATCAATCATCTGTTCTTGTCGACAGTCTTGTGTCGTCCAGCCGTCTGCCACGAAATCTACAGTGACGGCTTGAACATATTCGCTTGAGTTTTGTTCTTCCTTTCTGTGGCAATGTCTTCTGGACACGGTCTTCGTGATAAGCCATCTGCATTACCATGCAGGCGCCCCCAACGATGTTGTACCTTGAAGTTGTATCTTGCAGACGTTCGAGCCACTTTGCCAACTGCCCTTCCGGATTTTTAAATCTCAAGAGCCATGCAAGTGCGGCATGATCGGTACGTAGTGAAAACTCCCTTTCATAGAGGTGAAAACTCCCTTTCAAAGCTCGGACGATTGCCAGTAACTCAATCCTTGTAACGCAATAATTTATCTCTGGTTTAGAAAGCGTCTTGCTGTAGTACGCTATTACTCGTTCTTCACCGTTTTGCACTTGTGACAAAACTGCTCCTAGACCACTTGTGACCTGCTTGCGTCTGTGTCTACGACGTACTTTCCTTCGGAAGCTCGGAAAGCGAGAATTGGCTGCGAACATAATGCAAGTTTCAAATTCCTAAATGTTTGATCACACTCTCTCGACCACTGGAAGTTTCGTTTATTTTCCGTTAGCTCATATAGTGGTTTAGAAATAGTAGCGAAGCCTTTCACAAAACGTCTGTAATATGAGCATAACTCCAGGAAACTCCGAACTTCGTGTTTACTCTACGGCACTGGCCAGTCTCTTACGGTGTCTACTTCATTAGGATCCATGCTAACACCCGCTGCCGAAACCAGATGGCCCAGATACTGTACTGGCTTCTGGAACAGAGAACACTTCTTCGGGCTCAGCTTTAGTTGGGCACCGTAAATTTTAGTCAAAACCTCCTTAAGGTTTTCCAAATGGACTTTGAAAGTCTTCCTGATGACTATGACATAGTCTAAATAAACAAGGCAAGTTTTCCATGTCAGGCCTCGGATTACCAGGTCCATCAACCTATCTAATGCTGCCGGTGCATTACAGAGTCCAAATGGCATGACGTTAAATTGGAATATGCCACTTAGGGTCGAGAAAGCGCTCTTTTCCTTGCTTCTTGATGAAGACCCACTTGCCAATATCCACTCTTCAGGTCCAATGTGGAAAACCACTGTGCTCCAGGCAGCGTGTCGAGTGTATCGTCAACGCGAGGTAATGGATAGCAGTCTTTCTTTGTGACGTCATTCAACCTCCGGTAGTCTACGCAGAAACGCAGTCCACCATCCTCCTTCGCTACCAGTACTACAGGAGAAGACCAAGCACTTGACGAAGGCTCGATTATTCCCTCTGTCAACATGTTCTGTACCAACCGAGACATTTCCTCTTGCTTAGATAATGGAGGCCTTCGAGGAGGTTGGCGTATCGGTGTTGTGTCCTCGGTATTGATGCGATGTTGCACAAGATAGGTTCTACCCAATGACTGTCCATGAACTGCAAAAGAACCTTTGAATTCATGTAAAAACTGTCTGAGTTCTTTTACCTCACCACTTGAGAGGTCGTTAGAAGATCTGTTTAATAATTCCTGCAGTTCCTCTGATAATTTGGAAGTATCCCAAGAACTGGATCTTCGTTCCGTCATTCCGGCTACCCAGGGCACAGGAGTCAATTTGCCTAGGAGCGTATTGCTTTGTAAGGTGAGAGCTTGATCCAAAATATTCGCCACACTAATAGGTACATTTCCGGTTTCGTCAGGTTTTACTAAACGTCTGGCAATTAGTATGCCCGGTGTGCTGACTACCTGGGGTTCGAGTATAGAGCACTGGTTGCCCCTAGTCTCTACCTCTGTTCTAACCATGATGATCTTTTCGGAGTTTGGCGGAACAGTTACGGCCACTTGGTTTGTGACGTCCATCGATTTTTCTGATGTAGTCATTGTGGAGAGCACCTCTTCTCCTCAGATTCTCAAGACATTGTTTTTGAAGTCGACTATAAATCCGTATGCGTTCATAACGTCCACACCAAGAATTGCTTTATCCACAATGTCTGCAACAAGTACTTGATGATTAAACTCAAGTCGACCGAGGTGTATCTCCACTTTCCCAAACACTTTTACAGGCCGACCAGTATCTGTTCGCAGGCTGCAAGAGCACCAGATTGGCTTGAGATATTTCACCACGTCGGTCCGCACAATGGAAACTGTTGCGCCTGTGTCAACTCCAATCGAGGTTGGCCTCTCTTGAACGAATCCGGTAACCACCAAGTTCCCGCTGTTTTTCTGAAGTGTAGAAATTCCGTGTTTTCTAGGGGCTTCGTTCCTCCAGTTAGTCAGCACACGGCCCGTTTTCCGACTGTTGCTCGTTTCCCTGCTGCTGTATTCTAACCCGACAGTCTCGTTTTAGATACCCAGGTTTCCCACATCTATAACACTTCGGTCTTCCATCCTTTCTTATTTTATTGTGTGGCGCCGATCGTTGAGTCTCTGTTCCTTGTTCTTCTTCTTCTTCATCGTCTGTGCTGTCGCGATCTTTTAGCACGCACTTTATGACTTAACCAACCAGACGCTGATTTGGCGGCCTAAATTGCAAAGCATGTACCGCACTGTTCTGGTGTATCATTCGTAACACTTGCTGTAGTTCGTTATCTCGGACACCAGCAATAAATGTCTGCATCGCAAAACTCGTTCGAAAATCTTCTGGCCCTTCAGGATAGGCTAGTCTAATTAGTCGGTCGATACTTGCTTCAAACTCTTGAAGGCTCTCCCTGGAATGCTGTCGCCTTGCTCTCAACTGGGTGCAGTACACATCTCGCAAATGTTTATCACCATACCGTAATTCCAGAGTGTTTATCAATTCGGCATAGGTGTTTTGGCTGTCAGGTGGCACTTTCTGTAGTAGTTCTGCAGCGGGTCCTTTTAATGAGAACGGGTGAAACAGCCTTGTCTTTCTCCGTCCAATTATTTGCGCATGCAGCAACTTCAAATTGGCGGAGGTACGTTGCCCAGTGACTGCTTCCGTCAAAGGTTGGAGCTTTGACATGAACTGTTCCTACTGCAGGCAAAGTGACTTTCTGTGTTAACTTATTTTGTGTGTCTTTTTCTGTCTTTACCATTGGTACAGTCTGTTCATAAAATTGTTCTGGTTTCATCTTCAGGCACTGTTCAACTTCACTTTTAATTTGTTCTCTTATGTTTGCCTATGAGTTTTCTACTGCAGATATTTTATTTGACAGAGGTTCTTCTATGACAGATATTTTTGTAGACATCGATTCTTCAACAATCGAGACAGATTTTTCTACTTCAGCTATTTTTAATGTCATTGCATCTTGTACCTCCGATATTTTAGTAAGTTGCTTATTAAGCTCACCTCGTAGGAGATCCAACTCTGCAGCGGTTTGTTCTTGTGTCTGCTTTTGCTCCTGTATTAACTGCTTGATGTCTTCTGTTTCACGTTTACGTTCCTCTACTTCCTGCTTACGTCGTTCCTCTGTTTCTTCCCTTTCTTGTCTTCGTTCATCTTTTTGTCTTTCTTCTGTTTCTAGCATTAGTGCTTTCTGACGTTCCTCAGCCCCTTCTCTTTCCTCCCTGCGTTTTCCATCCTGTCGTTCTTATGATTCTACCGCCTCCTGTTGGCGTCTTTTCTCTGCATCCTCTCTTTTTGTCTTCGTTCATCTTTTGTCTCTTCCCGTGTCTGCCCCAGCAGCGCTTAGAAAGCTTCCATCATCTGACTGGCATACATTTTTTACCGATTAGTTACGAATTACCTCGTCTTGAAAAAGTGTCCACTGTTTCCACTGTTAACCGTTCTATCCCAGTTCTGACACCACTGTTACGACGGTCTACTTGATCGTCGTAGGTACAGTGGAAAACAAAATACGAGACACCAATTAAGTCACCAGCTTTAATTTTCACATTTAAACAGGTCGTAATTAACAACAAAGTCTCTTACAACAAATCAGATAAAATTTGTTCACACGCAATAAAATGTCAACTAATATTAAAACACAATTTTATACAATATACCGCCCGATTATAAAACACAACACTTCCCTATTAACCACTTGAATGCATCGAGTAATATCGCTTGTAATCGCCCGAAAATAACTGAAAACTAAGCAGCAGGTATTGGCTATTTATAGTCTACTGTGTTCCATAACATGCGTCCTTAACAAGCCATCGAAAATTCTAGAGGACACTTCAGCGCGACCTTCGCAGAAACACGCACCGTTGGGCTGATTGAGATGCTTCCAGAACGTACGAAACGTGCCGCATTACGTAATACTGCCTCACATGTCAAGTGTCACGTAGGCATTACAGATGCGGTATCGTTGTACCAGAACGTTCAGTAATGCCGTAACATTTTTTCTGCATTACGTAACAGTATTTTGCTAATGTTACATACACAATTCATGTGTACAGCGTATTTAATAAGACAATTTTTCATCTTAATTTTAAACTTAATATTTAATCCTTCGTATTGTTTAAATTAGCAGCCATCCTTACTATTTCTTTTATGAATTTGCTAACTGCTACAATTTTTATTGTTCGACGAAGCTTTTCGTCATCACTGACATCTTCAGGTCTTAAACAACCTATTCAGGTCTTAAACAACTGAATAGGTTGTTTAAGACCTGAAGATGTCAGTGATGACGAAAAGCTTTGTCGAACAATAAACATTGTAGCAGTTAGCAAATTCATAAAAGAAATAGTTAATATTTAATGGCGTATTACTACTACAATAGCACGACATAATATTCAGAACTTTGATAAATTACACCATCATGAAAAATAATTATGTGGTTTCGACCTCCATTATTACTGCTCACATGTGTAACTAATGTGAATGCAATGAAAAAGATCTCGTACAATCGTATCAGTTAATTTGAAGTTAAATTAAGTACGCGACGTACATAAACTAAAACCACTCCGTCCATTAGGTGGGGGATTAGGGTTGGGTGTCTCCACCAACGAACCCGATGAGAGATAGTATTCATTGTTTCAGTTAGATAGCTAAGAAGACTACACAGAAAGAGATGGAAACTATTTTCACACACCTGTTTCATACAATCCTGTTTGTACTCTTATGAGGAACAGGCTCTTAAGCTTTACATTAATTTACCTCTCCTTGTTTTCAAGTTTGTCTGTAAGGCACCATTTGCTCCCACAGTTCTCCAGCACAATTCTAGTGACAACAGTTTGGGTTTTCAGTTCTTGAAATTTACGTGTACAAGAAATTTCATTATCTAATCTAATCAACAGAACAGTAGCGTCCAGTTCCCCGTGTACCTGTGATTCAATTTCATCGCTTTTACGTTCAGATTTACCCACCTTCTTAGTTAAACAAAAATTAATAACATGATTTATACATACTAGTAATTTTTATCTAACATGCCTGTGTATTGTGCAACATAATATTCTTATACAGCGTACCTCTCATTCATCTTTTCTACAAATGAGAGTGAATGAGGTATTTTTGACAAAAACTAATTCTAAACAAAAAATATGCTTATAGTTATAAGGATGCTTCTTAAAATGGAAGTCAGGTTACTTAATTTGAATATCCGCAACAGTTAGTAACCACGATAGAATATCATGTCAAAGCAAACAAAATATATTACAGAAATAGAACTCTCGTTTAATTTTGGTTTAAAAACCTACATCTATTTCTATAAAATATAAAACACCTGTTTTCAGGTTAGAAAATATTCAGCTTAGAGATAAGCTGTCTCGCTTATTATTTATAGAGTCCTTTGCTTAGCCTCCACCACAGGGTTTCATGTTGACTTTGTTTATTTAATTTACGTATTTTCAGACTTCGTTGGAAATACCTTTTTTAGATATAGGGCTTGAATACGTTCTGTGCACTGTATTTATCAAATTAGTAACTTACTAAACTGCTTGTTATTAATTGCAGAGTATACAGTGCCTGAAGACATACACAAACTTATAAATTCGTGAATTGTAAATCGAATCAATAATCATTCTTATTTTTCTTTCAATCCATTTACTCACTTTAGAAATTATTAAAATTTAAACTATAATTACTAATACAACAAATATTGCATCATGTATATCAAATGTCTAATAAACATAAACAGACCATTTCAACAGACACAACCGAAGTAAATCCAAATTCGATAATTAAGATGAAAATTTTTTTACTATATTCTTTATATAGCTGTAGCCTAAATTAATGTTATATGACATTTCTAAACCACATGATTTTCTTAATATACCGATACTGACTTTGGGTAATGTTATTTAAAGTGAGGGTTAT
The DNA here is from genome assembly GCA_034769895.1 of Magicicada septendecula. Lineage (NCBI taxonomy): Eukaryota > Metazoa > Arthropoda > Insecta > Hemiptera > Cicadidae > Magicicada > Magicicada septendecula. Next base: position 306,089,656 of record CM068367.1, on the reverse strand, counting down.
GTATATAAGAATCTTATCCGTGTAAATAGATTTTGCAATAAATTATAAAATGTGTAATATAATTGCGCAATGAAAGTTGTAATTCGTCATTACTAGCGGCTATTATGTAAAGTTAAAATGGCGTTATTACGTTACACAGGACTGTATATTCTTTGAGAACTTAAGATACAAGACAATTTGGATATATCAAATCAGATTAAAAGTCCCAATCTACATCATACAAAATTGTTTCTACAAGAAACAAGAAGAGTTTCAGCACAAATAATTGCTTCATGAAGAGTTCTCAAAACCTGCAGGAATTAAACAGTGATTTTTATGCCTAACGCAGCTTCTTTAGTAAGATGCATTGTAAGACTTTAGCAATTGAAAACTACTTAAATGAAAGTGTAACATATATTGGTTTATTAGTTGTATTCAATAAAAATGGAACTCAATATAGGCCTATGCACACCTAAAGTACTTATTGTAAAATAAGTTTGCATATGTTACAGTTTAAAATTATTTTTCTATTTTCAAGCAAAAATTATGAACGATTAAAATGTAAACAACATTAAACATGTACATGTTTATCGTGTACTTGGAAAATCCTAGGAATGCACTAAATACTTCTCTCAACCTTCAACGTAGCTATAGCTATGTACGTACGTAAAAATATTTGTGTACATTTCAATTATGCTAACATAAAATATCTTAAAATAGTACGTCCGTTCAAGAAAAAATCAAATTACCTTACAATTTTAAGAGTCATACAGAAATGCTTTTATTTCGACTATTCCCTTAGTATTTAAATTCTGAATGAACAGTATATTGACTCCATATTAATGCCACCCATTGTAGAATTTACGAATTATTTCTTCTTACACAACCATTTAATATGTAGTCAAACAGTACCAGATATTTTGTTTAAATATTTGCTACAAACATTCGGTACACATTCTGTCAAAAGTTTTTTTTTTGAGATTCATAATACGGTGTAAAGGTTTGTTATGCAATAGACGTTTCTTTCTGATTTGATATATAACAAAAATTAGACCTACTGTAGTTAGCGCTCATGTTCTCTGAATCCATACTAAACATTCTAGAATTTTTATTCGCATCAGTGACTTAACCTCTGATCTAATATTCCAGGAAAGACTTTCATTGAATACTTAACAGCGTATTTCGTTTGTACTTATTGCAACGTCTTTTATCTCTTGTCTTATACCTCCCCCTTTAACTCACTTCATCAGTCCGTCGAAGTTACTTTTATTCTCAATGTGGCACAAGTTGTAACATTTAACTCCTTCGTTGCTTCTTTTCCCGTATATGTTACAATGTTTCTTGTTTAATTTTCACTTCCAAACGCTTAATTCAGTTTTAATTTACAAAAGATTCCAGAATGTACTCTCCTTTAATCGGCTCAACCTTTAAACACATGCTAGTCCTCAGCCTCCCTAATGTTATCTTCAGTCAGATCTCTGAAATATTGACTACCATCGTTCAATTGTTGACACGTCAGTAATTACAAAATTTTATTTCTCAAAATTATTTTTAGGTAAACTGCGTCACACTTGTTATTTATTATAAGTGATGGTTACATATTTATCAAGTATGCCATTCTAAAATTGTGTGTTTATTATTTAATAACAATGCCTTATTTTTTTACCGACTAAGAAGTTTAGTAGTTCGGCAAGGTAGGCTCCCTCATGTAAGCCGTTTGTCATACAAGGAAGACAGTATGGCCAGCACTACGCTTCAGCCACCTATTATTGCCTCAGGATATATCTAGTTATTCATTTCTACAGATTGCAACGACATGCGGGCTAAAACACAATGGAATGGTCTAGATTAATCACCAGGCGCCACTCCTGCTGGTTTAAAGGAGAATTAAATTTAGTCACTAATATAAGATAACATGAACACGAATATATAATACTATCATGCATCAATGATTCCTGCAAGAATTTAATTTTTATAAAGTTGTCATATAAAAAGATTTTAAGTAGTTTGACGCTTAACATGTTTTTCTTTGAACTTGAATCAAGTTAGTGATCTTCAACCGTATTCGAACACATATACGGGACCTACAGTTTAACGCAGGTTCCGAACGACAAGGAGGGAAACCATTAACAGCCATCGTAAAAACACATTTATAAATCTGTTGATCAAAAACAGTGAAACGAAATCTTACTGTAAGACGTAATTATAATGGAAATGTAAGTTATATTTTACAAATACGGTAAACGTCTTGTACACTTATAGATTAGATATCAGTCAAATAAACCAACGTCGTCGTATTCTATCCACTTCGCCATTTTATTTAATTTTACATAAAATGTTTTCGTATGTAAAATTAATTAAGTATAAAATATTTTTTAAATACGGTATAGGCTACGGAGTCGATCGTGTCTCTACCTGAGTCCCTACGAGTCTAATATACGTAACACTTTAATCTGTAATATTGCGTTTGATTTTGTTGGTATTTTTATAAATAAAGATCTGTTCATTAACGATAAATGAAAGTAATTGAATTATTTTGTGGGCTGTAATTTGTGATACGTGAGGCTCGGTATAATTCCCTCGTCACTGACGTACTCGTTTGGAGTGGTAATTTATAGCCACATTCAGCGAGAACAGAAGCTGGAATATTTTTCAAACTCGGCTTTATTGTTCCCATTAAATGTTTATGGCGACGCCTAATTTAGCTGCTACAGACAAAATCCATTAGAGAATATAATAGGACATGTCCATTGTTGCGCGAATCACGCTTATTTAAAAAAATCTCCAGGATAAACATTAAGTTGACGAAAATTTAACATATGTCATCTAAATTTTATTATCATTTATTAGGACATGAAGAAAGTACACATATATTAAAATGAGAGCAACTACATTTTCTTTAAAAAATTTAATTATCTGAAGTATTCTAAAAAGCTGAGGTCTGAGAAACCTATTAACAATGTTAAAAATCAGTTCCGACAAAGGTATATTCAATTTGTTAAACTCATGTTATACACTTTTCCTACATTTCTATAAAGTGTATTTTTTGGTAAACTGTTTTACACAGCAACTATATTATTGAATTATTTATCGCGAAAGAAGAGACTGTATGACTGTAGATTCCGGTAATCAGTGGCGAAGCGTGACAAAATAATTTGGGTAGACATAAAAATTCCAGCCAAAAGCAACCTCTTACTAACATTATTGATGTTCTTAATGAACCAGTAAAACTATAGTAAATAGAGTTAATGCTACGTCTATCAGATAATATCTAAGTGACTGTCTGAAACACAAGCGTTTGTATATAATTTAGCCTACATATCAAAAAAAAAGCTTATCGTATTGTTATTGGTGTCGTTTATGAATCTTAATTAGAAAATATTGCCAGAAAAAAAACTTTTATTCACATTTTGTAATGATGACAAATCCGGATTACTGCAGCCATTACACAAACGGTTCATATTTTCTTGTAAATAAGATCTACACACCGTGTCTCATTTTTTTCTTATTTTTAGTTATACGCATTTTATGCTGCGCGCGCAGGTCCTCTCTCATTCCCGTCCACCGAAGCTCTCCTCACCTCCATCATTGTTAAAAAGACATTTCAAGTAACGTCTACCCTGATACTCCGCGTACAATTGCATCGCATACAAAGGTTCCATGGCTCACACTCGCGTCACATCGCATGATATTCAACTTCTTACATTAGTTGTATACCTTGCTAAGTAACTTATGCAACTTAATGCATAAATAAAAATTAATTATTTTATGAATAAATTATTTGGGGAGACACTGTCTACCTTGTCTCCCCTGACGCTTCGCCACTGCCGGTAATAATAGGAAGTAAAACCTTTGTTCAATATTACAAGATTTTATAGTAAATAAAATGTATTTAGACTGCTCACGTGTTACTTATGTACTTTTTATGTTATTGTAAACGGATTGCATATGGATAAATAAATAATAGGTACATTAAGATTAACAAGACAGAATCACATAGCATACAAATTGATTTTCCAATGTATTTCAATAATGAGTACTGAGGTAAAGAAACAATTGTTTTCAGATGACCGCTGCTATTTTGTTTTTATTTATGCAAAGACGGTTCATTCATTTGTTGAATCGTAAGCACTTTTTAAATAGGTCTTAAAATCTCCTGCTTATGTGAAAGTAGATGCTAACAAAAATATACATGTGATAAGTTAAAAATGTTTAACAGATTTTGTGCTGTAATTACAACCTGGCAGTTTAAGAAATACTTGCAGAAATCTGTTTCGACAATTGTGTGTGTGTGTGTGTGTGTGTGTGTGTGTGTGTGTGTGTGTGTGTGTGTGCCCGCGCGCGTGTAAAACTTCAACGTGTCAAATTTACTAGTTTCACATGCGGGGCACGTTACATGTCAAGTAAACTCAAACTGTATAGTCAGGTCAGCTTTCACATGGGTGTCAACGAGGCTAAGTCCTTCCGTTTTGGTACCGAAATAAAATAACAACGTGAACTGTATAAATAACCAGCCTTCCGTCTCATAGTATTCCGCAGTTGGCAAACTGAGAAACTGTCAAACGCGATTGCAAGTGTACGTCTTTACACATTCGTCTTAAGCCGTAGTGTTGTTGACTGTCTACGCAGTGAAGGTAGCACTATATGAAAAGTTCTTATTATAAGTGATTTAGGTGCTAGAATTTTAGTAATTACAAAACAATAAGCTATTTTACTTTCATCTTTCATAAGGAAATGAAAGTATGATGATCGCGAAAAAATCGTGTTCGGGATAAGGGCTGATTCTGATTGTACCACCCTCAGAAGCATGAAGAAAAGTCATTTTCCGAAAGGTGTGTGTGTGTGTGTGTGTGTGTGTGTGTGTGTGTGTGTGTGTGTGTGTGTGTGTGTGTGTGTGTGTGTGTGTGTGTGTGGATTTTTTCTATGGTGAACGATAACTGCGGTAAATTCAAACAGAGTCAAATAATTTTTTGCATATGTGCCCGAGTTGTAGAGGACTCAATGCCTATTGATTTTGGTGAAGATCGATTAAGGGGAGTAGTAGTTTACCTGCAACATTTTACGTTTTAACAAGATTGAAGTATTTAAAAATCATTTAACTTTTTTAAACAATGGTAATTGTTAAAAATAAAATAATTTGTTGCAGGCAACCAGGTTGTTCGGTTAGAAGGTAAGGGTAGTTTACCTGCATTGTTTTGTGTTTTAACAAGAGTAAAGTAATTAATTTTAATAACTAATTGACCAGAAAATAAAGTTATATTAATCCGCTGTAAACTGGTAAATGAGATAATTATAAATGGAGTGGGTAGTTGAATGGGGAGGGGTGATTTTTTTGAAAATTTGTGTGCTAAAATCAAGTAAAGTACGAATATATAATTTTTAGGGATACGATACCTTATAAATTACATATAATAAAACTGTTACTCTATGAAAGTGTAAATATCATTTATGGAGGAGATCAGTTGAGTTGGAGGAGTTGTGTAGTTCAGTTCCTTTATAAGAATAAAGTACCTAATTTTTATAGATAAAGTGACTTGAAAATAACATTATATTAAACTACTACCCCATAATAACAAAAAAATATCTATGAATTGTAAAAATAATTTGAGGGTGGGCGATATTTTTTGAGAAATTTCGAAGCGAATTCAAGTAAATGATTTTGAATATGTCTTAGAACATGGAAGTCATGTATGGTTCTCTACGCCGATATTTTTACAATTGGTTTGTACTCTTACAACAGCAGGGTCAAGGATTAAAATTTAATATAGGAATTTCTGTGTAAGTATGCACGTATGTATTGCCACTACTAAAACAGTGTTCATAAGACAGTAAATGAGATATCTATTTCTCAGATGGTAATTCACACACTTTACTTGAAGCGTAACTGTAATACGTATTTTAATTTTAAAAGTTAATTAAATAATATTTAAGTTACTTTGAGGGGTGATAAGAATCGTCTTAAATAACTATATTTAAACGCGCTCCCACACACGCAAACACAGATACAAAATCATTCACGTTCGACTATTCCTTGCACTACATAAACATTTATTACCCTAGCAGTTCCAAACGCTGTCTTAAATTTCTGATCAGAAATAATATAAAAAAAATATCATAAGTCCACGTTGTTTCTGGTTGTCGGTGTCAGTAGTACTACATAAATGCCCATTGGTCACTTGTCAGGAACGCCATAAGTCAGGAATCCAATGCGATCGATAAAGTAGCTTTATAAGTGCCGCTGTACTTGTCTTTGACGTATTGACTCTACTGGCTAAACATACGACCTCTTTAAAAAGTAATGAGAGCATTCTTAACGGCTCTCTTTGCCGTTTTTAAAAGTGCAATCTAATGCAATGTTAAACCGTGTAACATTGGCTGTTCAGTACGGATGCTTTAAAATTCTAATCAATGTCGTTAACATTTCATAAATATTATTAGTGACTTATCCAATCAAACATTTAAACAATTGTTTGTTTTAACCAATCTATTTGAGGTTTTTGTGTTGTGTTTATTTCTCAGCGAGGCATTTTGACATTGGCTGTAGCAATTGTCTTAAAACGTCTTCAGGACTGAGAGTTAATTGTGTTATGAATATTAAATTGTGTTGTGATAGAAATAGAGATATACTGTACAAAAACCCTAAAAAAATAGGTAAGTATTTCTAACTAATAACAATAATCCGCCTATTTGGTACAGGCGAATGTTAGTCCGAGAATATCGCAGTTCCATATAAAAATATGCATTTCATCACAGTGGACCCCAAATGTGTCTTGTATGGTAAAAGAAAGATACGCCCAGTAAAAAGTATATAACCAATGTGTTTGACTAATTTCCGACCCAGGAATTCTGAAAACTGTGATTAAATAATGGTGTAAACGTTACAAATCTTTTGACGTTGGAATTCTATTACAAATTGTAATCCTAGTTGTAACTCTAACATGCTTTATAAAACATGCAAACAGTATCAAAAGTTAAATAAGGAGAACAATGAGTATAACGATGCACAAAAAACAAAATGTAAACAAAGGCGATTAAAAAACAAATGCAAAATATTTCATTAATTTCAAGACGATAGATGAAAAAACCTGAATTAAACCCCTTCCCAAAAAGACTATTGACATCAGAAACAATACTCGATTTGAAAAATATGACCTTTACAGTGTATTTACAGTATAGAGTGTAACAACACACCTCGTGAAGACCTTAAGCAGAACATCTGAAATAAACACGCAAACACAATACAGGTCTGACGGCCAATACAAGTTAATACCTTTTTCTAATGTAAACCCATTTGTCAAAATTAAACAAAGAAAAAGATAAGGGGTAAAGTATTCAAGAGAATTTCGGTCAGAACCATAATATATTGCCAACCTATAATTTAGGGTCCAAATAAAAGAAAATATATTTCAGTTAAGCTTCAAATATAAAATTTTGACCATTCATGTAAACAGATTATTATATTGATGAACAATGCAAAGTTTAGACCAAGCATCATATGCATCTTACAACTGGTATGTTCATTATGTAAATGTGAACTGCCAATTCAAACTATAGGTCATATTAATTTTAAGGACATTGCACAATACCTAAGTACATATGAAGCAAGTGTATTTTGATATAATATTATACTGTTCATTATGTTCGTATGTTAACGATTTATGTTCCTCAATTTTTAAAAAGTGCATGTTCCTCACTAGATGAAGGAAGAGGTGGTGTAACCAGCTAGAGGTGTATTTCAAGGCTACATTACAAACTCTCTGCTGTACAAGTTACGGTGTCCTCACTCTCTTTGTACCTTATTTTTGCCACACCTATAATATTTCTCATCCAAGTACTAATTTACTAGCCAGGAAGAAATGTCTTTCATATTTACGCATTGTTTCATTATTCCAGTTACAGTATGACTCCCCAGACCTCTTTGGCAAGGATAAAACAGATGTCACATGCAGACATAATTTTATTTAACTAGAAGAAAACGTTTGTGTAATTTTTAATGAGCTCCGAAAACTTACTTTTGTCAAACGAGTAACCGACCTTATTTTCTTGTGACCTACTTAGACTGAAACTTTCCTTTTCCACTCGCCAACTCTTTAAACTTTTCTTCCTTCAATGTGTGTTTGTTATAAATAAGTAATTATAAATTTATAAAAATTAAAGAAATTGGCAAATAATTTAATAAATTATTAAGTATGTAAAATATTTGTTTTTCTCGTTATAACGTTGAATATCATTTATTTCAAACAGTTTTTTTTTACTGATTTATATTTACATACCAGATAAAACATTCTGCACATATATAATTAATAACAAAACAATAGATACAAGTATGGTATTAATTCAATAATAGTTAGCATTAATCAACCGCGGCTCATGAGCGACTTCAAGGTAAAGCGGTTCGTGAAGAAGTCAAAGAAGTTCATTTTAATTAACTTCAGTTTAATATCACTTTCACATTTTAATACGAAAATTCTTTGATTTTAAAATTCGTGATAGTCAGCATCAGTATCACGTGATACAGTGAGTATCGTTAACGTAAGGAATGTTATAATGTTTTCAGAATGAATAGTAATTTATGCGAGTCTAGCTAGTCTATGTGTCTCTCTCAAGAGACGAAGGGTTCTGTCAAGTTGAAGAAGGGAGGAGATTTCAATGCATTGTCATATTACGCGACGCGCTCGTCACCCTCGTCTTGTCACATTGTTTACTGAGCGTGTTATAAAACAATTACTGTCTTACACTGATAATGTGTTGTATAGATTCTGTGGAGTGTAACGTGGTCTGTTTAACTTGTTGTAGCCCTATAAATTATTATTGCCATATTAATTCTCTAGACTAATTACGTTTAGGGAAAAAAAGTTCCGTTTAAAACATTTTAAAACTTCTATGTATTTGTAAACCATGTGAAATTTGAGAGAGTTAAGAACCATCATGTCCACAACAAAAACTAACTTAAAAGCAGAAAGAATGTAAAAACTAAAGTAGTTTTGCTAGAAATTTCTGTAAGACGATGTATTATGCCGCCAACTGGTTATGTGGTTCCGATGTTAAAAATGTTTTGCATTGACCGCATCAGATTTTAGTGATTTTGAACATTCCTGTAAAAGTATATACGTTCTTAACGTATCAGGCAGCGTTTCCTGGTTTTTAAACCGGGAGTCGCCGTTAATATTAATGATTTTATTATCACTGTCTAACCATATAGCCTATATGTTTTCAGTTTTTCACATATAACAGAATAGATACATAAAAATCGTAAAATATGCGCTTAAAGAACACGATGTTAGTGTTAAAGTGTTGCTTACACTCAGATTTATGTTGATACTTTACAAAAGGTATCCTTATCAGCGTGTTCTGACATGTAGCAAGTCCATGACAATGTGTTATCTGAAGGAGGGGGAGGACATGCACTTAATGAACATAGACCTGTAGAGTTTTAACGACAGGGCTTAATTAATTCTAAGAAGATTAATTTGAGGTTTGGTCATCCGTCAATAAGGAAGTGCGATACGCCTCCCCTCCTGATGTGGGGCAGAAGGGCGTTCCTGATAGACCCTTAATCCCTGGCTCATGTTAGTATTGACCTTTACTGAAACAACAGAGACATTCTGTGTTGTGTCTCCAGTCCGTCGTATTACTTGTACACGATAGTCTTGAATTACATTTATCAATGTTTGTAAACTTTGAATTTATTTCTCGCAGCTAGAAACAGCAGTAATAATAACGAGAATTAATTTAAGTTTCATTCATTTACTATACGTTTGGATTCAGTATTTTCACATAAGATGCATCAGTGTGTTGAAATTAAAGTAGGCGTAATTTTAATTTTACCATTTTTAACAGCAAAGTAATGCATAATAACGTATGTGTAATGGAGCAGTAACATACAGATTGAACATGTTCGAAAATAATAATGAATTACTATAAAATATCATCAATATTATAGTGTTGTATTATAATATATATTATACTGTTACCATATTATAGCTTATTATAATATAATAAAACACATTTATTTTGCGTCGACAACATTAAAGCAAGGCAATGACGAGAAAATATTGCTGAAAAGTTGATGAAATATCCGTAAACCGTTATAAAATTCTTATGAGAAATCAAAATATAAAATTTAAACACATTTAGGATCAGAGTGTTTTATAAATGTAATAAAGACAAAAGTAACATAATAATTATTATTTTGACGTGTGAATAGAAAGTCTGTCAGTTACAGAACGTTGAAAAACTAAAACATAACATCAAAATAGCAGGATTCTAAAATTTATAGCTACGTTCAGAAACACTGAAAATTTACGTAATACAATGATAAATACGACCAACCTGGTGAATTGACATTTATCAAATTGAAACAAATTTTAGAGGGGTTTAAATGTGAATATAATAAATATTTTTTAAAGAGTGGTGTTCCTATTCTTTTTCTAACATTCTGCTGCACTAACCTACATAAAAATATACTATTTTAACCAACCATATCGATTACGATTTCAGTAACATTAATGCGAAGGCGAAGGTCACAAACTCGCGGTAAGGCTTTCGGTTACGGTTCACGGCTATTATGCTTTTGTAATATTTTTCTAAGCAATTTTTTGTTGTGGAAAACTGTAATTCATTCTGGTGGGTGAAAAATGTACAGTGTGCTGTATAATATATAGTCACTCGTACAAGGGGTTTTTTCACATTATTACACGGGAAACAATGCACTCATTTTTATTTGTCTCCGAAGGAAATTAATTACCTTGTGAAGTCTGTACTAACACTGTGTAGCTGTAGTGCCAATGGCTGTAATACATTTATGAAATTACCTGTCACTTTTTGTGTTTCAGCGAATAATGTTCCAACTATATACAGATGTAAACGTGCCAGTGCATACATAATATTAACTGTTTATTAAATCAGCATTACTCTAAGTGCGCCCGTTACTCTGATCCGATACAACCAAGAACAAGCGGTTACTGAAACCCCTATGAAATCATTGTTAACTGTAAAATAATGTATCTTATATACTTGAGAATGATTTGGTAGACACTCAATTGCAACATTTGGACATTGCATTAATTAAATTAATAAATGCCCATTTACACCGATTCGGCCTGGTGAATTCCAACATCTGCCCGCTGTGCAATGGAGGAATGATGGATGGACAACACCTGCCTGTCTGTCCTGAACTGGCGAACCTGCAAACGCGAAACTTTATCCTGTCTGTACTGGGAGGCTCGCCGCCGAATGGCTGAACTGCCGAGAGCGGGGATTGGATAAAGTAAAGTAAAGTAAGTAAAGGATATGTAGCATTTGTGTGTGTGTGTGTGTGTGTGTTTAAAAACTACAAATACCGAAGAAATTGAACTGTTTCATCACCTATAACATTTAAACTGAACATTGTAACAAATATTATGAGTATGTAACTAGTGTAATACTGTTGCGGGTTTATAGTTATTTCAGCCCCACGTTATGAGCGTCAATTTGTAACAAATATTAATTGTTTGTAATATGTTATGCCCCACTGTTGGATTCGTCAAATTGTAACGAATTAGTTTAAGTGTATTTATTAAATTATATTATGTTCAAAAGCTCCACTGTAGAATGCGTCAATTCGCAATATTTTCCTCTAGATGAGCTCTCCTGCAAATCAATGTTAATTTATTTATAAAAAAAAATTATTTATTATGTGGTTGATATTATTCGGTTATTAATAATAGATATGTATTAAATAGTTATTTCGTGTTTGACAAGAGAAAAACGCTCTATTCCCGTTATTGTATTGAGTAATTCAATATTTTTCTCCAACCCTAGTCAGTATATACTATCGCCAGAGCGAAGAGAGGAGAGCGTGTAAAGCAAGTTAGTTCACTATTCTCCCGTATTCACTAGCTGTCAACAGACGAGCGCTGTGGTTTATGATTGACCAGTTTTTATAGGTTAAGTCGTTCCACTTGAGGTGTTTCTCACGTTCCTTTCTCTGTAACTTACAACCTATTCGAAATCCACTAATTATTCTACAAATAACAAGAAATCGTCAAATTCAAGGATTCTTTAATTTATATATATTTTTTTTTTTAACAGATGCTTTCTCTTGCTACCAATACACCATATCGATTACACAATACGTAATCGACTTGTCATTGAATTCGGGTTTTAGATGTTAAGATTTAATTATAAATTTTAATTTGTTTCTTATCTCAGGGTACATGTAGTTTTTTTAACTATTAGTAAGGTCAGGTAAAACAATTTTAAGGTTACTAAGTATTACAATATTGTTATAAACTCTTATTATATAAAATTAAACATAAGCAGGTTTTTTACCCAATTGGTTCAGATACTTAATGTGGCAGTGTCTGGCTACGACGATGCGAGAACAGAATGGCGATTCGGCCCTTGAATAAAAACAGCATTCAGCTTCTCAATAAAAGTTTGGATTTGATGTCCCAGAATGTAGTAGAAGTTTCAGTTCTGGTCTTCGTTATTCTTCACGGTTCTGGTAGTTGCCGGTCCCAATGGAATTTGTGTAGTATTAAGACTTCGTTTGTTTGTTGAAAGTGAGGTTTGGTACTTCAATACAAAAGTTCTTCGTTTATTTTTTAATATATATTTTAATTAATTTGGCATTTCTCCGCTATGGATCCTCTTTGTTTAATTATAGTTCATTTTCATCATTACGCTTTTAATGTAAGTACGTTGAATGAGTTATTTTTTAATTCAGTTAACTTTAACGGTATGCAGGATTATATTTGCTGAGAAATAGATTCGGGAGTTACTACTCCGTCCTTTAAAATGGATTTCTTTTATGAAATTTTATTTAATTAATTTGATTCATGTAATTTGGTTTTCTATTTTTTCAAATTTGTATGCTGAACTTTACCCATTCACATATAACAATTGAGTGTTGAAATCAACAAGATATCTTGCATTCAGTCGTACCTAACAACCATCTTCCTCTTCTGTTATTGGATAATATTTGTTATCCTAGAGCCGTAATTAGGAAATATTCTTACACCTTTTTAATAAAATACTCCCTTATTAGATTTACATTAAATCACATAAAACTATCACCTAGTATGCATTATTAAACCATATACATTTTGCTACATTTTCTTTTTGATCGACTTATTTTAAAAGATATTATTTTCCTTTTACAAAATACTAATTTTAGGCCTATTTGCTTTATTACATGTGTTATAATTTTTTGTTGTTAATTTAACTTTTCTTACCTGACCTGCTGTACAATGAGTCACTGGCATATGGCCAATTATTCTAATTTTATTTTATCCTGATTTCAAATTATTATTATTATTATTTATTTTATCATTGCACCCTTCATTGGTTTATAACATAATTACAATGACCCCTTGACAATTTATTAACAATTATTGTCTTCCTGGCCAAGTTTACAAATATTATCTTACGATATCTTCATTAATTACTCAAAGTAAATACATTTAACATGATAAAATACATAATAAATACACTTGTATTTAATTACTTAAATACAAGTTTAACATGAATGGAATTAGTATCCATTACTTAATACCTTCTTAAAGCAATGGCTTCACACCTGCTACATACAAAACACAGAATAAATATCATGTAAACACAATATCATGATAAAGCACAACAACATGTACATCATTATAAAACATCAAATATCAATTAAACAGTCTACTATTTTCAAACTTGTCTATAGTAAATTCATCTCATTAGACACTGTGTTTATAGTTTACATCTTCCACTGATCACTCCACATTTTATATTTATATACATTGTACTATTTTATTACCTAGTAACCTTACTAGGTATTATTAATATATTTTTTAGGTGAGGTTTACCTTCCTGACCTTAATTATGGCATACCTTGGGGTATTGTTTTAAGTTATATTGACAAAGTTTTTATGTAACGTCTGGGACCTTAACTTTGTTACGTTACATAATACTCCCCCTCCGAAAGAAGTTTATTTTAGCTGAATATCGTTTAGTTGAAATAAACTTATAGTTTCTTCATGTCTTGGAATATTTATTTGATAAAATTATCAATTTATAATGGTTTCAGTTTTTAATTGTTTCTGCTTTAGTACGCAATTCAATGGGTTCTTTGGGGTTTATTTTCTATTTCTATTCCTTAAACTTTTAATTGCCCCGGAAAACTGTGTTCATACTCATTGTATACCTGGTCATGAATTCTCTACTGGTACCTCACTCAGTTGTAGACCTGTCTTTTCTCTGGAACTCATAACTTCTTCTAGCTTATTACGCCATCATTTCTTATTATCATATTTATATTTAATTACCTCACTTGGTGTATAATTCTTAAAATACTATATTTCCCTAACATTTTTCCCTAATAGCATAAGTGGTACGGAATCAGAGGGGCACTATTGGCTTCCATTACTCTGCCGTTTCCCTAACTATATCTTCTGAGATCAGAGGAACTTCATCTCTCTCCAGAAAAAAAAATAAACGTTGCACTACCACAACACAATACATATAATTATTACCTACAAGGTAGCTCCTTCGCTACAAACTTATATTGAAGAGATGATTACTATTATTTCTGAGGTATCCTAATACTTTTCTTAACTTATTTATCTCGTTGTTCTGTAGTTCCATTTATCATATTATTTACTAGTATAGTAGTTAAAGCTGTTCAATATTTATTTTAAATTCTCCTTAGTTCCGTGCTGTCAATTAATTATTCTTTAGCATACGTATTTTACTATTTTTAATTCACTCCCATTTACTTCTGCAATTAAACACTGAATCTCCTCCTTATCATATATTGTATGGCATATTCTTCCTTCATCTAACTCATTTCTAACCCTTCTTTCTCTTCTTTTATGTTTATTAGTTTAAAATAATTTCTCCTGAATTATATAGTAAGGTGTTCTTACTTATTTTTTAATTTTGTGGTTTTTTAATTGATTCCAAATAATTTATCTTAACTATTTTGTATTGGCCACTGTTTGGGCTGCTCTACCAATATGGTTTTCCGGTGGATTCCGTAGATTATATGCAGTTGTAAATCTTTCAATGGCATCGTCGCAGTATGGATCATACACATACGGTTCTATGTCCTCTACGTTTCGACTATTCCTTCCCTCAGCATTCCCAGAATCGGGATTAGGTTGACGGTTTCCACGATAGTCCTCTTGGTTATCTCTCTCATTAGCCATGATATAGTTTACTCGAGCTATATGGGTTCCCTGGTCATTACTTGGTTGATTTTCCGAGGGTACGTCTCTCCTTTGTTCCCTGCTTCCTGCATCATTCTCGACGCTCCTATTTCTGTTTTAAATTCTTCCATCATCGTTCCCTCGGTTACTATTCCAATAGTCTCTTCCATTGTCAAAATTCCTCCGGCCTGTGCTGTATCGGTTATTATTAGGGTTATTAAAATGATTATTGTTTTGGTAATTATTGTTGCGGTAGCGGTTATTCATATAATGGTCATTAACATTTCGGTTATAATTATTGTGGTTATACCTATTCATTCCCTGACGCGATTCTTGATTTTGCTCCTCTCTCCTATTGTTTGAATAGTCACTTTGTCTTCGAGACCTCTGATAATAGTCTTCCATTTCATAGCTGGCTAACAAGGTTTCCATTGCTCCCACTGTCTTCACTTGTCCACTGAGTCTGGCACGAACTATTTCTTCTTCGAAATGGTAAGATAGTTTATTCACTAAACATTCCTCTGGTACTCGCGGTTCCAAATGACGCGCCAAACACACCTTTCCCAAAAAGTAGGTAGTTGGGGACTGCTCTTGATTAATGTTGAATCTTCCGTTGGAAATGTTGTCCCTAATCATGTTCTGTACGGAATCCGACCAGTATTTTGACCTAAAAGCCTTCTTAAACTCTTCATAATTACTTGTTTCGTTTCGAACCGCTGACCACCAATTATCATTTATGCTTTTAAAACAGTCATCCAACAAATTTTTGATTATGTTCCATCGGGTCATTTTAATTCTACTAAACCATTCATTTATTCTCTCTAAAAATTCTATGGGGTTTCCTCTATAAATTTTGAAATTAATATTTTCCTTTTGCTCAGGGGCTATGTGATGTGCCAGGTACATTGGTCGATTTTGTAAATTTTCTATTGACTCCTTGATATTAATCAACTCCTGATTCTGTATGTTTTCAACGGTCCCTTTATTTTGATCCACTTGGGTTTTTATATGCGTTATTTCATTGTTAACTATCTCAATTCTCCCAGCTATATTAATTTGTATTTCGTCCAATTTTCCTTGGGTTTCTAATTGTACCTCTTTTATTCTAGTTTTGTTATTGTTTTCTACTTGATTAATTTTGGCCTCTACTTCCACTCCAAGCTGTATGATGGTTTCATCTGTCTTTTCTAGACCTACCTTAGTTTCAGTTATTTGCTGTCTTACTTCCTCTTCATAATCATCCACCCTTTTGTTAAGCGTTTCATTGACATTTGCAATCCTTTCATTGATGACTTCCCTCAACGCTTGGTTTTGTTCATTTTAAATTTGCCGCAAATCCTTATTACTGTTTTCAATTTTCCCGTCTATTTGTTTGTTATTTTCTTGAATCTGCCTTAAGCTCTCGTCGTTCCTGTCAAACCTTTCATTAATTTGGTTTAAGCTTTCATTTATCAGCCGGTTATTCTCATCAATTTCCTCTTTATTTTTGTCAAACTTCTCATTCATTAGTTTTATTAAGTTCTCACTCAAAATTTCGTTTTGTTTCTTTGAGTTTTCATTAATACTGTCTATTTTGTTTTCTATCTTTTCTGAATTTTCATTTATACTGTCTATTTTATTTTCTAGCTTTTCTGAATTTTCATTTATACTGTCTATTTTATTTTCTAGCTTTTCTGAATTTTCGTCAAATTTTTTATTTAATTACTCCTTCTGTTTCTTGGAATCTTCTTTAATACTGTCTATTTTCCCATTAGTGGCTAACGCGGGCGATTGATGCGCTCGTGGTCCCGGGTTCAATTCCCGGCGGAGGTTCCGTACGGCGTGCACTCAGCGTCGTGAGGCAAACTGAGTAGGCGCTGTGATAACAGCGCCGCCTCCTGGCTGTGAATACCGCAACTAGCGGCTGGTGGCGCGTAGTACTAGCCATACACCGTCACACTAACACAAAAAGCCGTGCGGTACGCCTTAGTCCTTAACGGACTGTTGAGCGGAGGTTTAATTTTAATTTTCCCATTAGTTTGTTTATTATCCTCTTTAATACTGTCTATTTTCTCATTAGTTTTTTATTTTGTTCCTCCATTCTACTCATTAATTCCATTAATTTTTCCCAATTTAGTCCTCCTTTGGCTTCCTCTTTATCGCCCGCCTGTTGTTCCATTTCGGTGTCTGTAACTGCCTCTGCTTCTTCTTCCCGTCTATCTTCTTCCGTTACTTGGTCCTTCGCTATCCTTTTAGAAACACCTCTCGTATGCATTCCTGTGCCTCTAATAGTTGCCTGCTCAAGTTAAGTAATAGCGATATAGTTGATTTTTTACTTAACTAAAGCCCACTCGTTGAGCGCCAATTTGTAACAAATATTATGAGTATGTAACTAGTGTAATACTGTTGCGGGTTTATAGTTACTTCAGCCCCACGTTATGAGCGTCAATTTGTAACAAATATTAATTGTTTGTAATATGTTATGCCCCACTGTTGGATTCGTCAAATTGTAACGAATTAGTTTAAGTGTATTTATTAAATTATATTATGTTCAAAAGCTCCATTGTTGAATGCGTCAATTCGTAATATTTTACTTTAGATGAGATCTCCTGCAAATCAATGTTAATTTATTTATAAAGAAAATTATTTATTATGTGGTTGATATTATTCGGTTATTGATAATAGATCTGTATTAAATAGTTATTTCGTGTTTTACATGAGAAAAACGCTCTATCCCGTTATTGTATTGAGTAATTCAATATTTTTCTCCAACCCTAGTCAGTATATACTATCGCCAGAGCGAAGAGAGGAGAGCGTGTAAAGCAAGTTAGTTCACTACTCTCCCGTATTTACTAGCTGTCAACAGACGAGCGCTGTGGTTTATGATTGACCAGTTTTTGTAGGTTAAGTCGTTCCACTTGAGGTGTTTTTCACGTTTCTTTCTCTGTAACTTACAACCTATTCGAAATCCACTAATTATTCTGCAAATAACAAGAAATCGTCAAATTCAAGAAGGATTCTTTAATTTATATATATATATATATTTTTCCAACAGATGCTTTCTCTTGCTACCAATACACCATATCGATTACACAATACGTAATCGACTTGTCATTGAATTCGGGTTTTAGATGTTAAGATTTAATTATAAATTTTAATTTGTTTCTTATCTCAGGGTACATGTAGTTTTTTTAACTATTAGTAAGGTCAGGTAATGCAATTTTAAGGTTACTAAGTATTACAATATTGTTATAAGCTCTTATTATATAAAATTAAACATAAGCAGGTTTTTTACCCAATTGGTTCAGATACTTAATGTGGCAGTGTCTGGCTACGACGATGCGAGAACAGAATGGCGATTCGGCCCTTGAATAAAAACAGCATTCAGTTTCTCAATAAAAGTTTGGATTTGATGTCCCAGAATGTAGTAGAAGTTTCAGTTCTGGTCTTCGTTATTCTTCACGGTTCTGGTAGTTGCCGGTCCCAATGGAATTTCTGTAGTATTAAGACTTCGTTTGTTTGTTGAAAGTGAGGTTTGGTACTTCAATACAAAAGTTCTTCGTTTATTTTTTAATATATATTTTAATTAATTTGGTATTTCTCTTTGTTTAATTATAGTTCATTTTCATCATTACGCTTTTAATGTAAGTAGGTTGAATGAGTTATTTTTTAATTCAGTTAACTTTAACGGTATGCAGGATTATATTTGCTGAGAAATAGATTCGGGAGTTACTACTCCGTCCTTTAAAATGGATTTCTTTTATGAAATTTTATTTAATTAATTTGATTCATGTAATTTGGTTTTCTATTTTTTCAAATTTGTATGCTGAACTTTACTCATTCACATATAACAATTGAGTGTTGAAATCAACAAGATATCTTGCATTCAGTCGTACCTAACAACCATCTTCCTCTTCTGTTATTGGATAATATTTGTTATCCTAGAGCCGTAATTAGGAAATATTCTTACACCTTTTTAATAAAATACTCCCTAATTAGAATTCATTAAATCACATAAAACTTTCACCTAGTATGCATTATTAAACCATATACATTTTACTACATTTTCTTTTTGATCGACTTATTTTAAAAGGTATTATTTTCCTTTTACAAAGTACTAATTTTGGGCCTATTTGCTTTATTACATGTGTTATAATTTTTTGTTGTTAATTTAACTTTTCTTACCTGACCTGCTGTACAATGAGTTACTGGCTTATGGCCAATTATTCTAATTTTATTTTATCCTGATTTCAAATTATTATTATTATTATTTATTTTATCATTGCACCCTTCATTGGTTTATAACATAATTACAATGACCCCTTGACAATTTATTAACAATTATTGTCTTCCTGGCCAAGTTTACAAATATTATCTTACGATATCTTTATTAATTACTCAAAGTAAATACACTTAACATGATACAATACATAATAAATACACTTGTATTTAATTACTTAAATACAATTTTAACATGAATGGAATTAGTATCCATTACTTAATACCTTCTTAAAGCAATGGCTTCACACCTGCTACATACAAGACACAGAATAAATATCATGTAAACACAATATCATGATAAAGCACAACAACATGTACATCATTATAAAACATCAAATATCAATTAAACAGTCTACTATTTTCAAACTTGTCTATAGTAAATTCATCTCATTAGACACTGTGTTTATAGTTTACATCTTCCACTGATCACTCCATATTTTATATTTATATACATTTTACTATTTTATTATCTAGTAACCTTACTAGGTATTATTAATATATTTTTTAGGTGAGGTTTACCTTCCTGACCTTAAATTATGGCATACCTTGGGTATTGTTTTAAGTTATATTGACAAAGTTTTTATGTAACGTCTGGGACCTTAACTTTGTTACGTTACAACATGTGATTTAATTTTTTTTTCTTTAATTTTGATTCTGTTGGAAATACGAACACAATTAAGATACATTCTTACCTTAGCTACGTTTTCCTTCACGGTGGAGTTCAAGAGACATTGTCTAGACACTAAGCAACCTACAGTCAAGTATAACTTGCAAACAGTAATTCGGAAGATTAATTAATTTCAATCGTTCAGTGTTGAGTGTAGGAAAAGGCTTCTGTTTTTTCAATAAAACCTATTTAAAATGATTTCTCAAAAGCGACATTTATTGAAAACTAATTTATATTCTAGTATAATTCAAGTATATTCAAGTATTATTAAACTAATTAATAATTCAGTATGCATAATTCTTAAGTGTAGGATATATATTTTATATACTTTGAATTAAGTTAAGTATATTCTATATATATATAATGTTATAAAACAAAAGGAAAGTATAATAAATTATATACTTCCCTCAAAATCGTTTGTAGGGAATATGCTTCTTTTACTATATATTTCAGTGATACAGTAGCCTAATCTAAAAATATCATCTCCTGCTACAACATTTATGAACTGCCATGTAAAAATTTATGTAGCCTATAAAAAATAATAAAAATAGTACCAACTAAGTAAGTTTAATTAATTTTTGTCTAATGGATATACTGAGAAAAATTCATCTTTATCTACTTTTTTAAACAATAAGATGTTGTCTCCCCCATATCTGTGGACTTGTGTCTCTGACATGAAAGTGTATCTATTCATAGGCTTTTCCATATACGACCGTATATGCTCGATCACATGCGCTTGTGTGATTGTTTATGTCAGAGATTTCTCCACATTTTGACGATATGTACAATAAGTAACTCTAGGAAAATGTACAAAGATGTGGCAGTTTGGTGACCTTCAGGTGAATCCGAAGCACATCAACTACTGAATATAAGTTTTTGTTGATATAGTATCCTTGTCAGACTCCTTTAACTATTCAGAGTAGGAATGATTTTCTACCTTATTCTCCTTAAGATGAATTTCTCATTACTAACCTTAAGAATGAAGATTATCATTGTTCGTTGATCAGTCTCGTTACCTATCACTTTGTCCCATGCTTTTCGAGGTTGTACACAGTTGCTGTGTTTCCCGCCCCCTCTAACGTTCCTCCTTCCCGTTTTATCACTACATGAACGAACAACATCTTTCATTACATTTTAATTTATTTAACTCGTTTCTCATCTTTGGAAATCCATCAATTTAAAACTGTAGGAAAATTTAAAACACGGTTACCAGTTAACAAATGTCATTAAATTTATTTAAAATTACAGCGAGAGAAAAGCATAAATAAGTGTTTGAAATAATGTTAACGCCTTTATTCATAACTGAAAACACAGACATAAACACAAATATACTGCAAGCCAAACCGCACCGCATATATTTTTTACGTATTTTTATTAAAGTTCCATCTTGCACAACACGAAATTACGTATTGTGACAACGAAATTAATAATGGAAGCAGTCGCATCCTGAGCAACTTTTACTATATGTAGTCTAGAGCCGGTTATGGGCGCCTAGGCACTGTACGTTGTACACTGTGTGTGTGTGTGTGTGTGTGTGTGTGTGTGTGTGTGTGTGTGTGTGTGTGTGTGTGTGTGTGTGTGTGTGTGTGTGTGTGTGTGTGTGTGTGTGTGTGTGTGTGTGTGTGTGTGTGTGTGTGTGTGTGTGTGTGTGTGTGTGTGTGTGTGTGTGTGTGTGTGTGTGTGTGTGTGTGTGTGTGTGTGTGTGTGTGTGTGTGTGTGTGTGTGCGCGCGCGCGTTCGTGTGAGTCAGTGATAGAGGGGGTAAGGGGATAGAGGTGGTAGGGGGTAGAGGGAGGGTGAGATCGAGGGGTGAGAAGAGCGGGGAAATAACGAATTAAGGTTTACGGTTACGGCTTACACAGTACGGTTTTATATTATGTTCTGAAATGCAAAGACTATTTTAAATTATGGTAGGGGCAATAATTTAAGAAAAATAATTCTTGACTACTCACATTATTATTCAATTTACTCTATTACCTTAATTTAAATATCACCAAATAGATGTTGCAACAGTCTTAATTTATGCAGTGATAACGTACAGATTGATTCTCATTGTTAGTGTAGTTACGTTTAATTTTTTTTTTACGCCAATAGTAAACTTGAAGCGATAAGTGTCATAATAACATTAAATGAAAAAAATTGCATTACATGTGTTTTTGTTTGATCGTATGTATACATGTATGGATGTGTGTGTGTGTGTGTGTGTGTGTGTGTGTGTGTGTGTGTGTGTGTGTGTGTGTGTGTGTGTGTGTGTGCAAAGTAATAGTAAAAACAAAATTGTTGAGAGCAATAAAGAAATATTAAATTGAAAATGAAGGTGGTATGCACCACTGTTACGCTATTTACGTTCGAAAATTATAAAAATTAGCACCTAATTTTTTGTCACTTACACCATGAATTTTTTCCTAATGATATATGAAACGTTGCAGGCGCTATACGATACACTTTAAGCGCTTCAGTTTAAGGATTTTGTAACTAATAGAAGTTTAGTCTAAGCGTTTCTCGTTTTAAAACGTTTTAAATTATCTTTCATTAGTTACAAAATCCTTAAACTAATACATACTAACAAAAAAATCAATAATTCCACAATTTCCTTGGATTGTTCATATTACTGAGACTTCACATATTAAAACCTTATTAATTTAACTACATAATAAAAACCTTATATTTCATTAATATTTCTTAATTTCCACTTCAGTAAGTGTGTTTTTGATGTATTTGTTAACATTACTTCCTTAACGAACGCTCTTTTAAGTATCATACTCTTACCTTACAGACGTTATAGTGCTACACGGAGTCTAAAGTTCGTGGAGCGTTTCTCAGTTGTATTCAATGTAAACTTACGGTTATTTAAATGTAAACATTGATTTGTGTTACAATTTAATTACAAATATTGACCATCTGCGACTTTTAATCAGTGATGCTCCAGAAAGATTACTCCAGAAAACGGTAGCCAACTTAACGAAAAATGATTCTAAGTCATATTAAAAGGAATAACGTAAACCCTACGTTGTCACTGCAGTGCGAGAATCAGGTAAACTACTGTCACATGAAGTATTAATCAGTAAACACAAGCGAATCAAGCTACCTCGCTTGAATTACTTGTTGTTTAATAAATTAGCAAAATACCCACATGGGGAAACAGAAAAACATATTAATGATAACGTGATGTATTTTGTACTTACACTTATTTTTTTTTATTAACGGTACCTATAATTCAATTTTTTATTTTTTTATTCTTTTTATATAGCCTAAAGGTGCCATATAATGTAATTATTTATATTCTTAAAGCGATGGAATATTTGTTCACAGATTGTAAAAACAAATGTGCTATATAACCTGACGATGGTCTGTGACCGATATCGATCGCTTCAAGAATATAAATAATACCACTATATGGTACCTTTAGGCTATATAAGAAGAATAAAAAAATAAAAATAAATAAAAACATATTTACAATATACGTAAATTACAATAAATATATAAATTTACGCAGAAAAGAGACATGTGTTGCTTATGTTTTCTAGTTCAAGCAGTTTAAACCATACAGATTTATATAATTTGCGTTCAGGTAAATTTATAATCTGTTCTTTGCCATTCAAGAAGTCTATAATCCCAAAATAGAGTATCTTAATCTAATTTTGCTATAATAATTATTTATGTTGAAGACAATTAGTACGTAAGTGTCGTCAGAACATACATTTACTTAGTATATTCTAGGGATCCACGATTTTCATGCTGCATTAATGCGTGCTACGTGTATTAGTAAGTGCCTAAAATAATTTTGAAAATAAAAATTAAATATTTGCAGGCCAAACGAAAAACGAATCGTTATAAGGAACATCGCATGCGGAGTGGGCGAATAGTATGAAAATAACTCAGCACGCCCATATAAAGTGACGACAAGAAGTCATTACTATACTAAGAATTAATACGAGTACATTTTATTTTACTGTTAACAGTCATTCAGGTTTCAAGCGCGCCAATATTTTGCTCATTTTTATATTGTTTTCTTTTATTTTTACACTTATAATCAAACAAATTCCGTAATCGAAAATATATTTCTAAATATATTTACATATGCAAGCTCCAAAAAGATGTTAAATTATAAACCGATTAAAATAAAATAAAGAAAAAGGTTTATCTTATATTTTGGTCAAATTACCACAGACAATAGTCATTTGAAATATTACACACTTATAATATTTTTTTCATTTCTACTTACACGGGATTCAGTTACACCATGGATTTCAGTTTACCTTATGCCTAAGGGTATGACCTGAAATATGAAGTAGACAAATAATTCTTACACAAATATGTTGAGTCACTATTTAAGTCATGAACTATTTAACAATAATGAGTTCGCTAAAGACAGACAACAACATATGTAACAATTGCCGTGGTCACGACTGGCTTAATCGTCTTCACGTCCCGGATTTAATGGAATCTGTCACCTCTGCTGACATTATTTTAATTTTCACACAACAAAGTGATGTCGCAAATTTACTCCTCTTCTCTCTATCTCTCTTTCTCATCCCCTCGCTCTTACACCTTTTCCGTATCTGCCTGGTAAGTATTTCAGATAAATTATGTTTATTTTAATTGTACTGGTTTCTGTTCCAAGATAATTCTTTTTTCCTCTATGTCTTGTAGTTTTAGTATGTTTACAGTAGATACTTTCAAGCCCCTCGCACGGATTAGGCTAATGTGTAATAGTATTTTAACCCCACTTTCAACGGAAATGATTTACCTCTGTCTTTATAAGTCTGCAACGTATTCAGTAATTCAGTATCCTTATTCAAAGAAAAAGACAGCACGCCTATTTATAGGCTAGGCCTCCCGTAGTTTTGAAGACGTAAATCCTCGGTTTCAAGGAAATCATCTGTAAGTCGTGGTTCAAGTGTCAAAGAACAATGACAATTGTTGATTTACATTTCAGAAACGCATATGCCGTTTCAACCTCACTTGATCACTATCATCATCATAGTGCAGAATCAAGTCTACATAAAAATAAATTTATGTACAATTTTCTTTACTACTAAAGTAATACAATTTAGATAATTTGGTTCTTAAAAAAATAAATCTGAATGTGTATAGCAAATTGACAACAATATTTTATAAAAGAAATGCAGGTCTTATGAATTAAATTTGTTTTGGTAACTGTTTATCGATAGAAAGTCTTACAAATTACAGCCCATTCAGAACACTCCACGTAACTAGTAACTAGTAACTATAACACGTAACTGGTAATAAGATATTAGCCGGCTGTTAGCCATAGGCCTATGCGTCACTAAAATTGCTATAGAAATTTGAAGTACTTGGTACATACAGAGTAGTCACAGACTGCACGTAGCTTCCAGCTCGAACACGTAACAATAAATGGTTTAAACCTTACAATGTAATGAAGAGAGTCGGTGGTGTAAGAAGGTAGCATACAAGAATAGCTCTAACCGAAATTTAAAAACGTAGACTTATACAGTCTTGAAAAATATTATTACAAAACGAATTAACCCTTTCGTAATGAAAAGCATAATTATATCTAAAGAATATTTTACTCTAATATTAATAATATTACTACAATTTATTTAAAATTATGTCTGGAATACATGCCACAGTAAACATGATGTAAATTGATATGAGTTCTCGGCTTGCCGGGCTGTAATAAGGCAAGTGTGTTGGTCAGTGTGTTGCAGCCTCCAGCACTGAAGGTGGCCGTCGAAGGCACAGCCGAAACGTTTCCTCAAAACAACAATGGACCACGGCCCTACAGCCCGGCAAGCCGAAGTACTCATATCATTGAAGCCGGCCGTGAAAGCCTCACACAAAAGATGTAAATTGTCTTTAAAAAGAAAACTCTTTTTAACTGCTTAATAGTGAAACTAGATTTCACAAAGTTTAAATAGATCTAATCGTACCGTTTTTTTAAATTGAATAATAGTTATTTACTTTGTTTTAGTATTTACATAGTTGTTTTGGAAATGCACAGTGTTGTGTATTCACATCTTCGTATACCTAAGCTTGTTCATGTTTGCTTTGAAAGTTCGTAGGTGTACCGAGACTTAATCTTTACATGTTGATCCCTTGTTAAGCCACTGAACTGCTTTACTACGTTAGTCCTTGCGGAATAATAGCAAGGGGTTTAGTATGTTACCCAGGCTATAAATAAATACGCTTCATCCAAGGAAATATTCAGCAAATTTAAAATTATATATGAATATGTGGAGAAGATGAATATTATACAACGCGTTTAACAAAGGTTGGTAATACGTCTAACCCTGGTATTACCAAAGCACTAAACTATTTACGGCAACCATTGCAACTTAAGTCATTAACAATTAGAACGACACTGCTTCACCTTTTAACAGACATTTTATTTTTTAAATACTCAAGCATCATTTAAAATACCAAGTAGAATAATTTTATATTAGTGGGCACTTTTTCTTATATCAGAACAGGAGAAATCTTTTGTTAACAAAGTAAAACATAACGAGCCTGGAATTTTTGTTGTTCTTAATAATTATTCTTGGCGTTTACAGCCGATAACTGTTTGTAACTTTCTTTCAGTCGCTCTTAATTTCTGAAATTATACAAGTTTAGAAATATTATATTTTCATATAATTTTTATATATTTTATTAGAAAATTTTTATACAATATTTTAATAATATTGTAGATCTTCTATCTAAAAGTGTAATAAATTATCCTAATACTTTGGCACCAGTTGTACACTATTGCAGTCTGAATGTCAACTCAGTAATTCCATACTCGTATTTCTATATAAAAGTGGTAAATCAATACGTCCAAAAAGAACTCTATTACACACAGCAGTAGTAAAAATAAACAAGCACCTCCTGGAAAAAGGAGCAATTTTGTAAACTCTGCATCGCATATATATCACGAACGTAAAAATGGAGATTTGGATAGAAAATAAATTGCTCAATTAACGTTAGATTCTTATAACTTCTTTAATGTGTTGTAATTAACAAAGTAAATTAAAATTGTTCTTCATTATTTACACTATATTGACCGATCGGTTCATTTAACTCGGAAAATATAAGCAACAAAATTGCTGATGTAAAACATAATGTACAATGTTACTAGTTAAGTTTCTTTCAATGCCATTGAATTTTTTATTTGTATACACTACCACAAAGAAACAACGCAAATCAAAAGGACAGGAAATAACTACATTTCAAAATACTGTAATAAGTCATAGATTTTACTTTAAGTATGGAGAGCAAAATTCTAATTTAGTGAGCAAGGAGGGAGATCATATTGAAGCCTCACTGACAGCATAATAAAGTTTTATACTCACATTTTTACTGCCAGTCGTTACAACAGTATCACGTTTACGTTTAGTGATATTGCTTGGGAACCCTCTATAAGGTAATCTGTACGAGTGTCACGTACTTCGCAACGCATAAGGAACAGAGGCCTTGTTACGTGACCGCTAAAAACGTTGCTACAGGTAACGGACTGGACATCAAATAAATTTTTTGCTAGAAATATGTTAATTCTTTGCATCGCCAAGTTCAGATACCTTATCACAATTTAGTAGTTTTATTATTTGCAATTATAAGATTCTATGGCTCTTGCTTAGGTCACTCCAGAGTAGGTTTCAATCAAATATCCCAAATTAACATAAAATAACAACTCTACTACTACGTGTTCAACATTTATATAAAACACTAATGTAGTATTACGTCTTATGAGGATAATAAACTTGGTTACTAGGGAAGTGTAAAAGACAACGTCCAAAGTATAGGTCGTGTTGCCTGAGGCTTGAACTTAGTAACAGGAAACTATATATAGTTGGTAACACCAACAGTCTTTTAGACGTTTACCGGATAAGGTCACACCTAGTAATTGGGACTATACATTCGCAACCTATGTTATGGGATGTCATAAGAACGTGCAAGTTAAAATTAGAAGGATAGATATATGTCTATTATGTAATAAAAATAAGTTGCTACATTTTATGGCTGTTTTTAAAATATATTTAAACACACACACACTTATAAAACTGTAAATTAAAACACATTTTTTATATGAATTAAATATTTTAATTATACTTCTGCATTCACGTAGTTATATGAGATGATATGTTAACGTCATTTAAGTATAATATGAACTGCAAGAGGATATTTAACTGAAAATATGAACTGATCATGTCCTAACCTAGTTGCCTAATTAGTTTGCGTGTACGGATTGGCCAGAAAATAAAACAACTTCTTAAAGGCGGTCAGTGTTCGTTTACTCGTTTTCGCAAAAAATATTTACTTTGTATTTTAATTAAAGTACAAGTAACAAAGAGTTATCAGCATTGATTATGCAGCTAGACTAGAGTTTTATTTTTCTTGTGTACTTACATAATAACGAATAGTTAACTGAGATAATAACAACATATTGTGTTCGAAAGAAGGTCTTAATTAAAGCAGATTATTTCACTTACATTAACAGAAAAGATAGTGTAATAATTGTGTATAGTCACTACTACTTTAATAAAAACATCGAAATAAAAGATTCCTTACAGTGCCACAGAAATCTGAAAACATCTCAGTAAATCTATTTGGCGCCACAGAATACATGCTTTGATCTTTTATTAAGTTGATGTATTTATGACTGACCGCATTTAATTTTCTTAAATTGTTGCTCGCCATGTTACACAGAAACAATCATACACGTATCTATTGCCGATATTTCTTTGGATCTAAAATAATACCGACATCTTGTAGACACACGGTTTGGATACGCTATGTTGACAACTGAACAGTCAGTGGTTAATTGGCCACTCGTGGCTAAATAAATATATGTTATCTGCCAGGGTCATATTCTTGCTATTGCAAATCAGTCATATTTGTGGCATTTGAATAATCAAAAACAAAGGGTATGGTAGGCTATTACTTTATTTAATTATTTACTTTTTATCTGTACGTCTTAAATTTATTTTGATTTTAAAGAAAATAAGTCAAGATTGAGAAATTTATAACATATTGTCCGACTGCTTAGTTCTCTCATATTGTCAGTTCATGTGATATAATTTCTAATTTACAATTTTAATATAAAAAGTAAACATTAAATGTTATGATTATTATATAATACCTACTTTATAGTAGGTATTGTACACAAAAATACATAATGCCTTTTACCTTATTCTAAATTTTATTTTTTCTCAAACTGAAGAGTTTATTTACATTAAATTAAAACTCTTTTGTAAGAAATGTTATCTGTTTGTCTATACTCAGCGAAAACATGCATTTCGGCAACCAGAAAAACTTTGGAAACGCCACGTGAAAAACAGAGAGGTCTAGATAAACTCCAGCAACTTGGATGATATTTTCTCCAGATGTATGCAAGCGTTTACTACGCAATTTATATTTCTTGGAACTTATAGGAAATTGCAAGCGTTTGAACTGAAACTGTAAACTGAGAATTCTTGGTATAAGTACTTCTTAACAACGGAAGTACCGTAAACAAGGGTTACTTGAGCCCAAATTTTTAAAATTTTCAACAATTTGTTATATAAACTTATAAAAAAATAAAAATTTGATATACAGGGGTTATTTCTTTAACTTATGATATATTCTGGTTGGTTCAATAAGAAAACTTTATTATTTTGGCTTTTTATCATATATATATATAAAAAAATTACTTTGGGTTCAAGTTACCCCTATGATTGGGTTACTTGAGCCCGCAGCATATTTTCCTATTCTATTCCATAATAAAAACACAAGGGATCAAGTAGGACCTAGGTTCTTTGAAAATAAACATCTTCTTGTACAAAAAATTAAAAATCCTGTTTATTTTTATACAAAAGTCATGAAATAAGGAATATTTTTTGGGAACCTAAATCAGTTGAATATAAAGAAAAGGTTAATTAGAAAACGTTTTACATTGGGCGTAAAGAAAACAGTCCTCGCTTCATCGATTTTGGTGGGTCAAGTTTAAGACAATATCTTGCCACTTGTAAAATAAAATGTCATTTTTCTCCGGCCATTTCCACGCCTTTAGAGTAGGTTCCATGCAGTCTACAAGGGCACCATCATCTTTTATTTCTTGGACAACCCCCGGATAATTTTTTCCATTCCACTCGACAAGAACAAAATTTCCGACTTGCAATGATTCTTTATTAATAGGAATTTGTTTTTCTTTTGAGGGTTGTTTTGATTGTGTTTCTGAATGCTGGCTTTTACAAAATCGGATAGGCAAATGCTCCACAAATTCGTCCTCACTATTGTAAACTCTGACATCACTTTCTCCGCCTGAATGTAAACTATATGCGTCTTCATCTTTTGAGGTTGAACTACAAGAAACTTCACTCTTACGTTTAGGTTTAATTGGTTTTACAGTTTTAGGATACTTTTTTAGCTCTTTTTTGGCCGCCGATAATGACGTTGATGGAATTTCATCCTGCACAGAAGAAGAATTTTCATCAACTTGGAGATCAGATACACAAATGCTCTTCCCAGCTGAAACTTGCATTTTTTTCTTCTTGGTGGGGCGAGGATCACAAACTCATTTCGCTTCTGTTCCAACTGTTCAAGGAATGCTTCTCCAACCATGCTCAAATTTAAGTGTTTGT
Organism: Magicicada septendecula; assembly: GCA_034769895.1. Classification (NCBI taxonomy): domain Eukaryota; kingdom Metazoa; phylum Arthropoda; class Insecta; order Hemiptera; family Cicadidae; genus Magicicada; species Magicicada septendecula. Next base: position 306,058,998 of record CM068367.1, on the reverse strand, counting down.
CCTGATTAGGCACCCGTTGCAAAATTTCTTCCTTGTTAATTGGAGCTATGCCTGCTTTCTTGAAGCCTGCCTTTAGATTGCTTGCCATGTTTGGTTGCAATTCATCTAAGACAGTTCGTAACAACATGGGGAACTGATTCTTTGGAAGCACGCCCAATCTTTTACCTGCATCAGACTGTTTCCACCTGTTGAGGACATCTCTCCATTTCATTTTTAATGGCCTAAAATAGGCTATGCCCAGTGGCTGGGTTAAGTGAGTGGAATTAGGGGGTAGGCAAATAAAACTGATGGTATTTTCTTCACATAATTTGACAACATTAACACTTATATGTGACGTCAAATTATCGCCTATTATAACTTTCTTCCCCTCTTGTCTCTTCAGAACAGGTAGCAGATGACTGATGAACCATTCCTCAAAAAGTGCTAAGTCTATCCAACCGTGTTTACTTCTGTTGTAGCGCGCACCAAGTGGCCCATTTTCAGTCCAGGTGTCCCACAAGTGCTCAGCCTTATAGATGATGTAGGGTGGAAGTGCAGTCCCTGATGCGTTGCCACAAAACATGACGCTTATGCTAGACTTGGTTGAGTTTATAACCCTCTCTGGATATTTGCAGCCCCTGCTACAAATAACTTTTTTCCTACCAGGGTCATCACTCATGTTACTTTCATCGTAATTGTAAATATTGGCTGAAGGAACTCCTTCAAGCTCATTACTTAAATTTTCTATGTAATCAGTGATGACTTTTTCGTCAACAGAGGCTCGGGCTCGTTTTATATTTGCTGCAAATCTTACAGCTAACTGATGATGTCTGTTTAAAAAAGATTTGACCCAATCTCTGCCGGGAAGATTGTTTTTAAACTGACTTACAATTCTTCCTTGCCTAGCTAAATAAGCTTTCACTATGAATCTAAAATCTATTTCATCACATGGTAATCCAAAATCACAGATTTTGTCGAGATGGCTCGCAAAAGCCAGCTCTTCTTCAGTGGTGAATACTTTAGGATATCCTGGACTATTTATGTGCTGATTTTTAAGTTTTCTCTTAATGGTAGCTCTACTTATCTTATAAAAAGATTCTGCCTCTCTTTGTGTCATCTGTTTTGTTCTTACAGCCTCCAAACACTCTTGTAGTTTTTCATCTGTGTAGTCGGCGTACCTCCGGCTCCCCGATTGCCTTTTGTACTTGCTCGGCATGCTAGTCTCCGTCCCTGAAAAAAGGAGATCTGTTTTAAATATATATATATATATATATATATATATTGATACAAATAATCATTATTCAAACAATAAATAGAAAAAAAACATGCATGTGGGCTACTTGAGCCCAACATTAACCTGGGCTCAAGTAACCCGTATATTTAGGTTATGTTGACATGGTTAGCAAAAAAGATATTTTATAATTACTGAATACATGTAACTATATGATCAGGTGGTGAATAGTTTCTAGAGATACATAGCATAAAAAAAATAGACTTACCTGAGTTCTTAAGGCACAAAATGTGATGTACACGGATGAAAGTTTTCAGAAACAAAAATACAACACTTTTCATAACAATCAAAACACTCAGACCTGCAACCTGCTGGTCATTTCTCGAACCCTGAAATCTTATGTCATTCTAGGCAGTTGTGTTACCTAGCAGAAAAACGTCTAACTCCGTCCTTTTCGTGACTTTTAGTTAAATTGAGGGCTGATTGAAACACTTTTTCTTTTTGGGCTCAAGTAATACCTGTGGGCTCAAGTAACCCTATTTTACTCGGTACCTTGTTCAATATCATAGCCTGGAATTTATTATGCCCAAGGCCTATTTTCCTTAATCGAGTGCCATTGCATAATTTGCGAGCATGTATGTTGCTAAGCAATATGACCAGAACACCTACTTTTAATTGTAATTGAAGTGTGAGGGTCCCTGGAAATTCCAGATATTTTAAGAATTCCGTTGGGTATGAAGTTGTTTCTCCTGCATTCATTGACGTGTCTAAAGAATTAGGTATTTTTTATTCCAGGTAATAATTTTAATATCTCTTGATTTCTATTTCTAACAATATTCTTTTTCAAAGCTAAAATGGCCGTCAGAAGAATAATTTTCAATAATGTTGGGGAAGACGCAGTATATTAAATTGTCTACATTTTGGACCAATTGGTAAACATTAGGAAAACGTTGAATCCTGCTATTACTATTATCTGTAATTTTTTTCTCTTTAATTTTCATAAGCTTGTTGAAAAATACTCTTGTTAAGTCATCGACATGCAAAACCACTCTCTTATTGTGGAAATATTCTTTATTATAACATCCGACCATAAATTTGAGGAATTAAGACAAGCATTTGTTTCAACTGCTGGCGTACCTCTGGGTATCACTGCTAATGTTTGCCTCTAAGTGCCACCGTATCACCCATCAATTTTCGAATCTTGCAAATGAATCTTAGACTCCTGTCACTAACACCATATATACTGTAAAAAGTAAAATCTGTATATCAATAGTATTTTTTATATACAGAAACCAAAATAAACATTATTAATAAGTTCTCCATTACGATATCAAAATAAAACGTAACTATATCGTCACATATGCCCTAAGGAATACCTGTGCAAAATTTAAGTTCAATATGTTCATTACTTTAGGCGTGAAAGCATTTCTAACAAATATATGTCTACATATTCATAAATACATATAATATATAACACACACACACATATATATTCATACTTACACATACATATAATATGCATTTGAAACATAAACATATACACTAATATACTGTATTATACGAGTATATTAGTGTGCATTATGCAGCGAAGTAAAATTTTACTGCTGTAACGACATTTTTACAAGAGGGGAATTTACTTAATAATTACAAAAATTATATGAAACATTTGTTGTGTCAATGAAGGCATTAGTAATTAATGCCTAAGGTTAAATATTAGTAAGAAAGTAAGGTTAAACAGTTTAATTACGTTCCTACTATAACCAATACATTGACTGTGACCAACAAGCGACAGTTACCTGACAGTGTTAACTAACCAGTTTTCAATTTTGATTAGTCCACTCTAAGCTAACGTCGTTATAGATCTAGGTCACTAGTTATGACAAACTTGTAGCACTAGATGATGTCTGTCAGAGTTTACTGGTAAGGGTTGCCTCTTGCTTTGCCAATTATCAGTCTCCTACTCGTTCTACAAGTTAACTAAACTCAGTGGAGTTTATAAAATACACTGTGGAGAATGCAATGCTATTTATATCGGACAACGTGCCCGTGCTCTGAAACATCGCATTTCTGAACATAAGAAGGCGATTTTTAACTAACACAGCCAACACAGGTTTTGCAGATCATTTCTTACAAGACAATTACTTTATAGATACAAAAAACATAACACTATTGAACAACATACAGAAAAGTAAAAAAATGGATTTATTAGAAATTCTAGAAATTAGAAAAGCAATAAAAAGTAACAAAAATTTAACAACTGAACAAACTGAATTCTGTGTATCCCCTTTATTAAAAGTAGTTATTTAGTTTAGTTAATTTTTATATTTTTCATTCAGATTACATTTAGTTTTTACAGACACTTGAAATTCTCTTAACATCTCCAACGCGTTTCCTCCATCATCACACCTGACACATATCCGGATACACGCCCTAAACTATGTTCACCACCCTAACATCATTGTTTAGTTGTTCACTGATCTCTTTAATAATAGCTTAATAAGCTGAAACAGCTGTCAGAGCTAAATAAAAACTGTGAAACGTACCAAGTGTTTAGGCTATATATTTTAAAAACCTTTGTATTAATATATTTCACCAAGTGCCCCACGAGTCATCAATTAATATCGTAATGGTAAATATAGCACATCAGTAGAGTTGGACTACATCTCATGCGATTTCTAAAGTGTAGTTGGATGATCCATTTTATTTAATATTTACTTATCCATTCAAGTTGTGGTGTACTGAGGATAGTTTTTTCAGGAAATGTTACATAAGGGTAAGGCAGAAAGAGAAAAAAGTGTCTATGAAGAAAGAAATTATTAATTTTGTATAATAAAATATTCCCTTTTAAGAAAAAATGACCAGTAATTAACCGAGACATATTTTCGTTTTAATTTTGACTTATGGTACTACCGACTTAAATGCATAAAAACGTGTGTGATAATCACACTGCGGTTCGTATAAATACAATGAATTAGCTTTTTAAATATTTTTGTTCTCAAGAATTAATTTTAATCATAAAACTTGATTTGTAATAAAATTCACTATTTTTTTTAACGTTGTAATAACGTTCCTAATGTATTTATCATCGTCTTGTTACACTGGTTAAGTAAAAAGTCATCTCTTAAACTCACAGAATTATATAAAAATGTAACAAAGAACCGGAGTGAATAGGCGTAAATGAGGAAATGTATAAGATTTTGAGTTAATAGATGGTTTTAAAAACGTTATACTAAGATCCGTTTGAGCCAAAATAACGCACAAAAAAATATCTACTTTTCTATAACGTCAAGTGTCCTTACGAAATAGTTATCGTTGGACGTTCGATGTGTGCAGAGGTTGATTCTCTTTAAAATTTTTAAAAACCTATTTTTAGTTTTAAAAATTAATGACGTGTACTGTATTAAGTGAAATTAAAAAAAGTGCCCAAGATATTAAAAGGCCATAATTTTGTAATTTTTAAAACAAATCAACTGTAACTGGTTATTAAAAATGCTTTTAAGAACCTAGATGTTTCAGAAAAAAGAATATTTTTGTATTGAAACGTTACAACTATATTGGAACATTACTGAAATAATATCGAATGCAACTGTAGTGTGTAAGTCATAATTTAAGTCGAAAGATATCTGTGAGCGCACATTGAGTTTTACAGTAGCACAATAAATCTTTTTGTTAGTATAGACGAGTAAGATTTCAGTAGCATAAAATAAGTACCTAAATATAAAAATCACTGATTTATTAACACGTACTTAACAAAATTAAACACTGCAAGACAAATAAATAAATTTAAATTATTCCCTTTTTTTGAGAAGTTTAATATTACACTTACTACACACAGGAATAATATACAAATATAAAACAAGAAAACTATTATTAAAATATTTCAGTTGCTTGGATGTCTGGCTTGAACTATTGAATCTGAGTCATTATTTTCAAACGTTGCAAATCATATATGAAAGTATTATTCGTATTTCTTACATAAAATAGAAAACGCTTACTCGTAATAGTTTGATGAAAACAATATTAACTTCAGTTTAATAAAAATGTGGTAGTAACTGTCCACCCTTATTTCTAATTAAAAATAAAAATTTATATATGTATTTATTTGTCCTTTATTTGTATCATATTTCAGTTTCTTTAGGTAACTTATTATGTTATTACATATCGTAATAGTCTTTGCGCGGGTCTTAGCTGATGATGATGGTGGTAGTGATTTTGGCGTTCCCATGTAGATCACTATGTGTGCGTTGATCATATGATATGATGATCATGAGGTGATGATGATGATGATGACGACGTGATGATGGTGATAATGATTATGCTCCCACGTCGATCGTTGTGCATGTTGTTTTTCTGCCTAAAAATGTCGTTGATATAAAGATTCCACATCGACAATCAGAAAATGTCTTTAAATTTTCGGCGTGACCTGTCGGTAATTACTGTCATCTGCCTTTCGTTCGAAATTATCCTAGATGTTTGTAGTATGGTGTAAATCGACAGGTCGTATTATGCAAAATTCCCTGCTTGACTTGTTAAACTTTCTTCTGGCCTGAATAGCGTCGGTTTTACAAATCCCGTTTTCGTCTGTTTGTGCACTAATAAACGCATTGATGTGCAAACCAGTAGTTACATTAGATTCGTGATTTCTACTTGTTACGAGTTAGGTAAATTTCCACTTGTATGTACATGTAAATCAATTGTTTGTCACTTATTAGCCTGTAATTCATACTAATATTGCGTCTGTATGCGCGTCACTTTGCCCTCTTAAAATTGCACTGTGTGACTACACAGATTTTTAAATGTGCGAATTTTATTAAATAAAATATATTAATTTATTCGCCTTTATACCTGTCTTAAACGAAGTTCACTCACACAAAGAAAATGCCTATTTACACAGGGACATGTAACCTGTCTGATAAATCCGGTGCGGGCACGCAGAACACGCATGGACGCAAATACACACACGCACACACGAACGCACACGCACGCACGCACACCAAACACATTGTACACAAACACAGCTAGCTCCCCTTCAGTAAGCTAACAGTCCCAGAATTGTCTTATCTCATTTGTTTCTACACGTTTACACTATTTAAAACTAGTTATAACAGCGTCTATATCTGAATTATTTAGGTACAAACAAAATATTACTCTGGTTATATATGCCAATGTGCATCGTTGCAATACTACATGCACGCAAACACAAACATATATAGACCTAGTAGAAACCCACGAAGGAGAAAAGGAAAAGGCTTACTGAAAGGAAAAAGCGGTACCAAAAAAAATAATTAAATCTCAGAGGTGTGTCTAAAAATAATAAAAATTCCTAATCCTTCTACAGTGAAATCGTTTTCTGTATACTGTGTACGTATTCTTATTTCTCGATGTCCTGTGCGACTGATTGCGTGTGCGTTCCCGTAAGACATCCAGGTTAAACAAGAAGCTGCAATTCTCCGATTTCGAATCAAGCGTTCTGATGTCCTACTGTGATTATTCTGTGAAAGTGCTGTAGAGACAGATTAGTGGCCAGAAATATGGTTCAATCGTCAGCAATCCATGTTGTTTCATTTATGACCAGAAAAGTATGAGAGGAACATGCTAATTTGTACGTCCTTGTATACTCTCGGGCATTCCAAAAGGATGATAATGGACATGTTGATGGTGGTTCAAACAAGCTTGATATCGTCGGTTTGGAATTTTGCGTTTGTATTTTTAGACCTATGGTATAAAGTTTTGGGCAATTAAATGATTTAACGAATTTGTAATTATTATGAATATATTTCAACTACATCAATTCGTCTGTAATTGTATTACTAATTAAGTATTAATGACTGCACAGAAATGAGTAATTCGTAGCCCTACGTACATTTGTGCGTCTAATTAACTTGTACACGACAGTAAAAAACATTTTTACTCTACACAACGCACTTTCAATAGGTACACATAGTCAAATAGACGTACACACAGACAGGAAACACAACACACACACAGAAAGAAAGAAATTAAAATTCTAAAATTTACTTCACATTACTATGTGAACGGAATTAGTCTGTATTTTGATTAAGAAAGTTTTATAAAATATTAGGAAAAGCGTTAGGATTGCCACTCTTTAATTAAGGTCTGCAGTCAGCAACATCAGTAATTTAGTTATACGTAAGCTTCTGTAGAATTTGTAAAAATATTAAATCTGTGCAACGTTAAATTACTTCATTAATAGGAAAGTCGGCTTTTCAACAAATTATTTTGAACTTACTAAAAAGCTAGAAGTAAAGGTGACTAAATTAATTGTGTGAATATTCATGTAAAAGATTTCAATTATTATTTAACCTGTTCCAAGTGGTAAGAAGTAAACTCAGGTAAATTGCTTTTTATTGTACATGTTTAAGAAAAACGCAGTGGCAGGGTTTTAATTGTAAGGTAAAAGTAAATTGAAATTGTTATTAAAACAAAAATTAAAAGCCGTATTTTGTATTTAAATCCTGTTCATTTAAAGTCCAAATTAAAGAAAGTTCCGTCGAATTTGTATTCTACTTAATGTTACTCATTCTTAAACTTCCAAGAAAATATTACAAATAGGCCTACATGTACAAACAATTTTGAACAGTCACAATATTTTGTACTACGAATAAATTTGTATGAAACGTTATTTTTAATTTTATAAACTATTATACATAAACAGTACTTTATGTATTAATACTAAGCATAATTTAATAATTCTCTGTAATTTTAATATTTTAATATGCGATAATAATTATAAAGTACTATATTAACATATAACAGAACGTTTGTACGTAAGTTCATAAGAGCGTTCCGTAGACTCGTATCGTTTAATAAGAATGATACTAAGAAAGAGCATTAAAAATTCACACCTAAAATTTTATAAGAACTAACTAATTTATAGACCACATTTGAGTCAGAAAATTGCGTAATTAATATATATTATATAAATAGGATATAGGCTTCAAGTTAGGCAATATTTATAATCAACCATCATTCTATAGGAATTACAAAAATAAAAGACGTTTTTATTAATGTACAGAAAACATTTAAGTTACAAGTATATTACAATTTCATTAAGGCTCCAGAAAATAGGCTTTCCCGTTGCGCGCGTGACAAATTCCCGTATGAAGCGAAGGTAAGCACGGCAAGTACAGGAAAAGCATTTATGGACGTGTAATGAACAATATTTTTCATTATACCTCTCTAAAAATAAGACAAAAAAATCTACTAATTATTAGAAACCTTTATTTCGAAACATGAACAAACAAGTATATATTTAATTTCTACTAAATATAATATTTTTATTAAATTTGTGTTGTTATATTCAATCCCTTAGCAGATTCTTCATTTTGTAGAACTGAAATGTTTTCAACACAAGTTGAAGTCGAGGTACTACTTTAATATTATTTTCTTGGCCTCCCTCGACTACGTGTTTTCTATACTTGAATCACTGTACAACTTACGAGAGACTTCAACCTTTCTGCTTGACGCTTCTTCTATGTAGCCTTCAGCCACACTCGAGGAACGCCAACCACCATGTTCTCATTTTCTTTTAGAGTAAACAAATCCCCTCCGTCTTTGACTAAATTGATACTAAAGATCGTCTTAAGCCATTTTAGTATATTCTTCAGGACATTAAAATTCAGATATTCAGCAACCTGTTTTGTTACACCACTTATAGTATGACATCCTACATGTTGAGCTTAACATCTACATTATGTTACGCAATTTATAATCTTCTATACAGAAGATACGCAATAAATAATCTTCTACTAAGCATATTTGTAGGTCTGAGGTTAACATATATTTACAATAAAACCTGCATGGATCAAAAGGGCACCCTTCCTTTGTAATTGTGAAACTTTCCGATTTGTGATTTTTGCCGTCTCGTAGAAATAAAAACGGTCATTATCTTCTACGTCATCCAAAGTTAAACGAATCAAGTCATTTCTTCGGCATGCACCGAAAATGCCGAATACTAAAATTACCTTGGTTAATAATCACTTCTCATCTAGTGCTTGAAGTATAAATCTGGCGACTTGGTCTGCATTTAATACTTTGGGTTTTTTCGGTGTGTAACTAACACTTTGTCGTCTGAAAAATGCAATGGTTTCCGGTAAATTACTAACATTCACTTTTTCTTTCACTGTTAGACAACTTTTTAACATTGAAAATTGACTTTATAAAGTCGAAGGTTTCATGTATTTGGCTTTTTCGGACAAACAAACGAGAAGAGTGCCATTCGCAAAATAGACGGTATTGATTTTCATATCTTTCACTGGACGTCTTAGACAGTAATTCTGCACTTATTTTTGCTGTTTCAAATAATATTTCTTCTTCAGGAAAAATTGTTTTAAAATTATTTTGAATGGCAACACACAAGCGTTGTTGAGCGTTGCTAAGGGAAATAAACAAGCCTTGTTCAGAGTTACTAAGGAACTTTCAGTAGCACATTTTATTACTACTGGAAAGTAGGTGGCGGCATATTATTAATGGCAGGTAAAGCCTGAAAATAAATAATAAGTAATTATAAAGTTTAGGCTGAAATATAAAACACTCATAATTCCGAATGTAACATACTGGAATATTAGACAAGTTTATTCTACTTTATTTAATATTATAATTATTTTTAGCTAAATTAAGTACTATTTCAGGGATGAAATTTAGCACACGGAAACAAATTTTCTGTGTGGGTGCGCCAAAAAAATCAATGTTCTGTGCGCTATACAGACATGTAAACATGGTGCTTTCAGGGAGGTATAATGCAAATACATATACAGGATTACCAATACAAATTATTGGTGTAGCTTGGAAAACAGTCGAGACATTATAAACTCGCGTAAATTGTGTCATTCTTCAATCCTAGAAAAACGTTATCTCCTAATAAGTACGTTGAATACACGACATATTGCATTTAGTCTAACACAATATTTTCGTATACTAAAAACTAAAAAACTGAAAAAAATTAATTTGTTTTTAAAACCTCCTTACCGTTTCTGTGTTAGTGCATAATCCTGTTTTTTTATTTCGTAGCAGTAATACAGTGTATTGTAAACTTACACCATATTATATATTTGTAGATGTTGCAACACTACAAATTGCATGAACAAGATACAACGATGCATATGTAAATTTATAACAACTAGAAAGTTTATTAATCCTGTACTAACAATCTCGCGTAGGTGTCTGATACCTGATATGACGTCATGAAGAGTGAAATCTGTATGTAAATGCAGTCGTTTGTGTGCGTGAGAATGGTGTGCCGTGCTTACGCGGCGCTTCTTAAAAAAAAAACCCCCGAATTATATTTCTATAAGGGATGGGCGAATTGAGGCGTTACGGTAATTCAGTGCAGCGCACTGTGTGCTGTACGTCATTTCGGCACGGCCACGCACTCTGTGGTCAGAGCGGTGATTTGCGTTTTCGACGCCCGTTGTGAGTCACTCCGTATCCGGCAGCAGCTGCGTGCAGCAACAGCGACTTCCTGGCGAGCATGTGTCTTATTTGTTATAAATTACTATCTGCCATGCATACATAAGCTCTAAGTGATCTCCCGGGTTCCTGACCTAGTTGGAGGCTTGATCTTCTCCGTTTGGAGGCCATCCATCTGCCACCATGCCTTAAAGAAAAATAAAACTGAGCTCTCGTGATTCTCGCCGCCATAACCAGGGAGAAGCTGCCGTTCATCATGTCGCAGTAGCCCCGAGATATCTCACTATTCCATTTTATAATTGTAAAGTTATAATATCCGCCTCAGTTTATAGTGTATTTACTGGTGATTATGTTCCACTTGGATTTTATTTGAAATTCTGTATTCTCATAAAAGCATAAAAGAAAGTGAAGGTCTACTATTTTATAGACCATATAGACACGTTAACCTTGTGAGGGTAGTTACTATCAGGGGACAAGCCCAAAATTTTTTTAATTAGATATTTGTAACTGGAGAGTTTGTACAGGCTGCTGTGCCAGTTGAAATTGGCAAATACTAATCCTTATAATTAATCCAGTTTTTGAATTCGATTATACTCTTATGAGTTAATGGGTATTGTTTTTTTATGAGAATTCATATAAGGCTGTCTGCCGGGTTCAACCTGTTATCTTTTGTTTGTAATGTACATGTATATGTGTGTCTATGTCCGATTATGTGTTTGCATGTCAGGGGTTTTAAAAGAGTATTATATTATTTATATGTAATGTTTATACAATTCATATGATGATTGGTGTTATGTGTTTTTCTTAAATTATATGAATATATATTGTAACGAAACAAAATGTTACAAAAGAATAGTAAATAATAGTGGAATCCGATCCAGAGAGGAAACAAGAAATAATAATTGAAAGCAAATTAAAGGAAAACTATTTGGTTTGACTTATATAATATTATCCAGAAACCCAGAAATAACCCAGTAGAATAGGGCAGTAAACAGAAAAAAGTTAAATAAATAAACCTAGTAGGCCTAATCAACTTACCCTGAATAATAATGCAAACCCAATAAAGAGTACCTAATCCATATAATAAAATTGTATTAATTATAATCATATAGGCCTATAATCAAGGAAAGGAAAAGGGACACAAACCTTTAAAGTAATGAGTGTGATCATAAGAAATAGCGACACAGACTACCGTTAAACAGTGTAATTATTTTTGATGGAAGTGTTTTGTTATTATTAGACAGAATTTTAGTTTATCATACAGACAATAGTTTAGCAGTATAAATAAACTAAAACTGTCAAAAACAATTATTATTATTAAAAGTTTTGTTATATGTTATAAGATTTTATGTCACCAGTTAATTTATGTAAATATATTTATCTCAGGTAGTCAAAGTAGAAATTACAATCAATCATAACAAATTGTTCCACCACATATCATAGAAATTCAAATTAATAAGGTTTTACAGTTATAAACTGAGGCATGTTTAGTATCAAATTGTTTATAATTATCTAATTAATAATTGTATAAACATTGCATATATAATTAGAGTATAATAATAAAGTTATCTATTAAAGGTAATTTATAAAATATAATGTAGGTAATGGGTGTTGATCCTATAACATTTAAACTGTACATAAATGACCAATCAAAATTTAAGAAATTTGTATGAGTTAGGTAACTAAAAGAAAGAAGAAAAACACTTAATTGTTAATTGTGATGGAAAGCAGTTGAATAGTGCGTGTCTAGAGGTAATTAAAAATATATAAAAATAGATAACCCGTTTGTGAAAGAAGATCTGAAGGACCATCATCGAAGATAATAATCCTTCCACTACAATTTTCATGAACAAATAATACACACAATCAAGAAAAATATTCAGAATAGACCAGGAACCCTTCAGCAAAATCGTCTAGATGTGTAAAGTATAATTTGACAATTTTTTTTTTTCAACAAGAAACAACCACTAGACAATATAACAATTTACACTAACACTAATCACTAGTCAACATTTTAAAGTGCAACCAAATTCAATATATAAGCTAACAGTGATTACAAGGAAAACATTTATTGTCCACATTAATAAACTACATTATTTTCTGAGACGGACAAATTGAATATCGTCAAAACTTGTATGTAACTTAATATATAATTTGTGTAAATTTTTAGATTATAAGTAATATATTGTTTGTAAAGGTACTCTCTATTATTAATCAACATGCAAAGGAACTTTTCGTAGCAGCCACAAGAATTCCCACGAAATATATTAAAATTATTTTAATTATAAATCCTGAGATAAATATCGACCCTGTGACAACCTTATGTATCGAATGGAATTTTCCAGTAATTTGAATTTATGTTACACAGATTAAATCATTATGTTATTAAATCATATCCATGAGTTATTATTCCATTAAGATAGTATTATAATATATATATATATATATATATATATATATATACTGTTGAATTACCGGTATATTAGTAAATTTTGAATTAATATGAATCTGAAAATACTTGGAAAATGAATTCTTATTACATGAAGATATATTAACTGTTGAATTATATTAATAAATTTTAGATTACCATGAATATGAGAATACTTGGAAAAATGAATTCTAATTATATGAGGATACATCAAATGTTGTATTATATTAATAATTTTGAATTACTATGAATATAAAAATACTTGGGAAAGGGATTATAATTACATGAAGAAATATTAAAAGTTGAATTATACTAATAAACTTTAAATTGGGAATCATATGCACATATATAGAATATAAAGTATGACTATGTGAAGGAGTTCAGAACTAATAAAAATTGTTATTGTTGTTCAACAGCAGAGTTTAATAGCAAGTCCCGTCTCACTGGACCCAGCGCATTTTTGCTTCTCTAGGCCTTCTGCCTAGTTTTAAATATCTGGTGGCCCCTCCTTACAAAAAAAAAATTTCAAAAAAAATTTTATAAAGCAAAAAAAAATTTTAAAGAAGGCTTATAATGGTAAGGACAAGAATGTAACACGTGGTCAAAACTTCTACATTTTCGCGAAATGCACAAAACTCATTAAATGAATGTCTCAACGGATTGTGCACAATGTTAAGCGCCTGTTGACCGCGCCTGAATTCGCGTTTGTATAAGGTAGAGAGGAGTATCAGATTGCTCTGTTAAGAAAATAATTACAAAGTAAGAAAAATACTTTGATGAAGTGGAAAATGTTGTGAATCAAAAACAACTATTGGATTTGGCCTGAGTATTCTACACACTATGAAAATCGGCCAGATATGCAAATATTTTTCATATTTTCAGAAGTACCGCCAAATCTGTTGTGACAATCTGGAACAGGATTGAACTATTTAATCGTCTTAGACAAGAATAAAAGGCCAGAAAATGTACGCGTACATCCAGGGTCTTGTAGACCATTTCATCTCTCTTGGAACCAGATCGTCATCAGGTGAACGTCGTGTGTTTCGAGGGTCAGTAACGCGTGCTGTCGAAAAGTCTTACAAGTCTAGAAGACCACACACGCGCGCGCGCGCGCACACACAGGCAACCTTCAGGAGAACCACTGTGGTCATACGTACACACCATGATCAAGTGATAGATTGCACCAGGTGACGATTAAATGATATATTTAAAAATAAAAATACATTACAAAACAGAGACAGTAGTGTTAGAATAAAGAATTTTTAGAAACGTAAATATGTAAATAGACTGTATAAAGTGGAAATACTACGTATATATGATATAACAATTACAAAAGAAGAAATTCTGTTTGAAAATTTAATTGATTGTAAAAACGATAATAATATGAATAATTCTTTGGGGTGCATATTGTTACCTCAGAAGGGTTTCTATGTTTAAAATATTAAATTCTTAAGTTTAAAAAATTTGTAAGTGTCAGTAAAATTGGTATAATAGTCAACGGATTTCAGCTGACCAGTAAATTGATCAGTGATTTCTTAATATCTGTCCGTCACCCAAAGTGAAGTACATTTAATTTTATTGTATATCAAGACAAGCTTTGCAATTACAAATGTGTTTTAAACATGTTGTGTTTTAAACTTGTACTTGCACACCTATATTTTTTATTTTTTAACTTTCTTAAGCTAAACAAATATTATTCTTTTTTAAATTTATCCTAATACCATTTCACTATAATCTTTTCTGTCTACGACTTTCATGCGTATATGTGACGTAGTGTAACTCAGGGGACGTCCAACGTAACTCAAATATTATCAAATCTCACGGCCTGGTTATGTATGTAAATATGTTAGAGATGAGTTCAACAGATACACACACAAATAACCGCCGACGTTGTTCCATTCCTAATGTCCTCTTTATATTGTCATGATAAATTCCATCCTGTAGTCTTGCGCATTATCATTGTTCTTGATAATCATCTTTACAGTAGGCCTATTTTCTTGGCCTTATCTATTAGCAGTGAAATTGGATTCATTGCATAATTGTTTCTGAAAGTCTCTCATCCTGATCCTTTGGATGTAATTCTTTTAATATCCCGAAACAATATTTCTACTCCTATTTTTCTCCTGATTTTGTTATTTGGAACTCTATTTCTTTGTTTAAATTCTTAAGAATATTCCAAGTACATACGTCTTTACCGCTTTAGTTTGTTTTATTCTTTAGTACCCAAATTTTCTGTAATGTATAATAAATTACTTTCTACTACTGAGTCATGAATAGTATACTTCTTTCTTTCCAGTTTCCCTGCTCCACCAAATTCCAGTGTGGCATCCAAGAGGTTTCTTGGTTTGCAATATCCATGTCTTAATTTTCCTGTCGTCATTAATAGTGAAGTAAAAAGTTACTCTTAAATATTATAAACTTTTCATATACCTGTATTTATTCAATATTCCAGCTAACATTAGAGAAGTCGGCTCCAATTTAGTTTTTTGTGTGTTTCTTTCCAGTTCTCGTTTTTTGTACTTCTCATCTTCTTGTCGATCCATCTACTGCAAATCTTCTTTTAATTAACAATAATCACCGTGTCATTCGCAAACTATAATTGTTGTTGAATGAAACCTACCCTTCCAATGTTTATTCTTATTACTTTCCTCATTTCCATATTTGTAAAGCCATTTCGAAAGAATATTTAAAAAGTGTAAGAGTGACTCAACATCCTTGCCGGAGATCTTTGTTGGCTATAAATTCTTAGGAAGATCATTTGTTAATTCTAGCTTGGACTTAGAATCATCATATAAATTCGGAAACACTTTTATACACGTCTGATTTATGTTTGTTTCTAGGAGTAATTTCCATAACTTGGAGACCGGTACTGTGTAGTAGCTTTATTAACATCTATAAGCGTCAGGTGAGTTTCTCGATTTTGTATAACCTTCTCCTTAGCTGGTTATTTCAGACAAAGCAAGTTACTGGTAAACGACATTCTTTTTCAAAATTATATTTGTTCTACAAGTTATTTTTCTTTGTACGCTTTTTCTAACAAATTTCCTATATATACCGAGTATATATATTACCGTGTATAAAGCATATTTTTTACCCCTAATTTTAAACTCAGCTTACTCATAACTTCTCTGCTGTATTTCTCGACTTTCAGTCCAAACAATGCAAATATAATAACTTTTGTGGTTTTAAAAAAAATATAGGCCTATATCTCGTCTAGTCGAAATGGATGATTTAATATATATCCATTGTCCAAATATATTTAAATTATAAAAATATAAAATAATATAAATATAATATAATATATAGCCTATATAAAATATAAAATATAAAAATATATTTAATATATTTGTGGTGATGTCCAAAATATTATTTATTTTTAATAACAATGTAATAATAATAACAATATTTATAAATAATTTATAATATATATAATGATGTTTTATATAAGATACTTATAATAATACTTATAATATATATAATGAATAATATTTATTAAAAAATAACAATATTATTTATTTTGTGGTGATCTAATAAATAAATCGATTTGTTCAAAATAAATCGTTATTTATATTACTGAAACTACGTAGATTAACACGGCAATATGAAACAAACTCAATGGTAAATCTGCCGAAGTATCATATTTTAAATTCCTTTAATGTATTTGAAATTTAAATACTCAATATACTGTATAAAAGTTTGTTCGACTTTTATACGTTGACTGTCAATTAAATCAGAGAGTATGCGTGTGAATCACGAAAGCAAGGAATACAAATCTTTAAAAACTTTTAACTGTACGTTAAAAATTATATAATCTCGAGAATTATTATAGCAATCATCAAATTCCTTCCCCCAGGAAAAGCAGGCGAAATTTTCACCAAACACGGAGTGTTATATGGCGGAACCGTGTTTCATATCGGTTTTGTTCGCATAGTAATATCTGGCGAACTGCGTTTGTCCAGTGTGGATTTAGCTGTATGTAACTGTATAAGTTACACAAGTATAGTGTAAGTGTATAATGTTTATCAGGAAGACAACAAGAGTCGTTTCCACTATGAATGGCTACATCAGAAACTGACATGATCTGATGTCAGCTAAGTTATGACATGTATTGTGGCTCAGGTAGTTTTACAAAAAATACGGTAACGTCATCACTGTCTTTAACGTCATTACCTGTTGCAGTGACACAAGAAATGTATCTAGTAGATCTGTTTCAAGACGAGTGCAGCCATTATAATTTAATCCGTTCGGCACGAACCAATTTTGGCATACACCGTATACACCACTAATACCATAAACATAAATCGAATTTTTCAGATTCACATAAAAGGTTAGGTATGTAGACATTCCTAGATTACCATCACAAAGTTGAATAGGCGGTTGTTTTTATTGTAATTTTTTTAGAGTAATTATTTTCTAAAACTGTCTTTTTCATCCTCACATAAGTCCAGAAATCTGTAGGTAAAACATTTCCTGTTTCGCAAAGTAATCCTTTAAATAAAATACAGTATAAATTACTGGGTAAGCAATACCCGTTCTGGTTCCTGTGGTTGATTCGCCTCAAGCACTGATACTGATGATTGGTTTGTTGCGTAAACTGGTGTTGTTATTTGCGTTTGTGTTGGGTCTAAAATCATTTTCCATTTTATATTTAGATTTCTGTTTTGTTGTCAGGTGTTGAGACAGATTTGGTGTTTCTATTTCTTAGCAGTTTTTATTCTCTTGGCAGCGGTGAAGATGTATAATGTATAGTAAAAAATGTTTTATTCTACTTATGGGTATAAGCAATGTTACAGTCGCCTCGCGAGATTTCGTACAATTCTGTAGAGATTGTTTATCTTTGTGCCCTAAACGTGTCAATTTTCTTATGTATGTCGTATATGTTGTCTATGTTGTAGTTGTTGAGTTAATCGCGGGTAAATTTATAAACGCTTCTCATAGTTTTATAAAGTATTGTTTCAACTAATTCAGTGACTCGCGATACGCGCTTTCGGGCGATCAGCTCGAACTGACAGCGCATTGAAAGATGGCAAACTACTTTCCAAACAAAATCTACACGTTTCTGTACTGAATTCTGTATTTTGTATTCTGTAGCTATAGAATCCTCATTTTCTTTAGTATTAGACCTACCTGTTCTGAGGATTTGATTTCTACGGCTTTAGTTTTCCGAAAAGCTTACTTGGGTACGGTGCGACCCAATTCAAACGAGCCCTGTGACTTAAACATATTTAAAATCAATAATTTTAACTTATTCTCTCTTTTACTCTTGCTCTCCCCCTCCCTCGTTCCTGTGCCAATGATATACAGGAGACACCAAGTTGATGTAATGATACACAAACATGGATCGGAAAATCTTGACCTCTTATTTCGATGATAGACATTTAACATATAAAACAAATTTTTCTTGCGAACGGTGGCAATACGTTTAAGAACCAAAGTATGTCGACTTCATATTGTAAAGTATTTGCTCAATTATTGTTGAACAGATTAGTTTACTCAGAATATTACTTTTCAATATAGTGACGTACTTAGAGTATTGACACTCTAGTACACACAATTCAATTGGAAGTTTCCCCAGGCGGAAACAGTGCTGCCCTCAATATCTGATTCAATGGCAAAACTTTAGTTATCAGCGTCCGTACAGTCAGCATTTCAATAATACATCCAGTCAGCTGTCGAAAGTTGGGATATTACTATCACGATGTCCGTTATGCGCAATCTTAATAAAGTAATACATATTACGTTGCAATTAATAGTGTTCGCCTTCTGACTAATAAGAGTATAATTACTTTAAATCTTGAATAGTATTCCACTTACCTGGTGCTACTAAAAACACAAGTAATGAGATCATCAGCAGCTGCACGACTCAAAACTAATAATAAATTGTTTGATCTCATTCTGAGTTAATAATTTAATTGAATTCTGTAAGTCTTTACAGTATTCTTATTTTTTTAAGATTATTCAAAGTAAATTATGTTTTCCTAAGCCGTTTGCCACCCGTTTAGTAGAATGGAGACAGAATACTCTATAAGATATCTTATAAAGTAATTAGAAGTACATAATGCATTCCACACTCGGTGTTATCTTGTATCATTTTCACTGAATAAATTAAATTTCAAGAATAAGTGAACATGGATTTTGCAAACACTTAAAGAGAAAAAGGAAAAACAACAAAGCTAATGTTTAAGTATTATTCGACAATGGGTATTTTCCAAATAAAGTCGTGCGCGCGCGGGTGTGTGTGTGTGTGTGTGTGTATGTGTAAAAGCAAGTGCGTACATACACATACACACTTTAAATCTTTATCTCACAGTTCTGTCTTCCTTAACATCAACTCACGTAACAACACACACGCGCGCGCGCGTAGACTTTTAAAGTTCGCTTTTCTTCCGTATCTTCAAGTATCAAAATATAATTTTCGTTTAAAATCAAATGTAAAAATGTGTATATCTTGACACATGTTTCAAACATTAAACTGTTTCACCATCGTCAGCCATGCTCACTTGTCCGGGCATCGTCACCGTAGAAGTTATCAAGCCCGACAACAAGCTTACAGCACATATGAAACTCGATTTTAAATTATATTTGAAATAGAACTCCAAAAAGTAGAGTAAGTTTATTGTAGATGTAAATATTATTTTAATTTTACGTATTGAAACGTACTTTTTATTGTCGAAATAATTTGACATTTATCAAGTTTGAATTACATTTAATTTGAGCGAGTACAAAGAAAACTGTGAAAATCCTACTGGCAGAAAAAGTGGAACGTACGAGAATAAAGAACCGTAATCTTTTCGGTGTGTAAGAAAATAGAAATTTATGGTTTCGAAAGCGACTGACTGCTTTGTGATGGAAAAACGCTTCTGCTTGGTTAAGTTTACAGCGCTTCTGATTGAATGCAGATTTGAACAAGTAATGTCTTTGTTGTAACTCCAGCCACAAATCTTCAATCGCTTTTGTTTCTCGAATTCCAAACAATTTTCCGTTTCTTTCTTGAAATAAAACGTGTCACAAACGAGGTGTATAGCCATATTATAATTTAATTTTCTAGTTGAACGGTTTCTTTTTATGTCTTTCGACCAGTGTAGAAGGGCATTTGGGTATCTCTTCGTATAATTTAAACACATGCTCACCAATCTTATTTAGCTGTAATTGGAGTATTTCTTACTTTGTTGTTGACATACAGTAGTTGTTTTACACCTATTTATTCTAACACATGTCACAGCGTTTTACAGAATTTAATGTGTAATATTAATAAAGACTTATTGTTAACTTCAGTTTGACTCCAGTTTACAAAATGTGATGCCTAATGTCCGTGTATTAATTTACGGAAAGTATTTAATCATTCTATCGCTCTCATCCTATAATATTAAACGGCTCGAAAACTGCTCTAACGATTTTCTCGGAAGTTGGTACTTAAGGGTATTTTGACACCTGGAAACGATTGGACTCGGTCTCATTTTCCGCAAAATTCGTCTAAGGGCCACATCTGAGGGCTTTTATTTTAAAATATTGCGGGATCGATACCGATACAATTATTGAAAAAATTTTCTTTAAACAATTAATTATTGCTAGACAACTGTAAAGCCGGCTATGCATTATCCATCGCCGCTGTCCAGCATGCCCGACGTTTGTGATGGATGTGCGCACCACACTGTCGTGCAATTCGTCCAGCGTTCCAGACGTTCTTTAGTTCTCGTTGACATTCTTTTATTTTTATTCATGTAATCTGCCGAGGATACGTCCCACAGACATCTATTTAATTTATATTTTTCGATAAATTTTGATGTTATTTCACGGTCCATTATGAATTGTAATTAAAACAAATTAATAATAACAATATTTAAAATAATGACTGCTAATGATATTTGAATGTAAACGAAGATTAAACTAAATATTAAACTGAAATTTTATCTGAATCATTACTTATTAAATATAAGCTAAAGAATGAATGTAACGTAAAATTAAACAGTAAATATTTATTAATCGAATGTGCTCTAAAAACATGTAGCCTACTATACTTGCTCGAAAATGACTATTTGATAGATAGCAAGCGTACGCATGATCAAACATACACGATGCACGATTGCTTGACATCCGTCAACACTACATACGATCCATCCGCACGTCGTGCGGCTTGAGCTGATGGTCTTGCTAGACTCATTTTTCGTCGTGCACATCCTTCAAAAAAATACACGACGTGCGGATGGATGTCAAAGCTACGCACTGTCATTTTTGACTTGCTGTCCGTCATGACGTCCAGCGGCGATGGATAGTACATAGCCGGCTTAATTTCTAACCAGCTTTCTTACCGTACACATAAATAAATAACAGAAACCGTCGATAAATGAAAACGGCACAGTATCGATATGTTTATATATGCAGAAGAGTAAATAGCTGTTGCGATCAATGTAAATAAACAAAATAAGAGTTGAGACGAGCAATAATTGTATACCCTATCTAATAATATTAAGCGATCAATAACGTATTTAATTTATAACGTGTTCCCTGTGTTTTCTGTGTTCTCTGAGGTAAGTATTAATACACGGACACGTCATGGACAAAAAAGTCAAGGATTGTATTGAAACGTTCGAAAAAGGTTTTTAGTAAGCTAAAGTTAATAATAATTTATGAGTTTTTTGAAACTGTTGCTTTTGCTTCTTTGTGACTTAGAACAGAGAGGTACGTTTTATTATGAGTAAATCGCTCGGGTTGATAAACGAGCTTATCGAATAATTGCTTATAAGTTAAATACTGAAGCCACAGAAGGGAGGAATTTTCTTTTCTGGGTGCAACTATACAACATGGATGATATTGATGGCTATGAAAACCAACAAAACCAAGAGCTTTTAAACATCATCGAAAATGCTACTATCGGAGAACAGATGTACCGACTTCTTAGAGGAAGACAAATGTCCTAAACTCATGTACTAATGAACTGCCTGTTCCCAGACGTTACTTTATTGGTGGTCCTGGTGGTACCGACAAAACGTTGTTTATAAATGCCTGTATTACATATTAACTGGACGAAAGTATAATGTCAAGTGCATGGCGTTTACTGGGATAGCGTCTATTCTTCTTCCAAATGGGCGAACTTTTCACAAGGCTTTTGGACTTAAGGTTGTATTTTTACTGAATTCTATCGAATTTTTCTTTTAAATTAAACCTGGATCTTTTAAGGCAAAAGAGCTAGCCAAAATTAATGGCTTTCTGATGGATGAAGCACCCATGTTACCTAAATATGGATTACACAATATGGATCAAGTACTTCGTTCTATAGGAAATCCTAATATTGTGGAAAGATTGTTGTCTTTGGAGGAGATTTCCGACAATGTTTGCCCGTTCAACCTCGTGCTAACCGCAGTGAGTTGGTAGACTTTTCGATTAGGAAAAGCAGTCTTTGGCGTCATTTTAACTTCTTTTCACTGACAGAAAATATGCGTGTGGATCCAGAGCAAAGAGACTTTGCTGAATATTTGTTAAAATTTGGCAATGGAGATTTGCCAGTAAATGCTATGGATGAGATTGAACTACCAGGGATATTCTTTCAAACGGCAATCTTATTGAAGAAGTATTCGAAGACTGTCTGGCTGATATCAGATATGAAGATATCCCTGATGACAGGGCTATACTAGCACCATTAAATAAAGATGGTAATAAAATTAATGCAGAAATTATTGAAAAGCTTCCTGGAGAGTACAAGGTTTACAAAAGTTATGATTCTGTCAAAGATCAACCAGAAGGAGGTCTCAAATTTACTTCTGAATTCCTGCATTCAGCCGAAATGGCTGATCTACTACCACATGAACAGAAACTTAAAAAAAATACAATAATCCCACTTGCGAAACTTGGATGTCTCCGAAGGACTATGCAATGGAACAAGATTAATATTTACTGAGTTGTGTAACAATATTATTAAATCAAATATTATCACTGGAGAGAATGCAGGCCGAGATTTCCATATCCAAAGAATCACATTAGATTCTAGCAAAAATCAACTTGGATGTACTATGCAACGGCATCAGTTCCCCGTAAGGTCTGCTTTTGCTATGACCATCCACAAAGCTCATGGACAAACATTTGAATTCATTGGTATCTACTTATTTATATCAGTTTTTATGCATGGAATACTGTACGTAGCATTTTCTATAGTAAAAAGACGAAGCAGCTTTAAAGTTCTTTTGCCACCAGAAAATCCTCACAATACACGAAATGTTGTATGGAAAGAAATACTAAATACTAGAGGACTTTACTATAACTTTCCAATAATTTTGTATTACTTTTGTATTATACTGTATTTTGTATTATTCTATTTACTTGTATTTTTCTATACATGTATAATACAATTGCTATTATTTTAAATGTTTATACAATATACGTATAGTTTCTGTTTATGTTTACAAATGTCTGCTTATGTTTACAAATCCTAGACAATTTAATGTAATAAAAATCTGTACATAGGCCTATATAAATAAATATCAAAACCGAGAAAAAGCTTGGTCCCCCGATATTCAGAGTTGAAAAGAATTAAGACAGACATAACTTTCTAAAATCAATATATATAAAATAAATTTTCTAATACATTTAAGTTAGTAAATGGTTATTAATTTATAGTAGCCTACAAGTATTCTTCAGTAACCGCTTACTGAAAAGTCTGAAATCGGATGTTATCTATTTTATGAGAAGGGCTATATCAAAGAAGAAGTTACCGCCTGCTTTGACCTATTTTTGGAATAAATATTTAAACAAGTTTAATAATTTCAATCACTTTACTATTTATTGTTATTGTTTTATACGTTACTATACTGTAATTATTTACTTATTCATTTATCAGTCGTTACTTACTCAATATTTATTACTACTCATTACTTACTTCGTTACCATAATGCCTCCTTCATTATTTCGGGTGAAGATTAAAAGGTTCCTTTGTATAATTTCCATTATAAAAAAAACACGTTTTTAACATCCGGCGACACCATATTTCCACAGTTAATAAATGCCGAAAATGTAAAAATCTATTATAAATCTAAACGATTTTCAACGTAACGTTAATAGCAACGTTCACCACAATAATTCTTAGTTGATAATATTCCAAAACTTGATCATAAACTAATAACTATTTAGACATCTCCATAAAATAATTTCTGTAATAATCATTTCTATAATAACTAGCATAATCGTAAACACCCCTCATGGGGGCAATAGACAATAGCAGAAACAACAGTATTTTGTACTGTGATCAACCCGACGTCATTGTAACCATACAGACGGTTACAAGTAAGGTCTTGTATTCAGACTTTTACAGAAACTGATTTAGCAGCATTGACAACATCACTTTGTAAAACTCGATGCTGCTTGAAAGTAAAACCGTACTTTCTACCCATCTGTTTACATATACATTTCACTCTTAAGTTACAATTTACTTTCCCTCAGAATTTACTTTCTTAAAAACAGATACCATTCCAAACTTTTTTGTATTATTTTATTTTTATTTTTATTATTCCAAACTTTTTATATTTTATATTTGAAAGTATTGTGCCCAGCACATTCCACGTTATGATTGTATATATAATTGTAAATGAGGATTCTACTCATACTTAAACTACTCAATGTATTATTTTATTTTATCTTAAGAATTATTTTAAGGAACAAACTGAGCGATTGTGAGGAAGTGTGCTGACCATTTTTATCGTGGCACGTGTAGCGAGTTATCAACTAGGGAAACTAAGAATTGTTTACTTGTCAGTGTTCGCACACGAATTCCGCTTTGGTTCACAAAAATCAATGTCAAATTGTCCTCTCGTGTGACCTGATAAGTTTCGAGACACGTGCAGAGTCCAGTTCTGATTGGCTGAATTTTGGGCGTTAACTCATAGAGACTTTTTGCGTCACGCAGGGTATAAAACTGACGAGAGCACTGGGAAGTACACACTCTCTTTTTTCACTTGTTCACTTTTTGGCGTCCTTGCGCACTATCCGTACATCTTCTGTCTACGATGGAGCCACATCAAAAGCGTAATTACAACTTTGTCTTGTTTTACTTAGTTCAAACTTAAAGCATTAATCGATTTTGGACAATGAATTATTTATACTCAGAAGTGCTCAGTAGTGTTCTAAATTTGTTAAGGAATATGTATAATTGACATCTTAATCATTTATGCCTAATTTAAAGTGGTAACGTACCAAATTCAGAAATATAGTTAGTAAAGCTTTTATAATGTTTTAATAAAGAATAGTCAGTATATAAAGAATGTTTTTTTTTATATATAGTGTTATGTCTTGATGAAAACACTCAATAGAATTATTGTAACGAGAGTATGTCACTTCAATTATTGTTATTTTGTTCATTTGTATTGTCATTATTGTCATTTGTTCATCAAGATAAAACTTGTTAACGAACGTAGTTACTCTAATGAATTAAAGAAATATTATTAATCTAAGTAAATGCCTTATTTAATAACGAGCCATTCCCACAGCTATCCTGTCCGCACGACTGGTGCTTTCACTTTGTGAGGCCCCAGCTCCGGGCGTTACAACAAAAGCCTAAGCAACGTTTAAAATTTAAAGGGGGTAAGTATATGTTATTAACAGAACAAGTAGGCCTCCACTTTAAATTTTTTAATAATTTCGACAGATGGAACTATGTTAAGAGCCTAAATCTACAAATCTAAATTCCACTGTTTTGTCAAACATATTTACGGTATCCACCTCAGCTAAATTAAATGGACTACTTCTCATGTAATGATAATGTGTGAAGAATTAAAAGGACATATTACTTACTATACGGCAAATGCAAAAAATAAAAATATCTAAGTCTGTCTTAGTAGTGTCAGAAGTATCATCAAGATTCAATATAGAATAGGTACAATGTAATGAGCAATGTAATGCCTCAAGATGAATACGGAATTAACAGAATTAACTGCCGACGCATGGTATTTCTTGCTCGTCCCATTACGCTTACATTACGTTGATGAAGGCTGTCAGCTGTTAAGCTGTTATCAAGCCATATTACTACGATAATAGTTTAAGCGCCTGTCATCGTTCAAACATAACACTGTGCGGTAACTGTATGTATCAACTGATATCTTGTGCCCCCACTAAGCCTGAGTAATAATGTCAGCGGTTGACCAAGAACAATGCAAGTTTATACATAAAACAATAAAATTCATATTCATACGCACAGTCGTAAATTAACATAAAAGATAGATCCATTGCTGCGGTATAAAAATGGAAGGTTAATTGAATTTTAAAAATTGCGTAGGCGTGTACACAGAAACACAAACACACAGTCGTGCAAACACACAACTACACACACAGCTTATAGAGTTTCAAATAGAACACGAAGAAAGTATAAAAGGTGTTAACACTTCGCCTAAAATCTGTTGTACTTCCAACTCTTTCTCGTATTTAGTTCAGCCAGTTACGATCCACATGGGTTTCTCTTCTTTCCGTCTTTAGTCGGTGAGCAGTGGTTTTGCAGACAATGATAAATATTATTTTACAATGTACTCTTCTTTGTGTAATTCATAACTGTACAGTGTTATTTTTTGTGTGTTATTCTTTTCTTTAACATTTTTTGTTCTGGAAATGCTAGTAGAAGGAGTGCTGTGCAGGCGAAGGGATAGGCCCGTCGCCCGCTGAAGCGCCACTTCCCGAGCTTCTTGTATAGGTCTCACCGTGGGGACCACGAAGATGTAGGGGTTCCCTAGATGTAGCCTCCTACCGGCCGTAGCATTTCAATTAGACAGAACCTAATTCAGCGTGAGGATTCGCTGATGGTCCAGACTTCACATGGTACAAAATTCACTAAAAGCGCTTATAAGGGGGTTGGCCTGAAAGCGGACACAGCGGTGGTAAAACTTCCTAGAGGGTCACAACCACTTCAAGGATCGGACACACAGAGATTCTCAGACGGTCTGGTTCAAAGTAAGGTAGTGGGCTTCGCAGACCTAGCGGAATGTTTGGTATAAGAAAGATTGAAGGTTTCACTTATAGGTCTTATGAGTCCAGTAGCCTCCCACAGGGATTGCGTAGGTTTCTATCATCGTCACATAAGTGGTGACGATAAGTTTGCCTAGGTGACGTATCATAAATTTACTGCTGCAAAGCAGGAATCGGAGCTGATATAGACGATGGGTAATCAGATTTTAAATAATTCGACATGTTTGTACAGTTCAATTCTGCATTGCAACATTAAGCAGAAATATTAATGATGTTATTTTTATTTTTATTTTTTAATCAATTTCACATTTTTTAAAAAACGTAGACTATCGTTACTTTTAGGATTACTTTTACTACTTCACTATCAGTTTACGCACAGATATTGTATGATTTCACTAATTTTCAATATTTTAGAACAATGTATTTTCGTGTAAAACTAGAGTATAAATAAATTAATTTCCTTTTCACTGCCAACAAACATCTGTGTTCCACCATAATATTCTACGTAGTCTTAATATGGGCAGACAAGATATAACTTATAGTTTGAGGTTAAATTTTGTTCACCTTGTAAAGAAAAACTGAAAGTTTAAAGTACTCATTTAGATATTTACTATTTTTATTTCGTAAATCTTAAGAGTCATAAATTTTAATCCTATAACATTATCTGTTTAATTTTATAGACAAAACATTTCTTTTCTTATTTAAAATACAATAATTAGCCTTGGACTGGGTCGCTTTTCTGATGGCAAGTGAAATGAATTATCAATTTCTTACTTTTTTTACATATTTATTAAATTAAATCTAATCAACTTTTATAAATTTTAGATTATTTACAGTATGGAAGGTTACTTACAGATTATTTACTAATACATTTTAATACCATGTAGTCATTGGGATTTACGTATCCTAGTAACAGCACGCATATGTATTAGAGATCCTGTAGCTGTTGTGTGTTTAATGATATTTTAGTTGTTGATAAGGTAAAAAATAACATTCTGAATTCTTTTCTAGTGTTCAGTCTTACACTGATTTCACTTAACATTCAATAACAAGACTGAATCCCTATGAACTACTTGGAATATCCTTAACTATACAGAACCGTTTTAAAGTAAGAAACAATGAAGCCAATGGGAAATTGTCTTAATATTTCCTTACATACACACGCACAGAATACAGGTTGCAAAGATATGCACAGAAATTGCAAAAGTACTTGGGACGCGTTATTTATATGTTTATTGGTACTGCTAAATTTTATTTACAGCCAATTTATTAATTGATTCACAAGTACAAAATCAACTTGGTTTTACTAAGACTATAACTTGCTTTAAAAAACACAAGCCTTTATGTGAATCGATGTTTAAAATACTTTCCTTAGTATAAAATGTTTATTAAAGTATTAAATACTATGACCTTAAAAGTATTGCTGAAAGCTTTTACAAATATAAAATTAATAACTTTAACTGTATTTACAAGAAAAAGTATGAATATATTGATTACAAGAATCAATAATAATACGAATTACCTTTAATGTTCTTTTGTAAATGTGAACGAAATAAATAGTAGGCTACTTTTTACCTCATTGGTTCTGAAGCTACAGAGTCATGCATGATGAAGTCAGGTCCTTTAACTACCTCATGTGCTCATTTCTCAATTCTCCTGCGTTTCCTGTGATGTTATTGGGATGCTCTCCGTGGCTCTAGCGTCCTGTCTAGGTTAAGTAAGCAGCCAACAATTGTGGACTTTCACATTTGTGACTGATCCTATAAACTCTGGTTATTAGCCTAATGGACCTGATGAGGTTATATCACGACCTCACGACCTTCTTGAACGATGTCAGAATCAGCGCGATGTTTCATTAACAGCGATTGACGTTGTACGATCTAATGTAGCATTGCAGGGAAATAAATACTGCAGTTTGATTTGCAATTAAAATGTCTGCAATTTTTTCGAACCTAAAGTTTTCCAAAACGTCTTCTATCATACAGACCACGTACTACAAATGTCTAACATCCAAAAATCAAGAGCATCAGTAAGACGCGACTTGAATTACGAATTACATTTTATCCATATAAATTCATGTTCAAGATTAATATTGATTTAATTTGTTAATGTTTATACTATTCCTTTATGTTGCTGTTTGGCATTCTGCACAATACAAATGACTTTGATGCGCGATCACGAGAAAGTAGAATATTACTCTTTACGAACAGTGTTTCTACTGACACTCGCATACATTTGCTGTTTCACTGATACAATTTTTCACAAATGCATATCATTAGTGTTTTTTTTAATACAGTACTATGTGAATTTGAGTCCTTAACTTATTGACAAGTTATAATTTTATTCACACGTTCGCAAAAGGTAACTATGTATTTTCCCCTTAATAAATCAGACTTCTCTTATTATACTTTGACGAAACGCTTGTCGCATTGTTTTGTGTGTGTGCGCGGGTGTGCGTGTGTATGTGCTCGCGCTTGCGTGTACATATTTTTGATGGTTTTTATAACTTTAAAGTTATCTTGACACGAAATATAAAATTAAAATGAAAGTTACCGAGAAGTGAAAGTCATGAAGAGACATTGTAATTTTTCGGAATTAGGCTATATGCCCCTTTCGGACATTGTGACCCTGCAGTTTATGTTATTTTTCAAAATTAGGCTATACATACTAAAAATACAATAAGAGTATTTGTTTATTAATAGAAAATTTATTTTTATATAACAGTTGCTATACAATAAATACTACACAAATAGTAAAGTAAGTACTACTACATTTATCTCATGTTACTAGGGTAAAGTTTCAGTATTCCATATTTCTAACGAAAACGTTATATATAACGTTGAAGTATACACTGATCTCGTCGATTTATGGAGTTTGAGAAAAAATTAAGATCGCTAAGATAGCTGAAAGTTAATACAGTTTTGTTCGTTATGATAAGCAAATGTTATCTGATACGCGTATTAAAATGAGATAGGCTACATCATTACAGTGGCATAGAAACTTTATGGCCGAATCAAGATGTCTATATAGAGAGGTATTCGCAAGGAAAATAGTGAGGCCATAAGCAGTTTATTACAACGAGGATTGAGATACTGATTAAAAATAAAACTAAGAATTATGTAGTGTTATGCATTTTATAGCTGCAATAACCGTTCAATTGTCATTTTTTACGTCCCATTTAGTTAACGTTATCGTCATAGTTCTGATATAGCATTCTGTACAGGAGGGGTATTTACGCGGGATCAAGTGCTCATCCCCCTACCGCAGAGCTATTAAAAATTTCAGGATAAATTTCACAATCGTTAACATAAGCTTATCTCTAAGTCAGTTGTGTGTGCGTGATTATAAGGTTTACGCCTATAGAAATAAAAGGAATTACAATATTTTTAAATTACTAAAATAAATGGGAGTTTAACCTTCAAGCTAGTTGCATCTCCCCACCCTTAGGAGTAGCCAGAGATGCTTAAATAGCTGTTAATTACGCCACCAATTTAGTACATTACATTACAAAAGGAAACGTAGGTCATTTTTGTACATTTTGTCGCTAAGAGGAAGCGTTTTTAGAAATTTGTCTCTCTTTAATAAAAGAACCAAACTAAACACTACATTTTACTTCCTCGGAACATTACATTTTATTTTTCTAAGGTACAAAATATATCTACAATATTTCACACATATAAAACAACGTTTCATATTGATAACAGTTTCAACGAATATTTGTTTTTTAATAGAAATACGAGTACTTAAGATAAATTAAAACATCTGAAGATACAAATAAAATAAATTATAGTAGTGTTTTTCACGATTGTCTACATTAACTACAGTATCCTTGTGTTTCAATATGTTTCCACCACATGATTATTTTTACGCGTAGAAGGAGATTATTGTGTCCCTGATAACGCGGAAGGGAAACAAAGCGCAGACTTAAAAAATCGTGCATACAGAACTTAGGAAACTGGTCTGTGTTAAGTAACAACGAACAACGATCTCTACCTATTAAGTTATTTTATTAAATCTCATCCCTTCGATAGTATCCTAGTATCTGTAGTTAATAGTTAATAGTATCGTATTCGAATCTGTTGTAGGTACCACTGTTTCGGGATATACTTCAGTAACAATCTGGAATCTTAACTTTACAAGCTTCACACATGCACTCAGAAAAAAAATAATTTTCTGTTTTTTACCAACAATCGCGACGTAACGAAACAAAAGTTGAAGTTCTTGTTAAGTAATTCACAAATATTATAATTAATATTTACAAGATATATAATATCAGAAGCTCTCGTTTTGAATGCTGTACCAGTAAATTACAGATAAAAAATGTAGAAATGAACCGCCAGTATATGACAACTTAAACAAATCTTATAACTATCACGAAACATTAAAAGCCCAAACTTTATGTTTGGAGACACTTGTAAAATTTATACTGTACGAAACACTGTTTACCTGATTTATCAGTGCAAAGGCTCACGCAAACACAAAACACACACACACCGTACGATTTTATGTGGTATCTGAAATTATAGTATCAATTCAACACCAAAGTATACTCAAGATTACTCTAAATTTCATATTTTAAAGAGCTTGTGCGGTATTATATTTTCTCTGTACTGTTGATGAAAATTTAATTTCTGGCCGGCTCTTGATTCTGCAGAGTACTGTTCAGCCTCAGCTTAGCAGAACTGATAAAGGGGCGTTGTTCCAACCTAACCCATATATATTTGCGGTTGATATATTGCCTCTCTGTGCTAAACTATATGGCCTCTCGAAAAACCTATAAAGCGCAGGGTTTGTGTTATCAATAACTTACAGGAGTCCGTGACCTGTGATCTATGTGTACTGTTTTACACTACACATTAAATGTAAACAGATGAAACGTGTACCTTCACAATACTGTGAAGTCAGTCCTTCACTTAGGTAACATATGTTTGTTACAGTGTTTCTTAGAAATCTGCTTTTTTCGATTACAAAAATGAATAAGTAGTTTTTGTGAAATATTCTAAACTTTTTCTTTCTGCTCCTTCTTTTATGAATTTAATGCTTTTTTAAGAGTTAAAAAAACTATTTTTATTAGGAAATAAATGAAAGAGACGACATTTTACAATTTATAGAGAGTATTATAATTATCAATAACTTAGTTCTAAGTAACTAGTATTAACAATCACTGCTAACGATCACTGAAGAGTTTAGTAATTGAAAACAATTACTCTCATAATTTAAAGCTTACCATGGAAAAAATTGTCAGAGATTCTGTGAAGTCGGAACGGGCCGAAGCCTTGTAGTGAAGAAGAAGAAGAAGAAGAAGAAGAAGAAGAAGAAGAAGAAGAAGAAGAAGAAGAAGAAGAAGAAGAAGAAGAAGAAGAAGAAGAAGAAGAGGAAGAGGAAGAGGAAGAGGAAGAGGAAGAGGAAGAAGAAGAAGAAGAAGAAGAAGAAGAAGAAGAAGAAGAAGAAGAAGAAGAAGAAGAAGAAGAAGAAGAAGAATTCCAAAAATGTTATCTCCTTCTGAAAATATTTAAATTTAGTTTATTTAATAAATATTAGCTTTCTCAATTTTATCCCAAATGTGTCAATTACTACATACGAATAATAAAAAAAGAACAGAGTCTCAGGTTGACTTACCTGTATACTTGTTTTACCTAATTAAGAGCTTAATGGCACTCGTTTACCACTGTGTTACGTTTTGCTCCAATAAAATAATAGGCTGTAACTACTTTCGCGTTGTCCAACCAAACACACATATAAGTACTAATGTTTTGTGTGTGTGTGTGTGTGTGTGTGTGAGAGAGAGAGAGAGAGAGAGAGAGAGAGAGAGAGAGAGAGAGAGAGAGAGAGAGAGAGACCATTTATCCGATTATATATGTGTGCACCAGGGGCATAAGACACCATCTCCATTTTTTATAAAATAGAGTTTTTTATATAGTTTTAGTGTACAGACTGCCCTCTTTCTAGTAGTATATGGCACTATCTCCTAGTTATTGTTATGCAGCCAATACGCATGTTCAAAAAAACACTATTTCACACTGCTTCTTGAAGCAAACAAAATGTTTTTTAGCTGTCCTGTAAATTACTGTGTATGTGACATGGTCTCTTATGCCTCTGGTGCACAGATATATTACCGATAAGGGAAGATAAATTAATATCGCCGAGACAAATATATAAACTTATAGTTACTTGATTAAATAGTTTAATTAATTAAACAACAACTTTTAAAAACTAAATGTACTTACTCTTTCAATTTACAAATTAGTGTGTTGACCAAAGTAATCTTACTAAAATTAATCATCGTTCGATTGTAATTTTTGGTCTTTACAAGTTTTTTTAAAATTTACATTTTAATATAACATAATTTATGTTTTAAGTTTAAAAATATAACATAATTTTAACTTTACTGGTACGTAGACTTAGACGGGAAACGATTTCCACAGCTTGAGTCAGTTATCCTGTGACATCTAGTTTACTTCGACAGCCATTTTGTACGCCCATAGAACGTAAAATGTAGTTTCTCAAGGTCGCGTTTAGGTCATTAGTAGGTATGAATTTATTGTTTTGTACCCGATACAAATTGCTGCGTCTAACGTTTGTGTATTTTGCACAATGCCAGTACTCTTTTAAGTGTCATTCTGAAAACTCTACGCGACAATCTTCCACTTTACGAAATGCACTGGATTTTAAATTGCGGTCGATCTACACATCTTAGAATATTTTACGTCGATCAGAGGTTATCCCTTCGATTCGGTACAGTAGTTTGCGTTCAATTAGGTAGATTTGCGAACTAGCGGGAGGTTTCTCAAAATAATCATTTGTTGAAAAGTCCACGTGTGTCAGTAGGCATATCACGTAAATTTTTTGCTTAAGCTTGTCATTATCTGTTTAATAATGTTGTGAATTCTTCTGAACCTGCAGACAAAATTGCTTAGGGTTTATTGTTTTATATACAATTTATTTAATATTTACAATTCTTTACCTCAAGATGTTTTTCCCTTATTTGAAACATGTTTCGGGATTACATTGGTCCCATCCTCAACTTTCTTAATTTTGTATCTTGTGGAGTACTTGTGTTTAGGTTGGTTGTTGTTATGGTTTCCTGTTGGTTTTTGGTATTTTAAACTGATATTATTGTGTGTGATTGTGGTGTATATATTAGCATTTTGAATATTTTTGGTGTTGAGTGCTTTGAAAATTGTGTCATGTTTTTACTGATTTGTAATTGTTCAGGTATGAGTTTGTTTTGTGTTTTGTGTTTGTGTATTTGTAAATTTTCCCAAATGTTCATTATGGTGCCTTTGTGTGGTATGTGTTTTATTAGTGTCATATTGGTTATGTCTGTGATTAATGGCCTGTGTTTACTGCATGTGTGGCCAAATTAGATTTATATATTCCTGGTCTTTTGTATGCGTTTAGATGTTCAAAATAACGTTTCGTTATTTGCTTTTTGTTTGTCCTATAAAAAATTGATTGCAATCTTGGCATTCAATTTTGTATATACCATTGGTTGTTGTATTAGCTTTGTTGTGTGGGTTATTTAGTTTTTGTAGACTATTTTTGTTAGTTTTGTACGCTATTTTAATGTCTGTGTTTTTAAATAGTTATATTCACAATTTCTCTTATTTGATGAGAAATATTAACTGTAGTTTGTCTATTAATTTTTATGTATTTTATTTATGTTATGATAACTATTTGTTAGGTGGTTACTTTTTAGATTTTGTGCTATCATTTTTGCTATTTTGTATGTAGGTGATTTTTTGAAGTTGATTAATGATCGTATTGAGTTGTTCAATTTGTATGTTTTTATTAGGGTCTTTATCTTATGTGGTTCTGGATTATTACTTATTTAAATGTCTGTACGTTTATTATCGAAAATGTTTTTAGATGCTTTTACTAGTTTTATTTTATGTTGAAGATATTTTTCTGTTGGATGTTTATTTAGTTGTATGCATTTATTATATTGTTGATGAAGTCTTCAATTTTTTTGATATAATCTGTTTTGCCTATAATTACTGTTGTTTGACTTTTGTCGGCTTTAGTTATGATTAAATTGTTATTATTTACTTTACTTTTAATTTCTTTTATTGCTTTATTATCTTGCTTCTTTTTAGATCGGTTTTTTAATTTACTGGTGATTATTTTTTTAATTATATGTGTTGCTTCTGTTTGTTTTTCTTCTTGTGTATTGTCTTGTAAACGGTTAATGGCATACTCTGTTTCTACTATTAAATTTTAGAGGTTTTTATTTATGTTTTGTGTTAGGTTGGTTTTTATCATATTGTGTAAATTCTGTTTCTTTTTTGTTGAATTCTGTGTTGCTTAGGTTAATGGTTCGAGGGTAAAACGTGTGTTTATTTTTGTTTTTGTTCTTGATTTTTGTTGTGTTGTTTTAATGCATTAAGTTTTTTGTTGATTGTTATTTTCTTATACATATTGCAACAAAACACAGGATGATGATCTAGAATAAGTATATCAGAGCATGGATGACGGACATTAGCATGTTTTAGAGTGATTTATGCAATTTTTGTCGATTAGCTATAAGTTTTGTATTTAGTGATGGATAAGGACTTGTGTATACCAAATTCATTGTAAATTTTTGCTCTATAATGTCATGTACTTTGTTTGTGAATATGTGCGCGGGTTCGCGTGTGGTGAACCTTCGTTGTTATATCTTCCGCGTTTGTTATCCGATCGGCATGAGACTTGGACAGTGAATTATTTATGAAAAAAGCTACATTTTCTATATAGGCTTACTCTGTTGTTCAAATGTGGTTTTTTAGTAATTGAAAACTTAACTTTTCACTCTTGTCTATTGAAGAGTAATAACATTTCTAGATAAAATCTGAGCAGGCACTCGCAGATTTATACAAAGATTCGCCTGCAACGCGTCTATCTTTTGTCCAATCTATCACGTAAACAGTTGATTGACAATCAGAAACCCAAAAATTCAGTCAGATCCGTCGGTTGTCATGTGTTCTTCGGGGCAGTTCATCGGAAGCCGTTGCATAGTGAACGTGTGTTCTTCGTCAAGAGTTTTTCTTGTTCGAACTGGTTTAATCTAGAGTAATTCTAAGTCTTGGGACTCTTTTCGAGTTTGTCGATTAAAACCAAGCGGGTGAACTACAAATTATAATATATTAAGTGCTATTACGTGTTAGTAGAAGATTTTCCGCTTAGGGAGATTTATCTACCGTGATAAATCCTTAGTAACGCGGAACACTTCAAGAATACCCGGAAGGTGTAAGTACTATACACCGCTTTTAAAGAATATCACTCATTATCACTCGAAGTATCAATAACTAATAATAACCAATTGCGAGCGAGTAAACAAACGATTCGGAAAGTGACAGTACGTGTGTAAAATCTGCATCAGTGTTATCAATTGTTCGGCGAAACCCAGCGCAGAGAGAGAGAGAGAGAGAGAGAGAGAGAGAGAGAGAGAGAGAGAGAGAGTGAGAGGAGAGAGCAGACCGGCGATCATTGCAGAGAGGAGCGTAGCAGCGACGGAGCGATTGTCGTCACGCCGAGTGTAAAGGAATTCTACGTGTCAAGTAAAACTTACCAAAACTGAAGTATATAAACTCTTTGATAACAAATAAAATACTATACATGACATTTTGTTTAATTTAAATATATATCATCGAAAAATTTATTTACTTGTGTAAATAATTTTTCTACACCTCCAATATAGACTTTTGCATAATTTCAACACACATAATTATCCTATGCGGAAATATTTATTTGT
Organism: Magicicada septendecula; assembly: GCA_034769895.1. NCBI lineage: Eukaryota > Metazoa > Arthropoda > Insecta > Hemiptera > Cicadidae > Magicicada > Magicicada septendecula. The sequence continues at coordinate 306,022,263 of CM068367.1, read as the reverse complement.
ATCGTCGTTATATATATATATTGTAATAATATAAATTAAATAAATATATGTGTGTTGATGATAAGCTATTATGGAGTATGTGACTCCGATGTAATCAAGTCCAATGTAATATGTTTAATTGGTGTGGCTCTCGACGTCTTACTGGCCTGAAACACTTCCTTAAGTTTCCCAGCTGGTCGAGTCCCAATGGTAGCAAGACCGGTCGAGTAGCGTAAAGTTGATGAAGGAATATATATGTTCGGCTTCGCCGAAAGTTTCAAAACAAAATTTATTGTTTTGAAGGAAATTTAAAAAAAATTATGTTTATAAAAAATAATTAAAAAAATTATTTTAATTTAATTAATTAATTAATTAGGATCAATTAATTAATATAGGGCTGTGAAGTTTTAAACAGTGTAATGCTCTTCTGAAAATTTTTATTAAAGTTTTAGTATAATTTAAATAATCTATCACCACTCATAAGACTGTCTGTAAACCAATCGATACTTGTTTACCTTTTTATTTTTTAGGTTATCTTCACTTATGGGTGGTAAAGTCCTTGTAGATTATCAATTAGAATTATATTATTGGTAATTAGTATTATTGAAGAAATAAAGAACTATTAAGTATTGAAAAGTATTAATGTTTTTTATTAAGTAATAGCAATATTGACTCTTATCGATTAGTATCGATTCTCAGGATATCGAAAAAAGTTACAAGTATATGATATAAAAATTATATAGGGTTCTTTAAACAGCCAGTTATTACCAAAGTCAGAGAAATCGGGCTAATATTTAAAAAGTATAACGTTACAATCAAATTAATAGTTATTAATAAACACAGACATTGAATAATAAATTGTAAATATAATAATTGTTTTCACCAAACAGCTGTGCTGAACCAAGAAGAGGCACTGGGATTGTCAAAGAAAGATGGCTGCCGTCAAGTCGATGAAAATGTTGCTTCTTTCCTGCTGCATTCCAAATAATGTATTTTGACGCAATATTCCTGTTCTTGTGTCTGCAAATCTCTTGTTATATGTTGTGTAGTGACTGGTGTAGTGATTCTGGGTTGTATTTAGTATGTCTGTGTAATTATAAGTCAAACACTTTCTCCGATTCCGTCACTAATTTGGTTTAATGTATTATACAGTTTTCTAGTGTTTTATGGTGTTTTTCGGAGTAGATTTATATTGTTCTGTGTTATGGAGTGTTACTTGATCGTTTCTGTTATAATATGATAGTTTCAGAAGTATTTTACAAGTCACTCGCGATTTCACAATAACTCACTATACACTCGCTTTGTATGACGATTATAGGTTAGGTTATCCACGTTATCAAACGTATGTCATGTTAACCGTTCAACTACCAATAATTAACTAACTGTTTCCTCCAGTTTCAATTAAACTCTTAGCCCATATAATATTATCCTTAACATTGTTCAAATATTTTTTCACATCCTGTATACATTTTTACATTTTCACTATATGAATGCCTAAACTTTGGTTATTTGTCAATTTTATTCACTAGATTTGATTTAAATTAATCTTTCAGTTCATTCTGGTTATTTTCAGATTAAATAATGCCATTTTATAGTGTTTTCTGTCCAAAAAATAGTAATTTTACTTTCAGTTTGGTATACAAACTGTTTGGAAGTCAAAACATTAAAATTTACTTCCTGTCATTATATAAATTCAGCCATTTTATCAGTTATATTTAATATTAATAATTCTATATTGTATTAAAAGGTTCCTATTCCCTTATTTTCTGGTAATTAATTGAATTAGTTGTATTCTGAAACATTATTCTGAAATATATGACTCCCATGTCTAAATTTCTGAGTTTAGTCATTTTTATTTTTATTCATAATTCTGAATATAATTTATTAAAATCTCTCTAAATGGTATGTGCAATTATATGGCATGATCTCAAGTTTATTTTGTCTAAACCCCTTTTGTTTATTTGCATTTAATTGAGCAATTTCTCTGTTTTGATGAAGTTTGGTTTCCATTCTTTTGGCCTATGATTTTTTAAACAATTTTTCTTACAAAATATTTTACAAACAAATATATGATGTGTGATACCCTCTCTGACTTTTACAAATAGTATTATAAATTAAACATGCTTTCAAATTACACAAAAACAACTAGTATTGGCCACAATACAAACAATAGTCAAACAGAATAAAGAATTTTTTTTTTTAAATAAATGGTTGTCTTCAAATCAGACATTTTGCAACAAAATTCCCATTTCCAACATGGAAATATGGTTTACAACAAAGGTTTTTTACTAACTAACATCTTAATTACTCTCTACTATTTACAAGTGGTAACTATTTTTATAGTTCTGATGTTAGTTGTTTCAGACCCAAACAAATGGCCTTATATCTAATACATTTTTAAACATTCTTGTACTATATACATAAAAAACCTTATATTTATATTCTTATTTCTAACTATTATTATAAGTAGGATTCTACAGTTTTTATACCGTCTTTTATATTGTCTTTGGGGAATTGTACCCTGTCATTAACAAATAAATAGTATTAATTGTTCAAAAGGTATTATGAACTCTGTTTTTCTTTTTTCATGTAAAACAAAATGTTATTTTAAACAGATTCATGTCTTATGAACAACATATTGTCACAGTACATATTTTAAGTCATTGAAAAATGCATATTTCATTGCATCCAATGTTTGTGATTGCCAAGAATGAAACACAAGGTTCATTTTTTATAATACCCAAAACTATCACTGGTTCACTTTGCACTTATATATTATGTTAATGCTAAATGGTCGTATAGTCTTATTAACATAATAAATTGGTTAGCGTTTTTTCAATGGAGATTTGTTCCATGGGTACTATATTATTGTTTCATCTTAGTTCACAGGAAACTTTTACTTTATACACTCCTCTCTCTTAAATTTGTATACATGTGGTTTTTATTTCGTTATACTTTTATTTTTAGATATTTATTTTGGGGATATAGGGATTTGGGTGTCTTTTATAAGAGCATGACATCTTCTTCAGGATGCTGCCCTCTTCTTCTTTCTTCAGTCTTCTTTTCTCCTGCCTTCTGGGACTGGTATCTTCTCCATCTTCTTCTTGATGCCATCAGGTTTCTTGGGATCTTCTCCATCTTCTTCTTTAATTCAGAAATACACAACCTGTATTGGTTGATCTTTTCTTATTTTAGGGTTTCTATTCTATTTATTCTCCCTCGTTGTGGGTTTGGTCATATTGTGTACTGCTTTGTTATTTACTATTTTACCTTCCTGGGTTACACCTTGAAAACCTTTGGTTATGAGACTGGTCTTGGATGACTCATCACTAGTAACTCCTTTTATTTTAACTTGTATTTTCTTTATAATAATGATTTCTTTCCACAGTTGCTATGAATTAATCTTTTTATATTAAACTTAGTGCTTTCTTCCAACTTTAAATATTATAACTTCATTATTCTAATGATCAATTGCCATTCAATATTATGCATACATCTGTCACGCTACAGATTGCTCCCCTCCAGAAGTAATTATTTCAGACATGTTTATGGATGAAATAATTTCTTATGATAATTTCATCATTTCTTATAATTCATTTTCTTCTCCATTTTTATATCGACTTTTTTATATTAGAGTTTTATTAATTTTATATATATGGTTACTTGTCTTACTACTGATCCTTTTCGGATAGTTAGTGTCTTCTGAGATATATTATAATTGTAATACATTTTCTTTCTATATCAACTTCGTGTTGTATCCTTGGGATATTAATTCCCTAACATTCCCTATCACGTGGGCTGGGGCAGATCAGAGGGGCACTGTACGCTACTTCTCTGCTGGCCATACACCACTTCTATAAATTGAGTACAGAGGCATATCCATCCCTGCTCAAAAAACATAATGCTGCTGGAATTATCTTCAGTCAGTCATCGAATAAATAAATAAAAAGTAGTCTCATTTTCGACTAATAAAAATATCTTTGGATTCTCCACTTCGTAGTCTCTCAGATTATCTCACATTTTCTATCTTAATAAATCTTCATAATTATTATTATAGTCATTATATATATATTTTTTCAAAACTCTTAACTTGTCTGATATATTTATTTTTATTATGGTTGAAAACCTTTCTTTTAATAATTCTGGTTACTGTTTACAGTGTAACTCTCTTTCTTCTCCATCTGAATTCTCTTTATATTTTCTTCTGGTTACTCATGGTATTAGTATGGTCTTTATATATAGTCTTTCTTATTCATTATTTGAATGGTCTTAATATATTATATTTAATTTTTTAACATTGTATCTTTACATTAGATATACAGGTTGTTATATTGATCATTTTATTTAAACATTTTGGTTCTTTCCTTTCTCTTAGAAAGTTATTAATCCGCCTTCGCATTCATTAGCATTAATTCATTTATATTATATTTCATGTGGTATTTCTTCTCTTTGCATTTCGTATAGGTCTTATTATTATCATTGGTTCAAAATCATCTTCTCCATATGTTTGGTATGAGTTGTTCTTCTTTGCTCTTAATTAACTGTTTTCATTATCGTTTCATAGGTAATTAGTCTCTTTGCTTCCAAATTTTTTTTCTTCTCTGGCATATTACACTCTTTTTTGTTATTCTTCTCTACTCCTTCAAATGCTATTGTGAATGTCTAGCATTTATTCTGGATTAACGTTAATTCTCTTTTCTGAATTAACCACTTTATTTTCTTCTCAATTCCATCATAATTGACACATAATAATTTTTTGGAACTTGGTTAGTTTTAATGTAAAATTCAAACTATTCTTTTTATTTAATTGAAAAATATTTCTCATAAATCCTTGTAATATGTTGATCTTATCTTGTTTCAAAGTACTGACGTTCTATCAACATTCAAATTCTGTTTAATTCATTTATTCCCAGAATTGTTTCATTCAGAATTGTTTATAGTAGTGTGATTTTACTATTATTTCTGAAAGTTTTGGTATTTCTCCAAATTCAAATTCTTCTTAATTATTTACCATAAAGTTTTTCTCATAAACTTAGTTATAGTAAGTTGGTCTTACTTTATTTTTAAATTTTTTGTATAATTAAGTTCAAAATTCTCTCTCTTTCTCTTTCTTCCATAAAGTTTTGTTCTAAATTATCAGGTTGTAGTAAGAAGTACTTACATATTATAGAATAAGTTATATTCAAAATTCTTTCTTTTTCTTTCTTCCATAAAGTTTGTTCCAAAATTATTAGGTTGTAGTAAGATGTACTTACATTATTTTAAAATTTTTATAATTAAATTAAAAAAAATTCTTCTTATAATTCTCCAGAATGTTCTTCTCAAAATATTAGGTTGTAAGATGTACTTACATTATTTTAAAATTTTTTAAATATAAATTCTAAATTCCTTCTTCTTATAATTCTCCAGAATGTTCTTTTCAAAATATTAGGTTGTAAGATGTACTTACATTATTTTTGAATTTTTTATAATAAATTCAAAATTCTAAAACTCACAACTCATTCTTCATAATATTTCTTCATAGAAGCTTGATTGTACACTCCTTTGATTTTTCCTGAAACGATTTCCCTCAACTCATATGTATTGTTATGCTTATCATTTACCACAACATATGGGGTCATATTGTACTCTACACTGGCCCATATTATTTATACTTTAATAAGTTGATCTCCACTTTTTCTTTTCTTATAAATTTTCTTTACTTTTATATACCCAGGAAGATGTACGATTTTCTTTATGTCGTTCCATTGCTCATATTTTTATTTATAATGTGCATTTTCTTAAATAGTCTTCATTCATAAAACCCAGTTTTGTTTCTATGTTTATTCTCCATATCATTTCCTTTCAATGATATTTATCCCGTCTCCTTCACCGTTGTTTTTCGCCGTAGTCGGTTATCACGATCCGTCCCTTTTCTTGATGTCGTGTGGTATTTGTGTCAACCAGGGTCCATCATCTCAGTTGCTCTTATAAAATTTACCCTAGGGCGCGACACTCGGTTATTATTACTGTTATTGTTTTTATTACTAAATTTATCATGATAATAATTTCGGTTAGGTTGGTAAGGTTTGTCACCATTATTGTTGGGATATGGATTTCTCTGACTGTATGGGACATTATTATGTTGGTATAAATTGTTTCTATTGTATGGATAGGGGTTGTTATCCCTAACGCCGTTAGAATTACCGATACACTGGTTATTACACGGCGGGTTGTTATGGCCGTCGTAATTACTGGGTTGGTTCCCTCTATCATCATATTGTATACACCAATACTTTTCTGGTCCATGTTTTGTGTTACTTGACAAATATCTGTGAGGATCTTCATCTGGGTTATCACTTATTATTTGTTTATCTGAAACACCATAAGCTGGTTTACCATCATATATCCACTCTGAAGGAATATATTTTAGTCTAACCGTACCCTGGAACTGTCCTGGATGGCACACTAATGGAATACATTCTGGTGATTCATCTGTGCCGTCATTACAGTCTGGTACGATAACACATTTCCATCTTTCTGAAATCCACTGTCCAGTCTTGCGCTGAAATTGATCTGGTCCACATGTTGTATTCTGTTTACCTCTGGTCCTTTCCCAGTGATAAACTACTGTCTTGTGGTATATTATCTCTGAAATTACTTCGATTCTCCTTCTATAATTCATAGAATTCATGATGTCTTTGTCATAGGTAATTGGGATATTATTGCCATCAATTAACCCATGTTTCATCATCTCCAATTCTTCCTTCGTTTTTATTACATTTCTTGGATAGATTCTCCTTTCCCTTTGTTGAATATCTTCTTTGTTTCCACTAGTTTTAATTCCAGGTAATACCATTACTTGTTTCTGCGTTTTATCATTTGGTACTTCTTCTGGTTCTGGTTTACTATTATATTTTATTTGTTCGGTCTTCTCCTTTCTTAATTCCTCTCTTTTTAATCTGTCCTCCCTCATTTTCTTAGTGTTCTCTCTTATTTCTTCACCCCAATCATCCAGTTTCTTACCTAATTCTTCTTTCATTTTCTTATTATCATCTCTTATATCTATAACCCAATCATCCAGTTTCTCCATTATGAATTTGTGGCGCTCCTTCCTATCCCTTCTTTCCTCGTCCATCATTTCCTTCCTTTCCCTTCTTTCATCGTCCATCATTTCCTTCCTTTCCCTTCTTTCATCGTCCATCATTTGTTGAAACATTTTCCTTATCTCACCCATTTCTTCTGGTGTAGGTTCTTTCATTTTGCTTGTTGTTGTCCCCTTTTCTCTGGCTTTGTAGCTGTTGCCTAGCTCCAACTAGTGATTGGGCAGAATTTATTGGCCTTCCAATCGCTAATTAAAGCCCCTGAAGTTGTGCGCCAATTTGTAATAAAATAAATTAAATAAATATATGTGTGTTGATGATAAGCTATTATGGAGTATGTGACTCCGATGTAATCAAGTCCAATTTAATATGTTTAATTGGTGTGGCTCTCGACGTCTTACTGGCCTGAAACACTTCCTTAAGTTTCCCAGCTGGTCGAGTCCCAATGGTAGCAAGACCGGTCGAGTAGCGTAAAGTTGATGAAGGAATATATATGTTCGGCTTCGCCGAAAGTTTCAAAACAAAATTTATTGTTTTGAAGGAAATTTAAAAAAAATTATGTTTATAAAAAATAATTAAAAAAATTATTTTAATTTAATTAATTAATTAATTAGGATCAATTAATTAATATAGGGCTGTGAAGTTTTAAACAGTGTAATGCTCTTCTGAAAATTTTTATTAAAGTTTTAGTATAATTTAAATAATCTATCACCACTCATAAGACTGTCTGTAAACCAATCGATACTTGTTTACCTTTTTATTTTTTAGGTTATCTTCACTTATGGGTGGTAAAGTCCTTGTAGATTATCAATTAGAATTATATTATTGGTAATTAGTATTATTGAAGAAATAAAGAACTATTAAGTATTGAAAAGTATTAATGTTTTTTATTAAGTAATAGCAATATTGACTCTTATCGATTAGTATCGATTCTCAGGATATCGAAAAAAGTTACAAGTATATGATATAAAAATTATATAGGGTTCTTTAAACAGCCAGTTATTACCAAAGTCAGAGAAATCGGGCTAATATTTAAAAAGTATAACGTTACAATCAAATTAATAGTTATTAATAAACACAGACATTGAATAATAAATTGTAAATATAATAATTGTTTTCACCAAACAGCTGTGCTGAACCAAGAAGAGGCACTGGGATTGTCAAAGAAAGATGGCTGCCGTCAAGTCGATGAAAATGTTGCTTCTTTCCTGCTGCATTCCAAATAATGTATTTTGACGCAATATTCCTGTTCTTGTGTCTGCAAATCTCTTGTTATATGTTGTGTAGTGACTGGTGTAGTGATTCTGGGTTGTATTTAGTATGTCTGTGTAATTATAAGTCAAACACTTTCTCCGATTCCGTCACTAATTTGGTTTAATGTATTATACAGTTTTCTAGTGTTTTATGGTGTTTTTCGGAGTAGATTTATATTGTTCTGTGTTATGGAGTGTTACTTGATCGTTTCTGTTATAATATGATAGTTTCAGAAGTATTTTACAAGTCACTCGCGATTTCACAATAACTCACTATACACTCGCTTTGTATGACGATTATAGGTTAGGTTATCCACGTTATCAAACGTATGTCATGTTAACCGTTCAACTACCAATAATTAACTAACTGTTTCCTCCAGTTTCAATTAAACTAGTAGCCCATATAATATTATCCTTAACATTGTTCAAATATTTTTTCACATCCTGTATACATTTTTACATTTTCACTATATGAATGCCTAAACTTTGGTTATTTGTCAATTTTATTCACTAGATTTGATTTAAATTAATCTTTCAGTTCATTCTGGTTATTTTCAGATTAAATAATGCCATTTTATAGTGTTTTCTGTCCAAAAAATAGTAATTTTACTTTCAGTTTGGTATACAAACTGTTTGGAAGTCAAAACATTAAAATTTACTTCCTGTCATTATATAAATTCAGCCATTTTATCAGTTATATTTAATATTAATAATTCTATATTGTATTAAAAGGTTCCTATTCCCTTATTTTCTGGTAATTAATTGAATTAGTTGTATTCTGAAACATTATTCTGAAATATATGACTCCCATGTCTAAATTTCTGAGTTTAGTCATTTTTATTTTTATTCATAATTCTGAATATAATTTATTAAAATCTCTCTAAATGGTATGTGCAATTATATGGCATGATCTCAAGTTTATTTTGTCTAAACCCCTTTTGTTTATTTGCATTTAATTGAGCAATTTCTCTGTTTTGATGAAGTTTGGTTTCCATTCTTTTGGCCTATGATTTTTTAAACAATTTTTCTTACAAAATATTTTACAAACAAATATATGATGTGTGATACCCTCTCTGACTTTTACAAATAGTATTATAAATTAAACATGCTTTCAAATTACACAAAAACAACTAGTATTGGCCACAATACAAACAATAGTCAAACAGAATAAAGAATATTTTTTTTTAAATAAATGGTTGTCTTCAAATCAGACATTTTGCAACAAAATTCCCATTTCCAACATGGAAATATGGTTTACAACAAAGGTTTTTTACTAACTAACATCTTAATTACTCTCTACTATTTACAAGTGGTAACTATTTTTATAGTTCTGATGTTAGTTGTTTCAGACCCAAACAAATGGCCTTATATCTAATACATTTTTAAACATTCTTGTACTATATACATAAAAAACCTTATATTTATATTCTTATTTCTAACTATTATTATAAGTAGGATTCTACAGTTTTTATACCGTCTTTTACATTGTCTTTGGGGAATTGTACCCTGTCATTAACAAATAAATAGTATTAATTGTTCAAAAGGTATTATGAACTCTGTTTTTCTTTTTTCATGTAAAACAAAATGTTATTTTAAACAGATTCATGTCTTATGAACAACATATTGTCACAGTACATATTTTAAGTCATTGAAAAATGCATATTTCATTGCATCCAATGTTTGTGATTGCCAAGAATGAAACACAAGGTTCATTTTTTATAATACCCAAAACTATCACTGGTTCACTTTGCACTTATATATTATGTTAATGCTAAATGGTCGTATAGTCTTATTAACATAATAAATTGGTTAGCGTTTTTTCAATGGAGATTTGTTCCATGGGTACTATATTATTGTTTCATCTTAGTTCACAGGAAACTTTTACTTTATACACTCCTCTCTCTTAAATTTGTATACATGTGGTTTTTATTTCGTTATACTTTTATTTTTAGATATTTATTTTGGGGATATAGGGATTTGGGTGTCTTTTATAAGAGCATGACATCTTCTTCAGGATGCTGCCCTCTTCTTCTTTCTTCAGTCTTCTTTTCTCCTGCCTTCTGGGACTGGTATCTTCTCCATCTTCTTCTTGATGCCATCAGGTTTCTTGGGATCTTCTCCATCTTCTTCTTTAATTCAGAAATACACAACCTGTATTGGTTGATCTTTTCTTATTTTAGGGTTTCTATTCTATTTATTCTCCCTCGTTGTGGGTTTGGTCATATTGTGTACTGCTTTGTTATTTACTATTTTACCTTCCTGGGTTACACCTTGAAAACCTTTGGTTATGAGACTGGTCTTGGATGACTCATCACTAGTAACTCCTTTTATTTTAACTTGTATTTTCTTTATAATAATGATTTCTTTCCACAGTTGCTATGAATTAATCTTTTTATATTAAACTTAGTGCTTTCTTCCAACTTTAAATATTATAACTTCATTATTCTAATGATCAATTGCCATTCAATATTATGCATACATCTGTCACGCTACAGATTGCTCCCCTCCAGAAGTAATTATTTCAGACATGTTTATGGATGAAATAATTTCTTATGATAATTTCATCATTTCTTATAATTCATTTTCTTCTCCATTTTTATATCGACTTTTTTATATTAGAGTTTTATTAATTTTATATATATGGTTACTTGTCTTACTACTGATCCTTTTCGGATAGTTAGTGTCTTCTGAGATATATTATAATTGTAATACATTTTCTTTCTATATCAACTTCGTGTTGTATCCTTGGGATATTAATTCCCTAACATTCCCTATCACGTGGGCTGGGGCAGATCAGAGGGGCACTGTACGCTACTTCTCTGCTGGCCATACACCACTTCTATAAATTGAGTACAGAGGCATATCCATCCCTGCTCAAAAAACATAATGCTGCTGGAATTATCTTCAGTCAGTCATCGAATAAATAAATAAAAAGTAGTCTCATTTTCGACTAATAAAAATATCTTTGGATTCTCCACCTCGTAGTCTCTCAGATTATCTCACATTTTCTATCTTAATAAATCTTCATAATTATTATTATAGTCATTATATATATATTTTTTCAAAACTCTTAACTTGTCTGATATATTTATTTTTATTATGGTTGAAAACCTTTCTTTTAATAATTCTGGTTACTGTTTACAGTGTAACTCTCTTTCTTCTCCATCTGAATTCTCTTTATATTTTCTTCTGGTTACTCATGGTATTAGTATGGTCTTTATATATAGTCTTTCTTATTCATTATTTGAATGGTCTTAATATATTATATTTAATTTTTTAACATTGTATCTTTACATTAGATATACAGGTTGTTATATTGATCATTTTATTTAAACATTTTGGTTCTTTCCTTTCTCTTAGAAAGTTATTAATCCGCCTTCGCATTCATTAGCATTAATTCATTTATATTATATTTCATGTGGTATTTCTTCTCTTTGCATTTCGTATAGGTCTTATTATTATCATTGGTTCAAAATCATCTTCTCCATATGTTTGGTATGAGTTGTTCTTCTTTGCTCTTAATTAACTGTTTTCATTATCGTTTCATAGGTAATTAGTCTCTTTGCTTCCAAATTTTTTTTCTTCTCTGGCATATTACACTCTTTTTTGTTATTCTTCTCTACTCCTTCAAATGCTATTGTGAATGTCTAGCATTTATTCTGGATTAACGTTAATTCTCTTTTCTGAATTAACCACTTTATTTTCTTCTCAATTCCATCATAATTGACACATAATAATTTTTTGGAACTTGGTTAGTTTTAATGTAAAATTCAAACTATTCTTTTTATTTAATTGAAAAATATTTCTCATAAATCCTTGTAATATGTTGATCTTATCTTGTTTCAAAGTACTGACGTTCTATCAACATTCAAATTCTGTTTAATTCATTTATTCCCAGAATTGTTTCATTCAGAATTGTTTATAGTAGTGTGATTTTACTATTATTTCTGAAAGTTTTGGTATTTCTCCAAATTCAAATTCTTCTTAATTATTTACCATAAAGTTTTTCTCATAAACTTAGTTATAGTAAGTTGGTCTTACTTTATTTTTAAATTTTTTGTATAATTAAGTTCAAAATTCTCTCTCTTTCTCTTTCTTCCATAAAGTTTTGTTCTAAATTATCAGGTTGTAGTAAGAAGTACTTACATATTATAGAATAAGTTATATTCAAAATTCTTTCTTTTTCTTTCTTCCATAAAGTTTGTTCCAAAATTATTAGGTTGTAGTAAGATGTACTTACATTATTTTAAAATTTTTATAATTAAATTAAAAAAAATTCTTCTTATAATTCTCCAGAATGTTCTTCTCAAAATATTAGGTTGTAAGATGTACTTACATTATTTTAAAATTTTTTAAATATAAATTCTAAATTCCTTCTTCTTATAATTCTCCAGAATGTTCTTTTCAAAATATTAGGTTGTAAGATGTACTTACATTATTTTTGAATTTTTTATAATAAATTCAAAATTCTAAAACTCACAACTCATTCTTCATAATATTTCTTCATAGAAGCTTGATTGTACACTCCTTTGATTTTTCCTGAAACGATTTCCCTCAACTCATATGTATTGTTATGCTTATCATTTACCACAACATATGGGGTCATATTGTACTCTACACTGGCCCATATTATTTATACTTTAATAAGTTGATCTCCACTTTTTCTTTTCTTATAAATTTTCTTTACTTTTATATACCCAGGAAGATGTACGATTTTCTTTATGTCGTTCCATTGCTCATATTTTTATTTATAATGTGCATTTTCTTAAATAGTCTTCATTCATAAAACCCAGTTTTGTTTCTATGTTTATTCTCCATATCATTTCCTTTCAATGATATTTATCCCGTCTCCTTCACCGTTGTTTTTCGCCGTAGTCGGTTATCACGATCCGTCCCTTTTCTTGATGTCGTGTGGTATTTGTGTCAACCAGGGTCCATCATCTCAGTTGCTCTTATAAAATTTACCCTAGGGCGCGACACTCGGTTATTATTACTGTTATTGTTTTTATTACTAAATTTATCATGATAATAATTTCGGTTAGGTTGGTAAGGTTTGTCACCATTATTGTTGGGATATGGATTTCTCTGACTGTATGGGACATTATTATGTTGGTATAAATTGTTTCTATTGTATGGATAGGGGTTGTTATCCCTAACGCCGTTAGAATTACCGATACACTGGTTATTACACGGCGGGTTGTTATGGCCGTCGTAATTACTGGGTTGGTTCCCTCTATCATCATATTGTATACACCAATACTTTTCTGGTCCATGTTTTGTGTTACTTGACAAATATCTGTGAGGATCTTCATCTGGGTTATCACTTATTATTTGTTTATCTGAAACACCATAAGCTGGTTTACCATCATATATCCACTCTGAAGGAATATATTTTAGTCTAACCGTACCCTGGAACTGTCCTGGATGGCACACTAATGGAATACATTCTGGTGATTCATCTGTGCCGTCATTACAGTCTGGTACGATAACACATTTCCATCTTTCTGAAATCCACTGTCCAGTCTTGCGCTGAAATTGATCTGGTCCACATGTTGTATTCTGTTTACCTCTGGTCCTTTCCCAGTGATAAACTACTGTCTTGTGGTATATTATCTCTGAAATTACTTCGATTCTCCTTCTATAATTCATAGAATTCATGATGTCTTTGTCATAGGTAATTGGGATATTATTGCCATCAATTAACCCATGTTTCATCATCTCCAATTCTTCCTTCGTTTTTATTACATTTCTTGGATAGATTCTCCTTTTCCTTTGTTGAATATCTTCTTTGTTTCCACTAGTTTCAATTCCAGGTAATACCATTACTTGTTTCTGCGTTTTATCATTTGGTACTTCTTCTGGTTCTGGTTTACTATTATATTTTATTTCTTCGGTCTTCTCCTTTCTTAATTCCTCTCTTTTTAATCTGTCCTCCCTCATTTTCTTAGTGTTCTCTCTTATTTCTTCACCCCAATCATCCAGTTTCTTACCTAATTCTTCTTTCATTTTCTTATTATCATCTCTTATATCTATAACCCAATCATCCAGTTTCTCCATTATGAATTTGTGGCGCTCCTTCCTATCCCTTCTTTCCTCGTCCATCATTTCCTTCCTTTCCCTTCTTTCATCGTCCATCATTTCCTTCCTTTCCCTTCTTTCATCGTCCATCATTTGTTGACACATTTTCCTTATCTCACCCATTTCTTCTGGTGTAGGTTCTTTCATTTTGCTTGTTGTTGTCCCCTTTTCTCTGGCTTTGTAGCTGTTGCCTAGCTCCAACTAGTGATTGGGCAGAATTTATTGGCCTTCCAATCGCTAATTAAAGCCCCTGAAGTTGTGCGCCAATTTGTAATAAAATAAATTAAATAAATATATGTGTGTTGATGATAAGCTATTATGGAGTATGTGACTCCGATGTAATCAAGTCCAATTTAATATGTTTAATTGGTGTGGCTCTCGACGTCTTACTGGCCTGAAACACTTCCTTAAGTTTCCCAGCTGGTCGAGTCCCAATGGTAGCAAGACCGGTCGAGTAGCGTAAAGTTGATGAAGGAATATATATGTTCGGCTTCGCCGAAAGTTTCAAAACAAAATTTATTGTTTTGAAGGAAATTTAAAAAAAATTATGTTTATAAAAAATAATTAAAAAAATTATTTTAATTTAATTAATTAATTAATTAGGATCAATTAATTAATATAGGGCTGTGAAGTTTTAAACAGTGTAATGCTCTTCTGAAAATTTTTATTAAAGTTTTAGTATAATTTAAATAATCTATCACCACTCATAAGACTGTCTGTAAACCAATCGATACTTGTTTACCTTTTTATTTTTTAGGTTATCTTCACTTATGGGTGGTAAAGTCCTTGTAGATTATCAATTAGAATTATATTATTGGTAATTAGTATTATTGAAGAAATAAAGAACTATTAAGTATTGAAAAGTATTAATGTTTTTTATTAAGTAATAGCAATATTGACTCTTATCGATTAGTATCGATTCTCAAGATATCGAAAAAAGTTACAAGTATATGATATAAAAATTATATAGGGTTCTTTAAACAGCCAGTTATTACCAAAGTCAGAGAAATCGGGCTAATATTTAAAAAGTATAACGTTACAATCAAATTAATAGTTATTAATAAACACAGACATTGAATAATAAATTGTAAATATAATAATTGTTTTCACCAAACAGCTGTGCTGAACCAAGAAGAGGCACTGGGATTGTCAAAGAAAGATGGCTGCCGTCAAGTCGATGAAAATGTTGCTTCTTTCCTGCTGCATTCCAAATAATGTATTTTGACGCAATATTCCTGTTCTTGTGTCTGCAAATCTCTTGTTATATGTTGTGTAGTGACTGGTGTAGTGATTCTGGGTTGTATTTAGTATGTCTGTGTAATTATAAGTCAAACACTTTCTCCGATTCCGTCACTAATTTGGTTTAATGTATTATACAGTTTTCTAGTGTTTTATGGTGTTTTTCGGAGTAGATTTATATTGTTCTGTGTTATGGAGTGTTACTTGATCGTTTCTGTTATAATATGATAGTTTCAGAAGTATTTTACAAGTCACTCGCGATTTCACAATAACTCACTATACACTCGCTTTGTATGACGATTATAGGTTAGGTTATCCACGTTATCAAACGTATGTCATGTTAACCGTTCAACTACCAATAATTAACTAACTGTTTCCTCCAGTTTCAATTAAACTCGTAGCCCATATAATATTATCCTTAACATTGTTCAAATATTTTTTCACATCCTGTATACATTTTTACATTTTCACTATATGAATGCCTAAACTTTGGTTATTTGTCAATTTTATTCACTAGATTTGATTTAAATTAATCTTTCAGTTCATTCTGGTTATTTTCAGATTAAATAATGCCATTTTATAGTGTTTTCTGTCCAAAAAATAGTAATTTTACTTTCAGTTTGGTATACAAACTGTTTGGAAGTCAAAACATTAAAATTTACTTCCTGTCATTATATAAATTCAGCCATTTTATCAGTTATATTTAATATTAATAATTCTATATTGTATTAAAAGGTTCCTATTCCCTTATTTTCTGGTAATTAATTGAATTAGTTGTATTCTGAAACATTATTCTGAAATATATGACTCCCATGTCTAAATTTCTGAGTTTAGACATTTTTATTTTTATTCATAATTCTGAATATAATTTATTAAAATCTCTCTAAATGGTATGTGCAATTATATGGCATGATCTCAAGTTTATTTTGTCTAAACCCCTTTTGTTTATTTGCATTTAATTGAGCAATTTCTCTGTTTTGATGAAGTTTGGTTTCCATTCTTTTGGCCTATGATTTTTTAAACAATTTTTCTTACAAAATATTTTACAAACAAATATATGATGTGTGATACCCTCTCTGACTTTTACAAATAGTATTATAAATTAAACATGCTTTCAAATTACACAAAAACAACTAGTATTGGCCACAATACAAACAATAGTCAAACAGAATAAAGAATATTTTTTTTTAAATAAATGGTTGTCTTCAAATCAGACATTTTGCAACAAAATTCCCATTTCCAACATGGAAATATGGTTTACAACAAAGGTTTTTTACTAACTAACATCTTAATTACTCTCTACTATTTACAAGTGGTAACTATTTTTATAGTTCTGATGTTAGTTGTTTCAGACCCAAACAAATGGCCTTATATCTAATACATTTTTAAACATTCTTGTACTATATACATAAAAAACCTTATATTTATATTCTTATTTCTAACTATTATTATAAGTAGGATTCTACAGTTTTTATACCGTCTTTTACATTGTCTTTGGGGAATTGTACCCTGTCATTAACAAATAAATAGTATTAATTGTTCAAAAGGTATTATGAACTCTGTTTTTCTTTTTTCATGTAAAACAAAATGTTATTTTAAACAGATTCATGTCTTATGAACAACATATTGTCACAGTACATATTTTAAGTCATTGAAAAATGCATATTTCATTGCATCCAATGTTTGTGATTGCCAAGAATGAAACACAAGGTTCATTTTTTATAATACCCAAAACTATCACTGGTTCACTTTGCACTTATATATTATGTTAATGCTAAATGGTCGTATAGTCTTATTAACATAATAAATTGGTTAGCGTTTTTTCAATGGAGATTTGTTCCATGGGTACTATATTATTGTTTCATCTTAGTTCACAGGAAACTTTTAATTTATACACTCCTCTCTCTTAAATTTGTATACATGTGGTTTTTATTTCGTTATACTTTTATTTTTAGATATTTATTTTGGGGATATAGGGATTTGGGTGTCTTTTATAAGAGCATGACATCTTCTTCAGGATGCTGCCCTCTTCTTCTTTCTTCAGTCTTCTTTTCTCCTGCCTTCTGGGACTGGTATCTTCTCCATCTTCTTCTTGATGCCATCAGGTTTCTTGGGATCTTCTCCATCTTCTTCTTTAATTCAGAAATACACAACCTGTATTGGTTGATCTTGGCTTATTTTAGGGTTTCTATTCTATTTATTCTCCCTCGTTGTGGGTTTGGTCATATTGTGTACTGCTTTGTTATTTACTATTTTACCTTCCTGGGTTACACCTTGAAAACCTTTGGTTATGAGACTGGTCTTGGATGACTCATCACTAGTAACTACTTTTATTTTAACTTGTATTTTCTTTATAATAATGATTTCTTTCCACAGTTGCTATGAATTAATCTTTTTATATTAAACTTAGTGCTTTCTTCCAACTTTAAATATTATAACTTCATTATTCTAATGATCAATTGCCATTCAATATTATGCATACATCTGTCACGCTACAATATATATATATATATATATATATAACACATGTACATGTGTAAATTTATTTATTTAAACTAACAATTTCTAAACTAGTTGTAGAAGGTTAGCAGGCCTCTACTTACCAATAGACATAAGGATCAACAAGATAAATACGTTTAATATGTAGGCCTACGTATAATATATTAAATTGGAATTTAATTCAACTTATTATTTGGAGATTCATTCTGTCTATGGATGTATTAATCACTTACCGACTTTCAAACCTATCACATCTACACTTAATTCGCGAAATCACACAAAATTACGGAAGTTAAAACAAAAACTATGTATGATCATAAGGTATTAATTATTTGAACAAAAGAGCCTTTGAATAAAGAGGGTTTCCTGTAACAATTCTGTAACAGGACAGTTTGTGTAATGAAATACGACGTGTTACGAAAAGCAAATGTGAAGGTTGTGTCACCGTAAATAACTCAGCTCTCCAGTACATGTCACATCTGTTTTACCAGTACGGAAGCTTTGTGTCATTTCTTTACGTACGTAGGTACAGGTGTGTGTTATATAAGTAATATTTATATGACATATATAATTTACATCATCGCTATATGGTTGGTTACTTATGTGTTTTAAATTTACTGTACTTAAATTTATGTAGGGTAATATATATATAAATTTTAATAATTTGGGATAAAGAACAATTTAGAAATACATCAGAATATTTTACTTACACAAATATTTTGGTCGAATAATAGAGTTTCGTGTTTATGAAATATAAACAATAGCCTGTACATAAATTGAATAAATTTTATTTACCAGATGGGAAAATATGTTATAGTACATAATTAAAAGCTGAAATTACAATATTACTGGGCTATAAAATTGGGTTGATGAGTTAGGCAGTTTAGGCTGGCTTATGTGAGCCGATCGATACACAAGGAAGGTAATGTGGCCAGCACTGCGCTCCAGCCGCTCATTATTACTCCGGCTGTTATCCCAGCTACTCAGTGGCCCCCTATCGGAGTCGAATTGGGGACTAAAAGTCTAACCATGAATTTTTGGTGCGCCCGAGAATTGAATCCGAGACTTAGTAACCAGCCATCGAAAATACCAAATTGTCTGTATTTATTCAAATGTTTTAACGTTTTTAGTACACATTCCATTGAAAGATATACAATTTGTGGATGTAAAAAGTTTATAAAGATTAACATTTGGCTTATTTGTTAAATTATATACTGTACGCTACAAGGCTTAAAGAAATAGGACACTGGCATTTATCACACGAAAAACATTATATGTCTGCACGTACCGGGTTGGGCATACACCACTTTGCTTACCCCAGATGGTAGGCAATGTTTGGGGACTGTGTTTAATTAATGCAAAATTTTGTACGCAACGTATGGCTTTGATTTTAAAATGCCTACGTTAAGAATTAAAGATACTTTATCACAACAGTCGGCGATGTCCCAATGGAAGATGAGAAAAAAACGATGACGACTGACATTGACGGTAACGAACTTGACCATAACGACGAAACACAGCACGCTTGAATGCGACCGACGCAAGTTGCACGTATGACGGTCGTCACGGATGTACGCACGTCTCGACGACTCACGACACACTTAACACACGTGGAAAACATATCGGACGCACTGCGCATGCGCGAAAATGACGAAATGAGGTTCAGTCACAATGCACAACACTAAAAGAATTAATTATCAGACTTTTTTCAAGGTTTTTCACATGTAAACGCATACCCTTGTAATAAACGCAATAAGCGACATAAGTTGAGTGAATTATTTATTAATATATTACCGTATGTTTTAGAAAACAGATTTTCTAACGGTGATATTTTTGGCAACAGCGTAATGCGGAGGGGTAAGTCTGTTTCTTTCCACCTCTACATTTCTATGTAGTTCATAATTGGTTACTTTACATCACTTAATGTCTGTAAAAGGTATTACATAATTATCTTGCTGTTCGTGAACCTTACTTAGAGTCTATTCGGTGAGAGCACGTGGCCTATTTCTGTGTTCTCCTCGCTGATCAGGTAGCATACAACATGATTGGTTAACTGTTCCTGAATTTGCCTGAACATGCCTATCAGTTATGCTATGTATTTCTAGGAAAGCTTTGTAACATTACACAAGTACACATAAGAATATAACAGGACAACAACAGAGTCTGATATTACAGTTCTTTGTATAACAAGTTTACGTTCAATTAAGCCAGTTTCCTTAATATGTTAGTCAGTTTTCTATTTAGTGTGACAAAATTGGTCTCATCTAAACTGCTCTCTCCTCTCTCCCACTCTCTACCTCCCTCTCACACACTCTCTTCTCTCTCTTTCTCTGTCTCTGTCTCTCTGTCACTGTCTCTCTCTCTTTCTCTCTATCTCTCGCTCGCGCGTAGCTAAATTTAGCAACATGCAAATTTTGAGAATCACGGTCCTTAACTTGATTAAAATTATAAATAACAATTTCTAATTGGCTAATTAAACTGTTAGCTTATCAGAACACTATATACATAATATCAGACACATTGGCTTACAGAATACACCACTCAGTCTACACTACTCTAAGACACATCAAGCAAAATAATTAAATCAGATCATAAAATCATTTTCATTGTTTGGAAAAATCATCACTGAAAATTATTACATAAAAAACTACAAGAATTTATCAACCAGAAAATCGCTATCTTCACCATGCAAAAAGTAAACCTTCACCGTTTGTCCCTATGACTCGACATATATAAAGTTAAATTTTGACATAATATTCATAAACTGAGCATTTTTGAAAGTATGTATCTTTTTATATAATATTTATTCACTTAAAATTTTTGTTTCTATTGTGCATTTGTACAAATATTTTTCAATACAAAATTTAAAATGAATTGTTTCAAGAACACCAAATCAAATAGACGTTTTGTTTTTAGCATTCAAGGAAAATTTTTGCAAAAATATAAAACTCCAAAATACAGGGCCAGAATTACACTAAAGCTACTGTGGATTATATTAGTTAGTCAGTTTTCTATTTAGTGTGACAAAATTGTCAAAATTGTTTCCGGGAACGTTAATTGTAACTTAATCCAAAACTTTTGAAAAAAATAATTAATATTTCCTACACAAAATAACTTATGAATAATAAATTAATGTAATAGGCCTATATTAATTAATATTGCCTTTTAAAGGCGTAGCCGTCGTCTCAAACCATGGGCATAAACATAATGTTACTTAATCGTGTGGTACAGTGGAAAAGACTCCATGGTTGACGCATGACTAGTGTCACTTAATTGTCTTTCATCCCAAAGTACCAGCAATATGTACCCACACACACATTACAGCTGGGCTCTGTCAGGATAGCCGAGATACTTATAGAACAACGTTCTCCAATGTACCAAAACGTTTCGTATTGCGTAACAATAATATGTAAACATACGTATATCCATATGTGTATAGATCCAAAACGGACATTATAATATATAAGAATAATGAGATATAAGGAAAATATTTTTTTTTTAATTTTACTTATTGATTTAAGAAGTTTTACAAGTTTCAGATTTTATTAAAAAAAATTGTAAATCGTTTTGAGGTTTTAAGTTTTAATTTTAATATTTATGGCCCAAATGCAAGTGTAAATCAAGTTTTAAATTGATAGTAATTTTATGAATTGTATTCATTTTTAGGTTTATGATTGAGAAAGTCGGGAATCTATTTCATTAACATTTCCTTTTTTCTATGTATAGCTTAAAATTACCAGCGTTAAGGCGTACACCGTATATACCGAGACTTTCACGATTAAAAGATTGTATCCATACTTCTCATGAGTAGTATAACATACCAGTATGCAGTGAGCTACAGATAACTCACCTCACAGCGAAGTACAACAACCGTATGGTATAAATGTTTCCTAGCAAGGAGTAAACAATCGTATAAGCAATTACTTACTTTCTGTTGTTTTACTTGCGTCCTGCATCAGGTTGAATTCAATCACTCAGTTATTGCGAGGTTTCACTTGGAAGAGTGCATCGTTTAGCCACTGTTATAAAAGATTTTGTTACTTGTGAGAAGTGTTAAAATTATTACTTTAGTAAAAATTACCTTAGTACCTGCTAAATATTATTCATTGTTATGTAGCGAATTTAATAGCTTAAACCACCGTGCTACGTTAATTAAATATATGTACATTAGTATTAAAGCGGTTTAGTTTGTACAGATGGAATTAACTGCAATTATAACGTTACCATACCGCTATCATAAAATCATGAATAGGCGAATATCGTATTAGTTACCAACATACGGAGTGAGCATTAAGAGGCATTTATAAATATATAAATTAATTAAATTCATGAGCATCCTCCATTTAATTAGAATGTAGTTAAAAATGTGTAGTTAAAATTTAGATATTCTTAAAAATTAAATTAATGTCACCTTGCTGAGAAGAAACGTTTGTAAATACGTTACCACTGAAACACATGTATATAGGCCTACTTTAACCATTTATATACAACTTTTCAAAAAACGGTTAGCATCTGGTTTCAAAAAACAGCTTACCATCCTACAATGAGTCGTCTAACTGACGTGAAGGACGCAGAAATACAAAGAAACTAATTGACAATAACTTTGTTATGCACACGCAGTGGCGGCGATAAGGCCCCCACAGACCCCGCGGCGCGGGGGGGCCCCGACCCTCATGGGGGGCCCCAGTTGGCTCAGTCATGGGACATAACTTGTAACATGAAAAATAAGCGTAAACGAGTTGTAAAACGCTTCTTTGTTGAATTATCAGTTGACCATAGAATTGACGACCCAGTGAAATCATTTGAAGTAAAGGTTTTCAATGCACCACTAGATATTGTAATAGCTCAGCTACAAATGTGATTCGAAGGATTGCGTTGCATTGATGATAGGTTTTCATTCCTGACGCCTCAGAATTTAGTAAACGTCTCACAAGAGACAATAGTGGAGACAAATAAGGCTCTGGTAAATGTGTATCCTGGTGACCTTTCCACATCACTGCCTGACCAAGTAATATCCTTCAAAGCTCTGATGGCCAAAGAAATTGTACACAAGAAAAGAATTCGAGAAATGATAAATTTAGTGGTTGAAGAAAACAGCTGCCTTATGAGTTGCCTCCCAGACTTAACTACAGCTTTGCAGCTTTATTTAACCGTACCTGTCACAACAGCTACAGCGGAAAGAAGCTTTTCAAAACTTAAATTAATTAAATTAAGTCATACTTAAGAAGTACCATGGCCCAAACTCGGTTGAGTGACTTGGCACTGTTAAGCATTGAGCATGAAGAGACACAGAAAACTAATATCAACGAAGTGGTTGAAAAGTTCTTAGCTATTAAAAAAAGAAGACTAGGCTTAGGAAAACAGTGAACTTTGGTTGATCCTCATCTGTAAATATTGTACATTACTTGAATTCGAGTGTTATTGAATTGGATTAGACTTAAGGAGAACTTGTATAGAGTATATTCAAGAATTTTACAAATTCAGTTACAAACTAATTTAAATGTTTGAAAAAAGCTAGAATGTTACTTTGATATTCGTTTTTAAATAATAAATTTTTAACACTCTGTGTGCGGTACTGTTTCATAGTCTGAATTTAGATCTTTGACGTAAAAATAAATCATTCTTTTTGTTTTGGTTTTTTTATGGTTTGTATAGAACTTTGTCTATTTAGCAACAATGAATTTTAAGAGTCTGTACACGTGTAAAACAGCCTTTGCAAATTGCAAACGCTTTGTGATAGACGAGAAAGTATTCACAAACCATTGTTGTGAAACACACGTAAATAGAAACTCATTTGAGTGTTTTCCCCTATTACGTATACGAAATTTAACCATTTTTATAGGGCCCCCTAATTAGTTTCGCGGGGGGGGGGGGCCCGTTTCATTAGCGCCGCCACTGTGCACACGTCACGTAATTTTACACAACAATCGTACTTAATGCTGTACTCCTCTGCTGTACCTCCTGTTCACCTCGGACTTACCGTCAACAAGTGCAACCACTGTTGCTACGTACGCCGATGACACAGCAATCCTAGCGACACACTCCGACCCCTCAATAGTATATCTTATGCTACAAGAATCATTAAACAGCTTTCAGTTATGGCTTGATAAATGGCGCATAAAAATCAATTCTTTCAAGCCAGTACATGTTACCTTCACCACACGTAAGACTAACTGTCCTCCAGTAACAATTAACGGTCAACCAATACCCCAAGCTGAAAGTGCTAAGTACCTCGGGATGCATCTGGACAGGAGACCAACGTGGAAAAACACATAACCTCTAAGAAGATTGAAATTAATCTCAAAGTCAGAAATATCTACTGGCTGATAGGCAGAAAATCGCGGTTAAGCCTCATCAACAAACGTTTAATATATAAAGCAGTTGGGTATGGACTTATGGTATTAAACTTTGGGGCACTGCTAGTATGAGTAATATCGAGAGTATCCAGCGCTTTCAATCAAAAACTTTAAGATCAATAGTCGACGTTCCATGGTTCATCTCCAACAACTCTACACACCGAGGCCTCAAAGTTCCAACTGTGAGAGAAGAAATCATGCGCCTCTGCAGGACTCACATCTCTAAATTAGAAAAGCATCCAAACCCCCTAGAAATTCATTTGTTAGATAATAGTGAAGATATTTATAGACTCAAAAGGCACAATCTGTTAGACTTACCATTCAGGTTTAACTAATAATGTATTCTCTGTATTATCTGCATTGTAATGTCTATGATATCTGTTCTGTAATATCCATATTTTTTTGTATTCGTGTCAAAATTAAGTATTAATGTCAACCAGTATATGTGCCTTATAGGCCCAGTGTTTAACATTTTGAACTTATTGTATCACAGCAGCAAGTGGAAATGATTTTTGTTCATTTGTTTACATGTTTTTGTCATTTAGTCTTGTAATTTGTGTATCTGTTTAATCTGTTAACAAAAACAAGAAGAGCTGTCAATGGTCAGCTGTTCACAATCATGTATGTGTTTTGTCAGACAATTTGTTCGATGTTCGCTTAGTTGAAAAGATCACAAACCTGCAATAAATTTAAAAAACCTCTACAGTCTACTTACCTCGCACTGCTGTATGTCAGCGCTACACTAATTAGACGGTTTTCCATTCTATATCTCTGAACTTCCGTCTCTCGTTCAATTTGCTTTAGTACAGTAACATACACACAAACGTTCATACCATTGTAGGCCTACGTCGTATTTGCACCATGAGTGTGTTGTTTTGCTTATTCATTGTGACATTCCTATCACTTGGCAAAACAAATTTAAGTTTACTTTGTTTTTTATTAAATTTTAAGAAGTCACAATGTTCCAATATTGTGTTTTATATGTACATTCACTTTTCTCATACATGATTAACTCGATTAAATGCCGGATTAGTTCATAACACTAAATTTTTAGCTGCTTGAAATTTTATAATATTTTATTCAATGTTTTCAACAATTCTACTGGCATATTGTTTGACTGTTACGCAACATTCTGTCTTAACATTTGTCTGAGGCAAAAATTAAAAACTTATTTTAGTTAATGGTGTTCAATTTGTCCAATACATAATGTGTGTTATTGGTTTCCTTTTAATGTGTCATCCTATGATGATTACCTTTATTAACTGTTTTATATTGTTTTAATTTCATTTTTAATGCTTATGTAATTGTAAAACTTATTTGCATCTATTCTGCTTTCATTATGTGTAATTCGATTTCACCATGTCGGTTGATATCTGACATGTACAATCAATTTCAATCAAGTTTTTATCTTATTGGATATGTTTGTTTTATTATTTATTAAGTATCTACATCGTTGTCTTTTATTTGTGATATTGTATTCTTTTATCTTCTATTATTTTCTTTGTTATTACGGTTTTCTGAAAATTTGTAAAATTTTATTTTGTGCTGAATAAAATGCTAGTAAGCTTTTATATAAAATGTTTCATTATTCAAACTTCTTATAACTCCCTAAGGCTGTTATTACATTTGAAGGTACCTAAGCTAAAATTAAAAGACGAAACACAAGTAAAGTTTGGGTCACCTATCTATTCACTTTCAGTAGCAGCAAAGTAGTCTAGTAAACAAAATACACAGTGTGGTGTTCTTCTCAGTTAGTGGTCTCATCCAAACTGCTCTCTTCTCTTTCCCACTCTCTACCTCCCTCTCACACACTCTCTTCTCTCTCTTTCTCTGTCACTGTCTCTCTGTCACTGTCTCTCTCTCTTTCTCTCTATCTCTCGCTCGCGCGTAGCTAAATAGTTATTTTGTTAATTGTAGTAATTTTATACCGTCACTACAGGGTAAAGTAATTACTTTCATATGACTTAAATAGTGCCTTTTATATTTTTCTTGTTTGAACCTCGTAGTAGTGCCTTACTTGTTCACGAAAGCAAGAAGTTATCATGAATAGCTAAATTGTCTTAATCTACGTTAAAGCTAAATTTATAAGTTTCTAATGAAAAATATATAACAACTCAATAGCTTTTCAAGAGTCAAAATATATTACCTCAAATTAGTGTCATAATTAAGCATATGAAGTATTGTACGTAGACTATCTATAAAAATATTTATTAACAAAAAGTATTAGAAAAACAAAGTTTGCTTTAAATAAATATTATATGTTAACAGAAAACAGTTTATTATTCTTAAAAAAGCGCTTCAGTATATAGAGAATATATTCGGAATATACGGACTATAGCAACTGAAATACAATTTATAAAAGTATGTACAAAAATTTATGTAGAAAAATTACACTTTTTGTGCAGAGTTTACAAATATTGAATGTAAATTTAGTAAATGTAAAACGTAAGCCGTATAAAGTAATTACATAAGCTGTTAATTTGATTTACAAGTAGTAATTACCACTTGGCACCCAATTTCCGGAATCTCATTAACTTGAACGTGGAATTTGAAACACGTCACCTGCAAAGTGCAGTGAGCTCAAAGCGTCGAGTAGTATTTAATTAAAACATTACCTATATTAGTTGCCCAATTATTTTTAACAGGCAATTAAATAGTCGGTTCTTCAGACTTAAATTTTTTAAATAGTTTTGTCCTTTCAACAAAACGAAAAATAAAATTACACTCAACAGTCTAACTAATGGAAAAATGAGTAACTATGTTGTACTTTACACAAAATTCATTAAATTTTACAACAAAAAACGAAAGAGAAATAAGGATTTTGTACTCCTCTTACGTGAACAGTTGCATATATTAGTAATGTATCACGAGCAGTAACAACTGCAAGACGACCGTTTATTCTAAGAGAAAAAAGACAATTTCTCTCTTACATAAAATCTCCATACCAGAATGCCAACAATGTTAACAAAGAACAACATTGTTATCAATTACTATAATAGTAATAGACATAAATAATAATAATAATTTCCCCAAGAAATTCAACACTACGCCCGAGCCTACAAGTTGGCCTTTGATTGGGTGGGGGGCAACATCTGAAACTCTTTAGTTGGCTAACGCTTGATAAGGATGTGTGATCTGCTGTAAAATACTCCAAGGTGGGACCGATAGTACCGATGAGTGGACGTCTCTGCTTTAGTGAGTCGCGAACTTCGGCCTCAGGTCACCAGGGCGCACCCTGTTGTATTTAGTCCTATATGCGGTATTCCATGGTTCTAGATGACTGCTTATTTTCATGATCCTCATGGGACTTAAAGTCTGTTTCAAAAAGTAATTTTGGAAATAAGGGCTTCCTTAAAACCCTAATAAAAAAAATTAAACCTGGTAGTCGTGGGACTACCGGTAGACATGGAATCATGGGCAGACTTGTGCTTTGGGAAGGAATGAAGGGTTGGTTAAATAAACAGCTACATATCGCCGTATGATTTGCACAGCGGCGGTACGTTGCCTTTTTTGAGACTTGCAACACACGTAGAGCACACGCCTTCCATATTACTCGCACTTGAGTACTCGTCCGCTCCGAACACTGTGGCCAAGAGACTTATGTATGATGGTACGCACGGTCTTAGATCACTCTTGAACCACAAGCGATCGCAGATCCCACACACCGAGCCGAACGGATTGTTAATAAAGTGCTTAGAGAATTCCTCGTCGACTCCTTTGAAGCGGCGACTTGGACCGGGCTGTTCTGCGCAGAGCATCGAGGGTCCAATGTTGCCGAAGCACAAGTTATTAATGTTCTCATCGTCTGTTTTCTTGCTAGCTAGCCGTACGCTCGATCTGAGTCTCTTTGGGGGCACGCCGGATGACCCAGGTATCGGAGATGCGGGCCGCTTGGGCGCTGACGGGGTTTCGTCAATTTTCAAATGGTTGCCATTTTCTAAGTTCTCGGCCGATTTCTTTGATTTTAGTCTCAAACGATAGGCCTGTTGACGCTCTGCATAGGATGTGCCGGTTGTCGGTTTGAAATTTTTGGTTCGAGTTTTATCGCGATTTTTAGTTCGAGGCATTTCAAATTTTTGAGTTCAAATGTTGTTATTATTTTCTGTGAGTGCTTCTGGTAATCAAAATTAATGTTATTGGAGAGATTTAGTTTTGAGGATCACAACGCACTTTGTATTTTTGCGATCGGACTTGTAGTTCCCGAGATATTTAAGTTTTAGTGGAGCAATTTAGAAATTTTCGGCGCAAAAACACCCTCACGCAGACAAAGCCTAGAGGCGACTGAAGTCAGTTGTCAAAATTCTCAGTACTATTGTTGGAAGGGGGCCGAGTGACTCGATCACCTGACACCTGGTTTGCTGGGATTGGTTGAGCGGTTCATGAGATAGTGGTATGCCGAAAGTACATTTGAAACATAACGGTCGATTTTCGCGAAACGTGCGAGTAAGACATTACATACCTATGGATTCCATGTCAAAACGTCATCGACGGAGGGTGAAGAGAACGACAGATCACTCTTTTGATCATAACGAAAGGTTTCTGAGAGCATCTGCCATTGTGGCAGCTGTGCCAACATATTTAGATGCTAAACAAAAGAAAGGTGACTTCACAAAAGTGAGTTTCTTCGTGATAGAAAAAGCGGTTATTTCTTGCGCTGAATGAGCCATACAAGACATATCAAAGGATACAGATGGTATATTCATAGAGGCGTTGAATGATCATGAGGGTTCAAAGTCGCTAAAGGTAAAGATGGGGGAGATTCATATTGAGGTCGTACTTCGTACACTTTGGACACTACAAAGGAGGTGGCAGTGTGCAAGGAATTGCTTAACTTCACAGAGGAAGAAATTGCAAAAGAGCTTGTACCCACAAATGGTTATACCATATTAAAGGCTAATGGTGCGAAAAGATGAACAGACGCTTCTCTCTGTGTCCCATAACTTAACTTTCAACGGAACAACTCTGTCGGAGAAAATCAGACCAAGCTTAGCTAAATGCAGTATTTCCAGTTCGTGTGGTCTGGACATATTGCATCAAGATAGGTCCGGTTGAAGACATACTTCTGCAGGAAATCGGCTCTTGGCGACGAGACTTGTTCTGAACCAGTGAGATGTGTTAGTTGCGGTGGCTAACATTCATCTAGATCCCGCAATTGGATAACTAGATGCTGCTGTAGAAACATTCCAAAAATGAACGTGGATACCAATCAGAAATCATTTGCCTATGCCACTTAATTATATACAGTCATGGTCAAAGGATCTTTTTGCTTCCCTGCAGAGATCATAAGTATGACTATCAAATTTTAATAGTAATGATACAATGATAATTAGTAATCAATTTGATTACTATAATGTACACTTCATTCATTATACAGATTGAACAAAAAGGAGAATAGATATTTTTAATCACATTCTTATTTATGAAAGTCTTGGAAAATACTTTTCTTGTGTAAATATAAACTAAGGCAACGACAAGTGTAAGTACAAAATAAAAACACTCAGAGAATTAACTAAATAATAAATAATGGGAACTGGATTGAAGCTTTTTACTTTAAAGGTATTAGCAAGAGTTCCGTGTACGTAATTGAAAAGCGTGTACTTCATAATTTTTTAAGCGTTTCCAACATTTAGGCCTATATTATAATAGAGTTTTCAGTGTGCGAAGATGTTACAACACTTGAAAGTTTGCACAGTCTGTGTGCACAATTTGGCAGTGATGTAGTTTCGATGAAAGAAATAATACAGGAAGCTAATACAGATAATACAGGAAGCTATATAGCAAAATAATTTTGATTTATTTCCACCTACATTAATCCCATAATAAATTGTTCAAAGTCTTGTTTATATTGAATCGACTCTGGTATATGATGAAGAACTTGTTAATCACCCTGGGAGTCTACGCGTATTGTGTAAAGACCACGAAGCATAAAATATGGTGTTATAATACTACTATCAATTACTACTAACTCTGTTACTGTACCCTAAAGTCCAAATTCAATTCTCTTTCAAACACAGCCTCTGTTTACACATTTTGTCAGTCAGGTTATACAAAACTAAGGATAGCTGGAGGAAAGGAATTTACTTCATATTCCACAATCAGTGAACAAAATTAGTATTTGCCGGAATCTGTTTCTGGTAATTCCCATTTACTACACATAAAGATACACTTTATCTTAAACTTGACCGCACATGCACACACAAAAGTGTGTTTGTTTATGCTATTTAAAAAAAAATTTTACTTATTTCCAATCCGATATATTGTACATTTATATGATACTGTATATATTTATACGTGGTAGTACATTATATAGAAATGTCAGGTATTACATTCCTTTTTTATACGCCAGAAGTTTACAAAAATTGTCTTAAGAGAATTCGTTCCAACCATCCGATAAAATAAATTACAATTTTTGTTATAATAAACTAAAGTTTACTACAAACTTTAAATGGCTCTGCTACTCTATATTTTTCAGGTAGCTGGTATTTTTTCCAAAGTACTTTGTATTTACTCATCCATAAAGATTGAAATTTACATAAAAGTATCTTAAACTATTCTAACATTTTAGTCTGATAAACCTTTACATAAAATTAACTAATTTCCGACTGTGAATAGCAGCTTATCAAAAGACAGTTTTAAATTATCTGCATAAGATTAATTGATTGTTTCTATACAAACGTTACACATAGTTTTCTCTTAGCGCATGAGTCGTAAATCATCCAGTTGATGTGACCCATTTCAGAATGTAGTGCGACCGAGATAAGATGTAGCAATATGTTTTCTATATATCTTTTTTATGTATCTATAAATACATTATTTTCTACAATCTGACATCGTTACCTCATTAATAACGTTTAACGTGTTAATTTACTTAAGTGTGATAGGAAAAACAATTAAATTTAGGCGTATTAATATACACCAAACTAAAAATGTCCGATTTTATATTGAGTGATATTTTATAATCCTTATAGGCACTGAAAGTAATATAATCTTATGAATACGTAGAAGACCTAAGAGGTGAGTCTCAGTAGTATACAGTCGGCTGCAATGAATTCCACATCTCTATAATCTGTTTGTTCTTAATGTGCTGCCATTGATAGATTTAACAGGCATGGCAAACAGCTAAATGCCTAACAGGCTACCTGGGATCCTGTGTACGTTTATTGAAATCGAGGTATTTATAAACCTTAATGTGAAATGATGTGAGTCTCTTCGTGATTTGTTCAATATGACATATTTTTTTTTTTAAATTTACTGCAGATTTCTAATGATACAGAATACTGTAGCTGAAACACTTTCATAATAAACATACGAACAGTTGTGATTAATACGTTGTGAAGAGAAGGAGTTCTGAATACTGCTTTCGACCATTACTGGGAAATAAATAGAATTCGAATATTTATAATAGCATTTATATAATAACACAGTTACCTTTCATAATATTGTTACTGTTTCTGTTTCGAAAAAATTAAGCACGTACACTCTACATTTGAGTGTTATTTTATGTTTTATCACCAGTCAGTGAATGTCAAAAAAGTAAAAATTATTTAAATTATACCTTTATACAAATAAATTAAATTCCTAACAGAGTAAGTACAATACTAGGTTATTTCAAATAATCTCTTGTGTTCTAGTACGTAGGCTTTCACGGCCGGTGTCACAATAATTATTTCAAACTTCCGGGCTGAAAGGCCGTGGTCGAATGCTTGATGTTATAGAGCAAGACGTTTCGGCCACACCACCGGTGGCCATCTTCAGTAGCAAAGATTGTTCGTAATAGATGGAATGCCGAACAATTCGCCCAGTGAAATGGGACAAGCAAGAGTGAGACACGCAACTGGGGGTTGCGCGGGTCGCGAGTAGTGCAGTGTCCCGAGTCTCAGAAAGGACTCCTGCCACTGGGTCTGTTGGATTTCTATTTATTCGTTTTATCTACTTATGGGGGGGTCTGAAGCGACCTGCGATTGGTGGATTATACCACCGGGACTAGCAAACGAGGTCGCTTCCAGGACTCACCTGGTCGCGGGGTGTATTTACCAAGTCCGGCAATGAGGGAATTGTGGGTCACTCTGTCGGAACGAACATAGAATCTACGCGCCAGGCGTCTCACGGTGTCATCAAGAGAGCGGACACCGAGTCCTCTCCTCAAAAGACGAGAAGAGTACCTCCGGGGGACTTTGCACGCGAGCTTCAGTCCCCGGTCGAGTACGCGCTGGAGCGTTGTTCTATGACCACGAGCCAGGTATCCCCAAACAGGACAGGCGTAGGTAATCACGGGCAACACGTACGTGTTGACTATGAGCTTACCTAGCCGGGGGGTCATTGCCGGATTAGATAGCACGGGCCAGAGTCTACTGAGTTGCGCCGAAGCGCGTTGCCTGATGTACTGTGTATGGGTTCGCCAGGTGAGTCGGGAATCCACGTGGAGCCCGAGGTACTTGACGCTATTGGTCCAGGGTACCTCGACGGGGCCTACTTTAAGCGGCCGAGGCCGCTTACGTTTTAGCGAGAATATTACCGCGGCGCTCTTGGAAGCGTTAACGGCAACTCTCCAGTCATCGGTCCACCCGACATACGCGTCGAGTTGGCGCTGGAGCTTAACTGCCGCATAACTCGCGTTCGGCTCTGAGGCAAAAGCCGCAGTGTCGTCCGCGAACAGCGACAATTTCACTCCAGGAACTCGGGGCGTGTCGTTGACAAACAACGAGAACAGGAGACGCCCAAGGACACTTCCCTGAGGGACGCCAGCGCTAATACGCCTCTCCGAAGAGAGAGCGTGGTCTACTCTCACTCGGAAGCTACGGTCTCGCAGAAAGCTGCCGATCAAGTGAACGTAGCAGTCTGGGAGAAGGACTTCCGTGAGTTTGTACAGGACACCCTCGTGCCACACGCGGTCAAAGGCTTTCTCTACGTCTAGGAAGATCGCAGTCGTCTGTTTGCCCTGGCAGCCAGCCTCGGTAATGCATTCCACGAGTCTCATCAGCTGATGAGTCGAGGAGTGCAGCTCACGAAAGCCGAACTATTCGGGGATCAGCACGTCTAGTCTTTCTAGATGGTCGCGGATCCTACGCTGGATCAGACGCTCAAAAACCTTGGACGTCGCGGACAAGAGGCTGATGGGCCTGAGTTTTTCCACGCGAGAAGAATTCTTTCCCGGCTTAGGTATCACAATGACGGTAGCCGTTTTCCATTTCACCGGAAAATAGGCCAGTCTGAGGCATGAATTGAACAGGTCAGTGAGGAACTGGGTTCGTCGCTCCGGAAGGCGATGGAGGGCGGAATTCATGACTCCGTCCGGGCCAGGCGCCTTCCGGGGCTTGAGCTGAACAATCCTCTCAGAGACCTCCTCCGGGGAGATGGGCTCCGGTTGGACTCTGCATTTTCCATGTTCCTGGCGGCATGCGGACATAATTTGCGAAGATACAAAAGCTCTAACAGTCTAGAGGCTACGTGATAGCAGAATGTGTAGAATGAATTTTCGTTGTCGTAGTAATATGTTATGTTATTATAGGGCCCTTTAAGACGCGTTAGCGTGGAATATAACGCGACAAGTCTTAACATTGTGCCCTACGAACTTTAAACAATAAGAAATAACAATGTACATGTTAATGAGAATATTCAAGGAGTACCTGAAAAGTGTTAAGTACAGCACTATAAATATATTTTTATTTTTATTCACGCTCCCGTCATATATGATAAGATGGAAAACACAACTAGTAAATTCATTTCAAATTAGGATATAAAGATACAAAATCTGAAATGTTTTTGTTACTGGGTAATATCACATACTTTAAAACTGTAGATAAAGCTATGACTGAAGGAATAGACGCAGTTAATAAACTTTGTAAATACAAGTGCCTAATGAAGTAACGATATTTTAAAAATATAAAAATACTGAGATTGTTTTACTATTTATTAGTTGGTTACTATCTTACTACTTTTTATTAGATAACTACGTGTACAGTGTGAACACTACGAAGAAATACAAGGTATGAAGTATAATACTAATAATAGTTACTAATTACTTGACTGTTATATCTAAAATTTATTTTTTCCAAACACATCCTCTGTTCACACAATATTTTTTCTGTCACATTATACAAAACTAAGGATAGATTGAGGAAAGGAATTTACTTCATATTCTACAATCAATACCCAAAATGTAAGGTTTTTTACAGACTTAATAATTATAGTTTACTTGTAAACTACATGGTTGCGCGGTTCTGTATTCTAGATTATCTGTTTGTATCAGACGTCTACTTTTCTATGTGACAGAAGACTCTTTTATCTTTGCAAATTAAATAAAATTAGTTTTGATCTTGTGTTATAGTTTCAGGAAGTTGTTGTGGTATTATGTTTACTTTGTATCTCATAATTTTTGTGTTACTTTGTGAATAATATATATTCTTTTAATAAACAGAACTTATATGTTTGAAATGTTACTACACAGTTCTGACAAACCATATGCTCCTAAAAATAACAAATAAACAACTTTACGTTTATAACAATATTTCTGTTATACTATAAATACATATTTTTTTAATATCGGACGAAACTTTCTTACATTGAAACATTGAACCAGAGCTTGTTTTTAATTTAAAAATATGAAAGTAGTTCCGTTGATGCAATGACTAGTTTGTTATGTAATATCATGACTTATTTATAATTGTTAATTTATAATGGTTAGTGTCTGTTTATAATTACATATTTTACTATAACAAATAAAACCTTTCATTCTGATGCGAAATTGATGTAACATGTATCCTGAAAGATACACAACACATTTCATGCTGTTATAGTACATCTGAGAAAATACAACACTCTTAAGAGTGTTGCTCCAAAATGGCGGTAATCTAAACGCATTTGTGCTTAGTACGTACCATGTGTACCTACCAGACACTTGCGTCAAAAAACGACAAAAATTAGGTATATGCTGTTACTAGTGCGCAGTTTCTACTATGATTTAAACTACTAATACTACTGCTGGAATTTTAAAATTAAAATAACAGAAAACATTTTGTACCGTAATCAGAAAGCTAAACTTTAGAGAGCCTACGAGTGGTAACATCAATACAACAGACTTCGATCAAGTTGTACTTGCATCGATAGGCGATAATCTCGTGTAAAAACGATGAGTATTTGCTCTGTACCACTAGTTTGTTTGGTAAAGTTTTGTCTTCATTAAACTGTCACCAGAATAAGCTAGCACATCAGTTATACTATACCAGAGTAGTTTCATTGTTTACCCAAGTCACTTATTGCTACCTAAGTGTCTCTCTGCGTTTAGTTTGCTACGTAATTTGTGAATTTTTTTAAAATTCAGTTAAATTAAAACTTTTGTAAACTTTTCCAAGAGAATAAATTTATATGCAAGATGCTATTGGCTATTATATTTGATGTAGTTTTACAAGGTTTACTACCTTTTTCTTGTTATTAATTTACTTTTACAGCTTTTATGTCATGAAATATATCCGTGAATCCGTGACACTTTCCAAGGTTGACTACAAATAATAATTAAATGAAATAAAATATTATGCTAACAGCGATGTTTCAAGAGCAATTACACTATGTGAAGCCTTTAATTGGGAACTAAACGATTCAATTACTTCATCACTAAAAGAGTTTAAGCGTAAATCTGATCCACAGAATTACAAGGTCTGCAAAACATTAACTTACTTTATGGGACAAAAACCTTAACTTTGATTTTAAATAAGATTGAGTAACTTTACTATAACTGGTAACATTCAATTCATAAAATGTAATCAAGTATATTCACAAATTTACATACTTTTGAAATATACCTTCAGGATTTTAACTTGTTTTCGCGCTTTTCGTCTTCTGTTTCGCGTTACCGTTTCTCTGCCTGTCGTCCTTCGGACTCGAGCAACAGTGCTTTTTGTTTTTGTTCTGTTTCCAGCAGCAGAGTTTTCTGTCTCTCTTCCGCTTTCTCATCCTGTTGTTTTTTTGCTTCTTCCGCCTCTCCTCGGCGTCTTTTTTCTGCTTCTTCTGCCTCCTGTCGTCGTCGTTCCTCTGTCTGCAACAGCAGCGCCTGGAAATTTTCTGTCATTTGACTGGCATCCATTGCTTACCGATTAATTACAAATTACACTAGACTTGACAAGGTGTCCACTGTTTCCACTGTTAACAGTTCTGTCGCACTTCTGACCCACTGCTACGACGGTCTCCTTGATCGTCGTATGGTGCAGTGGAAAACAAAAGTGGTGCAGTGGTACAAGACACCATCAAGATACTAATAACCAGCTTTAATTATCACAATTGATAATTCGTAACAAACTCGTACAATAATTCAAGTTAGATCTGTCCACAAGCAATAAATATCAACTAACATAGTCCAACACAATTATAAAACAATTTGAAGTAGTAGTACTTTTTGACAAAACATGTGCACGTAAGAAGTTGATATATTACGTTGTTAATGGCAGCATATTCGTATTTTATCTTACTTAATACATTTCAGAAAAAATGTGTTATATTTTACTGTCTGTTCCTTTCAATGACTCTCCTTTTTTCTTTTAAAAGTGAACCAATAGTACAATCTGCAGTTTTCTTTAACTTGCTTATTTTAATTTTTACTGAATCAGTGTGATTGTGCGTAATCCTTATTTCACGGAAACTAACAGAAGAGAATAAAAAAAAATGAAATTAAAATTAATAATGCAATCAAGTGCTAGTTCAGTGTAAACCGTACAATATGGTAAAACTGCAGTAACTGCTGAACAGGAATTCTTATTCCTGAGTTCAAGTGAAATTTGCCAACATACTAAGGAGCACTGAATATTGTTTTTTGAATTATTGACTGAAGTTGTGGTTTTATTTTTACGTTCGACGGCTTTGAACTTTATACATATTTGTATACATATTTACATATCCATGTTGGTTTTATTACAGACTTCTAGAGAAGAAGTTAGACTTCTATACGACGCTGCAAGTTTACTCCACTGATCCAGCTCATTCGGCTTAGAGTTTTGTTTATTTGATTTTTTTGGCAGTTGTGTGCGTTTCCATATCAATTTTTCATCAAGCATTATTCCCAGAAAATTTTCTTTGTCTTTAAGCAGTAATTAAGTGTTACTTATTATTTTTATAGGGCACTTTACACACCGGTTTGTGGATGTGACTTATGCGGATTTGTCATGGTTTACGTATACTGAGCCACACACACATTCATACACACTAACTCTCTTAGTTAGGTAAGATAGTCTCGGGGATTTCTGAAGCAACTTCAAGGTTGTTGATTAACAATTGGTTTTTGCGATATCATCGAAGATCTCAATACCAATACAAATATTTATTTCGACTCTGAATCATATAATTTAATTTTTAGAATATCACTAACATTTAGAGACTATTCACACACATTTTTCCTCCTATCGTATCCCAAATATTCTGATTGAATCTGCTGTCTATGTATTTTGTATGGGATAAAATATATAGAACAGAATAATTTTTCACAGATTTGAGTTGCTTCTCGTCGTTTGTTCTGATTACAAGGTTAAGCGAATATCGACACCGCTATGCCGTAACTAGTCCGTAAAATTGTAAACGTATCGTTAGCAACTATACACAGCCTCATGATACGAACACTGAAGAGTGACGGTGACGAAAACTACTGCTACGTTGAGATAAAATATATGGAACGTGACACTTGACACGCGCAACATTCGAGCATGTTCCAGATGTTTGGCCAGTATTCTAGCGTCACTCTGTAGGCGCAGTGGGTTCAAGGCTGGGCATTTACACAGTTCGTAGTTACTTCCATAGTACCTGTGACAACGCAATTATTTCTAGTCGCAATTATTCTGGAATCTCAGATGAGTATAAATAAGCACCCAGTGGCCAGCAGAGTTCAGTTAGATCTGGCGATGTTACAAGTGCGGTTCGGAGTGATTGTTACGGTTTAATGGAAACTGATTAGTGTGTTAATTAGTGTAAAACTATAATAAGATGAAACGTATTGTTGTATGTTGGCCAAATGAAACTCCAATTATTTTATAAGAATGCCTTTGTCGATTTTTAACTGTTATTTGTTTATAATTAAAGTTGTAATTAGTTGCTTCATTGGTATCAGTTATTATGTTTCCACTGTACACACAACGATCCATATAACCGACGTAAGAATACGGAAATTTGCCGGACATGTGGAGAGAACCCAGTGAAATTGCGAGGAACCATGTTATTCATCATGGATATTGACGAGACTTCACGGAACTCACCTGTCGCGGCACTAGCACATCATGCAAATGTGTGAATAGGATTTTACAATACTTTGTTATAAAACCACTGTACTAGGTCAAAGCGCGTGATAGAAAAAAAATCCATACTAAATGTGGATTAATAATGAAGTGAATAGGCCTACTTAATACACTGAATTAAAGTCCCTACTAAATCTGGAACAATAATAAAATAAATGACACCAAATTAATGTTAACTAAATGAGAAAACCATTTTTCATAGGCCTATTTATTATTTAAATATAAATATTTCAAAAATTTTTACCATTTTTTTCTTAACCTAATAAATATTAATCTTATTTTCAGCATACCGATGAAGATGTAGGCTATTTCACTACTTATTCGTGTTTTCAGGAGTTTACTAATATGTCCATCATGAGCAATGTTTACCCGTTTAATTTTTGTTTGAGGTTACTGTAGGCGAAACAAAGTACCTGACGATAATAATTGTGGAGACACATTTTAGCATAAGTGTCTGCTATTTAAAAATCTTACGATCTGGTAACATTTTACTTTATTATGTCTATAAATGTATAGGAAACTGTAATATTTAATTACTGTGTAACCGTCTTTGTTAAATTTTGTTGCTACAAATCAATTAGTTGTTACGAAATAAAACCAATATTTATAAAATACAACTTGCCGAGCTCTATGAACTAAGGGAAAACAAAACCAGTTTCAATTTAAATACATTACAGTCTATCTGACGGAGCTCAATGAACCGACACCTTTTGGGAATTTTAACGGCTACCCTTAATTAATTCTAAGAAGATTAATTTCGACTGTGGTCGTCAATCATTACAGAAACCTGATACGCCTGCTGAGCTGGAACACAAGGACGTGACTGATATTCTCTACAACCCCAGCGCATGTTTTGTAGAAAAACATTGAAAAAACAGATATAATAGCATTTGACAGATATGAAGTGACACGTAATATTTTTTAAAGCGTAACTTCTTCTTTTCACGTTAGCATTACAAAACTGGTATATATAATTTACATTAACATTTGTGTACAGTTTGCATCTCTGTCTCCAAATATCAGTTCTGACTATTCTTTCTTGTATAAATACTCCTTATTTCTTTCTTGAATGCACGCGCGCGCGCACACGCACGCACACACACACAATTGATACACGGAATTTCAATTGTTTTACTGTGGGCTGCAGGTGTGTCGTCAGCGTATTGTGTATTAGGGGAAGTCAGTAGTAATCTACCTAACTAATGTGAATAACGAGCCAAGGTTTTCGTGGCCAGGTTCACACTTAGGTAAAACTTTTCACGCTTACAGGTGTGGTTGGTCGTTTTCTATATATGGTTGGTCCTCTGTTAAACATATTCATCGACGTAAAAGGAGGAAGTAGCGGAATCCGTTCAGAGCTCACAGCAAACAGCAAACAACCGCGCAGCGAAGTCCGCTACCATGAATATGCCTACCATGGGCGTACTGGAGACGTTCGCAGAGGATCTAAACGACCACGGCCTGGATTTGAGCCCGAAATATATTATATCTAACATTATGAATATCTCACGGTGACGAGGGGATTTGACATCTGTCAATTAAGTGGTATTGTTGAATGAAGCACTAATTAACAATGTCAATACAATACGAAAAATCAATAGCCGTTGTTATAAAAAAGAAAGACATTTAGTAGTTTTCTGTTTCCAAAATATAATAACGGTCAGGAAGTGTAGACACTACGATTATACAAAAACTTGGAACTGCGCAGAGAAGAGTAAAAACATTTATCTTATAAATAATGTGGAACTAAAACACAATAAAGTAGATACGCAATCAAACTAGAATACAGAATATTATTTGGAAAATTAAATAAACATATTGTACAGCCAGTAAAAGGTTTGCAAAAGTTTTGGATGTTTCGCACTTATATCTATGACTCTATTTGACTGTGTCTCTTTAAATGGATGCGCAAATAAACTAGAACCAATAAAATATTCTCCTTCTAATTACGTAACTCTCACCCATGTGTTTATAAATAAAGGCATTTTAAATTACACTGATCAGATGGTGGCTCGGTATTAAAAGAACATTTTAATAATATTTAAATTAAATAAAAAACAGGTGATTTACTTCGACAGATACTTTTTATTTTAATGTATATGATACAGTGACTTTACAGTTACCTAGCTCAGGCAGAGCAGAAGTAATTAATTTGCTAATAGTAACTAATTCCTGAATAATTTACAAATCTGCCTTTTTGTAGTTTATTATCCGTAAAAGAATTAACTGGTAGATAACTAAGTAAAAACTACACAAAAATTGTTTCCAATAAATAGCAAAAAACAACATACTGTAAATGAACTTTATTAAAAAATAGATGAAAATTAATATAACTTTTACAACACACATAGTAGATAAACATTTTTATTGGTATTGTATGAAACAAAGCAATTTATAAAAATGAAACCATTAAAATATAAGGGCTCAGTGCAAAGATAACAAGCTAGAGGAAATATGAATTCACGAAAAAATATCTTCTAATGTGTTAATCTATATACGCTATATAAAACTCAAAGTCTGAGGATTTATGGGTACTGAATACAAATCTACACCGTTACACCAATTGCCACCACATTTTGCACAGGTAACATTTGACACAAGGCGAAAAATACTGTCTAACTAGGAATTTGATATTTTCCCCGTTCGCACAGTTTAGGCCCTTTTTAATTATGCCTTTTCGTTGACGCGTATAAAGATGTCAACAACACCATGGAGACAAGAATTAATTACCATAGTAACAAGTAAATGAACAAATGATATTTAGCGGCATCAGAACTATAACTTTATCCGTTCCTGCAATTTCAAATGTTTTTAATATGCGATTGTATCGATATATTTTGTAATTTTGTATACAGATACGTTTATATATTTTGTAATTGTCTTAAACGATTATAAAATTTATGTTTATATACGTATTTCTGATGATGTAATGAAATACATTAAATACTACTACTAAAGATGTCAACAACACCCTGGAGACCAGAATTAATTACCATAGTAACAAATAAATAAACAAAAGGTATTTAGCGGCATCGGAACTGTACATTATCCATTCCTGCAGTACATTTTCGATGTTTTATATAATATGCGATTGCATCGATATATTACGATGTGGGGAAAAAGAAGTGTATTAATTAAACATAACGTTTAATGTGTTATACAATGCTTCTAACACAGTAACACTTAAAATAAAGGATTTAGCGTTTTTGATTGAGCAGGTACTTTATAAATATCTCCAAACGCTTTATAAACAAGTAACTTTAAATCTCCAAAATCTGTTGCACCAACATAATAATTTAGTACATGTTAAAATAGTACAAGTGTTGAAAACAGCTTCGGAGAAAATTTGACTAATGAGTACAAAATTGTTATACGAGCTGACAGAACGCCATATAGACATAGACAATAAAAATTCAAACACATTTTGCTACAGACTGTTTCTTGATATATATAATATATATTTTATGATGGCTTTACCTCCTCATAGGTAAAACATCAAGGAGGGAACATCACTTTACCTCAAGAAGAAAACATCTTGAGGTAAAGTCATCACAAAATATATACAATAAAAATTATATTAAAATTCTTAATACAAGTCAAATATTCGAGTGCGAAGCCGCGGGTAACAGAGAGTTATACATATTTAAATATAGGTTTTTGGTATATATGTATTCGGATTATGTATAATTTTGTATCCTACTCTTCATTAAAATTTTAAGTATTGAACGATTACTGTAAGTTACTTGGTTAAACTTGGACCACCCTTGCTTCATAACAAACAGAACCCACATAACAGAAATAGAAATTCATTTATATGCAAGCACAAGATGTAGACTTTTAGTTTTATCCATTTCCTATGTTAAACGTTAAAATTAACAATTATTTTTCAATTACAATTAAAAACATCTTATCATGATGACATCAACTTAAGTTGTGTCAGTTGGATTGTATATATGACAGTAAATAAAACTGAAGTCATTAAACTTGTAACTGAAATTCTTAAGACTCTATTGTACCGCCTTCGTTTTATTTTATACGTCTGATTTATATGTATTATTTGCTTAACAATGTGAGTGTTACATATTGTATATTCTTACATTAGGAATATACATTTTGATAAGTAATGCTAATTTTAACTCAGAATATTAATATAAATCATGAGTACTGCGTAGTGCCATATATTATTATTATATTTAATATTTAATGTATAACGTTTGTGCCTGCTAGTACTATAATATCCCACAAATAACAATAAAGTAGGTCGCATTAGGATAATGTACAACTATCATTGACAGTTACCATAATGGCAACTAAAGTAACAAGAGAAGCACACGGGAACATTACGGTTATATACATTAGACTGAAATGAGGTGATACTGAATGCACAGCCCCGCCAAGTCAATATGTTAAGTATAATATAGACAATTTAATTTAATTGTGTTATTGATTCTAATGCATACAACGTGGTAGTTACTACCCGTAGGCCTATTCGCTCTACAGTGAGAGATATTATAATAAAGAGATAAATGGAATCGTGTATGTTGTATTGTCGTGTTGTATATTTGTCGGGCGTTACACTCCGCGCACTTTGTGATACTTACTGATGACTGGATCCTCTGCGGTGATGTCGTCCTGCAATACAACTTAAGCTACTATGTGTTTGTGGGCGCCACTTGGAATCTTTGTTCCAAGAAATTGTTATTAAAATTAAATTTTGATTTCTTAGCAGTTAGTTTAATTCTATGAAAAAATGTGAGCAAGACAGTTTGAGTTTGAAAAAATAACGTATGTTTTAATGAATCTTAAAAAATCGTCTGAGGAACTAACATTCGTAAAAACATAAAATTGCAGAGTTACAAAAAATTATTATTGACAAGTTTTTTCTCCAATCAAGTATCGGCTAACAAATATTTTATTTTACTCAGTTGAAAAGCATGAGTTTAGTGTATGAAAAATCTTTATACTCAGGACGTGACTCCTTTGAACTACCAAGACAGATCAATAAGATGCTTTACAAAAATTAAGTGATTTGAAGGTGTGTGGCATGTGTAGTACAACTGTGTGACAAATGTTACCAGGTAAAAATGACTTTAACTTTGAACAACTCACGTTCCGATGGGTAATTATTTCTCGCACTGGACACTTCTCTCGGGTACGTTTTCAATCTCGCCTCTTCGTGTTGACGTTCCTTGTGCACTGATATTATTTAAAAGTCAAAATACGGTTTTTTAAAAC
The DNA here is from genome assembly GCA_034769895.1 of Magicicada septendecula. Classification (NCBI taxonomy): domain Eukaryota; kingdom Metazoa; phylum Arthropoda; class Insecta; order Hemiptera; family Cicadidae; genus Magicicada; species Magicicada septendecula. The sequence continues at coordinate 305,978,272 of CM068367.1, read as the reverse complement.
TCCGCACTTTTGGAAAAAAGTTTAGCAGTGAATTTACGCTTGAATACTGCCGCCGACAATCAGCTGTCCGCGTGGTTTCTCGATTAGCCGCCACAGCGCTGATTCCTCTCTCACAGTTGATGAATAGGCTTTGTGTACGTAACGATATAGGGATTTTTGTCAAAGTCAGTTTGTCTTAGCGAATACAGCAGAATTGATTCTCTATTAAAATTTTGGTCCTTTCCAGGGCCGCTGATATTCTGGCTGCTTGCGTTCTATTAAATGTGTCGTGTTGCTGCTCTATTTCAACAACACGTTGGCGTATACTCTTGTAGAGGTTAAGTCAGTCTTTTGTCAATGTACGGGAAAACCCTTTCTGCGTTCTCACGTCGACTTCTCGTTCTTCGGTTTCGCCTTGGGTGTGATGATCAGTTTCGTGGGTGATGTGTCTCTTCTGGGTTCAAAGCATAAAGTGTTTTTTGGTCGAATTTCGTCTTCCTTTTATACTCTCTAAGGCTCATTGTTTTAACTTTTTGACATGAACTTCTGGTGTATTTGTGTAAAAAGTCCTTCTAGAACGTTCCAGAATAATCAAATGGAACATCATGGAACAAATTTGACTTCCGTAGAAGCTTTAGAACAAAAATTTCTTATTCTTCACACTAAGGATATTACAAAAATTATTCTGGTATTTGTCAAACAATTTTACATAACTACTTACAATCTGCATGCCATTACTATTTTTGGATTTTCTGCTTTCAACTGAATCTAATGATACTAATTACGATTGGTTTTGAATAAATTAACACTAATAAAATAACATAAAATACAACTCTTACCTTGGAATGTTTCCATAAAAATTCAATTTTTTAACTAAAAATTGTTGTGAAGTTGTTTGGTTCCTTCTACAACATTAATGCATATTATAATCATCTTTTTATAACAAAATAAATAAAATTAAACACATATAATATATAAATAAGTTCAGTTTTACATGGTCCATGCCTATGGCCTAAGTTATTGTCACTGTTTCTTTACAATAGTTTGTCTTTTTTCCTTATTATATATGGGATTTTTCGAGCATACACTGAGAGTTTATTATATTGTCTATCTTTTGTGATACCTGGTTTATCCTGATACATATTATTTTTATTGTAAGCTTACTTAGCATCATATTGGTTTGCATAAGTGATTCATTTTCTTGGTGTGACAAATTTCACTCTCATAATTCAAACTCTTTAATAATTGAGCTTGTTTTCAACTGAGTAAGTTTGTTACTATAGAACACTATAGTGTTGTATCTTTTTCTTTTATTTTTGCTAATATTTTGCAATTATTTTGTCAAATATGACTGTTTTTTGTGATGGTTCCTTGGCCTCAGCCAGATATGGTATAGGTAAATAGTTTCCTAATTCGACTATTAAAGTGTTTATGTTAGTCAGATATATTAGTATAGTCACATTATATTGTATTTAAACTTTATAATGCAATTTGGTTGCATTTTGTCAACATTAAATTCATAAATATTCCAACATTATAGGTCTATTACATGTTTTCAGTTAATACTGTTTTTTGGATATTTTAACTGATTTTTAACCACTTTACAGCTTTCTTTATTTAAGATAATTTGTTCATCTTTGTCTATTTGACAATTACATATAGTTTTTATCTCAATTCTATAATAATTAATTTTTACATAAAATCTGAGTGATTGGACTCAGCTCCTAAACATATATTTTTTGTCATAACATTTATATATTTTTTATTTTAACTTAGATCCTTTCTAATAATGTATTCAAATCATTTAATACATTTATTTTATTTACATTACATAGTATGATAATGGATCTTGTCCATTAATTCACAATAAATAGTTTTGTATACCCTATTCAGAGTTAAATTTCTTAATAAGTAATGACCTCATTTTGGTTGTTTCTGATATTATTTGTCTCTATTATAGTATATTATTGGTTTTACACTGTTCTTCACTTAAATAATATATATGGGGTTTGAGTCTTAGTCATAGTCTTGTCGTTTTTTCATGTTAATGATATTAATTATTAGACAATATTACAAAATTTTTAGAATTACTTGGGTTCGATACTGTTCACCTCACTTTCCTCTTACGATAAATTGCTATGCAAATAATTTCCTTTATGGAACGTTCTGTGACGTTACAATATATTATAAGGAGTTTAAAATAAAAACTGTATTAATAGTACTGCGTTATTAGTCAGTACCTAGAAAAGTAAATGGAGTCATGACGAAATGATGGTAATGATGGTTTGGTAAAAGAGCTAAAAAGAAAATGAAACTAATGGTATTTTTAAAAATTAATAGTTTTCCATTGAAGAAGGGAAGAAACTTTTAGTGCAAAAGAGATTAATGCATCACCTCAAGTTTAAAGCCTCATGAGTTACAAAAAAGAATAAGAAACAAAACAAAATTAATAAATGTACATAAACTTGGGTCGGTGTTTAGATTATCACAATTTATGGGCTGTTAGTCCGTGGTTATCACCAGACGTACCGTCCATACCGATGGCGGGCAGATTGTTCCCGAGCGACTATTTGCATTCGTTCGCGGGTGTTGTGACCTGCGTTACCACGCTGTTGAAGATGTCCGTCATCCGTATGGACCAAACGTCTGGTGATAAACATGAAGGCCACGGGCTAACAGCCCTGAAAATTGTGATAATGTAAGGCAATATTAAATTTGTAAATACATTTTATAAATTGTGTTATTTTTGTTATATTGTCAGTGTCACGTGTCACACGTCTGTTAATTTTTTGCAACATTATTCCATACTTAAACATTTTTTAATCAAACATTTTTGCTTTGAGTTCTTTGTTTAAATAAAAACATATAACACTATAATCAATAATCATGTTAATAAAACCACAATCAGTAACACTTATATTAAAAAATAATACTTATAGTTTTTGTAGTTCGCCACTTTCTCAAGTTGGTCACTATTACGGTCCCGATTATGAAGAGGGTGCAATACGATACTATATGTTATGTAGGTTTTACTGAAATGCTATAAGAATAAAAAATAGTTTGTGTAACGACTTCCTATCAGCTGTTTAAGTGAAAGCGTAGAATTGAATTTTATATGCACGTATCTAAATTATTAATTGTACTTTTTATTCTACAGAATGTGTGATGGGTATGTATGGTCCTGTATATATACATACATATATATATATATATATATATATTTATTATACAACGTTATTTTTAGACACTTACTTTTACACATATGCTCTTACTCATTTGTGCGCACTTACCCACGTCTCGAAGGTATACACTTCTTCGGCAGTATTTACCTTGATGTTCCCCGGCTGGGTCGCAGGCTTTGGTCGTTGGTTGAGTGTGGCACGTGAATCTCGTTATATAATTTTAATACAAGTAAAGAGTACAGGGGATCTAGTATTGGTTGTGAAATTAGTACGACTGTGTTAATAAAATCGTATTCATTTATTTGATTTATTCTTTAAAAATTCAAATTATCATATTAATTATTATTTTGTGCGGGGTAATTACTCTTTGAACCCTTATATTCAATATGAATATAATGTAACTATAACGTGTTTAAAAACTTATCTCTTATATTCTAAGACATGTTATACACAAATATTTACATAGACATATTATACATAACACATATATTTTAATATAAAACGTGATTCACACGTCTGAAATTGACTCTTTATCTTGTCTTTGCAAGTGTGGTGTTTATTATATACCACATAGTAAAACAATTAATTAATTAAACAATTATAAAATTACTAATAGAAAACATTTTATTACTTTTACTAATTATCTTATTAATGTCTCAATTAATTAAAAATCATCAATTTAAATCTCTAATAAAATATAAAATATAATAATATATGGTGCTATATTGAACATTTATTTATGAGATTAATAAATTTAACTTATATGCTCTGTTCAATTATTCTTTGAACTTATTTATTACTCATTCTGAAAAATATACTAATGTTTTTGTAAACTTGTATATGGAATCTAGAGCTTCTTTCGATAGACCTCAGGGTCATTTATAATATTAAATAAATGTCTGACTTCACCTGCATTTTTCTGCAGCCATTTAACTTTGTCGTTACCGTCATCTGGACTCTCGAGTTTGTTGATCCTCTTCGGTATCACCTTCTCTGTCTCTGCGTCGTTGAAATTCCTCGCTCCATCTACTGGATGCTGAGTTCTGATGTGGACCTCTGGTTATGATGATGTACGGCTGGATGCAGCTGCATGTGGCTGTCCCTGCGTCTTCTCGTATTCTGCTCTGGTTCCTCTCTTCTTCTTATCTTGTCCCTCGTAGATGTCTCGAAGTTCTCTGCGTACTTCTTGAAGTTCATCGTGGTTACAACTTCTCGTAGATTCTTAAAATATTTCGATAATATCTCTATAATATCGAATCTTATAGTCTTTTAAAATAACTCGTGTTCCATTAATACTTGCGCCGACGTAGTGCCGGTTCCACCGCACTTCACGTTATGTAATACTGTTAAAAAACATGACTAGACTTTGTAAAATTCGCGGTTGCGAGATGCGTGGATTTCACGTAGTGTTCTGAGTTAATCTGAGAAAGAGTGTGTCGCTCGCTGAGGTTTTATACTGCTGCCGTCGTTCCATTCCTGTTGGAAACTGTTTTGACAAAATTGAACAGGTCCGCGCGTCGATTTAATTGCTAAATTCAACCTACGCGTCTTTCTATGAAGCGCACACTTTTTATAAATATTATTTCACCAATCGTTAGGTATATTATTAAACTTTGTTTATGCAAATTATGAATGTTAAGGTGTGTAAATTATGGCAGTAATGGCAAAATTTTACACGGTGGCTGAACGATTCCCACGATCATTGACCAATTAGTCTTCAACGATAGCGTCAGGCGCTAGCTATGTTTTTAAATATGTCGCTGATTCGTGTGACTTCTGATTTTCGTTCAGTATTTAAAAAACTGTGTAAAATTGTCCACCCTCTTTTGCATATTTCAACCTGTCTCTCAATTACACATGTACACTAGCACACACACGCAGACTGATACACAAGCGGCTGCCTGTCACTATGACGTCACCTTTGCCGGTCGGCGCGTGTTGGTTTCTCCCCTTCGCTACGATTTAAAAACCAATGAAGCTTTTAATTCCCTATACAGGCTCACTTACAATATTTATTTATTTTAAAATTAAATACTACGTTTTATTTCTTACATTATCTCTTATATCTAACGATTAATTATTACATTATTTTTATTATTTACATGTTATGTATCGCATACGTGCGTTCGTATGTTATCATACCTCAGTCAGGGGTTGATACATATACTTATGCTAAACGTATCGTTGCAATATATATATTGCAACAATACATATATTTGTATATTTGCCCAGGGTGGTATGTTTGTAAATATTTAGCATAGAAAAATATATGATGAACAGTTTTTAACAATATTGCTACGACAGCACAGAACAATCTACGCGCTTATCGAATATGCCAGAAGGATCTCGATGTAAGCGTGTGGTGTACGTGCTACTAGACGCATTTTGCGAGAATTTTCTCGACTGTGCCGGGCTTCGCTCGGGCGCTCGGACTGTGTCAAGGCCGTAGTAATTACGTAGTTCACGAGAGATAAGACGCAGTTTGGAAGCTTCTGATGTGTGAGCGTGACTATAAATACGTCGGGTAGCGGCTTTAGTTTCAGTTCCATGCGAGATATTGGTTAGTGCGGTTCCAGAGTATTAGTGCGATATATTTCCAGAGCGGTTCGAGTTATTACTGTGTACGTTCAAGTAGTTATTATTGAAGTGTTGCGTTTTATAATCAGACGGTATAATTGTAATACAATTGAGTTTTAATACTTGTGGACATTTTATTACGTGTGTACAATTTTCATTTGATTTGTTGTAGAGACTGTGTTGTTAATTACGAACTATTTTTACTGTAACAATTAAAGGTGTGATTAGTGACTTAATTGGTGTCTTGTACTTATTTTGTTTCCACTGTACCTACGACGATCGAGTAGACCGTCGTAACAGTGGTGTCAGAAGTTGGATAGAACGGTTAACAGTGGAAACAGTGGACGCTTTGTACAAGACGAGTGTGATTCGTAATTAATCGATAAACAATGGATGCCAGTCAGATGATGGAAAATTTACAGGCGCTGCTGTTGCAGACAGAAAAACGACAGGACGAGAAACGCAGACAGGAGGCGGAGGAAGCAGAAAGACGACAAAAAGAAGAACGAATACAAGAAAGAGAAGAAGCAGAAAGACGACAAAAAGAAGAACGAATACACGAAAGAGAAGAAGCAGAAAGACGACAAAAAGAAGAACGAATACAAGAAAGAGAAGAAACTGAGGAACGTCAGAAAGCACTAATGCTAGAAACAGAAGAAAAACAAAAAAAGGAACGTAAGCAGGAGGCAGAGGAACGTAAACGTGAAGCAGGTGACATCAAAGCATTAATTCATGAACAAAAGCAGATGCAAGAACATACTACCGCAGAATTGGGTCTCCTACGTGGTGACGTAGGTGAATTACGAGGTGAGCTCAACAATCAGATTACCAGAATATCTGACGTAGAATAATCCATGTCAAATAAAATAGCTAAAGTAGAAAAATCTGTCTTGACTGTGGAAGAAGTTATGTCAACAAAAATATCTGCAGTAGAAAACTCAACGGCAAACATAAGAGAACAAATTAAAATTGAAGTTGAACAGTGCATGAAGATTCAACCAAAACAAATTTCTGAACAGACTGTACCAGTGATCAAGACAGAAAAAGACACAGAAAATAAGTTAACAGAGAAAGTCACTTTGCCTGCAGTAGGGACAGTACATGTCAAAGCTCCAACCTTTGACGGAAGCAGTCACTGGGCAACGTACCTCCGCCAATTTGAAGCTGCTGCATGCGCAAATAATTGGACAGAAAAAGACAAGGCTGTTTCACTTGTTCTTGCATTAAAAGGACCCGCGGCAGAACTACTACAGAAAGTGCCACCTGACAGCCAGAACACCTATTCCGAGTTGATAAAAGCTCTGGAATTACGGTATGGTGATAAACATTTGCGAGATGTGTACTGCACCCAGTTGAGAGCAAGGCGACAGCATTCCGGGGAAAGTCTTCAAGAGTTTGAAGCAAGTATCGACAGACTAATTAGACTGGCCTATCCTGAAGCGCCAGAAGATTTTCGAACGCGTTTTGCGATGCAGACATTTACTGCCGGTGTCCGAGATAACGAAATACAGCAAGTGTTACGTTACACTTGCTGTAGACACCAGAACAGTGCGGACGCCCTGGTACATGCTTTGCAATTTGAGGCCGCCATATCAGCGTCTGGTTGGACAAGTCATAAAGTGCGCGCGCTAAAAGATCGCGACGGCTCAGACGATGAGGAAGAAGAACAAGGAACAGAGACTCGACGGTCGGCGCCACAGAATAAAATAAGAAAGGATGGAAGACCGAAGTGTTATCGATGTGGGAAACCTGGACATCTACAACGAGATTGTCGGGTTAGAATTCAGCAGCAGGGAAACGAGCAATAGTCGGTGCAACGGGGCGTGTGCTGACTAACTGGAGCAACGAAGCCCCTAGAGAATAAGCAATTTCTACGCTTCAGAAAAACACCGGGAGCTTGGTAGTTACCGGATTTGTTCAAGAAAGGCCAACCTCGATTACAGTTGACACAGGCGCAACAGTTTCTATTGTGCGCCCCGACGTGGTGAAAGATCTCAAGCCAATCTGGTGCTCTTGCAGCTTTGGAACAGCTACTGGACGGCCTGTAAAAGTGTATGGAAAAGTGGAGATACACCTACGCCTCGGTCGGCTTGAGTTTAATCATCAAGTACTTGTTGCAGACATTGTGGATGAAGCAATTCTTAGTGTGGACGTTATGAACGCATACGGATTTATAGTCGACTTCAAAATCAATATCTTGAGAATTGGAGGCGAAGAGATAATGCTATCAACAATGACGACAGCAGAAAAATCGATGGACGTCATAAACCAAGTGGCCGTAACTGTTCCGCCAAACTCCGAAAAGATCATCATGGTTAGAACTGCGGTAGATACTAGGGGCAATCAGTGCTCTATATTCGAACCACAGGTAGTCAGCACACCGGGCATACTAATTGCCAGAAGTTTAGTAAAACCTGACGAAACCGGAAATGTACCTATTAGAGTGGCGAATATTTTGGATCAAGCTATCACTTTACAAAGCAATACGCTCCTAGGCAAATTGACTCCTGTGGCCTGGGTAGCCGGAATAACGCAACGAAGACCCAGTTCTTCGGATACTTCTAAATTACCAGAGGAACTGCAAGAATTATTGAGCTGATCTTCTAACGACCTCTCAAGTGGTGAGGTAAAAGAACTCGGTCAGTTTTTACACGAATTCAAAGATTGTTTTGCAGTTCGGGGACAGTCACTGGGAAGAACCTCTCTTGTGCAACATCGCATCAATACCGGGGACACAGCACCGATACGCCAACCTCCTCGAAGGCCTCCATTATCTAAACAAGAGGAGATGTCTCGGTTAGTACAGGACATGTTGACAGAGGGAGTAATCGAACCTTCGTCAAGTGCTTGGTCTTCCCCTGTAGTGCTGGTAGCGAAGAAGGATGGTGGATTGCGTTTCTGCGTAGACTACCGGAGGTTAAATGACGCTACAAAGAAAGACTGCTACCCATTACCTCGCGTTGACGATACACTCGACACGTTGTCCGGAGCACAGTGGTTTTCCACATTGGACCTGAAGAGTGGATATTGGCAAGTGGGTCTTCATCAAGAAGACAAGGAAAAGACCGCTTTCTCGACCCCAAGTGGCTTATTCCAATTTAACGTCATACCATTTGGACTCTGTAATGCACCGGCAACATTTGAGAGATTGATGGACCTGATACTCCGAGGCCTGACGTGGAAAACTTGCCTTGTATACTTAGACGATGTCATAGTGATCGGGAAGACTTTCGAAGATCATTTGGAAAACCTTAAGGAAGTTCTAACTAGAATTCACGGTGCACAACTGAAGCTGAGCCCGAATAAGTGTTCTCTATTCCAGAAGGAAGTACAGTATTTGGGCCAGCTGGTTTCGGCAGCGGGCGTTAGCATGGATCCTAATAAAGTAGACACCGTAAGAGACTGGCCAGTTCCGAAGAATAAACACGAAGTTCGGAGTTTCCTGGGGTTATGCTCATATTACCGACGTTTTGTGAAAGGCTTCGCTACTATTGCTAAACCACTACATGAGCTAACGGAAAATAAACGAAACTTCCAATGGTCGAGAGATTGTGAACAAGCATTTAGAACGTTGAAGATTGCATTATGTTCGCAGCCAATTCTCGCTTTTCCAGCTTCCGAAGGGAAGTACATCGTAGACACAGACCCAAGCAATACTGGTCTAGGAGCAGTTTTGTCTCAAGTGCAGAACGGTGAAGAACGAGTAATAGCGTATTACAGCAAGACGCTTTCTAAACCAGAGATAAATTATTGTGTTACAAGAAGAGAGTTGTTGGCAATTGTCAGAGCTTTGGAGCACTTCCATAAATACCTCTATGGGAGAGAGTTTTCACTACGTACTGACCATGCTGCACTTGCATGGCTCTTGAGATTTAAAAATCCGGAAGGACAGTTGGCAAGGTGGCTCGAACGTCTGCAAGAGTATAACTTCAAGGTACAACATCGGCGGGGGCGCCTCCACGGTAATGCAGATGGCTTATCACGAAGACCATGCCCGGAAGACTGCCGACATTGCCACAGAAAGGAAGCACAAAACCCAAGCGAACATGTTCAAGCCATCAATGTAGATTTCCTGGCTGATGGCTGGACAACACAAGACTGTCGACAAGAACAGATGACTGATGAAGACATTGGACCGATCTTGACAGCAAAAGAGGAAGGTCGCCGCCCGGATTGGCAAGATATCTGCCATGGTTCCGAAGTGCTGAAGGGCTACTGGGCACAATGGGAATCTCTCACCTTAGAAAACGGATTGCTGAAAAGGGCTTGGGAAAGTGCAGATGGACGAGACGTGGTCATGCAGTTGATAGTTCCCCGAAGTCAAGTGCAGTCTGTTTTGAAGGAGATTCATGATGGAACATCTGGAGGCCATCTTGGCGTTAACAAAACCCTTGACAAAATACGGAAGCGATTCTATTGGCTTCATCTTCGCCACGACGTAGAGGAATGGGTTCGGACGTGTGAAATATGTGCTGCAAGCAAGGGCCCACAAACCAGAAGCAGGGGAAAAATGAGACAGTATAACGTTGGACAACATTTCGAGAGAATTGCCATAGACATTGCTGGTCCATTCCCAGTTACTGACGATGGAAACCGGTACATCATGGTTGTAGGTGACTACTTTACTAAGTGGGTGGAAGCCTACGCAATTCCAAATCAGGAGGTTACCACTGTGGCAAAGCAGTTAGTTCACAACTTCTGTTGCCGTTATGGAGCCCCTATGGAAATCCATACGGATCAAGGGAGAAATTTCGAATCAGGAGTGTTTAAAGAATTATGCCGTCTACTTGGAATTCGAAAGACCAGGACAACGCCTCTGCATCCTCAGTCGGACGGGATGGTTGAGAGGTTCAACAGGACACTTGAGCAGCATCTTTCGAAAGTTGTTGACGAGAACCAAACAGACTGGGACCAACGTATACCACTATTCCTTATGGCGTATAGGTCATCAGTACATGACACAACCGGCATGACTCCAGCAAAATTGGTGTTTGGGCGGGAGATTCGTCTTCCTGGGGACTTGATGTTTGGATCACCTGAGACTCAGTCCCAAGAGCCAAAGAACTATTCCTCGCAATTAGAAAACCAACTGCGAGAAATGAATCGTTTGGTAAGAGGACGGCTGAAGATTGCCAGTGATAAAATGAAAACTCGGTATGACATTCGCAGCAATAGTATGGGTTTCCAAGAAGGAGATCAGGTCTGGTTGTTCAATCCAAAGCGCCGTCGTGGTCGCTCACCTAAGCTTCAGTCTAACTGGGAAGGACCCTACACTGTGAAAAAAAGAATTAACGATGTTGTTTATCGGAGTCAACAGGAAGGACAGCGAAAGTTCAAGGTCGTCCACCTAGATCGCCTGGCTAAGTACAAATTTAGAGAGACGCTTCGCCAGTTCGGGACGAACAGGCTTAAGGAGGGAGCGGTGCTACGACAGCACAGAACAATCTACGCGCTTATCGAATATGCCAGAAGGATCTCGATGTAAGCGTGTGGTGTACGTGCTACTAGACGCATTTTGCGAGAATTTTCTCGACTGTGCCGGGCTTCGCTCGGGCGCTCGGACTGTGTCAAGGCCGTAGTAATTACGTAGTTCACGAGAGATAAGACGCAGTTTGGAAGCTTCTGATGTGTGAGCGTGACTATAAATACATCGAGTAGCGGCTTTAGTTTCAGTTCCATGCGAGATATTGGTTAGTGCGGTTCCAGAGTATTATTGCGATATATTTCCAGAGCGGTTCGAGTTATTACTGTGTACGTTCAGTAGTTATTATTGATGTGTTGCGTTTTATAATCAGACGGTATAATTGTAATACAATTGAGTTTTAATATTTGTGGACATTTTATTACGTGTGTACAATTTTCATTTGATTTGTTGTAGAGACTGTGTTGTTAATTACGAACTATTTTTACTGTAACAATTAAAGGTGTGATTAGTGACATAATTGGTGTCTTGTACTTATTTTGTTTCCACTGTACCTACGACGATCGAGTAGACCGTCGTAACAATATTATGCGGGATAAGAATTGTCAGAAAGCGTACACCTGACCCCGCGAATGAATACAGCGCTTGTGTGTTTGTGTGTGTGAACGCAAGCTACGACAGGTAAAGGTGGGGTGATGCGTACGTCTGTAATCAGGTTTTACCCGGATAAAAATAAACTAATTAATACGTTTTAAACCTGTGAACAAAGACTTACCCCAATTATAAAACACCATTACATTAAGGAATTGTTAACGAATATAGTGATGTAAAAGTATTGCATAAATTTGAAATAATAAAGACGCCAGGTAATTTAATGTTAATTACTAGTGTAATGAAATAGTAATTAATATGTGTGTTATATGTGAGCGACCAGAAAAAAATTACGCAAACAATGATATCGCTCATGCTAGGAGTATGTTTACGAAATCGCGAAAATGAACCAAAAAGTGATTTGTATTAAAAGGACGCTTTGCACGAAGTGACAATATCTAACAGGTCGAAAACAGTCCTGGACTTGTCAGATTGCCGTCCAGTATAAATACCACCGGCAATTTTGGGGCGGGCTCAGAGACTCAAGATATCTTCATACAACGTCACCCTGCTGGTCTGCCGATCGATCAGGACATCTTTACCACACAAACCAAGACTTATGGAGGAACTCTGGACCGTCACAAACAACAACCCGTAGAGACAGAGAACACAGTATCAACATCATCATCATCATCAAATTCTCAGGATTCAGGACACACACACACACACACACACACACGCGCGCGCAACGGTAACGTCTGTAGTACGCAGGTGATGAATAAACAATTATGCGGTACTGTATTTTCTTTTTGTAAAAAGAACTCTAAAAAAAAGAAACTTATATATGAACCAGTAAAGATTTAAAGTTTTAAATTTAAATAGTAGTTAAAGAAAATAATTTAATTTAACAAGAAAATTTAAAAATACTAATCTTCTGTTATATGTTAAAATTTGGGTGTGTCAATAGAAATAAATAATAGGTTGGAAGTAAATGTTATATTTTTTATTTTGTTTATAGCAACATTTAATTTTATTCTTGAGAGTGAATATTATTTCTGTTTGTAAATGAGTTGCTATTATTTAAATTTGAGTCAAAGTCAGACACACTGAAATAAAAAGGTTTACATAATTTGTTTAACGTGTCTGTTTAGCTAGTAAGATTATATGGTTCTTTATTTTATATGCCATGAACAGCATAGAAGGTTACATTGTATTTGTGTAAACTTATAAAAGAATATATTTTTATTTATCTAAGATTCGATTTTTTTAATATTTGCATATTCTCTATTAATATTAATAAATCATAGAATGATTATTTTGAAACGGTTTTAATTAATTATTTCATGTGAACAACATCTCACTCCTCTTTGAAAATTATTTAATTATTGCGCAACTACGTATACTTGACGCAACGAGAATAAAAATCCTGCGACCTGGCCGGTGTAATACACTTCATAGTTGCGTTGAGTACATGGTAATTTATTTGTGTAATTTTCGTTATAATACTTGTAACGTTGCAATGTATATATATATATATATATATATATATATATATTCCTTTTATTTTTATATGGCATACTTTAAACAGAAACTTATACAATGGTGTTGCATTGGCGTTAGCGAGAGCAGTTTGCAAACACGGAAGTACGTAGAAAGCGCCTGCAATTAAAGCATTACAGAAAAACACACGTTATACAAACAGTGATACTTTTTTGTGTGTGTGTTTATGAAGTACTAGACTTGGATGACGACGGAAATACAGTATTACAGTACTGATAGCCTTTTTTGTCTTTGTAATGTTACTGCTTCTCCTACTTGATGAGTTTACGAAATGTCAAGTGATTTATTGGATTTGCTATGTTTCGCCGTCTGATTCCCAGCATTGCAGTTAGTTTTTACTACAAAATGAATTAAAGTGGAAATTGTGTTTGAAAATTTATGATGGTCAAAAGGAAACGAGTGGGAGTGCTGGCTGCGGTTCGTTTGACTGTGAGTTTCGAGATGGAAATACCCAGAGACAGAATTGGATCTACTCGTTACTGTTGAAATATTGCATGCCACAAAATTTCAGGAAATTCAATTATCTCTGTACCATCACCACTCACACTCCATTTTACATGTGTAGAATGCATTTCTTGTTAACGAATTAACAACTTGCATCTTATTAACTATTTAAATCGTATACTTTTAGTAAAATAAAAAAAGCAAAAAACGCTCATTGAGCATTATGTCAATCATAATTCTGTTATACGCTCCTGCTACTTCTGTTTGCCTTTTCGTATTTAGAGGTCTCCAGCCTCTGAGCAAATACAGACTGACATGGTGTGATGCCGTGTGGACATTTGTTATTTAGCCCTAAAGCCATTAAAAGCAAGTCATAAGAAATTGTATCACAGTAGCTATTGTAATTGTATTGTAGCTATTGTATTGTAGCTATTGTATCAATTGTAATCACATAACTATAACTAGAAAAACTTCTCAATTTCAAATAAATTTAGGCCTAAATGTATATTTTCTGAATTATTCTTTTTGTACTGTAAAAAATAAATTCCTTAGTTAGTTCTGTGTTTTGTGTGTGTGGGGGAAGGGGTCTGTCTGTCTATCTACCTCTCTGTACGTTTAACTCTACATATTTTATAAACGTTGTAACGTAACAAAACCAAGGTCCCCTACGTTACATAAAAATTTATAATTATCATAATAAAAAACGCTAGTTATTCGTGGTAATAAAGGTCAGAGGAGTAAACCCTTATTAAGTAAATAAATAAATAACATCAAATAAGATTACAAGGTAATAGAGTCACAAATAAATGTTTATAAATACAAACTATGAAATGGTCAGTGCAAAGTGTGAGTGATAAATACAGTGTCAAGTAATGTGGAAAATAATATAAACGGTTTAGTCAATGATCGAAAATGATTACATTGAGAGTAGACTAATTAATTGATGTTAATTTAATTTATAATAATGAAAACTTTATCATGATATTTATGTTGTATTTTGTATGTAGGAGGTGTTAAGCAATTGCTTTAAGAGGATATCAAATAATTGATGTTAATTTAATTTATGGTAACGAACATGTCACCATAGAATTTGTGTTAAACTTTATAAAGAGTTAATATTTAGGTACTCACATTAAATAGATAATGGAGGTATTGATAGATTATAATTGTAAACTTGGCCAAAAAGGCAATAATTGGTGATAAGATGCCAAAGGGTTTATTGTAACTATGTTGTAAACAGATGAAGGGTTCTATACTAAACTATGTAATAATAAATTAAAATAAGAATGGAATAAAAATTGAATGATTGGCCATAAGCCAGTGACACATTGTACAGGAAGTCATATCAGAAATGTTAGGTAACTAAAATTGTAAAAACACTAAATGTAATATAATGAATTAGAAGAAAGCAGTAGTAGTTATTAATAACAGATAAGTGACTTAAATTACAATAAAATCATAATATATGTAATAGAAAAATTAGGCCCAAAATTAGTATTTTGTAATGAGAAGATAGTACTTGTTAGACTAAGGAGATTAAGAGGAAAAAGGTAGAAAAATGTATGTAATTTTATAACAAAGGATATGTGAAAATTTAATATGATATAATGTGACTTTAGTAAAGGAGTATTTTTTATTAAGTAAGTGCAAGAACATTTTTTTAATTATGGCCCTACGATTACAAATATTAACCAATAACAGAAGAAAGACTGGTGGTCAAGGACGACAAATTGCAAGAAATTTTCTTTATTCAATTACACTCTATTGTTATCTATGAACGAGGACAGTTCAGCTTCATGAACCGAGAAAAACCAGAAAAAATATACAGAATAAATTGCCTAGTAAATTAATAACTAATAATTAACAGAAAAAGGAAGTTTGCTAACTTTCGATGGTCACAGGAAATGCCCAAGATAGACAAACATCCGTAATAAAAGAACAACTGTTAGAAAAACAACCACATGTAATAATATTAGAAACCCCCCAAAAAGATGAAAATAAATAGGAAATGTAAAATACAATCAAATAAGAGTAAATGTAAAATATAAGATAGAAGAATTTTAGATAATATTTGACACCTGGACTCCAAGAAAAGAAGGAAATAACATCACTGAAGGAGTGCCCTCATAGAATAACGAATGACCGCTAATCGATTATTACCGGAGATAATCTAGTTAACGCGGAAAACAGTTCTGGTTATTCTAAGCTATTAATTTAATTAAATTAATAAATAAAATAATTAAAAATAAATAATTAAATAATTAAGCATCGAAATAAATAACTAAATAAATAAATTTTGTTTATTACAATTTTTTGTAACTCCGAAAATCCAACTTTTACATTTTGTTACAATAGTAACTACATAATCATCCAATATACTCACTAATATTGTACGTTATTCCTTCAGAACGGAGTTAATTATTATAATATATTACGGATAAGAACATATTATATCTTCCAATAATTTTTATTGCAAATTAACGCATACAGCAGGTGAGTTGCGACCAACAGAACAACATTACATTAACTTATTAATAAATTATATATTAACAAACAAATTGGATAAGGAAAATTCAATATCACTAGTTTACTATTTGTAACAACGTGTGTAGACAAGAGGAGGTTTTTGTGTGATGAACACTGATAATCTAAAAGAAAATTTTATTTAATAAAACTTGACAATAGGGAAACAAAGTAAATACCAACTATAATCTTTGCGTGTATACTTACGTTCTGCACAAACGTTTAGTAGCTTAACCGCAAGTTTAACAGTATAAATTCCAAATTTATGTAAACGCACAAACGAAAGCAAATTATAGGTAATAACACTTCTACTATAGGCCTAATAACAACATCATTGCTTCTACATTAAATTTCCTTCCTTCCTCCTTCTTTCCTTCCTTATACAGATAATGCATATACATTAAAAACCGACGTCCGTATACTTTATTTTAGTGAAACTAAAATTTAAAATATATAAAATCGTGTAA
Organism: Magicicada septendecula; assembly: GCA_034769895.1. Taxonomy (NCBI): domain Eukaryota; kingdom Metazoa; phylum Arthropoda; class Insecta; order Hemiptera; family Cicadidae; genus Magicicada; species Magicicada septendecula. The sequence continues at coordinate 305,961,527 of CM068367.1, read as the reverse complement.
TTTTGTACTGTCGTCTCACTAAAAAGAAAAACAAAAAAAAACATTATCTTGCTAGAGAGTTTACTCTAAAAAAATTGTTGTCCCTTCATAAACGCATTGACTACTTAAAAAAATAATCTTTTCTTGTAAAACAATTCATATTATTATAAGTTATGCATCAGTGTTATTTTCCTATAATAAGGATTGAATGGCGCGGCTCAAATAAACGTACCGCGTTACAGATTGCTCCGAAATGTACGTCAACAAATGATAAGAATTCATGCATTATGACTATATTAGAGTAGTATATTAGAGCATTATATTATGCATTATTAGAGTCATACGCTTGCCTGAAGTCCACAAAGATTTGGTACACATCAATATCACGTAGATGACCGAGGCCTAGAGGCAGACCGAGGAATAGGTGTGCAGATGTCGTTGCAGAGGACGCGAAGGACATGTGGATAAGAAATTGGTGGAGGGTTGCAGTGGATAGAGTGGATTGGAGGCGGAGATTGGTGGAGGCCAGGACCCGACTTGGGCTGTAGCGCCATAGGAGGAGGAGGGTGTACGCGAGTTAACACTTACTACACAATAGAAAGCAACTATAATATTTCTTCAGGTATGTTAACAAGTAACCTTCCTCGCATCATTAGGATTCCCTTTCTTTCCTTCCGCTCACTCAGTAGGTAATGCAGAGCCATTTATTATGGTAATAATATGAGTATTTTTTCGCTTTCCTCTTTCTCGAATTCATTTCTCTAAAGCATAAATCATAATTTCTTAACTATGCAGGCTTTACGCAGACGACGAATCTCATAAATCGTATCGCATCTTCCCATGTAAATTTCCTCACTTCCAGTACTATTGTCTAATGACTGAAAGAGCTACTATTCAATACATACAAACTAGAATTTACGTTTAACTTAAACGTAATATTACGTAGCTGATACCAGTTACGTTTCATAATAAACGTAGTTAGTTTCATAATGATGAAGGGAATATTACATATATCTCAAATTGTTTGCTTTCTTTAATGTTTTCCAATGGAATGCACAAATTCTCGATATTAAAAATTACAACATAAGTAAAATATAATTTTGAAAAATATCAAAAATCCACTAACTTTTGATTAGGTGTATCAACTTAATACTAATTTCGCCTTTCCAAATGGAGAGCTAGTATTGATATCTTTTCATTTGCAACAGTAAAACACACTGTTTTGTAACGTTTTAAAACACACTGGTACCAGCAATATTCGGCAACGTAAAATAATTTAAGAGGAAACAAACGTTATACATAAAGTTCGTACGGTTTTTGTTATAAATAAAAGTTATAAAATTCTTACACTGTTCAATGACAAAGAATTAATTTTCGTTGTGCTGTAGATAATGTTGGTTAACATTTTATTTGATTTCCATCAAAACAGTGTACTATAAATATAAGCATTGCTAACTTCAATAAAATCTTTCTTCAACCAAACGCTATCCTTTTAAATACGTTCATATAAAAGTTTTTAATTTGTTTAACATCTATTTCATGATTGTTTGACAAACGTCCTCACCTGTCACCTGCCACCTTTGGCCTTCTTACATTTTTATGCTTTTAATAGTCATATGATACGAAATATTTCATTTTTTTAGATTATTATAAAAACTTGTTACTTTCTAAGAAACGATATTCCTAAATACTTTATAACCTTACATATAATTTCAATAAAAAAATTGGAATACAAGATTTTTTTCATTTATGGAAAGGTTATATGTGGCCAGGAAAATGAGGACATACCAATCTACGGAAACTGTTATAACTTTATATTCAAATCAAAGTTTCAACTTATTTAGAGTAACAGTGTTACAAACTACTGCATATGGTAATCTCTTTTATATTACAAGATATAACACAAGAATTAGAGTTTTCCCATCTTGTTTGTTGTACTTTTCAAATACCCTAGAAACATAGCATATTCTCTGTTAGAAATTACATGTATACAAAATTTATATGTATTAAATCGCTTTTCGTAAACACAATTCCTAGAAATCAAACTCGATTAAACAAACTGAGAAAGTTTAGTAGTAAAACGTATAGTACAGTCTTACATACTGTAATGCTACAAGATCTGTCTGCCTAATAGTAGAAAATAATATGCCTGCATTCTTGAGATTTGTAGAAAAAATCCAATCCAACTAGTGATTTATTCCAGCAACGTCGCTGCACAGAGCATTCACTAACAGAATTCAATTCTGTAGCTGTCACGTGTCAGACAGTTGCCAGTAGGTAACATGAAGAATTTGACATTTTCATCAATAGCATCTAAAACTATTTACATTTTTACTGTATATTCGGTTGGAAACAGTTTTGTACTTATGTAACAAACTGCAAATATTTTTCCTCTATTAAAGATAAAACTTAAAGTTTTTATTACTTATCAAACAACAATGTAATATATTAACCTCAATTCAACTTGGATTTATTGCACGTTTGATGTACGCTGAATTTTACAATGACTGTACGCTGGAGAGAATGCAATTGCTTACATAAATGTAAAATGCACAACAATCGTGTCCAAAATATTATTCAAAAACCAAATGAAAAAAAATTAATTACAATATTTTGTGAAAACTTAATCTTAGTGTTAAATCAAATTTATGTCATGTTACTGGAATTGACAAATATTTACTCTTTTCTTTTAAACATAGAAGAAAAACGACTGACAATATATCTAACAAGGTCGCTGACTGTTGTGACGACTTTGGCGTTAGCTAAAGGAAACATAGATTTACATAACGCGTCTTGTACGCAATCAGGTGTAAGCTGATATCAATCACGATACTGTAGTCTGTGCCAAACCGAGCAAGAAAAATGTTTGACAAAGAGCAGACAAGGTACGTAAGTTTTAATAGTAGTGTATCAAAACACGACTCACTCGAGCGGCAATGTTTCTTTCAAGCTGAATATACATGATTGTATATGTCGTATAACCTATAAACTCATTCCATCGTTAGCCGTAACACTTCGAGCAGAATTGTTTATGAATATAGTTCGAAAACGTCTACTATGGTTTTTTACATATCTCAACTTCTTAATTCAGTTTTTTATAGGCTCTAAACCATGTTATTCAATACCGTCCTAGGAAAAACGATTGTATTGTCTTTCAGGCAAATAATATTTTAGAGTTTATTGTCTCAATCGACGTTTATATTGTTTTACTTCTATTACATAAACTACATGAATTCTTTTTCATATTTTTTTCTTCTTTTCTTTATCTCATTCTTCATCACCGCCTTCTTCTTCTTCTTCTTCTTCTTCTTCTTCTTCTTCTTCTTCTTCTTCTTCTTCTTCTTCTTCTTCTTCTTCTTCGCCTCCTCCTCCTCCTCCTCCTCCTCCTCCTCCTCCTCCTTTATGCACAATTTCTCGTCTGATTTCAAATGCTATCTTTCCTTTTGTATTCAGATTTTCTGATTGTTTTCTTCCCCCGTGCTTGTATTTCAGTTTCGTATGTGGTATAAGATTCATTGTCATTTTTGCTTTCCACCTTCGCAAACCTATTCTTATGTAATTCTTAATACTATCCAAAATATTTTCCCAACTTACCCCTTACGTCTATGTTTCTTATTGTCCAATGTAATTCTGCCTCCCTTAACAATGCAAGTTCTAAATTTGTGACACTTCAGTGACACTTCCCAGTTTGCTGCTTAGTTTTCAACCTTCACAGGCGTATAGTAAAACCGGTTCGGATCTAGACCTACATAAATTGATTTTTTATAGGATATTTTTATAAAATTGATTGATCACTATTAAAAAAAGTGATTTCTCAAATAATTATCTTGTCCAGCAATTTTTGTATCAGCCGCTTTTTACATTAAATGGGTTGTCGTGAAGATTAATATCCGACACCTGTTTCTCCAAACGCCATAACCTATCGTTATACTGTAATCACATGAATCAAGAATATGGTTTTATTATATTCGGCCGATAAGATATGTAGATTGTACAGGGCTAACTGATGTACATTTCCTATACGCATCCGAATCTACTAACATACGTATAGTGAGTTGGTAAGGTAAGATCCCGTTCCAACAGACCATATAGCCTAAAACTTGTGTAAAGTCGTTAGCGCGCGGCAAACATGTTTTACAACTACCAACGCCGGTTTTCAGAATTGTTAACAAGACTTTCGATTTCTTTTCCATATAACTTACTGTATATTTATGAATAGTTACTAATCACATTAGTATCTTCCATAATAAACAGAAACGTCTTACCACTCTACTATAAGCGAATAAACATTCACTGATATTTATTGATTTAGAAAACACTGATGTTAACAATGTCATTCATAATCGCTGACTGAGTTTAGCGTTGCACTTTACAGCTCGGATGTAAAATGTTTCAAGTCACAGGAATTTTTTATATACGGGGTATGTTCAAAAGAGATCTTACGTTTGTAATAAAAACTTTATTAATGTAATTATAATTCTATTAAGACAATTACAATTCTCGTCAAAGTAGTCCTCTCTGCAATCAATACATTTTGACATGGAATCCATAGGTATGTAATGTCTTACTCGCACGTTTCGCGAAAATCGACCGTTATGTTTCAAATGTACTTTCGGCATACCACTATCTCACGAACCGCTCAACCAATCCCAGCAAACCAGGTGTCAGGTGATCGAGTCACTCGGCCCCCTTCCAACAATAATACTGAGAATTTTGACAACTGACTTCAGTCGCCTCTAGGCTTTGTCTGCGTGAGGGTGTTTTTGCGCCGAAAATTTCTAAATTGCTCCACTAAAACTTAAATATCTCGGGAACTACAAGTCCGATCGCAAAAATACAAAGTGCGTTATGATTCTCAGAACTAAATCTCTCCAATAACACCAATTCCGAGTACCAGAAGCACTCACAGAAAATAATAACAACATTTGAACTCAAAAATTTGAAATGCCTCGACCTAAAAATCGCGATAAAACTCGAACCAAAAATTTCAAACCGACAACCGGCAAATCCTATGCAGAGCGTCAACAGGCCTATCGTTTGAGACTAAAATCAAAGATATCGGCCGAGAGCTTAGAAAATGGCAACCATTTGAAGATTGACGAAACCCCGTGAGCGCCCAAGCGGCCCGCATCTCCGATACTGGGTCATCCGGCGTACCCCCAAAGCGACTCAGATCGAGCGTACGGCTAGCTAGCAAGAAAACAGACGATGAGAACATTAATAACTTTGAAAATTCTGAAAATTCTGAATAAATAAAATACATTGAAACTTATGTAGCTGTTTATTTAACCAACCCTTCATTCCTTCCCAAAGCACAAGTCTGCCCATGATTCCATGTCTACCGGTAGTCCCACGACTACCAGGTTTAAATTTTTCCCAACGTTTCTTCCGTTTTTGGAATGTTCCCTAAGACGTTAGGTCTTACTAAGTGTGCATTTGAATATTTTGTTTATTATGTTTAATTAATCTGTCTTTAAAAATAATTATTCCTTTGTCAACAGTTTTAAGCTACGGTTATCATCAGAAGAATGATGTAAAATAAATCGGTAAACAAATATGAAATAAATTGTTATAACATCCGTTTATATATATATGTGTGTGTGTGCGCGCGCGCGCGCGCGTGTGTGTGTGTGTGCGTGTTTTACATATATAAAAATGGAATGTATAATTTGGTAGTTACATAGAAGTATATATTACTTGATTAAATTAATTATTATAAAAATGTTCAAATGTTTTAGTATTACTCGTAATTTGTATGTGATATTTACTTGCGTGGATAACATGTGTACTGATAAAATTTCGGGCGTCTGACAAGTAGGCTAAGCGATACTGTTTCGGTTAACTCCTGAAATACTTACACCAGTGGTTTTCCTTCGATAATTAAGCGAGAAAAGTTTCGTCCAAAACCTGTCAGCAAACTAGCTATTACGTAATTCTTATTTAGAGAAAATGCGCTTAACATTTCACTACTTACAGAGCATTAGGTATCCCAAGTAGAATTCCAACTATAATAATTTCACACTATGAATTTTAGAATTGAATTGATAATTTGGAGTATCTGGTATGACGACTGGAAAAGAGAAATATGAGTTCCTTAAAGAAACATGGAATCTAGGATTTAGGCTTAGAGTTATTTGGTCAAATTCATTGTTTTTTCGTCAAAAATATGTTCTTCAAAGCATAAAACATAGTTGTAATAGTGAGATAACTTTAAATAAGATTAAATTAAAGTAACTTATATTTATAATATTCACACAACTTGCAATTTAAAAATAAATACAAACTTTGTTTTCTTTTTTCCAAAAGGTGCTTATTAATTACCATAAATTTCAAATTTACATCAGCTTCATAAAAGATAATTTTAGCTGTCGCTACTTTTGTTTACTTCAAATTTACATAATTTTTTCAAAAATTTCCATTATTTTTGAAGTTCAGTTTCCATACGTGGGTCATCTGTTAAAATAAAATGAATGATGGATAGAGGTAAGCAGAGAGGGTACCTCAGGTAATAAAAATTTAATAAGTGAATCCATGAACAAGAACATTTATAATGTTATCATAAGGAATTCTATTTAAAATTTTGAGTTTCTGACTTATTCAAAAAATAAAAAACCTGACGCGTTACTAAATTACACTAACTTTTTTTTAACTCGATTGAAGTAATTTTAAATCATCTTTCTAGTACCACGCAGATTAAAATAAATAATTATACTGCGAAAAAATGTTCTTACAATTAAATGATTGTTTTGCTGATAGTTAAATTTGTTACCAATAACAGTTATCAATAACAATACATAAGTGTTTTTGTCTTGAGACAGACCTACTTTACATGTATAGGCCTATGTTTACAAATAAGAATACATCTATAATAAATGAATTTCTCTTTTAATTTTAGTTTTATTTTCCAATTGTACAATGTTTCTGTTTCATAAATACGTTGTACTGAATAACGTTTTCAAAACGTAACTGTTTTTGTCTTGAAGTAGGTCTACTGCAAATTTATATGTTTACAAATTAAAATAAGTTTGACAAGTGCATTGTGTTTCACCAAAAATGTATTTATGGTTTTGTTTCCCTATTATCCGACATTGTCAGTTATCCGACGTTCACGCGGCCCATTTATGTCGGATAACTGAAACTGTAATATTAGGCCTACTGTATGTGATAGTACATATGTAAAGTTATTTTTGAAAAAAATGTTATAACTAAGTAAACACAATTGTTACTTAAATTCTTACCTACACGAAGCATTCTAGTCAGAGAGCAAACCAGAAATTATTTAATATCACAATTTTAAGGTTAAAATTACGTTACTTATTACATTTCTTGGAGCTTACATTTAAACAAGCGACATGAAATGCAATTATAGCATACCTTAATTAGGACTGAAAGTAGTGTCATTTCATATTTTATCTAAAAATAATATCCATTGCGTATTATAAAATTAATTTTATACTGTAATATAATTGACAAGACTGCTGGATATATCAGATCACGGAAATATAGCTTATATTTTGGCTACTGACTTAAAAAAAACACCGAATTGCCTTGTAAACAATTCGTTTTATTAAACACCTACAATTTATCTACAGTGCGTTGTTTCCTATGTCATTCAGACTACAGGTTTTCTATAAAGAACATGTTAAAAAGGAGGAAGTCCGTCTATGATTATCGTATAGTATACTGCTAAATAGTGATTCACTGTGAAACAATTAATAAGACAATTCAAAGTTTGACAGATATACGCTTACCTTGATATAACAAATACTTTAAATTTTCTCTAAACTGTGATAATTACTAAGCCGAAGTAAAATAATGTACTCGTAGCTGTATACTCAATCGTGCCTATTTTATTATAGTTGTTTATAATTATTTCAACATAACTGTTTATATTATAATAACTTAACTTACTACAGAGCATTACAGTTTATATTTGAAAGAAAAAAAAGAAAAAAGATAACTTAACATACGACAGAGCATTACAGTTAACATTTAAAAGAAAGAAAATAGAAAAGATACTACATGAAACAATCATACTATAACTACAACGTATCGGAGATAAGAAACAAGAAAACAAAGACCTAACGAATATTTTTGGAACGATGGCTGCATGAAAGTCTGAAGTATGGTAACAAATTTCTCACATAAAACACATTTGTTTTTGAAATTCTATTTATTTCCATCCTAATATGCATTCTCAAGCAAAATATCGGTATGGAGAACCATACATGACTTCCATGTTCTAAGATTTATATTTAAAATCATATTGGAAATGAAATATTACCATAGAAACTACTTCTTTCTACTTATTGCTTCAGTCTTAACCACGGTACTGTGGTCATTAACGTATACCACCTGACGTTTTCGCACTCGATTTTCACTGATGATGGCAGTCGATGGACTGCCAAAAAGTCTGGTTTTGCAGAAAACATTGGACTACGGCTAAACAGCCCGGGAAGGAATTTTAACAAAGAACTACTTCTTTGGTGCCGATAACGTAGTACACATATAAAAAATTCTCCCCTCCCCAATCAACTATAATTTTCATTAATAGAAAATTACCCCCACCCCGTTCACCTAACCTCTTCATTTATAGATATTTCATCTACGTTTCTACAGTGGATTATTATGAGCTTCTTATTAGGATACATTATTTATCAAAATTAAGTACTTTACTCTTGTTAAAACATAAAACGTTGCAGGTAAACTACACCTTTCTCTTAACCGATCTTCACCAAAATCAATAGACCTTCAGTCCTCTACAATTCAGGGATGCATGCAAAAAAATATTAGATTGTGTTTGAATATGGGACAGTTATCGTTCGTCATATAAACAATTACCCTTGTTAAAACATAAAACGTTGCAGGTAAACTACCCCTCTCCATTAACCGATCTTCACCAAAAACAACAGATCTTGCGAACTCTACAATTCAGGGGTGTATGCAGAACATTATGTGATTCTGTTTGAATTTGCGAGAGTTCTCTTTCGCAAAAAAAAAAAATTACCCTTCTTAAAACATAAAATGTTGCTGGTAAACTACCCCTTTCCCTTAACCGATTTCAACAAAATCAACAGACCTTGAGTTCTCTTTAATTCAAAAAGGTATGCAAAAACGTAGTCGATTCTGTTTGAATTTGCGGCAGTTATCGTTCGTCATATAAAAAATTACCCTTGTTAAAACATAAAATGTTGCCGGTAAACTACCCCTTTCCCTTAACCGATCATCACCAAAACCAATATGACTTGAGAACTCTACAGTTCAGGGCTGATGCAAAACATTATTTGATTCTGTTTGAATTTGCGGCTGTTATCGTTTGCCATAGAAAAAATTACAACCAATAATAAAACGTTGCCGGTAAACTACCCCTTTCCCTTAACCGATCATCACCAAAACCAAAATGACTTGAGAACTCTACAGTTCAGGGCTGAATGCAAAACATTATTTGATTCTGTTTGAATTTGCGGCTGTTATCGTTTGCCATAGAAAAAATTACCACCAATAATAAAACGTTGCCGGTAAACTACCCCTTCCCCTTAACCGATCTTCACCAAAACCAGTAGGTCTTGAGAACTCTATATATCAGGGCGGTATGCAAAAGAGTAGTTGAATCTGTTTGAATTTGCGGCTGTTATCGTTTGCCATAAAAAAAATTACACTTGTTTAAAAAAAAAACCGTTGCCGGTAAACTACCCCTTTCCCATTAACCGATTTTCACCAAAATCAATAGGTCTTGAGAACTCTAAAATTTAGTGCTGTATGCAAATACTCATTTGATTCTGTTTGAATTTGCGGCTGTTATCGTTTGCCATATAAAATACCCTTGTTAAAACATAAAACGTTGACGGTAAACTACCCCTTTCCCTTAACCGATCTTCACCAAAATCGAAAGCCGCTGAGAGCTCTACAATTCAGGGACGTATGCAAAAACTTATTTGATTCTGTTTGAATTTGCGGCTGTTATCGTTTGCCATAGAAAATACCCTTTTAAAAAAACGTTGCAGGTAAACTACCCCTTTCCCTTAACCGATCTTCACCAAAAACAACAAATCTTGAGAACTCCACAATTTAGGGCTGTATGCAAATAATCTTTTGATTCTGTTTGAATTTGCGGCTGTTATCGTTTGCCATAGGAAATACCCTTGTTAAAACATAAAACGTTACAGGTAAACTACCCCTTTCCCTTAACCGATCTTCACCAAAATCAACAGATCTTGAGACCTCTACAATTCAGGGCTGTATGCGAAACATTATTTGATTCTGTTTGAATTTGCGGCTGTTATCGTTTGCCAAACAAACAAAATTACCCTTGCTAAAAAAAAACCGTTGCAGGTAAACTACCCCTTTCCCTCAACCGATCTTCACCAAAAACAACAGATCTTGAGCACTCTGCAAATGAGGGCTGTATGCAAAACATTATTTGATTCTGTATGAATTTGCGGCAGTTATCGTTTGCCATAGAAAAAAAATCTACAGACACACACACAGACAGACAGACAGACACACACACAGACACTTTTCGGAAAACGACTTTTTTTCATGTTTTGAGTGTAGTAGAATCAGAATCTGCAATAATCTCGAACACGATTTTTTTTGCCATCACCATACTTCCATTCCTTAAGGAATATGGAAGTAAACAAGTGGAGTGTCCAAGTTGCAACATCTATATACTCATGGAATTAGGAAGAATATTATGTCAATGGACAGAATAGAAACATATAGCTTATATAGTGTGGCCACATAATGAGATTATCACAGAACAGATAACCAAAACAGACAATAATTACTGTTTTAATAAGACATCTCACATATAAGATGATCCTAGATTTTTGAAGGTGTTTTACAGGAATAAACAGTACATAACTGAGAAAAAAATACATAAATGAAAAAATTATAATTTTATTGCCTGGCAACAAAATTATTTTATTTTTAACAATTACCATTGTTTCAAAAAGTTAAAAAAAATTTTTAAGTACTTTACTCTTGTTAAAACGTAAAAGGTTGCTGGTAAACTACCCCTTCCCCTTAACCGATCTTCACCAAAATCGAAAGTCCTTGAGACCTCTATAATTCAGGGACGTATGCAAAATATTATTTGATTCTGTTTGAATTTGCGGCTGTTATCGTTTGCCATAGAAAATACGCTTGATACAAAACGTTGCCGGTAAACTACCCCTTCCCCTCAACCGATCTTCACCAAAAACAATAGGTCTTGAGTACTCTACAAATCAGGGCTGTATGCAGAAAATTATTTGATTCTGTTTGAACTTGCGGCTGTTATCGTTTGCCATAGAAAATACCCTTGTTAAAAAAACGTTGTTGGTAAACTACCCCTTTCCCTTAACCGATCTTCACCAAAAACAATAGAACTTGAGAACTCTACAATTTAGGGCTGTATGCAAATAATCTTTTGATTCTGTTTGAATTTGCGGCTGTTATCGTTTGCCATAGGAAATACCCTTGTTAAAACATAAACCTTACAGGTAAACTACCCCTTTCCCTTAACCGATCTTCACCAAAAACAATAGGTCTTGAGAACTCTACAATTTAGGGCTGTATGCGAAAAATTATTTGATTCTGTTTGAATTGGCGGCTGTTATCGTTTGCCAAAAAAAAATTTCCCTTGTTAAAAAAAAACCGTTGCTGGTAAACTACCCCTTTCCCTCAACCGATCTTCACCAAAAACAATAGGTCGTGAGTACTCCACAAATCAGGGCCATATGCAAAAAATTATTTGATTCTGTTTGAATTTGCGGCAGTTATCGTTTGCCATAGAAAAAAAATCTACAGACAGACACCCACACAGACAGACACACAGACACACACACACACAGACACTTTTCGGAAAACGACTTTTTTTCATGTTTGAAGTGTAGTAGAATCAGAATCTGCAATAATCTCGAACACGATTTTTTTGCCATCACCATACTTCCATTCCTTAAGGTATATGGAAGTAAAATTACACTTGTTTAAAAAAAAACCGTTTCCGGTAAACTACCCCTTTCCCTTCACCGATCATCACCAAAATCAACAGGTCTTGAGTACTCTAGAAATCAGGGATACATGCAAAAGATTATTTGATTCTGTTTGAATTTACGACTCTTATCGTTTGCCATATAAAATACCCTTTTAAAACATAAAACGTTGTTGGTAAACTACCCCTTTCCCTTAACCGATCTTCACCTAAAACAATAGGTCTTTAGTACTCAACAAAATAGGGTTGTATGCAAAACATTATTTGATTCTGTTTGAATTTGCGGCTCTTATCTTTTGCCATAGGAAATACCCTTTTAAAACATAAAACGTTGCAGGTAAACTACCCCTTTCCCTTAACCGATCTTCACCAACACCAATAGGTATTGAGAACTCTACAATACAGGGCTGTATGAAAAACATCATTTGATTCTGTTTGAATTTGCGGCTGTTATCGTTTGCCACGTAAAATACCCTTGTTAAAACATAAAACATTGCTGGTAAACTATCCCTTTCCCTTAACCGATCTTCACCAACACCAATAGGTATTGAGAACTCTACAATACAGGGCTGTATGCAAAACATCATTTCATTCTGTTTGAATTTGCGGCTCTTATCGTTTGCCATAGAAAATACCCTTTTAAAACATAAAACTTTGCAGGTACCCCTTTCCCTTAACCGATCTTCACCAAAAACGACAGGTCTTGAGAACTCTACAATTCAGGGCTGTATGCAAAATATTATATGATTCTGTTTGAATTTGCGGCTGTTATCGTTTTACATACAAAATACCCTTTTAAAACATGAAACGTTGCTGGTAAACTACCCCTTTCCCTTAACCGATCTTTACCAAAATCGACAGAACTTGAGAACTCTATAATTTAGGGCTGTATGCGAAACATTATTTGATTATGTTTGAATTTGCGGCTGTTATCGTTTGCCAAACAAACAAAATTATCCTTGATAAAAAAAAACCGTTGCTGGTAAAATACCCCTTTCCCTCAACCGATCTTCACCAAAAACAATAGGTCGTGAATACTCTGGAAATCAGGGCTATATGCAAAAAATTATTTGATTCTGTTTGAATATGCGGCTGTTATCGTTTGCCATAGAAAAAAAATCTAGAGACACACAGACACACTGATAGACACACAGACACACACACAGACACTTTTCGAAAAACGACTTTTTTCATGTTTTGAGTGTAGTACAATCAGAATCTGCAATAATCTCGAACAAGATTTTTTTTTGCCATCACCATACTTCCATTTCCTTAAGGAACATGGAAGTAAAATTGCTCCTGTCACATATGGTGTAGGAAATACAACGATGGCGACTGGAAAAACAAACTGGAGAGAATACAATGTTGTTTTCATGAAATGAAATATACGCACAGAGGAATATTTGATAGAACCAGCCATGAAAGTACAATTAGAAATAACAGGGAATACACACGCTGGAGTAAGGGAGATTAGTCTTACGTAAAGAACAATAAAAATTCTATTACTACGACTCTCTTGTATTGAATAATTTATTGTGCTGAGGAATATGTCCTGAATATGAACGACTGGATTGCGTAATCATATCTCTGTATAGCTTCATTGTCGTAACGTAATATTGTTACAAGGAATTTACCTGTATACAATTTATTGAGTTATATAAAAATACAAAATGTTTAGCTCAATTACGAAATTATAAGTATCTTAATATCTAAGAAAACCCATTTCCTATAAATATTAAACGCTAAAAAGCCTACCTAAGCATCTTTAATTATTCTTATACATGTAGATCATTCTCCTCAATAAAAATGTGTTGCGTTTAATTCTACGTTACCTACAATAAATAATGTACCTTTAAATGAATTAGCAAATAAAAAAAATATATATGATAGTGAAATAGAAAGTAGATTAAAATCGCCTGTTTAATCGTAGGCCAAATTAAAAATCGTTTAAAAACTAGATTTATTCAACATCGGAACTCATTTATAAAACCAGAAATTTATAAATCAAATTTAGGTAATTTAACTACACATTCAATTAAAGATAGTCGTACTTTCCCAAATTTAAATAACTTAACTTTATTAAAATGTATTTCCAAAGTCCTAAAATAAACCTTAGGAAAAATATGAAATTTGTAAAAAACAAAACAAATAATAAATTAATAGATGAACAAGTACAAATTTATACGAAATATTTGAACATTTTTAGAATTATTAATTTAATCAAAGAATATACTGTATACTTCTATAACTACCAAATTATATATTCCATTTTTTATATATGTAAAGCATAATTACACACATAAACACACACACACACACACAAACACACACATATGTATGTATGCACATATAACGGATGTTATAATAATTAATTTTGTATTTATTTAAAGTTTAATTAACGATATATTACTCTTATGATGGTAACAGTAACTTAAAACTGTCGACAATAACAGATATTATTGTTTAAGAACGATTAATTAAACAAAATATTCAAATGTACAATTACTAAAGCATAACGTCTGACAAAATTTGTGTTGTTTACTATAATTTTTTGCAGTATGTAAACCCCGTATTTGAGATTCTCCAAGATACCTGAAAAATAAGCGAGTAGGTTGTTTGTTAATTTTTTAATTTCACCTCAATTTTCTTCTTCTATGTCTTTGTCTTTCTAAGATTACAGTAAGTCATTTACAATTTCGTAGTTGGTTAAGCTGCGATTAAAATTTGTTTACGCGTAAACACTGGTGTAATGTATTCGTGGATATTTCGATTTATTAAATGTAGACTATATAAAGCATTCACGTTTCGTGGTATGCACGCAATTTCTTCTCTGTCTGCACATATCTTCTGTAATCTACACCATACACCCTATTGATTATCGAAGTTTGTTTCTAAATTTGTCTAAACTATCAGTGATACTGCTCCCCTCCTTTGTATCGCACACTTCTGTAATCAATTTATTATAGATTCGTCTACATCACTACACAAGAAAGCTTTTAACCGTTTCCTACATTCACATTTCTGTTTGTCTTCTCACCCCGTGATTTACCATCTCACACAAAATTTTCAAACGGAACATAAAAAATGAAAACTTTTGAAGACATGGATAAGCAATATATTTTTTTATTAAACGGAAATGTTCATTTATTACTTATTGAAAATTGGAATCTATAATTCCTATATTAATTTAATTCATTTCTTTTGAGAAACAAGCGGAGTGTAAGTTGAGTTGACTGTAATTAGTTCGTTTTAATAAACAACCGTTTTTGTGTTCCAGTTGTTAAGGTGGACACTTGTTTATGACTACTCAACAAATCTTAAAATATATATACGTCCATTTACGTTGAAAATTAAAACAAGTTTATTATTACCAGAAAGGAAACTACGTTAATTATAAGGTTTAATTTACGTTTTAAAGTATCTAAGTTAAGGAATGTCCAATACAATTAATGTAACTACGTATTGTCGTCAATATCCATTAAAAACATTAAAAATCTCATAATATTAAACTGGACCTGAATCTGAGTATGAACTGGACCTCCATACAGTGCGCACTGTACAATGTGGAAAGGCCCAAGTTTGTAGTGTAAATTATGTGTATGTGTGTCATTGTGTCATTAATTTTTAACGTTTGACGACGGAAGAGTGATTTTCCTCTGAAGATGAAACATTAGGTTTTGAAACGCGTCAGGACAAAATAAGGAGAAGTCGCAAGACGTTTAATAAGGTAATTTTTAATATTAAACGTTTTTTATTGTGTAAGAAAAAATAAAATATTCCTTTTGGACTAAAATTTTGTGGTTTTTGATTTATACGTTATTAATTCCTTTTATAATTAAGTTAATCAATCAAAAAAAAATAAATTTAAATAGCGCACCTAAGACGCCAAAATCTGATGTTTTTCGTCTAACATCGGTACCGACCCGAAAAGTTACTGGAATTAAAGGTATGTTCGTTTTTGTAATGTAGTTGTAGGGCCCAGTAGTGTATCTGTATTTTTACAACACTAATTTTCTCATTAACATTTCAGCACAGTTACTGCAATGGACAGGGAAAGAGGATATCGTTCAAATAATTTGGTAGGTCGACACACTCGAAGGATTATTGCAGCCTAGGTTTCCTATCCCTACATTACTATCTATTGCTACAGCTGGATTTTTACGGTCACTTCATAGAGTATGCATCTTAAACGACATGTAAATGTCAGCTAAAAGTCAATAGAAAGTAATAAAGGTAAATTAATTCAACGTTTGCCCAGTAGAACTGACGCAATAATAGATTACGTATATCTTCAGCTGTTTTAAGCGTTTGTATCTGACTGTGTTATTTCATTATTTAAATAAATATTCAATGTCTTTTGTTGTATAATTTAGGGGTACAATGTAAGTTGGAGTTGGGAACAAACGTATGAAAGACAAATGTTGATTTATGTATACACGCAATCGCGCGCATGTGTGTGTACTCAGAGTTGTTGGCGGATGAGTCCTTTTATATTTAAACCGTGAATGTTGATTTAATTCCATTAAATTTTCTTAAAACGTGTAGCCTATACGTACACAGGCTGTAATGCAACATAGATTGAACAGAATTTTCCCCGTGATCATACGTGTGTCGAACATTTGCTAGAAAGAGGCGCGCGACGAATCGTGTCTGTTGGTTTTTTGCAAACACGAAGGGATTGTTATGCGCATGTGCACAAGTTCAGAACGCTTGTCATTCGCAGAGCGTGTATGGCAAAGAAGGAGTAGTCCGAAGATAAAATGTTGACTCTCGTAGAGGTATACAAATTAGTTTCGGTATTAAAAACCGTCACGTGTGTGAGTTATTATAAAGAACAGGCTACCATGTAATGAGTTGACCGGATAATAAAAAGTATTGTTAAGCAGAATAGACGTAATGACTAAATATTTAAATGCAAAAACTTAATCATTCGCGGTTGGTGTCTATACAATTGCTGTGGCGTGGCGTCCACGTAACCGCTGTTGCCGGTGGTAAAAGTACAGGAAATTAAAGAAAATTAATGATGTCACACATTAAACACTGTAGTTATTGAATAGTTTGAAATGTAAACGACATTAGGGAAACTTGAAGAAAAGCATAGCGTTGCTTTTGAACTGATGGCACGGCATTTAATATTGTGTTACCTGCCCAAACATCGGCAACCTTTGTTTACGGTCGTTGATGTTACTGTTGACAAGGGGGGAGGGGCCACACTCGTCCGTCCAATGTGTTCCCGCTGTATAAACCGGCAAAACGCTGTTACCAGCTTGTTCATTTTAGGAACTATAGTGTACCAGTTACTGCGCACCAATTTATATTTTGTTCTTTTAGTTGTTTGTTTCTCTGGTTTTCTTCGATTATTTGTATTATAATTTATTCTGTGTAAGTACAATGGAGTCGGATTCCGTTGAACCGGGACTCTCTTCTTCTGCTAGCTAAAGTTAGAAAATACACTAAAAACGTTTTCGCTGTAAATTTAATACTAAAAGGAATATTTGATACTAGAAAAAACATGAATTACGCTAGGTTTCAGACCCAAATCAACCGGCAACACCTGTTATGTACCCACAACACGCCACTGCAATTAAGACTTGCCGGATTGCTAGACTATGTCCAAGGCTTCCGTTTGAGATATCAAACGTTTCGGCTGTAACCACGACAGCCATCTTCAGTGTCGAAGGAGGGGCGAAAACTTAGCTCTTCGCGTAGGACTAGTATCTATACATAAATCAAAATTATTATAGGACAGTTCTAAATCAACTGTTGCAGTGTCACGTTCTCCTTACAGTACCAAACAGTGAGTGTTCCATGGCATCTGCCGTCAAGGTAAACAATGTTTTGAAGAGCGTACGGTTACGACGGTCGCAACTGTTGCAGTGTCACGTTCTCCTTCCAGTACCAAACAGTGAGTGTTCCATGGCATCTGCCGTAAAGGTAAACAATGTTTTGAAGAGCGTACTGTCACGACGGTCGCAAGTGTTGCAGTGTCACGTTCTCCTTGCAGTACCAAACAGTGAGTGTTCCATGGCATCTGCCGTAAAGGTAAACAATGTTTTGAAGAGCGTACTGTTCCGACGGTCGCAACTGTTGCAGTGTCACGTTCTCCTTGCAGTACCAAACAGTGAGTGTTCCATGGCATCTGCGGTAAAGGTAAACAATGTTTTGAAGAGCGTACTGTTTTGACGGTCGCAACTGTTGCAGTGTCACGTTCTCCTTGCAGTACCAAACAGTGAGTGTTCCATGGCATCTGCGGTAAAGTTAAACAATGTTTTGAAGAGCGTACTGTTTCGACGGTCGCAACTGTTGCAGTGTCACGTTCTCCTTGCAGTACCAAACATTGAGTGTTCCATGCCATCTGCGGTAAAGGTAAACAATGTTTTGAAGAGCGTACTGTTCCGACGGTAGCAACTGTTGCAGTGTCACGTTCTCCTTGCAGTACCAAACAGTGAGTGTTCCATGGCATCTGCGGTAAAGGTAAACAATGTTTTGAAGATCGTACTGTCACGTCGGTCGCACGTATCGTTGTGTCTAAACTGTGAAAAATAATGCTTGAACATAGAGAATGTACTACTTTAATCATTTTATAGTTTAAATAAACGAAGACACTAGACAAACGTATATACAACAATTCTTCCAGCTTACGATCGTCCAGTACACGCTGATGTAACACACAATATACGCCTCTCATTTAACACTGTCTCAATAAATTACAGATGTAAGCACAAGTCACCAGTTACAGATGTCCGCATACAACAACTTGTAATTATTATAAAAATAACCACATTGTTAACTAAGTTCATGGCACTGAACAAAGTTAGATACATATGTTTTATTTTTTAAATTCGATGGCCGGTTATTCTTGACTGCGCGCCTGTTTTTAGAGCTGCACATATATATTAAGGCACATGTGTTAATACTCATTATCAATATTAGATTTATTGAGAATTGTACAGTTACAGGCATTTAGCCATGCTTTTGTTAACAAAAGTTTGTCTGTTAATTGTCTGGTAATTATTTTAGCTAATTTACAGTACAATCACCTATTAATAAAAGCCTAAACTAGCTAGTCCTCAAGATTCTTCTATGTGAGACTTAAGGCAATAAATAAACTTATTTGTAAAAAAATTATTTGTTGCTTGTGTACGAAACAATAAAAGTTTATTCTTTCAGTTACTTTTGTTTTAGAATGAAAATAAACAATTCTTAAAAATTTATAATCATCACCACTCCAAGAACTAGGCCTTAGACCTGTTCCGGAACCCATCTGCTCCTCGGTCTACCGACATATCTCTTGCCAGTTGGGTGATAAACCAAGGCAGCCACAGGTAGACGGATATTAGGCATGCGATTCAAGTATTTACACCATCTCCTTCTGTGGTCTTCAATCTTCTGCTACAATGATAAAATGTTTAAATCGCGTCTAACATCTTCGTTCTTTCTCCTATCCAAGAGAGCCCAACGTTGCTTCCCTCTTAGAAATTTAATTTCGGCTGCCTCAATCCTCTGCACTTCCCGTTTACCAAGACTTCATGTCTCACGACCATACAGGAATGTGGGGACAGCTAATTTTTATAAAATTTCATTCGGGTCTCTTCCATGTTTTATTTTTCGGTACCTATGAATCGTTCCAAAGATGCGTCTAAATTTTGTTAGCTTACTATCCCAGTCAATATCAGTTTCATATGAGATATCTTAAAAATGTATGTAAGGACAATAAGAAGAACACCAAATTCACATTTAAGTTGGAAAGAGGTTTTTGCTTCGAAATTAGTAAACAAAAGACCTAGTTTGGCTAAAGACCTTTCTTAGCCAAATATTGAGTATCTTTTTTAGGAAATTCCTCTGAATTAAATAACTATACAAGTTTTATTAATACAACATAATCCATAACCATACCATAATCCATACCACGCCTCTATAAAAATCTATTAAACTCGTTCATAACAAATAGTCAGAAATCAGATCAACGAAACATTACGCCGTATAGTACGCGTCACTTACTACAAAAAGAAACTTTGATAAAATATGCTATATACGGAATATATTAATTGTAACACTATTTGCCAACTCATTACTGTATCAGCTTTCTGGAATGTAGTTATAGCCAAATGTAGGTCAACTGTGACAAGAATGATAACTAGGAAATATTTTATATTTCTTAAGAATGACAAGTGGTTCCCCAATACACTGGTATATTCTTGTTTAGAGTGGTAAATACTCAAATATTCTATTTTTTTACGATAAGTACGATTTTCTTAGGATAATCAGATATGTATGTTGTGCAAACTTTCTTGGAAGCAAAGAACAAAAGACTGTATTTTAATGTACAACCCATAACAAAACTACATAAATTTGACTTGCAGACTGTTACATTATTATAATTTCTACAATACCACACGAAGTTTCAAAGAAAGATTTGAGGTAATGAACATAGGGAGACGGAGTATTTATCTTATAGGAAAATACATATGAACGCAAGAACTAACCCCTAGCGATGATGCAAGATTGATACTGCACTGTGAACAAGTAAGATAACACATAGTGCAAATGTAAAAACGATACAAAAACTACTGATCCCATGACTTAACTTTCAATCTTGGTTTAAGCACTAAAAATATAGTATCTTATTTGGCTACATAATTTGTATTTAGTAACAGTATTGAAGTGGGAAACTGATAGAAAACAGTTTTGTAGTTAATAAAACTACTTTATATAATTCTATTGTGGCAGTTTGGTACTGTAAAACTATAAAGCGTAGCAGGCATTAATTATCCTCGTGTCTTACTATACAATACTTATTTCAAACACCTCAAAAGGAAGTAGTAATGTTTGTTACACCAGTTTTTAAACATTTTCAGTACAATATTGTTTAAGTAAATTATTAGTGTATAAAAAAGGCTCCTTAGTAGAACGAGACAGTCAGCTATATGCAAGAGGAAACGTAAGTTTCAGAAACGGTGCTTCTTTATCATACTATATTAGGGCAAATGAAATACAAAATAATCCAGTAACCTGTACACAGTATTAGTTAATTTAAAACATTGTAACATCATAGAACTTCTATGTAAGATCAGGTGTTATGAAACATGCATAGCCCTACCTTTCATTTCTGCATAAATGGATAGCCAAACTATTTGTTGAAATTAGTATTTTGCGACAAGAATTATTAATTATTGCTGTCCAACAAGTTTGCAGAGTTTGATTAACTTCAATGTGTAACTTCAAACACGATGAACTCTGGAACCGTGATGATATTAAATCTTCAAGCAGTACTTTCTGGAAGCGTTTCTCCGTAAGTAAGCGGTTTTAACTTGTAATACTGTTAGAAAACAGTTAACTACTTGAGCGTTCACGTTACAGAGCACTGTCAAAACAACAAGACTGACAAATTATTTTATAGTTAATAACAGATTTAAATTGATATTTACAATATTTGTAATAGTCTTTGCTCTCTCTTTATCGGTCACCATGCTTCCAAGTGATCATCTAATTATTCATCTCATTTGACGCTTGTCAGTAATAATTAAACTGATTTGGATTGATTATACTAATTGATAAACTGTTTTTGAAATATCAATTAAAATTCTCAACTTAACGTTTAACCTAATACTTCTATAAACATACAAGGTAAAGGAAAATGCCACAGTTTTTATTTGTAAACATTTAATGTTGTCATAATGTCATAAGCACAGTATTACTAAAAATTAACTCATTGTTACAAGATAATCGTTGAATAATTGGAAAAGGACAACGCAAATGGATGAAGGCATGCGTCTTGCTGGATAGTATTATTGACTTTACCTCGATCTTTTTAATCTTGATTTTATAACGTTTTAACTACGAACCGCAATCAGAAAAAGCCAATTTAACCTTTATGTGTCACACGATAGTTCAACGCAATCCTATCAGGTGATACACTTAAATTTAACAAAACTAGTTTATTAAAGAGAAAAATTATTGGTTATTTGGAGACACAATTAAATTCAGTAATATAGTTTGTTATATTGCTAAGCATACTAATATTTATAAATTGCCTAGGCTATAATGCAGTAAAGACATTCTACACAATTTATGTATTGGCTACAAACTTTTTCACCAATAAACTTTTTGTTTTGATTATGAAAACCTATGATCTGGTCAGTCAGATCAACTGTATCCATTTTTGTTGATAAATTTCAACGAATTGCAGATTCTAGATTGAATTTTTCTTATCTTTTCTAGGCTTCAAATAATTTTCACCATTTCAGTAACAGTTACTCATTATTAATTGGTATACAAACCACATAGGTAGTAGTTCTGCTTGGGTACATCTGAATGTATTCTCTTGCCCCGTTAGTTTCTAGGTAGATACCGTGGATTGATATTCAAGTACCTACTGTAACAAATCTAACGGTTTTTAAAACCCAGGACTATAGGAGATTTCTATTGCTATTCCAATGGACTTGAAATTCGTCCTCTATTAATTGATGAACCTTTATGAGTATATGTATTTATTTCGTGTGTGTGTGTGTGTGTGTGTGTGTCCACTATATACGTTAAAAACAGACGAAAATTTTATATCTTCTTAATTGGTAACATGGGGACCTACTTTTATTAAAAGTGATGCTTAAATCTAGTAATTATTTATACAAAGTATTCCCAATATGCTGTTAAACTTTAGGAAACTATTCTACTTATTAAGCTAAAAGAAAAATGTCCAGAAGAAAAATGTATTTGCTTCGTTTTCGAGCCTGTTTATTTATTTATTTTATTTTTTTTAATGGTTAATGCTGAAGAGAATGAGATATGAAGCTGAAATTTGGTATGCACAGTAAGTTTATTATTTCTTATAGACTAAGAACAAAATAAAGCAAAATGTTGTATTATTTTTTTAATAACGGCTGATTGAAAATTTTAATTTTAAATTTTACAAAACTCCGTAGGCCCTACTTAGGCTTTAACAAAAAAGTCATATTGCCTAGAAAATTCAGCTTTTTTATTCTTAATCCAACGAATTCGTTTATGTCATTCGGATAAAAAATAACGAAATTATTATATTTCTTTCCTAACAAAACATTTAGCCTATATTTTTCTTATACGAACAACGCATTTTTGCGTTGTTAAAAGTTTAAAAAACTAGATTATTTTACTATTTTCCAAAAATTAAATAAATAAATTTAAACAAATATTTAAATAATTACTTCTCATTTTTTAAATATTGAATATTGTAAAGGTGTATACTACTAATAGTCTACTATGCTCAGGAGCAGATACGAAGGCGTGATCTATGAGCTGGCAGAGGTAATAGGAAGTATTAAGTGATCTGTCAGCCAATAAGAGCCAGTCAATCGCTTCGCTTACATGAGTGCATTTCGTGACGCGTTTGTTTTATTTTTGTTGCTCTGAATCACACTCTATCTGTCTCTGCTCAATGCGCTGTTATTTTTCGCCATCATATGTGCTGTCGACTATAAGTATGAGTGAGCATCTGTTTGAGATGTAATTTGTCATACAGGCTAAATACAGTATTATTCAATGTAATTTTAAAATTGTTGAATAAACTACCTAAATCAAATGCAAACAACTACTCGTCCAAGTAATCATGGTCAAATAATGTAAATGGAAATATGTGGAAGAAAAGTTTCCAGTGTTTTTTACACAATTCTATAAACGAGATACTATTGGTTTAGGAATAAAGAGATTAATTTTTTATATTTTGTGATATAAGCACTAATTTTTTTAAATTTGGAATTAAATTTTTCAATCACCCGCCAATTTAGAAATTTTTAAGGTAACACTTTGGTTTGTTTGGTACTTATATTAAAATAAATGTTGAATGTATGTGTATATTTAATTTACTCCACACCCAACGTTCAGTAGTTATTATTCATTTTTTTAATAGAGAATACGGACGGAAGCCTTTTTTTCTTCAATTTAATGAGTGGAATTAAACCATCGCATTCCCATCCATCGTATGGAAAAACTCTGTGTGTGTGTGTGTGTGTGTGTGTGTGTGTGTATGTGTGTGTGTCTCGCAAAGGTACAAATTGTACTGTACTGATAATATACTACGCTGAATAAGTAAATTATAATGAATATGATTTAGGAAAATTTTATTGAACACCTTGTAAGGTTTTAAAACTAACAGTCTCAGATAAGTATTACATTGTGTGAAGTCAAGAGGAGTGAGATCGCTGTATGATCGTTGCTATAACAAAGTCATCGGATTGTGGACTTGCGGTTAAGCAAATTCGTGCAACTATAATGTGACAGTGTAAATTATGTGTTAGTTACTCCAATACACAAGTAATTACGGAGTAATAAAAACACTCCCTTGAAGTAAAACATATCGTGAATCAAAAACAATTTGCCAACAGTGTGGTACAGACGGAAAAAATCGTCAAAATGTGCAAATAATTTCGTTTTGTGAAACGACGCCGTGCCTGTTGAATAATCGTCGCAAGCATGGAATATTTAATCAATCTTTGACAGGTTTGTAATACCAGGGATTATATAACTCCAAGTCTGGTAAATCACACTCTCTTTTGCAATTAAACTGTCACCAAGTAAAGGTCGTATGTGTCGCGAGTCGCGAGTCGTGTGTGTCATCAACACGTCAGACGAGCCTGGACCACACACGCGCGCACACGCGCGCAATCATCAATACGACCACCATGGTAGAATGACTTACAGCATCAGGCGACAATGAATGGAATTATTTAAATAAAATAATTAATAATTAATAGAAACAGAGGCAAATGAAACAGACACGATAAGAAAGTTCCTGTAAACGTATCAAATGTAAATAGCCATGTAATTTGTAAATAGTGAAACTAATATAAATTTTTTATTCAAGACTCTGAAGTAAGAAATTTTTATCTAAAAAATTGTATTGGCACGCTAAGTATTTCTTGGGTGCACATTGTTGAGATTAGAATGATGTTACTTTGAAAACATTTATTATTATAGTATAGTCCAGTCTAGGAAAACACCAGTCAGGACTATCTATCTTGTTGATAATCACCAGAAAACACTGTACCTTAATACGCTATCTCTTGTTAATTTTTATAGGTTTTGAGATTTTAGAAGATGTTCTCGACTTTATACGTTCTTATTTTTATTTTTCGTCTTATCTTACGCAGTTGATAATCACATGTGTGGATTACCAAAACAATGTATCCCGGTAAAGTTGTGTATCGAAGAGAATTCCTTTTCTTAAAACTGTACTAGAGAATTGACACAAAATGTATCTGAAAATGTCGTTGGATACTGTCACGACTTGGTGTACAGGAAAATAGGTTTACATAATGCCTTTGTCCCGTCAAATATGGTTAGAATCGAGATGTTACGATGGATGAGTAATGTGATACGAATTAATTCCTTGCACAGCAGTAAGCCACATATAGAAAAATATTAAAATTTTTGTGTTCTTGAAATTGTCAATAACAATACTTTTCTCGTTTCTAGACAATGCACTGACATTTTACTATAATTATTTAGTTTAATTCAAACCACCAACGATCATGGACGTATCCTATTGTGTCTCAGCAGTTAAATTCTTCTCGTGGCCTGTTTTCGGACTGTGAAATAATCGAGATACAGTACATGGGAATTTTACGGTTTCGATTCTTATGATTAGGACACGGGCATCACACTCACACACACCCGTATATGCAAACACTCACGGACATATGCTGGCGAGCAGTTTGCGTGTCGGGGCCAGTGCAAGCGTGCGCCTTGCGTTGGCTTCAGCACGCATTCTCGCATGCAGATGCATATGTCGCCCGCGCTTACAGACATACCACAGCGCTTGAGCCGACACATGTTTTGCGTTGCAATCTGCGTGTTGAGGGTCAGTGCGAGAGCGCGCGGCTTGCATTGACTCCAACACGCATCTTGGACTATGTTCGCAATGGGCAAATACAGCCAGGGACGAATTTACTGCAGAGAAATGTTTGCAATTAACATAACACGAAATAATTCTTACTACGATGCGGCATGCTTTATAGCTTTATAGATAATTTTAATAGACAACACATTTTAATGAAAACAAGTTTCACTGTCAACGAATGCTAAAATTGTAGAGATAGTAGCAACCTGCTGAAGTATAGGCTTTGAGAAATAATAAAAAATAAAACTAAGTGACAGCGGAAGAAGTTTTAGAGTTCGCTGAAGAAGTGTTAGAGTCAAGGATACCAAATTAACAAATTAGGAATCTAACGAAAGAAACGAGAGAGAAATGTCGTATTGTTTGGTCATCTATATAGAATGCCGGATTTAATAACTGCTGATAAATTATCACTTGCAATGACACCATAAGACAGACAGAAACAGGGACCGCAACGCAAATCAGAGAATGACAGAATCCGTAAATAAATGACGGCCATGAGAGAAAGAAGTCTGTACGAGGCAACAGCCTATGATAGAAGAACTTGTAAAAGGGGATTGGGTAGAGGTCAATTTATTATTGTAGGCCTATAATTAACGTAGTGTATTATGTATATATATATATATATATATATATATATATACTGTACATATTTAACCAAAATATAAGTAGGTAAAGTCAAATTTAAATTGTTTACTTAATATAGTGCTATAATTAACAGATTACATGTCTTCTATGTGTGCTCATTATGATGCATAGTAGACAGTTGAGAATATAATCGTCTCATATTTACTTATTAGAGACACAGGTATTTTCCCTGCTAACAGACAGATCTTCAGTGAAGCTAATTTCGTTTCCGCTCACGTGCTGCAGCCTTTACCAAATAATATGGAAGCTGAGGGAATAGACGAAGATGCTTCAATTCATGAAGATGGAGAATCCTTGAAGTAAACTTAACACACCACATCAGTTAGTAAAATCGCTTGATCAAGGGTAAGGTTCGTAAGGTTCATCAGAACGAATAACACTGTGCTACCTTACACATTTCTACATATTGTTTCACCTCCAATAAGAAAATTATTCAATTGAGGACAAAATCTGGTATCCACACAGTATTCACTGCCTCATTATAGTATAGAGATTTGTCTGGACAAATCCATTACAAAAAGTCTGATAATCATTACAAAGAATATTACATCATCTTGCTTCCCAACAGATCTAGCTAAAAGTAAACAATTAAGAAAAAATTGTTCTCACTTCCACAAGATGATAACAGTAGTAGTAGATAAGAGAACCCGACATTCCATTCTCATAAATCGCAGACCTGGAACTTGGAAATGTAAGTGATGAAAAGACTCCTGGTAACCTAGATTCTGAATGATTGTTTTGTGACGGTAAATTCGCCGATGATTCTAAAGGTGCCTTATGTGCTCCTTATGGGCACATAGTGATTGAGCAGGTGCAAAAAATATAGTTGTTTATATTTGTCTCTTTTGTAAACAATTATTTTCACAAATTATGACTCAGAATATTTTAGGCTACTACTTGTATTATTTTTTAATTGTGTGTGGTCAGATTTATTAGTTTTAAACTTTTTAGTGAAGCAATTTCAGAATAGATTCTATAATCACTAAAATGTCTTACGTTAAATAAGTCATTTTCTACATTAGACATAACTTATTATTATAATCCTGACTTCTACATTTACTTTTTTTGTTCTGTTTTCATTCTCCATATAGGCCTACTTACTTTTCACAATTGATAACGACAATTTCGTTACATTTGTTAATATACTAAGTTTTCTTGTAATTTTTTTTGTTGACGTGTAATTTTCAACGTAAAACGTAATTTCATGTTAATAAAATTATAAATCCATATTTTCTTATTTCATAGTTCTTACTTAAGTTTATATTATTAGATATTATGGTCGCACACTAAAATTGTTGTTTTTATACATGTTAGTGATAAATTTTGTTATTATACTCAATTTTTGTGTAAAATGTGTAGTATTCTATATTGTCCTCTATATTCCATGATACTCTTACTTTTTCCACACGTATTTGAAGAGACCCATTTCTAGGGCGTGAGGGTTTAATTTTATTTTAAAAATCAGAGACAGTTAAATATACCTACTTTTAATTAAATTTGAAGTTCAATGGAAATTGATATAAATATAGGCCTACTTTGATATTTAATGATGTTCTATAATACCCTCACTTCCTATATTGTGTGTGATGTTATGGATAGATATAGATAAGTTACTATTGCCGATACAAATGTATGTAATGCTTGTTTATTGAAAATTAATTTAATGAGTAGTGGTTAAAAATTACAAGCTCTGATTACTGTTTTACTTTACACATTCGTCTGTTGAGCAACACGAATGTCACTAAAATTGACTCCCGGGAAGCAGAGAAAACGAAAGCTTTTGTTGAAGCTATGCAAAAACACTTTCAAGAGCATACTACTGTAGAGTTGGGATACCTACGTGGTGAGTTCGGTGAATCACATGGGAATCCGAATGGGCAAGAGGTAAGATTGTCTAGCTAGAAAACTCTGTCTCAGATATAGAAGAGACAATGTCAACAAAAATTTCTGCAGTACATTTCTGCTCAATTGCAAATATAAGAGAACAAATTAAAAGTGAAATTGAACAGCTTATGAAGGTATAGCCATGATTTCCAAATAATTTGATGAACCCACAGTGCAAACAGTAAAAATAGAAAAAGGCAAAGAGCATAAGAAAATAGAGCAAGTAACGTTTGGGCCGCAACATCTGAAAGAAACACACATTGGACAGGTATCTTTGGCAATTTGAAGCTGCTGTTTGTGCAAATCATTGGACGGAGAAAGAGGAAGAAATTTCGCTCGCTCTCATTTTAAATGAATCCTCTGCAGGGCTGTTACAGAAAGTGCATTAAGTTTTATGCACTCATTAAGTCAGACACCGACACTCTCAATTTAGATTTTGTACCTCACAGACAAAACGGGAAGCTCCGTCATAGTCTTAGGGAAGGCTGACGTAAATGTACGTTTGGGTGCCCTAGAGTTTAGCAATCAAATGCAAACGTTGTCGATGAAGTGATTCTTGGTACAAACATTATGAACGCCAATGGGTTCCTTGTGGCCTTAACAAATAATGTCCTGAGGGTTGGCCAAGAGAAGATTAAGCTTAATACGGCTGAAATGATAGGGTCATCCAATCATTCAGTCAGACAAATGGCGGTAGCCGAAGAAGTAGTCGTCATGTGTGGAAAGAGAAACCCTTGTTGCTGCGATGGGGAAACAAAAGAAGAACTGGTAACAAAAATGAAGTATCTCTTTGTATGTCGACGGAAGAGGTGATTGAAAAACCAAGTATGGTGGTCGCGGAAAGGTTCCTTCTTGCTCCTGAGTTAACGAAAGCGCCCGTGTATAAGTCGCTGGAGATAAAGCATTGTTTCCACATAAACAATATGTAGGAGGGAGAAGGAAATACATTCTGGAAGTACAGGGAACGGACGAGGTTGGATATGGACGGCGCTTGTTAAAGGATCAGAAATATTTGATGAAGAGGACGTACACTAGAGGTTAGAAGCTGACTGGAAAACCAAAACTGAATCGAAAAAGAGGTGTCTGTGAGCGGTGGAGAAACTGCACTGGAAGTGGAATGAGGACTTTACATAGTGAAACTTATAACATCGAGCACAAGAGAATCTGCGCGGCTTAAGTCAGTGGTACGTAGAGTTATAGTTAACAAACGTGACTACGTGCCACTTCACACGCGGCAACTGTCGAGAATATTCAAGACACGTATTCCAAACGTTATTAGTTTATTCTACCGGCAATCAGACTGCGCAATTTGTACAAGGCTGGACATTGACTGACACAGTTTATAACGAGTTAAAGGGCGGCTGTAATTACACAGTTTTTCTCGACCCATCATTCGGAGGGTGGCAGATTTTTCTTGAACCTCGGTAGGTTACAAATAAGCATCCAGCGTCCGGCCAAATTCAGTTTAAGACAAGGGATATTACAGTGAGTTTCGGAGTGATAGTTATTGTGACTTGCTGTTTAGTGATTATTGCGTTAATGCGAAACTGTAATAACGTGACACTTATGGATCAAACAAAACAATTATCAATTTTGAAAACTGCATAAAAGTGTCTTCGTTTATTTCTACCTAGTTAAAGTTTTAATAAGTGACGTTGTCTGGTGTTAGTTTTTTTTTTTTTCCACTGTATACTATGACGATCTTTACAAACGTCGCAACAATATGTTCTCTTTTTATCGCCATATATTATGAGTACATGTTTTGAATTTAAAACATATGCAGTCGATTTTTCTATTGCTATATGTGTGTATACGTGTGTGTGTGTGTGTGTGTGTGCGCGCGCGTGCGCGCGTGCGCGTGCGCGAATGTGCGGGTGAGTAGTAGTAGTAGTAGTAGGCGTAGTAGTAGTAGTAGTAGGCGTAGTAGTAGTAGTAGTAGTAGTAGTAGACTCTAGTAAGTTAGTAGTAGTAGTGGTAGTGGTAGTGGTACATAATTATTATAATTTCTATTGACTTCTACTAACAAACTGTTTTAATAAGTAAACATTGTAGGCGTATAAACAAGACAAACGTTACATTTAAATCATATACATTTTGAATTTTTATTCATGTAAGAAAACAAATTTTATGGCAATACAAATGGCATTAATTTTTACTTACAGGTAACTATACACTTGTAGCGTTATTATAAGTAGTTTTATATTCATATATTAATAACATAAATACAACGTCGACAATAAATACAAAATTTCGGTTACAAAACCCAAGAAACATTTATTTCCACCCTAATAGCACGATCTATTTTTGTCTTCTATTTAGTTAATGTTCGGAATATTTTGAAAACTCAAAGTAAATAGGTATATATTCATATGATAATAGCTAACTTATATAAAAGTATAAGCCCAATTTTAACACGTTCTTCTCACGTTACACAGTCTAAGTAGTAAGCTGATACCGTTTGTTCAGACGTTGTATTATATTGTAAGTGAACTCTCTCAAATAATAATTTTGTACGCTAACAATAACTACAACAAGGTAACTAAGGGACGGTTTGTGTATGTACATAATACTCTGTTTACCTTCCAGCTCTATAAGTTCTGTAAACTGTTTTATTTTTTTCTCCTTTACTCTAATTTCATAGACTGTTTAAACTGCTAGCCATTGTATAGGTTTCCCTGTATATATACAAAACATGCTTAAGCATCAAAGTTCATGTAAGTTAAACTTTGCTTCTGTAAACGTCTGTATTTACATAATTCTATAAAGGTATAAAATAGACACTCAAACTAGAGATTTCTTTATGTCCATAGGTAGACTTTGAAATTGTTTTATAAAACACAACGCTTGTATTGTGTATTGTTTCGAAACATTGTTTTTCTTTAAATAAGAATGACTGATTATCGTGGTTTGGCAATATGGTGTTTGCATAATTTATATTTACATTCATGATTCCATTACATTTTTTTTCTTACAACATTACACTGGAAACAAAGCACCCATTATTGTTTGTCTCAAAAAGAAAATTAATTACCCTTATGTGGTCCCTGGTAATTACGTCTCACTGCAGTAGCAGTAAGTGTACAGTATTTATGAAATTACCTACAATTTTTTTCATGGGATTAATCATTTTTGTTCATTCTTAGATACTAGCGGTTTAATTTAGAATACTTATCTTTTTTACCTATGAAGTTACAACTAACGGGACAATAAATTTATTTATTTTTACCCAAGTAATATCTTAGTACATAGTACAAATTAGCGCATGCACGTGTATAGGTACACGCATACATGTACGCATGTACAGTCAATCGTGTATTGTACTGTGGTTGAACTGAGTGCTACAGTAAGGTTTTTTGTAAGGTGTATTGAATACAAAAGAATATTTACAAGTTAGTGTCTGAATGTGCTAAATGCACATATAGTAAAAAAGTAATTTTAAAGTATGGATGTTTTTTCTCTAGCTCTCTGGAAAAATACGGTTTACGAAGTTTTAATTATACTGTCGTCATTAGTCCCCTAGTGCTGTCCACGGATAATTTAAAAAAAGGTTTTCCCCCTGAGTACAAATGGAAAATTAAATAAGTTACTGTTAAATAACTAATAACTAACTTATCCTTGTGAAACTCCTTAACAATTCTTTCTGTTAAATTATAATGCCACCGACTTACGACTTTTAGCTTAGAGATTTAGTGTTTCGTTCTCAGACTAACAATTGAAGTAAGACTTTTATACGCACACGTTCACATGCCCTACTGGTAGCTCTCTCTCTCTCTCTCTCTCTCTCTCCCCCCTTGCTCTCTATCTATCTCTTTACATGTCTGTCTATCTCTCTAAGTATCTACGACTCTCACTTTCTGTCAAATCTTTTAAGCTTTTCCTTTAATACCGTGTCATATAAAAAGCGAGTCCAAGTACCTGACAAGCATATCAAAATCTGAGACTTTTGTTATTTTTGAGCTTATGACAGCGGAACAGACTTTCCCTCACAAGAACCAGTCCTTGCTAGTAGGAAGGCAAAATCTGAGAAACGCGTGTATGGAGTAGAAATTCCCCGGCGACTGGCGGTATTAGAGCAAGAATTAATCGAATTCTCTATTACTGAAACGTGATAAGATGCTAATCAGTGGACACTGTGGTATAGGCTTTACTATGCTGTTGACTTCCTGCACACTGTTGATCATCGCGACCTCTGCCTAATGACATGAGCTCTGCATAATCCTGCAAAGACTCGATTGTTTCAAAACTGTATAACAACACAAAGCTTCAGGATAAATCTGCTCAAAGAAACGTTAGAAAAGCGGTAAAAGGAAAATGAAAGTTTTTTGTAAATAAAAACTAACTTTATTCTCCGTTCTGTCTAATCCCTTCACATTACAACCATTAGTATCTGCACCCCTAATATCTGCTTTTTCTACTACCAGTGTCAAAGAGCAGGAAACGTGCTTGGTTGAAGCTGGCGTAGAACTGTTTCTCCTGTGCCCAATAGCATGTAGCCGGTACCAAGGGTGTGCTACCTTGAAAATCTGGTCATCTTGCAACGACAAATGTGGTCTACAGAAAAGTTCGTTGAATTCAGAAAACGAATTCATTCGTTAATCGAATATGATTTCATCTTTAACATAATATATTTTATTACTTTATTTATGAAAAGCTTGTAATTGTCATTATAGAAGATTAATTTTATATGTTGCAGAATCTACTTACTTGTTTAAAGAACAAGAAAATTATTTAGACAGTAAATTGAATACGTTTATTTAACAAATCAATTCATTTTATACTGTCACTTTAATTTAACCAAGATTTCTAGTAATAAGTGGCTGCCTGATTTGGGGTAATTGTATTAAATAGTACAATCTTATCTAAGAAAGTTTCTCAAAGAAGAATCTAAATTTGAAACAGTTAAACGACTTAGCTAAACATAAACAACAGGGCAGCAAATTTATAGTTTATTACTAACGATTACTAAATTATATTAAGTCGTTAATAAGTAAATAAATAAAATTAACGTATTGCCAACATCTGCCATAAATCGTCAGATTAATGTATTTACCGTTTCCTTTTTTGAAATATGGATATCATCGGACGTAAGATGAGAAAATGTCAATATAGTGTACTGTCAGCATTATGATACCAATATTAGGCTACTGTAAATTGAGGCCACTGTGAATTGATGCTATTATGGCTTTGATATTATTTCATAGTGTAATGATCTCCTTATTAATGTAACTGCATGGAGACGATTATGTTCACGTTATTAAGTTTAATGTGAACATAATGAAAATTTAATATCGAAAAGAATTAATTATTATGCTCTTCGTTTTTCAATAGATTTGATCTGGAGTACAGTGGGTAATTAAACTCATAAATTTTATTATTTAATAGTCTTGCCTTTTATAGACATTCCCAATATTTA
Organism: Magicicada septendecula; assembly: GCA_034769895.1. Taxonomy (NCBI): domain Eukaryota; kingdom Metazoa; phylum Arthropoda; class Insecta; order Hemiptera; family Cicadidae; genus Magicicada; species Magicicada septendecula. Next base: position 305,927,762 of record CM068367.1, on the reverse strand, counting down.
GGTGTGTAGCAGACACAATGTAATTCTTTGATGCTGGCAAAATGTTAGAATTAGTTTTGAATGCTCGTGTTACCACGGATCCAAGCAGGACTTTCCTTTAGCACAAACACATGCAGACATTTGAAATTTGCAATAAAGTACATTAGAGTTTTACAAAAAGGAAATAACAAAGAATATATTTTATAACTCTATACCTATAATAATTTAATTCTTTTTATTAGAGTAAATACAATAAAAACTAAAATGAGTAAACTGCGACCAGTCGAAGTGTTTCATGTGGCTCAACATAGGCCTATAGTTAATCAGTTCTTGTGATTTACTGCTTCATTCTTAATAACATTTACGTTTTATGTTACGTGACGGGCTCAAGACTGGCGACTTGTACGTGTGTTTCCCCTTCAATCTACCCCAGCAATGTGTTTAGACGTCTTATAATTGTGGCATTCGTCTTTTCATTTTCTTCTTCTAATATTTTCTGAACAAGACTTTCTGTCAAAATAGATTCCCTAATCAGTTGGCATGTCTTTTCTTTGTATATTAATCAAATTTTTCTCTGCTAGAAAGACGCAAAATGTTTACTATTATATAGTGTACCAATAACCATTTTTACTCTGTATTTTAAGTAAGTACTCTGTGCTTATTTTTACAGCGAAACCGTAATAATGACAAATGGTCCCTCCTTCTTGGTGTTCCTCGGTTAACGTTTATATCATATATACAAAGAAGTTTACTCACAAACTTATTAATTTGATTTTAGCTCATCATAAATTTAACAACTGATTTCGTTCAAAATAGTGAGGGAGCTCTGCATCTGAGGGACTTACTGTACTTTGTTTTAAATTGGAATGGGATAGGGGCTCAGGAACATTGTTGCCAGATTGTGTTGTGTCTTCAGTCGATAGCAAACCTACAGTTTGACTGTTGTTACACTCCTTCGCTTTTCTTGTAGTTTTACTGATAGTATATACCTTATGTTCATAAAATGTATATGGTGTTAAAGAGGACAGTTCAGTGAATACTACAGTATACATATTAGACTAATTGGAATAAATTTTATAATCTTTCTTGTATTACAACAGGAAAATGTGTTTAATTCTTCAAAAACCAAACATACAAAAAGTAGTACGCAAGAAAGTTGTTTATTTTGTGGCCAGTTAAAAACTTCCAGCGGGAAAGTTGTAGTAAAAAGTCCACATTTTATTTCGATTTGGGACCTTACAATTTTAGGACTTCTTATCTACAAGTGACAGTGGCTTTTCTGACTATTAACTCCCTGCGGACCGCTTGCTATGTGCAGTCGTCATGACAAAAAACCGTAAAGAGTCAATGCTACTATGGTATCAAACTAATTTTTAACCTAACGCTATATTATTTGATTATTTGACTGTTGTTAATGTTAATTTAGTTAATGAATCGCTTTTTAAACAAAAAATTAATTATCTTTCTTTACATTTACAGATATCGTTCAGTATTTTTTGTCTACATGGATTTTTAATGTAAATAACGCACTTCTGATAAATAGTCTTCAAGAAGACTGTTTGAATTTAAGTACTGAAAACCACTAATTAAAACCAGCAGTAAATACGCACATAAAAATCACAGAACTTCATGTGTTCCAAGCAATGGTGAACTGGCAACGCGCCCCAATTTCAACGACGCTGATTGGACGAATTTAAGCCGAGCCTCCCGCGCTTGCGTCACGCAAAATCTCATTCCAGTTTAAAACAAACTATTGTTTTAACTCTCTGCTGACTGTCAGTCTCATGTAGATGAAATTCCTTTTTAGTTAAATGAGTGATAGATATCATTCAATTGTAATACAATTATTCTATCACTGTTAACGATTAAATATTTGTCACAGTGGACGGACTGCTAATCCCCACTTTACTCAGACGTCATGATAATAACTTTGAAATAAATACATAAATGAATGTATATAAAAAGTAGCGCAAAATTCAATTAAAATTGCATGTTATATTTTTAATATATTTCACTTTGCAATTAAAAAATATCCAAGAAAGAACGAAATGTGACTGCTTTTTGAATACCATAATTAACTCGTATACAAATTAAAACCTTTTTAATACTATAATACTTGTCACTGCTCACGATACTGAGAAAAACATTATTGTAATGAAGTAGTGTAATGAAATTCGCTTAATTACTTAAGCGACTGTTTGACAGCAATAATACTCGAAAGCAGTACCTCTTCTTTTACCTTAATTAGTGCATTCGGAGAACTGAATATACAGACTGACGAAGAAAATCTTTTCTGGTCGTAGGAAAGGTTTCGTAAAGGATTCCGGGAAGGCTGTTGGCATTACTTAGAAACACGCAACAGTCGCATCAAACATTATTGTAAATTCTGTGGTTGTACAGCGTTATACTTATAGGCCTACCTTACACCTACCACATAATTTGGAAGTGGCTGTTTAGTATATTCCAACCTTCTGTACAGAATTCCAGGATAATAATAAAATAAGTTTGAAATTTGTATTTTCAAACACTCGTGACAGATGATTTAAATGAAAGGTGACATGGTTTTTTCAGGAAAATAAAATCATGATTTTCTACTGACCAACTGACAATCGTAGTGGTATACGAGAGTCAGTTGAAAAGTTTACCGAGCGTCTACAGCTTAGCGGTAGAACTAAAATTCTTCGTGTGCAGTAATACTCAAATTTCGTGTGAACAAATCTTAAATTTTAAATCTATCTGTCAATTTATTCATTGCTTATCACCTCTTTGAAATTTACGTGTCACTCGTGCTCTGAAAAACGGGGCCAAATCAAAAACTCTTTGTTTGGAGCCAATGCAAATCCACAATAAAACAATAAATATAGGTCTATTATGTAAAGTATGACATCAAAAAACAATGGTTTGTAAATGAGGGATATAGTTTAAACGTGGCCATACGAGCACTGAAAGTGACCCTTCCAGCGGGCGCCCAAAACTGCGACAACTCCAAATGTAGCACCCAGCTTGCACAATGTTTTTCCACACCAAGTTCGTCAGTTAAACAGGTAAAATGCTTACTGTCTCAAGAATGTTATCTACTCGCAACTGTTAATATTCCAACACCGTGTATGATATTTTAAAATTATATCTGGGGTTGCTGCACTTTTAGAGCTTCCAGTTCGGGGAAGATCGTCAGTACACGCACGACCAACTTGGGTCCCTACATACAAATTATTGTTTTTGATGGCGCAGCATGTCCTCACACACTTATTATTTTCATTAACACTAGACTTTTTTTAACAAAAAATTCAGTTACAGCGATGTTTGAATTTTTCCACTTTTTAAAACACGCGTGATATGAAAATTTCTAACATTTGTAAAAAGTGAATAAAGTGACAGATTTGTTTCAAAATTAACAAGTGTTCACATGGAATTTGGATCTTACAACACACGAAAAATTTTAGTTCTACCACTAAGTTATAAATGTTGGTCTGCGAACTTTTCAACTACGTATATGCGATATTGTATTTTCTCTCATTTACAATAGTTTCTCTAAAATAGTCAGTAGTCCCTTGTATTTGCTTACAGTAATAATGTTTTTCCTTTTATCCACTGCACACTTTAATAAACATAATTAAGAATAATTTAACAGTACTCTTTGTTTCAATGTATCGAGTTTAACTCTAATCTCTGTGATTCTTTTGACACTCATGTAATGTCGAAACCATAAAATTACGGTTCTGTTAATAACTAAAAATAAGAAAAAAATATGAGAGCTTGCTTCGCCCATACTTCGCTAATTTATTTTGAAAAAGCAACGTTTTACCTTAACCAGAATTGAATCGCTTTTTTAGGTAAGTGATTCTAAAAAATTAAAGGGAAAGAGAAAATAAATATAATATTTTATCATTGAAGTCAAGTAAAGGACAGTTACGTACGTACGATAACTTGCAGAATTCATTTGGTAAGTAAGCGAGCCTATTATCTATCCGCACTGAAAGCTACAAAACACAATTACACAGTGCACACTACCCAGGAAAATATATCTGAGCAGTGTAAATGAGCAAGTGCTTTCTTACTGGTGGGCAATTACATCTCTTACTCATCCTGTATTTACAAATGTCAAAACAGAAAACAGACAAAACAGACTGTAACTTTTTGTCGGAGAAACAATGGTCACAGAGAAGTGTTATGTTATTTGTTAGATACGACCTCTCATTTTAAGTAGCACTAAAACTTTTTGCCCGTTCTTCAAATTGTATGATTTACAATTTGATTAAGGTTTTATCTCCAAGAGAATTTTACCTTCTCTGTAACCTCTGATGTCTTTGTTGCTAAACAGTCTAAAGTTTATTTAAATACTTCGTTAATACCAAAAAATATCACAATATTAATTATATCTTCTCACATTATTTTTGTGTATTACTACTAATAATAAATGACACCTGTTATTACAATGATCTATTAATTTGCATAAATTATATAAAATCTGATGACGATAGTGGAGACTATTGAAACAATGTAAATATATAAAAAATATATAATACATTCATCTAAAAACAAGTGACATGTATTATTATTAGTAAACAATATCAATACCATACTTTTGTTTTTGAATTACATAGTTACGACGGTCTCAAGGATCGTCATATTATACAGTGGAAACAAAATACAGACACCAATTAAGTCAGTAAGTAACAGCTTTAATTAGTCAGAAATAACAATTTGAAATCAAAAGGTACTCTCATAAAATAATTCAAGTTAAATTTGTCCACATGCCATATAATATCACCTTATTACAATACCGGCATTAATTACTTTATGAAAATACAGTACACAATAATCACTTTCCACTAATCCGCAAACAATCAGTTCATCCGCACTCTACAACATCGCCAGGTGTAACTAACTAACTAAGGTGGCCGTAGACCCTTATATATTTCCCCCAGAAGTTCCAGAATAATTTCCCATTCTTTTGGCAGCGTGTCCGGCATAATTTGCTTAGTTACAGGTGCTCGCACAGTCTAGAGGCGACTTGAATGCACGGCCTTGACAGAAATGCCGCATCTGCTCGGCTAGCAGAGAAATGTGTAGAATTACGCATATAGCGTTACGTAATTGTCATAGCAATATGGATTATAATTCTATATTTTATATTATGGCTTCCTGTTCTTTCTTCTACGTAAAATTTTGTTATCACTAATTCTTAACGTGTATCATATTCTCGCAAAGGACATATGACAGTTCCTAGTTAAGTCCAATTTAAAGGATGTAATACTCTATTACAAACATTATGTATATCATTATTAACAATTTAGCAATAATTTTAACACTGGTCAAGTAATTTTTAACAATACTTAAAACTTTTTTATGTTTCACAAGCCCTATTATTTTTTTCATTCCTTTCCTTAGAGTAGAATATTTTCAATGTGCAGGATTCTAAAATACAGGGTGACAGAAATCTGGGGTAAGTTAATATAGGAAAAAATGTATTGCAGAGACTGTGGAGGAGTAAATGATTCGTAAAAATTTAATGACGCTGCTGTAAATGACTGAATAACAATAAATTACGCAATACATGATGGGAGCATGTTTACTTGCTACTGTCGATACGGTATCCTTTATAACCGTTAAGATTTTGTATTCAGTTTTTTCGCCTTGGTAGGAAATAGTACGTGTTTTTACCATTTCGTAAATAAGTCAGTCTGCTTTTACCGAAATTTACATATTCTCGATTGTTTGTAATGTTTTCTACTATTATGTAGGTGTAAACATTTATACTGAGGTATTTTATTTTTTATGACTCGTAGATTTAATAGTATAAGAAGCAATGAAATTCAAGAATTTTCCAAAGTAAGCGTGTTAAAATTGTGTGATATGGTAAATGACAACAGTATACAAGAATTATCCAATGTTTAAATGAAGTATAATTTATGTAATTACTTCAAATGAGCAAATAAATTTTGGTAGACCTAAACATTTTAAATTGCATGTTATACAAGGTTACATACAAATTAAAATATTAATACGAAAATGTGGTTGAGCGATGTACAGATGATGAATTTGCCTACGCCCTTATGATATTATAAACGTACTACATATAAAAGAAATTTTAAAATGTACGACTACAATTTATTGATCATCAGAGAGGTAAATCGGAACTAACTGATACAAGACCCAGTAAAACGTAAATAGTTTTACGACAATCAAATTATTGAATATAATTATTTAAATTTGTCATAGACAGAATTATTTATATTTTGTGTTCAATCAGGTATTTTAATTCAAGAGGTTTTGTTATAATTTATTTTTTTTTATTAAATTATGTTTGATATAAGTTAATTTTTATTTTAAAAATTAACATTTTCTAACGAATTACTTATTTATTTAGTTTTTGAGGGGGCTAATAGATATTTTGCATTTTACATAGTGATATTTTCTACAGTACAGTAATTTTCTATACTAAATACCAATAATTTAGTATTAAAATTGTTGTATTTTCCAGCCCATTACTAGATCTTTTTGTTCATTGCTGCCTGCTATAGACGGTATACTTCCATGTTGAGCCTACTCGTGGTTCCTATATAGAGACCACTACTCAATATAAGGTGTTTTCTGGTAGAAGTCCAGTAAATGTGGTCTAATCGTGTACGTTCATTTTCCCATAATTTAAGTTTCTTAACTCTAAGCAAAGTTCATATTCCTTTTTGTCGTCAGTACTTATAACGTTACTTCGATCTGTTGGAAGCTGAGGCATTAAAATTTTCCTATAACTAAAATAAAATTTGTTTCACTTATTTTAGTTACCATTTTTTTAGTTCTAAAACCTGCTTGGTATTTTTTGCCCTTCTAACCTGACATACGTGTGGTGAGAATCTTTCTTTTCGATTAATAAAGTTATGATAGTGGTTATAATCACAAACAGAAATAACACTGTTGCATACCACCATAGAGTAATTATTCCGATTAGAGCTTTCAAGCTTCACAGCTCATCATATCGGAAAATCATCAAATTTTCCGATCTGATGATGAGCTCTGAAGCTTGAAAACACTAAGAAATAATTTCTCTATAGTGGTGTGCAATGGTGTTAATTCTTTCTTTTTAGTTTTAAATCCAATTCATTTTCATAAAACTGTTTTCTATATATAGTTTTACGTAGTTATGCTTTTTTCGCAAACTGCGAAATATGCGTAGCGAAATAAAACTTATACAAGTATAGGCTACATTGATTTCAACCAACTAACTACGGAAAATTGAGTAAGGAACATGAAAATAACAGGATTTTTCATCAGAAAATTGTATATAGAAATATAGCAGTAGCTCAACAGACAGAACAAAAAAAGAGAAAGAAATAAAAAATCACATATTATAATATGACAAATTATAACATGTAATTTAGCTGTGAAATAAATGTTAAAAATTTAATTTCTTATGAACATTTAATGATTTAATTTGTCTCTTTAATTTCTTTGTTCATAACCGTACAAACAATATAATTATATGTATAAATATACGGTATATATGTAATGTACGGTTATATTTCATTGTTATATTACAAATAACATGTATACATAGAGACATTGCATATGTAGCCTACATGCATAGAGACATTACGATATAGACTGATTGTCATTAACATTACAGTTCTACTTTTGTGCGTTATGTGAAGCAAAAGACTACAATGGTGGTTGGCATTAAATTAAATTGCTCGTACAGTATGTAACCATGGCTTTGCAAAGTTTCCTCAAAGCGAATTTCATTAATGGAGAGAGTGGGAATTACGATACAATTTGCTTAGTTCTGTATGACTGCTTTAATAAACTTGTCTTTTATCGGTAAAAGAGTTTCCTACGAAGCGTTAAAAAAATAATTCATTTTAAATTTATGATGTTCGAAAATAAACTAATACTTATTTTTATTAGTATACTGTACTTATAAATTATTACGTAGAAGCATAAGTTAGGTTACTGATGGTCAGCTATTGGGAATAATGACGAAACTGACAGACACTGTGAATGAGTTTTAATTGAATGCAAACGCTATAAAGAAAAGGAAACCGCTACTTATTTGGTCAAATCTACATTTCAAGACACGTAATGATATACATCAAACAATTGTAATATAAGGGGAGGATCAGAGTTATCCAGCGGGGAGATTTGGTTTCTAATGCTGCAATAAGCTCTTCTGTACATACGTAATAACCGCAGTCTGTATACTAAGTCCGCCGACCCACAACTCCTCACGGGTCACCGCCTGGCTCATGTAATATTTACTGTTCATACTCCATACACTTCGTTGGTTCTTGTGCAGAATTTGGTATGTTTACGTTCATTTATAATGTTACGTTTTGGTCGTTATTACTAGACATTCATGATCACATTTTCTTCCCAATTTAAAACAAAAATATTTAGTTCTTCATTAGATTTGTACTTTTTATAATCTGACATGTGATGAATATATATTTCTCTGCTGTAGAATATCAACATTGTATGGCTCAGAGTGTTATAGTTTTCGTTATAAGTTTGCCTTTTTAAACAACTACTAAAATGTGAATCAACTATTTTCACTAATAGTTGTGAATGATTTCTTTCAGTCTTCCGATTGTTTTCATATTCATTGTAGTTAAATTTCAATTGTTACTAGATTTTTAAACATCTGAAATATTTTAGAGATATATTTTAATAAACGAGTCTAATAAGATTCAATCAATTTATGTAAGTTAGTAATAGTCATAAGGCACTAAGTCATTATCATCTTCTTTACCCGCCTTGTTACTCCACATAGATGTATACGTTTGATTTAAACTAGTAAGCTATCTAAGACTCACGAAAGCTTCTTATTACAAAAGATATTAGGGTATCTTATATTAGCATGTTATGGATGACCATAGATAATTTAATATTACCATGACAAAATACGCAATTATCGATTATTGAAAATAAATTAAATTAATAATAGTTGAAATTTAAAAACTGCCGATTTACTTTACAAATCAGTCTGTTGACCAACACAGGTTAACTGAAACTAACTGACTTTTGATAGCTTGTTTTTGTGCAATTTTAACTTAGTTAAAATTTTTTGAAAGCTTATGATTAGAATGTTATCATCTATGTATTTTAATTTGGACTTTCTTTGCACGTAGTCTGAAGAATTCCGTCCATAGATGAGTCCATGACCTGAAGATCTACAACTGAAGATCTCCGACTGCCTTGTTATGTCCTTGTAAGAACAGTAGAAGAGTAGACAGTAAAGTTTCTCAAAGCCGTTTTCGGGTTGTTATCGGTTACAGGCATTTGATCCGGAACCTCGGGGGGAGGCGGTTAATCTCGATATGAATTATTGTCTTGACCGCGGCTGCATTTGGACTTACAACGCTCCTTTTCGAGCGTCTCTCCAAATGCCTGTGCGGACAGACTTCCACGCGTACGGAAAGCACTCGATTATAAACTGAGGTCGAACTTACATGCTAGACTATTTACATAACTCATAGGTTATGTCTTCGACATCGGCAGACAAATGTTTTTTGGCCGTCTTTCTTAAACTTACCGTTTAAAGGACCATGTATGTCATGATTGAATAACCGATATTACGCCAAGATTTACTAAAACTTAAATAATTTTGTAGACTTCTGAATGGTCAATTGCTTTATACTTTCCTAGAGAAATCTAATTTAAGCGAGGGAATTACGAGCACATCATGTTAATTTTGGTCTCACATTCTCAGATTTCACATGAATCACCTGGTCATGTTTAAGAAAGTCATGGATTGTGCTGAACGCACAGACAAATTATCAACGACTTTATGTTCTTTTTATACCTTTCCAATTATGTCAATTATTCAGTCATAATAGAACTCATATGAACAATTATTATAAAAAAATGTACACATCCAGGGAATAGTGCACTTAATTACGACAAATCGTCTGTTTTAATATAAACTACACCCTCGTCTCCAAATCCTAATTAGTAGGCTAAGGGAGTTATAAGTTTTGTCCATTTAGCATCTACGCAAAACACGCGCATATGTACATGACTATCAAAACCCTAACCTACGATAATTATGCACCGTTTTGAGTAGTGTGCTACACCTCTGCACTACAATTACAAAATTTCTTAAGAGCTAAAATAAAAAGCGTACATGCAACGCTACATATTTTAGAAGGTTTGATCAAAACTTCATGCAGTTGTCTTGATTATTCATCACTTCTTTCACAGCACTAACACTTATCTAAAAATGAAACTTTTTCTGGTGAACTTACTGTTTATTCTCTTCTCGTCGAACGCGTTTCGGCGTACGTATTCGCCTTCTTCAGCTTAGAGACAGACTGCCATCATTTAGTAACGGTTGTTGTGTGGAATGTGTAGTGGGGGAGGTGCGTGGTGGAAGGGGATTGGCGCGGGGATTCAACTTAATGTTTGTTTTTTGTATAATTGTGTCAAAAAGTGTATGTGATTTATATTGTAATTGATCGTTAAGTATGTTGTTTGGTTGTGTTGTGTTGTATTTATATATTTCGTATTGTTCAGTTGTGTTGAGTTTTCGACCTTTGGGTAAGTAACGTAAAATTTCAAGATTAGTGTCTATGTTGGTGTAACTGTGTGTATGTGTGTGGCAAATGCGGAGTGTATATTGTTGTTGGTTAAAGCTTTTAAGTGTTCAGAATAACAATAACATCTGTCTCTAAGCTGAAGAAGGCGAATACGTACGCCGAAACGCATTCGATGAGAAGAGAATAAACAGTAAGTTGACAAGAAAAAGTTTCATTTTTAGATAAGTGTTCATGCAGTTGTTTATTTTAAAATTATGCCTTCATTCATCGACAATATAATTTATACTGCCCCCATTAAAGCAGTCTCAGTCGAATGTAACAAGATTAAGCCAGCCGTTTTGCAGTCTTCAGAATATTTTAAGCATGCACTTTATGGTACAGCCTTGAATTCGCTTAGCGATTTTCGTTTTACGTCTTCAACGGTCGCGGAACGTTGCCCTTTCGTAGAAATTATCTCTACTGGAAGGAGGAAAGATTGTGTTGGGACACATCTGGTGAGTACGGCAGTTGCTGTGCCATCATTATAATGTTTTCTTTTGTCTAGCCTGCAAAACTCTTAAGAAGCAATGACTTGCGTCCAGGGACATTCTCGGGCTGCAATTTATTTCTCGGGCTGTAATTATTATTTCTTAAATCTGGCCGTTTTCTACGACTTCACACAAATGGCGTAAAATTTCTGAATAGTACTCTTTATTTACCATTGTGCCTAGCAATGAAGTTTCGTGAAACATATAAAATATTATCTTCATTTGACAACTCCGATCTTCAACTCATTACTGCAGTCATTGAAGCTTGTAAACCGCTTGTTCACACACAGCAGTCTCGCCAGAAGCATTCTAAACAATTTTACCAGGACAGAACAGTTTAGCTCACAGTATACACAAACTTTAATCCATGTTCTTTAATCTTGCATTATAGAATGACAAAAATTCGCCTACTAATACACCTAAGAACTATGAAATCTAAACTATGCGTCAAATAGGACCAATATTTTAGACTATTGTCGCTGATATGTGTACCAACATCACATTAAAACAGTTTTTTAATCGGACATTTATAGCAGTGGGAATGGTTAAATTGCACGAACTTTCTGATAAAACCTCGTATACATTCTTTTGTGACACCATGTGGCTTATTACGAGAGCTTATACTTTCTAATAAAACATATTCAATAGGCTACAACTCTTTATTGCAAAGTCTAGATATTCATATACATAGGCATTTCAGTTAAAACTTTATCATTAATATGAACAACAAACTTAATATATGATTTGGTAAATTTGACAATACAAACTTATGAAACTTAATTGTAAATGTAGAATTTTTCAGGAAATAAAGTATAACGCTAAAACAATAAAAACAGAAAGTAGTTTAACATTTGAGATTTTTATTGTAGTATGAATATGTAATGTGAAGCATAAGTTTGACCAATATTTTCACATAAGTAAGCAGGTATCGGACGCAAAATATTAACAAATGGAGTCCAACACAGTACAAAAAGTGCAAAAATAACAGTTTTCTTGATATTTACTTTCTTTCTTGTATCTAAAGAAATACACAGAAAGAGTTACTAATGGGAATACTGTACAATCGTTTTAAAGATTACAAATTTAATTCACTTCAGGGTCAAATTTGGTAATTTGGTTTCATACCCGAATCACGTTTTACACTGTCTGTTACAGCTTCGAACATTTTAAATAATTTTTTCTCCATTCAGTTTTGAGCGGTCAGAGAATTTTACTGCTTGTCGCTCATTAATCAGAAAGACACCACTATTACGTAGACGTTAGCCCATTCTAATGTGCTCTATACATACCAATAGTTTTTTACTTCCATGTTCCTTAAGAAAATGGAAGTATGGTGATGGCAAAAAAAAATCGTGTTCAAGATTATTGCAGATTCTGATTGTACTACACTCAAAACATGAAAACAAGTCATTTTTCGAAAAGTGTCTGTGTGTGTGTCTGTCTGTGTGTCTGTCTCTCTGTAGATTTTTTTTTTTTTTGGCACACGATAACAGCCGCAAATTCAAACAGAATCAAATAATTTTTTGCATGCCGCCCTGACTTGTAGAGTACTCAAGACCTATTGTTTTTGGTGAAGATCGGTTAAGGGAAAGGGGTAGTTTACCAGCAACGGATTTTTTAAACAAGGGTAATTTTTTTCTATGTCAAACGATAACAGCCGCAAATTTAAACAGAATCTATTACTCGTTTGCATACAGCCCTGAATTGTAGAGTTCTCAAGACCTGTTGTTTTTGGTAAAGATCGGTTAAGGGAAAGGGGTAGTTTACTTGCAACATTTTATGTTTTAAAAAGGGTATTTTCTATGGCAAACGATAACAGCCGCAAATTCAAACAGAATCAAATAAGTTTTTGCATACAGCCCTGATTTGTAGAGTACTCAAGACCTACTGTTTTCGGAGAAGATTAAGGGAAAGGGGTAGTTTACCTGCAGCGTTTATTTATCAAGGGTAATTTTTTTTGGCAAACGATAACAGCCGCAAATTCAAACAGAATCAAATAATGTTTTGCATACAGCCCTGAATTGTAGAGTTGTCAAGACCTTTTCGTTTTGGTGAAGATCGGTTAAGGGAATAGGGTAGTTTACCTGCAACATTTTATGTTTTAACAAGGGTAATTTTTTTTTTGACGAACAGTAACTGCCGGATATACAAACAGAATCAAATAATGTTTTGCATACATCCCTGAATTGTAGTGATGTCAAGGCCTTTTAATTTTAGTGAAGATCGGCTAAAGGGAAGGGGTAGTTTACCTGCAACATTTTACGTTTTAACAACAGTAAAATACTTGAAAATTCATTTAAACTTTTTCACACAATGGTAATTGTTAAAAATAAAATAATTTTGTTGCCAGGCAATAAAATTATAATTTTTTCATTTTAATGTAAATCATGTATGAGAGAAAATATATCGTTCGTGGCAGGCAAGCATATCTCAATTATGTAATGTTTACGTTTCCATTTTATTATTATGATTACTGCAATAAAAAGGCAGGAAACACACACACACACACACACACACACACACAAAATTCGCGTTATTTCTGGCCTCACTCATGTTAATTTTCTTACATGTGCACGCTTTTTAAATGGAAAGTGCCGAAACCCACACCAACATAACGCGTGCAAGCCGAAAAATTGTCCAGCGTGGATAGCGATTTGCTTCCTGTGGATCGCTGGGCAGTGTAACTGCACGCGTTTACAGAGGAACGATTCATAGACAGAATTTTCGTCTTTAGGGAATGAACCCTCTGCAAGTTTACAGAGGAACGATTCATAGACAGAATTTTCGTCTTTAGGGAATGAACCCTCTGCAAGATGCTGAGGGTCCATGAGTGACTTCGGAGCGCTCCTTCATTTCCGCGTGTTTGTTCTGTGAAACGTACACTGTAGATTCGCAGCTTTACTGTAAGCAACGCTCAATAGGAATGCTGACAATTTTTGTCCACGGTGTACCCTCATACACACTAAACCTGCTCTGATGTTTTAATTACGGACATCATAATATTAAAACTTTGGAAACTTGAGCACTACTTAATGGAGATCTAACATTAACTTACACAAGCCATTAATTTTATGCATATTTTTTGTATATACATGTGTACAACGTTATCGGCAACAAAGAAGTATTTTTTGTTAAAATTCCTTCCCGGGATGTTTGGCCGTAGTACAATGTTTTCTACAAAACCAGACGTTTCGGCAATGCCATCGACTTCCATCATCAGTGAAAATCGAGTGCGATAACGTGAGGTGGTATACGTTAGTGACCACAGTACTGTGGTTAAGGCTGAAGCAGTAAGTAGAAAGAAGTAGTTTCTATGGTAATATTTCATTTCGAAAATGATTTTAAATATAAATCTTAGAACATGGAAGTTATGTATGGTTCTCCATGCCGATATTTTTATAATAGCAATAAGGAATAACTAGAAACGTGTACTTCATCAAGTATAAAACGTAGGTTATAGGAAAGCAAATTTGTCATTTCATTATTTTCCATTCTCTATTTTTTAAATAATATGTTACAAATGCATGAAAGCGTTACTCGTATTACCGTTTTGTTTCGTGATATAGCTCCACGTCCCTATCACATGGCAAGGAAAATATTTTTGAGATAACTCAGAAACATATACAGCTTGGTTTCCAGACGTAGGCCTATATCTTACTTAACTTGAATTTTTATATTCATGGCAAACTTATGTTGACAACTTTGATAGATCCGTAGATTACTCATAAATAAATAAACACATTTTTTGTTTTTTACTTCCATGTTTCATAAGGAAATGGATGTATGGTCATGGCGAAAAAAATCCTGTTCGAGATAAAGGCTGATTCTGATTGTACTACCCTCAAAACATGAAGAAAAGTCATTTTTCGAAAAGTGTCTGTGTGTGTGTCTTTGTCTATCTGTTTGTAGAATGTTTTCTATGGCAAACGATAACAGCCGCAAATTCAAACAGAATCAAATACTATTTGCATACAGTCCTAAATTTTAGAGTACTCAAGGCCTATTGTTTTGAATGAAGATCGGTTAAGGGAAATGGGTAGTTTGCCAACAACACTTTATGTTTTAATAAGGGTATTTTTTTCTATGACGAACGATAACTGCCGCATATTCAAATAGAATCAAATACTTTTTTGCATACATCCCTAAATTGTAGAGAACTGAAGGCCTTTTGATTTTGGTGAAGATCGGTTAAGAGGAAGGGGTAGTTTACCTGCAGCTTTTTACGTTTTAACAAGAGTAAAGTACTTGAAAATTCATTTAAAGTTTTTCAAACAATGGTAATTGTTAAAAATAAAATAATTTTGTTGCCAGGAAATAAAATTATAATTTTTTCATTTTATTTAATTCATGTATGGCAGAAAATATATTTTTCGTGGCAGGCAAGGATATCTCAATTATGTAATGTTTAAGTTTCCATTTTATTATTATTATTACAGCAATAAAAAGGCAGCCGAGACACACACACACACACAATTCGCGTTATTTCTGGCCTCACTCATGTGTATTATATGTGTATTACGTTATCTGCAACAAAGAAGTAGTTTGTTGTTAAAATTCCTTCCCGGCCTGTTTGGCCGTAATCCAATGTTTTCTGCAAAACCAGACGTTTCGGCAGTGCTATTGACTGCCATCATCAGTGAAAATCGAATACGCTAACTTGAGGCGGTATACGTTAGTGACCACAGTACTGTGGTTAAGGCTGAAGCAAGAAGTAGAAAGAAGTAGATTCTACAGAAATATTTCATTTCGAAAATGATTTTAAATATAAATCTTAGAACATGGAAGTCATGTATGGTTCTCCATACCGATATTTAATTATATGATTTATGTATTTTCTTTTGAGATAACAGTTATATTATTTTCACAGTACAATGAAGTTCTCAAAATGAAAAGCAAACGTGTTGGAAATGATCGTACATGACGTTACGACACTAGGTTTCTTAATCAGTTTTGATTTTATTATTTTGTGGTCCACAAGCATTTTGTAAGTCTTCATTCACTTTGCTGTTTTCTACACTGTTATTTACTACTGAGGTTAAATAAGCAAACAATTCCTTCAGAAATTGAACCGCATTATTCAGCGATCAAACAATATCAATACTTACAAAATCTTAAGCCTAAGGTATTGAACTATAATCCTAAGATATGTTCAATTCATATTTCACTCCGAATAGTTTATGATAATATTCACACCGTTTCTCATGTCTATTAAACTGACAAAGTTCAAGAATATTTTGACAAATGCGGCACTTAACATTTTGCTTTTCGTATATTGGAAAGTATATAACTTCTTTTTCAAAATATCACATGTTATTATCCTAAGATATACTTTATATTACTTTATGGAAATTGTAAATAAACGACTTACCCTCTTTGCGCGTTTCGAAATCTCTCCCCCTCTCTTTACACTTTCACTTTCTACACATCAAGCCAGTGAAAATGGTACTTGTAAGCATCACTGGCATTTACATACACACGAGTAGCCGTACACATATGTAGGGTGCTTACGCTGGTGCGCTCAAGCTAAGATATTTTAATTTCATTGTTACCTTTAATATGCTTTTAAACGCATTAAGCATTCATAAAACTGTAAAGTGTTGTTGAACATTATAAATAATGTGAAAGTAAATGTTAAATTGCATTTATTTCATTAATTAATTTATGTTAGCTTAATGAATAAAGTTGTGTTAGTGGTTAAAATCACAAGCAGAATTATCACTGTTGCACACCACTATATAAAAATATTCCAATTAGCGCTTTCAAGCTTCACAGCTCATCGTCAGATCGGAAATGCGTCAGATTTCCGATCTGACGATGAGCTGTGAAACTTGAAACCGCTAATTGGAATATTTTTATATAGTGGTGTGCAACAGTGATAATTCTGCTTGTAATTTATGTTAGTATAACGAAATAATGTGTTGTATAATTATTTAAAAAAATGTATACCTAAATATTTTGTGACAAAACAATATACCAATATAAATTTATATAATTTTGTTATTTCAATTAGTTTATGGGTTCAATGAATAGGACTAATTAATTAACTTATAAACAAAATATTTATGAAGTTCATTTTCTATATTTCTAGTATGTACAATTATTAGTACTTAAGACTGAATATATTTAAAATATACAACATATTCAAAAACAATACGAGAGCCTCTACACAATTCTTTTAATATTGAAAATGTTTATAAGGACGTGTCGCACATTTGAAAACGACCGCTGGTGCGTAATCGAAAATGGGAACCAGTGAGTTTCCATAGAAACTACTTCTTTGTTGTCAATAACGTAGTACACATACAAAACTTCTCTTATGAATGCGACTACATTTAACTTATAATCTGTACATTGGTAAATGAAGAATGAATTCATTGATTGGTGAATGAACATAAATATATATATTTTTTAAATTTATTGAAGCATTTTCAATGCCCTTCTCTGTGCATTGCATTTGTGCAATGCCTGTAAATTTTTAATAATACTCTGTATGGACTTTATGAAATTTTTAATTGAAATACAATCTTCCTTCTATTCAAATGGCTAGCGTCACGTACTCATGCACGATTTTTGCTGAAGTTGCAGGCGGTTTTGCTGAAGTAAATATTCACATAAGTTACTTGTAAGGCAACTGTAAGCAAACAAACGGCTGTAAGGTTTTAGATATTTCCCGGTTGGTACTATTGTGAATAAAAAATTGTAAGAAGGAAAATCATCAGTAAACGATTTACAATATTTTAATTACGTGTACCTAGTCAAAAGAAATAATTTCATATTTTAGAAGTTTACAAAAAGCTAAAATATGTAGGCCTATATATGTTATAAAATATAATATAAATAAATATAGAATCTAATAATAAACTCCTAAGACTCCTAGAAACGTTACCCTTTACTACGAGGGGTAACCCAAAAATAAGGTCTCCATATTTTTTAAAAATAGAAAAAAAAATATTATCAAAACTTTTTACATGGTTGTGAAGCATAAGAACACACTATTTTTCAACATAATCGCCGTTACGTTCAATGCATTTTTCGAGCCGCTGTGGCAGTTTTAGTATGCCAGTGTCATAGAAACTCGCCGCCATGTCGTTGAGATAGCGTTTGACCTCCGCTTTCACCTCGCCATCGTCGTCGAATTGCATTCCACCCAAATGTTCTTTCAAATGAGTAAACAAATGATAGTCACAAGGTGCCAAGTCCGGACTATAGGGGGGGTGGGTGATTATGTCCCATCCAAATTGGTTCAGAAGATCGGCGATTGCGCGGGCGACATGAGGGCGAGCATTGTCGTGAAGAATGGACACGCCCTTGGTGAGCATTCCACTTCTCTGGTCCTGAATCGCCCGTTTGAGTTTTTTGAGTGTCTCACAATATGCGTCTGCGTTTATTGTGGTCCCAGTAGGCATGAAATCGATCAACAATACACCTTTCCGATCCCAAAACACAGTCGCCATGATCTTGCCGGTAGACTGTTTGTTTGAATTTTCGCCGCCTTGGCGAAGTTGGATGCCGCCACTCAAGTGATTGTCGTTTGGATTCAGGTGTGAAGTGGTGAACCCACGTTTTGTCACCTGTGACAATGGAATTCAAAAAGTCGTCTCTTTCGTCTGCATAGCGCTCAAGAAATTCGCGGGCACCTTCGACGCGTTGCCGTTTGTGGTCTTCTGTGAGTATTCGCGGAACCCACCTTGCGCGCACCTTCCGATATTTCAACTTTTCAGTCACAATCCTCTGAATGGTGGATTTCGAAACGTCAGGAAGGAAACAGGAGAGCTCGTGGATAGTGATCCTCCGATCTTCACGCACGACTTCGTCAAGTTTCCTAACCGTCTCGTCTGACACTGACGGTCTCCCGCTTCATTCGTCATCATGAATTTCTGTACGACCAGCTTTAAACTCTCTACACCACTTGCGGACGTTTTTGACACCTTTTGAGTTAAGAAATGGAATGACTTCCCGAAGTCCGCACTTGGCGGGAACAGCGATTGGAAGCTCCATTCTTAACGGCTGCCAAGCCAAGACCAATCGACCGAGCGAGCTCAGCGACCGCTTGTTTGAAAGAGGGGAGATGGCCGCACACAGCAGTGCTGCCAACTGCCGCCCAAAATATTTCCCTGTGGCTCTAGTCCTTTGGAGACCTTACTTTTGGGTTACCCCTAGTACGTTAGTTAATCTCAAGAATCGCGAATGATTTTTGAAGTTTTGTCCAAACGAAATTTAATTATAATCTATCGGCTCATACGGACTGTTCTTATTCTACCGTTTACCTTTATCTAAGTTGTCCCACAAAACCTGATCAATGACCTACATTTTTACAGAAACTATCTTTATTCTCTGATCGAGACAACTGCCAGAGTGAAATTAAAGATGTTTAGTTCTAGGCAATATTTTATAAAATAAAGTAATTCCATTTCTTATTACCACTCGATATAAAAAGGTTTATATTTGATATAGGGATGAGCCATTTATGTATGAAGGTAATATGTTCATAATACCTTAATACATAATTTAGCAGAACATAATTTTTTATTAGTTGGCGAAGCAGACGCTAATTAGACTAGTCTCCTTGTTGCTCGCGTTTATGTGTTATTAGGCTGTAAAGGCCTTACTGCAATTTCATTATGACTCCTTACTATCATCTTTATGTACAACCAGCTTATCAGCTTACATCTAACGTTTACAAGCGCAAATGATCGTAACCGATTTGTTTCTTAACAGAAGCTACTAATTGATGGTTAAACAATTTATAAAATTTTACACTAATAATCTCCTAAGTAGCCAATTAAAAATTGTTTAATGGCACAAGAATTTTCTTTTAATAAGAAACATAAATATATGTAAAACAAAGTATAAATAAAAAGATATATTACTGAACTGGTTAAAAACACGTATAAACGAACTCTGAACGAATCTATCTAGTTATGAGACAATATGTCATATTCGCTTTATATAATAATGAAACTTTCAACTTGTGAAACTTACTTGTCTTTTCTTCTCGAACGCGTTTCGGCGTGGTGTTCGCCTTCGTCAGCTTTGAGACAGACTGCCATTTTGAGACAAAGCTGACGAAGGCGAACACCACGCCGAAACGCGTTCGAGAAGAAAAGACAAGTAAGTTTTACAAGTTGAAAGTTTCATTATTATATAAAGTGTAGTGCTGTGAAAAAAGATGATGAACATTCAAGACAACTGTCATATTCGATTGGTGTGAAAGGACAAGTTTATTGTATAGTGATCTGAACAGAGAGAAGTAAAGTGTAACCTTGTTTTCGCTTACATTTATGTTTTATTCACGTTACACATATGACATATTCTATCAATATCATCACAACATACTATTTAATACAGTGAGGTTCCCAAGCTTTACTAGTAACGGTAAGCCACGTCAACCAGTGTTGCCTAAAGTAAGCCCCGCCCGATAGCACGCACAGAAAGTTTGTCTATGTGTGCTCTGAAATAATTTCAATCACTAAGAATTTTGACATCCTAAGAATACAGTATGGTAAGAATACAGTTGAAGAGTCAAAATGAAACTTGCAACTTATAAAAGTAATAAGAATTTCGAAAAGGTGCAATCCACCAATCAGCGAGCATTGGCTTCTTTGCTTACATTAGCCAAAGAATGGTTCATTCACAGCTTACCCTTGAGTTGCTAAATGTAATACATTTTTTTACAAGAAAAAGTAAATAGTAAATATTGTAGGCTGTCTTAATAGAAGCATAAAATGTGGAAAGTAGCCACCTAGAACTTAATTGGGAAATTTCGTAAATACTCGAGAACCTATTTTGGAAGAAAACACTTTTCCCTACAGAGATTTGACTACTTAAAACAAATATGCTGAAGTCCGTTTATGTAGAGTATATGTAAATTTAAATAATGGTTGTAACAGTAAAAACTAGCAATTTATATTTCCCCGCTGTAGAGTCACAATAATACAAAGTTTCTATCTGTCTAGTACAATAAAAGATTTTCTAAACTAATTTTGTTCATGAAGATTCTTTAAGTTATCTTAGAAATGAGAAACCATTAATTTGTAATTGAAAATATGTTACTATGATATCGTATTTTGTCCATATTTACTTTCAGCTGGAATAATGAATTACTATTGATAATGAATTCCCTGAATAAAATACCGTGAACATTAGGGACTATCCATAATGCCCACGTGTGCACGGAAGACTTGACGCGTGGTTTAGGAACATTAAAAGGAAATACGACTGGCCAGGTATATGTCTTTGTTTGATCTCTTTAGTGACCCACTGGGCGTGGATAGCGCACAGACTGGTGTCTTCGAAAGACCGACTAAGCAGCACTCTTTGAAAACTCTGGAAGCGGAGATCCGTCTGAGAGTGCGGATGAGTAGTTCCGTGCTCTCCTGCCAATATATAAATTCTCTGAGACCGTTTGTAACGGATATGCAACCGCCAGGCTTCTTCAAGCCGCCAGTACCGAGCGCTCTTCCTACCCTTATTGTGGCCACCTGTTTGAGCAGGGATATGCCACCTGAAGACTTAGATACGGTTTTGAGCCTATTAAATAACTCGGACCAACATAGGTTTAAACAAAATTAAATTTTGAAACTGATTTTATCATGAAGTTGTATAAAGTAATGGCGATACCTGTTCTTACTAATGCTGAACGATAACTGGGAAAGTAACGCAGCATATAAAAAACCCTGAAATGAATTTTTTAAGGCACGTGAGTGGTTACCGTCTAAGGGATCGAATGCATAATGAACATATAAGGGCCGAACTGGGTATATTCTCCATAAATGATAAGATAGAAGATCGAAAGCAGCACTGGATGGAGCACGTCTACATAATGGACCACCAGAGGCTAGTAAAGCGCACTGTAGACTACAAACCATTTGGCAGAAGATCTGTGGGTAGGCCCTGGAAGAGGTGGCTGCAGTGAAGACGGAATTGGCTATAAGCCTACACCGTGAAGTGACGACTTCGACGACGACGACTAATTTTTTCAAATTAATGTAAACAGGTGATGAAATTGGATCTCATAGGGCTCTATAAATGTGGTTCTTAGCGTTATGATGTGATATTCTAAGAAAGATTAAATTTTTGTAATTAAAAACGTCTTATTTAGAAATTTTATTACATGAAATGATAGAGTAACTACAAGAAATACGTTTCTCTTAAGATTATATTAAAATAATGTTAATTAATATTTTATGGGTTACGTTAATGTATACTGTGTATAATTCATGTAGACCTAGTGTGTAATATTCACATGTGTACAAGAAATGCTGATATACCGTACTGTTGACGCCCGTTGTGTTTTGTTCAGCTGCTGTAAGAAGATACTGTATTAGACGGTTCTAAGAAATGGCGCTCAGTAAGTATTATGTATTACGTACATGTAATTTATTAACTTAGACTAACAGTAACTATTACTGTATCTTTCACTACTGGCATTCATCAATACAAATAATTGTTATGCGTATCAATTGTAATAAAATACAAATTTAATAAATATAGATGTGTGTTGAGATTGTGTTGATGATATACTATTGTGGAGCGTTCGACTCCGATGCAATCAAGCCCCACTCTTTGGACTAGCCAATTTGTAATAAAATAATAAATAAGTTGTAAGTTGTAATGTGTTTAATTGGTGTTTAATTGGTGTGGCTCTCGACGTCTTACTGGCCTGAAACACTTCCTTAAGTTTCCCAGCTGGTCCAGTCCCAATGGTAGCAAGACTGGTCGAGTAGCGTAAAGTTGATGAAGGAATATATATGTTCGGCTTCGCCGAAAGTTTCAAAACAAAATTTATTGTTTTGAAGGAAATTTAAAAAAAAATTATGTTTATAAAAAAAAATAATTAAAAAAATTATTTTAATTTTATTAATTAATTAATTAGGATCAATTAATTAATATAGGGCTGTGAAATTTTAAACAGTGTAATGCTCTTCTGAAAATTTTTATTAAAGTTTTAGTATATTTTAAATAAGCTATCACCACTCATAAGACTGTCTGTAAACCAATCGATACTTGTTTACCTTTTTATTTTTTTAGGTTATCTTCACTTACGGGTGGTAAAGTTCTTGTAGATTATCAATTAGAATTATATTATTGGTAATTAGTATTATTGAAGAAATAAAGAACTATTAAGTATTGAAAAGTATTAATATTTTATTAAGTAATAGCAATGTTGACTCTTATCGATTAGTATCGATTCTCAGGATATCGAAAAAAGTTACAAGTATATGATATAAAAATTAAATAGGGTTCTTTAAACAGCCAGTTATTACCAAAATCAGAGAAATCGGGCTAATATTCAAAAAGTATAACGTTACAATCAAATTAATAGTTATTAATAAACACAGACATTGAATAATAAATTGTAAATATAATAATTGTTTTCACCCAACAGCTGTGCTGAACCAAGAAGAGGCACTGGGATTGTCAAAGAAAGATGGCTGCCGTCAAGTCGATGAAAATGTTGCTCGTTCCTGCTGCATTCCAAATAATGTATTTTGACGCAATATTCCTGTTCTTGTGTCTGCAAATCTCTTGTTATATGTTGTGTAGTGACTGGTGTAGTGATTCTGGGTTGTATTTAGTATGTCTGTGTAATTATAAGTCAAACACTTTCTCCGATTCCGTCACTAATTTGGTTTAATGTATTATACAGTTTTCTAGTGTTTTATGGTGTTTTTCGGAGTAGATTTATATTGTTCTGTGTTATGGAGTGTTACTTGATCGTTTCTGTTATAATATGATAGTTTCAGAAGTATTTTACAAGTCACTCGCGATTTCACAATAACTCACTATACACTCGCTTTGTATGACGATTATAGGTTAGGTTATCCACGTTATCAAACGTATGTCATGTTAACCGTTCAACTACCAATAATTAACTAACTGTTTCCTTCAGTTTCAATTAAACTCTTAGCCCATATAATATTATCCTTAACATTGTTCAAAAATATTTTCACATCCTGTGTACATTTTACTATTTCACTATATGAATGCCTAAACTTTGGTTATTTGTCAATTTTATTCACTAGATTTGATTTAAATTAATCTTTCAGTTATTCTGGTTATTTTCAGATTAAATAATGCCATTTTATAGTGTTTTCTGTCCAAAAAATAGTAATTTTACTTTCAGTTTGGTATACAAACTGTTTGGAAGTCAAAACATTAAAATTTACTTCCTGTCATTATATAAATTCAGCCATTTTATCAGTTATATTTAATATTAATAATTCTATATTGTATTAAAAGGTTCCTATTCCCTTATTTTCTGGTAATTAATTGAATTAGTTGTATTCTGATACATTATTCTGAAATATATGACTCCCATGTCTAAATTTCTAAGTTTAGTCATTTTTATTTTTATTCATAATTCTGAATATAATTTATTAAAATCTCTCTAAATGGTATGTGCAATTATATGGCATGATCTCAAGTTTATTTTGCCTAAACCCCTTTTGTTTATTTGCATTTAATTGAGCAATTTCTCTGTTTTGATGAAGTTTGGTTTCCATTCTTTTGGCCTATGATTTTTTAAACAATTTTTCTTACAAAATATTTTACAAACAAATATATGATGTGTGATACCCTCTCTGACTTTTACAAATAGTATTATAAATTAAACATGCTTTCAAATTACACAAATACAACTAGTATTGGCCACAATACAAACAATAGTCAAACAGAATAAAGAATATTTTTTTTAAATAAATGGTTGTCTTCAAATCAGACATATTGCAACAAAATTCCCATTTCCAACATGGAAATATGGTTTACAACAAAGGTTTTTTACTAACTAACATCTTAATTACTCTCTACTATTTACAAGTGGTAACTATTTTTATAGTTCTGATGTTAGTTGTTTCAGACCCAAACAAATGGCCTTATATCTAATACATTTTTAAACATTCTTGTACTATATACATAAAAAACCTTATATTTATATTCTTATTTCTAACTATTATTATAAGTAGGATTCTACAGTTTTTATACCGTCTTTTACATTGTCTTTGGGGAATTGTACCCTGTCATTAACAAATAAATAGTATTAATTGTTCAAAAGGTATTATGAACTCTGTTTTTCTTTTTTCATGTAAAACAAAATGTTATTTTAAACAGATTCATGTCTTATGAACAACATATTGTCACAGTACATATTTTAAGTCATTGAAAAATGCATATTTCATTGCATCCAATGTTTGTGATTGCCAAGAATGAAACACAAGGTTCATTTTTTATAATACCCAAAACTATCACTGGTTCACTTTGCACTTATATATTATGTTAATGCTAAATGGTCGTATAGTCTTATTAACATAATAAATTGGTTAGCGTTTTTTCAATGGAGATTTGTTCCATGGGTACTATATTATTGTTTCATCTTAGTTCACAGGAAACTTTTACTTTATACACTCCTCTCTCTTAAATTTATATACATGTGGTTTTTATTTCGTTATACTTTTATTTTTAGATATTTATTTTGGGGATATAGGGATTTGGGTGTCTTTTATAAGAGCATGACATCTTCTTCAGGATGCTGCCCTCTTCTTCTTTCTTCAGTCTTCTTTTCTCCTGCCTTCTGGGACTGGTATCTTCTCCATCTTCTTCTTGATGCCATCAGGTTTCTTGGGATCTTCTCCATCTACTTCTTGATTTCATAAATACACCACCTGTATTGGTTGATCTTGGCTTATTTTAGGGTTTCTCTTCTATTTATTCTCCCTCGTCGTGGGTTTGGTCATATTCTGTACTGCTTTGTTATTTACTATTTTACCTTCCTGGGTTATACCTTGAAAACCTTTGGTTATGAGACTGGTTTTGGATGACTCATCACTAGTAACTCCTTTTACTTGAACTTGTATTTACTTTATAATAATGATTTCTTTCCACAGTTGCTATGAATTAATCTATTTATATTAAACTTAATGCTTTCTTCCAACTTTAAATATTATAACTTCATTATTCTAATGATCAATTGCCATTCAATATTATGCATACATCTGTCACGCTACACAATTAATATGTTTAATTTGAATTAGATACTTGATAAACATTGTAACAACTAGGTTTGGATGTGATGTGTAAAAGCCCCAAGTTGCGGTGTCAATTTGTAACAATTGTTTTTTCTTTTGACGGTGTTGTTGTGTTGTGATTCTTCTGCTCGTTCGTATTTAGTTTATTTTAATTTATTAAAGTTTGTAAAAATTGTTTTTATAATGTGTAATAAAAAATCTGATGACGAATTATTCCAGTTGGTTCCCTCGCAGGCGCACGTGGATAGGCGTAGTTCGCCGCAGATTCTAATGCTGCTGAAATAAACACAAATTATGTACTCACCATGTACTTACTGAATTCGACGTTCTAGTTAGTTAACAAACTCGTCAACGAGCGAATAGGTAACTTGATTCTCATATATCAGAGTCAAATGGTGCCACCTGTGGAAGTACTAATGGTAATCTAACCCGTAACAGTATTGTCTATTAAATAAAAGTCGTCAACTCTTTCTCTGTTACACAATTTTAATTTATTAACATTTTTTAAAGGAAATTGGAAGTTATCGTTTTATATTTATTACTGGCTGTTTGCCTTGTTAGTCATTGGATTCATTACTTGTTAGCTCTTAATCTCAGGGTAATTAAAATATTTTGATTTTACATAAATTTAAAATATAACCTTGAACTTTGGTTCATTAGGTTTACAAATTCTTAGTGGTTCCTTTGAGACTGGAAGATACATAACAGAAAATGTCTGCACTACTGTTTAACATGAGTAGCTGGAATTAATTATCCTAAACAACAATTATATTAAAAGTTTTTTTCAAATCATTAACATGGAATTATATCTTCGACTATCGTCAACATTACACTTACTTCAGGCATACTGAATTGATATTTAGAAATAAAATGACATTAAAAGTTTTTAAAATGATTAACATATTATTATGAATTTGACAGTTGTCAACATTAAAACAACTTCAGGCATGCTGAGTTGATACAAAGTATTATCTATTCAAAATATCCTGTAACTCCTTAATCTATACATAATACAATACATAAATGGTTATAGTTATAAGTTCGTTAATTTTCGTTATTAATTATCATGTCCATTGAATGCTGAACTCTGGTCAGGTAAACAATTACGATTTGCTGCTTAAATAGCTTTTGTCAAAAAATTCATTGATTGTTTAGGTATTGGAACAATCGAAATCAGAAGGTTAGATAACTTTTAACCTCTACGAGATATCATGGTTACTTCCATGTCTCAATGTAAAAATCGTAAAATTTCTGTGTTCAGTTAATATTCAATAATTATAATTAAACACCATACTTTCTGTCATTTCACTTTATTGCAGCTTATTGTACACTCTGCAATTATGATTCGCTATGGCATAAGCGTTTTTTCGATGCACTCGCCACTTAAAAAATTTTTAGTTAGGTTGACCAAATTGTTTACATTTTATTCTCGCACAGCTGATTTGATCCGAATTCGACTTTTTTCGCGCACAGAAAATGGCCGTCGTATCGCTTCGCTAGTCTGAGATAAAGTGTGAATAAATTTGTTCCTCTTCGCTGTTCCAATTTTGGGAGCACATACCCCCCGGTCGATTTTGATCGATTCCATTGGTTTAGAGATTGCTGCTGTTCCTTTAAGGAGGTCGCTCCCTTGGCGGAGTAATTAATTTGCAAAAAATTGTTAATGACATTGGTGTGGAGAGTATAATTATGACGCTCTCGTTTTGCCCAAAATAAATAGAATATCTTTAAAATTGGTTTAACGTCCTTGCGTTACTAGTAATACTTGATATAGCCACACCATGTTATTTCAATAGATTTGTTCTTGAAAATAAGTCCTCACAAGACATATGTGAGTATTATAATTACAAAGTTAATGTTTTTTACTTACGACTATGACACATTTCTTATGATTTTACATGATTAATTATGGAAATTGTACAAAATGGTGATTAAATTTCAATCATATGGTTCCTCTCAAGTCCTTTTATGATAATTTCTACTTAAATAATTGCCTAAAATTAATAACATTACAATATTTGGTCTATGCTTTCTTTGGCCTAGAGCATGGTTAATTTGATTCAATCTATTTATTTTAATAATTTGCTCCGTCCATTTATTACTGTGATACAGTCATTCTGAGATATCCATTACAACTTCTGGATATCTCAGCTTTACTTCAAATATAATTAGTTTCTTGTTTTTAGTCTTATTTATTATTCATAGTTTTAGAATGCCATGTGTCATTATGATTTGGTTCATGATTAATGATATTCTTAATTTTAAGTGGTTCTTTTGTGTACAAATGGTCTTTACAGTCTATAGAGTGTTTTATAATGGTTAGGCTCCTATTATTATATGTGAGATTGAGAATAATTCACTAATACTCCTTGCATCTAGTGTAGTCAGACATTTACATTAATTTTTCATAATTATGGTTTACTTAAAATTTCATTATCATTGTTTTATACTATAATAGTAGTATTACATATTGCATTACCATTTATGTCGCTGTTCTTTTCTGGCTTACAGTATTGTGGGAATTCTGAGTGTGTTTAATGGGTACATCTTTCTGTCCAATTTAAGTCTGTGTAATTACATCAAACACCACACATATCACTTCTAATTAATAAATCGTATCACTAGGTTTGTTTTTATAATGTCTATTTTCATTATTGTAAAACCTAAACTAGTTTTACATTGTTTTATTCTTTATTTATTCTAATTACAAGTTGATTTGTACCAGAATTGAGGTTACTTGGGACCCCATTGTCTGACAACAATGGTCTATGATTTTCTCCCTACACTCACTGTTTTAAGGTTATTATTTTACACTTTTGCTCTGGTTAACCATTATTTATTATTTTTTCACGTTATTTTTACATGTCTACTGGAGATTACCAGGTTTTCTTTCATTTATTTTAATTGGATTTTTTTGTATTAAAAGCCTGCATGGTATTCTGTTATTGCTGTGATAACTAACTCATTTTTATATTCCAATATCTTATTTCATTGTGTTTATTTGTTGATTAATTATATTTTTATCCTAGAATAAAGGGTTTGTGTCATGGTCAAGTCTTTAGTAATAGTCTGTCTATGTCTGTGTCTCTTTACTGTTTCTTAATTCTGTTGACTCCTTGTTTTATTGGTTTCATTCTCTCTTGGTATACTTATTGGCACATTGTATAACACATTTGTTAAATCTTTTTCGCTTATCACTTTACTTGTGTTTATTCATATTATCTTCAGGATCTTGTTAGGATTTGTTGTCATTATAACTTGGTTTTGTCCTCTCACTTACCATATCTATTGGGTCATTTGGTTAATCACATTACTATGTTTTCTTCTTCATCACTATTTATTATTCTTTGTTTGCTTATTTTATTATTTTAATTAGTTCGTGGACCGGATATAACATTTAGTACACAGTTATTCATTTATCATTCCTCTCTTATGTGTTCTTGTGTTAGTTAATGAGTGTTTCATTCCTTATATTTGTTGTTAAATGTACGGTGAAGATATGTACCGTTACAACATGTACACGATATTTCGTATTATACGAATTTCTCATATTTTAAGGATCTGGTGTAATTATATTTTCATATGTAATAGTGTTTTTGTCAGTATATGTCATGTATTGGAACATAATTCTACAACATTCGTAGACATATATAAGGATGTGAACTGATTTTTATCTACATCGGAGTCACAACGCAACACGCTGAAAGTAACTTGCAGTGCGCATGTTCCATGCTGCTGCAGAAGATTGTAAACTTCATCATCATTTTCTTTTTGAAACTTTCGTTCATTACTGTTGTTTATGATGAGATACTTTGCTCGTTTTCCTTAGTTTTAATATTAAAAAGCAAAGCAAGAACAGTTATTACGGGTATTACAAAGTATGAATGTGTACTTGATATTATTTTAAATGTACCCTTTGTTTTGTTTCTTACTTTCTTTGATTACAATTTTGCTAAAGCGTTGGAGGTTCAGTTTCTTTTGGCCATTATTGTACGAATTATTAAAAAAAACATAGTTGAGTATATTATATCTTGTCATTATAAAAATATGAATGCTGTTTATTATTTTCAGTTACATATAAAAAAGAAAGTCAAAAATGTATACACAAAGATACAAATAACGTGGATCACCTAAATGATATATTGGTTGATAAAACCAATGGACAATGGTATTTAGAACCAATCTTACTGCATTCAAATTTTTTTTTAAATCTTTACGATTTAGTATGCGACTATATTTTATAAATACTTATGTTTTAAAAGAAGCTTGATTAAACAAGAAAATTCAGTAAGATAGAATTATGTAATTAATAAAGGGAGAGATGCTCAGATAAGTTTCTGTTCTGATAAGTTATGAATATTGTCAGATTTGAATTAAGTAAATGTTTATGTTAGGAAAAGTAATATTTGAAATTAATTGAAATTCACGTCTCATATTTGAAAATTGAAAATGTATGTGTTTACTCTCCTGGTAAATCAAATAAAATTTCAGTAACTTTTTCTGTAAATGAAATACACTATAGTTTAAGTGAATAATTTAATCCTGTTATAAAACTTTTGCCACAATATGTACTATTTAATTTTCCATCTTCTAAAAACTTAGTTTTTTAGAGCATGTAATATTGCCGTCCTGTTTCACATTTGTTTTACAGAGTGTACCTTATATACAGTGTCTTAACAAATTTTTTTTATAATATTTTGTCTAATCTTCTATTCTTATTCTTTAAAAGATTGTTATTTCATGTTAAAATAATTATTGTTATATTACAGTAATGATGACACAATGTTGAAGCTAGCTGGGAACTTACTTCGCGGTCTAGTAAATAACGTACTTCAAGTTTGTGTCCCCTTGTGTCTGGGAAGGAAAATGTAACCGATGTCCAATAAATGTAAGGGCAAATTGAGTAGCTGTGACATGCAGCCCTTTCTGGAAAGGAATACCAGAATTACGTTTGGGTCTAAGGTGGGCTTCCCAACCGCTCGGCAGCAGAAATGCCGTGTGGCAATCCAGTGCAGAGTAGAGGTTCATTTTTCATTATTTTTTTTTTTATTATTGATACAAATTTATCTCTTTATTTAATTCGTAATTTCATGCTGTTATAATATTAGGATTTTATTTATAGGTCTGATACTAATAATATTTAACTCAATAATATCTAAAGTAACAACTGTATATTATTTTATGTTTACTAACATTTATGTGCAAACTTTTAATTCTATTCATAAGTACACTTTTGTAGATTTTATTACGAAAGTATTAAATACATAATTTTCTAATACTTTTCTAATACATAATTTTGTATATTGTGCTTTATTTATTCTACGACTTACATGCTGTTTTTGTGTCCTAGTCGGGTGCCATTGATAATTGTGTAACCAAATATCAGTCTAGTCAAAATAAAGGCAGAAAATGATGTTACCCAACATACGGTTTTTTGTAAAAATACAAAACTTCGTTTAATTCAACAGTTCCAAACAGTGTGTAAGTACATTTTAGTAATGACACACAGTAAACGTATACTGGAAAAACGTCGTTAATAATACACACATTTGAGACACTTTCATTCCATGAAATTTGAATGTTTAAGGTGTCCAGTTTCTAGCACTATAATTCGCCGCCGACTTGTAAACTATTATTATGCTAGTATAAACAAAATTTGGAGATGTAAAATGATAATTTACTTTTTCAAATCGGTGTACCAAAACGTACACGATATTCATGCTTGCTCACTCGTCTCTCGCTACACTAACACATCACGTTTCCCCGGTAATAAGATTATAAAGTTGTGACGGTATCTACTGCAAGCTAATTTCTAAAGTCTATTTTGTAGTGACACATCTACATAACTCATGCATCACTGAATATCACAACGATGATTTCATAAACAAAAATTTTATGTTTTTTCATTAACTTCACTGCAATTAGTTACAAACTATCTAGTAATTTTATTTTAATACATAACTTAACAGTGTGTAGAACAAGATCCCACTGGAGGACCCCTCTGTACAGGTACAATTTGTCAGGTGCTGAGAATTACTAAACCTATTTAGTTCACTCAAACTCCTGTCTCTCCAATCGCCGAACGAATCCAGCATTATCAAGCAATTGTAACACTTCAATGTTTACGTGTTCATAAAGTCTTCTTTCATATTTATCCGCAACCTGTTTAATCTCGTCATCAACCGTAGGCATTTTCATTTCTTACGTACCATGTGCATAAACAATACCGCAAATAACCTTATTTTGAAAAATCTGATTTATTTTAACATTAGATTTCTTAGTACAGCCAAAAAGCTGTACACCATACACCCAAACTCGTTTCAAGACTTGTTTGTATAACAACAGCTCAGATTTGTATGTACCGACAGCTCAGAGTGTCTTCCAAGCACCCACCACATTTTCTTCAATCATAAACCAAGTTCTTCCCGTTTCTTTTTACTATGTTCTTTCTACCAAAGTTTGGCATCCAGAGGCATGCCAAATACTACACTGGGCTTGCGTATGGAATTCTTTGCTGATCGATTATGACTGGTAAATAATCCATTTTCCGGTTGGTGAAATTGATATGAGTAGACTTGGTTTCGTTCAGCTTGATACCAATGTTTTTGTCCATCTAGTGACGTACTCAACTCCTCCTCTATACAACAAATACAGAATAGGTCCAAGGACACTCTCTTGTGTTACACCAGCTAAAATATTCTTTAAATTAGAATAATCGTCATCACACTTAACTCTGAAATGACGTTTTGCAATATATGAATTAAAATTAAAAAGTTGGCTCATGTGTTTAGGCAGGTTTACTTTCATCTTGTATACCAGTCCCTCATGCCTCACTTTACCAAATGTTTGGGTCACATCCTAGAATACAGCGCAGCATATTTACTTTTATTCTAGTGATCGCTCAGTTACATCTGTGATCCGATGCACTTGTTCAATAGTTGACTGTTTATTGCGAAATCCAAAATAGTGGGTTGGAATAAAGTGCTTATCCTCTATAATAGGTTGAGAAGCTTGAGGAGCAGTTTCTCAAACAATTTAGATATAACTGGCAGCAAGGATATAGGCCGATGTGATGACTTCTCATTTGGCGGTTTACCAGGTTTGTGGATCACAATTACTTGAGCAATTTTCTACTGCATTGGCTCATGTTAGAGTCGTAAAGAACTAATGAATAAATGCGTAAGCTTCATTGTTCTTTACATGGCAACTCATTGTGTATATTCCCAGTAATTAAGTCATAACCTGGTGCTTTAACACTAAGATTTTTTTGTATCTTACTGAGAACCTCATTAAAACTTACAGGCTGTATTGGTCTTTTTTCCATATTATTCACCTCTGGAATAACTTCATTTACAGTTGCTGGATGTGGCTGAAATGTATTAGCTATACTGCAAACGTTGCAGCTTTTTCGCTATCTTTCTTTGCCCATGTGCAACATCTTTTCGGATGGGTGGATTATTGCTTTTTGGTCGTTTCAAGTTCTTGGTAACTTTCCAAAGTGAACAGTTTGTATCTTTATCATGTGTCAGTTCTAGAAATTTTATGATGTGTGTATTCTATTTTATGTCTATCTTATACTACCTGTTACCCGCGGCTTCTCACGCGAATATTTGACTTTTAATAAGTATTTTAATATTATTTTTATTGTCTATGTCTATATGGCGTTCTGTCAGCTCGTATAACAATTTTGTTCTCATTAGTCAAATTCTCTCCAAAGCTGTTTTCAACACTTGTACTATTTTAACTTGTACTAAATTATTATGTTGGTTTAACAGCCATTGGAGATTTAAAAGTACCCGTTTATAAAGGCTTTGCAGATATTTATAAATTACCTGTTAAATCAAAAACGTTAAATTCTTTATTTTAAGTGTTACTGTGTTAGAAGCATTGCATGACACATTAAACGTTATGTTTTCCTCAACCATGGCTTTTATTTATTTCAGCAGTAAACTAAAATCCAAAAACCGTTGTCACCTAACCTCACAAATGAAAACAACACGTATTTTTGTTTTGCATTAAGTAATAGGATAATTTACAATTAGTAAACTTCTCCTTTTCCACATTGTAATATATCGATACAATCGTATGTTATATAAAACATCGAAAATATACTGCAGGAATGGATAAATGTACAGTTCCAATGCCGCTAAATAGCTTTTGTTTATTTACTTGTTACTATGGTAATTAATTCTGGTCTACATGGTGTTGTACGCGTCAAGAAAAAGGCATAATTAAAAGGGCCTAAATCCTGCGAACGGAGAAAAATATCAAATTCCAGGTTAGACAGTATTTTTCGCCTTGCATCTAACGTTACCTGTGCAAAATTTGGTGGCAATCGGTGTACCGGTGTAGATTTGTATTCAGTACCCATAAATCCTCAGACTATGAGTTATTTTTACCACTGTAAGCGATTGCATAAGTGGAATCGGTAACAGAAAAGTATTGCCGAATATCTACATCTTATTTTGTAACATACTCCTTAATTACTAAGCTCATTCGTAAGGCAGGTTACTTCGTTAAAATTATTAAATGTACATTGTTTGAAGTTTATTGTTACTGCTAAGTTATTCCCGTTAAAGCTTCAATTCTGCACTTTAATATCTATCGATAATTTCTGTGTAATTGTGCTTCATAATTATTTCTTCTTCTTCTTCTTCTTCTTCTTCTTCTTCTTCTTCTTCTTCTTCTTCTTCTTCTTCTTCTTCTTCTTCAGGTCTAGGACGTTGCAGTCCGTTGCGCACTCACTGATCTGACCACCTTTTCTTCTCTCTTCCGATGTTGCGGTTCCCCTGGGTAAATAAACATCAGTTGATTAGGTAGTCTGTCCTGGTGCATGCTTCGT
Source organism: Magicicada septendecula (assembly GCA_034769895.1). Taxonomy (NCBI): domain Eukaryota; kingdom Metazoa; phylum Arthropoda; class Insecta; order Hemiptera; family Cicadidae; genus Magicicada; species Magicicada septendecula. Next base: position 305,892,862 of record CM068367.1, on the reverse strand, counting down.
ATATGGTCCGTCCAACGCTGTTTTTACTACTTGATCCTGTTATTCAGGTTGTAAGGGCGTTCCTTACGTCATCATTCCTTAGCCGGTCTCTCCGGAATACTTCAAATACAGATCTTAAAACCTCATCTCACTTAGCCTATATTCGGCCACAGGTTCTTACGTACAGTGTTTAGGTCTTATTACCACAAAGACATAATGGCACTGCCATCACTTTATAAAATTTTAACAGAGTGTCTCGTCTAACCATCTCCTTGAATGTTCTTCTGATAGTTGCACAAATGTGGTTAAACTTACCTATTATCTGGTATCGACTTCCGCTTCTCCCACGTAAGACATGTCACATCAAAGGGATCTAAATAAATGCACCTGCTCACTGAGTCTACCATTCACAAACAGCTTACATATGACAGGAAAGCAACCAAGAAAAGGCATGGTTTGGTAGCACAGATTTCCAACTCATACGTGTGAAGTATTTGCTGCAATTCGTAGAGAAATCTCTGCAGGTTGTCTTCATTGTCTGCTATGATGATCTCATTATCCGCAAACAGGAGTGTTATAACAAGTTTTTTTTAACTGAAATTGCTGCTAAAAGTCACCATTTCAAGTCTCTGCTTCCAGTCTCTTACAACATCATCGAAATATATATTAAAAGCGTTGGTGATAAGCTAACGCTTACCCTTGTCTAACCCCTCAATTTATCACTTTCTTAAGGGTGCCATCATATTCAGTTCTTGCTGATTTCCGCATACGTTCTTTATATATACTTCTTAGAACAATCTATAACTGTTTTATACAGTCTGCTAAGAGTTTTGGTATGCCTCTTCTGTCCATGATACTCCATAATTTCTTTTGTCATACATTACCAAAAGCCTTGATGTACTTAGTAAACACGACATGTGTTTCAAGATTAAATTCGACTCTTTTTTCTGTCAGCAACAAGATCATATATATATATATATATATATATATATATATTCAATCACTTTCTGCTACAGTTCGTTTCTTGATATATATAAAATATTAAAATTTTATATTTATTTTACCTCAAGATGTTATTTTTCCTTATTTGGAACATGATTCGAGAACTCCTGTGTTCTCATCCTCAGCCTTCGCGATCTTGCGTCTGGTGAAGTATTTGTGTGTTGGCTGGATGCTGTTTTCGTTTCTTATTGGTCTCTGGTATTTTAAAGTGGTATTATTGTGTGTGATTGTGGTGTATGTATTAGTATTTTGTGCTTTGAATATTGTGTCATGTTTTGTATTGATTTGTATTTGTTCATGTATTAGTTTGTTTTGTGTTTTACGTTTGTATATTTGTAAATTTTCCCAAATGTTAATTATGGTGCTTTTGTACGGTATATGTTTTATTAGTGTCACATTGGTTATGTCTGGGAATTCATGCCCCGTGTTTATTGCATGTGTGGCCAAATTAGATTTATATATTTCTGTTTTTTTGTATGCATTTAGATCAGTGGTTCCCAAACTTATTATGCCCACGGACCCCTTCTCATAGCAAAAACGTGACCATGAACCCCCAAGTGAAATAACTCTACACAACTGCATAATAGCAAAATTACAAATTTAACTTTGATGTCTTGAATGGTGAATGGTGACCTAAAAATAAAATATAAATAAAACATTTTGATATTTAAAGTAGTACTTATTGAAATTATAACTTTTGTTTTAAAATACAAAAACACATGGAGATGGATGAACCTGATGGGATGATATGAGATTATTTATGTTCGGCTCGATGTTTGCGAGTAACATTCGTAAGTCTCCACGAGCATTATTTTGCAGTCGGTTTCTTTTTTTCGTGATGAGGCTCGTAACTGCACTGAATCCACGTTCTACTAAATAGGAAGACGTGAAAGCAATCTACAGCTTCTGTACAGTGGCCCATAATGCAGGCTATAAAATTGGTATCTGGTTTTGTAACCAGAATTTGTGGTATCCTTCTTCAAACATAGGTTTGAGCTCCTCATTTGTGGATAATTCAATAAGTTGCTAGATAAATAGAACTTGGGAAATAAAACGCGTAAGGAGACAAGATTAATGTTATATAAAACCATGGATGTCCCAATTCTGACGTACGGCAGTGAGACCTGGGTTCCTTCAAAGCTAGATAGATCAAAGGTTCAGGCAGCTGAAATGCGCTTTCTGAGAAGAGTCAAGGGCTGTACACGATTAGATAGAATACGTAATGACGACGTCCGGAATGCGCTAAACATCTACAATTTGAATCATCGAATAGATGATTACAAACGGAAATGGCGGGAACACATCGACCGCATGGACAAATGTAGACTACTACAACAAATAAGATCTTATAAACCAACGGGCAAGCGTAACGTTGACAGACCTTTTTCAAGATGGGACCAACTATGACATTGTGGAGACGGAACAGGCATTTCTGCCTATACCATGAAGTGTAGAAGAAGAAGAAGTTTTTATTAAATTTAATTGATCACCTTGTAACTTCAAATTGGTTTCGTTAAATTCGGCGAATAATTCAGTCATTGACTTATTTGGCAAATAAGCTGTCATTTTGTGAATTAATTAAATTGAGCCGCAATTCATTGTCTTTGCTTTCCAGGAATTCCAACACTGAATCAAAGAGTGCATAAAATCGATCCAAACATGCACCTTTAGATAACCAACGAACTTCTGTGTTAAGTAGTAAACGATTATAATCTTCATCATTTTCCAAACAAAGTTGAGCAAATAATCTCTCATTTAAGGCATTCCTTTTGATTTTATTAACTGCTCTAATGACATAATCTAGTGAGCCATACAAGCGTTCACTAAGATTTTTGGCGACTAAATGTTGTCGATGAATGACACAATGTACAGATAATACATACTGCATTCAAAAAGTTCCGGGACTAACGCTATTAAGGACACAACTTTTCAGATAAATGAAATTTTATTATTTATTATTCAACATACATCCCTTCCCTCTCTATACAGATTTTAGATCGCTCATACAATCGTTGAAAGACATGCGCATAGTTCTCCTTCGAAATCGTGTTTAAAACAGCTGTCACATTCTTCTGAATTGTCTCTACATTATCAAAACGCTGCCCCTTCAGTGCCACCTTCAGCTTAGGGAACAAAAAGAAGTCAGCCGGAGCCAAATCTGGTGAGTTAATCACTGTGACTGATTTTCCAGCGAGAAATTGTGAGACAATCAATGATGAGTGGACTGGAGCATTGTCATGCAGAAGAAACCACTCTCCTGATCGGTACATTTCTGGCCTAACCCTGCGAATTCTTTTCAAAAGGCGATCAAGTACCTCTTTGTAAAATGGTCCAGTTACAGTCTGGCCGGGTGGCAAGAATTCTTTGTGGATCAGTCCCCTTGAATCAAAAAATGTGTTCAGCATTGTTTTCACTTTTGATTTTGTGGCCCTCACTTTCATGGGTCTGACATCTCCTGGGTCGCGCCATTCAGCTGTTTGACGTTTGGTAGATGGGTCATACTGGAAACACCACGATTCGTCGCCTGTGACAATGTTCTGTAAGAAATTCGGGTTGTCACCGGCCCATTCAACGAGACTTCGCGACGCTTCCACACGTTGTTCTTTTTGCTCTGCTGTTAAAGAGTGTGGAACGAACCTGGCACACAGTTTCCGTTTGCCGAGTGCGTCATGCACGATAGTGTAAATACTACCCACACTGATGCCGATCTCTTCTGATAAAATCTGGACGCTCAGCCGACGGTTGACGGACAATGCAGCACAGACACGCTTGACATTCTCGTCAGTCACGCTTGTGGAGGGGCGCCCATATCTTGGATTATCTTCTAGCGACTCACGACCATTTTTAAAACGTGCATACCACTCGAACACTTTGCTACGACTTAAACAATCTTTTCCATATGCAAGTTGCATCATCGAAAACGTTTCTGTCGCACTTTTTCCACATTTAAAACAAAATTAATTGCAGCTCTTTGCTCCATCTCGAAAATTATGACAACAAGGAAAAACCAGATAAACTTAACAGTGTCGCTGTTTACTATGGATTGAGTCCTCAAAAATGCAATTTTCACAGGAAGTGGGTGAAGATTGTCACATAGCGTTCCAGCTGTGACACAGAGATAGCTCCATCTGTATGTCTATAGCAGCATCAGTCCTGGGACTTTTTGAATACACTGTATGTTTATGTGTTTTTTATTTTGATTAATTCTTAATTGTTCAGTTTTTATTTTAAAATGAACAACACATAAATAATAACAACTACAAAAAGTGGGCCACGTTCACATAAACAAATAATAAAATGGCAAAGCTAACAAAACTATTTAAAAACAGATATAAAAATAGCATACATAACCAATAAAAATAATTTACAAAAACTAAATAACCCACACAACAAAGGTAACACAACAACTAACGGTATATACAAAATCTAATGCCAAAATTGCAATAAATGTTACATAAGACAAAAAAAAACAGCTGAAAAAACGTTATTTTGAACACCTAAATGCATACAAAAAACCAGAAATGTATAAATCCAATTTGGTCACACATGTAATAAACACGGGACATGAATTCCCAGACATAACCAATGTGACCCTAATAAAACATATACCACACAAAGGCACCATAATTAACATTTGGAAAAATTTACAAATATAAAAACTTAAAACACAAAACAAACTAATACATGAACAAATACAAATCAATACAAAACATGACACAATATTCAAAACACTCAACATCAAAAATACACAAAATACTAATACATACACCACAATCACACACAATAATACCACTTTAAAATACCAGAGACCAATAAGAAACCAAAACAACATCCAGCCAACACACAAATACTTCACCAGACGCAAGATCACGAAGGCTGAGGATGAGAACACAGGAATTCTCGAAACAAGTTCCAAATAAGGAAAAATAACATCTTCAGGTAAAATAAATATAAATTTTAAATATTTTATATATATCAAGAAACGAACTGTAGCAGAAAGTGATGGAATTAATAAAACCATACAAGGTAAATAAGCCTACAGTGGGGGAAAAAACGAAAAGTGAGATTATCAAACAAATTCAAAAACAAAAGTGTATTGGAAAAAATAGTGAAGTGAACATCAATAATAAGTGAAAGCAGCAATCAAATAACGGAAAAGTAAATATATAACAAATTATCTCTCACATAAATATACATTAACATGTACACAAACAACATAACCACATCTCCATATAACCACATTACCAAGTTATTAAATAAATTTCAGACACGACAAAAACAACTAATGAACACAAACATGAATATATACTTCAATAAACAATACCAAAAACATAAATTAACACCTAAATACCTTAACATATACTCAAACAACAAAAATATGACTGCACAAAAAACAATAATACAAGCACAAAGGTTTTTTAACTTCTAAAGGCAATGCCTTGTCGCTGTAGCCACGTCACTCTATCCCCTGCGATATTCTTCATTTCTCCATAGGACCAACTATTCACGACACTCATTGTGCTGCGGAAGTATGCAGTTCTTGGTCTTCCTTAGGGCTTCTTCCCCACTACTTTGCCCTCAAAGATGTTAGTTAAAAAAGCACTATGTCTGATCACATGCCCTATCAACTTAATCTTCCTCACCTCTATACTCCTAAGCAGTGTTCTATTCTCATTTATTTCCTCTAAGATCTGTTCATTCGTCTTCCTATCTGTCCAACTAGTTTTTGTCATTCTCCGCCAAATCCACATCTCCATTGCCTGAAGTCTGTCACTCTCCACCTTCCCTAAGGTCCACGATTCACACCCGTAAGTTAAAACACTCCATACAAATACCTTAACAAACTTTTTCCTTGTTTCAATACTAATATGGTTGTTTGTCAATAAGTTCCTTTTGCTCTGGAATGCTTGTTTCGCCAGAGCTACTCTCCTCTTAATCTCTGCCAGACACTTATTCCCACTTGTAACTATGCTACCCAGGTAACAAAATTCAGTAACGTGCTCCAATATTGTGTTGTTCAACATAATGGTTGATTTAATGTCTTCTCTTTTTTTACTTACAACCATTATTTTAGTTTTCCTAACATTTATCCTCAATCTCCAAGCGTGAAGAATTTTGTTAAACGTACCTAACATTCGGGTCATATCCTTTTCTGAGTCAGCCATCAGTACAATATCATCTGCGAAGCGAATACTGTGTATCCGTTTCCCATTTATTTTAATTCCCCTAGAACTCCTTTTCATCTGAGTTACAACATCTTCTATAAACAAATTGAACAAGCACGGTGACAGTGGGCAACCTTGTCTTACCCCTCTTCTTATTATTGCTTCCTTTTTACATCCATTTATGTCTATTTCAGTACTTTGCAACCTATAAATATTGAAGATTACCCTTCTAACTTTCCAGTCAAGTCCTGATTTCCTCATAGTTTGAAACAACAGCTTCCAATCAACATTGTCGAACGCCTTCTCGAGATCCACAAATACTAAATAGGTTTTCCTATTCACTTCAATTCTTCTCTCCAAGATCTGCCGCAGAGCCAAGATTGCTTCTCTGGTTCCTCTACCTGCTCTAAATCCAAACTGATCCTCCTCCAAAGTGTGATCAATCTTTCCTTCCAGTCTGTTCTTCACTATGCTCAGCAAAATCTTAGCAGCATGAGATATTAAGGCTATCGTTCTATAATTAGCACAGTCGTCTACTTTACCTTTCTTTGGTATTGTGATTGTTCTACTTTTAACGGAATCAACTGGCAATACTCCCTCTTCATAGCACCCAGTAATTATTCGAAATAGCTGGTCTTTCGTTCTCTCCCCTACATTTTTCAAAAGCTCTGCTGGTAGACTGTCAGGCCGTGTCGCTTTTTTCATACTCAGACCTTTAAGGGCATAATCAAATTCCACCCTGCTAATTGGCGGTCCTACCATATCTCTATCTACAGCATTATCATTTTCTAGAAACTCTTGCGTGACTACAACAGCTTCCCCGTCATATAGTTCCTCTATATACTCCTTCCAACGCTCGCTGACCTTATCATTTTCGAAACGTATTTTACCATTTTTATCCTTAACAACATTACTTCGAGTCTTATGCTTCCACTGTAACGATTTTATCCTTAAATATGCCTTATCACATTTTCCTCTACTGAAATCATCTTCTATTTCAAGACTTAGTTGTTTCATCCAATTTTCTTTTTCAATGCGACACATAGAGGTAATCTGATTTTTTATTCTCTTGTACTCCTGATAATCCTTATTTCTCAGCCTATTACGCCTCCTTATTAGATCCAACAATTCCTGTGTCATCCACGGTTTCCGTGGTTCTAATTTTCTCCTCCCTAGAACACGCTGTGCTGTTGCAATTATTCCATCTCTTACTTCCTCCCAACTTGGCCTTCCTTCCATCAACATGTCTGTCTCCTCTTCCAATTCTTTTACTATTTTTTCATCGGTCAGTTTTTCTAAGCACCAGTTCTTTTGTTTAGATTTCCTGATTTTCCTAAATTTAATATTGCACTTGGCCATAACGGGAATATGGTCACTATCTATATCCATACCAGGATATGAATGACTAGATTTGACTTGGTTCTTATATCTTTGTCTGACTAGAATATAATCAATCTGATGCCTCCTAACATCCCCCGGTGCTTTCCAAGTGTATCGTCGTCTTTTGGGGACTTCAAAACATGTGTTCGTGACGATCATTTCATACTGCTCACAAAACTCAAGTAACCTTTCCCCTCGTGCATTGATGTTCCCCAAACCAAACTTCCCGGCACATTTTTGACTACTGTTAGCACCAATAGATGCATTAAAGTCGCCCATTATAACTACATTATCGTCTTTCTTTATTATGTTGACCAACTTTTCAATCTGTTCATACATTAATTCTATATCTTCATCGTTACTACTTGTTGTTGGAAAGTACACCATAATTATACACAAATCAACTGGCTCTGCCCTAAGTTTTATCATCAGTAATCTATCACTACTGTGACATGTATTCAAGACACTACTCTTCCATTCACCTCTTAAGAACAATGCTACTCCATTTCTTCCTGGGTCTTCCTTTCCACTGTAAATAATTCTGAAATCACCTGACACGAAATCACCACATCCTGCCCATTTTGTCTCGCAGACACCTAATATATTAAGCTCTGCCTTTATCATAGAATGCTTTACCTCTTCCATTTTACCAGGCTTCAGTAATGTTCTAACGCACAAAGGTTATGGATACAAAATGAAATTAATCAATTATACAGTAGTAAGAAAAATAACATAACACTAGACATATATAAACTACACTTAGAGCTAACAAGTTTATTACATCCAATTACATGGAATAATAAATAGAATACCATAGAAAATAAAATAAAATTTGATAAAACAAAAAGAATATTACAATCAACAAAAAACTCAACACATTAAAACAAGAAAACGGAAATCAAGAACAAAAAACAAAAATAACACACATTTTACCCTCGAACCATTAACCTTAGCAATACAAAATTTAACAAAAAAGAAACAGAATATTTAAACAACATGTCAAAAACTAACCTAACTCAAAACACAAACAAAAATCTAGAAAATTTAATAGTAGAAACAGAATTTGCCATCAACCTAATAAAAGACAATATTCCAGAAGAAAAAAGAACAGAAGCAACACATATAATTAAAAAAATAATCACTAGTGAAATGAAAAACAAATATAAAATAAGAAGGACAATAAAACAATAAAAGAAATTAAAAATAAAATAAAGAACAATAATTTAATATTAACTAAAGCAGACAAAAGTCAAGCAACTGTAATCATTTAAAAAGCAGACTATATCAGAAAAACCGAAGACTTCATCAACAATAATAAGTGCATACATCTAAACAAAGACCCAACAGAAAAATATCTTAAACAAACAATACAACTAATAAAAACAACTAAAAATATTTTCAACAATAAAAATACAGACATATATATAAATAATAATCGAGAACCACCTAAAATGAATAGCCTAATAAAAGTACACAACAAATTAAACAACCCAATACGTACATTAATCAACTAAAAAAGCACCTACATACAAAATAGCAAAAATAATAGCACAAAAACTAAAAATTAACCATCTAACAAATAATCATCATAACATAAAAAATACATACGAATTAATAGACAAACTAAAAATAATGAATATAAATGAAAACACATTTTTCACATCATATATCACAAACATGTACACCAACATCCAGTAGATGAAACAATAGACATAATAATAAACAAACTTAATGAACAAAATGAAGACACAAAATATATAACTGAAATAAAAAATAGCCTCCAACTAATACTAAAACAAAATTACTTTGAATTTAATAGCACAATTTATCAACAACAAGAAGGTTTAGCAATGGGATTTCCATTATCTTGCATAATAGCAGAAATATTCTTACAACACATAGACACCAAAATACAAAATATTATAAAATCATTTGATCCTAATGTCATATGGATAAGATATGTAGATGATGGGCTATATGCATCAAATAACAAAACAAAAATACAGAGAACATACTAAAACAAATCAATAACATACATCCAAAAATACAATTCAGAGAAGAAAAAGGAAACATAACAAAATCAACTATTTAGACATAACCATCACAAAAAACAACAACCACATACAATATGCAATATACAGAAAACCAACTTCTACCAACATCATTATACCTAACCATTCTCACCACCCCCCCCCTCAACATAAAATGGCATCATTCTATTCGCTATTTAACAGAATGTACAAAATTCCCCTAAACAAACAAGAAACTGACAACGAAAGAAACATAATATACCAAATTGGTTATGAAAATGGATACAATACAAATACTGTAAACAAAATAGAAAACAAAATCAAATATAAAATAAAAACTGAACAATTAAGAATTAATCAAAATGAACAACACATAAATAATAACAACAACAAAAAATGGGCCACATTCACATACATAAATAATAAAATGACAAAGCTAAAAAACTATTTAAAAACATAGATATAAAAATAGCATACATAACCAATAAAAATAATTTACAAAACTAAATAACCCACACAGCAAAGATAATACAACAACTAACGGTATATACAAAATCGAATGCCAAGATTGCAATAAATGTTACACAGGACAAACAAAAAACAGCTGAAAAAACGTTATTTTAAACATCTAAATGCATACAAAAAACCAGAAATATATAAATCCAATTTGGCCACACATGCAATAAACACGAGACATGAACTCCCAGACATAACCAATGTGACCCTAATAAAACATATACCACACAAAGCCACCATAATGAACGTTTGGGAAAATTTACAAATTATATACAAACATAAAACACAAAACAAACTAATAACTGAACAAATACAAATCAATACAAAACATGACACAATATTCAAAGCACTCAACATCGAAAATACACAAAATACTAATACATACACCACAATCACACACAATAATACCACTTTAAAATACCAGAGACCAACAAGAAACCAAAAAAGCATCCAGCCAACACACAAATACTTCACCAGACGCAAGATCACGAAGGCTGAGGATGAGAACACAGGAATTCTCGAAACAAGTTCCAAGTAAGGAAAAATAACATCTTGAGGTAAAATAAATATAAATTTTAAATATTTTATTTCAATCACTTTCTGCTACAGTCCGTTTCTTGATGTATATAATACTTTAATATTTATTACTAAATTTACCTAATAGGAAAAAAGTATATCTTGAGGTAAATTTAGTAATAAATATTAAAGTAAATATTTTATATATATATATACATTTATTTTTATAAGTTATTTAACACTGGTCAACAGTGTATTTGTAACATAGATCAAAATATCATTTTTAGTATACATTTCGCTTGCAAATAACGAATAAATAATCAAAAAAGAGCCAACACGTCACATTCTTTAGTTGCAGTGCTATATGTATTGTTCCTGTACAATATATTTCTGTTTTCACAATACGACGGTTGGCAGCATTGCATTACGGGGGGGGGGGGATTTCCTTTGTTGTCTCTGCTTACACCTAATCGTTAGTGAGATAGTGCACAGTGAGGTTATGTGAGTTTACAAGTATAGTTTTCTTTAAAAATGTCAAGTGTTCAGAGCAGATTGTGTAAAAATTCACCAGATAAGTTTTGTTACGTTTGTGGACGTTATGTATTGAAGTCACAACATAGGCCTACAACAGAAGATGTGAGAAAAGCATACTTTTTGTATTTTTGTTGCAAGGTAGGGGACCAAGATAAAAATTGGTCTCCCCATATTTGTTGTGTGAGTTGTTATGTAACTCTTATTCAGTGGGTAAGAGGTAACAGAAGTTCTATGCCATTTGCTGTACTTACGGTTTGGCGTGAGCCAACCAACCATTTTTATGACTGTTATATTTGTCTAGCCAATACTGATGGATATTCAAAAAAGAAAAAATTTACTACCCAGCTGTGCCTTCTGCAATTAGACCTGTTCCTCATGGAGAAGGCATACCAGTTTCAGCTCCACCATTAAATTTTGAAGATGTTATCATTCCATACCTCAATGATCATGAAAAACCATGAAAATCATGAATCATGAAAAGATCTATATACTGAAACTAAAGATTTATTAGAAAACAATGTTGATCCTACTTATTTGCCTCCTTCGAGTGACCCTCATCTCATTCAGCAAAATAAACTAAATGACTTGGTCCGTAACTTAAGCCTATCAAAATAGCAAGCTGAACTTCTCGGCCAACTTCTCTTTCGGAATCAAGACTACAAGAGTGGAATCTTTTGGCAAAAGGAACAACCATTACCTCCTTCAGAAAAAGGAATGCTAACTTCTCAGTGTTTTGTAAACTGGAGGGTTCAATGTGTGTATGCTTCGACATTGTGGGGTTGATGGCTGAACTTGGAATATACCATATTACTACACAATGGCGCCTTTCTATTGATTCCTTTAAATCTATCCTGAAAGCTGTTTTACTTCATAACTGAAATAAGAAGCCATCAATTCCAGTAGCTTACTCAGTTTCAATGAAAGAAACTTATGGAAACATGCTTGCTATTCTAAATGCAATTAAGGCAAATCTGTGGAGATTTGAAGGTAATTGCCATAGTAATGGGCCTCCAATGTGGATATACAAAGTTTTACTGTTTCTTATGCTTATGGAATAGTAGAGATATTCAGAAACATTTTGTAAAGAAAGTTTGGCCAATGAGAATTTTACGATCCAGGAGAGAAAAACGTCTTGTACGATCCCTTAGTCGACCCTAAGAAAGTACTTCTTCCACTCCTACACATCAAGTTGCGATTCATGAAGAATTTTGTCAAAGCCATGGATAGAGAAGGAGAGGGATTCAAGTATCTGACTGAACTTTTTCCTCGACTTAGTGAAGCTAAGATCAAAGAAGGTGATTTTACTGGACCTGACATAAGAAAAGTGATTCATGACCCTGAATTTGAGAAAAAGTTAAACCAAAAAGAGCTAGCAGCATGGGAAACATTTGTGAAAGTAGTAAAAAGATTTCTTGGCAACAAAAAGGAAGAAAACTACAAACCTTTGCTTGAAAATCTTTTAAAACGCTTACAAAGCCATGGGTTGCCGAATGTCTCTAAAAATACATTTCTTACATTCGCATACGGAGTTTTTCCCCAAGCATTTAGGGGAAGTAAGTGATGAACATTGTAATAAAACAAATTTATTTACAAATTCAGTTTTTTTTTCCATTGGTGATAAGTACCACGGTGGATGCGTCAATTTGTAAATAAACGGGATTTACAAATAAATTATACTAATTGGTTAATGAAATTTTTATTATTGATTTTAATTTTTCTATTAGATTTAATTAATTAATTTTTTAATTGGTTTAATTGGTTTTATTGTTTTTATTGTTTTATTGTCAGCGTTAAATAAAATATATATATATATATTGATTAATAACTGTGTATGCTCTGATGAAGAATTGTTTGTTTATTCACGCTAAATAGATTGTCTTGGCCACATCGATTGCATGTAGCGGCCAATTCAGTATCTGTACTTCTTCTTCTGCTCGTTCCTTTCTTTCGGAAGTTCACGTTAGCATTTAATAATTAATGTAATTTAATTTATGACTCAAATAATCAATAAAATAATGTTTAAACAATAATTAAGTTTATTAGGTTCAAAGTAATTATTTGAATTGCCGCGACTGGCTCGAGTCTGATTCGAGATTAAGTTCCAGTTCGATTATTTCATATAAAAAAATATTCAATTAAATTAGTATGGTATAAGGGTTCTTTTAACTGCAGAAATAGTCAGAAAAGGCAAGAGAATTCAATACTTACAATTTATAAAAAACTTATTCATTAAAGAGACCAAAAATATAATAAAGTATAATGTATAGAAAAGTCGATTTTCGAACCAGCTGATGTCTCTGACGTCACCACGTCTCCTCCAAGGTTGAGTGCGTTTAACTCAAAATGACAAGATGGCGTTCCGCATGTGTTGTTCTGCGATGTAAATTCAGCTCCGAGATTTCACTTCAAATAATTGTACCAGTTGTTAAATCCTCTTCAGTGATGCCGCTATTGGAATATCCACAAGTTGTAGTGTGTAGTTGTATTCATCCACTGGATTTTGTTCGGTAATAGTTATGTTGTGTAAAATGGTTCCCTTCACTCGTTTTCTGGTTATCTGAGTTTAATTTCGTTCTTCAGTCGTGTCTATACGTAGTGACAGCTTGATTTAGTAGTGTTTAGTTTAGTTTTATGGTTTCAATGATCGTTATTATAGTATTCGTTGATTTAATTTATTCTTTATCTTTTTATAAGCTCATCATATCTCTTGGTTTGCGTTATTTCAAAAAAATTCCGTTCATAATTCTCTGAAAATGTATTCCGACACGTCCGTTCTGTTTGGCTTTTAACAATCAACTAATTATATTTGTTCCTTCATACAGAAAATTCTATAAGATTTTGGTCTCATTTCTCATTGTTCATTGATCAGCTGTTCCTAACAAATAATTCAATCTTATAGAAAAAAATGTCATATTTCATATTTAATTGGCTATAAATTATTTGTTTAGTAATTTTATGTAATTCTAATTATAGAACAATATTCCTGCTTTTTTTTATATAAGTTAATACTAAATTTGACCTGTTTTGGTTTGAATTAAGCTTCAGAATTACATTCTTTGAAATTTATCTATAGGCCTTATTTTGATTCACATAATTACCTATTATATGGTTTACAATATGTTTTATGTTACAATTTTACTCACACTCGATTACTAATTAAACCCTTGTAATTTACCTTTTATATCTGGCTATTATTTTAAACATGTAACAATTTATTTGCATTTTACTAGTGCTGCTTACTGCTTTTGGCATTTTCTTGTACAATCACCATTTAAGTCAATTTTACATGCTGATTCTTTAATCACTATTATAGGTCGTTGTTATCGTTAGGATAAAGTATTTGTATTCTGAAAATGATAATTTATATCAAGTTAATCTAGGTTCTATAAATTTATAATCTCTGATTTGCTTTATATGGTCAAAGTTGAATTTGTCTTGGTCATCAATTTTCGATTTTCCTAGCAATGTTATTATTAATTCACCTTATTAGTTTTATATTCTTTGATTCACTATTTATGGGTCGTTTGAATTATTATTTTGCCTTTCCTTATTTCACAAAAATACAACATTAATTAACATGATTCAAATACAATAAACTCTTACATACTAACATCTAGTATTTCCTACTATCAACATATTCTGTATGGTATACACAAAAAATAATAACACATAATAATTATATAAATAAACACATTAAAACTCTATATTAATGATTGTCTTTTGTTGTCCTTTTTTAAAACTGGTTTGGGGTGTTTCCCTCAATTGCACACTTATTTTATTTATAATTAACTTTACATTATTCTGATTATTTGTATTGGATTCTCTTATTTTATTATTTTTGGTTCTAAATTTGTATAGCTAATATGGTTTAAGTTCTTTCATTTATATGGTTTGCTGCTATAGAGGTTTCTGTCTTTTAAATAGGTTTTTGTATCTTGATATTATTTCATTTCAGTTCATTTGTTATGGTCTGTTAATCCTTACTACTTTATGTCTTGAGAATTGTCAATTTTATTTATTTGTTCTGGTCTGTTGCTCCTTACTACTCCATATTTTGAGGGTTGTCATTTTCATTTATTTGTCCTGGGCTGTTACTCCTTACTACTCCATATCTTACTGGGTCTACTAATTATTTTACTGAGATGATACACTATTTGTTTTTTAACACGTTTTGGCTATAAATTGACTATATGTAATTTCTTTGAATCGATTTTTCTAGTTCTGTTAAGTCCTTTTATTTATGATTGTAATTACTTTTTTTTTTCTGTTACTTTTATTTAAGTTGATTTTACTCCTTCCAGGTGACTTCTTCGCTCTTTTCCTATATGATCTTAGTTTGTAGAATAAGGTAAAAACTTCGTTGTGCTACAACATGGAGAGAGGTTTCACCAGGATATTAAAACCATTGAGGCAAGATATCAAGGCCGCTGGGATCCTGCTATGATGGGCGATTATTGCTGGTTTTTGAAAAAAGAAGATTTGACGCCACATAAGAGGAAAAAGTGAATAAAAACAAAACCAGACCTTAAAAAATTGTACAAAAGCATTTTTTTTCTTTGAAATAGAGTGAAATAGATGTATGTAATAGATTTAGTTTAGTAATTAATAAATATATTCACTGTATATTAATACATCTGGATTTGCATCATTTATTTTCAGCTCTTTCAACAAAATTTAAGAGATAACTGTAACAAAAAATCTGTACGTGATACAGTTTTTTTGCTGTCATTTTCGGATTCAGCGGTACAAAATACATAAGAAAAAGGATATTTTATTCGTGTTACAGAAGAAAATATTTTTTTGTAGACCTGTGTAATTATACATAAATTATTATTTGATAAATCGTATAATATATAAATAATTATATAAACTTATGTTCATTTAAATCCATTTGTATACTTTCATTATTCACATATTATATAAGGTAACAAGATTCCACCTCCAAAGAAAGACAAGTATACCATCAAAATTCATAGTGAAATATGCAGAAACGCAATATTATTAATATTAAAAGAAATAGAAGAATAAAATAAACTTGATAAATACAGTAATGAAGAGATAATATATTACTTAAAGATAATTAATATTTTCAAGGAATAAAAAGAAATCGAAACAAAAAGGGAAATATTATCATAAATGTATAATTGGGAAATAGGGAAATAGAGAATGCAAATGTAGGAATTAAATAAGGCAATTAACATGGTAATTAAGATGACAAAATAATAACTGACGATGACAAATACCCAGAAGAGACGATCAAATGACCAAAAATGTAAATAGTTATTAATAAACAATTATAATGTAAAAATATTAAACTTAGCATGTAAGAAATAAGACATTGAATATAGCCTTAGATTAAAACTATGAGGAGGTCTGCGAACCTCAAACAGCTATTGTGTATAAGTGAACTCCAGACTCTAATTAATATAAAATTACAAATATAAAAATGTTGAACAATAATTATAAAAGTTATGGAGTGTAACAGTGTAAGAAGGTGAGAACAACGGTGATAGACTTTAAGAAGTAATAACAGTGTATAGTGTAAGTGAATAAACATATTTGCAATATGAACATCACATGAAACATATAATTTATATGAAACCATATAAATGCAATAAAACCAAGTGGAAATAATTAAAAAATAAATAATCTTCCGTTACAAACTTATAATGTAATAATGACGAAGATAGAATAAGATTCTACGGAATAATATTAATTTTAAATTGGGAGACCGAAACTGTGACCCATAAATATATCATTGCCAAGACCTTATCTGAATAAATTAGTGTTTTAATAGGAAAGGATTATTGTTGAGAAAAAATATTGAAACCAGGCAGAACGTGTCGAATTTTAATGCTGGTTTTCATACAAATTAAAGGAGGATACGAGAAGAAACGATACTGAAAGACTATGAAAATAAATAGAAGAATGACGTTTTAATCGATGGTACAGTAAACTAGAAGTCCAGACGCAAAGGATCAAGAAAGAAGATCGTAAAGAAAACTACCAGATGGGTGAGATCTCTCCAATAGTCAACCAAAATATTTGAAAACATCGTAACATTTAAAGTTCGAATCACAGCGATATACTATCGCAAAAACAATAAAAACTTTAGAACAGTGAATTCTAATTGTACACCAATAATTACTAGTAGTAAGAGTTTCATTTCAATTGTTCGTTTGCACTTTTGTATCATCCAAAGAACCCACTGATACACAACATACATCAGCAACACCTAATTACCAAACATTAATTTATAAATATTATGTTTTATGATATGTTTACGACTTATGTACTATACTTAATAATGACTTATACATGAACCCTGAGATTCAGATTTTACATGCTCTACACCAGAAATGATTTTCATAAAGATTAAATAAAAATAATTGAATTTTAAACAAGAACGAATAAGGAGTTTGAGTATTTATTCTAACCGTAAGAGTCTACTCACAAATTTGGCACCAGCAACTTGGGGCAAACTACATACACCCAAAAGGTATACACAGGGTGCTTTCACAAAATTGGCACACAAACGTGGGGCTAATTAAGAGATATGATTTCGTGATTTTTACAATATTTATTTCAGTATATTCACTCACTGATAGCTGTGAATCAAATAACATCACCATAATCATAGAGTCAACGATCGTCAATACGATCGTCAACGATAGAGTCAATCGTAGAATAATTAAGAGTAGGTTTAAATAATCGAGGAACCTAATTTAATAATATGAGCCGTGATTTATAGAAAATAAATTAAAAATCATCCACAATATCCTGTCAGTTATGACGGCGATGTCCTTACTCAAGTATTCAAACGTATGTCACTCCTCTTTTGTAAATAAATTGTAAATCCATTCTTCTTGTTATGAGTAACAGTTTATTAGAGTTGAAATGTAGGTACACACGTAAGACTATTGAGATATTAAAAAATTTTAAATATTCTTTTTAAATTAAGTTACAAAACCTTATTGTAAATAAGCAATTACAAAAGCGTTTATGTAACAATGTTTTACTCTTTCTCGACAAAGTGTAAACACAATGTTTTATCTTCCTTTTTAAAAATTGTTGTTTATTGCTATAAAATGAGGCATCAGAATGCGTACTTGAATTAACCTTTTACTTACAGCATTATTAATTTATAAACAAAGAATTATTAACAGTAAAAGTATTACTATAATAATAAACGTAACAAAAATATTACAAAAGTATAAATATATATTTATAAAAGACGCGTTTAAAAATATTACAACTCCTAATTTATAAAATTTTTGCACTTTGTTATTTTATACTGTCACCGAGAGTTACTTAGTATCAAACATTGTTGTTTAAATATATTATTTAAATACATTGTTTGTTTTATGTATTTAAATAAATTATGTGTTTTCCATACAAGACACAAGTTGAGGATTGAGCATGATTTCCTAGCAATATCGCAACTTCAGTCAGTGCCAATGGAAAAATGTAATAATTCGCTTCTACATTGCGTGTAACGCGACTGTACTAACGTCTGACCTTTTCAACAACACACGCTATGCGTGATTTACAGCTATTTACCGAATCACCTGTTGCGCCTTATTACCTGTACATGAATCTCTGCCGTATAGGCCTACCACACGCAACTAATTATTATATGTAAATAAATGTAGGCGTATAACTCTGCGACCTTCCCACATTCTTCACTTTAAAATTATGGGTAAACCGTAATTAAAAGCTTTTATATTTTAAATCTAGTTCTTTTAAAAATTATTTCATTGTTACATCTAGGGTATGAAGATTAAAGAAACAAAAAATTTAACTTAACCGTTTAACATTTAATTACTTTTTACTTCAACAAACATTTGTTATTATACATTCTTGCAAATCAAGACGACTTACTTAAAAACTGTAAAAAAAATAATACAAAAGGAAATGCAGATTTCCTATGTACAAGTACGAGATAAAATATAAATCAACCAATGTCAGTTAGTCATAGATAGAAATATTCAGAAGACATTCTTGAAAGGATAATAATTAATTATATTTATAATTGTAATTTAAATATAACGACATTACTAAATAGGAAGAAAGACGTAGGAAGTGTTGCCTAATCCTTAAAGATCTCTGTTGAGCTATCCATTTACCTGTTCTTCTTATTGGCCTCGAGGACAATTTTCTATAATAGAGCTCTTTGTCTCTTATTATGTGTCATAGGCCGTAATTTTATTCTTGTTCATTAATCAATTAAACTTTTTATTTTTAAATTCTACGTCCTTATCAGTATGTTACAGGTTCGGTGACTTGTGTCCGACATGAAGTTTGAAGGTTTCTTCAAAAGCCAAAGCATCGTCAAAACCAGTTTTCTTCATTAGTGGTTTCCATCAACTTCGTCAACTGCACTTATAGAACTTATTTATAACGTTTAATAATGCACATGTAGCTATCGTTGTGATCGTAATAATTCGATATTACGAGTATTTGCCGCTAATATGTTGTCTACTCCTAGTGTTACTATTTTCTTCTTAATGAAATTCTTCCTAAGGAGAGTCTGGCTTTTTTATGTTCAATTATAGCTTTTCCTTTAATTAATTTCTTTGTATTTTTTTTAGTTTCTTCTTTAGGCTTCCTGAAAATTTATTTTTTTCCTAGTTTTACAAGCGCACTTGGTGGATACTTATACTGCACAGAACACTAGTAGCCTCAACTATCTTATAAGCTACATTCTTATCCTTCTTCTTACACTTATGACAGTGTATCACATCGTTTGATGCTAACATATTTAACCCTTTCAGTCATGAAATTTTATTTCTTGTCAGAAAATTCTGAAAATCAGTACACTTACTAATTTGTACACTAAACTTAGTTTTTTACATTTTTTCTTGCAAAATATTTGGATTTGATTTATCCGTATCAGAGATATGGAATGTCCTATATATATATAGGACACCGTGACTGAGAATGCGGAAAATATAACCTTGTTTATTGCACAATTTTAAAATATTTTTTATTTTCATATTTAAAATACATTTTAGCATTAAATACTTATTATAAAAGGAATAACACATGCAAAAATTAAAAACTTATAAAAAATGTGAGACTCATAACAAATTTTGATTTATAAAATACAAAAAACTGGTATTTGTTTTACTTAGAATGAAAAGGCAGAAAACAGTATTTTTTTTTTTTATTTTGAAAAGCATAAAGACACTTTGCACATTGAACAGTAGGTAGGATATGTGCAGCCTTCTACCCTTCCAGCCTTCTACTTTGCAGCTAACTTGATATTTCTTGTTGCTGTACTCCGGCGAGTGGTGCAAATCGTCATACCTCATGTCCACAATTGGCCTAATACCAGCAACACGTGTTTGGGGGGGGGGGGCATTGTGAATTTATTTCTACAGATTTTGATGGCCTTCCTCCCTTCCTCTGAACAGACATCTCCCGGACATCATCAAAGATTCCGCAACATACTGTCGGAAGTGAGTCAGTACAGAGTCACTACAGCTGGGCAATGCCAGTCACTCTGTACTATACCTAGGTCGCAATTTTAAAGGCATTGTTTGTTAATAAATTACATCTATATAAATTTTTAACATGATATTAACTTAATATTCCAATAGATTGTAGTTTAACTTTTATTAAAAGAAGTTTTTAATCACTCCGAAATAAATGGAATCTACTCTACAGCTGTGCAGTACATAATTAATGAATACAGGAAGTTACTAGAAATCTTACAGTATGACAAGCCGCTCAGACTTCAGTCCATGAAAATCAGAATACTTTATTAAATATGGTGTCCTAGATATAGGACATAGTGATTGAAAGAGTTAATTACATTAAATTCGATTAAATTTTTATCTGTATTATTAGAACTGAAAAATATCTAGATCAATCTCTGTATTTAATCAGATCGGAGGATCGTGCCTTTAAACAATTTAAGAATATTAAAAACTTAGATTTTAGATAACAAGTATAAGATAGAATGATTCTAAAATATTAAGGCGGAAATCAAACCATTCGCTCTGTGTCATCTAGAATAATATAAAATTTATTTGTGCAGCAGATTTGTTTCTAAGTTAGATGACAAGATCATTAAGGATTTCAATTGGAGTGTCAAATTAAGTTTGATCAGTAGGGGTCTGAAGGATGAGAAGTTTTCGTTTGTAAAGCTTAAAACAATTACATTTTCCCCGACTGTCTTCTATTCGTGTTTTCTTTAGTATTCATATAAGAGAGCTATACAAATCTTCGAAATAACACAGCGCCATTTGACACTTGTTAAAGACTGTCTTCTCGGTTAATTAATAACTGTCCTTTTTAATGGACTTTTATTGAATTTCTCCATGAATTTATGTAACTTTCTGTTATTTCCTATAAAGAGCATAGTCGTTCTTAAAAGTGCACTAAAGTGAGCACTAAAAGTGTTCACGAAAGGGAGTTTATATAGTTTGTTTTTAAAGTGCGTTTGTAGAGTGAGCTTACGCTAATATATAGTAAACTCGTATAAATTTCGGCTAAAATTGGAAGCTAAAGGGAATTCTAAATATACAATACTTTAAAAATGCTAAGTAAATACACCACTAAAACATGAAAAGGGTCGTGAAAAATGCCCTGAAAAAATTGTACTGTTGTTTGTCCTTAAATACCCCAAACGTGCGGAGTAGTCTGGTGTATGTTCACGTGTATGTTTACGTCTTTAACTTCAGAACAGTACTAGGGCTACAGGACTTAAAGCTGAATATAGCGAAGTCATTTGATAACGTTTGTCTTAATAATTTCGAAAGTAATGAATGTAGTCTAACGAAACTAATGTCATTTGATATCTGAGCGAATAAAAATTGGTCAGCGACCTTCAGGTGGCGCGTTGCTCCACATGGGTGACGGGGGACGGACCGACATTTTGTGTATGATACGCGCGCCTTGGAAATTTCCACTCAGTATAACTTCGTGGTACGACGCTAACCGTAGTGTCCATCTACAGCTCCCGTCAACATCTATTGATTTAATTCATAAAATTCCAATATAGTGTTTTGATAACATTTCAATACAGCAATGGTGAGACAATGTACAGTGAAGTTGGAATTTTTTCTGTTTACTCGCCGGAAAGCAAGCCACAAGTATGCCAAACGCAGCGTCACCGTCACCGTCTTAACGGTACCCCAATGACTGGGCCAGAACGAGCAACGAAGTATCCGGAGCGGAAGAAATTGAAAGCTATCCAGCGCGCAACTGACGGCGCCAGTACTTTGGCGGCAACTGCATACGAACCCATTGACATAAGTTACGTAAACGATTATGCTACCGCTTCCGAAGATAGGTTTCTCAAAAGGAGTGTGGATTTCAGAATATCGATGACAATTTAAAAACACTGGAGTCGGCTAGTGAGCGTTTTGAGAACTTATTTGTGTACATTCATCCGAACGCTTCATCGTAAGAGGTAGAATTTTGTATCTGCCGATCTCTGTTGAAATGCTTGAAAAGCATAAAGAAAATAATCCCCTATATTGAAGCAGACCTACATACGCCGATGATCATCAACAGTGACGTCATTATCGATATGTCACGAATCCGATCACTGCAGACTTCATTCAACGCGAGTTCAACTCTCGCTTACTTTCAGATCACTGCGACCACCCTCGGTAACACTGGTAGCAGAAAACAGTATGACTTTTCCCCTGAACCGTGAATGTACTTGTCCTCCGTTTCTATCTCACTTCCCTTATCAGAGACTTACGAAAATGGCATTGTAATCAATTAATAAACTTGCTTTTTCACTTATTTACACTTCCCAACGTATATACAGTACTACACTGTCGTGACGAATTCGCGTAAAACCCCTCCGGCCGTGACCCTAAACAGCCACAATCGATGTTTTTTCCATGGACTTTTTGCATAATTTTCGTTGTATTTTGTTTGTTCCCAAAATTATGCTATGATCCCCATACATATAAATAAATAAATATGTGTGTGTGTGAACGCGCGCGGGTGTGTGTAAGTAATTATACACTAAATAAATACACGAATAAAAATGGCTTTAGATTAAAATTAAACTTTATTCAATTTTAAACAGGACCAATAACAACGTATTACAGCACATTATACAATCAAATTTAATTTTTTGAATTTTTTACCTTGCAAAGAGGTAAAAAAACACGAATTTATTTCATGTTCCAATCTTCCCTTCAGCGTTTTACATAACAAACTGAAACACGCTTTACAAATTCTGACAAACTGGAAATTCTGTGTGACACAACAAATTGAAATTTATACTTTCTATTATACGTGTTCATGTAACGTACGAAACGTTATTTATCAACGTCGACTAGAAATAATGTATTTTTATATTATTGGAAAGCTGTCAATTTCGTAAAGTCGGTATCTTATTTACGGTCAAAGAGCACCATGTGTATTCACTTTTGGGACTGGCATTCCACGTTATAGTGATGTATTGAAAAATATATACAAGAAAACATTTAATTTCACGTGTACCCCTAATTTTTTCTGACTGCTTTAGACATGTGAAATATAGATAAACAACGTAAAAATGGTAGTGTTTTTGATTTTATAAATAATACCAACTGATGTCGGTAAAGTATTTACACAATAATTTGTATTATACATGATCGAAATCTGTTTTTTTTGCGTAAGGTGAAACCGTTAAGCTCTCGTGATTATTGTTTCTATTTTACAATTATTTTTTGTTTAGGTTCTTATTTTTGCCCAGACTTTCAATGTTTCCTCTTCCCAACACTTTCTTCTAGTTTCAAATAATTTGTCCTGCATCATTCTGTATTTCTTGTCTTGTAGTTTTTGTTCCATCAATCACCATGGCTGCCTAGTTCTTTTGTTTGTCGGATGTGTATGAATTTTTTCAGTACGTGGGGTGGGTACATAACAGCTGTTGCCGGTTAACTTAGGTCTGACTCCCTAGCATAATTCGAATTTTTCCAGTATAAAATATTACTTTTAGTATTCCATTTAGAGACAAAATATTTTCTTATTGTATTTTCTATCTTTAGCTAGCAGAAGAAGAGAATCCCGGTTTAACGGAATCCGACTCTATTGTACTTACACAGAATAATTATAATACAAATAATGAAGGAAACCAGAGAAACACATAACTAAAAGAACAAAGTAGAAATTGGTGCGCAGTAACTGGTACGCTATAGTTCCGAAAACGAACAAGCTGGTAAACTGAGCGTTTGCCGGTTTACCCAGCGACGACACATCGGAAGAACGAGTGTGCCCTCTCCCCCCATGACATCGTAGTAACAACATCAATGACCATACGCAGTAAAGCGTTGCCGATGTCTGGGAAGCCAACACAACATTACAATGACGTGCCATCAGTTCGAAAGCAACGCGATGCTTCAATTCAAGTTTCCCTACTAATATCGTTTACTTTTCAAACTATTCAATAACTAAAGTGTTTACTGGTTGATATCATTAATTTTCTGTACTGTTACTGCCGGCAACAGCGGTTACATGGACACCACGGCACTTTTATTTTTTTCTAATCCTCTCAAACTAGAACAATTTTTGTTTAAGTGATTTCATGTAAATTGTCTGCTTAACTCCTCAATAAAAAATAAGAAAATTCTATTTTAAATAAGTAAATAAATAAACTTCAAATAAAAAAGTATAGGCCTATTCTTGAAAATTGTGTTCTATTAATGTCTACATTTATCACTCCTTTTTATGATAATAAATACAAGATATAACGGTGACTTATCATAATTTAGGTAGTAATTACACTGTAAATCCAGTATTATGGAAAATTTTTAAATCTATTTTGTGACCAAAAGTTTTCTGTAATTTCCCCTTAAGTAGCCATGAAACAGTAGCTTGAAGATATTTGAAGACCTATAACACTTATATTTCAAATATTACTTTCTACGATAAGTTGTGTGTAAGAAAAAAGTATAACACACGTATAAACTATTTCCTATATAACTAATTAATGTAGTCTTCAGTCTGCTGTGTGAGATGCGAATCTACATAACCAGTGTGAATGCAAACTAGCTTTGTATCGGAACTTATAATTTAATCAGAACTTATCTAGTCCGTAGTGCACTGTTGGCAGGGTTGTTGCACTCATCTGCGTGTCTCAGCAGAAATATCAGGTGCAGCTATAAAATTAATAATTCTATTATGTACAATTTACTAGCATTTAAAGTTTTCTTATTTACTCTATTATTAAACTGCTATTCACAACAATAACAACCTCAATAATAATAATAACGACAAGAAGAAGAAGAAGAAGAAGAAGAAGAAGAAGAAGAAGAAGAAGAAGAAGAAGAAGAAGAAGAAGAAGAAGAAGAAGAAGAAGAAGAAGAAGAAGAAGAAGAAGAAGAAGAAGAAGAAGAAGAAGAAGAAGAAGAAGAAGAAGAAGAAGAAGAAGAAGAAGAAGAAGAAGACTAACCTGAGAAAAAGCAAAACAGAGATGCAAGGAATTATAAATTTATCTTCTACATAACGGGAATAAAATTTTATGTTATGTTTGTGTACATTGTTATTAAGCAAAAATGAGTATTCGTGAAAGCGCAAATAAACATCAGCCAACAAACCAGAGAGGGGCGATCCCATAGGTAGACCCCTGGTGGATTTTCGAACTTGAATAGAAAATTGCTTATTAAAGGTAAAATAATTTTGTTACAAAATAACTACAAGCAAATAAATTAACTCATTTATCTTCTCAGCACCCATATTACTATTTTCAGACAAGTTGTCACTTAAGCACTGTAATGTTTCTTTTATTTGAATATTCGTAGGCTATATAGATTTACTATGTCTAAGGATGCTAATTTGTAGTTGGGTTGTAGGTGAACGGACTTAGTTTTATTAACGAACTCAGCATTGTTAATAATATTATGATTATTTTTTAATGTAAATTTTTAAATATTCGGGAGAATATTTTAAATATTTGAAAACCAGTACCTGTGGTAAATTTAACAAGAGGGCTAATAGGTATCGTTAAGACGGTCTACTTGATCATCGTAGGTACAGTGGAAAACAAAATAAGTACAAGACACCAGTTAAGTCACTATCACCATCTTTAATTTTTACAGTTAAACAGTTCGTAATTAACAACACAGTCTCCTACAACAAATCAAATAAAAATTGTTCACACGCAATCAAATTTCACTAAATTTAAACACAATTGTATTACAATTATCCCGCCCGATTATAAAACGCAACACTTCACTAATAACCACTTGAACGTACCAGATAATATCGCTTGCATACTAACCCGAAGTGCATTGTAAATATATCGCTACTATACTGAAACTTAAGGCCGCTGTCGCCATGTATACAATGTCTGTGGTGTGCGCTCACAGACCAGAATGTTCCTAATTGCGTCTTAGCGCTCGTGTGATCTACGTAATTAACTGCGGGCCTTGACAAAGTCCGCGCGGCTGGCGCCTTCGAGAAACCTCTCGAAAAAGCGTCGACAAGCACGTTCAACAAACACGTAGATTGTTCTGTGATGTCGTAACACGTCCCCCTCCTTAAGCCTGTTCGTCCTGAACTGGTAAACCGTCTCTGAAGTAATACTTAGCTAGGCGATCTAGTTGGACGACCTTGAACATTCGCTGTCCTTCTTGTTGAATCCGATAAACAACATCGTTGATTCTTTTTTTCACAGTATAGGGTCATTCCCAGTTAGTTTGCAACTTAGGTGAGCGACCTCGACGATACTTTGGGTTGAACAACTAGAACTGATCTCCTTCTTGGGAACCCACACTATTGCTGCGAATTTCATACCGATTTTCATTTTATCACTGGCTATCGTCAGCCGTCCTCTTACTAAGCGATTCATTTCTCGCAGTTGGCTTTCTAATTGCGAGGAATAGTTCTGTGGCTGGGACTGAGGCTCAGGTGATTCGAACATTAAGTCCCCAGGAAGACGAATCTCCCGTCCAAACACCAATTTTGCTGGAGTCATGCCGGTTGTGTCGTGTACTGATGATCTATACGCCATGAAGAATAGTGGTATACGTTGGTCCCAGTCTATTTGGTTCTCGCCAACAACCTTCCAAAGATGCTGCTCAAGTGTCCTATTGAATCTCTCAACAATCCCCTCCGACTGAGGATGCAGAGGCGTTGTCCTGGTATTTCGAATTCCGAGTAGACGGCATAATACTTTAAACACTCCTGATTCGAAATTTCTCCCTTGATCCGTATGGATTTCCATAGAGGCTCAATAACGGCAACAGAAGTTGTGAACTAACTGCTTTGCAACAGTGGTAACCTCCTGATTTGGAATTGCGTAGGCTTCCACCCACTTAGTAAAGTAGTCACCTACATTCATGATGTACCGGTTTCCATCGTCAGTAACTGGGAATGGACAGCAATGTCTATGGCAATTCTATCGAAAGGCAGTCCAACGTTATACTGTCTCATTTTCCCCTGCTTCTGGTTTGTGGTCCCTTGCTTGCAGCACATATTTCACACGTCCGAACCCATTCCTCTACGTCGTGGCGAAGATGAAGCCAATAGAATCGCTTCCGTATTTTCTCTGGGGTTTTGTTGACACCAAAAAGGCCTCCAGATGTTCCATCATGCATACCCTTCAAAACAGACTGCACTTTACTTCGGGGAACTATCAACTGCATGACCACGTCTCGTCCATCTGCACTTTCCCAAGCCTTTTTCAGCAATCCGTTTTCTAAGGTGAGAGATTCCCATTGTGCCCAGTAGCCCTTCAGCACTTCGGAACCATGGCAGATATCTTGCCAATCCGGGCGACAACCTTCCTCTTTTGCTGTCAAGATCGGTCCGATATCTTCATCAGTCATCTGTTCTTGTCGACAGTCTTGTCTTGTCCAGCCGTCAGCCAAGAAATCTACAGAGATGGCTTGAACATGTTCGCTTGAGTTTTGTTCTTCCTTTTTGTGGCAATGTCGGCAGTTTTCCGGGCACGGTCTTCGTGATAAGCCATCTGCATTACCATGCAGGCGCCCCCGCCGATGTTGTACCTTGAAGTTGTACTCTTGCAGACGTTCGAGCCACCTTGCCAACTGTCCTTCCGGATTTTTAAATCTCAAGAGCCATGCAAGCGCGGCATGGTCGGTACGTAGTGAAAACTCTCTCCCATAGAGGTATTTATGGAAGTGCTCCAGAGCTCTGACAATTGCCAACAACTATCTCCTTGTAACACAATAATTTCTCTCTGGTTTAGAAAGCGTCTTGGTGTAATATGCTACTACTCGTTCTTCACCGTTCTGCGCTTGAAACAAAACTGCTCCTAGACCAGTATTGCTTGTATCTGTGTCTACGATGTACTTCCCTTCGGATGCTGGAAAAGCGTGAATTGGTTGCGAACATAATGCAATCTTCAAAGTTCTAAATGCTTGGCCACACTCTCACGACCACTGGAAGTTTCGTTTATTTTCCGTTAGCGCATGTAATGGTTTAGCAATAGTAGCGAAGCCATTCACAGAACGTCGGTAGTATGAGCATAACCCCAGGAAACTCCGAACTTCGTGTTTACTATTTGGAACTGGCCAGTCTCTTACGGTGTCTACTTTATTAGGATCCATGCTAACACCCGATACCGAAACAAGATGGCCCAGATACTGTACTTCCTTCGGAAATAGAGAACACTTCTTCGTGCTCAGCTTCAGTTGTGCACCATGAATTCTGGTAAGAACGTCCTTAAGATTTTCCAAATGGTCTTCGAAAGTCTTCCCGATCACTATGACATCGTCTAAGTAAACAAGGCAAGTTTTCCACGTCAGGCCTTGGAGTACCAGGTCCATCAATCTCTCAAATTTTACCGGTGATTTACAGAGTCCAAATGGCATGACGTTAAATTGGATTAAGCCACTTGGGGTTGAGAAAGAGGTCTTTTCCTTGTCTTCTTGATGAAGACCCACTTGCCAATATCCACTCTTCAGGTCCAATGTGGAAAACCACAGTGCTCCGGACAACGTGTCGAGTGTATCGTCAACGCGAGGTAATGAATAGCAGTATTTTTTTGTAACGTCATTTAACCCCCGTAGTCTACGCAGAAACGCAATCTACCATCCTTCTTCGCTACCAGCACTACAGGAAAAGAACAAGCACTTAACGAAGGTTCGATTACTCCCTCTGTCATCATGTCTGTCTCAACCGAGACATTTCCTCTTGTTTAGATAATGGAGGCTTTCGAGGAGGTTAGCGTATCGGTGTTGTGTCCCCGGTATTGATGGGATGTTACACAAGAGAGGTTCTTCACAGTGACAGTCGCCGAACTGCAAAACAATCTTTGAATTCGTGTAAAAACTGTCTGAGTTCTTTTACCTCACCACTTGAGAGGTCGTTAGAAGATCTCTTCAATAATTCTTGCAGTTCCTCTGGTAATATGGAATTATCCGAAGCACTGGATCTTGGTTGCGTTATTCCGGCTACCCAGGCCACAGGAGTCAATTTGCCTATGAGCGTATTACTTTGTAAAGTGATAGCTTGATCCAAAATATTCGCCACTCTAATAGGTGCATTTCCGGTTTCGTCAGGTTTTACTAAATTTCTGGCAATTAGTATGCCCGGTGTGCTGACTACCTGGGGTTCTAATATATAGCACTGGTTGCCCCTAGTATCTACCGCAGTTCTAACCATGTTGATCTTTTCGGAGTTTGGCGGAACAGTTACGGCCACTTGGTTTGTGACGTCCATCGATTTTTCTGCTGTCCTCATTGTTGATAGCATTGTTGCCTCCGATTCTCAAGACATTGTTTCTGAGGTCGACTAAGAATCTGTATACGTTCATAACGTCCACACCAAGAATTGCTTCAACCACAATGTCTGCAACAAGTAGGCCTACTTGATGATTAAACTCAAGTCGACCGAGGCGTAGGTGTATCTCCACTTTTCCATGCACGTTTACAGGCCGTCCAGAAGCTGCTCGCAAGCTGCAATAGCACCAGATTGGCTTGAGATCTTTCACTACGTCGGGCCGCACAATACAAACTGTTATGCCTGTGTCAACTGTAATCGAGGTTGGCCTTTCTTGAACGAATCCGGTAACCATCAAGTTCCCGCTGTTTTTCTGAACTGTAGAAATTGCGTATTCTCTAGGGGCTTCGTTCCTCCAGTTAGTCAGCACACGCCCCGTTGTACTGACTATTGCTCGTTTCCCTGCTGATGAATTCTAACCCGACAATCTCGTTGTAGATGTCCAGGTTTCTCACATCTATAACACTTCTGTCTTCCATTCTTTTTTATCTTATTCTGTGGCGCCGACCGTCGAGTCTATGTTCCTTGTTCTTCTACCTCATCGTCTGTGCCGTTACGATATTTTAGTGCGCGCACTTTATGACACGTCCAACCAGACGCTGATTTGGCGGCCTCAAACTGCAAAGCATGTACCAGGGCTTCCGCACTGTTCTGGTGTCTTGCCATTCGTAACACTTGCTGTAATTCGTTATCTCGGACACCGGCAGTAAATGTCTGCATCGCAAAACTCGTTCGAAAATCTTCTGGCCCTTCAGGATAGGCCAGTCTAATTAGTCTGTCGATACTTGCTTAAAACTCTTGAAGGCTCTCCCCGGAATGCTATCGCCTTGCTCTCAACTGGGTGCAGTACACATCTCGCAAATATTTATCACCATACCGTAATTCCAGAGCTTTTATTAATTCGGCATAGGTGTTTTGGCTGTCAGGTGGGACTTTCTGTAGTAGTTCTGCCGCGGGTCCTTTTAATGCGAGAACGAGTAGGACTGCCTTGTCTTTCTCTGTCTAATTACTTGGGTATGCAGCAGCTTCAAATTGGCGGAGGTACGTTGCCCAGTGACTGCTTCCGTCAAAGGTTGGAGCTTTGACATGACCTGTCCCTACTGCAGGCAAAGTGACTTTCTCTATGAACTTATTTTCTGCGTCTTTTTCTGGCTTTATCATTGGTACAGTCTGTTCAGAAATTTGTTTTGATTGTAACTTCAGGCACTGATCGAGTTCATTTTTAATCTGCTCTTTTATATTTGTAATCGAGTCTTCTATTTTTGTTGGCATAGCTTTTTCTACACTCAAGACAGTTTTTTCTACTTCAGCTATTTTATTTGACATGGATTCTTCTACGTCAGATATTCTGGTAATTTGATTGTTAAGCTCACCTCGTAATTCACCTATGTCACCACGTATGAACCCAATTCTGCTGTAGTATGTTCTTGCATCTGCTTGTGCTCTTGAATTAACGCTTTGATATCACCTGCCTCCTGCTTACGTTCCTCGTTTTGTCTTTCTTCTGTTTCTAGCATTAGTGCTTTCTGACGTTCCTCAGCCTCTTCTCTTTCCTGTCTTCGTTCTTCTTTTTGCCGTCTTTCTGCTTCTTCCGCTTCCTGCCTGCGTTTCTCATCATGTCGTTTCTCCGTCTGTAACAGCAGCGCCTGTAAATTTTCTATCATCTGACTGGCATCCATTGTTTACCTATTAATTACGAATTATACTCGTCTTGTATACAATGTCCACTGTTTCCACTGCTAACCGTTCTATTCCAGTTCTGACACCACTGTTACGACGGTCTACTTGATCGTCGTAGGTACAGTGGAAAACAACATAAGTACAAGACACCAATTAAGTCACTCTCACCAACTTTAATTTTTACAGTTAAGCAGTTCGTAATTAACAACACAGTCTCCTACAACAAATCAAGTAAAAATTGTCCATACGCAATAAAATGTCACTAAAATTAAACACAATTGCATTACTATTATCTCGCCCGATTATAAAACGCAACACTTCACTAATAACCACTTGAACGTACCCGATAATATCGCTTGTATACTAACTCTAAGTGCGGTATATATATCGCTACTATACTGAAACTTAAGGCCGCTGCCGCCATGTATTTATATCAGCGCTCACAGACCAGAATGTTCCTAATTGCGTCTTAGCGCTCGTGTGAACTACGTAATTAACAATTAACTGTGGTCTTGACACAGTCCGCGCGGCTGGCGCCTTCGAGAAACCTCTCGAAAATGCGTCGACAAGCACGTACGCCACACGCGTTACATCGAGATTCTTCTGGCACATTCGACAAAAAAACGTAGATTGTTTTGTGATGTCGTAACAGTATATTACTTTTGTCAATTTTGGTTAATCCAGTGAGTTCCGGGGCTTTTGCAGTAATAAGTAGGTTTTAAGTAAAACCGCGTGCTTTCATTAAATAAATAAACACACTTATTAATACTTTTGTTTAAATTTTACACAAGAAGATAAGTAGGATCTGAGTTCAACAGCAGCTGTTAGTTAACATTAGCCACTGCTTTCAATACTTCCGCCTGAATTTCATCAGGACTAGGAGGTGCTTTCTTGTTTTGTAAGAGCTCACCGCATTCTCAAGCTCTTCAGGTAGTGGTAAACGGTGTCTCCTCCTTTAATATGCTGTGCTCACTATCATCATTTATCAGTGAGTGAGACGGAAACTATCCAACAACAATGGTGTCCATCTTTATACCATCTATTAACCCATGAGGTGAGAGAGCTCCAAGTTTGCGGGTAACAATCATGTAAACCAGTCTCCAAGGATTATTTACGACGTCTTGCCCGAGAGTTTTCATAACAGGTTCTTTCTACTTCTAATAGCTGTCTACAGTTTATTTTTAGTTTACTTATACTCCAAATCTCTTGTAATTATCTGGTCCTACAGTTTCACTTAGCCTCTAGTAGCTTTCCGTCTGTGACGTAGACATCTACTCCTGGAACCAGCAATTTTTCGGTCCATCAGTGTACATGAGTACAAACTTACATTACATTTTTGTATTATTAGGCCGGTTAGTCGGCCACAACATGTACTAGCAAACGAATAACAAATTTTGAAAACTTTTCCTAACAAAGTAAACTGAAACAGTAACTTATCAGGTAGAATAAGAAGAAAAATATTTATACATTAATTTCAATAACTAGTTGTATCCGTGTGAATACTAAGTTGCCTTTTAAGTTTTAACCTATGAGATTTCCAAAAATTTAGAAGCACCAACTACAAATAAAAATGTAAGGTTCATAAAACGACATATATTATTACAAGAATATTCCAAAACTAGAACAATCCAAAAAGAAAAGTGCGAAATAAGTTACGCAACCAGAATCGATATATATATATATATATATATATATATATATATATATATATATATATATACTTATCGGAATATATTTATAAACAAGCAATTTACAAAACAACCTTGGGTACAGAGTTATGAGTTAACAAGAGCTTTCAAGCATATCTAAGGTCCATTATCATGTTTGATGGCACACAAACTGTTAAACGTTTTAAAGATTTGAAATACACCAGTCAGTTGGCCATCTGAAAATACAGGTCTTGTAAATGTATTTTTGTCTTTTATAAAGACTGGCGTTGTGTTTTATCATTTGTCATCGGAAAAGACAACTTTAATAAGTAACTGACTTCTAGACATTAAAAAACGAATGTCGAAATCCGAAGGTTTTAGCATAATTTGATTTTTCCGGAATCAATTAACTTTGCGATTATATTGAATTCATTTAAGCTTTTGAAAACCTTACTCCATTCATCATAAGGTCATTGCTTTTTTCCATGGTTTTATGAGATCTGAGTAAAAAAAATTATTTAGTATAAAAGATACTAAACTAGTATAAAGATAGTAAAGCTTTCAAACTTTATGTTTAAAATTTACAAAATATTATTTATTAATTACAATAATAATTACAGAATTTAACAGATATGGACTAATGAGTTTCTAGTTATAACGTTTTTAACACATTGAGTTTAATTAATTATTGGCCATTTCGCTTTGGAAACTATATAGTTATAATGATTTAGAACAGATTCATTTCACTTACAGCGTACTGGCCTTCAAAAAGGTGAAAAAATTAAATGTGTAAATACGTGTACATATAAAAAAAAAAGAAAAAACACAAATTCTCTCTTGATTTTACATTATCTTCTATATAATTTTTAATCCATGTTTAAAAATATTCATTTATGAAACAAAATTATATAAAACAGAGTGAACATGAAAAAAGCAAATTTTCTCTGCTTTTTGTGACTCTTTTCTCTGATTGGTTGTTATGTAATGCTATACCTAGTTAATTAAAAGTTTTAATTATCACACAATAAGACCTTTTGTGTGTTGTAATTAACACTGTTCAAGTCCCTATGAAAATACCTTTCTAACAGTATCACTTTCGTCATGTTTCATTGTGTCCATAAATAGAAAAACAAATTACTATGTAAATTATAAATAAATAAATATATATATATATATAATGTAACGAGAAAAGGTATATGGTGTGTTTTAAAAATAATAATAACACTGCTTATATCATATCGACTTTGTAAAAATCATTCAATAATTTTATTAAATAAATTTTGAAAAATGACGAATTAAAATTTCGTCATTATTATTCGCATAATATTTTTCTTTTGTGTGTGCTCAGCATACACACAATTATTGTCACTATACAAATAGCATCAACACAAATATTCATAAATATAATACATAAGATATAAATTGACATGCATAAATAGAAAGTTTTATAATATACAATGTGCTCTCGACTTGCCCAGATTGTATTTCTTTTAAATTGCATAATTTTTTTTATACTATTACTACTTTCCTTTGTGTGCCTACATATGCATATCGTATTCATAAAATATCAATAAAATTTAGAATTACATAAACATTTGTTCTACGTTATAATTTCAAAAAATAATAATAATAATTTCGTAAATGTTAAATATCATTATAAATTACTACAATTTAACCAACTGGATTTTACAATTATTATTTACGCTATTAAAGTCTATCATTGTCTCTTTACTCTTTTCTTTTTAATGTCTTTTATGACTCGTTGGTTGACGATTAAGAATGGTTTCATGTCACCTTATTGCTGTGCGATTGATACTCAGTGATTCCTCGTCATGATCCTGAGTCCTGTGTCCTGTGTCGATGCTCCGTTGTAGTCTGATCCTCCTGGAGTCCGTCGTCCGGTCCTCCTGGTCCACTCAGCATTCAGCTGACTTGTACGGTTCTCCTTCGCTGGTTACTTACAGCTTTCAATACGCATTTTTTTTAAATATTGGTAATTGTCGCCAAATTACAGACGTACTGTTGCAATATATATAATTATTGTATAATATTACATATATATATATATATATTCAAATATAATTTGTTTTGCAAGTAGATGTATTATATTTTTATTGTTTCAAGTCACATAAAAATATGGAACGCTTCACGATTCTGCGTGTTATCCTTGCTCAGGGGCCATGGAAGCTTTTCTGTATCGTTCCAATTTCATATACATATACCGCCGAAGCGAGTACAAGTTTATATAGAATTAATGTATATGATAATAAAAATTATATTTATAATACGTGTGTTATTAAGCATATACACGTATAAAATGTATAAATACACTTGCAAGCGTACTTACACACATTAAAATTTAAGTTCTAGAATGATTACGTTCAGTTTTCAGGTGTAATTACTACAGGAAACAACTTTCACGTATAATAGCCGATTTTTTCAATATAACATATAATTATTTACATATGTTTTATCTTATATTTTTATTAAATTTAGCTGGTAAAAGAAAAGTTAACTTGAAGTATCCGAGAAATCACTTTAATTAAAACAAGGGCAACCGATGCTATAGCTGGAACGCCAATGCTGTAATTTATAATGAGGGACACAACCGTCCCAACACCTGAGGCCAATAGATGTTCTGAACTATAAATAGCAGTGGCATGTGTTTTTACTACCAAACTATCTGCTTTTCTCTCATTTATCTTCTTGTGTCAGTACCGCCTGAAAACAAAGGTTTTCTTTATGTTAGATTTATGAGAGTTATGTTAAGTAAATGCATACGATATTAAATACAGAAGAGATAAGTCAAATGTTTGTAGAAGGATATTGTTAATGGTAAATAGGCCAAACCGAGAAGTTAGTAAACAGGAAGTAAAAATGCTATGTGGAACAATTATTATCGCTGTTATTAATTAATACAAATTTACCAGAATATCTATTAATCTATTTTTTTTAATTGAGACTACATTCAGTCTATTACAAAATTTATTATATTGAAAATCCTTACACAGTTTAATGTTAAAATATTGTTTACCTCGAAAGAATATTCAAATTTGGAATCGGAAGTAGTATTTATACCCGTGATTAGTACTGTATGATGGGAGCCATATCATGACTACAACTACCAATATCAATTGCTGTTTTTTTTTATTATCACAATTATTCATTTTATACTAAGCAGTAACATTTTTAGATAGAGATATTCCATTTATACATACATAACATGATTTATGTGTGTGAAGGGTATTATAAAATTCTTTAAGTATTCTTTTGTATACTCTTATATATGTTGATGTTATACATGGTATGCACCATGCACGATGGTATACATTGCTTCAATGTAAACCAGATCGGGTAAACACTCATTATAACACTGTTACGACGGTCACACTCATCGTCGTGAGTACAGCGTAAACAGAATAACTACACCTATGAAGTCACTAATTACCAACTTTAATTAGTCACATACAACAATTAAAGTACAACAAGCAACCCTTAAGCAATAAACCAAGTCAATTTTGTCCAACACACAATAAATATTGGCTTATTACAGTTTTGCACTAATTAACACAATGATCACTTCCCTCTAAACCGCCACAATTACTAAGGCTCCGCACTCTAATATCGCCAGGTCTACACTGAACTCAGCCGATCCAGGTTCAGGAGGGCACAATGCAGGCGGGCCCCAGTGGTCGCAGTGTCCGGGCGAGCCCGTTTTTTCTGTGGTGCTTCGTAGAGTTCTTGTTTCTTTTATGTAAGACAGGATCTTCTTTTTTATTTATTTGTCGGAGTGACAGGATGCAGCATTTTGATTGGCTGGGGGGGGGGAGTCTCTGGGGTTTCTTCGCGTGGGGAGGCAGGATTTTCACGCCCCCATCGTTTCATACAGTACCGCTATTTTGACTGAGGAATAAAGTTTTCCTGATAATCCAAAATTGTGACGAATAAACGTCTTGACAAATCGAAGGACTGTGCACCGTGTAGACAATTTACTTCACTTAAACTAACTTTGGCTTATGCTACAAGGTGGAGTGTAAAATCTACAAAGATTATCGGAAGTAAGTAGTAATCAAGTACCTGTGTAGATAGAAATTTACTCCAGCCTTTCCCAAATTAATTTTGCTTCTGTCTCTTAACCTGTTACTTTATTTCTCTAATATTTATAGGCCTCTGTGTGTGTGTGTGTGTGTGTGTGTGTGTGTGTGTGTGTGTGTGTGTGTGTGTGTGTGTGTGTGTGTGTGTGTGTGTGTGTGTGTGTACACGTTGAAATAGAAAAGCTGTACGGATATATGCGGAGGGAGATGAATTGTGTGCGAATATTCTGCGCGTACGTTTAAACGTTAAGAATTTTAGAAAGTTTGGTGTAACCCAATCTTCACGAGTTGTTCCAGAGTTTCCCGTCACCCTTGACGGGTCTGTTGTTTCACGTATCTACTGAATTAAAAAGTTTTTATAGAAACATAGTACCTCAAAGAACAGACAGAGTGACTTTGTTTAGTTATTCGCTTACTGTCTTGACTTACATGTACACGGTTCACCTCACGACTAAGTTAACTAGCTTACGCTAATAAATACTTCATTTCGTTAAATCAGTATTCTAAAATATGTAAAAACTAATTAACCTAGTTGAAGAAATATAAGCCTTAATTTATTTTTTGTGTTTTATACATTTTTTGTAATTATTAACTATCTGTAATGAGTTTATACACATCGAGAAATTTAACTAACTTATTTAAATTTTTGAGAAGCATTACAACGTTTTATATACAGATAAAATCAACTGTAAATATTTTTGGTTTGTATTTTTGTGTTAATTTAGTATTTAAATACATTTCGTTGTAAACAAACTATACTTTTGGCATAACTGAACACTACTATAGTAGAATACACTATTACTATCGTTTTGGGAATATTAGATCTAGATAGCTATTACAATTCCCGCTCAAGAAACATATTTTGATATAATTATGTCCAGTACTAATCGTGGCTGTCCACGTTACTACTCTTTGGATTCACTTTTAAGTCGGTACCGTTCTTGTACTGTTTGTGATTGTTTCTTTTTCATATCTCAATGATAACTTTTTAATCTGCAAACGCAATATTCTACATGATGCAGTATATATCTGCATGATGTCGGATATACTTTCTAAAATGTTAGCTTAATTTATGTTACATATGACACATTCTGGTTCCAATTCATCTACGTTTTAATTAACCGAAAATCAGAGATACCATAGCCGATGTTAAGTGACATAAGAAAAACACTGTATTGTGGTGTCAAATTCACCTTTTTGCTTCTCGTAGACTTGGATTTAAGTTTACGAATTCATGACTAAAAGCATCAAAGAAATGTAATTTTATTGTTTTAAACAATAGTTTTATTCGAGTTGTCGAAGTTTATAAAATATTTAAGGAGAAATTATAGTCGACCTTTATTTCATTTTCAATATTATTATTCAAAACAAAAAATAAAAATATGCAGTGACGAATATTTCTTATTTTTGATTAATGTATGATATTAGGCACTTTGCAATTAAAAGATATAGGCAAAGGAATGAAAAAGTTAAATCGAGTTACATTCACATGATTGGCATGGTGGTGTGCCTATTAGTTAGATTATACAGGTGGTTCACAGGAATCTGACGATTTAAAAAAATAAATAAGTAGTGTAAAATACATTTTGTTACTTTTGTTTCTTTATGTAATTACAGAAAATTTGATGGAATTTACAGGTGTAAGTTCATTTTTTAAATAAGAATTCTCTAAAATGTCCTCCGTCATTTTGTATGCACTGCTGCAGTCTGTCCCGGAGATTTCGAATCGCTGTTTGCACTATGCTCTTTAGTATGGCTGTGATTTCTTCCTGTATAGAGACCTGGAGTTCATTAATGTCGTAACGTTTATTAAGAAACACTGTAGACTTGAGGTATGCCCAGAGGAAATAATCACATAGGTCTACTGACAGATCTGGAGCTTGAGCCGGCCATGCAACCTCACTTCCTCTAGAAATCACGTAACCTGGAAACATCTCTCGAACTACCGCCATAGATGCTCTGGCAGCGTGGGCTGTTGCTGTAACCACACAGCATTCAAGTCGATCGCACAATAACATACTTCAGGAGCAAGGAATTCCTGTAACATCACTGCGTGTCGGGCAGAAGTGGCTGTAATAATTTTTCCTTCCTCTTCAATGAAATAGGGCCTATGATCCCATCATTTCCCACAGCACACCAGACAGTTCTTATTATCCACAACTTTATCGTACTGCGACAAGGAACACCATTATGACGTGGAACATTAAAGCGTAATAATAGCTGAGTAATCAGAATTGAATCACCATTCAATTTAAAATAAGTTTCCACTACGAACGCACAATGTGTAGCAGTTCACTGTTCCCTTGTAACTCAAATAGCATCAGGTATGAAAGGGCACAGCCAGGCCGATTCTAATTGTATGGCAGGCTTACCAACCTATGTCGCTTTAAAAATCGTCAGACTCCCGTGGACCACCCATGACAACTAGCCAACGAAACATGTAGCAGAAAGACATAATACTACGTACGAGAATTAATGGAGAACTAGCTCAGTTGTGTAATGCAGAAAATCATTTTTAACACATTACACTTAGTATGGCCATAGTAAAGTTGAGTAAACATGAATACAACCAATTATTCGAATGAGTGAACGGCTTCGTGCTGTTTGTTCAAAGTGGATTTTTTTATATAAAACTTTAGAGAAATATGAGATTCCATAAAAGACAATAATTAACATATGACATCTAACTGAGATTACACATAAAGTAGACAGAAGATAGAAGTAAATTATAGAAAGTAAAATATACCTCACTTATTTATTTATATCGTTTCTGCTTTGGTGAGATCTACTGAAAACTTGCTACTTTGCCGACAACAAATTTTCGAATAAAAGTTATGTAAATTTCCGAAGTCTCAGTTCGTCTGAAGTAATAATTACATTTTGTAAAATGTTTACACATTTTGTAATATATTTAAAATATGACTACAAATTACTTTGTTTAGTTTTAGAGGTAAGGTGCACAAATCTATTACAACATCAAAATTTGTATAACCATAGAAATTAAATAGTCACATATAAATATATATTTGTTTTCATTACTCAGTGCAGGACTACAGATTAGATGAAATCCCTAATGTAACTATGTTATATCATTATGAAATTAAAACAGTAATAAAATTTGTTTGCCATAATAAAGGAACAAAAATTAATGTCCTGTTATTAAGGTAATTATTTAAAAAATAGACATGAATATACGTGTTTTACCTGGAGAAAGTAAAATTAAAGACCCGTATCATTAACCGTGCAACAAGTGATGATGCGTGTGCATATCTTGTGCACATGCACCTTGATATGTTGAAATGTTTTACGTAAATAAAATATCTCTAATTAAAGGATGTATTTGTGCAGTTGGAATCTTTCCATACAGGAATTATAAAAACGAGAGTTTTACATAATATTTTTGTGAAAATTTAAAACGTTGAATTCATGTTGAATTGCCTTATATTTTCTTATTTTCAAGGATATTTTATTCGCCTTTTTATGAATTTTTTATTTTAGCGGTGCTGCATTGGGGCTAATTGTGTTTTTATTACATCTCAATTTAATATGAATTATTTATAAAACGGCATCACCTTAATGCCCTCGGTGTGAAATGAAATTATTTCCTTATTACAGAAAAGGTTTAGGAGGTACGGACGATCCACGTATAGTTAAAGTGTACCATATGTGAGATTATGTACGGTATTTATTCAACATTGTTTTGCAATAACGCTATGTGGAATTGGAGCACGCCCGAAATAACACTATTATTGTTGGTAAAGTAGAGGCTTTACGTTGAATATTGATTTCCAGCACTTCTGTGCTCTATGTAAAGCAAAATGTTTTGTACACCGGTATCAGCCTGGAAACAGAAAACTATTCGGAAATTTCCGCGTTTTATTTTGTTATTGGCAAGTGAATTTATTTAACGAATCGAAATCACCCTTTCCTGCTTTGTTGCACTGTAGAATATTCCAATTCTGTACGCAATGTCGTTTCTGTAGCCTGCTAATTCTGTTCAATGTACCCGACAGTGATTTTGGTTAACCCAGTCTACTGGAGATTTTTGTACTATCTACAGTACTACTTTAAACTCATTTTATTAAATAAACGTTAATTCAAACAAAATAATTTTGTTTTGTTCCCATATAATTTGTTAGTTCCAACATGTTTAATACACCTTCATAAGTATACAATTTTTACTCTGTAGTAACCACTTAAGAAAGGAAAATTGAAAATTATATAGCAAATAGCTGGTATTGTCTATGTCTATATGGCGTTCTGTCAGCTCGTATAACTATTTTGTACTCATCAGTCGCATTCTCTCCAAACCTGTTGTGAACACTTGTACTATGTTGGTACAACAGCCTTTGGAGATTCAAAACAATATTTATAAAGTACCCTTTAGCTCAAAAACTGTAGGTTCTTTATTTTAAGTGTTACTGTGTTATAAGCATTTTATATACACATTAAACGTTATTTTTTCCTCAACCATGGCTTTTATTTACTTCAGCAGTAAACTAAAACCCAAAAACAGTTGTCAAAACCGTTAAAAGGCTTCTCTTTAATCCCAACATTTAATTAAAATTAAATTATATTATTATACACAGCAAGTGTTGTTTTGATAAGATTTGTAGACGAGGTTCAGTGATGCAAGAGGTTAATGTTTAAACATTGTCCTTCAAC
This sequence comes from Magicicada septendecula, assembly GCA_034769895.1. Taxonomy (NCBI): domain Eukaryota; kingdom Metazoa; phylum Arthropoda; class Insecta; order Hemiptera; family Cicadidae; genus Magicicada; species Magicicada septendecula. The sequence continues at coordinate 305,850,953 of CM068367.1, read as the reverse complement.
TACTGGAAATTTATAAAAATCATTATATATGTTATTTTACATGTGCTATTTGTGTTGACTTGTGTACATTTATACTACTTTGGCTCATAAGAAACCAAACTTTATAACATATTTAAATTGTAAAGATAACGGCATATACGACATACCATAAAAATAAAATTTAAATTATTATTTCTACACACAATAATGTCTTTTGACTATCTGTAAAATAAATTTTATTATCTTTTAATTAAAATAGCTAATATGGTTTAATTATTTATTCATCGATAGCACTGCTAGAGCATTAAGATGATCTTTGTTTATTCTGTTTCTTGAAAATTATTTAATTCCTTTAAGAGTAAAAAAGCATTGGTCTAATTCTGCAGTATACATGAGACGTGTCAACAGTAATTATGTATAATTTGACTGTCCCGCCAAAATGTCACTTAAGCCATTGTCAGGCAGCCGCAACAGTATGACTAGGTAGTCTACAATATTTTTAAAATCATCCAATTCAGAGACAAAACAGACTAATATCGTAACAAATATAAATAAATACAAAACATATTATACATTTTAAAAATTCTAACCATTGTAAACACTTAAAGAACAAATTTATACACCATATCTGATCATAATACAACTCAAACAACAAAAAACAAACAGTAAATGTGATACAAACTCTTATATTTTAATTAAAACGTATTAAAATCAAAATTCTCTTAACTTGAAAATTATAATATTAAAGATATCAAACATAGTTTAATGTGAACAATGAAGCTGGTTTTGAACAATTAGCTCTGCAGTATTAGGTTTAATGTCTGATAATTTCAATATTAAATCACTCTCCACATCAGGTTTATTTCTTAACTTTGCCAAACTCGGCTCTATCTTTACAGCCACACGTGTCGAAATCCAGCTACTTAGGCATAAAACCAGCTACACGGAAAACGTTTTGCTTAGATACAGTGCTTGTACGCGAGATACAGTGCATATACGTGGACTAAAACAGCGCGATCAGTTCTGCGTTTATGCGGTGCTCTAGTCAGGTCGGCTGACAAACAAATCTGCTACATAACATGATTTAAAGACATTATTAAAGCCGTTAGTTTCAAATTAATTTTACAGTTACAGTTAGTTTCAACAAAAACAAAAATACTGGAATCTTTTACTAATTGTTTTAAGACTCTAAAATTTATATTTTACATTATAAACAAGCGGGGAAAATTACGGTATATTTTACTTTATCTTAAAAGTGTCGGCGGACCCCCTGAAACATTGTCGCGAACCCCACTTTGGAAACCGCTGCTCTAGACAACTAAGTAAGTACCAGTCTGTGCATAGCAGTGGCGGCCCGTGCTTAGGTTGCACGGTTGTACAACCGCCCGATAATTCCCGAATTATATTTTACATCATAGAATTATGAATAAAACTATAACTAATAATGGCGTTTTGAAGCTAAATCATAGTAATTAATCATTTCCGATTGAAAAGCCTAAAAACAATTGAAAAGCAATTACTAAAAACTGTACACGCTCTTTCCGCGGTGTATCACGGGTGTATGCACCAGCTGTGACGCGCTTGGTACCGTATATGGAGAAACACAATGGAGTAGTGCTCTGCCTGGCCTGACTCGGTTGTTCCTATTACAGCGGTATAGGCTCGCTTGGTGTGATTAGGGGCTGCAAACCCCGCTTGTACCTCACCAAGCCACCAATCTGTTGGTAAATAACACTTGGTGCGCCAGGTTGGAATTTGTAAGTTCGTTGTTAGTATCAATCCAGTTCATCGGCAACTGTAAATAATAATACATCTAAGGATTAAGGTGTCATAGTTTAAGATATTTATTGTAGGCCTATTTAACTGCTAGGGCACAATGAATTCTGTCGAAAAACTTACCGAAAACGGCGTTCAGTTTACGTCCTATTGAGGAAAAAATTGAAATTACGAGAGTAGGTAGGCCTACACCAGACCTTTCAAATTTTAATCAAAGTGTAAAATCAGATAACAGAATATTTAATCGTCAATTCAGATAAGATCCATACAATAAATATTCGTGATTATGTACGTGTGACACTAAAATTGCAGTGTTTTGCTTTCCCTGTGTATTGTTTGGAGAGGAGGAGACTTGAAAATTTTCTATTCAGAGAATAAAACAATTTTATTGCCTCCAACCCATCTGCAACCCACAAATTTTTCAACCACAACCCGCCACTGGTGCATAGTATTAAATACTATCACCTTGGGTTTCGTTGATGTTGGCCTATCTCTTTTATAAAATAATATGTTTACTCTTGAGGGCATAAAATAGGTTCATAGTTGTATTTATCCGTTTTGTTCTTGTTTTCCCCTTGCCTTCTACCCTTACCCTTAAACACTAAAATTGAAATTTGCTCAATTCTCTCTCACTTAATAAGTATGTCCATTCATCAAGGATTCTTCGCTAACTACAATTTTAAATTTGTGTTTCATAAAAAATTTTCTTTCAACAATACTAATTTTTACTAGAGTAAATAAAAATCCGTTTCTAGGAAACAAAAGATGTTTTAACAAATTATTTATTTCAATTCCAACAAGCCATCAGTATACACGCGTTTGCGATTGGCACTGCAGAAGATGTCTCTGGTAAGGAATAAGCTGGCGTTTTGTATTCATTTTACATAATACTTCAGGTTAGCGGGAATTTTTATCATTATGACTGTCGTCGTTGAGACACGGGCGTGTTACACTCACCCCATTCGCCCACACCGTACACTTCATCGGTTGCAGTGGCGGGTCCACGGGGAGTTAATTTAAAACTAATTTCCAAATTTTCTGTTTCTTTTCTTTATTTAAAATTCGGATTTTGTATTACCATATTATCACATACTACCAAACCATATTTCCATATACTACCATATTTATACTACCAAAATTGTATCACAACATTACAATTTTCAAATTCGGTGTTGTCTGTTGCATTAAAGGGTTTCCGGCTGTACGGCTGTGGTCCGTTGTCACACAAAGTCACCCGGCTTCAAAACCCGGTTGTTTTGACTTACTCCGTGATCTAAATGACATTCAGCAGTATGGTTCGGAAATTTTTTAATGCAACTATCAAAATTTTTTGGTTGCACGTCCAAAAATTTTCTGAACCAAATTTGAACAAGCCAACACTTTACCGGCTTTTTTGTAAAATCATTAGTCTTTTTTATTTTTTGTATTATTGTTATTTTTTAAATCTTCAGTGCTAACAAATTCGTTAATATTGTGAAACGTTGTGTTTTCCGTTACAAAATTCTAGTGCTCGTAGAATTCCACTTGGATCCGCCACTGTCCGCCTCGTCCTTTCCTTTAACTTTCGTTTCTCTCTTCCTTTAATTCTTATACTTTTCTCATCTTCCTTTCTTCTTCACTTCCTTATCACGCACAGCTACACTTATACAGCCATCACGCTCTGCTGTTACAATTGCGGCACTCATGGTATTAAAAATTTCACCCCGAGTGTTATGTCAATGGAATATTAAAACGCTGGATTTATTCCTTATCAGAGACAAAAACAATAAAAGCTTTAATATTTTATCGGAACACTGTTAGATCTTAATACTAACAATATGTGTGATGAACTGACATATTGTAAATGTAAAATTTGAAATAAACAAGTTTATTTGCTGCCTCTGTGTTAAATTATTTCTAAAACACGTGTTTTTTAATTTTAAGATGTGTACATTTTTATATTTAAAATAATGTGTATTTGTATTTTTGAAATAAAAAAAATGTATTTACGGCCTTTGTGTAAAATTATTTCTAAAACACATAGGCTATTATTTTAATTGTAAGATGTACATTTTTGTATTTACGAGTATTTGTTGTTTTAGAGCACGTAAATAACAATGATTAACTCTCCATACTAAAATAATTTATTCTATAATAAAATATTATTCTACTTTTTTTTTATATGAGCCACTGTGGACTACGTTTGGTTCAACTGGTTCCTCCTCTCTTTTCCACTCTCTTCCTTCTCTCCACATCTTCATTCTTGATCGATGTCTCATCCTTCTTGTTGGAATGGAATTAAACCTTAATATAAATTAAACTTAATTTAATTAAACCTCTTAATATACTATTAGAGAAACAATTACTGGAGTGCGCCCCACGTTTTTCATTGTATTAGCTGTTATTTGGTCTCAGTTGTTTCAAGTATTACCATGTATTCAAGTATTTTCATGAATGACTTCTATTTTCAAACTCATACCTCTGAATATATTATTAGAGAAACAATTACTGAATACCATTAAACCTTAAGATATGAGTAACGATCGTATTTTCTGAAATGCGCGCCACGTTTTTCATTGTAGCTGATATTTGGTCTCAGGCGTTTTAAGTATTTCCAAAATATAATTATTATGATATTTTTAGTCCATTAGAAAAACGTTTTTTTTAAATTTTTTTTAACTATATATTATTTTATCATTTTTAGTCTCTGAGTCCTGCAAATGTGCTCGACAAATATGTTCTGGAGTGCTGGAACGAGAGAGAGATAGATAGATAGATAGACTATACATTTACCCGTGGGGATTTACCCCATAGGGCTAATGCATAAGTATACAAAATTTAACATAATTACATAGAATGAGTAGCGCAATAGTACATCAGTTATAAACAAAAGCAAGATTAAAGAGCAGAGTAATTATAATTTAAAAAATCTCTCGAAATTACTTCCGAGTACAATTCCTTTTAATTATATTTTGGAAATACTTAAAACACCTGAGACCAAATATCAGCTACAATGAAAAACGTGCTGGAACGAGAGGGAGATAGATAGATAGATAGATAGATAGATAGACTATATATTTACCCGCGGGGATTTACCCCATAGGGCTAATACATAAGTATACAAAATTTAACATAATTACATAGAATGGGTAGCGCAATAGCACATCAGTTATAAACAAAAGCAAGATTAAAGAGCAGAGTAATTATAATTTAAACAATCTCAAATTACTTCTGAGTACAATTCCTTCAACTTGGTTGAGGATCATCTGGAGGATTATATTTTCGCAGTCTCTCCATCTCCTCAATGGCTTTTTCGTTGCAGGGTATCTTTCCGAGAGCTTACTGCACTCCATATCCACGATTCGCACTCCATCCAGCGATCTCACTCTACTTAAAGCGACGTATGCTTGTCCCTTTTGGAATAAGCATTTTCCAAGGTACACGACTGCATAATCGACGGTGCAGCCTTGCATCTTATGAACTGTGCAAGCCCAACACAAGACAATGGGTAGCATTCGTCTCTCGATCGTTCCATAGTTGAATTTAGCAGGAAACTGAATAGATTGAGGTTCAATCAGATTAATGCCATCCCTACCGAAGTCTATGCGAACAGAGGGAACATCTATGTCGTATATCTGGTCGCGACGGAAATACGGCCAAATTATCTCGGTGATATTGCCAATTGCGCCATTCACAAGACCCTTCTCGACATTGATGTTGGATCGTAACATTATTTTTGCACCGATAAATATCTCCAAATCCTTGGGCAAGCCCCCAGTCTTGTTGATGTCGGCTGGGATGATATTGTCCAAGTTGACATTTTCGACATTGCGCGTAGCATCGGCTACATGATCTTGCGCCTTTATTTTGTATATTCTCTCTCCCTGTGATTGGTAGTACTCAAGAACAGCATTATTGTGGGCATCTACTTGCGCTCTCAATGGATAGATGCGAATCGCCTTGTTCAAGGCGAATTCGCCTGTTGCATCCACCAACGTCTTCGACAGCAGCAAGTCAAAGTGGGGACCCTTGAGCTCACCAATTCGAAGAGCATTGAGCAGATAGGCAAAACACGTGTCGCCCTGATGGCGCATATTCTCGGTAAGCTCAACCAATCTGAAGTAGCGCCAGAGGTGTGGTGCTGGCAAGAATCGTACTGGTTGTTCAAAAACCTGAGCTCCTTTAACGGGTGGAAGCTGCATCAAGTCACCAAACAGCATGATGTTGAGACCTCCAAATGCTTCATCATCCTTATTCTTGAGCTGTCTTAATCGCGAGTCGATCATGCAAAGCATCTCGTAAGGGACCATCGAAATTTCATCAATGAAGATGTATTCAATATCCTTCCACTGATTTCGCATAATCTTTAAATAATTTCCCGTCAACATCGGCATGTTGGAGACAATGAAGCCATCCTTTTGAACCGGTAACTTGAGCATAGTATGTAGAGTTGATCCACCGACTAGTCTCGCAGCTACACCCGTTAAAGCTGCAACTTTCACTGCATTTTTGCCGAAGCAGCGATTAACTTGATTTTTCAGTGCATTAAAAGTGAAGGTCTTGCCGACTCCAGCTCCGCCAGTCACAAACAGCCTGAGGCGTTGTTTGCTTCCACTCAGCTGCTCCTGAATGCTGCGAGTGACTGCAGAGAAGAGCTCTCGCTGCTAACAGTTCATCGCAGCACAAGCCGATTGGAATTGTTCATCAGTCATACCTTGGTCGGGAATTTCTTCCTCGAGCTCTTCTTCAACAAACTCTTGGGATCGCTGCAGAATATCGAATGCATGAGCTTGGTTGAAAGCGATCTCAAGTTGGCGATCTATTTTGCGGAAAGCCTCCATGTGTTTGCTCTTCTCCTTTAATTCTTGTTCACGGGCAAGGAATGCATCTCGCGCATTATCAAACTCTCCGAGCAGAGCACTCTCAGATTCGTAAGGCTAATATTGAAGAAGAAGGCTATAGAAGTAGTTCTCGGGATCCGTGTGCATCATGAAGAATGGCACTCGTATGACCGCTGGGAAATTTCGTACAACCATTTTTGATTTGTCTGTGAGAGTAATGAGCTTTCGCCTTTGTTGTGACTTTTGCATCGTCTTCATCAAGGCTTTCTTCAGTGTCGCCTTTGTTGGTGTAGTATGGCTCAAATTGCATTGCAAACTCAACCAAACTCATATCCTTGAAGTTGTATTCTGAATGATTAGTAGGGCGCTTCTCGTATCGCTCAAAGATGTTGGAGCACACTCCCGTTGCCTGATTGCCGTCAAACGTCAGGACGTGATATCGTTGTTCAGGCTTACGCGTGTTCAAGAATACGCACTTTCTCGAACTTCCGCGGAATGGAAGGTGACACACCCGGAATACACATTCGCATGCAGAAATTTGACGCACCTTCATAATTCTCATGCATATTTTAAACAACTTGCGAGCAACATTTGAATCTTTTTGACGAATTCGTCTGGTCGCCTCTGCAATACCCTGATTCAAGTTTACGGGCTCAGACTTTGCGATATATTTCGCAACGTAATGGGCGATTGCCTCGTTCGTTCCACATGGCTGAATGTCAATGTTGCCATCCCACAATTGAAGGATCGCGGAGCAGTAGTTATTTATCAATTTTTCCTCAGTTCGTCGCTTCAGAATGCAGAACCGTCCGCCATTTCTTATGAACTCGTCTGAAGTTAGAGCAACAATGCGAGTGTGCTGACACGGCTTACGCGGAAAGGCGAAGCGACATGTTTGAGAGTTGTTTTTGTAACATGTATGAGTGTGGTGATGCGTTTGATTGCGCTTAACCAAATTGTGCATATCAGGATCTTCAGATTCAGATGGGAGTCGGCACGAGATTACTGCATCGATTAGTTCAATTCCTTCTTCGGTCTCGAATGAAGGTGCATTCTCAATCCAAACAACCATGTGGATGTGCGGACTGCCTCGATTTTGAAATTCCACACGCCACCAGTAATCTCTAACTTTGCCACCTAAAATCTTCGCGTTGTTATTAATATATTTTATGCAGGCATTAAATCTCCTCATGAAATGACGGCTGACTACAACCGGGTATTGTTCAATAAGACGCTGCAATTCGTCAACACTGATATTTGTTGGGTCCTCATTCGATCGTTTGTCAGCAACCAAGAGAGCTCTTCGCATGTCTGGCCAGTTGATGTCATTGCAGCTCATTGTTAAGAACCAAGTTGGTGGTCCAAGGCAACGAATTTGCGCTATCAATTCGTTATGCGCCATTCGCCAGTATGCTGCAGACCCACGTAAGTTTCGCATGTAGAGGTGAAGATCTTCGACAGCTCCCTCTTGTCCTCTTACCTTCTTGCAGCAAGCAGAAATAGTGGACTGAATTTTGAGATATTCGTTCATCGAAAGCGCATAGAAGAGATAGTCATTGCGCTGGAACCGTGTATCGCGACCAATGATTCTCGATTGAAAGTAATCTAATGGCGTAATAGTCACTTCACGGTTCTCCTTCAAACCATTGTTTCCATACGGAAAAGCATCCACCACGAATACTCTTCTGCTCTTAGTTCGTGATTTATGTTAACACTATTGTCCTTCGTCTTACGTTTAATTTCGTTTAAATTTTCGCCATCAACAAATGCATCATCTAATACTTCGTCAACATCTGGCTGAGCGACATCGATAGGAGCCATGACTGATGTCTGAACATGAATATGCTTTTCGGGTGTGGGATGTGTATCAACCATAGGATGCACATCAACCACGGGATCATCATGAGTTGCTTGTGGTATATCATGCTGGTGTTGTCGCAGACATTCATCCATCTGAACGACAACGCCCTTCACACGCACGTCGATGAAGTAAATCACAAAAGGTTCATTTTTCGAGTGAACGGTGCGTCGACAAATGCGAACAAATTCCTCATTCGTGTCGAATTCAATGATGCATGCTTTACCGTCACCACATCGTGCGCTTGCACCTTTGATGCCGCAAGCATGCGAGTGAGTAAAGTAATACTTGTCATTGAAGTGCATGAGGCCTAATGACTTTGACGCAACAACAAGAACGCCAGCTTGATGTTCTGCAAACAAATGACTAATAGCATTTTGCAAAGTTCGGCCGATGATTCCATCATTCATGCGATCCATCAAGCTGCCCTGGCATAGCCAGTTGTCATCATAAACGAGCTCGAACGAATTGTCAAACATTAGAATATCGTTCTTGACTACGTCCAGATTGCGTAGTTGCAGGTAGCCATTAGGAGGTATTGGAAACGCCTCCCCACCTCTTGTTTCAGTCTCAAAGTGAATTAGCGCACAAAAACCATCCGCTTCAATCATATTCTGGTTCAAGGTATTAGTGGTCCAACGACCAGGAGGAAGAATGGTGGCTCTAGTAATATTTGCTGTGACCATAGCAAAGCACTGCGAACCAGCGTAACTGGAATTGAAAATGTCATTCCGACCCTGATGGCAGGAAGCGCGAACAATCCTTGAAGCGTCACAAATTGGCATATATGCACTTTGCAACTGATCATCATTGGCAAAATTATCGTTGCTATGAGCCTCATTGCAATAAGCTTGCTTCGGTTGTGGCTCAGCTGGAACAACGTGAATCATGTCTTGCCGGTCGAGTCTTGCAAATTCGTTGATTGTCACGTCCTTCTAAAGCGGATTGTTTGCCAAGAGCCAGCTAAGCGCAGCATACACCCGTTCGCGTGAATTGTGTATTCACGAGAGATATTTAAATTTTCGAGAGTCTCTGTGACTACAATCATTCCCGCATTATCACTGTCGCGAGGCAATATATAAGGCAGCTTCTCGCTTACCTCGAAAATGTCAAGTGCGAACAGCATGGCCTGGCCTTTGAATCCGTATTGGCCATATCTGCCGTCGAATTTGACTATTTTAACGTAAGGTATCATGCGAGACAAGAGTTTTTGCTCAAACTGAGTGAGAACTTTAATTTCACTTGGAATGTCACCGGGCTCCATATTATTCCAGTACGCCTTTGATGGATGTTTAGTCTTGCGATTGTTTTTCAAATGACAGTGACATCGATGGCAAACTTCCAATACATTTTTGTTCGTGAGTTCCGGAGGTAGATGTGATTTGGCAGCAATCATATGATATTTTACCACTTGATTAGCGTAACACTGCTTTGTGCAGATATCACATGTCCTATCGCAGAAGTTGTTGATTTCCTTATGGACTCTTGCGCATCAGCAGCACGCTGAGCACGAGCATCGCGGCGACATTGCTGTATATCCTTACGCTTTTGTTCTGTCTCATAGAGTCGTGCTTGAGAGGTATATACTCTATCTCTTTCGCGTCGAGAAGCGCGTTGATCGTCATTTTCCATCGCACGAGCTTGAGAAGTGTATTCTCGATCTTTAGCAAGACGCTAAGCGCGTTGGTCTTTAGTTTCAATAGCACGAGCTTGCGATTTGCGTTCTCGATCTTCAGCAAGACGATAAGCGTGTTGGTCGTCGGTTTTAATAGCACGAGCTTGTGACACGCGTTTTTTACGATTTACAAGTCGCTTTAAATTAACTTCAGCCGTTTCTTGTGAACGCTTGAGCCGATAGTGTTGTCGCTTCTTCTCCAATCGTCGCTTCTTTTGAGTCGCCGTCTCCTTCATCATTACAAAGAAGCGGCTCTTACAAAGAAGTACTTAAAGCATAACTGTCCTTTGTAACCACACAAGTGCACGAACACGCGAGTTAGGCATCTTACAGAATACGTTAATATTACACTAGTATACACTTTTGTTTCACTTAACAAGCACTAGCATACACTTTTTTTTATATGCTAGCAAATTGCGTTTTTATTTTTATATTTTTCTTTACACATTTCTGAATAAAATGGTATAAAAATCATGAAAATCGAATAACTATATGTATTTTTATTATTTTTTTGTTTGACTCAATGTAGCGTTGATTTTTGTTTCCATAGTAACGCAAAATGTAAATAGTGTCTTTTATACATTCACGCCTATTACACCTCTATAATGTTTCTTTCCAATGTTGGTACACTTGTTAAACAGCTGAAAAACATGTGTACTACTGCAGAAATATTGTTTACTGTTATTGTTTTGATGTGTGAAGTTTTATATTACATTTTGAATTGTGTTTTCAGTGAGTAGATTGATACTTTGTTGAAAGTGGTTTCAAAATGCCAAAGTGTGCATAATTTCAAATTTTCATAATTTTGCAAAATTGACAATTTTCTTGATTTTTTTTATTAAAATTGATTTTACATTTTCATCAATGGATTATTGTATTGTTGTCATCTGAGATACATAAGTGTGCAAAATTTTAAATTTTAACAGTTTTGCAAAATTCACAATGTTTTCAATGGATTATTGTATTGTCATCGGAGGTACATAAGTGTGCTAAATTTCAAAGCTCTAGCTAGTCTGGAAGGTAGTTAAAAATCAATCGCAAGATTCCACTGGCCAGACAGACACCACAGATAGTGGAGAAAAACGTTTTAAAAAATCAACCAAAATCCAACAGGGGAATCCACCCAGCATAGAGATACTTTACTAGACTGAAAATCAACATCGATGATGACGATGAGTACACTGTCTGATGCTCTATACATGTTCCCAATAAGGAAAAAAATTCTTGATTGCATAATAGTACAATGTAATTTACAAGTCAAGAAAAGAACTGCAGCAAAGAGTATTTTAATCTTGTAATAGTATACATTTTTGTTATTACAAAACTCTAAATTGATTTTGTAGACATTACCTAATTGTATACTTTTTAAAAGGAAGACATTTTTTTCACAAAAAACAACGAATATAGTTTTTGTTAAATTAATTATTTAAGTAAGTAAGTTGAACGATGTATGTGGTTTGTTATTTACGTTTGCTTTCAAAATATTTAGTATTCATTCTTTTTACACTATATTCATTCCACGTGCGCGCTCTATCTTCAATTAGTTATGCGTGCGTGTGCGCGCATGTATGTGTCAACACGCGTCATTATTTTGATATTATGTACATTGTACGTTTGCTGTGTGAAGTGTCGTTAGTAAAAAGCTTACACTGAAGCTGATGTAGGAACTTGCATCATTAGTGACATGACAGTGCATACATTTAACTGTACTGACAGCGTGTAAGAAAGCATCAATTACACAACTAATGCAAACAGGTGCTGTATTATTGTAACCACTGCAACGGAAGCGCAAATGAGACAACATTACAGCACTACAGCGTTATTAATTTTCTTGCATGTTAGAACCAACGAGTACTTTGTTATTAATATTTATTACACAGAAAACACCTGGATTTGTTGAGCGTACGAAGTGTTATTTATGTTTTTACTGCGTAGAAATCTGACTAAAGGGTATTTCATTTTCATGGAAATTAAAAACAGATTCGTGGAATAACAATGCCCTACATGTATACTGGCATTACCTGTAACTGCACTGTCATTAACTTCATATATCTGTGTTGCATATTAAATACAGAAACATTTATTTATATGCCTAAACTGCATACAATGTGTAAAGAAGGGCTAGGCCTACATAAAAATAAATGTATATATCTTTCAAAGGTAAAAATCAAATAACTTATCCCATGATCACAAAATAAAAAAACCACGAGTCTCACACATAGGTTTTTGTAAAAGAAGAAATTATCATTTTTATGTAAAATAAATATTTAATGAATTGTCCTATGCTATAGGTCTACTAAATAAAACGAGACAAATTAAAATGCGAGTAGGGAAACGTTACAAATTTAGTAGCAAATACAAATTTATTATAAATGTTAATATTCTTTTAATAAATAACTCCAACGCAATGTTGAGGAATTTGATCGACATAAGTGAAAAAAAACCCATCTGTTTTATATCAATAATGATATACTTCAACGAGTTCAAAAAAATTTAATAAAACGAGATTCAATTATTTGTATTTACTTTATTATAATGCGCTTCATTGTTTTTTCTCATACTTCTTGATGTGTGTGTATGTGTGCGCGTGTTTTATTGCTTACAAAGCGAGTCATTACGTAAACCACACGCCATATTGAATACACGATACTATAAAATAAACATGTAGCAGTATTTACGCAAATTGTTTCAAGGTAAGATACATTAGAAATAGCCTATAACTGGAAAAAAGTTATTTGGTGAATAATATTATTAAATAATATATTATTATTTTGAATGAATGTTTAATAGGCCTACTTATAAAATTAAAAGTAAGAGATAAAAGTTATGTTATGTAAGACGATTAATTTTGAATAGAGTTCCTAAGGCTTTCAAGGCCGGCGTCCGTATAGTTGGAAACATTATTGGCCGTTGTCTAGAGCAGTGGTCTCCAAACTTTTTTGATCGCGTACCCCTAAGACAGAAAAAATTTATAGTGCGGACCCATGAATATTTATATATATTCATGCATATATATTGTTTGCAGAAGAAACATATTGAAAACATCACAAATATATATATATATATATATATATATATATATATATATATATATACATACGTAAAAATTTCATGGATTGGCAGCCATAAATAAAATAAATATATTTATTTTATTACCTATTATTTATTTTATAAACAGTTTACACACATATTAATTTTTCTCATTACAATTTAATGTGAACAATGTGACTGCATTTGTTTCATAATATCGATAAATTCTGGTTTGATGCTCTCTGATACTGCGATACGAAGGTCCGGTTCCAAGTTTAATTTATTTCGGTACTTGCTTTTAATTCCTGTCATCGCAGAAAATGATACCTCACAAAGGTACGTAGAACCAAACGGTAGGAGTGAATCGGTTGCTGTGCTTACTAAATTGGGATACTCAGTTTTCAGTCCCATCCACCAATTATGAAGAGATTTTTGTTGAAATTCGTATTGTAATGTTGTATTTTCTCTAATGTCAATTAATTGTTCTTGAGAAATGATCGGAAAGTGATCCATTTTTACATTTTCAGTAAATGGGTTCAACATCCATTGAAATGGTTCATGTAATTTAAAAATGCAAGTTAATATCTGTTCATCTTTAATTCATTTTCTTATTTTTTCTGTCACTTGGCGTACCCCCAAGTATTGACTCGTGTACCCCCTGGGGTACGCGTACCCCACTTTGGAGACCACTGGTCTAGAGTCTATACTGACAGACGTTTCTGCCTCACCACCTGAGGCCATCATCAGGATCGGTAACAATTGGCACGTGTCCGCCTATTTACCCCCAGTGATGAGGTAGAGACTGTGTAGAACATACGTACAATTGTAGATCATACCTATTGATTTATGTTCAATAGGAGTAAGAGTTTTAAACAACATTAAATTCATTTATTTGATAATATATTTTAAATATTTAAAACTGATATAAGATATAAAACTGTAATAAGATAAACTGTCCATTATGTTTATAATTGGAACTGTGATATTAAAATTTAAGCTACGTCAGTTGTATAAAATTATGATGTATAACACATTACATAACGACTGTAAAATTTTAAAATGTTGTCATGCTAAGATTAAATGTTAAAAATTTTAAATGAAAAAAAGTTAATACTACGGGAAATTAATATAGAATATCCCATGAAAAAAAAAATAATGTAGGACTGTCCTAGAACATAATCAAGATTGGTAGAAATACAAACAAGAGGATAAATTAAAATCACTTAACACATAATTCATGAATAAGCATACCGCAAATGACAGCTAATTAATATGCTAATATGAATAAAATTCATATGTTGACATAAATATTAATATGTATAACGTATAGAAGTACCACAGTGGTATAATTATTGATACACCTGACACATTTATAACAAAACTAACCTATTTTATGAAAGCGCAAATTGTTCTGAAAAAAGAACAAAGACAACGTAAACACTGACTGAATAGCCTAACTGTAAAACATAGACTTACACTAAAATGCGTTAAAAAACTAAAGAACTTCCAAAAATGTGACTTTGACGAGTGAAATAAACTAATATTAAATTATTTGAGTGTAGAAATATAATATTGATATGGCAAATGATGCTTAAACGTTATTTCCGCGTGGTGCAAGACATTATTGGTTTACAACAAAACCGCTAGATAGCGTAAAATTTTGTCACGTCAGAGAAACTGAAATAAAATGTCCATTTGATCTGATACCATACGTTCTTTTAGTGGTAAGGTTAATTTAGATTTAAAGAAAAGTATGTTTAAAGAGGTACATTGTTAAGCGTGACAACATAAACAAATGTCTGACAATTTTCTAACTACCTTACTGATATAGACTACAGTTTTAACTCACGTTCCCTAATGTGATGTTTCTACCATACAGCCTACCAAGGAATTCGTCAGAAGTTGCCATAATCATAAAAGAAATTAATAATCCGAATACACTATGTGTCAATGAAGAAACATTGTGTCGGTCATTTAATGCTACAAAAAAAAAAATATTACCTACTTGTTTACCTTTAAACATAAGCTGTTACTGTCAGTACCGATTTGGTCGACTACAGTCACCCCTTCTACACTTCTATAAACTACCAATTAACTATAACTTTACCATTACCCGTTAGACATTCAAGTGTTGAACGTCGGTATCTGTGTTTTAACCACTTTGTGGATTACATATGTTTGTATATGTGTATGTAAATATGCATGCACGTAAAGCAGCGGGTCACTGTGGATATATGTGTGTGTGGGGGGAGGGGGAGGGGGATCACGCCTTTCCATCACTGTTAATATAACGTAACTGATTAACCCTGCTGAGGTGTTCGGGTCCTTTTTGACCCAAAAGATTTTGTTTTACGCTGCTGTTTGTTAAAAATTATTAGCTCAACTTTCCGTTTTGTGACTTTGTCAAATACCTATAAATAAGTATCATTCTCTAATATAAATTTTTAAACAGCTTATAAAATTTTATGACACGTTTTTATACAAAAACATTGTTCGGGTCCTTTTGGACCCATAGGTGAAGTAATTATTTTATTAATATTATAAGCTGTACTTTGGATTCAAAAGCTTCATTACTTTGTCTCGTTTGATGATTCAATGCATAGTCTCATAGTACAAGGTCACACTGGTTGCTACATTCTCTCCCACCTACTCCACTTAGCAACAGTGCCTGCCCACCTACAAGTATGTTTTCCCTCTCCATCTGTCAGTCAGTGCTCCTTGAGCAGAGTGTGAGTGAGGTTGTCGTTATGTTATGCAGTGAAACATTCTTTTTTCAATTGCAGTAATTTTTAGTGCTCTTTCTTTGGTTTTATTACCATACTTGTGTTTGACCTGAAGTGGCTTTTGTATGAACAATGATGGACGTTGAAGAAGTGTTATCGGAAATCTCCGACGAAGGAGAAGTTGCTTCAGAAATTGAAGATAATATTTCTGAATGTGTATCTTCAGATTCAGAAGATGAAGAAGTACATCATGAACCAGGAAATAACAGTTTATTATCTAAAAACGGTGATATTCAGTGGAAGACCAAGCCTGAGCTCCAGATAGGAAGACGTCCTTCTCATGATGTAATGACACTTACGCCAGGACCAACCAGGTATGCAACTGCACGTGTTACTGATGAATATTCGGCATTCAAAGTATTAAAAGCATTGAAAATATAATCCTGACCCAAACAAATGAAGAAGGCAACCGTATTTATGGGGAGAATTGGAAAAAAATTGACTCAACAGAACTAGACGCATATATTGGACTTTTGTTACTGGCAGGTGTTTATAAATCACATAATGAGTCAAATGAGAGTTTGTGGGATGAAACAAAAGGAAGGCCAATATTTCTGGCAACAATGTCACTGGAAAGATTGAAAATTATTTCTCGCATTTTCCGTTTTGATGATCGTCAAACTCGACCAAGTAGGCGCGCTAGTGATAAATTCGCACCTGTTAGAGAGCTGTGGGAGAAATGGGTTGAAATTTTGCCAAAACATTTAAATCCTACCGAATATGTCACAGCGGATGAAAGGTTAGTTGGTTTTAGAGGAAAATGCCCTTTCCGTCAATACATGCCTAAAAATCCAGCTAAATATGGCATAAAGTTTTGGGTTGTATGTGATAATGCCACTAGTTACGTTAGGAATATCCAGCCATATTTAGGAAAGCCACAAGGTGCACTACCAGAGAAAACCCAGGGTCTTAGGGTAGTTCTGGATTTGACAGTTGGTCTAAAAGGCCACAATGTTACTTGTGACAACTTTTTTACATCGTATGGATTAGGCCAAACGCTTCTCAGAAGAGGTATTACAATGGTAGGAACT
The DNA here is from genome assembly GCA_034769895.1 of Magicicada septendecula. NCBI lineage: Eukaryota > Metazoa > Arthropoda > Insecta > Hemiptera > Cicadidae > Magicicada > Magicicada septendecula. The sequence goes on along the minus strand of CM068367.1, from coordinate 305,834,001 downwards.
ATAAAGAAAAATAAGCCTACACTTCCTCCCCAACTTCTAGAAACAAAAAACGTACCTGCACTGACCTCAAAGTTTGCATTTACGAAGGATACTACACTGGTCTCTTACTTTCCAAAAAAGAATAAGTGTGTTGTACTACAGAGTACTTTACACCACGATGACAAAATAAGTTCTAATGATGATAAAAAACAACTGCTTATTTTAGATTACAACAAAACTAAAGGGGCTGTTGATACTCTAGATAAGATGTGTGCAAACTATACTTCAAAAAGGAAAACAAATCGTTGGCCCATAGTTGTCTTTTCAAATATACTTGATATTTCGGGTGTCAATTCTTTTGTTTTATTTACTTCCATCAACCTTCAATGGAAGCCAAAATTCAATGACCGGAGAAGAATATTTTTAGAAAACCTTGGAGAATCTTTGATAAAAAAAAAACATTGACAGACGACAGTATATGCCAAGAGGAAAAGCTGCAAGAGATGTAGTTGAACGCGTACAAGCTGAACGTGCAGTACCAACTCAGTCTATTATGAAGAATCCAGATACAATGCAGAGAAAAAGAGGGAGGCGCCAGTTGTGCCCAAAAACTGACAATAAGTCTTCTGTGAAGTGCTCAAAATGTGACAAGTTTACTTGCAAGAATCACCTCACCCATATATGTAATAAATGTTTCAGTGAAATTGTGTAAGTTTACGTAACAGAAACAGTTTACCTGACAGATAGTCTCGTAACATACAAATATAAGATTTTCCATTTTGTTTTTTGCCTGTGTTATATAATAATTTATAAATGACTTTAATCTTTGCCGTATAGAATAGTATTTCATAAAAATTATGTTCATGAAATAATGTACATTTTTTTAATAATACAGATTTTTAAATTTCCAATAAACAGAATTTTAATAGCTAGATTATCAATAAAGTTTTTTGTTTCAGAATATAATAATGTGTTCGTTTCGTGCTTAGAAATCTTTACTGTATTCATAACAAATAAAAATACAGAATTATGTTAGTTTTAGTACACAAATAAATATATACTTACATATATAAAAATAAAATATGATGAAATGTGCAAGGCAACATATATGATAAAAATACTGATATACTGCATTGTTAGGTGATTATTTTGGTCATTCATTATCAGAACTTAGGCCTAATCTATAAAACATAAATATGCATAGGCTACCAAGAAACTTTTTTGTTGAAAAAAATAATTTTTCCCGTATGGGTCATTTTGGACTCGAACGACTTAAGTGTTGCTAAAATTTGAACACCCCAGTAAGGCTAAGCTGTTTAAGCATCTATATTTTTAATTTTAGTATTTATTAATTAAACAAATTAACTTATATTTTTAGAATTAAATTATTAAGTCCAGGTTATTTGAATATCTGTTATTTAGGCTGATGATGGTGGGAAGTGCACATGTACCAATAAGTCAATAAAAATTAGTGTAAAAAAATTACGTGTTTTATTTTTTAACAATGGAGAATGCCATGGAACCTGTGCGTCATAAGTTAAATATTTTTTTAGTAATTTGTTTACTTTGTCCTAAAATGTTAAAGAGCATGGGTTTGTTTTCCTTAATTTCACTACCAGTCCCGAGAAAGAATTGGTAAAACACTTGGATTTATGTACCTAATTAAATAAGCTTATCTTTGATTAAACAGGTAGTAAAGTAAATTCAACTGAAGTAAGACTATTAATTAATTTATTCGCTTGAATTTATTAAATACAGTTTTCTGTGTTCAGAAAATAAAGTAAATACTTTATACATTATAATATAATAACTCTTATGGCCTCCGTTGTCGCGCCAAATAGAAAATTACACTTTTATGCTTCTAGTTTGTGCGTCAAATATAAAAGAAATTCTTTTTTCGATAGCTATCGAATGCCAATAATAATAATACGTGCCAATTATAATAAAATCTAATTGGTCGTTAATGAAATTTACTTGTTTTTTGTTAATTTTAATTATATTGATTAATTGGCAACGAACATAGTCATCTATATTCTAACTGCTGCCTGGATTTTTGTTGGGCGCCAGAGATAATTATTAATCTCAGGGCTTATTGTTAATAATAACACTTTGTTCAGATGCTAAATGACACAACGTTATATTTATCAACTTTATGTACATTAGATAATATCAACACATATAACATCATGATTACTATTAATTGTGCAACTTGAATGATTTATCAATAGATACAAAATCTCATCACACTTCAATCTCAATAGAGATTATTTAACACATTTAACTAATTTATCAGAGATCCTTTAACACATTTAAATCAATTATAACATTATGCTAACTCCTTGATATCTTGAATCTCCCTTTCTCCATTCATACTTTACTTTGATCAAAGACATGACTTAATATCTAGCAAATTGCATATATTTAATTGTCATTCAATTAAATATCATCACGACTTATTGTGTAACAAATTATATGTATTTAATTATTATCCAATTCTATGCCATAACATATAAATGCATCTTTAGGATCTGAACGTTCTCATGGGTTCTTTGAGAATGAAACGGGTTGAATTTACGGTAGACAGTTATTACTACATCAATATTATATGATTTAGACAATATACTTTGATAGAGTTACTTGTAAATGGTTATCCATTCCGCTGCTGGGCCCCTTCCACTTTATACACAACATACTACTTTCACTTCCTATTGCTCTGCTTTTACTTTTCACACGATCGCGATGACTACTTAACGCCACGAATTTAGCGATTCAGACTTACCTATTCTTCCGCGCACATTGTAAAGAAATACTTCTTCGCATCTCTGCCCACGCACCAATTCAATAATACTCACTAGTTCTTCACCTTTACATCACCGAGTTCTCATATTTCACTTGCTTGCTTTAGTTCATTCTACTTATGTAAATATTAAGATAATTCGTAATTCTGACTAACAAATACTATGATTGACCGTCTGCAATCATTACCGAAATTCTTCTCCTTGACTTAAACGTTTTCTCACTTTTTACTGACTGACTGGCCACTTATTGACCCTTACTGCTCTCTTCTTTTACTACTTTTGACTGCCTTTTTATTACTACTACTCTTGACTGCCTTTTTACTACCACTACTCTTGACTGACTTTGACTGCCTTGTTACTACTACCCATGACTGCCTTTTTACTACCACTCATGACTGACTTTGACTGCCTTGTTACTACTACTCATGACTGCCTTTTTACTACCACTACCCTTGACTGCCTTTTCACTACCACTACCCTTTACTTCTGCTAGAGTTACATTTATAGTCTCTTCAAAACTCCCCTTTCTGCTGTCACTCTACCAATAACCCCTATTGGTCACATTTTAAGTGTCGCCGGTAAATTTGAAAACATCCAGTCATCACTTGCAAAATTCTCGCGCGCAGCGATGACGCTATTCAATAGTGGCTACTGATTTCGGTGCTGAGATTTTCCCGCACAGCCGTTAACTCGTAAAAAGAGAAATCTGCTTTCTAAAACACACACCTCGTTTCAGTATGTTAGCTATTGTATTTTTGAAGGCCGATACACCCTCTTTCTAACGGTATATCGCGTTTTTTGCTGGTTTGTGCAAACAAAGCATTTTATATTTTTATGACATAGAAAGTTTAAATGTACAACACATTTCTAAGATGCCAGGCGACAGTGTGTCGGCGTTCACGCCTTAGCTCCCCGCTTACATAACTAGTACACTGTACAAAATCTCTCATACTTTCTTACTACTAATATTACAATCTTATATTAACTTTAATGAGTTATCGTGTCGTACTACAGATATTTACAATTTATTAATTAACTATTCGTAACTCCTTGATTTACGTTACAACATTTAGTTTTATAAAGTGTGTGGAATTAAAATTACATTTCAGAAATTATTATTATGTTTTTGTAATTTTGTTTTTGCCACGTGTTTCTGTATTAACTGTACAGATTATTACTTTTCATAACAAATTTGCAGATTTGATTACTATTTTTTTATATATAAAAATATTGTTAAATTTACAAACCCCTGTTAATTTTACATGCTAAAATATATTTTAAATTTTTATTATAATATGCAATAGAATAGATTTAAACTATAAATTTAATACAGTTTTTGCAATAAAAATTACTACTGTCAGGGATAAAAAATTAGTGATCGTAGTCAGTAGTTATATATTTACAATTAGTTCATCAACGGACATGTCATGGACAACTAAATCCAGCAAAATTAGAGTCGGTACTGAAATATCATATCATACTTGCGGCTCATAATTATTTTGTTTGGTAAAATTATATAGACATAGGCAACATTTCAACCACACAAATGTTGAATACAATAGTTTCAGTTTATTTCAAAGCCTCGGGAACATGTACATAAAAAGTGTCGTGAAAAGATTTTATTATAAAACCACTGAAACGCCATTAGCAGTCGTAACGTAACATTTTACATAAAATGCGGTCTTCATCGTAAAATACAAATAAGGCTTTTACTTAACGTTACCCAGTAAAACACACTTGATGATTTAATTACATTCCACATTTTTTCCACATAAGTTCTGTTTTAAAATTTATACTGCAAATCTATTATTCAAATCTAATAAATTAAGAAATACCTCTTTGATAAGTAGTGTCAACATTGACTTGCATTCCATGAAATGTTTAGAAAGAACACCCAGATTATATTGCAAAACAATACGTAGAACGTGGGTAGATGACTAAGAGACGAAATAAGTACAATACGTGAAATGGAAAAAGTTAATAGATAATATTTATTGACTTCTCGCACGGTAATTCGTTCAACATATTACAATAATTAAAACGCAAACAAAACTTTTGGAATATTTAGTTGTAAATACACAACCACTTCTGACGATAGTTTCAGTCATATTTTGGCTTACTTTAATCTGACTGATTGATATGATCGTCAGAGTTTGTTGTAGGGTATGTGATTTACAACTACATATTGTAAAACGAATACAAAGTGTTGTCTGTATTTCAAATAGGTAATAAACAATATGTTCACGTTGACTGTGTTATTAACTGTTTGATACCGTATCTTACTCGATATAGCGTTTCGTTCCGTGCATAAATCGTTATCAGCTGATGCTACGCGCTACCCACTCACTGTGAATTTTTACGGCAAAAACTAAACATTAACATTTGACCAACATCACTTGTGGAAAAACTATCTGTGACAGTGATTGAATCCAATGTGTCTAGAATGAACTTTTCGTGAAACAGATTATCTCATAATAGAAACATTGTATCTAAACAAACGTAATAAAATAACGAGTTTTTATACTAGTATTATAAAATTACGAGTAGAAAATAGTATTATTTATTACTATCTTCCTTTAGTAATATCTGTATTAGGATAGTGGGTCTATAAGTATACAGTATACAATACAATAGTATAGAACATTCATGAATTCGGTACCTATAAAATGTACCTATAAATAAATATTGTTTCGTTTCTGTATAATGCAGTTTCCTTATATTATTCGTTTCTTTGGCATCATTGACAAATGTATTGATTATTCCGTTAATTATAGGCTACAAGTGTAGGTCTGTCGGTATATTTTTGTTTGTTAGTAATTACAATTTACATTCAGAGAGACAGTGGCGGATTATCCATAATGCTAGGTATGCTACAGCCTCAGCTGTCAGAGGGGGGCACCATCCAACCCTAAATCAAAAAATCTTTGTGAAGTTAGTAAATCTGAAAAAACAACAAAAGTAGAGGGAAAATGCCGGGTCTAACTCAGCCCCCAGGGCATATCTGGACCACAGCATCCGCGACTTTTTCGCTGATCTGTGTCAAGATCCGCGAACCGCTGGACCCGCAGCATCCCAAAGGACCACAGCATCCGCGAATTTCCGCGAATAAAATTTTTTGTTTTTTTAATTTGATTTTTTATTTTTTTAATTAAATTGATTTGCATATCAAGGGGTGGTTGGGGGATGGGGAGGGGTTCAATGGACCACCCGCATCCGTGAATATAATTTTTTATTTTTTTTAATAAAGCTGATTTGCATATCAGGGGGTGGTGGTGGGTGGGGTGGTTCCAACTTGATGCATTATAGTGTATATATTAAAATATATGATCAGAGTTACCAACCTTTGCACGAGTTCAAATTTGTTGTGTGTTATAATGTATATTATATCTATATGATCAGGTTTACCAACCTATGCATGGATCAAACTTGATATGTGTGTGTGTGTGTGTGTGTGTGTGTGTGTGTGTGTGTGTTATATAGTGTGTATATTAAAATATATGATCAGGGTTACCAATCTTGCATTATTGTGTATAGAACAGATCTGCCAACATTTTTTTTCTGTGGTGGGAAATTCAAACTATATGATCATGATTGTTGTCGATATCAATTCTCTCTTTGAATGTAAGTAACTCTCCCTCCCTCTCTCTCTGTCTCTAGACATAGTTATCCATCACGATATAAACTCTCTCTCTCTCGTTGTCAAAACGTTATGTTCAAACCGTTTCTCCTCTCCCTCTCTCTCTCTCTCTCTCTCTCTCTCTCTCTCTCTCTCTCTCTCTCTCTCTCTCTCTCTGTCTCTCTCTCTCACTGTGTACATTGAGTAGAGTAGTCAGTGTGATGGTTAAATAATTTTAGCTCACAGTCTCTCTCTCTCTCTCTCTCTCTCTCGTTGTCAAACGTTATGTTCAAACCGTTTCTCCTCTCTCTCTCTCTCTCTCTCTCTCTCTCTGGTTAGTGGTCAATACCGCGCATGTATATGATTTTAGAAATTTTATATATTCGACAAATATTAACTGTGTACGTTGCCACAGGGTATTGAACTACTTACAAGCGCCCTCTCTCTCTCTCTCTCTCTCTCTCTCTCTCTCTCTCTCTCTCTCTCTCTCTCTCTCTCTCTCTCTCTCTCTCTCTCTCTCTTCTCTCTCTCACTCGTTGTCAAAACGTCGACTTCATTTTCCAATGTATTAAATAATTATTTAATAGTTTTATAATGCAGGATGTATCAGTCAGTGTGATTGATCCTTGTTAGGGGGGTCTGTATATGATTTTAGAAATATATATAGTTGACAAATATTAACTGTGTGTGCGTGTGTTGTTGTCAACTACTTACATGTGTCCTCTCTCTCTCTCTCTCTCTCTCTCTCTCTCTCTCTCTCTCTCTCTCTCTCTCTGCGTCCATTGTACAGGTTTAATGTAATTGTATGTATATCGCTACAAATGATGAGTAGAAATCCAATCCTTGAAGTGTTTAATAAGTAAATTGTATGTATATATCACTGAATAATAATATAATCGTTCTAGTGTTAACGTTTGCTCCAACAGTTCCTCCACAGGTAACGCAGTTTACAAAATAATTACACACATAGGTTCAGAGGTGTATAGTGAAATAAATTAAAATTATACACGCATGTCGTTACAGTTGAAAAAAATAGAAATTAATTTCTTCATGTCGTTGAGAGCTTCACAATAATGCTGGTCTATTGTGTACATGTGTTTAGTAAGTAAATTGTATGTATATATATTGCTACAGACAGTGGTGGTTGAAATTCATACAAATCTTCTGATGTAACGGTTCCCACAAGTAATACAGTTCACAAAAAAAAAAAAAAATTAATTGTACACATGTTCAGAGGTATATAGTGAAATAAATTAAAATAAAGCCATAATTTGGTTAAATGATTAAATATATTAACAATATTTTAAAATTCACAATACAAAATTGATTTTTTTTTGAAAAGTTTATAAATTCACAATTCATAAATAAATACATTATAAAATTGATATTTTTTCGAAAAGTTTATATATAATTGTGTCGTACTTGTAGGAGAAGCAACCTGCACAGATCCTGCAACATACCAATACAATCAGCATAATAATCATGTTAATTATCACACACACACACACACACACGCGCGCGCGCACACATTGGGTTGAATCCTGTACACGTTAGGTTCAATGCAAATCCAATTAGGTTCGTTACACGTTGTGTCGCACTGAACTGAGATTTATAGATGACCTCCATACAAATACAACAGCATAAAAATCATGTTAAATATCAAATTATCACACACACGCGCGCGCGCGCGCGCACACACACACACACACAGAGACACACACGCAACGTAACCACACACACGCGCAACGCGCGCAGACATTGGGTTGAATCCTGTACACGTTAGGTTTAATGCAAATCCAATTAGGTTTGTTACACGTTGTGTCGCACTGATCTGATATTTATAGATGACCTCCATACAAAAACAGATAACAGATTTAAATAATAATTTCATGCTTGCAATATACAACCTATGTACACAAACTTATAAAGCATCAAACTATATATCCTTCGTTGGGTTGTAATTATTACTAAACAGTAATACATGCTTAGAATGAAAATATTTGCTATGGTCATTGTAAGACGTTACAAATGACGAGTAGAAATCCAATCCTTGAAGTGTTTAATAAGTAAATTGTATGTATATATCACTGAATAATAATATAATCGTTCTAGTGTTAACGTTTGCTGCAACAGTTCCTCCACAGGTAACGCAGTTTACAAAATAATTACACATAGGTTCAGAGGCGTATAGTGAAATAAATTAAAATTATACACGCATGTCGTTACAGATGAAAAATAGAAATTAATTTCCTCATAAGTTAATGTCCTTTCAAATATTATTCATCAAAACTTTGTAAATTAGAATCTGCGCTACATTCAAACACACGCACACACACACACACACACACACACACACACAGAGTGATAAAAATTGTTTATTAAAAGTAGTAACGTAGTTTGTTACCTTAACAAGGTACTATCTCCACCTGCGTTGTTTGGTTCCTCATTCCTCGAAACACGAGATGTAGGTCGTTAGGGTTTATATGACGGAGCTCTTCATCTGTAAAGACGTCGGCATATCTCTTAGGTAGATATACACGATAGCGGTACTCGCCATCTTCCAGCGTTACAAGCACAGACTTCCCGTACCTAGTGTCCACATTCACCATGTTAACGATTGGATGCTGCTTGTTCACTGTTAATTCTGCACAGCGTTTGTACTCAATAGCAGAAACTGCATTGAATTTTGTGATAAATGACATTATTAGAAGTGAAGACGTCTGTATCAAACGAGGTGGAACCAAACAATAACAGAATATTCGCTACAAAGAAGACCAGTGGTCACAACCCCATCAGGAAAGTTCACTTTCATCGCCTGAAGCTTTGCAGGTACATACATACATGCAGAATTAGCGCTGTTACAAAATATATATTAGGAAAGTCCACGGTCTACTTTCATACAGAAATAGTTATCGCCTGCGGCCATGTACAAGTTTCCTAAACGAAATTAGCAATGCTAGTAAATTTTGTTTTTACTATGAGACACTCACATTAAAAATGTTCGTATAACAGAAAAATCATTAATTATCCACTCTCTAAGTGCGTACACCTTATGGTTTGTACATCGTGTAGAAGGAGAATTGCAATGTGTAAGACATAACGTCCCGGGAAATAGTATGGTATGTTTTTAGGGCAGCCAATGTCATCAAGATTTATTATATGATGATGGATTATTTTCAATTCTAAAAAACGTTTTTTCTCAAGACCCTTCACAAACACATATTTATATATGTTCGTATACGTTGTTAACACTGAAACAAGATTGTCGTACGGTGTCTCTCCTTCACTCCATCTGAGACCATGATAATTTGTTGTTAACCAGTAGTTCGTTCTAGTGTATTTCGAATTCGTGACGGCTGTAGCAGGCGGGGCGAAAATCCAATGTCTGCTTGCAAAACGCGTTACGTCCATGACTGACAATTCCTTTACTATATAATTGCCGTTGTCATCATAAAAGCAGTGAAAGTCAATTATTACAGCAACGTTTTCCATTATACTATAAAAAGAAACCATACATTACAAACTAATATGTATAAACACAAATATCGTTACGATAATAATAATAATACGCAAACTTACGTTTACTACCGTCCGAACTGAAGTGTGGAGAGACAATAACTAACGGTAGAAACCAAAAGTGTCTGAGGATATCACAGTGGGAATTTGTTGTTTTGTTTTTGTTTTTAACAGGTGGTGGGGGTGGTGTAACGTGGAATTTTTCAGGCGGGGGGGAGCGGAGTCGTCGGCAATTAATTTGTCACGTATCCGATAATGACCGTATGCAAGTGTATCACGGCCATTGTCTAGTATATAGCGCTTATCATCATACGGTGACAACGCTTGCTTATTCCGACAACCTTTTTGTTCTTAAGGCTATAACAAGGATGAGACGTAGGGTAATCCGATGTGTCAAAAACGTGTAGGTCCTTCTTCATGTCTGCATACAAGTCGGATGTTTGAATACTATACATCAGACCGTCTGTATCTGTCATTAACAATCTAACGTTACGGCCGTACTTGGCGACAGCATAACGATAATGAAAGTCGTACATTATTGTTTTGCTAACGTCAAGCACCGTGAAGCCGACATACACGGGACGGGAAAGAACGATGGATTTTTTACGGAGTGCGAGCCCCCACCAGATCGTTCGTATAACGAACAAGAAAACATAATAGAAGAAATAAAAACTGTACACTATGTTTCTTTGATTGCGGACGAAACATCAGACATCTCGTCTGTATTTCAGTTAGTTATAGTTTTCCGCTATGTTTTCGCTAATGGTCAATCAGTTGAATGATTCTGGAAATTTGATAACCCTGAAGGCACGACGCAGAATCTATTGGTCTAAGCGTACATTTATTATGTAAATCATCTCTTTTTCAGTCATCTACGTATGTGCATTTGAATTATTTGCGCATGCGCATAACAGCTTTTTTAGTACAGTTGCACACACATCGACGCTTGCACTATATATATATATATATAACCTGTGAACTTCGCAACAGCGTCTTACTTACCACTCGAATCTATATAACGTTCTGGTTCTGTGTCAGTTTATTACAAGCCGTGAAGATGTCGGCTACTCCTGATTTTAGTATTGAAAGTGAAAGAATAAAATCTTTCAAGTATTGAGAAGTGGCGTTTATCAGCCCCGACGAGTTAGCGTTTGCAGGGTTCTACTTCTACCCTAGAAATTTCGATGTTTGCGGGCATAGTATGTCATTCGTAGACGATAGAGTTAAATGCTTTTGTTGTGGAATTGAATTAGTTGATTGGAAAGAAGGTGACAAACCTATGAAGGAACATGAAAAATTTTCATCTACATGTCAATTTCTAAACGATGTTAAGAGAGAGACTTTTCGTACACACCAATAGACATAGTATGACTAAAACGTTAATTCGCATCAGCAAGTTTGCTCGCTACATAATTACAAAAATAATTTCTTAACTGTGACAATTGGTATTGAACTTTACCTGGTTCAGTCTGTTCCTGCCCCAGTTCCTGCTGAAGGTTGGCAATCATCATCAAGAGAGAGAGAGAGAGAATGAATACTGAAAAACAAAAGGAACTGTTATACATATATATATAGTATTTTTTTTAAACGCATGTATTATGTTAGTGTATCTTAAAACATGAACAACGTACGAAAGAATATTGCGCAAGAGCTACACAGAGCGGTGAGAAGGAATTTCGTTAGACGCGCGGTTGAACTGAAGGGTATGCACGATTTGTACCAAGCGGATCTTGTGGAAATGATACCGTACGCTCGAGTGAACAAAGGGTACAAGTATATGATGACTGTAATCAACGCGTTTACCAAGTACGCGTACGCTGTACCATTGAAAACGAAGACTGGGAAAGAAGTGGCGAACGCGTTGAAGCCTATACTAGCCGCTAACCGAATGAAGTATTTACAGACAGACAACAGGAAGGAGTATTACAACAGCACAGTACAAGCGTTGCTAAAAAAGTATAATGTGAAACATCACTCAACCTATAGTGAGAAAAAAGCTTCCATAGTGGAACGTTTTAATCGCACACTGAAGACACACATGTATCGAGCTTTCAGCGAACAAGGACACTACCGCTGGTTGGATCTACTACCCATATTACTGAAATCGTACAACAATACCACACACAGAACCACTGGTATGAAACCTAGTGAAGTGAATGACGCCAACGAACATATAGTGTTGGAACGAATGAGGAAGAACACAGCGCCTAAAATCAGTCCAACGAAACCACCCAAATTTAAAGTCGGTGACCGTGTTCGTATAAGTAAGCACAAAATGACGTTCGCCAAAGGTTATACGCCAAATTGGACTAACGAAATATTCACTGTGGATAAAGTACAATCCACTACCATCCCCGTCACTTATCTGCTAAAAGATCATCTAAACAAAGTGTTGAAACGTGGTTTTTACGAGCACGAGATTAGTAAGTCCAAAGTCGGCGACGTATACCTAGTGGAAAAGGTGTTACAACGCAAAGATGACAGAGTGCGTGTTCGTTGGCTCGGTTTCGATGGTAAACACGATGCATGGATACATAAGAAAGATCTAATATAAAAAAGGTGACAGCACGTGCTGAAAACAGTATGCTTTCGGTATTCACAAAGATGAAGATTGTACAGTAAGCAAACAAATTACCAATAAAGGATATGAACTTTTTGGCTGGTGACGAAGGCAGTGCTAAACGTAAACACGGCCCGCTATTACCGAACAGTATTCGCTGTATCGTTACAGGCCCAAGTTCCTGTGGGAAATCCAGTGTGCTATTCAACCTACTGTTTGATGCCGACGGTCTATGTTTCCGCAACGTATACGTGTTTCCAAAATCATTATTTCAACCAAAATACAGAATGCTAGAAACAGTGATGAAATCACTCGCTGATGAAGGTTTAGGTTATCATGCATACAGCGAGAACGAAGAAGTCCCACTAACGAGTGAAATCGCCGGTCTCGACTCTGTTATCGTATTCGATGACGTATCGTGTGAAAGACAAAACAATATTCGAAAGTATTTTGCTATGGGGAGACATAGCGGTGTGGACACATTCTATCTATGTCAGACATATAGCCAGATACCGAAACAATTGGTGCGTGACAACGCTAACTTGTTGATAATGTTCAAACAAGACGATCTAAATTTACGACATGCATACACTGATCATGTTAACATGGATATGAAATATGATGCTTTCAAAGACGTTTGCACGGAAGCGTGGAAGGATCGTTATGGATTTCTAGTCATAGACAAAGACTCGTCAATAAATGAAGGTAGATATAGAATCGGCTTTGATCGATTCATAATTGTTTCCGGCGAAGTATAAAAGTGGTTGCACTGTAGTAATGTAATCAGTCCTCTTGCTAACACACGATGGCGATGAATAAGGAGGAACGACTTACGTATGATATTGATACGATAAGCGACAACATAAGGAAAAAATATCATGCATTACAACACGGTATCAGAGAAAGCGACGAGAAGTTCAGAAAAAAAAATTACAGACCGATTCTGGAACCGCTAGAAGCTACTTCACGAAAGTAAAGTGGTGATATAATGGAGGAGGAGGAGGAGGAGGAGAAGAAGCAGCAGATAAAACAACAAGAGCCTACACAACACGTAATAACAGAAAACGAAAGTGACATGCAGAGTCATAACGCTTCTCATTTCAGTGACGATGACGCATGGAACCCTAACACTTCACATTTCAGTGACGATTCATTAGCAAACAAATATATGCGTTTGTGTGAATCGGATGACTGTAAACGGATTATAGATCGTATGTATGGTGTTCGATACGAAGGCGGTAAATTTATAATAGGTGATTCAAATGTAAAAATCGATGATAACGACAACTTTCATGTCAAAGGAAAAATTTACGAGGGTACGCCCGGTCTGTATGAACTTTTGTTTATGAAACTACCGAAAAAATACAATAAGGACGATATGAGGAAATACAAGTCCATACTACTAGCAACCAACGGACACAAACAAAAATATAAACACAATACACGAATAAACAGTAACAGTGGCGTCAAGTACCGACTAGTAATATCTAAATTGTTTGCATCGAGTGCACGAAAACGTACAGGGAGTGGCTATATGGAGATGAAGCCGAACACTGCAATCGATTGCGTGCATTGGGATGATCCTAACGAGTTGGTTAATAGATTGAGAATGTTAACGGCTTCTCAAAGTAGCGGCCATACTGGTCATAGGAATGAAATCATTTCGATATTGGAAGAATTACGTGAAGTCGGCATTATCATATAAAAGCAGACGCACCGTTCTACAACCACCAGTTCTTCATAAATATGAGTGTAGACAAGTTCGGTAGACACGACAGCACTGTAAGAGTGCGAAAAGAAACTCATCGAAGTCTGCGTGAGGATATCGGTTTAGGAGTGACTAACGACGGTCACTTTGATGTGAAAAACAAAAAGATACGCAACTTGGGTGATCCTGAAGAGCTGCACGATGTTGTTTCTTTACAGTACGTAAAGGACGCATGCTTACAGTATAAGAACGACGCTATCGTAGACGCAAAATATCATCGAATAATAATGCTAAACGATCCGCTTAAATCAAGAGATGCAGCCACAAAACGATACGTAGACGCAAAGAGTTTGAGAAAAGATCGTGCAAGTAACGTAATCGTTGATGACTGTCGGCTAACACACGTGCAAGCGCCAGTCGCCAGCAAAGACGCTGTGAATTTGGAATTTTTATACGACAACACAATCAGTTTGCAAAGCAATGCTTTCTACGCTGGCGAAAGAGAAATTACGAATATAGCGGACGGAGTAGCTGACACAGACGCAGTCACTGTACGACAAATGCACGAATTAAAATTACATATAAAGACTGAATTGTACAAGGTCACTCAGGTATTTCACGCTCATATAATCAATCTAATAAAGTTTGTCTATAAATATCAAGACAGCGCGACACAGCGTTCAGTCCTGTCTGAATATATTGAAGAGGTGGGACGTTTAATAGACGTTCTCGATACGGAAACGGAAATCATGGATTGGAGATCTGTTTACAAGAATGCACGTACTTCGTAAGAAAAGAATGGGGCGTGGTGTAATTGGAAAAATACTTAAAAACACTGTGCCCGCTATCGTTTCGTCAGTACCTACTTTGATTAATCGAGCGGTGGACGCATTACCAGTAGAATTACACCTACCCGGCTACCGATTCTGTGGACCCGGAACAAAACTCAAAGAGAGATTGGCACGCGGCGAGCACGGAATCAACGAGCTGGACGAAGCCTGTCGCGAACACGATATCGCCTACGCAAGGTACAAAGACAACAGTCGAAGACGTATAGCTGACCGCGTTCTTGCCGACAAAGCGTGGGAACGAGTGAAAAGTTGGAATTCCGGTGTTAGTGAAAGAGCGTATGCTGCAGCTGTAGCAGCCGCAATGAAAGCAAAACCAGCAGTGTGTGGAGGGGGCTCGCGTAGTGGTTGCAGAAAAAAGAAGAAGGGTTCAGGAATTAAACGTCAATCCGCGGGCAAACGCAAAACTACCTGCAAACGCTAAACAGTCTCAAGACATAAACGTAACAATAAAAAAATAGCGTCAGGTCTATACCTACGTCCTTACAGACAAAAAAACTAATTTGCATACCAGTGCGTGCATTGTCCGACAGTGATTTGTATGTGTACGCAAAACTTTTGAAAATACCTTATTTCAGAGGAGTTTTTATGCGTAACACTTTACCACGCAGACGACCATGGAAGAATGAGAGTGCGGTTGTTAATCTGGACAGTGCAGAAGGACCTGGTACGCACTGGGTTTGCTACAAGAAGCGAAAAAATCGAGTTTACTACTATGATGCGTATGGTAATATGCGGCCACCTCTTGAGCTGACACAGTATTTTGGAACCGACACTGACATTTACTACAATTACGAGCGTGAACAGTCACCACACACAGTCATTTGTGGGCATTTATGTTTGGACTTCTTAACGCGTGAGTGATCAGTAAGCGACAAGATGTCTTCGCTGTCGGTCACCTTAACAGGTACGAATGCTGCTGCTCTTGTATGCGACTTTTTCCCGCCTCTCGAACTAACAAACGGCGAATGGTATGTAGGTCTATTGGACTTTACTACATACAACAGTATACCGAACGTGGTCGAGGGAAAAAACAATGTGTTTCCAGTACTACGGGACGGAACAACGTGGGACTTGATAACTTTACCTACAGGTGCTTATGAAATCGGTGACATAGAAGCCTTCCTCAAAAAGCAGTTAGGAGACTCAAAGATTAGTCTACGTCCTAACAACAATACACTGAAATGTGAACTGACTTGTGCACTGGATATTGACTTTCAACAAACAGTGTGCGGTATCGGTGATATGTTGGGTTTCAAGGAAAAGCGTCTGCTTGAAGCGAATAAAACTCACACGTCTGACGCCACAGTTAACATTATAAAAGTGAACAGTATACTGATAAGGTGTAATATAGCGCACGGATCATACAAGAACGGTAAAAACGAGCACACGCTGCACTCATTCTATCCGTCAGTCGAACCAGGATTCAAAATAATTGAATCACCTACAAACGTCATATACCTACCTGTGAATGTGAGTCGTTTGGACAACATAACATTATCTTTACACGACCAGGGCGGTGACGTAATATTTTTTCGCGGAGAAGTCATCACTGTGCGTTTACATCTAAAACGACTATAGACATGGGCTTGTACTTTGTTTCTTCGCCACCGCTGCTACCACAGTCGTCAGCAATAAAAGAAGAAGAAGAAGAAAGATCAGTTAGGAAACGCATCGGTACTCGTTCGAAACTGAAACGATTAACATCAGTTAACCGCCGTTTCCTGATTTCATTGGGTTTTGTTGTAAACAAGTAACATGGCGAGTGGAATATTATCTGTGGAGCAGCAACCGTTCTTTGAAGACAGTATCACGAACTTTTCATTTCATTCACACGCACCGTACGCAACAACAAGATATGGAAACAATGATGAAATACGTGTGCCAATACAACAACAGGACGTCTTTGCACTGCCGTCAGAAAGTTTCCTCTACATCGAAGGCAAGTTGGTTAAAAACCCTAGTGTGGCTGCAGATACTGCATTGAATGTGGAACTGGTGAACAATGCTATAGCATTTCTCTTTGAAGAGATTCGTTACGAGTTGGCCGGTGTGGTAGTGGACCATACCCGAAACGTCGGTGTTACGTCAACTATTAAAACTTTTCTATCACTCAACAACAACACACGTGACGCAATGGAAAACGCGGGTTGGGTGGCGCCGACCACGAACGTATTAAAAGTAAATGATGACGGTGAATTCAACTTTTGTATTCCACTGAAAATGCTAATGGGATTCGCAGAAGACTATACACGCATCGTGCTGAACGTGAAACAAGAACTTATACTCCTACGCACATCTACCGACATAAACGCTATGGTTTTAACAAGCGGACAAACGACTGCTAATTGTGTTCTTGAACTAGATAAAGTTTACTGGAAAATGCCTTATGTACATGTAGCTAATGCGTACAGATTACCACTGTTACGACTCATAGAGAAAGACCACCCGATAACTATGCCTTTTAGGACCAGGGAGTTGCACGAGTATCCTGCTTACCTCAGACTAAAAGGCAGAATTGGATTGTCAAGACCTCGAGTCAGCTAGAAAAACCACGCTTTGTTGTGTTAGCGTTTCAGACAGCAAGAAAGAATGTACTGACGGCACACGCCGATGAATTTGATCATTGTAACGTGATCAATGCGAGACTGTTTCTAAACGACAAGTATTATCCTTACGATAATTTAAACTTGGATATTGGGAAAGACCGTTTTGCTTTATTGTACAATATGTACGTCAGTTTTCAAAGTTCGTATTACCATCGTTTAGACGTTAGCCCAGTACTGACACCAGAATTATTCAAATCAAAAGCCCCGCTGTTTGTATTCGATTGTAGCAAACAAGACGATGCGCTTAAGTCTTCAGCAGTTGATGTACGTTTAGAATTTGAATCGTCAATGAATTTTCCTACACAGACGACTGCCTACTGTATGATACTACATGATACGCTTGTAGAATATACGCCATTGTTCAACACAGTACATAGACGTGTTTAAGTCTTATTTTATACACATTTTGTAAATACTAGTTTTAAAAATATATATATATATATATTTTCATATTTGTAACATTATAATATTGGAGCTGTGTGTATGTATTTTAATTGTAAAACTAGTTTAGATATATTTTAAAACTTGTAACAATATACTATTGGAGCTGTGTATGTATTTTAATTGTAAAACTAGTTTAATATAATCTTGGAGCTGTGTATGTATTTCAATAAATGTATATAGTACACACTTTATTATTATTATTATTTGTGTAACCCACCCCCATAATGTATACTTACTTGCAACAAACTAGTGAGCGTTGTCCACACACGTACCCTTAAATGCCAGACGTTGTATGCACACTGAAGGCTCGCACGCTTAAAATTCAGCTATACCTAAAATATATCTTCAATTAGAAGTGTAATATAAAAAGTACAGTAAGAATATATTTCAGAAATTGTAATTTGATCACACACACATACACTTATTTGAATGAGGCATGTATTAAATTCAATAAATAATCCACGTGATAATGTTTTAAGGTGAATAATTTTTACGTTTAAATAAAATCTGTACATACAATAAAATTATGTAGTGTAATATATAAATTACGTTTAAATAAAATCTGTACATACAATAAAATTATGTCATGTAATATAAAAGCACGACAAGAATAAATTTATGAATTTTTTTGTAACAGGCATAGTAATTTGATCACACGCCCATACATACTTATTTGAACGAGTCATGTATTAAATCAATAAATAATGCACTTGATAATGTTTTTAATGCGAGTAATTTTTTACGTTTAAATAAAATCTGTACATACAATGTATTCAAAATGTTTCATGTACACTTACCAAACTAGCGTACGTTGTCTACACACACTTAAAAAATGACGAACGTTGTGTGTATATTGAAGCTCACACGCTAAATTCAGCTATACCTAAAATATGTATCTTCAATTAGAAGTGTAATATAAAAGTACGGTAAGAATATATTTCAGAAAATTGTAACAGACATAATAATTTGATAATACACACACGCACACGCACACACACACACACATGTATTAAATTCAAATATATATCTTCAATTAGAAGTGTAATATAAAAATACGGTAAGAATATATTTCAGAAAATTGTAACAGACATAATAATTTGATCATACACACACACACACACACACACACACACACACACACGCATACACACACATGTATTAAATTCAATAAGTAATGCAAATAATTTTTACGTTTAAATAAAATCTGTACATACAATAAATTATGTTCACTTACCAAACTAGCATGTGTTGTCTACACACCCTTAATGATGGAATTTACCGTTGATTTTCTTCGCGTATATATTGTACTCTGGTAGTAGGGAAAGCAAGTGTCTGTTTTTGGAGTAAATACTTTCTAATCCATAATTACTGTCAGCGCTACTAATGCGCTTTGAATAAGGGAATTCTTGTCAACGTTTGCAGCGAGAGAGAGACATACACAATGTGTGTGTGTGAGCAGTGCGTACATTGTCCGACAGCGATTTGTATATGTACACATATTTCACTATACACCTCTGAACATATGTGTGTAATTATTTTGTAAACTGCGTTGCCTGTGGAGGAACTGTTGGAGCAAACGTTAACACTAGAACGATTATATTATTATTCAGTGATATATACATACAATTTACTTATTAAACACTTCAAGGATTGGATTTCTACTCGCCATTTGTAACGGTATACATACAATTACATTAAACCTGTACAATGGACGCAGAGAGAGAGAGAGAGAGAGAGAGAGAGAGAGAGAGAGAGAGAGAGAGAGAGGACACATGTAAGTAGTTGACAACAACACACGCACACACAGTTAATATTTGTCAACTATATATATTTCTAAAATCATATACAGACCCCCCTAACAAGGATCAATCACACTGACTGATACATCCTGCATTATAAAACTATTAAATAATTATTTAATACATTGGAAAATGAAGTCGACGTTTTGACAACGAGTGAGAGAGAGAAGGAGAGAGAGAGAGAGAGAGAGAGAGAGAGAGAGAGAGAGAGAGAGAGAGAGAGAGAGAGAGAGAGAGAGAGAGGGCGCTTGTAAGTAGTTCAATACTCTGTGGCAACGTACACAGTTAATATTTGTCGAATATATAAAATTTCTAAAATCATATACATGCGCGGTATTGACCACTAACGAGAGAGAGAGAGAGAGAGAGAGAGAGAGAGAGAGAGAGAGAGAGAGAGAGAGAGAGAGAGGAGAAACGGTTTGAATATAACGTTTGACAACGAGAGAGAGAGAGAGAGACTGTCAGCTAAAATTATTTAACCATCACACTGACTACTCTACTCAATGTACACAGTGAGAGAGAGAGAGAGAGAGAGAGAGAGAGAGAGAGAGAGAGAGAGAGAGAGAGAGAGAGAGGGAGAGGAGAAACGGTTTGAACATAACGTTTTGACAACGAGAGAGAGAGAGAGAGTTTATATCGTAATGGATAACTATGTCTAGAGACAGAGAGAGAGGGAGGGAGAGTTACTTACATTCAAAGAGAGAATTGATATCGACAACAATCATGATCATATAGTTTGAATTTCCCACCACAGAAAAAAAATGTTGGCAGATCTGTTCTATACACAATAATGCAAGATTGGTAACCCTGATCATATATTTTAATATATACACTATATAACACACACACACACACACACACACACACACATATCAAGTTTGATCCATGCATAGGTTGGTAAACCTGATCATATAGATATAATATACATTATAACACACAACAAATTTGAACTCGTGCAAAGGTTGGTAACTCTGATCATATATTTTAATATATACACTATAATGCATCAAGTTGGAACCACCCCACCCACCACCACCCCCTGATATGCAAATCAGCTTTATTAAAAAAAATAAAAAATTATATTCACGGATGCGGGTGGTCCATTGAACCCCTCCCCACCCCCCCCACCCACCCTTTGATATGCAAATAAATTTAATTAAAAAAATAAAAAATCAAATTAAAAAAATAAAAAATTTTATTCACGGAAATTCGCGGATGCTGTGGTCCTTTGGGATCCTGCGGGTCCTGCGGTTCGCGGATCTTGACACAGATCAGCGAAAAAGTCGCGGATGCTGTGGTCCAAGTTGCGGATGCTGTGGTCCAGATATGCCCTGGGGGCTGAGTTAGAACCGGCATTTTCCCTCTACTAACAAAAAGACAAACGTCCTCAATCCAAAATTATAAAAAATGTGTGCACACTTTTCGACGAGTTTGCCGTTATATTTTTTAAACACGTATCACGTCAAACGTAGACAAAACATTTGGTTAGTCGACCGCGTGGCGTCAACGTAAGACGAAGAGCGATAAGATTGCGCGCGACAGTTAGAACGTGAATATCTTCTTCTCTCCCTTTCCATTTAATGACAAAGGCACCGCCGTTGGACTATATAGGACTAGAAAAGCTTGCTGTAGCGCGATATGAATGTATACTTCAGTTCGCGAAAAAACAAAAAAAAAGACTTGATCGGCTTGAGCAGAGCAGATAATACGCTTATCGTATTTGGTAGTTCGACTGTGGGCACGATAAAGGAAAGTTCGATCCCTTCGTTATTATAGTTCTCATCGTGCAACGTACGTGCACTGTAAACCAAGCTGTAGCAACAAAACAAAAACTCGTCTTTTAAAACTTTTAAATGTGCCTATAAGAGTCAAAATATGTACTTTTTGTCTAATCATTTTTATCGCATGTTGTCTAATGGAGAAAAATGTGAAAGAAATTGGCTCATGTTTTCTAAGGCTACGAGAAACATTTTTTGTTATCCTTGTAAATTTTTTACCAAAAATCAAAATAATCCATTTGTTGATAAAGGGTTTTCGAATTGGAACAAAACCGAAGACTCAATCCGTTCACATGAGAATAGCAACGAGCACAAGCGATGCACAATGGAATGGCTTGATTATTGGTGGAAGATGCTCGTATTGATAAAAAAGTAAATTGATTTGATGGAAACTGAAGAAAAATACTGAATTGAGATTTTAAGGAGATTAGTATCAGTTATTAAAGTTTTATCTAAGACGGGGCTTTCTTTTCGTGGGAACGATGAAAGTTCAGTTGGCCAAAAAACAGCAATTATTTAGGAGCTTCAGAGTTAATTGGTGATCACGCAATTGTTTGGTTTTCTTACGTAGTCATTAACCCGGAGAGTGTCGAGTTTTAAAATCAAGCGAAAGCTCTTATAGAAGTTTACTCGAACGATTTGAATAACGAACTTCTAATTAAATTGAAGCACATTGTGCCACTAGTAAATTTGCAAGAAAGAGTTTTTTTTTCAAATCGTTCGAATGAAGATGATAGATTCCGTAATACTACAATTTTTCCGCTCAAAGTATTAATCTCGATTATTATTGTTTGTAAAATTATTGATGTATTTCTGATTATATACATTGCTTATCATCTGCTTTTGACGATTCCATAGGTTAACTGCGAATCTGAAAGATCATTTTCTGTATTAAAACGCATTAAAGATATATTGAGTTCAACTGTGGGAGATGAGAGATTATCTTCGTTTCCAAGGTTGAATATTGAATTTGAGAGTTTAATAAAATAATTGTTAACTTTCGGAAGCGTGTATGCCATTTATTAGTGTAAATACCATTTAACCTTTTACCCATAGGTTGGATTTTGAATCGGGGGGGGGCACCAGTCTGATGACAGCATAGGACACCACGTGATTCTAATCCGACCCTGCAGAAAAAAGACAGGTTTCATTTATAAAAACGTTCATTCGTTTTAAAATATTAGTAATAGGTGTGCAGTGCCAAATTATCGACTCCGACTCGAGTTTTAAATATAAAAGTTCCTGAAAGTAAAGATTTTTGTTTTCTTTTGTAAAAGATTCCTTAGAAATTACCTAGTCGGATTGCTTCTGTCTTACAACGAATTTCTCGTTATCATGTGTTATTAATTTAAATTTTTAAATACTATCAATTGAACGTTAGCTGGAGTGATAGCTATTGTATATAACGAGCTACAAGATTTTATCCAATTTCTAGTGCCTTTAATGACGGTTTTTCTCACCAATCAGAGACGACATTCTGTTGAAGGATTACACTATTTTACAACAAAGTGAAAAGGAAGTTTACGATCAACCATTCAAATATAACAACTACCCCTTTTGTGATGGATGAAAATAACTCGTTCGCTTTTCGTGGAGTATCAGCGATGATGTTCTTTGAATGAGTTGTGCTGTCTACTCCTGTATGAAAGATGTTATTTAAAACACATACGCTTTTGTTTTCACGTCGGTGCCAAAGTATTATGGTGTCACATTTTTACAAAATTTTTTCCTCATAAAAGTCTTGTTATTGAATATTCTATCATGTTTAGAGTACCAGTGAGCGAAACATTTTCTTCTTTAAAATTGCCTTTTTATTTTTGTTTTCGAAGAAGCAATTGCATATCTTTTGTATGATTCTAAAGTTTGTATTTGAATCCAGATATTTTATGATTCTTGATACTTTAAGACACGCTTATTAAAAATGCTTTCTTTGTACCTGTAGCAGTCAATAAAGAAGAAATCATATTATATGGAATTACAGTAGGTACTACTTTATTTGATCAATGAAACATGCAAAATTGCAATACACGTGTTTCCAATATTCCCTTTATCGAATGGTTTAACATACAAATGACAGTAAAGGAAATATGTCAGTGTACATTCAATAATATGTGATGCAAATTGAATTCAATTTTGCAGTCACGGACGTTACTATAATTACGGCGTTTGGAATCTGCATTGTATTGCACTGTATTGTAAACTCCAACATATTTCCAAATACACTTGTTCATTGGCGTTTCTAATAAAGTAATAAAGCAGTTTATAAAATATACTTTATTTGTTTTTTAATGTTGAATTGATTTTTAAAGAGAATTGGAATAATCTTCCGAAGTACCTTAAGTTCTCACTTCGGTTACTGGATACAGAAAATCATGTGCCTTAAAGCATATTTTCTTCTAGTACTATGTAATTAAATGTTTCAGTAACCCAATGATTTAAAACACCAATTGTAATTTATTTCTATCTTATACATATCATTTTAGTTATCATACGGTTGCAAGTCTGATTACCGCATTAGACTTTGAAGCCTTTTTAATTTATTCCAAATTTGTAATCTGTTTGACTTGCAAATATTGAACAAATTGAATTACTTGCATATACATGATTTGGAGAATTGCTCATTGACAGCTCTTTTTGTTTTGTCTACAGATTAAACACATATATACAAAATAAAAAAATAAATATGTTAATGCAATCATACAAATGACAACAAAACAACTAAACAAAAGTCACTACCATTGAGTACATTACTTCAATATATTAAACACTGAGCCTATTAGGCAAAAATAGCGGTTGGCATTAATGCCTAATGTTGGCATAAATACAAATGATACAGATATTACACTACAGATAACAGAGACATTACAATACAGATAATACAGATTACTCGTTGAACCTGAATGGCAGGTCTAACAATTTATGTCTTTTTTGTCTGTAAATGTGTTTATTATTTTCCAACAAATTAATTGCTAGGGGGTTAGAATGGTATTCTAATTTAGATATGTGTTTCCTGCAGAGGCACACAATATCTCCTCTTACAGTAGGAACTTTTAGGTCTCGGTTTTTAGAATTGTTGGAGACAAACCATGGAGCTTCGACTATTGATCTTAAAGTTTTGGACTTAAAGAGCTGTATAACCTCGGTGTTACTAGTATTAGCAGTACCACAAAATTGAATACCGTAAGTCCATACCGGTTTAAGAACTGCTTTATACATTAAAAATTTGTTGAAAAAACTTAACCGAAATTTTCTGCCTATTAGCCAATACATATTTCTGACCTTGAAGATAATTTCAGTTCTTCTTGGAAGTTATGCGTTTCTACCACGAACGTTTCTCGAAAACCAAATTGATGGTCCGGAATTAGGCTGTTTTCTAGAATTATTGGCATAAGTCGTTTTGCAAGTAGCGTCTCGAAGATCATACCAAGTATCGGCAGAAGACTTATAGATAGATTGTAAGTAGATATAGATAGATTCTTGAGGATTTTTACCAGGTTTTAAGACAATGACTACTTGAGCTGATTTGCAGAGAAGATGAAAGTATTCAAGTCTGAGTATGACTTTCAAGTTGTATGTTATTAACAAGAAGCCTTTGTGAGGCAGCTCCTTTAGAATTTTTCCCAATACAAATCAATACTGAGAACCTTTTTACTTTTAAAATTATACTGGATTATTTCCTTGACTTCATTAACCTTTAAAGGCTTAATTGGTAGAACCTGTTGGCATGGGTAGTGTAAACATCTTTCTACTTCTTTATCGAAAAAGATGTTCTTGCTGACTTCAGGTTGAAAAACGTTGACCAAACATTCGTTCCTTGTTCGGCAAAAATCAGGGATTTCTCTTATTGCTTTGCACGCAGCTACTATCTGGCTTAGGCCCTACGTATTGATGGTATTTGTAATAGTGGGCCTTTTAATCGTTTTGTAGCCTTGCACAGTGAATAATCAGTACTTTCAATAGGTGGCGGATTTTTTTTAGATATTCCTGAATGCGGTCATTCTTTAAATTTTCTAAAAACAGTTTTAGTTTTCTGGCGGCGTTATTCCACTTTCTTTTATCATTTGGATTCGTTGCACTCTTTGCTTCTCAGCTAATTTCTCTCAAGCAACCAGATTTAAGTATTTACTCTTCGGTGTAACGCAAGGTGTAGCTTCCCAGGCTGATTTCTGAAAAGCACTGGTGAGATAATTTGCAGCCGAATCCAATTGAGCAATGTGTGGTAAAGAGCTCCCTAAAGTAGACTTTCAGACTTTATTATAGTATTGCTGATAACTGGAGTATGATCAGAGAACTGTAGTCAAGGCAAGAGTCAACTTTGTAGTATATATGAGGCAAGCCTCTTATTATAAAGAAATCAGTGAGGTCTGGTATTTTATTTATATCAGATGGCCAATAGGTTCGTTGGCCTGTAGACAGGAAGGACAGAGATTCTTTTCTTGTGCCATTATATAATTCTACCCCTGGCATTTGCTAGTATCGAACCCTATTGTGGCTATTTTGCTTTGAAATCACCCCCACCACAAATCATGTACCAAGAGTTATAAGAAAGGATTTGAAGCCGGATTCGTTGATTCTGTGCTTCGGGGGACAGTAGACTGCAGAAACTATTAGAAGGCCACTTTGATTTTCAATAGAAACGTTTGTCGCCTGTAAGTGAGCAGTTTTGATTTTAGAGAAGAGATAATGTTTTATATTGTTTCGGGTCAACACAGCGGAACCACCACGAGCTGTACCATCGGGATGTTGGGTGTCATAAATATTAAATTCTAGAATATGGTTTCTTCATGTGAAATGTGTTTCAGATATTAACATAACGTCTAAACTGTTGTCGATAAGAAAAGCTTTGAGTTCTAGGCTGCGCTGAGAGACTCCATTGGCGTTCTGTAGTCCAAACGTGTAATTGTTATTCATTATTATAGTTAGAAAAATTTATTGACGAGTGTTGAAAGGAGATTAATCATTACGCTATTTTGCTGCTTGACTTGATTGAAGATAGTCTAAGATTTCTATAACATTACACTGAGTTAAGATCAAATTTAAGGTAAAAAACCTTTCATCTTATTATTAAGGATATTTCATAAAACGCAGTTTAGTTTCAAGTAAACCGCAAAGTAGCACAAAAATTATCCTTTTTTTTAAAGCAAAAATATTTAATTGTAAAGCTTATAAAACAATGAATTTCTTGAACTGCGACAAAGACTATATCGAAATTACAAATCAGTTTGTAATCTTTAAAAAATGATTCTGGTAGCTCCGCTTTGTTTCTAAGGTCATACAAAATTTTTTAAACATGTTTCAACTACTTTAACCCTTCAAATAGGGACGGTACTACTACGAGATACTTCGGTACGAGATTCTTTAATAGCTAAGAATTTTTAGCATTACTTTTTCTACTAATTTTGCTGTTTGAAGGCCTATACATTTTTGAGCTAATTTCATATTAATAATACTAATACTATTAGAAAAGATTATTCAGTGCACAAGACTTCGAACTATAGTAAATTTATTTTTATATTATTCATGTCTACAATTTTTTATAAGTTTGACGTATTTCAACACAAGGATTCACAAGAATTAATTATCTACATATCGCTTATAAATTATTATCTGTATTGTTTTCTTTAAATTTTGTTCTTTAAGTTACAGGTATGAATTTTAAATAGCATAAATATTTAACTTATGAAGTATCCTTTCTAAAACTTTATTTGTGTGTAGTAAACTTCATAAGCAAATGAACTTGCAAGAGTAACACGTTAAAGTTAAATTAGGTTAAAGGTAAAAGAATAACACATTATAGTAGTTTCTCTAACACTGTAGATAGAGAAACTACTTTAATTACAACACAAACTCTTGTGTTATGTAATTGACTTTAATTACAAGTCATAAACTCTCTAATGTTTTTAATCTGTAAATTATTCGCCCAACGAAAGTCAATTTGTATTGAATGGTTAATAGGTTTTACTTGCATCACATAAATGGGACTCACACGTAATAGAGACATAATGGCGGAGATTTAAAATATTTCAGCGTTTGTTGTCGTTAAGAGGGAGGTATCAAGTTACTATTTCAAACTAGGCGTCAGTGACAATGGAGTCATACCACACACGTGTCAAAAGTATTTGACTTTATTCATGTAAACACGAAAAATTGTTGAGTTTAAGACGGTTGTAAACACCAAACAATCAGACGTAATATCAAAAATTAAAACATTTACATACCTGTAAGTATTTACTCGCTACTTTATTCTGTTAACAGAAAACTAGAATATGACGTGAAGAGAATAGAAAACCAACATAAATAATCTCGAAAGCGTGTCATAAAAATAGCTGTAACTACTTGTGTCATACCTAGTCACACAAAAGTTTTCTATTTAAAAAATGTATGCAGTACTTTTAAAGCTTCTGGGACTGTGAATACAGAGATTATAATTTCTATATGTGACTGTAAATTTTCCGAACTTCAATTTTATTGAAGTATAAGAAACAATAATACAAAAATTGGAGAATATAATAAAACAGATACTCCTGTAATAGTGGCTATTATGGATAGCTAATGAATACCAGGTTAAGAATGGTTCCTCGTGAATATGTATGATCAGCTTACATATTCCCATACTCATGAAGAACAATGAAAACGTACTATTTCATGTGCATTGTTAAAGCACAAAATCATTTTAATGAAAGCCAAGCTGACAGGTACTATTTCTGGAATGTCAGTCCTTTAATTTACAACGAGAAACACTACAGTCAGAACACCTGAGGCTAACACAGAACAAAAAATAGCAATGCTATGTTTTTCACCTCACACCTACCAACGTGTACATAAAATATATGTATCCCTATGTATTTTGTCTCACTGTAACAAGAAAAACTGGTACGTAAAATGGCTTTGTCTTGTGTATGTCATTCATAAAAGAATAGCTTATAAATATTACTGAAAACGAATATAGTATTCAATTTGGAACACTACACATAAATAACAAAAGGGTTTAGCAATTTAGAAACACTCAACCGGGAAATGCTTCAAAATTTAGTGCTTCTAAATCTGATGTGTATTACGGTGTTATTCATAATACTACATCAGGATTGTTTTAAACGCTTTTGTAAAAAAAATTACGTCTATTAAAAAATTTAGAAACAATTACAAAGTTTTCAGTAGGCTGATGGTTTTCAAGCCTTTCTCCCTTACGCAATGACTGTCTTCTAAAATCAAAATATTGCGTTAAGGTAATATAATAAAAATTATTTGGGATTGCAAAATAAAATATCGGTATGGAAAACCATACATGACTTCTATGTTCTAAGTTTTATATTTAAAATCATATTCGAAATGAAATATTTCCATAGAAACTACGTCTTTCTACTTATTGCTTCAGCATTAATCACAGTACTGTGGTGACTAACGTATACCACCTCACGTTTTCGCACTCGATTTTCACTGATGATGGCAGTCGATGGCACTGCCGAAAAGTCTGATTTTGCAGAAAACATTGGACTACGGCTAAAGAGCCCAGGAAGCAATTTTAACAAAAATATACTTCTTTGTTGCCGATAACGTAGTACACATATAAAAAATTCTCCCCTCCACCTTCAACTATAATTTTTAATAATAGAAAATTACCCCCACCCCGTTCATCGAACCTCTTCATTTATAGATATTTCATCTACGTTTCTACAGTGGATTACTATGAGCTTCTTATCAGGATACTTTACTTATAAAAATTAAGTACTTTACTCTTGTTAAATCATAAAATGTTTCTGGTAAACTACCCCTTTCTCTTAACCGATTTTCTCCAAAATCAACAGACCTTCCGTCCTCTACAATTCAGGGATGCATGCAAAAAAAATTTGATTCTGTTTGAATGTGCGGCAGTTATCGTTCGTCATTTAAACATTTCTCTTGTTACAACATAAAATGTTGCAGGTAAACTACCCCTTTCCCTTAACCGATCTTCACCAAAATCAATAGACCTTGAGCTTTCTGCTACTCAGGAAAGGGTGCAAAAAATTATTTGATTCTCTTTGAATTTTCGGCAGTTATCGTTCGTCATAAAAAATTACCCTTTTTAAAACATAAAACGTCGTTGATAAACTACCCCTTCCCTTAACCGATCTTCAACAAAATCAACAGACCTTGAGTTCTCTTTACATCAAAAAGGTATGCAAAAACCTAGTTGATTCTGTTTGAATTTACGGCAGTTATCGTTCGTCATATAAAAAATTACCCTTGTTAAAACATAAAATGTTGCTGGTAAACTACCCCTTTCCCTTAACCGATCTTCACCAACACCAATAGGTATTGAGAACTCTACAATACAGGGCTGTATGCAAAACATCATTTGATTCTGTTTGAATTTGCGGCTGTTATCGTTTACCATAGACAAAAATTACCCTTGATAAAAAACCGTTGCCGGTAAACTACCCCTTTCCCTTAACCGATCTTCACCAAAAACGACAGATCTTGAGTACTCTGAAATTCAGGCCTGTATGCAAACAATTATTTAATTCTGTTTGAATTTGTGGCTCTTATTGTTTGCCATACAAAACACCCTTGATAAAACATAAAACGTTGCTGGTAAACTACCCTATTCCATTAACCGATCTTCACCAAAACCAAAAGATCTTGAGAACTCTACAGTTCAGGGCTGTATGCAAAACATTATTTGATTCTCTTTGAATTTACGGCAGTTATCGTTCGTCATAGAAAAAATACCCTTGTTAAAACATAAAACGTTGCCGGTAAACTACCCCTTTCCCTTAACCGATCTTCAACAAAATCAACAGACCTTGAGTTCTGTATAATTCAAAAAGGTATGCAGAAGAGTAGTTGATTCTGTTTTAATGTACGGCAGTTATCGTTCGTTAAAAAAAAAAATTATCCTTGATAAAACATAAAATGTTGCTGGTAAGCTACCCTATTCCCTTAACCGATCTTCACCAAAACCAACAGGTCTTGAGGACTCTACATTTCAGGGCTGTATGCAAAATATTATATGATTCTGTTTGAATTTGCGGCTTTTATCGTTTGCCATATAAAATACCCTTGATAAAACAAAAAACGTGGCAGGTAAACTACCCCTTTCCCTTAACCGATATTCACCAAAACCAACAGGTCATTAGTACTCAACAAAACAGGGCTGTATGCAAAAACGTATTTGATTCTGTTTGAATTTGCGGCTCTTATCGTTTGCCATAGAAAATACCCTTTTAAAACGTAAAACGTTGCCGCTAAACTACCCCTTTCCCTTAACCGATCTTCACCAAAAACAAAAAGTCTTGAGAACTCTACAATTCAGGGCAGTATGCAAAACATTATTTGATTATGTTTGAATTTGCGGCTGTTATCGTTTGCCATACAAAATACCCTTGTTAAAACATAAAACGTTGCAGGTAAACTACCCCTTTCCCTTAACCGATCTTTACCAAAAACGACAGGTCTTGAGAACTCTACAATTCAGGGCTGCATACAAAATATTATATGATTCTGTTTGAATTTGCGGCTGTTATCGTTTGCCATACAAAATACCCTTGATAAAACAAAAAACGTTGCTGGTAAACTACCCCTTTCTCTTAAACGATCTTCACCAAAAACTACAGGCCTTTAGTACTCAAGAAATCAGGGCTGTATGCAAAAACTTATTTGATCCTGTTTGAATTTGCGGCTCTTATCGTTTGCCATAAAAATACCCTTTTAAAACATAAAACGTTGCAGGTAAACTACCCCTTTCCCTTAACCGATCTTCACCAAAAACAAAAAGTCTTGAGAACTCTACAATTCAGGGCAGTATGCAAAACATTATTTGATTATTTTGAATGTGCGGCTGTTATCGTTTGCCATAGATAATACCCTTGTTAAAACATAAAACGTTGCTGGTAAACTATCCCTTTCCCTTAACCGATCTTTACCAAAATCAACAGGTCTTGAGAACTCTACAATTCAGGGATGTATGCGAAACATTATTTGATTCTGTTTGAATTTGCGGCTGTTATCGTTTGCCAAACAAACAAAATTACTCTTGATAAAAAAAAACCGTTGCCGGTAAACTACCCCTTTCCCTCAACCGATCTTCACCAAAAACAAAAGATCGTGAGTACTCTACAAATCAGGGCTGTATGCAAAAAATTATTTGATTCTGTTTGAATTTGCGGCTGTTATCGATTGCCAAAAAAAAAGTCTACAGACACACAGACACACAGACAGACACACAGACAGACACACACACAGACACTTTTCGAAAAACGACTTTTTTCATGTTTTGAATGTAGTACAATCAGAATCTGCAATAATCTCGAACACGATTTTTTTTTGCCATCACCATATTTCCATTTCCTTAAGGAACATGGAAGTAAAAACAGAATAGATTTAAGATCGGCTGGATCATTTCTTCCGAAAGGAAATTTATGTTAACTGTATCTAGTTTTCGGTTCTACATTTTTATCGTACATTTATCGTACTTTTGTTTGCTATCATATTAATCACATGTTTGATAATTGTAATATCAAATTGAAGAATAAAATATTATTCGCCCAAAACACAATGACAACGCAAAAAAAAAATAAAAACTAATTACCAAAGGCTATTATTGGAATACAAACCTTACTAAAGGCCGATGATTGTTAATTATGTAATTTACATGCTTGAAAAAACAATAACTTTTTGTTATGAAGTTTGCGCGATAAATGTCCATACTTCTCTTAGAAAAATTATGCGTTACACGACTGTTTTATTGAAACTAAGTCTTTGTTGTGTAACCACAAGATGCAAGACAAAGGCACGGTGATTACGGAATATAAGATAACCGCTAAAGTATAAGGTTACTGATGTTATTTTTTGAGAGTGATTTTTCATCTTTGTTGGTATGAAATGTGTATTACGTGACATCTACCTTTATAAGATAAAGAGGTGTATAAAGACATTTACGCAGAGTAGTAGAAAAAACAGAGCGAGAGAGAGAGTTGAGAGAGTAATTGGTGTTCGAGTCGGACGAGAGAACAATAGATTACGGAATACACACGTGATAGGCACGTGTCGTTCGCTTCGACCTTCACGCGTCCGTTACTTTATCTGGTCAGATCCAATACAGAATTACGTTTACCCATGTGCTTCTGACACTAGAACTCGTTTGCTGTAAAACAAAATGTAATTATGTTGAAGACTGTGAAATATTTTTATACACACTAATTATTATTAAACCTTCATTTGAGCAGATATTAAAATTTATATTGCTACTAACACTCATAAATATTTAAAGTTCATGAATTATATATACAATGAAATTTATGAATTTTATATGTTTTATATTTTATTTTATATTTTATGTGTGTGTGTGTGTGTGTGTGTGTGTGTGTGTGTGTGTGTGTGTGTGTGTGTGTGTGTGTGTGTGTGTGTGTGTGTGTGTGTGTGTGTGTGTGTGTGTTATTACACAAGTAGTAATACTAAATAATACTAATAGTATGGTCTACGTACATTATATACGCGTATATAGAGACAATCAATAGTACACTAGTACTTCTAATCAAGGTATTTTTGAAAAAACCTAGTGTAATAGAAAATGATTTACACATCAAGAAAAAACTGTAGCAACAAGTGTTTAAATGTTTAAATATATATTCGTTAAATATTTATATATTTATGTATTCATAAGCACTTTGCTACAAACAGGCACAAAATTCTAAATCTAATGACATCACTGAGTATTTAAGATAATTTGCCTTATTCTTCTATCATGTAGACTCAATATCTGTTTCCACCAAAACGTTGCGCAGTTTTCTTTTATGACCCCTCCATTTTCGGTGAGTATATTGTTTATAATGTTTTTACGCGTCGGTCCTCGATCATTCTCTGCGCATGGCTTACCATATTTCTCTTCTTCTCTGATCCCAATCGTTTATTTTTGGACTTCGCGTCTTTCCTTCATATCATCTCTTGTCTCATGGATGTGAATGGAGATGAGTTCTCACCCTACTGAGGTAAATAGTCCATATAATCAAAAGACCACTTAATGTGATTACGTTCGTAGTTTAAATCCACAATTTTTAAAATACAAATTGAAGGTAATATTCGTATTAAATTAATACTTTGTTAAGCTAAAAGTAAAAGAAATAACTGAGGTTTATGTATTTATGTATTCACGACAACATATATCATTCTATTGATCAAATTAAAAACATTTAATTAGTGTCTAATTACAAATTGTCTTATTCTTCTCGGCTTACATATTCTTGCAATATACCTATTATGCCTTGCCTATTATTTTATAAGAGGTATTGATTGAAATCTAATGTCGACGAAGAGATGCGTTTTTTTCCGTCTTACACAATAAAGGTATAAGTTAACGTTTTATCATATATTTCTTTATTAATTTAGTTAAAGTAATTTAGTGATCACACTTAACAATAATTTTTTAATTACTGTTAAAACAATAATTAATTTCATATACCATTAAAACTGATTAGGCCTAACTTATGTTAAACTTGTGTTGCTACCACTAATACTCACTTACACTTCCATGAGCGCTTTCAAGCCTCTCGGCTCATCTTCAGATGGAAACAACCTAATCAGTGGTTGTTTCCATCTGAAGATGAGCCGAGATTCTTGAAAGCGCTCATGGAAGTGTAAGTGAGTATTAGTAGTAGCAACACAAATTTAGCATAAGTTAGACTTAACAACTAAATTGTATTTATCGTTTAAGTGACTAGGCCTAATTACCGCCCAACATCCTTCCTAGCCCAAGTGTGTGAAATGGTATGACAGGCAAATTATACGGACATAATAATGTCGTGACAAATATTTGCTCTTTTGTTTCTAATACTAGTTGCATATTGGTAATACTTACTATTAATTGTGTTGATAAACCACTAGATACTGTACTTAAAATAATCTTTTGATGAAAATACTTTTTAATATATTAGTTATAAACTTGCATTATTTTTACTGTTTTTTAATTGGAAACTAGTATTATGTGATGTACCTAATTATTGGCTTGATAATGGCATAAAAATCTACGAAACAGATTATCGCGGTTACTTTGATATAATTGTACTATTTCGTTTCTCGTTTATTTTAATCTACACTGGTTGGCTAGCGGTTTTGTTTTTTGTCTATTTCAGGTTACAGATTTGTTGTTGACATATGTAATGATAAGCACACGGTGAACTGAAACAGACAATTGTAACTTATAGTCCGTTCAACTAAAGAAGATCGCTGATATTCAAAGCCTGCCGTTTCCAAATTTTCAGACAAAAAATAAATGAGCATATTGTTGGAATCAGCATTCCTTTCTGCGTTACTCGTGTACATTTCATATTTTTTTGATTCTTCGTTTTCATAACGTTAAGAGATATATTAAAAAAGTCACTGTTTATTAGTCCTTCTACAACGATTGTCAAATTTGATAATTCATTACAAAAAAAGTACAGCGTTAACAAATTTTTCCTGTACAACGATTATTTTTACATTCATCCTACATCACATATTCCCATTTGACCTTTCTGCGATTATTTTTATAGGCGTTATTAATTTTTTTGTTGACCTCGAACAACTCGTAAACGGGAGCACTGTTAGAGTTGAAATTTGTGCCAACACTGAGAATACAACGCTAACGAAAGTTCAAGTTGACTGAAAACAAGCTTAAACAGCTAATATATTTTACATCAACTTATATTAGAAGCGCTCTTTCGCTAAAATGTAAAGCGACGGACAAAGCTTTGAGTACACTCAGTTCCGTACTGGGTCCATTTTACCCGCGCGACGACGACAACAGGAACCATAATGTTAATACTGTAATAACTTGTGTGTCGAAATCTAATAAATCGAAATAAACATTGTTTTTATTTATTTGTCTTTATGGAGATGTATTACTGCTTGTATATATTTGTTTTTGTGCTGTACGGTATTATAGTAATGAAACGTTTTCCATTAATGAAACAACCAAAATTTTAAAAGAAATTAAGACATTTCTTTTGAACTATGCTAACCTTTACTCGTCGTTGGACATTACCGAGATCCCTAATTCAATTCAATTGTGCCACAATGTTAACACTAATAAGATGATTTCATTATTGTCAAGTGTTGGTTATCGCATTTCAACAGAAATATCTTAATTATGTCAAAATTGCAGTAGTTTCATATCGAGTACAATGGCAGCTGTCTGTGCGGCGGCGGCTGTTACTTCTTAGAACTAAATGTCACCAAGTAATTGTTATAGGCGTTAAGTGAATGTTAATTACGGCTGTATATAGCTACACTTTGTAATATATTAATTAAAAAATGTTATTAAAGATTGAAAGCACATTTATGCTTGCCCTCTGATTATGTAGGCCGAATTGCTTACCGCGCGCCACAACCTGATGAGTCAACCGTCTATAACCTGATAAGGTCACCGCTATTACACACCCCACCACATACACAAAATACCAACATACTTTAGTTTGGTGGAGTGTTCTGTTTTGTAAAGTGTTGTCGTCTGAGATAGCTGAAGTGTTTTGTTCAATTATATTTTTTAATCTTAGAGATGGCGAGTGACGAAGAAAGTTTACCATCAAGTGCCGGGAAGACTGTTTTTCGGAAAGGAAGTACGATAAAGAGTCAAGGAAGAGAAATGATAGTGAGTGTCCGGGAGTTTTTTAAAAAAGAAAATGATACCTTGAAAAAACGGGTGAACCTGTAACACTTTTTTCAAAAATAGCGGAGAGGACCGCACGAGCTTTACAAATTGGAACTGCAACAGTGACACGAGTGTGTCGTGAAAAATGATCAGCAGTTAAAGCTGGCCAAAGCTCCGTCTCGACGCCTGGGAAATAGAGAAAACATGCGGCCAAAGTTACCGAACTAGACCCGTTTCAAGAGGATGCGCTTAGACGGCACGTCTACGGGTATTACAAACGTCGTGAACACCCCACACTGGATAAAATGCTGGTATCAGCGACAAATACAGGATTGTTTAGCGGTGCAAAAACTTCTCTCTGGACAGTTCTTCGCGATCTGGGATTCCATTATTCCGAAGTAAACGGTAGAAAAGTTTTGATGGGAAAGGGAAGACATCGTTGCTTGGCGTTGCCGTTATCTGAGCAGTGTTAAACAAAAGGATTTTACACAAATTATATGGCTTGATGAAACATGGGTGAATGCTAGTCATAGCGAAAGTAAGGGATGGACTGACAACACTCTCGAAGGAACAATGACCGTTCCAATCGGCAAAGGAGGCAGGCTCATTGTCCTGCATGCCTGCACATCAAAAGGTTTTGTTCCCAATGCTTTACTTATGTTCCGGTCTAAGAAGACAGGAGACTACCATGAAGAAATGGACCATAACAGATTTTATAAGTGGTTTGAAGAGCAACTATTGCCGAACATTGACCCAAACTCAGTAATAGTTATGGACAATGCTCCATACCACACAGTGCAAATAGACAAAGCGCCTACAATGTCGTCAAAAAAATCTGCGATGATTGAGTGGTTGGAGAGACACGGAGTGCAAGCAGGGCCAGAACTCAAAAAAGGCGAATTATTAGACATGGTTTTGGCTCATAAGCCAAGATTTCCAATTTACAAAATTGACGAACTGGCAAAAAGTAATGGCCACGAAATAATTCGACTGCCTCCTTATCATTGCCATTTCAATTGTATTGAAATGAAATGGGCACAGTTAAAAGGACACGTGGCAATGAACAACAAAAAGTTTACTTTGACGGAAGTGGAGCGTTTGATAAATGAAGGGTTTGGGCTAATCGGCGAAAAGGAGTGGCCAGACGTCGTCCGACACGTGGAGAAGCTGACCAAGAAAGCCTGGAAGCCTGGGAAGCAGAGGCAATCCTTGACGATGTAGTAGAGCGGTTCGTCAGAAACATAACGGGAAATACTTCCTCAGAGTCAGAAGAGGATGACATGGACATTGGCGATGACTCAATTCTGGAGGGGATCGCACCTTTGCCACTATCACCTTAAGTACCCTTCATTGTGTTGTGGTATGTAGCCTATATAATTATGTAATTAATGTTGTAGTACAATTTTTCTGATGTTTAAGAAATTGTATTTTGGCTGAATTGTTTTATAACGCATAAAATACGTTGAAATTTTAATTGTTATAAAATATAAAATGTTAAAAAGTCTTAACAATAATTTAAAATATTATTGAGGAAATTAACAAAAATATAAACGTTTATGTAGCCGTAGGTCTTAAAATAAATAAATTCTGGCCACTTCAATGTTTTGGGACACATAATTCAAACACCAGAACGTACGAACAGACATCTGGTTAATCACTACTTTCTTTAATAATTCATAATGCACTTCACGGGTAATTAAAGTTGGAAAAATATTTAAAGCGCATCATAAAAAAAATGTCGGCAGTTTATTCATATCTCCGACAGGGAGGCTGAAAAGCCTCGTTTGTTAGGTTAATATAGGCTTACCGCAAAATTACCTTAGCAGAACTGGATCGTTACGGTTGCCTTATCACAGAATAAATAACTTGTATCAGCATATCGCATTACAAACCTGTTTGAAACTTGTATTATTAGAAGGAATATAATTAATTGAAATATGATTTCCATTGGATTAGAACACAAAATAAAAATCCAAGATAATTAGAATATAGATAGCATGCTTTATTCTCGAGACAAGAAAATGCGTTTCACTTTATTTAAAAGTTAACCATTAAGATAACCAACGTTCATATTTATTTTGTTAAAAAAGTGAAAGTTCAAATAAAATTTATTTTGAACAACTCTTAAAGAATGTGATTGGCATGCATTTTACATTGCAAAAGGACATTTCTGAGACGATATCTGCAATTTTAGGAAAAAACGAAAAAGCTGAAATCGACAACATATGTCCCTGGTTTCCTAACATTTTTTGTATAAATCTCTGATATTCCTAGATTGCTGCAATTCTTTAACCGTGACACTAAACACGTATTACTAAATTAGAGTGTTGTTTGGTGACTTTTGATTAAGGACTCTGGCAAGGTGCTAGCACATTATTGGACAAAAGGAATGCTCTTTGACAAAAGTAAGTACAAAGAATGGATTTTATGTTACAAACATTTAGTTACAAATGTTGCCAATAAAAATTCAAAAGCATATTAGAAGTAATTGACTTAAAGGCGTAACACAAGATATCAGTACCAAAAAAATGTAGGCCTAATAATAAGTGAATTCAATTTGTATAGTATGTAATTCGATTGAATTTTTCGTCCCTTTAACTAATTGCGGATATGCTACACAACAAAATATTACAAATAATATTTTTAATAATTCTGCAATCTTTATATTCAAGTAATACGAACAAGCGGAACAGCTTTCAGAGATCGGAAAAATCCTAACCTATAATCGATTACTAACGTACTACCCTAATCATGAATTTATTGCCGTACATGTTATAAAAAAACAGAGTGTTCAGATTTACGGAAATCTATTATTTACCGTCATTTAGTACTACTTAATACACTGAATTAGGATAATTTGGAACTCTTTACCACCTGGCAAATAGTAATGTACCATACATCAAGGAGTATTGCGAGTCAGCAGAACAACTTTCAGATATTGGGAAATATGTATTGCAACAATACATATATTTGCATATTTGCCCAGGGCGGTATGTTTGTAAATATTTAGCATAGAAAGATATATGATGAACAGTTTTTAACAATATTATGCAGGCTAAGAATTGTCAGAAAGCGTACACCTGCCCCGCGAGTGAATACAGCGCTTGTGTGTTTGTGTATGTGAACGCAAGCTACGACAGGCAAAGTCTATGATGGGGTGATGCATACGAATTGTTGGTTTGTCTATACTCAGGTTTTAACCGGATGAAAATAAACTAATTAATACATTTTAAACCTGTGAACAAAGATTTACCCCAATTATAAAATCACCATTATATTAAGGAATTTTTAACGAATATAGTGATGTAAAAGTATGGCAGAAATGTGCAATAATAAAGACGCCAGGTAATTTAATGTTAATTTTTAGTGTAATTAAATAGTAATTAATAAGTGTGTTATATGTGAATGACCAGGAAAAAATTACGCAAACGATGATATCGCTCGTGCTACAAGTATATTTACGAAATCGAGAAAATGAACCAAAAAGCGATTTGTAATTAAAAGGACGCTTTGCATGAAGTGACAATATCTAACAAGTCTAAAACAGTCCTGGACTTGTCAGATTGCCGTCCAGTATAAATACCACCGGCAATTCTGAGGCGATCTCAGAGACTCAAGATATTTTCACACAACGTCACGCTGCTGGTCTGCCGACCGATCGAACATCTTTACCACACACACCAAGACTTATGGAGGAACTCTGGACCATCACAAACAACAAACCGTAGAGACAGAGAACACAGCATCAGCATAATCATCATCATCAAATTCTCAGGATTCAGGACACACACACGCAACGGTAACGTAGGCAGTACGCAGGTGATGAATAAACAATTATATTTTTGTGTGTGAAAAGAACTCTTAAAAAGAAACTTATATATGAACAGTAAAGACTTAAAGTACTAAATATAATAGAAATTACAGAAATTTAAATGGTAGTTAAAGAAATTAATTTAAGTTAACAAGAAAATTTAAAATTACTAATCTTCTGTTGATATGTTAAAATTTGGGTGTGTTAGTAGAAATAAATAATAGGTTGGAAGTAAATGTTATTTGTTTTTATAGCAACAATTAGTTTTATTCTTGAGATTTAATATCATTTTTGTTTGTAAATGAGTTGCTATTATTATTTAAAATTGGAGTCAAAATCAGACACACTGAAATATAAAGTGTTTAGATAATTTGTTTAACATGTCTGTTTAGCTAGTAAGATTATATGGTTGTTTATTTTTTTATATGTCATGAACAGCATAGAAGGTTATATTGTATTTTTTTTGTAAACTTATAAAAGAGAATATTTTGTTTTATTTTTATAATTCGAAATTTTGATATTTGCATATTTTAGATTAATATTAATACATTTTGGAATGATTATTTTGAAACTGTTTTAATTAATTATTTCATGTCATCAACATCTCACTCCTCTTTGAAAATTATTTTATTATTGTGCAACTACATATAGGCCTACTTGACGCAACGAGAATAAAAAAATCCTGCGACCTGGCCGGTGTAATATACTTCATAGTTGCGTTGAGTACATGGTAATGTAGGCCTATTTGTGTATAATATTGTAACGTTGGACTATTTATTGACCTACCAAAAATTAACAATTATCTATTACTACTACTACTACTACTACTACCACCACCACCACCGCTACGACTACTATTACTACTACTACAACTAATAATAATAATATTAATAATAATAATAATGATAACGTATTATTAATTTATTACCCTAATACCGAATTTACTACCTTACTCACTTTAAAAAAGAAAATGGTTAAGCTACAATTGAAACTTCAAATTATAAAAGAAAAAGTTTGTTCAAAACAAACGTCCTACTGTACTTTCAACAACTTCTACAACATATGGATAATCTAGGATTTGTAACCACTAGATTCCTTTTTACATTTATGTAAACGTAATACACTACGACCATAATTACTTCTCCTGTTATTATTAAACAAATTGGATGCAACGTACAGTAGGCCTACATGGTAGAGTTCTAACTTATTCTTTTAGATAGTTTTCAATGTATTACTACCAGAGAAAAAGCGTAATTTTCTGTTAGTCTTTTACATTTGTGTAAACATATTCTATTATTGACGTAATACACCAGTTCCGAAATGTATTGATTTTTTTTTAATTTATAATACTTGAGTGCAATAATTTCCATTATTTCTCTTTTACTAATGCCAGTAGTAGGTTCCTAAATTATTAATACAACATAGGAAATGTAAGCTGCATTTACTTTTTTCTGATATTTTTGCACCAGTTTTGCTTTCATTACTTCTGTTGTAACCTATACTAAAACAGTGGACTCTGCTGAATGGCAAAATTAGAATTAAAACTGACAACGTTTTCTCTAGTTTAAATTATCCTGAAATCAATTCATCAGTTCCTACACGTTGGGGGTTGAGTCATTAGGCCTGCAACCAATCATTTAAAAAATTGTTTTACCTGGTTAAAGTTTGATCTGTTGCTTTGCAATAAGAAGAGATATAACGTCTATAACGTATTACTACATAGCGCTATGGAAACAGACTGTGAATGTGAGGTTGGCTACTTGGAATATTCAAAGACTTAAGTGAAAACAAACGGAAGGTAAAAATACTTTCATCGTGACGGTCGCATGTGTTATGTGTTACTTACGTTTATTAAGCTACAAGACCAAGAATAACAGACAGAAAAAATACCTGATATTTAGTAGTTAATGTGTTGCCATTTTGCTGCAAATAAATAAAATGTTTACCTCCCACTTTTGTCGATAGAAGTGCACTCTGGTATCTTAGAACTTAAGCTAATAGAATGCTCGACAATAACTACAACAAATCACGATAAAGGAAAGAGTCCGGTCAGAATTTGTTCTTAACAAATTCGTAAGAATACTTTACCAATATACATACAGCATATATCTAATACGCACCATATCTGAGAAGAATTCAGTCTTCTATGTTTAAGTCTTAAGCTAGATGAATATATATATAAATGTCAAATAAGTAATAAGGCAATTATTAGTTAATTTGGTTTAGCTAATATCTTACTATTTGTGACGCAAAGAACACATTTTTACGTCGCGGAATTAAACTGCAGGGGTGCAAAATAAGAATAATTATAAAGTACAGGTATCTCGTCTACATTAGCGTGTCCTTTGACGTAAAATGGGAAACAAGGGAAAACATTAAAAAATGTACGTATAACATCACGACGGAATGAGGAAATTTAGAAACAAACGGCTGCCGAGGTATGCAAGTCGTGGCAGAATGTGATCATATATAGCAGACTGTCGAGCAGCTGTGAATGAACTGCTAACATACACGATGAACATGCGGCAGGAGAAGTAGGCGATGTTAATACAGATCTGCAATGTGGTTGAAATAGGATCAGTATTATTTAGAAGATTTGCTTCGTATTGTAAAAGAAACTAAGCGATTTTGGAAAGTCTATTGTTACTTGGATAAAACGAGTTTCATAAAAATCCGTAGTCATAAATATTTATACTAGAATAGCATGTTCCCTTGTGTAAAGATAAATCGTCCTCAATAAAACAATTAAAAAATTTTAAACAATAATTTTCTACATTTAATATTTTAAATTATGATACATCCTGTTACATGAGTGACCAGTGTATATAATACATATGCAACACATACTGACCGGCCAGTTAAATGATTAGGTTTTGATATATCCGTTTTAAAAAAATGCATTCATGCATGTGTCATTTGTATATAAAATTAATTGAAAACAAGTGTCATACAAATCAGACATTTAATTAAAGTGAGTTTTACATATTACAGTCCGTTTCTTTTTATGGCACGCTAAATATGGATTTTCTATGCTCTGTTTATTTATAAAAAAACTATTCCCCATCCAAATCTATCATGTATACAAAAACATAATTTTTGTTGTTCCTTAACAAAAAAAAAGAACCGAGAGATAAAATTGTTACTGAACGTGAGAGAGGAAGCAGGAAAGATAACGGTAGTCATTATATCCATTTGCAAAACCGGAATTATAAAACTTATTACATTAAAAAATAACACTATTACAAATAAATCTTAAAAGTTTTAATCAACTGAAATATACATCGATATACCTTTATTCATGTATGTACTTCTAGCTGTAGTACAATTATTAACATTTCGATCACAGACCAGAACTTAAACCCAAAGTCTCGAAAGTACAATATAATGTTCTTTGGAAGGAGTGCTATAAATAAAAGTTTGTTCGTAAAAAAGTATAGTTGTTTCTTAAGGTCGATTTAGCGAAGCAGGGGGTTGGCCAACCCATCGTAGGCGATAGAGGAGGAAACCCCATTGTATAATATACTGTTACATTCACAGTATGAATATAAGTTTCTACAACTAATTCCAATCTGTGCTTTTACTGAGAGAATTGGACTCCCACGTATAAGTTTCTAATAATTATTTTTCCTTTCCTATCTTTTGTAAAATTTTCTTAATAATTCCTAGAATTAAATATTTTGCCTTTTCTCTCGCCTCCTTTGTAAAAATATGTTACTGAAAAAGGACATAATAATGAATTTCATTACTTTCTTTCTTCTCTGGCAGTTCGTGTTAAGGTTGCACTTTGCATAACACTTTCCCCCAACCCCGACTCTAAAGTTATTAATTAATGCAATCATGAGTAACACTATTTAAGAAAATCACTAGAGTTACGTTTTTTATCAATCGAAAAACACAGAAAAATTACTGAAATTCAACATGATGCCAGAAAGTTATACAAACTACTTGTAACGTGCCCTCGTATAGAGAAATAACATTGAAACAGTGATCTGGTCAAACTGATCTATTACAGCAACAACATAAGTTTTTATTTTAATATTACGTTGCAAATTAACTTGATTGTTAAAATTAAACATGATATTTTTTAACATAAACGAGTGCGAGCGTTCACACTATAAACATTGCACATTCAACGCCACTGAAATGTAAAAGCGCCTAGAAACATCACGTTTCATAGAAATATATACTTTTAATCCCTACTGTCCTCTAAAACATCATGCCTAAAACACCCTCGGGGCCTAAAATTTTGTTGCTATGTTCTTATAATTTACATAATTATTTTAGTTGAGAGAAGAATGTGTACAGGCCCATAAGATAAAGACATTTCAGAAAAATTCAATTATTAAAATTGTATTTAATTT
Organism: Magicicada septendecula; assembly: GCA_034769895.1. Lineage (NCBI taxonomy): Eukaryota > Metazoa > Arthropoda > Insecta > Hemiptera > Cicadidae > Magicicada > Magicicada septendecula. The sequence goes on along the minus strand of CM068367.1, from coordinate 305,789,569 downwards.
TTCACAAACTATTACACTTTATGATTAAAAATTAATTTTTATATATAGAAATATTTTTAAAGTATACTGTCTTGAAACTGACAACAATAGGGCATCATTATCGCTAGAGTTTAATATATATAACCTAAAGTTCGGCCAATATGACTGCGTTTATTTCATAAAAAGTATTAAAAAGTGACATAAAACTGGCAAAATATAACCTAAAAAAATAGAAAACTTCAAGGTAGTTATCCTCCGTTGTGAATATTTTTTTGTTTCGCTATAAACAAAGGGTGCATGTATTTTTAACAAAAAGTTACACATAAAAGTTTTTACTTTAAATTATTCTTCAGGTTCATTAGAGCTACATTGAATGATGGCATAAAATTTCAAATTCTCAAATTCAAAGGATCTCTGCACAGTTGTCTGATAAATATTACATCACTGAGAGAACGTTCTGGACCAGCTGCATCTAATTTAGTAATTTATTCTGCTAATAATGTTAGCTATTGCAAACATTGTTATAAAATGCGGTTTTTGTCTAAATAACTTTTACTTTTCTTTTTGAACTAATTACAACCCTTGGCGGTTTACACTGTAGTTGACTTTAAACCCATTCAGTTTACTGAAAATATTCTCTACCTCACAATAATTTAAAAAAAATATTTTTCAGCACTATGCCAAGTAGCCCAGCATCTTTACTAAATTTTAGTAATCGGTGCAGAGTAAATGGTACTTACTAAAGAGTTCAGTAAACGGTACAAAAATTTTCTTTCTCTTTACAGTGAATCTGTTTACCTCACGATAATGCTCTCGAACGTCTTCAGTCACTCTGTAAATGGCACGCGTGATACGAGTAACGTTTGTAGTTTCGTATACAACTGTAGTCGTTTTGCTGCCGTTGCCATATTAGGAGCAGCGTCCGTTACGAAGAGAAGCATACTCTCCATTTTATCTGGGTATAACAATTCCATTCATTGCCGAAAAGAGTATTTATAAACAAGTTATTCAGCCTTCGTTTTAAGTCCTGAACTATATTATATTGTTCAGTATTCTTCTTATCTTAGATTTCCATAATGTGTATTATTGTTATTATTATTTAATTTTAGGAAAAGCAGATAAATAGGCTAGGAAATACCAGCACATTATACTTTTCTTATAGTACAAATAACAAATACAAATAATAATATGTGTCATCCAGTGAAACATAAAAAAACAATTAAATACGACTACAAAATCTGCTTTTATACAAGTTTTAACTCAAAAGTGACCTAAACATAAAAATGGTTAACATTGTGAATTTATATGGTTCTAACTATTGCATAACACTCAGGCCTATGTTGATATATGCCTTAAAATTGGAAAGTCAAATTTAAAACGGCCGAAACTCGGTTAAATGTTGTCTGACCTGAACTAAAATTATAGATAATTAAAGATAATTTGTCTTTAACAAATTAAAGATATTTGTAAGCTTAAAAAGATTTCATTATACTTTTATAGTCTATGTATTTTTTCATACTTTATAAAAAATCGTAATTTTTAAGCCAAACGCATCGGTGACTACAATGAAACCTCCATATCTCACTCAATTTTAATCGTATCGAAAAACGAAAATAACCAGAAGTCCATGAAATTTTAATGTCTACAACATTTTTAATAAAATGCATATGTACAAAGCTATTTTTGTTATATATAAATATAATGCCTGCTTCAGCCTCTACTCTCTTCACTTTGAGTAAGTTCCGCACTACTAAGTCGGTAAAATAGTTTATAAGTTATGTACTTTTCAGCAAATTTCTATCGAAAACATCGAGAAACGCATTATTCCTTCTTAAACATTGTTTTTTTGCCTGCACTAATTACGCACCTTCTGTTGCCATTTAAAGGACACTTCGTCAATACGTTAAGAAGGCAGAGAAAGTGCAAAGTTATTTAAATTGCAAAGTTAAGTCCAAAGTTAAGTTAATTGCTATAACAATACTAAGTTAAAGTTAAGTTAAGATAACAATACTATATTGCGTTTTGCAGCTCAATGAACTGACTTTTAATCTGTCCATGTGTTCAAGAATATTAGGAGAAAACTGTTACATTTAATTCGCCAACACTTTAAACATTCCTGTATTAATGCATAAGTGTTCTAGGTTATTAAAAGAATAATTTAGCCTTCCAATAATCTGGTATCATTTTGTTTCATTTATATAAAAATTTTATGTAAATAATTTTAAACAAACGACCCATGCAAGATTTGACTACAATGAATAAATTTTTGCAAAAGCAATTCCAAAGTTATGCAGATTTCTTACGTTATTCTTGAGAGTTTTTAAGTTAAAAAAATAATATCAAACTGAGAGGTGGAAGATTTATAAATTTATAAACAATGACGATGCATAAAATACGGGAAAATTAAAGTTACATTCAGAGAAGCTCAAACTTTTCGTAAATGTCGTCTAAAACGTGAGCCAAAAAAAACTGTATTCACTATAAAACTGGAACAACAAATTTTCCGACTTTGCTCTGAGTTTTGTATTCTCGTCAGCTTTATTTAAGGCGAAAACTGTCGGTCTGTAACCAAGGTGAACCGAAGAACCCAAGGTATAAGACAATGCCAACGGAGATTAACGAATTTCAATCTAAAGTAGAAGTTTACTTTAGGGATTTTCCACTTTATATTGCTTGTGTTTGTGTCTGAGTGTGTGTGTATGTCTGAGGTCAGAAGTTAGTCAGAGAAGCTGGGGAGGAGAGCGTGCGAGGTAGATGCGCACGTGTAACTGAGTGAGTACAGGTGTTTCTCTTTAATCTAAACTTCACGTACCGTTCTATAGTTTAACTTCTTCTCGTAGCTATTTTACGCGTTTGTCTCACGTGTCGCCTATAATACGTTCAACATACACCAGGTGATTTCACGTTACTTTGTATTGTTCAGCATTAAACTGTAGTATCCAACATATAAAACCAGTCACCTTAGTGGATAAAACTTGTTATCATTCATAAACTATCTGATCAGTAAACGTATACTGATCAATTAATCGGTTTGTCGTCCCAAATATTTTGCAAATATTCTCATACAAAGGTGAATTGCTTACTATTTTCGTATTATTTCTAACAGGTAAATCAGACGTAAATAGTTTCTTCTGAAATTTGTGTTTACTGTCTAAATATATTTTCATCATATACAAGTTACATATCTGGAACAAGCTATAAGTTAATAGCTTCATTACGCTTAATTATAAGAATATATAAGCGCCCATGGACTACTTGAAGATAAGTCTTATCGATTACACAGAAGATACCGTCTTTGTGTAATCTTTGCAGTTATAGGTACACTCGCATCCGTCACTGAGACTGCTTTGTAGCAGGTCGTGGTATGCATATTCACTTAAATCTCTGCTCAAAACGTCTTGTGTTAAATATTAGCTTTCACATTTCATATATATGTTTACGTTTTTTTTTAATAAAAGCTTTTTAAACTTAATAAAAGTTGAAAGTTTTCAAAAGTTTTTAAACTTCTTTGTAAACTTTTGTTAGTATTTCATTTCTGTTCCCCGTCTCCAAATGTTTTCGCGGTTTGTACAACATACACGCTACGTCTTCTTTTAGAGCGAATATATTTTTATTTTTTACTATTTCTATATTTAACTGAGTGCCGGGGTAACAAATTCCTCTATCACGTTAAATATATTGATATATTTAACATTAACTTCTAACGTACACGCTGTTTTACATCATTAATAACGCTTCGTGTTACAAGACTGACAGGCTAATACGTATCAAATTAGTTTTAAAGTGTGTGTTGGACGGTCATTGTTTCCTTCATACAAACATTTATGGTTACATTTTGTTTTATTATGAGATATATGTGTAGTGACTATGTGTAGTTACTATACAGCAAATGTATACGTCAACAGCGGCAGTGAGCCATTCATCGGATCAATCTAAAGATTTCTACTGGCATTTTGTTTTATCAAAATTTGGCAAGTCCTGAAGACTACATAAATATGTAGACTATATTGCGGATTCATGGTGTTTAATTATAGAAACCATTAAAAGTGGCAACCATTAAAAGATATGTAGAAATTCACAATTAAAAATATATTTTCCAACATATCTGTTAAGGACTTTCTTATATAAATAAATTAATAAATGTGAATGTTTCATTTGTTTGTAAATCTTTGCACATAGTTACTACGGTTATGAGCATAACGTGCGAATTGAAACATGTGTGTGTTTGCTCAGGATAGTGTACATCGGTATACACGCAATTTAGAAACAGACCCGTTCTACACATTACACGTTACAGCTGCAACATGTTTCCCCACTAACAATGTTAAGAGACCTGCTGTAGCGTTTGTACAGCACAGCACTATAGTTAGGTTACACTGTTTTCAATAACGCTGTTACAGAATTACGGTACGCCCGGAATAACACAGCCAGTGTTATAAAACAAACAAGGGATTTTATGTTGCATATCTATTTTTAGTACTTCCTTAATTTTTCTGGCGGTTGCCGTTTGGACAGTAAAAATTTGCCAAGCATCAGCGTTTTACTTTTTTCAGTTTAACGGGGCTAATGCAGTCACTGAACTAATTAAGATCATACATTTGGGCTAGTTACTTTGTAGTATTCCAGATTTATTATAAACGGAACGATTGATTTGTTAAGTAGGCGTAGGTTTGTTTATTTATGCTGCCAGTAGCTGTTTTATTACTCTAAAGTAAATACTTCCTATTGCACTGTGTACAGATAACGTTATGTATCACATCTGATTCAAAACTAAATAGTTTGACATTATTATCATTAAAATAAAAATTAAAAATTTTGCATCTCAACCTCATCCTCCTCATCCTAAGTGATGTGCTAGCTACTGCGTATATAAAGTGTTCTCCAGAGTACTCTGGAACGTACTTAAGGGCGGTCTTGACTGAGACAACACCTGAGCGACTAGGTGGAGGATGAGTGGAGGACGCTCTCGGCTGCTTAGGCGGTTCCATTCGTTTCACTGCCCACTCCTTAAACCTGTTCGTCCCGAACTGGCAAACGGTCTCTGAAGTAATACAGGCGATCTAGGTGGACGACCTTGAATTTTCGCTGTCCTTTCTGTTGAATCCAATAGACAACATCGTTGATTCTCTTTTTCACAGTGTAAAGTCCTTCCCAGTTGGTCTGACGTTTAGGTGAGCGACCACGATGGCACCCTAGGTTGAACAACCAAATCTGATCTCCTTCTTGGAACACACACTATTAATGCGAATGTCACACCGAGTTTTCATTTTATCACTGGCTATCTTCAGCCGCCCTCTTATCAAGCCATTCATTTCTTGGCAGTTGGTTTTCTAATTGCGAGGAATAGTTCTGTGGCCCTTGGGACTAAGTCTCAGGTGATCCGAACATCAAGTCACCAGGAAAACGAATCTCCCGCTCAAACACCAATTTTGCTGGAGTCATGCCGATTGTGTCGTGTACTGATGACCTACACGCCATGAGGAATCCGTTGGTCCCAGCCCGTTTTGTTCTCGTCAGTAACTTTCGAAAGATGCTTCTCAAGTGTGCTTTTGAATCTCTCAACCATTCCGTCCGACTGAGGATGGAGAGACGTTGTCATGGTCTTTCGAATTCTGAGTAGACGGCATAATTCTTTAAACATTCTTGACTCAAAATTCATCCTTTATTCCGTATGGGTTTCTATAGGGACTCCATAACCTCAACAGAAATGGTGAACTAACGCCTTTGCCACAGTGGTAACCTCCTGATTTGGAATTGCGTAAGCTTCCACTCACTAAGTAAAGTAGTCACCTATAACCATGATGTACCGGTTTCCATCGTCAGTAACTTGGAAAGGTCCATCAATGTCTACGGAAATTCTCTCGAATCGCATTCCAATTTTATACTGTCTCATTTTCTCCCTATTTTTGGTTTTTGAGTCCTACCTTGCAGCATATATTTCACGAGTCCGACACCAATCCTCTACGTCGTGGAGAAGATGAAGCCAAGAGAATCGCTTCCGTATTTTGTCAACAGTTTCCTTAATGCCAAGATAACCTCCAGACGTTTCATCATGCATCTCCTTCAAAAGAGACTGCACTTTACTTGGGGGATCTATCAGCTGCATGACCACGTCTCGACCATCTGCACTTTCCCATCCCTTTTTCAGTAATCAGTTCTCCAAGGTAACAGATTCCCATTGTGACCATTATACATTCAGCACTTACGAACCATGACAGATATCTTGGCGATCCGGGCAGCAACCTTCCTCTTTTGCCGTCAAGATCGGTCCAATGTCTTCATCAGTCATCTGTTCTTGTCGAAAATCTAATGTCGTCCAGTCGTCTGAGAACCTTGGAAAGCAAGAACTGGCTGTGAATATAATGCAATTTTCAAAGTCCTGAATGCTTGATCACACTCTCTCGACCACTGGAAGTTTCGTTTGTTTAACGTTAGTTCATGTAGTAGTTTAGCAATGGTAGCGAAACCTTTTACAAAAGGTCTGTAATACGAACATAACCCCCAGGAAACTCCAAACTTTGTGTTTACTCTTCGGAGCTGCCCAGCCTCCTATGGTGTCCACTTTATTAGGATCATACTAACACCCGCTGCAGAAACCCGATGGCACAGTACTGTACTTCCTTCTAGAACAGTGAACATTTCTTTGAGCTCAGCTTCAGTTGGGCACCGTTAATTCTAGTTATAAGATACTTAAGGTTTGCCAGATGGTCTTTGAATATCTTCTCTATGACTATGACATCGTCTAAATAAACAATGCATGTTTTCCATGTCAGGCCTTGGAGGACCAAATCCATCGACCTTTCAAATGTTGCCCGTGCATTACAGAGTCAAAATGGCATGACGTAAAATTGGGATAGGCCACATGGGTTGAAAAAGCTGTCCCCCCTTTGTCTTCTTGATGAAGACTCACTTGCCAATATACACTCTTCAGGTCAAATGTAGAAAACCACTGAGCTCCAGACAGCGTATCGTCAACACGAGGTAATGGATAGCAATGCTTTTTTATCACGTCATCAACCTCCGGTAGTATACGCAGAAACATAATCCACCGTCCTTCTTCGCACCAGCACTTCAGGAGAAGACAAAGCACTTGACGAAGGCTCTATTATTCCTTCTGATAACATGTCATGTACTAACCGAAACTTTTGTTCTTGCTTAGTTAATGGAGGTCTTCGAGGAAGTTTGGATATCATTGTTGTATCCCCTGTATTGATGCAATGTTGTACAAGAGAGGTTCTTCCCAATGACTGGCCCCAAACTGCAAAAGAATCTTTAAAGTCATATAAAAACCGCCCGAGTTCTTTTACCTCACCACTTGAGAGGTCGTTAGAAGATCTGTTCAACAATTCCTGAAGTTTCTCTGGTAATTCGGAAGTGTCCGTAGTACTGCATCTTCTTTGAGTCATTCCGGCTACCATGCCACAGGAGTAAATTTGCCTAGGAGCGTATTGCTTCGTAATGTGACAGCTTGATCCAAAATATTCGCCACTCTAATAGGTACATTTCCGGTTTCATCAGGTTTTACTAAACTTGTGGCAATTGTATGCCCAGAGTGCTGACTACCTGGAATTCGAATATAGAGCACTGGTTGCCCCTAGTATCTACCTCATGTTCTAACCTTGAAGATTTTTCGGAGTTTGGCGGAACAGTTTCGTCCACTTGATTTATCACGTCCATCCATTTTTCTAATTTATTCATTGTGGAGAGCATGACCTCTTCTTTTACGATTCTCAAAACATTGTTTTTGAAGTCGATTATAAAAACATATGCGTTCATAACGTCCACACCAAGAATTGCTTCATCCACAATGTCTGCAAAAAGTACTTGATGATCAAACTCAAGTCTACCGAGGCGTAGGTGTATCTCCACTATTCCTAACAGATTTGCAGGCCATACAGTAGCTGTTTGCAAGCTGCAAGAGCACCAGATTTGCTTGAAAATTTTCACCACAACGGGGCGCAGAGTGGAAACCGTTGCACCTGTGTCAACTGCAATTGTGGTTGTCCTTTCTTGAACGAATCCGGTAACCACCAAGCTACCGCTGTTTTTCTGAAGTGTAGAATATTCTAGGTGCTTATATTATAGTTGCTTCGTTCCTCCAGTTAGTCAGCACACGCCCCGTTTTACCGAATATTGCTCGTTTCCCTGCTGCTGAACTGGAACCCGACAATCTCGTTCTATATGTCCAGGTTTCCCACATCTATAACACTTCGGTCTTCCATCCTATCTTAGTTTGTTCTGTGGCGCCGACCTTTGGGTTTCTGTTCTTTGCTCTTCCTCTTCATCGTCTGAGGCATTGCGATCTTTTAGCGAGCACTTTATGACTTGCCCAACCAGACGCTGACTTGGCTGCCTCAAATTTCAAAGCATGTACCAGGGCATCCGCACTATTCTGGTAGCTTGCCATCCTTAACACTTGCTGAAATTCATTATCACGGACACCACCTGTAAATGTCTGCATTGCAAACCTTGATCGAAAACCTTTTGGTGCTTCAAGATCTTTTGGTGCTAACCAGTCTAATTAGTCTGTCGATACTTGCTTTAAACTTTAAATTTTACACATGGTCATTTGTACGTCGCAGCAAGTAGAGTTCGATCATTCGATGGTCTGAGATTTTATATTTCCGAATATAATGGCCAAGGGCATTTAGCAAATGATGAAAGAGTTTTTACAAAAAACGTCGTTTACACAGAAGTTCTGAAACATTAAATTCACTTTCAAAATCTTTTAAGTTCAATGGACAACATTTATTTTTTTAACCGCCCAGTTCTTTTGATTTAATGAAAAATATATGAAAAATACGAGGCACGTATTTTTTATTTCATTTTTTATTTTGTATTAATTTTTTATTTAATTCGAAAAAGATAGGCGAAATAACTGTGTAGCCTTGGCGAAACCTGGTCAGTATGGCAATAAAAAAAAACCCAAGGAAATGTCAAAAAACGCGTTATTGCTTTTTAAATATTGCTTAGCCAAGCTAAACCTCATTTTTCCTATCTTTCATATTTTTCAAATAACTCGAAAATTAATGCATAGAAAAAAAATTAAAAAATTATATAAGCTTTGTAGCAGATAATCTTCAAACTGTTTTCGAATTTTGTACCTTACCAAAAATGAAATGTAATCCACTGGAACTGAAAACAATGTATCTTATACTTCTATGAATGTCAAGTCTCATTTTTATTAGCGTTTATTTGATTCAATAATAACATGAAAAAATTAAAACTGACAATGCATTATATATCAAAAAATAAATACGAATACAAGCTGTAATTGTGTTTTTTTTTCAACTGTTACTAACATTAAATTTTAAATTTCATAGGTATTGCAGGGAATTAAGGCAAACAACACACGCTAATGATGTATTTGTACACGCTCGCAGCTGACATAATAGAACAAAATTCAAAAAAATTATATGCAATGATTATAGAGGTATACTCTTTGACAAAAGAACCTCAATAACGTTCAAACTTAAAAATTTAATGAATTACGGTCGAATTTCGACCACTGGGCGACCACTAGTTCAAATTATAAGGTAAAAACTATCCAAGTCATATTAAGAAATTTTGTAGTATATAAATGCAAATGAATCATTAAAAGTTGATTGATATATTTAATTTGTGTTTATTATTACTGGCGCCCTGAGGTACAATAAAGAGTCGGTACACTGGAGTAAGTGTTATAGACTATTAAGTGGAAATAGTAATGTTATCAGTGATTAAAGTAGTTTGTAAACCTTACTTCTCACATGCTCGCAGGCCAACATAATATGCAAATTGATAATTTAACTCTTTCATAAAAGCCTATCAAGTAGTGTATTACACGTCCAGTGGGTGCTTCCGTCTAATGTTGGGGCCTTGACACAACTGACAGGCAAAATGACTTTCTCTGTTGTCTTATTTTTCATGCCATTTTCTGTCTTTACGCATGGCTCTAGTTTTATTAACTGCTTTACTTCACTTTTAATCTGCTCCTTCATATTTTGACTTGACTCTTTTATAGTTGTGACTGATTCTTTTACAAATGAATCAAGGTCATCTCTACTCCAGATATTTTATTTGACATGGCTACTACTACGACAGATATTTTTGTAGACATCGATTTTTCTACGTCAGATATTCTAGTAATTTGGTTATTAAGCTCACCTAGTAATTCACCCAGTCACCACGTAGGAAATCAAACTCTGCAGCTATATGTTCTTGCATCTACCCAACGCTTTGATGTCACCTGTTTCACGGTTCTGTTCCTCTGCCTCGTGTCGTCGTTCTTTTTGTCACTCTTCCGACTCAAGCAAGAGTGCTGTTTGCTTTTTTCTGCCTCTTCTATTTTTCGTCAGCGTTCTTCTTTTGTTTCTTCCACCTCTTGTCTGCGTTTCCCATCCTGTCGTTTCTCTGCCAGCAACAGTAGCGCCTAGACATTTTTCATCATCTGACTAGCATCCATGTTTGCAGATTAATTACAAATTACACTACTCTTGTACAAAGTGTCCACTGTTTCCACCGTTAACGATTCTGTCCCACTTCTGACCCACTGTTACAACGGTCTCCTTGATCGTCGTATGGTGCAGTGGAAAACAAAATATAGACACCAATGAAATCACTAATAACCACCTTCAATTATCACAATGAATAATTTGTAGCCAACAAATTATTCGACAAGATTAGTCTCGTACAATAATTAAATTTAAATTTGTAGGCACGCAATAATATTGTCCACAATTCTAACTATTAGAATTCTACACTAACTATAACACAAAACACTTCACCACACTTGTGTAAATCGCCACTCGACCCGCACTAAGGAAAATCGCTCAACACAATTAACTGACAAGCAAGTTTATGACGGCTTCTATGGCTTTTTATAGGTAACGCACGTCTTCTAAAAATTTTCCGTCCTCAATGTGGTGTGCCAGCTACTGCATATTTCAAGTGATCTCCAGAGTACTCTGGAACGTAGGCCTACTTGAGCGCGGTCTTGACTGAGAAGGCAACACCTGCACGATTAATGGGGGTCGGATGGAGAACGCTCTCGGTTGTTCTAGGCGGTTCCATTCGTTTCAATCCATATACGTTTGAGCGCGCGCGTACACACACATTCACACATACATTACTACAGACTTTCACATTTCTGAATGTTACTTATATACTAATTTCATAAACCAATTCTTTGAATTGTGGTTATTTTGCACAACGCTCTTATAAAAACAAAGTATGAGACAACACGTCACGTATGAAAATGCTGCAGAGAGAAAGGAATATCATAAAACAAAATATTTATTTTAAATTTTTTTTTAATGTTTTTTTAAGTGTGCATGTACATAGAATAGTCAATATCTTAACATATATTAACAGATTAAATTTAAAATTAAGAACATAATATTAATTTATAATTAAAAGAAATTTTTTTTATTTTGACTGTCTGACTAAAAAATTAAAGGAAAAACAAATAACTTAAATAACCATATTTGAACATTTCTACTACAAAAACTCATACATTAAGAAGACAACTTTCAATAACAAAGATGTTAAAAACTAAACGGGAAATACGTTTAATTAAACTTTTAAATTATTCGCTTTTTTGGAATATTCCTGTAATGAAACATTTTTCTATAACTATTTAAAAAAATTATATTTTATAAACATTTACTTTGCAATTGTTGTTTCCGTTTTATTTTCCCTTGACCTTTTATTGTAATTAACAAATCAATTCATTGCGACTTGATGCTGGCGATTGCTTTTTACCATGGCGTGGTTAAGCGTGACCTGTACTTTGACCGCGTTGAGTCAGTAGAAGGTTGCATGTGTGAGTTATCAAGCGTCGACCACGTGTTCCACGTGCATTTTAGAAAATTTTGATTTTGTATCACACCGCACACTTCTGCACATTTTTCGAAAATGTAGCCTATATTTTTCGAAAATGTAGTTTCCTTGGTCTACGTGGGTATCACAAACACATGTCCAACATTGTATACACACAGTTCAGTCTCACTGCACATGCCGTCAGATCAGCGACACATACACAATTCTACATATACATAAATCACATATGGCATATCTACATACTCTATACATTTAATATTCATCTCTTTCTTTTTTCAAGTTCATTTTTCTAAACGTGACATTCTGTGTTAATGTTGATTTTAAATATTGCTTGATTAGGTGAATGCTTAGAAACCTGACAGCCATTCGTGACTGGTGAGCAGCCCCGACCATGTGAATGAATTACCCCCTCTTAAAAATATACCAAAATGGCTCTCAAGAGGAGAGAGTGGACACAGCATGATAGTTTGCTGACTCACACACTATCTCTAAGCAATGTTCACACTATGAAACACTATACAAGACTGTTGTGTGCTTGTGTGAAATGAATGAAATTTGTTTACCCACTAACGATGTGTTTTTCCACTACGCATCTCGAAGCGACTGTTCAAAATCCATCGTCAGGTTTATACCTGAAGTTATTTGGGTGTTGGTCAAGTTATCTGTGAGGTTGGTTATTCTACTTTCACGCTGAAAAACTTGATGTATTCTTGGATGAGAATGACAGTATTGAAGTTAGTTTATAATTTTTAGAAAAATTCCTATTCCGTGTTCATGAGTTAAGAGTATGATATTATTTTTGTATTCAGAGTATAGGCTTATATTATTCATTCATAGTATTTTATTAAGACTAGCTCTGCTCTTCCATATATATAGCCTAAATCTAACAAATGCTCAAACCATGGGTTCAGTTTTTTAAATCGACACTACACCGTAACGGAACAAGATGTAGTACACGCAAGGAGGAGAAAATAAAGTAATTATTCATATGTTATTTACTACTATGCTACTGTTATATGCTACTGTTATGTTATTCACTATTCATTTCTACTGTTGCTATAGACTGTCTCCTGTCAACAAATTGCCACAGAAGCTTCAACACTGTATCATTTTTTAAATTAAAGATTTGTAATTACTGAATTACCAAAGTCTCTGCTATCGTTCCGATTGAATTTTTACCATACTTCTTCATCAGATTCACCAATTTTGTTTTTTTCTTACTATCTTTCCATTTTATCTCTATTTCCCACATTCTTTCCGTTAAAAAAATTGAACCAATTGTAATCCAATCCTCCTTCTCTATTGTAGTCCAATAGCTTTCAATAACTCGTTACAGATATTTTATTTTATTGTTCTATTGTATTCCATGCGTCTGTATCTTTTGTTTATTTTATATTTTCCGAGCTTAATATATTTACCTGGAATGATATGTTTCAAATATTTTGAATTGTATGTTAGTTATCATTGGTTTTGTAACGTATGTTACTTTACTATGTAAGTTATTTCTTTAATATTTATATAATATTTGTTTTTGGGTAGGGCTACTTGAACACAAACGAAAGTTTGGCTACTTCATATTCAGTTTTTAAGTTATTGAACTTCTTGTTTTTAAAGGATGTATTAAGGATGTGTAACGCTTTCGGTGCTGCAATGTTAGTCCATAAATCTGTTTCTTCTATCATTTCTGCCCGTTTCTAAAGTCTCTGGCTCAAAGTTTGTTACACAAAGTCTTTTTATAGATTTATTTAACGGTAACTACCTGAGATAACGCACGCTCCGATTATTAGTTCAAGTAACGGTTGTTTGAAACGATTATGGATACAGAGGACGAGTTAGACGTTGCGTCAGCTGGTAGAACACGGCACGTTACGTAACCTCCATAGCGTCTAAACTGTTGTTTCTTAACGGCCCGATATTTTTATAATGTTTACAACATACGAAATTAAATACTTCATTAACCTTCACCTTTTACACTTGTCTTTCGCAGTAACAAAGTAAAAAGTTACGTTGTGATATGGTGTATAGTGATTGCATGATTGCAGTGATGCAGAAGTGATCTGATATGAAGTTACACGTAAATCAAGATCAAAGAAATTCAGAGACAATCAAAATGTTTTTCATAATTAAAATTTCTATTTTAATTTCTGCGACTATGGATTTTACGAAAACCGAATAATATGTTTCTTATATTAATTGTGTTAAATTGTATGACTAATTTTTTAGATGTAAATTTCTCAAGGTTAAATTAAGTGCTATTAACAAACAAAAGTAACGTAATGGCTCTGTGCGTGTGCGTGTGTATGTGTGTTTGAATTTGCATTAGCGTATGTTTACATTTAAAAATAAATAGTATTTAGAAGCTAAACAAGTCATTACAATTATGTATTCATAGTGAAAAATACAATATATACCTAATGGAAAAGATTTGGTTATGTCCGTTTCTTGAACATGTTGTACGTCTATTTGACAGAATTGAAAGTTAAGAATGAATTTTAAACATAGTTTTTATTATAGGCTCGCTATGATAATAGGAATGGAGGTTGTGTGAGGGCTCTAATCAACGAAACAATAATTATTTGAAGTGCAAATGTAAATAGCGCAGCGAATTATGTTACTTTGATTCAGCTCATATACATTTGGACAAATTAAATGGTCGTCCCAAGAAATCAGTGATGTCTGGTCAGCTCATGATGTTGTCGTAATATAAAATTTTTCTTATATGTTTCTACACTAAATTAACTGTTCTCTGTTGAAATTATTCCAGTACTCTGGAATTTTATAGTTCTCCTAAAAAATACACAAATTTTGTATGTGGAGTGTTTAATAACTTTGTGTTAGCACTTGGGTTTCAGTTAACTTTCACGGCTTTTGTAAATAATACATAAGGTTAACGTTTGTGAATTCAACACATTTAAAATAAATATTCGCAGGCAGGAGTCACTTAGTGTCTGTAGGGTTTAGGAGCTACATGCATTATATGAATTTATGGTAAAAAATAGAAGGTTTATGACGGTACTCTATTATTTGAATATATTCTTTATATTAGATTATGAATCAGAAGCATGAATCTTTCTTTATAGAAGCTTTATCTCTCAGGTTGTAGAAAGGTGCCAGGCTACCCAGACGCGCTGAGTTCATTCATTCACGTCGCCCACTCAACAGGAAATTAATACTGTAGGTCTATACTGTTTCGACGGTCACCTTGAGATTTTTGTATGGTAAAGAAAACAAAGTAAAGACATCAATTAAGTTATTAATCATCATTTTTAATTAATCACAATTAAACAGTTTGAAATCAACAAGTTATTCAACAAGGTTATAATCGTACAATAATTCAAGATAAATTTGTACACACGAAATAATAATGTCAAGTTAGATAGTCCCCCGCAATAATTACTTCTCACTAATAACCACTTGAACGCACTGTGTAATCGCCCGACGTAAAACTAACTACCGAGCGGCAGGTGTTGGCTATTTATACTCTGCAGGGTTCCATAACATGCGTCCTTAACAAACACTTGAAAATTCTAGAGGATACATCAGCGTGGCCTTAGCAGAAACACACACGTACTGAGCTAAGGGAGAAACGCATAGAACAACGTTCACCATTGTGCCAGAACGTTCCGTATTGCGTAGCAATACCAATATGTAGAAATCAGTCACGCTGGAGGTTCTTCTTGCATTGAAATTCATATAATTTTAACTCTTATATTTACTTTTAAAGTAAGAAAACAAGAACGCGATCACACTGTATGTGAAAATTTACAAGTTTTCATCCTCATGGCCACCAAAACGGTACAAGTCATTATATTATTTTGGATAATAAGGTGAATGTGGAATTATTTAGTTTATGATCGCAGGCCACATGCACTTTCTCCCCTACGTGTTTTGAGAGAAACATCTAAATTTTCTAGTCCAAATTTAACTGATGATATCTTAAATATTGCTGATTGACCATAAACAGAATTCAATTTGATTTAGATCTTATAATTCCTTTTTCATTTTAAATAACTTAATTTAATTTTTTCTCGGTAGTTAACTTGTTCTAGAGGTTAAAGGCTAATTGTTTTTAAATTATTACAGCATGACATAACATTCTTACTTACCAAAGTCGTAATTTTTGTGAGATTCGTCGGATACGATGATGATTTCGAACATTATTATATTATATTTAAAACTTTTAAATGATAGGTACAGCATACACACGTGCAACATTAACAATCATATCAGCTCTAACATTCACAATTAACAATGCCGTGTAACAATTGATTGATCACTGAATTAACTGCATCACAGTTGCTAACAATAACTCGCAGATTTCACGTTGCATGCAGCAACACAGTAAGCATCGCTGTTTGACGCCCGCCCCTATCAAACGTCTGTCTTCAGATTCCTCTGCATAAATACCTGTATACCGTCATTATACAATAGTATAGCTACGACAATTACGTAGCGCTCTCGAAACGGTGCAGTTACGTAAAAGTTCTACACGTTTATCGGCTAGCCGAGCAGGTGCAGTGTCTCTGTCAAGGCCGTGCATTAAAGTACCTTCCAGACTATTCGAATACTCTTAACTACACAAATTATGCTGCCCCGCCGCCAAAAGATTGGAAAATTATTCTGAAACATCTTCGAGATCTATATAAGCGGTAGACTTAGTTTGTTACATCTGGCGATATTGTAGAGTCCGGATAAAGAGATTATTGTTTTGTAATTAGTGCGGAACTCTAGTAGTTGACAATTATTATTGCGTGTGGACAAATTTAACTTGAATTATTGCATGAGAGAGCCTTGTTGATTTAACATTGTTATTTGTGGCTATTTAAAGCTAGTAATTAGTGACTTCATTGGTGTGTCTATTTTGTTTCCACTGTACAATACGACGATCCGTGAGACCGTCGTAACAGTATTTATTGTACACCGTAATTTACCGTATTTATTACATTATTAATTTTACGGTAATTATTATAATATATAACTTTCTGGATAATCAGAATGGTGGTTGAACATTTCATTCTCTCAGTCAGAATTCAGAATTTATAATTTGGTTCTACATATATGATTTGCCTTGTACAACCACAAATACAATGTTAGCTATTCACAGAATGCGATGGGAAACGTTTATTACTATTGGGTTCTCTT
Organism: Magicicada septendecula; assembly: GCA_034769895.1. Lineage (NCBI taxonomy): Eukaryota > Metazoa > Arthropoda > Insecta > Hemiptera > Cicadidae > Magicicada > Magicicada septendecula. Next base: position 305,772,628 of record CM068367.1, on the reverse strand, counting down.
GTCTTATTTCCATACTATCTACCTTATCTTTCTACTACTACTTCCCGGTGGAGTGAGACAACAGAATGTAGATTGAATTGATAATACTGACGTAACACTCTTATTACCAGCTACTATAATAAGTACTACAAAGTAAGAACATGGAAATTTTTAGAAACTAAATATTATATATTGGCAGTCTTACAATTAGGAAAGATGTTATCGAAAGTACATTCAGATCTAACTTTATATGTTACAGATTATATAACAGGTTATTGGATTAGGTAATTGCATTTAACTCTATAATAGCAGGTAACTACTGCGGACTTTTGCCATAACGTAGAAGACACAATAGAAAGGTTTCGATGAAAAGAATTGTTATTAAAACAAAATAAAGAAGTATTGTTTGATTTCGTCTTTACTCTTTAAAAACAGATTACGAGAATTGTTAAAAGCATTTTAAGACGACAGATTACGTTTATGGCAGGTATTCTTAAAAAATAATTTAGGTTTTAATCAACAAATTGTTTTGAAAATATTGCTAATAATAGAATCTGCTAAAATTACCAGTTAGAATTCCCGTCAAATTATCAAATGTAAGTACTGGATACAAAAATAAAAATTAACAGACAGGAGTGAGACCACAACGAAGTCTACTGTGTGTGTGTGTGTGTGTGTGTGTGTGTGTGTGTGTGTGTGTGTGTGTGTGTGTGTGTGTGTGTGTGTGTGTGTGTGTGTGTGTGTGTGTGTGTGTGTGTGTGTGTGTGTGTGTGTGTGTGTGTGTGTAATTCCTTGGTATTTGTAATTGAGTTTCCTGTAGGTCTCCTATGTAATATCTTCAAATAAATACACTGCAAGTAAATTTATTTTAACCTGACGCACGTTTCACAGAAATTGTTCTGTATCTTCAGAGATTTATTTGAATTGTAATTGATACAGAATAATTCTGAACATACAGAATAATTTCTGTGAAATGTGTCAGGTGAAAATAAACCTGATATTTTATAGGGCCTATACCCTATATATTTTTTTTGAGGTGTGAGTGTATTTTAGTTTCTCAAATTGTAAACTTGCTGTAGCAGTTCATTCTCTACGTAAGCCTTTTTACAAGTTAACCGCATTTGTATTCCTGAGCTAATAGTCTCCCACGTTTCGTAACTCATTGAGTGGAAAAAGCGTTTTTAATGTGACTGTGGTATCTATGACACTATCAAGCAGATCACTTCTCGAACTGAATGAAATTAAAACTTTGAGATCTGCCCTAGTTGTTAAGTCTTCCGAGATGATGTTGTCTTTCTCAGACGCTACTTTTTGTCAGCAAGATGCACAGCTCAACCATTAAAGATTGGATATTATGTGTCAGAATGATTGTCATACACTGAGTAGGGAGCTTTGCCGTCTGTAAATTACCGCCGATAAAGTGTTCGAAAAACTATGTGAAAAAAGAATTTGCCATTGAATTTACCGCGCTTAATAAACAGTACCTTTTTCGTTGTTATCTCTCTGCAGTTTCCGTTCCCGTTTTTGCTGTTTTTTTTAATATTTAATCAGTTTCACTTTTCGTATAACCTCATCACCGGCGGCAACGTTTTTTGATATCCTTTCTGTTCCTTTCAGTGTGAGTCCTGCTTCACGCACTGTTGCCTATGTTGGCATGTCTTCAGTACTAACGCAGTCATTTCTTTTGTTTGGTTGAAGTATTTTGCTTCATGTTTTCAGATTATTTATTGGGATCCAATTATCTATAACGTTTACAGATTTAAATGGTCTAGCTCGTTATTCCTATGGCTCTGAATCTTTTTTTCTTTCTCGCAGGCACTCATTTAAATACCTGCAAAAAAACAATGTGGCAGGCAAAAGTAGACAAAAAGTTAACTATACAAATCTAAAAGTTAACTACTACATTTAACGAAATACTCTACTAACTGTCGACCTTCTATTATATTCTGAATTTTATGTAATTTAAATTATCTGTATACACAAGTTTAAATTGACTTGAAGTACACAGTCCTGACACCAGTCAGAAAATTTATTAAGTTTATATTTTAAAAAAATATGAACGACCATTCTAAAAATGTTTTTTTATATTGATAGTAAATACAGGGTGGCGCAGGGAAAAGGAAAAATTTGAAATAATTAGAAAATAGGGAACGTTACAAAACTTTATTTGAGGCTTAAAATATGTTCTCCAAAACTGGAAATTACATTAAGCATCACTTTTTAAAAATTACATCAGTTAAATGCTGCCCATTTTGCCGTACACATTTAGTAAGTCGTTTCTGTAGGTTTTGCATAGCGCGGCGCAATGTGTCACCTGGGATTTTGGCGATTTCCTCTTCAATCTGTCTTGAGCTGAGCAAGGGTTCTTGGTCTAGTCTGGTACACGATGCTCTTCAGATGTCCCCATAAAAAGAAGTCACAGACTGAAAGGTCTGGAGATCGGGGCGGCCAAGCGATGTTAGCATTCCTTGAAATTATGCGATCCCCAAACAAACGTTTCACTGCTGCCATAGACTGTCTGGCAGTGTGTGAGGTGGCTCCATCCTGTTGAAACCAGGTGTACTGAATGTCAAGATTTGGAAAAGTATGGAGTCTTGGAGCCAAAAATGTCTCTAGCATGTTGACATAACGTTCAGACGTCACAGTGACAGCAGTGCTTCGTTCATCTTCAAAAAAGTAAGGGTCTATCACCCCATGACACGACACTGCACACCATACGGTAACTTTGGTACTGTGTAATGGACGCTGGTGAAGCTGAGCAGGGTTTCCTTGAGCCCAGTAACGGAAGTTCTGCTTATTCATGTATCCACTTAAGTAAAAATGGGCTTCGTGGGACATCCAAAGATTTTGAATGAAGTTAGCATCCTCATGGATTTTAGCCAACAATTGTTCACAAATTTGCAGGCGCAATACACAATCATTAGGATTCAGTTGTTGCACAATCTGAAGTTTGTACGGATGAAATTGAAGTTCATGGAGTATTCTTTGAACGCTCCGACGTCCGAGCTGCAATGACGAGGCAATTTTTCCCACCGAACGACGAGGACTCCTTAAGATGGCAGCTTGCACGGCATCAATGTTTTCTGGGGTACGTACAGACCGTACACCCCCACTATGCTTTTTCTTCAAAGCTGAACCAGTCTCTCCAAAATTACGAACCCACGTTTCGATTGGGTGTAACGAAGGAAGTCGACCGCGGGGCGGGATATGATAGTGGCGCCGAAACTCTGGTTGTGCAGCTGTCAAACTGTCACCATGTCGGTAAAACGTCCTTACGGCTACCGCACGCTCTGCACCGCTCCATTGCTCCATGGTAACTAAATGTCCGTTACTGCTAGACAGACAATTTCACTTCTGCTACATCTACAGGGCTGCCAACATCAACTTCAAGTTTTCCCGTTTCCCTGCGCCACCCTGTACATCTTCCACACAAACAGTTTAAATATTTAATTTAGAAAACTTTTGACGTTTCCATTTAGTAGGAAATGGTAATTTTATTCCATGCTATAATGGAATTAGGTGAAGTAAAAGTGTGTGAAATGGTAACTTTATGACGGCACACGTGCAAACTAAATTTTCTTTCGCAACAACTGAATAAAATAGGCCTATTATAAAAATGATTACTTTATTTAATCTAGTTTAGGTTAGCGGATATTACATATCCATTAAAACTGGTACAGCTTATAGAAAGGCCAGATTTTGATTGTCAGGTGTTTTATTACCAATAAGAGGTTCTCTTAAAAGGAATTTTTCTCTTAGGAACATTCGGAAAATTATATAACAGAACATATATAGAACAAATTGCTTTAAATAGGCTGCATACAACTAAGTGATTTCTGAATATTCAATTGAAGTATCAAGGTTCACTCAAATCATCTCAAGAAGAGCCTAGAAGGTTTCATATATTATACATGACCATACCAAGTGGACTTTCTATACTGTAATCAATTAAATTTCCAGCACACTAACGTATTATGAAATGCCACAGAACTACTAAAATAATACGTAAAGGATATCAAAACAACGTTATGTAAACAACTTGTTTTCTTGAAACTATTACAACAAAATCCTGCCAAATTTACTGTATTTTTCTTTATCCATCCAAGAAGCTAGTGGGGATTTGAATGTTTCTTTCGAAAAACTGGAATATCAAAACACACGAGTACTTCTATTTGGTTAAGCAATACTCGCTTATGATATTTCCTTTAAAAGAATCTGCCGGGAAGCTGTTACAGAAACTGCCACTTGGCAGCCAGAAAATCCACGCCGAATTAACAAGGCCTCTGGAATTACGGTACGGTGACGAGCATCTGTGCGAACTGTATCGTGTTCAACTAAAAATAGGGCTTCCTTAGAAAGCACTCAGAAATTTGAAACAAGTGTCGATTGGTTGTCTAGATTGGGTTGTTCCGAGGGACCAGATGATTTCCTAATGCGGTTTTCAGTCCACATATGTACTGATGGGTTCAGAAACGTAAACTACAAACACTCGTGTTAACGCTTTCCAACTTGAAGTTGCCAGACAACTGCATTAATATAAAGATATAACATCTCACTTTATACCACGCTTCACGATAACAAAAAAGAATAAAGAGACACTTGAAAAACAATCTTCACGAAAAACAATGTAAGATGTCACTACTGCCACATTTTTTGGGCAACAAAAAAAGACAGGAGGCCCACGTGTATCAAACGTAGGGAAGGTGGCCATCTTCAAGCAGAGGTGTTGCGAGAATAAAATACAGAAAGAAGTGAGTAAACTCGTCAATTGGAGAATATTAATCCTGAACAATATACAGTTTCCGCGCTTATTAAGATCAAAGGTAAACTTATTGTTAAAGGATTTGTTGAAGAGAAATCAGCCGTTTTTACAGTTGTCACGAAAGATACAATGTCCATTGTATATCGCAATATGGTCAGACAGTGTTAGCCTCAATTGAGCTCTTTTACCTTACGGACTGTAACTGGAAACTGTCAAAAATTTAAAAAAAGGCTGACTACGCTTACGCTTCAATCTCCTCAAGGTTACCCACCTCGTTGCATAGATTGTCGATGATGTGATTCTTGGCAAGGAGATTATTAATGCCTACGGGTTCTAAAGGATTTAAAAAGAATGTTCTGAGGTTCGCCCATGAGAAGAGTTTTGCACTGCCGAAATGATAGCAACACCCATCATTCCATAAAAGAAATTACTGTGACCGAAGAAGGAGTCGTCAAAATAGGAGAAGAGGACAGAGTCGAACGCGGAGATAACAGAAGTAACAGGATGATAACAGGATAGCTACAGAAGTGGTGGTTGCAGAGAGGCTCTTTATCGTTATTGAATACTAAAATATGGATAATATATGTTCTATACATACAGTTACTGTTGTTTTATTTTTTTTTTAATGTTATTAAAGTTATACCTTAACTGAAATACTTACTAGTATACTTTACTGAAATAGTACTTTACTTTTCTATGTCTCTGGTTTCAATTATTTTTTTCTACTGTTCATCACGACTATCCGTGTGACCCTCGTAACAATATGAATTATTTTTAAAAGAACAATCAAAGAGCTCTTTCCAAGGACCTTAATGTAAACCAGACCATCGCAATAGAATATATTTTACAGAATGCAGCAACGTAGTCGTAAAACACATCGTTAGAAACATTTGGTGATTTCCGCAAATTTTCATCTTTTAGTAAACTGTCTACAGTCTGTATGATAATTGTCAGGAAAATACAAAGTATCTGTAGAACTAAACCAGGAGTTTATTTATTACATTTAAAGGTAATTTAAAAACCTGTTATTTCAGACTTTCTGAGATACAATAATAAGAGACAGAGTGAGTGAGGGTGAAAAAAAGGTAGACGTTTACATTAGTGGAAACAGGATGTTTCCTGCAGCTAACTACTGATTAAAGGTACTTGAAAACAATGAACTGAGAGTACTTATTGCAATATAGACCCTTTAATGACAGATGAACATAATCCAAGGATTAAGTGTAAAAACGCGAAAACCGACGGCCGCTAAAACCTTTAGTATGAATTTGTTCAGTTTATAAATAATAAACTAGTACAAATTGTAGCTTTTATTTACATAGGTTATATGATAATAATACCTAATTTTATTTGTTTATTAAATGTATAAAACACACGTTAGGTCTTGTTCATCGGTTGGGGGGGGGGGGATTTGTGAAACCGCTTTATTGTTTTGTTCGGGTGTACGCTGTATGTATATGTACGTGTGTCATTAGTGTGAAGTTGATATTAAATTAAGGAGCTAACTTCATTAGTGACATGACGGTGTATACATTTAACTGTACTGATAGTGAACCAGAGAGCATCAAGTACACAGCTAAAGCAAACAGGTGTTGTATTAGTGCAACTACTGCAACGGAAGAGACAACGTTACAACACAACAGCGTTATTAATTTTCTTGAATGTAACAAGTAACGAGCACTTGGTTTCCAACTAATACTTCGAAAACAAAGCACATAGATCTAAAGTATTTTGTATTTTCACAGGAAAAGAGCCATATAAAAACAAGAAAATTTTTTTAAAAAATTGTTGTAGAAAATAAGACTATATTCTAGTGCTAATTTATGTCTCGTTACGAAACATAAAGAAGTACGAAATACGTAAAAATAATGAAGTATTAAATAATAATAAAAAATTCCAAATTTTTTACCCCATTTCATAATTTGGTTAGAATTGAATTGTATTTGATATTTTTTACTGCAATAATATTGTTAAAAGCAATATCTTAACCGTGTAATTTAGACGCACACATGAAACCTAAATACATTGAGAGACCAATTTTATAAATATAAAATGATTTATAGCGTTTTATTCAAAATGGTTTAAATCACGCTAATTTTAATTTGTTTAAACAAATATTTACGTATTAACAAAAAATTTCATTATCGTCAGCGCGTCTACTTTCTTAATTTTTACTTTACTTACAGTATCTACACCAAACGTAAAAACAAGAACGGACAATTTTTGTATAAAATGAATTTTTTGGAAATACTTCCTGCTGCACAAAAACAATATGTAGGAATGTTACAAACGTTTTACCTAACAAGAAATGTAAAATCTTAATACCAGTTATAATTGTTCTTAAATAACTCCACTGTGATTAGTTTGAAATGCAGCTGAAATGGTAGCATAAATATGTATATATACATATTTGTATGTGTATTTCGTTGAATATAAGATCTAAAATATCTCTTGTGTTTTAATTAAACAAAGTGAAACATTTGGCGTTAATTTATTACAAATAGTCCTATTGTCGTTTTTCCTATTATTTATGTACGCACAAATGTAAATAATATTTAACTATATTCTGTTTAATGCCCCCGTGATTATTTCTTAAAATTTACAGTTTCAAATGTGTTTTTCAATCATTAATTATTTGTGAAAATTAAAAATTTCTAATTTACAGGTTTAAAATTTTTATAGTGTTACTCAATTTACATAAAATATCATACAATATAATACAAATTTACATTACAGAAAATGTATGAACTTGAGAGGTACACTTTGGTACTTTTAATTATTATGTTGTAGGCCTACCAATCCTTTATTTTATTAGATAAAGTTGATACACTATATATCATAGGTATAAAATCTCGGGAAACACCTTTAACCAGTGTCATAATTTCTAGTCATAAGTGGAGACGCGAGCAAATGTTCGCAGTTTCCAACCCTCTATAAAATATAATGGAAAAGAAATGATCATTTTTAAATATCTTGTTTATTTACAAAATTACGTATTTTTAAAGACACGCTTGCATAATATATTACAACGATACACGTCATATATAATTTGTTTTGTGGAGCCCCTTCGTTCGTGGGCTACGTTACAACTTTATGTGTTATATAACGATACCTTTTATGTATGCAGGTTGTATAGCGATACCAGGTGTAACTATAATAAGAGTAGTAGATTTATGAGTAGTTAAAATTTCATGTTTATTGTTTCAACAAGCATTATAAATAATAAACATAATTAATACTCTCTGATCAAGATATCACTCATTATTAAGTGTTTATCTCTTAAGCTATACGGTGTTACACACATTTAAAACACTCTTACATCTAGACATGTTAATAATCTTAATCTAGACATATATTCAATGTGCTTTACTAAAACAAAATAAAATTTAAATGTAATTTTAATTGAATTCATTTACTCAGATCTGACCTCAGCTTGCTCAGTCTATATAAATGTTTTTTAAAAATTAAATTCAAAACTATATTATTTACCCTCAGACTGGCATTTGCTTAATATTAAAAATTTAAATTATTCTCTTCTACAAAATGCAAATATCAAATCATTTCAATTATTTTATTTTGATAAAAAAAAAATATTATCTCAAAATTAAACTCTCTTTTTATCTATATTTCTCTATATGCGATCGCTCATTCTTACGACTAAAACATTTAGGCCTACCTGAGACTATATTACATTATTTCTAATTATAAACCTTTTTTGTTTTAATTCATTGTCTCTTTATATAGTCTTTACGAGCTCTTTTAAAAGAATCATTTATAAATGCATTATGCATGTCACCTTGAGTTTTTATGACCTTACGACTTATTGACGGGGTCCAGCGTTGTCCAGAGTTTGGTTTCCGTTACTCCTGGCTTGGCGTGGTCCTGGATATGTCCAGAGTCCAGCGTCGTTCTCCAGTAGTGTGTGGTCCTTCCCAGAGAATTACTATCTGCTGCGAGGTGGATCTCGTACGGCTGTTAGGCGTTTAATAAGCATCTCCTAATGTCTAGCATCTCGTGCGCTCTTGTAGCTTCTCTGTTGGTATTCTTGCTGACTTAAACGGTCCCGGTACTCTACATTTCCCGTAATATTGTACACATAATTACTGAACGTCTTTATTCGTTCATAGATGAGATTTATAACAAAATAAACTGTTCTGCCGACGGACAGCGTGTCCGACTGCAACTGTGTTTTGAAAAGAAGAAGAGAAGGGTTTCCAGTCGAAACCTTAATTTATACCCTCTCGAGATTCCGCACCTGTTGGTTCCGAAATTGCCCTGTCGAGATCTGCAGATTACAAATTTTATATTTATTTAAATCAATGCTTAATACAGCATATTTCTGTATTGTTGCAATATAGATGCATAAGATACGGCTGTAATAAGTGAAGTTTAGTCCAATCCGTGGAGCAGTTGAAAATTTGAAAATGAGCATGAGTTTGCTGACGATATATTTCGTGTTTTTATGACTGTGATAATTTTTGTCGTTGCACTTTTAATCAAATATAAATGAAAATGATATTAAATATTTTCAAAACATTTGTTTTCTATCGTTAACGTTAGCAGAGATGAATGAAATTCAGCTCAGTTTGCTAAATTCTGATTTAGTCACCATCAAGCAGTTTTGTATAAACTTTAATATGTGCATTTATTCTAAACATACGTTTGTGTGACTGCTCTGAAAAATGCTTTATTTTGCTTTCCATGTTTAGCATTTGGAATAAATGATTTAAAACTTTTCGGTGAGAAAAAAAGATCTAGATCTGCAAAACATATGAAGGATGTAATTTTCTTAGCTATGTTAAGAAATGCATATTAGTTTAGAAACAGCAAACAAATAAACCAATAAAAAATTGAGACGAAATCAGGAAATTCTTTTAAGAATTATTGACTGAAAAAATATTTGCGGAAAATTTTAACTTCCGTTACTTTGTCAGAATAAAAAGTCATAGTAATCCAAGAGGTGGGTGCTTTTGTACGTTGGAAAAACTTACAAGTTTCCAAGAAATACAGTGACACAAAGCCGTCTTGCTGCTTTGTATAAGTATAGGAAAAAGTATAGTGCTCAGTACAGGATAAAATGATTGAACGAATTAATAACTTTAGTGATAACGTGATGAATAAGATCGTCGGTTGCACAGATAGGATAAACGTCATGTTTAAACAAAACTGTGAAAGAAAGTATGACTTATTTCTGATTTAATTAAGAACATAAAGTCACTATTGAGTTTTGATTTGAAAATGAGTTTTAATGTGTAAATTAAGAATTAAAAATTGTTTAAATTTTAATGTGCATAGTGTTTTGTGACTTAAATTATAATTAGACATCATCATCAATAGTACCATTAGTACCGACAAGGATTCGACCAATGATTTGTCACAGCTTCAGCTGTAATACAGGTATATAAGATTTAGTAATAGTACGTAATTCTTACTAACATATGATAACGCTGTATTATGTTAAAAATTGTAGTGCTTTTCACTGTATTTAACATAACTAGTGGTCGCCCAGTGGTCGAAATTCGACCGTAATTCATTAAATTTTTAAGTTTGAACGTTATTGAGGTTCTTTTGTCAAAGAGTATACCTCTATAATCATTGCATATAATTTTTTTGAATTTTGTTCTATTACGTCAGCTGCGAGCGTGTACAAATACGTCATTAGCGTGTGTTGTTTGCCTTAATTCCTTGCAATACCTATGAAATTTAAAATTTAATGTTAGTAACAGTTGAAAAAAAACACAATTACAGCTTGTATTCGTATTTATGTTTTGATATAATTCATTGTCAGTTTTAATTTTTTTCATGTTATTATTGAATCAAATAAACGCTAATAAAAAAGAGACTTGACATTCATAGAAGTATAAGATACATTGTTTTCAATTCCAGTGGATTACATTTCATTTTTGGTAAGGTACAAAATTCGAAAACAGTTTGAAGATTATCTGCTACAAAGCTTATATAATTTTTTAATTTTTTTTCTATGCATTAATTTTCGAGTTATTTGAAAAATATGAAAGATAGGGAAAATGAGGTTTAGCTTGGCTAAGCCATATTTAAAAAGCAATAACGGGTTTTTTGACATTTCCTTGGTTTTTTTTATTGCCATACTGAACAAAGTTTCGCCAAGGCTACACAGTTATTTTGCCTATCGTTTTCGAATTATATAAAGTTTAAATAAAAATTAATACAAAATAAAAAATGAAATAAAAAGTACGTGCCTCGTATTTTTTCATATAATTTTCATTAAATCAAAAAACCGGGCGGTTAAAAAAATAAATGTTGTCCATTGAACTTAAAATAGTTTGAAAGTGAATTTAATGATTCAGAACTTCTGTGTAAACGATGTTTTTTGTAAAAACTCTTTCATCATTTGCTAAATGCCCTTGGCCATTATATTCGGAAATATATAATCTCAAACCATCGAATGATCGAACTCTACTTGCTGCGACGTACAATTGACCATGTGTAAAAACTGGCTGCCTCAATAAAATTCCAATTTTTTTGAATGTTTGTCCTTGAGACTTATTTATTGTCATGCAAATGCAGGTATAATTGGAAATTGAGTTCTTTGAAAGTTAAATGGTAAAACAGTACCGGAATATGTTAAATTTATACGTGGAATCAAAATTCTCTTATTGCGTGCGGTTCCAGTTAAAACTTCGCAATCAATAGCATTACGATGCATACACTTGATGCGCATTCTTGTTCCATTGACTAATGCTTTCTTTGTATTTAAGTTTCTGATCAGTAAAACGATGCAATTAACTTTCAATACTAACTTATGTGGTGGCAAACCACTAATAGTCAAAGAATTCAAAAATCTACTGGATAGTTATTGATTTCATTGTCATCATCACAAATTATTTTATCGTAGCTATGATATGTTTTCTGTTCACCTGGTATTCGATTAAGTATATCAGTATTAATAAAAGTACAATCATCATTTTTAGGTGCTAAAATAACTGACTTCAATATGTTATCTGAGAATATGTTTCCGGAAATATTTCCATACACCTCATTAATAATATTATTTTCATCTCCTATTAATAAAATTGCTGAGGTATTTCAATAATATTTTCACCAAACTGAGGGAATTGTGGGGCTTCATTATTACCAATTTTTTTCAAGAATTCGACAAATTCTATTTCACTTGGTAAGGCTCTCATATTTTGAGTAAACGTTACTTTATGAAAATAAACAAATTTATGCCAACTCGTGACACAATTTTCAATTAAAGTTGCACGTGATCCATGTGGGACAGCTGGTAAGATTTGCCGAAAATCACCGCACAGAAGTATCGTTTTCACTCCAAATGGTTTATGTTTATCATTTTCATCGCATAGATCCTGCAATAATCTATCTATGATTTTCAACACTTGCAGTGGGCACATAGAAATTTCATCAATAATTATCAATGATGATGAATTTATGTAACGTCCATAGCTACTATTTGCGGTAATATTCGCTACAGAATTTTCCAAAATGGGAATAGGCAATTTAAACACATTGTGTAAAGTTCTACCTCCAAGTAATAGAGTTGAAGGTATGCCACTGAACGCTGTTGCAATGCAACTAAGATTAAGCGAATTTAATTTGTGAATGATTGCTGTTTGTGTGAATGTTTTCCACAACCTGCATGAGCGGTTAAACAAAAAACATTAGATCCAGTATCATGGTGCAAAACTTCACGAATCACACGATCAATTAGATTACGCTGTTCAATATTTGCGTTTTCATAATGCTCACAAAACAGAAACTCTTGTTCTATTGGATCAATAGCATTTGCTTCGTCTGTTCTCTGCGAATACGTGGGAACTGGTAAACCAAGTTCTTGACATGATAAATTATGAACATTCAAAATATCTTCAATTTCTAATAGAGCTGTGTTAAAGCATACTTCTTCGTTGTAATCTCTCAAAAAATCTTCACTAAGATATACTTTAAATTCATTCCATAACGCCAATGCATTGGCTGGCACATTTAATACACAAATGTAACCAAATAAATTTCGCATTTGTTTAGGTGAATGTAATTCTTTTGCTTCATTTAAACATTCGCGCCATTCATTATCATTTGAAGCAATGCCGCGAGCATGGCACGCTTCAACAAAAGAAGTGTGTCTAATTCCATTGTATGTTCTAACATCCTCAAATGATTTTGGACCACAGACATGTAATAAAAGCAATCGTAAATGGAAAAGTTCGATGTCTTTTGGTGATACTACATATATGCGTGTAATGATTTTATCACCTCCACGCCTTCTCTTCTTCCATTTTTTTCGGGAATCTTCCCCCACATAATGCAAAGGAACTTCAATATACAGTACTTATATTCATGCGCTGATGGATCTGATCGATTCAATACAAAAAATGCTAATAATTTTGTTTGTCTTGCATTTTCAATTGCTTGAAGTTCTTGCCCTTCTCGAAAGTAAACATTCTGTCTACGCGGTAAATGAATGTCAAGTCTAACGATGACATGTGATTGAAAATGCATTGGTAATTCATAGATGCGCCATACAGCTTCAGTTGATCCGACATAACGGCCATTTAAAAAATTTTTAACTTCATCAATTTGTATTTCTTGACCTGGTTCATTTCTCTCTGAACCTAATTCAACAGATGCACTGTCATAGCCTTTATACACGTATTTATAAATGTACTTAACAGTTTTAACTGTAGTGCATACTTCAACATTTATATGGCAATTAAATTTGGCAAGTAAATACGGATTGTATGGTACAACATAACGATTGTCGAGGCAACTACCGCGAACTTCAGCATTAATACCATTATCACGCCTTCTGTATAATGGATATCCATTTAATGATTCACATGTAAATTCATTAAATCGCTTTGGATAATCTTTTGTGCATTTTCCATCTCTCATACATACAGAATTTGGATTAAGTACACCGCATGGACCATGCATCATGTGATTTACAACATATTCATGACATGTAGGATGTGTTTGAATGTTAGGAATCTCCGCAGATACAACTTTATCAATATCGGTAGCGTTAACAATTTTATCTTGCTCATTGAAAGAGAGTAAAATGTGAGCATGAGGCAATCCTCTCTTTTGAAACTCAGTTGTATAAATGAGTGCTTCAACTTTACAGAAGATTTTTTTTAGTGTAAGGCCCTCAATTAATGCTTTCAGTTTGGACTTGAATACACGCACAACAATATCAGGTCGAAAATTAGCTGACTCCCCTACACCAATATTGCTAACTATTTCAGGCCAACTTGGATTACAAGTCATTGTAATAAACAAAGAAGGCTTTCCGAAATGTTGTACAATTGACATTGCATCTAAATAATTCTGATACATATTTCTTGGAGATCCATTGAATGAAGATGGTAAAATTACTCTACGGCCAATATTATTGGCATTGGGGTTCAATTCTAAATAATCTGTTAAATTGTTGTAAACTTCAGACCTAAGACTTGTTTGATTTTGTCGAATGAAATGTAACCTTGTGCCCTCTATTCTCACATACATATCAACTATCCACTGCAGAAATAAGTTTTGTGAATGGTGCAACATGCTAAAATCTTCTCTAATTGCAAGTCGATAGGCTGCATACTGAAGCATGGTTAATTTCTTTCTGGGCGCTCTTGAATTAGATGTAGTTGGTACATTATGAGAAATATTGATATGGCACCCAGTATCACCATTTTGAAAAAGTAATGGATACGCTAAAGGGTCCAATGATGAATCCAAAACAGAGATATTTTTAATGGTACCATTAACTTTTGAAAACGAAACCATATTTCGTTCAAAGGGTGGCTCACCGTTAACTGAACTAAATATTACTGCTACATCAGTTTGAACTGCATCATTATAACGGCGTACATCTAAATCACGATTTACTTTAATGAGCATACAAATTTCTTTATTTTGATTTTCAACTCTCTGACAATGATCTTTCATTGCAATGAATGACCGAACGAAAGGATTAACGCGTTCCAATTCAAGAGAGATTTCGCGCATTATATTGTTATTGCATGTTTGATTATAGTGTTCACGTAATCTATAATTGACAGCAGTGTCAACATCATAAAAATATAATTGCGCATAACATGGTGAGCGACCATATCCAGCAGTCATTGGACCTGATCTGTGATAAAAAACATCATGTATTTTAAAATGATACACTCCACGCATAACTGTATCCGAAATTTTAGCTTCTGAGCTAACCATAGCAAATGATGAATTGTATTTACGAATGATTTCAAAATAATTTTTTGACTTTCTTTTTATTGAAGGTTCATTTGAAGTAAGTCCATCATACAATGATTTAAAGTATTCATTTTGACTTAAGGCCGGTAATATTGCTTTACCCTTATGACAACATGAAGTGAATGCAGTCCTTTCACCTAAAGTGACCTCAGGTTCGAAATATTTTGCATTGCAAAACCTGCATTGTAAATGCATTAATCCACAATCAAAAGTATTAAAATTTCTTGGAATGACATTCAGTGCGCATTTAAATGTATCCCTCAAAATAATTTCATCATTTTGTATACTATTTACACTATTTAAATTTGCATTTGGTCTATTATCATTTTGACTTTCACGCGAATATATATTCCTTCTTCTTTGTCTCTCACTCCGACCCGTCAATGTTATACTATTTACACTATTTAAATTTGCATTTGGTCTATTATCATTTTGACTTTCACGCGAATATGTATTCCTTCTTCTTTGTCTCTCACTCCGACCCGTCAATGTTCTATGTCGAGGCATAATGGAAGTAGGTGCGAATATCTGAATGTAAAAAAAAAACATGTAATGAAATGACTGAAACTAAGATTAGACAGGGTTTAATTTAAAAATAATAAAATGTACTCACTTTTTTGAAACCACCAATAATAATTAGGCGAGAGTAAGTCAATTCAAATTGCTGCTACAAAATTTTCCTTTCGCAACAGGTGTATATTAAGCAAGCTGTATTTCACTTTCAACTGCACATTAATATATAAAACACAGATATCTAATATACAAAATATAAAATAAACGCTTTTTGCCTTGACATACACTCCACAGACTATTGAAAAAGGAACATTTGAAATCACACAAAATTCACAGCTCCTTCAGTCAATCTGTCAGTAATTGTTGGCAACATTTTAAAATTCTTTGGCGACAATCTCTACTCTGTGCGACTGTTTGACCACAGACTATTATGTGTTTGACATTGGCAGTATGAACGTAAACAAACGACAGACTATTATGTGTTTGACATTGACAGTATGAACGTACACTAAAATGAAAAAATTATAATTTTATTGCCTGGCAACAAAATTATTTTATTTTTAACAATTACCATTGTTTGAAAAAGTTTAAATGAATTTTCAAGTGCAAATGAATGTTTTATTTTATTTAATTTAATGTATCTGTAACACATATTATATATAAATTTTAGCTTTCTGCACTCCTTCTCCATATAAACTTTAACTATGCCAAATCTCACACTCCTCCGTGCGCGCAATATGCTTAAAAAGGGGTACAAAGTTTTCTCTTCACGTATTAATATATAGATTAGACAATGGATTTTTTAACATCATATATTTACCTCTGTGTCATTAATGGAACACAGAATCATATTTTTAAAATTGCCGTTACTTTCTTTTCATATAATAAATATATATTGTTAATTTGTAAAGTAAGTATGCACATATAAAATGCAGATACATTTTGGAATAACTAAGTAATTCAGCAAGCATGTGTTCTACATACACCAATATATATTTATTCTAAGCGTCTCTTCGACATAACTGCAGCAGTTACTAAATAGACAGCCGTCTTTTACTGAATTACCATACTACTTTATTTGTTCAATGAAAATATAAAATTGCTATATAAGAGTTTTCAATATTGGTTTTCCCGAGGTTTAACATAGAAATGACACTGAGGTAAATATGTGACCACGTGGTACTACAGGATGCAAATTGCATTCAATTTTACTGTCACAGATGTTCAGATCATCCACAATGAAAAGTTCAGAATTTTTATTATAACCTAAACCCAACATAATCGAACATTTCTCTTTCATATTTTCCTTCCACTATTTCAGCCACTTCTGCCTGTTTTCACCCAGTCCGTCTGTTTTGTACTTATGTTCTCGCTCTTTCCTTTGTCTGTTCCTCTTATACTTTGTCTACTAATTGTTGCTTTATTTGGCCCTATTCTAGCAACTCTATATTCTCTCATTCTGTTCACATGTTCATTTCATTCTATCTTACGTCACCTCGTCCGTATATCAAATGTATCCTACTAGCCGTATTCATAATATTTATACTTCTCCATTCTAGAGTCTGTCCAGCATATATTTTTCAGTCTATTTTCCTCAATATTTCCATTTTAGCGATTTCCATTATCCTCTAAGTTGTGACGTACACAGTCGTCTTTCGACTGTAGATTATTGTTGACGCTAAGATGTTACATAGGTTACTTTAGGCTGCACATAATACGGTGTTACGTGTGATCCTGTATATTTTACAGTAGGCCTAATATTTGTGAATTATTTAATTCCCGCAGATATTATTTTTAGGAGAAAACGGTGAAGTTTGCACCAGTATTTTTATATTGAGCACCAGTATATTTTAACGTTTCAAGCTATCAACTGAACACTACATTGACAACACAAGACTTGAATTAGATGCTAATTTTTTTAAATAACACCTACGCGCACGCGCGCGCGCACACACACACACACACACACACACCGGTCGGATCGGGATTGTCTATTTGCCAATCATATTCTAGAATGGCACTGTATTTAGTTCTGCCCTGCATAGTTGTTAACCTGACTCCGTGCAGGATAGTTCGTAGTTGGTCATCGTCAACGCGTCAAGCGTACAAGGTCAATAGAACCAGCAAATCGAAAAGATTTGTTGTCTCGTTACTGACCAATAGATTATCAGATGCGGGGCCGACGTGTAAGATGGTGTGTTGCGATCTTCGAACGAAGAATCCGACATCATCATGACTCTTCGACATTAAAAACATACTCTATGAAAGAACATATTAATTATATTTACGGAATTGAACTTATTTGTAACGGTTATATATTAATTGCAATGAGACAAACATTCACACTATGTGCAAAGATATGTAAATGTTTTAAGACTATATTGTTATTATAATAAGTACTGCACGTTAACATAGTCTAAGACAATTATAAACAATAGAAAAACAACAGTCCAGTGTAATGTGTAAGTGAATAAGTGTTGTGCGCGAATCGAATTGTGGGAAGATAATTAACATTAAGCCAATTAACAGACACACTAGTCATTTATAATAATATGCAAATTGGAGTAACTATTAATAACTAATTATTTTATTATTAAATAAATTTAATAGTCTTTGGTTACGCAGTCTCTCATATTCAATCGGAAGTTTGCGGTGGCAGATTCGATTTCCAGCCAGTCCTTGGGAAGCCGAGTGTATCGTCGAGGGATCGGCTGAATTCACGGCGTTCGAGATCGTCAGCGACCGATGGCTGTCAACGAGCACTAAATCAGGAGCAACTTGGGCAGACACAACGCCCACGAGGAAACCCTGAGATCGACATCCCACCTTGGGAGGACAACGGTTGATGCCGATGTGATAGCGTAGGAGCAAGCCCGCGACATCGTTCGGATTGATGCAACTTAACTCAGAAAATCCAGGAAAGTAAATGTATATATATATATATATATATTGCGACAACACAAATTACTAAACTATTGGCGCATAGGATATGATAGTATGTGTATTTCAAATTACAAGTCTATATTGGAGGGTTTAAGATTATTTATTGTACAAACACAAGTTATAGTTAATATGGTATATTTGAAATGTACAGAATGTAATGTTTGATATAGAGTCTTTCTTTTAAAATGTTAAATAATGTTCATACGCAAGACGTGATACGTTACATAAGAAGACTCCCACGATGATGTTGTTGAAGAGAAGGGCCGGTCTTTGCGGTATAGTTGGTTCGTCAGGTGTGGCTTACAAATGACAGACGTTTCCCCAGAAACGTTTACAGCTGGGCTGGCGTCCTGTAACAGCTTGGCTGATGTCCTGTAACAGCTGGGCTGGTGTCCTATAACAGCTGGGCTGATGTCCTATAACAGCTGGGCTGATGTCCTATAACAGCTGGGCTGATGTCCTGTAACAGTTGGGCTGATGTCCTGCAATTCCCACGATGAATCCGACGCTTCGCACACACAACGGTACTACGGATCTTATTACTCGCAAAACTTACATAGAGTTTATGACCAAGTAATATCTCAGGTGACAGTGAGTTTAATCTAATAACGGTATATTGAGCTTATACCTCTCCGGCTTCTTCAAGTGTTCTCGCGAATACCCAGGTCTACCGCGATCAGCAGACCACCCTATGAGGAAATCTTGCACTAGCACGGAAACGTCTTGATGGAACTATTGCGTAACAATTAATGATACTGTCACTGCGGAAAATCTCGCACAGTGATACAGTTACACTCACTTCTTACACACGTAATACTACAATATTAATAATACCGTGTATAAATAGCTAATATCAACTGTTATGCGTCTCACGCGTTACTATCCCCGAAAAGTCTTAACAGATCCTTGCAAGCGGTAGAATCTTGTACAAGGATTGTATGTACCGTTCGCGGTAGCAGCAGTGAAGAACTGCATGTAATTTTACGCACAATGCGTTAAAACAATAATGTGTGCAGATGTACTACATACACAGTTCTGAGCTTTCCCGTTTCACTAACGACGAATAGTTTTTACAACACCTTGCAAGCGGTAGAATCTTGTACAAGGAGTGCACGTCCCGTTCGCGGTAGATGGCGTAGAAGAACTGTCGTAATTATACGCGCAATGCGTTAAAACACTACTGTGTGCAGATGTACTACACACACAGTTCTGAGCCTTCCCGTTTCACTAACGACGAATAGTCTTTACAACACCTTGCAAGCGGTAGAATCTTGTACAAGGAGTGCACGTCCCGTTCGCGGTAGATGGCGTAGAAGAACTACCTGTGTAACGACAGGCTTAAGAAAATTTCCAACCACCAGTCAGCATTCTATTGGTGGATGGAAGTCACATGGTCAGTATATAGTGACAATGCACTTTTCATGCAGTAGAATGCATTTACTTTGTAACAGCATGCATAGCGGTAATCAGACTACCCGTATCTCATGCAAAACTGCCTACATACTAATATCATACATGAACGTAAACAATAGTCCGACAGGTATAGGGATTGTAGCGATACATATGTCTAAGTTCAGTTAATGTCAACACAACGATAAATACTTCACGCACCGCCCGGGAAACGTTTACCACTCGCGCACGCGCGCACATTTCCACAAACACAGTACATGAATAACAATAAATAATAATGCACAGTTTTACTAAACTAAACCCTTATCCTTACTAATTACAATTATAACAACCAAACTTAACCATCTACCAATATAATATGAATGTCCATTGTCTGTGTAATATATGAACTTGCCCCGCCTATCATGATCCTGTGATTCGTTGCAGGATTAACCCCTTCCCGCATAAAAAAAAAAAATTTTTTTTTTTTTTTAGTTAGTTCACAAAAAATAAAAAAAATTTTTTTTTTTTATATAACCAAACAATTTCCTAATCCTGAAATGATAATAATACCCTCGAACTAAAATCAAATAAACATCCTCAATTAATATTAACATTTCCTAACTGTCACTTTGACAGAAGCATCAAATCAAAAGACACGTGGTAACCTTCAAACCAAAACAAACACACATGTTCTTGACACACAGATAACGAAATCTTATGCAGGGTCACAGAGTACACAGACAACATTCCTTATCAAAACTAGATTATTGTTCATTCACAGAGTCATCTTACATACAACATTTAAACCTGAAATGACATATTTAAATCACTACACATTCTTACCCCTATATCCTGACATTTATTTCTGAGTTTTTTGTATAAATTTTTCTCAGTTTTGAAACGCACACGTTTACTTGGAAATGTAGATTTGAATTTGTTTAATATACGCTGTATTTGCTTTATCTCGCAACCCATTAACTGAACCTTGGGGGTCGGTGAGTTATTCGTTATCTTATCTTTCGAGCGTCCCAGTCTGATAACGTGAGATCGACAATCAACTTTAGCTGGCAATAATTCTTTCTGACACTCCAATGCAGCATGCAGTTTATTCAATCTATCAACTTCCCAAATAATATTATGTCCGAGTTTTCTAATTCCAAGTACGGTCGCATCTATTTCCGTACCCTGCACATATTTTGTTATACGTGCCTGTTTTTCAACTATCTGCGACTCACATGTTGCTGATTTTATCCTTGTGTGACTTACCGGCAGAATCGGCATTTGTATAAAGTGGTTTTTACACTTCTTACGTAACTGCTCGTCCAACAGCGATATTCCTGTGCCACTGTCGGACAACATCTCGTCAACATAACCACTGATTTTTGCTTCGACAATAAGGTCGGTGCAATTTCCAATACTAATATTCTTCTTACCTTCATTATTATTATTACCGCAAATTAAACTATCTCTACTTTCTGCAGGATATAGGCCAGACATAACAGTTTCATTCTTATAACTAACATTTTTCATATTTGATTGATTTAACTGCTTTTCAACTAAATCATTTTCAATAACTCTTGCTAATAAGTTGGTATTAAATTGCTGAGTTGTATTTTTATGTTGTTGTGATTGCGGCTGATTTTGTGGTGTTTGAACATGAAACTGATTACGCGGCGGTTCATTATTATTTACCATAATTGTTGTCACCTTATTGTCACCAGTATCATTCACCTCTCCGTCCTCCGTAAACACCTCAGTACCTGATATTGATTCATCTAGTACCTCATCATTAGGCCATGTGTCATAAATACCTGCACCGTTAGTATCCATACTAGTTCCAGGCTCTACTACTGGTTCGGAATTTTTATGTGTTATGCATACACTGTCCGCATCCATGATAGCTTCAGATTCTATCATACGTTCACGGTTCTCGCATGCTATATCTGTTACACTATAAACTATCACCTCATCACAGCACTTACCTGAAGTATGTTCCAGACTAATAGTGTTGTTACTACTAATTTCATTTCTGTTATCTTCACTACAATTTGATGCAGAATCTAAATACTCGACTTTACCGAGATATGAACTATTAGGCCCTAATAAGGTTGTTTCTGTATAATCACTTTCAAGTTCACCTGCTACGCTACTGTTCTCCGTTAATCCTTCAGATGTCACATCTTGGTTAACCTCCATATTACTTTCGTTGAGAGTATGTTCCACAAGGACATTTGGTACTTCAAAATTATCACAAGGTGCAATATTCTCAACAGATAAATCTACTTCAATATCAGCTGACATTTCCTGTAGTTTCGCCATCCTCTCCTCTCTGTCGGCGTCCATTTCTTCCCAAAATTCCTGCCTAATGGCTATCATCTCCTCATCCCTGGCTTTACTTTCCTCTGAAACTCCTTGTATATCCGATATCATCTCTTCTTCCACGGCTTTCATCTCCTCGCAGCAATTACCTGAAGTATGTTCTGGACTAATAGTGTTGCTATTACTAATTTCATTTTCGTCATCTTCACTATAATTGCGTGCATAATCTATATCTCCGACCATATCGAACAATAAAATACTATGCCCTAAGCGAGTTGCCTCGTTAAAATTACTTTCAATTTTATCCCACAATTTCCGCCTAATGGCTCTACTCACCTCAGATATGGTTTTATCATCAAGTGACTTGGCCCTTAAATATTCTATACACTCTTTTGTCTTCGACATAGTGATCACAAATTAATTTAAAATTTAGTAGATTTAAATTTATTGATTTATAAGCAAAGAAAGTTATTATTATTTCGACAAGATTAGAACATATGGTAACCAGTTTATATGCACGCGGAAAGCAGTTCAAAACATCAACATGTAAATACCTTATCTAACATACCACAACTCATAATCTACCTCCAATATACTGATAAAATCTGTTCATATATGATATACAAGAGAATATGCACAATTGATAATTTATATCCTCAGATTTTCATACGAATAATACACATACAATTATTACGTTAATTATACTTATACGTCAGATTTTTCCAACAAATTTTATATTCATAGACAAATATATAATAGCGTAAAATTACCGCTATTTTACGAGCCCCACGTTGCTAAGCGCCAAAATATCTCTATGCGACAACACAAATTACTAAACTATTGGCGCATAGGATATGATAGTATGTGTATTTCAAATTACAAGTCTATATTGGAGGGTTTAAGATTATTTATTGTACAAACACAAGTTATAGTTAATATGGTATATTTGAAATGTACAGAATGTAATGTTTGATATAGAGTCTTTCTTTTAAAATGTTAAATAATGTTCATACGCAAGACGTGATACGTTACATAAGAAGACTCCCACGATGATGTTGTTGAAGAGAAGGGCCGGTCTTTGCGGTATAGTTGGTTCGTCAGGTGTGGCTTACAAATGACAGACATTTCCCCAGAAACGTTTACAGCTGGGCTGGCGTCCTGTAACAGCTTGGCTGATGTCCTGTAACAGGGGCTGGTGTCCTATAACAGCTGGGCTGATGTCCTATAACAGCTGGGCTGATGTCCTATAACAGCTGGGCTGATGTCCTGTAACAGCTGGGCTGATGTCCTGCAATTCCCACGATGAATCCGACGCTTCGCACACACAACGGTACTACGGATCTTATTACTCGCAAAACTTACATAAAGTTTATGACCAAGTAATATCTCAGGTGACAGTGAGTTTCATCTAATAACGGTATATTGAGCTTATACCTCTCCGGCTTCTTCAAGTGTTCTCGCGAATACCCAGGTCTACCGCGATCAGCAGACCACCCTATGAGGAAATCTTGCACTAGCACGGAAACGTCTTGATGGAACTATTGCGTAACAATTAATGATACTGTCACTGCGG
Source organism: Magicicada septendecula (assembly GCA_034769895.1). Lineage (NCBI taxonomy): Eukaryota > Metazoa > Arthropoda > Insecta > Hemiptera > Cicadidae > Magicicada > Magicicada septendecula. Next base: position 305,748,902 of record CM068367.1, on the reverse strand, counting down.
AAAATCTCGCACAGTGATACAGTTACACTCACTTCTTACACACGTAATACTACAATATTAATAATACCGTGTATAAATAGCTAATATCAACTGTTATGCGTCTCACGCGTTACTATCCCCGAAAAGTCTTAACAGATCCTTGCAAGCGGTAGAATCTTGTACAAGGATTGTATGTACCGTTCGCGGTAGCAGCAGTGAAGAACTGCATGTAATTTTACGCACAATGCGTTAAAACAATAATGTGTGCAGATGTACTACATACACAGTTCTGAGCTTTCCCGTTTCACTAACGACGAATAGTTTTTACAACACCTTGCAAGCGGTAGAATCTTGTACAAGGAGTGCACGTCCCGTTCGCGGTAGATGGCGTAGAAGAACTGTCGTAATTATACGCGCAATGCGTTAAAACACTACTGTGTGCAGATGTACTACACACACAGTTCTGAGCCTTCCCGTTTCACTAACGACGAATAGTCTTTACAACACCTTGCAAGCGGTAGAATCTTGTACAAGGAGTGCACGTCCCGTTCGCGGTAGATGGCGTAGAAGAACTACCTGTGTAACGACAGGCTTAAGAAAATTTCCAACCACCAGTCAGCATTCTATTGGTGGATGGAAGTCACATGGTCAGTATATAGTGACAATGCACTTTTCATGCAGTAGAATGCATTTACTTTGTAACAGCATGCATAGCGGTAATCAGACTACCCGTATCTCATGCAAAACTGCCTACATACTAATATCATACATGAACGTAAACAATAGTCCGACAGGTATAGGGATTGTAGCGATACATATGTCTAAGTTCAGTTAATGTCAACACAACGATAAATACTTCACGCACCGCCCGGGAAACGTTTACCACTCGCGCACGCGCGCACATTTCCACAAACACAGTACATGAATAACAATAAATAATAATGCACAGTTTTACTAAACTAAACCCTTATCCTTACTAATTACAATTATAACAACCAAACTTAACCATCTACCAATATAATATGAATGTCCATTGTCTGTGTAATATATGAACTTGCCCCGCCTATCATGATCCTGTGATTCGTTGCAAATGTATATATATACAAAAACTAAATGTGAAAATAAATGTATATATATATATATATAGAAAGAAAGAAAAACTATATATAAATTATAAAACAAATAAAGACACTCCTTTTTAATTGATAACTGCTAAATATATCAAAATTTGTATTTTTTAAACTCATAATTTTCTTTATATAAACTGTATACGTGTTATATAAAAAAAGAAAAACCAGTAAATGTATTAATTCACCTAATGAAAATTTATTTCTGCAAGTGTAGTCAGCTTAAAACCTGTTACCTTGCACACACATGTGTATAGAATATATGTGTATGTGTATATGTAGAGAACAAAAAATACACCAAGTTTTGTTACATAAACCAACTTCAATGGTATAATTGTTTTAATAAGCAATTAAGTACTTGTAAATATGTAATTTAAAACTTTTAATTTCTCGATGTACGGAACATTTATTAAGTCAGTAATTTAGTAATCTACTCCCCTATGATACATGGGAGTATCATATTATATATACACATACACATGGGTATATCATATATACACATTCAAAAGAATGTGTTACGAACTCACTTAAACCTGTTTACACTTAAGGTCTTCATGTGGGGCATTCTATTTTCGAATGTTGTTGAAAAGTATTAGCTCTAATAAAACATTTGTATATAGGTATTCAAGGAAAAAAATTGTCATAACTCTTGTTATTATGTACAAAATTCCACAATTATTGGTTATATAAAATGTCTTTAAACGGCTGCAATTTGTTTAAAATAATTTTTTAAAGGTTTCCCCTGGGTGATGCACAGTATTAATTTCAAGCAGCTATTACTTGAAACGGTTATAGTGTACGGAAAGTCTGTGATAGCTGCGTCAGCTGGGAGAACACAGCAAGTTAGGTAACCTCTTTTGCCTATAAACGGTTGTTTCTTAACGACTAATAATATTTTCCTTCCCTTCAGGGCATATTAGATTAAATGTTTCATCAACCCTTTGCTGTTGCTCTAGTCTTAACACACACAAAGAATTTGATTTGAGCATTATTGCAGACGCAGTGGTATAACGACATACTATCATTCAAAACGATATGCTACAGTCAAAGATAAGGAAAAATTATCAGAATGTATGCTCACATGAGAAACAGATATTTAGCCTGACTCTGAAAGAAGTTATATTGGCTATTTCGACAATAGTGAAATGATATATCATGGGCGGCTCTAGTAGAAGGCCGGAATATTAAACGTGGCAACGTTGCGTCTGAGACCTATAAGCATAGTGTAATAAAATATCTAAAGTAAGCATGTTATATTTCGATTTAATTTCATAGCATTACTAAATTCGTGTGTAGGCCTATTTATAGTTAAATCTAAATTATAGGTCTGTGCGCACTTAGTAGGCCTACTATACGTTTAAGTTGAGGAAATTAGTTAATTAGTGTTAGGCCTAATGAATTAATTGTTTTCGAGTTATTCAATTAGTATCGTATGAATAAGTTAATTAGCGTATTTATTAAATATTACAACAGTATTTTACATAATAAAATTTTAATTTGCAAAAAATAAAGAATTATAAAACTGCTGTTACCCGGCAATCAAAAATGACGCGATTCGATTATTGAAATACATAAATTAAGAGATCATCTAGTCGGCCTCAAATATCAGCTTGTTCCAGTGTGCCACGTTTAATATTCCGGCCTTCTACTAGAGCCGGCTATGGCTTTATGTATTTAAATTATAAGTAACTTCCCATGTAATCTCAACTGATGGTAGAACATTATAAAATTCTGTTCTACAATGTATCTATGTAATGAGACCAGACTGTCTACCCCACTCCACGTGCTCTACGTGGTACCAGCTTATAAAATTGATCGTTGCTCTGAATTAACAGTGTTTGTAAGTAGGGGATTGTATACCAATATTTTGTCTGTATTTTGTAGTGTTCATTTAATACTGGCAGAACAATTAAGCTTACTTATACTAAAGAATAAAACGTTACTATGCGAAGTCGGACGCACTACAAAAATGACTCGTTTCATTAAGTATTCAAGGGACTTTATTATATGTCGTCCATATTATTTAAGCTCAAATTTTAAAATTGTTAATAACATATTTTTCTATAAAAATTATATTTTTATACATTTTCAATAAAGTAAATTAATTACAAGTAACACTACTAAAGAAGAGGAAATTAAGTTCTCGAAATTTAAATGATCGTTAAGATTTCATTAAACACAAATGTTCTAGACGAGCTTCAAAATACTGTATACAATTCTTTTAAATCACGTACTTCAGTAATTTTTCCCAAACAGAACTGTGTAAATTAACTTTATACCGCGTAATCATGAATTATGGCTTGGGAATCAGAAATAATAACGACAGAATATTTAGAAACATAAGATTTTGTAAGCATGTCGGTTCGAAAAACATATGTGGAGTAAGAATCCACCAAGAGTAAACGCTGGCAACTATTAATTTTATCACATGACGTTTGATAGGAGCAAGTAACACTTCTTACCTCACTAAAGCAAGAAGAGCTTATAAAATAAACACTGAACGAACAATTGCTGTTATTGGTGACGAAAAGTTTTATTAATTTCAAAACACTAATTTTTCTATTTTATCTGGCACAATTTCTAACTATTGATTAACCAGTAGTTTAGTATTTATTTTTATGGTAGTAATAACTATTAGTGTACATACTAGTATTTTATTAACGGCAGTATCGTTTAGTAGGCCTAATGCCATGAGTATACACGTTGTTTTGATTTTAAAGAGCTATGAGTTTTAGATTCCCATGAGGACTGCTAGAAGAAAATACTTCTTTTGAACTTTCATAATACTGTACACCACGTTGTGCCAAAACCAGTGGCGGCTCGTGACTTAAGAGGCTGGAGGGCGCGACCTTTAATAACGCACAATATAGGCTGGAGGCTGAAGCTGGAGGGCGCGATCAATATAGAATTTAACGCACAATAGAAATGTCGCCAATATTTGATCACATAATTCATTAATAAAATAAGAATAGTAACACATGCAGCATGCAACGATTATTTAAACATTTGATCTCACCTCAAATATTGTCAGCTGTTGTGGAGAGCCAGCAGTTTTATTAATAAACATAACCACAAATTGTCCACAAAAATGTCTATGCTGTTTCCACAAAACAAGTAATATACTATATTTACATTATATTATTTCTATGATACCTACACTTTAAACAGACCCTTTATTTATATACAAAGTCCATTCGCCTTTCCTTTAAATTAACAAAATTTTCTAGCATCAGAGTCCTTAATTTTTTTAACAAGTTCCTTGTTGATGGATAACATCGCAAGGGCACTCAGTTTATCGTTTTTCATTGTACTTCTCAAGAAAGTCTTTAGTCTTTTCAGAGTCGAAAAGCAGCTCTCAGGTTCGGTACTTGTCAAGGGGTAGTTATGATAATTTTCGGAAGTTTTGTCACTTCTTTGAAAACTGACGTAAGTTCTTTTCTTCTATAAAGTTAAGAAGTTTTATTGCGCCTTAAATAATAAAATCATGCCGTCTGTATAGGCTAATAGTTCCAATTCACTCCGAAGTTTGTTTTCTTGTAAGAAAGGGTAATGTTGAATCACTCGTTTGATTTTTCTTCCGGAACGTTTGTAGAAAAAAGTGGAAATAAGTCACTTGGTTCCTCAGGGAACTCCTAATTTATTTGTGTTTCTATTTCATTTATTTTCTCCCTCTCTGCATCTCATTTTCGAAAATTCCGATGTCACTTTGCCACATTACACTGTCTTTGTTCCTACTCTGTAGTTGTTGGTACAGTATGTCCAGATGGGATAGAATTCTATGGAAAAAAGGTTACCCAGAACTTTAGGAAATTTTGGTCCTAAAGAGCCCTTCTGTGAGCACTTGCCTCATTAACTGTGAGTCTGTTTGTACACTTTTCTTCAAGAACTTCGAAACATTCCTCCAACTTATATCGGTTTTCGTACACAACGTTGACTGTACGAATGTTGTAATTTCATCTTGTTATAGAAACTCTGGGTAACCTGGCTTGGACTACTTCCTTCAAAACGTCCGTTCGTAGAGATGAGTGTGAAAAAATGCTGGAATGGCAGACAGATTTGAGAAAAAACTCTAACTTTGTTGTTTACACTTGTTGCTTTTTCTGATAGCAAATTAAGTTCATGAGCGTGTAACGACCAAGAATAAAAATTTTTGAAATTATGATCGAAAATACGTTACAAGCAGCCAAGACACCCCAACACGAGCCAGAAGCAATAAATAAGGAAACAATTTAACGAAGTGTCAACTGAACGTTGCTAGGGACAATACGAATACGCTTCACATAACTTTACAATGGGAAATAAGGTTGGCCTGTGACAGACTCGACTCAACCGAGATTTACAGCCCACAACAAGCAGGACAAAAAGGAAACTGCGACAGTAGCACTTTACGGAGAAATTGTAACGAGCACACACTGCAAGGTTAATTTGAAGTGTGCCAGCAGTAAAAAAAAGGGTGTAGTTGCACAATGGTATTTACCCGGTATGAGAACTGACAACGATATCTAAAGAATGGAATCGAACATGTGCACAGCGGGAGAACATCTTACTGGCGACAACTGATATTTACGACAGGGAGAAGGAGTGCCGTCTTGGAAACGACGACACGCTGCGTCCGGATAGCTAACGGAAAAGGGTCATGGATAGTGAGACAATAACAAAATACGACACATTGTTCGCGTGAGAACAGCAGCAGGGTTCCGGAGTACACTTAGACAAAGACTTGATCGACAGCCGAAGAATTGCTCTTGTTCCAGGAAAAGGGTACGGAGGCCTTCGACGCGAACTTGAGGGGAGACAAGATACCCAACCACAATCCAGCATCTACCCAGAGCACAGGTGGAGAGGACCGTCGTCATCATAGCAACGCGAACGACGAATGAGAAGTGGAGAACCATAGTCTTGCATAAGGGTAGGAGTTCACCTGACCTATCATGTTTGACCAGAGGCGTGTTTTCCAGGAGATTGCATTGTGGTAAACGATGCTTAATAAAAACTGTTTACAGAGCACGCGGGAGGACAGTCTTTCATAAGATTTTCAATCATGTACTTTGAACAGTCTTCACGGAACTTAAATCTTAAATTTTCTAAGTCTTAATACAGTTCGGTTAACATACGTACAGCAGTTGGACTTTGAAACTTTGCTACGCAGTATTTTAATCAGTTGACTTAAACATTTCGATATTGGCGAGTTATCCGGTAATAGTGTATCTACAGTGACTAAATCATGCAATATACGCCAGTGATTCATAACTCTCAAGTACTTTATCTTACTCAGTTACCGCTTATTAAGAACTAAACTAACCAATCGCAGTTTCGTCAATAACAGACTCGCAGAACTATTGTTAATGCTTTACCGGACAACGAAATCGTAGCGTTGTACAGTGCGAAGCGATACAATACCAATTGGAACAAATACACCACGTTATCAAAGACACGATACATTAATGTACACAAGAAGTTCAATAATAGACAGTCAGATATATACACCCTAGTTAACGATGAACTTACTCACACAACACATGATTTCATAGACTCTGACAGTAACGGTCGACATCAACAGAAAATACACACAGCGCGAGTGAATCTGTTCCGCGTGTGTTGAGTGTTAGTGACATCACGGCTACGCAACTTCGTACATTTGGACCACCAGCGGGAAGGAGTTACGCCGATGGAAATATCGGATAAATCACTTTACAAGTAATCTTTATGTTATTCTTGTCATAAGAACTCTACTGTCCTGTCTCTTTTCAAGAAAACACCCTTGAGTATTTAAATTAAATATGATAAATATAAATAACGCTTTTCTGTAAGATGTTTTATATCATTAACCTCTTTTAGAGTCCAAAAACAATCACCATTTTTTCTGGGAGACAATAAAATACATGGAAAACAGAATATTATTCGTGAAGCAATTAAAAAAAAACACAAACTCAAAACCTAAACACTAAACTAATGCCCGCACTGAATTAACCACGCCAGAGAAACTTATAAACTCTAAACAGAACAAATCTCATATTATTATCAATAGTCTGCGATTAGTTGTACTTAGTGAATTAGGCGACTTTCTGCTAATCGTGGCGCGGGAGCCGGCACGCCGAGCGACAGTGTAAACGCCGCCTATAAGCTTACAATTTCGTTCAACTTTGGATAGAGTAGGGTAACTGAGAAATGGGCGCGATTGTCAGACCGCCGTAATGCATGCTGTTACGAAAACATTTCTGCTATTACCTTACATAAAAACATTTTCTTGTCCGAAGCGTTAAAGAAATATGTAATGACTTTCCACAAATAGTGATAATGGGTTGTTTAATGATATGATTTAATCTGGGAGGCGCGCGCCTTAGCGCCCTATGAACGAGCCACCCCTGGCCAAAACTATAATATTTTTACAGGTAAGACTTCAGTTTTCTCTTTATGCAATTATTATACTAAAGCTATTGTTATTTAAGTCCTGAAACAGAGACTATTTTATAATTAGGAGTTTTTCTATTATAATACTTGCAACTAATATTTACCTGGCAACCACAAATGTTCAAACCATTTAGTTAAATATATATATATATATATATATATGTTAAGTTTATCAACTAAAAATTGTTATTGTCTTGGATAAAAACAGGATTTGTTCTTAAAACCAAGGTTATTGGAATTATAATACACAGTTTGGAAACACAGAATTTCTAAATACTGAGGAACGGAAAAAATCCCAATTACTCAAGACATTGCTCAAGTATCAAGAAAAAATCCGACATATTTTCTTCAACCGTTTTAATATTAAGAAGACTTCGAGTTTCGTTTACAAGTGGAGAAGTAACTTTTATTTTACTGATTTTACAATCAAGGTGTATGTTAATTTCCATACTCTAGTGTTCTTTCATTTTTTTCTCTAAATTGCAGTGTGTACCAAGCAAAAAAAGAAAGCAAACTTTAAAATTAAACTACAAAAGAGGAATCCTCCTATGTCTTTTTATTATTATTTTCCCTCTCCAAAAATGCAAACTCTTCAATGTGTTTCCCATAAAATGTCAGCTTATACACCAGAGTGAACGTATGGGGAAGAGTTTCAGAGTAACTTTAAATTTATATTGGGTGCCGTTCTTCTTTTCTGGGCTAGAAAAAGCCATTTGCGACTCCATAAAATTCTTAGAAAAAATGTTAAACCTAATTATTTCTCTAATTAATAAGTTATGATGAAAATTAAGATTCGTGAATTAGTACTTTAGAAGGTTAACCGATTATACTAACATCTATAAAAAATACAGTCTGTCCTATAAAATAAATGCAATTAAATTTTAGAAACTTGGTTTACAAACAATAGTGACATAAATTTTGAAACTATAATATTTGTTAAATAAACCAAACAAACGAAATGGCACATGGTAGAACAGACAATATAGAAATGGAAACAAAAATTACGAACACAAAAAATGTACAGCAAGCAATAAATAGGATACTTACAAGCAACCATCATCGAGGTAACGATGGCTATCAGGACTCAGCATAGGAGCGCAAAGCTCAACAAGATAGAACAACTTTACGGACAACTGTATCTTCGTAGCCTCAAGTCCTTGATTTATAGCTCCTGGAGACTATAACCAACATGGCCTACTGATCGAAGGGATGTATTAAATCTAATAGACCTCTATGTTACTGAAGTATTAGCATCAGGTAAACTAAACTTACATCCAACTTTGATCTTTTACTGGACTACTCACGAATGATTGTCACTGTTTCCTGAGAAGTAGTAAATTTAAGTACATATACAACAAACTTGATTAAAAATTGGGAAATTTTCATAGTCGAAATTGAAGACTCTCTGATCAGACCATGTGGTACGAAACTTAACATACTTAATTAGAAACTATTTAAGTCTTATCTCGCAGTAGTTACAAACAGAAGAATGTAAAGTCACTTGTATTCAGAGACATCTTTACTTAACAACATAATAATGCAGATTATTTCCCGCTGTACCACAGAGAATCGTATTAGGCTTAGTGACGTTTTCAGTCTGCGCAGTTACTAACCAAACATCGTTAACAACATTTGTATTTTACATTCCTATTCTTATTGTGAACTAACTGCAGAATAAACAAACGATCTAACTGACAAACTCGTGGACACCACACGAAGTCAATCGATTGAAGAGGATTACTTCAGTTTCACTTCTTATTCTGTTTTAACACAAATTAGTAAGTGAAATTACTCAGTTATCGGAAGACGTACAATAGCCATACGTGTAGCAGAATAAGAAGGGAGAGAAGACTAGAACTCGTTAAATTCATACACATACATAAAACTTTGAAATACAAGATTCACGGTGCTGAAATACTTAGGTGCGTGGCGTATTTCAAACGCAGTACTCAATTGGGCCCCCCGCTTGGGTTTCTATTAGCATTAGATGATTCAGTAGACTTAAAGTTACTTCTGTTCAGTGAAAAAAATAATTCTTTAATATTCAACGAAAATAAAAATTTTAATAGGCTGTTTAACATTTGCGATTACGTCGTAAGTTTAAGGGAGAAATATGTATTCCACTGCCTCTCCATTCCGACTTTTTAAAGTAAATTCTGTTTATTAACTTCAATATCTATTATTCACATAAACTTTAGAGTTTTGCGGAATTTTAAACTTAGCAAATATAAACACATGACCTGCTTCGTCTGATTAATTGTAAGTTTGTAGTTATGTAACACGTTAACATCCCTTACGCTAATTCACAATTTAATTCTTTTGTTTGATAAGTAACAGAACTACATAACAGTTTTCCGAACTCTGTTATATCATCACCTTACGATTATAATTTGGTATTTACCCTATCATTAAGAAATGAATTTTTGCATACAGGCTAAATATACTAGAATATTTTAAAACTGGAATCATGAAATCAAGAATATAAGGAACATACATTTCATGAGTGTGCAGAATAACCTCATTGAGTGACTGTAGCTACTTTTCTAAAGTCGAGTAACAGAAGAATAATAATGTACACAAATGGGGTACAATGGTATGTGTACGTTTGTATTTTTCAAATGTGTTAAATTTAACATAAAAACTACATTATGTTAATATGAAGTGTTCTGTGAGGTGCATTAAACCTATCACATGGGTCTCACGGTTTTCACTTTAAATTCTCAATAAATTTTACAGTATAATCACAAAATGTAAACGTGGTCAATGGAAAACCAGTTTTTTGACAGAGACAGAGTGTATACTTTGCCTTCATTTCTCGTAAAATTTTTCCCTTCAGGCAACAAACATTTTGAATATTCTCAAATTTGAATAACAAACTAACTACTACTTTTCTTTTTCAAGGTTCGTAGTAGATTATGCAAGGCGACGACTAAACCAAGAATTAAAGAGATAGCTTACCTCTTCTACAAAAAAAAAAAAATGTAAATCCGATTTTGTTACGGTCAGCGTAGTGCCGTAGAGTCTTATAGATATTCTGAAGCGAAACTAAGGGAAAAAATGTTTAACATATAAAATATACCTCTAAATTAAAGATATGTACAGATAATAAGGGTTCTGCTATTTTATTTGTCGTTAGAGTTTTAGGTAAAACATTGTCGTTACAATTTGGGTTCACTGTTTTATACAATCTGGACTAATACAGTCGATTCTGCACAATGATCTTCTTGAAGTTTTGAAATATTCATATTGTTGCAAAAATATGAAATGGACTTAGACACGAACGCTCGTGCAATAACAGTGTCTTTGCAAGGAAGGGATTCACATAGTATGGAGTCTAAACTTGAGCCCATTTTGCTTTTACACATTTTCAAAAATCGATCGATCGAGTAGGCTAAAGTAAGCTCTCGACAATAGTACCTAACAGTGGTTACCCGGCGATCATGGAAGGGCTAGAAGATTATTATAGTGTGACAAAAACTATAATAACATTGATGAAAAGAAAACGAATGGGATAGAGACTGATGAAATTGTGCTAAAGGGTTGACTCAAATTCTATTTACTTCGTATATTAATGAAACCTGTAGAAGATGCATATTTTATGAATATTCTGAAATTCCTCTGGATGAAAAAACTTACCTGTCTTTGTTGCTATTTAGTGGTAAAGTGATACTAATAGAAGAAATGGAAGAAATCCACTTCGTGCAATGCTGCACCAAAAGGATCGGCAATATAAAATTTACATTTTCCTGCATAAAACAGAAAGTTGCGGATTTTCAACGCAAGTGCCGTGGCAGATTAAAGTTATTTGGACCCAATCGACCAAAGAGCAAATTTCTTTAACTTATATACTTGGGTTGTAACACGATCTATGACTACAGAACAGTACGGATTAAAATATGTGACTTTTGAACAAAATAGAAGTCCAAAACTTATGTGATAAATTCAACAGCATCTTGGGTAGTAAAACACAGAAGATACACAAACTAGTTTTGCAAAGTCGTGATTTCACCAGTACGTATATATGGCAGCAAAAGACGGTAAAAAGTTTCATACGAAGATATTTGATAATGTATGAAAACGTGTAACATGACTTAAATGCGTATGCAATAAGTGAAAAAATTGAAGAGGGCAAAGGAAATTGGACACGATGTCGATAATGAAGTTCTAGTCAATTAATAAATAGGTTATGATAAAAGTAGAATTCTAACGTGAAATAAAGGGAACTCGGTGACTAAATAGTCCAAATAGTGACTAAAATTTTTAATACTATTAAAATGGGGATACAGATATTCCAGTATTATAATCAGTAATAAACATTATACTGAGACACCGACAAAAATAATATAGCTTAAACAAAACACTCTTCTTCCTCTTCCATTCTCAATCCGAAGATTGGTGGGCGGTCATATTCTGAAGTCATGAAAATTTACGCTTGATCGCCTTCTGCTTGAAACAATTGTATCCTTTCAACCCTACATTAAAAATTGAATCTAAGTATGTTCCTTGGTCTTCCCTAGAAAATTTTCCACTCTAGAATTGAATTATGCCATGTATAGTGATTTAACCATTGTCCTTTCCACCTGACGATGTTTTCCCCTGACCTTCGTCTCTTTTATCAGTTTCCATACCTCAACACTGCGTACATGCGTCATTCGTGAGGTCCCTGGCGTCCTACTCTAACACTGTGTCTGAAAGGCCTCTATTAGTTCCTTGTCCATTTTTCTATTGTCCATGTTTCAGATCCATACAGAACCACATTTCTTGTAAAACACTGTTTGAGAGACTTTTCGTGGTACCGATATCAGTGCCCCTGAGGTTATCATTCTTTTATTTTTCTGTAGACCTCTTTTACTAAATGTATTGTCGATTGAATGTCAACAATAGATCGTCCAGCCATTAACATTGTGCTACCCAGATACTATGAAAATCATGACCTGCCTCAACTTTACCCATCCAATCAGATATCAATGACTGCTGTGGGCCTTCCCATAAGCATTAATGTCGATGCATTAACTTACATCTGAATGCACAAAAGCGTTACTATATATTTTAGCGATGTGGAATAACAGATAAAAATGCAAATATATATCTTAGCTACAATTTACTCATAGATACTAAAACGCAATGCTGTCTAGGGAAAGAACTTATTCTCGTGGCGGACATATCAGGTTAACTTGCACGCACTTCTCGGCCATAGTAAAAGTAGAATCATAGAGGTGAAAAAAGAAGTCTCAACTCAAATTACGCCATACTTATAAGCGGTGATTCTTCTTTGGTAATATTTGTAATATAAATGGTATACACGTGCAAACCACACCACGTGCAAACAAAGGTACAGCGGTTAAGATAGTGTGTTCAAACGTGACACAAATTATCCCTGGCAGTTATGCACAATAAATGATTATATATAATGGTGCAACCCGCGTCCATCATACACAAAGTACTGCAGACCCTTTAAACCGATTTTGGAAAAAGATACAGAAATGGTAAAAAGGGAAATTCAGAACTTTTTTTAACCAAATAATGGAAATCCAGCCAACAAATTATGATTCTCTATAGCCTACTACAAAATAATCATTAAAAATGAATTAAAGATGACGATGACTGATGGAAAGACAGTTTGAGTCATTAATTATGCATATACAGGAACGTGTTGTATTTTTGGATCGACTCCAAAGACGAATTAGCTTCGCGAATTTTGGAATCTTTCACTGAATGTCACTTACATCCCACTTTTGAGCAATTCTCAGCCTTCATTGTTTTCCTTAATTCAAATTTCGTTTCTATAGGATTATGATCAGTTTCAATATCCTATAACGGACAGCTTTTGCGCTATCTAATTTCATCTAATTTGGTTTCTGTATTTCCTTCTAACAAGTAGGCCTACATAGTAAATTTGGTATATATCCCCTAGCGTCTCCTATTTGTACGTTCTTCTGGAATTATTATTAAATAGCGTACTATCGACAATCATGTCTTTTCCCTTTCAAAACTTAATATGCTTCTCTTCTCTTTCATTCCTGCTTCCAAATGTAAATTTACCGACTACATCATGCACTTCTTCCTCTCCTACCATAGAGTTCCAATACGCCATAATTGCTACATAAACATGATCAAAGAAAGACTTAAAATAATTTGACTTACATTACAGTAATACAGGAAATTTAAACACGGAAAGCACAACATTATGTAAAGCATTATTCATAACAGTAAGCCAAATGTGTACTTTATCACCCACACCTTTCAATAGTTATAGTAATCAAATGATAATAGAATTATCCACTAAAGACAAAGAAGGACCACAATTAATGAAGGCTACTTATTGAACATACTGGTATTTGCTAATGATCTGGTGATCTGGTACGGACTGAAGAAGTCATCCAAAAGCAGATTTTCTGATTGGATAAAGTAGTAATAGAGTATGGAGGAAGAATATTAGAAGAGCCAGCAAAGTCAATAGCTCACTGGAGTAAAAAGCGGTTCAAGCAAAAATAATTCTATTAAATAAAACTCCTGAAACAAGTTTCTGACTTTCAGTATCATGGCTGCGATATCACATATGAACTCGAAAGATATCGCGTTAAGAAAATTAATAAGTACCAAGCATGTGAAGTACTAGCGAAGACGTTTAGAAACAGAGATAGATGAGACCACATCGCTTGTAAGAATACTTCTGTTTTCTCTGTATTGTTACCTCCAGACATGTGTACAACAGTGAAACATCTATACCTACAAAGTTAAAGGAATAAGAACTACGAACATCGGATACGAAGTTCCTTAGAAGAATTAAAGAATATACGAAGCCTGATAGGATGAAAAATGATCGAGTTGAACTTAGAGCCACTAGAAGAGAAATAGCTGAGATATAAGACAAACTGGAAAGAACAACTAGCTAGAATGGATGAGAACAACATACTGAGAATGTTGCGTCGATATAAAAAAAATCTTTGTTGCGTCGACGAAGTGTGGGACACCAAGTGAAACACTGATGAAGCGGAGCAAGTTTGATAACGTAAACCGGTAAAAGGACACAACGACAGCGACGATTATTTACAACAGAATGCGCCGAACACCCAATATAAATATTAACAAATAAAAGTGTTTGTATACACCCTCAAGCTCACACTTGCATAAACACTAAAAGTCGCCATAAAACAACTTCATTAATTAACCGTCCTGTCGTCTATTTTGACACAGACCACAGTCATGGTCATCAGTAACCTTGACGCCATAGCGACTTCTAAAAATTACTTTAGTAACTTCGGTAATATTCTGTGCAATTTATTGCACATAGCAAATCACACTATTTGTTTATTGCCCCATGTTCCATTAAATAATCAATGACACGTTCGTTGTTATAAATTGTTCTATTTAGTTTTCTGCATCTCTATAATATATATGAATTTCAAAGACACAACAATTTTGTACATTTATATTCCTTAGACTCAATCAGTTTTACCCACCTGTATTCCTCCCACCTCTGTTGATAAACGTAGACACACACGCACACTCAAAGTAAAGAATATATCGCCTATTTACTGTTTGGGTATATTTTACGACCAATCGGGTGTTTCATTTCTTAAATAAACTTGGAAAGAACGTGCGGTCATATAATTTGTATAGCTGTCAGCTACAGAACCCTATATCACAGATGTTTACCAAGTACAAATACACAGAGACGGTATAAATTCAAGAAAGAGTTAATTTATTTTTTCCCCTTACAGTGTTTACAGTTCAATTTGTATCGTGCTACGCTGCTACAGCCGTATCATAAACAGAAATAGAAAGTGTAAATAGTGACAAGAATCTTTACAAAACTTAAGGCATTGTCTTTGTATTATAAATAAAACATTGTTGTTATAGACGTTGTTTGTATAAAATGTTTCACTGACTGAATCTTGCACACGTATGAGCTTCAAGACTGTGATGTTACTATAATGTGAATTTTTTCATGACTGTTTCACTGCTCTTGTGCAAAACAATTAAAAACGTCCGTAACATTAAATGTGCCGAGTCATAAGTACGTTACAGATGCTTATAGTCATCGACAAAATATAAGAAAATAAATTAATTTCCATTAAATGGATGCAATCTAAATTTTAAGCAAGCCCGTAAAACGATTTAAAATTGACCACTTTTCACACCAATCAAATAGGGATTCATGTATCTGGAATTATTTCAGTATCGAGTAACTGTTTTAAACGTTTTTCTCTTACACCCCAATTGCGTCAGGCACTGAAACGGTCGTCGTATTAAATTTAGTTAAAGTCTTACATAATTAATTGCTTTCGTAGTATGCCGTTTCATGAACTTTGTGCAGTTACATTAAGAATTAGCCAGCCATTTTGTTTTATAGGCAAATATATTTCTGACTACTAAATTACAAGGTTGTAGAAAGCAGTTGAAAGCCAATTCAGTTAAGAGTTTAACGAAGATCGTAAGTAAATAGTAAATAATAAATAATATAATTAAATTAAAATATTTTATAATCATTGCATTTAAATTCATTTAGAATCATCACATTTTCTGCGATGTTTTTAATTAATGTAAAAATTTTAATTACATTTTCTCAGAATGAAATTCTCTACGCACAATTTCAGAAAGTTTACTTTTTTTTGTAACTCAACGAAGATATTGTACGCCAAAACTAAAAAAATCATGTTTTTCGACTCCATGTGTTTGCGCTTTTCAGCAATTTTCTTATAATCTAATAGAGACGCTTCTCTGTAACACTTTTATAAATATAGTACAGATCAATCAATATGTAGAACGACTGATTTTGTTCTGTACTATTGTTGCCTTAATTTACCTTTGGAACAAAAAGATGGGTGAAACTCTTACCTGGCTGTATTGGTTAAAGTTTACCAAACCTTCATTTATACGACATGGGGTTTATTGTTTATACCTCTAAAAAACTCTCCCGAAAAATTCTCTTTCCTCCCGGAACAGGCTACATATATGTTGCCGTGTTTTTACTAATATGTAGTCTTCAACGTTTGTTATAAAAATCAAATTATTTCATAATATGTTTAAAGATTCTTCATATTTATTAGTTTAAATGATTCCATAAATTACTACATTTGGAAGAGAATCTCTACCAGTCTAGCAAAAGGCCATTTATATAAAAATGTATGGGAAAGCATATGATGAACGGCGATAATAATATAAATTATAATTTGATATTCTTATAATTACGTATAATATAATTTTCTATTAATTACGAATGACTTTGTATACGATTAAATGGTACAGTTAAAAAGTAATTACAAATTGTCCTTATAATTAGATATATTCAAGCGTCTGATTTGAAAACGCTTTACACCATTGTATATTTGTTGTTGTTGTTGTTGTTGTTGTTGTTGTTGTTGTTGTTCTTCTTCTTCTTCTTCTTCTTCTTCTTCTTCTTCTTCTTCTTCTTCTTCTTCTTCTTCTTCACTACATGGCTTGGGATATATCCCGTTCCGATTCCACAGAGTCTCTGACCATTTTCTCCAGGGTCTTCCACGATCTCTCGTCCCCACTGGCCTATACCCAAACGCTTGTCATATTCTCTGCCTGTATTCCTTTATTCTCTCTAGAACCGACTGTAACTTTATGGTCTTTCTTTATGTCGTCGTTTTGTAGATGATCTCTCAATCTACATCCCTTGATCGCTCTTAAAAATTTCATTTCCGAGGTCTGTTTTTTTTAAATATCTTTTTGCAGGAGAGTCCATGTTTCGGATCCATACATTAAAATCGGGATTGTGTATTTATAAATCTTTTAACTTGCAGTTTTTTAGCTTGCAATTACAATTGTTTTTCTGTGTTTTAAATAAAACAGTTAAATTAGTTTCATTAGCATTTTTTAGATTTAACATTTTAGGTCATCTTAAAACATTTTACGTGTCTGTATACATAGGCCTAATTGTAGACAAAAAGAACAACCCTTACATTCAAACCAGAGTAAAGTGGTATAAAAATCTTGTCGTTCGTTACGCTCAGTAGCGCGCTGTAGGCTACAATTAGAAGTAAATATAGTTTCGATCGAGTACAGCTTTTACATATGTCTTCTTGTAAAACGAAAAACACACATTTTAGTTTTAATTAAATCACTCCGTCAGATCTACCTTTTGTTCTCTGGCTTTAAACGAATATAACTGTTAGCAATTCATAACATAGTTATGCTTTAAATTATACACGTACGCATATACAGACCAGTCGTACATTCATACACAAGGGTGAATACCACCACATCACGACAATGGTGGAAAACAATAATATCGTTTTGGTTATTAAAAAGTTTGTATGTTCCATTATGAAAAATGTTTCTATTATATTCTCCAATAACGTATATGCTACTGAAATTATTAAATACAACCAATCAAGCATATTGGAAAACAGATTAACACAGTTTATGAGACTTTACAAAACGCAAACGCTTGAATCTAGGGACAACTTTTCATTTTCTAAAAATAATTATTTTCTGTATACTGATCAATAAATACTCTTGTTAATAACATAAAGGTATTTGAAGATGTAGACCTTAACACACTTTTGTTTAATGGAGCAAAGCATAGTGGTAAGCTAACTTTATGGGTGTTTGATAATTTCTTAAACAATGAAGAAAAAAAGCATAAATATCACAAGGTAATGAATATGTAAAGTTACTTAAAGATTCATATTTTTTAAATTTATGTGTAGCATAATTCAAAAATTAGAAAGGATAATCCAATAAGTGTATTAAAAGTGATGAAACTTGACAGTGTGCTCACAAACTTTCAAAGCAACCGGCAATGTGAGGAAACTGATTAATCGGCCTTGACGTACTTCAGGTATAGCTTGTTCTTCAATAAGAACGGCATTATCTCAATAATTTTATAAGTTAATGTTTATTTGTAAAAATTGATTAAAACTTTATACAGTGTCAGACATTCTTAAATAATATATTTCTTGAATTCATTATAGGTTAATACATCAGTTTGTTTACTTATTAGTATTAGCAGTCCTTGAGTTTTATAAAACAAATTAGGTAGCTTATAATTTCCCCAAAATTACCTAAATTACGTTTTGTGGAATAATGTAGATTTATAACAAGGAACTCATCTAATTGCAGACTTACCCAGGAAAATGCTGTGATATTTCACCTAGGCAGGGATCTCATTCATCCCCTTGCAATCAGAAAATAATTTTCTCAAAGCCCGTGTAAGATTTCTGTCCGCACCGGGTTCGAATTCGAGCTGCCTAATGTAGTGAACCGACAATATACACTACATACCCTATTCTTACCTACGTTTAGTGTTTGTGTGTGTGTTTGCGAGCGCTAAACAAGGAACCCACAACAGATTATTTACAACACCGCAGAGACACACCTGTTGCTCTGCTTTGTCTAGAGTCCACGGGCCCACTAATCTCTTCTGAAATTTACATTTTCTCTGCCCTTTCACCTTTATCAGTTTGATAATATTATGTACAATACATAACAGGATAAAATTTGTTTCACATGTACATTCTTTTGAATGAGATAGGCCTATTATTGCTTCTTCTTACACTACAGAAAAAAAGAAAAGAAGGTTCTGAGTACGTTTTGTTGAAAAATTTATTTTAAAAAATTATGCCAATTATTTCAGATATTGTAACCAACACGAACAGGTTTAATATATTAACCTTGTTATTCTATATTGTTGCCTTGAGAAGAAACAAACTTAAATATCATTGCTCCTTCAAATAATTTTATTTTTACTTTATGTTCATTTGGAAGGAAGTAATGTCAGGTAAGTGCGGTCTCACATACATTTATGGTCTTGCGTAATTTCATAAAATGATTATTTTGTTACTGCTAAACATAATCTGAAATATTTTCAGAATAGTGTGTCCTCGTTGAGATAACCTCATATTTTAGTGAGATGTTTGCCTGCGCAACAGTCAGATTCATGATGAGGGTATGAATGTTATACAAAAACAACATAACCTGAATGCCACGATGGTTTATATTTTGCTCAAAACTACAAACAGAAAACCTCTTCAGGTCTTGGAAGTTAGAGGCAAGTGAGCGAACTACGGGCCGTGTTATTCAGTTTTACAGGATCATCTATTATACAAAACAACTAAGCGGGGCTGTGTCATTCAGTGTATGCACGGTAGTACCTTAGGGGAATAACAGTACTGTTGAAAGGTAGACTACTTGAAATACAGTCAATTTATAAATACAGCTTTCAGAGCTCTATTCGTAGTAATGCATGTACTTACTCTGTAGTAAAGTATATGGAATATTCCGTATCGTTTCCGTATTCTATACACGGAGAAGAATACATTTCTGAAGATGGCGGTCAGTTTTTTTATAGGGAAATCTCATATGTTCTCTATATAATTGATAGTAACTTTCTGTTAATTCTTATAAAATATAAAACAGATACAATTTATTATTAACAATACATATTTATTTTTATTATAAGTGAGTTAACGAAACGTTTTTAGACTGCAAGAAAAACGCAAAACTACAGTAATGGTGACGACTCAAGAAGCTTGTATAGTTATTGAAATTGGACTTGCATTAGTCCTAGGGTACTTCCGCTTTTAGTTTTATTATAAAAAGGTTTTAAATCTGTTTTCTGCGATCATTTATCACAAAGTGTTTAGTTAGGTGATTCGTTAGGTGATAATTTTTGCTTGTATTCACAAACCATTATATATGAATTTCTAAAGAATTATTTAATGAGACCATGCGACATGTGTGCGTACATTAGGTCTTTACAGCGTACTGGCGTTTCCAGACACAGTCTGTGCATCAACACTGTTATTAAACTAACTTTGAAAATGAAGAGAACAGCTGTCGCCGCGGCGTGACATTCAATAATTAATTTTCCTGGAGCAACAAAGAGTGGGTTTGTTGCCCTCCCAAAACCACTAATGATATTGTACTTTCATCTACATAATGTCAATATGTTTGACAGCAGTAAGAAGAATTTAGAGTACACCGTTTATACAAGCAACTCTGTAAAATTACGAACAAGTTATATAAGAACATTGAACACTAAAGCGTTAACAGCTTAGTCCTACCATTCCCGCCACCAAAATGTGTTACATGTCTTGTGGTCATTTGACAGTACTCACTTCTGAGTGTCAGACCGAAGGTTAAAAACTAGAAGACTACAAACTAGATAGTAACGTCAGTCCTAAATTTTATATCGGACAGACAGGGAAGGATTTCAACACACGTCATATTCAAAACATCAAAGACATTATAAACATGCATCTAAACTACAGTTTTGCCACTTGTATACAAAGCACACAACATAGGTACACAGCCATCAACAAAAGTGTACAACCACTACACAAGAGCAAGAGGAATGGAATAAACACAACAGAACAATTCAAAATATTCAAAGTTTACATAAGCCAATCTCATATAATTTTCCACAATGAAAAACATTTCCAATCAAACACATTATTTGAACTTAAAATAAATATTATTATACTTACTAAATTAGCAGTCCTTATTGCTTAATTTAACTATAGTCTAAACGACTGTATTAGACTACAGAAAGTTGTAAATTGAAAGAGTAAAGTCACAAATTTAAATTAAAAAAAATTAAGCTGGTTCTACCTTAGGTCACACATCGCGTTACACTAAATATATAGTTTACTAATTCGCAACTGAAATACTTAGAAGATATTCAGAAGATTACTTGGAATACTATTAATTCTAACTCACTCTTGTAAACGTAGGCCTACATAGTTTCTGTTCAAAACGTTAATAATATTACTTATGGCGGAATACAATTTTCTAATATTTCAGCGAAATAACTCACCACATCTTGTGTAATTTTATACTCGAACGTAATTCTTCTCATAACGTACGCTATTTTCTATGTCCGTTAAAATTCCATTGCTCATTGTTATATAGCAACCGGGGAAGCTTCATACATACATTAAACACTTTCAAGTTTATCCTAACTTTTTGTACAAGTATCGGTACGAAAAAGTTTGTTTTAATTAAAGTAAACTTCTGTCATTTTACTTTGGGTCTGTACAAATACGCCTTATATTACCTGTTACACAAAAAGGAAAATGTCAGTTAATAAAATTGGTGTAGAAATATTACAAATATTTTTCCATGAAGAAAGTAAAAGAGTTTGTATCTTTTACAAGTTGTTTTACAATAAATAACTCTCAATCCATTGCAGAAGAATGTCATTAATCTGAAAGAGCTAAAATGTTGATGTACTTATATTAATTTTGTTGAACAGAAATATTGCTCGTCTTTAATAAAAAGAGTAAAATATATTTAAAGCTACATTATTATCAAATGTTTCTTCCTGGTATCGTTTTTTTTCTTTTTTACGCAATATATATTAAATAATTTAATTATTTCTGTGTTTTAATCGGCCAATCACCTGTAGAAAATTTTCAGTTTTTAATTATATTTTTAAAGTCAACATGAAATTAAAAATTCATAATTTCATCATCATCCCCACAACACGGCATAGGCAAGGTGCTGACTTCCGCCATCAAAGTTCCTCCAGCCACCTCTTTCTGGGTGTACCCACACACCTGTGTCATACAGGTTTGTATTTCCAGATTTTGGTGGCCAGTCTGGAATCTGACGTTCTTTCTAAGTATTCTTCCTATCCTTGTTTGCAATCTTTTAATTTTTTATTCAAACTAAAAATTTGTAACTCTTCTCTTATAGCCTCATTCTTAATACAGTCAAATTTAGAACACATTTTAACTCTTCTTAAGAACGCCATTTCCGAAGCCTGTACTTTACTGTCTTCTTTCCTTTGTTGGTGTACATAATTCACCCATAGGACAGTACAGTGAGTGCCATTACTTTGTAGATCTTTAATTTTGTATGAAGAGGTACATTGTTTTTAAACATACGGCTGATTGGAGTTTACCCAGCTCTACATCAATATCACAATTATAATGATAGCCAGTGTCATGTCCCAAATAATTTAAATTACTCGCCTGTTCTAGAATTCGGTCAATAAATAATCATTATTTTTGTCCGCATTGGTTCCTTGCCTCTAAATGCTACTACCTTTTGTTTTTATAGTGAAGATTTTCATATCGTATTGTTTGCAAATCTGATGAAGCTTAAGAACTTTGCAAAAGCTTAAAGGTTTTTGCAAATCAGATTCTGTATTTTGAAGTACGATCAAGTCGTCAGCAAACAACAGAACATTCAAATTCCTTTCTCGTGATAACTTAATACCAGGGTTCACTAGATGTTTCCAGTTCCTTACCAGATCGTCAGTATAGATGATAAGAGTAAAGAGTAGATGATACATTGCACCCTTGTCTAACACTTTGCTTGACAGATATTTGTTGAGGTATCCTGCAATCATTTTTAACAGCTATTCTTGTTCCGTTGTATAGACCGTTATATATATCCGTAATTTATAAGTTGAAATATTTGTTAGTACGTATTACTCTAATTTGTAGGTAGTATTGGAAAGTATAAATATATTAAAAAAACGAATGTATATTATATGGAATGTAGTTTTTTAAAGATAATTTGTAAAATTTATAACAGTATTTTTGCTATCGGTTAAAATTATATAAGTTGGTATATTTCAACAACAATACATGACAGAGAAAACAATTTCGCGAAAAAATATCAGTCGATTACATAAGCTGAGAAGGCAAACATATATAACATATGATGACGTATTGGAAAGTATAAATATATTAAAAAAACGAATGTATATTATATGGAATGTAGTTTTTTAAAGATAATTTGTAAAATTTATAACAGTATTTTTGCTATCGGTTAAAATTATATAAGCTGGTATATTTCAACAACAATACATGACAGAGGAAACAATTTCGCGAAAAAATATCAGTCGATTACATAAGCTGAGAAGGCAAACATATATAACATATGTTGACGTGAAATTTTTATACATTATGCAATGTGGAACGTGACACGAAAATGTACATATATACATTTGCTTTAGAATAATTTTAGCCAGACATATTCTTAGAGAATACATCTTAGACTTGATTTAAAAGTCGTAATCGACGCCCTCCTACTTAAACTGTTAATACGTCTCAAAACGTTCATGTCAACTAGGTAAAGGTTACAGAAGCTTAAACTTCGACTGCAGTTACTTTATATACATACTTTATATTATTTTCTATGTGTGTGTGTGTGTGTGTGTGTGTGTGTGTGTGTGTGTGTGTGTGTGTGTGTGTGTGTGTGTGTGTGTGTGTGTGTGTGTGTGTGTGTGTGTGTGTGTGTGTGTGTGTGTGTGTGTGTGTGTGTGTGTGTGTGTGTGTGTGTGTGTGTGTGTATTGCAACAGAACGTTTGTTAATGGAAGTCTAATAGGGATAATATTGCTATAACACATTCTGTGACGGCCATAGACATGTTATAAATTGATTTTGTTCTTTTTTCGTAAAGTAGTTATAAGTTTTGAATTAAGATATGGGTAAAAAAATAAAGTATGTTAAAATGCCCATAATTTTATACTCTTTCATGTCAAGTGCGATATTTATGTATACCTGTGCGGGTGTGCGTGTGATTCACATTTAATTTAATAACTTCTGTAATAATGACATTTTTTTTTGAAACTTGGCCAGGGTATTCTCAGGATTGAAGCCTAGGTTACATATACTCAGTTCTCCAAAACTGTAATTTTTAGATGTTTTTTTTTTATGAAATCAATTTTTCTTTTAACTCGTTATCTGCAAGAGGGTAATAAAATTTGTAGATTTTAACTTGAAGTCTCTCTATCACAGTGACCATCTATGACGTTGCTAGATTTTCCACCAATCAGAAGGTCTAAAATTTATTTGAGCCGGTACTCTGCCGAGTACGGATGGGACGGTCAGAGTCGCTACAAAGTCTTGTCATAGAAGGACGTACTGACTGTCGGGAGTTTTTCGTGTCAGGACAAGTCTATTTCTATGTGACTTAGTACTTTGGTAGACAATACTGGTTTATCGTATTCGGATCCAATCGAAGAACTCAATTACAATTATAATATATTATTTAGTGCTTTTCGCGCATAGTGGAAGATTTCCGGTTTAGGAACAGTAATACTAAGTCGCGGTATTGCTAATTATATGCGAGAACATTTCAAGAAGCGGGAGTTTGTGTAAGCTCAATACACACGATCTATTAGTAACCAATTTATAACTCTGAGATAAAATTTATAAACAATAGTAGTCCGAGAACCGCAGCGCGTGTGTGTGAGACGTTGCAGTGAACGACGCAGAGGTCAGCGAGCGACGCACGAGGAATGAACGACAGCGGAGCGCCAGACGTCTATAATACAGTTGGAATTCTACGATCAAGTAACGATATATGTAAAACGAACCCAATAGACTCTTTTATTTAAAAGACGCTTAAATAATAAATAATTTTATGTTGAAACTGAATAAGACAATAACAATGATTAATGTGTTAGTTAATAAATTTTTCCTACCTCCACATATAGACTCTGTGTTGATAATTGCATCTAACCTATTCTATGCAATAAATAATAAGTTACGCTGCAATATGTGTGTGTGTGTGTGTGTGTGTGTGTGTGTGTGTGTGTGTGTGTGTGTGTGTGTGTGTGTGTGTGTGTGTGTGTAGCGGGCTCTTAAACCGAAAGTATAAAACACAGCCTGTATAGAGGAAGTAGAAGGGGTCAAATCTCAGGTTCTACAAGTTTAACGTTTTGTAATTGGTTGGTTAGTCATTCTTGTAGAAAGCAATCTTAGACATAAATAATAACCCGGAAAATCACAAACGAGATAAAAAATAAGTACGTCGGCCAGTTAAATCGACAAGCTTTGAAAATGTGACAAAATATTATATAAACAAACCATAAAGTTTCCGTAATTATAATCTGGAAAGTAAACTACAGATAATTCAAAAATGGTGGCAGTATGTTCTCCCTAACTAGGTAAATGATTTACTTTCAGAAATTATTTTATCCTTAATAATTATATAGCTTGTAAAGTTATGGTTTGATTTTAAAGTTTTAAAGAAGTAACGGATTTGTACTATGTAACATCTGCTGCAGGTGTTAGTTGTGGCTTTGCAGCATTCAAGTAATTCAGTGTCTTTCATAAATATGGCAGAGAGTACTATTATGCATTTTAAAGTAAAATAGGTATATATCATAGGAGAGTTGACACGATTCGACACTTATAATCATTTGCTAAGCTTTAGAAGAATGGGTGAAATGTAAAGAAAGTGATTATTACATTACATGCTACTTCATATTTAGCATTAGAATTTGATCATAACGTTTCTACAGTTAATCTTCAGTATTATATTCCGTACATTGAACCTCTAATTTTAATCAACCTTACGTATTTATAATCGAGCAGTGTTTAGGGACAATAAATACCAATGTAAAGTAACATTCACACTTATTATGCTGCTGAATAGTTTACACATAACACTAGCACATTTTCTCTGCATACCACAAGATATGTTCATTCTAAACGTTTCTCCGTTTAGTAACTGCAGAAGTTACTAAACAGAAAATCACATTTACTGAACTACAGTACCATTTCACTTCTTTAATAAAAATGTAAAATTGTTACACACCAGTTTCCAATATTGCTTTCTTTCTAGTTATAACAAAAAATGATACTAAAGTAAATGTTGTGCATATGAGATACAAACTGGATTCAATTTTACAGCACCGCATGTTATTATCCGCAGTGTATATTCAAAAAACCAACACAGTTACATTATTTTGTATGTGCATGTTAACCTTTACACACGTATATGAAAAACATTGTATGTTTTGACTTTTCAGTGAATAAACAATGTAAATTTGTGAAATAATAAATTTTAAATTATATTTTTATTTGAAAACTAAATTTCCATAACAAATTTAAATATTTAACAGGTAATTTCAGAAGATTTAAACGAAATAATTTTTGTAACATTTAGTATTTAAAACGTTTAAGTAAAAATATCCGAATAAAATGCAATTGCAAAACAGCAACGAAGAAAGCTCTATTACTACCAAATAACAGTACTGAATATATTAAGTACAACTATTTAAACGAAATTTATGTACACGGATTTACTGAGTTTTCTAAAAGTCTTTGACAATCCGGGCACAGTGTGTCCGTTACTGCAACAGATAATGACATTACAAAACCTCGGTTCTTCTTTTACTATTGTTGGTGTCCGGGTCATGTAGGTATTGAAGGTTAACGAAGTATCTGCCGCTGAGGCGCGAAACGTCGCAGACAGACCACGAGTCGGTGCGATTGCCGTACGACCTGACGACACGAATCTAGTTGCCACAACCACCATTATTAATGTGTGGCAGCAGAAGTGGGACACACGCCAAAGAAAATTTTCTGCCCTGAAGCAGGGCGTCCGTAAATAGTAAATAGCAAATGATCACAGTCGTCGTGAACAAGTTTGCATTACCAGACTGCGAATCGACTTAACGTCTTTGTACCTGTTACAAGGACAAGAACGACTCGTCTGAACTTGTTGCGGAGCACGTTATGTGTAACACATAATTGAAAACTGGAGTCACTGGCGTGCTTTTGCAGAACTGAGACAGAGACACGGAGTAAACGGTAACCTGAAAGAAGACCTCGGAAACGGACAGTTAACGATTGACAGAACTATGTCGTTGCTAAGAACCGCAATATTACTGTTACGCCATTACAGAACGTTCTGC
Organism: Magicicada septendecula; assembly: GCA_034769895.1. Taxonomy (NCBI): domain Eukaryota; kingdom Metazoa; phylum Arthropoda; class Insecta; order Hemiptera; family Cicadidae; genus Magicicada; species Magicicada septendecula. The sequence goes on along the minus strand of CM068367.1, from coordinate 305,721,751 downwards.
ATGTTTCTCGGCTATCCCAGCAGAGGCCAGCTGTAATCTTGTATGCGTACGTGACACTTAAAATGCGAGACAGTGTTACGTAATACGAAAGAATCTAGTACATTTGATAGTGTTGTTCGACAAGCTTCTGAACTGCCAAGGGCGCGCTAAATTGTTCTCTAAAATTTTCAAGTGTTTGTTAAGGTTCCTATTGTGGAACCCTGCAGACTGTAAATACCCCAACCCGCCGCTTAGTTTTCAGTTTATGCAGGCCGATTTACACAGTGCGTCTCAAGTGATGTAATAGTGAAAAATGATTATAGTGCGGAATTCCTTATAGTTGACATTATTATTTATTTGGACAGATTAACTTGAATTATTGTACGAGTATAATCTTGTTGAATAACCTGTTGGTTACAGACTGCTAATTGCGATAATTAAAGCGTGGGTAGCGACTTCATTGGTGTTTTGAATTTTGTTTTCCACTGTACCATGTGACGATCAGTAGACCGTCGTAACAATACTTTGTAAATGTTGTTTTGTGTCTTGGTGTGTACGACTTCTACACTTTCGTTTCGTCAGCTAAGGTGGGAAGGAAACCTCTAGTCAAGCAAACACCTGGTAGACGCAGTTGGCCTTAGTTTCTGGGTCCCTCAAAAAAAAAGTCACTGACGACATGGTATATATTGGGCTTGTGGGAAAGTGCCATAATTTTATAGATAATAAAAAATAAATTAATTGGAATAACTCTTTAAATCCAAGAAAGTTTGAAGTTAAACTTACTACTGCCAAAGATGGTAATTTAAAGGTGAAAATGAGATAATGTTTGTTTGGAGGTGGAGTAACTATGAATGTGTTTTTTCTAGGTAAAAAGGATTTTTCGACTATAAAAACGCTCATAAAATGTTTGTAGTTTCTGTATACTTTAACCGTCTCTGTCTTCGTAGACCATTTCTGTTATGTGAAGACAATTTAAAAATTTTAAATGGAAAATATTATTATGCCTAAATAAGAGGTCATTGCTGACCTATTGGAGGACTAGGAAATTAAGTGTAAAGTTGAACATAGTGACAAGAGATAAATATTGTTACGTATCGTGCTGTCCGTCTTATTTCTGCAAGAGTGTAAACGTGTCAGAGTGTAATTTGTGTAATGTGTCTTACCAATCCGTCGTCGCTCGGTAACGTAACTTCCGCTGATTGAGTCCTTCGTGAACGTACGATTAACCAGGTATTGAAGTTCTTACCTGAGGTTCACTAGGGGTGTATAAATCCCGGGTGGCGCCAAATTGTTTATTTTAAACAATTAAAATAATTTAGAATTATCGGCGATTCCGCTCAGGTGGTGTGGAGAATTCAAACTGGTCCCGCCGCTTATCGATTTTTACAATCAAGCCAGCAGTTTGCTGTGTTCGCTGCTGCTATGAATTGAAGTCGTCAATTCATAGCAGTTCGCTACAATGTACAAAATTAATAATACACTTCCCTAATGAAAATAAAACACATTGGTTACAAACAGTATTGGTTTATTATTGAATGGTTATTACTTTTTTCATTGACTCATATTATATTTGGTTTGTTATATTATTTTGCACCGGCAATTAAACTAAGACTATCATCTCTAGGTTTTGACGTATCGATTCTGAACGTAACAGAAACACCGTAACGGCGTCCTACCGTAATAGTATACAAATATTTTCGTTCGATCGTCTGGATTCTTTAGATTACGATAAAAGGATTAGATGCAATTACAATAACAAATATACACAACCTTACAATATTTCTACTTCAATATTATAATGTGTAGCTATAAGTGGTTTTTTGGAGTGTAGTAAAAGTGTTTCAAATGTTCGTAAATTAACAATAGGTTAACTTTATAAGCTGATAAATTTTCAGTGTCTTATGTTTGTTATTTAATCTTTGAAAGAGAATAATTTCAGTTAGTGATATTTCATAGAATAGTGATAAATATTTGAAGTGCGTTTATTTGGAAAATTGGGTAATTTAAATAGTACTTAACCACTTAGTAGACTGGGGGTAAGCAGTTGTTCTGGTAAAAAGGACTGGAGCTGCAATCGTATTCAAATTTCAATTGTTCGGGCTTCGGGCATCTTTTTCAATTTTATTGGAGTAATTTATTCACTTCTTTTGGATTAAAGAGTCTTCAACATTAGTTAATTGGTCTCAGTCATCATCGGCTTCCTTCTCGTTCACTTTTGGTAGTTTGGTTAACTTTTATAACATTTTAAACTAAATATTTGGTTGTTCAAAATTTGGCTTCTGATTTCCAAGAGCGTCACTTTACGAGTAACGATATTCAACGGTAATTTCTGCCACCAACGTTGTTCGTTTCTATGGTTACCGATGAAATTTGATTGGTTAATTTGGCTATAAACCCATTGTTATCAAAATTTGAATTCCTTTCAAAATCCTTGTATATCTTCTGATTGCTCTTATTCCGTTATCTTCCTTCCTAAGTATTAATTATTATCACTGTTATTTGTATTTTCTTCCAAAGATTTTATTGGTATCCCACAAGATTGGGTTATTTCATGTTTTATAATTTTCCAATTATTTTAATATTTCCTAATTAGAGTTCTCTTTTAAATTAAATACTTATTCTAATATTTTGCTTTTAATAAGATTTACAAATTATCCTTGGTTGATTAACCACCTTGGAATTGTTAATTACTTGGTTATTTTCGCACAATTAGTATTACTATTAGCAATACCCTAAGTAGTCATTACTGATTTTCACTTATTTCATATACTACATTACATCTCATTTTAGCCTAATGCTTTATTTTGTTTTCATAACTGGTTTTGTTCCCTTTTGATGTGTTTTGGTTCTGTTTTTTGTGTTATTTTTATGTTATTACTATTTTATACATCATGAATTGCTAATTATTTACTGACTGGTTTTCTCGTTTTCTAAGTCCTACATTGCTTTCCTTTCTTACTTATTTACTCCGCCAATGTCAACAATATGGCTATTAATTACTATTTTTTGTCACATAAAATACACCATTTAGGTCTATGGTTGGTATAATTACCCTAGCCATATCCTATTCATAAGTTTGCCTAAACAATTATCTAACACTTAATATGTAATATTGGTGTACAATTCATTACCTTTTATTTTATTTTTTGGGTGATAAACAATCTCACCTCTTTTGAAATTACTTCAATAATCATCCCTTATAACATGGGTGTTTATTGATTGTTTTAAACTTCTTATTTTATAAGTACTCTTTGCCTTCACTCCATGGTAACACTATCTTATTACTCTTTCATGGGGTTCTCACCATTAAATTCTATTATATAACTTTAAACTTTACAATAATATTCTTTTCTAATCAATACAGTTAACATCACTCTTCAGTGTTCATTACTACTTAATTCCAGGTTTATTTTAAATACTACTCTTAACACCTATCTTAAATATTATTATTGTTCACTATTAAACCTCTAGTGTTTGTTACTTTTTTACTAAGTGTTTATCTTAACCTTCACTATTTTATCTATTGCTATCATTGACAATATTTTTTATTGACTCATCACTTTCACTTTTAAATTATCATGTGTTTATTATAACTTATTTAATGTCTTTTCTCTATCATTTTACTTTAGGGTTTTTTCACTTTCACTATGGGCACATTTAAACTTTTTATTTAAGTGTTTTTTAGTGGGTAATCCCTATCGTTACTTTTCTTTGTCACTTAGTTAATTTCAGTTTATTTATCACTATTTCAATATCTCTCTCTTTCTTTACACATATTATATATACTTATTAATTTCATGTCTTTCTCTAATTCTTATTTACACTTACTTCTAATTCTTTGGCTAGTGTATTTTTATTTCTTGGGTTTTATCAATGATTAATTACATTTGTCACTCATTCAATACTAACAATTAATTTTTAGATTGGTTTTCACCGGTTTCATTTCCTTTATTATATTTGATTGTATTATTTCTACCTTCTCTCTTCTCTACTATTTGTCTGTGTTTTCTTGCCTTGTTTCATTTTATTTTCTTTATAGTTGGTTTGTTCCCTGTTTATTTTCATTTTTCTCCTCCTTCACTACTCATGTTGTTTCCTTTTCTGTTGGTTCTTATCTGGCCAATCTCTGGGGTTGGGTCAAAGTCGTTTGTCTGCCAGTCTAGTTTGTGAGTTTCTTTACTAATCACTTTTAGTTTATCATTCTTTCTCCTTCTTTCTTAATTACATTTTATATTTTTTATTCTCTTCATTATTTATTTGTTAAAATATATTATTTTTTTTTAGCATTTCTTACATACTTATAGTTATCAAATATGATCTGAATTTGGCGATGTTATAATATCTACGATACTGTTACAATTATGGTTAAAACCATGATACCATATGCTAAGTTAAAATTACTGTAAATTGTTTAAAATTATATGTATATTATCCCTTGAGCGATTAATAAAGTACTTTGTATATTCTTTCTATGAGCCATTACTTCAAACGATTATTGCGTACAACAGAAGCAGGATTATGATTCCGCGTCAGCTGAGAGAACAGCATTTTAGGTACCCTACTTAGCCTGCAAAATGTTGCTTCTTAAAGGCTGATTCCTTTACGATATCCTACCAACCGAGTGGTTTTATTTTACACATAGACAAAAATGAATACAGCAACGATCTACGAACATACAGCAATACTAAACTCGTAATATTTGTTTTAGTGTTTCATGGTGGAACTGAAAAATAGGGTTAACAGGGGTATATCAAAGCAGTGTATTTCGGTTGTATTGTTTGTTTAAATATTGTTCGTTATTTAGTGTATTTTCTATTATCTTATGTCTTTTCTTCTTAACATTACTTACAACAATTCTGCGTCTCATTTCCATCTATAACAGGTTACAAATATTTATAGTGTTAGTTGTTTCTAACTTGTAACTTATTTCTATAAAAAAATTCAGTGGACCTCTCAATTTTTCTTAATCCCAATCAGTAAACTCAAAGTACCTGAAGTAATTATAATCTGTTTTATTTTCATTATCATCATCACATCGACATCGTCATCAGCTTCACAGATTAAGTCAAAGTTCGGGTCCCAAGTAGACAAAGTTTAGAATTGGTCACTCCAGAGCTTCCTTTGATGCCCCATTATTCTCCGTCCCTCCGGCTTATAGTTAAGTAGTAGGCCTACTTGGGGATGCAGCATCTATTTTAACATGTTAGCCCAGTTATTATTATTATTATTATTATTACATAATTAGTAATGCCTGTAGAAGTAGCCCTACGTAAAATTACCGAATTGCATATATATTTAAAACCCATTTAGCGGACTTTACTGTACTGTGAAATTAAATTCTGCTTCCACATACAGTATATGTTACTCTTCTCGCTCTATAACATGGAGTGAAGTCCCCAAAATGAATACATATGTTGGTCTTTTACCGTAAAGAGATACTGACTCTACGAAATTGACAGTTTTCCAATAATACAAAAACACATCATTTTTAGTCGATATAGATAAATAACGTGGCGTATGTACCACGAACACGGATAACAGAAAGTATAAATTTCAGTTTTCTCTGGCGCAGAGAGGTGACTAGTTTGTCACTGTTTTACCACATTGTTTACATGTTGAATTCTGTAAATCCTTTATCATTTTGTTACGTAAAATATTAAAAATCTTTGCGACAAACCAAGAACAAAAAATGTGTATGAAATGTAAATAATTCACAGTATAATTAACGAATTCGCGTTTCTTAAATATCGACTTTTCAGTTTTATGGTTATTACTGTATTGCGCTCCTTTGATTACAAAATGCATTTAATTTCAAAAAGACGTGATACTTGTACTATAAATATCTTATACCACCTTATATTAGACAACGAACTTTACTTCGAAATATTATTTGAGAAATGTATTTAAAATGTTTTCTTTAGGATTTAGATGAATGAATTTCTTAAAAAACAAAAAAAGTATTAATCTTTTACTACAAGATGTGCAAGTTCATCAACATTCATAAATTTTCCTTACAAAATAAATATTGCGTGCATACACTTGTAAAAATTAGTAAGTAATCAAGGAACTGAATCGATTTGCAGTGTTTTAATATAATAATTTTAAAGATATTGTTCCTCTCTACACCTCTCATTTTACATTCTACATTTACATTATATTAAAATTAAATAAATTATATATTATTACAAAATTCATAAATCTCTTATACTTCACGGATCACGAAAAAGCAAATATACATGTACGTGTACAAGTCGTACCAATGAATCAATTCACTTGAATCAACATACGGACATTTATATTTTTTCCGGATTATAAAGAACGGTGCCGTCTTCTGTCCCACATTTCTACTCTCGCCTATCTTATACTAAGGAATCTCCTGTATATCTCCTCTCATGTCTCCTGTGTCAGTGTACAATCCACCGTAGCGTCATTTACCCCTTCTTGCCTGCTTCTTCTAGAGCGACCTGGCCTTCGTCAATGGGTTCCCTGCTAGTGCTATCACTGGCAATTTGTCTTTATCTGTTCACGTTATAACTCTGTAACACTGTAATTGGTTTGTTTCTTTATATCTTTTAATATATTATGAGTCACCTGTCTACGCCCATTACATAGCGAATCCTTTCATTGGGTGTCGGTACTCTTTGTCGTCCTGATATCCTTACTGAGCGCCGTACAAAGTCAGTCTCTCCAACCTAAAACTGCCTCAGTAAGTTCTAATTAACTTCCATATCTCTGATCCATAAAAAATAGTGCCGTTATTTATTGAAATACCGTCTGTAACTTGGTGTGTTTTGATGTATGATTGCTCAAAACATCGAGCTGAAACATCTAACTGCTTTGTGAGCTTGGGTAACTCTGCATTAAATTTCTGTCTATTGCGTTCCTTCCGTTTTATTTGCAATAATTGTTCTCCGTTCCTTTCTATTTAATTTAGTGTATAATACGTGGTCATTATTTTGCGGTGAGTGTTTAAAAAAATATATTTAGAAGGTGTCAGCGTAACTAACAAGTAGATTCATATGCATGTTGTAATCTAGTACATATGCATATTTAGACATGCTGAACAAAAGGTGACAAATACAAACACCATTTTTACCTCCTCATAGGTGTAATGATGGAGATAAAACCCATTTTTAATAAACGTGGCTAAACCAGAGATCTTGAAATAATGTTATACAACAAGATACAAAACCCAAACGAGTCCGTGAGTGATGTTACTTGGACACGTATTCAAAAAATGTGTTTGTTGTCTTGAAAACTTTAGAGTTTGCTGTTGACGATGCTGTTAAAAGTTTAAATGAGATAGCTACAGTGAAGTGCCATGTGCTGGAAGTCTTCGGGTTAAAGTTTAATAAACAATGTGTAGAAACAATTAACGTTTCTGAAGTGGAGATTATTTAGTCAATTGAAAGGCTAGCAGTGAAAAAGGTAGTTGGGGGTTCGGGTAATCTGTGTCGACAAGCCGCAAGCCGCAAGCCGCTTTGATTCTACATACGTACGCGTAAATATCCTATAACAATTAAAAAAAAACAACTATAAACAAAATGGCTGAGAAAATAATGGTGTGAAACAGGGAGACTCATTAATACAGACAGGCTACAGGGCACAGTATTGTTTATAATTCCGGTGTAACTCATGTATTCTTTAAAAGTAGAGCGACATTGTTCCATCTGCATGCTTCCCTGAGGAAATGCCGTGTTATACACTCAGTACTGTTTTATGTCACCGGTTACTATTCTGTGTGATTAATGGTCCTTGTAAGTGAATAATTTGTCCTTTCCTTACTTTACTTGTTATATGAATTAATGCTTCTGTTAGTATCAGAACCAACATTGCTCAGATCTCTAAACGTGTATCATAAATAATTCTCAATACGTTTGTAAAAACCTATATACTATATAAATATGTATGTGTGCGTATATGTGTGTCTGTATATATATATATATATATATATATATATATATATATATATTGTAATCTAACAGTATTTTTAAAATGAAATTTTATTTTATTTAACGTGTTGCTTTTAATTCGTTTATCGTGAAAAGTTATTAAGTGGAAGTTGATTCCATTTGTGTAAAAACGGATTTGTTGCAGTAATCGATCCTGTCTTCGAGCGTCCTGTTCTTCTATTAAGTAATCTGGTCAGTTCGCTGCTCACTCTCTTGGTTGCTGCCTGTAATTGTCCTGTAAATTCTCTAATTCTCTACAATGACAACTCTTTCCAGTCAAAATATTAATATTTATTTTTATTTCAATTGTTCAGAAAAGGATCAGTCGACTTGTGTCGAAACAAAATAATGGTCGGTTCGACTCTACTGCTCAATTCGATTATGACACTAATAACCTTCAGTAAACAAATTAATTGTAATAATTATATTAAATCTCATGGTTTAAGGGTTCTTTGAGACTGCTATTGAATTCAGAGAATGCACACAAAAATACAATACATCACAAAAGGTAAGTAAAATTTAAAATCTTAATACTATATTCGCAAACAAGCTTCGTTGCTAAGCAACGACTATAGTTCGTGGCGGTAGCGGGCAGTGAAATGTCCACAATATGACCGCTCACACGTCTACCCTGTATGAGCTAATTTCGAGCTCACACAAATTATTTTAAAATAAATGTTTTAGTGTTCACAGTTTTAGTTTTTAAGCTTGTCTTTTAATTAGTGATCACTAGTGTCTGTTCTGTTAGTGTAGATAGCGTCTACGGTAGTGTTGTGTAGTCGTATCTGTAGTGTGGTTATGAATTTTTTCGGTCTCACCCACAGAAGTTCTGTACAAACGTGCGTCCGCTCTAGATAGTCAGGATTTTCTGAGGTTCTGCATTTAGTTTTAGTTTTAATTCAGTTACTTCTGTTTTCTGGTCTTCCCTGGTGTTTACGCTTCTGTTGGTAATTATTATTGACTACCAATGGTCCAAAAAACATTACTTGTATTTAATTAGAATTGGTTTCATCAGAGGACATCTGCCCTCTGCGATGGTTAACAATACAATCCTATTTTTTTTTTGCTTCTTCATCAACGGTCTCCTGACCTTACAATACTGGCCTGTGACTGGTCAAAACTGAGAGTTCATTAGGTCACATGGTCAGTTTACAAAAATCAAATGTTCATTTGCCTATAAGAAAAATACTTCTTTTTTAGCCCTAACTTTCCTTAAATTTAAATTACATCATGTTTTTCTTTATATAATTATGAGCATTTTGATACCTTATTTACATAAGTTGTTTATTATAAAGGGTGATTTCCCACCTTACAAAATTTCTAACTTTGGGCCTACACTTTACCTTCACTTCTGCAATTTTACTTCACAATTCTTTAATTTAGCTTAATATGTGCTATTTTTGTTCAACAACAAAGTGCATTGTATTAATTTGGTCCCCTTCTGGTTTCCTTACATTTGTTTACTAATCTATTTGTTTCTGACATTATTCCCTTTACACTGAATTTGTGGCTTAGTAGTTTTTCAATACTATTTTATAATTTACATTTATTATCACTTAAAGTCTCATTCTGAACCCTTTTTTCTGATTTTACTATTTACTAAACGAGTGTGGACACTTAACATTATTTAACAAATGGTTACAATAAAATCCTTTAACATTTCATTCAATATACTGCCTCTATGGCCTAGTCTACAATTATTAATTGACAAATAATATAATTAGTATTAATATAATAACCTGATTGTTTATACATAACAATATTGGAACTAAAATATTCAACATGTTAGTTGCAAATAACCTGATAAGAACATCCGGCATGCTATGTTTTAAGCATGGCCTCCATGGTTAAACCTTGTATTTTACAATTAGCCACAATCATTACTTAACTGGCATACTATTCAGCCATCCCACTAATATTAACCAGTACTACTAATCAGTGATTAGATTATTGTTCATGGGTTTTTGGTTCCTAATGCATCACCTTCTGATTCTGCTCATAGGTTCCATCTATTTCTAACAACATGGTTCATGAATGTTACCTATAAGCTTTGGCATGAAACACAAACATATCTAGTCATGCTAAAAGCTTTGTAAACATCTTAACATGATCTAAAACCCCCATCACAACTCACTATTAACGTGGTCCATGGGTTTTCTTTATATAAAAGTATTTAACCCACACTTCTTCCATTACCCCCTCACAGACACTTTTTGTGTTTGGGAATATCACTGGTGCTTCACTAACACTTTATTAGTTGGGTGTTTGTTTGTTCGTACTATCTAATATCAGGGATCATTAGCTTTCACAGTCTGTTTCTGTTTGCTTAGTAACTACCTTTATCCCACACTCTTTCACATCAACATAATTCCAAGAGGTTTGTATGTTGTTTTATATTTATTTTACATTTTGGTTGGTTTATTAACTACCTGCATTGTATTTTTACTTTTATTATTTATATGAGACAGTCTTTCTTTTCTATAACTAAAGTTTGTTTTTTATTGGTCTCTGTTGATAGCCTAGGCGGCTCGGCCTACAATCATTCCTACTGAATTGAGCAGTTCTAGTTTTGGGACAGGGTTACTATTATGTCGCATTACAATATATATTGCAACGGTACATAGGATGATAAGCTATGTTGTTTGTATCAGAGCACATGGATGACGAGCATTTTTATGTTTAAATTGGTTTTATGTAATACTTTGTCTTTTAGCCGTAAGTTTTGTATTTAGACATGGATAAGCATGTAGGGTATACCAAATTCTTCATAAAAAGGTGTTCTTTATTGTCATGTATTTTTTGAGTGGATTTGTGCGCGTGTCCGGGTGTGATAACGTGTGATCTCTATATCTCCCGTGATAATTAACCAATCGACGTGAAACGTTAACAAGAGATTATTTATTAAATAGCTTCAATTTGTGTATACTCTATGGTTCATAACTATTTTAGAAATATGGTTTTTTTAAGTAAGAAAAACTCAATTTGAAACACTTATCGTTAATAGGGTCATAAAAATGTGTAGATAATTCAATGCAAGTTAGTGCATATTTATGCAGACTCTTTCTGGAAAATTTTATATCTGTTGAAAGTATCAATCATGTGACTTGCGTTTAACCAATCGGAAAAGACTAAATTCAGTAACATTCATTCTCTGTAGAGTAAAGATCGAGAGAGTTCGTCTGTAGCATCTGCAAGGTGAAGTTGTCCTCGGCGTTAGAGAGTTTTTCTCGTACGGCCATAGCAAAACCTAACTTGAAATAAACCTTGGTATTCTGTACGAAGTTCTACGTATAGAACCGACTGGGTTAATTATTTAAATAAATTATAGTATATTATAGTGCTTTTTCGTGTTAGTTTAAGATATCCGCATAGGGAATTAAAGACACTTCAGGATTTCTTGGAAGGTGTAAGACTAATACACCGCATTCAAATAATACCCGTATTTACCCTGAGATTGATAAAAAGAGGACGACAAGACGAAAAGGACGCCAGGAAGGAGTGAAGCTGAAGAAGAGGACACTAGGTTGGGAGCGCCGATAGTAAGAGGAGGATTGCACGTACGGAGGACGTATTATCAACAAAGTAAAATCGATATATTATCGAACAATATAAACTATTATTTCAAATACAAATGCATGACAATTTGTAATACAATATACATCTTAAAACACTATACATATTTTTGTGTATAATAAATAATTTTTCATCTCCTCCATAATAGACGTGTTTGTAAATTTTACACACTCACCATATCCTTATTAGTTATAATTAAATTTGAACCGTTGCAATATATATATATTATAACGATTCATGTAGTCGACCTATCAGATCGTTATATGAAAGTGTCAAACTGTGCTAGTCTAGCGGCGTAAGCAAGAGAGAGAGGGAATAATCACCGCCATCTCTGTCTAACCTCGCCATTGCTACTACTGACGCGTGCACAGACATGAAATTTTATTCAATTAATTTTATTTATTAAAACTGCATTATCTTCAAAACTAATAAATATACGGCAATTCTGAAACCTGCATAGAGTTCAGCAATTAAAGCTCTATATGTAGCCAAAATATCAACTAATATAATTAACATTTAAAGAAGTTATACAGAAGAAGAACGCCAAGAAATATAACTAGAGAATTTGGCTAGATACGAATTAGGTGTTTTCACACACATACAGAGAAAGACAAAAGCAATAATATTCTGTGGTCAAATCTTTGAAAACACGTTTGAAAATACCTGTAATCAAACGATTTGCAAACAGAAGTATGAAATTAGCCAGAAATTCTCTACAATCTCAAACTTATTAAGGAGAGTTTGACCGACCTGTTCGATATTGATTCAAATGGAAAACACATGATTTATTTGGAACAACCAATCACAACCCTGTATTAAGAGTAGGCGCTAGCTCAGAATGAGGGAATTGAGCACTCTTCGTTCGGGCATTAAATAAGCAAGACGTGTGTTAAATACGATCTCAATTGCACAAACAACGCAAGGTATTTATTTAAATAAACAGTTCGCGAAGTGGTCCGCAGTAGTACAGGAACTAGTAAAATTCAATAAATAATCTCGTTGCGTAATAACTAATTAATTAATTAAATAATTAATTAATAAATAATTAATTAACAGTGAAATGACGTGTGCACCAGAGTAGCTACAGCATCTGTAATTGTGCAGGATCATCAGTCAACGTTATTGGTCAACATCATTTCTTCTGAGCCGAACCATCAAAAGGAGCATCTCTACTGATTACTATCCACGGTCGACGCATCAATCAGATAAGAAATATATTCATTGATCAATGAACATAAAATTGCAAAATAAATAATTAAATCAACAAACATTTTAAAAGACACTATATAAATTCAAATTTTGTATTTAATTATTAAGATTAGATATAAAGTAATATCGGAGTGTTGAATGGAGAGTGAGGTGTAGTATTGAACGTGCAAATTATTGCAGACCCGTTCTTTAGCACTGGTTTGGGTGATATATAATCCCTAAATCAACCAGATAAGAGCAATTGGTCGTTTGGACGTTTTAATCTTCACTTTTCAGGGACACTCATTAACCAATAAGTTTTATGTTAGCAATAAGTCATTAAATTAACTTTTAAAGAAATTTAATCAATAACAAAGTCATTAATTAAACAAATTTCAACATTTTTTAAGAGTTATTTGTAACGATTCCCCTTAAATATTCCACTCATTGAACGAATCCTGAGATAGTATGTCTCTGTGCTCTGAGCTAAGCTGAATCCGTGTCATTTGTATCTGGGATTTGTTCTGGCGCCCAGGTAAAGTAAAACGTCACGGGTAAGTAAGATTTGTTCTATCGTTGTATACAATAGATAGATAGATAGACAAAAGGTCTTTATAATATATATATATATTAATATAATATATAATATATATATTAATATATAATATAATATAATATAATATAATATTATATAAATATATATATATAGCAATGGAATATCGCAGAAAGGGTCTTTGTAGCTATGACTACATGCTTTTAAACAATTTATGACGTTATAGACATGTTGAAAATTGATTTTGTTAAAATTTTGTAAAATAGCTATAAGTTTTGAAATAAGAAATGGGTAATTAACTGTTGTATGTCAAAATTCCCATAAATTTATTTTCTGTCATGTGCGAATTTAGTGCGAGAGTGCGCGTGTGCGCGTGTGAGCGTGTTACTCGTATTTACATGAATAACTCTGATGTAAATTAACGTATCGAATTGAAACGTGGATAGCTCATACTTCTGAATTAGCGCTACTATTGTCGTACGTCAAAGACTCAAAACATATTATTTAAATATGTTTTTTTAACATAATTCACTTTTCTAAAGAATCATTATATTCTGAAAGTCATAAAACTTTTAGATAAAATCTATACATGCTTTTGCAGTCTTCAGCAAAATTGATCAGGACATATGTCTATCTGTCTAACCCATCAGTCACATGCTATGGGTTTTAACCAATCGGAGGCTCCAATTTTCATTGAGATTGGTTCCTCGCGAAAGAAGCTTTGCTCAGTTTAACCCAATGTATTCTAGTATCCGTGGTTTAACCTAGCAGCTCGGCCTTAACAGGCGTTGCCTCTGTGCGAGTTTGTCGTATCAGTATACGTTCTACATAACGGTTACGAGTACGGGGTCTTAGCAACGAGTTCCCCGTTTGCTAGATCGTTTGGGTATTAGAACTCAAAATAATTTAATTATAAATTAAACAGTGCTTTCTCGCGATAGTCAAGATTTCTCCGCATAGGAATCAGGTGTATTTGCTGAAATACACCTGGGTAAACCGCGAGGACACGTCAAGATACCGGAAGGTGTACGTAAAACACACCGAAATCGAATTAAAAATAGTTAAACCCATAGTTAAGCCCTGAGATAAATGAGATAAACTCTATAGGTGAAACGGCGTGCGTGTGTGTGTCGCGAGAGTTCTACGTGTCATCATTGCAGCGGATCCAGTAGGCGGTGAGTGGCAGTGGAGCAGTTCAACGGTTCGTCAAGGGATTTCGTCGAAAAAGTAAAATAGACTATAAGAGAGAAAAACATTCAAACCCTTTTACAGACTCTATTAAAATTTAAGAATAAATAAATTATGTTGAAATCACAGACCATATTAAATTTGTTTTAAAATAAATACCTAACTCCAGATAAAAGACTCTGATATTATTTTGTTGTAATTTACAATGGTTTATATTTGTTTCATTGCAACATATACAGAAATATATATTAAAATATAATATATTATATAATATATACAGATAAGATAATATAATAATATATTACATTATTATATAATGTTATATAATATATAATACATAATATACAGAAATATATATTATATATTGTAATGGTACATATCTTCAACAAACAATAATGAAGAAAAATGACAAAAATAAATTATTTAAATACTTAACACTATGATAAAAAGGGATGAGTCAGAGAGTAAAGAATGGGCGATTAAAAAATAAATAATACGATCAAACATATGAAAGTAATCATGAAAGTAACCTCTAATAAGAAAAAAGTAACAAGCAACGGACCGAAACGTTGAAAACAATGATACATGGCGATTTAACCACAATAGCCCAATAGACGGTAAGTGAGAAAGTAGAACCAGCCCCAACACCAAGGAAAGGATATAAAATTATCACAAAGTAAGTGAGAAAGTAGAACCAGCCCCAACACCAAGGAAAGGATATACAATTATCACAAAGTAAGTGAGAAAGTAGAACCAGCCCCAAAACCAAGGAAAGAATATGTAAGTGATAACACCTTGTAAGTGAATAAGTAGAACCAGCCAACACTAACATAAGGATGTATAAATAATTAACATGGAAGTGAGAAGATAGAACCAGCCCCAACACCAAGGAAGGGATATATAAATTATAACAAGTGAAATAAAGACAGTGAAAGTGCACAACACCAGTGATAAACCAAGAAAAGAGACCAATCAAAAATAATTGTATATAATGATGATGATTGTAAACACAGGCAAATAATGTAACATAAGAAGTGTTAAATTCTAATGACATAAGTTTTAGAAGGGTACATTAACCCAAATGAATAAAGATAACTATGACAAATCAAACTAGCACGACACAAACTTATTAACTGTATAATCAAACCTAGTAGAGTGAGAGATAGTGAATTATAACAATAGTGAACGTTTTAAAAAAAATGAGAAAGTGAATTATAGTAAGCAATACCCACCAGTAACACTTAAACCAAATATAGAGTGCAAGGTGTTAGTATTAAAATACCCAAAGTAAATAGAACCACATTGATAGTGATAAACACTGATAAATCAGTGGAAAAAGTGTTAAGAGTGCATAAACAGTGAGTGAAACCTAATAATTGCTAAACACATAAAGGACTGTGGCAATCAAAAGCAATTATAAGTGAATACCAGTATATGACAAACTAAACTAAATTGTAGTAGATTAAATAATCAATAGAATTAAGATAGCAGTAGTAGTGACTACATACCATATATTAAATCTTGAACAATTAGTATTATAAGTGGCAATTTATGTTATTGTCAAGGTATTTAAGAAGATTGACTATTAGTGTGATAATACACAGTATAGGGAACTTCTAAATAGAGAGATATAAAATAAAATATTATTAACCCAAATTGACAGGGGAAAGAAATTTAATAATAATATAATCATTAAAAGATTATAATATAATATAGTAAAATGTTATTAGAGTGTCATGTTAATGACCTAATGTCGTATAGAATTAGTAATAAGGAATTATCATTATGTTAAATATTTAATTAATGTTTATATGTTTGTTTTGTATACTATGTAATAATTATTACTCACCAAAGAGTATGAGGAGATGAAGAAAATGAACATTGTGAGTAATGACAAGCAAATAATTATGTTTATTGAATAGAGTTATGTCTGTGTGAATTATTAGACTATAAGATTAAATGTTATATGTTAAATAATAAAGAATAAGAAATAATAATTAAAAACAAATAAAAGCAGTAAACAAGAAACAAAATAAATACAGACAAATACAATGATACTAAAAGGCAGTTATGACAATAGACAAGCCAGAATATGGAACCATAAAATCACATACAATTACAATAGAACAGACACATAAAACCATAGAACAAATGAACAAATCATGTATTAAACCAATCAGAACCCATACAAGGGGAAAATAAAATGTAATCTCTGTAATTTAAGAAAAATAGCCAATTGCTGTTTAGGCCTAGGCAAATGCCTAACTGTAAAACTTCAAAAAACTTCAATTTCGAGAATTAAACAATAACATTAGCAAAATTAATGCAAGTAAACAATAAAAGACGATTAGGCAATCATGTTAAGAAAGAAATATTAAAGTAATCATGTAAATTAAGAAAACAGTGTAATTAAACAATATCAACATAACTGTCAAAATGTTAATACATCAGTAAACCCAATCTATTGGATGTCAAATTAATCCTTGAGACAAAATACGAGCAGTGGTGATGATATTTAATACTCAAATTTGAATACCGAAGATTAATTGTATTTAGAAGATCCGTAACCATTTTAAATAAAAATTCAAATCTCCTAACATTGGTCTTAAGCCAATTTTAACCAATCAGAAGTTTTGAGTTACCATGACAACAGCAGAATATTGACAATTTTCAGTTAGGAACGGGAGAATCTATAGTGACGCTTACATGAAGAGACGCCACGCCGTGAAGGGCCCAAAATTTTATTATAAAACGTTAAATGTGCCCATATTATATGAAGAGAAGGACAATACCAACTGATGAGATGTTACATTCAACCCAGACCAAGGACCAGCTTAATTTAATCCCGATGTATTAAAAATAAGGAAATTAACAAGAAGCAGACGCAAGACGTACCTGAAGCCCAAGATTTGAAGAAAGAAGAATCGACATCTTCGAATCAACCTACATTAACTATTGACAATACACTTTCTATCAACTGACGGTAAGTATTGCTGAATTAATTGAACTTCTAAAATAAATTCTCTTTCAAAATTCTCACTAAACTGTGACTCTCACTATCACTGAAGGTATTATTTTTCAAGGACTGATAAATAAAACATGATCGATGAACACTAAATAACTGATTATAACCTATGTATTACACAAATGACACCGTCACACACTGTAACACCACAACATTGAATTTAAAGTAAACCTTGTTCTATTTTAATGCTCACGATTATAAAGTGATATATTGTAATTTATTATCTTGTTTTAAAACTTCTTTGTCGTACTTAAAAGGACTTAATTAGGCAAATTTATTGTGTAAATAATAATCATCGCCGTCTTGTGGCGAAAGAAATCATTGTATTGCCAACTCAGCCATCCGCTGAGTGAACGACTATTATTTGCCGACGCTAAAATTGTTATATTAATTAAAAATTTTGTATAAGCGTTAACAAGGATTAACAGTTCTGAGCCAAATAAAAAAGTGTGTATCATTAACAACTGTCCAGTAATTATTTACAGAAAAATATTATGTATGTTTTTGTTTGTAGCAGTGCGTTAAAACTAACCAACATTAATTCACGTTGGTAACACGTTTCCCCCACTCAAACGAGATTCGAGTTCATGCCAGTTGGCGAACAATTCGAATCGCCACTACCATACTGTAAAACAACCCAGGTAAAATCTTTTATTTGTTTTCTAGTAAAACAATTTGGCGCCTATCGGGAAATACAAAAGAGTGAGAAGGGACAGGTAAGGCACACAGGCTACTCGACGCTTAAATCACACCGAACGAGATTTCATAACGTTCGCAAAATATAAACAACCAAATTAAACATTAAAACACGTTTTTTAACAAAGTGGCGCACCAACTAGTGAGGCTACAGTTACGAGTAAATATCTAGCGGCAAGTACGACAGAAGGCGAACAAGATGAAGAGTGCATCATCACTGAGGCGGACGAAGGAGGCCGAAAAAGAAATTAGAGTGGAAGAGAAGGAAGTGACTTCGGTCGAGGACGCCTAACAAATGTTACCTCCAATGGAGCCAGTCAAACCCTGCAGCCATAAAACCAACCAGAAAAACCAACACAGACTGAGGACGAGAGATTCCAAGAGATGATGAGAGCAATCATGGGAATGAACAAAATTATAACGTCATTAAAGGAAGATTTCAAGGAAGAATTTAAGAAAAATAAGGAGGAAATTAATGAAAAAATGGATAAAAACAGTAAGACCATGGAAGAAAAAAATAGACAAGAACAGTAAAACCATGGAAGAAAAAATGGACGAACTGAAGCAAGACAGCCAGAGAAATATGGAGGTATTGAACCAAAAGATGGCTGAGAAAAACGAAAAAGTGAATAAGAAAATCGAGGAAGAGATGACGAGTATACGGCAAGAGATTTCCGAAATACACGGGAAATGGGAAATTACGAGCCATGATCTACAACAAACGAAGTAAGACTTCGGCGAACAAATAACTAACATGGAAGAAGACAGCCAGATCCGAATAGAATCTATAAGAACCACAACCGAACAAAACATAACACAGGTGCGGACAGATTTTGGAGAGAAATGCCGGGAGATCGACACCGCCGTAAGCGAAGTTCGCGGACAAGGTCAACAAAACAAAAACAAAATTGAAGAAATCCAGAAACAAGAGATAGCCAAAATCAGAGAGGAGCTGGAAGTAATTAACAACAGACCGCCGATAATGTCACAGTACCAGCACATGGACAACCGGGAAGTCATTAACTTCAAACAGTACAGGCGAAACCCGATGGAGTTCTTAGAGAGAGTGGACGAACAACTGGCCAAGACTCGGGAGAACAGGTGGACCATTATCCGAGGGTACCTGGACGAGTATTTCCGGGATATAAACGATAATTGGTGGACGGCTACGAGACACGACCTCACGAATTACGAGGAATTTAAGGACGTATTCAAAAGGAAATACTGGTCGGAGGCAACGCAAAACATCGTGCGATACAGTATATGTTTCGGCAGGTATGACGCCACCAGAGGGACGACTTTCACGGCATATTTCCTGGGAAAGGTATGTCTAGCAAGGAATCTAGAGCCGAAGATCCCGGAAGAAAGCTTAGTGACGAAACTCGCCTTTCACTACGAAGAAAGTGTCTCCAGAGCGCGGCTGGGTAGTCAAATTAAGACAATACAATCCATGGCAGCCCTATTAGAAGATTACGAAAGGGAGCGTTATTACCGTAGGAGTCGACAACGGGACGACAGGGGCGATAACAAGAATTTTCAGAACAGCTACCAATTTAACAACAATAACTACCGTTCGAATTATAACAGCCGTAAGAATGTGAAGAACCCGCCAAACAAGCCACATAATCGACCAAATAATAATCCGGCCAGCCAACCAAATAACGGCTATAATAACCACAATAGGCCTAACAGTCATAATAATTAGTACAATCGGGCAAATAACACACAACATCAACCATATAGGCCGAACAACACAAACTACAACCGGCCAAATTTTAACAGCAACACAAATGACAATAGAAATCGTAACAACACAGCAGATCGTAACTATCGTCAAGTGCACTATGTGAGGGCCGAAAGTGACGGGAGAAATAGGTCGTATTATCAGGGACGACGAAGTGCCGACCGAAATGCCTACGGACACCGGTACAGTGATAGTAACTACGGACGTGACACCAGAACCAACACGGGCCGAAGTCGTAGCCAAGAAGTGTACAGGCGTGACCGATACGAAGAAGATCACAACCAGCCTGAGCCCCGACCGTCAACGAGCGGAAGTCAGCCAACAAATCAACAAGATGGGCATAACGAACAGTCCGAGATGACGTTAAACTAGGAGCGGCAGTGAAAAAGCTACTTGTACCCTCACTGAACCAGTCTATTGGGTTAAATCGCAACGTTGCACAAACAAACGGCAAACGCACAATTACGATAGTGCGAAATAACTATTTGAAAAATATTGTAGAGGAATTGCTCGAGGAAAGTAATAACCAATCTGATAATAAACACAGCGAAATTGCTTATATCTCAACACAAGTTGACGGAGTACCGACACAAATCATGATAGACACGGGATCAAATATTTCGTTAATCGACAGTATTGAACTTCAAAGGATCCAAGAAGCGAGTAAGACAATTATACTTACGCTACCCATCAGCAACATTGTCCTTGTAGGAGCGACCGGACGACAAAATAGAACCGTCCGAAAACAAGTACAACTCGAACTGACAAGCGACGGACAAATCGTAACAATGACGTTTTTAGTAGCCAGCGGATTACCATTCCAGATGCTAATTGGTTGCGATATGCTGCGACAGTACTCAGCCATTATTGACTTAAGCAAATACAAGCTATTTTGAAGAAGGGGGACATACAATGGATAACCGAATTGACCAATAGTGACGAAATACAGCAGAATAAAACAATGTATCACATCCAGAAATGCCGAAATACTGGAGAACAGATACTGAATAATGGAATTTGTGACGAGACCGACAATGAAGAACTATGGCAAGAAAAAATCGAAGAAATCCGAACTTTCCAGAGAGAGAAAACGAACGCACAATTAACAGTTCAACAAGCTGAACAACTAATAGAATATAATAGATATTTACCATATATCCGTCGTGCGACTTCGTTTTTCTCATCTTATTTTGACGCGTTTCGGCAACGAATTGCCATCTTCAGAAATCTTAATCACTCATTAGAGATCGTTAAAAAATTAAAAACACTAAAATCATTACAGTAAAAGTGCACTTTTACGACATTGGAAACTCACAGACGCGAACATGAAAGTTTATGTTTCTCGCGTGGACAATATCGATCGACTGCTTTCGCGTGGACAATATCGATCGACTGATTCACTGTTTAATAGCCACTGATAAACCTGTTTTGCTTATTATAGCCCGTATGTACTGTGACATTCCATTTACCGGCGCCCGTGTGCAAGTATTGCCGTGTCGTACAATATGTTATGTGAAAATGTAAGTTTATCATTCAAGACATAATCACTGTTCATTTTGACGGCTTTATATATTTCGTATTCCTCAAGCGCGTCCATGTATTTTCCTTTCCTGCAGCAATGCAAAGGCTGGAAATTTGTCTCAAAATCACTGTAGTTATGATTACATAGTATCAGGTGCCTGGCAAAATTAGATGTTGTTTTATGTAATTCCCTTCTGGTAAGATGTTCGTTATATCTTTCTTCAAACGGTCTGCCTGTTTGGCCTATGTAGAACATGTCGCATGAGCTGCAATTCATCTTGTACACGCCGGTTCTTTTTCTTTCTGGTATACTGTTTTTCCGGCTAAGAAGTCTCTGAATGTTGTTATTTGTACGGAAAGTTACAATTACATGGTGTTTCTTGAGTTCGTTAACTAGAATATTTGGTAAAATGTTTGTGTAATCTGCAGATATGTATTTATTAACCGGAAGTGTGTTATCATTGTTCGACTTTTTTAATTTCTTCTCTTTGTGTTTACTTATTAATTTATCCACTAATGAACTTTTATATCCGTTAGCCGCTGCTATGTGCTTGATGGTATTAACCTCTTCAATGTAGTCTTTTTCACTTAACGGTATAGTTAGCAATCTATGCACAAAACTATTGTAAGCTGCCATTTTGTGCGAGGTGGGATGATATGAATCGGCATGAATTGTGATGTCCGTTGTTGTGGCCTTTCTATAGATTTTAAATTGAAGTTTTCCTTCGTTTTTTAAAATGGTTAAATCTAAGAAATTTAATTGATTTTCTTCTTCTATTTCAGATGTGAATTTAATCTTATGGTGTATGCTGTTTATGTGACTATTTAGGTTTTGTATTTGTCTTTTTGTTCCATTAAATATCATAAACGTATCATCGACGTATCTACAATAAAAATGATTTTATTCTTGTATAATTTATTCGATATTATGTTTATATTCTCATAATAATTTAGATATATATCAGCTAATAGTCCTGACAGTGGCGAACCCATAGCCAGACCGTCATCTTGTGTAAAAAACCCGTTGTCAAATGTAAAGTAATTTTGTTCCAAGACGACTGTAAGTAGTTTTATAAGTTCGATGATTTTTTGCATGCTAAGTTGAGCTACTTCCTTTAAATTGTTATTTACAATTTCTATAGTTTCCCTCACGGGGATATTAGTGTACAAATTAGTTACGTCTAACGATACCAATTTATATTGTGGTAGTATTTCTATCTTTTTAAGTTTTTCAACAAACTCATAACTGTTCTTTATACTGTAATTATTTGCTATCCTGATATTATTCTTAATTAAAGTCACTAACAATTTAGCAGCTTTGTATCCGGGAGCTGTTAACGAACTCAAGAAACACCATGTAATTGTAACTTTCCGTACAAATAACAACATTCAGAGACTTCTTAGCCGGAAAAACAGTATACCAGAAAGAAAAAGAACCGGCGTATACAAGATGAATTGCAGCTCATGCGACATGTTCTACATAGGCCAAACAGGCAGACCGTTTGAATAAAGATATAACGAACATCTTACCAGAAGGGAATTACATAAAACAACATCTAATTTTGCCAGGCACCTGATACTATGTAATCATAACTACAGTGATTTTGAGACAAATTTCCAGCCTTTGCATTGCTGCAGGAAAGGAAAATACATGGGCGCGCTTGAGGAATACGAAATACATAAAGCCGTCAAAATCAACAGTGATTATGTCTTGAATGATAAACTTACATTTTCACATAACATATTGTACGACACGGCAATACTTGCACACGGGCGCCGGTAAATGAAATGTCACAGTACATACGGGCTATAATAAGCAAAACAGGTTTATCAGTGGCTATTAAACAGTGAATCAGTCGATCGATATTGTCCACGCGAAAGCAGTCGATCGATATTGTCCACGCGAGAAACATAAACTTTCATGTTCGCGTCTGTGAGTTTCCAATGTCGTAAAAGTGCACTTTTACTGTAATGATTTTAGTGTTTTTAATTTTTTAACGATCTCTAATGAGTGATTAAGATTTCTGAAGATGGCAATTCGTTGCTGAAACGCGTCAAAATAAGACGAGAAAAACGAAGTCGCACGACGGATATATGGTAAATATCTATTATATTAATATAAGCGACTTGGAGACAACTAACCTAAAATGTATTATAACAAATAGAAGTGTATAATCGCTACAAGCACGTATTTTCAGATACACCTGGGAAGGTCAGAGATTATCAGTGCGAAATTCAATTCCAAGAGCCTGTCAACTTGATAAAAAAATCTTACCCGATCGCATTTTCATTAAAGGAAGCGGTGAGAACAGAGATCAATCGGTTAATAGCAGAAGACATAATTGAACCAAGCTACTCACCCTACACCAGCCCTATCCTTGCAGTTCCAAAGAAACACGGGAAGGTGAGAATATGTCTAGACGCCCGTGAGATCAATAAGCACATAGTAAATGATCGTACGTCCCCAGGGGAAATAGAAGAGATCCTGAAAAAGTTCTATGGGACCCAATTCATCACTATATGGGATACTGTCTGCGGCTATTGGCAGGTCGAGTTACACCCATCCAGTAGAAAATACATGGCATTTATATTTGAAGGACGGAACTACCAATTCAAAAGATTACCCTTCGGATTGGTGAATTCGGTAGCAGTATTTGTAAAAATTATGGACCAGATACTTGGACCAGATGCATTACAGTTTACAACAGTGTATGTACACGATGTATTAATAACTTCAGATGTGTGGGACGAACATTGTCACCGAGTACAGTACGTGCTGGAAAAATTATCAAATAACCATATAACCCTCAAGCTGGAAAAATCCAAATTTTTGGCTGATGAAGTGCAATTTTTAGGGTTCAACTTGTCTGGAAATGGGATAACACCATCACAAGAAAAGGTTGAATGCATACAGAAGTTTCCAACACCTAAAAATAAGAAACAACTCCAATCATTTCTCGGTCTGTGCAATTATTACCGAAAGCTCCAAAAGAATTATTCTGAAATGACAGCCATATTTTTACACCAACTGTCATCCAAAAACAAATGGACGTGGGGAGTCGAACAAGACATAACACTCCAACTGATTAAAAACAAATTCATTGAGTCAGTAATGTTACGTCATCACAATTTCACTAAACCATTCTATTTAAATTGCGACGCCAGTGACGTTAGCCTTGGATCCGTTTTGTACCAGGAGGATGAAGAGGGGAATCATTGTGTGATAAGTTTCGCAAGTAGAGTGCTAAACAGCAGTGAAAGAAATTATAATGTCACGGAGAAGGAATTGCTGAGCGTTGTATTTTCATGTGGAAAATTTAGAACCTACATATTGGGGTACCCGATTACAGTAAGGACTGACCACAAGTCCATATCATTCCTCAGAAATTGTAAGTTAAGTCATGGAAGATTGACTAGATGGAGTTTAATATTACAGGAGTACAATTTAAATTGGGAATACATCCCAGGCAAGAAAAATGTTGTAGCAGATGTTGTCCAGAGTTAACTTTAAAAACCAGACGTACGAAGGAGAAAAGGAAACTATTATCAAAATATACCACATAATTAAGAGCAGGACTGACTTGGCCAACATGATGAAAGAAATGGAACGACAACAAGCACAAGATCCCAAACTAAGCAAAATTCTACAACGCTTAACAGACAAAGATGACCACGTATCCCAATTTTACTACAAACACCAAGGGATACTTTTCATAAAAACACAATATAAATTCAACACCTGGAAAATAGCAATACCCCAAGCCACAGAGAAAGACCTAATTCTCGATTATCATGAGAGATATGGGCACATGGGCGCATTAAAAGTGGTAAAGGACTTACAAGAGGACGTATACATGAAAGATGCTAACAGAAAGGTACGGAAATGCATAAAACAATGTCACATCTGCCAACTAGTGAAGGTCAACAATGACAGAAAGGAGGGCACCATGATACCGATAAGCACCTCTTGTAAATTGGAGAAAGTCTTCGTTGACATATGCGGACCATTTCCGCGTAGTGGAGGAAAGCATCAATACAAATACCTCATTATTGTGTTCGACCACTACATAAGGTTCACAAAGCTTTACCCCATCAACCGTGCCACTACCCAGAAAATATTAAAATTAATACTAGAACCATACGTTAGTGAAGTTGGAACACCCAAATGCATCATCACCGATCATGGGACGCAATTCAAGGGAAATAAATGGAAGAACACTTTACTGAATCATGGAATAAAAACGTACAAGACATCAGTGTACCCCATCCAAGCAGCAACCCTGCAGAGCGAGTCTTGAGAGAAGTGGGGATAATTCTCCGTACATATTGTTACGATCAGCACAGTGAGTGGTCTAAATACATACCAGCAGCCGAAAACTTTATAAATTTATCGCACCACCAATTTATTGAAACAACACCATATACAGCAATGTTCCAAAGACCACCACCAAGAGAAATTACTTCTTTAATTCAATTTCCCAATGGAGAAGAGTATCAGTTCCATGACGTGCAATTTCACCATAAGATACTGGAGAAGACGGACAAGATCAGACAAAAATATAAGCAAATGCAACCGAAACCCATACAATATCAGATTGGAGAGCAAATATTACTTAGAAACAGAGGATTACCAAGCACTATGTAAGGGATAGCAAAGAAGCTATTACTACTTTACACAGGACCCTATATAGTAAGTAAAGACAATCAAAATAACACATATGAGATCGTAGACCCAAAGACACAAAGAAGAAAGGGGACATATAACCAATCCTCTATGAAAAAGTATTATTAACCACAAGAAAAAACATCCAGAAACCAATTAATAAATAGCTAGTGTTAAATAAGGAAGAGAAATAAACAAAACAAATAATAAAAAGATCATGTATACCATACCCACTAATAATATCGCATCACTAAGAGCTAAAGAGTGTGAATAAAAGAAAAAGATTATAATCTGAAATAAGGTATTGTATAAACTAAATGATAATATTGTGGAGAATCCTACAAGTAATATTTATTTTATAGTCGCACTAAGACTACTTATATAACTTTATTAATGATTGACTGTAGATAAGTCCAGCAATCAAATGTATAATTGACGGCGGAGCAATAGAGTCAAAAGTACCCCTCCGATCCGATTCAATATAATGTTAGGGAAAAAATGTTAGGGAATTAGATATCAAAGGGATAAGAACATTAAACTAAAATTTGATAAAAAAATTAAGAAGAATACTGACACTCAAAAATAGTAAGAATCGATAGCTCAAAACTAACCAGTGATTAAGAAAATAAATTGAAATAATGATTGATAAGTTCAATCAAAAACCTGAACGATATTTGCTGAAATAATCAATTTTAGTGGCAGGGCAATATGTAATGATACATATCTTCAACAAACAATAATGAAGAAACATGACAAAAATAAATTATTTAAATACTTAACACTATGATAAAAAGGGATGAGTCAGAGAGTAAAGAATGGGTGCTTAAAATTTAATAATACGATCAGACATATGAAAGTAATCATGAAAGTAACTTCTAATAAGAAAAAAGTAACAAGCAACGGACAGAAACGTTGAAAAAAATTATACATGGCGATTTAACCACAATAGCCCAATAGACGGTAAGTGAGAAAGTAGAACCAGCCCCAACACCAAGGAAAGGATATAAAATTATCACAAAGTAAGTGAGAAAGTAGAACCAGCCCCAAAACCAAGGAAAGAATATATAAGTGATAACACCTTGTAAGTGAATAAGTAGAACCAGCCAACACTAACATAAGGATGTATAAATAATTAACATGGAAGTGAGAAGATATAACCAGCCCCAACACCAAGGAAGGGATATATAAATTATAACAAATGAAATAAAGACAGTGAAAGTGCACAATACCAGTGATAAACCAAGAAAAGAGACCAATCAATAATAATTGTATATAATGATGATGATTGTAAACACAGGCAAATAATGTAACATAAGAAGTGTTAAATTCTAATGACATAAGTTTTAGAAGGGTACATTAACCCAAATGCATAGAGAATAACTATGACAAATCAAACTATCACATCACAAACTTTTTAACTGTATAATCAAACCTAGTAGAGTGAGAGATATTGAATTATAATAATAATGAACATTTAAAAAAAAAATGAGAAAGTGAATTTTAGTAAGCAATACCCACCAGTAATAATTAAACCAAATATAGAGTGCAAGGTGTTAGTATTAAAATACCCAAAGTAAATAGAACCACATTGATAGGGATAGACACTGATAAATCAGTGGAAAAAGTGTTAAGAGTGCATAAAAAGTGAGTGAAACCTAATAATTGCTAAACACATAAAGGACTGTGGCAATCAAAAGCAATTATAAGTGAACACCAGTATATGACAAACTAAACTAAATTGTAGTAGATTAAATAATCAATAGAATTAAGATAGCAGTAGTAGTGACTACATACCATATATTAAATCTTGAACAATTAGTATTATAAGTGGCAATTTATGTTATTGTCAAGGTATTTAAGAAGATTGACTATTAGTGTGATAATACACAGTATAGGGAACTTCTAAATAGAGAGATATAAAATAAAATATTATTAACCCAAATTGACAGGGGAAAGAAATTTAATAATAATATAATCATTAAAAGATTATAATATAATATAGTAAAATGTTATTAGAGTGTCATGTTAATGACCTAATGTCGTATAGAATTAGTAATAAGGAATTATTATTATGTTAAATATTTAATTAATGTTTATATGTTTGTTTTGTATACTATGTAATAATTATTACTCACCAAAGAGTATGAGGAGATGAAGAAAATGAACATTGTGAGTAATGACAAGCAAATAATTATGTTTATTGAATAGAGTTATGTCTGTGTGAATTATTAGACTATAAGATTAAATGTTATATGTTAAATAATAAAGAATAAGAAATAATAATTAAAAACAAATAAAAGCAGTAAACAAGAAACAAAATAAATACAGACAAATACAATGATACTAAAAGGCAGTTATGACAATAGACAAGCCAGAATATGGAACCATAAAATCACATACAATTACAATAGAACAGACACATAAAACCATAGAACAAATGAACAAATCATGTATTAAACCAATCAGAACCCATACAAGGGGAAAATAAAATGTAATCTCTGTAATTTAAGAAAAATAGCCAATTGCTGTTTAGGCCTAGGCAAATGCCTAACTGTAAAACTTCAAAAAACTTCAATTTCGAGAATTAAACAATAACATTAGCAAAATTAATGCAAGTAAACAATAAAAGACGATTAGGCAATCATGTTAAGAAAGAAATATTAAAGTAATCATGTAAATTAAGAAAACAGTGTAATTAAACAATATCAACATAACTGTCAAAATGTTAATACATCAGTAAACCCAATCTATTGGATGTCAAATTAATCCTTGAGACAAAATACGAGCAGTGGTGATTATATTTAATACTCAAATTTGAATACCGAAGATTAATTGTATTTAGAAGATCCGTAACCATTTTAAATAAAAATTCAAATCTCCTAACAATGGTCTTAAGCCAATTTTAACCAATCAGAAGTTTTGAGTTACCATGACAACAGCAGAATATTGACAATTTTCAGTTAGGAACGGGAGAATCTATAGTGACGCTTACATGAAGAGACGCCACGCCGTGAGGGCCCAAAATTTTATTATAAAACGTTAAAAGTGCCCATATTATATGAAGAGAAGGACAATACCAACTGATGAGATGATACATTCAACCCAGACCAAGGACCAGCTTAATTTAATCCCGATGTATTAAAAATAAGGAAATTAACAAGAAGAAGACGCAAGACGTACCTGAAGCCCAAGATTTGAAGAAAGAAGGATCGACATCGTCGAATCAACCTACATTAACTATTGACAATACACTTTCTATCAACTGACGGTAAGTATTGCTGAATTAATTGAACTTCTAAAATAAATTCTCTTTCAAAATTCTCACTAAACTGTGACTCTCACTATCACTGAAGGTATTATTTTTCAAGGACTGATAAATAAAACATGATCGATGAACACTAAATAACTGATTATAACCTATGTATTACACAAATGACACCGTCACACACTGTAACACCACAACATTGAATTTAAAGTAAACCTTGTTCTATTTTAATGCTCACGATTATAAAGTGATATATTGTAATTTATTATCTTGTTTTAAAACTTCTTTGTCGTACTTAAAAGGACTTAATTAGGCAAATTTATTGTGTAAATAATAATCATCGCCGTCTTGTGGCGAAAGAAATCATTGTATTGCCAACTCAGCCATCCGCTGAGTGAACGACTATTATTTGCCGACGCTAAAATTGTTATATTAATTAAAATTTTGTATAAGCGTTAACAAGGATTAACAGTTCTGAGCCAAATAAAAAAGTGTGTATCATTAACAACTGTCCAGTAATTATTTACAGAAAAATATTATGAATGTTTTTGTCTGTAGCAGTGCGTTAAAACTAACCAACATTAATTCACGTTGGTAACACGTTTCCCCCACTCAAACGAGATTCGAGTTCATGCCAGTTAGCGAACAATTCGAATCGTCACTACCATACTGTAAAACAACCTAGGTAAAATCTTTTATTTGTTTTCTAGTAAAACAATTTGGCGCCTATCGGGAAGTACAAAAGAGTGAGAAGGGACAGGTAAAGCACACAGGCTACTCGACGCTTAAATCACACCGAACGAGATTTCATAACGTTCGCAAAATATAAACAACCAAATTAAACATTAAAACACGTTTTTTAACAATATTTATACAAAATAGTTTGCGATATTACATAGAATAAGTAGTCGGTACTCAGATACTGGAATGCTTCAGATTTATTAAAGATTTGCTTTTTTACATTGCATTAATACTTTATTATTTTTTCTGATAATAAATAAAATTAATTAATTGTTTCTGTTAACAAATGAAATTAATTAACTGTTTCTGTTAATGTTTTTTACACACTTAAAATAATTTTTTCCTATATTCTAATTACACAAAATTTTACTTTATACAAGATCTTTTTGTCTTTAAGTTTGGGACTGTTTATTTTATGAAGTTTGTATAAATAATTTCACTTTCCTTTTACGATGGCTGGTGCGATGTTGATGCCCTGGTTCTATAAATCTGAGACAGATATTCCTTCTAGATAGAAATTCAGGATACCGTTGAAATCTGCTTCTGCTCTCCGGCGTTCAGGATCGTTCTCGGGTTGGGTACTACTACAAACTGTAGTGAATCAATTTTTAATAGTAACTTATACTGTGCATAAAACTACACAATACTCCAGCTAACTTGAAGTGTTTTTTTTTTCAATACATATGTGGACATCTTGCACTCTACCGTAATAGCACTCGATGTCTGATTGACTCGCGAACTTTCTGACTTGTGCTCGTATGCTTTTGGTTGACCTATCGTCATAAACCAGTAGCACAATCACGCGTTAAACAGTTCAGAGCGAGATTGAATTATGTGATACGAAGAACAAATTCAACTAACGTTTAGCCAATTTCATTGGCCGAAATATTCCTTCACCCTTCCAGCTTTAGTCCATATAACGTTCTTCCTGCAAAAGACTGCCTACGGACATAGTTGAACTTGCAAATGAAACCTGTCTAATTTTATTATTTTTCTTTTTGGTTATAAAACTTTTTTATAAAAAAACTCATATATTTAGTTCTTTAAGTTATTAACAAATATTACCACTATGTAGGTCTTTATTTTATGCATATTCTGGTGTAAGTCTCATGTCAGACATTTTATTTACACAAATTTTATTTAATTTAATCTGTTTTTATTGTTATTCCATAACATAATTATCCATACCCGCACACGCGCACTCGGCATATCCCTACGCATATGTTCGCACTACTTCTTAACACTAATTATTTTTTTACTGTCAAAATTTTACTTAAAATAAAAATTTGACATGTATCGTATTGTCTATTATACAGTGTCTGAACATGCAGTTTTTACTTAAACAAAGTCTCATTGCAACATGACATCATACACTAAGAGTTAAATTAATACTTTGTATGAAAATTTCACTTATTGCAATATATATAAATTGTTATGTGCACAATCTGTGTGGTTATTTTTATATTTGTCTAGACCTCACGTTTGGAGTGCCAAAATATGTAATTAAATGACTAGGTTTCTAAAAAAGTTATTTTTTCTTTTTTAATAGTCGACAAGCCTCCCTTTGTGGCGCCAAATATGTAAATAAAAATCTGAGTGTTTCTTAATATATTTTTAATTATTTTATTTAAATTTGATTTGTTCTTATTAACACCTCTCGTTGGAGCGCCAAGTTTTGGATGCAATGATTTTTAATTGATGTAACTGGTACAGATATCATTACATATTTTATATTCAATATAAAAATAATTAGGTAGGTATTTGCTTCTTGATTATATAATTAATTCAAAAATTGATTGAAATTAATAATAATTTTAAATTGAAATATTATCGTGGCTCACCTTGATACCCAAAGCCAGTATCAGATTTCGCCTCAATTTTCGTCAGCATAAAACTCGTATTTTCGATAATTTACTAATTATTAAAAATAATTACACCAGCTCTTATACAGTGTACTTCAATATTCTTTTATTGGTTTCTTAAACCTTTCCTTTAATATAAAACAAATAAATACTTTCTGAACATTAGTTACTCTGGCTAATCAATTAAATGCTCAGAGGTTGGAACTATTGAAAAATCTCAGGGGATAAGTTGATTACATTTAGGTTAATTCAACTTAAATATATGAACGTGTGTTCTTTTGACTACAATAAGTTTTTCGAAAATGTTCTCCGTGAAGTACAAAACATCACATTTCTCCGATATATTATATAAAATAAATAATTGCTTACAACTAAGGAACGAAACAGTTTTCGCGAGTGCCTGACAGCATCGGTTTCCTTTCTTGGTTAACAACAATTTCACTTCTTAATTCTACATGCAAATAAATAATTATCTTACAACTAATAAATCACAACAGTGTTAGTGTTTAGTGTTTTCAGTGTTTGTTCAAATAATTAAATAGTGTATATTTAGTGTCACAGTTGGGTTATGGTGAAATAGTAATTTGGATTAATCTCACCGATTTTTTTATACACTTTCCTATATCTGGTATGATATTTTCACAATTTAATATGTATACTTCTCTAATCACAGTTCCCTTGGTTGATTATTCACTGAATTAAAAAGCACTATTGGATATTAGTAACCTAACCTGTCTTGCGTTCGAGACTTACTAATAATTTACTGCCCACAAGTATTACAGGGATCTCGTTCTTAACTTTTCGACGTTCAACAATCAACTAACTCTCGTGTGTCAATTTTTCTGGCTTCTCGGTGCAGAATTTGCAAAATTCCGATTGGTCGAAGCCTTAGGCATTGTCATTTGATGGCGTCGGTTTTCCTAGTTCAAATATACCTCTTAATACTAATCTCAAAACTCCCATTTTATACTAGATACAATTTTAATGATATTCTCATCAATGGAATCCCCTTTTTTCACTGATCATTTTGATAGCTCACAAGATAAACGTTTTTCAGTATCTTTATATGTTACATTTTTATTTTTGACCCAAATTTATGTTTTATGCTTACAAGTACCCCTTCTGTACCCTCAATGTTATAAAACAATTTCTATTTACTTTAAATATAATAGTAATAGTTAAATAAATTGATATCAGTACTGGTCATGACAAATGTTAACATCATTATCTTATAAAACCTACTGACTGTGGTACAACCACAATATTGTCTTATGTACAATTTAACATCATTAATTTCTTAATACACATTGCTTATTTATAAAATATAATCATACTATGGATCTACTCTCTACCTTAATAAAGTTATTTTAAAACTTACCCTAATACAAATAAAAGTTTTATAGAATAACATTTAACTAAACAATTTCCTTATTTATCTAACATAATAATCATCGTGACATACTCCCTAATATCCTGGTTAGTTCGTGATTGATACTACTACTAACACAGATTTATATAACATGGTTTAATTAACCATCTTGGTAATTCCTCAAACATAATGGTTGTCATCCTGACAAACTCTATAATACAATAGTTAGTTCAGGACTCTTACTAATAATCACACAAGTGTTATGTAACAAAATTTAGATAAAACATTTTGGTATTAGTCTTCTTTCCACTTTAATTGTCATTATGTTTTTTAGAATATGTAAACACAAATACCTATTCAATTCATAATTTCTAGTTACAGTTTTACACCTACTGATACACAATTATTGTTTCATATAATTGATTCGTAAATTAACACGCTTTCCCTTCACAATATAATATTAATCATTTATACGTAATGTGATATGGCTCTTACCTATTTTTAATATAATATGATATAAAGTATTTAATTGAAATAAGTGTCACAATGTTTTGATCTGACACGTATACTTTCTTTGATTATTATATATCAGTTTTATAATCTTAACCAAAAATATTAAGACATATAACTTACAAAATATACTTAGTACTTTACTATTACTTAGTACTTCAACTGTCTTTCGTAACTTGGTGGTTAGGTTATGCACTTTGGCATATGTCTATTCTTCAACATGTTTGAGTTTTAATATTTATTTTAAGGGGAACCGTCACGGTACATAATATATTTCATATAATAAACAATAATAAATATATTATATATAATAAAATATATAATAGTAGTGTTTAATAAAAACGATATATTTTATTAGATACCAATATATTTATAATTATGTGTGTAACTTGTGTAACAAATTATTATTGGAGCCTTCAGTATTTCGTCTGTTTTGTACCCTCCCCGCATATACCCGTGGTAGGCTACGTGTGTTACGGAGTCTCTCACAGGTGATGGGACCTACAGCTTAACGCCGGATCCGAAAGGCATATTTGGGGAGGGCTTATACTAGGCAGGATACCTCTCGCTGGTTTGCCTGGCGCCGACAGGATAGCAGCGCCACACGCTAGCCACTACGCCACGACCGCTCCTATGGAATACAAAAAAAAATTATTAGGTATAATTTTGTAAAAATATTGCTTGCGTGTAAACATTCTGTTTTTTCAGGTGTACAATTCTATATTCTAGTTTCGAAGGATAATATAAACTTAATAATTCACAAAAATAACCGTTGTTTTTTTATGTAATAAAAAACAAGAGTTATTTTTCTCTAATTTTTGTGAATTATTAAGTTTATATTATCCTTTGGAACTAGAATATAGAATTGTACACTTGAAAAATAAAATGTTTACAGGCCAAAAATATTTTTACAAAATTAGACCTAATAAATTAGTATCGGTTAAAATTAATTATTTATAATAAACTAATTCTATTATTTATGAAATTGTTTTATCCCTTACCCTAAAAACTCTTCGCTTAAAGGAAACTAGAGAAAGACACATGCGGTTCTTTGAGTAGTTAAAATAATAATTTATTATTAGACAATAATCAACTTTTACTATTTACTATTTACTATTTACTATTTACTATTTACTATTTACTATTTACTATTTACTATTTACTATTTACTATTTACTATTTACTATTTACTATTTACTATTTACTATTTACTATTACTATTTACTAACCTCTGCCCCTGTCGGTCATCTCGACTACTTTCTGCGAACCTGCAACAATAACTGGTTACTGTTGAGAGCGGTACAACAACGTACGGCAAAGTATCTCAGCTCTACTCAGTTACCAACTTCCAGCGCTGGCAATATTAACTTTCAACATTAATACGTACTTTATCTTGTTCCTTTTGAAGTAATGAACTTACGCTGATATGTGCGTTGAGCTACTACAGAGAAATTAATAAAAGACTTGTTGAACGATATCTTATCTCGGCTTTATTCTAACCTTATCGTATTCTATCCGTACCTTTTCCTTTCTGTACCGACGTTACTCTTTACGTTTCAACACTAAATATTTATTGTTTTTTTCTCGTCCTATTGCAATATTGGGTTTAAGAATAACGAGTTCAAATTACATTTTCTATGCGTAGTATATCCAAAGGTCCTTTTGGACCTTTGTACGTCGAGTTACAATACAGGCGTTATTATCTAATTAGTTTTAAAATTTGGTTTGACATAGTGTTTAGATAGCATTTAAAAGTGCCATAAAGTAGCAGACTTAATTTAAAAGTTATTACTTTTATAAAATATATTAAAATACTAATACGAAACTCCCAAGTGATAATAAAGTTAAAGTTATTTTAAAATGAACACTAGATTCAGAAACTCCTTGTCTATTGTACATAAACAAGAAGTGCTTAAGTTTAAAATGATAAAACTACTTATAATTTTGAAAGATTAATTTTTGTAGAAAGTGTATCAAATATGAGGAACTCAGCAACGTATGTTTGAATATACGCGTAAATAAACTCTATACAGAAAACAGAATTACTCTCTAGAAATTGCTCACAAAATGTACAATTTTCTCAACCGATATTGATGATACTATCACATTTTAATTCACAATTATTTGTGGTACGATGAAATCAAACTTACAAAAATTACACAAATGTAAATTACAACAATAATGTTTAAGAGTTGTATTTAAGAAAACCACCATTTACCGTTCCAGACAATTTATCCCATTAAGGATTTCTGCTTAGATAGAAAAAGCGTTATGGTGTTACATATAGTTATCATATAGTAAAATTAGAAAGAAAGCACCGGGAAGCAAATTGGATAAAATAATTTGCATTTCGATGTTTCATAAATCATGTTAAACGTCCACTCACGTTTTCCTCAGTCTTCTACTACTTGTAACGTTATATTACCTAATTATAAAATTATGATATAAAATAAATATAATCAGAGAAAAGACAAAATTGATAAAAATATTAACTATTTCGATAATGGAAATTGAATCTTAAGTAATTTTTTGTATTCCTGGAAAGATAAGACGGTTCTTCAACGACATTATAAGCTGAAAAGTCGTGAGAGTTTTTTTGTATTTAACAAATATTGGGATTGTAATTGACCATTATAACTGAAATATAGTCGAGAAGTTAGATGTAGGATGAATATTTAGTTTTTAGATAGTTATTTGAGTTAATGGGAATTAATGTAAATTTTCCCTGTAGTACCCATTCGTATTCAGGGCTACTATAACATACTACGATTATTTGGCAATGTTTTCTTGTCATATAATGCAGAACAATATTACGGTAAAATAATAGATAACAACATGTAGAAAGTTTGATGTCTTTCTCCTCCCTCTCATGCTTACTTAACCACGCTCTCTGTGTTGCTGTATAATCACGAAAGTGACGTATCGCCGGTAGGAATTAGTGCATGTATTCACTGCATATTTACTGAAAATTTAAAAGGCTGTTAAAGTCGAAAAATTTAACAAAACCTTTTCCTACAATCATCGTAACTCTCCATCCTTCGATGACTATAATTCTTAATCCGCTTTCTTCCAGTGTACACAAGGCTAACTAAAGCCTCCATAATAGATAACAAAATAATATTCTGTTTTGTTCCGTTATTCTTCCGTCTGGACTAGACCACATGGCAGGAGCTCCATCCGGAAACTCGGAACATGTAACCGTCACAAAAGAGCATATCCTCCCAGCCTTGATGGACGATGAACGACAGAACAGTTTAGTGGCGTCTTCTTGGACGCTTCCATTCTTTCTGCTCTCTCCCATGGCCCGACATTGCCTTACGCCAGCCTCTAAAGACTTTTTCTGGGCTGGTTTGAGGCACTCGGCCAGTTGTGGGCGAGCAATCTTTGTTTCTCACCAAAGGGTCTCTAAAGATACCCCATATTCCGCCGTTGCGCATCCTCCATGGTCCAACGCTTAAAAAAATATACAGCTATCCCATCCCTGCAAGTGGTAAATTAAGTGGTGAGATCACTATTCATGATAAAAAACAATATGTCCGTCATCGATATGGACGAAACGTCTGGAGATAAACATAAACAACTTAGATATTTTTCTAAGCCTAAAAGCCCGGAAAATTGTAATAATATACTAATTAATAGCTTTTGAATTTTCATTACATTCAACCTTCAGTTTTCCGTATATTACGATTTTTGGTAGCTATTTACCATGTCATGTAAATTACTTTTTAATCTATTTAAAAATTTAATTAAAATACAAATGTAAGAAAACAAAAATTTAAATAAAACACATTTTAAAGGTGCAGAGTAAATAATACAGAATTGCAATTCTTGTTTACAAGCCAGTATGCCATAAACTATTCTCTTCTGGGTTTTTAATGTTTTCCAAAAAAGGACTGGGTTAAAATGAAATGTACGTGTGGTGAATTAATATCTACCTATCACACGTTTCTCTCACCTTTTACTTCACTTTGATCACAAAATGTAAATCTAGTCAACGAAAAACTTTTCGTTTTCACATAGAAGAGGTGTACATCTTACCTACCCTTCTTGATAAACATTTTCCCTGCGGACAACAAACATTTTAAATATTCTGTAATTTGAATAACAAACTAACCACCACTTTTTCAAGGTTTACAGTAGATTATAAAGGCAACGACTGAACCCAGAATTAAATAGATAGTCTACCTGTATTAAAAAATTGTTAGGAAAATCTTAAAACTATTTGTATATAAACATGCTTTTATAAGTACTCTGCAAGATATTTTGAGATAAAAAGAAATAAAAAATGTATAACGTAGAAGACAAATTTATCTCATAAATTTTAACAAACTACGCTTGAGACGATTAAATGGGTTCTACAGACATGTTTGAAGGCACACTTATTTTCTGTTTACTCTGAAATTGAAGGAAAAAATAAAATAGATGGGTATAATTTAAATATTTTATACTATTCACTAGATTTAAAAATTAACCTTTGGTTAATCACAAAATCAGTATCTTTTAGTTCCGTGTGACACGTCACAAAAAGCCCAAAATGTTCGTGGATTCACTTTCTCACACAAATTCTTACTTGGAATTAATTTTCTTATTAAGCATGTTTTTAATGACCCTTGATCTATTAATACACAGAAATTCTGAGTTTTGATTAAGCAATTATTCTATTAGAAGATCGTTTCTTTGTGATGATTTAACATCTATTAGCAGCTTGTTATAATAGGTCCCCTGCTTATATTTGTTACATTTTTCCTAAATTGTTATATTTGTTTTCTGCTTACTCGTACTGTAATAATTCACTAATGTTACGTATATTTTTTTAACGGTAACATCACTGTACGTATTTTTAAGAATCATTTAAAAAGTAACAATTGGCTGAAAACAACAGCCTATTGGCTGAAAACAAATACACTATTTTCATTATACTATTACACACATCTAATTAAAACCTGAGATAACATAAGCACGTATTATTGAGCTCATATACTGTTGGGAAATAAGTATTCTAATGTAATCGAAAAATCTTTGTTAGTATACAAACAAACTTATTACAAAAAGTATCAAGATTATAAATATTAGCAAAGTATAAAATTTATTCACTTCGTATTAATACAACAGCAACATTGTGTAGAAACAGAGTGGTTAAGTTCAGATAATATTTAATACTTAAACTGGTGGCAGCTAGGTTATTCTTGTAGAAACGCCGTGTTACGAGCAAGACAACCTGTAAAATTAAAATCTAAACGCAGACCAAGAACACAATGTTCTCTCTATGTATATGGTTCAGTGTGATTAACGGTCCTGCATAGACTATAATCAGTGTTCTTTTTACAACACATAATGAATATAATACGCTTGGGAAGAACGTATGTAGACACAAAAATATCTGCGTTCGTGCAGGTGTTTTGCAAATTTAACTCTTGAATTTCTACAGGTTTTACATAAGCGTCGTTATTCTGAACTATTGTTATACAATCTATCACACGTTTCAATTTATGGATACGATACGGTTACGTATATGGTTTTATCTAACACTGTGAAACGAGCCTAAAAAATGTATTATTACTTCCGTGTTACGTAAGGAAATGTAAGTATAGTGATCGCGAAAAAAAATCGTGTTCGAGATAAGGGCTGATTCTGATTGTAGTACGCTCAAAACATGAAGAAAAGTCATTTTCCGAAAACTTTCTGTGTGTCTGTCTGTGTGTCTGAGTGTTTGTGTGTCTGTCTGTGTGTCTATGTGTAGAATTGTTCTATGGCGAACGATAACTGCCGCAAATTCAAACAGAATCAAATAATTTTTTGTATATTTCCCCGAGTTATAGAGGACTCAAGGTCTATTGATTTTGGTAAAGATCAGTTATGGGGGAGGGGTAGTTTATCTGCAACGTTTTACGTTTTAACAAGAGTAAAGTACTCACAAATTCATTTAAAATTTTCAGACAATGGTAACAGCTAAAAATAAAATAATTTTGTTGCCAGGCAACCAGGTGTTCGGTTAGGAGGGAGGGGTATTTGACCTGCATTCTTTTGTGTTTTAACAAGAGTAAAGTATTTAATTTTAATAAATAAGTACCCCGAAAATAAAGTCATATTAATCCACTGTAAAATGGTCAATGGGGTCATTATAAATGAAGTGAGTAGTTGAAGGGTAAGGGGGTGATTTTTTGAAAATTGTTGTGCTGAAATCAAGTAAAGTATGAATATTTAATTTTTAAGGATAAGATCCCTAAAAAATTACATATGATAAAACTATTACTCTATGAAAGTGTAAATATCATTAATGGTGGTGATCGGTTGCGGAGGAGGGATGATTATCTGCGTTGTTCAGTTTCTTAATAAAAATAATGTACCTAATTTTTTTATATAAAGTGACTCGAAAATAACATTATATTAAACGACTACCCTATAATAACAAAAATATATGTAAATAGTGAAAATAGTTTGATGGTGGAAAAAACGTTTTTAAAAATTATCGAACCCAATTCAAGTAAATGATTTTGAACATAAATCTTAGAACATGGAAGTCATGTATGATTCTCCATACCAATCTTGTTAATATCAAATAAATAGATTATAATTGCATGTCTCTAATATTTGTATGGCGACTCGACTTTCTGTGTTTGAAAAAAACGCAAATATCTGTAATGTTTACAGATTAATTCATCTCAGACTCAGGCATATGTTATATACAGACGAACAGAAGATAAACCACAACTCTTGCACACCACTACACAGAACATTACGCTACACATTATACTTACATAAGGTATTATTATACTTTATGTAATATCGCGACAAGTGTAATAAAAACACTCAATAAAGTGCGTTTAATTAAAGACTGGAACTCAATATACCCTACAATTATTTTAGTTAATACGGTCGAGAAATAATACCGCTATTAACATTACATGTGCGCGCTGGCATGTATGCGTGCGTCCGTGCGTCCGCGTGCGCCTGTGTGTGTAGACGTGTGATAAATATAATGTCATAAGTATCTAAAGAATAGCCAGACCAATTCATCAACTAACACCACCAGTTAACAAAATACAAAATAAAATACAATTATTAAAATTAAAATAATTCAATTTTAATATTTTAACTCTATTCACAATTGTGTTAAACAATTTTATGAATTCTATTATTCTAATAGAATAATTGCTTAATAAGCTTAATTCAACAATCATTTATAAAAATTGCATATAATACGTCATTATATATTATTTATGAAGGCAATAATAAATTAATAAAATTACTACATCAGTCTGCTAAATATAATTTTAAGTAAACAGTTAATATATATTGTCGCATTTGTTACAACTAGCAAAAAGAAACGCCCTAAAATTTCTGACTGACCCGCCGGTGCTTCTATATTTTTATAGGTCTCGGTGTAGGTTATTCATCTCATTGATGGTAACATGCGATAGGCTGACCATGTCACACGACCAGCATTCTGTTGATTATTACAGAAACTTCGGAATCATTCTGTGTAACTCAACGTTCATTCAGTATCACATGGTTAGTTGATAACCATTACGTTTCATTACTTAACCTGGAACCACGTGACAACAACAAAATACATACTGGTAACTCCGAAAGTAGTACATAGGCTTAACCGTTGTTACCATAGAGGTAATGGTTGTAATTGTGTCACCTTTATAATGTTCGTGTACGGCAAAGAAATAGTGAGTTTTAAAATTCGTATTTCCTCGCCTCCGTCAGTCTTATATATTTACTTCCGACCTCTCGTGACCAAATTTTGTATAGCCTACAGGCCTACAGTTATAGGTCTAATAATTTTTCGGCCCATCACCTACATACATGATTACCACATCACGTAGAATCTGTATAATATTTATCTTATTTCTTCCGTCGTGTGACTTCCTTTTGCGGTTTGATTTGATTTTGAAAATTAAATCAAAACGCAAAACGAAGTCACACGACGGAAGAAATAAGGTAAATATTAAACAGATTTTGTCAATAAATGATTTGGATACCATTCCAAACATGTCTTTCACATCACGTAGTCTACACATTACGATCGATCGAGACTTTCATTTCGTGAGTAAATTTGAATAAAACGTGCGGCTCATTTAATACTCCAAAAATATCACTTACAGAAACCTATAACTCAAATATTAACTACCTACCAACACAGAAAGTATAAGGTGTAGATAGACCTACTGTATGTTTACATATAGGCCTACATTGTGATATATAATTTAAAAAACACAAATCCATCTAGTACATATAAATGTAGTCAACTTATAGTACCTGCATGAGTATAAGACATAAAAATTAAATTATACCTTTATACCTTATACCCGATCAAATTTGCTTTGCTGAATTCTAATATTAAATACAGCTATGTACCTTCATGGAACACAAAGTTTTTTATTGGTAAAAACGTGAAAGTTTTACCTTACACCCTGAACCAAATTCGCTTCGTCAGAGGCTGCCACTGGGAGCGCTGGCTGTCTTGTTCTTGGCGACGGCGTCGACTTTTGAAGGATCGATGTTGTGTGTATGGGGTGTGATATGTTCGAATAATAAGTGTGATTTGAAATGTGTCTGTTCGTTTATGATGTCGTTTAATGTATTTTGACATGACAATGTCTTTTAGCTGGACATCGTTTGAAACTTTCTGTAACATTTTATTTACCGTCACGCTGTATGACGTCATCTTTGCGTGACGACGTTGAGATTGTTGTAAATAAGCAAATACAATACAATAACAATAAAAACAATAACAATAAAAACAATAACAATACAAATACAATCTATTTGTGTTTGAATAGCCCCACGATCTTGGAGCGCCAAAATTTATAACAACACAAATTATTTAATATAATTTATGTTTGTGGAGCCCCACGTTCTTTGGGACGCCAAAATTTATACAACGATACCACGGTTGCAAATTTAATGTAATTTACATTCATACAACATTACTGATAACGTGTATGTATAAATTGGGGTTCAGGTGTAATCATAATAAGAGTAGTCTTTTTAGGAATCGTAATATGTTTTCATTTATTTATTCAACAAACAACAAAAATAAAAATAAAATATACAGGGTG
This sequence comes from Magicicada septendecula, assembly GCA_034769895.1. Lineage (NCBI taxonomy): Eukaryota > Metazoa > Arthropoda > Insecta > Hemiptera > Cicadidae > Magicicada > Magicicada septendecula. Next base: position 305,678,851 of record CM068367.1, on the reverse strand, counting down.
ATTCACGAAGATATGCAGAGACTTTAGGAGCTCATTCCAGATGTAAAAATAAAGAAAAAAGTTCATATAAATATAGGTCCGCAAACGCTTCGTTAGCGAGTTATGGCTAGCCAAATTTTTAACCCAGATTTCAGCTCCTCTGGTCATATTAGGCCGTACTGAAGTTCTAGGAACCCAAATTAAACTTGATGGTTTCATATAGTTTTTGACCTGAAAAATTGAATAAAATAAGTCGTTATGGAGCCCCTATGAAAATCCATACGGATCAAGGAAGAAATTTCGAATCAGGAGTGTTTAAAGAATTATGCCGTCTACTCGGAATTCGAAAGACCAGGACAACACTTCTCCATTCTCAGTCGGACGGGATGGTTGAGATATTCAATAGGACACTTGAGCAGTATCTTTCAAAGGTTGTTGACGAGAACCAAACAGACTGGGACTAACGTATACCACTATTCCTCATGGCGTATAGGTCATCAGTACACGACACAACCGCCATGACTCCAGCAAAATTGGTGTTTGGGCGGGAGATTCGTCTTCCTGGGGACTTAATGTTTGGATCACCTGAGACTCAGTCCAAAGAGCCACAGAATTATTCCTCGCAATTAGAAAACCAACTGCGAGAAATGAATCGCTTGATAAGAGGACAGCTGAAGATTGCCAGTGATAAAATGAAAACTCGGTATGACATTCGCAGCAATAGTGTGGGTTTTCAAGAAGAAGATCAGGCCTGGTTGTTCAACCCAAAGCGCCGTCGTGGTCCCTCACCTAAGCTTCAGTGTAATTGGGAAGGACACTACACTGTGAAAAAAAGAATCAACGATGTTGTTTATTGGATTCAACAGGAAGGACAGCGAAAGTTCAAGGTCGTCCACCTAGATCGCCTGGCTAACTATTACTTCAGAGACGGTTTGCCAGTTCGGGACGAACAGGCTTAAGGAGAGGGCTTAATAAAATTGAATTAAATAAAAAGTGTGTTTTTCGACTACGATTTTTTGCGTTTTCCGCCAGTTTTCCCAAAAACTATTGAAGTTACAGTTCTGGGACTTATTTTATTCAATTTTTCAGGTCAAAAACTATATGAAACCATCAAGTTTGTCCCTTAATTTGGGTTCCTAGAACTTCAGTACGGCCTAATAATACCAGAGGAGCTGAAATCAGGGTAAAATATTTGGCTAGCCATAACTCGCTAACGAAGCGTTTTCAGACCTATATTTATATGAACTTTTTTCTTTATGTTTACATGTAGAATGAGCTCCTAAAGTCTCTGCATATCTTCGTGAATCACCCTGTATAGTAATAATATTTACTTCGCCATAAAATATTCATTATCTATTGTTTCAAGATTTCTTTGTGGCCGTATACTCATCATAAAATTAGATTTTATATATCTTATATCTTATGTTAGCAATTTTATGTAAAACATTTCTTCATTATTCTATAAATTCTCGACTACTCAGTCTGAATGTGTGCTTTATAAATTTGTTAATATTTGCATTATTATACTATACTTTACACACCTTTTACGGCTTTATAATCACTTAAAAAAACTAATTGAATATTTCTAATTACTTTACTTTATATGCTTTTTTACATTATATAAAAAAATTTAAAGTATTAAGTCAATTGTTAATTCTCCAAGCAAGGATTTAAATTATCTTTAAATTGACTGTTCATCATTAAAGAAAATATCATTAAAGAAAATTCTTATTACAAGTAAATTACATTCTCTTATCTCTATCTACATAATTTTTCTTTAATTTAAAATATTTTTTGATTAATGTCTTTCAATGTCTTTATTCTTTTATAATTATAAATTGGTTTTTCCTCACCCCAATTCTGCAGATTGTCCCATGTCCTCCAGTGATCCGTCGGTCCTCTCCTACTGGATGTCCTCTTGCGTTTTCTGGTTCCAATGGTCGTCCTATCGTCTCTCGTCCTTCATGGTCCCATCGGCTGGCTGTAGAATGGAATGACGTGTTGCTCTGGATCGGCTGCTGTTGTTATATAAACCGCCTCTATTGCTCTGCGTATCGTTCCTCTGCTGGATGTTCTCTCGCCATCTGTCTAGAGTGTAGAGGTTTGTCGTTTTAGGCTGTTTATAGACGTCCGATAATTGTAGTTACAGTTCTTTTTTTTATTACTTGAACTAATATGTTGTCCGTAATACTTTATAGTTTATAAATAAAAGATACTGTCGATATTGGAAATAGCGTCTAACTATGTCTGAAATAATTAACATTTCGCGTCGCTGACGGACATAGCGTACCGCTGCAATTGAAAACTGATTGAAGAGTAATAAAAATTCTCGTCGCTGACGGACATAGCGTACCGCCACGACTGAAGACTGATTGAAGAGTATTAAAAATTCGCGTCGCTAAGGGACATAGCGTACCGCAGCGACTGAAGACTGTTTGAAGAGTAAACTTGGCTCTCCTGGGCTCGTATTTATATTCACCAAAAAAACCACACCTGTCGCTACAGAATTCTGCAGGTCAGAAGCTGTCCATGGCGTCTGTTCCTCCACTCTCGTCTAATTTCACATATTCGCACTTTTTCGCCAATTGCAATGTCTAATGCGGATTTCAAGGTGATCTAACATTGTCTAATTTAATTATACACATTATATGTAATTATCATAATGATCGCATCATTAGTGTAATTACTATGCTTTAAAAATCGCACAGAATTCGCACTGAACGTCATAATTACATAGAATTCGCACTGCACACGTGTCTGATTTTTATGCATTTTTAGAAGTCATTACACTCTTTCTACTATTTATGGTTCGTTTATAATTAAATAAAACTTTAATTTAGCATCTATTTGGGGTGAGATTGCGAACTTTCAGGCTTTAACAGGCTTCACGCACACACTCTATTTACTTGCGTACACGCTCTCAGCGGCAATCGCGTGATGTTCCTGTTGATTCATCTTTATAAGCCAGCTTCCAATTTCACACCTCCTTGTCTACTACATATTACTAAAATTTATTTAAATATTATTTTATTTCATATATGCGCATTACAGCATATGCTTGTATTGTCGCAATATATACATATATATATATATATATGTGTGTTAAAAATAATATCACTGCAACAATTAAACCAGATTTATAAAGCTTCCTGAGAGTTTAAAATCAAGTGTTAGCACAAATTACCAGCCGAGAATCGTTAACTAAAACCGCGACCGCTAACATGCTAACGTCGCAGATTAAAGACCTAACAAGCAAACAGCACTGCATAGCTGTAGACAGGTTATTGTCTCTAGTTAATGGTTGTCTTCGTATGTGATTCAGCTAACGATCCTGCATCTATTCATTAAAATATTTGTCTGTACTGCAATGTAAATGCAAATCTACTTCCTCTTTATATTTAATTACTCAGCGCAGAAATGTGAAGATATAACAGAGATACATAATGTCATTGGGATTGTTGTAAATAAAGGTTTGTTTTGTGTTGTGGTGAAATACACTGCTGCTGGTATATAGTAACCATAACGTGGCGACTGACTATAACAGCGTTCGACAATGGATCGCAGCGACGAGAAGTCTCATACCAAGAAACGACAAAATGCCGAGCGAGCAAGAAAGTATCGGGAACGAAAGAATCTCGAGAAGGAACAGCAACGAGCGGCTGCTGTCGGCGGTGAAGCTTTGGTACCAGCGGCCCCATCGCAACAAAAACGAAAGCAAGATGACTTGATGCACGAAGAATTGAACGAGTACTTAATAATTACACCGTTCGCACCGACCATGACTAAGCAGGAGAAAATCGATGCATTCTACAACATGAAACTGGCAGAGAAGCGAAGGAAAACCAACGAACGAGTATAACGTTATAGATTGAATAAGAAAATTGAGATGGCAACTAAACGAGCGAACGAAGCAGCTGAATTCCAACAGGCAATCGCTGCGGTATCGCCAAAACGCTTGAAAACTAAAGAGATAGCAACAGATGCGGAATTCACGAAACGATTCGACGACAACGAGTTCGGTTACGCCTGCTCCGTCTGCGATCGCTTATGGTTCGAGAGAGATTTGCGACCACCGCCGCAAAAGAGTCAACACATACTGGCTGCTGAGCTCCCCGACGACGATGTAGCTAGCTTCAAAGTGTGCGAAACGTGTTACAGGTCCCTAGCACTCGAGAATATACCCAACTTTATTATGGTTACTGAGTGACTGATTGTTTCTTTTGCGCAAATGTTGCGTTTAGCTAGCGGCTGCAAGATATTATCATGCTCTTAAGCTTTTACCATTTGGTAAACGGTACTGTATCTTTTTTTTCTGTGTATGTGTAGAATATCCATGTTGTTGTCGATAATTATATGTAGTTAATCAACGGGTACGTCAAGGACAATTAAGTCCAAGAATCTAATAATATATATAGTCTAGGTAGCTGACTTGCAGATAAATGAAACAATAAATTAACCTTCATGAATTCTCATGAATTCTGGGAGATTGTTACAGTTTACAACTTAAACACATTTAAAACAATATATAAGTTCAACTGTTTCAACTATAATTATGTTTTACATTTAGTTACAATTTTTTTTAATTTGAGAAACAATAATTTTACGTTGATATATTTTAAATGTTTGGACATATTACTTCCATAACTGTTTCGGCTTTTGTTTTCGTGAATTAAAATCTATTGAAGGCCGTTCCAGACTATTATGCATGTGTGTTATTTTATTTATGATAATTCCTCGACGACGACGACGATGACGGATGTAACAGTTGAGCCTGTTCTAATTTCTCCAGCGTCGATTAGAAGTTTTGACTTGGTAGACTGCCCATACAGCTGTGCCAGAGGTCGTTATCGCGTGCGTGTGTAATAGTATAAGTTGAGACATCCTACACCCGTTAGAATGTACAAGTCAGTTAAACTGAGTGTGCTACACCCGTAGAATGTGCGAAACGTTGAATAATAAATGTAAAGCGTTTGTTAACTCTGAAAACTATTCGGAACCAGTAATGTTGGGCCCAGAATATTTTAGACCTTTAATAAGAAAGTAAGTATATATATTTTTGCATTAATTTTACATTATTTTTTTATTTTATAATTAAAAAATTCAATATTAACAAAAACAAAATTTAAATTGTTTGTAATGTTTCAATTCATGGAGCTTCTGTGCATCTTGCTGTCCTAATATCAACACTATTACTAACATGTGTCTTTGTCAACACTGTATATGCTAGTGTTTGGAATACAGCTTGTTGTTTCGTATAGACTTAAAAATATGTGCAGAGTCAAACATGTAAAATAAAACGCGTTTATAAGTACTAATTGTGATAGAATTATAAAAACATCAAAGTTCTAATAGACTTACAAACGTATACCTGGATTTTGTTGTCCATGACGTGTCCGTTGATTAACTTATTATAAATATATAACTACTGACTCGGATCACTAATATTTTTTATAACAAGCTTGTAATAACCTAAAACTAGTTCAGGCTACAAGGTAAGAGTTTTGCATCTTTACCAATAAAAAATTAGTCATCGGAATCAGCAGTTATATATTTATAATAATTATTCAACGTATTGTATAAGTTCTACTTAGTTAGGTACAACGTTTGCAAAATGGTGATGGAAGATGTCAATACTGATAGTTTACAAGACACATGAACTATGTCTATATAGTTTACTTGGATACACGTTTACTTTTATTAACTCAAAACGTAATTAAACTCTAATTTTATCACTAACAACAGTTCTTTTTTTAAAATTTTGTGTTAGTGAAAAAAATTAAGAACCCAGCAACTGTTCTCGTAGAGACGTGAAATGTCTTGTCGTTTTAAGAGGCAGAATTAAGAAATACGTACAACTACGTAGTTATTCAATACGTGCGTAAATGCTATTAGCGTTTTAACTTTAACAGTACTAATGATAAGTGTTGAATTTGCATAGGCCTACACAAAAAACATCGAAAATCATTATTGCCTACAACAATGACGGAAAAGTTATAACCAGTTCTAAACAAAACACTAACTGTTATGCAAAGCAGCTAATATGCAGTGTTCTCGCAACTGACACAGCAAAAACTACTGCCTTAAACTGCTGGCAAAAGCGTAATCGTTGAAAGAAAGCACTGCTTGAACACATTTACAGACTATATTACATGTTGTAATCGAGTAGCAGGCGCTTTTAAACGACCGTGAAAAGCTATAGCGTTTGGAAAATTATGAACATTTTGTAGGGTACTGTAGTCACGTGATCTCAAACACTCCTGTTTCAGGAACTGGTTTAGGCGTCGTTTGCGATCGTCCAAAGCGTTGTTACTGGGAAACATGTATTTATATAATACCCTATATAAGTCTCTGTAATATCCTGCTTAGACGTCACCCGCTAGTGAGCCGCCATGTAGACCTTTAAGAGGAAATTTGATGCTTTAACTACACAATTTTACTCCTGCGATAAAAGGTATAATGTAATTATTACATCGTTTAGCCCTTATTACTCGAACATCAGAAGAAGAGATAATGAGTGGAATGCAGTAATTGATTTTTAAAAATAATTAGGTTAACCAGTAAATGAAACAAATTAAATCGTTTTGCTCTGCTCATTTTAAAGTCAATTCCTGAGAACTGATTACGGCTTTCCTGTGAACATTATGTAATCCTTGCTGATACTTTCATAGACTAGAAAGATGTGATTATTTATACTCTACATAGGTTATAGTTTTTATAATGCAAAAAACTTGGTAACACCTACGACATAACGTGTTTTAAATGTGTGAGTGAGATATTAAGTTCTTACCTGAATGTTATCTAATTAATCGAAATATATGTGAAACAAAAAGTTTCGTGTTTAATAGTTCAAAATTTTCAAGAGTTATATATATATATATATATATATATATTGTAACACTACGGGAACTCTACCGTATCAATCTTAAGTCTCTCTGTTGGGATCGCCAATTTGTAACATACAAATTATGAATATGTAGTTTTCTTATTATAAACTTGCAATACCTTTAAGGATGAGTATGTTGTCAGGGTAATGTTAGTTGAGCGCCAATTTGCAATCAAATGTTGCAAATAAAATGTATTGGAAAACTGGTAATTAATATTGCATATAGCATAAGGGCTTCTTTTTTCTTCTAAATTTCTATCTTTTTTAATCTTTTGTTTAAATAATATTATGACCATTAATTCTCAGTAAGGCAGATTCAAATCTGGAGCCATACTTTCCTTGTTGAAAGTGTTACCAACCTATGCTATTTGATAAAAAGTTAACATCCGTTTATATGGTGTACATAATATCATATTCATAAAATTATCCACTAAGTAAAGAAAAAAACACCTTTTATCTGTTGTTATTGAACGCAAATCCTTTATTATCCTTTTTAAATTTTCTTTAAGAGACAATTATAATTGTTAACAAAGTCTGGCCGGCTGTTCTTTAAATATGGTCAGAATGGCAGCAGTTGCTCTTATTTCTCAAGGCAATCCTATCTGCATTTTAATAATTATTAAATAAAATACAAATAGAATGGTTTTACGTTAGATCCTTTTGACTACGGTATAAACTACAAATATCTTAGGAAAAGTACCAAAATACATGGGCTTAGAATAAATTACAGAGTGTCTTAACAAGAGTCTATTAAGAATTTTACAATGTTCAGTGTCTAGGTCATGTTGATTTATACATTTTCAATGTCTAATGCACTTCAAATGGTTATATTACCATACACTAATAGTTTCTTAGACTGAAAATAAGATTGTTCATTAATTCTTTTCCCAGTGAAAGTTCAAATAGAGTTTTAATCAAAAAGTGTAAACAGTGTCTTCGAAATGTGTAACTTAGGCTATTAAGGTAATCTCTTCAATTTAGTTATTAACAAAAATACTTCCCTTCCTGGATTGGTTGATTTTGTTTCTTCATATGTTAATTAGTTTCCTTCTTTTGAATAATGTTGTACTTCTTTCTTCTAAATATTTAGTTCGTAATATAATTTAACTTTAATTATTTTCACTGATATTAAACTCAAAATATGTTGGATTGGTCTCTCATATTTTATATCAACCTTCCTCGTTTAGATCTAATAATGGACTCCTTTTTATTCAATTTATAACATATCAGTTGCTAAGGTCTATAACTTAGCTTTCATTAAATTGTATCATCTGGAGTTACTATGGTTCTCTCTCAGCCTCAAAATAAACAAACTTCTAATATTTTACTTTCAATTTTCTTAAAATTTTTATAACTTTCTTATATGATCTTTGATCTTCAATATACTAGTATCTTTGAGTTTCTGATGGAACACTGATTGTTTTGATATCACTTTTGATTATCTTCCATTCCATATTTCCTGGAATTACTATTTTACACTTTTAACTATTTGTACAAAATTATTTATTATTAGTTCTTTTTGTACTCTTCACTTTACTAAAACTATTAGATACAATCAGTAATAACATAGTTCAACCTGACATTAATTATTCTAGTTTTAATATACACTCTTTTCCAAATTCCTTAATTATCTAGGCCTAACATGCCTATTTTCACAAATCTTTATTATTATAATTTTGGTACCCTTCCATTAACATTAAATTTTGTTGAAATAATATTACAGCATATATTATTTGTCAACCTTAAACAATTAATTTCTAACAACTATTAGTAAACATTGACAATTCTTATTAAACTTCTAGATAGAATCTAGTTTTTATAAACATAATAATACATGGTAAGTAGTTCCCTAAACATTTTCCTCCTTACTTACTAACTTTAATAGTTCAGACATAACTATTATAACATTATTTAATATTAGTCAATAATAATAAACCTATAATTGGTAGTCCTTGAAACAGGCTACTTTGTTTCCTGGTACTTTTCTAGGATTAGTAAAATATATTTTACTCATGCAATTGTAACACAATATATATATATATATATATATATATGTAACCGTGTATCATTAAAACACTACTATATATTAAAATAATTAGACATTAACTTTTAATCGTTCATTTTAAACATATTTTTGTCTATATTGCTCTTATTATTGCCATAATCAGCATTTTGGTTTTTGCTGCCGCCTACTACCGCAGTACTATACTGTAAAGCAGCTGGATAGGTTCCAATCCTGAACCAGGACCATATATTGTGTGACCAACTCTTCTTTTCCGTCTCTAGACAACAGTTGAAATTTCCTTTAGTTTTGCGAGTTCCCGGGTGAATCAGAGTCTTCAACGGACTCTTCTCTTTCTACTGTCCCCGCGAAGCTCGGACGAAGGTACTTCTCCGTGATATGGGGGGGGTGTAGAATATATACATAATTAGAAACGGGGTTATAGATGGCACTGATACTTGTAAATTACAGAAGCACTTCTAAAATTTAAAAAAGCTGGTTATATTACAAACCACTACACCTACAAGTTATATCGCTTTTAAGACAGTGAAAACTGACATAATTAAGAGAATAATGCTCAATAAATAATTATTTATTAATACGTGTTTTGACTTAACTACACGTGTATTTTTACACAATGTGTATTTTTAAATATCTATTTCTCCTTCAGTACATTCTCTTCCTAATATACATTTCATCAGTTTGTAACATATAACGTTATACACGTTACTTAGTTCAAGTAAATTAATAATATAAAAACGTCTGTTATGTGACATCAGTTCATTTCTTTAAAAATTTGACAAGTTCTTCTATCTTACAGTGTAAGATATTATCTACATTACCTACAGCTGAACTATGCGTTATATTAAGTAGCCTGTAGTTGTCGCATGCTGCCATTTTTCGTTTTTGTAAATTGGAAAGTAACTGCAATTTTGTACTCGTTTAGCTTTTACTAAAATAGTCTGCTCCTAGCTACCGGACTCTAAAAGTTCCAATTAACCTGTATAGGTTCACTATATTTAATACATTTAAAACCATGAACTTCTGGAATAATACCAGTTTTAACAAATAAAACGTTCCTCCCATTTTGTTAGTCACGTTTCATTAAAATTTAGCACATACATCCCAATGGATTCGCAATGCAAATAAGTAAAGAAAAATGAAGAAAAGTGCTGTAAGTAAAGGATAAATAAATCCGGAGAGGCTATGGAGAATGTATGGTCTAAATGATAAAATAAAAATTCCTGCGAGTCAAAAAGACAGCCTGCGAAATATTAACCTAATAAAGAAAGAGTGGGAGGGAGAAAGGAAGAGAGGAAGAGATGTGAATTATGGGCCACTGGGAAGAGAGAAAAGTAAAGTTTTGAAGATATTGAGTTACGTCCTAATTGAGAACGCACCTCCATTGAGTAGTGAAGGGTTACGGTGAAGGAATACATGTCATTCGCCACCAGCGACAATCGCCACCAGCTTAAAATTTGTGGCAATCGCTACCCACTGTCCCCGGCTCCCTCCCCTGAGGCAATGACCGCTGGAATAATAACGAGAAATTCCGCAGGACCATCCCCTCCGCCCGCTAGCCCCGCTTTCTCTCATTATTGCTCTGAGTGGCATAGTGTTCCGGTTATAGTTATTTAGTGCATTCTAGTTGTGCTTGATACTACCAAGGTTACGCGTACAACGTTAAAAGGACCAAAGAAGATGGACTGTAACTTGGTGCTGTTCAAGACAGAGATCGACACGTTGCCGAGGATCAATTCAAGAGCCAACGTGGTGAAGTGCTGTGTTCAAGCGAGCATTAATGTGGACCTCCGGATGATGCTCGCTCAGAAGTATTGAAGGCTGTCAATCAGGCGAAGAAGCGAGCACGCGACGAGGACACGCCAATTTCTAAAATATACTCCGAACAAATGGGTAATCTCCACAACATGGGCTATGATTTTGTAACCGAAATGCCAGATCAGCTAGTTACGAAGAGGTCTTTCTATCGCTACAGGGCCAAATCGCAAGGTAATCAACGAGAACCGGACTCATCTGAAGAAGTTGTTCTGGAAATGGGAATGCTTACCATGACAGATGGAAGTACTGTAGTTTTCTTTTGAAAGACGACAACACAGGCGGGCGACTTATTATTTTTAGTGGAGCATTAGGAAAAGAAGCTTTGAGAAGTAAGCAAGATTTTTTTGTGGATGGCACTTTTAAGAGTTGCAGTAAACAATTTTCGCAAATTTATACCATTCACGCAGACTTTGAAGCTCAAAAAACGAAACAAATATATATCCAGTTATATTTGCTCTCTTACCAAACAAAAGGAAAGAAACATATATTCGACTTTTCCGCCTTCTTATTGAGGCCATACCAGAGTGGAATACAGCGACGGTGACAGTCGATTTTGAATCGGCAGCAATTTCTGCCCTTAAAGTTGTATTTCCCGCAGTAGAGGTAAAAGGTTGCTACTTCCACATGAGAAAGCGCATCTGGAGAAAAGTTCAAGATCTGGGACTTGCTTGTGAGTATACGAAGAACAAAGAAGTGAGAATGATCATCCGCATGTGTGCTGCTTTGGCGTTTCTTCGGCCTGAGGATGTTCCCGACGGCTGGCTGGAAATTCATTCCAGAGTGCCTGACAATGAAAAAACTTTCTGGATTTTTGGACTATTTCGTGGAGAGATGGATGGAAAACGAAGAAGTTCCAGTCGAGCTTTGGAGTTGTTAGAACAGGCGTCATCGAACCACCAACTCTGTCGAGGGATGGCACAATAAAATTAATACCGAACTTGGAAGACCGAATCCTCGAGTCAAGGACCTCATAAACTGTTTAAAGAAAGAAGCAGAGAGCACAGCATGTGCGCTAATAAGGTCCAAGCTCAACATGGAAGGTAAACGAAGGAAGACTGCTTACATGACTTTAGATGACAGACTGGAAAGAACGGTTAAAAAATATGAAGAAAGTGGTGATATTGTCACTTGTTTGAAAACAATTTCTCATCTACAAAAACTTTGAAGAGTTACTATAAAGTCCAGGAGCTTAAACGTTGACTTATGAGAGTAAAAAAATGTAAATAAAGTCAATATTAGTGACGGAGCTTAATTTGAACTGAAAGTAACTGACGAAGCCAATAGCTGATTTTAAACACGCGTATATGCAATAAATATATGCATGTACCCAGTCCAAAGCCTGTGAAAAGTGTGACGGGAATCAGTAAAATTCACTTGACTGTTCAAGGCAGACCAGGTCTGCGAAGCCCAAGCTTTAAATATTAACGAGAGGTGGTGGGGAAGCCCCTGCTGGTGGCGATTGTCCCTGGTGGCGATTGTCACTAGTGGCGATTTACAGGACACCATGGTGAAGAACGATAATTTTGTAAAAGGAAATATCAAAAAAAAAAATGTAAGACCATCATCAGAAAGTAGCATTGATGGTTTGGATACTCGGTTAGACACGATAACCATTTTAATACAGAACTATTCAATGGACGGAACAGGCAAATGACTAATCCTTGTAGTGCAGAAGAAGAAGAAGACTATTCAATGGGATAAATGAGAGAGAGACTCTTTGATCAAATGGCTGCTAATAGTTTGAAGAGATGCCCAGACTTTGCACAGTGGTAACTGACAACATAATTAATTGAGGTCAAAGGAGTGTTCAGATCAAAAATGCGAAAAAATAAGGAAGTCTAAAAAGTTGCTGATTACCCTCTAAATCCAATTCTTACAATATTTTGTACAGAGAAGTCTGTGTTCAAGACGACGACGTTTTAGAGCAGAACATCACATCGCCAGTATAGAAAATATGCGGACGTAGGCTACGTCTATACTTGTAAAGGTGTCATACGTATTACAGTCAAATGATTTTATAGTTGAAAGCGGAGTGATTTAAGAAGAAACAGTAACCCAGTGCCAGCAGTATCTTGAAATATTCGCCGTTTAGCCTAGCAGAAAATTTGTGTAAACTAAAAGAGGGTACAGAAAAAAAGTAATACTATACAAAGAAGTCGGAGCTGCTGGCGCGAGCGTAGTAGAAACTCTGATGAACGTTAATTGTTTTACGTAAGGAATGAGTCAGGGACTAAGAAAATCAAACTCATCTCTGCCAACAAAACAGCTTGTCACTTCTTACAAAGTTGCTTAGTAATCTCTGGAGCATTGCGTACAATGGTACTTTGTGCAGAAAACAAGAGAAGTTAAAATGGAACTACTTGATGCTCTAAATCTCGGACCTACCTGTTGAGAAAATAAAGCCCAGCAGAAAATCGAGCAAACCGAAAGATAACGGACACAACACTAACAAAAACGCAGATTATAGCGTGCTGCAAAAAGCTACATGTACAATTTTTTACTTGTGGACTGAATAGGGAAATTGATATAATTCCTAAATATTAAAAAAGAACAAGAAAATAAGTTGAATAAGAGTTTACTCAAATCCTCAATTTTTGAGGAAGGAAAGTCTTAAATTGAACATATATAAAGTACTGACATTCAAGTAACGAAAGAAAATAACTTGCATTACTCATTACGTGTTACTTTTGGAATCATTTAATTTAAACATAACATAATAAACATTTGAAAACACCGTAAATAATTTTTAGGAAACTGATTTTATCCAAATTAAGAAAATGATGAGCTGACAATATGAAATACAAAATACACCACATAGAGATGTAATCTACGCTGCTGTAGTACACAAACTCATATTTTGACTGATATTTTTTAGTGTCCGTTAATCCATCGGATTGTTGCGGAATACCATGATGATGCTGTTACCTGATAAATCTGTCACGTGTGGTTTCAATGTGAGATATCAATACATGCGGTCACATATAAATTGTAAAACCAGTTTTAAAACATTTTCCGGAAATATTTTACGCTCGATCAATTAATTTTTCTCCACACATCAGTTCTGTACGTGACTCGTTGTATACAATATTTAAATTTATAAAACAAAACGCGCGTCCTCACTGTCCTAGTTAACATTTTTAGGTCGATTTCATTTAAAACGGTTTAATGGTGCGTTTATAAAATACGTTTAAAAAGATGTATTTTAAAAAAGTATTTTCAAAATACTACGTGGTTTTTAAAACGATAATAGTACACAAGAAGTGTGTAAAGCTGTAATCTAAAATACTGAGTACTTTAAACCTTATGTCATAATATTATTGTGTCTGTTCATGTTCCACTTCAGTCACTGGAATGAACAAAATTATAGCAACCAGTGAAGACGAGGAAACTTAGTAATGCCTACTTCTAACTTGAGTTTTGCACGTGTAATTAGTAACAGTTTATATTATAAAAAATTAATATTAATATTTTGTATTTGTATATTTGTAGTATGCATAATAAAATACACACATAATTAATATTTATGATTTCTCATGGTTTATTAGCCACATGTGTGTAAACACACCACGTAGAATCTAGCATTGTAGTGTGGGGATATATGGTAAACACTGTTTAAAATAATAAAGTATAGAAAATCTTATTTACTCATTCTTCTACCCATACTACCCTATTCATTAATTATATACGTTTATTCAGTGAAATAATTTCTCCCCCCTCTCTCCCACCTCACCATCATTTCCCTTATGTCACTCCATTTTTTTTATTTTTCACTCTCCCGAGCTGCAGCCCTGTGCGGGCCTGCGAAACTTGAACTTTCCTACAACACGTCCCCATTGGCTTACGGTTTTTTAAGAACGTAAGTAAATTCTTTAATAATCCGTTGATCTTATAATTTATCTAAAACCAAGAATTAGCATTGTGATTTTTTGCAAGTCACTTCCTTACCCACATCATTAATGATCTGAGACGGTTTATAAACTGTGCTTCCTAGTGAAAGTAAGTAATAGCATATAAAATTTAAAAGAAGCAACAAAGGAGTTTCGACAGGATTGTAGTATATCGCTCATTATTTTTAACATCCATGTAGAGTCTTAACACTGAAAACACAGGTTTGGGGGTACGATTAGAGACCACTCTTTGTTTAGCTAATGATGAGGTAGTTTTGACCAAATGCAGGTGGTTTATAAGTTACGATTAAAAGATTGTATAGAGAGTAAGAGAGATGAGGATTTCAGGTAGTTTGTAAACATAAATACCTGATACAAATTCGAAGCACGGTTTGAAGTACTGGTAGATAAGAGTTGTTAAATGGAAAACATGGAGGCGTTTTATATTTAGGAAGTGTGGTGGACAGGTAATAAAAATATGTAAGATAAGCAATAGGGTGCAATATTACGAGCGATAAAAATTTTGGGAACACTGAATCTAGCTTGTTTGGACAACAATAAAAACTTGTTTTATTGAGGATTAATACAAAATTAGGAAAGGAAGTAGTAAGACGCTAAACTATTATAGTATAGTAGTATAGTAGGTACTATATTATGGAAGTTAAATGCCGGCATTCAGGGAATTAAATGGTCAGTTGAGATGGATTGCTTTCGAAGAAGTGTTTGAATGTCTCAGACGTGTTACCAACGACGAATCAACAGAAAAATGGAAGCATCTAATAGGATAATAGAGAGTATCAAAAGCCTTAATTGGTCTGTATATTTATTTGCGAATGCCGATTCAAGATATCCGAAAAGACTATTCACACGGACATCATTTCAACATGGAAAAAGGACGTTCGCGTTAATCTTGGAACGAAGGAATCGGAACGTTACGCTGGACAGAAACTTGGACAAAGTAGCAGATAATGAGAAAGAAGCTTTGCAGAGGGGTCGCTTAGACAAAAATTGTTGTACGATTATTGTATTGCATACTGTATACTCTATATCACACAGTATACTGTATAAGTTAATTCAATCTGTATGTACGCGTGTGTGTGTGCGTGCAATGTTTTGAAGTATTCACAGAACGTAATTCACAGTGGCTACAGCAGTTAAAAGGCAGACAGAAAAAGCATTAAAATACAACATTAATATTTTAGAATGTGTCCAACCAGTGAATGAAATTTGATGAACACTATTCTACCACAATGGGAGCATAAAGTCTGGAACATGTAGGTCACTGTGCCACAGTCGTAGATCATTAAGCATGGCTAGAAAATCAAAGTGGCGTTTTGACCTGTTCCACGAAACGCATCTACAATTTTAACGGATCTGTAACGTATCCGTAATTTTAATGTAGGCTTACATAAATGTAACGTAGAATGTAACTTATATTTTTATTAATTCACTTTACAATATTCTGTATATCTCTAAAAAAAACCCTTACTCCCACTCGTACATAAGTCATAATAATGGATTAGACACATACGATGTTGCGTCTAGTAAGTGGTGACACGTAACTCCATGCATGCTTATCTAAATGGTGTCTTAAAACTCTTATAATATACGGGGATACTTGCGTTAATTCTGCAGCGACTATGGCCAAACTTTACTGTTCGTATGCCTCTGGTAATCTTTGTATGTCTACATGTCTGTTTTTATCATTTGGTTTTGAAGTATTCGCTGGTAGGACCCTGGGGCTTCGGCCCTAGGAGCTAGTGCCTGAAGGTCGATACCGCCACACCCAGTGGTTTGCACCATCGCTTTCTCCACCTGGCACACACCGGCACAGCGTTATCCTCTTTTCTAGCCAGTAGATGCTTCGACTGTCTGTTCTTGGGCGCTGGGTGGACAAGCTACTTACACAGGGTCGACCCCGGGACACGACTGGCAGTCACCGCCGACTGTGGATAACTTTCCGTGAGTCAAAGAACCCACTCACCCTGCTCGAACTGCTCTGGAGTAGCCGAGGGTACCCCTTCATTCAGCGATATCGTTAGACCTTGGTAAACGTGTGTGTCACTGCGGGAAAGATGACTGGGTGTAATCCGGGAAAGGATGTCAGGGTTGGAGCTTGTATGACAGGTAGCAATGCTGGGCCTCTCATACCAGTTCCGTAATACCCACCGCAAACGTAATGAGTCATGTGCTTCCAGTCCTGCGTACGTATACTTCTCTCCACTGGCGTCCTGGGAGTAGGTGTAGTTACGATGAAGGGAGAGAGGGGGTGGACTCGGCATCCGGCCTCACACTGACCTACCGGGATAGTATTTCCCTGCCCACGACAGAAGGTGAAGAACAAGTCGTTGGCCTTAGGGCGAAGTGTCTGGATGTCCTTGGGATCGTGTACTGATGTTGGGTCCGTGACCATTCATATACATGTCGTAACGTGTATACTTCCTTGGAACTCGGTTCTATTATTACATAATTATTCTATGAAATTTCTTTATGCACTTCTTGTTTGCCCTACTAACACTTTGGTGCCTGGATTGGGGCATATGGGAGCCTATACATATTTTGATTTCCATGACTCTTATATTTTCTCGCTTTTTCGTTACAATTTCCTTTTTTTAGATGTTTTTAATTGTAACTTCAATAACATCTTTGATTATGATTTAATCTTCTGCCTCCTTAGATCTGCATTTAAAAGGCGTACGTTGTTATTGTAATAAAGGTATATTATACAGTACTTTGTATTTTTAGAATTATTACACATATTGTCCTAGAGACTTAGGAAGCGAAATGAAGGTAATAAAAGATTACTGCAAGAATTTTTGAGACAAACTATTAACGTCCTCTGCTGTTTAGTGTGTCCACCTGAATAAGTCGGTACAAAAAAATATGCAAAATTGCTGCTGAAAGAATGTTAAATATTGGTATTAAAGATTATATCTTTAATTGTCGAAAAAATATCGGATGTGTAAAAATATTTTATCCTATGAAAGAAAGTAGTAATTCAAAAAATGTTTCGCTACCAACTTTTGTATTAAAACTCAATAAGCTAAAACAAGAAGACACCACGTTTGAAGTACGAATGAAAGTTGAACTTGTGGTCCTAAAACTCTACATACACCGGAAGTACGTATATACTGTGTACTCCAATTTATTAAAATGCGACAGGAAATATACGCATGCTTTGTTTTCTCGTATAAAACAACACGTTTGCTTATATGAAGATTGATGATTCGAATGTACGTACCAACTTTGTCGTGTTTACTTGCTGAACTGCTACTTGTCATGTTCCGGACGAGGCCTTTCAGTGTTCCTACCATTTTCAAGTCCTAAACCACGACCTCGAATCTTGTTCGTGGTTTAGGACTTGAAAATGGTAGGATTACTGAAAGGCCTCGTCCGGAACATGACAAATAGCAGTTCAGCAAGTAAACACGACAAAGTTGGAATCACAGCGACTGCTAATTGAAATAACAAGATAACGAATGTTATTCTTGTAATAACAGTGCGCTACACATATGTTTTGTATGTTTGTGTTTGGAGAATACAAGTGGAGCAGCGAGTGGCTTTATAGTTCAACGTGAAATTAATTAAAACTTTGAGGTATAATGTATGTCAAAATTGTATGAGCAATCAACCCACATAGTCACAATCCAGAGTGTAGGCGGGCATTCTATATTGCTTACTCTTCCCTTCATTTTATTAAAAATGTTTTGAATAGTTAAAAATATTTTTCATTCACGGCACCTAACAAAGCGTATTTACGTCAGAAAACTAATTTTTAAAAATCACATGCTGTTGAGTTTCATCAGGATATGAATTACGAATTGATTTAATAACTTATATTTTCTAGATTTTGTAAAGTAGATACAATTGAAAAAACGTTCCTACCGACAGATAACTGACGAATATATTTTCCATCAATAATGGTTATACATAATTTTTAACATGCGTCATATAAATTAATGTTAAAACCAGAAGCTATTTCGATTAGTTTAAAATACAAATAGATAAATATACATAGCAGATTTAAACAAAATCTTATGGCTTTTCTTACTCCATACAGTTATACATAGAACCTGACTAAACCGGTAGAGTACAAGCAATTATGGCTTGTCAAATGGACTTTTCTAGTTTTCTGACATTCCAGGGATGCACTTTCTGTATCTGATACTTATGATCCCTTACGGTATTGGCAAGATGTTTCATATTCCATTAACTCTTTTAGCCTAATCCATTAGCAAATCTCAAGTTTACGTACTCAATTTTTTTAATGTTACATCAAATCAAAGAAAAGAAATACAACAGAAAATTGTATTTTTTATATTTTAAATTTAGTAGTAAGTATTTATTCAACAACGTATGCCACAACGAAAGCGCTTGACGTAGTATGACTTTAATATAATAAAGGTCATAAATACTAATGTAAAATCTTCTGCTAACAGAAAAAAACATTATGTTAAGCTAAAATTATTGGTAATATAATTATTATTATTAAATTAGTATCTGTTAACATTACTAATATTAATATTAGTTATCAAGGTGAAGTTTTGAGTGTACACTGACTTAATAAAACCGAGTTAATGAAAATCAAATATATTAATTGAAGACATCAGACGCATAAATTTAATAAAAGTACTGAAACATTATTTATTAAGTTAACATCTTAAGGTATACTAGAATCGTTATAGATATGGAACACCGTAATAAAAACTGGGTGTTTAAACGCATCAATTTTAGAAATTTTCTGGTTACTGTATGCGCAATGTAGATTGTCTCTCATCTTACACTATGTCTACAGTGTACAGTTACAGTCCGCCGACAATCCAAAAATTATCGAGTTGCCTGTGTTAAACAAGCACCGACACAAAGCGTTCTGGACAGTGCTTGCATTGATGTCTGTAACAACTAAAATGCAACAATGAAATACTAATAATATAATACTACTAACAATATACAACAATAACAACAACAACAAATACTACAACTACACGCGTCTCACATATTAGTGGGAAGTTTGTCAGTACAGGGGAAGTTTTTCTTCTGTCGGTTTCTTGCTACTTTGGGGGTACTGTATTTTATATGTACAGAACACAAGCTGATACTACGACAACGGTTTCTATTATGTTTGAAACACCAAACACAAGTGTCACCAAGTGTCGGCTGGCACACACGAGCGAGGCGGTAACGGTAAAAAATTATTCGACTGTACAGGAACATTAATTATATAAAACAAACGAGCGGGGTTGTCGGATTCAGCTTGTTGCACACTGTGTGACATCACCACAGGGGAAAAACGATTCTGACTGTTGAATTGTAAACACAACTCTGAGAGACCTATTTGTAGTAATCCACATTTGTAGATGGGAGTACATACAGTAATATTTTATTATTTTTTACAGATTTTTTTTATTTAACCGAAACTATCATTTGATGATGACTTTAATTTTTATTATGAAGATCTCAAAGTGTATTATGACGTATATGTAGTATTTACGAAACTCCCTTATAATTTTTATAAACTAGAATTATTTTAAAATTTTATATCAGATTTTCACTTTTTCTTATAATTAAATAAACGTTCACGTTTTTAGACTATAAGAACCCAATAACGACTGAAACAACTGTGTAATTGATTTTTAAGTCAACATTGGTTTTAAGTAAATACACTGTAAAAGTAATTCCTATTTATAACAGGTATTTTTCAATAAAATTTAAAATTCATTTCACGTCTATTTATGTTACTGAGTATAAATTACTTTAAACACAAATACCTACTGCTCGGTTTTGAGTTGGTGTTCTACATTCTGTACAAGAAAAAGTATAACATGTAGAATAAAACTTACCCTTTAATAAAACCCAACAATTGTTTTCTTATTACCACAACGTCATCTTAACAATAAAAAGTAAGTCTAAATTTACACGTATTAAGCATACCTAGGAGGTAAGAACTCAGGGATTGGTTGGATACAGAAGCGGTAAATGAAAAACGATGAAGTACAATAAATACAATTCATTTTTTTGTTTTTGTAAAATTCTGATTTTTCTTTTATATTTAAGCATAGGCTTTTTGTTATTTGAATGTTAAAGTTTTAGTTTATTCTTCTTTTGGAAATGATTACTGATCATAGAATGCTGAGTAAATCCAGTTAAGGTGTACCTGGTATACTGTATTATCTTCTTACTACTATTTCAATGCAAAAAAACTTGTTTTGCAAGTTGAACCAGAAATAAAAGAAGCTTATGGAAGAAGAAAGAATTTTAAATAATTTTGTTGACCACCTTATTATGCGTTGAGCAGTAGGCTATACGAAAATCAAAGCAGCATCATTGATAACAACGTTGATATGCAGGGATTTCTGTCACTATCCAGCGACAGTCCATTGAATAAAGGAAATTTAGTATTAGTCTTCTGCGCCTCGTATTTAGCGCAAAAGATATTACTGTTTGTTATAAACAACCTTTTTGTGAAGAGCCTGAACAACACGTTGGACAATGTTTTGTAAGCCATTTATTAGTAGACAAGTTTTGCCTCCATTCACAAAGTAATATACTGTATATTTCTAAGACATTCTTACGTGCGTGTGTACAGTAGCCTAGGTCTTCAAAGAGTACCGGCGTTCCCAGACACAGTCCGTAAACCAACACTGTTATTAAATTAACTTTGGAAATGAAGAGAACAGCGGTCGCCGCGGCGTGACATTTAATAATTAATTTTCCTGGAGCAACAAAGAGTGGGTTGTTGCCCCTCCCGAAATCACTAATGCTATTGTACTTTCATCTACATAATGGCATGATGCTTGATGGTAGTAAAATGATAGAGTATACCGTCAATACAAATAAATCTGTATAATTCTGAATATGTAATGTAAGAACACAGGAACACCAAACACATATCATCTTTTACTAATACCACATCAACAGAATGTAAGTCTTGACAAAATTTGATTAAAGATCTTGTGGTAATTAATTGTTTTTTTGTGCTAACAAGAAAAGATGAACTCTCCGTCTCTGTCAGTCTGTCTGTCTATCTGTCTGTCTGTCTGTCTGTCTGTCTGTCTGTCTCTCTCTCTCTCTCTCTCTCTCTCTCTCTCTCTCTCTCTCTCTCTCTCTCTCTCTCTCTCTCTCTCTCTCTCTCTCTCCATCAGCCTCACTGATTTGATACGATCATCCTGTTTCTCGTAACCTGATCCGATCACCGCAGCTTCGAATACCCACAACATCCCGTATCCTCAACACTCAAGTAATATGAGAGACTCCCCTGCACGGTGTCTTCCTCAGACACCAAAAACAATATTATCATGAATTTTTCAAACAGTGCCTCACCAACCTGTCACGTCTCGTTATTATACTTACCAAAATCTTCTCCTCTCTCGTTAGTATAATATCATTTGTTACTTGGTCGATCCAGTTTATTTTTACTGTACTTCTACTAGATCAAACTTCAAAAGTTTCAGTTTATTGTTTGTCAAACCTCCATATTTTCTTGGTGTGGTATCCACGTAACGCAAAACTCCAAACACCTAAGTTCTGGAATGTCTTTCTAATTTCTAATCCAATATTTGCAATGAACAAATTTTTCCTCCTAAGCATCGCCTACCGATATACTCTAGCTCTTTTTGATGTTCTTTATGTTCTATGTATCCCTTCTGATACTTCTACCTGACTAGAAAAAGTCATCCAGTTCCAGTGGCCAATCTTTCCCAATTTTGATATTTAAAGGATCCGTGTTTTCTTTTCTAGAGCTTTTTATAAGTTCCTCTGTTGTTGTTCACATTTCAGACAAATTCGTCTCTTAATAATTTTTTCATTCCATTCAGTAATTTTTCTCATTCTTCCTTATTTCCTTCTAGGAAACAATAGCATTAGTGAAAGAGTCCTGTTTTAATTATATTTTTATAGTTGCTCAACTTTCGTGAATATTTACTCTATTATATACTTACTTCTTAACTAGTATTTAGTCCCAACTAGTCTTTATTCAAATAGTCCGATATACTCTTTCATATTCTTCTCTATAAACCTATACATTTTTGTTAAATCTTTTTGCTTCTTATTATAATATTCTGATTGTACGGTAACGCCCACATTCGTCTGCAAGCGTCTTTTTTATGTTTTATAAATTCCACGCTTCTGAAAGTCTAAAATTATTACACCTGTTCAGGAGATATCTGTTAATATCTGAAATTATGTCTGTTCAACGTGACAATTGAAATACCCCAATCTCACCTACCTCTCCCGTGGTCTGCAGTATCCCCAGTAGAGTTGCATTTATGTCTTACATTACTTACATTAATATAAGTATGTGTCATTATGTCTTACACATACAGTGTGTACGGTTACCGCCTGTAGTTCAGTGAAGAAAATAGACGAAATAAATTCCTTTCGTGTGAATTCAGACAAGACAGTTGTTTATAAATACAAGCAAGATTTTGCATTGTATTCATATTTACATAATTTATTAATGCACGTATTACTTATTCTTATTGAGTTATTCCAAAACAAAGTTGTCTCCTGCACTCTTAAATTTAATTCATTTGAAATTCCAATAATCGGGCTCCTTAACAAACGATTCAGTATTAACCTCTTTTTGCTGTTTCTGAATCTGTAATTTTGTTTTAACACATTCTTATATACATAATAGCCAAGTTTTTGTAGAATGTGTGTAATATATTTTTACTCCGTAATGTTCTCATTTTGTACATATGGAACATAATACTGTACTAAATTGTTTATTACATCAGTAACTTATAAATTTATTTTTCTCCTCGGGTTTCTAGACGTTTATCAAATAATAGAATCAGCAGTAGCCATAAACGAAGATGGTCTGTAAACTTTAAGAAGTAATTGTAACATACCTCTCTTACAACTATTCTGTGAAACTTTACAGCCTACAGAATCACCGTAATAAAAGTAGCGAAGTTTCCATGTAAGCAGCGTAAGAAATACTGTATTTACAATTTAAACTATCCACGCAGAAATAAATTCCACAATTACTACAGCTATTGAGAAAATAAAACAGTAAAGACTGTAAATCAATCGGTACTGATTACGAGAAGACATCAGTCAACACTGATATGATTACAATTGATCACAGTTTTAACTTGATGTATGATCGCTACAGTGCACACCGTTTATAACGTCTCCCACTTGGAACACAGTGATTACGTACGGTTTGACCACACAGACAGTTGCTTATCGCTCTAGGAAGAGGGCAACAATGTTTTTGATGGTCAGGAGTTTGTTGAGTGCGCTGGTTATGCTTTCACCAAGTGACAATAAATGTTATCATGTTACCAAGAATTTCTTTGTTAAACTATTTAGTGCTATGAATTTACAGATAAGTGTAATTACAGCGTGACGAAAAACCACTTAAAATATTTCCTTAAAAGAAATATCAGTTGTTCTACAATACTCTAATTAAGCACGTAACAGGCAAAGATTTTGTGTAGATGTTCAGACGACTTAAAGTACAATAGTGTAAAATATATGAAAAAAGGCAGAAAGTGTGAAAGACAGAAAGAAAGAAAAAATAAGTTAATTTCTCAAACGAGAAACGTACAAATTACTTATGTGATTATAAGTAAAAATGAGTAATAGGAACCATCGTCGTATGGGGTAACCAATACATGTAGGCGAACATTATGTACTTGACTTAGAATTTTCTCAATGAAAACTGACTATCATATGCATAAAAGTAGTCACTTGCTTACAAGAAAAATACAGGAAAATAACAGTACCTCTACTAACCAGTTCTTTCCATTCTATGCTAACAATGTCACTATTAGCCTATCTAATTTACATTATTATTGGCGTTTGTCTTTAAGATATTCTAACCATGCAATTAGTTTAGATTTCCATATTTAATTAAAAGTAAACACAACAATGAATACCAGTTATCTAAATATAAATAAAAATTAAAAAGACCTCTGCTCAACAGTCCGTTAAGGACCAACTTACACCGCGCGGCTTTAGTGTGTAGTGTGGCGGTTGTATGGCTAGTAGAACGCACCACCAGGCGCTAGTTGTGGTATCCGCAGCCAGGAGGCGCCGCTGTTATCTCAGACTGTGCCGGTGTTTGCATAACCCGGCGATCGAAGGTGTAATAAATTTTCGTTTTTCGATTATAATATCGGGTATCAATGTCGATTAGAACGCCGATATCTAGACTGCGCTGTTGAAACTGGCCGCGCCCTCTCGCGGCGCAGTTAGCCGTTCGTTGTGTTAGCTCTCAGTCCCACGCAGTCTTTAAAGGAATCAACAGGCTCCCCAACCTCGGACAGACAGTGATTGCGTAGTTTCTTCTCAACCTAATGGCAAGCTAAATTTTCGAGACTTCCCGGTGAGTAATTTACAGCATGCTATAGAATGCTTCAATAATAAGAAAATAATTAAACTTAAATATATTCAGCCGAATGCGAAAGGAGAATGTACTTGGTGCGATCGGACGAGTGTGCGTGTTGTCAGAAATTTATTTGATGTTCAGTATATACAGCCCGTATTTCTTTTAATTATTATACAACAGTCACTGTAATTATTTGTTAAAGTATTATATAAAATTATAGCTAAAGCCAGTACGTATAGACAGAGTTGAATTGTGTGGGTTATGCACGTGCATGCACTAGAATGCAAGATTGTTCGTTTTTAATTAATTATGGCAGTTAAAATAAATTGTGAGACCACCCTTAGATGAAACACTATTTATATTTTATTTGTGTGTAACTGTAAGTGCCTTTATTGTGGTCATTTTCCGACAAATTACGATAATTGTGTCGCCACGTGGCAGGGCCGACCTGTTTGATTATGTCGGCACTGGTTAGAGCTAGTGCAAGGGACTCGGTACTATACACCTTTTAATATTATTTTTTTTTATTTAGTGCGTTCATTATCACCTTGTAGACTTATTTACTACTCAGACAATTTTCCAAAAAAAAAAAACAAACCGAAACTTTATGCATTTATCTTGTGTTGGTCGGGAGGCCCGTTCTGAGGTTATTACCTGGAACTAGGGTGCACATTTTAGCGAACAGAATTTCTAATCTTTTGTGAATTCTTAGGGTTCTCGCTCCCAGTCGGAGATTTTGGTCTCTGCTGGTGTACCGACACCTTCACCAGCCATGAACCATCCTACACGCACCTGTTCGGAGGAGGGAGTTTGTTGACCAGCCATAAGATGCATCCTACGCCTGCTATTAAGGTGATATAAACACTTATTATTTTTCGTTGGCCTGGCCCGCCGTTCATCTGAGTTATAAATTGTTTTCTTTTTAAACCATGTGCCCACGCTGCTAGACAGTCCGATCTGGGGTGTGTCAACTGAACATTCATTATGAACATTATTTGACTTATAATATTACTCCATAACTCTAAAGTACTATGATTGTAATTGTGTGCTGCACTGGGGGAGCGTGCCAGAGTTTTTTTACTCTTATATATATTTTTTTTATATATACAAGGGCCTTAGAGTCATTATACTTTCGATATAAAAATTAAGTCATATGTTATTGGTTCTGTTCCGGCTGGTTCAGAACGGGGTTCATATATTATTCTCATTTTGGTTTAACATTTAAGGGCTGGGGGTTTCGTTTTTCTGGCTGTTTTCGGGTGTAAAATGGACATAGTTTATTCCTCAAGTTAGGCACATGTTGATACAGTTTTAGGCAGGTCTGATACCTGTCTCATATAGTCTGGCACATGCTGGCGCGCTTCCACATCTGCTAGGATACAACAGGCTGTTATTGTAAAATTAATTATACACCGATGTCTGACTTTAAGAGAAAAGAAATTTTATATTTTGTGGGCATATACTTATAATTTTGACATTGTGAAAGCATACTGATGCTGCTGATTATTGTAACTTAGGTTCTGACTTGCTTGCTGGACCTGTCTGTTAAATTAAATCATTTTCATTAAGGAACAATTTCCTGATACATGTATACATCTGTATTTGTAACACAAGAATTAACATTTTAGAAAATTATGCCGATTGCTTAAACTTAGGTGATAAGGGTTTTTCCCACTTGTATACAGTTCAAGAAACTTAAAGATTTTCATATGATCATAATGGGCAATTTATTAGATGTTATCAATTCATATCGGCTGTCCGGCCTACCACTATGCTTTTATTAGTCATTATCATCCTTTCGGGTTTAAAAAAAAAAAAAAATTTTTTGGATTTCATTTAAGGGAGTAAATGAATTATGGGTCTTAAAGGATTAATTCCAATTGTGGCTGGAAGCTAAATATTTATGATTGCTGGTTTTGGGGCTTTATAGAAATACCGCCTGTCTGCCAGGTCGAACATGAGTATTGTGATGCTATTATGAGTCTATGTGTCTTTGTGTTTCTATATGTGATGTTAATGTTAAATGTTATTAAAGGGGCGGGGAATTTATATAATTTATGGGATGTTGCTCGATATATATATATATATATATATATATATATATATGGTCTATTTATACAATTTAAGGAATATGTGTACATTACTTATTTATTATGTATTTTGTTATTTATTGCTGATTGTGATACTTGCATGTAATGAATTATGGGGGCAACAATAAAAATTGTTATTGTTGATTAACAACCGAGTTTAATTGCAAGTCCCGTCATACTGGACCCAGAGCATTTTTGGCTTCTCTAGGCTCTTGCCTAGTTTTAAATAACGTGTGGCCCCTCTTTAAAAAAAATACAAAAAAAGGATTTTTTTCTCTATAAAGCATAAAAGGGAAAGAGGGGTTACAAATGGTAGCAGAGAGCGTGGTTCAGTCTAGGGTTGAACCCTTGGGTCCTTGGGTGTGACGGGGTTTGCAATCTCGGAAATATCATGCTATTGTTTTTTTAGGTATATGCCCATGTATGCTAGGTTAGGTTGCATAACTTGTGAGTCTGATCGCACCACGGGGCGTGTATTTGTGCTCGGAAAATTTGAGATGTTGAACTGCCGGGGGGTCTCAAGCGTTGCCTGGGTGATAGAATGTTGGTGATTCGAGGTCAGAGTATAGCGTGTGGCATTAGCGGGATGCGGTATGGCCCGATCGGAAGTCGGTACCGTCACCGACTAAATTCCTGTGTTGCGAATTCTGATTACTAGTTTGTGTCTGTTAGTTATGTGTTGGTGAGACGTGTGTGTCGGATTGATATTTGGTGTTATGTATGTTAGGTAGTTGCTGGTTGCTGCTTGTTTCCTTCTGTGGTGTTAGTAGGTGGTTCAGAAGTAGGCCAGGTCTCCGCAGCGCTAGAGAACCCGGGGGTCGCTCAAAGGAAGGATAGTACTTTGGTTTTTTCTGATTCTTGTGAATATGTTTTTGTAGGTCATGTTTGTGTTAGGTGTTTAGTGGGGATTTGTTTTATTATTGTTTGTTTTGAATTGTGCAATTCTGGCGGCGGTATGCAATCAGAAGTTGCCCCATCCCATTTCAGGCGTTCTCCAGAAATTTCCGGTGGTGAATGGATTTGATGAGGACCAGCTGCTGGTTTTCTTGGACCTGGTGCTGCAGTTGGCAGATTTCCCGGGGGTGTCCGATTGGGAAGTCTTGTCTCTTATATACCCGTATTGCCGGGGTCCGTTGGCTGAGCTGGTCACCAACACTCTGCGTCGGGGTGACAGTGTTGATGCTTTCCATGGGGAGGTGTTGAACTTCTTCCTACCCATTCGACGACGTACCCACCTTAAGCTTGAGTTATTCTATCGCCTACAGGCCAACGGAGAGGCGTTAGGGGACTTCGTGCGCGATATACGAAAAGCTGCCCGGGTGTTAAGGTTGGGGTTGCCCGAGAGCGAGGTTATACAAGCAATTTTGGAAGGACTGAATCCCCAAAAGAGATCTCGTTTGATATTCGCGGACCGTCCACGTTGTTTTGCGGACCTTGAACGGCTGTGTGTGGTTTCAAGAACGGTCCAGGAGGTTGACGAGTCCCGGGGAAGAGATGCTACAGGTGTCCAATACTCCAGTGGTTTGTTAGGAAGAGGTAAAAAGGACAAACATGGTGGTTGGAGGAGAACACAAGAGACATTCAGAAAGCCTAAATATTCCGGAAGTAATGGAGCCTACAAGGGGGTGGCAAGTGAGAAGACGGTAACAACAGCTACAGCACAGAAAACAAATAAGGGTGAAATTAACAGGGGAAGAAGAAAGTATATTAGTAAACCAACATCGGCAAGTAGGGAGCCGGTAGCAAGGCGTTATTCCTATTCGGAGAAAAAGGACACTTTAAAGGTTCCAGATGAAGTACAAGTGCCTAAGAGAGTAGTGGATGAAGAAGGTGAAGCAGAAGAAGAAAAGCGGAATAACTTCTGTGGATCAACACAAGACGACAAGAAAAGTCTGTTGATACTGAGTTACAGGACTCGAAGAGGACGTCATGGTTGAATCCAGATGCCGCAGAATTTGTTCCGGTTTCTCCATCTCGGTTCGTGACGGATCCAGATCCGGTAATATCGTCATCGCCTACGCCGGGATATGAGAAGTCACTTGATGATGTAGCTTTACCATCGCCAGTAGAAATTAATTTAGTCATTGCACATGAACCTGGACGGCTGGATTCCAGGGTGGAAAATGTTGAGGACGTTGTAGTTGCTGAAAGTGGTGAAGGAGTGGAATCGACAGAAGAGGCAGAAGAGCGGTCTGCGGATGCTGCACAGGGAAGTATAGTTATAGGTTTTAGGGAGACTGAAGAGTCTGAGGTTGCGGATGGACACAGGGATGTCCAGGCTGCAAGTGTTTCTGAGGTTGCGGGTGGACAAGGGGATGTCCATGCCGCAAGTGTGGTTGAAGTAGATGAGGTAGAAGTTGAGGAGGAATTTAGTGGCAGCGTTGTGGAGTGTGTAAGTGAGAATGATGTAGTGTGTGAAGATGTGCAGAGACGCCTTCTGTAAGTAGAGTTGAGGATTCCGAAGAGCGGAAAGAAGTTCCAGGTGGACCAGATGAGCAACTAGAAGAGGATGAGGATGTGCAGTGATCGGATGGTGGTAGTGGATGTGATGGCGATGATGTTGATGATGAACGTGTTGATGAAAAGGAGGATGTTAATGAGATTGGAGAAGAAGTTGGTGAAGAAGCTTGTGAAGGAGCTGGTGACGAGTTTGATGAAGAGATTGGTGAGGAGCTGGGTGAAGATGCGGTTGAAGATGGATCAGATGAGCAACTGGAAGGTGGTGAGGAGGTGCAGTGTCATGAGGTTGATTTGGATTATGGGGACGAAGAAGGGGAAATTGTAAAAGAAAAGAAAGAAGTAGAAAAGGGAGAAATTGTAGCAGAGGAGTTAGATGATGAGCATAATCCAAGGCGGAGTGAAAGTAGTGAGGTAAGTTGCCTTAATGCTGATTCAGAGGAAACCAGCCAGTACAGCTCAACACGAAATAATTTCGCCGAGAATGGTGTCCAGAAGGAAAGAGTACCTACAGTCCGTCATAGAAAGGTAAGAAGAAGCGGTTAACGGGTAGCGGGTAGATGTTCCCCACAGTCCCAGTGGTGTTCGTCTACTTCAGGGTTGCGCCCCTGCCCACGCGAGCCTTGGTTTTTCTCCAGTCCTTCTCCTTTTTGGAGGGAACCATGTCCTTACCCTTAGTTCTAGCTATTGACCTTTCAATGATCTTTGCCCCGTTTCATCTTCCTAATTTTCCTACCCCTCCCCTTAGTAAAAAAAAAAAAGTCATGGAGAAGGTTAGAGTGTTGGAGAGTGCCCTTAGATAGTTGAGGTCTTGGAGATTGTAAGTCCCCCTGTTTTGGTTCTGAAAATTATGATGGAGAGTGATAGCGTGCTGTTGTTTATGGTTAATGGTTGTAAATCTTGATTGTGGGTTAGTGTAGAGGTCGAGCCATGCCGCAATCTCCGGTTGTTTCCCGGGTGTTTTTGTTGAGAGAGAGGGTTGTATTTGTTGTGTATCGACGTCGGCAGAGAAGTGAAACCCCCCTTGCTAGTCATGGTGTGTGAACGAAAGGTGAAGTAAGAATTGAGATTGATGTTCGCGAGCCCTCGGTGCGGTCCTCTCTGTCTGGCTAGGCGGGGCCGTCCGCCCTTGTGTAGGGGTGTTGGCCAGCCATATGGCAAGGATGGAGATGCCTTGTGGGTGCATGTGGCTGGTCGGTCCGAGAGATGGACGAGAGGTAGTACGGTCACTCACATACCAAGGTGGGAGATACCTTGTTTGGTCTTAGGACGGGTATGTGAGTGGGACCGGTGGGAGTAGGTGATGGTCACCGGAGAGGGTGACGTGTTGGGGCGGTCCCGTGGGGTCGGCATGGCGGAGAGGGTCGCATGGGGAATGGACGCAGATGTGAGGTTTCTCTGTTCTCCTGAGAGCAAGTACCGCTGGGTCGCCAGGATCACCAAGTCCACTAGGTTCACCTTGGAAGGGGGTACCCTCCCGAGTTCAAGTGTGGGGCAACCAGGTTGCCCTTTCGGGGTGGGGGTGTGCCGGTGTTTGCATAACCCGGCGATCGAAGGTATAATAAATTTTCGTTTTTCAATTATAATATCGGGTATCAATGTCGATTAGAACGCCGATATCTAGACTGCACTGTTGAAACTGGCCGCGCCCTCTCGCGGCGCAGTTAGCCGTTCGTTGTGTTAGCTCTCAGTCCCACGCAGTCTTTAAAGGAATCAACAGGCTCCCCAACCTCGGGCAGACAGTGATTGCGTAGTTTCTTCTCAACCTAATGGCAAGCTATATTTTCGAGACTTCCCGGTGAGTAATTTACAGCATGCTATAGAATGCTTCAATAATAAGAAAATAATTAAACTTAAATATATTCAGCCGAATGCGAAAGGAGAATGTACTTGGTGCGATCGGACGAGTGTGCGTGTTGTCAGAAATTTATTTGATGTTCAGTATATACAGCCCGTATTTCTTTTAATTATTATACAACAGTCACTATAATTATTTGTTAAAGTATTATATAAAATTATAGCTAAAGCCAGTACGTATAGACAGAGTTGAATTGTGTGGGTTATGCACGTGCATGCACTAGACTGCAAGAGTGTTCGTTTTTAATTAATTATGGCAGTTAAAATAAATTGTGAGACCACCCTTAGATGAAACACTATTTATATTTTATTTGTGTGTAACTGTAAGTGCCTTTAATGTGGTCATTTTCCGACAAATTACGATAATTGTGTCGCCACGTGACAGGGCCGACCTGTTTGATTATGTCGGCACTGGTTAGAGCTAGTGCAAGAGACTCGGTACTATACACCTTTTAATATTATTTTTTTTTATTTAGTGCGTTCATTATCACCTTGTAGACTTATTTACTACTCAGACAATTTTCCAAAAAAAAAAAACAAACCGAAACTTTATGCATTTATCTTGTGTTGGTCGGGAGGCCCGCTCTGAGGTTATTACCTGGAACTAGGGTGCACATTTTAGCGAACAGAATTTCTAATCTTTTGTGAATTCTTAGGGTTCTCGCTTCCAGTCGGAGATTTTGGTCTCTGCTGGTGTACCGACACCTTCACCAGCCATGAACCATCCTACACGCACCTGTTCGGAGGAGGGAGTTTGTTGACCAGCCATAAGATGCATCCTACGCCTGCTATTAAGGTGATATAAACCCTTATTACTTTTTCGTTGGCCTGGCCCGCCGTTCATCTGAGTTATAAATTGTTTTCTTTTTAAACCATGTGCCCACGCTGCTAGACAGTCCGATCTGGGGTGTGTCAACTGAACATTCATTATGAACATTATTTGACTTTTATAATATTACTCCATAACTCTAAAGTACTATGATTGTAATTGTGTGCTGCACTGGGGGAGCGTGCCAGAGTTTTTTTTACTCTTATATATATTTTTTTTATATATACAAGGGCCTTAGAGTCATTATACTTTCGATATAAAAATTAAGTCATATGTTATTGGTTCTGTTCCGGCTGGTTCAGAACGGGGTTCATATATTATTCTCATTTTGGTTTAACATTTAAGGGCTGGGGGTTTCGTTTTTCTGGCTGTTTTCGGGTGTAAAATGGACATAGTTTATTCCTCAAGTTAGGCACATGTTGATACAGTTTTAGGCAGGTCTGATACCTGTCTCATATAGTCTGGCACATGCTGGCGCGCTTCCACATCTGCTAGGATACAACAGGCTGTTATTGTAAAATTAATTATACACCGATGTCTGACTTTAAGAGAAAAGAAATTTTATATTTTGTGGGCATATACTGATAATTTTGACATTGTAAAAGCATACTGATGCTACTGATTATTGTAACTTAGGTTCTGACTTGCTTGCTGGACCTGTCTGTTAAATTAAATCATTTTCATTAAGGAACAATTTCCTGATACATGTATACATCTGTATTTGTAACACAAGAATTAACATTTTAGAAAATTATGCCGATTGCTTAAACTTAGGTGATAAGGGTTTTTCCCACTTGTATACAGTTCAAGAAACTTAAGATTTTCATATGCTCATAATGGGCAATTTATTAGACGTTATCAATTCATATGGGCTGTCCGGCCTACCACTATGCTTTTATTAGTCATTATCATCCTTTCGGGGTTAAAAAAAAAAAAAAAATTTTTTTGGATTTCATTTAAGGGAGTAAATGAATTATGGGTCTTAAAGGATTAATTCCAATTGTGGCTGGAAGCTAAATATTTATGATTGCTGGTTTTGGGGCTTTATAGAAATACCGCCTGTCTGCCAGGTCGAACATGAGTATTGTGATGCTATTATGAGTCTATGTGTCTTTGTGTTTCTATATGTGATGTTAATGTTAAATGTTATTAAAGGGGCGGGGAATTTATATAATTTATGGGATGTTGCTCGATATATATATATATATATGGTCTATTTATACAATTTAAGGAATATGTGTACATTACTTATTTATTATGTATTTTGTTATTTATTGCTGATTGTGATACTTGCATGTAATGAATTATGGGGGCAACAATAAAAATTATTATTGTTGATTAACAACCGAGTTTAATTGCAAGTCCCGTCATACTGGACCCAGAGCATTTTTGGCTTCTCTAGGCTCTTGCCTAGTTTTAAATAACGTGTTGCCCCTCTTTCAAAAAAATACAAAAAAAAGGATTATTTTTTTTATAAAGCATAAAAGGGAAAGAGGGGTTACAAGACGGCTACTCAGTTCTACACTTACCTCACGACGCTGAGTGCACGCCGTAAGGAGCCTCCGCCTGGAATTGAACCCGGAACCACGAGCGAATCAATCGCCCGCGTTAGCCACTAGACCCCACCTGTAGAGTTATCTACACATTGTAATATCTAAATACGTGTTTTTCAAATGTGTAATGACGTAATTATGTAATATAATTATCTACTTATCTGTTTCTTTTGAAATAATTTCCTAACATCACATGAAATTTACGCTCACGAAAGATAATCATGTTATATCAATTTACGTAATATAAAATGTTAATTAATGATAAAATATTTTATAACAAGTATAATGTATGTTTAACAAAGCAGATTTTTTTATCACGCCACATCGTATTTTCTGGTCGTTTTCTCATTACTTTCACGAATTATGGAAGATCATGCTAGTTTCAACAAGAAACGTTATTAAATTCTACCAATTTTCTTACGTTCTCTATTTTGGAAATCAAATTAGATGCCTTTATAGTAAGCAGCATAAACTATTATAGCAATAGATTGAGGATGCGTATTTAAAACAAGCTTCTCTTGCACCCAATTTATATAATATCCCACGTTGCTTTAATTACGAAAATCGTCTCTTTCTTAACATTTTCAGTATGCAGATCATCTATGCAATGAAGTAACATGTCGCTTTTATATATTATAGCTTGTCACTTTATTTGATGGTAATTTTGGGGAGCCTTAATCGAATATTTTTATAACTTCTACAATATTTTTTAATCAGTATTCTATTTACTTGTAATATGTCTAAATAATTAACAATGTGGCTAATAGTGATAACTTTACACATATACAGTCACTATTGTTAAACTGTAAAGTCTCAAACTCATGAAGATTAGGCTCCTGCATATGGAACATTGATGCCTCGCACATGCTAACGGACCTTGCATAAAAAACTAAAAATGATTAATTATTACGGAAATGAAAGAGAATTGTTTTCACAAACTAAAAGCTTGAAGAAGGTTCCGTTCCCCAACATATATACGAAGATGAACAGAGGTAAGGATTAAAGAATAAAATATAAAAAATAAAAGGTTATTACAGAAAACAGTATTACAGTAAATACGATTCCTGTCTTTCAGGTAAGCAATTATATGATGTTCGATCAATATTTATTGATAGTTGCTATGTTTTTAGGTAAGAAACGTGTCGACGTGTGGGCTGGAAACGTGACTTAAAGTAAATAAAGTCAAGGAAATTGATTTATAACTCCATCCTGTGCAATAATGTACTTTTATTACACAGAAGATATTTCTTTCAACTATATTTGTAGGCTTCCTGATGGATTCGCGTGCACAATTGTGAAGGTGTAGGTATTCAGTGTATGTGACATGTTAAAATTGAGAAAAGTTTACTATGACGTTTGTGCATTGCGTTAAATAACATTGTGTTTGTTTATATAATAAACAAATGTTCTGTTGTATTTTTTAAATATAATAAGTTTACTACTATAATTAGACGTTTTTAAATAATCGCCAATCATTATGACTAACGTTAGGTTAGCAGAGACAAAAATTATACAAACATTATACAAAAATTATTTTTGTGGCAGACCCTCTTGCGATAATATTAATAAATCACGGCACTAGTCCATATTTGTTCCGGCATTTGAAGTTCTGTTTAATACAGGGAAAAGTTCCTTTCACACAGGAATAATTCGAACGTATTGTTGAGTATTTCTACAAGCTTCATTCGACTGCCATAAAACGTTTTAGTTGCTGTTTAAAATATTAATGGGTCAAACAAACTTACTTACTGTATATTGTTGAGTAACTCGTTTTCAGGAGTTTGGAACCGTTGTGAACCATAGGCGCTCCGCCAGCACAAGTGTTTCGTTTTTTCCACAATAATATAGAGATTACCCATGAAAATTTTCATAGTTCCCGTAAGAGACTTCTAAAAATTTTAGTCAGAGCGTTCTAATCTATGGGAGTATTCGTAGATTATAGCTACAAATCTGGTATACCTAATATCTAAAAAGTTGGTATAGTACGTCCATATCAGAATAACCTAACGCATCAACTCAAGAGCTGGATAAGGATAAACGACATCACTTATTGTCGGTGGTTCAGACGCTTCATTTTCAACAACATGTCTGTTCCAGACAAGGGGGTTGTTACTGATGAAGCTTGGTTTTAGAAAATATAATATTCACGCTCTTGATGGACATAAAAATAGTTAAGACTATACTTTGTATATCAGTGTAAGTAATTTAAATGTTATTTTGACTCCAATAAAACCCTATTTGTCTTTCATGAACAGCATATTGTGTACATGCCACGCATCGAAATATGCAATTTGGTATTTTAAGTCTTATGTTTAGATTCTCCATTTACATCTTCTGTTACATCCTTTTTGACACATCACACAACAAAAAAAGGTTTGTAAATCTATAAAGTGTATCTAGTTTTGAGTGTTGCAAAAAATATCGCATGTGCGTGATTGGGCAAAAATGTCCTCTTTAAATTGATACTTCATATCTAGTTTGGAATTAAAAAAGATAAGTATTTTGAAGTTTCATTATTGTGAAGTGTAATATGTAATTTTACCACTTGCCACAGCAATGTACAAGACTGTAAGGGAAATTAGTATATTTTTTACATCCTAAAAATTTGCGTGTTTTACTACCGTAAATTATGGGAAGAGTACAGCTTCAAGTCTTAAAACAGGAAGCATCCTGTTTACACCGCAGATGACAAATACACATTTAACGCACAAAAGAAACAGTTCACTAATGATGGATTTGCACATAGGTATGGTACCGTGCACGTGCTGTTCGCGTACTGTACCTCGACTGCCTTCGACTATTTTAATTTACACATGTGGTACCGTGCGCGTACCGTACTGTACTAGACTGCCATCGACCGTTTCAGTTTACACATATGGTACTGTACGCATACCATACTGTTTTTTCTCGCCTGTCTTTTTCTAGGAGCTTTCATTTGAGACATGAAAAGTAGCTAGCCCCCCCCCCACACTCAAGCTCGTTGAAAAGCAATTTAGACGTGGTTAGATTATTTTATGGCATTTTACAGCAGTCTCGGCCACTCTAGATTGGAGCTTACTGTGCGCGTACCGTGTTGGACTGCTATCTACCATGTCCTTGACAAACTCTTTCAAGAGCAGTCAAAGACAGTACGGTCTCCGGACGTCACTCGCACAGCCTTACATGTGTAAATTTAAAACGGTCTAAACATGTAATTCAAATGGTGTAGACCATTTTGCAGTCGAGACGCAGTCACAGCACAGTAGTAACACAGTTCTATTTGTGTAAATCCACCTTAAGTAAATAGTTTACCTTGACACGCATTACATCTCCTTTGTCGTTTAATATTACACCTGAGCAGGCGGGCAGATTATGTGACAAGGTAGATGACTATATTCACGTCTTCACCGTTAGTTAAGGAAGGGAGACTCAAACATTTAACTGCCGCAGTGAAACAAACGTACATGTTTTTACTTATAAATGCCATAGTTACATGAAACTGTCCGTACTCTACGAAATATATATTGCAACGTGACAAATGGTCTCAATATAGGTGAGTATAAAGAATAATGAGTATCAGCTATTATAAGTGTCCCAATGAATAAATGAATACTTGAAAATAAATAGTATTAATAAAATAATTAGAATTAATAGAAGAAAATTAGCAAATAAGGCAATATAGAACCATGAAATTATAATTTTACATGTGAGTGAAGTGTTGTGTAATGCGAGTAACGAATAGAATGTTAGGGAAATACATTCATGTGCTATAAGGTGTGTTCTAGAAAATTCAAGAAGAGGAAGTTGGAAACACGTGGCCGCTACTAATTACATTAAAGTAATTGAAACGACACCTACGCGCATGGCGGGGGTGACGTCACTCAGCAGCGCAGCGCTTTACATTCAGCTGCATTATAAAAGGAGGAGGCAGTCTTCACGAAACTCTCTCTCTCTCTGATAACTCTCTGAAAGCAGTCTCTCTGAATATTTGTCAGCGAAGGTGGTCGCAGTGGGAAGCGATTCCAGACAACGTTAATTCCAGACGTCCTTGGGTCCGTAGAGTCGAGTGAGCGGCGATTGTCAGCAGGAATCTATCAAGGAGTGTGAAATATTCAACTAACGTTCCTGAGCATCGTTTGCTGATCGTAGCGGCTGGAATACGGAGACCTGGAGGAAGGCACTACCTGGAGGTGATTGCTGGAACGTGGACCGAGACGACGGTTCGCTGGAGGCCGGATCGAGATCGTCGACCGGGAGGACAGAGAGGACGACCAAACAGGGAAGCAAAAATTAACTCATTATCAAATTGTAAAAGACAATTAAATTTAAATAATTTTGTTTAATAAAAGAAGACTTTTGAACATTTAAATAAATTCATAAAACTGTGTAAAGCAAGAGAGCATTTGTTAAAGGACATTTCAAGTAAAAATTTTAACATCAATAAGTTAATTGAATATAAAATGTTTAAAGAACATTTTAATACTAAGTGTACAAGAAATAACAATAAATGTGTTAAATTTTTACTAATTGTGCATTCTTTTCTGCAAGTCTGGGATGGGCACGAACCTGTTACCTTGCAATATATATTGTAACGTTCAGTTTAATATATATAATCCTCCTTATGTATCCAGTGAATGTGGAAGGCCCCACTTCTGAGCGTCAATTTGTAACGTTCAGTTACTATATATAATCCTCCTTTTGTATCCAGTGAATGTGGAAGGCCCCACTTCTGAGCGTCAATAAGTAATATCAAAACAAATTAGTATCTCTTACTAATAAAGTATAACCTGTTTTATTTTTTAAATAGAGGATTATTCATCTGAACCTCAGGGTCAACATACAATTTACATATAGAACTAACAATACAACTTTGATGCATGAGACTCGGTATTACAGTGTTGTTAATGTCTGTTGAATGTTTGTGGGTCCTTTTAAACTACTATTAACTATAACAAAAACTCTTATTATTAATGACTATTGTATACTAGTGTACAAAAATAATTCACAATTATAATGTTTTTATATTGTTTTTTAGTTATTGTTTTTGTTGTAATTCAATCTTTACTGTCATAATGTTTGGTCGAATATTTGATTTAGTCATGGAGTGATCTCACCAATCTAGCAGTTTTCTTAACGGATTTATTGGTTGATTCTTTATTCCTGGACATCTGGTTTTTTGGTCTCTTGATTAAAACAGCATTCTTCTAGGTTTTGCATTTTTTCCTGGTCCTCTCATCTTTTATTGGTCTTCAATTTGTATCCAATTCAGGAGTCACACCTTAAACGTTCTCTTGCAATTCACAATTTTTTTAACAACAATCATCTTCACTCAAAACATTAATTTCATTAGTTAAAGGCCATGGCTATATTTTTTATGGGTCACAGGTTCGGTTTACCATTTCTAATTAGTAATATTCTGTTGACCTTTACTTTATTTTTCCTTCGTAACTATATTATTATAAGTTTTTTAACGTAAGAGTTTCTATCTTTTAAATTATTTACACTTGGTTTGATCTCACTATATGGGCTACATAACTGTTTCATATAGATTATATGTTTCATTCAATGCTCATATTATAATAATGTTTAATCACATTCCTTATATCTGATTTTTTCCTTTTTAAAGTCTATCACTGTTATTTTCACTTTCTAGCACTATCACACAACCTAACTTACATAATTATAGTTTGATTTATTATATTTGTAAAATCTATAACATTCACTGTTTGTAGTTCAATGATACAAAACAACTGTCTGAGGCACGCAGACCTCCTCATAGTTTTAATCTAATGCTTATGAACTAACAAATGTCTTTTTACTTATTTTCTAAGTTTAACATTTGTACCTTATAATTCTATTAATTAATTATTATTTACATGTTAATGAGTATGTTATGTTTTATGTTTAGTGAAACGACACGTTACATAAAGCCCCCCGTTTAAGACAAGTTATTTCAGTAATGGTGGTTTTAGGAGTTACTGAAATAAATGGCAAAAATCTACAAAAACTGTCTTCACTTTTCATAAAACCTCTTTATCTCGGTTTGGTTATATATTCCTTGGGGTATTGCTACAATGGGGTTGGTAATTGACAAACTACTCTTTCCTATAATATCTTCTTTTATCATGAGCTGGATTTACTTTCTTACAGCTTTCTTGAACAACTGTTTAACCGGATATTATTTAAATTCTTCTCTTTATTCGGTGAGCTGGAGAATACGATGCAGTAATTATTGTAATAGTTCACTAACCTCTTCTTTTGTGCCACACTCATGATCTCTGTATATCCTTTTCCTTGGAATGCCCTGATTTCCTGCAGTCTTTCCTGCCATGATTCTGGTCTGTTACGGTTTATTTGTTTCCTATGGGTACCCTAACATTTTCCCTAACTTAGTATGAATTCCCGTCCTGAGGGGCACTTGTGCTTCCTATTATCTCAGCGGATCATTCATAATTGCAGAGTGGCGCCGTAGCATACAACACTCTGTTTATACCTTAAAGAGTAACCCTTGGGTTACTAATAACACCATAGGAATTCCTATTCCTTCTCTCGTAACATTCAGGTTTATGTGCTGCTTTTGGGTTTTAGATTATTTACCTGTGGCTCCTATAATTGTATCTGGTTTATGGACAGCGTGCGTATTCTCTCCGTTTTATTCTCCTGCGTTTCGTTTCATTCCTGAAGTGTTCGCTCATGTTTTAATCAAGACTGTTGTCAGCACCCCTTGTAGTGTTTACTTTGATGTACTCTATGTCTCAGTTTGTTTTCGCTTTACCCTGTTTTCTTTCTAATGAATCCCTTGTTATATTTTTCTAAATAATATTTTGTCTTAATTAATTGTTAGTTTAATACTTTTTTCCTTCTTATTTTTCTGTTTATATTCCCCTTTTGTTCCTTACCCGCTTTTTCTTCAGTTTTGGTTATGTTTTCTTAATTATCATTATTTTTTCTTAAGTCTAGAGTGATTATTTATTTTATTTTTGTTTTAATTATCATTATTTTCTTTAAGTCTAGAGTGATTATTTATTTTATTTTTGTTTTAATTATCATTATTTTCTTCTTCCTTCCTTAACTGGTTTGCCTTGTCGGTAGTCAGAAAATCAGTCCCTTTTTACAAATTGTTCCTACTTGGTTTATCCGTTTTCGGTATCTGTCACGATCCGGGTTCTTCTGGTGTGCAGAACTATTTCCTTCCTTGTGGTATAGATCTCTGCTACCTCATACACCAATTCTTCTAATACCACCTTTTCACTAGTATCCAGTCCTATATTAATCACTCTATCATCTGTTTTACTAAACAAATATGTCGATGGTATATCAACTATTGGTGGTATCACTGATATCTTATCATGTATTTTTATTTCAAGTATATTTACCTTGAATATCAATTTTCTGAAGTCCTTACTCACTGTTTTATTGTGAGTCCTTTCTATAATTTCTGTTAAGCTTCTCCTACCATTTTTAAAATTCATTATCTCTCTATGGTCAGTAATAGGGAGATTAAGTACATTTACTAGTCCACTGTTTATCATCTCCAAATTTTCTCTTGTATTTATTGGTTTCTTTGGATGTATTCTTCTTATTTTCTTTATCTTCTTTTCGAGTGGCTTAGTATTCTCCTTGTTCCTGTTATGTTTATTTTCAGGTAATAATTCAATTGTCTTTTCTTTATTTTCTATTTTTTTACTACCTTCTATTTTCTTTTTACGCTTCTTATTTAATTCTTCCCTCCATTTACAAATATCTTCTCTGGATTGTTCAAACATAAGCCTTATCCATTCCTTTAGCTCTGCATTTTCTGTTTGTACCGGTTTCTCTGGTTGTCTTATTAATTGTCTCATTTGTTCATACTCCTCCTGTGTATATTGTTCTTTCAAATGTGCGTATATTCCCGTTCTCTCGTTTTTCATTCTTTTAAGATTATCATTCCATCTATCCCAATCATCCTCAGTCATTCCTTCCACATTTTTATCGTTATTTTCGTGAGTTCTCCCGATAGTCTCTTCTTTATCATACTTTGCGTGTAGCTCCCACATTTCATCATAAATATCTCTCAACGTCATGTTGTCGTTCGGTGTCACCATTCTGTTCGCACGCCTCATCTGTGCTCGTTCGTGATCAGTGGTATTTTCATTAATATAATCCATATCCTTGCTGAATTTTTTAAATAACACTGTCATCCATTCCGCGTAGCTTAATCGTCTCTCTTGTTCGGGCATTTTCGTTTCCTGTTGTGGCATAGCCCTTCGTTGCATTTTGTTTGTTTTTTCTAGCAGTTGCCAGCTAAAATTAGGTCAATAGTTATTTCACTAATTGTGTTTCGGTTAGTTAGTTTTGCCTAATTCAGCTCTACCGGTTGGGCGCCAATATGTAACGTTCAGTTTAATATATATAATCCTCCTTATGTATCCAGTGAATGTGGAAGGCCCCACTTCTGAGCGTCAATTTGTAACGTTCAGTTACTATATATAATCCTCCTTTTGTATCCAGTGAATGTGGAAGGCCCCACTTCTGAGCGTCAATATGTAACGTTCAGTTTAATATATATAATCCTCCTTATGTATCCAGTGCATGTGGAAGGCCCCACTTCTGAGCGTCAATTTGTAACGTTCAGTTACTATATATAATCCTCCTTTTGTATCCAGTGAATGTGGAAGGCCCCACTTCTGAGCGTCAATAAGTAATATCAAAACAAATTAGTATCTCTTACTAATAAAGTATAACCTGTTTTATTTTTTAAATAGAGGATTATTCATCTGAACCTCAGGGTCAACATACAATTTACATATAGAACTAACAATACAACTTTGATGCATGAGACTCGGTATTACAGTGTTGTTAATGTCTGTTGAATGTTTGTGGGTCCTTTTAAACTACTATTAACTATAACAAAAACTCTTATTATTAATGACTATTGTATACTAGTGTACAAAAATAATTCACAATTATAATGTTTTTATATTGTTTTTTAGTTATTGTTTTTGTTGTAATTCAATCTTTACTGTCATAATGTTTGGTCGAATATTTGATTTAGTCATGGAGTGATCTCACCAATCTAGCAGTTTTCTTAACGGATTTATTGGTTGATTCTTTATTCCTGGACATCTGGTTTTTTGGTCTCTTGATTAAAACAGCATTCTTCTAGGTTTTGCATTTTTTCCTGGTCCTCTCATCTTTTATTGGTCTTCAATTTGTATCCAATTCAGGAGTCACACCTTAAACGTTCTCTTGCAATTCACAATTTTTTTAACAACAATCATCTTCACTCAAAACATTAATTTCATTAGTTAAAGGCCATGGCTATATTTTTTATGGGTCACAGGTTCGGTTTACCATTTCTAATTAGTAATATTCTGTTGACCTTTACTTTATTTTTCCTTCGTAACTATATTATTATAAGTTTTTTAACGTAAGAGTTTCTATCTTTTAAATTATTTACACTTGGTTTGATCTCACTATATGGGCTACATAACTGTTTCATATAGATTATATGTTTCATTCAATGCTCATATTATAATAATGTTTAATCACATTCCTTATATCTGATTTTTTCCTTTTTAAAGTCTATCACTGTTATTTTCACTTTCTAGCACTATCACACAACCTAACTTACATAATTATAGTTTGATTTATTATATTTGTAAAATCTATAACATTCACTGTTTGTAGTTCAATGATACAAAACAACTGTCTGAGGCACGCAGACCTCCTCATAGTTTTAATCTAATGCTTATGAACTAACAAATTTCTTTTTACTTATTTTCTAAGTTTAACAATTGTACCTTATAATTCTATTAATTAATTATTATTTACATGTTAATGAGTATGTTATGTTTTATGTTTAGTGAAACGACACGTTACAATATATATATATATATATATTGTAACAAATACTACGCCTTACGTCGGGTGTAATACGGTTGCGGGTTTATAGTTATTTCAGCCCCACGTTATGAGCGTCAATTTGTAACAAATACTTCTTGATGTCACTTATTGTGCCGCTTTCTGCCCCACGTTTGGATGCGTCAATGTGTAATATTTTACTTTAGATGAGGTCTCCTGCAAATCAATGTTAATCTATTTATAAAGAAAAATATTTATTATGTGGTTGATATTATTCGGTTCTTGATAATAGATCTGTATTAGATAGTTATTAAGTGTTTTACAAGAGAAAAACGCTGTTTTCCAGTTATTATATTGAATAATTCAATATTTTTCTCCAACCCTAGTCTGTATATACTATCGACAGTGTAAAGAGAAGAGAGCGCAGAGAGCAAGTTAGTTCTCTATTCTCCCGTATTTACCAGCTGTCAACAAACGAGCGCTGTGGTTTGCGATTGACCAGTTATTATAGGTTAAGTCGTTCCGCTTGATGTGTTTCTCACGTTCCTTTCTCTGTAAATTACACCCTATTCGAAATACACTAATTATTATACAAATAACAAGAAATCGTCGAATTCAAGAAGGATCATTTATTTTACATATGTTTTAATTCCAACAGATGCTTCCTCTTGCTACTAATACACCATATCGATTACACAATACATAATCGATTTGTTATTGAATTCGGGTTTTAGATGTGTTAAAATTTAATTATAATTTTCAATTTGTCTTTTATCTCAGGGTACATGTAGTTCTTTTAACTATTAGTAAGGTCAGGTAATGCAATTTCAAGGTTACTAAGTATTACAATATTGTTATAAAATCTTATGATATAAAATTAAATATAAACAGATTTTTTACCAACTCGGACGAATACTTAGTAAGGCAGTGTTTTCCTACGCCGAGACGAGAACAGAATGGCGATTCAGCTCTTGAACAATAACAGCCTCCAGCTTCTCAATAAAAGTTTGGTATTGATGTCCCAGAATATAGTAGAAGTTTCAGTTCTGGTCTACGTTAATCTTTACGGTTCTGGTAGTTGCAGGTCCCAATGGAATTTGTGTAGTATTAAGACTTCGTTCGGTTGTGGAAAGTGAGGTTTAGTACTTTAATACAAAATTTCTTCGTTTGTTTTTTAATATATTTTAATTAATTTGGCATCCCTCGGC
Source organism: Magicicada septendecula (assembly GCA_034769895.1). Taxonomy (NCBI): domain Eukaryota; kingdom Metazoa; phylum Arthropoda; class Insecta; order Hemiptera; family Cicadidae; genus Magicicada; species Magicicada septendecula. The sequence goes on along the minus strand of CM068367.1, from coordinate 305,634,109 downwards.
TATGGATCATCTTTATTTAATTATAGTTCATCTTCATCATTACTCTTTTGCTGTTAGTAGGTTGACTGATTTATTTTTTTGAATTCATTTAACTTTAATGATATATAGAATTATATTTGCTGAGAGATAGATTCAGAAGTTACTACTCAGTCCTTTTTAATGGATTTCTTTTATGAAATTTAATTTATTTAATTTGATTCATTTAGTTTTGTTTTTCTCTTTTCAAGTTTGTATTCTGAACTTTACCCATTCACATATAACAATTGAGTGTTGAAATCAACAAGATATCTTGCATTCAGTCGTCCCTAACAACCATTTCTTCTTCTGTTATAGGATAATATTTGTTATCCTAGAGCCGTAATTAGGAAATATTCTTACACTTTTTTAATAAAACACTCCCTTATTAAAATTACATTAAATCATATGAAACTTTCACCTAATATGCATTATTAAACCATATACATTTTACTACATTTTCTCCTTGATCGGCTTATTTTAAAAGGTATTATTTTCCTTTTACAAAATACTAATTTTAGGCCTATTTGTTTTATTACATGTGTTATAATTTTTTATTTTTAATTTAACTTTTCTGACCTGACCTACTGTACAATGAGTCACTGGCTTATGGCCAATTATTCTAATTTTATTTTCCTGATTTAAATTTATTATTATTATTTATTTTATCATTGAACCCTTCATCTGTTTATAACATAATTACAATGACCCCTTGACAATTTATTAACAATTATTGTCTTCCTGGCCAAGTTTACAAATATTATCTTACGATATCTTCATTAATTACTCAAAGTAAATACTCTTAACATGATACCACTACATAATAAATACATTTGTATTTAATTACTTAAATACAAGGTTAACATGAAGGAAATTAGTATCCATTACTTAATACTTTCTGAAAGCAATTGCTTCACACCTGCTACATACAAAACATAGAATAAATATCATGTAAACAAAATATCATGATAAAGCACAACAACATGTACATCATTATAAAACATTAAATATCAATTAAACAGTCTACTCTTTTCAAACTTGTCTATGGTAATTTCATCTCATTAGACACTGTGTTTATTGTTTACATATTCCACTGATAACTCCATATTTTATATTTATAGACATTTTTTATTATTTTATTACCTAGTAACCTTACTAGGTTATATTAATATATTTATTATGTGAGGTTTACCTTCCTGACCTTAATTATGGCATACATTGGGTATTGTTTTAATTCGACAGTAACAAAGTTTTTATATAACGTATGGGACCTTAACTTCGTTACGTTACATAATACTCCCCCTCCGAAAGAAGTTTATTTTAGCTGAATATTGCTTAGTTGAAATAAACTTATAGTTTCTTCATGCCTTGGAATATTTATTTGATAAAATTATCAATTTATAATGGTTTCAGTTTTTTATTGTTTCTGCTTTAGTACGCAATTCAATGGGTTCTATTGAATTCTTGGGGTTTTATTTCCATTTCTATTCCTTAAACTTTTAATTGCACCGGAAAACTGTGTTGATACTCATTGTATATCTGGTCATTAATTCTCTACTGGTACCTCCCTCAGTTGTAGACCTGTCCTTTTCTCTGGAACTCATAACTTCTTCTAGCTTATTACGCCAGCATTTCTTAATATCATATTTATATTTAATTACCTCGCTTGGTGTATAATCCCTAAAATACTATATTTCCCTAACATTTTTCCCTAATATCATAGCTGGTACGGAATCAGAGGGGCACTATTGGCTTCCATTACTCTGCCGTTTCCCTAACTATATCTTCTGAGATCAGAGGAACTTCATCTCTGTCCAGAAAAAAATAAACGTTGCACTATCACAACACAATACATATGATTATTACCTATAAGGTAGCTCCTTCGCTACAAACTTTGTGACGACTTAAATTGTAAAAAAAAATAAAAAATTTAATAATAGAAATCGAAGAATGGGAAGTTAGTTAAAAAACATTAAATCGCACTATTAAACCAATTACCTCTGGACTAACTCATGGTAGTGATGAGACTTAAATAAGAAAATTTAACTAGTATTAATTAATTAAAATTTTGGAAGCAAAAATTAAAGTTTAAAACTGTTAACCCTTTATTAAACTTATCATGCTATGACCTGTGAATTCCGGATTCAACTTGTATACCGAGCCAGCATTAAATAAGAAATACGTGTAAACCATAATATAAAGAATTAATAATTTAAAGTCACTAGTAATAGGTGTAATAATTTCAGTATACGAGGAAAATCTCGATTGTTTATTTTGTCTAACTGTAAGACTGTAGTGTTAAATAAAAGATGGAACTATATTATGGCGGAGTATTCGCTCCGCGTCGTTGCAACATTCGTGTTGAAACAACTAGGGATTAACGATGCGGCTTTCTAACTGTAAACAGCTCCACGCTGGGGCTCTTCACAAAATGTTATTTTGTTTGTATTTTAATTTAAGTGTTAACTTCCACTAAACGTGTGGACAGCTAGACATAAGTAACGAAAATGTAGTGAGTAAATTTTTGTGAAACAAACATGTAAGAAAAACGAAAAACGTATATAAAAGGTGACATCTCCTGTAATTTAAATAACCAGTCAAATATTGTTCAAGTTAAAAGAAATTCCAACATAATGTACAAACAATAAGTAAACTCCAGCACGACGGTGCAATTGAACAGGTGATGTGAATAACAGTGAAAAGTGACGACTTCGACCTACACTGCCTTTACTCTACCGCCGAGAATCCTGACGATTTCACGTTAGCTGGCACCATCACATCCATTTCATCATTATTGGACAGACTACCCCTAGGACAATCCTCGACTACAAGAGTACGGAAGAATCACTCGTCAAGACACGGACAGTTAACCATAATATAAGAGGTGACACGAGAGCTCGTCTTCCGTGAGTTATACATATTTTAAAGTATAAGTAATTAAAAATGAAAAAGACTTTCAAAAGACAATTAATAAGCTCTAAGATCTAAATTGGTGTAACCAGCAATTCTTGTAATCATACGTTGTAACTTAACTTTCGTTATGTAACTTCAAAAGTTGCTCAACTAAATAAAACCATTCTTCAAATGGTACTTAAGGAATAAGGTAATCATATAATCAAGTATGGTAAATTTGAAAATTCTTAACAAGGAAAAGAAAGACTCGGATCCGAGGTAAACTCATTATCTAAATGATCATTTTATTTTAGATAGAAAACCCCTTACAATCTCAGAGTAAATAAAATCTTTATTTGTAATGTGTTACGTATACTATGTGAATAAAAGGGATGTCACATAAAAAAAATACGACCCTCTGCTGATCTATGCACTCAGTTAATGTATTTTATGTAACTCAAAAAGGCTAAGTTGTATAAAAGAAAAGTAGCGACAGTATAAATTTACCATTGTGAATTGTGTGTGAGATTACGCACGTACTTGTATATAATTTATTTAACATACGCGAAAATAATTCAAACTATTATTGTATTACACCAATGCAAGTACCTACATGAATTTTTAGTGCTTGTCAAACTGTTCAGTCTTTAACATGTCTGTTTTGTGACAATTGAAGACCTGTAGTTTCCTGAATATGCCTGCATAAATGTGTAATTTATATTTCTGCTGTCACTGTGAGTCATATAAACCTTGACTAAGTTAAACCAGTTTAATTACGTGTAAATAAAATTTGTAAGTTAATTCTGCCAAAAAAGAAAAGGAATTAGAGAAAGTTAAATTTGTACTTAAAACAAATAATAGTTAAACTCAGCTTGATAACGGGCTGTAGCTTGTTTAAAACGCATATCGGTACGTATTGCACTTACCCCCTTGTTGAAGCCAGCCGAGACTAGTCGATAAGGTAGCCGTAAGCTATTGTTGTATAGAACAATAACTTTCCTCACCACAAGTGTATTTCTCCCCTTTTCACGCATACAACAAGTATGCCATTGTTTACAAAGGAAACTAGTCTGACCTACATTCCAGCGTAAAAGCTGATCGTTGACAATAAAATGACGTCTGTGTGAAATTTCTCTCTTTCTCTGAGAAGAGAAGTAACTCTCTTATTACCAATGCGAATGTTGTGACCATGAATTAAATTGTGTATGTTATAATATAGAGAAATGTGATGTTGTGTCGTGTTTATATTGTCGTGTTGTATATTGTTCGTGTTGTTATATGTCGGGCGTTACACTCCGCGCACTTTTTATTACTTACTGATGACTGAATCATCTGCGATGATGTCGTCCTGCAAAACAACTTAAACTACTATGTATTTGTGGGCGCCACTTGGAATCTTTTGTCCCAAGAAATTGTTATTAAAATTAAATTTTGATTTCTTAGCAGTTAGTTTAATTCTATGAAAAAAATGTGAACAAGACAGTTTGAGTTTGAAAAAATAACGTATGTTTTAATGAATCTTAAAAAATCGTCTGAAGGACTAACATTCGTGAAAAAATAAAATTGCAGAGTTACAAAAAATTATTATTATTGACAAGTTTTTTCTCCAATCAAGTATCGGCTAACAAATATTTTATTTTACTCAGTTGAAAAGCATGAGTTTAGTGTATGAAAAATCTGTATACTCAGGACGTGACCCCTTTGAACTACCAAGACAGATCAATAAGATGCTTTACAAAAATTAAGTGATTTGAAGGTGTATGGCATGTGTAGTACAACTGTGTGACAAATGTTACAAGGTAAAAATGACTTTAACTTTGAACAACTCACGTTCCGATGGGTAATTATTTCTCGCGCTGGACACTTCTCTTGGGTACGTTTTCAATCTCGCCTCTCCGTGTTGACGTTCCTTGTGCACTGATTTTATTTAAAAGTCAAAATACGGTTTTTACAACTTCCGCACTTTTGGGAAAAAAAAGTTTGGCAGTGAATTTACGCTTGAATGTTGCCGGCTACCATCAGCTGTTTGCGTGGTTTCTCAATTCGCCGCCACAGCGCTGATTCTCCTCCTGCAGTTGAAAAATGGGCTTTGTGTACGTTACGTTAATGGGATTTTTGTCAAAGTCAGTTTGTCGTAGCGAATACCAGCAGAATTGATACTCTATTAAAATTTTGGTCCTTCCAGGGCCGCTGATATTCTGGCTGCGTGCGTTCGATTAAATGTGTCGTGTTGCTGCTCTATTTCAGCAACACATTGGCGTATACTCTTGTAGAGGTTAAGTCAGTCTTTTGTCAATGTACGGGACAAGCCTTTCTGCGTTCTCACGTCGACTTCTCGTTCTTCGGTTTCGCCTCGGGTGTGATGATCAGTTTCGTGGGTGATGTGTCTCTTCTGGATTCAAAGCATAAAGTGTTTTTCGGTCGAATTTTGTCTTCCTTTTATACTCTGTAAGGCTCATTGTTTTAACTTGTTGACATGAACTTCCGGTGTATTTGTGTAAAAATTCCTTCCAGAATATTCGAGAATAATAAAATGGAACATCATGGAACAAATTTGACTTCCGTAGAAGCTTTAGAACAAAAATTTCTTATTCTTCACACTAAGGATATTACAAAAATTATTCTGGTATTTGTCAAACAATTTTACATAACTACTTACAATCTGCATGCCATTACTATATTTGGATTCTCTGCTTTCAACTGAATCTAATGATACTAATTACGATTGGTTTGAATAAATTAACTATAATAACACAAAATACAACTCTTACCTTGGAATGTTTCCATAAAAATTCAATTTTTTAACTAAAAAATTGTTGTGAGGTTGTTTGGTTCCTTCTACAACATTAGTACATAATATTATCATCTTTCTATAACAAAATGAATAAAGTTTAACACATATAATATATAAATAAGTTCAGTTTTACATGGTCCATGCCTATGGCCTAAGTTGTTGTCACTGTTAAAATACAATAATTAGTCTTTTTTCCTTATTATATATGGGATTTTTCGAGTATACACTGAGAGTTTATTATATTGTCTATCTTTTGTGATACCTGGTTTATCCTGATACATATTATTTTTGTTGTAAGCTTATTTAGCATCATATTGGTTTGCATAAGTGATTCTTTTCTTGGTGTGACAACTTTCACTCTCATAAGTCAAATTCTTTAATAATTGAGCTTGTTTTCAACTGAGTATGTTTGTTTTCATAGTACACTATAGTATTGTACCCTTTTCTTTTATTTTTGTTTATATTTTGCAATCATTAAGTCAAAATGACTGTTTTTTTGTGATGGGTCCTTGGCTTCAGCAAGATATGGTATAGGTAAATAGTTTCCTAACTCGACTATTAAAGTGTTCAAGTTAGTCAAATATATTGGTATAGTCACTTTATATTATATTTCAACTTTATAATGCAATTTGGTTGCATTTTGTCAACATTAAATTCATAAATATTACAATATTATAGGTCTACTATATGTTTTCAGTTAATACTGTTTTTGGCTATTTTAACTGATTTTTATTCACTTCACAGATTTCTTTATTTATGATAATTTGTTCATCTTTGTCTACTTGACAATTGCATATAGTTTTTATCTCAATTCTATAATAATTAATTTTTACATGAAATCTGAGTGATTGGACTCGGCTCCTAAACATATATTTTTGTCATAACATTTATATATTTTTTTATTTTAACTTAGATCCTTTCTAATAATGTATTCAAATCATTTAATACATTTATTTTATTTACATTACATAGTATAATAATGGATCTTGTCCATTAATTCACAATAAATAGTTGTTTATACCCTATTCAGAGTTACATTACTTAATAATTAATGACCTCATTTCGGTTGTTTCTGATATTATTTGTCTCTCTTATAGTATATTATTGGTTTTACACTGTTCTTCTCTTAAATAATATATATGGGGTTTGAGTCTTAGTCATAGTCTGGTCGTTTTTCATGTTAATGATATTAATTATTAGACAATATTACAAAATTTTTAGGATTACTTGGGTTCGATACTGTTCACCTCACTTTCCTCTTATGATAAATTGCTATGTAAATAATTTCCTTTATGGAACGTTCTGTGACGTTACATATGCCTCTCCGTTAAAATTGATAATTTGGGAAAAACATTTCTTCAGTTTTCATGAAATTATTATTTCTAGATTAACCTTTTATTAGCTTCTTTATATTTCATTCTTTTATCTTATAATTAAATTCCTGTAATTCTCCTTTAATATGTTAATCCATCTCAATATTCATGTTTCGTTCTTTGTCGTATCTCCTATTCCTTTCCTTTTTACCTTGATGTTAATTATTTAATCTTTGATATAACTCCCTAACAATTCCCTAACTTTTATAGTGGGTTGGAAGTCAGAGTGGCTCGCTATGGCATACATTCTCCGCCCTTCCCTAACTATAATTACTGAAATCAGAGGCAACACATCTCTGTCCAGAAAATAATAATTGCACTTTCGCAACAAATAATAATAATAAAATTTAAAAAAATACAATATTCAAAGATCATAGGCTCCTACACATAAATTCCCTTTCTTAAACTCTTCTGATTATTTCTCAATTTTATTAATATATCGTTCTCCGCAGGTAAAATTATCGTTTAAAATCATTCAATGTTAATAGCTATATTTATATTCATCATTATCTCCTTATGTAACACACTGTTTCCTTCTTTTTTTCCTTTATCATTTCCTTCTCGTATCAATTATATGACAGTATTTCTCCTCCTTAGTAATATCAATTGTTATTTGATTGTTCAATAATTCAATTAACTAATTATGTCCTTACCTTCTTTCCTTTTTCTCCTCCTCTAAGTACGGGTTAGTTGGTAAATATACCTTTACTTGGCTATTGGAAATAAATCTATATCTTATATATATATTTTTGCCTTTGGTGTAAGGTGTCCTTCTCGTAATATTATTTTTTATTAATAATCTTTATTCCTTTCTCTCCTTCTATAAGTATGGGTAAGTTGGAAAATTTACGTTGACATGTTTTTATTCATGGTACTTTCTCAATGACGCTGGATTTGACTTGTGTTTTTATTCATGGTACCTTTTCAATGACGTTTGGTTATAAGTACCTTTTACTTTGTTACTAACCGTGTCTGTTACCTCGTATGTATACTTTTTGTCTGATAGTATTTTGGGTTTATACATTGTCAATTTGGTTAATTATTTTTTATCATCTCAACTCTTTTCGATTGTGTGCTTCCTATATTATTATATTTATCGTTCCCATTCCTTGCTAGATCCCTCTCTTCTCAATGTCCGGCTTTTCGTTGTTTGGCTCCTCTACTCCTTCAAATGTCTGGTCTGTGACATTTATTCTGGATGATTATTAATCCATGGCATTACCATCTCACCACATGTTCGGGCCATATCCTCTCGGCATAGCGGAATTCCTCCTCTAGATTATTTTCATTTCTGGGGTCATTATTTGGTTCTTGGCTGGCTTCTGCCAAGACATGGTTTACCTGAGCTATCCGGGGTCCTTCGTCGTTACTCGCCTGATTCTTTCCTTCCTTAATTCTCTTATTGCCTGAGCGTATTTTTCTATAATCTGGTCCATTTGTTCCTTGTAATTTCCCTTCTTTTTGGGATGCATCTTTTTTCTAGGCACACTTACTTTAAATGCATTATGGCTTATGATTTTCTTTGTAATACACTCATTCTTTTTGTCCCTTTTCATTAAGTACTTTTTATATTCCTTCATATAAATTCCTTCTCTGCGGTCAGTGACCGGGGGATTAAGTATATCAATTAAACCACCTTGAGTCATCTCTACTATTTCCTTTGTGTTATTTCTATTTGTTTTTCTCTGTCTGTCCAATTCATTAGCTATGTTTTGTTTCGTCCCTACGGTTCTTTCCTCTATGATTTCAAGACCGGTATTATTTCCTTCCTGTAATCCTTCTACCTGTTTCTCCATTGTCTCGACCTTCCTGTCACTGTCGATTTTACTATCATCGATATTTTTGTTTACTGTTTCGCAATTTGCACTAGTTTCCTTTCTCAGGGACTCTATCCATTTTTTAGTTTCCTCCCTATATTTCTGTCTTTGTTTTTCATTCTCCTCCCTCTCTTTCTGTCTCTCCTCCATCTCTTTCTGTCTGTTTCTCTCATTTCCCTTCCTCTCTTTCTGTATGTTTCTCTCATTTTCCTCCTTATCTTTCTGTCTGTTTCTATTCATATTTTCTTCCATTCTTTGGAGCATCATCATTATCACCTCCCAGTCGCTTTTCCCTGTTATTTTTACTGGTTCGGGTTTTTGCGTTTGTTCTACCATTTGTATGGGTTCTTCTCCCGTTTGTTCCTCTAATTCATCTCCCGTTTGTATTGGTCTTTCAATTTCTAGTGTGGGCGGTTCCAATTCCGTTCCCTCGACTTGGACTGCCTCACAATCTTCCACACTTGATTCGGGTTCTATATTTTTCTTCACCTTTTTTCCCTTTGGTTGCGGCATCTTGATTTGTTGGTAGTTGCCGGGCTTGTTCCTTTTTTTTCAAGCCTCACTAGTTGGGCTGCCAATTTATAATATACAGAAATGGTGGTATATGCCTTCTTCAAAGCCTCACGTTGGAGTCGTCAATTTATAATGAAAAGAAACGTGTATGTCGTGTGTAACATGTTGTTAGTGTTGTTATATGTCGGGCGTTACACTCCGCGCACTTTTTATTACTTACTGATGACTGGATCATCTGCGATGATGTCGTCCTGCAAAACAACTTAAGCTACTATGTGTTTGTGGGCGCCACTTGGAATCTTTTGTCCGAAGAAATTGTTATTAAAATTAAATTTTGATTTCTTAGCAGTTAGTTTAATTCTATGAAAAAAATGTGAACAAGACAGTTTGAGTTTGAAAAAATAACGTATGTTTTAATGAATCTTAAAAAATCGTCTGAAGGACTAACATTCGTGAAAAAATAAAATTGCAGAGTTACAAAAAATTATTATTATTGACAAGTTTTTTCTCCAATCAAGTATCGGCTAACAAATATTTTATTTTACTCAGTTGAAAAGCATGAGTTTAGTGTATGAAAAATCTGTATACTCAGGACGTGACTCCTTTGAACTACCAGACAGATCAATAAGATGCTTTACAAAAATTAAGTGATTTGAAGGTGTGTGGCATGTGTAGTACAACTGTATGACAAATGTTACCAGGTAAAAATGACTTTAACTTTGAACAACTCACGTTCCGATGGGTAATTATTTCTCGCACTGGACACTTCTCTCGGGTACGTTTTCAATCTCGCCTCTCCGTGTTGACGTTCCTTGTGCACTGATTTTATTTAAAAGTCAAAATACGGTTTTTACAACTTCCGCACTTTTGGAAAAAAAAATTTGGCAGTGAATTTACGCTTGAATGTTGCCGGCTACCATCAGCTGTTTGCGTGGTTTCTCAATTCGCCGCCACAGCGCTGATTCTCCTCCTGCAGTTGAAAAATAGGCTTTGTGTACGTTACGTTAATGGGATTTTTGTCAAAGTCAGTTTGTCGTAGCGAATACCAGCAGAATTGATTCTCTATTAAAATTTTGGTCCTTCCAGGGCCGCTGATATTCTGGCTGCGTGCGTTCTATTAAATGTGTCGTGTTGCTGCCCTATTTCAGCAACACATTGGCGTATATTCTTGTAGAGGTTAAGTCAGTCTTTTGTCAATGTACGGGACAAGCCTTTCTGCGTTCTCACGTCGACTTCTCGTTCTTCGGTTTCGCCTCGGGTGTGATGATCAGTTTCGTGGGTGATGTGTCTCTTCTGGATTCAAAGCATAAAGTGTTTTTCGGTCGAATTTTGTCTTCCTTTTATACTCTGTAAGGCTCATTCTTTTAACTTTTTGACATGAACGTCCGGTGTATTTGTGTAAAAATTCCTTCTAGAACGTTCGAGAATAATAAAATGGAACATCATGGAACAAATTTGACTTCCGTAGAAGCTTTAGAACAAAAATTTCTTATTCTTCACACTAAGGATATTACAAAAATTATTCTGGTATTTGTCAAACAATTTTACATAACTACTTACAATCTGCATGCCATTACTATATTTGGATTCTCTGCTTTCAACTGAATCTAGTGATACTAATTACGATTGGTTTGAATAAATTAACTATAATAAAATAACACAAAATACAACTCTTACCTTGGAATGTTTCCATAAAAATTCAATAGTTTAACTAAAAAATTGTTGTGAGGTTGTTTGGTTCCTTCTACAACATTAATACATAATGTTATCATCATTCTATAACAACATGAATAAAGTTTAACACATATAATATATAAATAAGTTCAGTTTTACATGGTCCATACCTATGGCATAAGTTGTTGTCACTGTTAAAATACAATAATTAGTCTTTTTTCCTTATTATATATGGGATTTTTCGAGTATACACTGAGAGTTTATTATATTGTGTATCTTTTGTGATACCTGGTATATCCTGATACATATTATTTTTGTTGTAAGCTTATTTAGCATCATATTGGTTTGCATAAGTGATTCTTTTCTTGGTGTGACAACTTTCACTCTCATAAGTCAAATTCTTTAATAATTGGGCTTGTTTTCAACTGAGTATGTTTGTTTTCATAGTCCATTATAGTATTGTACCTTTTCTTTTATTTTTGTTTATATTTTGCAATCATTAAGTCAAAATGACTGTTTTTTTGTGATGGGTCCTTGGCTTCAGCCAGATATGGTATAGGTAAATAGTTTCCTAACTCGACTATTAAAGTGTTTAAGTAAGTCAAATATATTAGTATAGTCACTTTATATTATATTTCAACTTTATAATGCAATTTGGTTGCATTTTGTCAACATTAAATTCATAAATATTACAATATTATAGGTCTACTATATGTTTTCAGTTAATACTGTTTTTGGCTATTTTAACTGATTTTTATTCACTTCACAGCTTTCTTTATTTATGATAATTTGTTCACCTTTGTCTACTTGACAATTACATATATTTTTTATCTCAATTCTATAATAATTAATTTTTACATGAAATCTGAGTGATTGGACTCAGCTCCTAAACATATATTTTTGTCATAACATTTATATATTTTTTATTTTAACTTAGATCCTTTCTAATAATGTATTCAAATCATTTAATACATTTATTTTATTTACATTACATAGTATAATAATGGATCTTGTCCATTAATTCACAATAAATATTTTTTTATACACTATTCAGAGTTACATTACTTAATAATTAATGACCTCATTTCGGTTGTTTCTGATATTATTTGTCTCTCTTATAGTATATTATTGGTTTTACACTGTTCTTCACTTAAATAATATATATGGGGTTTGAGTCTTAGTCATAGTCTGGTCGTTTTTCATGTTAATGATATTAATTATTAGACAATATTACAAAATTTTTAGGATTACTTGGGTTCGATACTTTTCACCTCACTTTCCTCTTATGATAAATTGCTATGTAAATAACTTCCTTTATGGAACGTTCTGTGACGTTACAATATCATAAGTGTATAGTGTAGTAAAGTAAATTTTAGTGTGTTAGATATAAGGTAAACATGGCCCTATTTAATCCAGATTTACTATTAAAGGACGAACTGTCTTATGAAGCTCTTTTACGTGGTCTACCCCATGCGAATGTAACAGTCGCGGAATTGCGCAAGTCTATACGCGAAAGTGGATTTGATGCACCCGCGCAGTTAAGCAACCTGAGCGGACTCGATTATGAGAGCGAGAGAGAAACATGTAATGCCAAGTATAGCGAGTTGACCTTATTGTCCCAAACCCTTCAAGACGAGAAATCTCTTGCGGTAATATTGCGGACAACTCAAAGGATAGAACACTTAACCCGGCGAATGAAAAATTTGTTGAACTGGCCTAACCTTACGGAAATTCCTCCCGAAGTCCAAAGTTTTGCGGATGAAGCTTTACACAAATTACCTACTATCATCAACGAATTACGAAGAAAATCCGACTCGTTTCGAATGGATGAAATTGAAAAATCCTTGAAGAAACTACACATCTCCCCAGTTCAATCTCCTACGTCAGAACAACCTCCCCCCAACGCGGATTCACCCGCCGGATTAAAATACAACCTACTCGAGAGCGAAACCCAATTAGAGATTTAAATGCTCAGACTATATCTGAAAACCCTCCTCCCAGTGGTTTCCAAATTCGCACCGGAATGTATGAATTGACTACCCCTAATGGATTATCTGGTCCTCCCAAAGCTATGCAACACGTAAATCATAACGCAGACCTCTACGGAAAAATCACTCACCCCGTAGAAAAACTCTTAGAAATAAACTGATGGTTTGAATGTTACTAAAACTACTGAATTTCATCAAATATCTCCTGCAGATAAAAGATCTACAGCAGCTAAATGACTGGCAAATTTTGCAAGTCCTCCTACCGAAATGTAAACCCCCGTTAAAGAATCGTGTGCTAGAATCATTAAGCTCTACCCTTCCAGTAGAAGAACTGCATACTACAATCATAAAATATTTTATTCCCACCGGAATTTATGAGGAACTTAAGAGAAAGACCGTACTACGAGTACAAGGAAATAATGAGAGATTGGCCCATTACATCTCAGACATCAGGGAGTCTTCTCGACTACTGCAAGTAAATTGGAATGTGAGACAGATGGTGGATACCATTTTAGTAGGATTGTCTCCCGAAGAAAGATCTCGTTTAGCATTAATAAACCGACCCAACACCTTTGCGGATCTCGAACAATGCAGTATTCACTCGTCGAACGTATGGTACTCAGATCAGAACAGACATGCGGTGAAATCAACCGAGACGAATAGAAATGAATTGCAAGCCCTAGTACCCAATGTGCCAACCGAGTATGTAAAGCGAGTATTTAATAGACCGAGCAATTTGCACAGCCCGGGTAAATCGAATGACACGCAACCTAAAACGGAAGCAAGGTACTCTCCTCGTAATAAAAATACGTGTTATAACTGCGGTAAGTATGAACACATAAGTAGAAACTGTAACAACAAGCAATACGAACGTAAACACCCTAATCCAAAAAACATGTAAGGCAGGGAGACCCTAAATCCTGTGTCTTCCGCAGCAACTTGAGAACCGGTAAACCCAAAGAAATGTACGACAATAATAAAAGAAAAAGAAAAAGAAACACTAGAGCAATAGATCCCTATGTTAGAAGGTTTATTGAGAAATGTAACGCGATAACTAAATGTGATTCGACTAAAAGTCTATTGCCCTTAATACAAATTGACCTAGGTGTTACATCCACCCTCGGATTAATCGATTGTGGATCGACTAGAACCTTAATCAGTCAAAACTTAGCGGATAAATTATTCAAACACAACCTAGTGAAACTCAGTCAAACTGTGAATATAAAATTTGCTACCGCTAATAAACAAAATATAGTGATAAAACTCAGCATCACCATTAAAGTAAAAATTAAGAATCTAACGTGGTTTTTTACAATGTTAGTATGTGATGATATAGGACCCGACTTAATATTAGGAGCTGACGTCATCAGTAAAACGGGAATAATTCTTGACATCCACGCGAAGAAATATTATTTTAGATTCGACCGTACACGGAAGTATAATTTTGATTGTACAACTGACGAACAAGAAAGTACTAGATCATCGACTGCACACATAGTACACCATGAGTCTGAATTATCTCATCTAGAAAATAGAGATAGGCTGAGAATGCAGAAATTAATAAAAGAGTTTTCCACCGTTCTTACCCCTAAGCTAGGACTTACGAACCTGATAGAATATAAGATCAATATGAGCGATCACAAAGTAATACGCCTACCCCGTATAAGTTATCGCCGCCCAAAATGGAAGTGATGAGGAACCATATCAACAAGTTGTTAGAACAAGGAGTCATCGAACCCTCTACGTCTCCGTACTCATCACCCTCCTTTTTAGTACCAAAAGGTCACGACAAACATAGACTAGTTGTGGACTACAGGCAATTAAATAAACGAATAGAATTTGAATCTATCCCGCTTCCAGACATCCACAGTGTTTTTATTACTTCACTAGAGCGAAAGTCTTTACGATAATGGATCTAAATCAAGCATTTCACCAAATACCCCTTTCGGAGGTATTCAAACGTCTAACCGCGTTTGCTGTTCCTTTCAACCTGTATCAATTTACTAGAGTACCCTTTGGAATATCACAAGGAAGTTCCGTATGTAGTAGACTATTAGAGAGAATATTTCATGATATTAAATTTAGATATGTATATCACTACCTGGACGACATCGTAATCTACAGCGAATCGATGGAGCAACATCTTAAACATCTACGTGAAGTGCTATCTCGATTACAAAAGGCCGGATTAACAGTTAAACTCAAAAAGGTAAATTTTGCAGTCCCACAATTTTCGTGAAGGCCAACGGAAAGGTAAGCATAGACCCCGAACGAACCCGTGCGATCAGAGAATTTTTACCCCCGCGAGATGCAAAAGGTATAGCCCGATTTTTGGGAATGGTAAACTATTTCCACAAGTATATTCCCCATCTAGCCGAAATAGCTGCACCTCTGCATGCCTTAAGAAAGAAGGGAGCGAAATTTGAATGGACTCCACAACACCAAACTGCGTTCGAACAACTAAAAGAAAGCATCATATCACCCCCAGTATTACAACTAGCAGATTTAACGAAACCTTTCGTAGTTCAGACCAACTACGTGTAGCTTTAGGCGCAGTAATCTATCAAGAAATAGAAAACAGTAGGCTACCGATTAGTTATGCTTCACGCACCTTGAATGACCAAGAAAAGAAATATTCCGCATATGAATTAGAATGTTTAGCCATTGTATTTGCTTTTGAAAAGTTTAAACCCTTTTTAGAACATAAAGAGTTCCTTTTAGAAACTGATAATCAAGCATTATCTTGGTTACTGAATCACCCTAAGCAGTTGGGACGTATTGGAAGATGGGTATTGAGGTTAAACTGTTACAAATTCAAAGTACAACATATTAAAGGTACACAAAATGTAGTCGCTGATACCCTCTCCCGTATGTTCCAGTCGCCTACTAATACTCTCGAAAGCAAGGAGAGCCTGGAAACACCCGTTGTTAACACTGTAATTACCGAATTCCCCCTTGCGTTTACCAACATCGCTCAATATCAACAACAAAACCCTCTTCTGAAACCGATTATAGAACAACTTGAGCAAGGAATTAAATCAGAGAAATACATATTAAGTAAAAGAATACTATGCCACAGAATAGCGAATGGAAAGGAATTAAGGATAATCGCCCGTGATGTAATTAAGCCCATGCTGATGGAATACTTCCATTCATCTACCATTGGAGCCCATATGGGAATAAATAAAACAATACATCGCATTCGTAAGGAATATCATTGGAACAATATGAACAGCGAAATAGCTAGCTTCGTCAAAAAGTGTAAGTTATGCGCGCTCAGCAAACCAGCCAGAAACAGTCAAATAAACCAATTAATTTCAGAAATTCCTACTACCCCATTCTCTAAATTTTATTTAGACTTTTCAGGTTTCTACCCTCGATCTAAATCAGGTAATACGATGCTACTCATATTTGTAGATTCTTTCACCAAATTTGTTTGGATGTATCCCCTGCGGCGAGCGTTAGCGTCGACCACTGTAAAGATATTACAGGAGAGATTATTTAAAGATTATGGTACCCCTGTACATCTAGTGTCAGATAACGGACCCCAGTTTAAGGCTAAGGAATTTAAGAAAATGTGTTTCAAGTTAGGTATAGACCATATTACCACTACGGAGTATCGTCCGCAAGGCAATATTGCTGAAAGGTATCTGCGAAACCTCAAATCTGCTCTAATTGCCTACCATGCGAACGACCATACGTCTTGGGACCAGAACCTATCCTGGATACAGTACGCCTTCAATTCCGCTTATCACGAAGGACATAAGTCTACCCCGTTTGAGTTACTATACAAATACAAGCCAAACCACCCCTTGTCCACAAAATGGAAAATACATGACTTACTACTTCAGCAAATTAAGGATAAGCAGATTAAACGAATCTGGAATGAAGCCCGCGCAAATTTAAGAGCGAACTTAGAAAAATCGCGAAAATATCACGAGAGAAGTAATGATACTAATTTAGTTAGGTACCAAGTCGGTGACTTAGTAATGTACAAGACACACCCGACTAGTAGTGCTATTGATAAGACCACCTCTAAACTATCATACCGATGGTGTGGTCCTTACCGAATCCAGAAGTACTTAACCCCAGTTACAGTAGCCCTGTACGAACCTGCGACGCAAGCATATGTACGGAGAACACATATTTCGCTGATAAAATTGTATAAGAAAAAAAAATAAAACTAGAAAAAGGTAATACTAGGTAGACAAGTTATCTTGTACCTGAGTAACCATGTGAAGTGCTAATCATAGAATTAGGAATGAGGCCTGATCAACCTTAGATCCTGTTCAGCGAAAGGTGAGAGAAATAAGTAGTCAGTTAACCACTACCTGACCACTAAGTAAGAAATTATCTAGATAGTAACTCTCTGTAGAGAGTAACCAAAACCCAAAGAAAAAAACCGGTAGTAGATTTAAGTAATAGAAATAAGTAGAAGTTTGTGTGTTTTAAAGTGTAGTAATTAAGTATGAACTTTACGTAATTTAAGAAGTAATTTGTAAGTATATATATATTGTTTGATACTCAAAAAAAATAAGTGTGTATAACTCATGCAAATAAATAAATGAAAGAAAAAGGGAGAAAAAGGAGAGAAACACCACACAGTAACGACAAGTGTACCCCAGTACCTAACTTTCGAATCCACTTAATAAATGTTTTCCCCATGTCAATTTTAAGCGGCGGAGTATGTGACGATTTAAATTGTAAAAAAAAAATAAAACATTTAATAATAGAAATCGAAGAACGGGAAGTTAGTTAAAAAACATTATATCGCACTATTAAACCAATTACCCCTGGACTAACTCATGGTAGTGATGAGACTTAAATAAGAAAATTTAACTAGTATTAATTAATTAAAATTGTGGAAGCAAAAATTAAAGTATAAAACTGTTAACCCTTTATTAAACTTATCATGCTATGACCTGTGAATTCCGGATTCAACTTGTATACCGAGCCGGCATTAAATAAGAAATACGTGTAAACCATAATATAAAGAATTAATAATTTAAAGTCACTAGTAATAGGTGTAATAATTTCAGTATACGAGGAAAATCTAGATTGTTTATTTTGTCTAACTGTAAGACTGTAGTATTAAATAAAAGATGGAACTATATTATGGCGGCTTATTCGCTCCGCGTCGTTGCAACTTTCCTGTTGTAACAACTAGGGATTAACGATGCTTTCTAACTGTAAACAGCTCCACGCTGGGGCTCTTCACAAAATGTTATTTTGTGTGTATTTTAATTTAAGTGTTAACTTCCACTAAACGTGTGGACAGCTAGACATAAGTAACGAAAATGTAGTGAGTAAATTTTTGTGAAACAAACATGTAAGAAAAGGAAAAATTCTTGGATTTCGTTGTCCATGACGTGTCCGTTACTTAACTAAATATCACTATAGTATTGACGACTCGGAACACTAAGTTTTTTATAAGTAAAAACGTAAAGTTTTACCTTACAGCCTAAACCGGCTTTCACCTTTAGAAGGCTTCATCAGAGGCTGCTATAGGTAGCGTTGTCCGTCTTGTTGTTGGCGACGGGATAGTTATTCGAAAGATTGAAGCTGTGTGTGTGTGGTGAGATGTGTTCAAATAATGCGTGCAATTTTAATTGTGTCTGTTCGTTTAGGATGTCGTTTTTATTTGTTTTTGTGTGTTTGTATATTTCTAATTGTTCTAGAGTGTCTAGTTTTCGGCCTTTTGTGTGTACGTGTAGAATGTTCATGTTATTGTCGATGTTTTTATATGTGTGGTTTGCTTCAATGAGGTGGTTTGCAAAGGTAGATTCTGTAGTGGTGTGGAGTGCTTTTGTGTGTTCAATGTATCTCTGTTTGGAGCTACGTCCTGTCTGGCCTATGTAGAATTTATTGCAATTTGAGCAATTTAGCTTGTATACACCAGGTAGATCGAATTTGTTTTGTGCTTTGGGCATGCGTTTTGATAGTGTGTGTTCTGTTTTGTTAGTAGTTTTGTAAGCGATTTTGTATCCTGCTTTTTTGAATTTGTGGGCAATTTTTTCAGTTTGTTTGTTGATGTATGTTAGTGTTATGAATTTGTTGTCTTCTGTCTTTGTCTGTTGTTTGTTTTGTGTTTTGTGTAGGAGTTTACTGACTATTGTTCTGTCATAACCGTTAGATTCTGCTAGATACTTTATCGTGTTTAGTTCGTCTTTGTAGTCTATTTCATCTAAGGGGATGTTGTTAAGTCTATGTATCATGGTTGTAAAAGCAGCTAGTTTGTGTTGTATTGGGTGATTGGAGGTGTTGTGCATTAGTGTGTCAGTTGTAGTTGGTTTTCTGTATATACTGAATTTGTGCCTGTGTTCTAGTTTTTTGATGGAGAGGTCTAAGAAGTTTATGGTATTGTTGTGTTCGTATTCGGCAGTGAAGGTTATGTTTTTATGTATTTTGTTTATGTGCGTTAGTAACTGTTCGCATTGTCTTTTGTTTCCCCTGTATAGTATTAGAATGTCATCAACGTATCTGTGCCAATATAGTATTTTATGTGAGTGTCTGTCATTGTTTGTGAGTATTTTTGTTTTTTCTAAGTGTTGGAGGAAGATTTCTGCTAGAATGCTGGATATGGGGAAGCCCATGGGTAGGCCATCGTTCTGTGTGTAGTATTTATTGTTATAAGTAAAGTAGTTTTGTTTTGTGATAATGTTCAGAGTTTATGTTATTTCATTGATAAGTTCGTCTGGTGTGTTGTTCTGTTTGAGTTTGTTTTGTAGGATGGTGATAGTTTCAGAGATTGGGATGTTTGTGTACAGGTTTTTAATGTCAAAGGAGGCTAATGTGGCAATATGGGGGATGTGTATGTCTTTTATTTTTGTTACTAGGTCAGTGTTGTTTTTTACTGCAATGTTGTTGTCTATTTGTGTGTGTTGTCAAATAATTTTGTCTAGATATTTTGCCAGTTTGTGTGCAGGGGCATTACGGTAGTTGATAATGGGGCGGATCGGAATGTCTTCTTTATGGATTTTGGGAAGCGCTTGGAGTGTAGGTACTGATGGTCGGATTTGTTTCATGTAGGGCTTTTGTTTATGTGTCATAATGTGTTTGGCTTTGTTGACTATTTGTTTTATTGAGTTTTGGTATCTGTCAGTGGGGTCGTGTTTTAGTTCTGTGATGTTGTTCTGTTCCATGAAGTTTTGTACTTTTTTGTGTAGGTTGTCTGTGGGGATAATTACAGTCCTGTTGCCTTTGTCAGCTTTTACAAATGTGATGTTGTGTTTGTGTGCCTTTTCCCTAAGTTTGATGGCTGTGTGTATTTCTGAGTTGTGGTTGTTGTTGTCTGGTGTCTTATATACTCCTATTGTGTTGTTTATATTATGTCTTAATGTGTCTTGATGTTCTGGTGCTGTGTTTTGTATATTTGTTTCTGTGTCAATTATGAGCTTTGTTAGTGTTTGGTTGTTATGTTTGTAATGTATGTTATGTTTTAGGCCTTTATCAAGGAGTGTTTGTTCGTTTTTTGTGAGTGTGACGTTCGTGAGGTTTACTGTACGTGGGTAGAATTTGTGCGAGGGAATTATATCTGTTTTGATTGGTGTCAGGTTTTTTATTTTTGTGTCGTGTTTTGTCTGTATGTTATGTATTTGTTTCTTTCTTATAAAAAAACTTAGTGTTCCGAGTCGTCAATACTATAGTGATATTTAGTAAAAGGGAAAACGTATATAAGAGGTGACATCTCCTGTAATTTAAATAACCAGTCAAATATTGTTCAAGTTAAAAGAAATTCCAACAAAATGTACAAACAATAAGTAAACTCCAACACGACGGTGCAATTAAACAGGTGATGTGAATAACAGTGAAAAGTGACGACTTCGACCTATACTGCCTTTACTCATCGCCGAGAATCCTGACGATTTCACGTTAGCTGGCACCATCACATCCATTTCATCATTACTGGACAGACTACCCCTAGGACAATCCTCGACTACAAGAGTACGGAAGAATCACTCGTCAAGACACGGACAGTTAACCATAATATAAGAAGTGACACGGGAGCTCGTCTTCCGTGAGTTATACATATTTTAAAATATAAGTAATTAAAAATGAAAAAGACTTTCAAAAGACAATTAATAAGCTCTAAGATCTAAATTGGTGTAACCACCAATTCTTGTAATCATACGTTGTAACTTAACTTTCGTTATGTAACTTCAAAAGTTGCTCAACTAAATAAAACCATTCTTCAAATGGTACTTAAGGAATAAGGTAATCATATAATCAAGTATAGTAAATTTGAAAATTCTTAACAAGAAAAAGAAAGACTCGGATCCGAGGTAAACTCATTATCTAAATGATCATTTTATTTTAGATAGAAAACCCCTTTACAATCTCAGAGTAAATAAAATCTTTATTTGTAATGTGTTACGTATACTGTGTGAATAAAAGGGATGTCATCTTTGTTACATACTAAAGTGAGTGCATAAATCAGTTAAACCCCTCCCCTTGTTTCCTATAATTAGAATAATTGTAATTTTGTTAGTCTTATGTTTTGAGTTTCAGTTTGTTACAACGTAGGCAGCCTGTATAATTGGCTAGCGTCAATTATCACAGGTTCCCTGGATTATGACGTAGCCGACACGTCATAACTTATATTCAAGGGATAATTACTATTATTTCTGAGGTATCCTAATACTTTTCTTAACTTATTTATCTCGTTGTTCTGTAGTTCCATTTATCATATTATTCACCAGTATAGTAGTTAAAGCTGTTCAATATTCATTTTAAATTCTTCTTAGTTCCGTGCTGTCAATTAATTATTCTTTAGCATACGTAATTACTATTTTTAATTCACTCCCATTTACTTCTGCAATTAAACACTGAATCTCCTCCTTATCATAAATTGTATGGCATATTCTTCCTTCATCTAACTCATTTCTAACCCTTCTTTCTCTTCTTTTATGTTTATTAGTTTAAAATAATTTCTTCTGAATTATATAGTAAGGTGTTCTTACTTATTTTTGAATTTTGTGGTTTTAAAATTGATTCCAACTAATTCCTCTGAAGTATCGTGTAATTAGTTTATTGCATTTAATAGTTAGTTTAATATATTTTAATTAGTTTCTCATTATTTTCCTTTGGTTTGCTTTATTTGTTATCCATAAAATCCGTCCCTTTTCTCTATATTCTGTTTGGAATCTATTTAACCGTGGTCCATTATTTCCTCTGTACTGATTGTTCGGATTTCTCTAGTGTGTAGAATTATTTCCGTCCTTGTGACGTATCTCACTATCATCTGGTTCTTCCATCTTGTCGCTATAAAATTTTCATTTACGCTAAAGTTTACCATCGTCTTTCGAACTGATTCTTCCGTACTGTTTCTTAATCGTTCGAATGGTTCATACATAATCTCCATAAGTCCTCCATGCTCCTCGGTTAGTTTTGGCTTTTTCGGTCCTTCTAATCTATCTGGGAACTCAATTGTGGTTCGTTTAGAGTTTCTTAATTGCCTTACTTCTCTTGGTTCCGTAATTGGTATATTATGCAGCTTAACTAATCCCCCTTTAATCATCTCCAAACCTTCCCGTGTATTCATTAATTTCCTTTGACGTTTTTGCCATATTTTCATTGTCTTCATTTCATTGTTAACCCGTTCTATTCTTCCGGCTATGTTGATTCGTACTTCGTTTAATTTTTCTTGTGTTTTCGCTTGTACCTCCTTTACTCTAGTATCGTTATGGTTTTCTATTTGGTTTATTTTGGCCTCTACTTCCACTCTGAGTTGTATGATGGTTTCATCCGTCTTTTCTAGACCTACCTTAGTTTCAGTTATTTGCTGTCTTACTTCCTCTTCATAATCATCTACCCCTTTGCTAAGTGTTTCATTGACATTTGCAATCCTTTCATTGGTGACTTCCCTCAACGCTTGGTTTTGTTCATTGATGATTTGCCGCAACTCCTTATTATTGTTTTCAATTCTTTCGTCTCTTTGTTTGTTATTTTCCTGAATCTGCTTTAAGCTCTCGTCGTTCCTGTCAAGCCTTTCGTTAATTTGGTTTAATCTTTCATTTATCTGCCGGTTATTCTCGTCAGTTTCCTCTTTATTTTTGTCAAACTTCTCATTCATTAGTTTAATTAAGTTCTCACTCAAAATTTCGTTTTGTTTCTTTGAGTTTTCATTTATACTGTCTATTTTCTCATTAGTTTGTCTATTATCTTCTTTAATACTGTCTATTTTTTCATTAGTTTGTCTATTATCTTCTTTGATACTGCTCTATTTTATTTTCTAGCTTTTCTGAGTTTTCTTCAAATTTTTTATTTAAATCTTCCTTCTGTTTCTTGGAATCTTCTTTAATTAATTCCCATAGTTTTAGTAGATCCATACCTCCTCTAGCTTCCTCATTGTCACCTGCCTGTTGTTCCATTTCGGTGTCTGTAATTATCTCTGCTTCTTCTTCTCGTCTATCTTCTTCCGTTTCTTGGTCCTTCGCTATCCTTTTAGAAACGCCTCTCGTATGCATTCCTGTACCTCTAACAGTAGCCTGCTCCAGTTAAGTAATAGCGATATAGTCGATTTTTTTACTTAACTAAAGCCTACTCGTTGGGCGCCAATTTGTAACAAATAAAATGATGATGTTACTTATTGAATTATATTATGTTCAAAAGCTCCACTGTTGAATGCGTCAATTTGTAATATTTTACTTTAGATGAGGTCTCCTTCAAATCAATGTTAATCTATTTATAAAGAAAAATATTTATTATGTGGTTGATATTATTCGGTTCTTGATAATAGATCTGTGTTAGATAGTTATTAAGTGTTTTACAAGAGAAAAACGCTGTTTTCCAGTTATTATATTGAATAATTCAATATTTTCCCCAACCCTAGTCTGTATATACTATCGACAGTGTAAAGAAAGGAGAGCGCAGAGAGCAAGTTAGTTCTCTATTCTCCCGTATTTACCAGCTGTCAACAAACGAGCGCTGTGGTTTGCGATTGACCAGTTATTATAGGTTAAGTCATTCCGCTTGATGTGTTTCTCACGTTCCTTTCTCTGTAAATTACACCCTATTCGAAATACACTAATTATTCTACAAATAACAAGAAATCGTCAAATTCAAGAAGGATCCTTTATTTTATATATGTTTTAATTCCAACAGATGCTTCCTCTTGCTACTAATACACCATATCGATTACACAATACATAATCGATTTGTTATTGAATTCGGGTTTTAGATGTGTTAAAATTTAATTATAATTTTCAATTTGTCTTTTATCTCAGGGTACATGTAGTTCTTTTAACTATTAGTAAGGTCAGGTAATGCAATTTCAAGGTTACTAAGTATTACAATATTGTTATAAAATCTTATGATATAAAATTAAATATAAACAGATTTTTTACCAACTCGGACGAATACTTAGTAAGGCAGTGTTTTCCTACGCCGAGACGAGAACAGAATGGCGATTCAGCTCTTGAACAATAACAGCCTCCAGCTTCACAATAAAAGTTTGGTATTGATGTCCCAGAATGTAGTTGAAGTTTCAGTTCTGGTCTTCGTTAATCTTCACGGTTCTGGTAGTTGCAGGTCCCAATGGAATTTGTGTAGTATTAAGACTTCGTTCGGTTGTGGAAAGTGAGGTTTAGTACTTTAATACAAAATTTCTTAATTTGTTTTTTAATATATTTTAATTAATTTGGCATCCCTCGGCTATGGATCATCTTTATTTAATTATAGTTCATCTTCATCATTACTCTTTTGCTGTTAGTAGGTTGACTGATTTATTTTTTTGAATTCATTTAACTTTAATGGTATATAGAATTATATTTGCTGAGAGATAGATTCAGAAGTTACTACTCAGTCCTTTTTAATGGATTTCTTTTATGAAATTTAATTTATTTAATTTGATTCATTTAGTTTTGGTTTTCTCTTTTCAAATTTGTATTCTGAACTTTACCCATTCACATATAACAATTGAGTGTTGAAATCAACAAGATATCTTGCATTCAGTCGTCCCTAACAACCATTTCTTCTTCTGTTATTGGATAATATTTGTTATCCTAGAGCCGTAATTAGGAAATATTCTTACACATTTTTAATAAAATACTCCCTTATTAAAATTACATTAAATCATATAAAACTTTCACCTAATATGCATTATTAAACCATATACATTTTACTACAGTTTCTTCTTGATCGGCTTATTTTAAAAGGTATCATTTTCCTTTTACAAAATACTAATTTTAGGCCTATTTGTTTTATTACATGTGTTATAATTTTTTATTTAATTTTTCTGACCTGACCTACTGTACAATGAGTCACTGGCTTATGGCCAATTATTCTAATTTTATTTTCCTGATTTCAATTTATTATTATTATTTATTTTATCATTGAACCCTTTATCTGTTTATAACATAATTACAATGATCCCTTGACAATTTATTAACAATTATTGTCTTCCTGGCCAAGTTTACAAATATTGTCTTACGATATCTTCATTAATTACTCAAAGTAAATATTCTTAACATGATACCACTACATAATAAATACATTTGTATTTAATTACTTAAATACAAGGTTAACATGAAGGAAATTAGTATCCATTACTTAATACTTTCTGAAAGCAATTGCTTCACACCTGCTACATACAAAACATAGAATAAATATCATGTAAACAACATATCATGATAAAGCACAACAACATGTACATCACTATAAAACATTAAATATCAATTAAACAGTCTACTCTTTTCAAACTTGTCTATGGTAATTTCATCTCACTAGACACTGTGTTTATTGTTTACATATTCCACTGATAACTCCATATATTACCATATTTTATATTTATAGACATTTTTTATTATTTTATTACCTAGTAACCTTACTAGGTGTTATTAATATATTTATTATGTGAGTTTTACCTTGCTGACCTTAATTATGGCATACATTGGGTATTGTTTTAATTCGACCGTAACAAAGTTTTTATGTAACGTATGGGACCTTAACTTCGTTACGTTACTATATATATATATATATATATATATATATATATAGAATGAACTATTCAGAATTACTTATAGACCAAAAACTATATATATATATATATATATATATATAGAATGAACTATTCAGAATTACTTATAGACCAAAAAACTTCTTCTAAATACTCTCCACTCCTTGGGGCGAAATTTTCAGAAATCTTTCTCAACCAACATATAGGACTTATGAAAAACTTCGCTCAAAACGTTTGGCTTCGAAGGATTCAGGAGAAACAGTAATCAGCTAGTTTCTAAGTAATGCCTAGCGCGTGTGTGTGTTTGGGTACGAAGGTTTCACAAAACTTGATATTTTAATAATCTATAGTAGTATTACTTTATATTGTTTTAAACTCTATTTTTTTTAACAATAAGGGTATATTTTACCTATTTCTAATTGTTTGATAGTTTTAGTTTTACTCAGATAACAAACGATATTGGTGCACTGAGTAAGAAAGGATAACATCAAAATACCTTGTAATTTAGTAATAAGTACAAACAGTACACAATTTGATTTTTATTTTACTCGAACAGCTTGCGCTACATACATCTGTATCTGTGGCTATATTTACGTTTGTCCTTACAGTAATTCTCAAACTGCAGTCGCTATAAAGCGTTACTTTACACGATACGCAACAGTACCCTGTTTACCGCAAAGCATGCTAAAACGTATCCTCACTATATAAACACAGCTTGTGTACCTTTCCTTATATGTTATAAAGCTTGTATCTTATTCTTTTCACCTTATCCTAAATTATTACACTCACAAGGAAAATAATAAGGAATAATTTTTACACCAGTCTGAACGCTCTTGTTTATGATATAAGCAACAAAACTAAATGCAATTTCTAACACATCTTTCCTATTATTTTATTTTCTGCCTTACTATTTACATAAGAATAGTGCATACCTGTTTAAAAACTTTCCTGCATTAAAGATTAAACTAACCTAACCTAAAAGTTAAATCCAATTATCAGAAAGTTTTGACTATTTATAGTTCAGTTATGGTAACCTTAAGAAACTGCAGTAACACTTAAAGGAACGTAGACAATAAAATTATCGTATGCCAATACGTTAACTAACGCGTTACAGACTATAGCAGTACCAAAAGAAACAGAAATTAGAATTGCAGATACTTGTAATCCACAAAATTAAATAAAATTTAACTCGAATTTTTCCCATCCCAATCCCATAAGACAAAACTTAGACTATTTTTTGTAATTTTTTGACTTTCTGTCATATTTTGTATATTTAGAACGGGTTTTATTCTGATACAGATTAGTAAAAATGTTTATCTGGATCCTGTACAAAGCACTCTTTGCTCATGTCCACATAACGTTATTCTATAGGCCCTCTGCAAAAAGCTGCCATACCTCAAGTAATAGTCTATCCAAGCCTGCACTGCCACTCACAATATTTACACTTCCTTTGCCTAAGTTCTTTAGAACCAATAATACAATTTTATAAACTTTTCTAAAGTTTTGTTGATTACTTCGCGATAGCAATAGCAAAAAATTAGATGCTTTCCAAATTATACTGACTTTCGTGTTTACTAACGTGTCATGTACTTAGATGTGGTTCACTAAGTCTTTGTTATTACATTTTGAGACCCCCCCTCGCAAGTATGTTCAGATTTCACATATTGACATACTGTCATTATAGAAGCATCTGTTGACAATATTTTCTCTACCAGCAATAACTTTAACAACTTATTGTGTGCATACTTTTTTCCAATAAGGCTTCACCATTTGGTCGGAAAATAATTTTTGTGTTAGTTTACTATCTTATATAACAGACCAACAATATTGTTTTAAAATGTAGAAAATTAACACACTTAACTAGTTTACAAAACAAGAATGTAGATGCTTAAATTGTTTTGTGTAACATAATTATAATTCTTTGTAGCATGAATTTTATACTTTTTAAAACCTATGATTAAATTATGTTTAAAAACAACTTAAAACATCTGTTAATTTTTATATTAGAGTACTCTGATTATAAATAGCTCTCTAATATGCAAATTTAATTTACTTATTTATTACACTTTATTTTAATTGAATTAAAGAAAAAAAGACTGTACTCGAATATATTAAGAAGTCACAGTTATTTTGTTACTTTCTCTGTGCCTCGATTTTATATTCATTGAAAGTTGCTTTGACGTAACTAGTTTCTGCAATACGCAGACCATAAAGTGATTTCTTTTATACACGCGTAATTGAGCACTTTACAAAATTTTGTGCTGTAGTGAGTAACTCATTACTTATACCTTAAGAAAAATTATCTCAACGATTTCGTTATTGTGCTCTGAAGAGTCTCAATTTGTTTGGAGTTTTACAAAAATTGTTCCACTTCTCCAGATTCATTTTTTTGTCTTACTAAGTTCTAATTTTTAATATGAACGAGTTATGTCGAATAAAATAGTACAGTATTTTGTAAAAAAGTTTCAGAGTATTTTCAAACCCTTCTTTCGGCAAAAATGTATATATTATTTGGTTTAACAAATAAACAACTTATAGTGTAAAGATTTTACATGTTCCAGGGTAAATAAGCACTTCCAAACGCATTATTGTTAAAGAAATTATACGTCTTAACAGAGAGTAAAACGTAGATAAAATATCAAATCATTATACCAATGGCTTCTTCCATTCGTTGACAAGTTAATTGGTTTCTTAAAGCTTAAACCACAATGGAATCTACAAACGAGTTAAGACAAATGATGAATAGTAACCAGCGGTATTAAACGTTCATTAAATTCTCTCAAGCGTGTTGATGTCCCGTACGTATAAATTCTATTTCACTTGGAGGGAAGCCAGTAAATCCCCTCATCGGGTCATGTCAAGTGGTTTTCTGTAACTAGTTGTTCACAATGAAACTGTTTTCAAACCGTTACTTACATATACCACGGTGTCGTTTAAGGCTTTAAGACAAATTGGCATTAAAAGTCACGTAAAAACAAAATGTATATATGTATGTACGTTATTTTTATGTTTAGTACACAATATTAAATTTACATGTGTAGGCCTGTTCTTTACAAAAAATGTGAAGAATAACATTTAGTAATTTGATCAGTTTTAAGGTTATATTTAATTTGACGTACCTAACACTTTAAAATCGTTATAAAAAAAAAAGATAAACATAAATAACTGTCCAGATACAGTCTCAAATTTAAAAAAAAATGTATTCTAGAAAACCGTTTAAGTTATTATTTGTCTGTAAAATTAAAGCGATTCTTAAAATTATTATTAATAGATGGCGCACTCATTACAAATTACACTCATACACTATTATACACTACACACTATTACACTATTACACTATTATACTCATTACAAATTATTAAACTTCGGACATTAGCCATCGTAAGTTAAAATTAATAAACACGACGTTTCGATCTCTATAGAACCAGAGGTCGTCTTCAGGGGAACAATAAATTAAACTGTTTCCATTTGCACTGCTTCACGGTTTTCTTTTCCTTTACACAAATTGTAATATGCATATTTTATTATATGATTTATTGACCCTTGGTCAGTAGAGAAATTATTTTTACGGCTTTGTACTGTATTTATGATTACACATCGGTTTTTATAACTATAACACTAAGATATAGAATTATCTGAAATTGAGTAACTTGATGTCACTTATGAGTTACAAAATTTACTTACTGTTAGCTTACCTTTACCATTTCTGTATTAAAGCTACGGTAATAAAATCGTAACCTTTTGTATTGCATTATCAACTCCGAAACCAAGGAAAAGTTAAAATTAGTAGAAACGTTGTTGATATGAAAATAATTTGCTAATATTAAAGACTTTTAATAATAGAAGCACATGTCAAACCAATTATGATAATTTAATTTAGTTTGCTTAGAAAAAAATCAATTTTGCTGTCTGGCATCTCAAACATGGCAAGCTACATGTGCAAGATTTCCAATTTTTAATACTATTTGTTTAATTTTTATGGCTCAGACGCTTGGGTATGCAGTACTACAGCACATATAAACAATAAAAGAGCATATTTCGTAACAGTGAATTAAATATGAGAGAGTGAGAAAGAGAATTAAGAAAGAAAATTAACATCTTTTGAGTGAATTGAGGAAGTCAGAAGAAAATAGAAAGATTTCCCTGAACTAAATGATAGGAATTGATGTTCTTTTAGAGAAGTACATTATGAGGAAGAAGGAATATGGGTGGGCCGAGAAGAAGATTGGTATAATAACAGGCATGGTGCTTATTACGTGAAGCAAAGGACAAGAAGAAAAGAAAGATGTGTGGGTGTATATATGATAAGGTTTATTGGTAATAAAAATTTCATTACACCATTATTCCTATAAAGCCTACTAACATTAGTATTACCATCCGATATTACAATCTATGTAACTGATGACGTCATTTACTGAGTGCTAATGGCAGTTCTTAACACATGGAATTATGCAGGTAATTATACAGTATGAAATTACCTCTGTGCCGGTAATGACTAGTTTCTTAGGTACATTACTCATTATGTACTGTTCAACTTTGATAATTATTGTTTGTATGTTGAGCGATCTCTACTAATATTTTAGAATAACTTAAAGTATTTAAATT
Organism: Magicicada septendecula; assembly: GCA_034769895.1. Lineage (NCBI taxonomy): Eukaryota > Metazoa > Arthropoda > Insecta > Hemiptera > Cicadidae > Magicicada > Magicicada septendecula. The sequence continues at coordinate 305,603,483 of CM068367.1, read as the reverse complement.
CTTTAATTTTTTTGTATGGGTATAACATTTTCACTTTGACTGTAAACCATAAGGCTCAGTACACAAGCCTAATGAGCAGAACCAACAGAAAATTTGTAGTGAGGTTAACAGTATAGCGCTCCAGTAGTGAATTAAGTCTGAACTTAAGAATTTTCAAAGATTTATTTTATAAATTTTGAGTTTATTTTATACATATTGATTTGTTGGGTTTTTTGATCTGACGTGTTTGCTACAAATGTCTTGATCAATCCGATAGCAATGTGGGATTTACTTTATTCGTAGGGTACTTCGGCTGCGGAATTTTTTAATAACCAAAACTTATGTAACAAACTTATATGCATCTTATGTAACATAAAATCCTCTTCAGTATACTGTCGACCCATATCAGTGTGATATCGCATCGGCTCGATCATACCTGAACTGTAGCCTAAACAATCAGCTGCGTTTACTGTAGTTATGTAATTACAGCTAGATTATTTGATTATAGTTGATTCAGTTATATTACAGTGATTATAGCATTAAATATTGTTACGTAATGCGGACAAAGTGTTACGCCGTTACGGAACGTACTGGTACATTGGAGAACGTTGATTTACTCTTTTCTCGGCTACTTCCGCAGCTGTAATGCGTACGTGACGCTTGACATGCGAGGCAGTATTACGTAATGCGGAACGTCTCGTGCGTTCGAAGGTGTCGTTCTAGAAGCTTCTTGACTAGCCCAACGATGTGCGTTTCTGCCATGGCCGCGCTGAAGTATTCTCTAAAATTTTCACGTGTTTTTTAAAGACGCATATTATGGAACCCTGCAGACTATAAATAAATAGCCCATACCTGCCGCTTAGAGTTCAGTGTATGCCGGGCGATTTACACAGTGCGTCGCAAGCGGTGTATTAGTGAAAAGTGATTATAGCGCGGAATTCTTTATATTTGACATTATTATTGCGTGTGGACAAATCTAAGTGGAATTATTATACGAGTTGATTATAAACTGTTACTTGTGAAAATTAAAGCTGATTTTTAGTGACTTCAACGGTGTCTTGTATTTTGTTTTCCACTATACTATACGACGATCAGTAGACCGTCGTAACAATATTTTATTCGTCACAAATAAATTGAATATTTAAAAACATTATGCAATCTAGTAGCATTTTAGATTTAAAAAGTATTATATTTCTTATTTCATTCTAATAGTTTTTAGTAACTACACTGTGATTAACTACTACAGTCAAGAACACAAACTACAACTACCTAAAAACACAACACACAGAAGAATTATATAACTTTCATTATGTTTGAAACCTTTTATCATTATTTTTACATGCACGTTAATTTCAAGTGAAGCAGCAAGAACCCTTTTTAGACAAAATATTTACTGGTAAAACTTACTTAAAAATTGTATAATGACAAATCAAATATTTATTACACTTTGTTGTTTTTTGACTACTTTTGAATCTAATTCAGAAAATCTATGTACTTCAATTGTACTGCATTCGCTATAGCCTAACTATTTTATATTATCTGAAAACTGTTACAGTTTTTAGAACGTTTTGTCTCATTATAGTGACGATAACTTAGTAGGAATTGTTTATCATTTATGTTCACAGTTGTTAAACTTAACGAAGGAACCACTGAACTGTAAACGTTTGTTATCATTTGGAATCCTGCAACCCTGAGGCCATTTAACTCGTTTGTCAAAACAAGCGAGTGTACAAAATTATGAAAGTTTCATATCCCGCCACGACCAAAATATTCGTTTTCATGCATATTTGTTCAGCAAACAAAGATTACATTCTATTCCAACTTTGTCACCACTTATTGCAAAACTGCTAGTCGCTTCGGTCTCGACAAGGTCCTTTGGCGTCTCTACCATCTTCAAGTCTTAAACGACAATTTACTAGTTCTACAACCACGTATATATATCTTACAAACCCACCTATACGTTTACATTCGCTCGGGATCGACTTCTCTCGTCTAACTTATTTAAACCTAATGTAGTTAACTGTATACAGCTAATTGTTGATCACATAATTTAGTTAAACACGTCTTATAAATACATTTGTTAACTTCGGTGTCCATCCAGCTTAGTTCCCCTACTCCCTACACAGCTCCCTCCCACCTTAGTCCACGAGATACTCCCTATGTTTTATTGCTGATACGCTATACGTTTTGTGTATCTTACTGTCTATTTGCTCTCTTACTGTCAGCACATCAGTAAGCAGAATAATGCAAAAAACAACGCAGGCATACTGAACTGCTAAAATATAAATAAAACGAAAATGTATTTCTATTGTAGCGAACCTTACAAGATTCCCTTTAATACTTTACAATTACCTTTAAATAAACAATTGAAAGAATAACGTGTCTTCTAGAGGCTTCATATCCTTTATCGAAGATAAAGCTGACTCAACTTGCTAATTAGTTTTTAATGAATTCAGTCCTTTCTGTATGTAGTATTGCATACGTAGGCCTATTAAGCACACTGTATTTTTTTTTTTTTGTCTGAGTGTGCAAAATATCGCATTGATTGTTTTCTAAAATTTTACTATCGTTTCTATAGATCTGATTCTTGAAGCCTCGTCTAATTTCCGTCCACTACTCCATTCCTGAGTAAGAATTTCCTTCAAGTATTTCAACCGCTATAGCAGTTTCCTCGTATGGCAGTGTGATTTAGCATTTAAATAAACGTTTTCTATAAGTCTGTACTGTGAAACTTTTACCTACTATCCTTTGTGCCTCCGTCCGGTTTCCCAGTTCTCCTAACATCAGAAGATGAAAGCAAGTCATTTACCTCGTCTTCCACGTTGATTATGAATTTGTGGTACTCACTTTTGTTGGAATGCGTCAGACAATCGTGAGACAAAACCTCTCTTATATTTTTGGTATTATGCATATGGGAATATACGATAAACTACAAAAAATAGATACTTTTAAAATGACGAAAAGGTGGCTTCTCCGCGTATTTTGGGCAGTAAAGGGAATGTAGGTTACACGAGCGACAAAAAATAATATGGCTGGCATTTGTTTTGGAATAATTTCCTCAGAGTGACAACTACATCTTGACGTTTTTTTTCTTGCAACCGTTTGCTGAAAGATTTCTCACTGTTTCTCCAAATAGAGACACCTGCACAAAATACCGTATCTGTTGATTACTCAGACGATATGAAAAACTGAATTAAATGTCACTGGATTTTAATTGGCAGGGCTTTATTTTGACGAATTTATCAAGTATGTGACCTGAAAATGTAAAAGGGTCTATGAGATAAGGTACAATTGAATTATGAATTAGGAAGCACTTATAGCTTCTAAGTAAAACATGAAACATAAGTGAGGTCATATAGGCTATTCCAACAATCAATAAATAAGTAAAGCATCTGATTGGTAAATTATATAAAATTTCCCGTAAAAATCGACGTTTCCACTAATGTTAAGCGGGAAACAGGCAGAGTGATAACGGAAAGAATTCAAATAAAAACAGACTACATTTTTTTAAAATCTGATCCCTACAGATGATGTAGTATAATTTCCGCCTAGAATTATTGAAGTCGACGGCGACCTGGCCAAAATGATAAGCTGAAACAGGAAGACGTGGAGATCGTCTCAGAAAAAAAACAGTAAAACAATATGTGTAAGAAGGTAATGTCAACTGAGAGTGTGGAAACTGCAGGTGATGTAGCAAGTAATAACAAATTACTTCTGGGCAAGTTGCCAGAAACTATAAGTAGCGAAGATCGGGATGGATTACCTGTAGAAGTATGTGAAATACGAAAAGAATGACTTAGTGGCCTTGTAAAGTTTTTGATCAGAGTATATGTTCTGCAATAAATGTCATAACAGAAATTTGATCTGTGAGAGTGAAAATATTATATAAATACCTGACTGTACCGAAAAGCGTACACAGTTAATCTAGTTATATCTATTAGAACATGAGTTTTAATACCGATACCTATACGTAATAAAAACTTATAGGTATTATAATAATATATAAACTTTTATAAGCAGATTGATAGAAGATTAATGAGTGGTTAGCTTGAAAACTACATTAGCCTAATAAAAAACAAATCTGAACAAAAGTAGAAATAAATCATACAAATTATTTTTCAGAAGCTACTGTTTTTAAATATAATACAGTACATTCGTAAAATTTAATTCACATTCGTTTATTACGTAGTCTATCACGGTCGGAGTCTTTGATAAAGGAATTTATTTCCGGTCTGTTTGCCCGTGATCGATTATTTTGTTGTGTCATTTTCTAAACTAGAATATGACGAAATAGAAATTAACAGAACAAACCAATCGACAACGGCCAAACAGATCGGATATAAATTCTTTCATTCATTCACATGATCCATTAATATAAAGTTAAAAGAACGGGTGTTTTTATTAATCAAAGTAAAATTGAAGTTGTAAATGAAAAATATCATTATATATGTGACATAAGCCGCAGGGAAGAAATTGTCATTACACCACAACATGAGCGAAAATTAAAAATATGAATTTTATGTTTGTTTTCTGATAGAGCAGTAATATAAAAACAAGACACAACAGTGTACCTTGTTTGCAATATGCACAATAACATTAAGTAGTTTTTAAGTTGTGTCAAAGCAAAGTAATAACGAGATATTGCTGTCGACAAAGAAAGTACTTGCGGCAATTGCTGGGAGAAGTTAAAAAGTACTTGTGTAACCTAAGTCAAATTACCGTCGGTATATACATAATAATTTTAATATCTCTTTGAAATTGTAAAATAAGGAAACTTTACCCTCTGTATCATTTTCTTTTATGAATACAAATTCATGATGTTTTATTGTTATTACTTGTACCGTAACAACAAGTACCAGAGGCCATAACTACAAACCCTTAGGTGAACTGTATAGTCTACATTGTAAGGTTAAATGATTAATTTTTTACGTAGTATGATACATTTTATTGTAACTTGTATGATACTTTCATAACTTGTAACTTGCATAAAAACAATTCTGTATCTGGAATGAAAGTATGTGTTTGTGTGTGTGTGTGTGTGTTCGTGCGCCCGCGCGCGTGTGTGAGATAGATGCACACACACACACACACACACACACACACATAATTGCTTCTGCAAGCAGTTGTAGCCAATTATATTTTTGTCATTTCACTTTATCTGACGTACGTTTCACTGAATAAATCAGTATCTTCAGAGGCTTGTAAATGTAACGTAATATTACATTACGTATGTACGTATATTATTATGTATGTATATCACATTATGTATGTGAGGAAGGCTGATGATGTGAACACAAAAGGTCCCGAAACATGTTCCAAATAAGGGAAAAATAACATCTTGAGGTAAAGTGTGTATATATATATATATATATATATATATATATTATAACGATTCATATTAGCGTCCTAACTGAGCGTTATATGAAGTGTCTGACGGAGGGAGTCCAGCAGCGTAAGCAAGAGAGAGAGCGTACAATCGCAGCCATCTCACTCTAACCTCGCCACAGCGACATCAGATACAGGTACGAACATGAAATTTTACTCAATACAAATTATCAGTTCAACCTGTGATAACTTAAAAACTAATAAATATACGGCAATTCTGAAAACAGCATTGTATTCAGTAAGTGAAGCTTTATAAGTAGCCGCAATCTCAGTTAATATAATTAACAATTGGCGAAGTTTTGCGGAAGACGTACGCCAAAAGGAATAACGAGAGAATTATGCTACGTAGGAATTAGGTGTTTTCACACACACACAGATAAAGACCTAAGCAACAATATTCTGTGGTCAGATCTGTGAAAACACGTTTGCAAATACCTGTAATCAATCGATTTGCAAACACAGGAAGTACGATTTTAACTAGAAATTCTCTGCAGTTTGAAACCTGTCAAGGGGTGTTTTGTCGATTTGTTCGAGATTGTCGAAACTGGACAAAACGCATGATTTATTTGAACAACCAATCAGCATCCAGTATTTAAAACTGACGCCAACTCAAAGCGAGGGGTAGCATCACTCTTCGATCGGATCTTCAATACGCTAGACGTGTATGAATTACGTACAGAAATTTTTCAATCACGCAAAAGTGTAATTTAAGCATCAAATTCGAGAAGTAGTCCGCAGTGTAGATGAACTAATATCGTTCAACAACTCTCGCTGCGTAAAACAACGATAATTAATTAAATAATTAATTAATTAATCATCAGCCGTGAAGGACCTGTCCGACACAAGGCTACAGCATCTGTAATTGCCAGGCATCTTCTATAGCATTGATCAACATCAATTCTTCTGTGCAAAACCATCAAAAGGAGGACCTCTACGGATTCCTATCTTCGGTCAACGCATCAAACAGTAAGAAATAGATTCATTGATGAATGAAATAAGCACTAAACAAATAATAAAAGCAATAAACAATTTTTAAAAAGACACTAAGCATTTCACACTTTGTATTTTAATTATAAGATTAGCTCTAACATAGTATAGGAGTGTTGAATGGAAAGTGGGGTGTAGTATTGGACGTGCAAATTATTGCAGACCTGTTCTTTAGCACTGGTTTGGGAGATAGCAATCTCTTAATTAAACCAGATAAGAGCCATAGGTCGTTTGAACGTCTTAATCGTTACTTTTCACACTCACTCAGTAATTATAAGTGTTAGGGTAGAAATAAGTCCTACCATTAGCCTAATCAAGTTTAAAAATAATTAATTAAAACGTTAATTAAAATAATCAAGCAAATATTAAAGTGTTATTTGTAACGATTCTCCTTGAAAACCGCAATCACTGAACGAATCCTGAGAAAGAGTGTCTTCATGCGCTGAGCTAAGCTGAAACCGTGTCATTTGTATCTGGGATTTGTTCTGGCGCCCAGATAAAGTAATATCACGGGTAAGTAACCTTTTATCTAACATTACAAATATTAGATAATTTTGTTAGATGAAAGGGAGCGTTGTAATATATATATTATAACAGCCTTTTTCCTATCAATCTACTTTCTATATATATAATGATAGAACAAATGTTACTTACCCGTGACTTTTTCTTTACCTGGGCGCCAGAACAAATCCCAAATACAAATGACACGGATTCAGCTTAGCTCAGAGCATAGAGACACACTATCTCAGGATTCGTTCAGTGAGTGTGGAATTTAAGGGGAATCGTTACAAATAACTCTTTAAATTTGTTGAAGTTTGTTTAATTAACGATTCTGTTATTGTATTAATTTCTTTAAAAGCTAAGTTAATGACTGATTGCTTACCTGAATCTTATTGTTTAATGAGTGTGCTTGAAAAGTGAAGATTAAAACGTCCAAACGGCCAATTGCTCTTATCAGGTTTACTTAGGGAATTTACATCTCCCAAACCAGTGCTAAAGAACGGGTCTGCAATAATTTGCACGTTCAATACTACACCTCACTCTCCATTCAACAATCCTATATTACTTTATATCTAATCTTAATAATTAAATACCAAATTTGAATTTATATAGTGTCTTTTTTAAAAAATGTTTATTGATTTAATTATTTAGTTTGTTATTTATGTTCGTTGATCAATGAATATATTTCTTATCTGATTGATGCGTCGACCGTAGATGGTAATCAGTAGAGATACTCCTTTTGATGGTTCGGCTCAGAAGAATTAATGTTGACCAATAACGTTGACTGATGATCCTGGACAATTACAGATGCTGTAGCTACTCTGGTGCACAGGTCACTTCACTGTTACTTAATTATTAATTAATTAATTTGTTATTACGCAGCGAGATTATTTATTGAATCTTACTAGTTCCGCTACTACTGCGAACCACTTCGCGAACTGTTTATTTAAATACTTTGCGTTGTTTGTGCAATTTAGCTCGTATTTAACACACGTCTTGCTTATTTAATGCCCAAACGAAGAGTGCTCAATTCCCTCATTCTGAGTTGGCGTCTCCTCTAAATACAGGATTCTGATTGGTTGTTCCAAATAAATCATGCGTTTTCCACTTGAAACAATTTCGAACAAGTCGGTCAAACGCCCCTTAATAAGTTTGAGATTGTAGAGAATTACTGGCTAATTTCATACTTTCTCTGTTTGCAATTCGTTTGATTACAGGTATTTGCAAACGTGATTTCAAAGATCTGACCACAGAATATTATTGCTTTGGTCTTTCTCTGTATGTGTGTGAAAACACCTAATTCGTACCTAGCCTAATTCTCTAGTTATATTTCTTGGCGTTCTTCTTCTGTACAACTTCTTTAAATGTTAATTATATTAGTTGATATTTTGGCTACTTATAGAGGTTTAATTGCTGAACATTATGCAGGTTTCAGAATTGCCGTATATTTATTAGTTTTGAAGATATTGCAGTTTTAATACATAAAATTAATTGAATAAAATTTCATGTCTGTGCCCGCATCAGTAGTAGCAGTGGCGATGTTAGACAGAGATCGCTGCGATTATTCCCTCTCTCTCTCTTGCTTACGCCGCTAGACTAGCACAGTTTGACACTTTCATATAACGATCTGATAGGTCGACTATATGAATCGTTATAACATATATATATATATTGCAATGAAACATCACAGAAAGGGTATCTGTAGCCAGGACTACATGCTTTTATATCAAATTTTGACGTTGTAGAAATGTTGAAAATTGATTTTGGTTAAATGTTGTAAAGTAGCTATAAGTTTTGAATTAAGAAATGGATAAAAAACTATTATGTGTCAAAATGCCGATAATTTTATTTTCTATCATGTAATGTGCGAATTTAGTGTGCGAGTGCGCGGGTTCGCGTGTTATTCGTATTTATGTGAAAAACTCTGTTTAAAATTAACGTATGAGTTGAGACTTGGAAAGCGCATACATCTAAATTAGCGCTATGTTTTTCTATTGTCAAAGACTCGAAACAGATTGTTTTAATATGTATTTTTTAGCAAAGTTCATCTTTCTATAGATTACTTATCTTCTAAAAGTAATAAAATTTCTAGATAAAATCTATACCTGCTTCTGCAGTTTTTGCCAATTTGTTCAGGACTTCTATCTATCAGTTTTATCCATCGATAACGTGTTAGGGGTTTCGACCAATCAGCGGCTCCAAATTTCATTAAGATTGGGTCACCGTCAGAGAAGGTTGAGTTAGTTCCATCTACCAGCTCGACCTAAACAGACGTGCTCCCTGTGCGAGTTTTTCGTAGCAGAATACGTTCTTATATAAGGGTTACAAGTAGGGAATCTTAGCGACGAGTTGACCTTTTTGCTAATATCCTGTTGGTATACGAACTCAGTTCAATAAAATTAAAATAATTATTTAACTAGTGCTAGTCTCACGAAAGTCAAGATATCCGCTTAGGGAATGTATATCTATCGTGATACACCTGTGAAAACGCGAGGACACCTGAAGACGCGGAAAGGTGTACGTTCAATACACCGCATTCGTATAAATGTAAAGTACAACCCAGTTTCGAGCCCTGAGTTTAAGAGATAATCACTATCGGTGTGTCGGCGTGCGTGCGAATGAGCGGAATGTCCACGCATCGACAGTGTTGCTGAAATCAGCTGGCAGCGAGGTTGCAGATTTCAACGGAATACAGGACAGGAGCAGGACGAACAGGCGCAGTGTGACGAATCAACCATATCAAAAGGGATTTCAACGAACAAGTAACCATAGACATTTAAAACCAAAAGAATTTCAAATCATTAATAGACATTATTAATTTAAGATAAATATTTTGTTAAACCACAGACCATATTTAAATTTGTTTAAATATACAACCTTACTCCAGATAACAGACTCTATTATTATTGTGTTAATACTATGCCTAATAATGGTTTTATCGCTATATATATATATTACAAATATTGAATTAAGAATTTAACTTTAAAATCCTTTATTTTATATATTTTCCTAACAAATTATATAATTAAAATTTTCCCTATTTTATAAACTATAGAATTCCTTATGACTATTATAAATAAGGAGTATGTTGAAAAACTCACCTCAGATAGGGTTAGTCACACAATTATCACTATCGAAAGTTGCTTCGTTGTAGCACCGAGCACATTCATTACACTCCTGGAGAAAACACGCACGCACGGTTTTTTATGTTTCAATAAACATAAAAAATACTACGCTTCCATATAGACACGTTTAGCACCTATATACACTTTTTTAACACTCCTATAGTAATCGTCTTCGGATTCACTGGACTCAGGTTCGCTGTCACTACTCACACGCAAGTGTATGATGAAGGGCTCCACTGTGGTGTCTCTCGTGCACTGATTTGAGTAATCGGCTTCTTGTAGTGCCTCCGCATGTCTTACGCACTTCTCCCAGTCTTCCTGAGTTATCCTGTTCAGAGCTTCGTGTGCAAGTTGTTCAATATCGGCTAATTTGAAATTCGTATCCTTGTTTGCAACATACCGTTCAACTTGGACCCATTACAGCTAATCGGATTATACTGACAATGATATGGTGGCAGGCGCACTACTGTATGTCCCATTTCATTTGGCAGTTGATCCAATTCGTACGTCTTCTTGGCCGTTCGGATCCCTTTTTTAGAAAGAAGTTCATCCCTGGTTTGAGCTGGGGAAAATGAAATTCTCTTCTTACGCAGCCACTCCATGATATCCGCTTTACGCCAGTTTGAACACGGTGGCTAAGTTGTTCGAACTTGTGCAAAGCTTATGTTCCTCCTGACTTCTTCATTATACGCAAGATTTTTAAAATCTTGTAAACGTTTCCTACGATGACTTTACTTTGTTTTCTAATGTCTTCTCGGGCAGCAACGTACACCACCGTTGCTTGTACCCGAACTAAATGTAGGATACTGTTCCTCAATATCACTCATAATAAATACAAATTATCGAAATAAACTGATACACACTGATTACACTAAAGACATCAACCGTTCACATGAAATGCACAAAATGTCTGTCAACAATTCTAAGGACGATAAATATGTTGGATGTTGTTTGTTGCTAATTCGTCTCATCCTCACCTCGTCCACCCAGCATACTTGGAATGAGATACTGTAACCGAAATGGAATTGGCTTTTGCCACAACAGCGACAATTTTGTTTACAGAAATTTATCAATTCTATTTATCTTTGTGCAACGGAAAAAGGTAGTAGCGCGGCCAGTAAACATACACAGTTCTGAGGGGAGTGTAAAACTGACAAAGGCACTCATAAAATTTCAGACAACAATATTTACCGAAAAGACATGCCGACAGGGTATACGCAATTTGAATACCAAAGTGTACATATACCTAACAGAATTTCTCAACCATATGGCTTAGGAACGACCGTGCAGAGAACAAAAACAGGTTTATTTACAAAAGGGAAAAGACCGTGAGTATGAAAAAATTAAAGCGACAACAGCAGGCAAGTTCAGCGTTGTCAGACAACTGTCAGTCTGAAGGATAACCGCCATGAAGAAAACAGTAAAACTTTAAATAAATAAGTTCACTGTACGGAATACAAAGTAACTGACCTAATTATACTACGTAAAGCTTTAAATGGTGTACTGCTAAAAGCTTTAGATTCTAACATAAGAAAAACCAGCCCAGTGTAAATTGTAGTTTCAGAGAAGTGAAAATCGTAACAAAAGAAGCCAAAGAAAGAGGAAAAACGCAAAGATGGATATTTTTTAGATATTTACGCGACAACAAAAAATATGCTGCCGACTCATAGAAATTCAAAAATTTGTATAGCTCAAATATTGGCGCCAACCATTAACTGAGTTATGTTACCCACAACTAATTATTCATGATACAAAAAAATTATTTACGCGATACGCCTAAATAAATTTGAAACGAGCCATATAAGGAGGATGTATGAAATTTGCTTACGTGTCACTGCTAAAACGCTGCACAATATAGTAGCCGGCAACAGCGCAGGGCGAGGGGCGTGTAGGTGACAGGGAGAAGCAGTGAAAGTGAGTGACCTTGGCGGGACTACTTCTATGCAGGGTACTCATAAAATTACTAATTAATAACAATCATTGACTTAATTATTTGTAAAAGTTACTGCAGCTGTACTCTGAAATATACTTTATGTTAATTAAACATTTTTATTTCTTGTAGCTATACTTCCTATTTCACAACGCCACCCATTCTTCATTAAAGAAAATACCCATTCTTCAAAGAAAAGATAAACTCATACAAATTGGTCAAATTGATAGGCTTTTCTTCTACATAATTAAAATGTTTGAAAATTTCCAACCATGTCTATGACAATTCCTATCTTTAACATTTTTATTTTCACTGACGATATATAAAAGTAAAAATTTATTAATTTTAGAAACTCCATTAAATAAGTCATGAGTATTAATTATACCGTCCTTATGCACTGTACTGTTGATAAATGCAGCTGAACTTTCAACATCGGTTCGCAGTAATTTGTTGTCTAATAAACTAAATTATTAAATTTAGTTACATCATTAAATATATTTTCTTGACAGGCGTTTTTAATTAATATGTTTTCGGAATTTCTGCTTCCCCTTTGTGATGTGTTGAAAACTGCTATGCGTCAATGGAACATCTAAGTTTATCCGTAATACTAATCTGCACAATAAACGGATACCGATACTGTTCTTCTAAACACTGACTGAATCCACTTTTCGTTTCAATATTATTAAAAATTAAACAATTAAGTGAAATTAACTTGACCCATTTTTCACCAGAACAACGGAAATAACAAGAATACCCTGCGTTAAAATTCAATCTGCTGACATAACCAAAACAGCACTACTTCGTTAGATATACGTATACAGTCTACTATCAATATCGAAAACATGTGTCGATGGTACATAATTATGATCTTATCAAGTGTACGTAGGTTAAATCCGATCTTTTGACCGGCAAGTTGAAAACAAATAATTTTGAAAACTCTATTAGGCCTAATTAAGAGTTGAAATTAAACATGGAGAAATCGCGTTTTGGCCAAACTGAGCCCGGACATGGCCTAAAATCGAGGACAGTTCGGGGCAAACGAGAACTTATGGTAGCCCTACTTAATATGTTTACCCTTAGATATTTGATCTGCCGTACAGTGTCTTGGTTTCCTCACATTATCTCACGTTGTTGATCTCCATTTTTATTTTCCAGTTTCTTTTTTTCAGATTATTCTCTCAGATTATCTATAGGCCTATAGTTTTTATTTATTGAAAGCAAGTATAGGTACAGACGAAAAAATATAGATCTCAAAACAAACGTTAATAATAGAAAACTATTAAACAAAAATAAATATTTCGTTTCTATGGTAACAACCTATATTGCCAGTAAAAACAATTTTTCATTTTAATTTCAATTGAAGGTAAGGAACATAAGGAACGCTTTTGCGTAATTTACTAATTCTAATATAATTAAAATGTTTTAAACCGTTTGTATAGTTCCGTAGTCATGTTACCTCTTTTATTATGTATTTTTTATCTTTTAAAAATTAGCTTTAGTAATTACGTTGACCTAATGAACTGTCAATACCGTAATAACGTCTTTACGACTTAACCTATTAGAAAAGAGTCAGGACACAATTAGGACACAAACCAATGTAGTAAGGAATGTCGGAAAAATTTGTAAATTTATTTTCCCTTGTTCCAACTTCAAAAATACGTTACACTTATAGTCTTTAGCAGCACTGTCCTAATGTCGCTAATTCAAAATATTATGAGTGAATCACATCTTTCTACACTATCATTTTCTGATCGGCGGCAGCCACATAATTGAAACTATGTTTTGATATTTTTGAATAAGTAAAATAACTACCAAATTTCACATCCTATAAATATTAACAGTAATTTTTAGAATCCGTGAAATTATAGTAAATATAAATAGCAATATGTTTTTATATATACAATTACCCTTTTAATATAGGTTGTGACATGGTTTGTGTAGTGACCTAATCTACCGATTTTATACCACACTCATGTTCCCTTAGTTGTAAAAACGTAATACGATAAATGGATTTAATTGTTATTTTATTACCTTCTAAAATACCTTTTTTCCATTACCTTCTAAATTTATTTTAATCTTCTTCTTCTTCTTCTTCTTCTTCTTCTTCTTCTTCTTCTTCTTCTTCTTCTTCTTCTTCACTACACGGCTTGGATTGTAGTCCGTTCTGACTTCACAGAGTCTCTGACAATTTTTTACAGGGTCTTCCACGATCTCTCGTTCCCACTAGCCTATATTCAAACGGTTGTTTAGGAATAGGCGTGTCTACCATGCTTTCCACATGGTACTTCCAATTATGCCTGTATTCTTTTATTCTATCCAGAACCGACTGTAACTTCTGGCCTTTATTTATGTCGTCGTTTTGTAGATGATGTATCAAACTGAATCCCTTAACTACTCTTAAAAGTATTTTTTTTTTATTTTAAATTTATTTATTTAAATTTAAAACGAATTCATATATGAGATGCTTTATATTTTTATACATAATTAAAACAAAAAATGTATAAACAATTTTATTTACCAGACTAAATGTTTTCTCTACCATATTAATTGCAATAATGCCTTGTATTTCCAGTTTATAAAGAAAATTAACACTAAATTGTGATAACAGGAAAGGCAAAAACTTGCAGATGATTAGTTCTGAATTATTGACTGAACACTAATTTCTTTTATTCCAGACAACGCGAAAATTTTTTATTGTACTTAGAATAGTCGAAATACAATTTACTTTGTTAAATATGTTGACATACATATGTACAACTCTCATAATAACATATTGGTTTTGTTTTATGTTCTTGCAGGCTTTCTTGTCTACAAAGAAAACAAACTGAAACTAACAAAACTGAAGATGGGTTTCTTGAATACCCTTTGTGCTCGTAAGTTACATTGACTTCTATATGACATGTTTACAAAACGGTTTTATAAACTATAACATTATTACCGTAAATAATTTTCTGATACATTTTTAACAACTTAAGTACTAGGCCTATGTGCCATGTAGTCGAAATCATTGAGTTGTGTGTGTGTGTGTGTGTGTGCGCGCGCGCGAGTGTTTTAAAATTTTTACTCTAAATTGTACTTGTACTAAATTGCCTACTAATTTTTACTTCCATGTTCCTTAAGGAAATGGAAGTATGGTGATGGCAAAAAAATCGTGTTCGAGATTATTGCAGATTCTGATTGTACTACACTCAAAACATGAAAAAAAGTCATTTTTCGAAAAGTGTCTGTGTGTGTGTCTGTGTCTGTCTGTGTGTCTATCTGTAGATTTTTTTCTATGGCAAACGGTAACAGCCGCAAATTCAAACAGAATCAAATCATTTTTGGCATACAGCCCTCAATTGTAGAGTACTCACGACCTATAGTTTTTGGTGAAGATCGGTTGAGGGAAAGGGGTAGCTTACCGGAAAAGGTTTTTTTTTAATCAAGGGTAATTGTTTTCTACGGCAAACGATAACAGCCGCAAATTCAAACAGAATAAAATGATTATTTGCATACAGCCCTAAATTGTAGAGATCTCAAGACCTATTGATTTTGGTGAAGATCGGTTAAGGGAAAGGGGTAGTTTACCGGCAACATTTTATTTTTTTACAAGGGTATTTTCTATGGCAAAGGATATAGGCCGCATATTCAAACAGAATCAAATAATTATTTGCATACTGCACTCAATTGTAGGGTTCTCAATATCTTTAGATTTTGGTGAAGATCGGTTAATGGAAAGGGGTAGTTTACCGGCAACATTTTATTTTTAACAACGGTAATTTTTTCTATGACGAACGATAACTGCCGCACATTCAAACAGAATCAAGTATTTTTTTGCATACGTTCCTGAATTGTAAAATACTGAAGGCCTGTTGGTTTTGGTGAAGATCGGTTAAGGGAAAGGGGTAACTTACCAGCAACGTTTTTTTATCAAGGGTAATTTTTTTTTTTTGGCAAACGATAACAGCCGCAAATTCAAACAGAATCAAATACGTTTTTGCATACATTCCTGAATTGTAAAGGACTGAAGGCTTATTGATTTTGGTGAAGATCGGTTAAGGGAAAGGGGTAGTTTACAGGCCACCTTTAATGTTTTAACAAGAGTAATTGTTTATATGACGAACGATAACTGCCGCACATTCAAACAGAATCAATTAATATTTTGCATGCATCCCTGAATTGTAGAAGACTCAAGATCTGTTGATTTTGGTGAAGATCAGTTAAGAGAAAGGGGTACTTTACCAGCAACGTTTTATGTGATAACTAGGTTAATTTTTTCTATGACGAACGATAACTGCGTAAATTCAAACATAATCAAATAAGTTTTTGCATACATCCCCAAAATTTTAAGATCTCAAGGCCTGTCGATTTTGGTGAAGATCGGTTCAGGGAAAGGGGTAGGCTACCTGCAACATTTTATGTTGTAACAAGAGAAAGTTTTTCATGACGAACGATAACTGCCGTAAATTCAAACAGAATCAAATAATTATTGACATATATGCCTGAGTTGTAGAAGACTCAAGGCCTATTGATTTTGGTGAAGATCGGTAACTAACAACTTTTACTTAACTACGATGAACACCATAATTTTTCATTCTTTCATTTGAACATTGGATGAATATATTTTGAAGTGAACTATTGCTCTGTTTTTATTAAGCCTGCAAAGGCATTTTCCTCTGATGTTACTATCTTTTATTATTACACATTACATCACAAATTTAATGGACTTTTTCCAAAATATGTGTTACGTCTTCGACGCTCTCGAATATTTCTTGAGTTAGTCTTACAACGTGATGCTGGTATAATAAGTTGGATAATATGAAATAACGTTGTGGACTGTATTTTGAATTAACTGTTTATTTGCATTTTGGTAATAATGATTGCATGGCCCGTGCAGTGTCGCGTGGCATACATTGCCAAAGTGAGAATTAAATAAATACTGAAAAATGTGTTAATAAATTGAAGTAATCTTCAGAAATGAAATAGTTACCTAGCCGCGGCGTTAAGAAGTGTGTTGTCCGGTCAGAGGTTAACAGTTAACTAAGTTGAACCGCGACCGAGCGTATTGAGACACGCTGGTAGCAGTTCAGCGGGGGTATGACGTCACTGCACGAACCAGCTGTTTACATATTCAATTATTAAAGGTACAAAGTTTAACATACTGCCCGCACAAAATCGGGCGATTTTACGTTTTGAGTTATATGAATAGTGCATCATAAGTGTGAAGACGTAATCATACATAATAATATGATAATAAGAAAGACATAATAATTGACAATACATAATAATAGAATAATAACACCCAAAAATTCAATAATACATAATAATATGATAATAAGAAAGACATAATAATTGACAATACATAATAATAGAATAATAACACCAAAAAATTTTCAATAATACATAATGCTATGATAATAAGCAATAACAAATGGAAAGCATGGGATCACCCGGGGTATGTCCCGGGCATGAAGCACGAGAATGCGATAAACGTTTAAGTAAATAGTAGCCTACATGTCCTTTGAACGTTGTAGTGGGATTAATCTGAGGCCACTGGAAGTGGGCATAATTTGTGAATGGGCCTACGTAGGATGCCGTTTGCGGAGTGAATATCCGCTACGCGCACTAGGGAATCCTGTCCCAAATGGACCTGACTGATTACACCGCGTTTCCACTGCAGGGGGGGAGGAATTATCTTTCAAAATAAGGACGAGTTGTCCGGGAGCCAAGTGGTGACGCCATCTGTTGCGTGAAGTGTGGGGTGCGGATGAATTTAATAGGTTCAATCAATTGTAAATGGTACTGGGCACCAAGTAATATGTCGATTTGTGAAGAAAAGTTTAATTGCGGGTCAGCTAAGAATAGGTTTTTTGGTATATTTAGGGATGAAATATTAAACGATTCTGCGGGGAGATTATTCGTAATACTGGGAAGCACAGCGCAATGCACGTACAGATTCCTTGTAACGAGAATTCAGCCTTACCCTTGTACTAAAGTCAGCTTGACATAGGGAATTGTTTATACCAGTGATGGGTAGTTGAGTCTTGGTTAATTTTAGACCCATGCGGCGTGCGAAACTCATGGTACAGAAGTTTTCTTGAGATCCTGAATCTAATAGAATTCTTACTGGATGTTTCCTACCGGCTTGGTCCGTTGTCATGCAGACAGCGGTGGATAACAGAATAGATTTATTTGTTTGTAATTTGAGGGAAAATTGATTGTTGCCCCTGTTCGAAGTGTTACTGCCTGATATGTGAATCATTGTATGATGTCGTTTGGAACATGTCCTACAAGAAAATTTTGAAGGACATTGTGAGGGCTCATGGCCTGGACGCATGCAATTTAAACAAAGTTTGTATTTAAGTAAAATGTTCTTTCGCTCAAAGGGAGATGTAGCCACGAATTGTGGGCATTCAGACTGTGGAGGTATTTAACAAGAGAAGGGTATTATCCGTTATCGCCGGAATTTACGACCCATTAGGACTTATTGGCCCTGTTACATTTTGGTGCAAACATTTCATGCAGGTACTGTGGTTAACGGGAACAAGTTGGGACGACCCCTGTCAGACTCTTTATCTAATCAATGGGTAGAACTTTATGCTCAGTTGATATCACACACTTATTTTAAGATTCCAAGATCCGTAAAGAATTTAAATAATTCCCAAATCATTTCATTTCAACTCCATGGGTTTGCCGACGCTTCAGTAAAGGGTTACGCGGGCTGCATTTATGTGCAAACAGTGTATTCATACCACAGCATTTTATCAGACTTATTATGCTCTAAATCTAGAGTCGCCCCCTTAAAGCAGGTAACATTACCCCGACTTGAACTTTGCGCCTGTCTGTTATTGGCTCAGTTGGTTTCCAGGGTTGTAAACGCTGTGAGTTATAAATTTGACGAATTGTATTTTTACTCCGACTCAATGATCGCCTTACACTGGATGTCTTCCAGATGGAAAGTATTTGTTTCCAACCGCGTCGCGGAGATACAGCGACTCACTGCAAAGGGTACCTGGCATCATGTCTCCTCACATGACAACCCTGCTGACATCCTATCGCGTGGTTGTCTACCCCGCTTTTTACACTGTCACCCACAATGGTGGTATGGTCCATCCTGGTTGTCCAATGAGTCATCATCATGGCCCACCAGTGCTTTCGATGCCCATTCACCCTGCACTCATCCCGACCTTGATCAAGAGAAACGTAAACAAGTCCAAACCACACTGGATGCCACTTCATCTATGCCTAATTACTTTGAAAACTACTTTCAAAAATTCTTCGTGTATTTTCTTACTGCATTCGATTCATTCGGAACTCTAGACTTCCCAGAGCTGACAGAAACACTTCTTTTTTAACTTCCCATGAGCTACATGGCACACTTTTGATTTTTATTCGTCAGTCCCAGTGATCGCACTTTAATATCGAAATCAAGGAACTTGAGGCACAACGTTCTATCCCTAATAATAGCAAAATTCTTTCACTTAACCCCTTTCTGGACAATACGGGGATATTACGCGTGGGCGGACGCCTTCAGCACTCCCAGCTCACCTATGATAGCAAACACCAAATCATACTCAACCCGCATTCTCATCTCAGTAAACTAATCATAGAAGGCGAGCATCTTCGTCTACTCCATGCAGGGGTACAATTGACACAGTACTCTCTACATCAGAAATACTGGATAATCAATGATAAATCGTACATACGACCAGTAATACACAAATGCATCACTTGCTTTCGATTCCGTGCAAGGGGCTCAAGCCAATTATAAGGTCAATTACCCTCTTCCCGAGTTACTCCTTCTAAGCCATTTTCTCAATGTGCAGTCGACTACGCCGGTCCTGTATTTATACGTCAGGGCGGGCAGCGTTCCAAATCGATTTCAAAGGCTTATATTTTCCTATTTATATGCATGGCCACTAAGGCCATTCACCTTGAATTAGTTTCAGATCTCACCTCAAACGCTTTCATAGCAGCCTTAAGAAGTTTTATAGCTCGAAGAGGCATAACACACACAGATATTTTCTGACAATGGTACAAATTTTCGTCGTGCTAGCAGTACACTTCACGACTTATACAAACTTTTCCAATCAAACGAATTTGAACAAACTACCCAGGACTTCACCAGTGCCCAAGGAGTCAAATGGTCCTTTATTCCCCCGTCAGCACCTCATTTCGGTGGCCTGTGGGAGAGTGGAGTCAAGAGCGTCAAGTTTCATTTGCGGCGCGTTGTCGGTAGAACCATTCTCACGTTTGAAGAATATTACACCATTTTAACTCAAATAGAGTCCTGCCTCAACTCACGCCCCTTGTTCGCCATCTCAAGTGGCTCTGGTGATCCCGAGCCTTTGACTCCAGCGCACATCTTGGTTGGTTCTCCACTCATTTCACTCCCGGAACCTGACTATTCCGAAGTCAAAATTGGTCGCTTGGGTAAATGGCAGCTGCTGCAAAGATTCACCCACTCTATATGGAAAAGGTGGTCAAGGGATTATTTGCACCAGTTGCAACAGCGCAACAGATGGCGTTACCACTTGGCTCCCGGACAACTCGTCCTTATTTTGGAAGATAATTCCCCCCCTGCTGTGGAAACGCGGTGTAATCAGTCAGGTCCATTTGGGACAGGATTCCCTAGTGCGCGTAGCGGATATTCACTCCGCAAACGGCATCCTACGTAGGCCCATTCACAAATTATGCCCACTTCCAGTGGCCTCAGATTAATCCCACTACAACGTTCAAAGGACATGTAGGCTACTATTTACTTAAACGTTTATCGCATTCTCGTGCTTCATGCCCGGGACATACCCCGGGTGATCGCATGCTTTCCATTTGTTACTGCTTATTATCATAGCATTATGTATTATTGAAAATTTTTTGGTGTTATTATTCTATTATTATGTATTGTCAATTATTATGTCTTTCTTATTATCATATTATTATGTATTATTACGTCTTGACACTTATGATGCACTATTCATATAACTCAAAACGCAAAATCGCCCGATTTTGTGCGGGCAGTATGTTAAACTTTGTACCTTTAATAATTGCATATGTAAACAGCTGGTTCGTGCAGTGACGTCATCCCTCCGCTGAACTGCTACCAGCGTGTCTCAATACGCTCGGTCGCGGTTCAACTTAGTTAACTGTTAACCTCTGGCCGGGCAACACACTTCTTAACGCCGCGGCTAGGTAACTATTTCATTTCTGAAGATTACTTCAATTTATTAACATATTTTTCAGTATTTATTTAATTCTCACTTTGGCAATGTATGCCACGCGACACTGCACGGGCCATGCAATCATTATTACCAAAATGCAAACAAACAGTTAATTCAAAATACAGTCCACAACGTTATTTCATATTATCCAACTTATTATACCAGCATCACGTTGTAAGACTAACTCAAGAAATATTCGAGAGAGTCGAAGACGTAACACATAATTTGGAAAAAGTCCATTAAATTTGTGATGTAATGTGTAATAATAAAAGATAGTAACATGAGAGGAAAATGCCTTTGCAGGCTTAATAAAAACAGAGCAATAGTTCATTTCAAAATATATTCATCCAATGTTCAAATCAAAGAATGAAAAATTATGGTGTTCACCGTAGTTAAGTAAAAGTTGTTAAAAAAGGTGAACAGGAATGCTGATGTGCTTTTTACAATAATTAATCATAATTAAAAATGTACATGTACACATTGGACAAAAGTTATAGTCTTATACAAAAAAGATAATAATAAATATATTTGAAACTTCAGTTATTGTCAATAGTATAGATTTTTTGCAGAAATATTCTCTCACAAATTATACAAATCTGCGAATGTGCTTAGAAATGCACGAAAAATAAGTACAATACAAATGTGGAGTGCATTAGGCAACATACTGGAAGGAGAAACTTATTACTTTATAATAATTGTAAAAGGGCTGCGCAAATATAATTGTAACAATCATAAAATATCGGTATGGAGAACCATAAATGACTTCCATGTTCTAAGATTTATTTTTAAAATCATTTACGAAATGAAATGTTTCCATAGAAACTTCATCTTCCCACTTATTGCTTCAGCCTTATCCACAGTACTGTAGTCACTAACGTATACCACCATACGTTATCGCACTCGATTTTCACTGATGATGGCAGTCGACGGCACTGCCGAAACGTCTGGTTTTGCAGAAAAAAATTGAACTACGGCCAAACAGCCCGGGAAGGAATTTTAACAAAAAACTACTTCTTTGTTGCCGATAACGTAGTACACATATAAAAATTCTCCCCTCCCCTTACAACTATAATTTTCATTAATAGAAAATTACCCCCACCCCGTTCAACTAGCCTCGTCATTTATAGATATTTCATCTACGTTTCTGCAGTGGATTATTAAGATCTTCTTAACAGGATACTTTATTTACCATAATTAAGTACTTTACTCTTGTTACAACAAGAAATGTTTGTGGTAAACTACCCTTTCCCCGTTACCGATCTTCACCAAAATCAATAGGCCTTGAGTCTTCTACAACTCAGGCATATATGTCAATAATTATTTGATTCTGTTTGAATTTACGGCAGTTATCGTTCGTCATGAAAAACTTTCTCTTGTTACAACATAAAATGTTGCAGGTAACCTACCCCTTTCCCTTAACCGATCTTCACCAAAATCGACAGGCCTTGAGATCTTAAAAAATAAGGGACGTGTGCAAAAACTTATTTGATTATGTTTGAATTTGCGGCAGTTATCATTCGTCATAGAAAAAATTAACCTAGTTATCACATAAAACGTTGTTAGTAAAGTACCCCTTTCACTTAACTGATCTTCACCAAAATCAACAGATCTTGAGTCTTCTACAATTCAGGGATGCATGTAAATATTAATTGATTCTGTTTGAATGTGCGGCAGTTATCGTTCGTCGTATAAACAATTACTCTTGTTAAAACATTAAAAGTGGCCGGTAAACTACCCCTTTCCCTTAACCGATCTTCACCAAGATCAATGAGCCTTCAGTCCTTTACAATTCAGGATTGTATGCAAAAACGTATTTGATTCTGTTTGAATTTGCGGCTGTTATCGTTTGCCAAAGAAACAATTACCCTTGATAAAAAAACGTTGCTGGTAAGTTACCCCTTTCCCTTAACCGATCTTCACCAAAACCAACAGGCCTTCAGTATTTTACAATTGAGGAACGTATGCAAGAAAATACTTGATTCTGTTTGAATGTGCGGCAGTTATCGTTCGTCATAGAAAAAATTACCGTTGTTAAAACATAAAATGTTGCCGGTAAACTATCCCTTTCCATTAACCGATCTTCACCAAAATCTAAAGACATTGAGAACCCTACAATTGAATGCAGTATGCAAATAATTATTTGATTCTGTGTGAATATGCGGTTGTTATCGTTTGCCATATATAATACCCTTGTTAAAACAAAAAACGTTGCTGGTAAACTACCCCTTTCCCTTAACCGATCTTCACCAAAAACAAAAGATCTTGAGTACTCTACAATTCAGAGTTGTATACAAAAAATTAGTTGATTATGTTTGAATTTGCGGCCTATATCGATCGCCATAGAAAATACCCTTGTTAAAAAATAAAACGTTGCCGGTAAACTACCCCTTTCCCTTAACCGATCTTCACCAAAATCTATAGGTCTTGAGAACTCTACAATTTAGGGCTGCATGCAAATAATCATTTTATTCTGTTTGAATTTGCGGCTGTTATCGTTTGCCATATAAAATACCCTTGTCAAAACATAAAACGTTGCCGGTAAACTACCCCTTTCCCTTAACCGATCTTTACCAAAAACAATAGGTCTAGAGCTCTTCAATTCAGGGCTGTATGCAAAAGAGTAGTTGATTCTGTTTGAATTTGCGGCTGTTATCGTTTGCCATAGAAAACAATTACCCTTGATTAAAAAAAAACCGTTGCAGGTAAACTACCCCTTTCCCTCAACCGATCTTCACCAAAAACAATAGGTCGTGAGTACTCTACAAATCAGGCCTGTATGCAAAAAATGATTTGATTCTGTTTGAATTTGCGGCTGTTACCGTTTTCCATAGAAAATAAATCTACAGACAGACACACAGACAGACACACAGACACTTTTCGAAAAATGACTTTTTTTCATGTTTTGAGTGTAGTAGTGATGAAGGGGGGAATGCCGGTAGGTTAAGCGGTTTTAATTATAAAACTTGTATTTTATTTGTTAGATTTACTGTAACCACTGAAATACTTTGGACAATTATTATAGTTTGCTATAAAAATGTTGCAAGTGCATAACTGATTGGTAAAAAATACAAAAAAAAAATTACTAGACCCTTACATCTACCGGTATTCCCCGACCCCTTGGGGTAATGGCAGTAGGTAGTGTTCCATGTATTTTAAATGGACAAAATTGATTAATTTGTTTTTCCTAAAACTAATTGTGAAAAAAATAGTAAAAGTACCGGCTTAAAGGTATAGGCAAAATACAATTTTAGTAAATAAGTGAACTAAGTTATTTTATTTTATATGAGTTATAAATATTAAAAAAGATTAAAAGAAAATCCATAGAGTTATTATCATTTTTTAACACATCTGACACAGTGAAATCCTTCTGGAGAATCTGCTGCACTGCATAGGGCATGTATCCAAATCGCACATGTGGTACATCTATACCACTCTTCACCATCGCGCCCAAACTCTTCGCATATAAAACAGGTGGACTAATCTTCTGTTCCAGGTAAGTCATCTAGCTCGTCGTCGTCGCACAAGTCCTCCATGTCTACATCTGGCTCTTCCCCTTCTGATGAGTCAGTCTCTTCAAAAGCTTTTTTCTTTCTTGGTTTGCATTTCTTCTTTTGGACTTTATTTAGTTGAGGTTTCTGTTTAGGTGTTTTAGTTGTTAAGGAAGGTCTAGCTGTGATAACAAGTTTTTTGATTGTTTTTTTGAAGATTGCATTTTGCTTTTATCTCCTTAAGTTTTCTCTTTTCAATTTTTAGCTCTAAATCCTTTCTTTTTGGAGAGGATGTCAAAATTTCTGACTTTTGCTTCTCTCTTTGAGAAAATTTTCCCTGAGACCTGCTAGGGCCTGGCAACGGAATCAAATCCTCAAACGTTACAGCAAAAGTGAGATCAGCAGTCTGTTGAGAGTTTTGATTTAGAGAGCCAACTGCCGATCTGCTTTCTTCCTGTTGCCCATCGTTCTCATGAGGTTCTGAAACCTGGTCTGTCTGAACGTTTGCTGAATAAATGGCTGCTGGGTGCTGCCCTGGTTCATCATTTTCTATCTGAGGAAGGGAAATATTTGACTGGTTAATGAACTCATCTGCAGCAAGAAAATCAACATCAGTGAAAATGGTCGAGTCAAAAGGTTGAATTCCGGTTGCCTTAAATCCAGACACAGCAACAGCAGTAGTTGCAACCTTTGAATAAGCTCTGTTAAAAAGCTCTTCCAAATCATAGGGCGTTATCCTCAGAAGGTGGCAAGTTTTGATGTGCAAGTCACACTCTCTTTTAAATGCAGCTTTTAAAGTTGAATAGAAGGTGACATCAAGTGGCTGCATCCTGTGGGAGCAGTGGGGAGGCAAAGATAACATTATCACACCACTTTTCCTACAAAGTTCATAAGATTCTAATGTTGTGGTTATTCAAAATTAGTAGCACGACATTGTCCAGGCTAGATTTAGAATGATAAATAAAATGCTTTAACCAATCCACGAAAATATTCTCATTGATCCATCCTTTTGGAGAACATTCATATTTTGCACAAGGGGGCCATTTTTCGTCAGCTGAGGACTGATCCGCTTACGCGGGTAAATGAACATTGGTGGAATGAAATTTCCAGCAGCATTCATTGAGCACAACACAGTAACGAGCTTCCCCCGCTCCCAGCTGGTTACAGAACCAATCCTTTTTTTCCCCTTGGTAGCCACTATGGTTCCGGGTTCAGTTACTGTTTGTTATTCCAGTTTCATCAGCATTATAAATGCGGTCAGGTGTAAGATTATTTTTGCTCAAGATGTTCTAAGTTATCGTAAAATCTCTTTACATCTTGTCGGTTAAAACCGGCGATTCTGTTGATAGAAGTTGCCTCCGGTTTCCTTACACTCAATGAAGGATTTCGTTTCAAGAACCCATTGAACCAGTCTCTTCCTGTCATTTTTTCGGACTGTGAAAATTTGTGGGGAATTTTGTTTTTTTCGGCAAATTCGTAGGCAACTTTTCTCACTTGTTGAGCTGTAATACCGTAAAACAAAACTGACAACTGTTTTATTCTGACGGCTAGAGCACATCCTCGGTCTGGTGAAAAAGTGGCGGTGCAGCCTAGCAGAGGATTATCAACGTTCTTCTTTGATCTACGTTCTTGTAGAGTGCTAAAAGGAATTTGGAAAACTCTACTCGCAGCGCTAATAGAGTGACCCTCGTCAATAAAATTAAACGCATCTTTTAAGGTCTTCTCTGTCCAATTTCCCTTTAGGGAGGTTCTTTTCCACGTCCTTGGCATCTGCAACAGAGCCAACCCGAATTAAGACTTACTACTGTGACATTATGTTCTAAAACACTTATTAAAATTAACCGTTTAGAACCATTGTGGGTAGCGCCGGTACCTACTGCCATTATCCCCACGCGACCAACCGGGAATACCCGCATTGCATAGCATTTGGAAAAACCAATTTTTAAGTCTAAATTAATTGATAATATTAATTGAAACTGGACTACACTAAGGCTAACATAATACTCTTCTCGTAAACAGTAGCTTAATTTTAAAAGATAAATAGAACGTAGTACTTACGATGCTGCAAATTGTGTAATCTGTTATAAAGCAAAGCGACAAAAATTTCTACACATCATAACTCGGACACTACTAATCTCGTAATGGCGACGGATGGGGAATTAGTTCATGATGTTGATGCGCAGAACGCAGCACCAATCAAATGGCGCTGTGGCAACGTTAAAGCAAAAAAATACAACTACCGGCGCTACCCACCTACCAGTGCCACCCCCTTAGCCCCTACAATCAGAATCTGCAATAATCTCGAACACGATTTTTTTTGCCATCACCATACTTCCATTTCCTTAAGGAACATGGAAGTAAAAATTAGTAGGCCTACAATGTAGAGTTAAAATTTTAAAACACGCACCCGCGCACGCACACACACACACAACTCAATGATTTCGACTACATGGCACATAGGCCTATTACTTAAGTTGTTAAAAATGTATCAGAAAATTATTTACGGTAATAATGTTATA
The DNA here is from genome assembly GCA_034769895.1 of Magicicada septendecula. Lineage (NCBI taxonomy): Eukaryota > Metazoa > Arthropoda > Insecta > Hemiptera > Cicadidae > Magicicada > Magicicada septendecula. The sequence goes on along the minus strand of CM068367.1, from coordinate 305,576,372 downwards.
GTTCATAAAACCGTTTTGTAAAAATGTTATATAGAAGTCAATGTAACTTACGAGCACAAAGGATATTCAAGAAACCCATGTTCAGTTTTGTTAGTTTTAGTTTGTTTTCTTTGTAGACAAGAAAGACTGTAAGAACATAAAACAAAACCAATATGTTATTAAGAGAGTACTACATATGTATGCCAACATATTTAACAAAGTAAATTGTAGTTCGACTATTCTAAATACAATAAAAAATTTTCGAGTTGTCTGGAATAAAAGAAATTACTGTTCAGTCAATAATTCAGAACTAATCATCTACAAATTTTTTGCCTTTCCTGCTAACACAATCCTCCGATCCTATCCCCATAACATGGGTAAAGCCATGTCTGCAGACTGCCTGGGTATAGAGGATAACGCGGAGCACACCTTCTGCAGCTGTGATGTTGGCCTACAAGAAAAGCGTCTTTGGTTGCGGACCTAGGAATGATAACTCCAGATAACATCGTCAGACCAATGCTAAGAGGGGAGGACGTGTGGATTCATGTATTACGTTACGCAGTGGGCATGCTCTGGGTGAAGAAGGGAGATTTAGGGCTTCTATTGATTAAATCAATATAGATGTGAACCAAAATGGCCTAGTCGAAAGTAGTGTGATAAACGAAATACATTTCCCTTCAAAAAAAACCTACCAATATAGAGAATTGAATTGGATGAGTAATAATATTACTACGTAAATCGTAACTAATTCATCAAAACGGATCGGAATGGGACGGAATTTATTACTATCAATAAATGCTTTACATTTGCATTCCCTAAACATAGGTCTCACTATTACGTGAAAAGCTATATTTTTAACATATTTTAGTCTGCCATAGATTGTTTAAAGTTTTATTGAAAACGTAGTTCACAATATAACTTATATTCACAACAAAGAGCATGTTTCTCATTAATTGAAATGTGGCACCCAATGATGTCAATAACTTGAAAAAAGTGACATAAAATTCTGAAATATCTGTCTGATACTCGCGATACTCGCTCAAAGCGAGTAAAAGTAAATTTATACGCAACTCTGGCACAAATCTACGTGCTATTTATTCGTATAGCTTTGAAGACAGGAAGAATTTATTATTATGGATAAAAGTAGGCTTAAACAAAGACTAATACTCGTCTGTGTTCGCTGGATTAATGTTTGCTTTGTTATGAATGATTGAAGTATATTGTCAATTGAAGCCTAAATGAAATCTAATTGCACTGCCTCGTGTGAGATATAATCTCGCTTATCACAGTGGGCTCACAAATACCCATTCATCACGGACACTGTCAACTTTTCAAACAGTAGATTCTAAAAAAATAAATCTATTTCATATACATTTGAATTTCAGCGGTAGTAATCATGTCTGACTTAATTAATGGCTTGTGTCCAAAATCCAAAAATTAAAAACTAATCGTAGATCTATGTTGTGTTTGAATTTTTGAATTATTCTACACTTACATTAATGATAAAATCCATTAATATCCAATAGTCAGGTGTTCCGTCTGTTTTACTGTACGCTTATTTATAGCTAAATATAAGCTGCATTGAATACAATAATTGAATATAATAGTTTAACATAATATTAAATAAAATAATATTTATAATTTAATGCTATTATTATGGTTTAGTAGACAAATTATTAGTGTAATATGAGCTGGCTATTAAACTAGAGGTCTCTTGTTCCACATCTGACCGCACAAGAAAATCTAGGCACTTTTTTCAGTTTACAGGTCGACTCAGCCTATGCAAATAAGTATCTAGAGTAACTCTTAATGTAATAAAACGCTGCTGAAGAATAGTACTTGCTACATTGTCTTTCCGTATGCAGTACAACTCATCTCCTATAGCAGCCAGCCTGAATACCGTAAGCTCACATCGATGACTCCAAAAGAGGTTGTTGTTGTTGTTGTTGTTGTTGTTGTTGGTGTTGGTCTTCTTCTTCTTCCTCTTCCTGTTATTGTTGTTGTTGTTGTTGTTGTTGTTGTTGTTGTTGTTGTTGTTGTTGTTGTTGCCGTTGTTGTTGTTACTATTATCAACTTATTATATTAATTCTAATAAGTAGACCTATTATGTTTATTACAATATAACTACATCAGTATATTGTATATAATTTGATTTTTCAGCACGAAAACTTAGTTCTGCACAATTGAAAAATGAAACAAAGGCTGTTCGATTTTAAAGGAGTTATTTCACTAATAGTGTTACTGTAACCAAGATTATATGCATTAATGTTCATATTCACCATGACGTTATATTTTTTTCAATGTGAATTAAAAGATGATAATAATATGTGAATTTGTACAGCATTTTTGATACAGACTTCAAATTAATAATAGGCTGATTGTAAGTATTACTAATGTGCTCCAATGTGCTCGCCCGTGTATGTGTTAGGAGGGTAGGATATTAGTAGGATATCTACTGCAAGCAAGCATGCAATAATTTCCTCTTTAACATAAGTATTAGGCTATATGAAATATTATATAACTTTACATATTTCTATATAACAGGTTGGAGAAGTCGGTTTGTGAAATTAATTTATACTTATAATGTTATTTTTACAAATGTTAGTATTTTATTATTGTTTCATCCTTATATATTTTACGTTGTTAACGTGAGGATGTAGAAATTTATAAAATTGAAAACATAAATAATACACACGCATACATACTGAAATTGTGTGTGTGTGTGTGTGTGTGTGTGTGTGTGTGTGTGTGTGTGTGTGTGTGTGTGTGTGTGTGTGTGTGTGTGTGTGTGTGTGTGTGCATAGGTTTTTATTTGTATTCTTTCACTGATAAGTTAAATTTTACTTTTTGAGAATAATTTTAATTCCATAAAATAATATCATGAAGTTGAATTATGTCTTTGACCAACAATTGGAAGGACAGGTTTATAGATTTTTACCTTGATTTATCAATCTGAATGAGTATCGCATTGTTGCAACATGAGCACAAAACATATTGCAATATTGATTTTAAACTTATATTAATTTTTTAATGAACATTGTTCGTACTTTCCTCAAATGTTACTCCAGTCGTTAAATATATTATATTTGAATATTTTTTCAAAAGCATTGAAACAGTTTTATTTTACTAACTACTGCCTCGTTAATATACGAAGGTTAAATCACGTTCGTAGACTAGCAATTATATGAGTGTAGTTGAATAAACGTACACTTTAAATTTGTGTTAATATCATGAGTAGCAGGCCCATTTATGTTTGTCGACCCAGTAAGTCACGAAAACTGGGGGGTCTAAGAATATGATTTACAATTAAAACGTTAGGCAAGGAAAGCTATTAATAAAAATTTACAGGCCACCATTAACTTGTCGTAAGAACAATTTATATCACTTTATCCTTTATATTGTTGACGGCAATGAAGGCAACGCACTCCGCTACTCCAGTGATTCTGACGCGTCCTCCTCCCTAACTAATTGTTTTCAGCTTTGGCCATCATTCACTGTAAAAGACTATTGTATTTCGCTTCTACGTTGAGAAACAAAAGTCTTAAATACCAAACACTTTCTGAACTATGCAGCTGTGACCAAACTTATGTGGACTTATGTTGTCTTAGATGCTTCTTATTTTTAATGTAAGAGGTGTGTACTAGCTGGAAAATTTGTAATTAATTTTATAATTAATTTGTTAGCTCATGTACTCTTTTTCTTACTAAAAATCCTATAAATTTGTCTTACTCGTTTCCTGTATATTTAAGAACTGTGGATAATTAACTTCACACTACTTTTGTATCTAACTATAAAAAAACAAGGACTTTCGTACAAACACATGTAATAGTAAAATTAAAGTAATGCGTTCTGTCATACCTACGTTAAATTTGTTCAAATCTATTTATTAACGTTTAAACATTATCGCAGCAAGGTGACTTCAACATTTACGGGCACACGCTTTCCGTGCAATATATTATGATGATTACCATAGGTAATAATAAACTTTTAACTAGAATATATTTGTTTATTTTGTAAATTACAAATGTTTCAACAGTAATATAACTATCATCATCAGATATAATTAAATATATTATATTAATATATTACATTAATATTGTTACGACGGTCTACTGATCGTCGTATGATACAATGGAAAACAAAATACAAGACACCAATAAAGTCACTAAAAACCAGCTTTAATGATCAAAATTTACAGTTTGTAAGCAACCGGTTATTCAACAAGATTATTCTCGTACAGCAATTCAAGTTAATCTGTCCATACGAATAATAATGTAAACTATATAGAATTCCGCACTATACTCACTTTTTACTAATACATCACCCGACAATAAATCGAACCTCACTTGAATAAGTCGCCACTTAAACTGAAACTGAGCGTCGCTGAATGCTTATATTTATATCCCGCTGAGATTCCAGAATAATCCATAATACGTGTCAACACTACTAGAAAACACTAGAGCGTAATTGCTTACGGCCTTGAACACAGTGCGCGCGGACCCGTGAAGTCTGGAACATCCTCGGTCAGGTTGACGCACATTAAGTGTTACGTACGCACACAACATTACAGCCGGTCCTGCTGGGATAGTCGAGAACGTAGGACGTTCTGTAATGTCGTAACAATATATTAATATGTTATATTACTATCGAAAGATTTGTAATTTACAAAATAAAAAAATATATTCTTGTTAAAACTTTCTTTTATATAAACACAAGAACAATTTGAGCATATATCAATATAATTATGATGATTGTAGATTATGTTAGCATGAGTTTTGAAAAAGAAAATAGGCCTAACATAAATCTTACTGCACGATATCTGCAAATAGATCTGATGTGCATTATAGTGCGTAAATTTGAGTAGATCTAAGAGAAACGTTGTTATCCTCAGTATATAAAGTCTACAATTTAAATAAATATGGCAGATGACGAGTACAATGAGAGTTGAGAGTCAACGTTACCAAAAGATGTAATCTTTTTATTTTTGAATAATTTCAGTGTAAACAATCCCTCTTCGTCATTCTAAAAGCAAACTTTGAAATAAGAAATTATATACATATTATTTTCCTCGTTTTACTATTTTATAAAACTAAAAAAACTTGTGTTATGAAGTTTATATGGACCTTGATTGTAAAACAATTCTTATTAATGCTCCTTTGTGAAAACAACAACCACAGTACAGTAATACTGTCAGTTATTAAATTAACCAATACCCAAAATTACAACAAGAAATCAGTAAGTTAAATAACATTAAAATGATCCACAAAAATAAACAATAGAATTGTCAAAACGTTTACTAGCATCGCTCTCTTATAACGCTGTAACCAAAGCACAAAATGTTATATACAATATAGGCCTATATAATTATATATTATTTTAACAAATCACTTCCACAGGTGTATTTTTTTATTTTTTAACCCTATACATACATCTGACGTTCGTTTCATACGTTTAATCTGTATCTTGAGAGGTTAAATAAAAATGGCACTTAGTGTTAAAAAATAAGAAAATGTACTTGCAGATCTAATGTGTCATTTTGTGCATAATATTTAACAATTACTGCAAGAAACTGAAAACATCAAGTGTTACCAAGAAAAAACTTAAATAATCAATACCAGATCTTGATATCTTGACTTATGAACGTATTAATACGTTATATTCAGTATGTTGTTTTATTGTGTTTATTTGATATTTTGTTTTAATTTTTTTACGTTCACTAACCCTGCTTTACATTCCAATTTCTTGAATTATGTTATAATTTTATAGCTCTATTGATTCTTTTTTTGTTAGTGTTGTACGCATTGTGTGTATGTGTGTGTGTGTGTGTGTGTGTGTGTGTGTGTGTGTGTGTGTGTGTGTGTGTGTGTGTGTGTGTGTGTGTGTGTGTGTGTGCTCCAAAATGTATTAGGATAATTTATTATCATGTTTTATATTATAGACAATAGAATAAAATACGTTTCCAATATAAAAAAATATTTCTTACTATTTTTTTTAATATACAGTTTTATTACTAAATGGAGTGTAGTACGAGAAAAACTTAAATTCTTCATAATAGTCGCAGTAATATTTCGTTACGTAATATTTTTCAGTCGTTCTCCTTTAGTTGCGTATTTTCTTTCTCTCTTAGTTTATATTTTGCATGTGATGCAATTTAAGACTTTCTTATTTGAACTTTAGGTGTTTCTCATTTTGTCAACATTATTAATGTAGATATTTTGGTACTAGAACTTCTTAATTAATATTATCCTCTGGTAGAAGTATACTCACACTTATAAGCAACATACTCACACCTATTAAATATTTCCCTACCCACACTTAAATTTTTTTTATAACTCATAGTCACAAATATAATAATGAGATTGGATTGATTATATTATTACTAACATTGTATTAAATCTGTTTGTTTTAAAATCGCACATTATTTAACAAGCAAGTGTTGGTGATATTACTTTCCTAATACGTTAGAAATACCAATAATCATTGAGTGCAATGCGGTGTAGGTTTACTACAGAAGGCACATAGTGGCTATAAATTACTGAGAAAGACATAAAGCCTATTCCTTATAGGTTTTGAGAGGTCATGTGTTCAGCGTGTAGAGGCAATATATTAACGGTAATACGAGCGATAATTCCAATGCCCCTTTACGGGCTCTATTGGACAATGTGCCTGACAAGTAAGAGAAAGACGGAGATTAATCGGCAGCCTCACAGACAGCAGTAAGCAGTCAGCTTAAGAGAAAATAGACACTTCGCGAATTACCTACCGTTTAAATCACAATTTTGTTTGTATGTGTGTGCTTGTTTTGTAAAACTTAATAAATTTCTACATCACAGACACATACACGTATATGTGAATCATTCTTCCTAGTTCCGCACTATGTTTGTTGGTTTCCACAACGTACGCAGATCCGTATCTACCATATTCAAGCACATTACTCCTCAATGATTTACGTTATATAGGCCTATGTATATTACACTGCACTTTTCAGATTTGGATTTTTTATTTATTTGAATTTTTTTGTTTTACAGCATAAAATTATTAATCTTGGATCTCAGGGCTGCAGTACATAAAACATTATAGCCTTTAGAGAACTAAATTATTTTATTACTTAATATTTCTATTTGTACACAGTATTATAGATTATAAGAAAAAATTCTATAACAAATTACAAGTTCAAACTGTTTCACTTAGATGGCAGCATTCGTTAATTAAAAGTGTAACCTAGTTCTTCAGTCACTCGCCAGTGGCGCTAGTAGAATTTATTAAATTAACTGGTTACACAGTATTGAAAATTGTTTTGAGTTAATTTACAAATAAATAATATTTTACAAGTTACAGCAAGGTGCTTGTGAGTGTTTGACTTCTTAAAATAATTAATGTTGTTAGTAACACTGAATTGGGATTAATCTGTGTGTGCACTTAATTACAGTTTCCGTTTAATGGTGAAACTGGACAAGGTTATGTTATTATGTTTTTAAAGTCTTCTTCCTATATGGACCGCGTCAAAAATGTCTTGTATGACAACGTTTCACTCATATTATAATGAGTATCCTCAGGTCTAAGTGAGGAGGTTCATACCGGAAGAAGACATTTAAAACATATACAAGATATTTTTGACGCGGTCCAAACCGAAAGAAAACTTTAAAAACATAATGACACCAGCCGCGGAAGCCTATGTGAGAATTAGGTTATGTTATGTTTTTTTTACAGATATCGGATAACTAATATAAAATTATTACCTAACAGCTGAGTTTAAAATTTTCGCTTACTAGTATTTGATTTTTCTTTTTTTTCCTTTTCTCGTTCTTATATTTCGTTGCAAATTATTGGAATATTACCAAGCTAATACTGAGTTTACTCCCGCACTCAATATTTGCGGTTATGTTACCAATTTAACATTAATTATTTATCAATTTTATTCTCTCGGGGATCACGTCTGTACTAAGTAATGGTCAAATTAATAGTGACGCTTTCTTCTCGAGCGCGTTTACTCTGGCGTCCCGGAAATAACTTCGTTTCATCTTCGTTACTAATAACACTTTAACATCTTTTATATTTTCGCACATTTGGCCATTTACTATGGTTCTTAACTCACACAAACATGCTTAGCCTAACGGAATTTTATACAATTATTTGTTTTTAACGTTTAATTTCCACACTTTAAGCGATGTACACATCTGTTATAAAACAAAATTTGTTTATAAACTATGAGTGAACTTAATTACTTAGCAGCAATTAGTTTCTATTTGTTCTATGACATTCTATCAAAATATAATTTGTGACTGAACTTATCAAAAACGTTTGAAACAATTTCATACCAATGTTAAATTGTTAATGAATTTTACAATTAATTAAATAATTTTGGGGTTTAAATATTTTTACACATCAGATGTTCATAACTTGCTGGGTCCTAGGATTTTCACATACATCCAAGATGGCTGACATATTATTATTGTACAGATTACAATTTTCAACTTTTTACTACGATTTCTGCCTTCAGTATGTACTGGTGTAGTTTACGGCAGTACATATTATAATATGTGTGTGTGTGTGTGTGTATATATATATATATTGTAATGATACGTGTTACAGTTACGGAAAGAGATGAGAATAGGCATATTTATAGTTTGGAATTTATTTCTATCTTCCTTCTGGGTAGCGGATTCCTTTAAAATAATGCCCCCCGTTTGGACGCCATCTGTAATGAAACGTGTTACGTTGCCAAAAATAAAGTGTTGATTTAAATTTGTTTATTTAAAAAGAATTGTTAAGAAAAATTTATTCTGAAAGGGTAAAAACAGCTGTAAGTGTTGCTGTAAGTTAATCGATTTCAGCTTCGACCGGCTAGACGTCTTGTTCGCTGGTTATGCAGTCTGGCTCGTTCGTTTGTCCACACTCCTTGCTGCTGCCTGTAATTTTTCTGAAACTGATCTAATATTCCTACAAATAACAACTCTCTTTAATCAGATTGATAATACTTATTTCAGTTATTCAAAATAAAGTAGTCGACTTTTTGGTCGAACAAGGTCATAGTCGGGTCGACTCGGTTGCTCAATTCGATTGTGCAAGGATACAAATTTTATAAAATATTAACTTTTAAAAAATAATAAAAATCTCAGGGTTCTGGGTTCTTTAAGACTGCTATGGAAGTCAGAAATGCAAATAACAAGTACAATACATCACAAATGTCGGTAAAATTAAAATCTTATTAACTAATATTATGAAAAATAAAGTTTGGTTGCTAGGTAACAGCGAATATTTTGGTTCACTCGGGCTAGCTGTGAGACGGACAAAATGGCCGCTGATGTAGTCAGCTGAAAACGCTATCCGAAAATGTCCTCGCTCCGTTCCTTTGGAAATAAATGATTTTTAGTGTGTTCACAGTTTTAATTTAAGTTTATTTCTTTTGTTGTCACTTGTGTTCAGTTTGTAGGTGTTTGTTGAGTTAACCTGAGTGTTGTGTAGTCGTAGTTGTAGGTTAGTTATAAACTCGAGTGATCTCACCCACACAGAAATGTTAAAATTTTGCTTTCACTTTTGGTGATCGAAGTTTTTCATCTGTTAATGGCAGTTAGTTTATTCTCTTCTTTTATATGGTAATTAATACTTTGATTTGCAGTTGTTTATACTCTTCTACTCGTTCAAAAACTGATTCTTCGTTTTACATTATATTTTTTATTATACAGAGCTCACCTGCCCTCTCTTGAAGTTAACAATGGAATAATAATTTTCCGTTTCTTCGTTAACGGTCTTGACCAAGAAACTCTGACCTCCTATTGGTTAATACCTGTGAACTTAGGGGTCACATGACCAGTTTACAAAAATCAAATATCCTTACACCTATGCTAAAAAAAACTCTTTTTCTAGCTTTAGGTCATATTAAATTTAAGTTATCTAGTGTTTTCCTTGTAAAATTATAGGTATTTTTATACCTCATTTTACATGAGTTGGTCATTATAAAGGATGATTTCTCACCTCACAAAACTTCTAATTTTAGGCCTATACTTTACTTTTACATTTGTTATATCACTTTACAATTATTTAAATTAATCTAGTATGTAATATTACCATTAAAACAATTAAGTTCATCACATAAATTTTGTCCCTTTCCTGTTTGATCACATAGGTTTACTAATCTACTCATTTCTGACATTATTTCCTTTGTACTGAGTTTGTGGCCTAGGCCATCAATAGCATTTCATTAATATATTCTAATTTATATTTCTCATTACCTAGGTCTTTGGTTTTGAACCCTTTTTTCTGAGTTACATCTTATTACATGAGTCTTGACCCTTAACATGTTTTAACAATAGTTACAATAAAATCTTTTGACATATTACTAAAGTAGCGTTTACATGACCAAGTTTACAATCATAAATTAACAAATAATATAATTAGAACAAAATCTTTTAACATGTTACCTTTAAGGTATTGCCTTCATGGCCAAATTCTACATTTATAAATTGACAAACAATCACAAACTACTTGGTGTACCATACTTCCATCCCATCAATCTTATCAAGCATTACTGGCTAATGAATAAATTATTGTTCATACGTCCTGGTTTCTAGTACACAATTTTCTTTCTTTGCCAGTAGGCTCAAACTAACTTACAATGTAGTTTATAAATGTTAATAACTATAGGTTTTGGTATAGAACACAAATACAACTACTTACACCAAAGCCTTCACTAACATCTGAATCTGAGATGAAACCCTTCACCACAATTCACTATTGGTGTTATTTATGGGTAATTTAATTACCTTGTATCCGTCAGTGACTTCGTTCTAGCGTTTTATATATAGACGCTTTTCGTGACGTGTGTCACATCATCAGTAATCCTCGTCAAATGTTAAAATTCACATAAAACACATAAATCACATTTGCACATATTTACTAAATCACAATAACGACATACACATAACACGATGTAACTTCGACTTCGTTGGACCGGTCCGACCGCGCGCGTAGTTGCCGAGCCACATCATTTTTTTTTTTTTTTCATCAGTGGCTCGGCAACTACACGCGCGGTCGGACCGGTCCAACGAGGTCGAAGTTACATCGTTTTATGTGTATGTCGTTATTGTGATTTAGTAAATATGTGCAAAAGTTTTTTATGTGTTTTATGTGAATTTTAACATTTGACGAGGATTACTGATGATGTGACACATGTCACGAAACGCGTCTATATAAAAAACGCTAGAACGAAGTCACTGACTGATACAAGGTAATTAAATTATTGTGAAAAAGTGACTTGGATACTATATAAAAACAAAATAAAATTATTTATGGGGTTTCCTTCGTTTAAAAGTAATTAACCCTCACTTATGCTGTCACCACTCCACTGACACTTATTGTATTTATAACATATTTGGTGTTTCACTGGCATCCTATTTGCCTAGTGTTTGTTTGTTTTTACATCAAGTAATAATAGGGATCATTAATTTTTACAGCCCTTTTCTGTTTAACTAGTGATTACCCTTGTCCCCCACTCTATTACATCAACGTTTTTTTAACAGGTTTGTATTTTATAATTTATTATACATTTTATTTGCTTACTGCACTCTTGTATTGTACTTTTATTTTTATTACATTTTATGACCTAGTTTTTTAAAAGTTTATTAAGTTATTCGTTTAAATTGGTAGAATAGGTGATTCTACCCATTCTGACTTCTACTGAATTGAGCAATTCTTTTTTTAAGACAGGACTATCATTATGTCGCGTTACATAATTGCCCCCCCCCCCACCAAAACATGTTTATTTTTTCAACCCGGAGGCTTAGGAAAAATTAACTGTCAATCAAGGATTCCTCCTCCCTACTTTATTCAAAATACTTTTTCATCTCTGTCACATTGTAGGTTCCTTTTATTTTATTGTTGTTCGGATCTGTTAGGACATATGTGTTATTGCCACTGTCTTTAAATACACTAAATGGACCGTGGTAGAGCAGCAGGAGTTTCTTCATCATCCCTCCATACCACTGGGTTGCTGTCTATTCTTTATCAGTACCCTTTCTCCGATCTCGAATTTAAGTTCGGGTATTCCACTACTTTTCCGTTTGTTCTTCTTCAGTGCTATTTTGTTTGCGATCCTACTGTATACTTTTGTGAGATTTACTTCTTCTTCAGGTATCTCGAGGTATGTAATCATCTTGGCGATTTCGCGCGGCGGTGGTCTTAAGAACATCATCTGATACGGGCTGAGTCCCAACGTCTCGTGATATGCTAGATTTAAAAATATTTCTGTATTTGCGATATGTTCACTCCAACTTTTATGGTTGTTGTGGCAATAGGTTCGGAGAATGCGGCCCACTTCTCTCAATACTCTCTACGCAGGGTTACTTGAAGGATGGTATATGGAGGTCTTATAGGTTCTTATATTTCTAGCTAACATCTCCTCTCTCCATCTTCTGCCCTTAAACTGGGTTCGTGATCTGTTATCACTGATTCAGGAGTTCCGATATCACTGGTGTACCTTTCAATTACAATTTTGAGAATGATATTGGTGGTTGCCTTGCTGATTGGGTACAGCTTGGTATATTTGGAGAAATGGTCCCATATAATTACAATATATTTGTATCGGTGCCTGCCCCCGCTTCGTGGAAAAGGCCCGCAAATGTCGAGGAATACTCTCTCTAATCTTCTACTAGATGTAATGGTCATGAATTCTCCTTCTTTCCTTGCATTATTCACCTTCACTTTTTGGCATATCACGCATTTCTTCACTATCATCCTCACCTTTTTGTTCATTCCCTTTATGTACAGGTGTTCTTCTAATGCCTTAACTACTTTGGTTGGCCCCATGTGCCCATACATCTGGTGATAATTATTCACTATTGATTGTTCTAAAGATTTTGGAATACACAACCTCCATTGGCTATTTCTAATATTTGATTTTGTGAAAATTAGTTCATTATGAAGTTGATAATATGGTGTTACTCTAATGTCATTGTTTTCTATTCGTACTCTAATCTTAACCAGTCTCTGGTCCGCTACTTCTTCTTCTTTAAGTTTGGTTAAAATGTTCGCCAGTTCTTCTCTACCTGCCAATAAATAATACACTTTACCGATATCCTCTCTGTCATGTTCGAATGTTCCCTTCTCTAAATTTATTCTCGACAGAGCGTCCGCAACTGTATTCTTTTTCCCCGGTACGTACTCCCAGGTGATGTTATATTCCTGTAGGGCCAGGATCCAACGCGTTAACTTCCCATGGCTCAATTTACATCTCTGTAGAAACGAAATGGATTTGTGATCAGATCTTATTGTGACAGGGTATCCCAATAATACACCTACCAAGATGTAGGTGCGAATACTACACTCAAAAGTTCTTTTTCGGTAACATTGTAGTTACGTTCGCAGTGGTTTAGTACTCGGCTGGCAAAACTCACAATACGGTGGTCCCCCTCACTATCTTCTTGGTAGAGCTCTGCCCCTAAACTCATATCACTCGCATCGCAATTTACATAGAATCTCTCGTTAAAGTTGGGATGATGAAGCATGACCTCTTCTAAAAATTTTTCCTTGATCAACTCAAATGTTATATCGTCTTCTCTACTCCATTTCCACTTGTATTTTGATGACAATAAATGTTTGAAATGCGACGTTAACTCAGAGTAATTTCTTTGGAACTTTCTGTAATAGTTACATATCCCCAGGAATGATTGTAATTGCCTGATATTCTTGGGTTTGGGGAACTTCTGGATTGCTTCTACCTTCTCTGGAGATGCGGTTATGCCCGTTTCTGAGAGTACAAATCCCAAAAACTGTAATTTATTAGTCAATAATTTCGATTTTTGTAGTTTATGTGTAATATTGTTGAGGGCTAGTCTTTGTAGAACCATCTCTACACGTTCACAATGCTCTTCTCATATGGTAGACGTAATCAGCAAATCATCTACATACACAGTTGCAAACTCCAGTACCTCTCTCCCTAATATTTGGTCCATGACCTTGACAAAAACAGCGACAGAACTTACCAATACAAACGGCAATCTTTTAAACTGATAGTTGCGGCCCTCAAAAATGAATGCTACATATTTCCGGCTGTTGGGCTGCAGTTCAACCTGCCAATACCCGCATACTGCGTCGAGGATGGTCATGAACTTGAGCCCTTAAATTTCTTCATTATTTCCTCTATTTCGCCCGGTGATGTCCTGTCGTTCACAATATTTTTATTCATTTCTCGGGCGTCTAGACAAAACCGGACCGCCCCATCTTTCTTCTGCACTGCGACAATTGGACTAGTGTACGGTGATGAACTATTTTCAATGATATCCTGGTCTAGCATCTTCTGTATTTCTTTCCTGACTGCTGGTTTAAGTGATTGAGCAATGGGGTAGGATTTTTTATTAAATTTTATTGGGTTGTGGAACTCTAATTCACAAACAAAGTATTTTGCCTTCCCAGGTAAATCTGAGAAAGTGTTTCTGTATTTATTATACACCTCTACCAACTGTTCCTTTTGTTCTTCTGTTATTTCTTTACCATTGGTGACTTGAAATGAGTATATTTCCTTTAATTTCTTATTCCATTCTTCTTCTTCGGGATGGATTGATCCTTGGGTTGGTGTTTTAAACTCCTCCTTCTCGTCTTGGATCAAGGTGAATGAATGTCGACTATGTGTGGCACTATTCTGGCGTACAATTTCACTTGACCATTCACCCTGTTCATAGGTCAGTGTTAATTTTTCACTGCCAATATCTATAATCGCTGAGTGGCGCCTTAGCGCATCACACCCAATCATAACTTTAAATGGTAACCCTTGGGCCACCAGAAACACCACTGGGATCACCTTCCCCTTACTTGATACTTCTATTTGGATTTGTTGCCTCACTGACTTATTCAATCTGCCAGTAGCACCTACAATCACCATATTATTAACTGGTAGTGTTTGTATTGGTTCTTTACACATTGCTTTGATCCTATTAAATTCAACTTTGTCAATAAGTGACATATTTGCTCCTGTATCAATCATCACTTCTGTTGCTACCCCTTGCAGTTCAGCGTTAATGAAAATTATCTGGTTATTATTCTTTCTCTCGGAATATGGTCCTTCTTCGATCAGTTTATTTCTGATGTTTTTCAGGTAGTAATTTTTATTAACTGTATTAATTTCTTTATTAAGCTTACTGTTGTTTATTTGCCCGACCAATTCTCGCAGTGATGGGCCCCGGTCATAGTTCTCACTGCTGTGTCTGGTTTTCCGCCCGGTCTAATTGTTGTGTATTTGGTGCAGTTTCTCCCAGGTCCCTTGGAGAACGATCTTGTGAGTTCCCACTCCTGGGTTGATTAATTCCTTCTATATCCCTACTATTATTATTTGGGTACCTCCTGTCATTATTAAAGTTACGTCTCCACTCCCTATTCCTATTATTATTATTAGTGTTATGGTGGTGGCTATTATTGTTGCCTTGATTACTTCGGTAATGATTATTACTATAATTACTATTATTATTATTACTATTATTATTATGGTTCCCGTTACGGGCCTGGTTCGACCTCGGTTGTTGATCTCTATTATGATCTTCCCTATCTATATAGGGCTGGTCATACTGTCTCCGTGACCTTCTATAGTAATCTTGTTGCTCGTAACTGCCAAGTAGTATTTCCATGTCAGCTATGGTTTTTATCTGACTACAGAGTGTGGCTTGGACGATTCCTTCGTCGAAATGGTGTGCCATTTTGTTAATTAGCCATTCTTCAGGAATCCGCGGTTCTAGCCTGCGTGCTACGCACACCTTCCCGAGGAAGTAGGCTGTCGGCGATTGGTACGGGTGGCGTTGTACTTCCCGTGGCAGAGATTGTCCCTCACTATGTTCTGCACTGACTCTGACCAATATTTTGCTCTGAAGGTCTGCTTAAACTCTTCATATGTTGTTATTTCATTCCGGACAGCCGACCACCAGTTGTCAGTTATTTCCTTGAAGCCGTCATCCAATAGACTCTTGATTATGGTCCAACGGTTCTCTTTTGTTCTCATTAGACACTCGTCCACTCGTTCTAGGAATTCTACAGGGTTCCCTACGGTAATTTTTGAAGTTTATACTCTCCCTGTTATCTAGCATTGTATGTTGAACGCTGCAGACTGGTCTGTAGTTCATTCTTTCGAGAACTTCCCTCAGGTTCTTCAATTGTACTTCTTGTAGATTATCAATTATTTCTTTATTATTATTCATTTGGTTCTTCACTTGGTTCATTTCCTCGCTAACCCGTTCTATTTTTCCTGAGGTGTCAGTTTGCAGTTCGCCTAACCTTTCCTGTGTTTCCTGCCGTACCTCTGCTATCCTAACTTGGTTGATGTTATCTGCTTGGTCTATTCTGGCGCCTAACTTTGCCCTGACCTGTACAATTGTTTCTTTGTTTTGTTCCACCTTTTCGACTAGTTCGGCTGTTTGTTGCTTTCTTTCTTCATTATATTCCTCGAGCCTATTGCCAAGTGTCTCATGGATATTTTCAATTTTCTCATTAATTTGTTTTAAATCTTCCGTTTGTCCATCGATAATTTCTCTCAACTCTTTGTTGGAGCTCTCAATTTTCTCGTTTATTTTCCTAAAATCTTCCATAGTATTCTCATTTGTACTATCTATTTTCTCGTTTATTTGTTTTACATTTTCTTCATTGATTCACTTAAAATCTTCCTTCATTTGATTATTGTTTTCATTTATTTTTTGCCTTAAAGTGTCGTTAGTGATTTCTTTAATGCTTTATATATTTGCATTCATTTCGTTATTATTTTCATTCATCTGTCTTGTTAAATTTTCACTCAAGGTTTCATTTCGTTTCCTGGAGTTTTCGTCTATTCTCTTCCATTTGTTTTAAACTTTCTTCATTTCGTTCAAACTTTTCGTCTTGTTTCCTACAACTATCATTCATGAATTCCATTATTTTTTTAAATCTGGGGAACTCAGGCCTCCTCTGGCTTCTTCTTAGTCACCCGCCTGTTGTTCCATTTCGCTGTCCTGGACTGCCTCTACTTGGTGTTCCTGCTTACCTTCTTCCGTCTCCGGGTCCTCTGTCCTCCTTTTTGAACGGCCTCTGGTGTGCATTTCGGTGCTCCTAACAGTCGCCAGCTAAAATTAGGTTCCTGTACCGTTAATAATTACGCTAAGTTCAGTAATTTCCCCTAATTTCAGACCTACAAGTTGGGCGCCATCTGTAATGATACGTGTTACAGATACGGAAAGAGATGAGAATAGGCCTATTTATAGTTTGGAATTTATTTCTATCTTCCTTCTGGGTAGCGGATTCCTTTAAAATAATGCCCCGCGTTTGGACGCCATCTATAATGAAACGTGTTACGTTGCCAAAAATAAAGTGTTGATTTAAATTTGTTTATTGAAAAAGAATTGTTAAGAAAAATGTGTTCTGAAAGGGTAAAAACAGCTGTAAGTGTTGCTGTAAGTTAATCGATTTCAGCTTCGACCGGCTAGACGTCTTGTTCCCTGGTTACGCAGTCTGGCTCGTTCGTTTGTCCACACTCCTTGCTGCTGCCTGTAATTTTTCTGAAACTGATCTAATATTCCTACAAATAACAACGCTCTTTAATCAGATTGATAATACTTATTCTTATTTCAGTTATTCAAAATAAAGTAGTCGACTTTTTGGTCGAACAAGGTCATAGTCGGGTCGACTCGGTTGCTCAATTCGATTGTGCAAGGATACAAATTTTATAAAATATTAACTTTTAAAAAATAATAAAAACTCAGGGTTCTGAGTCCTTTAAGACTGCTATGGAAGTCAGAAATGCAAATAACAAGTACAATACATCACAAATGTCGGTAAAATTAAAATCTTGTTAACTAATATTATGATAAATAAAGTTTGGTTGCTAGGTAACAGCGAATATTTTGGTTCACTCGGGCTAGCTGTGAGACGGACAAAATGGCCGCTGATGTAGTCAGCTGAAAACGCTATCCGAAAATGTCCTCGCCCCGTTCCTTTGGAAATAAATGATTTTTAGTGTGTTCACAGTTTTAATTTAAGTTTATTTCCTTTGTTGTCACTTGTGTTCAGTTTGTAGGTGTTTGTTGAGTTAACCTGAGTGTTGTGTAGTCGTAGTTGTAGGTTAGTTATAAACTCGAGTGATCTCACCCACACAGAAATGTTAAAATTTTGCTTTCACTTTTGGTGATCGAAGTTTTTCATCTGTTAATGGCAGTTAGTTTATTCTCTTCTTTTATATGGTAATTAATACTTTGATTTGCAGTTGTTTATACTCTTCTACTCGTTCAAAAACTGATTCTTCGTTTTACATTATATTTTTTATTATACAGAGCTCACCTGCCCTCTCTTGAAGTTAACAATGGAATAATAATTTTCCGATTCTTCGTTAACGGTCTTGACCAAGAAACTCTGACCTCCTATTGGTTAATACCTGTGAACTTAGGGGTCACATGACCAGTTTACAAAAATCAAATATCCTTACACCTATGCTAAAAAAAACTCCTTTTCTTGCTTTAGGTCATATTAAATTTAAGTTATATAGTGTTTTTCCTTGTAAAATTATAGGTATTTTGATACCTCATTTTACATGAGTTGGTCATTATAAAGGATGATTTCTCACCTTACAAAAAGTCTAATTTTGGGCCTATACTTTATTTTTAAATTTATTATATCACTTTACAATTATTTAAATTAATCTAGTATGTAATATTACCATTAAAACAATTAAGTTCATCACATAAATTTTGTCCCTTTCCTGTTTGATCACATAGGTTTACTAATCTACTCATTTCTGACATTATTTCCTTTGTACTGAGTTTGTGGCCTAGGCCATCAATAGCATTTTATTAATATATTCTAATTTATATTTCTCATTACCTAGGTCTTTGGTTTTGAACCCTTTTTTCTGAGTTACTTCTTATTACATGAGTCTTGACCCTTAACATGTTTTAACAATAGTTACAATAAAATCTGTTGACATATTACTTAAAGTAGTGTTTACATGACCAAGTTTACAATCACAAATTAACAAATAATATAATTAGAACAAAATCTTTTAACATGTTACCTTTAAGGTATTGCCTTCATGGCCAAATTCTACATTTATAAATTGACAAACAATCACAAACTACTTGGTGTACCATACTTCCATCCCATCATTCTTATCAAGCGTTGGCACTGGATAATGAATAGAATATTGTTCATAGGTCCTGGTTTCTAGTACACAATTTTCTTACTTTGCCAGTAGGCTCAAACTAACTACAATGTAGTTTATAAATGTTAATAACTATAGGTTTTGGTACAGAACACAAATACAGCTACTTACACCAAAGCCTTCACTAACATCTCAATCTGAGATGAAACCCTTCACCACAATTCACTATGGGTGTTATTTATGGGTTTTCCTTCTTTTAAAAGTAATTAACCCGCACTTATGCTGTCACCACTCCACTGACACTTATTGTATTTATAACATATTTTGGTGTTTCACTGGCATCCTATTTGCCTAGTGTTTGTTTGTTTTTACATCAAGTAATAATAGGGATCATTTTTTCAGTCCTTTTCTGTTTAACTAGTGATTACCCTTGTCCCCCACTCTCTTACATTAACATTTTTTAACAGGTTTGTATTTTCTAATTTATTATACATTTTATTTGCTTACTGCACTGTTGTATTGTACTTTTATTTTTATTATTAATGACCTAGTTTTTTAAAAGTTTATTAAGTTATTCGTTTAAATTGGTAGAATAAGTGATCCTACCCATTCTGACTTCTACTGAATTGAGCAATTCTTTATTTAAGACAGGACTATAATTATGTCGAGTTACAATATATATATATATATATATATATATATATATATATATATATATTGTAACATTACATTTGGCATAGCTTGATATCGTACCAGATTTAATGAAGATCATGGATAAGAAACTTAACAAGAAGAAACATATCTTTTGAAAATGATAGTGAAGATGAACGAATGACAAATTTAGACTGACTTGGACTATAACTGACCGTACCCAAATTAATGTTTAGGTAAAGTGATGCAAAGTACCCCGATGATGACATGAAGTTCAAATAATTAAAATAATAATACTTATAAAGACAGACACCATTATGTACCATTACTATAAGTAAACAAATGGCTTTATTAAATGTATCAAAATATAAAAATAATCAAAATACAAATTGAGGGATAATAGGCCCAAATATACAATATAATGTAAAATAATATATTAGTAAATTGTTAACTAAATGATATAATGAAATAATACAACAAAACAATTATTATAGATACATGGAAATATGCAACTAACTGTAAATAATAGTGGACATAATGTTATCAAGAAAATAATGTATAATCTAATAATAATTCTCAAATGTATAAAAAGATAGAAAATCATTATTAAATGATTAAACTTTCCTTTTTTATGTTTTAAAAATAAGATTAAGTTGTGTTGATGATATTTATTGTTTTATTAAGTAATGAGTGTATGATATGCTTTGTGCAGGATGTGTGTAACCAGACATATGCAAATTGTTTAATCACAAAATGGGAATTATGTTTTTTTTTTATAATGTTATATAATCATTGTTATATTTTAAATAATAATACTAACAGAGTTATAGGGAGTAATTTTGATGGTAGTTGCATTGTTAATAGGTGTTACAATAACAGAAAATAGAAATTTAACATGTCAAGACATAGGCCTATAAAAACTTTGGAATTTTGTAAATCGAATAATATGGAATCGAAATAATCAGTTTTAAGTTATTTAAGAAAAATTCAGATAGCAAAAAATGTAACATCAGTATTTCTTAAGCAAAAATAGGCATGTTTGGTGTCTATATGCCACAAATGTTAATACTAAAATAATGATGCTAGTAGTTTTAAATTCCCAATCAGTAAAAAAAAAGTTATACTAATATAAAAGTGTTTGACCAAATTCAGACATTGAAATAATGAATTTGTATGACAATGTATATCTGAATCAACCAACCAGATTTCAAGTTTTACCTTAGCAACCGAAAATTCATATAAATAAAATGGGGACTTCTTTAACAACCGTCACTGAAGACAGACGCGTTAATAAAACGTCTCAGATAATTATATTTTAAATAGTGAAAACACATACCAGACTTTGCAAAAACGAATTGGTATAGTCAATACAAAATGTTATAATAACAAAAGAACATCAAGAATTTAATTCAGAAGAATTTAGATACGGGGAGAAGAAGCAAAGAAGACTTGGTCCATATCTTCGTCCTGGAAGAATAAAGAAGAGGATCTGGTGAATTTGAACAATTTATCATCTTATGTGACAACACCTACACTTGTGTACACAACTATTTAGAAATTAAACAATAAATAAAACTACAGACACTATCCTACACCAACACTAAAGAACACTTGAAAATAACACCAATTGAGTATTACACCTTTTTTGAACACCATAAAAACTTTAACGATAACTAATAAGCATATAAACTGTTCATAACCTATAATAGTGAGTAACACATACACGACTACCAGTTTGCACTATACACATCAAAACCTCGTAATATCCTTATACTGTGAAGTTTGTATTTTGATTTTAAGAGTTGTATTATTTGTTTAACCATAATTTCCGAACCGAATACGCCCTGAGATTATTTATTTAATTGAAGTAAAAACAAATTGCATCATTCTTTTGCTTGTCGAATCCAGCATAATATTTTTAGCTACTACCAACTTATGAATAATGTAGCATGACAGATAATCCACTAAAAATTAATTCCATTAAGATCATAAAAACATTTAAATTACAAATAACTTAAAGAATTTCAAATGAAATTAATTTAAACTTCAAAGAAAAACACCACAATAAAAGGAAAAAAGTAATTAATTAATAAAAGTGCAACAATAAAACGCAAGAAAATTTAAATCTAAAGAAACTCATATAAAAATCAGGAGATTACCCAGGACGTTTAGGAGCAGGTGATAAAGAAGATACCCCGAAATCAACCAACGGACAAAATAAAACCAAAGTACCTTGGAAAATCCAAGAAGGAAGAAGAGAAGGAAAGAAGATGTAGGATGGAAGAACTACAAGAAATACCCATTAATAAACCTATTATTATTAACGACAATGAACCCCAAACCAAATGTGAATACCAATAAAGAAAGTATAACACCCAAAACCTCATAAAATTGTAAATTAATTATAGACAAAAGTATTTAGTAGTGTGATAAGAAGTGCACCAACTAAAGTTATTATATAGTAAAAATAAACAAATCTTCACTGTCCATTATGACTAAAGGTTTGGTCTGAGAATATAGTAAAACTCAAATATAAGTCAGAACCAACAGTGTATGTGTACCAGTGTAAGTGATTTTAAATATAATAAACTTCAAGTTAATGAGTAACTATTACTTAAACAAGGTGCTATTAAATAACTTTTATATTTTATATAATTACAGAATTAACAAGTGATGAAATATTGAAGTGAAAAATATTTCTAATGTTTCATAAAAGAGGTCACTTTTTATCTAAAAACATTCATAGAAATGCAAAGGATAAAGAGAGTATGTGGGGGAATAATTACACAAACAGGGGATTAATTTAAAATACAATATAAACAGAAAAGACTGTGATTGACTTAAGTTTAATAAAAACTAATAAATTTTAAATGGCTAATTATGTTTAGAGCCTATGAACTCCACTTTTCAAAGAGTTCTAATAGAATAAGATTTATATTTAGTGTAAGAATGTTTAGTTACATAACAGTGTGCAGACAGCTTAAAGTGTTTATGTATGGATGCTGTACCAGTTGATAAAATGTTTATTATGTATGTTAAAAATAATTCAAACTAACATGTCTAACTTTGGAGACTGCTAGTTAATGTTCAATATTATTTTTTGTATTAGTAGCATGAATAATATGCTACAGGTATCAATAGTTATGTAAGCAATTTTATTTAATGTTATGTTAACTTTAAAAAGTCAGAGGAGGTGTAGAAATAACTTTACTTGAAAAAACAATATATGTAAGATACTAAGATCTAGGCCAAATAATGAATTCCCAAAAAATAATATAATTGAGTAAATAAGTCTGATGAACCATGTAAACTAATAAGATTTATGTAAGGTGGATCGATCACCAACTACTATAAATGATTCTATACATTAAAAGAGTAATATAAAAAGATGTATTAAATTATTAAAAATTTTCAAAATGTAATAACTAACTATTTCAGAGGAGGAATAGTAAATTCATGAATTATAACTAAAAGCCAGATAAATTGACAATTTTATAAGAAATTAAGGAAAGGCAGGGATTTATATCAATCTAGAAGTTATTATAATCATATTTATAACACCAAATATGGCTATTATTTTGGACAAGAACAGGAAGCAGATTTTTGGGCCTATATTTCCAAAAAGACAGAAATATGGCAATTTTAACAAAAATCTTTACAAATACGGACTATGACATATCAAATTAAACAGAATGAGGTAAATAAACCAATTATGTTGTTAATAGTTCACTAAAGCAATCTATAAACTAAAAATATTCTGTATATAATGTATTTTATATTCACATGAATAAGAAGTGAAATATATTTAAACAATACTTTTTTCCTGAGACGAAGGAAGTAAAACAGTTCTTTATTAACATTCAACGCGAACGGTTGATATTCGATCGCGTTAAGAATCTGTATAACGTACCGAGTAATGGCGTATAAGGTTATGAATTGAAAACGAGAGTTACCGAATTATTTACTTTAAACGTAAATCAGTGTACTACACCAACACAAAAAGTGAAAACAAACAATACCTATCAAAATATAAGTGAATTCAACCAATAAAACTATACCACATTGATAATTCACTCTACAATGAACTTTAACATTTTTCAACATATACGCTATACAATTGAACACACCTAACACCAGACAATTAACGCCAGTGAACACGGAACACTTCTTCAGGACACCTTTAACCACACCATAGACAATATACCATATTACGGAGACAATAAAACGGTAGTGAAGGCGTTTTTATTAACAGAATTTATAACCATCGTTTCTGAATTTTCTTCAACTACGAGAAGTGCCGCCATTTTGAGCTCCCGTCATGCAAAGTGTATGTCAGCCGAAAGTCGTCGCCAACTGGATTGGTCTGAATCATTAACTATTATAAACATTATAAATTATTATCCATTTGTCATTTATTAAATTATTAAGACTTATTTGTACATGTTATACTTTCTATGCTTGCTCCCTTCTCTGACTATATAATTATACCCGCTAAAAGAACCATTAGTAAAATTTAATATAATATAACCTGTAATTGTAAAATCGACCAAGCCCTGTGAAAGAGTCGAACATTTAAACAATATCGATTTTAAATCGATCTTTCAGAAATATTGTTAATAAATTAAATTAATTCTAGTAACTGGATTTGAAATTATTTCACATATTAAAATAAGAGTTTGAGTTAACTACAGGACTTACTGGGAGACGACAAATATTAAAGGAAAGTGATATATATTTATATTGGAGCAGAGCAGAAAATCGCAAATCGATTATTGTAGGAAGACAATCTGATTAACTCCAGATTCATTTAAGGTCAACCAGAAGTGCATATATTAACAAAATCAACTCATCAAATTTTAAAATTTTAACGAAACCACAGAACAAGAATTATTTATAAATTATTAGAACATAAACAAACATACAATTTTTTTTTTTTTAATTAAATTTTATTAAAATTTTTTCTTTTGTACAACACAAAGAATTATTTATTTGTAAACATATACAGGTCTTGTTACAATAAAGACGCATGATTTTGTCATAATGTGTAATTACAGTAAAGAAAAACGAGAAGTAATTAATCAATTCTTCATTTGAATAAAGATTGATAAAAGGAATATATCTGTTTGGTGTTATCTTTGCATTATTATTCTGTTTCAATTAAGAATTACGATAACATAGTACAGCGGACGGAGCGACTGTTGGCAACTCCGAGTGACGTCATTGGGACTGGATGCATAGTGGGAGCGAGCGGCAGAATACAACAGTAGCATAATAATTTATCGTTCAACATATTTATTTGTTACAAATTGACGATCCAGAGTGGAGCTTAAACGACGTCTCATTTTATTTATTTATTATAATTTGCCGCACCCAACGTGTCATAATATTTCGTATCTTTTATTTTAATTGATACAATTTCGAACCCAAGAGTGGAAAATAATAACTCGTCATCCAATAATATCTCGTTTCCTTTTTTCAATATAATTATTTGATACAAATTGACGCTTCCAACGTGCGGCATATAATATAATATACGTCCCGCGTTTATTATTATTTTTACTATATATATATATATATATATATATATATATATATATATATATTGCGACAGTACAAATAAGTGATGTACTGAGCATTGAATATATAAATTTAAATATACCTAATAAACTGTAAATAATTAATAATGTATTAGAAATAAGCATGTCAGGGATTGCAAGCTTGGCTCAGACAAAAATATGAACAGGTGTTTCGACCTGAATCGACGTGCACACACACACAAATGTAACTGAAATTGTGTACACCAGTATTTTGCTACTGTGTGAGAACGCAGGTCTATGCAGGCGAGTTTACCACCCCAAGATGAATAATTGCATAATTACTGTTTTTGCGTAATTATTCATAAACTATAATTAAGAAGTAAAATCCAAAAACACAATAAAATGTAAGAAAATTTACTAAATACTGTGTACGAAAACAACGTGAAAGTGCCACACCGTACGAGTGCAATAGTGAAATAACTGTGTACAAATCGAAAGGGTTAAGTTGCAATGTCCAAAATTACAGTGAACATGTGTTGTAAAAATAGTTATAAGATAAGTATAAGAGTATACTTACAGGATTCTGCAATTCGCAGAAATATAAGAAATATCGAAATTGACAAAGAGTGGGGAAACTGAACCCAAAGACAGTTTCTGACATGTCGATTTCGTACCACTACAGGTGTTGACCAAGACATGGGTATAAATAGGACACACAAGCTACAGTGGTTCTCTTTCTTAAATCATCCACGGTGCAGTGGGAGCTTCTGCCCGTCCGCACAGAATATTTAAATTTTTGTAAATAATTTCATCCTTCCAGTTACATACAGTTATGTAACTGGATTGTAAAACAAACAATTTTTAAATAGTAACAAAATTACATAAGCAGATCCACATCAGAAGATCAACTGACGTCCGAAACAGCACGAGGAGAAGTTCCAGAGAGCGATACGACGCTGGACAGAGAGAGAGTCGACGCTGGACAAGAGGAGAAGAGAAAGGCTACGCTGGACAGAGAGAGAGAGAGAGAGAGTCAACGCTGGACAAGAGAGGAAGTGGACGCTGGACAAGAGAGGAAGAGAGAGGCGACGCTGGACAAGAGGAGAAGAGCGAGTGATGCTGAAGTTCGAGACGAGGACGATTACAGAGGGATCCAATGATTGAGTATGATTGACGACGATAAGGTGGTAAACAACTTATTTATCTCTTAATCGAACAATTAACGTAAAGACAATTAAGGACATTCTTGTTCTATTTAAAAGTAAGAGTCAATGTTTATTGTAAAATTTGAATTAAAATCATAGATGTTATTGAAATAAGATTAACGTAAACAAGAGCTCAAATTAGTATTGAAATGAAAAGAATACAAAGCATTTAAGTAAAAATTAGCGTTTGATATAAATCAGTACTGAGAAACAAAAGATAAATTCAGTAACTATTGATATTTTTGAGTTACATTGCAATATATAAGAAAATATTTAAATATTGATATTTTGAAACACACTAATTGACTGAGTAGTCTGGAAATGAGATTTTTCGTTAATACAATAATTAGTAGAATAGAATAATTAGTCAGTAAGGATGTATATAGCATAAGCCTTACGGCATAATAACGAAATAATAACGAATGTTTTAAGTCGAAGTAAGTGCCATGTGCACAATTTTATTAAAATCAAATAAATTTGAAATACCGTTACAAGTTACATAGAGTTCTTATTACAGATACACCTGAAACCCAAATTAAATGTTATATTGTTACATAATTTGTCGCTCTTGAACGTGAGGCCAGACACGCCTATTTTTATGTATATCGTATCGTTGCATAAGAAATATCGCTTCCAACGTGGGGCATCACAAATTTATATTATATTTACTTATGCAGTTGTATCGTTACAATATATATATATATATATATATATATATATATATATATATATTGTACTGCTGTTAAAATGCAACACAGTACATAAGAGGAAAATAATAAATTTTAAAAGAAAAAATATATAAATTTATTAGAATTGTAACATATGTTTGAAAATGTAAACAAAAACATTGTATCGACTCACCCATCAACATAGAGGTAGATGCCTATATGAAATAAAACAGTATAAAGATATATGTTATGAAAAGAATATATGAAATTTGAAATGAATATTATAATAAGAGGAAATAGTAAGAGAATGATCATATTATAAATACAAACTAGAATTTAGAATATTAGAAATAAAATAAATATATTTAATAAGAAGTAGAAAAGTTATGTAAGTTTTTAAGAGGTATATGATAAAAAGATGTAAGGAAGGTAGGGAATTATCAATGTGGCAAATATGTAAATTGTTAGGGATTGTTTTTTGGAGAGTGATGAAGAAAAAATGTGTTAGTCTAATTTAATACCAAATACTATAAAGATGAAAGAGAGGAATTATATAAAATGAGTCTAATTTAATACCAAATACTATAAAGATGAAAGAGAGGAATTATGTAAAATGAGTCTAAATTTATATCTAAGGAAAGTAACATGAGTAGTCTAATTTAATATTGAACACTATAAAGATGAAACATAGGAATTATGTAAATAGAGTCTAATTTTTAATTCAATCAGAGTCACATTAAGAATATTAAATTATAATACCTGTTGTACATCATAAAAGTAATGTAACTTGGAAAAGAAGATAAAGCAAAGGATTTTGAATAGTGATTCTAGAGTGTGATTATAATATCGAATAAATAAATAATATACAAAAAATATAACAATATCCTGAATAGAACGACGACAGAAGAGGAAAACCTTGGACTGGAGAAGAGTTTCAGTGGCCCTAACGAATAATTAAGTGTTCAAAGGAGACATCGGTGTTGCAGTAATCTTGGAGAGTGGTATCCAGCGGTAAGAGCAATAAGAGATTCCTGTTAGGAAACAGATTGCCAAGCTGTATATTGCTGTTGAAGAAAGGTAAACAACAACCAGAAGTGAACCCGTGGCAGCTGGAAGAATTCAGAGACGGTTAAGTTACACTAATACGTTAGTTATTTTTTACATGGTTAAGTACCAAAGTACTACCCATTAACTGAATCTGGGTTGGTTTAAAGAAAAGAAATTAATAGATTTAATCGTAAATACGATAAAATAACTTAATAATCATTAACCCTGAGAAAAAGAGTTTCTTTACATGTACTGGTAAATAAAAATATAATAACCGTAGGTACAGATTTTTATTACAGTACCTGTAATAAAAAAATAAACCATTACAAAATGGCGCCCATACGTGAAAGCAAAGATTTTCTTTAAACCAGCACCAAATAACACAATTTTGTTAAATTTAATTAGTATAAAAATCTCCTTGTAATTAAATTAAGTTCAATATTGTAAAATGGCTAACAAACTAGAGCAACGATATGAATTAAGGAGTAATAGTGTTGAAGAGGAAGAAACTGAAATGGAAATAATAGTAGAGGATGCCCAAGGGGACCAACCAAAGAAACCAAACCAACCAATGGATGCAAATTTCCAGGAGATGATGAGAATTATAATGGAAGGGAATAACAAAACCAACGAAAATTTTAAACAAATGAGACTAGATAATGAAAATTTATTATAACAAAATAAGGAGGAATTAAAGGAGACCATTCAACAACAAATAAATGGGGTGAAGAATAAATTAGACCAGCAAAAGGCTGAAATCAAGTTAATATTACAAAATTGTGAGGAAAGAAACATTAGGCAATCCGCAAAAATGAAATTGAATATAGAAACAATGAAAGAAATAATGAATGATGAAAACCAGTCAATAGAAACAACGATAGAAGATGACAAGCAAAGTGTGGAAACATTGAATAAGATAACGGAAGAAGTAATAAATGATAACAAAACGGAGATAGAAATAATACCAAACCATCAAAATAGGGAGCAAGTAAGTCATAAAATAGAAGATAATGGAATAAAGAAGCAAATAATTAAGAAAACAGAAGAAAGAAGAATAACACATCCTAAGAAAATTAAAAATATACGAGAAGAATTGGAGATGATGAATAATGGACTGATTAATGTACTTAACATCATAAGTACTGACTACAGAAGAATAAGTAATTTAAAAGTAATAGAAGGAACTTAATAGAATATTTCAAAGGGAATCACAATAAAATAGGGAGAAAAAACGTCAGAAAGTCTATAGGTAAATTCAATATCACAGAAATAGAAATTTGTAGCAAACTGTCAGTAATGTCATCAATAATTCAAGTACCATTAAAATACCTGTTCAATAAAATAAATAGGAAAGTGACTGATGTAGGCATAGGTAGAGATGAACATGTAGTATCAAAAGAATGGGAGTACAGGGTGACAGAGAGGTATTTAATAAAAACAGAAATCATTATGGACACTGTAATAATAATCCGTGCAACAAGGATAACTTACGTATTTGACAACGGATGAACTAAATATGAAAAATATGGAAAGAAGGGACTGATTTTCTTGGTATGGACCAAAGCAAACCAATGGAACAAGGATTAGATTGATTATTAATACAAACGACCTATATGAAGGTTATTACAAATAAAAATTTTTTTTTATTTTATGAATTAAGATGAAATGAACCCACCAAATTCTAAAATAAGTAAGAACATCTTACCGGATAGTTAAGAGAAATTATTTTTGAATCAACTAAGAAGAGAAAGACAGTTAATAACCATAATAATTATTTGAATAACCATTTTAATCAGTATAATAACAATGAGAAGAACAATTAAGACTAGTTACTATTTAAGAAGGGTAGAAATGAATTAGATGAAGAAAGAATAGACAAATACAATTTACGATAATGATGAAATTCAGTACTTAACTGCATAATTAAAGGGGAATAAATAAATAAAAAATGAAGATGAAGATAGAATCTAAAATATCATAGATTGAAAACACCAAGATGGGAATAATCCAACATGTATGTCGAATAATGTTAACCAGTTACCTGTGAATGATAGAATATTAATTGAAGTGATAAAACACCAGAAGTGAAACAGTAATGGAATAAAAATGTGAAGAGACCTCAAAGAAATCATGTAACAATCCCTTGAATATAATTTTGTAGCGAAGGAGCTACCTTATAGGTAATAATTATATGTATTGTGTTGTGATAGTGCAACTTTTATTTTTTCCTGGACAGAGATGAAGTTCCTCTGATTTCAGATGATATATTTAGGGAAAACGGCGGAGTAATGGAAGCCAATAGTGCCCCTCCGAATCCGAACCCATGTATAGTATTTAATGTTGGGGAGTTATGGTATTTTAGGGATGATACAAATAACGAGGTAAAGAGATAAAAAATAAATATGACAACATGACTCGAGGTATGAAAATTAAGAAGAAATTAAGTGTTCCAACATGAAAACAGGAATATAATTAAAAGTAACCAAATAAATGACAGAATAACCCAAAGTGTATAAAGAATCGACATCAAGTTTTAGGTGCTAAGTTAATATATGATATTTGAAAAAAAAAAAAAGTCAAGGTAGCCAATGTCAGATATGAGGGAAGGTGGATAAATCATCAAGCATTGAGAGCATTAGAGCAAGTTTTATTGACATTTGTGGACCATTATCAACTAGTGATAGGAGATGTAGGAAATATAGGTATACTGATTATCATGGACAGCTATTAGGTTTACAAAGCATATCACATCATTAAAGCTGATGCCCATATTATAATAAAAATAATTTAAATTAAAAGATAAATAATTCTAAAATTAAGAACACATGAAATTTATGACCAGGATTGGGAAGGTGAGATTTAAAAGAAAAGATAATGTTTGTATTCATGTTTTTGAGTTTTTTAGCCATGAAACTAGGCACAATTGTTATTTTATACTTATTATTTTTGATGTAAAACCAGTTGGTTTGATTAATGTTATTTGTAGCGTGACAGATAATCCACACAAATGCATTACTCAATGATCATTAATATTTATGTAATATAACGGTGATATTACATATTATAATTAAATTTATAAAGTGTTGCTTGTTCTGGTATTCTGCGGTAATCGAGCCCCACATTCGGACCTTTCTATTGATGTTTTTTATATAGCAGCTCTCCTCCAGAGCCTTTATTACCTTGAGGGCACCCATGTGCCCGTAACGTATATGGTAATTCACGATCAGTTCCTTTTCGATCTGTGTCGGGACAACTACCTTCCAAATCTCTTCCTTCAAAGATGTTTTAATGAACAGTATTTGTTTATTCATCTGGTAATATATAGCAACGGTTTCATCTCCCTCTTCTAGCCGAAGTTTGAGGTTTCTCAATTTTGGGTCCGCTTGTTGGTGGGTACTCATGTTGGTTAATATTGTTGTTAAATCGGCCCTGGTGCTAAGAAGATGATATATTTTCAGCACGCTTTCTTTCTCCCCTTCGAAAGTTTGTTCCTCCACATTGACCCGGGATAACACATCCGCTACTATATTTTTCTTACCAGGGATGTACTCCCATTGTAGATGGTATTCTTGAAGGGCAAGTATCCACCTCGTTAGTCTGCCATGGTTCAGTTTGCAGCTTTTTAAGAATGAAATAGATTTATGGTCAGTTCGGACAGTCACCGGGTATCCCAAAATGTAAGTGCGGAACTTACCGCAAGCGAATACCACGCTCAGTAATTCTTTTTCCGTTACCGTGTAATTCCTTTCGCAGTGGTTCAAAGACCTGCTGGCGAAGCTAATTACTTGAGGTTGACCCTTCTCGTCCTCCTGATACAGTGTCGTTCCCAGACTGACGTTGCTGGCATCGCAGTTCATGAAGAACGGTAACTTAAAGTTTGGGTGGCGAAGTATTATCGTATCCAGAAATTTGTCCTTAATTTGTTGGAAAATCCCCTCTTGTTCCTTACACCATACACACTTGTTTTTAGATGATAATTGAGGTTGAAACCTCGATTAATTAATCGACCAACCTTATTATTGTATTTAATAAACGTATTTGTCTGTTTTTTGGTAAATTGGAGTTGATTTCTCTTATAAAAGGACATAATCATTAATTAACCAAGAAAAATAGATAATCTTTAAAGGCAGTATATGCGAAACTACAACATTTCAAGAGTAAGAAGAAGAGAGCCGTTTTCACCTAACTTGAAGTTAATTGGATTATCTTTTTAACAAATTTACCGAACAGAAATTTATTACCAAATTAAACACCTTACTATTATAATTATAATTACGATCCACAACCTCAATTTATTCCTAAATATTAAGCACATAAATACCTCGAAAATATTTGTTCCGAAATTATTTTTTTTTTTTATAAATATAAATTTTAAATTTATATTTTATTTCAATTTGCTATACAGCAAAATACACTTTATTTAATTGATGGTAATAACATCCCAATTACCAATAACAAAGACCAGGAACTTTACCAAATCGACGATTCCCAGAGCGGAACGTCACTACTACACATACACACCATAAAAATTATCCTGGATAATGTTATGCCAGAACACCATTACAATTACCATTATATATTACAAAATTGAAGACCAGTAGTGAGAGCCGAACGAAGATTAGAAGACATTTGCTACATTACTACATACAATAGTGAGAGTACAATTCTCATACATCAACTATTTATTTATTTTTATATTTAATATTTATCGTATTATTACAAATTTGGCTAGCCCAACCAGTGGGGCTTACAGGTGAGCACAATCTACATACATCAACCTTTTATTTATTTTATTATACCCACTCAATCACAGTTATATTACATAATTTGGCGAGTCCAACTTGTGGGGCTCGATTACCGCAGAATACCAGAACAAGCAACACTTTATAAATTTAATTATAATATGTAATATCACCGTTATATTACATATTTTAAGCCATAAATGAGTGTGTAA
The DNA here is from genome assembly GCA_034769895.1 of Magicicada septendecula. Lineage (NCBI taxonomy): Eukaryota > Metazoa > Arthropoda > Insecta > Hemiptera > Cicadidae > Magicicada > Magicicada septendecula. The sequence goes on along the minus strand of CM068367.1, from coordinate 305,543,232 downwards.
CATATGGTGATTCTTTATAGTGATGAACCATACTTGTTATGTTAATAAAAGAAAAAAACAATTTATGAAATGAATTTTGTGATATACAATTAGCGAATTAATCATATGTTTTCAATATTGTAATATATTTTACAAATTTAAAATTAAATAAAATATTGATGTGTATGATAATAAGAATTATGTATGTTGTCTGGATCTCGGTGTTGAACTCGCCGATGATACAGCTCCACTTTGGATTTACCAATTACAAAGAATAAATTAAATATAAATATGTTTTATAATTAAGTGTGATTGATTGATAAAACAAAAATAAAATTTTGTAGGTTGTGAAATTTTTACTGATATTGAGTTTTGGTTTAATTATTTAATTTAATTAATTAATAATTAATTAATTAATTGAGTGTGTAATTTTCTTAGATATTTATTCTATCACTGTAAATTAATTTTGTTTAGAAAAAAAATAGTTAACATTAATTATATAAATAAAGACAACTCTTGTAACTGAGTAATGATGTTCATTTATTAACATTCAAAATTATGCGCCAGTCAAACTGCGCATGATCAAGGCAATGGCTAATATGTGCTCCAGGCGGTAGCGAACAAGATCAACAAAATATATTTTTTACAAGGTTAGAAATTATGGTTCTTTTAACGAGTCGAAATGGTCAGAGGGCAAGGAACAAGATACATTCTTACAGGTATTCTTAAACTAAATTATTTTGGCTGAAATAAAACAAGATTATTATTTAAATTGTCAATTAGAAAAATGAATAGCGAACCAAATCGACGAAATGACGTCACTCCTTTCAAACTGGTAGTGCAACTCGTGCTGGTGAGTAAATCCAGTATGGCCGACGTCTCCTCGAATTTAGCTGAAATACTGCTGGAACTGGCTGAGATTCTCCCGCAGAAATAAAATGATATTCCCTTCTCTGCGAAGTAGTGTTGGTCCACGAATATAGTGTAGAGTGTCCTCTCGTCTCCTGCGATGTCGTTTTCGTGATGGGTTTCTTGTGAAGTGTCTGGTGTTCAAATATGTGTAATTGTGTTCTGCGAATATGGTCCAAAAATTGTCCCAAAATGGCTGTTGATTTCTTGTGTTTGAGTTTGATGGTGTTATTACTGTTGTTTGGAACTTGTGAAGTGTTATAAATTGATAGTTAATGTTATTTTCACTTTTAGATCATCTCTGTTACACGCCGCATAACCACACTCGGTTTTACACAAATTATTCTGTTTTCAGTATTCTGCTAACACATTTCCAACTAGTCGTCTTCACGATTAACAATAGACTAATAGACTCAACGTCGTCGTTTTAGGGTAATTTGTGCTATGTCTTTTTCCTCTTTATATTGTTTAACTATAAAAATATCTGTCTAAGACTTGGTTCACCATCTAAATATACATAATAAGTTTTCTTATTTTTTACTGTAATTCAAATATTTCTTAATTTTACATAAATCTAACTATTCAGTAATATTGATTAATTAATTTTACATCTTTTGATATATAGCTGGGTTTGTTTCAAGCTCATTTAAGCCCAAAAATTACAATTTTTTATAATGATTGTGTGCCTCATATTTTGTACAAATTTATTGTTTAAACGGTTTAAATTGTTATTTCTGATAATATTTCCATGGAATATTCTTAATAACTCCGCGATTATCTTTGTTGTTAATAATTTTGTTGTTAAAACACTTCAATATTGATTAATTTACTGTTTAGTCCGATTTGATTACCCTTATAGGCCTAGTATTATCTGTTTCCAAAAGAAGTTAATTTTCTTTCCTTTGTCATTCTATTCGCTATTAATTGTATCTGTATTAAATATATTTTCAATTCCTGTATTGTATGTATTGAATTCTATTCCTATTATATAGCTTGATTCTCTGATAGATAGTTTTGGTTTAATATTACTAGTCTGTGTTTTCTAAAATGGTGTCTTAGCTAGTCAGCTTGTACATTATATATGGTTTACTGTTTTGAATAAAATTATTACATTTCTATATCCTACTTGCCTCTCTGCCTTACACACTGGAAGATTAAATAACATGATTTTAAAATACAATGGAATATCTTATATCTACTAAACTTTTTTTTTATAATATCATTTAACCATAACATAAACATCTTATGCCTATTATTTTCTACATATTTAGAATTATAATGGAAACATATTATTATCAGCACTATTATCAGTCGTTGGCTGTCCTTTGTTTTTATGTTTCCTTTTATCACAAACCTTATCCTATTAAAACATCTTATTCCTAATAACACCTTCAGTTATTAACTGTCTCTTTTAATTACTATAACTAATTTGATAACACATTAACATAAAAACATCTTATAACTAATGACACTTTCAGTTATTAACTGTCTCTTGTGTTCCCTATACCTAATTTGCTAATACAATAAAATAAAAATATCTTATACCTATTATATTGTTATTATGCCTAATCACTAAAACACTTTTACTATCAAAATTGCACTCAGTCATTAGACCGTCTCTTTAGTTTTTGTTTAGTATTTCCCTACACTGATGGCAGTCTTTTTTAATAGATTTTTTTATACTACACTTTATTATAATGTGTCATTTATTTTGGCTACACTAATGGTAGTCCTTTTAATAATTTTTTCCACATATTATGCTTACAACTAGTATACAATTCGGTTTTCTTTGGGATTGTATCTTGTAACTTGTTATTGGGTCTATATATATTAGTTTTAATTTTGTTTAATGGTATGTATTCCATGATTACCATTTTTTGGAATAACTCTTTTTGGTTCTAGTCTCTGTGTGGGAATCTTGACATATTTTGTCCTTTCTTCATTATTATATTAATAATTTCTGGTCTTGTGGTTTCTCTGCATCTTGACCTTATACATCTCCCTTATTAATATGGTTTCATCCTTTTATTTCCTTTTTCTGGTATTTCCTTTTTACTGCTTCCCCAATCTACTGGGTATACTGCTGGTTTATTTGGTTTTTATATAGTAAGTTATTTTGATCAATGATTTTCTTTGTTATTTTTCATTCTTATTAACATTTTATTGACTTAATATACAGTTTCTAGTGTAATTCTTAAAACAATTCATTCTTCTCACTCACTATGGAACTTTTCTTCCTTATTTATGTTGCATTAAGTTAAATGTTTAGCGTAATATTTTGTTATGCTACATAGGCTCTCCTGTAAAAGTGATTAGTTCAGATCATACTCTTAGTATGGATGAAATAATTACTACTAATTCTTTTGTATTTACTATATTTTCTTCGTGATTACATGTCTTCGCTTTATATACCTTCTTTTTCCACCATTGCTTCCTCTCAGATGATGTGTATCTCCTTCATTAGTTTCTTTCTTCATTAATAAGTGATCTTCAATCTTGTGTATAACATTATCATTTTATATTCTTTCTTATTTGGTGCTTCCTCACCAGTATGTTTACTCCCTAACATTCCCTAACAAATTAATTGGAACAGTTCAGAGTGGCACCTTTGGCTTCAATACCTGCTGTCCAACACTTCAATTAATTGAGTCCAGAGGCATTACTATCTCTGCTCAAAATATAAGACTGATGGCATTTTCTACATCCAGTCATAAAAATAAATAAACAGTAAAAGTAGTCATTTTTGACTAAAATAAACATCTTTAGATTCTTCACTTCATAATACGTTATATTAATTAATACTTTTATACACTTGACTCTTCTTCTCTCTTAAAGCTTATTCCATATTAGGTGGTTTAGGTATGTGGTATAATATACATTTCATCACTTCATCATGTTTACATAGTAATTAGTATTTGTATTTATTCTTTCTACCATCTGGTATCCAATGAGTTATTTTTATTGCTCATGGTATAACATGAATTAACTCTTTATCACTTTCACTATAACAGTGGTTATTGCAACAACATTATCATTAATAGTATCAGAGTTTTTTGGTTTCTGGTCTCACTATTTGGTCTTTACTGAGTTGGTCCTTCTTCATTGTTCCATTTTTATTAAATTATTTTCTTTGTGAGTTTGGTTAAGTTGTTTCGATTAAGTCATATGATATTCTGGTTTCCTTTCTCCTTTAGAATTTTGTATCTCTTTCTTACAAAATCTTTTTTTTTCATATTGATGAGTTATTGCTCATCATTCGTATGAGTAATGATACGAGCTTACTATTTTTTAACTTTAGATATATTTATTCAACTACATTCTTTCTTATTCATAGTTGTTTTTCAAATATTTTGGTGTAAGTTGTACTTATTATTGGTTTTGAATTTTGAACATATTTATTCATCAAAATTCTTTTTTCATCATTCATAATAGTCTTCGAATGATCCGTGTAAGTTGTACTTACTAATGTTTGAATTTTGGAAGTATTTTTTATTCATCAAAATTCTTTTTTATTTATTCATTCATAAATCTTCGAATGTTTTGTGTAAGTTGTACTTACTAATTTTCGGATTTTGAAAATTTATTATTCCATCAAAATTCTTTTTTCATTCATAATAATCTTCCAAATGATTTGTGTAAGTTGTACTTACTGATTTTTGAATTTTGATAATTTTTTATTCATCCAAATTCTTTTTTCTTCGTTCACAATAGTCTTTCAAATGTTTTGTGTAAGTTGTCCTTACTAATTTTTGGAATTTGGAAAATTTTTTTTCTTATTTTTCCTCTAAATATTTTTTAATGGATAACTGATTATAAGTTCCTTTTACTTTGTTTGAAATGATATCCTTTAGTACATACGTATTGTTATTATTGTTTTTAATAATCAGGTATGGGCCGGTATACAGCAGTAACAACTTTTTGGTAATGCCTTCCAAAGTACTGGGTAATTCCCTGTTTTTTAGCAGTACCTTTTCTCCGACTTCATAGCTTATTATTTTCTTAATCGCCTTTTGATATTTGTTCTTGCGCTTTTCCTGGTCTTCTGCCAATTTATTGTAGAATCTGATTCGATTGAATTTGTATTCTTGACTCATGGGGAACTCTATTATGTCTTGTATTTCTCTTGGAGGAGGTTTTTCATACATTGCCGTGTATGGCGTGGTACCTATAGCGGGGTGATATGACAAATTAAGGAATTCTTCAGTAGCTAATAAATATTCTTGCCACTTCTTTTGTTGATTATAGCAATAAGTCCGTAATATTCTTCCGACTTCTCGCAGTACCCTCTCCGCTGGATTGCTGCTGGGGTGGTAGACAGATGTCTTGTATGTCTTAATGCCCAACGTATTTAGAGTGTTTCTCCACCTCCAACCCTTAAATTGCGTTCCATGGTCTGTGATTATGGATGCCGGGCTCCCTATCTCTGGAATGTAATGGTTTTTATTATTCCTAGAGTCTTTAAAGTGGTGGCTCTGTTCACAGGGTACAGTTTTGTGAATTTTGTGAAATGATCCATCATGATAATAATATATTTGTATCGATGGCGTCCGCCACTGCGGGGAAATGGACCACATATGTCCAGAAAGACCTTTTCCAGTTTAGCTTGTGAAGTAATTGGTATCATCATACCCTCCTTTCTCTCATTGTTGGTTTTCACCAATTGACATATCAGACAGGTTTTGAGGTAGTTTCTCGTCTTTCTATTGATACTTTTTATGTGACAATTCTCTTCTATCGCCTTGATCACCTTCATGGCTCCCATGTGACCGTATCGTAGATGATAGTCCAGGATGATATCCTTTTCGATTGTAGTAGGGATCATGATCTTCTATATCTCTTCATCAAGGGATGTTTTGATGAATAAAATTCCATTATGTACACAATAAAATTTCGTTATTGTGTCATCTTGGTTGGAGAGACGAAGTTTAATGTGGTTTAACTTCGGGTCGGACTGCTGGTGTTTGCTGATGTCCTGCACTATCTTTTCTAAATCTGATCTGTCCTTAATAATATTATAGATTTTCAAGATGCTCTCATTTTCGCCTTCGAACGTTTGTTCTTCCAGATTCACTCTCGACAATACGTCGGCTACTACATTTTTACTTCCAGGAACATACTCCCACTGTATATCGTATTCCTGCAGGGCGAGTACCCATCTGGTCAATCTACCATGGCTTAACTTGCATCTTCTCAGAAATGATATTGATTTGTGATCTGTTCGAACGGTCACTGGATATCCGAGGATATACGTCCGAAACTTCCCGCAGGCAAAGACTACACTTAGCAGTTCTTTTTCCGTCACATTATAGTTCTTTTGACACTGGTTAAGGGTTCTGCTAGCAAAGCTCACTACTAGATGGTTTCCACTTTCATCTTCTTGGTACAGTGTTGACCCCAAGCTAATGTTACTAGCGTCACAGTTTAGAAAGAAGGGTCGGTTAAAATCCGGATGGTTGAGCATTACTGCTTCTAAGAACTTCTCCTTAATTGATTTGAAGGTTTCGTCTTGTTCTTGACCCCATCGCCATTTATGCTTGGACGATAACTGGTACTGAAACCGGGCTGTCAGTTCGGAATAATTATTTTGGAACTTCCTATAATTGTTACACAGGCCTAAAAATGATTGTAGTTGCCTTCTGTTTTTTGGTGTAGGGAATCGTTGTATGGCGTCTACCTTTTCTGTTGATGGTGTTATTCCTTGACTGTTTAGCTGGAAACCCAAGAATTGTACTTCTTTAGCTATAAGCTTGGACTTGTCTAGTTTAAGGGTAACATTATTTTCAGCAAGCTTCTTCAAGACATGCTCCACACGGTAACAGTGTTCTTCCCAATTGGTTGATGTTATTAGGAGATCATCAACATAGACACAGCAAAATTACCTTCATGAATGTTTGAAATGTCCCCGCACTGGTGTAATCTGTCTATTAGGTTGTTTGGTGTGTTCTGAAGAAGTGTTCTGTGTATACTTGTGTTAATTATGTTATTTAGTATGTGTTCACTTCTGTGGGTTAATTTGCTCAAAAAGTGGATATGATTTGTAGCGTGAATTATATCAAATATACTGTTATATCATTATTTTACTGTTTTCGATCACTCGTATAATGAAGTTAGGTGTTAGTTTTCACTATTGTCGTTAACGTTTTGGTAGATTTAGTTTAAAAAGTGTTTAATTCATCTAACTTTCGATTCACTTATATGCATGGCTAACCGTAGTAACATTTTCTACTCGGTTATAAGGAACGTTTTATCACACAACTATTCAGCTTGATATTCAACAAAAGACTATTTTAACTTGGTCAAAATCTGGCCCAGTTAATCTTTGAAAAAGTATTGTTAACATATTTCGATTACCCATACACATGATACAAAATTACATTATATATGGAATTTATTTATTTTATTCATCACTTTCATGAATTATGAACCTTATCAATAGGTTTAATCATCTCATTCCTTTCAAATTGATATATTATAGTCGATATCTGTGGACATTTGGTGGAAATTACCAAATTTCTTTCTTTTTTGGAAATCTAGGCTCAAACATTGATTTCCGCCTTTATACAATTTTTCTTCCATTTTAATTGTTATTAATACTATTATAATAAATTTTAACTAGTCGCATTTCTCTTCCTTTCCTTAAATACATATAAATTGAACCTTTGAACTGGTTTTTTGTGTTAATCTCTGAATTTGACATTGCTCTTTAAAATTAATTAACTTGTATATTTTGAAAATTTACAATATTTTAAGGTATATTTCCTTATTATCATTTTAACTCATAGGATCATTCCCAGTAGTGGTTAATTGATTTACCTTATCTAAATCTTGCTAGTTTACAGGATTTATAAGTGAATTATACTGGTTTATATGGTTTCTGTGAATTCACCAAATGGCCTAGAGTTTAGAATTTTACATTTCTGTCTTTCTCAAATAAATTTAATCCTACCACTCCTCTGACTTTACATAGTTATTATTACATGAAAATAAAATGGTTTATAACTAATTGTGAGGTGTAGTATTTAATATACACTACTGTTATAAAAAAAATAATTATGAACATTATTTAGCAATCTGTACAATTAAACATATTGCTGACATGGTTTGAACATATACCTTTAACTCCTTTTGAATTAACACAGCATACCTACTGAAACATTATTAATGGTATGTATGCTGTTATTTAGCAAACATAACTTATTTTTAACACATATAAATCTTATTTTCTAATAGTTCTTACAAATACATTGATTTTATGGCTGTGAACAAACAGCCTATTTAAACATTTTAAACCTATCAATACTAAATTAATGCCAGACCTTTCTGGTCTAAACCATTATTATTTATGATCCCCTTCATCAGTAAACATGACCACCCATACTCTAGTTATTATCATTTTTTACAAATGTCTTGTAAATAAAGAGTTACACTAAAATAATAAAATACTGGAAATCTTCAATTTTATTATTTTATGATTCTGTTTATTATTGGATATTAAAGTTGTTATATAGCATATTGATAAGTCATAGTATCACTAACTTTAAGTTTATTGCATTTCCAAAAAACACTTACACAAATTCACTTTCACTGGTGGTTCTGATATTTTGAGTCTCACTATCTCAGACCAGACCTTTAGTAATCATGGACTGTTAAGACTTGTTTATTTTCTTTATCACACAATAGCTTTAGTAGGTTCACTTCTTATAATACTATACAACACTTTAGGTTTCTAAATAATTACATTTTTATAGGATTTTGGTATGTTATACTTTCTTTTTAATCGTTTTTATGGGTTTGGGGTTGATGGTAGTTAATAATAATAATAGGTTTTACAACGGTGTTTCTTTCATACTATTTCTTCCTCTCCTCCTGTCTTCTTTCTTGTCTTTCTTCTTATCTTCTTTCTTGTCCTTCTTCTTATCTTCTTTCTTGTCCTTCTTCTTATCTTCTTTCTTGTCTTCATTCTTGTCCTTCTTCTAGTCTTCATTCTTCTGGTCTTCTTGTCTTCATTCTACACTCTTGGGTAAACCAAGGTACTTCGTGTTATCTCGACTGATGTTTAGTTTGGAGCATCTAATTTATTTACTGACACGGACATTGCTCTTCTCTAAAGGTTTCAGGGTATTGTTTTCTTCCTGACCACAAACTTCATTCTTCCTTCTTTGTCTTTGGGGTATTTTGGTGTTCACCACTCTTAAACTGATTCTCTTTCTTCTTGGTATGGTGTTATTTAATTTGTTTACTGCTCCTAACTTCCTGGGTAAATTCCTGATCTTATAATATGAGTTGCTTTTAATAATTTCCTTAATATTTAAACAGTGGTTTTTATATAATGTAATGAGGATTTTTATTTTATTGTGGTTCATTCCTTTGATTTCATTAAATCTCATTCAATATTATTTTAACATATGTGGTGTAATTAATTTTTATGATTTTATATGACTTAATAAGTAGTGGATTTTCTGTCGCGCTACAATATATATATATATATATATATATATATATGATATATATATATATCTTAATTTTGTAAGTAAATCTTAAATATTTCTTAAATCTATAGTATGAAATGTTCTTCAAATAATAACTACTTCTTAAATACAGTAATAATTTTACTTGCAGAAGTAGTTAATATTTGAAGAAAATTTCATTATGTGTGTGTGTGTGTAAACACGCGCGCACACATATAAACAACTAACGATTTAGTGCATGTAGTGTACAAACAATGATACATTAAACGTTACTTGCAAAAGCATATTATCAATTAACCTGACGGAATTCACTATTAAACGGCACACTTTAGAGAAAGTACGTGAGGCAAAATAGTCACTTTCAGACGCTTCGTATCGATATCGTCTTCTGACTCATTACCAAGTGAATAGAGTTCGTAATGTAATTTTTCCGCTAATACTAATGAACTGGAACTCCAATCTGGCAATAGTTATGTTTCTTCCTTTCACTTTAATGTGACTGTCGTCGCACAAGAGACGAGTCGAGTATTTTAAAAATGAGGTTCTTTACGGAAGAAGCTTATTCCGAAAGCTTTTAAGCTACAGGACTGTACAGTAGCGCGGTAATTTTTACTTTATAGGTTGGCTAATCTGCGCTGTGCCGGTGTTTGCATAACCCGGCAATTGAAGGTATTATAAATTTTGTAAACTCGAATATTAACGTCGGTGAGCCGCGATATTGGAATGGCACTGTTGAAATAGCCCGCGCCATCTCGTGTCGAATTTTGCCGTTTGTTTCATTGTAACTGCACATTCAGTTCGACGCCCGCTTTCATAGAAACTACAGGCTCCCGAACTCGGACAGACAATGATTGGATAGTTTCTTCTCAACCTGATGGCAAGCTAAATTTTCGAGACTTCCCGGTGAGTGATTATAGTATACTAGAAAATGATTGAATAATAAGAAGATAATTAAACTTGAATATATTCAGCCAAATGCGAGAGCAGAATGTACGTGAGGCGATCGGACGAGTGTGTGTGTTCTAAGAAATTTATTTGATGTTCAGTATATACAGCCAGTAATTCTTTAATTATTATACATCAGTCACTGTAATCATTTGTTAAATTATGATATAAAATTATAGCTAAAGTCAGTACGTATAGACAGAGTTGAATTGTGTGGGGTTATGTATGTGCACGCACTGGACTGCAAGAGTGTTCTTTTTTTAATTAATTATGGCAGTAAAAATAAATTGTGAGACCACCCTTAGATGAAACACTATTAATCTTTTATTTGTGTGTAACTGTTAGTGCCTTTAATGTGGTCATTTTCTGACAAATTACGATAATTGTGTTGCCACGTGGGGAGGCCAACCTGTTTGATTATGTCGGCACTGGTTAGATCTAGTGCAAGTGACTTTTTACTATACACCTTTTAATATTATTTTTTCTATTTAGTGAGTTAACTATCACCTTGTATACTTAATTACTCCTCAGGCAATTTTCAAAAAAAAAAACCGAAACTTTATGCATTTATCTGGTGTTTGTCAGGAGGCTCGTTCTGAGGTTATTACCTTGAACTAGGGTGCATATTTTAGTGAACAGTATTTCTAATCCTTTGTGAATTCTCAGGGTTCTCGTTCCCAGTCGGAGATTTGGCCTCGGCTGGTGTACCGACACCTTCACCAGCCATGAACCATCCAACACTCATCTGTTCTGAGGAGGGAGCTTAACGACCAGCTGTAGGATGCATACTACTCATGCCATTAAGGTGATATAAACTCATTATTTTTCGTTGGCCTGGCCCGCAGCTCATCTGTGTTACAAATCGTTTTCATTTTTAAACCATGTGCTTACGCCGCTAGATAGTCCGATCAGGGGTGTGTCAACTGGACATTCATTATGAACATTATTTGAACTATTATACTATTATAATATTACTCCATAACACTAACGTACTATGATTGTAATTGTGTGCTGCACTGGGGGAGCGTGCCAGAGTTTTTTTGCTCCTTTATATATTTTTCTTTTATGTACAAAGGCCTTAGAGTCATTGTACTTTCACTCTAAATTTAAGTCATGTGTTTATTAGTTCTGTTCCGGCTGGTTCAGGACGGGGTTCATATTTTATTCTTATTTTGGTTTAACATTCAAAGGCTGTGGGGGGTTCCGTTTTTCATGCTGTTTTCGGGTGTAAAATGGACATAGTTTTTTTTCAAGTTAGGCACACGTTGATACAGTTTTAGGCAGGTCTGATACCTGTCTCATATAGTCAGGCACATGCTGGCGCGCTTCCACATCTGCTAGGATACAACATGCTGTTATTGTAAAATTAATTATACACAGATGTCTGACCTTAAGAAAAAAGAAATTTTATATTTTGTGGGCATAAACTAATAATTTTGACATTGTAAAAGCATACTGATGCTACTGATTATTGTAACTTAGGTTCTGACTTGCTTGCTGGACCTGTCTGTTGAATTAAATCATTTTCATTAAAGAACAAACGCCTGATACATGGATACATCTGTATTTGTAACACAAGAATTAACATTTGGAAAATTATGCCGATTGTTTAAACTTAGGTGATAAGCGTTTTTACCACTTGTATACAGTTCAACAAACTTAAAGATTTTCATATGCTTATAATGGGCAATTTATTAGATGTTATCAATTCATATGGGCTGCCCGGCCACTGTCTTCTTGCATTTATTAGTCATTATCATCCTTTCGGTTTTTTTTAAATATTTTGGGTTTCATTTCAATGGAGTAAATGGATTGTGGTCTTAAAGGATTAATTCCAATTGTGGCTGGAAGCTAAATATTTATGATTGCTGTTTTCGGGGCTTTATAGAAATAATGCCTGTCTGCCAGGTCGAACATGAGATACTGTGATACTATTATGGGTCTATGTGTCTTTATGTTTCAATATGTGATGTTAATGTTAAGTGTTATTTAGGGAGGGGGGAATTTATATAATTTATGGGATGTTGCCTGATATATGTTGTCTATTTATACAATTTAAGGAACATGTGCACACTACTTATTTATTATTTATAGTGTTATTTATTGCTGATTGTGATACTTGTGCATGTAATGAATTATGGGGGCAACAATAAAAAATTGTTATTGTTGATTAACAACAGAGTTTAATTGCAAGCCCCGTCATACAGGACCCAGCGCATTTTTGGCTTCTCTAGGCTCTTGCCTAGTTTTAAAATAACTAGTAGCCTCTCTTTCAAAAAAAAATAAATAAATACAAAATTTTTTTTTATAAAGCATAAAAAGGAAAGAGGGGTTACAGCGCTTTAATTTTTACTGTGATCTGATCATTCATGTCGGTGCTCCGCACAGTTCATCTCAGACGCTCGTCTGCAGCGTTCGGCTCGCTCTCGCAGCCTTACCGTCACATTTCAAATACTTGCACTCAAGTATCCGAGTGTCGCGTATTCGCGCCTATCGTATTCATTACGACCATTAATGTAGGCCTTAGGCCAACACTTCACATATGGCCCATTAGGCCCTTTCATTAAATCTATTTAAATAATACGAATTCTATTCAAGATATGCTTATTAGCCAATCTATCACTCAAAATGGTACCTAACAATTTCTAGTGTAATTGTGAACATCAAATAAATGAATTAATTACAGTCCACTCGCTTCATCATTTCTGCATCCTGACGAATCAACTTTAAGTATAGAACACTTCACACTCAAAATTCTTCTACAAAACATTTTCCGGTCCACGCGGACCGAACACTTAACACTTTTTGGTCCCACGGGCCGCATCATTAACATTTTTTGGTCGCTCAGGACCTAGATTTCCGGATGTATTACTCACAATTATTATTTTTCTGCCCCTATTTCTGGCCATCACGGGCGAATCAGCATATCCGCTGATACGACCGTGGCGTTTCGATCAGCATTTCGCTCGTCGCCTTTGAGACTCCTAACAACATCATCGCAAGAGCCTGCTAGCTTCAGTACGTCAAACAAGGCTGTCATCTCTCCGAGCTGTGTTTGCCATCTTCTCCACGGCGTCGACGCTTCAGGACATCGCCTACAAGGTATCACCTCAATAACATCATATCAAGGTGCGTACAATGGCTGAAGAAGGCCTCAAAGTGTTAGTCAGAAAAAGAGGCGGCTTAAAGTCCGCAATAGTGTGCATACAATCAGCTGTCAGTAACGTTGATACAAATTCCAATACAAAACACTTTTTAACCGTAAGACTTAAAAGTTTGAAAAGCTTGGCATCGAAGTACGACGAGGTACAATCTGAAATCGAACTTATTTGTAAAGACATAAACGCTGCTCAAGAAGACCGAGTTGAGGTCGAAGAAATGCTATATTCGACGGAAGCAAATATTTTGCAATTGATTGATACATTTAATGTTCAGACTGTACCTCCCGTATTATCGACCCACATGCAATTAAAATCAATAAGTTTGCCCTGCTTCACAGGCAATATCTTGGAATGGCAGCATTTTCATTCAATTTTTACGGACTTGGTGCATACAAGATCCGATCTAACGCCAGTGCAGAAGTTACATTATTTACATTCTTCTTTAAAAAATGAACCGTTAGATTTAATTCATTCACTACCTATTTGTAAGGAAAATTACTCAATAGCGTTGAGTTTGCTGTCCGCAAGGTATGACAAAAAGTTCATACTAGCAAAATACTATGTTTAAAATTTACTTCAAGTCAAGTCGACAATTAAAGACTCTGTCCAAAGTTTGGCAGAATTCACAAACACGATAACGTCTTCCGTTAATTCACTGGCGGCAATGCAACTGTCAGTGAATTCATTTGAATTTATTACTATACAATTATTATCAACTAAACTCGACCCTACTACTTTTAAAATATGGAAGGAGTCTATAGACCCTGATAATCTTCCTAACTTTCAAGATTTCACTCATTTTTTAAACGCACGTAGACAGCTGTTAGAAAATACACTGCCTATCGATGCCGGACAGCAACTCAACAAGCCGAGTCTAAGACTCAACAATAAATCTGATAAATATAAATCAAGAAACGCTGCTGGTAGTACTACATTTAAGAGTTATCACTCAGCGTCAAGCAATTATTCATGTTTGTGTTGTAAATCTAATCATCCGCTTTACGCATGTGATAAATTTCGTGCATTAAGCACCGCTGAGCGAGGACACTTTGTATCAAATCACAAATGTTGTACCAATTGTCTTAGATCAGATCATTTTTTATCTAATTGTAAGAACAAGCAGGCATGTAAGATCTGTTCAAAACGACACCACACATTGTTGCACACGAAGAATGTGCCTAACTCAATCTCTGCCAGTAGTAGTAACTATTGCTCACTTAAATTACAATCCACGAACAATATTCTTTTATCAACAGCAATTGTACTTGTCATTGACCAGGATGGCAACAGACAAAAGGCAAGAGTTCTTTTAGACGCCGGTTCACAAATAAATTTTTGCACCAAATCATTTGCAAGGAAATTACGACTTAATTTGACTAAATCCAACATACCAATTACGGGTATAAATAATACAGCGTGTCATTCCACTAATCTTGCGTCTATACGCATGATTTCTCGTTATCAGAGATTTAGCTTCGAGGCAAAATGTGCTATCTTATCTGCATTAACCCACAATCTGCCGGCACAATCGTTTGACATAAATCAATTCAACATTCCGGACAACATTTTTCTGGCTGACCCAAATTTCAATATATCATCCGAAATCGACATACTCTTAGGGGCGCAATTTTACCTGGATTTAATTTTAGCCAACAAATACGTTCGCGGCCCTCATTTTCCCATCATTCAGGAAACAAAGTTAGGCTACATTTTGGCTGGCAATCTGCCCAACCACTGCCGCTACAAGGGTCCTGCTGTTTCGTTCCTAGCTAGGAACAACGACAGTCAAATTTTACAGTCTCTCGAAAAATTTTGGGAAGCAGAAACTATCCCTGACAACACACCTGATAACGAGTCAGCTTGTGAGGAACATTTTGTGCGTTCTACTCATCGCAACCATGAGGGTACGTTCGTGGTTTCACTGCCATTTAAGTCCGATCATCTACAGTTGGGGGAATCTCACACCAATGCTGAAGCAAGATTTTTGAATTTAGAGCGTCGATACAGGCGTGATGCTAAGCTCGCGCGCGATTACGCAGAATTTATTAATTAATATAAGGATCTTGGCCACATGACGCTTATCGATAATTGCGCTATCAATTCAGGAGTGTCAAATACTTACTATCTGCCTCACCATGCCATATTTAAACAGTCTAGCTTGACCACAAAACTGCGCGTCGTTTTTGATGGTTCATCCAAAACTGTCAATGGCCTTTTTCTCAATGACATATTGTTGGTAGGCCCGAATGTTCAACAAGACCTTTTTTCTATTCTTTTACGTTTCCGCATGCATAAATATGTTTTCATCGGCGACATAGAGAAGATGTATCGACAAATTCGCGTAGCTGAAAGGGATTGTCACTATCAACGTATTTTGTGGCGTGACTCTCCTCTCGAACAATTTAAACATTTTGCATTGCGAACGGTAACCTACGGCACGGCTAGTGCTTCGTTTTTGGCCACTCGCTGTCTTATTCAAATTGGTAGCGACCATCAAGCTTCCTTTCCTGATGCGGCGTTAGCTATAGCGAACGATTGAATGATTTCTGTGTCGACGATCTGCTTACCGGTGCTGACACCATCTCTGATCTGACCAAGTTGAAATCTGAGTTAGGTGCCTTATTGAGTCAATACGGTCTCACGTTGCATAAATGGGCATCTAATGAACCCAGAGTGGTCGCAAGTCATGACAATTTATCGCTCCCCTTAAACAAACAGGACAATGTGCGTACCCTGGGCATTCTCTGGAATAACACTACCGATTCATTTCTGTTTGACATTAAATCATTCCCCGTTGAATCAAGCATCTCCAAGAGGAGAATTCTTTCGATTATTGCAGGCATATACGATCCTCTTGGACTGATAGGTCCCGTAGTTTTCTTGTACAAACAGTTTATGCAGCAACTCTGGCTTTGCAAGCTTGGTTGGGATGAAACGATCTCCGGCCAATCACGTTTAGATTGGCATTCATTGTGCGACAAATTGTGTCTGATTAGCAAAATTGTGGTCCCACGTTCTATTCGTTGCAAGTTTGAGGCAAGTACAGTTGAATTACATGGTCTTTCGGATGCCTCTGAAAAGGGGTTTGGGTGCTGTATTTATATCAGAGTCATTTATCAAGATTCATCGGCCTCTTGTCATCTCCTGTGTTCTAAATCTCGCGTGGCTCCCTTACGACAGGTGTCATTACCTCGCATCGAACTCTGCGCTTGCTTGTTGTTATCGCGACTCGTATTTAAGGTCGTTCCTGCGCTTTATTCGTTTATTAATAGTGTTCATTTATGTTCTGACTCTATGGTGTCTCTTTACTGGATTGATGCCCAGTCAACGAGGTGGAAAACATACGTCGCTAATCGTGTTGCTGAAATTCAGCGTCTTACGCAAGCCTATACTTGGCATCACATCAATTCTAGACACAATCCTGCTGATATTATCTCCAGGGGGTGTCTCCCTGACGTTTTGCGCGATTGTTCGCTTTGGTGGCACGGTCCCACCTGTTTGTCTCAATCTTCCGAGTCCAATCCTTTTCCACCCTTTTTACCTTCTAATCCGTCGTCTTCTGAAGTCACTGCGGAAGAGAAACAAACCCATAATCTTTCTCTAATGTCTACCCTGGCTATCGACCTTTCTAAGGACTTTTCCTCGTTGCATCGTATGACGCGCGTATACGCGTACTGTTTTCGGTTCATCAAAAATATTAGACTCTCCAGTGCTGACAAATTTATGGGCGATCTTACCCCTGTCGAAATTCATCATGCTCTTAATTTCTTCATAAAATAATCTCAGTCGATCCACTTTGCAGCCGAAATCAATTGTCTTCGTAATGGATCTTCTGTCTCTATTAGGAGCAAGTTGGCTTCTCTCGACCCGTTTCTTGATGACTCTGGAGTGATACGCGTAGGCGGGCGATTACAGCAGTCGCAATTACCTTACGACACTAAACATCCTATTGTCTTACATACTTCGGCTCATATTACTCGTCTCATCATTGAACGCGAACACATTCGTCTACTTCACGCTGGTGCTCAACTCGTGCATCACTCACTTCGTCAACGTTGGTGGATTGTTAATGCCAGGTTAGTCATTCGCTCCATCATTCGTAAATGTGTCAAGTGTATCAGATTTAGTGCCAAACAGCAGGTTCAGAGGCTTGGTATTTTACCATCTCCTAGAGTCACTCCATCACGGCCGTTTCTATTCTGCGCGGTTGATTATGGTGGTCCCTTCATGATTCGTCATGGCGGGCAGAAATCCAGAACTCTCTGTAAGGCATACGTGTCTTTGTTCATTTGCTTAGCAACCAGGGCCATTCACGTGGAATTGGTTTCCGACCTTACAGCCAGTGCGTTCATAGCTGCCTTACGTCGTTTTATGTCCCGCAGGGGCATACCCAGTCATTAATACTCTGATAATGGCACAAACTTTAGGAAGGCCCGCAATGTTTTACATGATCTCTACAACCTTTGGCATAATAAGGATGCCATCTCATCACTCAAATCATTCACGTCCTCTCAGGGGATCTCATGGTCATTTATTCCGCCCTCGTCACCTCATTTTGGTGGACTTTGGGAGAGCGGCATAAAGAGTTTGAAGTTTCATCTGCGCCGCGTGGTAGGCAAGTCTATACTCACCTTCGAGGAGTTTACGACACTTTTGTCTCAGATAGAGGCATGTCTGAACTCTCGACCTTTATTTGCCATCTCTTCGGATGTAAATGATCCGGTGCCACTTACACCTGGCCATTTTTTGATTTGCCCACCATTAACGGCGATACCGGACCCAGACTTATCTCATATTCCTATCTCTCTTCTTGGACGTTGGCAACTTCTCCAGAAGTTTGTCCAAGTCATTTGGAAGGCGTGGTCTCGCGACTATTTACACCAGTTACAACAGCGTCACAAATAGAAATTCGCTAAGGATAATGTTTCCATTGGGGACCTAGTTTTACTTATTGAGGATAACCTACCTCCATTAGCCTGGAAATTTGGTGTAATTACCGCCCCATTTCCCGGCCCAGATAACCTAATTAGAGTCGTAGACATTCGCACGCCTACTGGTGTTTTGCGCAGACCAATCCATAAATTATGTTTGGTCCCTACAAGGGACGAACAATAAAGGAAAGGGGTTTTATTTTCCTTTGTATATATTTCTAAATACACATAAATCAAATGTTCAAGAAGACCTGTTAGTTATAAGCACTTTTGTTTAGCATAAGCTTTAATTTGTATATTTTTTGATTCAGCAACTGTTTGTTTTACTCAAGCAAGTGTTAGTTTAGTTAATATGCAAGGCTTAATTATTATTTTGTATTTTCGTATATGCAACATTTGATTTATGCCTCATGTCTTACTTACTATTATGTAAAAATTTTGTTATTTTCTGAATTTATTTTTCACGATTGTTCAATATATGTATACATATTTGTAATTAACTAAATTGGTGTTTATTATATTCATCGTATAACTTGTATTTATGTAAAACAAATTGTTTTTGCGTCTACTGTATGTAACCATGCCACGCCTAGATTTATTTTACATTGTATTTTTATATTGTATTTGTATTTTGTGATTATGCATTGCACATTATTATTTCTGCTTAAATTATAACATACATGTCATCACATATGTGCTTGCAATCAGTCAGCTATCTATAGCTTGTTCTCACACGACAACATATTGTAAGTTCCTGAAACTTCAGGTAAGCATAACTCGTTCAATATATGACGCCATGCTAGATTTACGTTTAAACATGTATAATTTGTGACAATTTTGTTCATGTAAGCAATACTCTGTACAGGTCTACTGGCCTCAACTATTTCACGGTAACCATCTATGACTTGCATAGGGTTACAATCTATCGGGCCATCATGTGATGAGCTTCCGATCATACATTATTAAACATTGTCTAATTATGTATTTTTCATGTTTCATAACGTTCAATGTTGTACACATACAACATATGTCGGCAATACATTGCCAACACATACATTTTTATTCATGCATGAAATTAGTTGGCTCGCCAACCTTGGCCCACCAAACGCTTATCTTTAAAGCTTATCTTATTCATGCTTATCGCTAAACCATTAACGTACAGCTGTTATCTAATACTACAACTCAAGGTTCAACGCAGCCTTGAAATTAACTTTCATTATTAAGAACACTGTATGTTATATACTAAGTTACCAAAATGTATAATAATTTACTAAAATGTAGTAAAAAATCTACTGATTTTTGACGGGCAGCTTATGTACAGTAGCGCGGTAATTTTTACTTTATAGGTTGGCTAATCTGCGCTTTAGTTTTTACTGTGATCTGATCATTCATGTCGGTGCTCCGCACAGTTCGTCTCAGACGCTCGTCTGCAGCGTTCGGCTCGCTCTCGCAGCCTTACTGTCACATTTCAAATACTTGCACTCAAGTATTCGAGTGTCGCGTATTCGCGCCTATCGTATTCATTACGACCATTAATGTAGGCCTTAGGCCAACACCGCACATATGGCCCATTAGGCCCTTTCATTAAAGCTATTTAAATAATACGAATTCTATTCAAGATATGCTTATTAGCCAATCTATCACTCAAAATGGTACCTAACAATTTCTAGTGTAATTGTGAACATCAAATAAATGAATTAATTACAGTCCACTCGCTTCATCATTTCTGCATCCTGGCGAATCAACTTTAAGTATAGAACACTTCACACTCAACATTCTTCTACAAAACATTTTCCGGTCCACGCGGACCGAACACTTAACATTTTTTGGTCCCACGGGCCGCATCATTATCCAGGGACATTAATTAAACATTCCAATGCCCGAAAAGATTTGCTGTAATTCCGTTACAAACAAATCGTTGTGTCTTGCCTAGAAGAAGGTGTCGCCGTCTTTGATACTAGACGTTGTGAATGAAAGTGAAGAAAACGGAGCACAAGAGATAGTGTACACCTTTACAGATCGTCCTCCTACAAATCCTTTGTATGAAATTTGCCATAATGATATTTGAAGAGTGGAACAACTTAGATGCCGTAGTGTCTTTAACTAACTTTATATCAACAAAAACTACTTTGAATGGAAATTTTACAAAAATTAAAATTAAAATTTAACGTTACTTAAGTGTCTAATTATACTTTGGGCCTACTTCCGTTAGCAATAGTGCTATTAGAGCACCGTGAATTAAGTTTTATTATCTCGTAGGTCGCGTGTGTGCCGGAGATCAAACCTTTTACTCCTAACTTACCAGTAAAAATCTTTTTACTTTTACTGATAAACGTTATTGTTTATTAAACACTGAAATACTCTTCAAACTAATGGATTTTTAATGATTAGTTTTCTCCCCTTACATAAAAGTACCGTATATATATCCTCTGCGGTGACATTCGTAAACAGTTTCTATGTTATAAACAAACAACAAGTATACGCGCGCGCGCGCACGGACACACACCCACAGTTTTCTTACAAAATGGAGTGTAGTACGAAGTGAATCTAAATTTTTCAAAATATATTGAGTTTTAATTCCAGTTTCTTTTCGATGTTTAATTCTTTTGTGAAAACACGAAATTACTGCATAAGTGTTATTGTTGATAATGATGACGATAATAATAATAATAATAATTACTATTATTATTAACGATTATAATATAAATATATTATTATTATTATTACTATTATTATTACTAACGTCAGTAGTATTAATAATAATAATAATAATAATAATAATAATAGTTGTTGTTGCTGTTACAATTTAGTCTTTAATAAGTTAAAGAGTCAATATTACTACGGTGGGGGGGGTGAAACGTTCAAGGTCTCTGGAATGAAATACCAGGGGCTCAATTTAAATTATTATTTGTAACGTAAATTGCGTAGTATTTAGAGAAACATAGTATTCATTGGTTTCATAATATTGGTAATCGATATTGAATGAAACAATTAATGCAATCAAGCCTACTCCTTATCGAAAAAACAAAGGCTTTGAGAGCTAAACCACTATGTTAGAAATCGAAGATAAAAATAGGAGAAAGCAGATAAGCTGAAGGTGCGGAATGATAAGAAACGAAGTTTCTTTTCTTTTTTTTTCTTGGTTCATGAGAAATTTTCCAGACACGATTGTAAAAGGAATAAGTACGCGTATTAAATTAATTTTTTACAGTGAGCGTTGAACGTGAGTTGACAGTGAACGTGATGTATGATTCAGTGTGATCGAGTGTGATAACAGACATTAGAGCACGATTGAATCACACGTGCCGCTTTTATTTTATTAGACGCGAATTTCAGTTAGGCTTCAACTGACAATAGGCTTTTATCATCGCCAATAAAGCAAATATCACACTACTAATACCGATTACTCTTCGTTTAAGCCGTTGTCGATTTCAATATGATGATAATAAATTGCCTGAAGTACTGTGAGGCCTGACAAAGATGGAGTATTTCACTGAATATGAATGACTTCATACGTAATGTCATTTACTCTTATTTGCGCTTTTTGCAAAAACTATAATGTATGTTAGTGTCTCTTAACGTGCTCTAGTACCACATATTTTTAAACACAAATCTTGAATTTACTGTTATATGCCTTTGTTTCCAGAAATGTTAGTCATTCGAAACGTGTTAATCAGATATGATGAGCTATAACTGAAAAACAGTTATTTTCATAAGTATTTTGAATGTGTAATGTTTGTTACACAAACATGCAAATTAGGATGTATGTAATCTATGATTCATTTGTTTTTCAAATTAAGGTAAACAGTAGGCATGCTAAATTTTCCATAAGACTTTTACAAATTACATTTTTGATTTCACACTATACTATGAAATAATTATTTGCACACAGTACAGACGTTTTAAAAATGTTCTCGTAATAAGGCTGTTTTTCTTTACACGGCACATTTTATAATACCTCTGGTTTAATCTGTTATAATAAAAACAAGAAAAATGTTTCAGTAAATATTCGCGGTGCAATAACTACGCAAATCGTAGCGAATAAAACTTGTGTTATTGCAGGTGAAGTAGGCTTGCAGAAAGTAATGCGTTGTCTGCTCCAATAACAATTTTGCCTACGGCGCTTAAATTTATCTCAATGAAATAAACGACTTTGTGACCATTGTACCGTACACTTATGTCAGGATGACGTTTGTGCACTTAATAAAGGAGAGAAGGAGGAGGATGACAATCTGATTTCTATGAAACAATTTAAGTCATTCCTTTCCAATATGTAGAAAACTAATTTATATAAAAATTCAATAAATACGCTTGCATTTATTATTATTTGTTTATTATTAAATTCGTTTATAATTAATGTTGACACAATAAAAAACCTACATAAGCTTAATGTGTAACCTCAAAACAAAATAGTTTCTCGTCAGAGCTGTAGATGGTAACAATATTTTCCAATATATGCGTTTTCGGATCACAGACCAATAAACCGATTGCGGTTAAATGTGGTTTAAAAGAAATAGAAATAATGATTCTTTTCACTACGGTAAAATTGTTCCTTGCCGCCTAAAAATAGTATAATTTATTTAAGAGTGACGAATAAGAAAGTATAATAAAACTGTATTGTCACATGTAACATACTTCTGCATACTCTGTGAGTACGACACAGCTTTGGATTTAACGAACAGATTAGGGAACACACACTATTTGGGTGCTCGCCCCAAATAGGGGCTGGAAGAGAGCCACCAGTTTTATTAATTACTTCATAAAAAATGCAAACATATTTCACAAACACGATAATGTAACTCGAGATATTCACAGTTCACAATAATAAGGATTTAACTGTTAAGTTTTAATATCGGGGAATACGAACAATAATTTGGCAACTTTATGTCCCACGTGTTTCTCTATGTTTAGATTACCTGATAGACCTACAATGAATATTAATTTATTCTATTGTATAGGACACTAGGCATAGAGGTACTGCAGGAACTAACCTTGTTCTTGCAAAATTTTGCTTGGGGGAGCTGAAATGCAGCGTTCTTCTTTTTGTAAAAATAAGATTTCTCCTTTACCCAAAGGACAGCCTCTGTTTTAGTGTGCCACATGGTTTCAGACGTCCTCACCTCTCAGAATGGCTACGACGATGTTATCAGGAGCTATATATAATTCCTATATCCGCAACCAGAGAAGCTCTTCTTTTTCCCCACCTATCACAATTGAAGAAGATGAGCTCCGCGATATCCTCTATACCCGGATATTGCTGACAGTCTCCAGACAAGGTTTATGCATTTTATGGAGGTAGGCTCGGTAGTATCCATGACCGTTCAGAAGTTGCGTCAAGTATAAATCGACCTCCCCATGCTTTCTCTCAATTCACGGCCTCACGTGCTTGATCAGCATCGCGGTCCATCGCCCCTCTCGTCTCCTCGTCCCAACCTCTTTGGTACTCTTCAACGATGCGGAGCCTCTCTTCGTGTTTTGGGATCTCCTTTCCTCCGTGTCAACCTTATCTTTCCTAAGGTGCACAGCTCTCCGCTCCATGGCAAGACGTTTGATAGGGACCTATCAAACCCCAACTATCACCATAACAGCTGGTTCAGACACGGTGAGGTAAGCTGAGGCTACCCTCAGCGCTCCCCTTCTCTTCACCTGGGCCAGTCGCTTTCGGTACACCTTCTTGTTCAGGGTAGGTGCCCACACATCTGCGCCGTACAAGGAGACTGACTTTATCGCCGTCATTAGCAGGGGTCGCTTAATGGGTTTGGGTCCATCGTTGGTCATCATCATTCTGCTGAGCGCTGTAGGCCTGGCAGTCTTTGCAGCCTTTTCGGCAGTATGCCGTATCTGATGGAAGAATCTCATCTTTGTATCGTTTAACACCCAAAGGTCTTTGGCAATAGGCTTAGTCTCGACGATCACGTCACCGACTCGGAGAGGCAAAATAGTTGGAATCCCCTTCTTGGTCAGGATTACGACCTTACTTTTGTTTAAATCCAACGACAGTCCGTATGCCGCCATCTAACTACTGACATTCCTCATAACTCTATTTAGTTTGAACTGTGATAGTTCAACTGACGGAACCACAACGAGTGCTGTCACGTCGTCTCTGTATTCGACCAGACCTTGGGCATCTTTGTTCGCAGCAGGCTGTCGTAGGCCACGTTTCAGAGGTCCGGCAACAGAACCGATCCCTGGGCTGTCCCAGACTGGCCGCCATTCTCCGTTGCCCTTTCATGTTGTGTACAGTGGGGCACGATCGTTGTCCAGCATTCGCAAAACAATGATTGAACCTAGCACTCAGTTACTCGGAATGATCGAGCGAGTGCTTCCAATATGTCACACCACCTCACGGAGTTAAAAGTATCAAACATCACATGTAGTACCACCCGACGAGAGAAATGATTTTGGTCTTCTGCTCTTCTAACCGCTTCGGACACCTTGAGATCGCGTTGATCGTTGACACCCCACCTCTAAATCCATACTACTTTAGTGAAGATCGCCGACGGCATCTATTGCTGTCATCAGCCTCGTCCGAATGAGCTTTTCAAGCATCTTTCCTGCTGTATCTAATACGCACAGGGAGCGATAAGAGGGGTGAAGTTCTGGTTCGCCTTTTCCTTTGCTGATAAGGACGAGACGTGTAACATTTCAGGAGGAAGGAAAAACCCCCGAAGTTAGGAATACGTTATACATGTTAACTAGCAGCAGGATCGGACTGTTTGGAAGACTGCCCTCAGCACATCATTTGCAATCCCGGCTGGACCAGACGCTTTTACATTCTTTAGCAGGGATACAGCCATTTAAACTTCTTCTTCAGAGAACAAACTGAACTCGCCGACAAACCCCAGATAAAAACCCGCCTCGCTCCGGATGAATAAGAAATAGTGCCGACACAATTAACTCCATTGTGACCAAATCCATCAGAATAGATGACTACAGAGCACCCAGTTTCTGGATCACCTCATGTATCCCAGCCCCCAATTATCCTTGGTAATGGTTTCCTCCCCCCGGCTGTCTCAGACAGCGAGTTTTACTTTGCTTATAGCCCGTCGGAATGCCTTCCTCGCGTATTAGTATTATGAGTATTTTAGATTTTCTTCGGCTCGGCTCCTGCAACGTTGCGCTTCCCGGCGTAGCTTGAAGCACCTCCTGCGCAAAATACCGATCTCCTGCGTCCAGCAGTAGGCAGGACGCCTCACGTGACGAGGCTTCTTATGCGGCATGGAGGCTTCGGAGGTTGCTGTGATAGTGCAGGTATGCAGCAGAGTCTCGTTGGAGCCAACAAGTATCTCACCTGTAGCCCTTCCACCTGCAAACCACGGTGTCAATGGATGGATGGCTCCGCGTTAGTGAGTCGCGAACAACATGACACCAGGACTCATTAAGTTAACTGTTGTAGTTAATCCTAGCGGCAGTAATCGGGGGCACCGATGCAGTCACCTGTTGCTTCCCCAGTACTTGTGGGAGCTAATTCCATAATCAAATTCTAAGGTTAAGGGCTCCATAAAAACCCTCATCTTGGCACTTTACCTCGTCGTAGGGTGAAGAGAATGGGTCATTACTCTATAGTAAATGCGGAGAGATTTTTGGCGTTGTCAGCCAGTGGGGCTACGATACTATATAGTTTTACAAAGAAAGGAAGGTTATGTCACGAAAGTGATATCCTTTTACCAATCAACAGAGTACGAAGTTATTAAAGTTGATGAAAAAAGGCAGATCGATGAATGGATAAGCCCTCGTACTACTCTAACACCACAAAAGGGGTGGTATGTTCTTGCTCAACTGTAAAGTGGATGAAATTACAACGGATCTAGGAGAAGAACAAAGCGTTATAGAATATCGAAGGCTAAGATTGCGAAGGGAGGCCAGACGCTTCCATCTGCGTCTCGTGTCTTAAACTGCAATAAAACAACGCTTGAGGAAATGACAGCAGACGTTCACAGGCAGATAGTGACAGCTTTTATCCTCCACAAATGGAGTGATATGTGTTTAGTATTTAATCACGGACAAGAAGTTACAATGTTTATAATTCTTATTGAGCATAACACAGCATCAGAGGAGAATACAAAGAATCTTAACGTAAAATATAAAATGTGTTTAGAACGTGCGTAGGTACGTTACGAAATTGCCTCCACCATATGTGTACACAGAAATCTAGTAACGAGCTACCACAATGCAAACACTATGCATATAAGCACGCACAACAGATAATAGACATATAACTTCTGAGGAAGAACCAGATGTTAAAAAATAGGGCAAAATAAAGATGGAAGTACGAAGTCACATTCAGTAAATAAAGAATTGTGTGTGTGTGTGTGTGTGTGTGTGTGTGTGTGACGTTTCCCGATTTCCTACCCTTTGGATATGTGATTCCATAATAGGTTTTCTATAGCTTCATCCTCATCACTTCCTTGTCTTCATCTTTTCTCTAAGGAAAGTTCCTATCTGATCTTCGTATGACTTTTGTTACCAGTTTAAGGTTTCCTTTTATCCAAAGACGCAACGAAGAATGGTAATTCAATTTTTGTTAATATATTCCTCGCCAGTGATTATTTGGTTACATAAGATGGAAGATTATGTGTTTGTTTTGTACCCCTGCAAACAAAATGCTCCAAGTATTTTGTTTAATACCTGTAATTAAATTTATTTTGACGATGCAAGTAAAATTAGGTATAAATTTCATAAAAATAGAAACGGTGAACGCTAGAGGATGATAAATTCTATAAATTTCAAAACAAAATTTAATTCATTTTTTAACTCAGTCTTTTTTAAGCCATTCTATATTGTTAGTGGGTATCGGGTATTCTGTAAAGTTATTCTTTTATATGCAGCAGGTAGGAACTTTCTAGAACTTCCTAGGGACACTCGCATAGTGAGAATAAATCACTCCCTGCCTACCTCAGATTTTCTGACCAAGTGCTACTTCCTGGTCCGGGTTTCTTGTCTGGGGTTGCGGGTGAAGTCCACAACTGCAGGGCGGCGGGGATGAACGTCAATCCGGCAAAACTGGCGGAGGTTGTAAACGAGGTTTTATGGGCAAATATAAAAGCAACGGGGTAGGTGAGCCCCTAGTTTCAGTGAAAACAACCCACCTAAAGGAAAACACCCTGAAATAAAAATTCCTCCGTTTTGGCGTTTGAGGAATGGCCAGCAAACATCTCCTGCAAAAAGAGACCTGTAAAAATCCTGCAAGCGTAAAGGAACTTTAAACCGCCAAAAATCCTAGCAAGAAGTGTCACTCGGATTTTACGGTTTAATAGTGGAAAGCATTGTAACATATGGAGCTGACATGTGGGAGACTACAGGCCTTTCATCTTTAGTCACAGCTATGGAGGAAAACTGTAACAACTCTAACATGATTGAGAGGTTAAGAAAATGGTTTTTCTGGATTTTGGGCTAGGTTGCTGAATACTGTAGTACATTTAAGCCAATTATTTTGAGTAATTCTTGCATAAAGCTACTCGACCATTCAGGGAACATCCAGAAAGTAAAAAGGAGGAGACAGACATTTCTGAGCTAATAGACTTGATGAAGAGGATCCCAGGATGTGAAGAAGCTACACGATGGTGACGAGATGCCTCAAGGGGAAGCTGATGCACCTCTCGGAGATGGTAAAGTCGTTGCAGTTGTAAAAGGGAAAAAAGGAAAATGAAACACGACTCCAAAGAAGATGTAGAGTAGAGTGAAAAATGTGAGAAGATGATGGTTTGAAAGCAGTCAAGGGAGCGCTGTGTTACTTCGAACAGCAAGGGGCACCTGCAGTGGACATTCTGTTTCATCGTTGAGACTTTGTGATAAAGCAGCAAAACGACAAAATAAAAGTGACCAACAGTTAAACGTCAGCCGTTTTTTCACAGAATTAAAAGTAAGTTCACTACATTTGCTTATTTTTCTATAGTTTGTAATACAGTATGTGACTAAACTTAATGTTTAGCGATATTAATGCGTTACTAATAAACGCATTTGTACCATTAAACGAAGAATTGTTAATTATTTACTTTTTTCTGTACAACTTGACATTTCGGGAACCCGACACCCTCTAGATCCACATTATGTCGCGTTTTTGATATACTTTAATGTATGTATTTCCAGAATTTCCTTGTAATAAAGTGACTACACATCACTGATACTGACGCAAAACTGTCAGTCTGTAAGATACGGCAAATAGATGAGAATCATGTAAGTACTTCAATTTACGAATATATATACCCCCACATACACATACATACACGCGCCCACGGTGGCAACAACGCACGCACATGTCAATACAGTACGGTGCATGTACGCACAATTCAAAATATGGTGTAGTGTGTGTGTGTGTGTGTGTGTGTGTGTGTGTGTGTGTGTGTGTGTGTGTGTGTGTGTGTGGCGCGGGTGCAATTGTTAATTATAAGAAATTCGAGTATTTTCCCCTGCTTTAAACTTTATTGCGTTTTTCAAAAGAACGAGGTTAACAATTTAATTTCCTTGGCTTTGTTTATGTTTAACTCGTGTTTTACGTGAGCATGAAAACAACGTCTGTAACTCACAAAGTCAATAACGTATATTAAATATTGATCAGACCCAAGATAATTGCTTGTGTGCATGACACGAATCATACTTTATTCACGACTGTACTCTATTAAGGTTTTTTATTTCTTTTAAGTCCTCACTTCTATCTACTTCCGTACTTGTCTTTCCTTCCTATAATTCCCAAGTACTGAACGTACTGAACGTAATTCAGTTTTCCTTATTTTCTTACCTTTCTCCAAAACTAAATAAACGAATAACTTCAAGACTACTAACTAAAAAATGAAGTACGAGAATGTAACTTTAACGATTAGGAAGGGACATCAAAGTCGAGTAGCTGGAAATTGATAATACAGTCTAGAAACTCTCATTTCTCTCCCACCAAACGTTCGGAGACGTAACCCTTTTAGATTGACATATCTG
Source organism: Magicicada septendecula (assembly GCA_034769895.1). Lineage (NCBI taxonomy): Eukaryota > Metazoa > Arthropoda > Insecta > Hemiptera > Cicadidae > Magicicada > Magicicada septendecula. The sequence goes on along the minus strand of CM068367.1, from coordinate 305,513,910 downwards.
TGGCGTAACGTTGATAAAACCGGATGGCCTAATTATAACCCAATTAAATATAACTTTACCGAAAATCATACTATCGTTTGAAAATCATACTATTCGACTGTGTTACAATTTCATATAACGTGTTCTGAAGTAATGTACAGGCACACGTTATAACTCCTACAATCGAACCTACTTCACTGTGTAATAGTCATCCCAATTTTAGTACGATTTTTACTGAACCTCATAAACCAAGCAACTGTATAACTATTTTCTAATATTTAGTTTATCTGCTTCACAGATCGGAAATATTGGTTGGTTTCTATTTACTGAGAATATAGTTAAACTGAATTAAGCTCTTTCGTTGTCTGTATGTACTCTTCGTGATGGGAGTGTATTGGAAAATTATAATTCCGACTAGAAGCACTGAGATGAAACCAATAGTTTGCATAAGTACACCATGGAATTCTTCTACATTCTGTGATTCATTGACTACTAGGTACAATAGTTAAAGTTTTTAACACTTAGAACTGAACTTTTTTCACTAATCATAAAGGCCTACTATTTATTTTATCTACAATACTCATCTGGATAAATTTAAGCCATTCAGATGAAAACGGTAAGTATATTTTTCAATAAGTCAACAAAATAGAACATCCTTCATATATTCTACACAAACAAACTAAACACGTGCGAGCGCACACACATTGTGGAGAATGGCAATCTACAACTTACAGCGCAGATACAGACGTGACTAAACGATAAAGATTACTGAAGACATACGTAAAGAGTTCTAAAGTTTGTAAAAACAAGACTAGCAAGGATAGGAGAATTTGGCTGACATATTATGTGTTATTAGAGGGAGTGATAAACTGTAAAGAAACAGATAGATTTGCACAGATATATATTTTTCTATCAAATAAGATGATTACTTAAGTAGCCTTCTTACTTAAATACCATACTCTTTAGAGATTTCTCTAGAGAGAAACGGTCGTTAAGTCAATTAAAGGTTGTTTTCTATAAAATTGTATTCCACAAAATTTAGTTTATTTTGAACTAACACTTGTATTTTGTCTTAGAATAGTGTCGCCTAATTTACATTTTTACCAGCACAGAGCTGCTGTCTTGCTAATAAGAACAGAGAAAGATCTCTTTGTGTTACCCTTAAAGGAAATTACCCTCTTTGAGATTAAAAGTACTTCTGCTTCGTTGAACTAACAGCGTTTATGGCTGAATAGATCTTATCAAACAAACGTCTCTGTTAATATTCAACCACAGTTTCACAACGAAATCAGTTTCAAGCTGTGAAACCATTTTCAATTTATACTGCAAACTCACGAGTCTATAAAGAACTCAATTCGCATAGCAAAGTTAACTTCTTGTTTAAAATTGTTTTAATTCAAAATAGGAATATAGGCTACAAACTGATTTGTTCTTTTTTTTCTGTATACCTCTTGACCAGAATGTAAAGTGATATAAATATTTCAAGCCTAACAATAAAATTCAAGATGTAAATAATAATCTTTCCACAAATGGGTAATTTTCTTAGATGACTTATTACCGCTTATTTCTCATTGAAAAAAAAATCAATGACAATGTATCAAACTCTCCTGTGTATCTTTCCGGTGCTGTAAAGAAAACAGCCATTATCCTTTCTTTCTATCCTTTATTTCTTTGACCATTATCCAAAATCAAGCTTTAATTGAGCTTCTCCTGAACAAATTGTTCGTTCTGTGTATATGCAGTCTTCTTTTATGTATGGCTCGTACGAGATATTTATCAATTTTATAACTTTTTACGAGCAGGTATTGGCACTAGTACAAGCTCAAAAACCAGGGAACGAATCTGGACTTTGAATCCAGTAACATTTGCAGTATTCTACGTCTTATCACTGGAAACTAGAGAACCAGCAATATACAGCGCTGTATCTATGGACATGGAGCGGTAGTGTGTTGTAAGTTAATGTTAAGTAGTTTGCTACAACAGTTGCCAGTAAGACGCTTTCCGAGTTACTATTCAAAATCCAGTTAATCGACAGAAAACCGTTTTTGCGTCATCAGTGACCTATAGTAGGGCCTGTATAAATACAGCTGGTACCAGAGCAACATAAGTCATCGCCCAGTCACCTGGCAGGACTCGAACGCTTAACCGACTACGACGCAACGCATCGTCAGATCAGTTACGTTAAAGCGATAGCAACTGTGATTGTGTAGTTTAAGAACTGAAGAGTAAGGTTGATTTAAGTTTTTTTTAATTTTATTTACGATTATTAAACTAGTGTTTTTGGTTATTACTGTTTTTTGTGAGTATCACGTAAGGTATTTTTGCATTTTTAAGGACGAAAGTCTGATTTTTATAACTGTGATTAATAAAACTGGCCATTTTGTACTGTATCCGTTGTGTTTTCAAATTCAACGCTGAAAGTCAAAGGGCCTATACGGTTACCATGTATCAGTATTCTTAGCACGACGTGTGACATTCAGAGCTTACTGTTGACAGGCATCATAAGCTCAAGACGTTTGTATGCTTGAAATGTCAACCGTGTATGATATATGGCTTGCTTGATTGCAGGATTATGTTGTACCTTTAGCTGTCCGTCCCCTTAATCTTGATCATCTAAAGGCTATCAGACTGTCGATTGAACAATAGACTATAATTCCGCGGTGCTACAATTTGTTGTTCAAACCGATAACAAAATGTCGTAAATTATTTCTTTACAGCAATAACGAACGGGTATTGTTTGGAAGAATTAAAAGTATTTACGCAAAGTTTATAGATTAATACCTTGCACCAAGAATATCGTGTACAAAATGCGGCATCTGAGTTCAAGAGTTATGAATGATTTAGATTGTCCCCCCCCCCTTTGGCTAGCCATCGTTTGTCATTTACTTATTTAATCTGTACAGTCTGTACAGTGGCCATTAAACTATAAATACTTGCGTGATAATCTTTTTGCATGTGCAACATGCGTATGCATACTTCATAATATGATACTTTTATCATTCACTATTATTCCGAAAACATACGGAAACAGTCCTCCACAGAAAAAAATGTCAAACATTGAATATTTCATGTTACATTAGAGAATGCTTGTAATTAAACACCTGTAATAAATCCAACACAAAGTGGTATTCTCTCGGATTTTAAGTTTAAAAATTTTGTAGTTGCTGGTACCTTATCATATTGGAGGAATGCATGTAATATTAAGTAGGAGCAATAGTAGTAGGGGAGAAGGTCACTATTAATCGCACATTTTTGTCAACATACCTAAAATATATAATAATAGATTCTTTTTGACCTACCAAACAGCTCATAAGAGGAAGCAGAATAAGGGAAGGACAAATAAAATGCAGGTAGGATATCGAGAGGATGGAAGATATGAGACTACCTAAACAAGTAATAAGATAGAGACCACAAGGAAGACGAGATATAGGTAGACCAAGGCTTCAGTGCAGGCGAAACAGGCTGTAAGCCTATACCTTGACGTGGAGAAGAAGAAGAAGAAGATAATTTTATAAGTATCAGAAAAATTACGAAAACCCCTATTACTCTAGGCTACTATTTTCTTTATTAAAATATAATTGTAAAGGACACAGCCACACAATAATCATCAAGATTCCTAACTACTGTATTGGTTTTCTAGTTAAAGTAACTATGAAGCCTAAATGACAAATAATGATTTAGTCCAAGCTTTAGACTTTATGTATGTTTCCATACGTATACTGCGATGTACAAGTATCGCATGGAATAAGTATTCAAGATATATGTTATTCACATGAATTAGATTTATTAACGGTGCTATTATTCTGGCAATCTATTGAGCTTTTAATACAATCTATGAAAAATAATTAATGCCTCCGTAGACCTTTGTAACACAACTAAAATTACTTTCTATACCATGAAATAAATTAATATTTAATAAGTTATCATTACTGTGCTGCATATGGTATAAACATATATGCTATATTACTATAAACATTAATTTGCTATCATATGCTTTTACTCTCTGCTATATTCTATATGTAATTAGAATGGCGATTGCACTATCTAGGCCCGTCTCTAATACTTTTCACAAATATACACAACTGACAATAAGATGTAAACTGTTTTTAAACACAGGTTACAAACTTTTTGAAGGCGATCCAAAATTTCCAAGGAGTGGCACATATATTAACTGTCAAATCAATTTCCTTACAACTTGATCCCCATCAAAGACTTTATAGTTTTCTTAAAATTTTGAATTTAATTTTGCCCTTCTTATCCATGCCGCACATAGAATTTTTGCGATTTTTATCAAAATTCTGAGCCACATTTTGGGTACCGACATCCAACGATTTTTAAATTTCCAGATCCTGACACTATATTTGTATTTTGGTTAAAATTCCCTTAAATTTGCTATCCCATATGGTTTCGCGATTTTTAAAATTTTGCCTTACTTATTAGACCATGAGGTCCAAAATTATCAAAATAACTTTATAAGTGAGCTTTATATTCATATTTTTATTTAAATTCCCTTTAGTTTGATACTCCACATGGCGTTTTGCGATTTTTTTATTTTGACCCGTCACATTATTTCTCTTGCACGAAGAGATCGATCACAAGAAAATAAGAGTCTGTAGGTTAAAGTATGGACAATCATGCCATGTTTTATGACTGACTGTTGATTTGATGCATTCGAAAGTTATCGTGGGACATTCAGAAGAAAGGTAAACGCCAAACTCCTGTCTTTGCTGATTCGGTAAATAATTTTGTCTTTATATTGCTATTTATTAACGTATACAATGTTCGCTTTTAACACTTTAAACAAAACTCAGAACTCTACTTCAAAGGACTCGGATTCAAATTGAAAGAGATAAATTTACTCTACTTACTAAAGTAACAACTAACTAGGTTTATAGGTTACAACTAACGAAAATTCTAACTGACATTGACAGTAAGAGAAAATATTACCAAAACTTTCCATGCAAAATACATACATGTCACACTGCATTTTCTAGCTACTATATCAAGGACAATAATATTTGACTCTCTGCTTGGACCTCTGATATCGAATGAAACTGTTACCAACAGTCCAGTTGTCAAAGTACATTACTGTTTAATCATATTAACATTTAATGGTTTCTTACATAATCAAACACTAGGAAATACTCCAACAAATTTATAAGTACGGTCGAATTATATTAAACTACGGTAGCATTTACATATAGCCGTCTTTACAAAAAGATTAATTTTTAACAATAGTAAAATATTTCTCTGACCCACACACACACACACACACACACACACAAATACATGTATTAGTATATCCTAAATACTCCATACATATTATAAAAATTATATTTCCATTTAACGTTATGATATTTTCACGTTTCTTTCCATTTAACGTTATTTCTAGTTATGTGAAATTCAAGGCTTTCTATTCCATCTATCATCACGTGAAGTGAACAACTTGAAGTTGACAGTAATTTCAGTTAAACACTCATAATAACATTCTACATTTTTATAGAATAAATTAATAAAAATTCGTTTATTTGTAACGAGTGGCCACAAATGCATTTATTTATTTTAAAAGTACCAAATTACTTGAGGCCTACTCAGTACTTCATCACCAACAACAAAAAATCAACTTTTTATCTATATTTTTTATTAAAATTTACTAATTTCTAATTTCATTAACTAATTTATAATTACTAATAATAATTACTAATTTATATAATTAATAATTTAATAATATTTATACAAATAAATGATAATAAGAAAACTTCAGCACGTTAATCTGAACCGATAGTACTGTCAGTGTGAGAGTACTAATGATACCATATTAATGTGATAATAAATTATTCTATTCGGTTATTTGACTCAGCGAAGAGTTTTCAGTTTTAATTCGTTTGCCGTTTGTTTGGCTTTTTGGTAGACATCTCACTACAATTTTTGACCGCACGAACTAATTTTTGTAAAACTTAGCATGTGTGTCAGTTCTGTTACAGTACAGGTCCGTATTGTTTTAGAGACTAAATCACCAAAAATAGGAGGGATAGGAGGGCGGAAGATACAATATTAGCGTAAAAAAAAAAACAATAGCAGACCTCCAATGGTGCTTCAAATTAAAGAAACACTTAAGTAAAATTTTATTAGGCCTATAATATTAAGTTTTTTGAAATTAAAAAATATTAGCTATCAGACCCCAAAATAAGATCACATTTTGAAAAAACGTAAAAGTTCATGCTGGGTAAATTAAAGGGAATTTTAGCTCAAATGCAAATGTAGTGTTTAGTTTGAAAATTTTCTAACTTTAGGGGTACCACCCGTTAAAAAATAAGTAAAAAATTAAAATAGTCGAGGTTGCAAAAATTGTAAAAGTCTATGCGAGACACCAATTTATGAGGAATTTTATTCAAAAAACGATTTCCGTATCTTTAATAATTTGACAAAATTAATATCTGTCAGCACCAAACACCCCTCCCGCAACTTCAGTAAGTTTGTAAGCTATGTTTGCAGACAACCTTGTTGTTATCAGTTATCTATATTTGTATAAGCGTATTTGTTTGTGAAAAATTTTAGATAAATGCATATAGATATCTATAAAACATACGTAAACTTAAAAGCTAGGTCTTAAATATTTGACAGAAATGAAAGAAAGTTATATATATATATATATATTGAGAAAACAGTAATGGGTAACTAATTTTAGTTTGTTGTGGTTTATTATTATTTTCTATGTACTTTCTAGTATTTCTTAAAGTATTTATTTTTTAAACTCAACTTTGCTGTTCAAAAAAATTATATTAAACGTTTATTGCATCTACTGTCTCTGGAGGCTTGAATTTTCTTTCAATTAGTACAAGACTATCATCACTATCGTGGCTTTATATTTACTTGTAGGCAGCAAGTCTTTTTCGTAGAAAATTAAGATGTATGAATCAGAAATGGGTACTTATTTATTTTAGCCGTCTGATAATATTTCCTCGTCGAATTTATTTAACTAATATCTCACACATTGTTTGCAAATATAGGTATACAGTTTCATTAATTTGATGTTGTCTAATAATAAATGTATTTAGTTAAATACTGAACGAGTTCTGCAGCTCAGGGAGCATAGTAGTACGCACCGTCACAGCGATATCACATCGTTTGCAGTACTATTCTTTAAAGTGACTATGTTACTGCAGTGGCCAATAAACTTGCTCAACCGCTTTATGATACTAGTAATTTTGATCATTTTGTGAAACTAAACGCTGTGTGGTTAGTGGACTCAGTGACTGATAACAATGTATCATAAAAAGGGTAATAGTAATAATATTTAAATTTGTATAGCATCTGTATTATAATGAATAAACAATAACATGAAGTTTCAATTCAGTACTTGGCATAAAACAGCTTCAGATTAATGTTTACATTTTTCTTAAATTTCTTAGACATCACTAATATCGGAGAGAACATTAATTTCGTTTTCATACTTGTATGCCAGCCTAAGAGAGAAGAAAACCTCCGGCTATTGTAGTTGCATAAAACATTAATGGTTTCTGGTTAGACTAAATGATAAATTCTAATCAGTTACAGTTTAAAGTCTAAACAGCTGTTCTTATTTTTCTTAGTACTTGAATCTTGATGCAGCTTCTTTTTAGGAATTATTTACCTCTATAGGATTATTTTGCTACGGTTAATCCTTTACTGACAAAATGAGGCAGAAGTCACGTCAGACCATTCTCGTCCAATTTTTAGAGGGTAACACACTAGACACTTGAGTTTGAAATAAAGAAGTTCGAATTGAAATGAAAACTTATTTTAGCTACAACATAAAGGTAACTACAACAAATTAAAAGCATGTGATCAAGCTAAATTGAAATGAAAACTTATTTTAGCTACAACATAAAGGTAACTACAACAAATGAAAGGCATGTGATCAAGCTAAATTTAAATGAAAACTCTGTGTTTAACAAAACACGGGGGCAACATACTTTGCTTTTTTTTAAATTTTTTATAAGGAAGATGGAAAATAAAATTTATTAATTTTAACGGCATTAAACGTTTTCATAACCGAAAATCCAGATAAATATTTTCTCGACATCAACGTAATTTACAGATCGACTTGCTTCCCTGCCTGTAGTTATCTGGGAAGGAGCAAAATCAATCTCCGGCTCTATTGTACTAAGAACAATATCCACAACGTTTTTCTACTGTCTTTACCAAGACTCTTTAATTATATTCACAGCAATAAATAAAATCAATTTTCATTATTTGCAAAATCATAGAACACAGTCTCATCACAGTAATGGTAAAAAGTAGCAGATTATGCTTTTCTTTTAAAATAAATTTCCGTTTTTAAATGTCTATGAAATTACAAAACGTTTAGCTCTTTACGTTTTGAAATGTTTAAAAAAGTTATTTCTATGTTTTAGTTAGGTGATTTTTTCTACTTTTTAGATTTTTGTTTACACAGTTTCTTCTGCACCACATACGCTAAATGAAAAGATTGCTAGGATATATTATATTATTTTAATAATCACAATTAATTTACTTGCAATCCTCTAACACTAGGCAGTATTTCATCCTCCCCCAATTTTGTCATAAAGTTTTTCCTATTTACGAACCCACGATCTTGTCTCGCTTGTATTGCTTACTTCTGGCTACAAAAGTTACCTAATTCTACAGTTTTTTTTTTTACTGGTTTCTTCAGCTGTCTTCTCCTTTTGCTCGTTCTATAATTTAACCACCCATTCAAGCTCTTTGCAACATAACTCCTATCGATATGTCAGGTTTTGACGGTCAGAATCACGTTGATAAGAATGTTAAATTTTCAAGGCTAAAGAGCTATGGTGCAGTTCTTTGTGTTGTTGCATACGTATCGGTTGTGGATACGGAAGTTATCACCTACGTAGTCGCAATGTCCACATCAAGACTAATGTAATTATTATTAAGATAACTATGCTTAAATTACTAATATGCTTATCACTATGCCAATGAAATTAATCTGTTTTTCTGTATGTTTAGTCTACAACGGCTTTCACGATAGGGAGTCCATTCTGAATCCATCTCTTTTGTGTGGTACACCGAGCATTGTAACAATAAGCGATCGATGTCGAGACGACTCTGGAGACAGTCTCAGCAATCAAAATTCACAGGCATATTCATATGTATGTTATACACAAGCAAACTCTTTTCCCAAACATGCAATAGCTTACAGTAACTACCTCCATTATAACGGATTGTAGTCGTTATAACGCGATAAGTAATTTTACTAATTATACCAATTTACTTAATCATGTGACACATTTGCAATGGCCTCTCCACCACTTCAAGACACGCACCTAAAAGTGTCATTCATGAAGAGTCTACTTCCACTGAATATTGATTCTGGAGTCGTGCATACAATAATACAAAATTTACTTACAGAAGAAATTTATTATTCGCTAATACAGTGTAATAGCATTTTAAAGTCTTAAATGAACACCGCGGAAACCTACGTGAGAATACGTGTAATAGGAATTTACTGCAAGAAACCTAAAAACCGTCAAGAGTTACTATCTGAAACAAAAAATGTACGGTAATTTTCTAATTATAGACGTAAAGTGCAAGAAGCTGATACGAGGTTCTTACTGGAAGAGAAAATACGTTATAAATCAGGTTATTCAAAACGAGCTAACCATTAGGTTTTTCCAAATAGAATTGATGACTACAATAATAAATGGAAAGATAATTATTTATAGAGGATGGCTACCAACTGACTTCTAGGGATTTGCGAGATAATTACTCAATATATATACGTATTACAAAATACAAAATATATAGACGTATCTGTATACAAAATTGCAAAATATATCGATACAATCGCATATTATAAACATTAAAAACTGCAGGAACGATAAAGGTACAGTTCTGATGCCTCTAAATATCATTTGTTTATTTACTTGTTACTATGGTAATTAATTCTGGTCTCCATGGTGTTGCTGACATCTTTATACGCGTCAACGAAAAGGCGTAATTAAAAGGGCCTAAATCGTGTGAACGGGGCAAAATATCAAATTCCAAGTTAGACAGTGTTATTTGCCTTGTGTCAAAGGTTACCTGTGCAAAATTTGGTGACAATCGGTGTAACGGTGTGGTTTGTAACAGTACCCATAAATCCTTAGACTTTGAGTTTTATATGTATAAATATAACCATAACAGAAAGAAGAGAGGACTACGGTTATTCGATTAATAAATTTCGGTGCTGAAATTAATGTATATTCCAGTACAAGTAGAAACTTTTGTAACAAAAGCAGTCTAAGTTTCAAAGAAAAGCTGCTCACTGTTCGCAGCAAGGTGTTAATATTGTAGCAGTGCTATTTGTGCAGCGTAATTAGGAAGTTTAGCGCCGTCTTCAAATACAAGCCGCATTAGGATTCACTTTACGGCGTCATTCTGTCCCTAATGACGTCTTGTTACACATGTTAATCAGTAACTGTCATCACTGATCTAGATAAGACAAACAAACACAGACGCGCGCATGTCCCGCTTGTACACACACACACACACACACACACTCTCTCTCTCTCCCTCTCTCTCTCTCTCTCTCTCTCTCTCTCTCTCTCTCTCTCTCTCTCTCCCTCTCTCACTCTCTCTCTCTCGTTTAAGTCTCGCGGGGTTAATTACTAACAGGTAAATTGTCATGGTTGCTGCTCTGAATACAGTGCTGAGTTAATGAATATTTATGAAGTAAGTTTCCACTCCCGCACGCGCGCACAAAGGATTTGTCGACAATCTTAACGACGGGTATAAATATTCACGACGTTAGCGAGTCATATAGTACATCTGGTACAATTCACTAACGTGGACAGTATGCCTGTAGGTCAAACTGTAATAGTAACGGAATGTCAGAGCGAAAATGTTAGTATGTAACTTTGTACTAGGTTTGAGGCACATTTAGTGAATTGCATTATTAGCTGCAGTTACTAGAATATAAAAATTACCGTGTGTTGGATTTATTCTTATTAATAACTGAATTAACCAACGATTATTGCAAATTAATTTAACATATCAATAAATAACTACCATAAAGTCAAAAGATATATAGCCTATATGTGTGTGTGTGTGCGTGCGTGCGTGCGTGCGTGCGTGCGTGTGTGTGTGTGTGTGTGTGTGTGTGTGTGTGTGTGTGTGTGTGTGTGGAGGGGAGGGGAGGGGGAGAGAGAGAGAGAGAGAGAGAGAGAGAGAGAGAGAGAGAGAGAGAGAGAGAGAGAGAGAGAGAGAGAGGATACAAAGGGCCGAAATAACGTTCATGAGGGCTGTAGTGGATTGTACCACCACATCTTATCAGAATAATCATACTAGAAGAGAACTAGACTTAGCTAAAAGCTAAACTTCCCGCCACTTAATCCGCCAATGGATTGAACTAGATTTTCAAGAAGAGCTCTTGACTCTTCCCAAGTGGGAGGAGAGAAGTGCGGGAAGACCCGGTAAACGATGGTTGGCTGGAACAGCCTATTAGCCTGAGCCGTAAAGGTTGACGACGACGACGACGACAAATAAATAACAGTTGACATAATTACAAGCACCATTACTAAACGTTAAATTAATAATAGCCACCTATTTATTTACTAAACATATTTTTAGTTTTATATATAATCATTAAATAATTTATTTAATCATCTTCTACTAATACTTTCTCGTAATGTCTGCAGTGTGGTACTGAATGGAGCAAAATTTGCTTAAATTAAAGGAAAAATTAAAGGAATGCAAAATATCACCAATCATGTTGGGAAGAAGGAAATGTATTGAAATAAACTGTTTGGCATTCGCAGATAACCTTGCAATACTCTCTGAACATCTGACATCTGCAGTAACACAAGTTAATTTTTTAGAAGACATAGCCAGTAGAACAGGATTAAAAATTTCTGCAGAAAAAAACAAATTTCTCACAAACATTAAAAACGCGCCAAAGTTCCTGGTAACAGATATTGGTCGAATAGAGAGGGTTCGAAAATTTTAGTATCTAGGAGTGATAATTCAAGAGAATTGCTTGGAAAAATCTGCTATAGGAGAAAGGATTCATAAGATGGAAAGGGCAAATGGTATAACTAAAGACATTTACAATCAAAAGTGCGTATCTAAAAATGCGAAAATAAGGCATTACAGTACAATAGTGAAGCCAGAATGCCTATATGCAAGTGAATGTCTAGCACTGAATTATAATTTAGACAAACTAGAAATATTGGAAAGACGAATTATTAGGAAATTATTAGGCCTACGAAAAACTTCAGAAGGTTGGAAATTAATAAATAATGACGAAATATATCAAAGTATAGAAAATATAACAGAAACAATGAGAAAAAGAAGACTATTATTTTTTGAACATTTTTATAGAATGGACGACAATAGGTTGACAAAGCAGATCTTCACATATCTGTGGGGGAAGAAGTCAACATCAAGTTGGATTAATGAAGTCCAACAGAATTTAGAAAAAAATAATATACATGCAGAAGAAGCAATTGAAGGAGACGTTTTTAGGACAAAAGTGTTAAAAATGGAGGGTGTCCAGGGTAGGAGAGAGAAAAACGCAGACTCAAAGTGGACTGAAGACAGAAAGAAGAGACACAGTGAGAAGATGAAGGAATATTGGAAAAAAGGAAAGAACAAAGAATAAAGAATTGAAATTGGCATGTGGTCCTTAGATGGCCGATACGGAAAAAAATGTATTAGGGAATAGGACTGTTTAGAATAGATGTTAAGAAACAATTGCATTACTGGCCGTAATAGACAAAAGACTTGGTATTAAATATTACCCTTCTGAATAAAATAATAAACTACACAATATTCACTTAAGTATACAGTTGTTGTAGTAACCCGTCACAATGGCTACATAGTAGTTATATACAATAAAACCCGTCATGTAGGAAACAATAGGCGTACGACAATTTTTTACCGTATGTAGGCCTATATCGTATCTTGTTTAAGTTGCTTGCATTATTATTATCGTGTTTCAGTAATAATTTGTAATCAGATAATAGGAAAACAACTGAGGAAAGACGAAGCGACATTTATAGCTTTTGTTGACTTAGAAAAGGCTTTCTATAACGTTAAGTGGAACAAGCTGTTCAGTATTCTACACAAAACAGGAGTGCCCTACAAAGAACGAAGATTGATCCAGAATCTTTACAAGCACGAGACAGGCATAGTTCGATGTGGAAACCATCAAGAGGAGGCGAACATTGAGAAAGGAGTAAAGCAGGGATGTTCTCTGTCTCCATGTTTGTTTAACTTGTACGTCCAAGAAGCGATCGATAGAGTAAGAAAACACACATATCTCGGAGTAAACATACACGGAGAAAAGTGAACATGCTTAGGTTCGCAGATGACATAACAGCGACTGCAGAGAGCAACGAAGCTCTACAAAAGATTCTTGACACAATGGATCAAATAAAGAAGAATGAATTCAATATGGAAATAAATAAACAAAGACCAAAGTTCTAGTCTGTAGTCGGAAGGAAGAAGATCCAGTCTGAATAAATCTTGGAAATAATGTTCTCCAGGCAGTTAAAGAATATAACTATCTAGGCAGTAAAATCACAAGTGATGGACGTAGCAGAAAGGAAATTATAAGCAGAATTAATCAGGCTAAAATTGCTTTCAACAAACAGAAAAACTCTTCACTTCAAACACTATTAGCCTAAAAATAAGGAAGAATCTAGTAAAGACATACGGGAGTGTTGAGTGTAAGTGTTGCCCTATACGGAAGTGAATCTTGGACAACTGGAGAAAGTGTCAAGAAAAGACTCCAAGCATTTGAGACCTAGTGCTACAGAAGAATATTCAAGATAAGCTGGAGGGAGAAGTTAACGAATGAGGAAGTCTTTAGAAGAGCTGAGGAGAAGAAAGCTTTCTACGAAATTTAAAAGGCAAAAGAGCTAAGTTTATAGGGCATATACACACATCGTAGACACAATGGGTTGGTTAAGAGAATTATAGAAGGAACAATTGAAGGGAAGAATCACAGAGGACGACCCCGTTTAGACTACATGAAACAGCTTATAGTCGATACGAACTGCACATCATATTGTGAGTTGAAAAGAAAAACACAGAAGCGTGAAGAATGGTGAGCTGCTGCCAACCAGCCTATGGGCTGCTAACCTAGAAGAAAGAGAGTGATAATTTGAATTTGCTAACCTATTTTTGTGACGTACGCGTACACAACAAAGCCAGAAAACTACGTATCAATTATTAATTAGCTTTATCTTGTAATCTTTTACAATAACAGTTCGTAACAGTAAGCCAAACTTGTTAATGAAAGCAAAGAAAATACGTGTCAAGTGGGAGGTGCTCCACCGAGCACTCCTTTCTTACTCTAATCTAAAACAAACTCAGAAATGTCTGGTTGCTATGACCGTTTGACTGAACCGTTAGCTGTGTTTGAATCTGGTGTTAGCTGCGTTATCCAACACCTTATCTGCCTTTACAGATTATAAGTCTACTTCTGTACCTAGCATAATGAAGTTCAGCTTCTTCTTGTGCAGAAGGCATTTTGAGGTCCTTCTCTATACAAAGTGATTTGCCACGTACCATGGGATATTGGCCACTGTCCTCAGTTACTGTTTTATATAACATGAGCTGCAGGATCTCTATACTTGAGTAACTTGCTGTCCACCATAGCTCAATGTTGTGTGTCCAGATTTATTTCAAAATTCTCTTATAGAGGAGAATTATTTTCTCCAGAGAAGTGTCCTACAGGGCTTCGTCATTAGCCCGCTACTCTATATTCTCTTTACCAAAGACACCCCTACCCCCTCCGACTATGTCCTACCCTTCAATGGGTCTTGCCCAGTATGCCGATGATACGGGCTATTTGGTCCCCGCTGGAGTAAATTGTCAAGGCGTCAAGCATGACTCCAAACTAACCTGGCGACCGTATACCAAACGAGCCACAGACCTAGCCCGTGAACGAATCCGTACACTCCGAGCTCTTAGCAACAGTGACCGTTTCTCCAGCGTGATACTCAGCCGCATATACACTGCTTGTCTTCGCCCCATCATGACCTACGCCCATCCTATCCTGGTAACTGCTGACTCTGCCCGCCTTAAACCATACAGAATTACTGAACGCCGAGCCCTTCGACTGGTTTACCGCCGACCTCCGAAAACCAAAACCAGTAATACCGCTCTGTATACCCTCAATAAACTCTTTCCAACTCTTTCCTTTATAAATTAAATTGAAAATATTCTCAAACCGACAACCAACGTGCCTACATCCAATCCATCGCAGCCTCTATTAACAGGACTACCAGGAACACCCACAGATCCTCCTTCCTCATAAACTGTCTTCTGACTATTGCCTCCTCCTAGGGATACATGCAGATACAGAAACACCTAAATAAACACATTCACCTCGTGACAATCTTGCTCTCCTAACTCTACAAATTTTCCTCTCTTCACACCCTATAATATGCCGTCTTCTTTGTATCCTCGCCTACATCTTGATGCCGCATGACGCTCCCCCTTTTCTTTAGCCTCCTGGGCGACTCGACCCTCTCATGGCTTTTTATTATTGTTTATTATGATGGCACAATCCTTGTCCTTCGGAACCAGCCTCAAAATTCTGAAAAAAAATTCTCCAGTAACATGTGTGACCTCCATGCAAATAAATAAATAGTAAAAAAATGCTATGTCGAATATTGTTTTTGATGCACTATCCTAATTAACAAATTAATTAACAAACTTAATTGGTTATGAAATTCTACGTTACTTTCTTTATGGATTTTTAAAATTTTAGGTTTATTGGTTTTTAAACCTTTTTTACCAAAGTTTTCCTATTGATATTTTAAAATTACAGAAAATAGAGGGGGACTGAAGCTACGGTTCATTTCACACAAGGTCTTGCTTCTCTTAGTCGCAACGAACTTTAATCTAAAATTGCTCGACACTTCTGTCACAGCATAGACCGCATAAAAAATCTAAACAGTCCTAAAAACCTGAACATATCTTACAACAATATTTAAATATTTATTAGTATAAAGTATCTCAAATTTTGCTTTTAGCTGTAAAAAACGATGAAAAACATTATTCGAATCCTTTGAGTTATCCAACTCTGAATGTCTCTTAGTAATCGTAAATTAAATTAAGATTTGTTTTCAAAAGTTGATGTAATCATTTCTCCTTTTATATTACTACTACCTTCACTTTATTTTAGTCTATAAAAATTCTATGTTATGGGACTTGTTACAGGAGCACATAAATTTATCTGTGGCTCACACAGGGAGATGAATTTGTTTAGTCACTATGGGCCAGTGTTAGCAAACGTGGAATAGGTAGGTCAGCTGTTGCTCTATGCAGCTGCTGGTTACACAAGATAGTTTAGATGTTGAAAAATTTCCTTTACTATCTTCTTACTATGGATAGAATTATGTTATGGTATATACAAAATAAAATGTGTTGAAGGGTACATTGTCACGATTGGGTCGATGTTGTTTGAATATCGATTCCTTATTACTTCAGATAGAATGCAGTTTGTTCAGCTGCAGAAATTTGTGATTGCACAGGAAAATTTATGCTAACACTCTCCCCCACATGTTTCTCTTTATGGTCAGGTTAACCTGGTTGTATAAATGCATATCGCTCACAGTGAAATTACAATCCGTACGTTCGTCAGAAAAATTTCGTAGGAATAATAATGTTGGAAACAGTAGACTACATACTGCTATCCGTTAATGCGTGACATACATGAAGAATGTTGGGAGCAACAAGATAATAGAGAAGGACAACTATATATCAGGTTAGTCGTTACCGCTTGCATAGCTCCTCCTAGCTTCATACCGGAGAAGCCTGTCGGAGTCGTCACTATTATAAAGTCCTAAAAAAAAGAGATGATGATGACGTTGTTATAATTTTTACAAGTTGATAGTGGCGGAGCACCGGAAGCCCGCGTCCAATACGAGTAAGCAGCAGCATTGCAACAAGTATCAAGAAACATGGAATTATGAAGGCTGCTAGCAAGAAGAACCTGACTGGAGGATATTGAAGTTACAGCCTGAATGTTCGACTGATGTAGACTGAATGTAAGAGTTTAGATTTAGTTAAAAATTTCTACAATAGTGTTACCATAGAGTGTTACTATGTAGTGATAGGCTAGTACAAGTGCGATATGTTATTTGAATAGCCAAGAAGGATGGTGTTAGAACAGCAAATCAAGCTACACCATACCACTTACAATGTCGTCACTCTTCAGTTCTATAGCGTTCCTACCAAAGTTAATTGGTGACGTCTTTATACTCCTGTGTTAGAAATAGGCATCTCTGCGTGTTTATTGTATTAAAATTCAAATATCACCATTTAGTCTGCATTCAAGATTAAATTCGTACGTCTTTAAACGCACATTATGAATTTTATGACTAATAAAATCATAAAACAATAACTCAAATTAGTATAAAAGTTATATACACAAGGAAACATTACTGTTTCTAGATTTTTGTTTTAGAAACATAAACATTATAAATTACCATGTCAGCAAAGAGGATTTCCTTAAGAACTTCCGCTATTCAGAATGACAGAACACTGATTATATTCATAATTTTCTACTAAACAGATGTGCACAGGCATGAATGCTTTATGCACCTGATACAACAGTTTGCATTTTCTTCAATTTGCACACTTTATTGATTCTTCAGTTAACATGTATAACTAACAGCCTTCAGTGTTTCCATGGCAACAGTATGTCACAATATTACATACGCAACACAGTTATGTGAGTGTTCCTTCGGAGGGACTATATCGCGTGCATTAAGTGACGCAGATGCATTAGACAAAGTAAATATAATAATGTGTGTCTTTTAACCCAATAACCTACAAAGCTCTCGTATATAGATATTTACTGTTCTTCACAGTTTCTTCTCTTACTCACGTATACGTAGTACTTAATAAGAAAGCAAAAAAAAAAAACAATATGGTACACTATACAATATTTTTATTCACAATGTGTAGGTACTTGCAATAAGTCAACTTTTTTTTATGGAACACTCGGCGTTAATTGAAGTGAAACAAGGGGTATCTGAAGTTCTCACAAGCATAATCTAGCAACGGAATATGTAAGACATTTGCACATTAACAAATAGTTATACAAAATAAAAAGGATTATTTTCGTAATATTCATATTTTGTATTGCACGCACGCACACACACACGCACACACGCACACACACACACACACACACACACATGTAGTATGTCTATTAGGATTCTTGTTCTTCAGGATATGACTGTACGCTTTGGTCTTGCCTTCTATGTTTTCACATTCTTCTTTGGATCTTCTTCAGAAACATAAAAAAGTCCCTATATTATACGTCTGTGTTTATACATAATATATAACTCATAATCAATAATAGTCATAGAGATTTTAGGTAATATGTATTAATATATAGGCCTATTTGTAGTTTATATTGTAATAGCATCACAGCTATTAAGAACTGTATTATTGTATCTATATGTTTACAATATTATGAGCATTTCGTACAGCCTAACTCTTTGTGTGTTTTGCTTCGCAGAATGAACAAAAAAATAAAATAAAATAACCCAATAGTGGTAGAATCATTTGAATTAAACTGAAAATATAAAAATATTTTTATTATGAAAGTAATATAGATTTATAATTACAATATTGCTTTTCACGTGTAATTTATTAATAATTTAAGTTTCGTCTTATGTAAGTATCATGAAATGGTATTCCTATTTCTTAAATACTAATAAAAGGGATGTTTTATTAAAATAATACAGAATGTACGTTTTATGTAAGAAAAGACCAATTCTTTCTGTGACGACAAAAATGAAACAAAAATTTGAGAAATATTTATACGATATTAAACACACAATAAAACTTTAAAATTTGGAAATTTTAGTATCTTAGTATGGGTTTTTTTAAGAGTCTAGTTCTTCATGATATAGGTAAGGATTCGTGAATGTATGTTTTGTCCCCGCCTTCTGCAAAATCAGCAGCTGCATGTCCATCCCCTGTAAGTATCCATTTTGTTGTCAACAACCCTTCAACTCCTACAGGTCCTCTGGCGTGGATTCTTGCAGTACTAATACCCACTTCAGCGCCTATTAAAAATTAAACATATTTCAAAATTAGCCGAGTTCATTGCATTTTTTCATTCCATTGCAAAACATTCATGCAAGGATATACAGAAATGTGTGTACACGTTTTAGGCTACTTACTGACTGGATAAACATGAATTCAGTAACATTAAATAGGTGTAAAAAAACCCGTAAATATAATCTGGAACTGTAATTTTTTCTAAATTTTACACATAAGCAATTCCTTTCCTATTCAGAATAACAGTAAAGCGTCACAAACCACATACATACAACATTTAGTATTAGCAGAAGAAGTCAATGACTCTTATTAATACGTATTTAAATTATCTAGTTCACTAAAATCACATGATTAAAAGGTCTTTATATAATAAACATTTACCTCTTAACATATATAGGCCATAAACAAAAGTTCCATAATTCATTTGTTCCATAACCAGACTTGTTAATTAATTTCCAAAGATGTATTATACATTTTAGCTTACTGTACACTAGAGGAAATGTAAAACCTTGGATGGATTGTGATAATGGAAGGAATTCTTACCAAGGCCAAATCTGTATCCGTCAGCAAATCTAGAACTGGCATTATGGAAAACACAGGCACTGTCTACGTCTCTTTGGAAAACTGCTGCCTTGTCATCTGTAACAGTATCATATTAATGTCTAATGATACGTTTTTCAATTTGAAGACAAGAGATAAGTTGAAAGTGATACTGATTCGGTTACTAATTATTAATCCTATAGGCAACTCGAAATTGGTATATTTTATTGTCTCCATCATAAGATTAGCATCAAGTATATTGTTTTCCAACTTGGAAATACTATACATTTTTGTAGTATTTAAAATCATTTTTCTAATTTTATATAAAAATATAGGGGCAGTGTGAAAGATTAAATTTTATTATATTTCTCTAGCAGTAATATTTTATGCAAAGGTCCATAAATGTAAGAAATAGATCATAATATATATATAATTTGTTTTCATAATTATATATAGAACCTACTGTTTTCGGTCACAATGACTTCAGTGTGTCCGCTTCCATACTGATGAATATGTTCAATGGCTTCTTCTACCCCTGAAACAATTTCAATGGCACATTCAAGTCCTCCGTATTCCATTCTGAGTGTCTTGGCTGGCGGTGGACCAAACGTTAACCTTCCTGAAAGCTTTGGACCTGAGTAGACAGTCACCTGAACAAATAAAGCGTACATTAAGTGTTCATCACAACGTAAGAGGTTACAGTGTTTCGTAAAAATTCAGTGTTTACACATGATTATCTGTTTGTGAGTAAAATACAAGGACCATTTTTTTATTATACTACTGCAAACTCAAAATTTTATGTTTACTGTATTATAGGAAGTGTGTACTAAATCAAATTTTTGTCTCATATATATCAGATGTAAACACTGACGACTAACAGCAAACATAATTGCACAAATTTTAAGATTTTGAAATTAACTATTCTATTTGCAGTTTCTGGAGACAACAAATTATTTTAACCATTTCTGCCAATAGCTTGTTTTATTACTGAAGTAGCAATCATTCTGAGACAGTGTAAATTCACTACATACCCATCAAGATATCAAACGTGTACCACAGAGACAACTAGGTTATATTAATTACGTGTGAATTTTGGATTTCATATCTTACTACTACGTAATTTAATTAAACGTCTGATGTTTACAGTCGGATGGGACAATACAATCCGTTAATAAAATCTGATACGACATTAAAATAAACGTAAAAAATCTTAAAAACTATATTAATTTTATCTTAATACGACATTAATCTTGAAAAAATTTTAAAGGTGAATAGATTTTGGGTTTACATAATCCAATATTTTTATTTAATAGACTATTGAAATATGATTCCTGCGTTAACTTAAATATTTCATACGGATAATACATAATAGAATATTTAATTCGAGATGTTGTGTGTGTGTGTGTGTGTGTGTTTTAATCACGCACAATGAACACTACTTGAGAATCATACTCACCCCTTCTGCTCTGAGCATATTACAAACTTCTACGAAGAATCCGCTTTTCAGATGATCTTCATGTAATAAAAGTGTTTCCATTGCATTACAAGCAGCTGGGTAGTCACATTTTGAATCCTTGACTGCAATAAATCATAGACTCAAGGTAATAAACAAGTCTATTTAAACAACGTAGAACTAAATTACAGTAATGTCTCATCGTCAGTATTATTTACTGTCTTTTGTATTACCTATTTTCAATGCTTTCTTAAAATCAGCTTCACTGTCAACATAAACATGACAGATTCCTTCAGCGTGGCCTAGGACGGGAATGTGATGGCTTCTTTCCTGTATACTTCTAACCAACTCACTAGATCCACGAGGGATTATTAGATCTATATGTTTTTCCATTGTAATGAGGTCACTAATTTCTTCTCTCGTTGACACCTGTTGATGATAGATTTTATACGTTGTGAAACTATATTTTCTTGTAGCGTCAGGTTAATATCATTACATAAAAAGTTTTGTTGTATAAAAAATTGTTCTATTTAAACTAATCCATTGAAATATCTTATTTTGTTACTAATACTGTAGCCTTATAACAAATGTTTCTCACAGATTACAAAAACAAATCTTTACTATTTGCTTTAACCTTGTCGTTCGTCATATGTGAGTGTGTATTTTGAATATTTATTTTAATGAAATTGTGGTATCCATCATGTGGCAAGTTAACTTACCTAATAAAAAACTATAAAATTTCTAAACAAACGATAAAGTGACTGATAATTTAATATATAAATCCTCATTTTTTGATAGATAACGTTGCACAAGGAACTAAGTGTTTCAAGTAACACAGGAAATTAAGTCTATAAAGATTTCTTGCAGCCTCACTACAGAAACAAACCGGCTATGACAAGTGTTACGTTCTTATTAATTTTTATTACTTAAAACTGACTAGCCATCGTGTTTATTTTTTGATAGAAAAGGTAGCGACTTTATTTACCAAAGAAATGGCGTTAGTAGCACCAATCGTCTCCAACGCTTCGTTAACGACAGCCATCAACGCCTTGTTGCTATGTGTTGCTTCTTTACCTCCTTTTAGGAGCAGACCGTTTGCTGAACTCAGTGCTAATGCGGCTACCTTTAATCGCAAACAAAGTGTAACAAACTTATTATAACTTGCATTTTACTGGTCGCCTTAATAATTTGATATGAATTAAATGACGGTAATTTTATATTATCTACACAATCTCGTACTTGCAAGAAACAATAATATGTTGACTCAAATCAGTTAGTAAACCTTGTTAGAATATTAATTGATGTTAACTATTAATTAAAATTATTATTCATCTGTAACTAATATTTGACAAAAATTTATGTTATTTATCACAATTTTACAGGCTGTTAGATCGTGGTATTGTGATAAAAATATTTGTAATAATAATAATAATTTCACAGCCAAGAAAATTATGATAGTATAAACACCGGGCTTGAAAGCTTACATTCTGTTATCAAAGCATATGTGAGTTGATTAATTAAAATGATTTTGTAATATAAAGTTCAAAATCTGAGTTATACAAACTTTTTAACGCTAAAATTTAAACAAATAGAAAAATTCAAGCCATTTTAATAAAAACCTAGTTTACTACATACCATGAATTGTGTGGAAATAACATCGCCTTTATTTTATACATTATTTGAAATGACTCTATTGACTGGATAACAAAAAATAAGACATATCCTTAAATCTTATACATTACTTTAAATTTAACGACACAAATGTTATTGTCACTTAAATACTATTCTTAAAAGACTCAACATACTACGCAACTTCAACAAATCAGCAGAACAGAAACATACCTGAGGCAAACAGTCAGGTCTGGATTCGAATATAACTAAAAGAACGCCTATAGGAACAGTAACCTGAGTCAGGTTCAGGCCGTCAGCAATCTTGGTTTTGCGAAGTACTCTGCCTACATTCTTATGACTCGTTTCAGCGATCTGTCGCAAACCTGAAAAGAGAAACAACCTGAAATGAACAACCGTTACGTCCATCACAAATACAAATTATTAAACATTTGAAGTCTATACGTTTCTTCACACAGTTTAGATAATAATTTTTAAACATCAAAAATTTAGTTTGAAATTATGTTTCTCATGCTTCTGTAATAATAATTTAAATTATATAATTTGAAAGCTTATTAATATCTTACGTTTCTAATATTAGTCTCAAAACGTTCATTGGCTGCAGAAATTTGGCAGACGTATGAGAAAGTAGATTTGTTGACAGCACATTATGAACTACGCATAGTCTGTATGGACTTGCAAAATACCATTCACGTTAAGAAAATATGACACTGAATTATAAATCTCAATGTTTATGATCTGTTAAGGTTTAGTTTACAGTGATGAAGAGACTAGGTCAGCGATCTAGGCTAACTACTGCAATACTTGTCTTACCCGTTTCCAACAGAATTCTGATTACTGGCATTAAATTAGGAAAGAAACTGGGTTAATTTACCCCATCTTACTCGAGGTGGAAACAAACCACTACCAAGCAGCTGTGCAAAAGAGTTTTAAATTACGGTTGTAGGGAGTGTGCAAAACAATAAAAGTAGAAAAAATAAAGAAATAATAAATGATAAATGATACTGTAATAGAATTATCGTCGGGGTGTACGAATTTCTCTTCCGGGGGACATTGATGAGTAAAACCCGCATCTGTAAATTGATGTTGAAAATATCGAAATGTCATGATTCCTGTTTATGACAGAAATGAAATTCTGTCTAGAAGGGTTTACATTGAGAGAGTATTATGTTGAGTGCGTTGCTAATTAAAACAGGATGTGAAGGGGAGCAGGAGGTCCACTCTCCCCCTTAGACCTACTAGCCAACTCTGTTCACCCGATTACTAAAATTCCATCCATTATCTAGTTATTTGTTAACCGTAACGCAAAAGTAAAACTTAGAAGTAAAAGCTTCTACACTCTCTTTCATCTCAAGGTATGTTAGCAATTATGGACAGGACTGATATTCTCCATAATGAAATTTGTTTGATAATTCAACCCAGTAGCTAAATCCGGATTGTTCACACTTAATTATTCGTGACTTCATTGCCGACTCAAAATATAATCAATTTAAACCTGTAAACAGTGACAGTAATGCAGGCTTGCCAGTGCAGTGTGTGTGTAGGAACTCACACATCACTCTTTGTGTGCTAACTTCAGATCGCTCCGAGAGCACTTAATTCAACGTAACGTGCATGAAAGAAGTAAAGGCAATTACAGGTCTGTCACTTGCAACAGGCTTTATGTTTATGATGGTCAGTCACGCGACTCAGATTAATGATGATTTGACCATCAACAGTTATAATATCTGAGAGAGTTCTTTGACATTAAAATTCAAAAGTAAATTTAAAATTATTTTTTGTAGAAATGAATTCTTATAAATTTAAATTCTGTTACTTTTATCATGTTTCGTAAACGTTTAAATTATGGCGTAAAAAATTAACTATGGCTTATTTTTGTTTCGTTAAAGAAATCCATTTTTAAATTTACACAAGTGATTTAGTAAATTCACTAATTTACAACGTATTTTAGTAATCTGATTATTTGGAAGCATAGTAATGTTTTGTAAACGTACAATCGAAGGAGACATCAGTTAACATTGTCTGAGGCCGTGAGTAATATACTGTTATGAATCCTCACAAAAACAGTCATTTTAAAGAAACCCATATTAATTAATTATAATAAACTGTATACCGTTTATTATATTTGTAACTAAACTTATATATTAATTACATTTAGACTCAAAATAAATATTGACATATAGCCTTTTATATATTGTAAAAATATTGAAGATAATTACCGGCCGATAAACTTTTTAATTTAGAATGAGACAAAGAAAGCCTTGACAGCAAAGGTTTCGGAGTATTGATTTTTGTAGCTTCTGCAAGGTCCTTTGCATTGGCGGCTAAAATGTCCGCCTGTCTGTTAATTAGGAGATCTGCAAGGGTAAATATGCATCCTGCTCTATCTCCAGAAGACAAACCTTGAAGTATTCTGCTTCCGTGGCGAGCTAGAACAGAAACAGAACTTAAGACTCCATTGTGTTATTTAGATTTGTGTTGACAACTGTTTACGGGATTCGAGAACATAAAATAAATTGTTTGCATTGTCTCATGATAAAATCGTCAAAATTAAAATACAATAATGTAGATATAATCATAAAAATTGCGATATTAACTAAAGTTCATACATCGTTACACTTATTTCCAAATGTACGAGGACATTGGGATTTCGGAAACGTAATAAGGCTGCAAAAGCGAGCAGGTGTCATTACTTTTTGTTTTAACAGAAAGTTAAAATATCGGTATGGAGAACCATACATGACTTCCATGTTCTAAGATTTACATTTAAAATCATTTACGAAATGAAATGTTTCCATAGAAACTACTTCTTTCTATTTATTGCTTCAGCCTTAACCACAGTACTGTGGTCACTAACGTATACCACCACACGTTATCGCACTCGATTTTCACTGATGATGGCAGTCGACGGCACTGCCGAAACGTCTGGTTTTGCAGAAAACATTGGACTACGGCCAAACAGCCTGGGAAGGAATTTTAACAACAAACTACTACTTCGTTGCCGATAACGTAGTACACATATAAAAAGTATCCCCTCCCCCTTCAACTATAATTTTCATTTATAGAAAATTACCCCCACCTGGTTCAACTAGCCTTTCCATTTATAGATATTTCATCTACGTTTCTACAGTGGATTATTAAGATATTCTTATCAGGATTCATCAAAATTAAGTACTTTACTCTTGTTACAACAAAAAATGTTCAGGTAAACTACCCTTTCCCCAAGACCGATCTTCACCAAAATCAATAGACCTTGAGTCTTCTACAACACAGGCACACACGTAAAAAATTATTTGATTCTGTTTGAATTTACGGCAGTTATCGTTCGTCATGAAAAAATGTCTCTTGTCACAACATAAAATGTTGCAGGTAAACTACCCATTATCCTTAACCGATCTTCACCAAAATCAGCAGACTTTGAGGACTTGTAACTTCAGGAACGTATGCAAAAAAAATTTGATTCTCTTTGAATATGCGGCAGTTATCATTCGTCATAAAAATAAAATTACCTTTTATAACATAAAATGTTGCAGGTAAACTACCCTTTTCTCTTAACTGATCTTCACCAAAATCAATAAACTTTAGTACTCTATAATTTAGGAATGTATGTAAAAACGTATTTGATTCTGTTTGAATTTACGGCAGTTATCGTTCGTCATGAAAACATTCTCTTGTTACAACATAAAATGTTGCGGGTAAACTACCCCTTACCCTTAACCGATCTTCACCAAAATCAACGGACCTTAAGCTCTGTACAATCTAGGGACGCTTTCAAAACCTTATTTGATTATGTTTGAATTTACGGCAGTTGTCGTTCGTCATAGAAAAAATTACCCTTGTTATCACATAAAACGTTGGAGGTAAACTACACCTTTCTCTTAACTGGTCTTCACCAAAATCAACAGACCTTGAGTTATCTACAATTAAGGAAGGTGTGCACAAAGCTATTTGATTTTGTTTAAATGTGCGGCAGTTATCGTTCGTCATAGAAACAATTACTCTTGTTAAAACATAAAATGTGACCGGTAAATACCCCTATCCCTTAACCGATCTTCACCAAAATCAACAGACCTTCAGTCTTTTACAATTAAGGAACGTATGCAAAACAAAATTTTGATTCTGTTTGAATGTGCGGCAGTTATCGTTCGTCATAGGAAAATATCGGTATGGAGAACCATACATGACTTCCATGTTCTAAGGTTTATAATCATTTTCAAAATGAAATATTTCCATAGAAACTACTTCTTTCTACTTACTGCTTCAGCCTTAACCACAGTACTATGGTCACTACCTTATACCTCCTCACGTTATCGCACTCGATTTTCACTGATGATGGCAGTCGATGGCACTGCCGAAGCGTCTGGTTTTGCAGAAAACATTGGACTACGGCCAAACAGGCCGGGAAGGAATTTTAACAACAAACTACTTCTTTGTTGCCGATAACGTAGTTCACGTATAAAAAATTATCCCCTCCCCCTTCAACTATAATTTTCAATTATAGAAAATTACCCCCACCCCGTTTAACTAGCTTCTTCATTTATAGATATACATTTCTACAGTGGATTATTATGATCTTCTTATCAGGATAATTTATTTATCAAAATTAAGTACTTTACTCTTGTTAAAACATAAAACGTTGCAGGTAAACTACCCTTTCCCCTTAAGCGATCTTCGCCATAATCAACAGGCCTTGAGAACTTTACAATTCAGGAAAGTACTCAAAAAAAATATTTGATTCTGTTTGAATGTGCGGCAGTTAACGTTCGTCATAGAAAAAATTACCCTTTGTTAAAACATAAAATGTTGCAGGTAAACTACCCCTTCCTCTCAACCGATCTTCACCAAAATCGAAAAGCCTTGATCTCTCTACAATTTAGGGACGCATGCGAAAAATGATTTGATTTTGTTTTACTTTACGGCAGTTATCGGTCGTCATAGAAAAATTACCCTTGTTAAAACATAAAATGTTGCTAGTAAACTTTCCCTTAATCGATCTCCACCAAAAACAATAGGCCTTGAGTCCTCTACAATTCAGGGATGTATGCAAATAATTATTTGATTTTGTTTGAATTTGTGGCTGTTATCGTTTGCCATAGAAAAAATTCTACATAAACAGACAGACAGACACACACACAGACACTTTTCCAAAAATGACTTTTCTTCATGTTTTGAGGGTAGTACAATTAGAATCTGCCGTTATCTCGAACACGATTTTTTCGCCATGACCATACTTCCATTTCCTTATGGAACATGGAAGTAAAAGAAATTTTTCGAAAATTGTCTGTGTTTAGAATTTTTTCTATGGCAAACGATAACAGCCGCAATTTCAAACAGAATCAAATAATGTTTTGCATACAGCCCTGAATTGTGGAGGACTCAAGGCCTATTGTTTTTGGCGAAGATCGGTTAAGGGAAAGGGGTAGTTTACCAGCAACACTTTACGTTTTAACAAGAGTAAAGTGATTAATTTTGATAAATAAAGTATCCAGAAAAGAAGGTCATAATAATCCACAGTAGAAAAGTAGATGAAATATCTATAAATGAAAATGGTAGTTGAAGGGGGAGGCGGTAAGTTTTTTTATAAATTAAAATGGTAGTTGATGATGGAGGAGGTAACTTTTATAAGTTTTATATGTGCAATACATTATTAGCAACAAAGAAGTAGTTTCTATGGAAACATTTCATTTCACTTTAACAAAATTCTATATTTTTCATTTTAATTTAAATCACGTATGAGTGAAAATATATCGTTCCTGGCAGCCAAGCATATCTCAATTATGTAATGTTTACTTTTCCAAAGTTTTATTATTGTGATTACCGCAATAAAAAGGCCGGGAGGACACACACACACAAAGACAATTCGCGTTATTTCTGGCCTCACTCATGTTTATTTTATTATGTTTGCACGCTTTTTAAATGAAAAGTGCCGAAACCCACACCAACACAACGCGTGCAAGCCGAAAAGGTGGACATCGATTTGCTTCCTGTGGATCGCTGGGCAGTGTTGTTGTATTAAAGCAATTAATACAATCTGTGTACTTATTTCTATTATGATATGAGAATTATAAACTAATATGTGCATGTGTGTATGTATGAAAAATATATAAATATTTTTCTGCTTTGGAAAATTGTTTGCCCCTGCTTGAAAATATTTTGACCTCCCTGATGGCTAGTTATTTACTAGCCTGTGTGGAATATAGCTTTATGACATGGATCAGAATGGTGGGTGATAAACAGGAGACACAAACGTACTAAGGAAGAAATGTTTTGCTGAGAAATTTATAAGTATACTGGTGAACGGAATAGTCGTTCAGGAAATCAGAAGACAAATGGAAATAAATAAATCAAGACTCGATTTTAAAAAAGGAAAATGACTAGTATAGTATTGACAGAAAGACTTTATAGACATCCCTGGGTCCCTCGCAGCGAGTTTCCAATTTCATTACAGGAATCAGATTGCAGCTACCTTTAGTTAGCTCTTTGTTCGACCTACAGACAGTTTATCCAAAAGTACAGTCCTTCCTCACGAAGGTTGAGGATAGTCTTAATCCACCTGACATGGTGGTACCATTTTAGCTGATACTAATTTTTTCAGAACTCAAGCATCCAATTATTTAATTAATATTTAAATGATTTTAAATATACATTTTAGGACATGGAAGTCATGTATGTTTCTCCATACCGATTTTTATTTATATGTCATGTGTACGTTATCGGCAACAAAGAAGTATTTTGTTGTTAAAATTCATTCCCGGGCTGTTTGGCTTGGTCCAATGTTTTCTACAAAACCAGATGTTTCGGCAGTGCTATCGACTGCCATCATCAGTGAAAATCGAGTGCGCTAACGTGAGGTGGTATACGTTAGTGACCACAGTACTGTGGTTAAGGCTGAAGAAAGAAGTGATTTCTATGGAAATATTTCATTTCGAAAATGATTTTAAATATAAATCTTAGAACATGGAAGTCATGTATGGTTCTCCATATAATAGCAAGCCAAATATCTCGCTCATCCATGAGACTGCATCGGAGCTGCGGCGTGTGCAGCCTGGAACAACCTTGCTTCTGGTCTTGCCCTTCTGTAAGCAGCTGTTGAGGAAGGGAGGAGCACAAGTGGCACCTCATCTTTAACTTTGCTTCCCAATAAACATAACATTATCCTGATTGAATGGTCGCTCGGCACATGTTAGAACATTTTATTCAATTCAAATATTAACATTATCTTTTATAGATAATATATTTTACAACAGAGCGACAAAAGCGATAAAATAAAAAGAGCAAGAACATGAAAACCTGAAAGAAACTTAATTTCTAAATTCGTATCATTTTTATTATTGTTTTAGTTTCATGCAGAACAGCCAATACTTTTTCCTACAAGCTGCCACTGATATGTTTGTGTGTGTGCGCGCACAAATCAATATGTGTGTTGATAAGCGTATTAATAAGTTAGCTGTATGTTTCACTTTTATTTTATTCTGTCGACACTCTACTCCCACTAACTTATTCTGACCACTGTTATCCCATTGGCTGACAAAGTAGACTTATTAATCAGTTACAGGTATCACGTTGTGTTACCATATCTTGTCATTCTGTCGATTCTATGGTAGTTCAAAATTTCCAGTGTAAAAAACAGATTATATGTGCACAATGAATGGAAGAACATCCTCGCTCATCTACACGGTAAAGTTTAATTTACCTGTAATTAAATACAAAAAATATGCTAATCATGTAAAAAATCACACCATATCATGTACAGTTAAATGTTACGTTAAAAGAGTTGTAACATTTTGTTTTGTGTTTTCATCTACAAGTTTTATCTACTTGAATAATAAGTATGTTTCATTTGTTATTTTTTATAAAACACTTCCCTGTATATTTAAGATTTAAACTATAAATTTTCCTACATTTACAATACATTCTTTTAAACATGTGTCATCACAGCACTTTATCCATGAATACACAGTACAGGCATGAAAATACGGTATGTGATTATCACACTAGAAAGCTTGATAAGAGAAATATTTAAGGAAGGCCCTAAAACGGTTCTTAGTTCAAGTAGTTGTAGAAATGGGTTAGAAAATTTTCAGGGTTTTACAAACAGGTCAATGGCTACTTTTACACAAGTGAATGTCACCAGAACAATGTCACTACCTGGTTCCTGGCAGCTATAAAATTTACTACCACTACTACTACAAAGTTTCGTGTATTACTACTGCTTATTCACATGTAGTGAAAACAATTTGTATACATATTTTCAAAACTAGTTTTAATGTGATTCCATATATTTTTAATTCATACAATAGACTTTTCAGCAAATAACGATTTCTTTCTTCAAAAACAATTCAAATTTCACTCTATTAGCTGCATTATGCAACCTAACCTATTGCTTTTTGCACTACTTACTTTTAAAACTATGGTTTCTCACAAAAAGGTATGCATAATATAACTAGCCGTACCAACTTAGCCAAATATTTTAAACTTTTTTAACATAAAACCGTATTTTTGTAACTACTAACTTTAAAGTAAGCGAAGAAAAACCAGTCAAGTTTTATCCATTTAATTAGTGGGTGGACAAACTACAATTCAACAATGCCTATTAAATGTTTAACTCTATATTCCTCTTTTGGAGTTTACATTCACACCATTTTACAGGCATCAGAAATTTTCTTATAATGTAGTACAGATTAATTATTACTGGTACATACTATCAAATAATTTAACAAACTATGATACCAAACACACAACAGATTTGGGAATCAGGTTAGTTTCATCTATTTTATAACTAACAAATAAATTAGACATATTATACTTAATACTAAATCTATTGTTTTTATTACCTAAAACAGTATTAAATATTACCTAAAATATTACATTAATATTACCTAAAATATTACATTAATATTACCTAAAATATTACTAAGCCTATTATGTTTTTATTACCTAAACCAATATTAAATATAACGTGTCTAATGTATTTGTTGGGTTATAAAAAAGTAGAAGGAAAATAAGGTTATTAGGTTTATTATAAGGAATTTTATTAGGTTTTAAAATAAGGTACTAATTAATATAGTATATTATATAACTTGATATTTTTAATAATAACGTCGTAAAGACATTTACTAAAACATAACCTCTCAACAGATATTACTTCAGTACATACAATTTTGGATTATAGACTATGACTTATACCAATTATTTTTTATGAATGTTCCGTATCCTTTACAAGATATCTAAACCTGAATTATAATGTACACATGTTGCTTTATGAAGTTACACAGCACAAATATGAACACAACTCAAATTACCATTCGTAAAATATAAAAACATCCGCCCGAAGATGTTTCGAGTTTACCACAATATCGAATCGTAAAAAAAAAGACAACCCAATTTGAATGCATATTATAAGTTTGATACAATAAAAAACTAAAACAATAAAGGGTCAAAACTATATTATATTATTTTTTGTAGATTTATATAGGATGGACGACAATAGGTTAACAAAGCACATCTTCAAATTTTCAAATATCTGTGGAGGAAGAAGTCCAAAAGGTTTAGAAAAAAATAATATAAACGCAGAAGCAATTGAAAGTGAAGTTTTACCGGCAAAAGTGTTAAAAATGGAAGGAGTCCAGGGTAGGAGAGAGAAAAACGCAGGTTCAAAGTGGAATGAAGACAGAATGAAGAGACAGTGAGATGAAAGAATATTGGAGAAAAAGAAAAGAACAAAGAATAAAGAATTGAAATTGGGGGTTTTCACTATATCCTGCGGCCAAATGCAATTTTCGTCTCCGCGTTTGTACTTTATTTCGGTGTCCAATGTGTACTACAACTGTTTTCTTCACAAGTAACTAATGCCAGGTTATGGAGGTTATGTACGACAATGTAACTTAAATAAAATTTACTTTGTTAGTGTACAATAAAAGGGTGTATTTATTGGCAGTACAGAAATTAGTTTCCATTTATCGCACATAATTACGGTATAGAGGCGATTTTTGGATGTTGCGTCTACGTTTAACAATGTAACTTAACCTTTTAGATTTTTAAAATTAATTAGATTTAACCAAAATTTCCTTTGTTAGTGTACATTAAATTATTGTATGGATAAAAGGCTGTATATAACATTAAAGGCTGTATTTATTCGAAGTACCGGAATTAAAATCTACTTCCAATTTAGAACGTATAACCTAGTAGGCTACGTTATTGGTGCATATTTTATTGGGGTTTATTGGCACATATTTTATTAAAAGGGTGTATTTATTGGAAGTACAGAAATTAGTTTCCATTTATCGCACATAATTACGGTACAGAGACGATTTTGGGAGGTTGTGTCTACGTTTAATTATCTAACTTAACCTTTTAGATTTTTAAAATTAATTAACTTAACAAACATTTCCTTAGTTCGTGTACATTCAAAGGCTGTATTTATTGTATGGATAAAAGGCTGTATATACATTAAAGGCTGTATTTATTCGAAGTACCGGAATTAAAACCTACTTCCAATTTAGAACCCAGTACAATCTATCGTAGGCCTATAACCAAACAAGTACATTAAAATCCTTTTTTCAACATAATGCAATAAAAAGCAAAGTGCAGTTTCTGTTAACACGCAAATGATTAAGTATTAATAATGGGTTGGAGTAGAATTTAATGTTCCTACGGTCTGAATTAATGCAAATAAAATTGGAGAATCTCGTAAACATATTAAAGAATGCTTGTATATTACACACAAAATTATTACAGTACGGACCTTTGTTAATGAATAGAAACAAATGTGACTCTATATTTTTGTATGTACCAATAAAATTCACTTTTTCAGATACCGATATCTATTGTTTCTTTTCATACTCTTAAGGAAAGGTCATTAACAACATAGGCCTACACTATGAGAAAACGTGATTACAAATCATAACCAGCCATTAGTTACTAAAATAGATCTAACATTTACAAACATGAAATCTTCAATTCTCTCCCTATTTGTTTTATAAAAACTGGAGTTTCTACTGCAGGTTTTAAGTCCACTAACTACTTAATTAAATATACATAATTGTTCCTGTATCTTGTTGGGTAACATTATTATATTAATACATCTGCTTCCTACTCATATGTGCAAACAATGTTTTTAAATTACGGTCCTAAAATATTTATCAACACTTTATATCTTTAAAATTTAGACAGAGTCTAATGAGCAATTTGGCCTAACCTGAAATTACATGACCTGGCTCAGAACAACTCTATTTTGGCGAATACAAAGATGAAGACTGGTGCAATATCTTCAGGGCTCACACCTGCTGCTAGGCTTAGTTCTATAACATGATAAGGAAGAAAGACATCAGCCCGAACCTGCAACCACTGTGGGAAGGCTTTTATACCATTACCAAGAAGATTAATGATGTCATCTAAGAATAACTCATTAGGCCATTTACCTTTATTTATACATTTAATGCTTCTAAATTAGTACACTAACAGCACTGCTCTGTCTTACAGTAACACAACACGTTACAATAACTCAAAAGAATTTGTTTTCAGTTTAAGAAACATGCTTTACATTAATATGTGTAAGCTTACTATATTGAAATCCAATGTTCACTATCCAATAATTACAAATTTTGTGGAATTGTGAAATTAGTAACACTATGTACTAATGTGTGATTATCAGTTGAATTTCTGAATTCCTTTGATTCATTAATAAATTTTACTAATTTGTTTCTTTATGTCTATTTAATGATTACTTATTAGTTTTTAATCTTTCGGTTTTCATTATTCATTTGTAAATTCTTGGATTTTGTTGTCCATGACATGTCCATTGATTAACTAATTATCATTAAAACACACAGAGGACTGATATTTTTTTGCAAGATCACAAGTATGTTTCAAGACCATTTGCAGGTCAGGTATTGTTCTGTTTGTTCACTTTCTGAAAGTGGTTGAGGAGCAAGGGGGAAGATGTCTCCAGTAAAACACACACACTAGCACCCACACAATTCCTTTTTTTCTTTATTTAATTTGAATTCTGTATTAGAACAAATGTTTTCAGAGTTTACAAGTTTTTTTTTATTTCTTGGATTAATTTTTTTAATTTTATGCAATGTGGACACATACAGAGGAGTGTCAGTTTTTTATGTTTGTTCAATAAATAAAAATGAGAGGGGGGAGAGAGAGAGAGAGGCAAAAAATAACACATACAGAAATTTCATCAAAACTTTTCCTGATAATAATTAACCTTGTTATCACATAAAACGTTGCAGGTAAACTACCCCTTTCTCTTACCTGATCTTCACCAAAATCAACATGTCTTGAGTCCTCTACAATTAAGGGAGGCATGCAAAATATTATTTTATTCTGTTTCAATGTGCGGCAGTTATCGTTTGTCATAGAAACAATTACTCTTGTTAAAACATAAAATGTTGAAGGTAAACTATCCCTTTCCCTTAACCGATCTTCATCAAAATTAACAGACGTTGAGATCTCTATAGCTCAGGAAGGTATGCAAAACATTACGGTTGAATTTACGGCAGTTATCTTTCGTCATAAGAAAATTACCCATGTTAAAACATAAAATGTTACAGGTAAACTACCCTTTTCCTAAACCGATCTTCAGCAAAAACAATAGGTCTTGAGAACTCTACAATTCAGGTCTGTATGCAAAACATTATTTGATTCTGTTTCAATTTGCGGCTGTTATCGTTTGCCATAGAAAATGCCCTTGTTAAACAAAAAATGTTGCAGGTAAACTACCCCTTCCCCTACACCGATCTTCACCAAAAACAAAAGGTCTTGAGAACTCTACAATTCAGAGTTGCATCCAAAATGTTATTTGATTATGTTTGAATTTTCGGCTGCTGTCGTTTTCCATATAACATACCCTTGTTAAAACATAAAACGTTGCCTGTAAACTACCCCTTTCCCTCAACCGATCTTCACCAAAAACAATAGGTCTTGGGAACTGTATAATTCAGGGCTGTATGCGAAACATTATTTGATTCTGTTTGAATTTGCGGCTGTTATCGTTTGCCATAGGAAAAAAATTACCCTTGATAAAAAAAAATGTTGCCGATAAACTACCCCTTTCCCGTAATCGATCTTCACCAAAAATAATAGGTATTGAGTAATCTACAAATCAGGACTGTATGTAAAAAATTATTTGATTCTGTGAGAATTTGCGGCTGTTATCGTTTGCCATAGAAAAAAAATCTACAAATAGACACACAGACAGACACACACATAGACACTTTTCGAAAAATGACTTTTTTCATGTTTTGAGTGAAGTACAATCAGAATCTACAATAATCTCGAACACGATTTTTTTGCCATCACCATACTTCCATTTCCTTAAGGAACATGAAAGTAAAAATTGGTGAAAAACCGCTTTAATTTAATAATTTTGTATCCATTAATAACTTTTCTGTCATCTATCCTAACAATAAATAAATATTATTTTAAACTTAAAACAATTATTTCATCGTATTTTTTTAGTACCCAGCATACGTACTGTACTTTACATTTTATTTACCGTTTTCTGCTAGGATGTCAACAGATGCTGAACTGGCCGGTGCTGCGTCAGTGAAAAATGTTCCCAATCTTCTGCCTTCTATGATTGTTTTTATTGCTTTCTCTTGCATACCATTACAAATTACAACACTAACGCCTCTTTCTAGAGCCCACGTGGCAGCCTTTACCTATAAACACCACACATTAATAACAATCGCTAATCTCTGTAATATATTTTATTGTCACAAATATTAAGGTTGTCGTTAACTTTTAACACATTTTGTAGTAAGTTAAGTAATAATATAGGTAATAATATAGGCAATAATATAGGTAAATCATTACATAAGTGATTGAATTAATAATATATTATAACGTTGCAGAACTCAGACCCTATAGGGGATCCACAAATATAAAATAACTGTAAGAAAATTAAACTAATTTAGAGAATAATGATCAATAAATACACAAAGGTAATGAGAGAATAAAAAGAAAAATAGTAGACAAAGATAATAAATGAGTGAATAGACTAGACTGACAGACAAATGATTATGATCCAACCCCAGTGATTGGCCAGATAAAGGGTATAAAATAAATGTAAACTAATAAAAAACCCAACTAATATGTCAAATTTAGCAACATGTATTACCCAATTTATATAAAAGAAAGTACACCACCAGTAATAAACAGGTAAACCCATTGTTATTATATAATGATAATGGAAATACTACCAAGAAAGGGTAGGATTGACTCGAATTGTAAAGACTTGATGAAGGAGTTGAAGGGACTAATGTCAATAGCCCAAAAAACTAACTTCATACAAGGTTATAGTACTAACCTAGTGACTTAGAATATTAAGTATTTTAAAATAACATTACTGATGTAAAAAGCAATCATGAGATTTTAAAAACTGAATTTAAAATTAGATTTTAAAAAACTAGTTTAAACCAAGAGTGACAGGTAGGTTGGGAGTGTTAATGATAACAAGTGAACCAAACTAATATATGATAGCAAAAGTGATTGTAAACCTTTATGAATTAAAAAAGAATTACTACAGTGAATTAAACAAAGTCTTAAAAATGTGACGGTAAGTTAATAAGCGATTAACCAGTGTAATCAGTGAAAGTGATAGATAGGACAGGGATGAATTAATATAAACAATTAATAATATTGTAACGGTACATATAACACCACATCCACCAACGTACCGAAAATTAATTTAAAAGCCACCACTAGTAAGAATACATAAAAGGTCTAGAATACTACCATGGATACAGAAGGAGGAAGTACCATATGTTAAAATAAGTGAAGTATCATTAAAAAGAAATCACTAGTAAATGTACCAATAGAGAAGAAAAGAATAATAAGGACGAGACGACTGACATACCTTACCCAATGAATCAGTGAGAAGAACAATGGAAACAAAAGAAGAATGAAGAATCAGGGAGAAGAACACAACAATAACGACCTCAAGAAGGAAGAAAGAAGAAACAATACGAAGGAGACAAGTGAAAACCACATCATGTATAAAAATAAATAAGAGTGAGAAAGAGATCAGTGAGAAGAAGGAAGATATCCAGACCAGACACAAGGAAAAAGGGAAAGAAATTGAAGTATAACAAACTAACATAAACCTTTAAAAGAATAATTGTACTAAGAAGAAAGAAGAAATGTTAATTAGTTACATTATATAAATCCCTAAGCTGTATGGTAAAGTCAACACTGACCACAACTCATTTGATGAATACATTCATTGTCTATGTAAAATAAACTGTTATCAATAAGGACTAAATAGTGTAAATAAAGAGTCACCAATAACTTGAATAAGAATAGGATAAGTTTATTGTAGCTAAATGATGTGTAGATATAAAATAAAAGAAGACTAGGTTCCAAAATATGAATGGCCAAATGTACAGTGGGAGTGATGTTAGTAAAAACCCACTAATTAACAATAAATAAGACAATACAAGAGTAAACCAAAGGTACAATAATAATAACCAATAACCAATGTACAAACGTTGAATGAAAGCCAGTCAACCAGATTAATGTAGAAATACACAGCCAGCAGCAACACATTACTGCTTACTAAACCTACAACATAACCAGGGCATAAATCTGGGCAACCAGTTTTCAATAAACCTTAAGGAAAACAAATGCAAAATAATATTAAACCAGAATGTATTGAGCAGGGAAGTAACTAGATAATATAAGGAACGTTTTTTACACAATAGATAATATAATAACTAAATATAAAAGCATTATTTATGTAAACCAAATATGACTATATGCTTGTAATGGCAAAGATACATGATTGCAACTAAAATTATGTTATAAACTTATTATACAAAGATAGTAACTCAACTAACAACCTGAAGAAGGACAGAATACTGTTCAGATGAACAAATTCAACCAAAATAACTATCCAAATAATCCATATAACTGTAATAACAACAAAACTATTGTAACAACTAGCTGCAAGCAATGTGGACAGCTACTAAACCAAGGTATTAACAGATTAAAATGCAGAATAAACTGCAGCACAATGATAACAATATCATTGTGACCATTTTAACTATCATTTGGATAACAATCAGAATAGTATGTATAGAGTACCAAACATACAGTAAGGTAACTCCATGTAGTATGACAAGCCTAATTACTAAACTATAATTAAGGCACTAAACTAATAATGTAGGGAAAAAGAACACTGTCAATAGTGACTAAACCCATCGAGGTGTAAATAGATCATGTTAGAAATTAATTAAATGTTATTATTACTAGAATATAAGAAAAACAAAAATGTATAGTCATAGGCCTAAGTTTGAATCTATGAAAACGGACATAGTATTAGTAGTATTAAGGCACAGTTTTCAGGGAAAATTGTACAGTAGATTAAGAATAAGTTATTACCATCGGAAATGGAATAAAAACAATATATTATTAATAAATAATAGCTTAATGGACACTAAGTATAAATACCAAGTGCGAATTCAGCAACCCCGAATCCGAAATATATGATGAGGGGATTCAAATTAATCGTCATAAAAAATCATAAACAATGAGTTTAATTACAATGACATCAGTACAATTATAAGTAAGATATTGGACTTATAAAAATAATTGTATAATGCTGAATCTTTCCGCGTGGGTATGCCGACAACAAATTCTTAATCTTGTCCCCAAAAAGTGACGCGGCTGTAAGCGTCTGTTTTGACGAAGCCCGCCGAAAATAGACGAATTAAAATATATTGACCAATCAGATCCTATAAAAAATCCGAGATACATCATTCCGACAGAGGAAGCGAAGTCAGTCTTTTACCATCAACGAAGCGAACTACATGCTCGTCGTTTCTCCAGAAAAACGTGCTTTTGACAGCGACCAGATGGAAACACACGTTAACCCCAAACCAGGAGTGGAGGTTATGTCAACTGAAGAATTAGTGCAGTATATTTTTAAGTGAAAATAATTCGGAGTACATGCGTATAGGAGTGAGTGCAGTGCAGTGATAAAATTTAATTAATTAATTAAAAAATGTTTAATTAATTAAAAAGTTTAAGAAAAAAAATTGTAAACACTACGAACGACCAGTTACGCAAGTATCAAATACCCACAGCTCTTATAGTATGATTGTATAGTAATAGATATAACAGAACGCTAATAGCGACCTGAATTAACATCCGTTAATCAATTAAATACCCTATTCCTAAAGGAAGGGAATTCTGTAATACGAATAAACAATGTCAAAGTTGAACGCTATAGTTAACGACAATTTTAACGATTTGTATAACTCGAATGTTTAGAATAAGTAAAGACATTGTATAATCAATGAAGGGAGTATGTGCCCTAACCATTAGTCAGATAAGAGTGTTTAATATTTTGTTTGTAAAATTAAATAAGTTACACCAGAGAGTGGCATAAATATATTCAATGAATTACAGTTACCTGAAATAGGTACATCCAGTTTTGGAGATGATCATAATCCTTGTTACTGAATTATAATGATTATTAGCACTTATTAACAAATAATTAATAACTTTTAACCAAACAAGGTTGCACTAAACTATCTTAATGCCTATGTTTAACCATGAACAGTTGTTCATATTTTATATTTTTTATTTAATAATCCATGAATACATATCTTATATACTTGTTGTAACCGTAGCAATTTTATTAAATATGTGTATTTTGCAGTCTCAAAGAACCTACTACTACAATTATTAATGACATTACAAGTTTAATAATACTACATAACCTATTCGTTTATCAACACAACATACGACTAGCCAAATGCAGTCATACCAACTTGAGCTTTTTAAATGTTTTAGAGTCCATGTTCAAATTTAAATATTAACTGTTAACCAGAAAGAAAAGTAAACTATATTATTGTACTAAATTTTACTGTTTTAGAATTGAATAAATAATTATTGTTATTTTTACCTTTGAAAGAGTTGGTTTTTATTGTAATCAGTAAATACAGCTTAGTGAGAAAAACGATACGGTTGGTACGATATTTCCAGAGCGAATCATTCAAATGGAATGATGATTTTTTCCAACTGTACTGACCTATATATATTATTACAAAGTATAAATTATCATAAATATCATGTTTGTGTATGTTTATGTTAGTGTATAGGCAGGACATTACTGATCTTCTCACCACCGCTGATCAACGGAGAGCCAACGGAACTTCAATTGAATCAATTCTAAAGTAAATAAAAACTATTTTCTAAACCAATTAAACTGACAATTAAAACGTCGGAAAAGAGTGTAAGTAACCGACTTATTCACTACTGGATTCAACAATAGGTTGAATTGAGTGGAATAAGTCACTAAACAATCACATAATAATAAAATACGAGCTTGAATAATAATAATTAACATATTGCAAGACCCCATATTAAACAAAACAATCCTGAGACTAATAATTATAATAAATAGATAATAGACGGGAGTATTCGTCTGCTAACATATTGGCGCCCAACGTGGGGCGAAATTAGGTGAAAAATATTCAACCTAATTTATAAAAATAATCATCAACCTAATTTTCGAGGGAGCTGCAATACACAGAACCAAAAATGCAACGGAGAGCAACCTCTAAGAAACGTGCGGCGGAAGTAGA
Source organism: Magicicada septendecula (assembly GCA_034769895.1). Classification (NCBI taxonomy): domain Eukaryota; kingdom Metazoa; phylum Arthropoda; class Insecta; order Hemiptera; family Cicadidae; genus Magicicada; species Magicicada septendecula. The sequence continues at coordinate 305,472,657 of CM068367.1, read as the reverse complement.
TAAAGAAATAAACATGGATGATAAGGAGGCGACGCCAGTCGAAGACCTAGAAGAAATATTACCTCCTACAGAACCCAGCCGACCTGTACAACAAGAGGAACAAATTGAGAAACCCACGCAAACGGGAGACGCCAACTTCTTGGAAATACTGAGGGCGATGAATAAAAATATCGAATCACTAAAGGAAGAGTTGAAGGAAGACAGCGAGAAAAAGGCGGAAGAGACCAATAAAAATATCGAGTCGTTAACAAAAAATATTGAATCGATTAATAAGAAGACGGAAGATGGCCAGAAGAAGACGGAAGAATCATTGAATAAAAATATGGAATCGATTCATAAGAAGATGGACGACAGTCAGAAAAATATCGATTTATTAAGGGAAGATTTCAAAGGGGAATTAAACAAGAAGACAGAAGAGACAAATAAAATCATAGCTTCATTCAAGGAAGATACCCAAGAATTGAGCAAGAAGATTGATGACAGCATCGAAGATAGTAACAAGAAGATTGAAGTTATCAGCCAGAGAATCGAAGACAGTCATGAAAAATTAAATACGAAAATAGAAGAGTAAATAACCGAAGTCAGACGGGAAGTTTCTGAAATTAGCGAGAGGTGTGAAGAAAACCAACAAGAAATACAGAGAACGAAAGAGGCACTTCAGACCCGAGTAAATAACATCGAAGAATCCCATTTAAATAAATTCGAAGTCATTACAAAGAACAAGAAGACTTGGGAACGAGATGTGAGGAAATCACCGCCACAGTGAACGATGTTCGGGGGCAAGTACACACCGACAATGAGAAAATGGCAGAGCTTCAACGGCGAGAACTCAATAATTTTAGGGAAGAAATTAATTAATTCCGAAGTCAACCAATACAAGTGACCGGAGTAACGAACGTGGAGAATCGTGAATTAATAAATTTCAAAAATTATAAGAAGAATCCCATGGAGTTCATCGAAAGAGTGGAAGAAAATATCGCCCGTACACGCGAAACTAGATGGTCTACTATCAGAAACATGTTAGACGAATATTTTAAAGACGTGCACGATAATTGGTGGACGGCTACCCGACATGAGGTACAAAATTATACGGATTTCAAGACGCTATTTAAAACGAAATACTGGTCCGAATCGACACAGAACATAGTACGTGACAACATCTGTAACGGGAAGTATGACCGTAGTAGAGGAGCAACACTCACAGCGTATTTCCTGGGCAAAGTGTGTATGGCCAGAAATCTCGAACCGAAGATACCTGAAGAATGCCTCGTTACTAAATTGGCGAACCATTTCGAAGAGGGCGTGGCTAGAGCGTGACTGAACGGACAGATACGAATAATCCAAACTATGTCCGCGTTATTAGAAAACTATGAACAGGAGAAGTATTATCGGAGGAGTCGGCAGAGGCAAGACCCATATTTTGATAGAAACGGTCAGGCCGGATACCGGAATAATTATCGAGGTAATTACAATAATACGAACCGAGATAATGCTGACCAAAATCCGAGACCAAATAGTAATGGGAATAATTATCCGCCAGATAGGAATAACACGAATTACCGACCAAATTATAATAATAATTATAATCAGAATCCTCCTAACAACAACCACCGTCCTAATTATAACAGTGGAAATCAGTATCGGCAAAATAATGGTAACACCCCCTACCGACCAAATAACAACAATCGCCAGTACCGACCGAACAACGGGAACAACCAAAATCAAAGCAATTTTAGGAGAGCGAATTATGTTCGTGCTGACGACAGAAATGGAGGGAGATACTTCTATCAGGGACATCGAAGCTTTAATGAAGATAATAATCCGTACAGCCAGGACGTAAGGAGTAGAGAATCTGGGTACGACACACGAAGGAGCCGCAGTAGCGAGGATTTACACAGAAACAATAATAGTGGACATCAGTACAACAATACAAATAGACCAGAAGAGAGGGTGAATCGAACCCCCAGCACTAGTGAAAGGAGCGGAGAAGAGAACGCTACCTCTTTAAATGGACAACGGCAGTGAAAACTAAATCTATTGGGTACGACGAACTACGACAACGGACGAAAAATCAAAAGACATTTACTATTATACGCAATCACTACCTGAAGGACATCAGAGGAGATCTGATGGAAGAAGAAGTCACAGAAAATAATAATAATAACAACAGCGAAATCGCTTATATTTCCGCCGAAGTGAATGGCGTGTTTACCAAAATCATGATAGATACAGGAGCCAATGTATCGCTCATCGATCAATTAGAATTGAACAAAATACAGAGTAGGAGTAAGGAGAGAATATCGACCTTACCGATAAATAATATCACTTTGATCGGAGCGACCGGACGACAAAATAAAACCATAAGAAAGCAGGTCCAACTAGAAGTCACCAGTCAAGGGAAAACACTTCCTATAATATTTTTAGTAGCCAGTGGGTTACCATTCAGTTTACTGATAGGATGTGACGTATTAAGAAAATACGCAGCTATAATAGATATGAGCAGAGCAAAAGTATCTCTGAGCTCAAATTGTGTGCAATGGACGGCGGAGTTAATTGGAAGCGAAGAAGCCCCTCACGGCCGGATCATTTGTTATATCAAAGAAGATAATAATTACAGGAACGCAACACCCAGAGAAAAAATGAATTGTGACCATGAAAATGACGACTTATGGGAGGAGAAGTTAGAAGAAATCCGGAGGTTCCAAACAGCCAAAAGCGATAGAAGAATAACCGACAACCAAGTAGAAAAATTTATTGCGATTTATGAGCGATATAGACACGTATTTTCCAATGCTCCCGGAAAAGTAAAGGACTTCCAATGTGAGATTAGATTCAAGGAAGCAGCCGATTTTAAAAAGAAATCATACCCCATTGTCTATTCCCAAAAAGAAGCGGTCCGAGCTGAAATAAACCGACTCATTGAAGAAGATATTATTGAATATAGTTGTTCACCCTATACAAATCCTATAGTGGCAGTACCAAAGAAAAACGGCCAAGTGAGAATAGGTTTGGATGCCAGAGAAATCAACAAAATCATAATTAACGATCGAACATCACCAGGTGAGATCGAAGAGCTTTTGAAGAAATTTTACGGTACCCGTTTTATCAGTACCTGGGACACCGTATGCGGGTATTGGCAAGTGGAGTTGCACCCCAATAGCCGAAAATATATGGCGTTTATATTCGAAGGGCGCAACTACCAATTTAAGAGGCTGCCCTTCGGTCTGGTAAATTCAGTGGCCGTATTTGTAAAGTGTATGGACCAGGTTCTAGGACAAGAGGCCCTACAATTCACTACGGTATATGTTGAAGATTTGTTGATTACATCTGACAACTGGGAAGACCACTGTAACAGAATTGAAAAAGTACTCTCGGAAAAAATCGAAGCAATACAATCATTCCCAACACCCAAGAACAAAAAGCAGTTACAATCATTTTTAGGTATCTGCAACTATTACCGAAAATTCCAAAACAACTACTCAAAATTAACAGCCGAATTTTCGCAACAACTATCCTCTAAAGACAAGTGGAAGTGGGGAGCAGAACAGGATACCACTTTCAAGCTAATAAAGGAAAAATTTTTGGAGTCAATAATGTTACACCACCCCGACTTCAAAAGAACATTTTATATGAATTGCGACGCCAGCGACGTAAGTCTAGGATCCGTCCTATATCAAGAAGATGACCAAGGAAATCACCTTGTGGTTAGTTTCGCAAGCCGAGTACAGAATAAAAGTGAGCGTAACTACCATACTAGAGAGAAGGAATTACTCAGCATTGTATTTGCGTGTAACAAATTCCGAACTTACATTTTGGGTTACTCATTAACGGTCAGGACAGATCACAAATCGATATCCTTTCTGAAGAACTGCAAATTAAGTCATGGGAGACTTACCAGATGGACACTAGCGTTGCAGGAATACAACATTAACTGGGAGTACGTACCTGGGAAGTACAACGTAGCAGCAGATGTCCTATCGAGAGTCAACATACAAAACCAAACTTTCGAGGGAGAAAGGGAGACGGTAGCAAAAGTATATCATATTATAAAGGACAGAACAGAACTAGCCGAGATAATAAATAAAATCGAACTCCAGCAAAAGAGTGATGAGAAGTTGAGCAACATTTGCAAGAGATTAATTGACCAAGACGAGAGAATCACCCCATACTACTGTATGTACAAAGACGTTCTATTTATAAAAGACAGGAACCAAGGCAACCAATGAAAATTAATTATACCTAAAACTATGGAGAAGGAGATCACCATGAATTACCACATTAGATATGGGCACATGGGAGCTATCAAGGTAATCAAAGCATTAGAAAAAAATGTATATTTCAAGTATATCAACAGGAGAGTACGCAGCTACATTAGAAATTGCCACCTATGCCAGTTGGTAAAGTGTAACAACGATAGGAAGGAAGGTTTAATGATACCAATCACCTCATCTAAGAAGCTAGAAAAAGTATTTGTAGATATTTGCGGTCCATGCAAATAGGAGTGGGGGAAGACGACAATACAAATTCATTGTCATTATCTTCGACCACTACACTAAATTTACTAAGCTATATCCAATCAACAGAGCCACCACAAAAAATCTGTTGAATATAATTATATACAAATACATGACAGAAATAGGAGCGCCAGGGTCAATAATCACTGACCATGGGACTCAATTAAAGGGGAGAAGATGGAGGGAAACACTGCTGAATAAGGGAGTGAAAACCTTCAAAACCTCAGTATACCACCCTAGCAGCAACCCCGCCGAACGAGTACTCCGAGAAGTAGGAAGAATCCTGAGAACATACTGTCACCAACAACAAAGAAAATGGGAAGAGTATTTACCAGCTGCGGAGGATTTTATTAACCTGGCATACCACCAAGCAAGAGATACAACCCCATTTACGGCTATGTTTGAGAGAAGACCTCCTAGAGAAATTGCAGAATTGATAGAATTTCCCCCATGCGATGATTACACATTTGACCAAGTAAAGTTTTATAACAAGACTGTCGAACGAGCAGAGAAGATGCGAGAAAAATATAAGAAACAACAACCCAAAATAATTAAGTATAAAATAGGACAACTAGTATTGCTAAAAAATCGAGAACTCCCCAGTACCATTGAAGGAATTGCAAAAAAGTTCCTACTACTATATACTGGACCCTATACAATCATAAAGGATAATCAAAACAACACATACGAAATTATGGACCCCCATACCAATAGAACCAAGGGAGTCTATAATCAAGCTTCATTGAAAAAATATTATAACAGTCCAGAATAAGTGATTTAAAAAATCTATCACTTGAAGGAGTAGAGGAGCAAACCACCAAAGAGAGTAATATGAGAGAAGGCTACTATTATAAATGAAAGAAGAGAAAGAAAAATGTTTATTATATGAATATTGTATATAACAAGAATTTGTATTAATCAAATATTGCATACCCCACTAAACCAAGAAAAATATTATAACCGTCCAGAATAAGTGATTTAAAACATCTATCACTTGAAGGAGTAGAGGAGCAAACCATCAAAGAGTGTAATACAAGAGAAGGCTACTATTATAAAGGAAAGAAGAGAAAGAAAAATGTTTATTAAATGAATATTGTATATAACAAGAATATTTTTAATTATCAAATATTGTATGTCCCAAGAAAAATATTATAATGATCCAGAATAAGTGATTTAAAACATCTATCACTTGAAGGAGTAGAGGAGAAAACCATCAAAGAGTGTAATACAAGAGAAGGCTACTATTATAATGGAAAGAAGAGAAAGAAAAATGTTTATTAAATGAATATTGTATACCACGAGAAAAAAACTATTATATAATAAATAAACCATAACAAAACAAGCAACTAGTGAACGCACTCAAGATATTTTAAACAATGTTTACTATCATTTTGAGAAAAATTTTGTGCTATCCAGAATAAAATGTTAAAAAATTATGACATTTGCTAGAAGAGAGAAGAAGACCATTAAAGAGAATATTATGTAGAGGAGATGGTGAGAAGGAGAATTGATCGAGAAGAAGAGAAAAGAAAAATCAATATGAAGAACAATTTTGTCACGATAAGAAGAGAAGAAAAAATGAAGAATATTTACACATGCTATTTGTCAACAACATTAGCTAATAACGATCTACAGAAGAGAAGAAGGAATCCAGAAGAGAGTGTATAATAAAATAAAAAAGGCAAAAAAGTTAATAACCCCTAAAGTGTTTATTATTATTAGTCGAAAGAGACTACTTATAAATATTGTTATTTAATGAATTGACTGTAGAAATGTTCCAGCAATCATTTAACTGGGCAGGGATGATGTTCCCCTGATCACAGAAAAAGTGTAGTTTTGAACGACGGAGTTAGGTAAGCCAATATAGCCCACCCGGATCGATTTCAGCTACTAATTTAGGGAAAAAATGTTAGGAAAAGTAAATATTTAAGGGAAAAAACACAACAGCCGAGAATATAATTAAACAAGATTCCAGAATTATAAAGGAGGAAAGGTAGAAAATATAATGAACTGAAGACAACTGTAAGAGTAAATACAAAATATGAAACCATCATGTGTGACTTAAAAGTGAAATGAAAAAAATTGATAATTTCTTCAATCATAAAATAGATATCAGAAATAATCAATTCTAATAAGGAGGCAATATGTAAGGCAATATGTAACGGTACATATAACACCACATCCACCAACGTACCGAAAATTAATTTAAAAGCCACCACTAGTAAGAATACATAAAAGGTCTAGAATACTACCATGGATACAGAAGGAGGAAGTACCATATGTTAAAATAAGTGAAGTATCATTAAAAAGAAATCACTAGTAAATGTACCAATAGAGAAGAAAAGAATAATAAGGACGAGACGACTGACATACCTTACCCAATGAATCAGTGAGAAGAACAATGGAAACAAAAGAAGAATGAAGAATCAGGGAGAAGAACACAACAATAACGACCTCAAGAAGGAAGAAAGAAGAAACAATACGAAGGAGACAAGTGAAAACCACATCATGTATAAAAATAAATAAGAGTGAGAAAGAGATCAGTGAGAAGAAGGAAGATATCCAGACCAGACACAAGGAAAAAGGGAAAGAAATTGAAGTATAACAAACTAACATAAACCTTTAAAAGAATAATTGTACTAAGAAGAAAGAAGAAATGTTAATTAGTTACATTATATAAATCCCTAAGCTGTATGGTAAAGTCAACACTGACCACAACTCATTTGATGAATACATTCATTGTCTATGTAAAATAAACTGTTATCAATAAGGACTAAATAGTGTAAATAAAGAGTCACCAATAACTTGAATAAGAATAGGATAAGTTTATTGTAGCTAAATGATGTGTAGATATAAAATAAAAGAAGACTAGGTTCCAAAATATGAATGGCCAAATGTACAGTGGGAGTGATGTTAGTAAAAACCCACTAATTAACAATAAATAAGACAATACAAGAGTAAACCAAAGGTACAATAATAATAACCAATAACCAATGTACAAACGTTGAATGAAAGCCAGTCAACCAGATTAATGTAGAAATACACAGCCAGCAGCAACACATTACTGCTTACTAAACCTACAACATAACCAGGGCATAAATCTGGGCAACCAGTTTTCAATAAACCTTAAGGAAAACAAATGCAAAATAATATTAAACCAGAATGTATTGAGCAGGGAAGTAACTAGATAATATAAGGAACGTTTTTTACACAATAGATAATATAATAACTAAATATAAAAGCATTATTTATGTAAACCAAATATGACTATATGCTTGTAATGGCAAAGATACATGATTGCAACTAAAATTATGTTATAAACTTATTATACAAAGATAGTAACTCAACTAACAACCTGAAGAAGGACAGAATACTGTTCAGATGAACAAATTCAACCAAAATAACTATCCAAATAATCCATATAACTGTAATAACAACAAAACTATTGTAACAACTAGCTGCAAGCAATGTGGACAGCTACTAAACCAAGGTATTAACAGATTAAAATGCAGAATAAACTGCAGCACAATGATAACAATATCATTGTGACCATTTTAACTATCATTTGGATAACAATCAGAATAGTATGTATAGAGTACCAAACATACAGTAAGGTAACTCCATGTAGTATGACAAGCCTAATTACTAAACTATAATTAAGGCACTAAACTAATAATGTAGGGAAAAAGAACACTGTCATTAGTGACTAAACCCATCGAGGTGTAAATAGATCATGTTAGAAATTAATTAAATGTTATTATTACTAGAATATAAGGAAAACAAAAATGTATAGTGTAACATAACAAAATTATCACGCTAAACATTTGACTTAATGCAACATAAATAAAGGAAAAATTTCCATAGTGAGTGAGAAGAATAAATTGTTTTAAGGATTACACTAGAAACTGTATATTAAGTCAATAAAATGTTAATAAAAATGAAAAAATAACAAAGAAAACCATTGATTAAAATAACTTACTATGTAAAAACCAGTTAAACCAGCAGTATACCCAGTAGATTGGGGGAGCAGTAAAAAGGGAAGGACCATAAAAAAGGAAATAAAAGGATGAAACCATATTAATAAGGGAATAATAATAAGGTCAAGATGCAGAGAAACCACAAGACCAGAAACTACTAATGTGATATTGAAGAAGGGACAAAATATATCAAGATTCCCGCAAAGAGACCAGAACCGGGAAGAGATATTCCAAAAAATGATAGTCATGTAATACATACCATGGAACAAAATTAAAACTGATATATGTAGACCCAGAACAAGTTACAAGATACAATCCAAGAAAACCAAATTGTATACTAGTTGTAAGAATAATATGTCAAAAAACTATTCAAACAGACTACTATTAGTGTAGCCAAAATAAAGGACACCTTATAATAAAGTGTGATATAAAAAATATATTAAAACAGACTACCATTAGTGTAGGAAATACTGGATAAAAACTAAAGAGACAGTCTAATGACTGAGTGTAATTTAGATAATAAAAGTGTTTTAGTGTTTAGGCATAATAACAATATGATAGGTATAAGATGTTTTTATTTTATTGTATGAACAAATTAAGTATAGGGAACACGAAAGACAGTCAATAACTGCAAGTGTCAGTAGTTATAAGATGTTTTTATTTTATTGTATGAACAATTTAGGTATAGGTAACACAAGAGACAGTTAATCACTGAAAGTGTCAGTAGTTCTAAGGTGTTTGTATGTTAATATTTTAGCAAAATAGTTATAGTAAATAAAAAGAGACAGTGAATAACTGAAATTGTTACTAAGAATAAGATATTTTAATAGAATAAGGTTGTGATAAAATGAAACATAAAAACAAAGGACAGCCAAAGACTGATAATAATATGTTCTCATTATAATTCTAAGTATAGAGAAAATTAGGCATAAGATGTTTATGTTATGGTTCAATGATGTTATTATTATAAAGAAAGTTTAGTAGATACAAGATATTTCATTGTATTTTAAGATCATGTCATTTAATTTTCCATTGTGTAAGTCAGAGAGGCAAGTAGGACATAAAAATGTAATAATTTTATTCAAAACAGTAAACCATATATAATGTACAAACAGACCAGCTAAGACACCATTTTAGTAAACACAGACTGGCATATAAACCAAAAAATTATCTATCAGAGAATCAATCTATGTAATAGGAATAGAATTCAATATATACAATACAGAAATTGAAAATATAATTAATACAGATACAGTTAATAGCAAATAGAATGACAAAGGAAAGGAAATTAACTTCTTTTGGAAACAGATAATAATAGGCCTATAATAGTAATCAAATCAGACTAAACAGCAAATTAATCAATATTGAAATGTTTTAACAACCAAATCATTAACAACAAAGTAGTCACGGAGTTATTAAGTATATTCCATGGAAATATTATAAGAAAAAACAAATAAAAACCATTAAAACACCGAATTTGTACAAAATATGAGGCATACAATCATTATATAAAATTGTAATTTTTGGGCTTAAATGAGCTTGAAACAAACCCAGCTATATATCAAAAGATGTAAAATTAACTAATCAATATTACTGAGTAGTTAGATTTATGTAAAATTAAGAAATATTTGAAATACAGTAAAAAATAAGAAAACTTATTATGTATATTTAGATGGTGAACCAAGTCTTAGACAGATATTTTTATAGTTAAACAATATAAAGAGGAAAAAGACATAGCACAAATTACCCTAAAACGACGACGTTGCGTCTATTAGTCTATTGTTAATCGTAAAACCGAATAGTTGGAAATGTGTTAGCAGAGTACTGAAAACAGAATAATTTGTATAAAACCAAGTGTGGTTATGCGGTGTGTAACGGAGATGATCAAAAAAGTGAAAATAACCTTAACTATCAATTTCTAACACTTCACAAATTTCCAAAACACAGTAATAACACCATAAAACTCAACACAAGAAATCAACAGCCATTTTGAACAATTTTGGGACAAGATTCACAGAACACCAATACACATATTTGAACACCGAACACTTCACAAGAAACCCATCACGAAAACGACATCGCAGAAGACGAGAGGACACTCTACACTATATTCCTGGACCAACACCACTTCGCAGAAAAGGGACTATCATTTTATTTCTGCGGGAGAAGCTCAGCCAATTCCAACAGCATAGCAGTTAAAATCGAGTAGACGGCGGCCATACTAGATTTCTCACCAGCACGGTGCACTGCCAGCTTGAAGGGAGTGACGTCATTTCATCGACTTGGTTCGCAAATAAATTTTTTTTAATTGACAATTTCAATAATAATTTTGTTCTATTTCAGTTATTACCATTTAGTTTAAGAATACCTGTTAAGAATGTATCTTGTTCCTTGCCCTCTGACCATTTCGACTCGTTAAAAGAACCACAAATTTAACCTTGTAAAAATATATTTGTTGATTTTTTCGCTACCGACTGGAGCAAATAATAGCCAATGCCTTGGTCATGCGCAGTTTGACTGGCGCATAATTTTGAATGTTAATAAACGCAAATCATTACTCAGTTACCAGAATTGTTTTTATTTCTATAATTAATGTTACTATTATTATTTTTTTAAACAAAAAAATAATTTACAGTGATAGAATAGATATCTAAGGAAATTACACACTCAATTAATCAATTAATTATTAATTAATTAAATTAAATAATTAAACCAGAACTCAATATCAGAAAAAAAAGAAAAAAAATATTTTCACAATTTATAAAGTTTGATTTATTTGTTATTTATCAATCAATCACACCTAGTTATAACATATTTATATTAAATCTATTCTTTGTATTTGGCGAATCCAAAGTGGAGCTGTATCATCGGCGAGTTCAATACCGAGATCCAGACAAAACACACAATTCTGATTATCTATATCTTTATATTTTATTTATTATTATATTTGAAATTATATTACAAATTGACTAGCCTAAACAGTGGGGCTTACAGTCAGGGCAAATCTACACATAACACATATCTATATATATTTTTATTTTTTTTATTTTGAATTTGTAATTCTATATATTACAAATTGGCGTCCAACTTAAGGGGCTTTAAATAGGAGGTAATGGAGTTGTAAAATAAGGACGAGTGTCCAATTTCCTATTTTTAGCTTGGCAGCGGTCAATAGGTCGGAAGAGGGAGCGAGATGCACAGGAGAGCTACATCAAGAAAAAGGGCTATGGAGGCCGAGCAAGAGGTAGACATGGAGGATAAAGAGGCGACACCAGTGGAAGATGTGGAGTCGATGTTACCGCCAGCAGAACCAAACAAGCCTGCACCACAGGAGGAACAGCCGAAAAAATCCACCACAAAGGAAGATACAAAATTTGATCAAATGATGGAGATGTTACTCAGAGAATTTAAAACGACGAAGGAAGAATTAAAAGAAGAGTTGAGTAATAAAATCGGAGATACCAACAAGAAAATCGAAGAAAATAGTAAGGAAATGAAAAGTGATAACCAACGATTGAAGGAGGAATTAAGAGAAAATAGTAAGAAGATGGAGGAAAAAATGGAAGAAAATAGTAAGAAGATGGAGGAGAAAATGGAAGAAAACAGTAAGAAGCTGGAAAATGATAACCAACAATTGAAGGAGGAATTAAGTAATAAAATTGGAGATACCAGTAAGAAGATGGAGGAGAAGGTGGACGAAATAAAAAACGAAAATAAATTATTAATGGAGGAAAATATTAAGAAGATCGAGGAGAAGATGGAGGAAAATATCCAGAAGATGGAGGAGAAAATGGAGGAAATAAAAACTGACAATAAACAATCGAAGGAGGAATTGACCCAGATAAGCCAGAAACTGGAAGAAACCAATAAAAAGATAGAGAATAATAGTCAGCAATTGAGAGAAGAATTGAAGAAGACGAACCAAGAGAACATGAACCGGTTAGACGGAAGAATGGAAATATTGAAGGAAGAATTGAGCCAGAAGATAGCTGAAAACAATGAGACAATCAGCAAGAAGGTAGAAGAGGAAATAACGGTAATCGGACAAAAGGTTACCAGAGCTGACGAAAAATGGAGTCAAACCGAACGAGAAGTACAGAGTATCAAGACCGAAATAAACACGAAGGTTAACAACATTGAAGAAACGACTAGGAAGACGTTGGAGGAAAGACTAAAAGAAACACGGGAAGACTAGGAGCGAGTGCAGGACCGATTCACAGAAAAATGTGACGGCATTGAAGCTACTGTGACCAGTATCAACAGTCAGGTGCGACAGAACCAGACAGATATAGACCTATTCCATAGTCGACCGACAAGCATTACCAGTTGTCCTAACAGTGAGAATCGTGAAGGAATTAACTTCAGGTTTTATAAAAACAAACCAATGGAGTTCCTAGCCAGAATCGAAGAGTACTTCACCAAACACAGAGGTAATCGCTGGAGGGAGAATAAAGAAGTGCTTGACGAATCGTTCAAGGAGATAGCAGATAATTGGTGGAAGGCGATAAGAGACGAAGTGACCGATTATCAACAATTCAGAAGGCTATTCAAAGCCAAATATTGGTCTGAATCAACACAAAATATCGCCAGAGACGGGATCTGTCATGGAAAGTACAACCCGTATGGAAACCAGACTTTAACGGCGTACTTTTTGGGAAAGGTGTGCGTGGCCAAACATCTAGAGCCCCGAATACCGGAAGAACGCCTGGTCAGCAAACTCTCATACCATTATGAGGAGGATATTATAAGAGCCAGAAGAAACAGTCAAATAAAGACTGTGCAAGCCATGACCGAGCTTTTAGAAATGTATGAGCATGAAGACTATTACCGTCAAAGTCGCAGGAGATATGAAAAGCCGGAACCAAGAAGTAACAACAATAATTTGAATAATAATAATCGGCAGAATGTGGGTAACAATAATAATTATAATTCCGCAAATCGGAATAATGCCGAATACAATTATAACACCCGAAATAACAATAATTTACCTAGATTTAACAACAATAATAATAATAATAATATTCCTCGCATTAATAATAATGACAACAACCACAACAATAATAATAATAACCGTCCACAAAATAACAACGGTTATTATAATAATAATCGTAACTATGTTCCAAATGGTCAGAGGAACCCCAACCTTTCTAATAACAATTATCATGGTAATTATAACCGGAATTACCCGAATGGAGGTAATAACAATAATTACAGGACATATCGACCCAATATTAACTACATCAGAGCGGAAGGCAGTGGACAGAGGAGGTACCAGCCTCAACGAAGGAGCCGATACTACGAGTACGAGACCTTTCAAGGAAGTCAGGGAAGTAATCGGTACAGAGAGTACGAGCCCAGACGTAGTTCCAGCCTGGACAATCAGCGAAGATTACCGGTAACAGAAGCCCAACAGGACGATCGAGCAGAACCAAACGAAGCAGTCTCAGGACTCCAAGCTGATGCTTCCAACGGCCTAATCCGTAATGAAGCGGAACATTTAAACGAACGGAGGCAGTAATAAACTCCAATAACCCTTTACTGCTCCAATCTGCTGGGTTTAACCAAGAAGGAATGAATTCGAAGAAAACAGAAAAAATTTTACCATAATATACAGCAATTATTTGAAAGATATCCGTAAGGACCTACTAGGAGAAAGCGAGATTAATATTAATAATAATGATAATGAAATAATATACATAATTGCAGAAATTGAGGGTATTTCTGTTCCTATAATGATAGACACTGGAGCCAATGTCTCCATAATAAATCGAAATGAGTTGGACCGGATACAGCAGGAATGCCACAAAAACTTACCGGTACTACCTATTAATAATATTGTACTTGTAGGAGCTACCGGCCGACAGAACAAGACCATAAGAAAGCAGGTATCCCTAAGTGTCAACAGTCAGGGCATTAGTGTGGATATGATATTTCTTGTTGCAGCCGGATTACCTTTCAACATCATGATAGGATGTGACATATTGCGCAGAAACTCAGCAGTTATCGACTTGTGCCGAGGAAAGGTATCACTCTTTGCTGAAGGTTCGACCTGGGTAGCCAATTTAACTAATAACAAGACGTTAGACTCCAGACAACTTCTCGACCACCAAAATAAGGTGAATTACTTGTCCAACTACTCAACAAACAACAAGCCAGTACATCAGGATTCGGAGGATGACCTATGGCAACAAAAGATTCAGGAGATACGTAACTTCCAGTGCCACAATACTAACGAGCAATTAAAGGAAAACCAGCTGAATCAATTGGTCGAAATATATGAAAAATATCGAGCTGTATTTTCGGACGAACCTGGAAAGATCCGGAACTACCAATGTTCCATACGATTCAGAGAACCGGTAGAATTTAACCGAAAGTCGTATCCAATAACACAATCTTTGAAGGAAGCCGTACGCACAGAGATCCAGAATATGATCAGTAGAGATATCATCGAGAGCAGTCAATCGCCATACACTAGCCCAATTGTGGCCATACAAAAGAAAAATGGGAAGGTAAGGCTTTGCCTTGACGCACGTGAGATAAATAAAATGATAATTAACGATCGTACCTCACCTGGCGAAATTGATGAGATTTTGAAGAGGTTCCACGGAACACGATTCCTTACCACTTGGGATACCGTATGCGGCTATTGGCAAGTGGAGTTGCACCCAGCAAGCCGGCAATACATGGCGTTCATCTTCGAAGGGCGCAATTATCAGTTTAAGAGGTTGCCCTTCGGGTTGGTGAATTCAGTAGCTGTTTTTGTCGCCTGTATGGATCATATACTAGGACCAGAAGCGCTCCAATTCACGACTGTCTATGTTGATGATCTCCTAATAACATCAACCAACTGGGAAGAACACTGTTACCGTGGGAGCATGTCTTGAAGAAGCTCGCTGAAAATAATGTCACCCTTAAACTAGACAAGTCCAAGCTTATAGCTAAAGAAGTACAATTCTTTGGTTTCCAGCTAAACAGTCAAGGAATAACACCATCAACAGAAAAGGTAGACGCCATACAACGATTCCCTACACCAAAAAACAGAAGGCAACTACAATCATTTTTGGGCCTGTGTAACTATTATAGGAAGTTCCAGAATAATTATTCCGAACTGACAGCCCAGTTTCAGTACCAGTTATCGTCCAAGAATAAATGGCGATGGGGTCAAGAACAAGACGAGACTTTCAAATCAATTAAGGAGAAGTTCTTAGATGCAGTAATGCTCAACCATCCAGATTTTAACCGACCCTTCTTTCTAAACTGTGACGCTAGTAACATTAGCTTGGGATCAACACTGTACCAAGAAGATGAAAGTGGAAACCATCTAGTAGTGAGCTTTGCTAGCAGAACCCTTAACCAGTGTGAAAAGAACTATAATGTGACGGAAAAAGAACTGCTAAGTGTAGTCTTTGCCTGCGGGAAGTTTCGGACGTATATCCTCGGATATCCAGTGACCGTTCGAACCGATCACAAATCAATATCATTTCTGAGAAGATGCAAGTTAAGCCATGGTAGATTGACCAGATGGGTACTCGCCCTGCAGGAATACGATATACAGTGGGAGTATGTTCCTGGAAGTAAAAATGTAGTAGCCGACGTATTGTCGAGAGTGAATCTGGAAGAACAGACGTTCGAAGGCGAAAAGGAGAGCATTTTGAAAATCTATAATATTATTAAGGACAGATCCGATTTAGAGAAGATAGTGCAGGACATCAGCAAACACCAGCAGTCCGATCCGAAGTTAAACCATATTAAACTTCGTCTCTCCAACCAAGATGACACAATGAACAAATTTTATTGTATACATAATGGAATTTTATTCATCAAGACATCCCTTGATGAAGAGATATGGAAGATCATGATCCCTACTACAATCGAAAAGGATATCATCCTGGACTATCATCTACGATACGGTCACATGGGAGCCATGAAGGTGATCAAGGCAATAGAAGAGAATTGTCATATAAAAAGTATCAATAGAAAAACGAGAAACTACCTCAAAACCTGTCTGATATGTCAATTGGTGAAAACCAACAATGAGAGAAAGGAGGGTATGATGATACCAATTACCTCACAAGCCAAACTGGAAAAGGTCTTTCTGGACATATGTGGTCCATTTCCCCGCAGTGGCGGACGCCATCGATACAAATATATTATTATTATGATGGATCATTTTACAAAATTCACAAAACTATACCCTGTGAACAGAGCCACCACTCTGAAGACTCTAGGAATAATAACAAATCATTACATTCCAGAGGTAGGAAGCCCGACATCCATAATCACAGACCATGGAACGCAATTTAAGGGTTGGAGGTGGAGAAACACTCTGAATACATTGGGCATTAAGACATACAAGACATCTGTCTACCACCCCAGCAGCAATCCAGCGGAGAGGGTACTGCGAGAAGTCGGAAGACTATTACGGACTTATTGCTATAACCAACAAAAGAAGTGGCAAGAATATTTATTAGCTACTGAAGAATTCCTTAATTTGTCATATCACCCCGCTATAGGTACCACGCCATACACGGCAATGTATGAAAAACCGCCTCCGAGAGAAATACAAGACATAATAGAGTTCCCCAGGAGTCAAGAATACAAATTCAATCGAATCAGATTCTACAATAAATTGGCAGAAGACCAGGAAAGGCGCAAGAACAAATATCAAAAGGCTGTTAAGAAAATAATAAGCTATGAAGTCGGAGAAAAGGTACTGCTAAAAAACAGGGAATTACCCAGTACTTTGGAAGGCATTACCAAAAAGTTGTTACTGCTGTATACCGGCCCATACCTGATTATTAAAAACAATAATAACAATACGTATGTACTAGGCCTAAAGGATATCATTTCAAATAAAGTAAAAGGAACTTATAATCAGTTATCCATTAAAAAATATTTGGAGGAGGAATAAGAAAATTTTCAAAATTCAAAAATCAGTAAGTACAACTTACACCAAATATTTGAAAGATTATTATGAATGAAAAAAAAAAGAATTTTGAACATAAAAAACTTCAAAATTCAAAAAATCCGTAAGTACAACTTACACAAATATTCAAAGACTATCATGAACGAAAATAAAAAGAATTTTGAGAAATAATAAATTTCAAAATTCAAAAAGTTAATAAGTACAACTTACACCAAAATATTTGAAAAACAACTATGAATAAGAAAGAATGTAGTTGAATAAAAATATCTAAAATTAAAAAATATTAAGCTCATATCATTACTCATACAAATGATGAGAAATAACTCTGAAATATGAAAAAAGATTTTGTAAGAAACAGATACAAAATTCTAAAGGAGAAAGGCAACCAGAATATCATATGACTTAATCGAAACAACTTAACCAAACTCACAAAGAAAATAATTTAATAAAAATGGAACAATGAAGAAGGACCAACTCAGTAAAGACCAAATAGTGAGACCAGAAACCAAAAAAAACCCTGATACTAATAATGATAATGTTGTTGCAATAACCACTGTTATAGTGAAAGTGATAAAGAATTAATTCATGTTATACCATGAGCAATAAAAATAACTCAATGGATACCAGATGGTAGAAAGAGTAAATATAAATACTACTTACTATGTAAACATGATGAAATGTATATTATACCACATACCTAAACCACCTAATATGGAATAAGCTTTAAGAGAGAAGAAGAGTCAAGTGTATAAAAGTATTAATTAATATAACGTATTATGAAGTGAAGAATCTAAAGATGTTTATTTTAATCAAAAATGACTACTTTTACTGTTTATTTATTTTTATGACTGGATGTAGAAAATGCCATCAGTCTTATGTTTTGAGCAGAGATGATAATACCTCTGGACTCAATTGAAGTGTTGGACAGCAGGGATTGAAGCCAAAAGTGCCACTCTGAACTGTTCCAATTAATTTGTTAGGGAATGTTAGGGAGTAAACATACTGGTGAGGAAGCACCAAATAAGAAAGAATATAAAATGATAATGTTATACACAAGATTGAAGATCACTTATTAATGAAGAAAGAAACTACTGAAGGAGATACACATCATCTGAGAGGAAGCAACGGTGGGAAAAGAAGGTATATAAAGTGAAAACATGTAATCACGAAGAAAATGTAAATACAAAAGAATTAGTAGTAATTATTTCATCCATACTAAGAGTATGATCTGAACTAATCACTTTTACAGGAGAGCATATGTAACATAACAAAATTATCACGCTAAACATTTGACTTAATGCAACATAAATAAAGGAAAAAGTTCCATAGTGAGTGAGAAGAATAAATTGTTTTAAGGATTACACTAGAAACTGTATATTAAGTCAATAAAATGTTAATAAAAATGAAAAAATAACAAAGAAAACCATTGATTAAAATAACTTACTATGTAAAAACCAGTTAAACCAGCAGTATACCCAGTAGATTGGGGGAGCAGTAAAAAGGGAAGGACCATAAAAAAGGAAATAAAAGGATGAAACCATATTAATAAGGGAATAATATTAAGGTCAAAATGCAGAGAAACCACAAGACCAGAAACTACTAATGTGATATTGAAGAAGGGACAAAATATATCAAGATTCCCGCAAAGAGACCAGAACCGGGAAGAGATATTCCAAAAAATGATAGTCATGTAATACATACCATGGAACAAAATTAAAACTGATATATGTAGACCCAGAACAAGTTACAAGATACAATCCAAGAAAACCAAATTGTATACTAGTTGTAAGAATAATATGTCAAAAAACTATTCAAACAGACTACTATTAGTGTAGCCAAAATAAAGGACACCTTATAATAAAGTGTGATATAAAAAATATATTAAAACAGACTACCATTAGTGTAGGAAATACTGGATAAAAACTAAAGAGACAGTCTAATGACTGAGTGTAATTTAGATAATAAAAGTGTTTTAGTGTTTAGGCATAATAACAATATGATAGGTATAAGATGTTTTTATTTTATTGTATGAACAAATTAAGTATAGGGAACACGAAAGACAGTCAATAACTGCAAGTGTCAGTAGTTATAAGATGTTTTTATTTTATTGTATGAACAATTTAGGTATAGGTAACACAAGAGACAGTTAATCACTGAAAGTGTCAGTAGTTCTAAGGTGTTTGTATGTTAATATTTTAGCAAAATAGTTATAGTAAATAAAAAGAGACAGTGAATAACTGAAATTGTTACTAAGAATAAGATATTTTAATAGAATAAGGTTGTGATAAAATGAAACATAAAAACAAAGGACAGCCAAAGACTGATAATAATATGTTCTCATTATAATTCTAAGTATAGAGAAAATTAGGCATAAGATGTTTATGTTATGGTTCAATGATGTTATTATTATAAAGAAAGTTTAGTAGATACAAGATATTTCATTGTATTTTAAGATCATGTCATTTAATTTTCCATTGTGTAAGTCAGAGAGGCAAGTAGGACATAAAAATGTAATAATTTTATTCAAAACAGTAAACCATATATAATGTACAAACAGACCAGCTAAGACACCATTTTAGTAAACACAGACTTGCATATAAACCAAAAAATTATCTATCAGAGAATCAATCTATGTAATAGGAATAGAATTCAATATATACAATACAGAAATTGAAAATATAATTAATACAGATACAGTTAATAGCAAATAGAATGACAAAGGAAAGGAAATTAACTTCTTTTGGAAACAGATAATAATAGGCCTATAATAGTAATCAAATCAGACTAAACAGCAAATTAATCAATATTGAAATGTTTTAACAACCAAATCATTAACAACAAAGTAGTCACGGAGTTATTAAGTATATTCCATGGAAATATTATAAGAAAAAACAAATAAAAACCATTAAAACACCGAATTTGTACAAAATATGAGGCATACAATCATTATATAAAATTGTAATTTTTGGGCTTAAATGAGCTTGAAACAAACCCAGCTATATATCAAAAGATGTAAAATTAACTAATCAATATTACTGAGTAGTTAGATTTATGTAAAATTAAGAAATATTTGAAATACAGTAAAAAATAAGAAAACTTATTATGTATATTTAGATGGTGAACCAAGTCTTAGACAGATATTTTTATAGTTAAACAATATAAAGAGGAAAAAGACATAGCACAAATTACCCTAAAACGACGACGTTGCGTCTATTAGTCTATTGTTAATCGTAAAACCGAATAGTTGGAAATGTGTTAGCAGAGTACTGAAAACAGAATAATTTGTATAAAACCAAGTGTGGTTATGCGGTGTGTAACGGAGATGATCAAAAAAGTGAAAATAACCTTAACTATCAATTTCTAACACTTCACAAATTTCCAAAACACAGTAATAACACCATAAAACTCAACACAAGAAATCAACAGCCATTTTGAACAATTTTGGGACAAGATTCACAGAACACCAATACACATATTTGAACACCGAACACTTCACAAGAAACCCATCACGAAAACGACATCGCAGAAGACGAGAGGACACTCTACACTATATTCCTGGACCAACACCACTTCGCTGAAAAGGGACTATCATTTTATTTCTGCGGGAGAAGCTCAGCCAATTCCAACAGCATAGCAGTTAAAATCGAGTAGACGGCGGCCATACTAGATTTCTCACCAGCACGGTGCACTGCCAGCTTGAAGGGAGTGACGTCATTTCATCGACTTGGTTCGCAAATAAATTTTTTTTAATTGACAATTTCAATAATAATTTTGTTCTATTTCAGTTATTACCATTTAGTTTAAGAATACCTGTTAAGAATGTATCTTGTTCCTTGCCCTCTGACCATTTCGACTCGTTAAAAGAACCACAAATTTAACCTTGTAAAAATATATTTGTTGATTTTTTCGCTACCGACTGGAGCAAATAATAGCCAATGCCTTGGTCATGCGCAGTTTGACTGGCGCATAATTTTGAATGTTAATAAACGCAAATCATTACTCATTTACCAGAATTGTTTTTATTTCTATAATTAATGTTACTATTATTTTTTTTTTAAACAAAAAAATAATTTACAGTGATAGAATAGATATCTAAGGAAATTACACACTCAATTAATCAATTAATTATTAATTAATTAAATTAAATAATTAAACCAGAACTCAATATCAGAAAAAAAAGAAAAAAAATATTTTCACAATTTATAAAGTTTGATTTATTTGTTATTTATCAATCAATCACACCTAGTTATAACATATTTATATTAAATCTATTCTTTGTATTTGGCGAATCCAAAGTGGAGCTGTATCATCGGCGAGTTCAATACCGAGATCCAGACAACACACACAATTCTGATTATCTATATATTTATATTTTATTTATTATTATATTTGAAATTATATTACAAATTGACTAGCCTAAACAGTGGGGCTTACAGTCAGGGCAAATCTACACATAACACATATCTATATATATTTTTATTTTTTTTTATTTTGAATTTGTAATTCTATATATTACAATAGTCATAAGTTTGAATCTATGAAAACGGACATAGTATTAGTAGTATTAAGGCATAGTTTTAAGGGAAAATTGTACAGTAGATTAAGAATAAGTTATTACCATCGGAAATGGAATAAAAACAATATATTATTAATAAATAATAGCTTAATGGACACTAAGTATAAATACCAAGTGCGAATTCAGCAACCCCGAATTCGAAATATATGATGAGGGGATTCAAATTAATCGTCATAAAAAAATCATAAACAATGAGATTAATTACAATGACATCAGTACAATTATAAGTAAGATATTGGACTTATAAAAATAATTGTATAATGCTGAACCCTTCCGCGTGGGTATGCCGGCCACAAATTCTTAATCTTGTCCCCAAAAAGTGACGCGGCTGTAAGCGTCTGTTTTGACGAAGCCCGCCGAAAATAGACGAATTAAAATATATTGACCAATCAGATCCTATAAAAAATTCGAGATACATCATTCCGACAGAGGAAGCGAAACACACGTTAACCCCAAACCAGTAGTGGAGGTTATGTCAACTGAAGAATTAGTGCAGTATATTTTTAAGTGAAAATAATTCGGAGTACATGCGCATAGGAGTGAGTGCAGTGCAGTGATAAAATTTAATTAATTAATTAAAAAATGTTTAATTAATTAAAAAGTTTAAGAAAAAAAGTGTAAACACTACGAACGACCAGTTACGCAAGTATCAAATACCCACAGCTATTATAGTATGATTGTATAGTAATAGATATAACAGAACGCTAATAGCGACCTGAATTAACATCCGTTAATCAATTAAATACCCTATTCCTAAAGGAAGGGACATCTGTAATACGAATAAACAATGTCAAGGTTGAACGCTATAGTTAACGACAATTTTAACGATTTGTATAACTCGAATGTTTAGAATAAGTAAAGACATTGTATAATCAATGAAGGGAGTATGTGCCCTAACCATTAGTCAGATAAGAGTGTTTAATATTTTGTTTCTAAAATTAAATAAGAGTTACACCAGAGAGTGGCATAAATATATTCAATGAATTACAGTTACCTGAAATAGGTACATCCAGTTTTGGAGATGATCATAATCCTTGTTACTGAATTATAATGATTATTAGCACTTATTAACAAATAATTAATAACTTTTAACCAAACAAGGTTGCACTAAACTATCTTAATGCCTATGTTTAACCATGAACAGTTGTTCATATTTTATATTTTTTAATTAATAATCCATGAATTCATATCTTATATACTTGTTGTAACCGTAGCAATTTTATTAAATATGTGTATTTTGCAGTCTCAAAGAACCTACTACTACAATTATTAATGACATTACAAGTTTAATAATACTACATAACCTATTTGTTTATCAACACAACATACGACTAGCCAAATGCAGTCATACCAACTTGAGCTTTTTAAATGTTTTAGAGTCCATGTTCAAATTTAAATATTAACTGTTAACCAGAAAGAAAAGTAAACTATATTATTGTACTAAATTTTACTGTTTTAGGATTGAATAAATCATTATTGTTATTTTTACCTTTGAAAGAGTTGGCTTTTATTGTAATCAGTAAATACAGCTTAGTGAGAAAAACGAGACGGTTGGTACCATATTTCCAGAGCAAATCATTCAAATGGAATGATGATTTTTTCCAACTGTACTGACCTATATATATTATTACAAAGTATAAATTATTATAAATATCATGTTTGTGTATGTTTATGTTAGTGTATAGGCAGGACATTACTGATCTTCTCACCACCGCTGATCAACGGAGAGCCAACGGAACTTCAATTGAATCAATTCTAAGAAGTGAATAAAAATTATTTTCTAAACCAATTAAACTGACAATTAAAACGTCGGAAAAGAGTGTAAGTAACCGACCTATTCACTACTGGATTCAACAATAGGTTGAATTGAGTGGAATAAGTCACTAAACAATCACATAATAATAAAATACGAGCTTGAATAATAATAATTAACAGATTGCAAGACCCCATATTAAACAAAACAACCCTGAGACTAATAATTATAATAAATAGATAATAGACGGGTGTATTCGTCTGCTAACAATATTAATAAAAGAAAAGAACAATGGTAATAAACCATCAACAATAATAACAAAAATGTTGAAAATAAACAATAAGAAACATTAGTATTGTGTAGAAAATATAGTATAAGAATTATGTTAAATAAGTGTATAAGATAAGAGGTATAAGATTAAAAGATAAGTTTTATTAGAAAATAAGATCATTTTAAAAAACATTATGGTTATAGTTAGTTCAAGGAATTCTTTTATTCAATTAAAAAATAAGATTAAAATGTTCATACAAATGGTAGACAACCAAGTTAGAATGTCAACCAATTTCATTGTGTTTATAACTAAGAAACAAATTAATTATGAGTTCAATAAGAGGAAAACATCCTATGTTACAAAATAGTCACAAGGATAGTGATCACAATATTGTAAATGGTGTCAAAACACCATGCACCAAAGTTGTTGTTAGTTTATCTAAAAGAGTTGTAGTTTATAAGAAGGAATGGGGCTGGATCATGAACTGATCATAAACCATTTTTAATGTTATATGTTACCATAGAAAAATTAAGTGAGAAAAAGTGTGTAAGAAATATTAGAAAATACAGACAAGCAATTGTATAAGGTTAATAATCACAATAATACTCATAATTGTAGAAATAGGAAAAAGAATGTTAGACAAGGAATGATTTGTTAAAATTATCATAACATTAATTTATTGAAAATGGCCCAAAGTAATTCAAAAGTAAACAATATGACTAAGTAATAGCAAGCAGAACCTATGAAAGTAATAGGTAATGATTGAATTGTGTAAACTAAGAAATTCTAGACATTTACAGATTAGGCTTATAAAATGGCTAACTGTCAAAATTAAGAAAAAACAATTTGTAAGCAATTAACCATTGTATTTGAGAATTAAGACAAAGTGACTTGTTAATTTAAATTACCTAACCATAATAGTATGTCAGAAATAGAGTAAATAGAAAAAATAAGTGAAATATGTAATAAAATAACATTAGTAAATTGGTCATAACATTAATACA
The DNA here is from genome assembly GCA_034769895.1 of Magicicada septendecula. Taxonomy (NCBI): domain Eukaryota; kingdom Metazoa; phylum Arthropoda; class Insecta; order Hemiptera; family Cicadidae; genus Magicicada; species Magicicada septendecula. The sequence continues at coordinate 305,447,636 of CM068367.1, read as the reverse complement.
TGACCACGTCCAGCATTATGGGATATCAAATTAATCTTTGAAAGAAAATAGAGACATTGATATTAATATCTCACAAATTGGTAATAACACCAATGAATAATAGCAATTATAAATATTAGGTCAATTTGGGACCATAAACTCAAGCTTTCTTAACAATGTAAACAAAATTCTTAACCAATCAGAAGCAGGGAATTATGCTTGGGATTGAAAAAACCATTAGAATTTTTAGTTAGTCCACTATTAACGCTCAAGAGAGACAGATGCATAACTGAATCCGCTCCAATTAAAAATTAAAAAGAGAAAAATGTACTCAAATTAAACAAATACGAATAATAGAAGTTGAATCTCTCTCTCTCTCTCTCTCCTATGGCGCTACAGCCCAAATCGGGCCCTGGCCTCCACCAATCTCCGCCTCCAATCCACTCTATCCACTGCAACCCTCCTCCAGTTTCTTATCCCCATGTCTCTCGCGTCCTCTGCAACGCCATCTTCCCACCTCTTCCTCGGTCTACCTCTAGGTCTCGTTCCCTCCCATGTACCCAGCAAAGCCCTCTTAGGATTCCTGCCACCCTCCATTCTCATAACATGTCCGGCCCAACGCAATCTTTGAATTCTTATAAATTTTGAGACTGGTATCTCTTTATATATTTGATACAGTTCGTTGTTGTATCTCAGTCTCCATGAGCCATTTTCTTGTATTGGGCCTATAATGCGTCTGAGGATTTTCCTTTCAAAGATGTCTACTCTGTCGACTGTTTTCTGTGTGATTGCCCATGCCTCACACCCGTAGCATAGCACCGGTCTGATGACAGTCCTATATATTTTCATTTTTGTTTCCCTGTGCACATCCCCAGACCTAAATGATGGCAGCAATGCGAAGTACGCCTTGTTAGCCATGGTGGTCCGTCTTTGGATCTCCGGCTCCTCTGATCCAGTCTTTGCTAGATTCACTCCGAGATACGTGAAATTGTCCACCACCTCAATTGTGTCCTCCTCTATCTCGATGTTGTTATGAACCTGGTCCCTTCTTGTTTGGATAAGCATTTTTGTTTTATCCATATTTATGGCTAGCTCAACTTCCTTGGCTTTGTTTTTAAGCTCTATAAATATTTCTTTAGCTACCGTGATCCGTCTTGACATGATGTTAATGTCATCTGCATATGCGGCTATCTGTACAGTTTTATTCGTTAACAGATTGGAGCTATTTATTGATAAGCCTCTAATTACATATTCCAATGCAATATTAAATAGTGTTGGGGCCAACCCATCTCCCTGCTTTAGTCCCCGTGTAATATTTATGGGTTCAGTTAGTTGGCTATCTACCTTTACTTGGGCTTCAGTCTGCTGCATAGTAACTTGGGTTAATCTTACCAGCTTGCCTGGTATTCCAAATTCATGCATTATGGAGTAGAGTTTGTCTCTATTAATAGAGTCATACGCTTGCCTGAAGTCCACAAAGATCTGGTACACATCAATATCACGTTCCCATCCGCATCTTAGTATCTGTTTTACCGAGAAGAGTTGGTCGATTGTAGACCTTCCAGGTCGGAATCCAGCTTGGTATTCCAGTATTATATTTTCTGTGAGGGGTCTCAGTCTTTGGTTCAAGATGTACGCAGAAACCTTGTAGGAGGTGCACAGCAACGAAATGCCTCTGTAATTTCTACATTGAAGTTTGTCGCCTTTTTTATAAATGGGACATATAATGCACTTATTCCATTCCATGGGGATTCGTTCCGTTTGCCATATGTCCACGATTAAGGAGTGCAGTGCGACCGCCACATCAGCACCTCCAGCTTTAAGCAGTTCTGCAGGAATCAAGTCTGTACCTGGTGCCTTGTTGTTCCTGAGGGTACTAATAGCTTCTTCTATTTCCTGAATTGATGGTGGGTCAGATTCCATCCCCCCAATGTTTGCATTCCGCGGAGTGTGAGCAACAATTTCTCCTCCCTGTAGCATACCACCAAGGAGGCCATCGAAGTACTCTCGCCAGATAGTTTTAATTTTCTCTGGATCACTGACAATTCTATTCTCTCTGTCTCTACATAGTGTTGTAGATGGTTTATAACCTTCCCTGAGATGCTTAAGATCTTAGAAGTTGAATATGGATCCATTAAACCCAGGAGGAAACCACAAGACAAAAGTCAATAATTAAAATTCAAAAACCTTGAATAAATAAAATAGAAAATAGAAATAGGAGAAACCCGAATGATGAAGAACTAAATACGATTACCATAATTTGGAAGAATTACCTGAGACTCATTTAGAAGAAACAACAAGATTTTGTTAAGTATAAATGAATTCTATATAATTGCGAATAAAATTAATTAACTTTTCCACGACACAATAACTCTCACTCCGAACTTGGTATCATAAATTGTTTCAAGGATTAATTGAAAATATTTAGTAAAACTGTATATGAACTGTAACTTAACCTATGTGTGATGCCTAAAGTCGACACACTTTTTAGACACTAAGAACCGAGTTGTACGCAAACCTGTATAGTATTTAATTAACATTGATGTAAGGTTGTGTACTTTCATAAACATTTTGTTTATTTTTCGTAATCCAAAGAACTCTTTGACTGAATAAATTGTGCAATATCAGCATATAACGCTATCAGTCGAACGGCCCAATCAACAACGCCAACCGCTGAGTTGTAATTTATTTATAGCCGGAGCAAACTTTTTTATAATAACAATATTTTGTATTTAAATTATAAATAATCAGCGAATCTGGACACTAATAAATTAGTACTGAACATTAATAACCGTTCTTTATTTTATTTGATATATGTCTTAAAATTTGTGTACTTTAGCAGTGAAGAAAATTTCTTACCAGAATTATAGGTTGGCAACACGTCAGACTCCACGCGAGATTTGAATTCGCGCCAATCCATGTGAGCAAGTTTAAATTATTATCGAAAAAAAGAAGACGACGCAGGTAGAAACTTTTAATTGTTTTTTTATAAAACAATTTGGCGCCTATCGGGAAGTAAGGTACATTCAAATAAGGACAGATAAGGAGAAGAACGATACACTTCGGTACTGATTATTAGTGCGTTCGCGATAGTCATCGTTAAAGAGAGACACGTTATAAATTCACTACAACAGTTGAGACTTTCAGACCATACCGAGTCCAGATTGTTATAATATTCATGGAACAATTCATACGTATGTATTTACCGAATTTAAAATTCTGTTCATTAAACTAAACACGTCAAGGCAAAATTTCTCTTAACACATTAAATTTTTTTAAGAACGTAGCCTATACACTTGTTAGATAAGAGAGGTATTTATTAGACACTATTAAAATTACTCTTAAATCAACGATCTAATTAAATTCGCTTAGACGGGTTAACGATTCCTTTTGCATAGCGAATATGCAAATACAGCAAACGTTATCAAAAAGTCCATCACATGTTACCTTAGAATCCATCCCTCCGGTGCCTACTCTAGACTTCTTACCAAACTGTACTATGTCGTGCATGTCGGAAGTATACGTGTGTATGAGGCGAGCGCCCTCTTGCGAAGGTGGACACGTGTATATTCCGTCGACGTCAGACATGAGGATCAACAGGTCTGCCTGCACCTCAGCCGCTAACATGGCAGCAAGGCTGTCGTTGTCTTTCAAGCTTATTATCTAAATCAACAAATAAAATTTGAGCAGAATTATTAACTTGTACGCATATTAGCAGGTAACAGAATACACATTTTTACATAATATAATCCTGTAGGTTGAAAACTGTCTGTACACCTGATAAACCGGCATAAAGTGTGGGAAGGGTGAAATCTCACACCTATGTCTAAACCAGTGTGTTTGTGTTATATGTGTATTCAAATCTGTCCATTATAGTGTGGCTACTAATATTTTTGTAACTTACAACAGTTATTGAAGGCAAACGCCTACGTAAGTTTCACCGGTAGTTTCAAGTCCAAAAGCTATGCAAATTCCAGTGCTGGTAAATACTCCAGCACCACTCAACAAGAGACAAAAATTATTCCTGTAAGCTTAACAATTAGAATTAGCAAATAACATTTTTCCGTGTGCTATACTATTATGCTAATACGGTTATATTAAATTTTGACGTCTACGGGACTATTGAAACATTTTAAACATTTGGGTTTTATATTAAAACCAATTCGCTATGCATTTTAGAGACTAATTCAACTTTTTTGTTATTTTCGTTGTCATATTAAAAATTGAAAACTATCGTCTTACTTAAAAAATAATGCGTGTTTGTTTATTCTTATTATATAGTTACGTAATAAATAAACAATTTATTGCAATACATATTCTTAAAACCTCTTTAAAAGTCAGGCAATTAAAAAATATTTAAGATCTTCACTAGGAAAAAATGAAATTAGTTAAAATAGAGGGTGCTGTATAAATGTAGCAAACAAAGTGTGATTGACTGTGTTACAGATACAAACACTGTATCCTTTTGTTCATTATTTTACTTCAGTAACACAGCATCTTTATGTTACACAGTCGACCAGGATAAACACCGATAAAGAGTAGACTGTAGAAAACAGTTGTAGCTCAACCGTCGGTTATGTTCAGATTTTTTAAATTTATTTATGCATATTTCTAATTTATTTTATATTATTTATTTATACTTATATTTAAATTCATATTCATATTTATATTAATGTTATTCCTTATTTATTTTATATTCCTTAAAATGTATTATTATTTATATTTAAGTTACATGTGTAACTTTGTTCACAGTTTTAATAGAATCGATAGTAATGGAAATTATCGGCTCCAGAAACTAAGGATAACTTGTGTTTCTTAAAAAACTAGACATAATATTTTAACTGGGTCATATAGTTTCAAATTTAACAGTTATTATATCCTAATCGCTATAACATTCCTCGCGGATGTCGCTGGAACAGCACGCCATTGGCAAAAAGTAGCAGCACATTGTAATTTTGGTCGCAACCGTCTGCGACCTGGTAAACTATCTCCTGTAAAACACTAATCAACTATGCAGTAAATGTTTCATCTTTTGTCACATGTCATACTTTGAGGACAAATTTTGTGTTTTGTTGAAAATAATTTATTACATTTCGTCAAAGAAAACGTACGAGAACAAAACTTATCACCTAAAGAAACAATTTAAGAATTGTTGAAGAAACAATTATCCTGGTGTTATCACACTGTTCTGGTTAGGTCGTTTCCACATTATACTCGGTGCTTTTATTCTATAATAGTTTGCGTTAAGGGCAGCCAACTGTATCGAATTGTAGAACATAGTGCACAAAGTGACGGACGCCAGTAACACTGTACAGTATGTACATTGCACAAGCCACTGTGTACGGTTCATTTAATTAACTTGCCCAAGACTACATTGTAAGCACGCTTATTTGAACAGAAGACATTTCCGTATTTGCTCGGTTTGACGATACAAATTACATAATAGCACCACAATAAACCGTATTACATTGGTCATATGCGTAAGCTCAATCCCCTTTGATTGTATAAGTTGGGTATAGGCTATATTTTTGCATCTGCATAACCTAATCTTAACTGAATAACTTAATCTAAATACGTTTCTGAAGCGAATGAGACCATATTGATGTCTATAAAGAACGTACCCAACTGAGTTATATGGCACAGGGAAAATGAAAACAAACACATAATTATGCAAAGTTTAGTAGATACGATTTCTGCGATAATTAAAAAAGTCATTCTATAGTTTTCTTTTATGAATCTAAGATGTGTAGAATAGGGGTACGAATCCTTGTGATGTATCATTATAAGACATTTAGGAATCGGTTTCTGCAGTAGAAGCTTCCTGGAATGTTAGCGAGAGAGGAAATGGGATAAGTCGGTGTGCTGGAACTGACATCTGTGGAAAGGAAAGATTGCGAGAAATGATTTTTCATAGTCAGAACGAAAGTTTAGGAAATATTATTCCAGAGAGATACAGAGCATTTAGCTGCCTGAAGCTATCTGAAAATACATTCCAAAGGAGTTGGGGTTCTGAGAAAGTAGGAGACATTATAGGAGAAGACAGCCTAAGATTTCATGGGAAAGATGGGATTCTAAAGCGTGACAAGGATTTCATAGTTATTCTAAGATTTGTCAAAGAAACGTAGGTGATATCCCTACACTGCTGAGACGAAGTGAAAGAATGAAATGTTTGCGTACATTGCTATTGGTCGTCCAAGAGGATATTTATCGAGGTGTTTGTTGAGAACATTGAATATCAACCAGGGGTTTTTCAGATGACCATTCTTACAAATGGCCAGTATGACGATGGCAAAAAATTCTATTACTTAAGATAATAGCTAGAAAAAATGCTCTAAAATGGTATATTGGTAATCTGTAATTTAGTTTTTTAGTCCCATTAATACTATTCATACATATTCATTAATATGTATCTCTGGTATGTTGACACAAAAAGCAGGATAAATTTTCTGTATTACTGTAATTGTATAAATTTCAATACATTATAAATACCGAATTTTTATATTGAAGTATAATAGGAAGTGTAGTAGATTTTATATTGTATATGAACACATACTCAACTATACTGTATAGAGTAACGTTACCTAAATATTTCTAGTTCTAGGATTAGGAAATGGTTGTTTTAACAGCTTCTAATTTCACCATCTGAGGAGGTATAAATATGTCCCTGCTGGTCAGTAATATGAACTAGGTTAAAGGATAATTTAAATTTGAAAAGTAGCATTGCTAGTTGTAACGTAAAACCAATGCATAAATTTTAATATACACGAGAAATTTTATACTAAATCTCTGCTGGCTCATAAACGGAGAAATATAAAATAAACAAAATAAAGAAAAGAAGTGGAAAAGTAATCTCGTATTACATTTTCTAGTTTCAACAACACAAAAAGTGCATTTACAGATCCAAGTTTCTTTACTTCAAACCTAGTAGCTGTTTTTACTGCTTGATGTAGATGAAGTTAGTTGTTTTCCGAAACTTTTACCGATGTACTCTGAAACGAAAATATTTACTTTACTATTGCCGTACTCGCCTTATTCTTTAAAGAACTGTTACTGTTCAAAGAAAACTTATTCTCAAATAACAGTACACAATGAAAATACTGTACAATACAGAATAAACAAACATTTCACTGGTCTCTTAGCCATATGGTTTATGAACATATTACGGTGTAAGTTACATGTAGGCCTACGTCTTAACTCACCAACAACTATACATGTCTACACATGTACCAACTCACAAAGAAACAATATTAAAAACTCAGTGGAGTAAAGCATTTAAATTCTATTTATGAAATATTTAAATGTGTTGTCACTTCCCATTATATTACTGGACTAATATAATATTGTCACTTCAGTACTACTACTACTACTGCTACTACTACTACTACTACTACTGCTGCTGCTGCTACTACCACCCACCCATTATTTTTCCCATTACGTTGTCGTTGTATGTGTTTATTGATACATATTTTTGAACAGCAATAACAAAAATATCATAAATAAATTGAAACCGTTGTAAAGCTTCAAAATTAAAAGAATTTTCTGCTAACTTATGAATAAAAAAACATAAGTGAACAATTAACAATCGCAGCTAATACGATTACCATACTAGCGTCCATTACTACTTTGTTTAGAAGTCTTGATTTTTATAAGACTCATGAAGAAGTTATAGTTTTCCTTCACTGTGATGACAGAAGTTGTATTTAATTATCCAAAAATTCTGAACTCATACAAAACTACCATTAATGATTATTATTATTTTAACTTAAAATTTGTTACTTCTTCAACATCAGACTCTGATCTACAATAAATTTAAGCTGTTGCAATCAGTACGTTTTACCTTTTTCCCCAGAGCGCTGAGAGGTAACTCGTCGTCAGCCGGAGGGGGAGATACGGCGTCGTTTGTGTTTATTATAGGAACGATGTTGAGACTGATAAGCTCGGAAAGGGTGCTAAACAAGTTTCGCCTCGTCTCTTCATTGTAGAAGTCTTGCTTTGTTACAAGCACCTGTAAAATACTAAAAATGAAAAGCAAAATACGTAAACTTCTTTAGCTTTTAAAAACTTCTTTAATAATTCGAAACTTTTAGAATTGAAAGACTGCTTAGAATCAAGACGGACAAAAATACTGTTCTTAGTCGTGAAATATTTATTAGCAATAACATTTTTATGAATATGCCTGATTATTTTTAGAAATGGATTTGGACGGCATGTGTTTGCAAATAATTATACAACTAATTGTGGGTTTGCAAAATAAAATTGAACTGTTTTCTACTGGACATAAAGACATTTAATTATTATGCACCATTCTAACGCTATATGCATCTCCATAAATTAAGTTTTTTAGTTTTTTAAGTCTCAACAATCATTTTTTAACCCATTATCGATCATATAGTCTGTATCATCTGGGAAAAGTTAACATAAAAAATTGTTGAGTGTATGCAAAGAACAAATATGATTAAGGGAGGGACGGTTTTCGACTACTTTTCTTTTGCTTTTTATACCTAAAAATATATCAAAAAATGAAAACATAAAAATCAGAATATGCACTTTTTTAGACGCGTCTCAAATTATTAAATAAAATTGCCTGGATATGTTGTTTTCCAATGCCAGACTTTTATCACAACAAGTAATCAATACTTAATACGAACAATAACGCTTCGGGGTTATCCTATTCGACTGATAATTTTCTCAGTACACCTGACTCCGTCTTTAATGTACTTAATGTTATCTATATTTTTATAAAAAGAAAAGACATATTATTCAATGACTTGATAGTAATGAAAATGACCCTTATAGAGACCGCTAAGGGTCCATGGAAATGTGTATAATAATAAGTGTAAATTATATAACAACCAATATCAGTGATAGGAAAAAATAAAATATTTGCTTTATTATCAACTGCCTGCCTTTGTAAGTATCATGTTGCTCTTAGTGCCTCGTTTTACTTAAGACTTTCGCAGAAAAATATATGATCAAAAATGCATATACATTATAAAATCACAATTTCTACTAATACTAAAAAATTTTAGAAACTATTAAGTGCTTAGAGAATTTTAATACTAATTTTAAGTTACCTAATTATATTCTAAATTCTAAATTTATGATTCCATGGGTGAAATGAAGCGTGAGGTTATATAACAAAGAGTGTTTCTTTACTGGTTTGAAAGCAACGAGAGTGTTCGAAGGGCTGCAAGAAAGTGTTCGGTTTGCTACATTTCTCTGTTCTTATAAGAAATTATAGTTTCTCATCAGCACACTACTAATTGTTATATAATTGTAATGTAGCCGGTCGACTTACCTGTGCAATTTTCACACCGTATTGCGCAAACATGGCATCGTAAAGTGACATGAGACCAGACTGGCCTACGGCTGCTGCGGCTCTTGGTTCCAGTAACGTGTCTGCTTCCTAGTGAGTTTAAACATAGTTTCATAATACGTGTTGATTAAGTTAGAAACTCATCCCTTAAATACGTTTTAATCGATTGCACATTGGTTACATATTACATACTGGATTGCACATTGGGGGATAACATAGGTTACATATTTAACGAAATGAAATTAATGTGCGTGTTTGGAGAGCACAAGACATCACTTTTTTAAACTATATTTGGTGTGATTCATAAACGAAATTTTAATAGAATTATCATTATTGCCTACACATTTCGTGTCACATATAAACTTAATAATAGAATTTGTAGGTTTCTGTTACTTTAGTAAGATATTTAAATTAAATGTTAACTAATTTAATTTACAGTTTACTTGTATAAACAATTTCATTGACAACTTGGGATATTGATATTTCAGAATGTATAAAATGAAAATCTCATTTTTCAGTTACCGTCATCGCGACAATTATTTCACACATGCGCGCGCGCAAACACACGCGCACACACATTTCTCGTATACTGTACTGTCCGTGAAAGGTATGTTGACACTTACCGCTCTCGTATGGTCTTTCGGAGACAGAGTTTCTCTCATGCTGAGAGACATGAGCAACTCCTGAGTCAGCTTTTGTTTACCAAATGCTACAGCTCCGCTAGTTACCATTAAACATTCCCTGCCATCCACGTGGCACTCAGCAACCTGGAACATTTGAGACTTCTATACCACTTAAGCCATGAGATAATGAACACTAACTGACGAAATAAATTTCACATCAGATTATTCGAATACCGAAGGCTGTCTTGTCACTTAGTGTTAGCTAAGTTAAGCTAATTCTGTCTATAATAATTTTTTACCCCTAACTACTTAGAATTCATTTACAAGAACCGCATAAATGAGAGTGTTGCTTTAGAATGAACACTCGCTTTAATATTGCTTTATTGTAGCCATAGTGAATACACATAAACTTCTAAGTCAAAGAGTAATAATTAAAATTTTATAGTACAAAATCAAAAGTCTTTGTTTATGTATCACGTATCCATTTGAGGTTGTCTATATTTAGAAACCAGCTTTGCCTCTCTAAAGCTAGATAAAGTTAACAGACATTTGCCTTCAATTTGGCTGTAACTGGATTCAAATATTAGCAACATTTTTAAGACGATGTTATGCATATTTGTTTTCGATAGACGTTATCAACAGAATTTATTGAACCGAAGGTTTTTAACGAAGGTAATCGCTCTCCCTAAGTTACAAGAGAAATGTAGAAAATCGATTAAATTAATTTGTGAGGAAATAAAATTTAACAAATAGATATCCCAGAGACAGGCACACGTAGGACGATATAGCCGGTTCAATAGAGCAGTTCATTTGTTTATAATGAAACGAGAAATGAGAGTTCAACGTAATCCAATAAATTGTAACGAGTTAGTTTATAAACCAGAAAAGCAATTATTTTAATCAGTCTAATTATTATAATCATAAAGAAACTTCTTAATTTGATTGAATCAAGTAATAACTATATTAGCGTACATAGAGCAACAAATATGTTACTGCATACAATTAAGAAACTCCATGGCTTGACAAATGAATTATAATTTGAATAATATGAACTATTGTTACTGACGCTATTACTGTTCTTATTCACCTGTCAATAATAAAAGTGTTTATTGTTACTGAATTTTTCTATTAATTTTATTTGTGTAATGGCATTCCTGTTTCACTGTAACGTATGCTTTCGAAATTCTTCCTTTTGCATTTCTTTGTGTAGTTACCTGAGACATTATTTAACCATCGTATAACAGAGATTAGTTATACTTTTCAAGGTACTGACTTACAACGTTTTGTATTTTATGGGCGCTACAGTTTTTAAATCCCCATATTTGTTAGTCACAGAATGTTAGCCACTATCCGCATAGAAAAAGTCTTAAATTTTAAGAAATCCTGATTCTGTGGTTAATACTCTGGCAAGGGTGTTGCTTGTGTGTACAGCTCCAAAGATTATGTTTTAAAAGAGTATAACTCCGACAAATTAGCAGGCTATTGCTACAACAATTTTTGTCACAAAATAACCAACTTCTAAATTTGAAATAGCAAATTACAGTGTGTAGTTTGATTTACAGTGTGTAGTTTAATTAACCAGGCTGAGGCTGAGAATTAAAATTCTTATAATCTTCTTTTTTTGCTCTTGTTTTTGTTCCTTTCTTCTTCTTCTACTTCTTCTTCTTCTTCTTCTTTTTCTTTATCTTCTTTGCAACATACTGCGAGCTTCAAATATTTGGTCTAACAACTTCATTTTAAGACGGCCAGCATTTATTTTCTGATATCCTTTCGGCTAATATCGCAACATTCTCTTTATCATCGATTGCCTGCCATCCGCTCCATAAGCTCCCGTCAGTTTTGCTGGTATGGTAAAACCGTTTCGTTCAAATTGTTAATATTTATCCTTTTTCCCCACTTTCTCGTTACGTACTCTCTAACCAAATATGAAACGTAAAAAAAACGTTGACACTGCTAGACCTGCTTCCACTATAGGTAAGGATCCGCTTCTCTGCATCATAAAACCCACCTGGAACAGTGAGTACAGTTCGTACAGTTTCTTAAAGTAATAATCATTGTGTAGCAGAATGACGTATTTCGTAACGTTTTGCTTAAAGTAATATACACGTTACGAAATTTTTCAATTTTACTATTCGCATCTACTGCAAGATACGAGGATACAGTCTAACCCAAAAACGTAATATCTGATTTATCACCTACGAACTACTGAAGATTAGAGAAGTAATGATAAACTTAACTTTCACAAAATTGTAAATTATAAGAAATTATAATTTATACTTTATTTTTCAATTTCCAAGCGTATTAACAAATTTTTCTTTATTAAAATTAAAGTGGTTAAACATTAAATATATAGCTTTATGTACAGTATTAAAACGTATTTCGCGCAATGACACTAGTCGTCTTCGAATTCAATTTCTTTCATTTCATCGTTAATTCTATCCCTACAACTCCCCCTGTATCTTGATAGTTTCCTTCTTTCAATAGATATCTAGTTTAATATATATAGGCCTAATATATATTTTATCTATATATATATTGTGTGTGAGTGTGTGTGTGTGTGTGTGTGTGTGTGTGTGTGTGTGTGTGTGTGTGTGTGTGACAGAGGGAGGGAGAGAGAGAGAGAGAGAGAGAGAGAAACAATTAACTTCGTTAAAAAATTATGAGTAGATGGCGCGGTTTGAAGTTACAGTTGAAACATACAAATGAATATATTTTCGTGTTTGTAGTTATTAATTTCACGAGCGGTTGGACAAATGCTGGAAGTAAAATTGTAGATTTTATTAATATTATTTACCACAAAACATGTTTATAATGTATAATTCCGTAAATGTAAGGTTAGTGTAAGGTTACTGCTTTCAGAAAGACATTTTTCCATAGGTAAGCTTAATCATTGCACGTTGGCATGGTATATAACATATTTGTCACTTTATACAATATTCGGTTAAGTAATTACTAATTAAGTTATTCATAAGGATAAGAATACTTTGCAACCCAAAATTTTTTCTCAATTATGGTATTTTGTTCTTCTACAGAGGCATAGTTACCATTCCATTTATTTTCTATTTATTGTACATGAAGTAACAAAGACGTATTCTTTATTGGTACTTTGTCAACAATCAGTATTCCGATACATCACAAATTCGTGTGATAATTCCGTAGAATATTTACGGATATGCTAATCTAATCATAACACTTGAGCCCTTCATTATACCTGGTTGTACAGTTTTCTAAAAATATAAGTTGAAAAACAATCCTTGTACTGGACACAAGTATGCTTCTAGACTAGTGGACTCACGCGTGTACACTCCGTGGGGGTCCCATTCACAAAAGCCGTCTTTAAATTATGAGACAATACGACATATATTGTGTGACGTACCTAATAAATGGTGTTTCCTCACACATCAGCATATCTCCTACTGAGTTTCTGGGTTTGAAGTGTTATCAAAACATTTCAGTGTTGAGTGCTCTAATCGTAAATAGTATAAATAGTAAACATGTTCTTTGTTGTACGTGCCACGACAAATCAGCCACGATTCATAGAGCTACATTGTTTTGATCTAAAATATTTGATAATTTCTTTTCTTGAAATTCTGTGTTAGATGTTATAGTTTTGTGTATGTTGAGAAAAATAATTTTTAGATTTTTTAAATCAAAATATTACAGCTTGTTTATCAATTAATCTCTGTAATTAAATAGTTTCTTTATTATTTATATCCTTAGATTCGTAGTGACCGTCAATCAATAAATTTTTCCGGTGAAGGGTTTGTGAGGATTGGTCAAAAAGTATAACATAAATTTTAAATTATTTGTGTTGACGTTTCGACAATATTTAGTGCCATCATCAGGACAATTGTTGCTGAGCTGTTACGACGTCAAACTCACAACTGTATGTTTCCCCAAAACAACCGCCCTATTTATAAACAGACACAGATGACACTTGATGATGACAATAAATATTGTCGAAACGTCGACACAAATAATTCAAATATGTGTTACACTTTTTGACCGACCCTCACAAACACTTCACCGGAAACACTTATTATTTATGAGAAAAATATGATGTAATGTTCATTATACGTTTTTGGTGCATGATATAAAAGTGGGGTTTGTGTTAAGGAAAAGTATACAACGAAACCAAATAAAATGTTACAATGCGGTGTCATTTAATGTTAATTCGTTCGTAATTTACGTAACATTGTTTTCTGTCAGTGTTAACATACTGTGTAAATATTTAGTTTGACCGTTAACTAAAATGTGGGTCATCCGGACGATTAACAAAATGTCTGTTGACATAACTGATTCAGTTTATATTTGAGCATTTCTTCAACAACTGATACGTCTGGTGTGTGTGTGTGTGTGTGTGTGTGTGTGTGTGTGTGTGTGTGTGTGTGTGTGTGTGTGTGTGTGTGTGTGTGTGTGTGTGTGTGTGTGTGTGTGTGTGTGTGTGTGTGTGTGTGTGTGTGTGTGTGTGTGTGTGTGTGTTCATACTGAAGTCGTGCATCTTTTTAGAGTGAGAAGGAAGCAATAAAATTAGAGAGGGGAATAGAGAGAAATCGATAGAAGTCTTATACAGGTACCCATATGCACTTTTATGTGAAGGCCTGCATGATATCAACTAATGTTTGTATAATTATAAAAAAAAACAGTTTTATTTTATATAGGACAACGGCCTTTAAAATACAAATCGATTACCTTCAAAATATTTGAACCACTAAAGATGCAGGTCAAGTGCGTCCATGAAAGTGAGTCTGGCGCGGCAATTTTAGTACTTTCAAAATAAAGTAAACGTTTTTATATCCACATTTCTTTATAGTAGACCCTGTTGTTTCTTGCAGTTATGAAATGTTCTATTACCACAATGATAATGGCTTTTCTGCTTTAAGTAAGTTACATATTTTATTATTTTGTCTTACCTACATCTCGAAAATTGGTTCCGCATTTATATGATAGTCTATAGGTCTACTATCATATGCTATCGAATGATTCATAATCGATATGCATCTACGAAAAGTGCATAAGTCAAAAATAATAAAACAGCAACTTTGACCAGAACATACCCAAAACTTTATTTTGTAACTGCGAAAACTGAGATAACATTATTACATTTACATATAGGCCTATAATTTCAGCTATACGTTTCTTTGAACAAACAACGTAAACTAAACATTATTTTCTCCAACTTTTACGCTACTGCGAGTACTCTTATAACTTTTCAAAATCTTTGTTAATTATTGTGTTAATTGATGGGTCCTATATAGTCGTTTCAAATATATTCAGATACTTTTATTTTTTATAAACTTAGTTTCTATGAAGTACTCATTATTAACAAACATCCATCAAATGTCTTTATACTTCTGACCTATGTATATGAAAAGAGTTTTAGTAAAACCGGAATCAGTGAAAAGGAATTACCTCACAATTTCAGTCGGTTATCCTATATTTATTTTGTTAGTTACATTATTTAAATTTGCAATGATAACTTATCACATAACAGATGTATCAGAAATTATGCTGTGAGCTGATCGGTAGCAATGTAATTCGCTGCCTGGTGAAGTATTTTGGATTGGGTTGGATACTGCTGTCGGTTGGTAATAATAGAATTTTGTTGGCTATAGTTCTGTGAGTAGGTTTGATGGCATTTTGTTATTGTTTCCAATGTTAATTTTTTAAAAACTGTGCCGTATTTACATTTGTTGGTATAATAAGTTTATAAAAACTTATCGTGAATAATGTTTATTTCTTATCGCATTTGAGTATATGTGTTTCTGAATAATTTTTATTTGTTGTTTACGAATTGAATATTGCCCATTTCTTTATATCATTATTATTTGTGTTAATATTATCTTTGTTTGTGTCTGGATAATTTCTTATGCGCTTTTTAATTTGATTTTTATTGTTTTTATTTATTTTTGTGTAATAATAATGTTACAAATAGGGTTGAGCAACATTCAAAATAAACAAAAACACAGAATATTAAATATTATATAGAATATTATATTAGAATATTTAATATGCAAAAGAGATAAAATACAACAACCGGCTTATCGTGCATCCTACCCATTACATTGATTCCAGTCAGTATTTTCCAGTACTTTCCTAAAATCCATCTTTCTAAAAGATCATTCTTTCTTGCTATTTCTATTATGAATTTGCTAACTGCTATAATTTTTATTGTTCGACTAAGCTTTTCGTCATCACTGACATCTTCAGGTCTTAAACAACGTCTATCAACTGTACGTTGTAGGCTTTTATACTTTAGGCCCCTCCCCTTATGTCATCGCCCCTCCTATTGGTTCTAGCTGCTACCGCTCTTCACGGGAACTTTGTCTACATTTTTCCGTTAGGCATTTTTCTAACGTCCGTCAAATTGTTTTAAGAATCTCCCGTCAATTTCTTCATTCTTGACTTATAATTTTTTTGTAACCTTTTACATTCGTCATTTTTAGTGTGTTATTCTTATTATTTTAATTTATTTTTGTTTATTGTTTAATATATAATAAAATATTTCTTCATTTGTAAAATCCACTTTATATTCATTAATTTATTTTTATCTTCTTTTTTAACTTTAAGTATTTCTAGTTCTTCTATTAATTTTCTTTTTTGTGGATTGTTTTCTATTTTGATTATTTCCATATTTTCATTTGGATTTATGAATTTATGGCCTGATTCATTGAAATGTCTTGCATATAGTGAGTTCGTTACTCTAACCCCTTCTCCTTTTGCGTGTTCATTCATTCTAATTTTAAATTTTCTTCCAGTTTCGCCCAGATATATCTTAGTACATTCCCCACATTTTAATTTGTATACGCCTCTTTTTTCTGTTAATGGAATTTCTTCTGTTTTAGCATTTTTATATATTCGAATACATTTTTCGTTTTCTTTATTCCTATCTGTATTTCATATTTTTCGAAGCATTTTTGTAACATTTTTGTTTGATATCCTATATATGTTATTGCTCCTTTATATTTCTTTTCTTCATTTGTTTTTTCTTTTTTGTTCTTTTCTGTTTCTTTATTTTCCTCTATTTTCTTAACTATTCTATTAATTATTTTAGGGTTGTAATTATTATTTTCTGCTATTTGTTGTATTTTCTTTAATTCTTTTTGTTTGAGTTCTTCATTTTCTTGATAATTTATAGCTCTATAGCAAAATGAATTTAATGCTGCCATTTTATAATTGACTGGATGATATGATTCTTGTGGAATTATTAAATCTGAGTATGTTTCTTTCCTATATATATCGAATTTGAGTTTTTTATCTTCAATTTTTATATTGATATCCAGGAAATTAATTTCTAATCCTCCAATTTCTTCTTGAAATTTTATTGTTTTTTCTATGTTATTTAGTTCTTCCGTCAATTTTTTAAATTCATTTACTTCACCTTCCCAAACTATTAGTATGTCATCTACATACATGATCCATTTTTTAATTCTTCTTTCTTTATCTATATTTTTTAAAATTTTGATTTCAAAGCTATTCATGAATATCTCTGCCATTAATGGTGAAAGCGGTGATCCCATTGGTAATCCATTTTCTTGTATGTAAAATTTGTTATTAAATCTGAAGTTGTTCTGGCTTAGGCATAATTCTAATCCTTCTATTATTTCGTTTTTCCATTCTACATTACTTAATTTGTTTTTCTTTATTATTTCTACTGTTTTTGCTATTGGTATGTTGGTGTACATATCTTTTATATCTAATAACATTAATTTTGTCTTACTTGTTATGGTAATTTCTTTTAATCTTTCTATTACCTTTTTACTATTTTCTATGCTGTGGATTTCTTCTTTTTCTTATGCCATTTTGATTCTTTTACTTATTTCTTTTGATATTTTGTATGTTGGCGAATTTATAAATGAAACTATAGGTCTTAATGGCATTTCTTTTTTATGTAACTTAATTTGACATCTAAATTTTGGAGCTTCAGGATTATATTCTATTTTTTGTTTCTTTTGCCATTCTGTTAAATATGATGTCATTTTTATCAATTTCTTTGTTTGTGCTTGAAATTTACTTGTGTAATCATATTTTATCTCTTTATATGGTCCTTTTTGTATAAATTGTTCTGCTTTTTCGATATAATCTCTTTTGTTCATTACCACTGCTGTGTTACCTTTATCGGCTTTTATAACTATCAAATTGTTCTCCATGATTTTCTTTTTTAATTCTCTTATATTTCTTTTTATTTGTGTTTCGTTTTTATTTCTTACATTTTTGTTTTTCTTACATATTTTTTCTACTATTTCTTTTACTTCACTTCTTAATTGTTTTTTAGTTTCTTCATTTTTTATTTCATCGATTATTTCTTCACATTCTATTATTGTATTTTCTTTATCTATGTTTGTTTTTGTTGCATATTTTAAACTTTTCCCTAATCATTTATGTTCATTTTCTGTAAACTTTGTTTCTGTTAAATTTAATACTTTTTCAGCAAATTTTATTTCCTTATCTTTTTCTTTATTTTTATTTCTTGTTCCTTCTATTAATTCCTTGAGTTTCTTATTTAATCTCTCTTCCATTTTTCTTATTTCCTTTTCTATGTATTTTTCACCAAACTCTTTTCTCATTTCTTCTATTTCTATATAATTGTAACTTGTATATAATTTTTGATGTAATTGATACATTTCTTTGTTATATTTATTTATTTTACTGTATAAGTTCTTAATTTCAAGTTTTATCCATATTTTTTCCGCCATGGTATTCACTTGGTTTGCTACTTTGCTTATGTTATTAATTTTAATTTTTGCGTATTTTTTAGTTATTTTATTAATTAAACACTGTTTATTAAACCAAATTTTCCCTAGCGTTTTTTCCCTTTTGCTTTAATTTTTAAATACTTAAAAAATTCCCTTACATTTTTATATTTATCTGCTTGCAATTCGCATGTTTTATTCTTCGTATTGTTTAAATTAGCAGCCATCCTTACTATTTCTATTATAAATTTGCTAACTGTTTTTTTAAATTCATTTACTTCACCTTCCCAAACTATTAGTATGTCATCTACATACATGATCCATTTCTTAATTCTTCTTTCTTTATCTATATCTTTTAAAATTTTGATTTCAAAGCTATTCATGAATATCTCTGCCATTAATGGTGAAAGCGGTGATCCCACTGGTAATCCATTTTCTTGTATGTAAAATTTGTTATTAAATCTGAAGTAGTTCTGGCTTAGGCATAATTCTAATCCTTCTATTATTTCTTTTTTCCATTCTACATTACTTAATTTGTTTTTCTTTATTACTTCTACTGTTTTTGCTATTGGTATTTTGGTGTACATATCTTTTATATCTAATGACATTAATTTTGTCTTATTTGTTATGGTAATTTCTTTTAATCTTTCTATTACCATTTTACTATTTTCTATGCTGTGGATTTCTTCTTTTTCATATGCCATTATGATTCAGTTCTTCGTATTGTTTAAATTAGCAGCCATACTTACTATTTCTATTATGATTTTGCTAACTGATTAGCTAATTGATTTCTATATGAATTCAGTTAGCAAATTCATAATAGAAATAGTAAGGATGGCTGCTAATTTAAACAATACGAAGAATAAAACTTGCGAATTGCAAGCAGATAAATATAAAAATATAAGGGAATTTTTTAAGTATTTAAAAATTAAAGCAAAAGTGAAAAAAACGCTAGGCAAAATTTGGTTTAATAAACAGTGTTTAATTAATAAAATAACTCCAAAATACGCAAAAATTAAAATTAATAACAAAAGCAAAGTAGCAAACCAGGTGAAAAACATGGCGGAAAAAATATGGATAAAACTTGAAATTAAGAACTTATACAGTAAAATAAATAAATATAACAAAGAAATGTATCAATTACATCAAAAATTATATACAAGTTACAATTATATAGAAATAAAATAAATGAGAAAAGAGTTTGGTGAAAAATACATAGAAAAGAAAATAAGAAAAATGGAAGAGAGATTAAATAAGAAACTCAAGGAATTAATAGAAGGAACAAGAAATAAAAATAAAGAAAAAGATAAAGAAATAAAATTTGCTGAAAAAGTATTAAATTTAACAGAAACAAAGTTTACAGAAAATGAACATAAATGATTAGGGAAAAGTTTAAAATATGCAACAAAAACAAACATAGATAAAGAAAATACAATAATAGAATGTGAAGAAATAATCGATAAAATAAAAAATGAAGAAACTAAAAAACAATTAAGAAGTGAAGTAAAAGAAATAGTAGAAAAAATATGTAAGAAAAACAAAAATGTAAGAAATAAAAACGAAACACAAATAAAAAGAAATATAAGAGAATTAAAAAAGAAAATCATGGAGAACAATTTGATAGTTATAAAAGCCGATAAAGGTAACACAGCAGTGGTAATGAACAAAAGAGATTATATCGAAAAAGCAGAACAATTTATACAAAAAGGGCCATATAAAGAGATAAAATATGATTACACAAGTAAATTTCAAGCACAAACAAAGAAATTGATAAAAATGACATCATATTTAACAGAATGGCAAAAGAAACAAAAAATAGAATATAATCCTGAAGCTCCAAAATTTAGATGTCAAATTAAGTTACATAAAAAAGAAATGCCATTAAGACCTATAGTTTCATTTATAAATTCGCCAACATACAAAATATCAAAAGAAATAAGTAAAAGAATCAAAATGGCATAAGAAAAAGAAGAAATCCACAGCATAGAAAATAGTAAAAAGGTAATAGAAAGATTAAAAGAAATTACCATAACAAATAAGACAAAATTAATGTTATTAGATATAAAAGATATGTACACCAACATACCAATAGCAAAAACAGTAGAAATAATAAAGAAAAACAAATTAAGTAATGTAGAATGGAAAAACGAAATAATAGAAGGATTAGAATTATGCCTAAGCCAGAACTACTTCAGATTTAATAACAAATTTTACATACAAGAAAATGGATTACCAATGGGATCACCGCTTTCACCATTAATGGCAGAGATATTCATGAATAGCTTTGAAATCAAAATTTTAAAAAATGTAGATAAAGAAAGAAGAATTAAAAAATGGATCATGTATGTAGATGACATACTAATAGTTTGGGAAGGTGAAGTAAATGAATTTAAAAAATTGACGGAAGAACTAAATAACATAGAAAAAACAATAAAATTTCAAGAAGAAATTGGAGGATTAGAAATTAATTTCCTGGATATCAATATAAAAATTGAAGATAAAAAACTCAAATTCGATATATATAGGAAAGAAACATACTCAGATTTAATAATTCCACAAGAATCATATCATCCAGTCAATTATAAAATGGCAGCATTAAATTCATTTTGCTATAGAGCTATAAATTATCAAGAAAATGAAGAACTCAAACAAAAAGAATTAAAGAAAATACAACAAATAGCAGAAAATAATAATTACAACCCTAAAATAATTAATAGAATAGTTAAGAAAATAGAGGAAAATAAAGAAACAGAAAAGAACAAAAAAGAAAAAACAAATGAAGAAAAGAAATATAAAGGAGCAATAACATATATAGGATATCAAACAAAAATGTTACAAAAATGCTTCGAAAAATATGAAATACAGATAGGAATAAAGAAAACGAAAAATGTATTCGAATATATAAAAATGCTAAAACAGAAGAAATTCCATTAACAGAAAAAAGAGGCGTATACAAATTAAAATGTGGGGAATGTACTAAGATATATCTGGGCGAAACTGGAAGAAAATTTAAAATTAGAATGAATGAACACGCAAAAGGAGAAGGGGTTAGAGTAACGAAATCACTATATGCAAGACATTTCAATGAATCAGGCCATAAATTCATAAATCCAAATGAAAATATGGAAATAATCAAAATAGAAAACAATCCGCAAAAAAGAAAATTAATAGAAGAACTAGAAATACTTAAAGTTAAAAAAGAAGATAAAAATAAATTAATGAATATAAAGTGGATTTTACAAATGAAGAAATATTTTATTATATATTAAACAATAAACAAAAATAAATTAAAATAATAAGAATAACACACTAAAAATGACGAATGTAAAAGGTTACAAAAAAATTATAAGTCAAGAATGAAGAAATTGACGGGAGATTCTTAAAACAATTTGACGGACGTTAGAAAAATGCCTAACGGAAAAATGTAGACAAAGTTCCCGTGAAGAGCGGTAGCAGCTAGAAGCAATAGGAGGGGCCATAACATAAGGGGAGGGGCCTAAAGTATAAAAGCCTACAACGTACAGTTGATAGACGTTGTTTAAGACCTGAAGATGTCAGTGATGACGGAAAGCTTAGTCGAACAATAAAAATTATAGCAGTTAGCAAATTCATAATAGAAATAGTAAGGATGGCTGCTAATTTAAACAATACGAAGAATAAAACATTTTTTCTTGACTGCCGATTCAGTTCTTTGGCGTTCACCTGCCTTTCAACACTATTTCCGTATGTCAACATCAATTAACTACTTTGCCTATTAACATTTCGACTACATCTGTAACAATCTCTGTTATTAAGCTCTAATTTTCAATTTCATGTTTTGTCTATATTTGTTGGGCCATAGCTTGTTTTCCAGCTACAAATCTCCATGTCTTCCAATCCATAAGAGGTTTTTGTTTTGCAATTTCTTACATTTTGACTTGTACATGCTGTCTATACTAGTCTCTACACTGTCTAGTCTATACTATACTTTCCAGTCTTGTACATTTATTCTTTACTTATATTAATTATATTATTATGTTACTTATGTATTAATTATATTCGTAAAAATAAAACTATGTTGTCATTAAGTCGGGTATCTTCACTCGGTATCGGTATCGGTATTAGGCTAGCAAATTCGACACCATTTACATATTACTTAATAGTATTTAAAATGAAATCTATTTTTTCAATAACATTTTTACTTCAAACCGCGTTCTATAAATAAGAGAAAATTTACTGTAATAGTTTTACCTGTTCGACTATAGAAGCCAGTCTTCCTAAAGCTAAACCGTGTTCATCTTCTCGAGTGATTACGGCGCTTCCCAGTTTGACAACGAGTCGACGGGCGTACTTCAACTGACTTCTGTCCATGAAAGTGACTCGACGGCTCTCCGACGTCTGTATATCTCTCTTCACGTCCATCTGTGCTATCTGAAGTAAATTCTAGAACGTAACATGTTTATTTATTGTTAGTATTGTTAGTAGCTGTTAGTGTACCATTTATACTACCTCGATATTATAATATGGAAATACATCGCTTTTTACACTTATATTACCCTTTTTTATTAACCTTTTTTTATATTCTTTTATACAAACGCCTTTTTTCTATACACATTATTATATTTCCATATGCGTTGTATTTAATAATTATTGAATATGTTATTAATTAATACGTTATGTTACTAATTACTAAATTATATATGTTATTTTGTATAAACGTATTTTTCTTTGATAGCTAAACGTGAAATTGAAAAAAAGTCTGCACAGACACACAAGTACGATAGTGTGTTTTGAGTTTTCACATTCAGTTTAATATACTAATACTTGTTTCTAGACCACTACTATTTAACTACACACTAAGCAAATAACTTTCTTTGTTTTTTATACCTGAAATTCACTTGAGTGTGTTAATAAATATCACCCTATCGTAATAGTCAGTAACTCTCACTTTTTACTACAATTATTCGTTTTGTCCTTAATCTTTTCTTTCATTGCATTCTTATTCTCTTCTTGACATTGTGTGTGTGTGTGTGTGTGTGTGTGTGTGTGTGTGTGTGTGTGTGTGTGTGTGTGTGTGTGTGTGTGTGTGTGTGTGTGTGTGTGTGTGTGTGTGTGTGTGTGTGTGTGTGTGAACTTGTGAGCGAGCGAGCGCGCGTAGTGAGTTCAGTTCTGCACGTTGGAGCTGTGAATTCTAAATTTAGGCCTATAATGCGTTAGCTCATTCCGTGCATGTATGTGTGTGTCATCACCATAGCAATGTACTTGTTTATCGACTTGTTTTCTTTTATCTACGTGTGTTCTATGATTTTGTAATTCCGAATTTGTTTAATTATATCCGTACTTCCACACCTTTATTTTTATCATCGCAGAACATATAAAAATACAACATAGAGTGGAACTATTCTTGCGTTACCCTTGGTGTATCCTGCAGCGTTTCCAAAACATATCGCTCAGGACAGTAGTCAGTGTCCCGTTGTACCTGGCGTACCTGGGAAGTCACGTTATACAGAAGGACTTCAAGATGTCTTCTGTACGAGGAGAAATTAAACATCATTACACTAGCAGACTGAGAGCAGCACAACGAGATTCCAAGGAAAATACTGGTTAACGCAGGGCACACAAACGCAAGACAGACGGACAAACGGCCATACCATATAGACTCTTTTAACTATATTTTAGATTAGAGTAAGGGAGAAGTACTCGTTGGAACATCTTCCACGTGTCACGTATATTCTTTTTTCGCTCATAAGTTTTTCTTAATGTTACTAACTGTTCTTGTAGCAGACTACAAAACTAAAGTAAAGATAAAAAATAGAAACTCTCGTGGTGAAATTACAACTACTCTCTCTTTCTCTCTCTCTCTCTCTCTCTCTCTCTCTCTCTCTCTCTCTCTCTCTCTCTCTCTCTCTCTCTCTCTCTCTCTCTCTCTCTCTCTCTCTTTCTCTGACTCCATCTTGCTTCCCCTTTCAACTCATCAACTCAGTCATATACACGGTTTTTATGGAACTCCAACCGACATACAACCAGTATTTTTTAAGACTTTTCATTACTGCTTGAGTTTTATTTTTTGCCTTATAAAGAAACTAATATCAACAATAAAATAACGTAGAAGCTCATTGTGACCTACTGCAACTAGTAACGAGAGTTACAATAAGAATATGACTTACCTCCTAATACTACTGGTGCTATGACTACTCGTACTGTTCTTAATGTTGCTGCTACCACTACTACTACTGCTTTTACCACTACTACTAATACTAGGCCTACTACTACTACTACTACTACTACTACTACTACTACTACTACTACTACTACTACTACTACTAGTGCTGCTGCTACTGCTGCTGCTGCTACTACTACTACTACTACTACTACTACTACTACTAATACTACTACTACTACTATTCCTGCTACGACTGCTCCTACTGCAACTACTGCTACTACTACTACTGCTGCTGCTGCTGCTACTACTACTACTACTGCTACTACTACTGCTACTACTACTGCTATTACTACTACTACTACTACTACTACTACCACCACTACTACTACTACTACTACTACTACTACTACTACTACTACTACTACTACTACTACTACTTATATTATTTTTATCATTATTAATGTTAGTAATTAATATAGGTAGGAGTGTAATACATACCGTATGACCACTGTGTGTTACAAGCAATCGTTGACCAGTTGAAAGATGACGTGAAATCGCCTTCCCAGGGAAACAAAGAATTCGAGAATTCGAGACTTTTGTTTTGGTTAACGGAATAGGGCGGACTGCCTTCATCCCCGACAGCAGTATGCGGGTACCACCCGTGCAGCCAACCAGCATGGTGCTCTGTAAACCAAACGTTACGTTTTAAATACAAGCAAAACTTTTTATGTCATCTCACTGATAAACACAATGATCTAATTTCTGTATAGTTACTCAAAACAATCCGTCAGGAATCGCCTTCACATGACAGAGCTTTGCGGCTACCAAGTTATCCATAAACGGTGGTAATTTTATAGCGAATTGTACAAATGTAAGTTGTATGGGTTCGTATACAAAGACCGATAGGTAACCTTAGGATACAAGCTGCTAAACACGTTTTCAGATGGTACACAATGATATATTCTCTGTGATATCGGTATACCGTATACTAACAAAACGTGGAAAAACTGGAGAGCATTCCATTTTACAGATTATGTAAGACAGAATTGCAATAAAGATTAATTTTTCCTCTCTCATTCTGAATGTGTGTTTGTTGTGTGTGTGTTGCGCGCGCGCGCTCTTGTATATATGATGATGTTTTGTAGGCCTTCTATTCCGATATATTTGATTTCTCCGTTTTTCTTAATCGTGTGTGAAGAGCAAAGACGCCATAGAAAATAAATTGAGTGATATAGCACGTTCGCAAGGAAGGTATCAGAGGAGAGGAACATTTGCAATTACAAAAGACCAAGAACACATATATAGGCCCACATTATATTAATGCCGTCGATAATTATTTACATAATTATATTTTATATATTGCTTTTAAAATATCAAGAGGTACCTACTATTTAAATATATGTGTGTAAAATGGATATCTCTAAAGTATGTCTAGACAAACCAAAATACTTCAGATACATGATACGTGTTCCTAATAATCGCCCACCTTGTCAGGTTAATCATTATAATAATGTACGCGTATCTTCCTGCTGCTTTGGTTTCGTCAATGTATAAAACTCAGTAACCTGTATTTTTTTTCTTTTCCGTTATGTTATGTTTTCTTCTTCTCACATACTCAGTGTTCATTCTGAATTACGTATAATTAAATACACTGTAATTGAATGTTTATAATTTTGGACATTACTACAGCGTGTACACTCGATCTGATTCCATTTCATTAAAGTGCTAGCACATTAAATTTTTTACAATACTAAAGGTTTCAGTCGAGCGTTCCAATTAGGTTATTAATTATGAGGTGTTGCACAATGAATAACGGATTTGAATGGAATTAAAATACAGCCTTCCAAACACTATTTAATTAATTGAAAATTTGTTATATGTGTGCTAGTGAAGATTACTTTTTAACTTACTGAGTGTGACAACTTTCCAAAAATCCAGTAAACAATATTATTATAATAAAGAAGACTGGAAGATGAAGACTAATGCAGGAACAAGTCGTTGTTTGAATGGATGAATTCAAATAATTCACTTGAGAAAAGTATTTTTGTTATACTGTATAATTACGTATGTAAATACATGTCATACTTAAAATTATTTTGAATTGTTGCCTTTGAGTCTAATATAATAATACTGTCAACTCTTCAGCATATTTTCAGTTAATACGAAATGCAGTTTAGTTCTGCTAAGATCTAAAATGTTTACTACACGAACGTGGTTCCATCTCAACTTAAAAACTAAGCTGTGTGTATAAAGCCAGTAAAATGTGTTTCGCTTACATAACACTCTCAAAGTGATTACAGCAGTACGATTATATTGCATAAGAAATAGCGTTATCAAACACAAGATGGACTGAGAGACTTTTGTCTTTGTTCGTTTTAAAACTAACATGTGTAAAACTTTTACCTTCAGACTGTTCTATGATTCAAGAGTAAACGCATAGTTCAGGACCGATTATGTAATTAATACTGCATTTTCACATTCTATCTAGGCCTGCTTATTAGGCGCGATTTTCTATAAAAATATTTTCGCAATTAGTCACCTATTAGCTATAGTAATTACTTAGGACTAGGTCTAACTTTTAATATACCTTTTTACACTGAATATATAGGCAATGAGGTAAACGTGTAGAAGAAAGCGGTGTTTTTGGTTTTTCACGTGACTGCATGCCATTTTACATTTTTATCCGCGTGTACAACTAAACACAGGAAATGTATTCTTATCGATGAACTTTCAACATCCACTCGACGATACTTCAAATCTTGTTATCATTCATCGATTACAATATTTGTTTTAAATTAGACTGACTCCTTTCGTTTCAAATTAGAGATTGTTTTCTTGTAACTGCCAAGACATTAGTTAACGTGAATTAATAGTGTAAAGCACATCATTATCCAATAATTATTTATGCCGTTCTACTAATTGTAAGATAAATTAATTTATAACAAATACATGTATGAATTATTTGTTTACAAATTATACTTAATAAAAATTGTATTAAGTATTTCTCTCTCAAAGGGAATTGATCGGCTATTGCCGCATACCCACACATAACCGCCATCTGTTTCTGTCCTGTACATCTTCTTCTGCCAAGTTATGATGTTCCATGCCATTCCTCATGTTTTCATACCAGGACAGTCTAGGTCTGCCCCTTTTCCCTCTGCCTGGGGGCCTCCACTGAAATATTTTCGTCAGCCATCTCTGTTCATCCATTCGGAATAAGTGACCAAGCCACTTTAGGCCTCTTCGTTATACTCTGTTAATAATTGTATCTTCTGCATGCATCCTTCTTCTGATTTCCTCGCAGGTTATTCTCTCCCTTCTTGAGACTCTGGCACTTCTAAGGAGATAATTTACTTCCACAACATTCAATTGTCGTATAATTTCCGTGCTCAACGTCGATACCTCACAGGCGTAAGACAGAACTGATTCAACAAAAGCTTTTCCCAACAAAAGCTCTCGAAATATGTTTGTCCCACCAAATAGAGTTAAAGCTTCCTATAACTTTCCTGCTCTGTTCTATTCGTCTTTATATTTCGAGGTTTCCTAGGCCTTCCCGTGTCATTAGTGCCCCTAGGTATTTAAATTCATCGACCTGTTAAATGACGTAATGTCTTTAATCAATACTTCAAATCTGTCATCGGAATTAACGACTAGATATTCTGTCTTATTTACATTAAGTATTAAGTATTTCTTACATTATAATTGTGTAATTATTAGGCTAGCTATTAACGTCTATTTGTTAATTCAAGTCACTGAAGTCAGTAAATAACTGTCTGTTCAAATTTTACAAACACAGAATTCTTTAAATCTTAAGTAAACATTGCCTGTAGACATGATTACATCAGGCGTAACTTGATACTTCGTTCACTTAATATGATGTACGACAAGTTAATGATATCGAGCACACAGAGTGTCAAAAAGCAGTTAATGTCACCCTAAAGTTAATATACCAAAAAGAGACGATTAACTGCTTAAGACACTTGTGCAATCATATGCAACTCTGTACACATGAATTTTACGTGATTTTAAAATGAGTCTATTATTAATTGCTATACGTTATTAATAGGCCTACCTGTTACTTTTGCATTGTCAATACTGATAACACTTCAAACAACACATCTAAACCAAGTAATATTATATAATATTAAGTATCAATTTCCAGTTATATTTATTCCATATGCCCAGACAACATATTCAGTTTCACGTTAAGAAACTGTTCCTGTGCACACATAATATAGTCTTGATGAGTTTTCTGGTACTTTGCCGACATCGATCATTACCCTAATGTACTTGCGTTCTAATCTCCACTAGATTTTAAGTGCTATACTTTCGTTCTATGCAGGTGCTAGTTTTAATTCATGAAATTGCTTAGGTCGTTTTGAATAACTTATTTCATTTGCCTTAGTTTAGAGTAAATCTGTTACATTGACCTAGCTTGGTTGGAAGTCCATTGGGTGATCAATAGTTTGGAGTTTTGTTAGTTTTATTAGCAACCATCTTAACACCAACTTTGTCACTACTTATTGCCACACTGCTAAATACTTCGTTCTTGACGAAGCCTTTCGGTGTCTCCACCATCTTCAGGTCTTAAACGACCTTCAGGTTATAGACCTGAACGGAATTTGGCCTTTCGTTTAATAAAACCTGAAGATGGTGGAGACACCGAAAGGCCTCGTCAAGAGCGAAGTATTTAGCTGTGTGACAATAAGTAGTGACAAAGTTGGTGATCAATAGTTTGATTCATGTGTAAAATTACTCTTTAATTTTAAGTCCCCCCTTTCTAAATTATCCACAAACACAGCTCTATTTAACGAAAATATATTTACTGTATCTATACTTTACGAATTTTATAATTTTCTTTTTACATGTTCAAATATTATATGATAAACGTTGGTTTAAAGATAACTTTCGCTATTATCTCAACTGTGGAAAGTGTAGGCCTAAATGGTTTTTCCAATTTTTAAATTGTAGGTCAGCTTTATAATAAAACGAAAACTATAACAGTTTTAGTACACAGTTTAACAAAAGTTTTAGTAAACCACAGTACTTCTGCTAATGAATATTTACTACAGTCAATAACGTTCAGCCATTCGAGCCGCGTAGGCGTTCAGAAAAACGGCGATACATTATAATTACCGAAGTCATTTGGCGGTATTATACCTGGAAACGCTGTAGGAGGCAACATTCCAATTTGAACTGCGACAAGCCTAAATTTACAATTTGGACCACCCCTATATAATTCTGCTAATTTGATCACAACATGAAAGGCTTAATTTGTCTCGTTAACTCCATTCAGTGCGTATGACAAACACGTAAACAGAGCAGGCACGAGCAGGTCTATAAATAACTGAGTCTGTTACTGTCCAGTATTATAAATACATAATTAATTTAAAGAGTAATTTAAGCGTCACAATAAATAATGTTTGAAATTATGTCTAGCATTTCAATCAGGAGAGCAATGAAAGTAAAAATTATTCACATATCGTCTACAATATAAACTTGATTATCTTGAAAAATGTAGAGTTCTGTTAGTTAGTTTACCAAAAATAAATAAAATTCTGTTATTAATGTAACTATATTTAATTTTTAAAAATATTATTTGTTTGCAAAACTAAACATCTGTTTCATAATTTTATTTCAAATACAATAGCAAATCGCCTTTCTACTTAGTAAATCTCTAACAGAATATCAATTATAGTCAGTACTTCGGCCTGTGTGGCACTTCATATATTGTGTGCATGTCAAGAATTTATTTTCGAAATACAGCCACTGAAGGAAGAATTACATCAATAATAAACCTAGACTTTATATGTTGAAAAAAGTTTACTTTATATTTTTTTAAGGAAAAAAGACAACGCGATTTAAGAAAAAACAAGTATGGTCTCAGACATACTGAACTAATCATATTAGATCCTAAAGCCTCCTGTACAATTTTGTGCATTTTCTCACGTTTTTTAAGTTGCTTAATCAGCAGGTAGGCAGACACACACACACACACACACACACACACACAATTTATATCCTATCATCTCTCTCACTCTAACATCTCCTTTTCTGCCAGCTCTTTTAAGTCCAACATCATTATACATGGGTGCTGCAAGAGGACACGAGCACTTCTTTGACTTTTGAAATAAGTGGGAGAATTTACACAGAAAAAACAAAGTCCTTCAAATTTGTAAAACTAAACGTTATATGACAATTTCTGCTTCCACGAGTCCAGCGCGGTTGAATTCGTCCTACGCGGTTGCTGCACACATTGATGTCATACGACTAAAATACAGACACCAACAAATTCACCAACATGTTTTGCGACAGCAGTAGGCTACTCTGACAATAATTTAGACGCCTGCTACTTATTAACAGACTAAACGTAGTGAACTACAAGAAAAAAACTGGCTAAGTTTATAAACCATTCTTGTCACCGTAATATCGCAACAACAGATTTAAAGAAACTGTGAATCTCATGTTCTTGATAGAGCGAGCACGCTTTTGTATACAACACACATTCATGAATAATTTTGTTATTGGTTAATTCGGCCGAATGGGGACCAATATTTGTATTAATTATTTAGCTTAATCAGAAGATAAATGATATTTGTACTTTATAATCAATATTGTTATTATTATAAGTACAGATTTTATAAGAAAAATTGTCTCCCGTGTACTCGGTACACGGCGCGAATACGGAAGTGTAACTATTAAGAAATGTGAAACCATGAAACTGGATTTTTTCAGTTATTAATAAAGCTTTATGAGCATTATAAACTAGCATAGTCGTTGTTATCAAAAATATAATAATGAACTGGGAAGTTCTTCCTTTTCACTGCAGTCTCGTCTGAATTCCCTTCCCTGCAGGTAATTCTGCTGGTGCACAAGTCATTAAAGGCCCACTTAAAACTACAGACAAACTAAGGCACCGTGCAACGGAATTAAAGATATTAACTCGAGGTAGGAATTCCTATTAATTCCTGAGACAAATATGTTTCGGAATTTATGATTCAATGTTTCTTCCTAATATCTGCACTCATTGCTCTAACACAGCTCCCACAATTTACATTTTTGTCAGTGTAAAATACTGTTGAGAATATTGGGTAAGGAAGAATATTATTAGACTAAAAATTATGAGCTACGTATAGTCCAGATCGCTTGTAACCTACTTGACAAATAAAGCTGAAAACAATTACAGGTAGCCTACACGATATTGGAAACTTTTTAACTTTACCACTTCAGGTAAAACTATAAGCATAGCTCATGCATTTAATAATTCATTTAACTTCTGTAATTGGGGTTTACCCTTTCCCACCTGCTATTAAAATTGTCCTGTTAATGGAAAGAATATTTCAAGAAAATAATATTAATTAGTTTTCTCAGTGTATAAGGCAATGTCTTAATGCATTTAGACATAAAACTGTACAGACTCTAGCTTACACGAAAAATGGATTACTAACTTATGATCACTAAAAATGTGTTATTTTGAATAATATCTAAAACACGTAAATTCGATATTTTTCAATCTTTATTATCATAAATAGAAAAACTATATAAATTTAGATATTGTTGGTGTCTGGGATATTAGTCAATACCTAAATTGTTTATTGATTCTGAAAAATAGTTTATGCCTTAACGTTTCGGCACAATCGCATGTGTCATCTTCTTTGCTGAATTCTGTTTGAAAATCTCTGACCGGCTGAAGTCATAGTGAACGTTTATCCTTTTCGAGTGTATTTAATGGAACTTTTGTCTTCATCATCGTGGATCAGGCCGATTTACTTCACTAGATCAATTACCTAACGACCAGGACTCGGCTAACGAATGGCACGTGAGATTGTCTGAGAAACCAACGCATAGTGCACCGGCGAAACAATACGAAATAATATCACGTGCGTGTGTCTGTGTGTGTGTACAATAACCATGGAGTTAATTACTACAATTACACTAAGTTGATAGGCTATACGCCTGTTCGAGTTATAGTACTTGTTTGCACAATTATTTATTTGAACTGCTTATAAACAGTGTCTGACATTAGATAACTGTTGGGCAGCAGATAAACTTTTCTTCTGTGTTCGCACTAAAGTAAATTATTTTAAAAAAATTCGAATTTATTTCTGGTAAGGTTAGACTATAATATCGATGTATCAGTTTTTAAGGGAAATATTAATACGCCAGCACATTAATATCACGTACATAAAATATGTTTTTTTATAATCACTCTTAAAGAAAAATAAATTTCTTTTCTAAGTATTCTAAGTATAAATGTTATATGTTATATAAATCTTATAATAAATATTTCAATCTTTACAGAATGGACCTGCACATCACAAGCAAGTTCATAATTCTCAAAATCCAGTCAGCAGTTACAAACTTTAAACATTAATATTTCTAGACTCTGTCTTCCTACTAATCTATCATTCTATAATTGTTAATATTTTATTATTATTGTTGTTGTTGTTGTTGTTGTTTTTGTTGTTGTCGGTGTTGTTGATGTTGTTGTTATGGTTATTGTTGTTGTTTCAAGGCGTAAAATAATATTTTTATAAACGTAACTAATGGTTTGTCGGTTTAATGTTTCATAAGTAGCTTGACTTTACTTCTGTTAGTATTAAAAGAGGTTATGTTACTTTACTGACTGTATTGGCTTCATCAAAAACAAAAAATAGGCGAAATAGCTGACTAATTAAAGTAGGCATTTAAAAAATTGGTCAAGAATATCTGGCAGCAAGAAATCATAAGCTTTAGTGTAGACAAAACCTCATTTTTCAAAGAGAAACACTATTATATATTATTATATTGGTTACTATATATGGTAATAGCAATCATATAATGTAAAAATTGGTTTTATTTTAAAAGAAACTTTGAAAAGAAATAGAAAAGGTTAAGTAACACCGCTTGTAAACATAAAATATAAAACTCAATGTATGTGAAATAATAATTTGATGTAGGCCTACCCTTCTTCTGTCATTTGAATCAATATAAAACAGTCGGTAATCATTAAATTACTTAGGGTATAGGCATTTTTTGAAGGAATGATACGATCTTAAAGTTGAAGATAAGGACTTAAAGTTGACAGGGAACGTTCACGGTGGAAGATAATGACACTGAAAGCATAAAAGACGCTTAACTGGAATCAGATGTTTCTTTCATTTGACAAAAGGTATTATTCTTATATCGTACTCTTAAAGTGCAGTTTTCCTTGAAGGATTCTGGAAGCCGTGTGGCGATATACTTACGACTCCCAAGAAATGTATTTGCACCAAACCATTGTATATCGTTTAGATGTAAACACGTAAACGATTGTGTCATACGGAAGTATTTTAAAAACCATCTTGATACGTTGAACATTGCTTCGATAGCTCTCAGCAAAGTATAACAAAATAAAAAAAGCGCTAAGATTAAATTATACTTTCTTAGCATGAAAATGCAGATTATGCAATAAGTAGACAGTCCGAGCTGATCGTGTATTCATTGTAGAAAACAACATTAAAGTATTTCTGAATGAAGTCTCCTCCACATTACATTACTTTCCACTAAGGTTTTTAAAGTTCGTTGAACCTGAGTATTATCGACCAGGCCGTCGTATAACGATAAAAACGATCTTAATGTTGTCAAAGTCCTTTTGTTAAGTAACACATGGGTTTTATAAATTACGTAACGATAAACAAGTCGAGTTAGAGCTGTAACAAACTCGAAACATACTGATCTAGAGTGATTACTGTCTGTGTCGTTTTTGTGTTTATGTAATCGATTGTTAACAACACAGTCCCATTAAATGCTGTATATTAGTGTTTGTGTAATCTGTTTTCTGATAAATAGGTTTCTTCACACATATTTGTGGATCTACAAACAGGTACAAAAAGTAAGCTTATTTGGATTTTTGTATGCGCGCGCGTGTGTGCGTGCGCATATGTGTGTATGTGTATATGTGTATTCGTGTGTGCCTTCGAGTGCGCGTGCGCAGCTTTCAATTGTATTTCATATTGCCGTTTTTTTGCGACATCAGTACTGAATATCATTTCAATACCATTTACCGTACACGTTACGTGTAACTATGTGTATAAAACGCTATCTTACTTTCGTACAAATATATATATATATATATATATTTATATAAACTAATCCATGCTAACGAGAAAGCAAAATCTAATTTTTTTTCGTTTTAACCGTATACAATTAAAAATATTGCGACAGTAACTTTAAGTATCGTTACGTTTAACGAATAACAACACCACGTGAGTAGAAAAGGATATTCGGCTCACATGCTATGAAGATTAACACAGAGTCCTCAAATTGTACATTGTCAATAACAACAGATTGAAAACACGGTTACTGTGATAAATGAGATCTATCCATTATATTTTGGCAGTGTGAACGTATTAAGGAAAGAAATAATATGTGGACACACGAGCTCCCTCATACATACATGATGCAAAAAAAGATTCACTAAAATTCATATGTTTTGTTAATTACATATAAATTATAACTTTACACAAAAATCTGTCACTTCACAGATGTAAAAGACTCGCACTTCCTACGCTGTTTATCTTATTATAATGTATATTACGTATAAACTTATATTTATTTATATGTGTAGGTAATATTAAAAGTGTTTGTAATCTAAACGTTTGAGAGTAAGTGGAGTTGTGTGCGCGCGCGCGCGCGTGTGTGTGTTAAAAGCCAGCTCTATAAAGAATAGTGCTGAAGTTCAAGAGCACGTTTGTATTTAATCTACACAACTACTAAGTTATACACAGCTATTAAGTTGACTCGGTCCACTTCTGTAAAAATGAGACAATACGGTATCAACTTATTGGCTTGTACAATAAAGTGCATAATAGTAGAATATAACTTAGTACAGAAAGTGAATAATTTAGTACACCATCCAACATAAAAATAGCAGTGGAAATCTCAATTATATATTAATGGCAATCATGAAAAGGATATTTTTCGTTAACACGCACTTTGGTTAATGAAATCTACTACATTATTATTAACATTTACAAATATTCATTATTTTCTAGAACTAATGTTCACGCTAATGTTCACGGTAATACTCAGATACATTTAACACATAGATTCAAATCGTGATTACCAAATTCCAATACACCATTCACAATTAAATATCTATAATCTCCCTTGTAACCTACCCTTCATGTAAAGGGGCATTAAACACCACCGAAAGAGGACCCTTTATAAAATTTTCAGTAGAGTTTCAGTTTCTTTGCAAAATTATGATAAACTTTAGAGCTTTAGCATTATCATAGGATTAGCGTAATTTCAGGGCGTTGTATTTTAGTCACGTACAACGTCGTGTTTTGTTTCGATATATTTGAATTCGAAAACACAGAAAGAAAAGTTTTTTCCGGCTTTCACAACGCGAATAGCATTTTAATTCCAACGGCTTTTTGTATAATGCTTTACGGTTCGCTGATATTCCGCTACTGAATTGTGTATTCTTGTACTGTAAACTCAGAAGTAAGGTGAATTTACGTATTTGTCTGTACTATTTATGTTATAATACCGCACTGCTATTTTTTAAATATCTATAATTTGTAATATTATTGCATATAATAGTGTGCAAAGCGCACATTAGTATATTAAACTGGCAATATTTACCTGCTGTATATTCCTCACAAGAGACAAACACTGAACTCTGATTGTTCGGATGAAACTGTCTAACTGATACTGCTGCACGCACAAGCTATACACTTTCTGAACTTTACAATCGGACTTTGAGGCGTGACGTCACTAAAATCAGCAAACTCCACTTCAGATAAAACTGTTAACAGTAGCAACCGATGTGTCCTTTAGGCTACTCGAGTGTTAAGGCGGTAGTTTAGATAATGCCGTCGCGTAATGAACAACATTAATCCTTGTGTTATAAAAACATAACTATCAACGAAACGATTACTTAAACGTTTAACACCTGCATTTTGATAACGAATTAGTAATCAGTCATTTTATTTACCAGTCAACTACAACATGAGCGGTTACAAATACACTCGACTAAAGTTAAGGTTCTTACAACTAATATAAAGTGTTTTTATTTTTATTCTTTCTACATTTTTTCTTACTTCTGTAAGTATTGTGATGGTGTCGTTTATGTTACTGCGAGTTAATAATATTTATCCCTTTTTATACTTATAAAGAGTTTAATTTATATATTAATACTTTCATCATCTTCGTTGTTGTCGTCATCTTTGTTATTATTTTTATTATTATATTATTATATTCTTATAGTATTATACGAATTCTTATTATATTATTATAGTAGTACAATAATAATATAATTATTATTATAATTATTCTCTTTGTCGTCGTCGTCGTCGTCGTCGTCGTCGTCGTCGTCGTCGTCGTCGTCGTCGTCGTCGTCGTCATCATCATCATCATCATCATCATTTTTATTATTAATCTCTATTCACTATCTACCTTAATGAGCGTAGAGTACCTCTACTACAGAGCAGCGGTGTGGTCATCTATGCAGCTTGTATATTCAAGTCAGTATTGCTTGACTCTGCAAGTGGAGCTTCTGCGTTTTAACCGGACGATCGTATAGCACGGTAATATATATTTTTAATAATTTTGGGATATTTCTTTTATTATTTACTGAGATGATGATGATTTATATCTACTTTCTCAACATAGGTTAATTATTAACTTATTAAGTTATACTTATTAATAATTATAAGACTCATTTATTAAGTTATTAAGTTACAAGACATTATAATTAACACCTTATTGGCATACGTTTATCAGAGTAATAGCACAGCCTTCGTTAAAACAACGATTACTGAGAATCCGTCTTTGTACAGTAGTAAAATCTTCTGCGTACATTTACGCATTTTAGCTTCCGTATTTTCTAAAATGTGATATGTGTTTTCTTAGCTCTTCATTGCTCTAATCGATATCACTGGTGTGTGTATGAAACGTTCAAGAATTGTGAGTGATTTCTTAAGATGATCCGCTACAAAATTCTTCAGTCGTGCTTCATCGTTCATCGTACTTCATCGTTCTTCGTTTAATCGCTTCTTTACTTTCGGCGTAAAGCGCTCTTCTTTTCCTTTTTTTTTTTTTAACGATTCGCAGTACCGCTAGTTTTCATATTTACTATAAGCCTAACTGTAACTTTAAATAAACAATAGAATGAGCAAGAAGTTACTGAATTAAACAAATAAACATTAAAAATAAGTCCTTGAGACATAAAATGAATACAAATATTGTAGT
The DNA here is from genome assembly GCA_034769895.1 of Magicicada septendecula. Taxonomy (NCBI): domain Eukaryota; kingdom Metazoa; phylum Arthropoda; class Insecta; order Hemiptera; family Cicadidae; genus Magicicada; species Magicicada septendecula. Next base: position 305,409,665 of record CM068367.1, on the reverse strand, counting down.
AATAGTAGTAGTAGTAGTAGTAGTAGTAGTAGTAGTAGTAGTAGTAGTAGTAGTAGTAGTAGTAGTAGTACTAGTAGTAGTAGTAGTAGTAGTAGTAGTAGTAGTAGTAGTAGTAGTAGTATTTATTGCACTTTTTGTCTGTGTAAAGTAATTAGGCATAATATTCGCGACTGTTACAATAAAACTGGTGCATTACAGAAGTAAAAAACTAATATGAAGGAACTATTTGATTTAAAAAATAATAGAACGAAAATAAATTAAATAAAGTAAGAGGATAATGTTTACATTGATTTAAGTTATTACATCACTTTACATTAGCTTGATTCATGACATTAAACTATCATGTCACAGTATTAGTCAAATGTTATGTTGTCTGTAAATATGTAGAAATTGGTTAATAATTTTGCACAGAATTAGTTTTTTATTGCATGACATGTGTTTAATGTAAAACAAAATATTATTTTGAAGTGTATTTCAGCTGCTAAAATATTGTCCACGTAAAAAAGTAAAAAAGTCTGGCTGATCTTGATTCATACGTAAAACGTTTGAAAAATATTCACTCACTAACTATATACGCAGCGTTCCGTTAGAGTATATACATTATACATACAATGTTGATCATTATTAACGGGATATCTATATACAGATTGTAAAAGTAAATAGGTAAGAAAAATAAAATTTAAGAAATGAGCTACATGTTTCAAACCTATATAAATATTAACGTAGAACAGAAATTTGGAATCTTATTTTTTTGATACTCCTAAATTTTGCAGTATTCGATTCTAAAACATAAAAGTTCTTTAATTAATAATCCAGTGTTCTCATAATTTATAAAGTTTGTTATCCAGTTGAAAAATGTAAATTAGTTGTTTAAGTTAAACGAGTTTTTAATTGGATAAGTTTTCCTGCTGTCATCAAAGTTATCTCTTCATCTCTCGGAACACTTAAGTCAGGTAACATTCTTCCGTACTTGAAAATTAAGTAACCTATAGGCTAAATGTTCATAAGTTTAAACGACCTTCCGGATTAACCAATGTTCTAAGGTTCTGACATTGCACGAATTGTGTATTCTTGCTGTTGCACGATCAGTGTCTATCAATTTTGCAAAATAACTGAAGTTGGGGTTGAAATGTGATCCCATGATAAATTCACGACGTATGCTAACGTCTTGTTACCACATCTTTGTTTCGTTCAAACATTTTTTGGTGCAGTCTATTTATTGATGCATATGTAAAATATTTAAAATTGATAATTACTTTACCTCAAGTTGTTTTTCCCCTTATTTGGGACATGTTTCGGAAAACATATTGTTCCCATCCTCAGCCTTCTTAATTTTGAATGTTGTGGAGTTCTTGTGTTTTGGTTGGTTGTTGTTATGGTTTCCTGTTGGTTTTTGGTATTTTAAACTGGTATTATTGTGTGTGATTGTCGTGGATATACTAGCTTTTTGTGTATTTTCGATGTTGAGTGATCTGAAAATTGTGTCATGTTTTTTATTGATTTGTTTTTGTTCAGGTATTAATTTTTGTGTTCTGTGTTTGTATATTTGTACATTTTCACATATGTTCATTATGGTGCCTTTGTTTGGTATGTGTTTTATTAGTGTCATGTTGGTTATGTCTGGGAATTTATGTCTTGTGTTTATTGCGTGTGTGGCCAAATTAGATTTATATATTTCTAGTTTTATGTATGCATTTAGATGTTCAAAATAACGTTTTTTAGTTTTGTTTGTTTGTTTGTCCTGTGTAACATTTATTGCAATATTAGCATTCAATTTTGTATATACCATTAGTTGTTGTGTGCGTTATTTAGTTTTTGTGAATTATATTTATTAGTTTTGTATGCTATTTCAATCTCTGTGTTTTTACATAGTTTTGTTAGCTTTGTCATCTTATAATTTATGTAAGTGAATGTGGCCCATTTTTTATTGTCGTTATTATCTATGTGTTGTTCATTTCGATCATTTCTTAATTGTACAGTTTTTATTTTATTTTTTTTTTATTTTTTTTTCTATTTTGTTTATAATTCTTTTATTGTATCCATTTTCATAAGCAATTTGGTATATTATAATTCTTTCTTTCTTTGTTTCCTGTCTATTTAGGGGTATTTTGTACTTTCTGTTAAATAGTTCTATAATTTCTATTTCAATATAACGTTTCACTTTTTTAAAGTTACACTGGGGACATTCAATTTAATTCTGTTTATCTCACGCCTCTTCTATAATATTTAAAAGTCAAAATTATCAAAAACCTTTGGAGAATCTGAATAGGCGAGTAGTGATATTAAATATGCTATCGAATCGTCGTGACGGCTGCTTTAATGTTTAATTGTCCTAACAACACAAGACCGGCAGCAACCCAAAAAATATCGGTATGGAGAACCATACATGACTTCCATGTTCTAAGATTTATATTTAAAATCATATTCGAAATGAAATATTTCCATAGAAACTACGTCTTTCTACTTATTGCTTCAGCATTAACCACAGTACTGTGGTCACTAACGTATACCACCTCACGTTTTCGCACTCGATTTTCACCGATGATGGCAGTCGATGGCACTGCCGAAAAGTCTGGTTTTGCAGAAAACATTGGACTACGGCTAAAGAGCCCGGGAAGCAATTTTAACAAAAACTACTTCTTTATTGCCGATAACGTAGTACACATACAAAAAATTCTCCCCTCCACCTTCAACTATAATTTTTAATAATAGAAAATTACCCCCACCCCGTTCACCTAACTTCTTCATTTATAGATATTTCATCTACGTTTCTACAGTGGATTACTATGAGCTTCTTATCAGGATACTTTATTTACAAAAATTAAGTACTTTACTCTTGTTAAATCATAAAAGGTTTCAGGTAAACTACTCCTTTCTCTTAACCGATCTTCTCCAAAATCAACAGACCTTCCGTCCTCTACAATTCAGGGAAGCATGCAAAAGAATATTTGATTCTGTTTGAATGTGCGGCAGTTATCGTTCGTCATGGAAACATTTCTCTTGTTACAACATAAAATGTTGCAGGTAAACTACCCCTTTCCCTTAACCGACCTTCACCAAAATCAATAGACCTTGAGCTCTCTGCAACTCAGGAAAGGGTGCAAAAATTATTTGATTCTCATTGAATTTTCGGCAGTTATCGTTCGTCATAAAAAAATTACCCTTTTTAAAACATAAAACGTTACTGATAAACTACCACTTCCCTTAACCGATCTTCAACAAAATCAACAGACCTTGAGTTCTCTTTAGTTCAAAAAGGTATGCAAAAACCTAGTTGATTCTGTTTGAATTTACGGCAGTTATCGTTCGTCATATAAAAAATTACCCTTGTTAAAACATAAAATGTTGCTGGTAAACTACCCCTTTCCCTTAACCGATCTTCACCAACACCAATAGGTATTGAGAACTCTACAATACAGGGCTGTATATAAAACATCATTTGATTCTGTTTGAATTTACGGCTGTTATCGTTTACTATAGAAGAAAATTACCCTTGATAAAAAACCGTTGCAGGTAAACTACCCCTTTCCCTTAACCGATCTTCACCAAAAACGACAGGTATTGGGTACGCTAGAATTCAGGCCTGTATGCAAATAATTATTTGATTCTGTTTGAATTTGCGGCTGTTATCGTTTGCCATAGGAAACACCCTTGATAAAACATAAAACGTTGCTGGTAAACTACCCTATTCCCTTAACCGATCTTCACCAAAACTAACAGGTCTTGAGAACTCTACATTTTAGGGCTGTATGCAAAATATTATATGATTCTGTTTGAATTTGCGGCTGTTATCGTTTGCCATATAAAATACCCTTGATAAAACAAAAAACGTGTCTGGTAAACTACCCCTTTCCCTTAACCGATCTTCACCAAAAACAATAGGTCTTTAGTACTCAACAAAACAGGGCTGTATGCAAAAACGTATTTGATTCTGTTTGAATTTGCGGCTCTTATCGTTTGCCATAGAAAATACCCTTTTAAAACATAAAACGTTGCCGGTAAACTACCCCTTTCCCTTAACCGATCTTCACCAACACCAATAGGTATTGAGAACTCTACAATACAGGGCTCTATGCAAAACATCATTTGATTCTGTTTTGAATTTGCGGCTGTTATCGTTTACCATAGAAAATACCCTTGATAAAACAAAAAACGTAGCTGGTAAACTACCCCTTTCCCTTAAACGATCTTCACCAAAAACTATAGGTCTTTAGTACTCAAGAAATCAGGGTTGTATGCAAAAACGTATTTGATTATGTTTGAATTTGCGGCTGTTATCGTTTGCCATAGAAAATACCCTTGTTAAAACATAAAACGTTGCCGGTAAACTACCCCTTTCCCTTAACCGATCTTTACCAAAATCAACAGATCTTGAGAACTCTACAATTCAGGGCTGTATGCGAAACATTATTTGATTCTGTTTGAATTTGCGGCTGTTATCGTTTGCCAAAGAAAAAATTACCCTTGATAAAAAAACCGTTGCAGGTAAACTACCCTTTTCTCTCAACCGATCTTTACCAAAAACAATAGGTCGCGAGTACTCTACAAATCAGGACTGTATGCAGAAAGTTATTTGATTCTGTTTGAATTTGCGGCTGTTATCGTTTGCCATAAGAAAAAATCTACAAACAGACACACACACAGACACACACACACTTTTCGAAAAATGACTTTTTTTCATGTTTTGAGTGTAGTACAATCATATTCTGCAATAATCTCGAACACGATTTTTTTTGCCATCACCATACTTCCATTTCCTTAAGGAACATGGAAGTAATAAAACGAGTCATTGAAAAATATAAGTATGTGTGTGCATTAATAAAAGTAGCATGCTGACGTTTGTTTGTGTCATTTTTATGCCCGACAAACTACTAAAAAAAGATTTGTAAGTATATCCTTGGCTAAATTGTCTACATTAAAATATAAAATTAACCAAATGCTACCTTACAAATCTCATATACAGAGCACATAAACATTTGTGTATGTTTATAGTTATTTAAGCCTTCATTTTATTTATTATAAACACAGAAAACCTTTAAAGGATTGGTTCTATAATTTTTAATTCTTATTTTAGTACACAGTTGGATAAATTCAAAGTGCCGTGGAAAACGATTGAAACCTTTGGAGAACTGTCAGTGAACCGGCTGGAAAGTGTTGGTCGTGTTATTTAGACTCTCACAGTCGATGAACTGTCTACCGACCGCTTCAGTGTCATTGATACCAAGGGCATGTCAAATAGCATTATCTGACATAGGAGAGCAGTAGAGAGAAGTAGAGCATTCACTACATAGTACTAAATGCATATTATAATTGTAGTCTATGTTATTTACGTTACGTAGAAACTTGATCCGAAACTTGTATAGTATTTTCGTACGACTTTATTTGGTACATCCACAAACTCAGGTAGGTATAATATATGCACTTAAGCTTATATGCCTATATTATTGCTTTATTTTACTTTATGAGACAACAAGTCGTTCAAAAAAACACATTCTTCTTAAATTCTGGTGATGAAAGATCTTCAAATATTCGGCAATTAGCTACAAAGAATTTAAAAATATTTATGTCTACGTTTCGACTAAATTTATTGTAACTATTAAGACCTCTACATGGGCAATACTGAAATATTTAATACACATATAATGATTATTTTTACACACATACATACACACACACACACACACACAAAATACGTCTAGGTTATTAATATAAGAGTAACAATATTATGTGTGTGTGTGTGTGTGTTATATAAAGCGCGCGTGCGCGCACATACACATTTCTAAAAAAACACTCATTATATATAGAGAGTAGGCCTATTCATTACCCTTTTGCAACTTATTTGATGTGTTTTGTGTGTTTAAGGCTCGTTTTTCAATGCTGATTTCAGGTTTGCTATCCATTTTCACTTATCACTTCTAGTAAAAAAAAATACATTTTTGCACCCTTTTTTTTTTTTTTAACTTATTGAGGGCATTTTTGGTTTTGTTCAGTGAGTAGCTGGTACTTCTGCTAAAACAATCAGTAGATTCCCTCCAAATACCAGATAGCAAATAAATACAGCTTTATTTGCTCTCTTTGGGGTTAAGATAGGCCTACACTGTCTTTTGCAATAGTGCTATTCATTTTGTATTGTTTCTACTGCGGTTGTCAACAGAATGAGTTCATGTAAGTACTTAAATAATACTTCCATAATCTGTTACGTGTGTGGAAGTTATTGTACAAGGTCTGTTGAATAGGCCTACTATGAAAATTTGATATTAAGACAGGGGACCGGGACAAATTTGGGCCCTTCATTAAGTTTGTTGAACCCTTATGGAAGCACTAAGACTACGGGACTATGGGAAGAAAAATGTCTATGCCTTCTGCCATTCCCATGATGTGGAGAGCGGCCAAAAATCATGTTGATGATTGTTAATTTTAACGACTAATATTGAAGTCTATAATGCGAAAAGCAAGAAAAACATTGTGTACCCAAATATCCATTCAGCTATTAGATTGTAGCACATGATGAAACACTCCCAGTGCTTACTCTAACTTCAAATCTAGTTATAGACAGCAGATCTATTCATAAAAATGATACGGAATCGGATGAGTATTATGCAAGTAGTGATTTCGCCGTTATGATGTTCAATCAACATTAATTCAATGACCTAACTCGAGACTTAAGGTTTTCTAAAGAAGCAGCTGATCTATTTGATTCACGACCCAAAGCAAAACATCGCTTAGCTCCAGGCACATCGTTTTTGTGGTATAGGCACATGGAGAAGGATTTTTCCAGTTTTTCCAAGAGGAAGGGTTTATGGTTTACTGTAGTAACATCGGTGGTTGATGAGTTGTTTCGCTATCCAGTACAATTCATTAGACTGGGGGCTTTTTATGGACTCCTCAAAGGAATATTGCACAATGATAACTTGTATGGATCTATTTCAGTAACTGGTTCCGTTTTTGTAGTTCTTCTAGGAAACACGAATTATAAAATATACTCTTGGATAGTCTGTGGGGATTTAAAAGTCATAGGAATGATACCGGAACAACAAACTGGTTACACAAAAATGCCTTGCTTCATCTGTGAGTAGGGACAGTCATGCTAAAGACCAAGCACTGGTTTAGTAGAGTAGCCTAAACCAACTAGTGCCTGGAACAAAAATATTTTCAATAAACCCTTATTAAAAAGTAAGAATCTTTTACTTTCTCCTCCACACCTTAAATTTATAATGAAACAATTTTCAAAAGCTCTCTCAAAAGATATAGCATGTTTTCAATACCTGACTACAAAGTTTTCAAAAATATTAAGTTAGAAGATGAAAGAAAGGATCTTTGTTGTCTCTCAAATACAAAACTTAATCAAGACAGCGATTCGATAATATCATGATTATGATAGACAAAAATTCTTGGGTTTCTTTTAAAGAAATTGTTACAAAATTCTTGGAGAATCATAAAAACCCAATATATATGACAATACTTAACCAAAACTAAGCTTATATGACAGCGGTTAAGTATATATTGAAAGAATATGAAAAATCAGGGTGCAATATGAGTATGAAGATCCGTTTCCTCTATTCTCACCTGAACGTTTTCCCAGTCAACCTTGGGGATGTAAGTTGAGACCAAGAAGAGAGGTTTCACCAAGACATAAACCATATGGAGAAAAGGTTCCAGACAAGTTGGAACATAAATGTGACGGCAGACTACTGTCTCATGTTGAAACGTGGTTGTAGAACGACAGTAAGTGCTTGTAAATCAAGAAAGAGAAATTTCTACCTGCCAGAGGAAAAACTGAAAAAACGTGCTGCGAGAGAAAAAGAATTAACAAAAACATTAAGTGCTTATGTCTTTACAATGTCTTCTTTATATTTTTGGTGCCATGGGGATTTTATAAACTATTTTACTTCAAATGCATTAATAAATTACTTTGGATTTTAAAAAAATGTTCTATTAACTTCTATCCTATTCATGAATATCTGTTTAAATTACAATAAATATTATGTCTTATACTTAATTGGCACTCATTGACAAAATAAAATATTACATTTGTTTCAATAATGCATTGACGGTATACAAAATTGTAGGCATTTGTAAATGTACTAGACAGGTATTGATTACCGAATAAAGCATAATTAAAATATAAAGGGAATAACAAGTTACAATTCTGCCACACAGGAAATTTCATTCCAAGCGTTTCTATAATTAAAAAAAGCGTAATTTTGTAGGTCAGTCACTTTGAGAACACATGAAGCAAGGTCAGGTAGTCGGTCATTTTGCAGAGAAGAGAGATATTTTGGAACCCAATTCTGTTATGTGACAAAAGGTTAATTGATCAAGAAAACCGTGTGGGAGCACTAGCGTATTTCTGTAAACTCGAGTGGGATGGGTGCACAAAGCCGAGACTGACTCAACGTGAATTTCAATTTTATTTGTAGACAAGCGAACTGTTTACCAGTTGTTAATTGTAAATTTCTAAGCTTTGTTCGTTGTCAGATGTCAGTTGCATCGCTTGTAATTATCCAACAAAATTACTTCTTAGAATCTCTAAATGAAGAGTTACGTTCGAGACACACAGTGAAGGAAAACTAATTAGTAACACACACACACGGCAACACTGTAATCAGCGTTTTGAAAGGACACTGCCTAATGATTATCTGTTTCTCTTCGTTGGCTTGTCAATTGTAATATCGGAAAGTATCGGAAAACAGAATGGATGTGCGTGTGTGTGTTTGTTTGTTTGTTTGTGTGTGTGTGTGTGTGTGTGTGTGTGTGTGTGTGTGTGTGTGTGTGTGTCTGCCTATCTATCTATCAGTATGTCTGTCTGTGTTCAGTTTCAAACATAACTCTGTTGTTCACGACATGACAAGTCGCATTACTCGTTTGTGAATAGTAGCGAAAACTCCATGACGAAGCCAGAAACCTCAGAATTCAATTGTCCTCATATCGTCTTCATTATTTTGTGCCTAAGAGCAATCGTATACATTTCAGATTGATGGTTCCAAACTATGTATATACAAACGGACAGGGATAGTTACCGTTTAGTCAAAAATTAGTTACTTTTTAGATTAAAATTAGTCAGTATTGCTGATAACAGCAAAGCGTTCACGGTAATACACTGTTGGATTGCGTTAAAAAAGTATGTAATATCTCGGTACAAAAAACTCTGTCTAAGCATTGCTTTTTCTGTACCAGTTCTTATGAGAAACTCTATGGAGTCATTCGTACGTTGTTTCCCGTACTTCTTTGCATTTAACTGTCTTGATGCAGACACAATTGCATCTATGTCAATTATGTCAACTAATATTACACAGTGCCCTAAACTAAATAACAACAAATAAAAATAAATATTTATTATTTTGTTATTATTATCAACTCCCTCTGACTACCTTTCGGAATCTAGAGGTCTCCGCCACCGGCCGCCGTTTAGTCGTGAATCCAGGTTTCTATACTTAACCATGTGAGACTTGACTTTACGTGTGGAGCCATGATGCTATGAGTACACGACAACAAATAAATAATTAATTATCAATTATCATGAAAAGTTAATATATAAAAATGAAGCAGATAATAAGACGTAGTCAACAAACGACAATTGCTGGCTCAGGAATTTAAGCCTGGTGAGAAGTTTACTGGTGTTTTGTTCAGGGAAGTATCCCTGAGTGAAATGCGTTATAAAAATTCTCAGAGTAACGCAAGGCGATAAAAGGTTTCAGGTGAGCAGTTATTAACAAATATGGATTAATTTCTTCAATTTGCTGAAGAATAAATTGGAATATCTTGTCGCTAGTCTATGAACTAGTTGAGTGCATCATAAATAGGTCTACATCTAACACAAGTGTTCATTAGTGTGTGTGTGAGGTGCTCGTATATCTGCTTGTGCAAGAGGAAACAAAGAGGGGAAGAAGAGAGAGCGAGAAGAGTCTCTACCGTCGTAAATTTATTTAAATAGAAGGAAAACTTAAACAAATTTCTTATTCTTAAGAAAAAGAGTAATTCAACATTATTAGGCCCTACACATTTTTAAAGTGATTGGCCCATACATCGAATTCATAGATTATAAAACCTTTAGCTTAGGCCGACATTACTTTACTACATTACGTTCAGAACCAATGTTACAATAAACGAAAATTTATTTCACAATATATCATGCTTAGTGTGAACCGCGATTTACCTAAACACTTCTATGTTATATGTAAATAACTGTAATACGTTCATCATCAGATCGTAACTGCCACATCCGTCCCTAACTCCACCCCCCTTATATACCTGCCTCTACCGAGGGCGTCAACGTCACGCAGGTAACCCCTTGTCAACACTGCTTCCTACACGTGGGTGGAATCATCAACCCATGTCTATGTTTTCTTTCCTTACGGAACCTAACTTTTCACGTTTTATTATTATAAAATACTTCTTCATTTTCAAAATTTATCTTAATATTCATTAAATTATTCATTCCTTTTTCCCTTTCTTTTATAATTTCTAATTCTTCTATGAGCTTTCTTTCCGTCGTATTATTAACTACCTTTACAATATCAAAATTTTCCAACGGATTATTAAATTTATGATTTTCCTCTATAAAATGCCTAGCATAAAGAGAATTCGTTGTCCTATTTCCCTCTCCTCTCTTGTGTTCCCCCACTCTACATTCAAATCGGCGGCCCGTTTCGCCCACGTACACTTTTTTACATTCTTCACAACTTAATTTATATACCCCATTCTTCTGCAAAATAGGTATTGTTTCTATATTATTATTTTTTATTTTATCGAATACTGTTTTACTCCTTTTTATTGCTACGTCCACTCCATACTTCTGAAAGCACTGTATAATTTTCTTCGTCTGTGTTCCTATATACGTTACTGAGCCCAAATACTTCTCTCTTTTTGTTCTACGTCTTCTTTTTTCTTCTCAATACTTTCCATCACTTGATGGAGGTAGAAGAAATATTATATAATTTTGGCATTAGGTATGTTGAAAGGAATTTAGAAAAGAAAAATAGTAAATTAGTGGAAAAATTAAATAGGTTAGTAGGTTCGAAGAATACAAAGAAGGAAAGTATTTATAAGTATGAATATGAGAAAAGAGTGGTGAATTTAACGGATGTAGAGTTTAATACGGAAGAGAAAGAAATATTAGCGAAAGGACTAAAATATGCGCCGCCACCGGAAATAAACCAAGAGGAAACAATTATTGAATGTGAAAGCATTATACAAAAATTGGGAAATGAAAACGATAAAAAACATATAAGAATGGAAATAAGTAATATGGTAAGCAAAATATGTAGAACAGAAGGAATAGATAGAAGGAAAGAACGAAAAATTAAGTCGTCAGTAAAAAGGTTATAAAACAAAATTACCATGAAGGATATCATAATTACGAAGGCGGACAAAGGAAATACGATGGTTCTAATGAAAAAAGATGAATATATTAATAAAGCAGAAGAATTTATAAGAGAAGGTCCATATAAAGAAATAAAATACAATTATAAGAGTAAGTACCAAGCGAAAGTCAAACGATTAATGAAGGAAATAATGTTTATAGACGACAGAAGAAAGATATATTTAGTAGAAAGTAATCCAATGGCTCCAAATTTTAAATGCCAGATAAAATTACATAAAAGAGAAAGACCAGTTAGGCCGATTGTTTCGTTTATTAATGCTCCTGCGTATAAGTTGTCTAAAGAAGTGAGTAGAATATTAAAAGATAAATATGAATTTGATGTAAAGTATAACGTAGAAAATAATGTGAAGTTTATAGAGATGTTAGAAGGAATAAACATAAATGAGAATATGAAGTTGGTATCGCTCGATATTAAAGATATGTTTACTAATATTGCAGTAGATAAAGCATTGAAGTTGGTAGAAGATAATAGGATGGGGAATTACGAATATAAGAAACAACTAGTTAAAGTAATAAAAGAATGTGTTCAACAGAATTATTTTAGGTTCAATAACATATTTTACATACAAGAAGAAGGGTTACCTATGGGTTCGTCATTATCACCAATTTTGGCTGATATATATATGAATGATTTCGAAAAAAGGTTACTACATTTTACAAGGTACAAAGGAAATATAAAACTATGGGTAAGGTATGTTGACGATATTTTAATTATTTGGGAAGGTAGTATTGAAGAAATAGAATCATTCGTAAAAGAAGTGAATACTATAGAAAAAAATATACAGTTTAACGAAGAAATTGGAGATAAGAATTTGAATTATTTGGATATAGGAATACATATAAAAGATTAAAAAAAAATAGAATTAGACATATTTAGAAAGGAGACATATTCGGATATAATTATTCCGAAAGAATCAAATCACCCATACAGATATAAGATAGCGGCAATAAATGCGTTTTGTTATAGAGCACAGAAATGTTTGAAAAATAAAGAAAGAAAAGAGAGACCATAAAAAATGATAAAGAGAATTGTGAAGAATAATAATTATAACATGGGCATAGTAGACAAAGTGATGGAAAGTATTGAGAAGAAAAAAGAAGACGTAGAACAAAAAGAGGAGAAGAAGTATTTGGGCTCAGTAACGTATATATGAACACAGACGAAGATAATTTTACAGTGCTTTCAGAAGTATGGAGTGGACGTAGCAATAAAAAGGTGTAAAACAGTATTCGATAAAATAAAAAATAATAATATAGAAACAATACCTATTTTGCAGAAGAATTGGGTATATAAATTAAGTTGTGAAGAATGTAAAAAAGTGTACGTGGGCGAAACGGGCCGCCGATTTGAATGTAGAGTGGGGGAACACAAGAGAGGAGAGGGAAATAGGACAACGAATTCTCTTTATGCTAGGCATTTTATAGAGGAAAATCATAAATTTAATAATCCGTTGGAAAATTTTGATATTGTAAAGGTAGTTAATAATACGACGGAAAGAAAGCTCATAGAAGAATTAGAAATTATAAAAGAAAGGGAAAAGGAATGAATAATTTAATGAATATTAAGATAAATTTTGAAAATGAAGAAGTATTTTATAATATAATAAAACGTGAAAAGGTAGGTTCGGTAAGGAAAGGAAACATAGACATGGGTTGATGGTTCCGCCCACGTGTAGGAAGTAGTGTTAACAAGGGGTTACCTGCGTGACGTTGACGTCGGTACAGGCAGGTATATAAGGGGGTGGAGTTAGGGATGGACATCTTTCCCCCAACCATCATCAAATGGCTCTCCCAGTTCCTGGATGGACGCACTGCACAAGTCCGAGTCCGTCAGCATCTCTCGGCACCCTTCCACCTCAATGCCGGTGTCCCCCAAGGCTCCGCCATTAGCCCGCTACTTTATATCATCTTTACTAAAGACACCCCTCCCCCCCCGCCAACTCTACCCTACCCATCTGCAGGCCTAGCCCAGTACGCCGACGATACTGCCTACTGGGTCTCAGCAGGCGCACACCGGCAAGTCCCAATCAAACTACAACAAATCCTAGAACCTTTCTTCGCCTACTGTAATACTTGGCGAATAACAGTAAACGCGGAAAAAACCCAACTCTGTGTTTTCAACTCCACTGGACGCAACATGACGCATTTCTATAACACGCCCGTCCGCGTTGGCCCATCATCAGTACGTCCGAAGCGTGATTGCCAATATCTGGGCGTCACGCTTGACTCCAAACTTACCTGGCGACCACACATCAAACGCACAACTACCATCGCCCGTACCCGCCTCCGTTCTCTCAGAACCCTCAGCCGACTAAACCACTGCTCCAGCGACTTACTAGGCCGCATCTATACTACATGTATCCGACCCATCCTCACATATGCCCACCCAGTTCTCCTTACCGCCTCCCCAGCCTACCTCGATCTCCACCGTGTCACAGAACGACGGGCCTACGACTCATATACCGCCGACCACGCCTTACGAAGACCTCCAATGCCGCCCTGTATGCGCTTAACACCCGCTTCCCTGACCTAGATTCCTCCCTTGTTAAGCTCAACTGGAAGTATTCCCGCACAGCCTCCCGCCGCAATTCCATACAAACGATAGTCCCTTCAATTAATAGAAACACCCGCAATACAAGCCGACCTTCCTACCTACTAAATCGCCTCCTTGCAATAGCCAATGGTCCTCCCCCTCGCCTCCAACCTCGCCGGCGTCAAAGACACGGACCTACTTAAGCAGCAATACATACATTTCCCCGCCAAGGACTTATCTCTTCCCGGCAGTAGCGACCTGACATCCCAAAGCAGCCTAAATAATCACCACACGATAAAACTCCCCCACACTCTCTTCACTTCACCACAGTAAACACACGCTCTAGTTCCCCACTCTTACGTACCCGCATATAATCCAAATCTGTTCCTTCCGCCTCCCTTGACGGCACCCTGTCGCCACCTAACAGCTTTGGCGACCAGCGTCACACGGCCCTGTCTTGCCCCCCCCCCCGAAAGAACGTCGCAGAAGAAATATGAAGAAATAAATAAAACAAAGCAAAATGAATAAATAAATATGCCTAAAAACACCTATAACGGCCACATCCATCTACCTCTCCCGCTAGCGTATGGCTACACACTACACTCTCATACAATATAACCAACACACAATACTCTCCCAACTACGTGCCTCCACCTTCTCCGCGGCCCGGTCGTCTGGCGTACGTCTCCCAAAATCCCTTACCCACACGGCTGAAGGGAGCTCGTCTCCAAAACAACCCGACTCCGACCATACTGGTTGGTAAAAAAAAAAAAAAAAAAAAACGGATGTGGCATTTACGATCTGATGATGAACGGGTTCGTTCGAAAGCGCTAATCGAGGTCACAGTGGTGTGTGCAACAAGTGAGTGTACCATAAATTTATTTAACCACTAATAAAATTTGTAGTTTAACTGTAATACGATTTATTCCACATATTACGCTCCATGTGGCACAAATCAACATATAGTACAATAGTTTATTTAAATACTACTAATGTTTGCAAATGTGCTGTTGATTTATTTAAATACTATTGGTGTTTGCTAATGCCCTGTTGATTTCATATCCTCATTGTAGTCTATAGTAACAATTTTAATTCTAAATAATTACATATGAGAATTCGCGAGTGCTGTTTGAGAACTATCTGATTTGCTGTCGCTTGCTACCTAATTTCCAGGCCTGGATTACAAAGGCTTACTTCCAATACATTGCCATTGCCATTGACCACAATTTATATTTAGTAGGCGTTAAAAGTTCTAAAAAAAAATCATAAAACAAATGTAATTAATCTAACCAACGATGCGTTTCATTAATAAATCAAACACATGAATATAAGTGAATTATGGACGTTTAACTTATTTGGGTTGCTATTGAAGTTAATCACCATTACAGAAACTTATGAATTTAAACATTTGATGGTAGTAAATATCAATCATTACATAAACAAAAATACGTTGTATTTTGACGTGAAACGTCTTTAAAATCACACCGAAACATACGGGTACCAGAACAGAAATTTGTACCGTAACGGAAAGGTCTATATCGTCTTGCCTTAATAACTCCCTAAATATTAGTCTCAGAGACGTAAGTGCGGTGTCATTTTTTAACATATATGGTCAGCTCGCTGATACGACCTTGAGTTCGCGTCGCGGACGAGCGGGTTGGCGGGGAGGGGGCACAGCGCTGATTGGCCAAAACCGGCGCTCTGGCTCCTTTCCATTCAGTGTAACTCAGGACTCAGACGTGGTAGCGCGGTGATTCGTGTGTTTGTGTATAGAGTTTGTAGAGGTCGATCGATTTAAGTAATAAGAAGTGTATTTTGGACAATATTTCTATGTAAAAACTTAAAGTAAGCATGTAAAAAACTGTACAAATTCAATATTGAGGATGACAATATCGGGCCCGAGTATCAGATTGAGTCCATCGACCCCGACTGTGCCCCCGAATCGATCGAGATCCTGCTCGCCAGACAACATACGATGCTATGGAATGAGGAGCAACGTTTGGACATTGCCCCGGGGCAGAACTCGTCTCCGATTAACATAATCTACGATGTTAACGGTGAGGAATTATCCTTCCCTCAAAAATACTACGGTATGCCCCGCCAGTTCGACCTCAACGTGCGAGTCACTCCATGCATTATGTCAACCAGCGAGATTCGACGAACCAATCGGTGTGGTGCAACTCCTGACCACGTTCTCTACATGGCCATGAAGGTGCTTCGCATCCTCGTTGTCGAAGGTATCTACAACATGTTTCGTAGTGTAAAGCAGACCGAGTCGATCATGCGCAAGATGCTCAAGGACCGAAACTTTATGGACGATTGCATCGACAAGAACCTCGCCTTCTTGAAGTCGATACCGAGCTCCGTTCAATATTGGATGGATCGCAAAAAAGATCTCTTTGCGATGATGCGCCAGCTTGGCAAGCCCACCGTCTTTTTTACTATCAGCGCCAACGAGATCCACTGGCCGAAGCTGCTCAAAATACTGCATGACCTCAGCGACTCATTCAAAATCGTGCACGTCGAAGATGCGTTAATCGACTTGACTCGATCTCAGCGTAGCCATCTTGTTAATGAAGATCCGGTAACGTGCTGCGTGTACTTCAACCAGCTGGTCGACACCATTATGGCCATGCTTCAAGCGAAGACCAGATACAACCCGTTCGGCCCTTACCGCGTTCTCGATTACTTTCTTCGCATTGAGTTCCAGCATCGCGGAAGTCCCCATGCGCACGTCCTGCTGTGGCTCGAGAACGATCCGAGCGAAAAGATCTCCGAAAACATGCCGAAGACTGTCCAACTCTTGACAGATCTCTGCTGTGTCAGTCGCAACGATCTACCCGGCGAGATGTATGCGAACCAAGTCCATAAGCACACGTTCACGTGCACGAAGCGCGGAGAGACCGCTTGCCGCTTCAACATACCATAATGGCAGATGACCGAGACTAGAGTGCTGCTGCCATTACCTAAGGACGATGGACGCAAAAACGGGCTCCAATCGAGAGCCACCAAACTGCGCAAGCTGCTAGAGGAAAAGAACTACGAGACGCTCCCCTAGTTTCTAGTTGACAACAAGCTCACGATGGCGTCTTCCTTAGATACCATCAGAGCGACGCTGCGTCGTCCTACCGTTATGTTCAAGCGCGACTCCAGCGAAATCTACAATAACACGTTCAACCCGTGGATCGCGCGCACGCTCTGCTCCAACAGTGATTTGTAATTCATACTCGAGGAGTACAGCTGCGCGGCTTATGTTGTGGAATACGTCAATAAGTCGAACCGCGGCATTAGCAACTTGCATCGCGAACTTATCAAACTGCAAGAACAGAATCCCGAGAAGGAGTACGTGCAGCTTATGAAACAACTCGGCCTTATGCTTCTCACCGTGGAAATGTCATCGCAGGAGGCCGCTTGGTACTTGCTTCGTCAACCGATGAGTCGCAGCAGTCGCGAAGTGAGCTATATCCCGACTGTGTGGCCGCACGAGCGTCAGAAGTCACGAAAGCGTAAGGCGGTGATAGACCAGCAGAACTTAGACGAAAACAGCACCGACGTTTGGACCAAGACTATGATACAGCGTTACGAAGAGAGGCCAAGTATCTCGCCGACTTCGTGGCGTGGTACACACCAGTCGCCAAGCGAGGCAGACCGCCCAATGCCGGAGATGAAGTAGACGACAATGCGCCGAGCGATGACGAGCCAGCCCCGGACATCGTGCCTTACGAGTCAGCTTCGACAATCGGCAGGGCGTACCGCAAACGGTCCGCACCGCGAATCATTCGCTACAGATGCTACGAATTGGACGATGTCGTGAACTATAAGCGAGAATTGGTAACGCTCTACCTGCCGTTCAAGAACGAAGCGGTCGAAATTCTGGACCGCAACGCGTTCTTCGCGATGTACGACGAAAGGGAAGCAGAGATCATGGCCAAGCATAAGGAGCTCGAGTCTAACATCGACATCGCGAAGGTACGAGAGGAACTGAAGAAGATCTGCGAAGACTTCGACAACGCCGATCCATTAGACGCAAGCAACAAGCGAGATGAGTTCCTGCGAAACGTTTTGCGGCCCGGCGATACGGAGAACAACGACGACTTGGAAAATGCCGCTAATACACTCGGTATATCGGCTGTTCGTGAACGCAGCAACGTGATGTCTAAGCAAGAGTACTGCCGCATGATGCGCAGCGCTAATGACGGACAACGCGAATTGCTTCTCGATGTAATACATCGGCTGCACATGCCCGATTCGGATGCCATTCAGATCTTCTTCACCGGCCCCGCTGGCAGCGGCAAGGCCTACGTGCTCAAGTTGCTAATGGAGACGTACAATCGATACACCCAACAGCACAATTCGCTTCGCAACGCGTATGTAGCCTCCGCGTCCACTGGAAAGACAGCCGTAATCTTGGGCGGGGTGACCGTACACTCTGCGTTCAAGATTACCCAATCGAGGTGAGTCGGCACGATGGCCAGAGATGTGCTTCAGAATTACAGAAGCATATTCATCGGTGTCAAATGCATCGTAATCGACGAGGTGAGCATGATCGGGTGCGACGTGCTACATAAGATCAATCTACGCCTGCAAGAGATCACCGGCGCACACGACCAACCGTTCGGCCATCTCAACATCATCTTCTGCGGAGATTTTCGACAGTTACCACTCGTAAATGCCACACCGGTCTACAAAGCGCCGCGCAACGCGATCGTTGGAGCGGCGCTGTGGCAATCGCTCAATTACTATCCACTCGAGCAGGTGATGAGACAAAGTGATTCCACCTTCTCGGTCATACTCACGAAGATCGGCAACTGTGAGAGACTCAATCTCGAGAAAATCGCTCTAATCGAAACACGCTTCAGAAGTAAAGCGTGGTGCAAAGAGAACCTACCTGCTGCTGTTCGGCTCTTTCATCGCAACCATGACGTCGACGCGTACAACAACGCTTTCGTGCCTGAGTTCGAGAGCATCGCCGACGACAAGATGATTGGCTACAATATGCTAACGGAGGTCGCGACCGCTCGGCGCAACTTGCACAAGATGAGCGTTGTCGAGTCGGGCGGCTTGCCGTACAGTTTGCAACTAGCTGTCGGCTATCCATATATGATTACCATGAACCTAGATGTTGAAGACGGTCTCGTGAATGGTGCGATCGGCACGCTTAAGTACATAGAACACCTCACCGAAGACGAGCAGGCGGCAAACTACGAAACGGTAGAGGTAGATGATGAACCTTAGCCGTTAACCTCAACCGGAACTCGGAAGAGAGTCCGTCTTTGGCTGGAGTTTCCAAATCCAAGCATGGGCCAACTAGGCAGAGTGAAAGTGAAGCCGCACGTTATGTGCAAGCGTAATGTGTTAGATTTAAAGTGGACGCGCATCGTGACCAGAGCCGCCAACATCCCGCTCGGCGGGACTGTAAAGTGTAACCAGTTCCCGGTTGTGTCAGCAAGCGCGATCACCATTCACAGATCGCAAGGTGGCACATTCAACGAAGTCGTCTGCAACTACGACAAGTCACAACAGGCCCAGCTTGTGAACGTTGCGCTCAGTAGAGTCACATCGATCAACGGTCTGTATCTCACCAACGATAGAGACGATTTAAAATTTTATCACGGGCAAGGCAGCGCGGCGCCAACGGTGAAATACGCGACGAGTAGGAGCGGATGGCCAAACATCGGCTGCCCACGCTGACGTTGCGAGCAAGAGACTGCAAGCGAGACGTCGTAGCCGAAGTCGATGAAGACGGGGACGACCTACCTCGACGACGGCAACTGGTTTTGATCGTCTCTGCTTTCAATGCTCAAAGTTTGGTGGCTCACGCGGGAGATATTGAAAACGACAGCATACTCAAACATTCCGACTACATGGCAGTTAGCGAGACTTGGATGGATTGCGCGAACACTGTGCAGCTCAACGGCTTCGAACTAAAAGCAAACAATAACACCGCGCTTGAATATCGTAGAGATCGTCCGTCTACCTTGTCCAAACCGCCGCTGGCGCGAGTTTCTGCAGCCGGAGGTTCTGGAATATACAGAAACCTACAAAGCTTCACGAGCTGCAGAGAAATCATCGTCCATGCCGTCAGTCTCTGCGGCAATTCCGTCTTGAGAAAACATAACGTCGGCGACATATGCCTGGTGGACGTGAAAGTCGGAGATCGTACGCTGTTTATCCTCGGTGCCGTATATATACATCACAAAGCGTCGGCCGAAGATGTTAAGCTATGTCTTTATCAATCGCTCCTGCCATATTCAGCGAACTTGACAAAAGTATTACCGAGCTCTCGACCTGACTCGGAGACTCCGATCGTTCTCTGTGGCGACTTCAATAACGATCCACGACACAACAGCTACCTCGTTGACTTCATGAAGAATGAATTCGGCCTCAACTATGTGCCCACAGAACCAACAACACTGGGCAATACCACAATCGATTGTACGTTCACCAGACACATTGATATTGATATTATGCCTTATGTCTTTTATTTCTCATATCACAGGCCAATGTTAAACAAAATCGTCGTCGAATATTAGTCGAAATAAATATCATGTACCATTCAGTGTCTGTTTTATGTTAAAATAAAATTTGGTACGCAGTCAATGTCTCGTTTTCATTTCAATCCAATACGCTAAAAGCGACTCGCTGACATAGACGTTTCACGTTACACCAACGGCCGTGCGCCCCGAGACAGCCCCGCCCGATTTTTTTAGAATAGTATTACAAGATTACTAATTAACTTCATCAACCTAGGTTGTACATAAACATAGACTAGATGATTATGTATATTACATAGTTCCCCCTTCCAAAAAAATTTACCATCGTTTTTCTTACCAGCTAATACCTGTTGCCTAGACTAGGCTTTGTTTCTTTCCTTTACTGAGAACGAGATTAAGCAAGAAAGGTGCTAAATAATTGTTATAGACAAACGATATGAAATCCGTTTTCATTTTTTACTACTGCTGAACAGTTATGAAAACGATGTTGTTTCATAAGCCCTTGTGGAAGGAGAGGTACGTTATGCCCGTGGTGTTTTATACAGTTCCTGTATTCCATGGTGAGTAAACCATCTAATACAGTTAGGAATTATAGCTCTCAGCACGATCTGCCCTACCAATACTTCCAGGAGTGTATTTACTTTATGTTATTTTCTTCGACCTGCAGTTTCAAATAGGGGCGCACTTACGGCGGGGGACGAACGGGACCAGACCTCCCTTCAGAGGGTTGAAACAAGTGGACGAGGAATTTTGTTAATCTCTTAAATTTTAGGCTGTATTATTGTTTTCTCACCTTTGTATGCTAATATGTTAGAAACTATTTTCTAACTATACAAACAGGTCTATTATAGAGCATTTGCCTGTAAGCTTGAAATATGAATTATAGAAATTAGGTTCAGTTATTATTTGAGTTCACTTGCTAATTATATGTTAGAAAGTCCACTTAATAAGTATCTTGTAAACGATGGTTCAATAGCACCTATTTTTATTGAGTCATTCATTATCGTTTACTGTAATCGACTTGCCTTCAGGATGTTATCACACGTTTTCAGCCATTTTAAAGATAGTAATATTGATTAGTCTTAACTTCTTTTTTCTTTTGTGTGCAGCCGACTCGACCGAAGCCAAATTCTAGATACGTTACTTATTTCAAAGACAAGAATACTATTAATTTATTTTTATCTATACCACTGGTGTTGCAGGTTTATAGACATGTAGATTGTTGTGAAGGCATATAAGATACCGGTACTACATTACATAAATACCGCCGTATACCTACAGCAGATAGGCCTAATACACACGTATATAACTGCGTAATATAATGTACGAGTCTGTATGTAATGTAACGAAATTTAAACAAGATTGTTGGTTGTGAATACCAAATCGATCAGGAAATGTAGAATATAATTACACTGGTAAGCTCCCTGAGGTATACAACTCGTATACTGTTTTGAATGAAACACATTTATTATTACGTAAATTTTAATATTAGAAAGCATTCCGAGTATCTAAAAAGGTACACTAACTTTGACTACTCTACCATTTTTAGTAAAAAAGCAGTTCCAAAGCAGACAGTCATACAATAAATTCTAAAATTCCAAATTACTGAATTGGTTTATCGTTAAACTTACAGCCATAAGGTCCAAATGACGAATAGTTTAGTCATAGTTTTTAAGGTATATATATCTTCTATAGATACCAATAGGTCGATCTATAATACTTTTACAAGTCTGCGTAACTGATAACAATATATAGTTTTTTGTAATCATAGTTTACACACTTCTTGAAGGCGATCCAAAATTTGTAAGGACTGTTGAGAAATGTATTAATATGTTAAATTATTAAACATACCAAGTTTGTATTTTGGATAAAATTCCTCATAACTTCAATCCTCGCATAGACTTAAAAATTTAAAAACAATGTATTTCTATTTTTGGCTCGTGGTGCTTTGAATTAAACAAAAATGTATAGTAAACGCTACATTTGGGTTTGAGTTAAAATTCCCTTTAGTGTGTTTTACAAAACACAACACAAAACCTACCGCCTGAAGGTTTACAACTTTTTCCAAATTTTGATACCATTTTTAGGCCCTAGTCTCCTTAAATTTAGAAATTTTCAAAACTGTTTTATTCATACTGTAATATTATCTTAAATTTTTTCTACACATAGAACTTTGTAATTTTTTCACAATTTTGATCCCCTCACGTTTTCCTTTCCACTCCCAAATTTTGAGCGAGAATCTCAAAACGATAGGCATCTATAGGTTAAAAGCATGGATACGCATGGCCCGTTTTATGAAAATTAGTTAATCTATTCAAACGTTATCGTGAGACATATACCGAATTGATGATTGACAGACAGACAGATAGACTACTGTGCCAAGAGGCCAACTTAAAATTGAGAAGCCGAATCGCTCGTCCAATTATATTGTTAACTAAGTTTTAAACTGATAAAATTCTGTCAACATTTGTGTTAATAGTAACAAGTAGCAAGAACAGTATGTTATAAATGTTTCTAAATGTGTAAGTATTTGCTTTACAAAGGTCATTATCTGTATAAGAGCGGAGAAAGAGAGTGAGTGATAGCCAAAGAAACAGTGAGAGACGGGGATGTTTGTGTGTATGTGTGTGTGTGTTCGCGCGCCTGTGACAGCAAAGGGAATGCAGTTTTGTTATTTGCATTTGAATACACATAAACAGACCATTGTGATGACTAACGGGTACCAAAGGTCATTTTACGCGTGTACAGACCCACAACACGGTGAACCATGAAGAAAGACCACTGTCTGAGTCAAAACACACTGATTACTAGAGTAAGCAATATTTGTTATCTTACGTATTATCCATACGTGTTATCCATTCTTGAATTTAAACCGTCGAATATATCAATTACAATATGAAATAAATTGTTTTACCCAGTCTTTTTGTAACCGTTTTTTAAAACTACAACGTATATAGGCTAAACATTGTTGATAGATGTTATTTCTAAGTGATTATTGTACTTACCTACCACTCTAAATCCATTTATTATCTTGCATGGAATAACTTTGATTAACTGACATATGTAATTTATTGTCCATTTAACAAAATGAACAATGGTATAAAATAACTGTCTTTCCTTTCCGAGGTGAGGAACATTTTTCAAGTAGACCTATGCATAATGTTGAAAAGCAAACGGTGGTGGACATTCGAGTTTTCTTCTATCAAACTACTTTTTATCAACATAATGCTTATCATGTGTTACTTACTTAAGTTAAGAGGGGTGAATGTAAATAAAAGAATAAAACATTTTTGTTTACACAATTTTGTTTAAGCCGCCAGTGTAATTACTGTGCGTACTTTGAACATTACATCACCAATATATTTTACGCCATACCGTGTGGTATTTGGTATGAAGCTTAAGAAACGGTACAATTAATATTAGCGTCAAACAATTTAACTTTGATAGTTTGAAAACTGGTTTTCGTTGGTTTTTGAATTTGAAGGTAGAAAATTATATAATCATCTTATAATTGTTGTTTCATAATAATATTTCAGCGTAGCGCTTGACGCAGTTTAGAAGACGGACTCCAAAAGCAGAGTCAAGGGAAAATCAATAGTGAAATTAAGGAATTTTAAAAATTCACAGAGTTACACTTTACGGTATCTGGTTATTTGCATTTTCACTTTTACTTAAAAAATGTTCATGTAGTCGAAACAGTTAAGCAGCCTTTTCTCGTCGTATTTTTAAAACACGTGGGTGTAGGAATTGTGTTATAAAAACGTTCTCCACGACGCAACGTCGTGTTTAGGCGATGGCCACGTAGCGTTTGTAGGTCATAAACGACAAATTTCACCGTTTCCTATATTATGTTCATATGTCAACGCGCATGTTGTTTCAGCCTCTAATAAAACATCTGACATTTTCATTAAAATATGTAAATTATGAATTCTTAGAATATAATAACGTAAAATGATCACGCCGTTCAGTCTACATAGTATAGACGGACTATGAGTCTCGACCAAACTCTCTTTTCACAAGTCTGCGATTATTACATCACCCTAACATAGCTTACGTCACTCAGCCATCATCAAGCATCAGAAATTGTATTTCCATATTAACATTCAGCTACATTATTGTTTTGTTATCGATTAGCATTTGTTATACAGGGTAATAATATACACTAACATTATTAGCGTGGTGGTGATTTCTGTTTGTTACTCCTCCGGCATGAATATTTTTGCTAATACGGGGACTAAAAGTAGGTCTATACTATGTACGTAAGCATCGTCATCATCACCATCACTACCTCCGCCGCTATTGCCATCAGCTTCGTTTTCTTGCTCGTTACCGTCATCGCTAATATCAACGTAATTTCTCCTTGCTTCTTGTAAATCTAGCAAAACGTTGTTTAGAAACTTACAAAATTTCTTTCTTCGCTGTATTTAAACTTTGCGTTAACCCTCGAATTTCTGTTGCTTACTAATCTATTTCAGCTGTTTGTCTATTCATGATCTTAATTTACCCTTTGTCAACTACTTAATTTACATTTTTAAATGTATTTTACGTAATCAAAATTTCTATTTTGTGTGTTTTAGAGTGCCACATACACACCCAGACACACGCGCGCGTATAAATGTTTTTTTATGTGTTAATATAAGTTCCTTGATTATTTGGGTGTTATTATCATGTACGTAATAAGTGATATTTGTAATAATAACTTACACGTGTTTCTCTGCAAATGAAAATGTTTGCAATTCACTTGAGACCTGTTTCAGGTACTAATCCTTATGACCACCATTCATGATAATTCGTTACCTACACTGGCAAACAATAATGAAGGATCAAAATGGTTTTCTTGAAATAATTTACGATTGTTTGTTGTAAGATATTATTAAAACTAAATTTCATATTCTTTAATTACTAAGTATTATTATTATTATTATTATTATTATTATTATTATTATTATTATTACTTACAATTAAAATAAAACTAAAATTATTAAAATGTTTAAAGTAATATATTTAAATATAATTCAAACGTTTTGTCATTTATATGTATGTAAAATTTAGCTAGGCGCTTCCACGGTTAGCCGTTTACACCGCTGAGAATTACAGTCCTTTAGATTATTATCACGTTTTCAACAGCTACTTTTTGGTAATACTCAACAAACAGCTATCTCATCTTAATTCTGTTCAAGATAATTTTGTAAACAACATTAATCTGTTACAGCACGAAGCACGCTAGTAGATTTGTTATTGTTAACTCAGTGACTTTAGTTTACTCGTTTCACTATAAAAACACTATGTAGAAGGGACTGTAAACACTTCATAAAATAAACATTTCCGGAAAATAATATATATACTGCATTCAGATACAAAAACTGTATTAACTCAAATGCCGTGTTACAATGCGTTATGACAATATGATTGATTTATGGCAATGCACTATCTGTTTTCCACACTCTAAATGTTTTAAGGTCAAAAATTAAGACACTGAATTGTATAAAACATTTCATAATCTAATCAAAGGTGTGAGATAAATGTTTGATCTTCATTTAAACAAAGTAACTACACGTTATCGTAACAACCGTTTTATTTGAAGATTGTATATTAAAACACTGGCACATAAATTAAAGACGTTTAGTCTTAAGATGATTATCATTTAACTTACTTGCCGCTTTGACACAATTATCTCGTAAGTTTGCTATCAAACGAATCCTAATTAACCGGTCTCGAGAAGTCCACCCAGTCAGATATCTGACATAGTCAAGGTGTCTATTGGGTAAAATTATTTCTAATTAAGGCATTTATTAAGTTTTAGATATTCGTTCTTTTCACGGTTAATTCAGTTGTTTTAAGTGTGCGTGCGCGCGCGCTCATGACGCTCGTTTTAATTATTATATGAGCGTTACTTATATGAAACCGTGCAAAAATGTTCGTGGATGACCACATGGCGTCTCTGTCGTTAGGGCCTATACGGTAAGGGCAGACAGAGGGTAAACATTTGATTTGAACTACGTGAGTGTGATGCGGCTGTTTTAGCGTGTACAGATTCTTGTTAACTGATTTAACTATGTTGTTTCGTAATGCGGAAAAAGTGTTACGTAATACGGAACGTGCTTCAAGTATCTCGGCTATCCCAGCTGTAATGTGTGTGTGCGTACATATTGCTGCTAGTTTGCGATGAAAGACAATTAATTACGCGTCAACTATCGAGACTGGTCCAGACTTAACCGGTCCGCGCACACTGTGTTAAAGACGGGAAGCAATTACGTTCTAGTGTTTTCTAGTAGCGCTGACGCGTAGTATAGATTATTCTGGAGTATCGGCGGGGTAATAAATATAAGCATTCAGCGACAGTTAATTTAGTTTAAGTGGCGATTTATTCCAGTGCGGTTCGAAGTATTGTGGCGAAATGTTATGTTTTTTTATAATTGTGCGGGACTCTATTAGTTGACATTTTATTGCGTGTAAATACATTTTTATTTGATTTGTTGTAAGAGACTATCTTATTGATTACAAACTGTTTAATTGTGATAATTAAAGCTGGTGATTAGTGACTTAATTGGTGTCTTGTATTTTGTTTTCCACTGTACCGTGCGACGATCAGTCGTAACAATATTGTTCTAGATGCTAGGCTTGGGTACAAAGAACATATCAAGAAATAAACGTGACAAATTTGGAATACAGTTCAAGATAATGTGGTGGCTTCTTGGAAGACACTGTGAACTGTCACTGCATAATAAACTGTTATTGTATAAACAAGTTTTGAAACCGGTGTGGGTTTATGGTGTACACCTTTGGGGCTGCACAAAGAAATCCAGCATCAAACTAATCTAAACTTTTCAAACTACAGTGCTTCGCAGTACTGTATGTAAGGAACGATAACATCCATCGAGACCTGTGGCCACTAATGAGATCAGACGGTTTGCAGCTATATATGAACAGTGCCTTCATAGACATCAAAATAATGAAGTCTACAGCTTCTTGATAATGCTGAACTTGTTTGGCGATTGCAGAGATAGAAACCGTTCGAACTGGTGTAGGAAATGAAGTGTTTAATGAAATAAGTTTGTGTACATGAACGAAGTGTAAAATATAGTGAAGAGTGCGACAATGGGAGCACATTCTATACACTCCTAACACAGTTGTTAGAATAAAAATTCCTTGATAACTTGTAACTAGTTGCAAAATAGGTAAGTGACAAAAAACAAAAAACTATATTGTTAGCACTTCCTCAATCAAGTATAAACAATTGCAATACAAGGGCACAGTAGATATGCAAAAACAATAGAAAAACGGAACTGGAAATTAACATTTTCAGATTGTGCCCGAGCAGAACAATTCAGTAGCTGAAGTCAAACATCAGTCGAATGAACAAAATAATACGTAAGAGAGTACCGAGCCAGTTACACTCTCACCAATTGTTGGGGAATATTAGACACAAAAGCAATTTTATCTGCACACTACTATTATTAGCCTACACAAATTTTCAGTACCTATATAAAAATTTGTTACTCTAAACTGACATAAGAACATGTGTACATAAACGAGTTTCGCAACTTTAAATACACGGCTCTCACTTGGCCTATGTCTACATGTCTGTCTATCCTATTTGTCTATATCTCCCTGCTGTCAATCTTCTTGCCTGCCTCCCTCACGATCGTCTCTCTCTCTCTCTCTCTCTCTCTCTCTCTCTCTCTCTCTCTCTCTCTCTCTCTCTCTCAGGCTCGGATGTGAGCATATATTCTATTATTTTAATTATCATTTTAAAATGTATCCAGACCGCTATAACAAAAAAAAAAAACATTAATCGCTAAGGTTCTTAGAATTGTCATAAAATTGTTATCACCTGCTTAGGGAAGACAAGTTTTTTCAGCTCCTCTGTTTTTTACCAATTCATATCTCATTATTCATGGACACGTCTCGTTAGACGTCTTATCGCATATTTTTTTAAATAACATAAAGTATTCTTAATAAGTTAGTTACTTTTATTGTCCTTTCCAAACATACTTAAATTTTTAACACTTGAACGTAATGCGTCTGATATACGTGTACGTTTTATTTAGCCGTGCGTTTTAGTGTTAAGCCTATGACGAGTTTTCAAACACTCAAATTTGTTGTTTCCTTTGCACAAATTTGAACAACTACTACTTTGAGAAATCACTATTGACGGACAAATTAAATAGCATTTGTACTAAACAATCTGTTTTTACAAAAATTATATTGACTTATGCAGGACATTATAAGTAACATATTTTTGGTTAATAATTTTAGTTTATTATTATTATTATTATTAATGTTGTTGTTGTTACTGTACGTATTGTTGTTGTTATTATTATTATTATTATTATTTCTTATTCAGGAACGGTGATTCTTATTCTAACTTTGCTGCTTTTTCTCTTAATATGGAACAGGTGGATCTTATATTTCTTCCATTTATTCGAACAGAATCCAGGCAATATTTATCTGACGCAGACTAACAAAACCTTCACCGTAGCCCCAGTTGTGGGTCTTCTGAATCAAGGTTCCCTTATACTGTATTTTAAAAAACTTTAGAGACGGGTACGAGCTACCTATTAGTTCTAGGCAGTTTTTACTATCAAAGAATGTTAAAAAAGTAAACACAAAATATGATATGAATGTTGGCTGACATGAACATTCCTACGAAACATGATTTGTAATCTGAACAACGAGAAATGTATATTGCATTCATTGGTTGCGTTTATGCGTTTAGTGCACTAATAAACATTATATAACTATTTTCTTAATTATCTTTGCCTTAGTTGGTTTTAAGTTATTACAGAATTGGATACAGCAAAACTTTTGCAATGAATTCGTATTTACAAAAATAGACTACATGAAAGGAGAATAGTTTGTTGTGTGGGAAGTACCCTACAGTGAAGTTACAATCTGTTGTAGCGGACAGTACACAGTATTACAGTCTTGTACAAAAGAAAACTTCAGAATCGTTAGATTCACTAACGGTGCATTTATATTCGCCACGGCTAATATGTGAAGTTCCAAACCAACAAATAAATTATTATCACGTTTCAAGCGAGTTGCCGCCATTGCCTTTAACGTGTTTCATTGTGATAATGTACGTTGACGTACACAGTTAATTTTATCTTGCGCAGTTCAGAAAGTTGTTTTACACCCAGTAATGGATACATGGCTGAAATAGTGTCTTAAATATTGACTGAAAGATAGGCGTACTTTAAAGTATCCTGAACACAATATTGATTTATTTCAGTTCCCAGCAATTCTCAATACAGCGATTATTAAACGTTTTATTGTCAAATATTTAGGAGTGTACCTTCATGCTATCACCGACAGGGAAATACAAAATATACACACACCACATTTTCAGATTGACTATATTTGTCTACACTTTTGTTCCACGTTAACGATTACAACGGTTCCTTTTGTGCCTTCAAAATCTCTTCGAAAAGTCTAGGCTGAAGCTTTAAATGTTTAGCTTAAAGCCAGTCAAAGTGGCTAACTGTCCATTATTAATCCAGATTTTGATTCTACATAGGCTTACTACTGTGTACAAACGCATTCGGTCTGGGAGCTAGTGAATGTCGGTCGGTAAGTCGGTAGTGAATGTAGAAGCCACACACTAAGTCGTTAACCGAGGGTACACCCGCTGAACTATCACGTAGTAATTAACTTGTGAACCTCACAGCAAACACTACTATAATTTTCAGTATTCAATAATTTTATTAGGTGGAAATTACTATTTTCTTACTACTATCGGTCAAATTATTATTTAATTTTCAGCTTATAAATTATAAAGTATCTTTATTTTTAGTTATATACCTTTTCCATTTTTTCAATAAACAGTAATTGTAACAAATTCAGACACTCCAATTATTGTAAATGATGGAGTCATTATAAACCAGTCATACAATTAGTTTCTGAGGTTTACATTATAAGTGAATATATTAGTTCATCCATCCATATGCGCGTACATACAGCCTACAACTATCCTGTCTCGCGTATTCTGATGCGGTTTCTGTTTTCCCAGTACCCTTGTTGCAGAGCTCATTTGTACACCTAGTCCTACATATCCTCTTTTCATGATCTCCTGAACGTACATCCTTTTTCCTGCTTCTATTTAGAACCTAATTTAACAACCTTTTGAACCAACTATCATCAGGCTTTCATTTCACGTGAACGTACCATATGAGGTACTTCATCACTTTGTGGTGTCTAATATTGTTCTATCTATATGCATTTGCCTCATAATATGTTCCTTTCTAATGCCGTAGAGCCTGGATACTCATAAATACAAAAAGTTTAAATGTCAAGTAATACTTATGTACGTAATGGGAATCAGGTCGGATTTTAACAAATAAATGTGTTAAAATTTGAGATGTTTGTTTGTTTTAAACTTTTTGAATATTAAAGACACAAAATATTATTTCACTTGTTTTCTTTAAAATAAAAAAAAAGCACTGTCCATATTTTTTTCAAAAATATACTAATTAAACCGAGTTAAACATCAATGTATTATTTCGTTCCTCTCACATTTATTAATATCATTTACAAACACCTATTCTTGAGTGACATGTATACACACAGTAAGGAATATGTGTGCGTATTACACCTGTATATGTTTGTTTACGTTAGCACGTATTAATCATTCTAAGAATGCTACTTATAGAATGTACGCCTTTCACTATAAGTCTCGTCCTCTTCATATAATTAATTTCTAGAGTGTAGCCTGAGCTTACAGTATATGTGATAGTAATTAAAATGTCTAAGGTTGAGCTAACTTTCGCGACGTTAATCACCGGTTCTACCAAGTTTTCAAAATTAATGAAATTACAATTTTGTGTAATTGCGATTAAAGCAAAAGAGCATCTCTTAAATTAAAAGTAGTAAATTAATATTTTACGCTGTTTTACTTTTGAGTGTGTCTCTCGAGAATTTAGCGTTTGTCCTTAGTACAGTAACTACCTTACCTAAATATAATTACACTCAAACATTAAGAGTTGTATATGTAGTTCTATAATGGTTTTCACGCATCATATTGCTTTTAGTGAAAATTTTAATCACAATAGACTAACTGCTTATTAACTGAACAAGACGTCTACGGTCTGCGCACAATTCAAACATGTAGTGCGCATTCCGATCTGTGCGCATTGTTTTCCCTACTGCTCAGTCATTTGACAATAGCAAGATAGATATTTCGTTGGCCCATAAGAGAGGATGGGACCTGAGCGTGTGCAGCCGCAACAACCTCTCTTCCACTTTGAACCAACTGCAAACAATTGTTGGCGAAGGAAGCGTGACAAGCGGCACCTCATCGACAACTTTACTTCCTATATAGTAAACGTGACCTTTCCCTGGATGACTGTGCGTTACAGATATGTTAAATGGTTATAAAATTATTTTAAAGATTTTTAAGATAATATTTTAAAACACAATGTAAGACCAACCATCAACTTATCTCTAATACCTCTTAATACTAAATACATATCAGCCAAATTAAGTCCAGTGATATCCTTTAGTTAATTATGGTGTTCTTAACTAAACACTCTCACCCGGGCACGATGCTCTGCTTTTATAACACAAAAAACTACACAAGTTCAAATGGCTTTGTTTTTTTCAGTCTTCGGAACACGTGTTGTTTGTCCAGCAGTTGAAGAAGTTTTGCATTTTCGTGGAGGTGAAGCCTTTCTTCATGCTTCTTCCCAAACCTTTTAATCTCTTCTTTAATTGTTGGAATAATTACATCTCTGTGGATATAGGCGTTTCTAACATACCATGGTGCATTCAAAACTTTGTTCTGGAATTTTTGTATTATCCTGATGTTACTATCTTTCGCGCACCCCCAGAGTTGAATTCCATACAGCCAGGTGGGTTTAATTATCTGATTATAGTTAAGAGTTTTACTGTATAAAGACAGGTTGGAGTGTTTTTCTATGAGCCATTTATATTGTCGGAATTTTATGTTAAAATTAAGTATTTAAGATTAAATATATCAGTGTCATGAATTTCAACGGTGTCAGAATATTCTTCTCCTCTCCTTTCTCATTATTTTCCGTATTATCTTTCTTAGATTTATTTGCACTTTTTATGTCTTCACTTCCTGAATGTTGCCGTAAGGGCTTCAGCTAATTTGATTTTATTCGCTTTCTCCACTCATCCATACTACTTATTTATTTCTCTATTAATTCCTCTATTGTCTTAGCTGGTTTTCACCAGTTTCTTCTATCTTCTATATCCCACTGAAAGGAAAAGTTCATAGTAAATAAACGAAGGGATTTCAATGTATACGATGTGTGCTAAAAATGTCATATTCTTTTGGAACACTTAAATCTGTTAAACAATGACAATGTTAAGGATGTTAAATCCGCAAATTTTTGACTAACTGTGTGTTATCGGCTGGCTGACTCCATTAAGAAAGGACTGTTTACAGAAAAAATCCCTCTGTTAGTTAATACGAAAAAAGACTAGAAACGATCTAATATTCAGTGTTTAATACGGAATTATGTTTAACGATTTGTTTATAAATGTACATGTGTCTTGGAGAATTCATGCTTGTACCCACTATACAAAATTAGTTGACTAATGAAATGTAAGATTAATTGATCCTTTATTTCTCTAAAATTCTTATTCAATCCATATAGGCTACATCCTATTCCACAACACTTTCACAAGCAGTGTGTGTTTTATGAATAACCTGTCGAGTAGAATCGTTTCCTGAATTCAAAAGAAATTAGCGTATATTAATTTCTCACATTATAGGAAAACAAAAAAACAAACAAAAAATTAGTGTAAATGAAAGCGCAAAAAATGTCTGCTTATTGGTGTCATTACGTTAATAACTTAAAAGATATATTCTCAATTGAATTTCGACCCACGTACCAATTACCATAGTATAAATGCCATTTCATGTTTTTTTTCAATTTACGCAAATATAATAAGTTTCCTAACGAAAGCGTTTATAATCCAGTATTAAAAAAGGATTAATTCTCAAGAGACATTTACTATAAAAATTAAGTATTGTTTTCAACATTCAATAAAAACGTAAATGAACGTTTATATATATGTACATATATTTCATAAGTATAATTCGAAGTTCCGCCTTAATAATACTGCAATTAATTTAATTGATAAATCTAGACGAAATTATCTAGTTGAAATTAACAGGTTTCAAAATACTGTAAAGAAATAATTATAATTTAATGTATATAATTCAAAAGTAATTTATTCATTCTGAATCATTATTCATAACGCTCAAAATATATTTCCTAATATTATAATAATCTCATCATTTCTAGTCGTTATTAAATAATATTAGTTTCTAAAGAAATATCCTTTTCTAAACGCGTGTTAGTTGTTAAACGCAATTCTGTGTCTGTAAAAACGTAATGTAAATACACTCATACATACACTTCCCACAAGTGGAAGCCTGGAACCATAGAAACTGATCAGATAACATGAATAGAGACGACAGTCATGCGAAATGTTTCATGCTTTGTGACTCCGCTCTGCTGTTTTACGTATTCAATCAAAAGGTAATATGGAAATACAGAAACAAGATATCGAATAAATATTCCATTTACACCTTTCCCGACATATTTTAAACATTAAATTCACGCACCAGCAGACTCACAGTTTATGTTTGTTATTCGTAATTTGTTTACAGCATTCTGTTCGGAAAACACGTTTATAAATCACCTAGTAACTATGTTTGTGTAAAGCTTACATATGCAGAAGGGTGAATCGGTTTGCATATTTATTTTTTTAGTTACTTAAATGCATTTATGACTCGTAAAACATTTCGCCCGCATCTGATGTCTGTAGGCCAACATAGTCTATAGTCTAGTCTCGAATAGCTTTCATTCATAAATCAGTATACGTACATGTTTGCTAAAGCAATACTAATATACTACTTATACTCTGTAAACGAAGTGTCTGAATCACAGCAACAACATGTTTGTTTGTTTCCACTTCGTTTCCTTTACATCCTTCTGTTAATGTACACTCACTTCATTCTGGTCTAACTTTTCATAAACCTAAACCTAATTTCAGCACACACGATTCTCATTTCCCTCTGTAAATATAAATATGTGTTTAGTTACAAGTGTCAGATATATAAAAATTGGTTGTAATTGTATTTTTTACTTGCTAACCTTTCTTTACCAACTTGTTAACGTCTGCACAGCCTGTTATAGGGCCAAACAGATGAACACACATTTTCATGAAAAAAGTTTAACTAAAAGAAAAAATTAGTTAAATTTACCCGCTTTTGGGTTACAAACCTCCACTTCTGGGAAAGTATACTTCAGCCTTCTTCATTCGTGTCAATTAAATCGCATTTTCATAATACCTAAGTACTTTATATTACTCTCGTTTGTACTTCCATCATACTTGTGAATCAGAGAGTGTGAGACAGGAGAAAAGTTGTGGAGGAGACAAAACTATGGAAAACTATGAAGTAAAAGGAAGAAGTGAGAAGTGACTCTTCAGTCCCAGTGTTCTAATGGGTAAGAAGAGCTTGAAAGGTAAAGTCATGATGATGAAGAATCAATAGTTAACCCTGATGAACAAATTCGTTTGATTTTATTACGTTTCAGCACACTTTACCGCAATATAGAACTGTAAGCAATACAAAATTTAAAATATCTATAAGCTTATGGTTTTAAACACACTTCTGTTTTTAACTCTCTGTTAACTGACCCGTTGAATTCCTTCAAAGATATGTAAGTAGAAATACAATTTAATATAATATATGACATACATATGAGTTTATGATAAACATTACGTATATTCCTTATCAGATTAGTAAGAAGTGCATACAGCTTTGGAAACCTTGTAAAAACCGATGAGAAAGTCAAATTTCGTAAATTTGTGACTAACACACACAATCGGCTGACACTATTAAGAGAGACTGTTTACAGAAAAAAATCCCACTGTTAGTTTGATCTTGAATATATTCCTCTACGACTGATCTAAAGTGGAGTTCTAATAAATAGGGTTACACAATTTCTTGCTTCTACTAAAAACATCCAGCCGGCAATTTGGTTTACGAAAAGCTAGGGCAGCACCTCGCATGGAACGTAGCTTGAACCGTAGGCGATTGGAGACAGTAACTCCGGGGTAAAGCAACTATAAAAATAAAGAAGCATGACTGATATTTATGAAAATAATTGTGAGTAAACATTAATGAAGACCTGCGACGTCAAGTCGTAGGGCAAAAAGATATAAATACATAGGGGAGACATACAAATTAGGACTGTCGTCATAAAAACTTAGTAAAATTACTGCACGCCAGTGTCTGCTCAGTGCCTACTAGTAGGTTCAAATCTACATTAAACGCTATCAAGAGCATCTACCTCCGAAACTGGAAAACTGATATTGAAGTTGTATTGCGCCTATACACCTCATTAGTGCTATACAAATTCGCTTACGGTTCAAGCATACGTTCCATTCGAGGTGCTGCCCTAGCTTTTCGTAGACCAAATAGCCGGCTGGATGTTGTTAGTAGAAGCAAGAAATTGTGTAACCCTATTTACTGGAACTCCACTTTAGATCAGTCCTATAGGAATATATTCAAGATCAAACCATTATATACACTGATGTTCTCATCGTTCATCATGACTGATGCATCAATGAAGGTGAGCGGGGTGGGTAGTACAGTAGTACATTAGTAATCGAGGGTGCCGCCCCGTCCTGAGCGCTGCTTGAAGCGATGAGTGTATTTACTGCCGAACTCCATGAGGTGTGGCAAGCTCTTCGATAATGTGACCACCGAAGTGAGGGAAAATTTGTAATCTGTACCAATTAACTTAGCTTTCTAACTGCTTTAGACAATCCGGGCACAGTGGTTCCGCTTTTACAACAGACACTAGCATTGTTTCATGTGCTAGAACGTCTAGATGCATTCTTTTCTTCTGTTTGGTGTCCGGGTCATGAAGATACTCAAGATAACGAAGAGCTTGACGCTGCTATGACAGCAGAGACAGCATAGACAACATAGATTTTCCATATGTGCTGATGACATTAACGTAGCTGCCACAACAATCGTCATTTATCTGTGGCAGCATACACGGAATCTGCTGCACAGCAAACTATACACAGTAATACACAGCGTCCACAAATGACAAGTGACGGGTGACGGCAGTCGCCGCGAACAAGTTTAGATTACCAGGCTCCCCACTGGGCACACAAAACTGACGTTTTCTTACCTCCTATTAGAACAAAACAACCTGTGTACACATGCGGTTGAGCAATATCCGTGAAACGTGTAGTAACTGAGGACTGCAGTGCTGTTTGCTAACTGAGGCGGAGATGCGGAGTAAAAAATAATCTGAGAGAAGCACTCGGAAATAAACAGCGGTAGAAAAACTCCGTCCTTCCTAAAAGCAACAAATTCACTGTTCTGGCACAGAGGGGACTGGTTCGCGTATACCGAGTAGGCCTACTCAAAATTCCATTTTCACTGAGAAGCCAGTAAGTAGGTGAGAAACGAACATGACGAGCATTAGTTGTTGATGGTCTAAAGTTCTTAGATATCAAGCGCCGAACTTAATAAAAAAACAAACTTTCATTTACTAAATAACTTAATTATTATGATGTCTACACATTATTATGACCTATTCATTAAACACATTTGATATAGGTCGATAATTCCTTATGTGATTTAAAATTAAATGCTACTATAAACATTTTTTAACATGTTTTTAAGGCTCAGTTGTCTGTTGTTGAAAATATATTTTGCTTCTTTCAATTATTAAATCAGTAAATCAGTAACATGTGACAAATTTTTCGAAAAAATCATTTTGCTGTATAGATTAAACGCTAATGAGCGTTCAGAGTACTTCTAATCCGTAGTGCGGCTTACATTGAACGCAGAGTATTAAACGTTTAATAAGACAGATACAACGCAGATTATGGCACATTAAACTCGCGTACTAACCTTATGCCTGTTAAATTCCGAGCATACTAACCAAATAATACAGTATACTAAACGAATAATATGGAGTATGAACGTATTGTACGGTAGGCCTATATTAAACGATCTGTATTGTATATTGAACTCGTAGTACGATATATTAAAATATAGCTAAGAAAACTGTTGAGGTTTAACACACACACACACACACACACACACACACACACACACACACACACACACACACACACACACACACACACACACACACACACATGTATGTATATATATTACAACATGACAAATTGATGTTTATTTAAATTTGTGGAGCCCCACGATTTTGGAGCGCCAATTACAACATTACAAATTGCACTTAAACATTTATTTAAATTTGTGGAGCCCCACGATTTTGGAGCGCCAATTACAATACAAATACATCGATTAAAGTTAATTTAACTTGTGTAGCTTCATGCTTTTTGGAGACAATTATTTATACAACGCAAGTTATCCAATTTAAATGCATTTTACATATTGTGTATTGAATTCATAGGTGTAATCGTAATAAGAAGATGATACGTTATTTACGTTTAAAATCGTTCCATTATTTATTTATTTAAACAACATATCTCATATCGGATATTAAACAATAACTCATTATTAAATCGTATGTATGAAGTTTTCGTACATAACTTATTGCTAACAAATTACATACATAAGTTATATACAACTCTTATTATCTAATTGTAATTACTTTAAAATGTTTATTTTGCTCTTGGCTTACTCATGGTGTGTTCATATTTTTGCAATTGCTGATTCATTAGCTTCAAGAAATGAATTTACTTCTATTCAAACTTCTTTCATATTACTTTGTTTTACTTTCTACTGTATTTGCATTTTTTTTCTTTATCATCAAAGACTTTACTAATTACGTTAATTCAAAAATTACTTATTTCTCTTATCATTTACGTTACTAATTACTATATTTGATACAAGAAATATTATATTCTAATTTTTACTGCTTTTATATTTATTTATTTTAATATTGATTGAATGTCTTCCATTCAAGCTTTAATTAGTGTCTTTCAACTGTCTGTAATTAAATGTTTTTTTATCACCTCGTTTGACGTGGTTATTTATCTGTACGTCCTCCGTGTCCTTCGGGTCGTGTCCTCTGGTCGGACCTCTGCATGTGCTTCTGGTCCTCTGGTCGTGTCCTCTGCAAGTGTTTCTGGTCCTCTGGCCGTGTCCTCCGTGTGTGCTGATTAATAGTCGTCTCTTCTCACGTCATATGCTGCCGATGTGTCCATAGACCTCATCGTATGTATTTTGCAGCTCTGGCTGTATAGCTAGTCGATCCGGTGACTCTTACGATAATTGTGAAATTGTGTGTCGTCGACTGACATAGCCTCCTGCGGTAATGGTTGAATCGAGAAGAAAAAACTTTATTAGCGCAACCTGGTATTTATAGTCAGGTCGTGCAAAATTCCTGTCTGAACACTTTTCAACTTGTCAGATTCTGTCGAGTGGTTACTACCCCCACTCTGGCTCAATTCACTATTTTCGCCTATTTTCGCGAATTACGAAGTTTGTTTCACCTCACTCGATGCTCAATCGATGACTAATTTTTATGTGATTACTAAACGTAAATTGGACTTCTTTATGGTATTCACAAAAAGAGTTATTCACTTTTTACGTATAGTAATTGCACTTTTCGTCCTCTCTGTATGGTTTTTTAACATTTTAATTATCTGTAATTTCTACACACTTTGGTGTCTTTTGTTTTATCCTATCGTACATAGTTTTCTTATAATTAACAATAAAAATATAACTATTCTACTTGAAAAGGGTTGATTACATTTCAGGAACGGACAGGTTTCACACACACTAACAAAATACGCACGTACACAACGCTAGCGACAGGTGTGTCGAAACTGCATGTCCATGCATGAATTCTGTACTCCCTATTTTTACTACGATTCGGCTTATGCAATCTGAATCGTGTTTATTAATTCATATTTATTCATTTTTATTATTTATTTATTATTTATTTGGGCAATGCACAGTTTCATTACTGTTTGTACTGTTGCAATATGGAACGTGAAGGAGGGATGAGTTATCAGAAAGAGCAGAATATATTAAATACATGTGTTACGTAGCCTAATACGTTTAACCGTTCAATGAATATTGTGTACATAATTGTATTGAATTCCTCTCTCTCTCGCTCTCCCTCGCTCTCTCTCTCTCTCTCTCTCCCCCCTCTCTCTGCCCCTCTATATTTTATTAAAAATAGAGGCTATAAATTTTAATAAAAATATATTTTACTAAAATATATATTTTATTCTGATGTTAGTTCTCAACTTTGTATCTGCTTTCTTCTTCTTTATATCATTTTCTGTAAGGACGTTGTTTCAGTACACAATTTGATGTATTTTGTATGTTCGTCCTTATGCAACAGAAAGTATCATGTTATCACAATATGTGTTTGCTGAAACAAGACATAAAATTACTAATATTTTGTTAATGCAAAATCTTCCATTACAAATCGTTTTCTGATTATTTCAAACATCTTTTAAAAAGAAAAATCGCGAATAAGATTGGCGTAGAGGTTTATAAAAACGCGTTAGATCTGTCAAAATTTATTATAGGGTGGGTGGTGGCCGTATTCCCCTCTCCCCAAGCATTCGGCCTGCAATGTAGCGTTTGGCATACAAATACCAATATGTAGGCCACAAACACACACACACATATATATCAAAGCACGGGAGTGTACGTGCGCGCGCACGCTCATATATGAAATCGGGATTTCAAATTTTTAATTTTTCTTCATCAGCTCAGATTTTTTTTGCTTTTTTTTAATAATGTGATTTATACGAGTAAAGTAAAAATATGGGTTCATGACACAATAAATTTTGCATATTTTCTTGGTTTAAAAATATCCATAGTTACATTGATATTCGGTGATCAGATTCAGAAACAAGTCTTAGTGTTTCACATTGCACCCTTTATAACCGCTGTGCCAAACTGTTCCTCATGATTACAACTTTTAACAACTTACATTCCCAGCTTAATTTTAATGCATATAGGCATACTCAAAGTTATAATATTGGCTCTTTTGGAGTTAGGAATGTAGTGCCAGTATTATGTCCAAAACCCTACTACGGTTTTGCACAACGCTGGTTCCTTCCAGTTTTTCTTAGGTTTTCCAGGTTTATGACGTTTGGCTCATATAGAACAGAACGGAAAACAATCAGTATCAATAGTTACCGCATAAGGTGTACGGTCACATACACCTGACTGTGGGAAACATCGATAGAACGTTTGGGTAAAGAGAAACAGTCAGATGGAATATGCAGTACAATGAAGTTGAAAAGAACTCACTGTGATATTAATATATCCAGAATTTGTAGAAAACGTTTACATTACGACATTATGTTAACAATAGGTGGTATTTGAATTTACTCGTTTTATTAATTCAGAAGTTCAAGTTTATAATTAATATTTTATAAAGAACGCAACCACTTTTAGAGAATATATTTTATAAAGTAAATATTATTAAAATAATAGAAAGGATTACATATAGTTGAGTAATGAATGTGTTTACAATATATTTATTAACTTACTGTTTCCCACGGTAAATTATTTTTCTATGCACAATAAATAATTAATATAATAAACATCGAGTTAATCACTATTTCACAATTTTAATCACCGGTTTTTATAACCAATACCTTTATATATGTGTTTGTGTGTGTGTGTGTGTGTGTGTAAAGAATCTAGTTTATAATATTATTAATAAATATTTACCTTCCTAATGTGATGTTAAAAAAAATATATACAAAGAGTAGCCCTACTTGAACTTTTGTTTCAGAAAATACCACATAGCGTTAGAGAGCCAGTCATAAGCAAACTGGGGCACAAAGCAGAATACACGGAGAAATTATATGTATAATAATTATATGTATTTAACTGACATGTTAAAAATGCTTATTTAAGTTGCCACAACACAACTGAGCAGCTGATTCACACAAATATAAGTAGAAGAATTTACTTGTTTATTCTAGAAGATTCAATAATTACAATTTGTTATCAATTTTTTCATAGTTTATAAACAGTGTGTAGCAACATACAAGGATGCACAGCTTTGATACTTGCAAACGATAAACGCTAAAAGTTGTAGATTTCTAGCAAATGAAAAATTACACCACACAATGGGGGCTTTTCACGATAGCTGTATGTAACACGAGGTCTCAGGTGTATAGTCGTACTGAGAATGTTCAACATTGAAAGGGTGACAAATGTCTGTGTGTGTGTGTGTGTGTGTGTGTGTGTGTGTGTCTGCGCGCGCTTGTTTAGGTGTGAAACCATATTGACATATGTTCTCGGCGTATCGTCCCTGTTCGTGTATAAATAGTTCAACGAAAAGTATCTAGGACTTTCTGAAACAAAAATTCAGTTTTTTGAATAGCGTTTTGTGTTGTATTTTATTATGAGGATGAAAGAAACATGGAAACCTTTTGTAAACTTCATTCAGTAACAACAACAACAACAACAACAATTTTAAATACCTTACAGGTTTGATAAGATATTTGTACAAGGAAGACGTTTTATAATAATTATTTCCGCTCTACAGTATCTCTAGTTTTCAATCTCCCACTGAATTATTTACGACTCTCTTAAGCTATTAAAAACTCAAAAACAACTTTGGGCTCTACTTTCTTATGTAAAGACTGACACGTAGGAATAAGTTTTGTAAAGGTATTTTGTTTTGTTTGAACTCTATCTTTTGTATTATATAATATCGTTTGAACTCTAAAAATGTAGTACCATGACTAAGAATAAAGATTAATTTTAGGTAGGCCTATGTTAGAATTTTATACACCCTACCTTCTGCCGTTGATGAGATAGGCTGTGCGAGTCGACATCATGAGCTATTCCATTGTTCTTTTCGGTCAAATTCATTCCGCTACATTCTTTGCTCTGGGAGCTTGCTTCCCATCAGTCTAATAAATATTTCTTGTGTAACAGTGCTTAAACCAGTACGGTTATTAACAGCTCAGTTAATAATCAGTTCAGTTTAGTACAGTGTGGGCCTTTCTGAGACTAGTGTTCGTGTGCTCATTGTTAGTAGTGTGTTTGTGAGTTCTGGCTGCCGCCCGGAGCTTGTAAGTCACAAATAGTTATTTGCCCCTACTTGAGTAGGTAGCTCCCACGTCTAACCGACTGAGACGTAGGCCTTGACTCGCCGATGGCTAGCTTAGAAATTTATCCCGATAACCTTTCGAGACACACCGTTCTCGTTCCTGCCCTCGAGTAACGTTTCCGTCGTGATGGCATTGCGAAGAGAATCACGCCTGTCCTCGTGATCGTGAGACCTCGCATTCTATGTCAACTGTAGTGAAGCACATCTGAAGTTGCCGCGTCTAACAGGAATTTTCGAAGAAAAAATCCAAAACGACAAAGCTGCCACCCCCTGCGTCTTCACGGAGGATTTCAGCTTCGCTACCGTACTATGCGGCAGCCCCCGCGACCAAACGTTCGGCCCCTGAATCTGCCCAACAGAGAAAACCTCTTGCTTCGAAGAAAGCTAAGAAATCTGCCCCTGCTCCTAAGCAACAGAAGTTCACTGCAGAAAGGCCGGCATCTCTATGGATACCTCAGAGCATAGCCAGCCACGATCTAAGCCAATCTGTCAACGGAATTTTGTACC
The DNA here is from genome assembly GCA_034769895.1 of Magicicada septendecula. Lineage (NCBI taxonomy): Eukaryota > Metazoa > Arthropoda > Insecta > Hemiptera > Cicadidae > Magicicada > Magicicada septendecula. Next base: position 305,366,654 of record CM068367.1, on the reverse strand, counting down.
CACCACTCCGCCCATGTCTCAGGCCTCGAAAATGGAAGTTTCTTCCGATCCGATCTTCGCCGAGAGAACTCAATGTCCCTTAGCTTCTGACTACCAAGGACGTCCTGTCTGTTCTATTCCTGATTATTTCCTTCCTCATGACTCTCTTTCCTATCTACCATTGCTAAATCACTTCGGCTGGTGACATGGAACGCCTATGGCGTTTTGTCTCGTCGGTTGTGACAAATTAGCCGTCTTTACTATCGAGTATGTCATTCTCCTTTCCGAAACGTTCCTAACTCTTGGAATCTCCTACTTTCCAGTGTATACAACCTATCGCACGGACCACCCTGCTCAAAATGACCCCCCGCACCCAGCGATGACACAGCCATAGTCAACGCGTCCACAGGCGTATGTATCTCCCATCGTCACCAACCCATTCTGCCGATTCGTTGCCTCGAGGCAACGGCTGTGGCCCTCTGCGTTACCTCCTCTGCAGTTCACCATATCTTAACTTCCTGTCTGGGCCACCGTCGAAACTGATTCTGACATCTGTCACTGAGGCGTGATCCTCTAGTGTAGCTACACAGCGAGTTGCCATTGTACTTTACTATAATGCTATCATACGAAGCAGTCATTCCAGTCTGTTCTGTTCTGTTCTGTTCTGTTCTGTTCTATTCTGTTTTCAGAAAAATTAGGTTAGAGACTTTGTTTTATCAAACTGAACACGTTCACAACATATCACGGAACAAATTTTTGACATTATTAAGACTGAAACTATATAATATACAGCAATTTACAATTTTTGTTTATTTGTATAAACAACATAATATTCTAGGCCCTTCTGACGAATATTAAATCTTAATATCAGATTAATTTTACAAAAGAAAACTGCAACAAATGTATTTTTACAAAGTATAATGGTTAGTTGTATCGAACTATCAGGGCAAGACATAATAAGGAGAGGCCTTAGTTTGACTGTTATGTAGATCAGCAAATTACTATTACCACTATCAGCTGTGACGGGACCTCCACAATGTAGCAGCTATTTAATTTATCTGTCGCTAGTTTACTTTGTAACTTTCATTTTGTCGCTAGGTTACTTTGTCGGCTATCATTGAGATCATTGGTTTCTAGAGTTCCTGAACTACATTGATGAGATGAACGTGTTGTCTTAAGGTTTCATTTGAGAAAATAGGTAATGGCTACAGCTAAAATTAAAGTTCTAAATAATAGATAAAGTTCTTTTAAGTTATAGGTTTACACGTTTACATGTACAAGATTTCAATTAAATACATGGTTAGAAAGCTTGACTCGTTGTTGCGGGCTTTTCAGTGGGAATAACATGAACATATAAAATTACAGCAGTGCAAGAGAAGATTAGAAAGATGAAATTAAACTTACGAGGAAAGAGTTTGTTTCAACAGAATACCATTACACTTCTCAGAAAGTTTGTAACTAAAGTAATACGGGTTAATTAAAATTCTGATTTAATGCCGTAATTACCTAAATACCTGGTAGTAAATTCAACGAATAACGCGTGTCTGAAAGAAAACGTTTCGAATTTCTACCACCGTTGAAGCTTATTTTAAATGAAAGTAAAATTTTGATTGCTAAAATCCAGATTGTCTTCAGTACACAAATAAATTACATTTATTAACAACCAGTTAGATCAATTTATATCTATTATTACTCCATCAGAATGCAATAATTGCAAATAAGGTGAAGAGTTGTACAATTGTAGTATACAATTTGAATATAATTAGAATTTAATTATAGAAATAACAAAACCAGTAAACAATAAAAATATGCTACTAAAACTAAAACATAAAACAAAAGGGTAATAATCTATCAGTAATATCAAATCGACCAGACTGATAGTGCAAAACATGCAATAAAGTATAAATGAAAGATGGAATGCTTACCAGAGATGGCATTTGAATACCATTTCAGCAAGTGAACTCGCTGATAGTCAACAACAAAGAAAAGGGATCGCTAGGTAACCCTCCTATTTATATTCGCTCAAGTGGAATGTATAAGCCTCGTTCGCCTCATATGGTAAATCGTCTACTTTCACTTGCTTTAAACGTGTTTGTTACTAGTTGAAAGTCACATACATGAGATAACTTTGGAGGATTCGCTCATTTATGTTCCGCTTCCCACGATGAAACCGATCCCTTTTATTATACGTTCCAAAAGCTTTTGCTTATTTCCCAAGACATTCTACCATACAATTCCTAACCCCTAGAAGAATTTATTTTCGTCAGTAATATACAGTAATTTTTCATCATACTGATACTCAATTATTTTTAAAGTTATCAAAACAATTTTCGTTAACTAGCATTTCATAGTAGAAAAAGTGTAAGGTAAAATGCAACAGAGAACGTTCTTCCAGATAACGATTTGTTCAGAGTGGTTAGTAGTGCGTTTCCGCCCATACATGGGCAATGCTTTGTAATGGTGTCAACTAATGCCTGGAACACCTGTTGCCCTTAATTTTTTTTATGAAACGCGTGCAGCAATGAAAAGAGCATTTCATGGTGTTTGTAGACGCATTTCTAGACGTTCAGTTACGGTATTCAACCTTTCACTGCTTTGCATTGTAGATAACAACAGCTGTTATATGGTACAGTCAATCACCTGTTTAGACATGGGCATAAGAAATGTTTGTACTATATTATGCATCTGCTCACTTGAATCTACGGGTGTTTACTACATTTTAACTGGGTAATTCGAACATTTTTTTACTTAGTTAAAATCATTAAACACATCGTAATGAAAATAACTGTTTGTAAAAATCACGACACAATATAGATGTGCCGTAGTGTAATAACGTAGTGGTTAACGTGTGCAATGCTACACTGCCCACTTACGTTCTATCCCGCCGGGGTCATCTGATTTAGATAGGACCGTTCCCCCTCGCATGGCGATGGCAAACCAGTGAGAAGTAAATGCTTAGTATACCCTATTGTGCCGTTCAGATCCGGCGTTACACTGTAGGTCCCTGTTGTACCTGTGGGAGAATCTGCAAAACACTCAGCATGGGAATATTCGGGAAGAATATAAGCTAGCTGACAGACTGATGGCTCAAGAAAAAGTAAAGTTGTGTGAGAGTTTTCAACTTTTTCTAGTTAAGAATAAAACATATAGATTAAAAATCTACACAAGTCGTTTTCGTAGCCATTATAAGAACAATCACAGTTTAAAAAGTTTGGAAAATAATTCAGTAACAGAAGAGACAACTAATCACATCAGTAGACACCGAAATCGATGACGGCAGGCTGTTACTTGTCATAATTTCTTGAAGATGCTGATGTGGAGAAAATCTCTTTTGAGCCGGCAGCAAATACTTACGGACCGTGAAATTTGTGGTATGCTCAGAGGAAGCTGAGTTAACTGTTTGGGAGAGAACTAAATGTAGATGGAGATCAAAAACGAATAATTAAAATATAAACTTAAGGTGAATGTCGGCATTGGAGGTAACATATGCGTGGTTGTCGTAAATGTTATTTTTTAAAAGACACAGATCCTCTACTATGAAGCGTTAATCCACTTACGCTTATGAAGGTTTAACTTTAGCTTAAATTCCTCTGTTGTGAGGTGTTTATTGATGACTAAACACACATACACACGCACACACAAAGAAATGTTGTTTTATTATTCAATGTTACTTCCAATTTCATAAAATACAATAGATATTTAATAATGTTTACTTTCGGAATTTATTATGCATTACTTTGCTACCTCAATTGTCTAAAATAATGATATTTGAATGGCGCTGTAATTCTTACACTACGACTGCAAAAAAAATCGTGTTAGCTATTTATTACTTTTCTTTTTAAAGAGACTTTGCTTAAAAAATTAAAAAATTAGCAAAAAATTGATAAATTAAAGTTTTTAAATCCTGTTTCGAGTTATCGTGGTGTGACAGTGTGAATAATAGCGATTGACGTTTTGATAGAAAATTCGTTGTAGAGCAAAAACTTATGTAGAGTTTTTGATTTTCGATAACGGTTTGAAAAGTAAGATTACTGCTGCAACGTAGACGTTCGTTTAGCTGTGGGATAATCTACATATTTTGTATAACGTTGGTAGGTTGACGGCCTGCTGAGTTCCTAGGGTAATCGTCTCGCATGGGAGAGGAAAATTTTAAGCGGCCGATAAGTTCAAAACATGCTGATAACGTTCACTTGTGCATATAAAATTGGTAAAGTTGAGTTGACCGATTAGAAATTGTAAACAATTATAATATAATTTAAAAATAATTTTAATTTACATATTCTGTAAACAATAATGTAAGCGGCAAAGTAAACAACGAAGTAGACAAGTCACACGAAATGAGAAGTCAGTGTAAACACAGAACAGTTTACAACCTAACCTACTTTAATATATATTTTGTTCTTGAACACGACAATTCAGTATAACGCTGAACTAAACAGGAATTGTTTTGCTACTACAAAGGTAAACGATACTGTGTTTGTGTGTGTGCGGGCACTTTGTATGAATATTGTTAACCTCATTTATTACCTTCCATATTGCATACATACACTTTGAAAAACAATCAAACCAAACGTGATATTTGTCTTCTGTGAAATATTACATGTATTGATAAATCAAATACGTATGTGTTTCATCTGTCTGATACAGATTGAAATTAAAAATAAACATACCATTTTCTGCACTATTAAATGGTTTTAATTATCTCATATGAAATTTTACATGTGACTTGCCATAATGTAATTTCAGTAAAAAAAAAATATTATGATATTCCGATTGAAAGAAAAAAGTGTTAAATACATTGTAATTAACCAATTTAAAAAATAACATAAAGTATTTGTTGAGGCATTACTGTACGTAAATTTTACACAGACACAGGCGTCACTTCACAAAGATGAACATTATGTACAACTAAGATACTGTTACGCGGATATCGAGCCCAATATATCCACATCAGAACAAGTGTAACAAGCACAGGTTTTTGATTAATCACTACTAAGACAAATTAAAATAGAAATCTTACTAATGCACTAATCTACTATTTACTTTAACACTAAAGTAACTGAGTTTATCAAACAGCCGTTAAAGATAAACAGTACACACACCTACTGTCGTTTTAAACAAATCACATCAGTAGAGGGAAAATGCCGGTTCAAACTCACAAAGGAATGCCGCCTTTCTTAAAAAACAATAAAAAACATGATCTCAGAGATGACGCCGCCACCGCTGGACCCGCAGCATCCCGATGGACCACAGCACCGCGAATTTCCGCGAATAAATTTTTTTATTTTTTTTATTTTATTTTTTTATTTTTTTTATTAAATTGATTTGGTGGGATGATGTTCAATGGACCACCAGCATCCGTGAATATACTTTTTTATTTTTTTAAGAAAGCTGATTTGCATATCAGTGGGTGGTGTTGGGTGGGAGGTTGTTTTTTTTATTTCATATCAGTGGGTGGGGGTGGTTCCAACTCGAAGCATTATAGTGTATACTAAAATATATGATCAGGTGTACCAACCTTTGCATGAGTTCAAATTTGTTGTGTGTTATAATGTATATTAAATCTATATGATCAGGTGTACCAACCTCTGTAGTATTATTATAGTGTATAGATATTTTATATGAGCAGGGTTGTCAACATTTTCTGCGGTGGGGGGAGGGAAATTCAAATATGTGTTATATAGTGTATATATTAAAATATATGATCAGGGTTACCAATCTTAAATTATTGTGTGCGTGTATAGAGCAGATCTGCCAACATTTCTTTCTCTTCTGTGGTGGGAAATTCAAACTATATATGATCATAATTGTTACTCTCTCACACACGGTGTGTATGTCTCTCTCTCTCGTTGTCAAACGTTATGCTCACCGGCATTATAGTGTATATTAAAATATATGATTAGGTGTACCAACCTTTACATGAGTTCAAATTTGTCGTGTGTTATAATGTATATTAAATCTATATGATCAGATGTACCAACCTCTGTATTATTCGTCCTCTCTCTCTCCCTCTCTCTCTCTCTCTCTCTCTCACAGGTTGTGTATGTCTCTCTCTCTCTCTCTCTCTTGTTGTCAAACGTTATGCTCAAACCGTTCTCCTCTCTCTCTGTGGTCAGTACCGAGCGCATGTATATGAAATTAGAAAGTTTATATTTATTCGACAAATATTAACGTCCTCTCTCTCTCTCTCTCTCTCACTCTCACTTGTTTCAACTGTGTCAACAAATAGTAACGTCCTCTCTCTCTCTCTCTCTCTCTCTCTCTCACTTTCACACGTTTCAACTATGCAAGGTTCCATACCCTTTCTCCTGTCTCCCTCTCGTACATTGAGTAGTCGGTGTGATGAATAAATAATTTTAGCACTATCTCTCTTTCGTTGTCAAAACGTCGTCTTCATTTTTCAATGTATTAAATAATTAATTAATAGTTTTATAATGCAGTCAGTGTGATTGATCCTTGTTAGAAATATATATATATTTGGCGTCAATGAACTACTTACCTGTTATGTTGTTACAGATGACAAATCCATACGTTAACGGCTTAGCAATCTGGTACAATACTTCTGTTTTAAGGTTGCAGTTTACACACACACACACACACACACACACACACACACACACACACACACATAGGTTCAGTAGTGTATAGCGAAATAAATTAAAATTATACACACACATGAAAACGGCGGCTGAAATTCATACAAATCTTCTGATGTAACAGTTCACAAAAAATAAATTAATTGTACACATGTTCAGAGGTGTAGAGTGAAATAACACACACATAGGTTCAGTAGTGTATAGCGAAATAAATTAAAATTATACACACACATGAAAACGGCGACTGAAATTCATACAAATCTTCTGATGTAACAGTTCACAAAAAATAAATTAATTGTACACATGTTCAGAGGTGTAGAGTGAAATAAAATAAAGTCATAATTTGTTTAATGATTAAATATATTTTAACATTCACAATATAAAATTCACAATTAAGTAAATACATTAGAAATTGATATTTTTCGAAAGTTTATATATAATTGTGTGTCGTACTTGTAGAAGAAGCAACCTGCAACATAACAATACAACAACAACATTAAAATCATGTTAAATATCACACACACACAGATGCACACGCAACGCGCGCACATACAGACGCATACGCAACGTAATCACACACACACACACATACATACGCATACGCAACGTAACCAAACACGCAACGCGCCCACACACAGACGCAAACGCAACGTAATCATACACATACATACAACGTGTACATGTAGGGCCAATAAACAGATAACAGATTTAAATATGCTATAGTCATTGTAAGACGTTACAATCATTGAAGTGTTTAATAAGTAAATTGTATGTATGTATATATCACTGAATAATAATCGTTCTAGTGTTAACGTTTGCTGCAACAGGTAAAGCAGTTTACAAATAATTACATATAGGTTCAGAGGCGTATAGTGAAATAAATTAATGTGTCGTACTTGTAGAAGAAGCAACAACAACATTAAAATCATGTTAAATATCACACACACACACACACACACACACACACACACACACACACACACACACACACACACACACACACACACACACACACACGCACACGCACACGCACACACACGCACACACACGCACACGCATACGTAACGTAATCACACACATACAACGTACACACGTTTGGGTTACACCACACGTGCACGCACACACACACACACACACAGACGTACACGCACACATACGCAACACGTGCACACACACACACACACACACACACACACGCGCACGCACACGCACACACATACAGACAACGTGCATACGAATCATGTACATGTAGGTCCAATAAAACAGATAACAGATAACAGATTTAAATATGCTATAGTCATTGTATGTATGTATATATCACTGTAGTGAAATAAATTAATGTGTCGTACTTGTAGAAGAAGCAACAACAACATTAAAATCATGTTAAATATTATCGTTTGCTGCAACAGGTAACGCAGTTTACAAATAATTACATATAGGTTCAGAGGCGTATAGTGAAATAAATTAAAAAAATTGTTTATTAAAAGTAGTTTGTCACCTTAACGAGATACAATTTCCACATGCGCTGTCTGATTCTTCATCCCTCGAAACACAAGATGTAGGTCGCTGGGATTTATATGACGGAGTTCTTCATCTGTAAAGACGTCAGCATACCTCTTAGGTAGATATACACGATAGCGGCGCTCACAATCTTCCAACGTTACAAGCACAGACTTCCCATATCGCGTGTCCACATGCAACATGTTAACGATCGGATACTGTTTGTCCACTGTTAATTCTGCACAACGTTTGTACTCAATAGCAGAAACTGCGTTGAATTTTGTGATAAACGACATTATTATTAGAAGTGAAGACGTCTGTATCAAGCGAGGTGGAACCATACAATGTCAGAATATTCGCTACAAAGAAGACTAGTGAAAGGAATGGTGTGGCCATCAGGAAAGTTCACTTTCATCGCCTGAAGCTTTGCATGTACATACACACAGGCAGAATTAGCGCTGTTACAAAATATATATATTAGGAAAGTCCACAGAAATAGTTATCGCCAGATCCGTTCTAAATAAGTTAATGTCTTTTCAAATAGTATTCTCTGCACTACAGTCAAACATACGCACACACAGTGATAAAAAAATTGTGTATTAAAAGTAGTTTGTTACCTTAACAAGTACTGTTATCCTACGCCGTTTTTCCTCATGCCACGAAACACGAGATGTAGATCGCTGGGGTTTTATAAATTGTTTATTAAGTCTTTTAGAAATGGTCTTATACTTGAGCTTGGCCTGTTGACTATTGCTTTTAATTTTGTAATTTCTACAGGTGTTAACCGTTTCGGAGAAAAAAACCATTTATGGAGAAGATCCTCCTCCTCTTGTTTTGATATGGTATTTATTCTATGATCCATCCTTCTTGTTCCTATAATAATAACAGTACCTGCTTCATTATCATATACATTATGTGCTATATATATAAATATATACATAAGGCTTTCAACACACACATCATAAATCCAGAACAGGAAAGGTATTATAACAAATATTACGAAAACAAGTACGTATGGTCACGTACATAGATCAACGTTTAAACAAACAGATTAATACCTGAATAAATTTTTTTTTTAAAAACAGGACAGCGTATTATCTATATAACGTTCTGTTTCAGATAAGAATAGTTTGAATATAAAATGAAAGGGTACGTTGTATTTTGTTATGAGAAAATGCATTTCTAAATTTCGTTACATTTGACAAAAGATCTTATTGATCAGACGTATGAGTAATTATATTAATCCTTATGTAGAAAATACGCACGCATTCGTAAAATATAGCACTCAGGTGTAGGGCAATTAATCCTTTTTGTATTGAACGTATTTAAGTAGGTCTACTCGTGATATCAGTAAATTCTGTCTAAATGTATAGTACATAAACGTACCCAGTAATCGCTTCTTGAGTTACTCGATTGATGTTCATGTTAAACGATTGATGACTCATGTAATAATACAGATTAACCTCGTATAATAATAATGACAGGACAGTGTATTTAGAACACTTAAAATTGGAAATCTACAAACACATCAAAAATATCTGTCAAACAAAAACACCGTTCTTGACAACAGTAACTGACCTAAGCACATGTGCTTCATTAGGCAACAGACCAAAAATCAAATAGACGACTATAAGCACAATTTAAATAAAATCTGAATATTCAATAAAATTATGTTTTTTTTTTACTTAGTAACATATGCAAATCTTTTACTTACCTCTTAAATGTTGTTGTTGTTGTTATACACAATAGTCGATTGTACGATGAGTGTCTCATACAAATGAGAAATAGTGACATGTCGTCTTGTGTGTGTATATATATATCATACGGCGGTAGCGTACACGTTTGAAAGTTGATACACATTAAATTCTCTCTCTCTCTCACACACATTACAGAGATTGATATTAATTGCATGTATGTTCAGAGGTTTGGTGTCTAAATCGATGCATTTTACTTTCACTTTCTAATTTGACACATGGCTTACTTCCATACATAAATAGCTATCGTCTACGAGTGTTGCTAAACGAAATTAAAAAATGTTGTAACACATAACGTCCTATGAAATAAGTATGGTATGTTTTTAGGACAGCCAAAAGCATGAAAGTATTATTTAAATCTGTATGGAAGTCATATATAAATATCGAGTCAGCGCGACACAACGTAACATGATTCATGTCAACGTCGTATGTATGTGTGTGCGTGTGCGTCTATGTGTTCGTGTGTGTACGTGTTTGGTTACGTTGCGTATGCGTCTGTGTGCGTGCACGTCGGATGTGTGATTACGTATGCTTCTGCATTATCGTTATTTTGACTGAGCTATGTTAACTTCACACATGGAAATGTAAAAGCGTCTGAGGGCAAAGTTATGCAAGAGGTTGTTGACGAGAACCAAACACACTTGGATCAGCCAGTAGTGTTTAGGTCATCAGTACATGACGCAACGGTAGTGATAGGTCCAACAAGAATCAGATGTTTTGTATACGTTCTAGGTGAAAAACTACTGCGGATGTCTCTGACTTTAGTTGGAAATAAATAACATTACAGATATTGATATGGTACTATGAGGAGCCTATACGTGAATACTATACATCAGACTGATTGTATCCGTCATTAGCAATCTAACGTTACGACGGCAGTGTGTACGTATGCGTCTGTGTGTGTTCGCGTGTGCGTGTTTGGTTACGTTGTGTACGTGTGCGCTCGTTGCGTGTGTACGTGTGTGCGTGTTTGGTTACGTTGCGTATGTATGTGTGTGTGTGTGATTACGTTACGTATGCGTGTGCGTCTTAATGTGAACAATTTTACGTTTAAATAAAATCTGTACATACAATAAAATTATGTTTCAGTATTAATGATATAAATATTACTGTTTTATTAATTTAAAATACTGTATATATATATATATATATATATATATATATATAACCTAGGAACTTCGCAGGTGAAGAAATTAATTTCTATTTTTCATCTGTAACGACATGCGTGTATAATTTTAATTTATTTCACTATACACCTTCGCCACCGCTGCTACCACAGTCGTCAGTAATAAAAAAAGAAGAAGAAGAAAGATCAGTTAGGAAACGCATCAGTACTCGTTCGAAACGATTAACATCAGTCCCAATGGACCACAGCATCCGTGAATTTCCGTGAATAAAAAAAAAAAAAAAAAAGTAAAACGTTCTACTTACGTTTCATGTTAGGTTAAAAAATACAGTCCACGTACGTTTCACGTTTACGTTAGGTTAAGATGCAGTCTACTTACGTTTCACTGTTAGGTTAAAAATGCAGTTCACGTACGTTTCACGTTTACGTTAGGTTAAGATGTAGTCTACTTACGTTTCACGTTAGGTTAAAAATGCAAACACACACACACACGTGTTAGGTTGCAACCTAACGCGTGTGTATGTTATTTAAATAATAATTTAAATAATATACACGTGTGTGTGTGTTTGCATTTTTTAACCTAACGTGAAACGTAAGTAGACTACATCTTAACCTAACGTAAACGTGAAACGTACGTGAACTGCATTTTTAACCTAACAGTGAAACGTAAGTAGACTGCATCTTAACCTAACGTAAACGTGAAACGTACGTGGACTGTATTTTTTAACCTAACATGAAACGTAAGTAGAACGTTTTACTTTTTTTTTTTTATTCACGGAAATTCACGGATGCTGTGGTCCATTGGGACTGATGTTAATCGTTTCGAACGAGTACTGATGCGTTTCCTAACTGATCTTTCTTCTTCTTTTTTTATTACTGACGACTGTGGTAGCAGCGGTGGCGAAGGTGTATAGTGAAATAAATTAAAATTATACACGCATGTCGTTACAGATGAAAAATAGAAATTAATTTCTTCACCTGCGAAGTTCCTAGGTTATATATATATATATATATATATATATATACAGTATTTTAAATTAATAAAACAGTAATATTTATATCATTAATACTGAAACATAATTTTATTGTATGTACAGATTTTATTTAAACGTAAAATTGTTCACATTAAGACGCACACGCATACGTAACGTAATCACACACACACACACATACATACGCAACGTAACCAAACACGCACACACGTACACACGCAACGAGCGCACACGTACACAACGTAACCAAACACGCACACGCGAACACACACAGACGCATACGTACACACTGCCGTCGTAACGTTAGATTGCTAATGACGGATACAATCAGTCTGATGTATAGTATTCACGTATAGGCTCCTCATAGTACCATATCAATATCTGTAATGTTATTTATTTCCAACTAAAGTCAGAGACATCCCCAGTAGTTTTTCACCTAGAACGTATACAAAACATCTGATTCTTGTTGGACCTATCACTACCGTTGCGTCACGTACTGATGACCTAAACACTACTGGCTGATCCAAGTGTGTTTGGTTCTCGTCAACAACCTCTTGCATAACTTTGCCCTCAGACGCTTTTACATTTCCATGTGTGAAGTTAACATAGCTCAGTCAAAATAACGATAATGCAGAAGCATACGTAATCACACATCCGACGTGCACGCACACAGACGCATACGCAACGTAACCAAACACGTACACACACGAACACATAGACGCACACGCACACACATACATACGACGTTGACATGAATCATGTTACGTTGTGTCGCGCTGACTCGATATTTATATATGACTTCCATACAGATTTAAATAATACTTTCATGCTTTTGGCTGTCCTAAAAACATACCATATTTATTTCATAGGACGTTATGTGTTACAACATTTTTTAATTTCGTTTAGCAACACTCGTAGACGATAGCTATTTATGTATGGAAGTAAGCCATGTGTCAAATTAGAAAGTGAAAGTAAAATGCATCGATTTAGACACCAAACCTCTGAACATACATGCAATTAATATCAATCTCTGTAATGTGTGTGAGAGAGAGAGAGAATTTAATGTGTATCAACCTTCAAACGTGTACGCTACCGCCGTATGATATATATATACACACAAGACGACATGTCACTATTTCTCATTTGTATGAGACACTCATCGTACAATCGACTATTGTGTATAACAACAACAACAACATTTAAGAGGTAAGTAAAAGATTTGCATATGTTACTAAGTAAAAAAAAAAACATAATTTTATTGAATATTCAGATTTTATTTAAATTGTGCTTATAGTCGTCTATTTGATTTTTGGTCTGTTGCCTAATGAAGCACATGTGCTTAGGTCAGTTACTGTTGTCAAGAACGGTGTTTTTGTTTGACAGATATTTTTGATGTGTTTGTAGATTTCCAATTTTAAGTGTTCTAAATACACTGTCCTGTCATTATTATTATACGAGGTTAATCTGTATTATTACATGAGTCATCAATCGTTTAACATGAACATCAATCGAGTAACTCAAGAAGCGATTACTGGGTACGTTTATGTACTATACATTTAGACAGAATTTACTGATATCACGAGTAGACCTACTTAAATACGTTCAATACAAAAAGGATTAATTGCCCTACGCCTGAGTGCTATATTTTACGAATGCGTGCGTATTTTCTACATAAGGATTAATATAATCACTCATACGTCTGATCAATAAGATCTTTTGTCAAATGTAACGAAATTTAGAAATGCATTTTCTCATAACAAAATACAACGTACCCTTTCATTTTATATTCAAACTATTCTTATCTGAAACAGAACGTTATATAGATAATACGCTGTCCTGTTTTTAAAAAAAAAATTTATTCAGGTATTAATCTGTTTGTTTAAACGTTGATCTATGTACGTGACCATACGTACTTGTTTTCGTAATATTTGTTATAATACCTTTCCTGTTCTGGATTTATGATGTGTGTGTTGAAAGCCTTATGTATATATTTATATACAGCACATAATGTATATGATAATGAAGCAGGTACTGTTATTATTATAGGAACAAGAAGGATGGATCATAGAATAAATACCATATCAAAACAAGAGGAGGAGGATCTTCTCCATAAATGGTTTTTTTCTCCGAAACGGTTAACACCTGTAGAAATTACAAAATTAAAAGCAATAGTCAACAGGCCAAGCTCAAGTATAAGACCATTTCTAAAATACTTAATAAACAATTTATAAAACCCCAGCGATCTACATCTCGTGTTTCGTGGCATGAGGAAAAACGGCGTAGGATAACAGTACTTGTTAAGGTAACAAACTACTTTTAATACACAATTTTTTTATCACTGTGTGTGCGTATGTTTGACTGTAGTGCAGAGAATACTATTTGAAAAGACATTAACTTATTTAGAACGGATCTGGCGATAACTATTTCTGTGGACTTTCCTAATATATATATTTTGTAACAGCGCTAATTCTGCCTGTGTGTATGTACATGCAAAGCTTCAGGCGATGAAAGTGAACTTTCCTGATGGCCACACCATTCCTTTCACTAGTCTTCTTTGTAGCGAATATTCTGACATTGTATGGTTCCACCTCGCTTGATACAGACGTCTTCACTTCTAATAATAATGTCGTTTATCACAAAATTCAACGCAGTTTCTGCTATTGAGTACAAACGTTGTGCAGAATTAACAGTGGACAAACAGTATCCGATCGTTAACATGTTGCATGTGGACACGCGATATGGGAAGTCTGTGCTTGTAACGTTGGAAGATTGTGAGCGCCGCTATCGTGTATATCTACCTAAGAGGTATGCTGACGTCTTTACAGATGAAGAACTCCGTCATATAAATCCCAGCGACCTACATCTTGTGTTTCGAGGGATGAAGAATCAGACAGCGCATGTGGAAATTGTATCTCGTTAAGGTGACAAACTACTTTTAATAAACAATTTTTTTAATTTATTTCACTATACGCCTCTGAACCTATATGTAATTATTTGTAAACTGCGTTACCTGTTGCAGCAAACGATAATATTTAACATGATTTTAATGTTGTTGTTGCTTCTTCTACAAGTACGACACATTAATTTATTTCACTACAGTGATATATACATACATACAATGACTATAGCATATTTAAATCTGTTATCTGTTATCTGTTTTATTGGACCTACATGTACATGATTCGTATGCACGTTGTCTGTATGTGTGTGCGTGTGCGTGCGTGCGTGCGTGTGTGTGTGTGTGTGTGTGTGTGTGTGTGTGTGTGTGTGTGTGTGTGTGTGTGTGTGTGTGTGTGTGTGCACGTGTTGCGTATGTGTGCGTGTACGTCTGTGTGTGTGTGTGTGCGTGCACGTGTGGTGTAACCCAAACGTGTGTACGTTGTATGTGTGTGATTACGTTACGTATGCGTGCGTGTGTGTGTGTGTGTGTGTGTGTGTGTGTGTGTGTGTGTGTGTGTGTGTGTGTGTGTGTGTGTGTGTGTGTGTGTGTGTGTGTGTGTGATATTTAACATGATTTTAATGTTGTTGTTGCTTCTTCTACAAGTACGACACATTAATTTATTTCACTATACGCCTCTGAACCTATATGTAATTATTTGTAAACTGCTTTACCTGTTGCAGCAAACGTTAACACTAGAACGATTATTATTCAGTGATATATACATACATACAATTTACTTATTAAACACTTCAATGATTGTAACGTCTTACAATGACTATAGCATATTTAAATCTGTTATCTGTTTATTGGCCCTACATGTACACGTTGTATGTATGTGTATGATTACGTTGCGTTTGCGTCTGTGTGTGGGCGCGTTGCGTGTTTGGTTACGTTGCGTATGCGTATGTATGTGTGTGTGTGTGTGATTACGTTGCGTATGCGTCTGTATGTGCGCGCGTTGCGTGTGCATCTGTGTGTGTGTGATATTTAACATGATTTTAATGTTGTTGTTGTATTGTTATGTTGCAGGTTGCTTCTTCTACAAGTACGACACACAATTATATATAAACTTTCGAAAAATATCAATTTCTAATGTATTTATTTAATTGTGAATTTTATATTGTGAATGTTAAAATATATTTAATCATTAAACAAATTATGACTTTATTTTATTTCACTCTACACCTCTGAACATGTGTACAATTAATTTATTTTTTGTGAACTGTTACATCAGAAGATTTGTATGAATTTCAGTCGCCGTTTTCATGTGTGTGTATAATTTTAATTTATTTCGCTATACACTACTGAACCTATGTGTGTGTTATTTCACTCTACACCTCTGAACATGTGTACAATTAATTTATTTTTTGTGAACTGTTACATCAGAAGATTTGTATGAATTTTAGCCGCCGTTTTCATGTGTGTGTATAATTTTAATTTATTTCGCTATACACTACTGAACCTATGTGTGTGTGTGTGTGTGTGTGTGTGTGTGTGTGTGTGTGTAAACTGCAACCTTAAAACAGAAGTATTGTACCAGATTGCTAAGCCGTTAACGTATGGATTTGTCATCTGTAACAACATAACAGGTAAGTAGTTCATTGACGCCAAATATATATATATTTCTAACAAGGATCAATCACACTGACTGCATTATAAAACTATTAATTAATTATTTAATACATTGAAAAATGAAGACGACGTTTTGACAACGAAAGAGAGATAGTGCTAAAATTATTTATTCATCACACCGACTACTCAATGTACGAGAGGGAGACAGGAGAAAGGGTATGGAACCTTGCATAGTTGAAACGTGTGAAAGTGAGAGAGAGAGAGAGAGAGAGAGAGAGAGAGAGAGAGAGAGAGAGAGAGAGAGAGGACGTTACTATTTGTTGACACAGTTGAAACAAGTGAGAGTGAGAGAGAGAGAGAGAGAGGACGTTAATATTTGTCGAATAAATATAAACTTTCTAATTTCATATACATGCGCTCGGTACTGACCACAGAGAGAGAGGAGAACGGTTTGAGCATAACGTTTGACAACAAGAGAGAGAGAGAGAGAGACATACACAACGTGTGAGAGAGAGAGAGAGAGTGAGAGAGGGAGAGAGAGAAGACGAATAATACAGAGGTTGGTACATCTGATCATATAGATTTAATATACATTATAACACACGACAAATTTGAACTCATGTAAAGGTTGGTACACCTAATCATATATTTTAATATACACTATAATGCCGGTGAGCATAAAGTTTGACAACGAGAGAGAGAGACATACACACCGTGTGTGAGAGAGTAACAATTATGATCATATATAGTTTGAATTTCCCACCACAGAAGAGAAAGAAATGTTGGCAGATCTGCTCTATACACGCACACAATAATTTAAGATTGGTAACCCTGATCATATATTTTAATATATACACTATATAACACATATTTGAATTTCCCTCCCCCACCGCAGAAAATGTTGACAACCCTGCTCATATAAAATATCTATACACTATAATAATACTACAGAGGTTGGTACACCTGATCATATAGATTTAATATACATTATAACACACAACAAATTTGAACTCATGCAAAGGTTGGTACACCTGATCATATATTTTAGTATACACTATAATGCTTCGAGTTGGAACCACCCCCACCCACTGATATGAAATAAAAAAAACAACCTCCCACCCAACACCACCCACTGATATGCAAATCAGCTTTCTTAAAAAAATAAAAAAGTATATTCACGGATGCTGGTGGTCCATTGAACATCATCCCACCAAATCAATTTAATAAAAAAAATAAAAAAATAAAATTAAAAAAATTAAAAAATTTATTCGCGGAAATTCGCGGTGCTGTGGTCCATCGGGATGCTGCGGGTCCAGCGGTGGCGGCGTTATCTCTGAGATCATGTTTTTTATTGTTTTTTAAGAAAGGCGGCATTCCTTTGTGAGTTTGAACCGGCATTTTCCCTCTACTACCATCGCACAAGATATTCGCCTGGATCCCGATTCTCTTACTTATATTGGTTGCAGTTAATATAATCCTAGAGAGCACTTACTTATTCTAGGACGAACTACGGTGTTCTGTATTTATCTCGATACGTATCAAATTACACATAAACAAAACAAACATAAATAGAATCGAAGTAGTCCTTCAGGGAGGAACAGGGTTGGCACTTCGTCCAGTTCATGGCTTAGACATGACTGATTGGTCGTATGATTTTTTAAGACATATGATAACTTGCAGTGATAACTATGACGACGGCCACAAAAACGTTTATTTCTTCACTCCGCCAATCACAAGCAAATCCTATTCCTGTTTTATTCCTGCGATACGTGCTTCGATGCGACATCACGGTTCATTAATCAGACTATCTAATAATTATTCCGAACTCCCAAATCACTCTGCAGTATCAAATGGCCAGTCTAAGAGTCTTTTTTAGTTACCGTTCACCCTTTCATTACAGGAAGTGCTGTTTTTCTTTGCTTTTGTTTATTAAATCTTTTTCAGTTTACATAATTTGTGTTACCTCTTTAGCTATTTGTTTAGGTAATTTTAAAGTTATTTTGAGTACTTTCTTTAATTATTGAATTGAAATTTGGAAATTGTTATGCTATTACATCGTTGTTATTAAATTATTACAACTGCAATTGTCTAAGATATTTTATAATTTACACCAGCCATTCTACAGAGATTATCTTCATTGCCCCTACTCTTAAGTTCTAGTACTCTTTATGCTTATTTACTAATCTTAGGATGTAACACGTCTAGTTCTGCAATATCATGTTATCTCATGTAATTCCTCAAGTCTTAAATTAATAAAAATTTATCTTGGATCAACGATGAGCGAGAGAAACTTAAAAACTTGAACATTTTGTACGATTACACAAATAAAAACTGCATCTTATTTAGATTTTAATGACGTAAGTTATAAATAAACAAAATGAAGACTCAAAAACAATAATTTAATTTATATGTAACTTATTTACATGGAATATAATTTGGTTTATACGTCTTCTTTTTTCTGTTTTGTCAAAATCTATAAACGAAGGGTGTAATATTCAGGTATCATTACTATAAACCTATACAATATAAAACTCACAGCTGACCACTCAAAATATCCGCCCCTGGAATTGGATAACCTTTGTCCATCACTGGTAGGTTGAAACCTAACCTAACCCTATCTAGTATAAATTTCACACGGGCATTCAATTACTATTTATTTATTAACAATTTACAAATTATGTAAGCTCAGTATACACATTATGCAAGATCTTTTACATGACCGTCATCTGATCTCCACAGCTAAAGGTCGTACGTCTGTCATTAACGGTTTCATGGCGAAGGTAGATTTTTAATATAATGTAATCAAAACAAGTCCATTTGCTGAATTACACTTTTACTTATTAACTTTATCTGTCTTACATTACTATTATCTGGTAAGTATTATTTCCAATTAACTTAACAAGAAATAATTGCTTAAGACTCAATAATAATTATATTCTTGATTCATTCTGTGAATATCAGCCGCTAAACATAAGTTCAGTAGAACAGTCAGAAATGAACAGTTGTACAATGCTGCAATTACTTTAAAACCAAAATAGGAAACGTATTAATGAATCAGCTGTTTTACTAGTAGTTTATGTCCTCCATAGGTGTAATTACTTCAAATAGTCTTCAGTGATAAGGATTATTTTCTTATTATTTACATGGAAGATTTCTTCATAGGAGAAAGCCTTATTTAAATGTCAACAAACCGTTTAAATAACAAACAGAATTACCACAGTACTGTGGGCCTGTACGTGAATACTCTACGTTCAGGATTTTTATTATTCCACTGATGATAGCCGCCATTGGAGCTGCCGAAACGTTTGGTTTGGAAATAAACCATGGACCACGGTCAAACAGCCCGGATAGCTTTAATCATACAACTGACACCGGCCGTGAAAGCCTGAGGACAGAATTATCACTGTTGCGCACCACTAAAGAAATCGGAATAATTTTTCTATAGTGATGTGCAACAGTGATAATTCTGTTTGCTATTTAAACTGTTTGTTGACATTTTAATAAGGCTTTCTCCTATGAAGAAATCTTCCATGTAAATAATAAGAAAATAATCCTTATCACTGAAGGACTATTTGAAGTAATTACACCTACGGATGGACATAAACTACTACTAAAACAGCTGATTCATTAATACGTTTCCTATTTTGGTTTTAAAGTAATTGACGCATTGTACAACTGTTCATTACTGACAATAATAATTAATACAGCCCGGCAATTTTCTAATTTATGTGCACTTTTCGTTTTCATACATATTGTCGACATATGATCTTGTATTTCCTCTTATTCTCTCTCACTCAATCTCTACACACACGCGCGCGCGCACACACACACACACACACACACACACAATATATATATATATATATAATTCATGATTAATGTACGCATACACAGAGTAGCAGTTAATATTCCTGCACGTGCGGTACTGTATACTATAGCAACAGCGACACGAGTTCTATTATCATTTGTGCTTCCTTTGCAACTTAACTACCAAGTTCTTAGGTGTACACTTAAACTTACATAAAATTACGGTTACGCCTGTTCGTTTATCGTTTATGTTTATAAAGAACTTTTAATGAATATAGTTAATTTCAATTACTTTAGTAGTAGGCTTAATAATTTTTATACAGTAACGTAAAACCAAAACAAATTAATAAAATAAAATTTTTTGAGTCTAAAATATATATAGCTTACAAAATGTTCAGTGTGTACGGTCATACTTGTGTGTGTGTGGACATTAAACATTTGAAACGATAGAATTAAGGATATACCTACCTAATGACTTTAGAATATACATGAGACTACATTAAAACAGCTTTTGGTTATTTAAGTGTCAATAAATGTTTGAAATAGAAGTGTGAGGGATAATTTCAGTTTGCGCCTGATAGACACCTATGAACTCTACGTACTGGTAATGCAAAATTAGAGTGGTGAATCCAACAGTGAAAAGTGTTGAACATGAAATCCCACTGTAAAGGTCCGGTTTGAAGTTTGAACAAATTCATCTTTCTTTACCGTATTAAAAACTATTATTCAAATTTGCATGGAGTGAATTTGTAACGTTGCCTTAAAATGCCGTTTTCAGTAGGCCTACTTGCTAGCTACCGCTAGAAAAATTCTTCTAGTGTTTCAAAAACAATTTCATCTGTAGTTAACGAAATCACGAGCAGTATATTCGAAAGAATCTGCATCGTGTTAAACCTAATTAAACTGTAAATATATTCTTTAGAAACACGGATTACACCTCACACCTACATCTACCCATCCGTCATCGTAGATACAGACGGTTCATGTGGTTTGAATTCTTCCTTTCACCATTTCTGGTCTTTGATCCGCAATTAGTAATACGTTCTACTTCTACGTATGGTAGCAACTAATAGCTTGCTTACACAAGCAATTATCTAATTTGTGCTCTACACACTTTCACGTAATCACGCCAGTCCCATCCACTAAGTCCTGTTTCTCAGAAGTGGACTTCATGACAACCGTCGCCGTTTTACATAATCAACTAGGACAACAATCAGATTTGTCTTATTGACTTTCTACGATTTATTAAGCAACTATTTTATCGCCACGCTTTTGTTATGTATTGCGTCATAATGGACTTTGTACACGTCTACCTCCTATACAGCGGTTAAAGCTACTAATCACTTGTTTTAAACAATTAAAGCCATATGTGTAAGGAGAATTTACAGGATTAGGTGCTGTATCTAAAGAAACGGGATTCATTGACAAAAACAAAATATCTCGGCTGTAGACCAACCCTAGTAATTTAATCCCAGGATATACATACTAGTGTTTTTGAGAGAATGAAGTGTTTGTTTATTTGCTAGCTTCAGTCAGAGTACTTATGATGGGAAGTAAGTATGGAAACTTTAAGACGTAAGGTAGTTATTTATTAAAATACAAAGATGGTGGCCCTTCCCACACTTCTCTATCGGTCTGAGAATTGGGCTCTAACGAAACCCCAGGCTAGTCGTATTCAAGCGGATAAAATGAGGTTTGTCAGGCACGTGGCAGGATATATTCTTCCAGATCGCAAAAGAAATGTCGACGTACAGCAGGCACTGAATATTATGAGTATACAGTACTTGATAGGATTGTCCAATATCGGCTAAAATGGTTGGAACATCTTATCCGAATGGACTACTGCCGTATCGCCAATTAACTATGGAATTATAAACGGAAAGGACGGAGAGGTGTGGAATGTCCGAAGAACCACTGGAGTCACCAGTTCTACTCTACCGAAACAAACCATTTTTCATTTAGTCCTTGCGAACGATGATGATGATGACTAAATATTATTTTAAATCGAAAATTGTCTAAATACTATAAATCCTGTAAATCTTATTGTATCTTAGAAACGCCAGTGCTAATGTCAGTATATACAGCGAAAAACTTTATATGGAAATGTATCGTTAAAGGTATTCTAGATTTTCTGAGTTTTACGTTCTTTATACAGGTAAGACTGATGTGAAAAAAGTAGAAATTACCCAATATGTAAAATGTAATAGCGAGCCGAATCCAGTAACAAGCCGCTAATCATAATTGGGGGGAAAGCTTTCCCTTTTTGTTAGACTTCCAGGAGAACATCAAATGTATGACACACCGAAGAGGACATGGAAAAATGTTGCATGGTGAGTTTAAGCAGTGAACCTTACGATTTTATACTCGACATATATGCTGCCGACTCGTCGTGTTTACGACAAAATAGCTTGCCCATCGAAAACACCATCAGTTTGACAGAACTGCAAAACATATGGTACCAATGATAAATAAATTGTATCAAGTTAATGGTCCACCTAACGAAACTCTTATTCATTGCTTAAAGTGGTCAAGTCTTGAAAGCCATTTCCTTATCATCAGTTACGTTATCATTATTTAAAATCCGTAATTAGCTTAACTGGGCATTTTACATATTTGAAATGTTTTATGCATTTTTCGTTATCTTCGACAATATTATTTACTATTTCGATTTAAAACTTCATAGTGAAATCCTACTTTCAGTTCCAATTATGAAATTAATTCTTCAACATGTTTTTTTTTATTTACTGTTAAATTTCTTAGGACAGCAAATAAAAAAGGCGGAATTCCCTACAATTCTCATTCTTGTTAGAAAGAATTTAACAATGAAGATAAAATAATTGGTGGTGGTTGCCTGTTCATGTTAGAAGTTTCAGACCACAAAGAGGTTAGAAAATATTTTTAAAAGGAATATTGATAAATCATTCATTTTACATTATTTTTATTAAAAAACTAAAATTAAATAGGAAGATGAGGACATGCAGTGCAGTGTCTACTTTAGATAGTTGTTCTGTCCAACAAAATTGACCCAGATTTAACGCCCGTCAACCAGTTCTGTTCAGGCCTGTTAATTCATGTTGCGCTCCTTTATCTACTTAATACAGTAGCTCTATTATAATTCCATTTTAGTGTGGATATATTTCATACACAATATGGTTACAATACTAATCTCAACACAATACTGAGAACATAGTTTCAATAATTCGACTTCGCTGACCGAGTTGTCTGACTCTCTGCCGTACAGAAGTAATGATTTTGTATATTGAGATAGACGATCTCTATATTCTGATGTTTATACAAATCGTAAATTTCTTTTTAATCTTGTAGTCAAAGTGGAAGTATTAAAACGTTAAGTAATTTATGACAATGTTTTCTAATTCCATGAAAGTAAACAGAAAAAGTTTAGTTGCCACACGTCTTTCACAGTCACACACAGTCTTAAATAGAGTCCCTCCTGTTTTAATTGTTATAGAAATTAAACTGATCCTCTGCAAGATTTTATTTTATAATTCCATTGTCTTTTCAATTCTGCAAACCATTTAAATTCTTATTAATTTCATTTTTCGTTACAAAACTCATTCTATCTATAAATTTTTCTCAGCTTTGAGAAACTTAATAGTTCAATTTCTTCGCACCTAAAAAGTTTATAGATATTTGTTATTTCTGCTTCCTATTTTCTCTAGATTGTTCAGAAATTTTGTTTTGTAACATTTTTGTCTTTCCACGTTCTGTTCTATTATGTACAGAACTTTATAATTAATATATATATATGTATGCTCATAGAGGTGACCCTGTTGGCGCAGAACAGTACGGAGCTAGACCGGAAGGTCGATAAACATTCCTGGTGGAGGGCAACGGTACCCACCAGTACCAAGTTAGAGCGTATAGGGAATGATCCTGGACCGGCTTAACTTTGAAATATCACAGGCGACAATCGGATATTGATTTAACTGGCTGTGATACTGCGACTTTCGGAGAAGGAAACTCCAATGGAGAAAGACCACAACGGCGGTGAAGGCGGGGAAGAGAATCTTCGGTACGGCGGATCCGGCGGAAGTGGCAACCCTTGTGTCTGTGGGTTAATGCAGAAATGACACACAGTCAATGGTCTCAACGGTGGAAGAGGACTATGTTCCCAACGGCGGAGAGAGCAGAAGAACCTAGGAGATGGGACTCTGAATGAAACCCAGAGCAGGTCTGGAGGCCCTAAGGTGGCAACCCCACTACTGGACTTACCTTACAAGACGCTGGTAACGTCTTTAGGGGACATGAATTATACTCGCAATCTTCACAAAGGAAAAGGAAAGCATGACGGATTTAATGGGTTAATGACCAGGCGCGGAAAAGACAAGATTCACGGTGTATCGAGAATATTACAAGTAGGAACCTGGAATGTGAGAGGGCTCGGTAATAAAGAGACTGAACTTAATAATGAGCTAGCTAATAAAAACGTTGATGTAGCTGTAGTCACAGAGACGAAGAAGAAATTAAGTGGTACGAAAGAATTGGAAAATTATGTCATGGTTTATAGTGGTGTTCCCCAGTATAAAAGGGCGGCTTGTGCGGTTGCAATCCTCCTGCATAACCAATGGAAATCAAAAATAGTAAGCTACAGTTACATATCGGAGCGAATGGTTACATTGAGGATGAAAACAGAGAGAGGTCACTTAACAGTCGGGGTCTATGCACCCGAAGAAGGGAAGTACGATGAAACTCTCTTATTTTATGAGTCACTTCAGAAGGTATTGAATACACATATAAGAACTGATTATGTGATTGTGGCTGGAGACTTGAACGCTAGAGTTGGTTCAGCTCCAACACCAGGAGTTGTAGGATGTTTTGGAGAAGATGTGATAAATAGAAATGGGCAAGAACTAAGGCAGTTCGCATCTTTTAATAAACTTAAAATAACGAACACCTTTTTCAGGAAAAGGCATCTATAAATATACATGGATTGCTAGAGGCTATCGCTCACTAATTGATTACGTTATAGTCAATGAAAAGATGAAGAACTTAATACAGAACACAAGGGTTTACAGGGGACAAGAAATAGGCTCACATCATTACCTAGTTATATCAGAAATAAAACTTCTACGAAGGTGGAAAAAATTTAGAACAAAGACTACCAACTCAGAGGAAGTATATAAGGTTTATTTGCTCCAAGACGACGGTGTAAAATATCTGTATCAACAAAGATTGGGAGCATATTTAGCAAACATCAGTACAGAAAATGATATTAATAGGGAATGGGAAAATATACGAGCGTGTATAGAGAAGAGTGCATATGAGGTAATAGGTCGGAGGAAGAAATTTAGGAAAAGAAAAGGATTGAAAATTTGGACGGAAGAACCTGAACAGGCTATAAAAGATAAAAAGATAGCGTATCATAAATACTTACAAACGCCAAGTGTACAAAATGAGGAAGCTTATAAGTCAAAAAGAAATACCTCAAAATACCTCAAAAGCTATAGCCAGGAGAGCCCATCAACAATACTGGGATATATTTGTAAGCAACATAGAACATGACCTGCATGGAAGGCAGGAAGTAGCCTATAAAATCGTTAAACATCTAAACTCTCAGGAAAGAGACACAGCTAGACTCAACGTGATCGAAGATGAAGAATGGAAAAGGCACTACCAAGCACTATGGTGTCACGCAGAAGCAAACAGGGACGAAGGAAGCGACATAAGTGCTTGCGTGGATATGATTACTTTAGGTGAGCTGCAAACAAGCACTAAGAGACTCTAAAAATAGGAAAGCAATTGGACTGGATAAGATAAACATGGAATTGCTAAAACACGGAGGGCCTCTTTTTTAACTGCGATTTCTTCATTTGATTAATGAATGTTGGAGAGCAAATGATGTGCCAACAGCATGGAACAAAGCGGAGGTAATATCCCTTTTTAAGAAGGGGAACAGACATAAATGTGATAACTATACGGGAATCAGTCTACTTAACTCAGCTTATAAGGACTATTCACTGATAATCAACAATAGATTGAAAATTATTACTGACGCATTGCTATGTGAAGAACAGTCAGGTTTTAGAAAGGGACGCTCTTGTATTGACAATGTTTTTATAATACAACAACTGACTGAAAAAAGAAGCGAGTTCAATCTTGAAACGCACATAGCATTTATAGATTTTAAGAAGGCGTTTGACAAAGTAAATAGACAAAAGCTGTGGGAAATTATGAATATAAGAGGGTACCCTCGACACTTGATCCAGGCATTGAAAGGACTATATAGGCCTAAACGAGCAGAAATAGTGATAAATACGGGACGAAGTATAAGCACAGAACTAGTAACAACACAGGGTGTGCGACAGGGTTGTAGCATATCTCCAACTTTGTTTAATATATACATAGATCACATAATCAGGATATGGAAGGAAGAAGTCCGTGGTATTAAAATAAACAGCAACACCACTTTAAATTCGTTACTTTTTGCACATGATTTAGCAATAATTCAAACGACTGAAGATGGTCTACAAAGATCGGTGTACATGTTAGAAACCATAGCTAACGAACATTCCCTAGAAATATCGGCACAGAAAACTAAAATTATGGCGTTTAAAGGGAAGAATCCAGTACGCTAAAAAATAATGGTCTCTGGACATCCTGTAGAACAAGTATCACATTTTTGCTATTTAGGATCGGATGTCAGCTATCTAAAAGGACATGATATAGAAAGAAAACTTCAGAGATTTGAATACATAGGGGGCACGACAAATAGAACGTTGGGAAATAAAACGCGTAAGGAGACAAGATTAAAGTTATATAAAACCATGGTTGTCCCAATTCTGACGTACGGCAGTGAGACCTGGGTTCCTTCAAAGCTAGATAGATCAAAGATTCAGACAGCTAAACTGCGCTTTCTGAGAAGAGTCAAGGGCTGTATACGATTAGATATAATACGTAATGACGACGTCCGGAATGCGCTAAACATCTACAATTTGAATCATTGAATAGATGATTGCAAACGGAAATGGCGGGAACACATCGACCGCGTGGTCAAAATATGTAGACTACCACAACAAATAAGATCTTATAAACCAATGGGCAAGCGAAACGTTGGAAGACCTTTTTCAAGATGGGACCAACTATGATATTGTGGAGACGGAACAGGCATTTCTGCCTATACCATGAAGTGTAGAAGAAGATGTATGCTGATTTCAAGTCCACTATTTTTTGTTTCTTCGCTTTTATTGTTTAATAATTTTTTTTTTAGTTTCCTCGAGTTTCTATTGATTTTACTTCTAATACTTTTATATAGACGTCTTTTTATAACAGTAGTTGAGCTATGTCCTATGCTATCAATTTTTTTATGTGTTTATATAAAAATCCGTAACATAAGCTCCTAAATGTGCATCCCAACTGTGTTTACTTATTTGTACTGATATTCCAAATACTTCTAACAATCCGTTACAGCCTTAACGTTCCAAACACCCAACTTTCAAAACTACTTTGCCCTAAACGTTTCCCTCACCGTAGAATTAAGACTTTAAGGATTCCATATTCATAATACATAATGCCTGAAAACAGAACACGGAATATCCCGAGTACTGTTAATGCCATTTTTTCTCATTATCCCATTTCGTTTTCCATCTTAATCATTTATGTGACTCATAAAATTTCATAGTAGCTTTCAACTCTAAGAAAAATGTTTAACCTTTGGTCTCTCATCCGTCCGTCGTGGAGACCGTTGTTATTTGGCAGACGGGGATTCTCTTAATTTACCAGTAATAAGATTGCTAGATAGCGATGTTGCTGCCCTTAACTACGTGTTAGAAAGTTGTTCCCGCAGGAATTGGTTAGAAATTCTGTACATAGTATTCCATCATCATCTGTTTCGTACGAATGTGTTATGTGACAGAAATATGTATAAACACTGACTGGAAGTAGAAAATGTTGTTTTCCATTATTGTTACAGGTAACATTATTGTTACACCTACTAGAGCATTAAATTCTTTCCAACTTTTCAAATATTACAAAAGTAGTTAAAATTAAGTATAACGGTCTAAATTATTACATTAAAAAAGTATAAATTAAGTATAAAATTTATAAAATTTCTTTTTAAATTAAGTACTAAATCTTGTTCATTTTACTTTGCCATGTAAGCATATGTAGAAGACATATGCATCTTAATCCGTGCTCTGGGTATCCATAAGCAGTATTAAAAAGCTTAGACGCATCACAAGGCATGAACGTAAAATGATCAGTAATCTGTCTTATTCACGAATATATATATATATATATATATATTACATTTAATATTTATATATAAATTTACCTCAAGATATTATTTTTCTATTTGGTGGAACATGTTTCGAGAGTTCCTGTTCTCTCATCATCAACAGGAGCTCTCGAAACATGTTCCACCAAATAGAAAAATAACATATTGAGGTAAATTTATATATAAATATTAAATGTATTATATACATCAAGAAACGGACTGTAGCAGAAAGTGATTGAAATATACATATATATATATATATATATATATAATTTTTGTAATTTGTTATATCTTTTACTGAAGGTAAAGATTGTATTCATGTGTGTGCGTGTGTGTGCGTGTGTGTGTGGTTATTTTTCATACTAAATACTCTCCTCGTGTCTTCATAAAAATTAATAAGTTTACTATAATTAAAAGTTTTATGTTACGTAATATAATGAGATAGAAGATGAGCATCTCGTGCGTTCGTAATAGTTAGTAGTAGTACTCGTATTCTTCATCTTGCGTTAACACCTTAACTTTTTCTGGGCTCTCCGTAACCGTTGTACATCCTGATCAGTACAGCAGCAACAATCTTATAACCCAAGAAAAATGAATCATTTGAAAGTTTGAACCCGTTACTTTCATTTATGTCTTGACTGTCTTCATTTCAAAAGTCAGGCAACACCACGATCCACGTTGTTTAGAAATATACTGGTAAGTAATTTATGAATGAAGGAAATCTCTGTTATGACATTTGCTGCCAAAATACGTTTGAAAGTTTAATAGCTAGACCCAGAGGAAATTTAATACTAAAATCCAGTTTCCTGTCTGTATCTTTGTAAATAAACTTTCAAAGATGATAACGTAGAAAACTAATAAAGTCTTTAGGATTTAGAAGTAAAATATATTAAGCTATATTACTCAAAGAAAAAGCGTAGGGTCTACAATTTATATTGCTTATATTTATTTAAATCAAAGCACTCATGTCTGTTTTATACAATAAATATGTATCTGCGTTTTCAACAAAATTACAAAGTTTTTCAGGCATACTAATTATTTTAAAAATCAGTTTAGGTGCAGTTCTTTTGTCTTTTATTTTATTTATATTTATTTAATCTTACCGTTCATTGTTAATTGTTAATCCAATTCGCTGTTAATCCATTCGTTTTTAATTTGAATTGAAAAAGCAATCTCCATTGTTGGGAACAGCAATTTTGAATAAAGTACTATGAATAATTATGTAAGAAAAAACTTACTGTTTTGTCATTTTGCGTACGCCTATGTGGCTTTTGTTTCACCTCCCTCAATATGTGGTATGTAGTAGGCCTACCTGTAAATTGTTAACTACCGGTAACAATTTTTATTTCAGTGTGAAGCTTTAGCTATTTTGTAAAGTAGTTCACCCCACTTGAGGAAACAGACTCCATTAAAATATTTCACTTGAATGTAAGGATCCAGAAAACACTTAGTAGTATATCTTTGAAAGTATTCCAAACGTATAAAAATGTCACAGAACGATTCGAACTATAGAAGTCATCTGTAGAATACGTACACCAGAAGTAATTTCAGTGGTTCAGGTGTGTCTCACTTGTAGACGGAGCTCTATTACCACGAAAAGCACTGTATTGATAACAAAAAGGAGAAGAGATAAAGGAGAACTATACAAAGATGGATTAAAGAGTTTCGACAAACTAGAAGGTTTAGGAACCCTTAGGAACACCGGATGTTTGGAAAAATTGAACATAAAAACACTTCGCAACATGTTTTAAGCGTAAGATGACTGGATTACGATAATGAGGGAAATTATGTAGAATTTAATATCATCGATATCCGGAACGCCCATAAAAAACCGATCCAGTTAGTACTATATTCGTGCACTGAAACGTCAATACTTTGGTGTATAGAACGGCTTCAGCATGCACGCAAGTATTTACCATAATGATCTGTAATGCAGATGCGATCCTACAAACTAGTCTAGCCAACTACACCTACACCAGAACGTAATCTGAATCAACTTCGCATTGAAACCTTATTACTTCTTAGTAGAAAGGTTAAAGGTTATATCCTACGTAATGGATATCGGGATATCTAGATATAGTAATATGGATCTTAAAAGTTGAAGACTAAGCACTGTACGAATTAACAAAATAAACTTTTTAGTATTGTCAAGCTTATTAATATTTATAAAAATTCCACAACCAAAGTAAACATCGTTTATCACTTTAATCATCATACATACAAATCAGTCTTATCAAAATTAAAATAAATAATTGGCAAGATGTACTTTGCTAGATAAATACTTGTCAAAATAGATGTGTCATTCGAACAATACGTTAACTAAAAGATTTAATTTACAGTTCACAATACTGATAACGGAACACTGTACCACAATACCTATAGTACAATATATTAATATTTCCTATATAAAGTAAAAATTTCTAATTACATATCGTAATCAGCAATGTCGCTTTAACATCAGGAGACAACTATTTGTGTCGATTATTATAGCGCTACTATTACAGTTTCCTATTCATAAGAGAATTTAATGGATAGGAGTAAAATTTAGTGAATTATTAATGATATTATATGAGAAGCAATTATCCGATGGTATTTTGCATTATGTAATATACTTTTATGTGAGTGTGCAGGTAGAATACATTGTTAATGTCGCCGATATTATTACGAGGAAAACATGGTAAAATGCTACCACTGAAATTTTTATGTGACAAAGTAGACGGTAACGTTTCCTGTGTCGTTTATTGTACGAAGCTTGACAGTGAAATACCGCAGGGGCCAGATATATGCGACGTCGACACATGACATAAACGCGCGCGTGTGATTGTGCGAGACACAATGCTGTCCCCGCTGTTATGATACTGTACTGTCGAGACCCAGTATAGCTTCCCTGTTCCCTACACTTAACGGGCGAGTCTTAATGATGTGGTTTTTCACCGTCTACACTGTGTACTCTATTGCTCCCTATCGGCAGATAGGATTCTTTGCTAGCATATGAGTATATGTAACACGAACAGATTATAACAGAATGTTGTATGCAGACTTTTAATTTTATAGATATCCAGTAAAGCATAATGTTACGCAATTTAAAAACTCTTTACATACCGGTATAAAATAAACTTTCCTTTCTAAGAAAACCAAACTACTGCTCAAACTGAATCAAAGAAACATTTGTGTTGTGTTGTAGAATATTTTATGTATCAACTGCGGGCATTATGTGTATTCAGACTACATATTATTACTCTCGCTAAAGTCTAAGATCAACTTTTAAATGAACCCATCTTTTGTATTTTATTTTTTTAAACTCAATTATAAAATCATTATGCTCATTGATTAATAACAATTCTGTCAAGGCTTAGTCTAATAAGATGATATAATTATTCTGATGTAGGTTAAATATGGACTTCTAATTCTTACAGCAATTAGTAAACTTAGATTACTAGTTTGCTTGATGTAATAATCTACATATTTTTGTATATTATGTATACAATACTTTGTTTATTTTGGCTTGTGCAGAAATCATTTTGTGGGTTCAACAAAAGGTAGAGGGATAAATACGTGCATTAACGATATTTGTGTAGAAACACATAATTAATTACTATTCCCTTTTATAAATAATATTTAAAAATAACATTCTGTCGTAAAAGGACAATATTATGATTCAATATTGCAATCTTTAGGTAAGTGACATGTTTCGGAGATGAATTTCAATCAACACAACTATCTTAATTACATGCTTCAACTAATGCGACAATAAACATAATGTCTATTAAACTCTCATTTGACGTCAGTTAAATGTTATCTATCGCCAAAGTATTGCTATGACTATTACGGAACGCCGTCGAAGAGACGAGAGCGTCCATCTACCCGTTTCTCGGCTAGCCGAACAGGTGCAGCCGCACACAAGTAG
Source organism: Magicicada septendecula (assembly GCA_034769895.1). NCBI lineage: Eukaryota > Metazoa > Arthropoda > Insecta > Hemiptera > Cicadidae > Magicicada > Magicicada septendecula. The sequence goes on along the minus strand of CM068367.1, from coordinate 305,334,247 downwards.
CTTCCAGACTGTTCGAGTGCTTATTATCTATGCAAATTACGCTGCCAGGAGAATGGAAAATGATTCTCGAACATCTGCGGGACCTATATAAGCAACAGTGGCCGTCTTTAGTCAATGAGTTATAGTGTGCGATTTCTTTAGTGCGGAACAAGTGATTACTAGAAAGTGACGATTATGTTATTAGTGCGGAATTCTTATAGATGATATTGTTATTGCGTGTAGACAATTTTAACTTGAATTATTACATGAAAGTACCTTGTTGATTACAAATTGTTGTTTGTGAATAATTGAAGCTGGTAACCAGTGATTTCGTTGATGTTTGTATTTTGTTCCCCACTGTATCATACGACGACACGTGAGCCGTCGTAACAATATTATGTGATTTAAATACCCCTCAGACACTCCAAACTATCTACTGCGCACTGTTGCTACTACGTCCATTTAACTGACCACGAGTATATCAAGCCACTTTAGTGACACATATTTAACATATTTGTATATTACTCTAAAATATATAGAATCAATTTTCCACTAAATTTACGAAATTTAGAGGAAAATTTAGTTTTTTTTTTTTAACTTAGAGGAATTTACTAAGTTGCGTTTTAATGTACACAAACGCAACTTAGTTTAATAAACCTAGTGCATCGTGCGTACAAACTTTCTAAGTGAGTTCTGTATATCTAGAAAAAGTCATCTGTTTAATCGCATTAAAAGGGTTAACTGTAACGTTAATGTTATTAAAAATCCTTATATTAAAAGTCTTTCCAACAAGTTGTTTTAATTTTTTTTTAGTGCAAGACAAGCAAGTAATTAAAATATTTATATTTTCAGTCATTTATCGACCTTATCTCTTTTTTACATTTTACAATTCTTACTACTGCATTAACTAAGAAATGAGTCTTTATTTCACTCCTTATTATTTTTTACTTTAGTTATTGTTTTAGTCCTTATTTTTTAAAATAAATACTCTACAATTTATAATACGGAGAAACTGCATTTCGAATATTACAATATTACAAAACGCTTGAAATATTAAACCGTATTTACGTGGTTAATTTTTTCTCGGCCGACTTTAGTGGACTACTAAATTATTTTTATGTACAATAGTAAAGTGTTCTTTTCAGTCATAAAGTTTAGTTTTCAAATGTGTAAAGAGGGACAGATAATCGGAAAACAACATATAATTTTTCTTTTCTGTAACAGAGAATTTTATGTGGGAGTTGACTTTGTTACTTTTCTGAGTTTATTGCAGATCGTTTAACCTTGTGGTCTGTCATACTTCTACATTAATTTTACTTTGTTTAGTTCTTGTTTTAGTCTGTAATTTGTACTAGATATCCTTCTTCAAACAAACTATAGTACAAGTGGAAATTATTATTTTTAATATATTGTTTGTTATATTTTTATTATATTGCCTGGAAAACATTTTAAAATACACTAACGTAATTAGGTTTATGTTATGCCAATCGAAACTATGAACAGTAAGTGTGTTTTAATAATGCCGTTCCCTATAATGAGGCTACAAGAGATCTTAATATCGCGAATGGCATGCTTCCGCTACTAATATCAGTCGTTTGTTTCAGAACAGATATTGTTATACTGACAAAAAAGTGGATGTGGAACGGCTCTTTAACATTTAAATGAAAGAAGAATATAAGCTATTTACCATTAAAATATATTGTCTTTTTCGTATTGTTATTTCTACTGCTGTCATTTCCATTGCATTGCTTCGGCTGCTCAAAGCAAAACATTTAGTTGCAATCAATGAGTTAAGGGCGCTGGAACATGCTTTTTGTGTAGCATTCTCATACAAAAATGGTGACAGTTTTGTGAACGACTAACTTGGAGAACTTTTGAAGGAGTTCCTTATTCGTCTCCCGCTCCGACAGTCAATGGTGCCAAACGTCTGGTTCAGTATTTTTGAAGCTTCTAGCAATACAGGTAAAAACATCGGAAATGTATCGGCATCGTGAGAGGCCACTAACCAAGCCCACGCCAGATGCTTCTTGCGCATATTGGTTCCTACACCTTCAATAGCCAGACGTTCAATTTTTCAAAAATTTATACAAGGCCCTAAAATCTGTATTCTTCATGGAGTTTTCGGATAACGTAATTGGAATCCTGTTTATCTACAACTTGATCATCCTCAATAGAAGAGTTTAGACATAGTCTCTAAGACTCTGTCTTCTTCACTTACTCAAGGGTGCAGACGACACCCTGTAGGCTACACCATAATATACACCTTTGATTAAAGTATGTGCTATGGAACACCCTTGCCTTAATCTTTTGTTACTGCGAAGTAATGGGACACTTTTAATCTCAAATTTAACAGTATGACACAAACCTCATAAAAGTTACGTACTGCTGTAATGTAGGCAACGCTAACATCCAGTTGACGAATGATTAACAAGAGCTTTGGTAATGAAACCCTATTATATGCTTTATGCAAATAAATAAGTGTGAGATACAAAACATTCCATGGCTCGCAGCTGTTTCAAAACTGTTTAAAGCAAAATACATTATCAATGCAAGGATCTCCCGCGAAACAAGACTTTGTTCTTCTGTGTCATGTATAGGAGTTTCTATTCGATTTTGTATGCATTACTCCACATAATTTTGTACAAATTCGTCTATATCACACAAGTCGTTACTCTAAGCCCACGATATCTCTTGCATTTTTACCGATCACGCTGTTAATATAGCGATGTTTTGTTGGCTTATTTACATTGTTATGAGACTTTCTTCCCTTCCTTACCAAGGTTCTTCGTGAAAATTCCCACAATTATTTCAAATGAATCTGTTAGGGTTTTATTACCAAAATTTTTTATTAGTTCTATTGGAAATTTTCCAGAATTCTTCCAGCTCAGCAAGTGCAGAACTTTGATGTTTTTCATTGTCTTTAACGCTAGTACCATTTGTGTACACGACTTCATCATATTCATCATGTGCATCTCAATTTTTTTGTGTTCTTATAAATTCTACCATGGCCTCTGCAAATCGTCTTCATAATACTCCTTCCATAATGCTCTCATAATACTCTGCGTTGCTTTATTATAATATAGCTTATTACTGACTCACATTTAGGCCTACGACCAGTGCATGTACGTATATTGATGATTGTTTTTATATTTATGATATCCATTAAGTATTCTTAATTCGTGTTAGGGAAAAACTCTATTGAAGTCGTCATATTTCCAATCACTACTTCCTCTCAAAACCAGCCGGATATCTTATAATTCTCTTTTACTCCTTTCTGGTACCCAATAAACCAGAACGGTTTTATTGGTCCGTTGGGAGGTCGCCCAATAAACAAGAACGTTTTCGTTTTGGTCATACACACCCACCGTTTTGGTCACGCCATATCCTTTAATTGTCATCTGGATTTGTATGATTCTTCCGTTTATGTATTTCCACCCCTTATATTGGAAATACTATATCGCGTATTAACGACAATGGAAAGGTCAACTTTCACTGTTATCCCCTTACTACCATTACTGTGTACACAAATGTAATTTTTGTTCTTTTATTATCCGTTCTTTTTTTCAATAACAGCAGCAGTATCTATCTTTAATTGTTATATTTCTTTAAATATCTGTTTAGTGTTTATTCTAATTACATGTTCCAAATTTCTTTCTACTTTTCCACAACAAAGTTTCCGTTTACCAGTTTTCTGATTTGAATTTTGAGGCATTTGTGTAGGACTTTTGCAAATGGATTTTTCACAGGAAATAGGGTGCTGGGCTATTGTTCCAACTGCTAACCTCGAGGACCAAGATTTGTTATCAAGGTTAACTATCCCAGACCGATTTCACTACAGCTTCGGAGCCTTACCTGCACCAAGACATTAAATAATTACCTAGCCCTCGGAAACCTAATAGCGTCGGGACTGAAAAAACAAGAGGCGGCCAAGGAAGCCCGACAAGACAGAGCACAGACGTCTGGTACAAGTCATTGAATTAATACCAGGGAAAAGAGAAAGTTACTAGATTTGCTCATCCCATCCTAAGCTAACGACGATTATGACGCTTATAAAACTTTATTAAGTCAAAATAGAATGAGACTCAATTTTTACAAGAAATTATTATTATTAAATAGATATCAACATAAATATGTAAAGAATAACTGTAGAGAATACCGTTAGAAGATATCAGAGCGGTGTTTTTTTCAAAAGAACGCACCCTTGTCTTGGCGACAGCTAGACGGCTAAAAGTACAAAAAAGTCACGTACAGGACAGAGAGCCATAAAATTGTATTATATTAAAAAACAGCAAATGAAAGCTGAGTGCTTACAACAATAGATACCGTTATTTTAAACAGAGAGCGTTAGACAGAGAAGCGTAAGGATAGCGTCACTTCCCACCATAGCTCGAAAGATTTGCACGTGCTGTTAGTTAACGAATAAGAGAAATCGTCATTATTTAGCGGGTAAATTCTATAGTTTGGTTGGATAAAATCAAACATCGCGGTACTCTAGCCCAATGGGAATATGTTGTGTAAATATTAAGTGAGGGTAGAATTAATTAGGGTATAAAAAAACCGTAGTTTGGAAATTTGTGGGGAGTCAACGAAGGTATTACAACTAAAAGACTCGTAATTTGCGTATTAGTAAAATCGTAACAGTAATTTAGGTAATCGGAAATATTCTAACTATAATACTCGTAATCGGCTTGTAATAATTGTTCATTCAGTGAAGATATTGTAACAGTTATACCAGTATTTATTATTTTAATAAAACTAAATAATCGTAAGTTTGGAAGAAATTGTCGGAGAAGTTATAAGCGTAAAGTGTAATCGATAATTTAATCAACGGGAACAGTTAATATTCAATCCAAAGTGATTAGTCTTTGCAGAAGCTACTGTAATTCGGCTGAGACAGTATCAAAGTTCATGTCGGAAGCAAACGTGAATCGGAAAATTACCACAGCGTGAGTCGCAAAATTAGTAAATCGTCTGACGGTATCGGCCTGAACGATCCGTGTAGCTAGCATTTAGCTTAATTTAATATACATGCAAAGGTGTTAAATATAGAGCCTAATACAATATATTCTTGCTTTAAATAATGTATTAGCTGTGAATTGTGTATGGTGAAAGTGATGCCTATGTATACCTAAAGTGAAATAATCAACGAGTGCCACCAGCAAGGATCTACTGTCGCAACAGAGGACATCAGAACTCCAGGACAGCACACTTCGAGCGGATAACCTTCAGCGCAGGCTGGAATTCGACAATCAAGTAACCCATAATTGAACATTCAAATTTATATTATATTTCATGTCAAATCTATCATATTCATATTGGCAATTCAATCCGTCTAAAAGAATCCACTATCAAAAGAGACAATTGCTAAGATAGCTGAATTTTCAATATTGTAATCATATAAAATCTTGTGTACTTGTAAAAAGCAAATGCAAAGAAAGTAATAAATTTATAATTTATGCTATTTAAAATGGTGTTAATAAGTTATTTCATGCCCTGAGGTAATTCCTAAGAGTTGCTACAAAAGCAAGAGTTGAAGTATAGCATTTAATACTATAACGTGTCGGCTACGTTATAATCCAGGGAACCCGTGATAATTGACTCTAGCCAATTATACAGGCTGCCTACGTTGTAACAAACTGAAAAATCAAACACAACACTAAGAATAATTATAATTACTCTAATTACAGGAAACAAGGGGAGGGAATTTAGCTGATTTATGCACTCACTTTAGTATGTAACAAGATGACATCTCTTTATTAACATATGATATACAACACATTACATAAAATATTTACTCATACAGAAATTGTAAAGGGGTTTTCTGTCAAAACAAATGATCACACAGATCATGTATTTTACCTCGGATCCGAGTCTCTTTTAATCTACTTAAGAAGTTTCAAATTTACATTACTTATTAAGAAGGTTGCATGGTTACTTAAACACCATTTGAAGAATGGTTTTATTTAGTTAAGCGATTCAAAGTTATATATCAAGAGTAATGTTACAACGTATGATTTCAGAACTTACTGATTACATCTTCTAAAACTTAATGCTTAGAAATTGTCTTTTTTAAAAGTCTTTGGCATTTATAAAAACTTATATTTTAAAGATACATAATTCACGGAAGACGAGCTTCCGAGTCACCTCTTAGATACGCTTTATCTGTCCATGTCCTGGGGCGTGAATATTCGGTACTCTCTTAGTCGAGGGTGGTCATCGGGGTAGGGTTTCCAGTGGATGTCCTCTAAGTGAATTAATGAGGAGATGGATGTTATATAGCGTGAAGTCGTCCTGATCCTCGGCGGTAATGGTAAGTGTTGTTTAGGTCTTAGTCGTCACTATCCACAATTATGCACATCACATATTTAATGGCACCGTAGCACTGGAGTTTGCATCTTCTTTTCACATTTTGTCGGAATTACTTTACTCGAACCATATTTGATCGTTAGTTTTAATTAACATGAGATATCACCTTATACACTAGTTTCTCTTTTTCACATCCTTGTTTAACAGATTACTCACTACATCTTCTTTATTTATAACTAGCTCTCCACGCTTTTAGTGGAAGCTAACACTCAATTAAAACTAAAAATAAAACATTTTGTGAAGAGCCCTCGCTTGGAGGTGTTTACAGTTTGAAAGCCGCATCATAAATCCTGCATTGTTACAATAGGAAAATTGCAACGACGCGGAGTAAGTACTCCGCCATAATATAGTTCCAAATCTTTATTAATAATACAGTCTTACAGTTTGACAAAATAAACTATCGAGACTTATCTTGTCTACAGGAATTATTACAACTGCTACTTGTGACTTTAAATTATTAATTATTTACATTATGATTTACAGGTATTTCTTATTTAATGCCGGGTCGGTATGCAAGTTGGATCCGGAATACACAGGTCATAGCATGATAAATTTACTAAAGGGTTAACAGTATTATTTTTAACTTTTACTTTCACAGTTTTAATTACTTATTTTAGTTAGATTTTCTTAAATTAATTCTCATTACTATTATGAGTTAGTTCAGGGGTATTTGGTTTAATAGTGCGATTTAATGTTCTTACTTACTTCCCGTTTTATATTTTATTATTAATTTTTTTTTTAATTTACAATTTAAATCGTCACAATACACAACAGATTTTAGCATATTAATTAATACTCCTCTCTTGTGTTAAGTAGTAACTTTTTATTATTGTTGGTTTCTCATGTGTACGCATCTTATCTCATTGTGGACTATATTTTGGAAGCGAGACCATTTCGATTGGCAAGGTAAAAACGCTTTAGGCATAGTGATAGCCACAATTGTGTACCCTGTGAGTGCACAGTGGAGTATAGTCAACATGGATTACAAATTTCGTAGCAACATTAGAGTTATGGGATTTTAAATGAAATTTCACGTAATCAATTGTAGGAAGCTCTCTTTCGGATTCCCAACTGCTGACGTTTACAGAAACTAATCAATTAAAGTTCCGGTTCTCGTTATTTTTCACGAATTATTAATTATAGTATGTGTTTTTTATCTAGTCTGTGATATACGATAGATGCTGGAACTTTTTTGTGGATACATGACCTTTAAAACTACAATGTGGCTGTAATAGAGTTTTGTTTCAAAAATCATTTGTAGATGCGATTACGGTGCATCTATCAGAGCGGAGGTACAGATTGCAAGCTAATGATTTAGCTAATTACTTTTATTAATTGGCGTGCAAAGTGCTTATTGGATACCTGTATAATACAGAAAAACTGTTGTTTGTAATGTGAAAGTAATTAATTTTCTTATAGAAGTGGTAATGAAAATTATGATTATCCATTTTTCCGGCATTTAATATTTTAAGATTGTGATTTGTGTACCCTCATAACGGTGGAATTAGAAACAAGTGAATGGGTATTTTAAAAGTGAAAATCAGAGGACAGGGATACAATAAGAAACCTTGTAGAGCACTGATTAGTGATCTGTGATTTTTCCAAAAACTCATCCCAATTAGAAGTTTACGCTAGACGTTATCCCAGCTACAATACAAGACAAAGAAAAACGGCACAACGAGAAATTCCAACGGTAAACAGAAAAAGCAAAAAAAAATATGGCAGACCGAAATACCTAAGTTGTAATGGAGAAGCGGGGAACTGGAAGCTGGAAGAAATATCTCTTGCTAGAAACAGAGTAGCGGCATGACTGATCACTTAAGCATAGAAGCAACGACAATAAAAAAAAGGCTTGTAATAGAGGAACGAAAACAAGAATATACCGGAGATCTGGGCCTAATTAGACTCGATTTGACAAGACAAAAGTTAAATAATTCTGCTTATAGAGTAAATCAATTTTCTACATTTTTATTTTGTGTGCCTACTAAGTAGTATACGTAGTGACAATAATTTTGTTAAAATTAATTTAATTCATTTCCTTAAATTCGCAGTGACCAGCGATCAATGAATTTTTCGGTGAAGGGTTTGTGAGGATTGGTAAAAAATAAAATATAATTTTTAACTTATTTGTGTCGACGTTTCGACAATGTTTATTGCCATCATCAGGACCTGTGTATGAACAAAAGAAATGTCAAACACAACAGAACAATTATTTGAGTGAACGTGTTTGTGTATGTGACTGTGTGCGTATGTATGTATCATTGTATATGTTGAGTTGAGATAGTTTGTTTTACATCTTCAAATACTTTCTTTAATGACAACGAGAAAATTATAATATCACAGAACTTAATTTATACACTATTACAATTTGAATTACTCATAATGTAATGGTATTTTTTAATTAATTATAAAATTATTAAGTACTAATTAAAATTAAGTAAAGTATAAGTAGAAAGCATAAAATGCTTGTGTGTCATTAAAAACCTATGTTTACGAAAGCAATATAACAACAGATTGGAATTGAAATGACGCTCTGCTGTTGCAATTTTACAGCGCAGTGCTTGCTGGAAGAGGAATTTTGCAATCTTGAATTTGATTGACGATCGTATCCTACTTAATTAAACACGTCTGAGGTAGCAAATCCACAATCGGTAAACGATATTAGTGCATTATTGCGAATGCCTTCTTCCAATCCACACTTCTGTCGATTACAATTTGTTTTACATAACTCTGTTGTCTGTAAATTCTATAATACTAATATTTTTACATCTGAATTTCATTAAAAATCAAATTAATTGTGAATGTATTAGACAGTATAACATACGTTTTGTGAGAGAACATTGTGTTGTCTACGTATTGTCATGCCATGTAGACAGAGTTAATACCGCACTGATATGATGTTTTTACCGATGTTTTTTTATTTTCTATGTTATTTCATATGGATGAAAGCTGACGGATGACACATGTCCTTAGCGTATTTAAATTTTGATTGTAGTTATAAATGATTAAAACTTTTAGGTACTGAATATGAAACGGTGAACGTTAAATTTGGTTTCAGACATCCGTTCTCTTAAAAACACAAAAAATATTAAAGGCAGTGCTTTTGCTTTTAAACTAATAATCAGATGTCCATAGAAGAGATTTCTTCTTCGGTATAACTTATCGGTTTAAAATTGTCCACGTCTTCCGATACCCAACCAATATTTATCTGTATCTTCTCTCTTCCAATCCACGCCGTCTCATCTCTTCGTCCGTGCCACTCTGCCAGCTCTTTGTGGGCCTTCCTTGCTGCCTCCTTCCTTCCGGCTTCTGCTGAAAAATCTATTTCGGTAGTCTTTTTGCTGGCATTCTGCTAACATGTCCGGACCATGTTAGTTGTTTATCTTTGTCAACATCTACTACTGTGCGTATTACCTTCTTAAGTTCTCTTATTCTATCATCCATTATTCTTTCCGTTCTTTGATCTGCCTGCCGCCCACCTCCAAAAGTCAATTTCCGTTGCCTTCAACATCTTTCCGCTTTATCTTTAATTTGCCATACTTCCGAGCTATAGATTACTATACTCTTAACAATAGTATGGCATATCCGCTACTTATTCTGTTTACTAATGCGCATAAAACACTGTTTAACATTGCAATATCTTTCCGCACCTGCATATTTGTTCTCGAATTGCTTCGTTACGAGCGATTTTTAATCCTAAATACTTACAGTCTGTGCAGCGTTTGACATGCTGGTCATTTTCTAACTCCTGCTTGTATCCTCCAATACACATGTATTCGGTTTTATTCAATTTTACCTCTAAATCCTATTTTGTGTATTCATCCATAAGGTTGCGCGTCATACAGTTGACATTTTTCTAATCCTGCGCTATGTGATCATCTGCAAAACACACAGTGTACTGGAAATTATCCTCATTCATAGATAAACCCATTCTTCGACATTTCGTATTCTATTGGCTTAATGCACAGTTCAAATATACTGTACATCAGGTTAGTGACAGACACCAAGACAGTATCTTCGTTTCATTCTTTTTGTTACAACGAATTCTTGTGTGCAGGTATTTGCGATTTTAATTTGTGTTTGCAATTGTTCGTATAAGCTTCTACTGTTCCTATTATACTTTACACTGGTTTCTCTGAGAGCTTCCGACATCTTTGTTAATGGAACACTATCATAACCCATTTTAGCTCGATGTACAGTAGGTGGACGTCTTGGTTATAGGGTATGTCAGTTTATTTTCAATAACTTGGGTAACTTAGGTATGCTTTATTAACTTTGTAAAGTTTTGAGTGATATAAAACAATGCCATTTCTATAGGTTTTAAGGAACTGATCCAGAAAAGTTCATTGTATTTTATGATTTAGACGGTAAGCTAATTGCTTAGTGTAAGTGGGGTTTATACATGTTTACCAGAAATTACGGAATAGTTAAGCTGTCAGTTTAGTTTTTTGCATTCTTAAATCTCTACTATGTAAAACCCAATTACATATAATAGTATACTCATATGGTATTATTCAGTCAAGTATGATCATTACTAACGTTATTCAAAGTTAAATTACTTATTAATGATTAATTATAATAATTAAATAATAAGGAAATTAACTACAATGGTAAAAGACAATTGCCATTATCTAAATAGTCGTCTGCAGCTAATATTAAATTCTGATTACTGTACTGTTTATACCCAGCTTATATGTAAAAACTATCTGTGACATCATGTATGTACGTATAGGGTACTGATGTTTTGGGGAGTTATATTTTTGATTACGTTTATAGCCCGGCTACTTGTTCGTGATGTGACGATATTCTTAAAGTGACAAAGGGTTCAAATACATTTCATATTTTCTGTCTTCATTCGACTTGTGACCTTCCTTACAGGATGTTTTGATTGTTATCAGAGCAGTATTCTATTATTACTCAAAGTTAACGTAGATAGCTTAAAGTGGCCCTCTTTGAGATGAGCACATAAACATGAGAAATAATTTAAATATAAAAATATGGTATGCAGTCACTGATTTATCGTATGTAAACATGAAAACTATTGCATTAAATCATTAAAATGCCACTACTGCTTGTTACTACACTAGTGCCGTACAAACGATTAATAAACGAAGTCAACCCTCAATATTCAGGTATTCAGTTGCGTGCGTGCGCGCGCGCGCGTGTCTTATTTCATCAGTTTTTACATAAAAATGTACTGAATGATATTTTGTATTGGAAAAGTCAGAAAATACATTCTAAGTTTTTTATTTATTTTTTATAACACTCGCTTTTTCCAGTTTGAGTCCTGCCATCTTACATAAACTTTAAGGTGGTTAATTATATTTATTTGTAATAAAAATAAAAAGTTCACCTAAATTTATATATGATTGTCAAAATGCAGGTTCAGTCAACGTGTTTCAAACATGAAAATCCAAAAGTTTTTTTAAACCCAAAAGTTAAATTTATTTAAATAATAAATCGCCTTTATCTACACTTACGAGTGTAGAGATGGTAGGCAAGAGCCGCTGGTTGTGTAGTCATCAAGTCTGGTTTTGGCCTCATCTTACAAAAAGCTTGAATTTATAGGTGGGGTCATTATGGTTTAATTAAATAAGTGTACCGTTGCAGCTTAGGGATAAACATTTTAATAACATTTATTTACATAATGCAGTAACATCTGACAACCGTTATTAGCCTTATAATCACGATTATGTATGACAAACTGTAGTAGAATATATACGGTAAATTTAAATAAAACAGAAAATTAAACAAATACTGCGTAGTGTTTGTTGTTTTATAAAAGGATAAAAAGCCATGAAGCTGTAGGTATACGATAAAAAAATATTATTGTAACGTAATGGAAAAGAAAGGCAAATTAAAGGTTTTCGTAGTATTTACGATTTCACTGTATTATTCTAATGCGTATTTTATTAATTCTACAAAACAGGTTGAATTAATAAATAGTACATTCTGAAATGTACGCGTGGCTATTTACCTGTTCTTAAGTTAAACTACGTCTTTTAAAACAATTCTCTATTTCAACTATTCGCATAATGAAACATTAGCAAGCCTCAAAACACATCTGAACCGAGTAACTTGCTTGATAGCAAGCAACAGTTTTCTCTGTATGTCTATCACATGTTTTTGACATGAGTATTACGTTATTTTAATTAAACATTGCTCTAAATTGTTTAATTTTATTTATACAGTTTGCAGGTTTGGGTGCATGTTTCATTTGAATTAAAGCATGATAAAATTATTTAAACAATAAAATTAACGTTCTTTGATAACTTACGTACCTTTTGTAAACAATTCTGTAAAAAGGGGCACAACCAACTGAGAAGATTAACATATTAGCTGATGGAAAAATTCCATTCCCTCTTCGTCGTTACACGATTTCTCTGCTGAGTATTCAGTTTAATCTTGCGGTGATGAATATGGCTACATTACTTTGTTAGATGCGGTCAGCTGACCTACTTTACATTCATTCATAAATATGCACACATAAACATATATAATTTACATACATATGTTCTTCCGCATCGTACTCACGCCATAATAAAATTTTAAAATTTACGTTAAGGAATTTTTAATTCAAGTTTTCAGCTGTGGTATAATTTATTTCTGACCCGATTCAATGTAGAACGAATTCTCGACTAAGAGTAATGTAAACTTTTAGCCACAGTCACTAATAGATAAGCTTTGCTTGTTTAACTATAATTCTTATGATTTGTTAAGAGAAAATACATAGTACGTTGGTGTGTATCCTCAACACTGATTAGGCGAAGTCTCAATATCTTGGCTGAAGGAAACTTTGACTAACACATCTCACCGAAATGTACGTAACCTACATGTGTTTGTACATGGATTACGGTTTATAACGTGTAAGCGTAACGTATAAGAATAACTGATTCTTATGAAAATCAAAAATATTTATCATGAAGAGAATATCACCAGCGACTGTACAATGAGAAGCTACGGGCTGTGGTGAGTAACGAATTCACGATTAGTAGTAAAAGGGCGGCATAGGCCTATGTATGTCATGGTACCGCTCAGTGTATTCTTTCCTACTGAAGGTACTGTGCCGTGGTTATATTGGAAGGTAAACACCACGGCCAGTTTAATTGTATTTTCCGTGCGTTCGGTGCATTATCGCTGCATGTTACGATGCTCGCTTTCGATATCGAGATTCAGTCGTCCGCTGCGACCTTGATTGGTGACGTCATTTGGCTGGCAGTGGCGTCTGATTGACAACGAGATTTAGACAGCAATGTTTTGGTTTTTATAAGTTCGCGCAGCGTCTTCATCGGCCTCTTTTCTCTTTTAACTTGGTGCGGCTTGGATTGGGACGGTGTAACGTGTGACACCACTATGACTAGATAATTCGTTAAAGAGCTTCAGGTTTCACCGCTTTAGTCGGGAGGAAAGGGGTCGACGAGATGGGCACTCTACATCTTCGCCCATCCGCAGAGCCTGCGTAAGAAGCCCCAACGCCGTCACGCCATCCGACATCGTTCTTCACACCCCACCGAAAATGCAGGAACATTCTTAGTGCAATCCGAAAGATCAGGTGGGAACTTTCCATTTATTTTATAACTTCACACACGAAATACTCCGCAGGTTATCGGGTAGGTAACACACACTCAGAAACCTATTTCTAGAAAGTAGACTCATGCTTCAGAGTTAACATTACTCAACATGTTTTGTTAAGACATGCTAAAGTGTGGACAGTGATGACTGTGTTATGAATAACTTATAAGTAGTTGTGTATTGAATTTGCATAAAGTCAAGGGTTACCATTGTATAATATAAATATTTGAATCGATTACTGCAAAAGGGAAAACCAAATTTAAAATTCATTTATTGACAAAATCCAGACCTTAAGAAAATGTAATACCCGGAGAGTACTTGCATCTGCCTGTCATATGACTTGTGATCCTGCACGTTCCAATTTTTATTTCGTGTTCTAAATTTAAAACTCCTGTTGATTTAGTTAGTTATTATTCGGTTCAGCTTGACTATTCAATTTATAATAGTACTATAATATTCTTATATTTAATTAAGTTAAAAAAAAAGAAAAAAAAATGAAGCGACATATTTTAATATTTTATTAACAACAAATATACTACATATTTTAATATTTAATTAACAAACTTCAACCACGGTTTACTGTGATCACTGGTTTCGATTTTAATGCGATTAATCCTAGTGCTGGGGAACAGGTAGATGAAAGTACTGCAACACACTTAAGTAATTAGTTTTCTTTGAATTTAATTATTAATTATTAATTTAATTATTATCGTATTATCTAATGATCATGGATTGTCAGCTCCAGATACTTATAAATATCGTATGTTAATGAATGGTTCATGCATTACGAATGCAATAAAAACAATTCTTTTGAAAGTAGAATACAGCAATACAAGTTTATAATAAATATAATAAATTCAATAGTTTGGCATGTCATTATTTAATTGTTGAAGATACTTTGAAATATGCTTGTTGTAATTAAACCACCATGTGGCTTTAAAGAGAGATTTGAATTGATGTTAAGAATTAAGGAAAACTCAAACCAAAGATGATTGTAAAAGCAATTGTTTAAAATACAAGCTGGATAAATAAAATCTTGTTATTGTTGATCAGGTGTTTTCTTGCAAGACCTGTCACTATGGGCTCAGCACATTTTATTTCTATCTAGGCCACGTGCCTAATCTTAAATATTAAGTGACGCCTTCCCAGAAAAAATAAATAAATAAATAAAATTAAAAAATAAATTTTTTGAAGGTTAGAAAAAGGGTGTTAAAAAAAATTCTCTGGGACTAAGGGGGCGTTTCAGTACCACTAACGGATTTCTAACATCTATAACCACCCGTAACTGCGGGTGTTTGAAGAATTCCAGGGTAAGTGTGATTACGTCGCGTTCCTACTGTTGCGTCTTTATAGTACGCTATTTGCTGATGATATGTAGCTCCAAGTACTTCTACATTGCTAACGGCTTACTATCAGTTTCACTGTACTGGTCTCATAAAATTGTCTCGTAAAATAACAGTTCATATCTGAAACTGTTGTAATGTTATTCGTTTTTTTTTTAACGTTTGAAAGCAGAATTGTATTTATGATCAGACACGCACACACACTCTGCTTAAATTTGTTGATCTTCTTGTCTAAGCTGTTGATCTTCTTCGTGAGTTAGTTCCTAACTTCTTATTTTTTATCTGATCCTTCTGCATCTCAGTGTCGGGTTTAGTTAATAACTTAAGAATGTGAAATTTAATACTTTTCCCACTACTACGCCGTGTAAAGCGTTTTTTACAGACTAACAGGAAAGTGAGTAAATAAAAATAAAACTCCTCAAGCACTACAGCAAAATACTTCGGTTTTCTCATTCAAGAAATTAAGAGTTGGCTAAATAGTTTGACGGACATTGCGATTGTGATTAGTAGTATTTCAACTTTGTACTGATGACCTTGTTCAGTTTTAGTTCTGCGTGAGTACTGAATACCGTACATAAGCACCATGTTTATTAATTTAACTTTGACTTGTGTGCTTGATGCTCAGTATCAACTGAGCTTTGGAAGTACCAGAAGAATGAATTTGATAAATAATTATTTATTACAATATTATTAAAAATAAATGTCGTAACATCGTCTGCATTATTTAATTCTCTGTTTATAAAAGTTTTTACCACATTTGTCTCTTTCACAGCCATGTGTGATTTTTTTTTAATAATACCATAAGATGCTTCGAAGTCATACTAATGGTGTGATGCTTTGATCTACTCTATAAGCCAACACACTAAAAAATAAAGGGAAATATTATTTAAAGTAGTAATCAAACAACCGTGTTGGGCAGAAAGAGACCTCTATGAAAATGTGTTTTCATTTTTTCAAAACAGAGAACTTCACACTTTATTAAATTCATACTAATGTTGATGTAAATTAACTTATTGGGATATTGGAGTATTAAGTGTATTCTTCTACTTTATTGCTTCAGTGTCTTTTTAAGTACATTATAGCCTACATTTAATCCGTGACATTCTCCAGACAATGCTAGAAACAAGATTTTAAAAAGTGGGAATACACAGAGAAAAAGTCGTGGACGATGCACATCAACAAAGGTATGGGAATTTTAACACCCATCTCACAGATAGACAACAGCATCAATACTCATCAATCCGTTTGGAAATTGCACGTAAGAGGTCGCAGTTGTTACCTAGTAGCCTGAAATAAGTTGTGTATAGAATATAATTTGTTTAATCGTAGTAGCGTATCCTGTGTTAAGTTCCTCGCCATTTTACCTGTCGCTTATCAAATACCCCGATAATCTGATGTAATGGGAAGTGAACCGGACAACAGGTAGTTCAATTAGTATGCCTAGTGGATTAACCTATCACGCTGTAATCTCCATGATCCTTCGGCACAATGCCGCTCATCTCAGATAGATTATATGTGCATTGTGCATCAGATGTCTTCAATATGGTAGGTAAAAGTGTGAATATTAGAAGTTATTTAAGTTTAAAATTTGTGTTAAGTAGAGTATGTGCAATCATAAAAGCTGTGTAAAATAAAATATCAAATAGACCAGAAAAATTTACAAGAAAATTAATGGGCGGTAACAGATTAAAAAGACATAGAAACTAACGCAGTACTGCGAATAATATTAATACTGCAATATATTTAATTGGATTGCTATGAATTGTATTAACTTGTGCAAAAATAAACAAATATGAATTGTTTAATATTAAGAAGTATACTAAAATAAAGTATGACCGTAAATGCTTTTAAATAGCTGATTATTTATATTTAAACATAAGTGGATTAATTTATGAATAAATAAACACATTTTAAAAACACACCCACAAACAGTTTCTTTCTTTTACAGAAAGCGATACTTTCTGCTCCGAAACATACATTATAATACGGCGTTTTGACAAAATGACACATTATTCCCGTTTCCATATGTTTAATATAAACAGTCAGTTAACACGTCTTTAACAACTATTCTTGTTGAACGGGTTTTTTCATTTACCGTTTAGAAAATAGTGACATCCGTAAATACCGATAATCTTGTTCACAAAACAGGCGTACTACATAATTTATTTTTTTATTTTCTCAACGTTAACAAAATGTAACTGAATAGAAACGACGTGTTAAAACGTGTTAACATATTTATGCATGTGCATAAAGACTAAGGGTTCCTTTTTGTCTAGCACGTCTGTAGTAGAACTGACAAACTATCAACACTTGTAAAGTTACAAATACTTCTCCAAGCCACAAGTAACGAACGCACAAACATTTACTCACTGCCAAGTTAGTTACAAGTTACTGACTTAAGAGTAAACTATTTAAGCCACGAGACACGTGTAATCTCTCTCTTACTGTGGTACTGACGTACTCAACAATAGCGGCTACGTAAAACTTCCCATGTACAAAATTATTTATTCTAGACACTTTCAGGAAATTCTGAACTCGTCTAACAACAAGACTAATTTAAATTTTCCCTAAACCTACATACTATACCTGATTATTACTACTTAGTTTATCCTTCTTCTTCTTCTTCTCCCTTCCAGACTAACCATAAGGTTGTCAGTTTTTCATATTTCCACAATAGGCCTATTTTCGTATTTCAGCACTCTCATATTTTCTGGGGCCTACCTGGAATTCATAATTTAATTCTTTCTTCAATA
Source organism: Magicicada septendecula (assembly GCA_034769895.1). NCBI lineage: Eukaryota > Metazoa > Arthropoda > Insecta > Hemiptera > Cicadidae > Magicicada > Magicicada septendecula. Next base: position 305,316,234 of record CM068367.1, on the reverse strand, counting down.
ACCTTTCACGCTATTTTTGTACGTTTCCTTTTCATTTATCCCTATTTCTTTTATTTCACGTTTCACATCATCTTTCAAAAGTATGTCTTACCCTTTAATTTATTACTTTGTCTTGTTAGTGTACCGTATCATTCTCTTAGGAAGTCGAATGTCGAGCTGGAATCCTTCAAGAATTTACCCCCAGTTTTGAAAGTGAACCTCAGTAGTCTCAGCCTGGATCCTGTGGAGTAGATGATGGAACTACAAACGTTACTATGCAAGGAAACTGTAGTTCAACATTTGCTGCGCCCGTGTCAAATTGCGCTTTTATAACACACTGCAACCATGATTCAGAAAAGAAGCTCTGTTCATAGAAATTCAGTCATTTTGACTTCCTGACTTCTTCACTGCTTGAAGAATCCGCCCAAAAACGTAAACCGAAGACACTTCACTTTACCTCTAATGAAACGGTGAAGAAACTGATAAACGAAAGTGCGTTTAGCTGGTCCTGAAATTCATGCGAAGCGCATGCTCAAAAATATGTCATTCAGCTCATGTTGTGTAAAAAGCGTGTGCATGAAGAATGTGCAGGTGTTAAGAAAGGACAAAAAAGTATTTCTGTGCAAGATGGGAACAATTACAAACATAGGCTTTAATATTCATAAATTTTTAATAAAAAAATACCAAATAAGCTTAAGAATATAGTTAAAGAAAAAAAATATAAATAAGGAAAGAAATTTTAAAGCAAATTAGTATTTAAATTCGTGTAGAAACTTTTGTTTTTATTTTAAATAAAGGTTTTATCGTAAATTAAATCAATTCTAACATAACTTTAATACCTTCTTTAAATATTGTTTTTGTAAAAAATACTTGGAGTTAAAATCGGATAGACTCTTTAGATTAGTTCATAAAAATCTTAAAGATTTTTTCCACTTTATGAGATATTTTTTGAAATGTTTACCTTTCAAGTTTCTTTTATAATGCCTAGTGGATACGTGTAGTAAAACGTAATATGTAGGCGTAGTTTATTTTACTTTGGTAATCGGTCCATAGATGAAAACTTGATGGTCCACTCACTGCAATTATCAATGGACCATTTGTTAAAATGTTTATTGTTTGTACTAGGGTCAGTCGAAAAGTTCGCGGAGCGACGTTTTAGTGGTACAACTAAAATTGTTTGTGTGCTGGAAGATTTTTATGTTATGTGAACTTCTGTTAATTTCCAAATTTATCTATTAATTTATTCATTGTTTAGCAGCTGTTTAAATTTGACGTTCATGCGTGTTTTTAAAAACGGACAAAATCAAACATCGTGGTGTGAGTCTTTGTCAAAAATTGTTTAGAGCCAACGGAAATTCAGAACGAAATTTTAAATGTGTCAGGAGATGCTGCGACTTAAAAACCAACAGTTTGTAAGTAGGCACTTGAGTTTAAACGTTGTCTTACGAGAACTGACGATGACCCCCCCCCCCCCGCACCAAACGCCCCAAAAATGCAACAACTCCAGATGCGGCAGCCATCTTGCACAACGCTTTTTAACACCAAGGTCTTGAGGTAAAGTACGTATGATGCACACGCTCATATATGAGTTGCCTATGATTTCAGCAACGTCATCCACTCCTCAATCTGATGTCTTTCAACGGTCTATCCAGGTTTTTCAATAATGTCATTTTTTGTTGCACTTTTCGGATGTCCACTGCTGGATTGTCTTCAGTGCTTATACGACCACGTTTAAACTCGAGTATGCCCTACTTACCGTTGTTTCTGAAGGCGCAGCACCTCCTAACACATTTACAATTTCGTTTTGATTTTCCATTGGCTAAAACGTTTTTAACAGAGAATTCATCACAACACGATGTTTGCTTTTGTGCATTTTAAAACACGCGTGACAGGCAAATTTCAAACAGCTGGTAAAGGGTGTATAAATTGACAGATATATCTGGAAATTAACAGATGCTCACGCGAAATATACGTCTAGCAGCACACGAAAGATTTTAGTTCTACCATTGAGCTACAGATGTCGCTTCGCAAACTTTTCAACCTACCCTCGTACAATAATTGAAAAATATATCACAAATTAAAAACTAATAATTATTCAGAAAATAATAAAGAAATCATCTGCATATTGAATGGTAAATTTAAGTTGAAAATATGATCATACAAAATAAAAACTGTTATGTAGTCCAATTATGGCAACCTTCCCCTACAGTTACACTTAATATACTTTATTTAGTGGTTATGGTTGATCAGAAAATGATCATGATGATGAGCCGTGAAGCTTGAAAGCGCTAATGGGAATAATTTTTCGATAGTGGTGTGCAACAGTGTTAATTCTATTTGTTAATTGTAATTTTAAAACCGTATTTCCCGCAACTGCAGAATATAAACTTAAGTAAATATTGTAAGCAATTCAAATCACGGGCTGCTTGCATTTTTATAGTTTCTGTCCAGAAAGTGTGGTATTGATGAATCAAAAGTTCAGAAGGTTTTTCACACATGTCGTTAATCACTAGTCTGGCTTTATTAATAAATTATTATATTTGTAAGTAAACAACTATTGCACTTAACAATGGGGTCGTTAACTAATAGAATTTAGTTACAATTATATCAGTAGGAGTAATCACACGTGTGGATTCTTTTCACACTTCACAGATGTAGAGGCGAAGTTTTAAATAACTTATTCTTCTATGGTTCATTATGGCCGTTAAACTCTCTTGCTACTTTTAATTAACAATAAAAATCTTTTACTTCCAATTTTATAACACGTCCGCTGCTTCACGTAAATCAAACACGCCACTTAATTTCGTTGCTTAAAGCACAACCAGTAAAAGAAAATTGAGTTTAGTGTTTCAGACTATTGGTTGAAGAGATATTTTTGGAAATATAAACGTGGTCATGCATTATGATATAATCCCACCTTACACACACACACACACACACACACACACAACCGTTTTCCTTGCTGCTGCACATGCCGGAAAAGATACGTCCATGACACGTATTGCCGGTATTAATACCTGGCGCTAATATTTTATGACAAAGGGAAACAACAATTTTGAACATAGGAATTGAGAAATTAGACAAGTTGTCTCTTTCTTGATAAAGGGTAAACCGTTTATTTCAAGTATTATATTATATATTTTTTAAGCAGTTGTGAGATTTTAACTGACTTACGTTCGTATTTCTCTGAACAATTGGTCGACATGTAATAATGTCATTGATAATGTTTAGCTATATTTCAAATTTGTAAATTAGCATTTGGAGAAGTCATCACCATCTTCAACAAGGACTAAACATAAAATGGTTTGTTCCTGTCCCAAGCAGATTAAGCTAGAGTTGGTCACTACAACACTAATTTCGTGAAATATGCAAATAAAAATGTAAAATAAACTTTATTTATTCTAAAATATTTTTTAACGTTATAACTTTCATCGTTTTTGAGAAAAGTTGCATTTTATTTTAAATTACTTAAATATATACTTAATGCTAACTGGGCTCGTTTTAGATAGTGATGTATTACAATTTGTGTAATACTGGAACAAATGCAAAATTGTTGGTAAACGCAAAAGATACTGATTTATTTTGTGCGTGTACTAATTTCTGTATTCTTAGTTTCAGATTGGTCTCTGTTTACAGATCATGTGCCCATCCGTTGATTCTAAGAAGTTTCATTTTTTTAAGCCAATTAGGTAGCACAATGACGCTTTGCAACTTCTCTAAATTGTTTTTATAAACTACATAGTTTTTCCAACATTCGTTCAAATGATTTTTGTCTATCGGCAGGGCCGCCGCTACCATATGTGCGAAATGTGCACCGCACACGGGCGGCTGTAGACTGCCAAAGTCACCAGCCCAGGAGATATTGCAAAATAAATTAAAACAATTAATACCGACATTAATGTTTATTAACTTGTTCTTGATATTTGTTTTGTTAGCTTTGGCGCAGTGTACTGGCATCAGCCTTTGTTTTGACTGCCAAGAGAGCGTATAAGTATTGTTGTGCGACATTTATATCTGATTTAAAGCTGCGGTCTCTTTGTGGCTTTGTAGACAGGCGCGTGAATGTCGACGCTGGCAAACTATAAAATCGTCTACCAACACGGTAAGATAAAAAAATATTTCTGTTTTGTTTTGACGAACGGGCGGAGACTGTCAACTTGTATTCAAAACAACATCAACTTGTAAGCAGTAACAGAAATTTGTTAGTTATGCTTAAGACGTTTCCAAGTACAGTCTTGTTTTCTGTCACGGTCTGGCGGTGTAATTCTGAGACGTGTCGTATTTGTATATTCGTAATATCATCAAAATGTCTGACAGAAAAACGAAACGGTTGTTGGGCTTTCAATACAAACAAAAAAGAAAGGCTAAAATTGAACAACAACAGAATTTAAGTGGTGTGTTAGCGAAAAGCTCTCTTTTAATAAACTGTAACGTTATAAAAACTATGAAACGACGACCGCGCAAATAAACAAATATATTTTTCAAAATGTATTCAACACTTCTAGGAACTCATCTTCCACTTATAAGTACACTCGTAAGTACTCGGCTAAATAAGTTTTTGAAAAATGTATTTTTTTTTTGTCAATTTTACTATTTATGTCTGTATCAATTTTTAATTTAAATAGTATTAAACAGTGTGGCACAGTAGGGATATGAAAAGTATATTCAGGAGGGTGGCAACGGTAAAACTGCACACGGGCGGCAAGCACCCTAGCGGCGTCCCTGTCTATAGGAAAAAGAATATCATTGATCTCTCAGTCTGTAGTCATTAGACAAGAGGTAAGCAACAGCCTTTCTTACGTCATTTCTACTCTGCGACCTGCTGTGAGAGATTGGCCGTAATCCCGTGTTACTAAACTGTCCTGCGGAGTACGAACAGCGCCTAAGCACTCACGTGTAAAATGTAAGAAAAATTTTATAAAAATTAAAGGTCATCCATTTCAAATAAATAATTGCTAATTCTTTCTTAATAAGTTTTAAAAAACTTTTTATGACCACGATTTAAAAATCATTTTTTTACCTACGATTCTAGGTATCTATGTTTTTCTGAATTTTCAGTATAAAAATCACAAACTAGTTTTTTTAATTAACTAAATTAAAACTATGTTGGCGAAATGCGTCTATTTTAAGTGTTATCTGGAGATACTTTCATTAAGAAGCTACTTCTACTCGATTTAAATTCAATCACAGATACCCATTAAACATAAATTAAAACAAATATTCAGAATTTCGCATGTGCAACAAAACATCAAAGTATATGTGAACTTAACTTATGTAAAGCTTGACAGTCATCGATTTACTTATTTCCACTATGAATACGTGCAAAAATTTGTAACAGACTGTGTCTACAATAACACATTTTGGTTGATATTCGGTAGGTTTTAATTTTTTGTTTGCTTGTTGACAATTATAGTGTACCTTAAAAATAGTGTTTCAATCGACGAATTAAATTACAGAAGTGACAAGCAAAGTTTTATATTTATAACATCGTTTTTCACACTGTAACATATGCAATTACTGTATATCTAAACGCTGTAAAATAAACAGTAAGTAACTGATAATCATAATAGTTAACATCACACTCACAACTCAAACGTTTACGTAGCATTTCCAAATTACTAATGGAATTCAAATTCAAATGAGTAGAGATAGGGAAACCAGAAGCCAGAAGCCTATGTAGTTTATAAAACGAGAAGCCTACTTACACAAACCATCACTTCAAAAGTTTACGCTGAGCGTTATTTTTTAACAAATGATAAACTTAATTCGTAAATTCATATTAAATACAAATATTTTAAAAATTGAACTAATGCTGCAAGAGTTTTCAAAACTTACGGAAGCTATTAATATAGATTTAAATATTTCTATTCCGTTAGTCTTGAGTACTTATACGAGATTAATTTTGCGTAAAACATAAAAACGTTTCAAGCACTAATAAGCACTAAGCACTAATTCAATAGATTTCTTATTTAACGCGGAAAATCTATCTTCACGTCTTAACTTAGTGCGTGTTTGCTGAAGGCGCTTTCTGATTTACATAGAATACTCGCCACGCCAGCACACAACGATGACTCAGCTATACAAACATGAAACTCGGCTTGCGTTAACTTGCACACAGCCGAGAGACAATACGTTTTTTTCCTAGCCGTACCTGCTGGAGAGATGAATGGTCGAAACGTCGTAAACGGAAGACAGGAGAGAAATAGATCCGAAGTAAGAACTAGGGGACCGTAAAGAGTCTGTAACTATAGAAGAATAAACGAAACAAAAAGACATTGGCTGAATGAAAAAATTAAACAAAAATGTTGTCTATATTTGAACAGTCAATAACGTAAGGACTCTAAAGTAAAAATACGGAAATTTTTTATTTTTGGCTACTGCTATGCCATTGTTTTTTAAAAAACAATTTGTTAATAAAAAATGTTTATATTTGTTAAGATTAAATCAGAACATCATGCTTTTACGATAATCTAATAAACTGTAACACTATAAACGCTGTGCACGCCACACGATGATTATGTACACAGTTCCGCTTCCAAACAGAATAATTATTGTTGAAAGTAGGTAAGCAATATCGGTTATATACTGTCGAGCATATGTGCTTCATTCAACAAGAATATTTTTTGTTAACTTGCAAGGAAAGCAAGTTTTGTTAACTTTTACCAAAACTTTTAATCTTTTGAAACTAATCGAAGGTAAAATAGTTTAATGTATACAAAAACAGTTTGAGCAACTATTGGTAAAGAAAATGTTTCGCCACTAATTTGGAAATATTGTATGTATTAGTACACGACAACGATTAATATGTTATATAAATCACTAACATAATCTACTGAAGTAGCATCTTATCATTTTTGATTAATTGATGTGCAATGAAACATTTAAGTATATTTTAAATTTACCTATGTAACACTCACACCTTTACTTCTACGAATCAGTACAAACAATTTTTGACAGACTCCCTGTGTTGTGTTTCTTCTGCATCTCATAGAGCAACATATTACTAGTAATATGTTTGTTACATATTTACATATTCTGCACTAACTAAGAAGGAAAACGAATTCCAATGATTAAGTTTATTACTTTCATGTATTTTTATTAGATTCATGTAAGGTAGATTTGTATTTATGAACATGGACGGAATTTTTTGAGCCGACTGGGAAGATATCATTGTCTACCCCCGTAGGACTATCATCATTATCTGCGCAGTTAGAGGGAAGAGCAACTTTGGTGTCTACTCATTAATTAAAGAGCAAGTTCAGTTTACGGCGAGCAGCCGCGGAGATGGTTGCGTATACCGGTTTATAAGTGAATTGTGTTGTGCTGTGAGATAACGTTTATTACTATTCAAGTGAGTATAAACAGAATACACTGTAGATCGTAGCCGTTTGTGCAACAACATTATAAGGACATAAAACTGGTAGAGTCTTGTGGAGTACACGCACGCGTGTCTCCAACGTTGACAATGCCTAATTCTATTCAAAGTAATCAATCACAACCCACTGAACATCAGAAGCGTAGTTATGCCAATGTTACTCAAAAAGAAGTTTTCCCAACCAAGAGCAAGCCATAGTATTAGAGTCAATCGAAGGTATACCAATCAACGACTATACATTAGCGTTAGGAAAAATTATGGACCCATCCCATATTCGATTTGCCTCCAAGATCTCAATGAACAGAGTCTGTATATATACCTTTCAAGCAAAGATATAGTTCAGAAAGTAACCGATCAAAAGATATCTATATCCTTAGGCAACAACATACTTACAATTAAGCCTCTTCTAACCAAATACAAGAGACTGATTTTATCAAATGTGTCTCCTGTTATTCCCCACAACGTCCTCGAGGACGAACTTAAGAAACATGATATAGCCTACGGTTGGGATCGGCAACTTCATTTCTGCGAGCAGGTGTCCCTGAACCGGGCCTCTCCCACGTCATGAGCTTTCGAAGGCAAATTTACATTCACCCTGAAGACGTTTCTAAAGTACCTCCATCAATAAGAATTAATTATGAAGACACAGTTTACTCGATTTACCCCTCAACAGATATAATATTATGTTTTCTGTGCAAGCAATTAGGACATTTGGCAAAAAATTGTGACAACAATGTACACAAGACAAATGAATTAGAAGCGGAACAGCATACTATACTTAATAAAAACATTCCGAATTACAATATCAAACCGGAATAAGTTTTTCCCGCATTGAAAAACCCTGTAGGAACTGTCAATCCGTCATTAGAAACAAGTAAAAAAACATTTACAGGCATTGCTCAAATGCAATGCACAGAGAAGGGCATTGAAAATGCTTCAATAAATCTAAAAAATATATATTTATGTTCATTCACCAATCAATGAATTCATTCTTCATTCACCAGTCAATGAATTCATTCTTCATTTACCAATGTACAGATTATAAGTTAAATATAGTCGCATTCATAAGCGAAGTTTTATATGTGTACTACGTTATTGACAACAAAGAATTAGTTTCTATGGAAACTCACCGGTTCCCATTTTAGATAACGCACCAGCGATCGGCCGCAAATGTGTGACACGTCCTTATAAACATTCTCAATGTTAAAACTAAACACGAAGAGAAATCCACTAGAAATACAACAAAACGTACGCTTTCATTAACAACATCAAGTGCTGAAGAAAATCCCGCCGAAAATTCACCAGGTTGCCCAGTAAATAACGTAATAACTAAAACCCGTAACAAGAAACAAAAACAAATAGTACCAACATCTTCTGATTGTGTAAGTCTTGATCCTCCAGACAATCAGCTTCAACTGCTCAAAAGCTTACTTACGAGTGAAAATAATCCATATATTCTAAACTACGATCAGCTCAAGACATTTCTCGAAAGTGCTAAGGGAAAATCTGACTTGCCTGAATTAACACTTGAATTCACTGAGAACATCCCAGCATTAATTCCCTTACTCAAAGCCACTTATCAGCGTCTTACCGAAAGGAAAATCAAAAGCAATTTCACGAGAATTATAAACAAACTTTCAATAGGCATCAATAAGGAATCTGAAAGTGACGCATCGTTTTCAAGTGGTGATGAAACTACTCCCCCCCTCAATTCTACAAAAAATCAACACTGCTTCCCACACCACATGAAATAACCTATCTTACAATCGAATATCAACGGGTACTATCCACAAAAAGAAAACTTGGAACTAATTATCAAAAAATTTTCTCCTGACGTTATCTGCCTACAGGAAACCAATTTTAAAGAGAGTTACCATGCAAAAATAAAAAATTACTCAACTACTTTCAAAAACAGAACCAACTCTCAACACGCTAGTGGTGGAGTCGCCATATATGTTAGCAGCAAACTCAGCAAAACAAACGTCGCAATAAAAACTGATATTGAGGCGGTAGCTATGTCTGTATTACTCCCTATCGGTTTGTTGACGATTTGTAATGTTTATTTACCAAATTGGTACAATTTCTCTGATAATGACATAATGGGTATTGTAAATCAACTACCCAAACTTTTTCTGATAGTAGGGGATTTTAATAGTCTTAGTTTTGTCTGGAGTTCTTACAAAACAGATAAGCGCGGAAGGGTCATCGAAAAAATAATACAAAACACAAACCTTATAATGTTGAAAAAAGTCATTATACTAGTTTAAATATGTCATACAACAAATTTAGCTCGATTGACCTCGCACTTTGCAACCCTTCCTTATCCCATTTACTCAGCTGGACAGTCTCTTGTGATCTCTATGGCAGTGATCACTTTCCTATTTTCTTGGAAGTGTATCATAGAGGCCCTAACCTAATACCCCAGCGTAAATGGAAATTCAGTAAAGCCAATTGGGAAAAATACCAAAACATAATCACGGAGCACTTAGGAGCTCTTTGTGCACACGAACCAGAACATTTAACGGTTAACAACAAAGTTGAGATAATTACTAACTTAATACTGACTGCTGCTAATCAGAATATTCCAATAACCGCCAATAAGGGTACCAAGTCACTAGTTCCGTGGTGGAATGACGAATGTAAGGTGGTCTATCGTTTAATGCGTAAATCTTATAATACTTACAGAAGGCATCCAAATTATGATAACCAGATAAAATACAAGCTCTTAGAACCTTCAAACAATTCAAGAGGGCGGCGTGGACTTCATATGTTTCATCCATCACTAATCAGACACCGACCACCGATGTGTGGAAGAAACATAAGAATATAAAAGGCCTCACAGTAACGAACGTGACTAAAGTGCTAATTGCAGGAAACGGGACGGTAATTTCGCAACCTGAAGACATTGCTAATACATTAGCTGCAAAGTTTGTTAAAAACTCTTGCAACACCAACTACGACAAAGTTTTTCAAGAAATCAAAAAAACATCTAATATTCCGATAAATAAAATCACGAAATCAAGCGCAGTGATGGATCATAAAATTAATCACGTTATTTCTCTAAAGAAACTAAAAAATGTTTTGTCGAAATGTAGAAATTCTAATCCAGGGCCAGACGGTATCCATAACATCTTTCTTAAAAATCTTCCTGAAGCAGCACGAACATTCCTTATACGTTTGTTCAATGCTATATGGTGTTCCGGAACATTCCCTGATAAATGGAGATAAACGATAGTTATCCCACTCCCTAAGCCAAATAAAGATCATTGTAAACCTGAAACCTACAGTCCAATTGCTCTTACCTGTACTTTATTTAAGTTAATGGAAAACATTATTAACAGAAGATTACAATGGTACTTGGAGAGTATTAAGTTCTTATCAGCGCATCAGAGCGGTTTTCGAAAAGCACGATCTAGTTTAGATCACTTAATAAATATTGAAGGAAATGTCTGCGAAGCCTTTATATATAACGAACATCTTGTTGCCGTCTGCTTAGATCTGGAAAAAGCTTATGAACTGGTATGGAAGAACCGAATTGTATATATTATGAAAAATGTTGGAGTTACGGGATATTTACTTAACTTTGTAATAAACTTCTTACAGCACAGAGAGATCCGGGTAAGAGTGAATGGCATATTATCAGAAAAATATAAAATCTCAAACGGAGTGCCACAGGGTTCTCCACTTAGTGCCACTCTCTTTTCAATTGCCATTAACGAAATTTCTTCTGTAATATCAAAGCCCATCCAAAAATTTCTTTTCGCCGACGATTTAACCCTTTTGTGCAAAGGAATCAACATTCAGTCCACTACGGACTGCATTCAGGAAACACTCAATAAATTAATTAACTGGGCGCAAAACACAGGTTTAAAATTTTCAGAATCAAAATCTAAATACATAATTTTTTCTCGCATCAGAAGACCACATTCAAGAAACATGAAGTTGTCACTTGGAACCAAAGAAATTAGACGATCAAATCAAATCAAAATATTAGGTCTGACGTTCGACCAGCGGCTCACATGGGGTACTCACATAAGGACATTAAAAGGTGAATGTTTAAGGAGAATGAACCTTATTAAATCAATCGCATCATGCAACTGGGGTGCCAGCAAAGACGTAATCATGAACACCTACAAAGCCTTTATAAGGTCAAAAATGGATTACGGAGCAATAATATATGACTCAGCTAAACAAACCATTTTAAAATCTCTGAAGACTATACATACATCCGCCCTTCGCCTGGCCCTAGGAGCGTTTAGAACTAGCCGATTAACAGCATTCTAGCTGAGTCTCATGAATATCCGCTTAGAAAGAAAAGAATAAAACTCTGTCTGTCATTTGCCACAAGAGCAGCTTCAAATCCTGATAACCCTGTATGTCTTAATGTGTTCTCAAATAGGAACAGCGACAAATTTGCTAAACGCCTATCCCTACCCAAACCATTTTATGAACGTATTAATATCTACCTACGCAAATTAAACACTAATTTTCCTTCTGTTTTCACCCAGCAACATCCACCAGAGCCTTCTTGGTGTCGTAAACCTCTCAAATTTGATAACATAATCTCAGAATTCCCAAAAGCTACTACAACTCCGTACATTTTCTTGTCTAAGTTCTACGAAAAACTTGATAAATACACAGAGTACACTCATGTGTTCACGGATGGTTCTCGCACAGACGAAAACAATGGATGTGCAGTAATATTATCTGGACATGAATACTTATTTAGGTTGGACGGGGTCTGCTCGGTTTTTTTCTGCGAAGCATATGCAATTCATTCAGCACTGGAAATAATAAAAGATAACATGGGCTCCAAGTATATTATCTTCTCAGGTTCTCGAAGTGCTTTAGATAGTCTGCAGCAGGAGGACAGCAAAGAACCCATTATTCAAGACATAAGTAACATAACCCTTGATATCTCATCTAGACAGTGCAAGGAAATTATTTTCAGTTGGGTACCATCGCACATCGGAATTAATGGCAACGAGATGGCTGATAGGGCTGCGAAAATTGCTACGTCGAGTCAATATCATCCTCACAAACTATGCCACAATGACCTTAAGAAATATCTGCAGTTAAAACTTCTGGAGCACTGGAATGATGAATGGCTTAAGTCACCACTCGCCAAACTATTCCGATTGAGGAAAAATATTTACGAGCAGCACTCACTTGCTACAGACTCCAGGAGAAATCAAGTGGTCATAACAAGTCTCCGCATCGGCCACACGCTACTGACTCACAAGCACATTTTTACAAGTGAGTCTCCTGCTAGATGTAATCGCTGTGGCACGGTTTTGTCAGCTTTCCATCTCGTTTCAGAGTGTCCTGCTCTTCAACATCTACGAATCAAATTTAATATCCCTGCAGATGTGCGAAAAAGTTTAAGTGACAAGACTGCAGCCGCCAACATACTTCTCCTCTTAAAGGAGATTCAGTTGTTAACAGCAATATAGGTACGAATTAAGAAAATTATTAGAACATTAAAAATTGTGTAATTAAGTTAATGGATTGATATGTTATTAAGACTTATTGTTATATAGTTGTTATATTTTGTTACTTAGTGTTATATTTATGTTATATTTCTGTTACAGTGAATGTTGAAAACTAATAAAGGTTAACAATGACTAGGGATTGTCAACATTCACTAAACTGGTCAGTGTCGACCTTCACCAGCTGTTTGCAGGGAATGTTAAAAGTAGATCGGTTGTGTGTGTCATCGGTCTCCATCCCCACCATCTGACGACTGAAGATTGATTCCCGCCCATTTATTGTTTTGATGCAATTGCTGTAGGTTATTGTTCGTTGAGTTGTTGAGCTTGTGTTTTTTATTGTTCAAAGTGTATATTGTTAAGTATGTGTAGTGTGTAATTTTGTAAATATGTCTAAATCCGTGCAATTTTATGAACAACTTAAAAGTGAACGTAACTTGTCCAAAGTGAATTCTGTGTCCATGGATAAGGTTAAGTACGAATTTCTAATTAATAAGTTTAAAAGCGTAAAATCAAAACCCAATAAGGAAGGGAACGATTATAGAGTTTTGAAAAGATACGATATTATTGAAGTAAATGGAATCACGAAATTAGTATCACCAGTTACAGAAGAAAATAATATTAAGTATTTTGTATATGATGAATTTTTGAAGTATTAAATAACGCTCATATGACTACTGTTCATGGTGGTCGCGACCGTATAGCAAAACATTTAAAAGCTAAATACAAAAATATTACCTATAAAGATATATTGATTTATTTAAATATTTGTTTGATTTTCAATCGCAACCAAATTGTGATTATAAATTTATACTAGTATACCAAGATCACCTAACAAAATTTGTTGTACTTAGAGCGCTCAAGTCCAGATGAGGTTTGTGAAAATGTAATAGACATTTTTACATTGCTTGGGGCACCTTCAGTATTACAGTCTGATAATGGCCGACAGTTTGTAAACAAAATTATGAATAAATCAGTTGATTTGTGGCCTAATTTTAAAATTGTCCACGGCAAACCTACTTACGGTCAAAGCCAAGGAAGTGTCGAGAGAGCTAATCAAGACGTGGAAAACAGGCTTACTACGTGGATTCAAGATCACAAAACATCCCACTGGAGCTATGGTTTGAAATTCATTCAACTCATGAAAAATAGTGCACTACACAGTGGTATAAAACGATCACCATATGAAGCGATGTTTGGTTGTCCACCTGGGCAATGGATTTTAACAATATAACGAGTTGTACCCGTTTACGCCCAGCGATGGACGCCAATTTAACAATTAATTTTGTTTATTCTCTTTATCTCAGGGTTAAAAAATAATAAATGCTCATTGCTACTGATAACTCTTAAATTTATTCACATTAGTTTGCTATTACTTGTAAATATTAAAGTAGCACAAAATTCTATGTACTCATTAGTACTTGTAAATATATAAAATTAACACATTACCAAAATTTAATACTCATGGCTAAATCGTAAATATCAAACAATAATCTATATCTATAAAAATGAATGTTTGTTTCTTTCTTTCTTTGTCCCGTATGCGTTCCTATACCATTCATCCGATTGCGATGAAACTTCGGTGAGTTGTTGTGCGCACGCCCGCGAAGGTTTATGAACTTTTTTCGATGGGGTCCTTTGGGGGGTTCTTGGGGTCTTCCACATTTCCTCCTAAACCACTGGACCGATTTCAACCAAACTTGGCACAAATATTTTATGCAACGGGAGAACCAACATAGGGTAGGTGTTTTTTCGATGGGGTCCTTTGGGGGTCCTTTGGGGTCTTCTACATCTCCTCCTAAACCACTGGACCGATTTCAACCAAACTTGGCACAAATATTTTACGCAACGGGAGAACCAACATAGGATATGTGTTTTTTCGATATGATCCTTCGGCGGGTCCTTTTGGGGGTCCTTTGGGGTCTTTCACATCTCCTCCTAAACCACTGGACCGATTTCAACCAAACTTGGCACAAATATTTTACGCAAAGGGAGAACCAACATAGGATAGGTGTTTTTTCAATGGGGTTCTTTTGGGGGTTCTTTGGGGTCTTCCACATCTCCTCCTAAACCACTGGACCGATTTCAACCAAACTTGGCACAAATATTTTACGCAACGGGAGAACCAACATAGGATATGTGTTTTTTCGATATGATACTTCGGGGGGTCCTTTTGGGGGTCCTTTGGGGTCTTCCACATCTCCTCCTAAACCACTGGACCGATTTCAACCAAACTTGGCACAAAATATTTTACGCAAAGGGAGAACCAACATAGGATAGGTGTTTTTTCGATGGGGTTCTTTTGGGGTTCTTTGGGGTCTTCCACATCTCCTCCTAAACCACTGGACCGATTTCAACCAAACTTGGCACAAATAATTTACGCAACGGGAGAACAACATAGAGTAGGTGTTTTTTCTATGGGATCCTTTGGGGGGTCCTTTGGGGTCTTCTACATCTCCTCCTAAACCATTGGACCGATTTCAAACAAACTTGGCACAAATATTTTACGCAACGGGAGAACCAACATAGGATAGGTGTTTTTTTCGACGGGGTCCATTGGGGGTCCTTTGGGGTCTTTCACATCTCCTCCTAAACCACTGGACCGATTTCAACCAAACTTGGCACAAATATTTTACGCAACGGGAGAACCAACATAGGATTTGTGGTTTCTCGATATGATACTTCGGGGGGTCCTTTGGGGTCTTCCACATCTCCTCCT
This sequence comes from Magicicada septendecula, assembly GCA_034769895.1. Taxonomy (NCBI): domain Eukaryota; kingdom Metazoa; phylum Arthropoda; class Insecta; order Hemiptera; family Cicadidae; genus Magicicada; species Magicicada septendecula. Next base: position 305,300,672 of record CM068367.1, on the reverse strand, counting down.
AAACCACTGGACCGATTTCAACCAAACTTTGCACAAAATATTTTACGCAAAGGGAGAACCAACATAGGATAGGTGTTTTTTCGATGGGGTTCTTTTGGGGGTTCTTTGGGGTCTTCCACATCTCCTCCTAAACCACTGGACCGATTTCAACCAAACTTGGCACATTTATTTTACGCAACGGGAGAACCAACATAGGAAAGGTGTTTTTTTTCGACACGATCCTCTGGGGGGTCCTTTGGAGTCTTAAAAAACTAACTTATTAGATCTGGTTACTATGGCAACCCAATGGAATAGATTCTGTTCTAAATATATTATCGCATTAAATTGAAGACCACGCGAACGAAGTCTTTATATACTATATATATATATACAAACACTTTCTTTCTTTGAGTGGCATTGCAACGCATGCCGGGTACTCGCTAGTACATTAATAAAATTGAATACTCATTAAATTGTACATATCAAAATAATACAGTAATAAAATTAGTTATCCAAACTCTCAATCTAATAGTTGCATATTAATGATCATTCATCAATTGCGTTTAGTCCATTAAGTAAATTATAATGTTTAGCCTCATCTTATGAATTCTTAATATGAATATCTCTTAAGCTGTTACTATATTTTGTAATTACGGATTCATTTAGAACTTGGAAATAAACATTACTCCAAACTGATAAACAATGATAATTTTACTTCTACACAAACTTTAGAATCGATTTCTTTAATTCCTTTACGATTACTTTATTGAATTTTATTGTGTGTGGATTCTTTGAGATGACAGACAGTGGATCTAAATTAATTAAGACATGTTTTTACTATACTTGGTATTCGAATATCCAATCACTCGGTAGTTGCGGTGATGATTCCCCCATGTCGATCGTTCTAGGATCGTGCAGATAACTCCTCCAGATGATAGATGGCACTGGATGAATTCCACGATGTCACTCACAGACACTTCACTCACCAACTCCACGCATTCGGATTATAATTTATGAATAAAAGTTAGCGTTGTACACCGACATCGTAAATTATTTCAAATCTGAATTATTATTACGCACCTTTGTTGCGGTATGTCTGGTTATTAAGTGTTCATGAATGTAATTTGTGTTGTTAATCGTTCTTAAAAGTTATTGTTGTAAAGTGTTTTTATACACTGAAATTACATTATTGTCTGATTACTATTTGTTTCAGTTAGTGTTCACTGGTAGGCTAATAGTGTGACTCTACTTCATAGTTCGTTTGCTTGTAATGACTGTATTAATTTTTTATAAGTTCGAAAACTACCTTCTCACACTGTGTATCAAATTATTCTAAGTTCGTTAAAATGCTAATTTCTCTCGTCACCGACTTCACTCCACTCTCGTCCGAAATTTCGTTAGAACTCCTCTCGCGTCCGTATTTTAGTTAGAACTCCTTGAGCGCGTTCCTGTCTCCTTCCTATATTTTCCTTAACAAATCTCCCACCAGACTTCTGATTCCAACGACGCCGTTTCCTTATTGGTTTCATGTTTTTCCCTCCAAGTCCAAATACTACCCATCTTTTCAAAGGCGTTCTCTGATAGGGCTTCTGGTTCCCCACCAGATTCTTCCCTTGCTTCATATTTTGAGGTCGTTGTCATTTCCAGACAACGCAGCAATAAATTTTATCTGTCGTTTTTTCTAAAATCTTCAGTGACAACTCTGAGTTTCTCTTCCATTTTCATTGTTTCTTGACTTCGTCGCTCTGCCGTTATTATCTATTGTTGTTCAAGGGCCTCGCCTACCCTTCTTTGAAAGTTGGTTTTTTCTTTTAATTGCCAGGCAACACCCCATCCTTGAGTTTGGACGTACTCTCTGCGCTTTCGTTTCCAAGTAAGGTCAAAACCCTGTCATCGACCGCTGGAGTCCTTCAAATCAATCCACCCTTCGTCGCTTTCTCCTGACAGCTGGCGTACGCATGTATGCTTGACCATCGTTAAGCCTTTTCTCCTTTAATGGCTCTGTACATATTGTATGTAGTTTTCTATGGAATCATTGTGTTTTCACAAAAAACTGGTATTCTACGTACCCGGAGCAGTGAACTCTGTTAACAGGGTACGCGTCGCAGCTGTCTACGAAATTTATGACGTGTCCGTCACTACAGCTTGCCTGCTCGTTCCCCTTTTGTCCCTTACAAAATATGTTTTCCACACATACACCCTTCGTTATTGCTTTCAGCGACATTCCTTACTGCAAATTATAAAATAAAACTTTTCGAAATTTTTGTGTGTTATATTGTCCCCAAATTTTGTCAGTTTGGATGGACTCTGTACATTCAAAATTGATCCAAAATTTTTGCGCCCTTTCAGTAAGGTTTAAATGCCAAAATCTGCTTCCCAATTTGTGTACTTTGTGTTGCCTTGTAGTGGCTCGTTCTTCATTGGACCTAGTATAGTGTTGTTTACTTTTACTCGTTGACCTATATTCTCAGCGTAACAGGAAAGGTTCGTTACATAATGGTAAACACACCCCAGCCCCTTAAAGTACTTTCGCTTTCAACATTCTAAGTGAATCCGTTTTTCTTTCACTCTAATTAACATGTTATTATATTTACAAATTTATATTTAGTCAAAATCTTAAACTAAATTTGTAATTCTCCTTAACTATTCTTCATATAATATTTCAATATCTACAAAATTCAATTTCATAAATTATTCGATACTGGTATTAATATTTCTTGCCTCTAGGATTAATTTTCTTTGTATCCTTTAATACATCTAATTTTTATGTCACAACTTACTAAAATATGCATCAATATCTCCAAATTAATTGGCTTTAAAAAAAAACTTACCACATATAAGGTACCTGTGCCAAATAACGCCACCTTAACGTTTGAAGTCAAATAGCTTTTTAACTATGGTAAATAAAATTCTGAAAAAAATTGTGAGTAACCTTTATTCGATTTCCAACACGCAAAACACAATTAACTTTAGAAAATATTATTTTATAAATTATAGTAACATAAATAAAAATATCTTATATTGTGGCGTTATTAGGAACATAGGTTCTAAATAACGCCACCTGTTTTTATGAGTTTTAAAAAAGTACATTTTCAACCCACGTATTCAGTATTAACTACATTTTTTACCTAAATATATGCGCTGAGGCAATAGAAAGAAAAAAATATTTGCACTAAAAATGTATTTATAAAAATAAATTGAGAAATAAGAAATTAGTGGACAACTTGGTTTTTCAAATTAAGACAATTGAAAATAAGATTTAAAATAAGTTTATTTTATTATGCCTTTCTATAAAGTTAATTACTTAACTGTCTTGAATCTTTATTTTGTAAAAATAATACATGTGAACTACGAAATTTACATACAACGACAATGTTAGTAGTAAGCCCTCAATTTTCTTTAAAATGAATAGTTTCAAACAGTAAACTAACACCTTAATTAAAAATTAATAAACAGTATTCAAATAATTTTTAAAATAAGATTAATGAACTTTATACTGAGTTATAATACTAAGTTAAAATAAATGAGTAGAGGGAATGGAAGAGAATGAGTGTGAGGACGTTTTTTCAGGAGTTCTTAGATTTTCTATGGATGAAGAAGAAACAGCTTCTGTGGAGTTTAAAACAGGATTAATGTGAATAAAGGTATGTTCATGTGACTGCTGTGGTGTTTCAGTTACTACAGAAACATATTCGGGGTTAACTTCTTCTGATGAACTGCGCCTACTGATTCCTACTGTCTCTGACGTTTGCAATTTACTGGCCTGGTTTCCGTCTCTTCTGGGATATTTTGAGTGACTGTCGAAGGAGCATAAGCTTCCTCGGGAATACTGGGATCAAATGGATAAACACCCGTACCCTTAAACCCATTCTGAATATTACTTGCGGTCATACAGCGTGCCCAAACTTTGCTAAATACTGCCCCGAAGTCACTTTTTCTCAACTGAATTGTTTTGTTTCGGTCCAAGAATGCTAACACCTCTTGATCCCAATAGGTTTCGAAGGGTTTAAATACAGATTTGTCCATCGGCTGGAGCTCATGAGTAGTGTTGCTAGGAAGACAATATAGAGTGACCCCAAATTTGTCTGCTTCTGCTGCGATGTTTGCATCTAAATGAGAAGATGCACCGTCAAATATAAGCAGAATTTCTCCTGCCACTTTGTGTCGAGAAAAGTGCTGCAACCAGTGAATGAAAGTAAGCGTCGTCATTGAGCCTTTCCCACTCATTACAACCTCTGATCCGATTGGCATATCCCTTTTCCAATCTGGGTTCATTCTTTGCCCTTTGAAGATGACCATTGGGGGAACTACATTACCAATAGCATTAGCACAGGCAACCACAGTTACATTTTCAGCATGTTCTGGTGCAACTAGATGAACGCGTTTAGCACCTTTTCGAGCGAACACTGTTGGCTGATGATGGATTGTTAGTCGAGTTCCTTTCTCGTCGATGTTGTAAATTCTTTCAGGATGACTTATAAAGTCTTCCTCAATCATTACTTTACGAAGCTTCTGAAAGTGATCTTCTACGATGAACTCATTCAACTTCATAGCACGTGCTGGATTCAATTTCTGGGCTTTCCTTGTAGCTACTTCCGGATGGCGCATTAAAAATAACTTCAGCCATTTCCTTCTTGCTGATCTTTTTTGGATATCAAAGGGGTGTTTGATGTTGTTAAGGATACAGAAATTAAAAACTGAGTGTCGCAAAAACTTAGACGTTATCGGTATTCCAATGGCACACAATCGAAATATACGTGAACATAATTCATCTTCCATCTCCTTTGTCAAGTAGGGGTTTCGACCTAATTTCTTGACCTGGGAACCGCTTTTTAAATGGTCTCGAAGCGTCCTTCTTGGTATGTTGAACATCTTTGCAGCTCCTTGAACACTTTGGCCTTCATCAACAGCCCTCATAGCAGACTGAAGTTACTCCTGTGTCCAGCGAGCTCTCTTCTGCCTAGAAGTGAAGCTACTACCAGCATGATCTATTTCTTCACCGTTCTTCATTGCTGCGTACACTTCAAACTGTTGCCGCTTTACGGTTTGTATTGTGTTTCATCAATTTCTGAGCAGACAAGAAAGACAAACACCATCAGAGAAACTACGACACATTTATGGAAACAAATAAGAAAATACACACGTGATGCGTACAAATTAAAAATTTTATATGAAACAATAAATAAAAAAACTTGTAATTAAATGACGAAATATTTTATCGTAAATTTATATATTTTGTTTATTAATGTGTGTGCAGAATTGTAATAACATAGTACACTGTTATTCTAATTAACTAGCACATATTGCTGTTAAGACATGGGTGTCAGTGGTTGTAGACCTTTAACGCCACCATGGCGTTAAAGGTCTGCTGGCTGTAGAGGTAATGGCGTTACAGGTATACTAGCAGTGGCGTATGCTGAGTTCGAGACCTGGGCTAGCTAACCTTAGAATTGAAGAAAATGCATTGGAGGGGGTCCCCCTCGTTCATATTTCAAGCTTTTTGAAGTGATGTGTTGTTGTGACACCATGCCAATGCATTCTAACTTATATAATAATGACTGATACTTCAACAATAATTATGAAATGGCATCATTAGAAAGACAAAAGCAAGCAAAGAACTTCAGTACTTCATTTATTTGTTTATAGCATACATTTGTTCCGCAGAAGCCACTAGGGCCGGACGGCGGTAGTGAAACAAATAAAAGATTACAGAAAGCAAGAACTATATCATTACACCATGAGGAAATAATATATAATTATACTGAAGAAAGTTTGACTTACTTCGACGACGGCTCTGTGTAGACTTATTTGAACAAGAACTCCATTCTTCTCTCCTTTTGTGTGAATTTCAGGATTAAACTTTCATAAAATGTTTCTTCTGACCACTTTTTCATATTAAGAAGAATGTTTTTCTCAATAGATATAACAGCCAAGTTGCTTAACCGGACTTGTCCTTGTGTGGCTCTGAGGTAAGACTTAATCCTCTTTAGAGCGGAGAAACTTCTTTCAACAGTTGCAGTTGTAGATGGAAATGTCAATGTTAATTCTGCTAGTTTGTACACTTCACTAAACACTATGTCCAAATTATTGAGTTTCATATAAATAGTAATCTCATTCACTGATTTTTTCTTATATTCATCTAGAGTATAAAGCACATTTAGTTCATTTTTGAGGCGAACAATGTCAAAGTATGAACTATATGGTTCTTTAAGTTCTGTCATCAGATTTTGTGGGAAACTTTTACAAAATGTATCAAAATTGTTTGAATCCAATAAAGACACGAATTTAAGATCCTTTTGGGACTCAAACCTGAATTTTATCTGGGACATCACTGTGTCCAGAATTTCGTTAAAAATACGCTGCCATTTGGAACGGTCATCATTTCTCTGTCTTTTGTGTCTTGGTTCATATTCTTTATCTTCATTATCTTCATATTCAGAATTACTTGTAGCTTCTGTCCATACAAGATCAAAATCATCATCTCTAATTTTCTGCAGAGTATCATAGAATTCATTGACTTTGTTCATGCAGTAAGAAATGTCCAAACATTTTTTTTGCATTATGTCAAAAAGAACATCAGAAATTGCAAATATTTTGCTGAAACTAAGAAGAAGAAATCTAGTGTCGAATTTATGTAAAAAACAAACAAAGCCTGAATCAGTATTCACTTCTTCACCTGTCCAGTCACCGGGTTCATCTTCTATTGATGAAAAGAACATGATAAGAGGCCTTCTATATTCTTTGACAGTATTTACAAGCCTTGATGAGAAATTCCACCTTGTTGGTGCCACTCTCGGTAGTTTCTTCTCCATAAAGTTTTTTAGAGCAGTTGTGCGGACTGTAGAATGTGAAAAAAAGCTAGGTATTCCTGATAAAGTGATGAAAAACCGTTTACATCCTGCTACAAAATTTGTAGACTTTGACAAAACCAAATTCAGCCTGTGACTACAGCAATGAATAAAAGTTGCTGATGGGTACTTATTTTTCACCAAGGTTTGAAGTCCAGACACATGGCCGGCCATAACAGCTGCTCCATCGAAAGTTTGGCCTATAAGTTTTTTTGAACATTCTAAATCACCCACAACCTTGGTGACATGTTGGAACAATCCTTGTGCAGTTCGGTCTAAACTGACATCAGTGAAGTGCAAAAATCGTTCCTGACAGTTTCCTTCATTATCGACAAATCGTAAAACTGTTGATAATTGACTTTTATTGGTTACGTCAGTTGTCTCGTCAAGTAATATTGCAACGAATGTTGCATTAGATATTTCTGATTTGATTTTGTCTGTAATTACGCTACCTACTGCGTCAATTAAATCATTTTGTATTACCGGTGACGTTCCTCTAAAAATTGTTGCGGTTTTTAAATGGTTCGCTATTGTTTGCTCATACGTTGATAAAAATTCCAAAAGTTCTATGTACATGCCTTTATTTGTTGAATCGCTAGACTCATTGTGGCCCCTAAATGGACATTCTTGCTTCCCTAGGAATATTACTGCGTCAATCAGTCTTCTTAAAATAATTCTATTTTCCTTTACTTTTTCATTATGTAGACTGTCAGCAATCTTTTTCTGTAAATTAAGGGAATGATCGATTCTTTGAAAACCGAATGTCTGTAACGTATTGAATGCTCGTATATGAGTAAGTGATTTTTGATGTTTATCACAAGCCGTTACCAAATAATTTAAATTACTAAATCCTGTCTTATTCCAAGGACTTGTATCGGTGCAAAAAAGCAAACACGCCCAGCAGTACAATTTATTAGTTGTACTCGATCCAGTTAACCAAGGGTATTTTTTGTAGTTGGCCTCACTAAAACATCTAGTATACACTCTGTTCTTTTCTTTATGTTCACTTTTAAGTTCTAGAAGGGATGGCTGAGGCCTACCTATCTTTACAATTTGAAGCTTATCCTCATACGGAAGCTGAGCAAATTGTGTCTTTGTCAATAGTTTATTAACTATATCACTCATCTTAATTTATTATTCAAACCGCACAGCACAAAATATCATTCACAAAATTATAACTAATTTTAAAATGAATCACTGCTTTGCGTGCCACACGGCGTACTGTCTCACACTGTTGTCTAGCTCTCCAAGGAGCGAAGCCTAGCCTACGATAAACGTCACTGCCCCCACCAAGTCCCTCACCGTTGTCATAGCAACGCCATTGAATCGTGACGAGGAAAGGCTTCGCAAGTTACTTGCGAAGCCTGAGTAAAGCAATATGCAGCGATTCAGGCGCCGTTATATGCGAAGTAGTATTGTCTATAATTAGTAATTACGCTACTACGAAACAGAAGTAAACACGTGAGGGAAACACGTCTGACTTCGATAAAATGAACAATTTTATGCAAATTCCTAATAGATTTTTTTGTGCTTTAATCTTTGGGCTTCGCAGCTAGCCTAGAATATACGCCCCTGTATACTAGGTACATGATGGTGTTTTCCTTTCAATTTCTGAAATGATGTTATGTTTTGCGTAATTATCATTACACAATTTGAAAGAGCAGATCACGGGCTTCAAGAAAATATATGGTTTTTAGTATTCACGCGCTAAATTCAATATAAACAACTATGAAAACATCTTACCTGATTTAACAAGGACCCTACCGGACATGTGCACAACTCACAACGGCGTCTCTGCCGGCTCACGTATGCCAGCTAACTGATTCAACTTTTGGATTTGCCAATAGAGGGCAGCAGCGTACAGGCTAGTAAATGTCTCTTGCCTTCATCCGTTTTAGTTTTCGCAAACAGCTGGTGTGGCGTTAAAGAGGTACATGGCGTTATTTGGCTTAGGCACCTTATATAGAATTCTTAGTGACCATCATACTTTCTATCATCACTAAATTATAAACAGCACATTGGTATTAATAATAATAATATGTATTTCTATATCCTAATTCACTATAGTTTTCTAACCTATTTTATTATTACTGTCTCTGGTTATTCCATACTTTCTGATATCTCGCTAGCATTTTCACTAAAAAAAACTTTTTTTTCTTTTCTATTTACTAACATTTTGGAACACAATTATATTATACAATTTTATACTAAGCTTGTAAGTTGTCCTTACTTAAACATGATCTTAAATACATACAACTTGAATATTTCTCTCACAATTCTATTAATTGTCTTCACATATATATCATTCAAACATTTACCCTTCTATCTTCTTCACTCTTATTGACATCTATTATCATTAATTTTTTTATTCATAATCATTAACACGACATTTATTGACTATGACAACTAATCATTAAAATATAATTCATTTTATACACTTGCTTTCTTATTTCTATTTTCTTTTATCTCGTGTTATTACTAAGACATTTCATTAATTGTTCTAGCAAATTATAATAATTCTTTTACATTTTTGATAGGCCCTCCTAAGACGCTGAATGATATTTCTATTTTAAACAACGCAATTGCAAACGATCTACCTACCAGGCATCTGGACATTATTACATAACCCCGTACCCCTTTACTTGCAGTTCCCAGAGATTGGATATCGGTGCTTTGGGTATATTCTTAATAATCCCATTCCAAGCATTCCTTAATCACAGCTACTTCAGTCTTCTGGTGCCTTTTGGTCGAGGAAATCCCATTTTTTTTTCTCGGGTTCTTCATGTTGTCATGCCCTGGTGGTGCTTTTGTTTCAATCCATATCACTTATTTCCTGGGTATGCATAACTCTCATTTGTTTATCCATTCGTGACCTTCATTCCTAAATGATCAATTTCCTTCTGCTCCTTCGTATAACTCATCTTACTATTTAATTCGCTATTAATTTTCTTCATTAATATTCCGTACTTTCACGGCAATGTTTTTATTTACCATTTATTTAATTTTATTCATATTATATTCATATCTATTTATTTTCTTCGGTTAATGTAATCTTACACAACCAGTCTTATCTAAGGTATTTTACCCAATATTATCTAACTTAATTATTAAATTTTCGGACATTCTTAAGATTGTTTTCTTTAATCCTTTACATTTTATTACTTTTAATTTTCTATTTGTGGAGGCATAGTTGTACGTTTTGTTAAGTGAGTTCCGTTACAACACATTTTGTTGGTAATTAGTAAGGGTAGTAAGGGTATTGAATGCGTGAGTTTCGTTTCACACTTACCCTGCAGTGGGTCGTTGACAGCTAAGGAATTTATGACCTCTCTCTCTCTGTCTCTTTTATGACAGTGTTGAAAGTGGTTCTCTCCCTCCTTTTTTCGACAACTTTCCCCGGTCATATTACCATTATTTATGTACGCGCTGGGTTTTTTTTGTCGTTTCTTCCGTTCAACCCTCTTACAAATACGTTTTTTGACAGCTTGTGGCGTTTTAATTATTTTCGTTTTCTTGTCCGCGTACTCACATAATGATGTTTTGTTTTCAAGACTTCTAAGACATCTCATCTCCATCGCTTGAAATCTTCCTTTCGTTCTCATACCAATCTTCACAATATTCTTGAATAGTCCAGCAAATTTCATCCTTTTCTTCTTTCGTGCTAACGCAGTTCGCCCTTGATACTCATCAGAACGGTTTTTCATTTTCTTAATCTCAGGTTTGGTTTCAAAATTTTTACGTACTTCCCCAGTCCTACTTCTAATTTTTCTATCAGTACTGGTAATATTAATTGTAGTACTCAATTTTTTCTTTTTAGTTCTCTGCTTTTCTTCAGCCTTCGTGTTAGCTGACTCAATTCTCAGGTGGTAACCCTCATACACATTACCATTTGCTTCCAACGCACGATATGCACTATTTTCATCAGTAAAACGTACATATGCATGGATATTTGTTCTGTCTTTATGAAACTCTTTCTTAATAACAGTACGTCTTTTGGGAAATCGTGGATCAGATACTGCAGCATATCGCAATCTCGTATTTACAACCGTACCAAACTTCCTGAAATATTTGATTATTTTCTTTTTTGTAGTTGTGTTTGGTAAGTTGCTAACAAACACAGTACAAGTGTCTTTATCACCTTCATATCTACCATTAATAATTGTAGATCTTTCTTTTGATCTTGAGATATGATGTTCAGACAATGCTTTAGTTGTTGAAGATTGATACTCGGTGTCAATTTGATCCATAGTATTTCCATCTAATTTGTTTTCTTCCAATTTTTCTGATTGTTTTTGTAAATCAGTACCCACCTGGTGGTTTTGTCCTCGTAAATCTCTTCTCATTAACTCTATTTCTTTGTCTAATTTCTCGACGAGTTGTTTACCTTTCTCTTCATTCTGTTTTTTCGTTTCTTCAATCTTCCTTATTGTCTCTTCATGTTGCATTTTTGATTCTTCAAATTGTTTTTTTGATTCTTCAAATTGTTGTTTCATCAATGCCATTAACATTTGAAAATTTGCTTCAGATAACTGCGACTGTGATTGCGGTCCCCCGGCCCTAGTTCCTGCACCGGTTGTGGAGCTTTCTTCATTCATTGCGTTTCCGTCCTCAGGCTGCTCATAGCCCATCTGGTTATTGACATCAAACTCATTTGAATTCTCTCCACTAGATGCCATTTTAGCTTGACTTCGGGTTATCATTCAGAGACTTAGAGACCGATATACGACAACAATAATATAGCTTAAGCTACTTACATGTACTTATTTTAAACTTATTGCTAGCCACTGTCTGTCACTGCCCTAGCTTACTATTTTATCAAGCCGTGCGGTGCGGCGCCAATTTAACAATAAATATGCCCGACGTTGTGTGCGTCATTTTAACAATATAACGAGTTGTACCCGTTTACGCCCAGCGATGGACGCCAATTTAACAATTAATTTTGTTTATTCTCTTTATCTCAGGGTTAAAAAATAATAAATGCTCATTGCTACTGATAACTCTTAAATTTATTCACATTAGTTTGCTATTACTTGTAAATATTAAAGTAGCACAAAATTCTATGTACTCATTAGTACTTGTAAATATATAAAATTAACACATTACCAAAATTTAATACTCATGGCTAAATCGTAAATATCAAACAATAATACATTAATAAAATTGAATACTCATTAAATTGTACATATCAAAATAATACAGTAATAAAATTAGTTATCCAAACTCTCAATCTAATAGTTGCATATTAATGATCATTCATCAATTGCGTTTAGTCCATTAAGTAAATTATAATGTTTAGCCTCATCTTATGAATTCTTAATATGAATATCTCTTAAGCTGTTACTATATTTTGTAATTACGGATTCATTTAGAACTTGGAAATAAACATTACTCCAAACTGATAAACAATGATAATTTTACTTCTACACAAACTTTAGAATCGATTTCTTTAATTCCTTTACGATTACTTTATTGAATTTTATTGTGTGTGGATTCTTTGAGATGACAGACAGTGGATCTAAATTAATTAAGACATGTTTTTACTATACTTGGTATTCGAATATCCAATCACTCGGTAGTTGCGGTGATGATTCCCCCATGTCGATCGTTCTAGGATCGTGCAGATAACTCCTCCAGATGATAGATGGCACTGGATGAATTCCACGATGTCACTCACAGACACTTCACTCACCAACTCCACGCATTCGGATTATAATTTATGAATAAAAGTTAGCGTTGTACACCGACATCGTAAATTATTTCAAATTTGAATTATTATTACGCACCTTTGTTGCGGTATGTCTGGTTATTAAGTGTTCATGAATGTAATTTGTGTTGTTAATCGTTCTTAAAAGTTATTGTTGTAAAGTGTTTTTATACACTGAAATTACATTATTGTCTGATTACTATTTGTTTCAGTTAGTGTTCACTGGTAGGCTAATAGTGTGACTCTACTTCATAGTTCGTTTGCTTGTAATGACTGTATTAATTTTTTATAAGTTCGAAAACTACCTTCTCACACTGTGTATCAAATTATTCTAAGTTCGTTAAAATGCTAATTTCTCTCGTCACCGACTTCACTCCACTCTCGTCCGAAATTTCGTTAGAACTCCTCTCGCGTCCGTATTTTAGTTAGAACTCCTTGAGCGCGTTCCTGTCTCCTTCCTATATTTTCCTTAACAAATCTCCCACCAGACTTCTGATTCCAACGACGCCGTTTCCTTATTGGTTTCATGTTTTTCCCTCCAAGTCCAAATACTACCCATCTTTTCAAAGGCGTTCTCTGATAGGGCTTCTGGTTCCCCACCAGATTCTTCCCTTGCTTCATATTTTGAGGTCGTTGTCATTTCCAGACAACGCAGCAATAAATTTTATCTGTCGTTTTTTCTAAAATCTTCAGTGACAACTCTGAGTTTCTCTTCCATTTTCATTGTTTCTTGACTTCGTCGCTCTGCCGTTATTATCTATTGTTGTTCAAGGGCCTCGCCTACCCTTCTTTGAAAGTTGGTTTTTTCTTTTAATTGCCAGGCAACACCCCATCCTTGAGTTTGGACGTACTCTCTGCGCTTTCGTTTCCAAGTAAGGTCAAAACCCTGTCATCGACCGCTGGAGTCCTTCAAATCAATCCACCCTTCGTCGCTTTCTCCTGACAGCTGGCGTACGCATGTATGCTTGACCATCGTTAAGCCTTTTCTCCTTTAATGGCTCTGTACACATTGTATGTAGTTTTCTATGGAATCATTGTGTTTTCACAAAAAACTGGTGTTCTACGTACCCGGAGCAGTGAACTCTGTTAACAGGGTACGCGTCGCAGCTGTCTACGAAATTTATGACGTGTCCGTCACTACAGCTTGCCTGCTCGTTCCCCTTTTGTCCCTTACAAAATATGTTTTCCACACATACACCCTTCGTTATTGCTTTCAGCGACATTCCTTACTGCAAATTATAAAATAAAACTTTTCGAAATTTTTGTGTGTTATAGGATTAACTTCTTTGAACATACCTATTGAATCCTTATCTAACGTGGAATCTGAAGAGGACCTGGAAGCTGTGTTTAGGCAAATTAATGTTGGCGGTGAACATGAAACAGAAGAAACTAAGGTAGGAGAAGAAGAGAGCCCTGATGAGATGGAACAAGGTGAGAGCCCCGATGTGATGGAACAAGATAAGAGCCCCGATAGGATGGAACAAGATGAGAGCTTGCTTTTAGAACATGAAAATAGGCTACAAGATACTTCATACAGCTTAACCGACCTCGATCAATCAACACTAAAAATAAAAAGACAAATAGAAGAGGAGACATTCAACTGATTAACAAACCAAGCAAATCGGATGAAAAGTACACAGACCAGTATCTACCACAGGGGGAAAAAGGTTGTACTGTACGAATTCCAGTTCCTGATGTAGACCGTGGAAGAGGAGATTCCAGATCAGTTCTCGGTATCGTCTTGGACACAGTGGATGATACATTTTAGCGACTTGGAACCAGAGATGGTGTGCTGAAGCAGCTGTATGATAGATGAGCTTTTATTCTAGTAAAACTAGTTTTTATGCTAGGTAAGGTCTTTTAAAATAACGAGATTATTAGGGATATAAGTAGACAGGGGATGGAAGGGGTTAAAAATACAGCACAGCCACACCACATGCACACTCATACAAATACTGAACTTAATTAATCAATTTATAATCTACAGATAATTTCAATTTTGCAGATCACAATTTAGTGCTTGTCCTACGAACATTGTTAATGAAAGTTAAGTACCACTAGACAAGACACTTTCTTTACGGACCATTGCAACAGGCAATCAACTGTAAGTGGCCAAGGATTCTTTAAGGGCATTTGCCGAACTAAATGTCAATCAAAAATTTACAGGCATTGCACAAATGCAATGCACAGAGAAGGGCATTGAAAATGTTTCAATAAATCTACAAAATATATATATTTATGTTCAATCACCAATCAATGAATTCATTCTTCATTCACCAATCAATAAATTCATTCTTCATTTACCAATGTACAGATTATAAGTTAAATGTAGTCGCATTCATAAGCGAAGTTTTATATGTGTACTACGTTATTGACAACAAAGAAGTAGTTTTTATGGAAACTCACCGGTTCCCATTTTCGATCACGCACCAGCGGTCGATTTCAAATGTGCGACACGTCCTTATAAACATTTTCAATGTTAAAAAATGTGCCTGCAAGAAAAATAATGTACTTTGTAATTCTAAGTGTCATAATGCATTACCATGCTGTAATAAATAAAATAAAATTGTAAATGAAGAGTTTAGATGTGTTAAAATGTTGTAATATTGCTGCTTTATTTTGAAGTACAAAATACTTGTATAAGTCAACCTTAAATAAAGTATATTTTTGTTTATTCCGACAGTAATTGCTAATTTGTTCCTTTAGTATTTTTAGTGTTGGTACACGTTTCCTAAGGTGCAGTAGGGTAGGTTGACGTTCCCTAGTAAAAGTCGACATTCACTAGTGGAAGTTGATTATGAATGATATTGTAATATGAGTATTCAACTTTCACTAAACCGTTCAGTGAATGTCGACCGTAACTAGTCACTGTCAACCTTAACTGAAAGTTCAACATTCACTGTAACATATCTACATGATGTGTATTTATAATGTTTGTGTTGTGTGTGGGGGGGGGTTAATATTTCTCATTTTATTTTGGATCAGTTAAACATTGTTATTAGTTAAATATTTGTATCTATCTCATTTGTTTGCAATATTTGTTATTTAAACAAATATTTACTATATGTTAATACATCTGTTTAAGAATCTGTAGAAATTCATAATCATTTTTGTGGCCGCTAATGACCGTTGCTGTTGCAGCGACCTTATAAATAAATAAAAAGAGCAAGTTTGTCTCTTTATTAATAATGATGTCGATTATTTCAAGATTGTTTGCCTATTACAAAAAGACAGTTTAAGTTAGACATTGTATTTTCGAAGAATTACAGAACATAAAATATCTATATAGATACAAAAATTATATTTTATGAACGTAACATATAAGGAAACTGGGATTAATGTAACTTATTTTTATTAATTTGTATTTACGTAATTTCATTATTGTTGTAATAATTACGTCTCTCCATTTAAATCCTTGGATTCTGATACTGCGTTGTGATTCATAAATTTTATATGTCAATAAATTATTACAACAATATTGTAGTAATGATAACGTTAAATCGTTTTTTGTAATGAAAGAGAAGTCTTTTCGTAAATAATAACAAATTGTCACAACTTAAGAGAAGCACGAGTTGTTGTTGTGTGTGTTGGGAAAAAGCATTCATCATTGCCGAATAATGAAATGGGATGCGGATTCGTCGCAACAGAGAGCATGACACTAACTGTAAAGTCACTGCACAAATGCAAGATATTGTATTGTTTCCCAAGTAATTAATAACGGAAGGGGTATTTTGAAGCTCTGCATCAACGATAGGCCTAATGTGATAAGTAAGTCGTAGCGGCGTTCTCTGGCATATTCAGTTAACAAATGTACCGGTAGACTTTAAGCGTACGCGATAAAATATGTTTTATATAAAGTGACATATATCAGTTCTATTATATATAGGAATTTCAAAGATAGAACCATCAATAACGTGGTTTGATATAATAAGCATTTTGTAAGCTTCACAAATACTGAACAATAATAGCCTATTAAAAATAAATCAGTGCTAAAATACATTTCAGTTCCTGATGTACGTAATAGTATACTCTGGTATTTTTTCGTGTGATTGCTGATCATGTTACCAAACAAACACTGAATGATAAATACGTGAGTAGCAAATATATACACGCGATTGAAAGCTACGTTGTTAATGCACCCCAGCTAACCATATCATAGAATACGCAATGCTAGCATATTCGTTTCCAAGTAGCCTACGTTCATATAATTATCCATGTTTCACAAAATAAGAATATTACATTGTTCAGAAGCGTTGCTGTCAGCAAAGTTAATAACGTGTTAGACCAGTTTCCTTACTTTATACAATGTAGAGAATCGAGTTTCTTGGAAAGCAGCTGAAAATAATATTAATTTATACCGTACCTATGTGTAAAGTGGACAATATACAGAATAAAGATGTTTGGTACAAGCAGTTTAATTTAAGATACAATATTAACATAGTCTGAAAGAAAAATTCAGAAGAGAGCAGATTTCTTCTTCTTCCTTTCCTTCGTCTCCTTCTTCACCTTCTTCTTCTTCTCTTCTTCTTCTTCTTCTTCTTCTTCTTCTTCTTCTTCTTCTTCTTCTTCTTCTTCATCATCTCATCCTCTGTAAGGATGCTTTGTAAGGATAGTAAACAAATTTTTAAATTATATTATAAATATAACTCGCTCAAGATTTAAAGTTTAATCCACTTTAGTATTCACTTTTTTACGTACACAAACTATACAACGTATTGCAGCAATGAATAATAATTGATTTTTTTAATTTCTATTATTTCTAACTGAAAGGTCAGAAGGTTATAATTTTATGTATAATGAAATTATATTTTACACAGGCCGCATTTTGTGAAAATGAATAACAGACAAAACAAATGAAGTGTTTATTTATTCTAAAATATTTGCCACAATTTGTTTGTTAAATGTATTAAAGTACACCGTAGATTTAAATAGGCCCACAAAAATATTAAAAGAAAACACAACACATGACCAAACGGTCTGTGTAGGATTAAAATTTTGTTAGACTTCACTGTAATTGTGACAATATTGAAAAAACAAACAGGAAAATTTACGCTTTAATTCAATTACTGGTTTTGTTTGTTTATTGTGGCAAGTGTTCTGGTTTTCACTTCAATACAAAAATTACTTTTACTCCATTATATTTATAATACTCTACGTACAGTAGGTCTATATAGTCCACTACAAATGCAATACACACACAGTAAATGTTATGGAATAAACATATTTTAAAGCGTTTCTTATTAAATATTAAGTACATTTGACTACTGAATATACTGAATTCACTTTGTATTATATGTACAGTATATTTTACTGTTTCACTACAATATACTGTAAAAAATATGTATACAACGCAATCATTTTTAATGAGTAATGTTATGTTAATTTTAAAACACAAAGGTAGAATATTATGTATACACTCAGCGTGCGCGCGCGTGTGTGTGTGTGTGCACGCGTATAATTAGTAAACAAATTCCCATATTTTTACCCCTATAACGTCAAAATTGTATGAGACTCAACTTTTACAAGAAATTATTATTATTAAATAGATATCAACACAAATATGTAAAGAATAACTGTAGAGAATACCGTTAGATGATATCAGAGCGGTGTGTTTTCAAAAGAACGCACCCTTGTCTTGGCGACAGCTAGACGGCTAAAAGTACGAAAAAGTCACGTACGGGACAGAGAGCCATAAAATTGTATTGTATTTAAAAAACAGCAAAAAATAGGTGAAAACTTGTGAAAGCTGAGTGCTTACAACAATAGATACCGTTATTTTGAACAGAGAGCGTTAGACAGAGAAGCGTAAGGATAGCGTCACTTCCCACCATAGCTCGAAAGATTTGCACGCGCTGTTAGTTAACGAATAAGAGAAAGCATCATTTTTTTAGCGGGTAAATTCTGTACTTGGGTTGGATAAAATCAAACATCGCGGTACTCTAATCCAATGGGAATGTGTTGTGTAAATATTAGCCTAAGTGAGGGTAGAATTAGTTGGGTATAAAAAAAAAGGAATTTGGAAATTTGTGGGCAGTCAACGAAGGTATTACAACTAAAATACTCGTAATTTGCGTATTAGTAAAATCGTAACAGTAATTTAGGTAACCGGAAATATTATAATACTCGTAATCGGCGTAGAATAATTGTTAATTCAGTTAAGATATTGTAACAGTTATACCAGTATTCATTATTTTAATAAAACTAAATAATCGTAAGTTTGGAAGAAATTGTCGGAGAAGTTGTAAGCGTAAAGTGTAATCGATAATTTAATCAACGGGAACAGTTAATATTCAATCCAAAGTGATTAGTCTTTGTAGAAGCTACTGTAATTCGGCTGAGACAGTATCAAAGTTCATGTCGGAAGTAAACGTGAATCGGAGAATTAGTAAATCGTCTGTCGGTATCGGCCTGAACGATCCGTGTTGCTAGCACTTAGCTTAATTTAATATACATGCAAAGGTGTTAAATATAGTGCCTAATACAACATATTCTTGCTTTAATTAATGTATTAGCTGTGAATTGTGTATGGTGAAAGTGATGCCTTTGTATGTCTAAAGTGTTATAATCAACGAGTGCCACCAGCAAGGATCTACTGTCGCAACACAGGACATCAGAACTCCAGGACAGTACACTTCGAGCGGATAAACTTCAGCGCAGGCTGGAATTCGAGAATCAAGTAACCCATAATTGAACATTCAAATTTATATTATGTTTCATGTCAAATCTATCATATTCATATTGGCAATTCAATCCGTCTAAAAGAATCCACTATCAAAAGAGACAATTGCTAAGAAAGCTGAATTTGCAGTATTGTAATCATATAAAAATCTTGTGTACTTGTAATAAGCAAATGCAAAGAAATTATTAAATTTATAATTTATGCTATTTAAAATTGTGTTAATAAGTTATTTCATGCCCTGAGGTAATTCCTAAGAGTCGCTACAAAAGCAAGAGTTGAAAGTATAGCATTTAATACAAAACAGATTTTAGCATATTAATTAATACTCTTCTCTAGTGTAAGGTAGTACCCCAGTAAACAAAATAACCTTAGGCCTAATGATATTTGAAAAAAAAAGTGCTCTAAATACATACAGAGCGAGGGAATCCTAATTGAAATCCTCTACACGGGTACAGTATACAAAAAAGTCATTTCGGGTAGAGAATTTACGCTTAGTTTTTTGGCTTTACAAAAAGATCTTATACACACAACGTACTAAAACAACTGGATACTTTCTATAACATACTGACTACAACACCATTATATTATTATCGTTTGGTGTTTGCTTTAGGTTGCAGTAAAAAGTCGGTTTTTGGAAACAAGATTTTACAAGGGATCAAAAGGTTTCGGTCGCAAAACAAACTAAATTAAGTCTGTCTGAAAGCATTTGTAGCTACAAGCTACGGCATAACTGTAAGCGTGTTGTATTAAACTTAGAAGCTGTTGTATCGAAAAAGTTTTAATTATTTCTTTAATTAACTAATTATTGAAATAATGTTTAGTCTGTAATACAGTGTGTTACATTTACTGAGAATGATCCAATGCTGTGTGTAGTCGAAATCATCATCTGAACTCCTATAAACATAGGAGATTGTCAAAGATAGTACGTTTTGCTTCTGTAGGCTTGTGGTATTTTTCATAAAATTCACTTTACTAAAATCTGTTTTTCAGCTCAGTTTGATGATTACTAGAAAGCTCCCTGGGTTGCAGAACTCGCTTACTATTTTAAACGAAGTAGACGAAGTTCGTATGGTAACGGACAACGACTGGTATTGGACAAGCACAGTTTCTCAGATTGGTCGTGTGAAGCAGCACCTGTTCCTCACGTAGGAGACTCGTTTGTTACTGGAAACCGTACGTTCGCCATTCTAAGTTGACCAGTTGAGCTGTTAGCGATGGTTTGTCATTTGTGTGTTGCGTTTAATTGTACGGAGATTAATTTACTTCTCAAAATAACTACAGCAACAAGAGTAAGTTGAATTCAGTTTCAATTACACTAATAGAAACATCATACTGTATTCTGTATATTTCATGCTTAAAATTTCACTATTTTCTACGCTGCTAACTATAGACGTTGTTTTCCCTTTATACTTCGTTTGGGTGGTTTTGGATACTAAAAATAGGATCCGGGCGGTATCGGGCATAAAAATGTCTGAACCTATCGTGCGCACTGAGGCTCTGTTCTTTTTCAGGAAATGATGGGATTAAAAAGAGGAAGGTGGAAAGAAAGTAATATGATATTAGCAGTAAGTAAAGTCAGAGACAAGGAAACGTTCATAATACAGGCTCCATAAGACAAGATCATTTTTCAGTTCCTAAACGTTGGTTAGGTGACAGAATAAAAGCTCTTGCAGCCGGTAACGAAGTAGGCTAAAGTTGTGTAGACAACAGTAGCACATTTCAGAAACTGTTTACTGATGATCAAATCAAGATATTGATTTATAAAACCACATTAAAGCACTGAATAATCAAGTCACGACCCTAAACAAAAAAGAATGTTTGAAACTGGCATATAATTTTGCTGAACGACTAAAAATTAATCACCGGTTTAACAAAACAACCACCGGCAGGAAAAGACTTTTACTATAAGTTATATGAAACGACACCCAGATCTGAGTTTTGAAACCGCAGAAGCAACAAGTTTGCAGCGTTCAGTAGCTTTAACAGGGAACAGGTCGATTTGCTTTTTAAAAGATTAACTGAACTCATTGAAAAGCATTCACTTAATCCATCAAAAGTATTCAGTTCTGATAAAACGGGTGTATTATGTGTTTACAACAACCAGCTAAACGTTATATCAGTCAAGGAGAAAAAGCAGATAGGCAAATTGACATATGAGAAGAGAGGAAAATCTTGACTATTTTACTTTCAATAAATGCTACCAGAGATGGATTTATATCTCCAATTTTTTCTTACCCCGCGTTAGAATGGACAACGAATTGAAGACGGATGTGCTGATAGGCAGCATTTTTGATGCTCACCCCAGTGGCTGGAACACGAAGGAAGGTTTTCTGAAGTGGATGCATAGTTTTGCGCAGAAAGTGAATCCGTGTAAAAATAACCCTGTTTTTTTTTTGATTGTGGATGGACAAGCAACCAATAATGACGTAAATGCTATTTTGTTTGCAAAGAGCCACCATATTCACATGGTTATCTTTACTGAAAAATAGTAATAAATATTAAATAATTTACGTATCATGAAATTGACTGTAACAAAAAGCGTTTGTAAAAAAAAACATATGTACGTTAAATAAGTGTAAAACTTGTCTGAGAAACAAAAAAAGCCCAAAAATATACAAATTTAAATTTTAGAATACATTCTTTTAAATTAAATTTAAATTCCATTTACGCTTGGAATTTCGTAGTTTTCTTTATTGATCTGAACAACGCTGATAAACGTTTTAGAAAAACACACGTAACATGTGAAAAGTAGTAAACACATAAGTTGGCGTTAATGGGGCGTAAAGACATTGTAGCTTACAGAAGCTGTCAGAAAAATATGGTAATTGCTTTTGATAACAAAGTAATTCTCTTCTTTCAGAAACATAGTATTCAGTAGTTGCATTACGCAAATAGCCTCGTCACGAAATCAAACACCCACTTATAGTGTCCGCTGCACGTGCCGATCAACCCCTTAGCAAATAAAATGTTTTTCCTTCTTTACTGGTGTCCCATTGGTCAATACACTGTAGATATTATGTCTACAATGGTAGTTGATTATTTTATTTCCCTTGTGTCTTCCAGTCTGGTCTGTTCCTTTAAGTCTACCAGTAAACAGACAAATCCCCTGCCGGCGTTCGAGCTTTGCTCAGGTTAACCTTAGTGTTTACGTAGCTACCTTTCTGCCTCCAAGACAGCTTTGAGTAATTTCATTCGTAGTTTATTCTCCAAGGCTCTCTGCTCCTTCCATATTTGGAAATATCTTCTTCATCCGCTTCCAAGACCGTTGACCATTTCTATCTTTAAGCTCAAGTTAAGGGTACTTGCTTAATCCAAAAAGTATTGTGACCTTGTAAGTGTAATGTCGCCATCTCCGTTAAGGACTATTTAACAATCTCTTCTAGTTAAATGGTGTCTACGAAATGGATTTACCCCTCTAAGATGTTAAGTTTGTATTTGACAATAACACCATCTGTTAGGTGAGTTTAAATTGTTGTGTTACGGTATACACCTTTGTTTTGAGACGTTGATACAGTACAGTTAGGAGATGATTAAAACAATGGGAGGCAACGAGATAATGGTAAAACTGTATAAAACACTCTCCGCAGCTGCAGAAACTGAAACATAGGTTCTTAAGTTAGGAAATGTAGACTTAAGTACACTAGACACAATAAAGTTGCGTTTCCTACGTTCTGTTGCAAGGCTCAAAAGAAGATACAAAGTCTCTTAAATAAAAGTAAGAGGTTATAACTGAGGATATACAATACAAAACGGAAAAATACCCAAAGGTTTTGTAAAATATATTAAAACACTTGGTAAGTTTCACAGATTTTATTTAGGCTAACACTGACAGCTGTTTCGACTACCTAAGCCATTGTCAAAGAGACGAATGAATTAAAACCTAAAGACAGGATGTGTGAGAAAAGGTGGTGGTGGTGACCATCTGTTAAGGGCGTGAATTGGAACATCTGTGAGGGTGTTGAGGTGGAGAGGTGTGTACAAGAGTCAAGGGAAGGTCAGGTGTCTGTAAAACTAAATCCAATTTGTTTGCAAAATATAAAATTAACTGAACTAAATATAATCTGAACTATAAAATAAACTAAACTAAATAATAGCTTTTAATAAAGGGGGATACACAGAATTCAGTTTGTTCATTTGTTAAATTTTTGTTGTTTTTTATTGCTTTTTTAATTTCTAGAATTTCTAACAAATCCATTTTTTTACCTTTTTGTATGTTGTGGAGTAGTGTTAATAAACAGTGTCTCAAGAATAGTGTATTTCCAACGTACATACATACAAAAAGGTAAAAAAATGGATTTGTTAGAAATTCTAGAAATTAAAAAAGCAATAATAAAAAACAAAAATTTAACAAATGAACAAACTGAATTCTGTGTATCCTTTTTATTAAAAGCTATTATTTAGTTTAGTTTATTTTGTATGTTGCATTCAGATTATATTTAGTTCAGTTAATTTTATATTTTGCATTCAGATTATATTTAGTTTAGTTAATTTTATATTTTGCAATCAGATTGGATTTAGTTTCTACAGACACCTGACCTTCCCTTGAGTCTTGCACAACCCTCTCCACCTCAACACCCTCACAGATGTTCCAATTCACGCCCTTAACAGATGGTCACCACCACCACCACCACCACCACCTTTTCTCACACATCCTGTCTTTAGGTTTTAATTCATTCGTCTCTTTGACAATGGCTTGGTAGTCGAAACAGCTGTCAGAGTTAAATAAAATCTGTGAAACGTACCAAGTGTTTTTATATATTTTACAAAACCTTTGTATTAATATGTTTCACCAAGTGCCCAACGAGTCATCAATTAATATCGGGAAAAATACCCGTTTGTTTTATCGTAGTGGCGTTCCGGTATTAATTTAGTCCCTTGCAACTTTACACCCCAACTCCCAAAATACACCCACTGTCTAATGTAACGTGTTGAATCAGTGCTTCAGAGTGGGTGTTTTGATGTTGTTCTACACGACAAGATAGGCGGAAGAATGACCTTCCTCAAGGCAGTATTCTTGCATTATCTATATATCTATATCTAGATGTGCATTGTATATTATATTGTATATTATATGTGTTCAATAAATTACGTACAAGTACCAAATGTTAGGAGTGTTTAAGCCTAAAATTTTTATTAAGATGAGAGTATGAACAAGATTCAAGAATGTACACGTTTAAAAACGAAGAGAAAGTAAGGCAAAGAGAGATTAATTTTAAAATACAGTTTCCATTACTGGATTTCTATAAATTTTGTTAACACGTGCTCAAAGAAATAAATAACATACAAAGGATTTAATGCAAATACAGGAAAATAAATGTAACAGTAAATAGTTTTAGGTAGTTGAATATTTCAACTATTTAATTAATTAATTAATTCACTATTTGTTTAATAATTGAGTGATTATTTATAATTAAACATAACTGGTTCAAATTATATGTATCAATAAAATAAAAAAATGGTAAAAAAATATACAAAATATAACAGAAACAATGAGAAAAAGAAGACTGTTATTTTTTGGACATTTATAAAGCATGGACCCAACAAATCCTACTCTCACGTCCTCGAAGACTAATTGTAGTCGCGTGACCCCTGGGTGCATGGCGTGCCTGTTTGTGCGCCATGTAGCAAACATGAGAGAGGATGAAGGGCGAGTTTCCAGCGCCCGAAATAATTAACTGGAACAGACCAGCTAAGGTATGGCGACCCCGACAGAAGTGTCCCTGGTCCTCCAGGATGGGGGTTGGTCGTGGAGCTTACGACCCACACCATAAAATATAACTGTAGAGAAACCCAACGACTTGTCAGTGGGAAAGAAGAAGTTGAAGGAAAACATCATGAATGATCCTAATGCTCAAAATATATCCGGAGGTAAAACAGTCCCCCATTCGGATCTCCGGGGTGGGACAGTATTAGGAGAAGCACACATTACGAATCATCGGATTAAGATAAGAAAAAAAGATGACAAATGGAAGCATAAATTGATCATCGGAACGTGGAACGTACAGACCATGCTGCAACCAGGAAAGATGAGGGAAGTTGCTGATGAAATCAACAGATTTCATTTGGATATTATTGCCTTACAAGAGATTAGATGGCAAGGACTAGGTGTAATCGAGAAAAGAGATTTCAAGTTCGTTTACAGTGGACCAAGAACAGGTCAGTTTGGGACTGGGTTCATAATGAACAAGAAAATATCTGACAGGGTAATTGGAATTGAACCAGTATCTGATAGAATATGCAAGCTAAGAATGAAAGGCCATTTCAGAAATATAACACTCATACCAGTACATGCACCAACTGAGGATAAATCAGATGAAGAGAAGGAGGAATTTTATGGAAAATTAACAAGAGTGTACAGAGCAGTCCCAAAATACGACTTAGTTATCATTCTGAGGGACTTTAATGCTAAGATTGGAAAAGAGAATTTTCTGAAGGGCGTTGCTGGGAAATTCTCCCTGCACAATGAATCCAGTGACAATGGAAGAATGCTTGCAGAGTTCGCTACAGCATGCGGAATGATCATAAAAAGCACCAGTTTTGATCATAAAAGAATCCACTTAGGGACATGGAGAGCCCCTGGGACTGATCTAATGAATCAAATTGATCATGTCCTTGTTAGCAAAAGACATGCAACCTCTGTAGTAGACACTAGAGCAATGAGAGATCCAAACTGTGATACTGATCACTATCTGGTGAGAGCAGTGGTCAGAGAAAAGCTAGCTATGATCCAAAGAGATAAACGAGAGGAAAGACTGAAATGGGATGTCGATAAACTTAACGATGGTCATTGTTGTGGTCAATACCAACTAATGATAGCTAACAAACTTGATGAGGAAATCAATAATATTGAAGAAAAGTGGACAAACATGAAAGAAGCTGTTATAGAGGCGGCTAGAGAGATAGTAGGTGTG
The DNA here is from genome assembly GCA_034769895.1 of Magicicada septendecula. NCBI lineage: Eukaryota > Metazoa > Arthropoda > Insecta > Hemiptera > Cicadidae > Magicicada > Magicicada septendecula. The sequence goes on along the minus strand of CM068367.1, from coordinate 305,274,551 downwards.
AAAAGGAGAAAACAGTCCGAATGGTTTGATGACGAGTGCAGAGAAGCTATACAGAAAAAGAATGAATACAGAAGGAAAATGTTGGAGAGAAACACAGAATAGTGACCGATATAGAGCTAGCAGACGCGAGGCAAACCATTTATGTAAGAAGAAAAAAAGAGAATACATGAAGGAGAAGGTGCGTGAAATAGAGGAATTATCAGAACAGAAAAAAACAAAAAACCTATATAATGAGGTAAGAAGTATAAACAGAAGTTACCAACCAAAGCTAAATATCTGCAAAGACAAAGATGGGAAACTAATAGCAGAAGACAGGCTGATCCTCAACAGATGGGCTGAATATTTTGAAGAAATATTAAATAAGCCTGACACAATGGAGACTGTAGAAGAGAATGTAAGAATAGGTCCAGAACCATATGTAGAAATTCCCTCAGTTGAGGAAGTGAGAAGAGCAATTAATCGACTAAAGAACGGGAAAGCACCTGGCGAAGATCAGCTTAGCCCTGAACTGACCAAAAAAGGCGGTGGAGCACTAACTGCACAAATTCATGATATAGTATGTAGTGTATGGGAGGAAGAGACAATGACTGGAAGACTGGAGTAATATGCCCAGTTTTTAAAAAATTAGATAAAACTGTATGCAGTAATTATAGGGGCATAACACTGCTAACTGTGTCTATAAGATATTTTCCATGATTCTCCTTGATAGGCTAAATGTATATGCAGAGGAAATCCTAGGTAAACATCAAAGTGGATATAGAGCCGACCGGAGCACAGTCGATCAAATTTTCGTCATGAGGCAGTCACTCGAAAGATGTTTCGAATATGGTATTGACCTCCATATACTGTTTATAGATTTCAGGCAAGCCTTCGATAGTGTAAATCGAAAAATGTTGCGAATAGCATTGGAAGAATTGGGAGTACCTCAAAAGATTGTGAGACTGGTACTGCTCAGTCTGAAAGATTTCAAAGGAAACGTAGTTCTGGGAAGAAACAAAAGCCGAGATTTTACGGTTGGTACTGGAGTAAAGCAGGGTGATGCACTATCTGCAACCCTCTTCAACTTGGTACTACATTATGCTATAAACAAGATAGATTTCAGAGGACACATCCTCAAAAGGACGAGGCAACTAGGAGCATATGCGGATGATATTGTGCTGGTAGCCAGGAACAAAAATTTATTAAAACATACCTTTATTGAAATGGAGAGGGAAGTAAGCAAAATTGGTTTGGAAGTCAATGAGGCTAAAACAAAATACATGAAAGTGTCTGCGAAGGAAAATAGAGAACTGCTAGACCTTCACACAGGCCATTACTGTTTCCAAGGAGTTACATAATTTAAGTACCTAGGTGTTATTTTGAATAATGAAAACCGAGTGAGCAGCGAAATAGTAAATAGAATCATAACCGGCAATAGAGCCTACTATGCAAACCAATCATTACTGAAGTCAAAGCTTCTAACTCCAAGAACCAAACTGATGTTATATAAAACACTGATCAGACCTGTTGTTGCTTATGCATCCGAGACATGGACTCTCGTAAATAAGGATATAAGCGCTCTAAGAATTTTTGAAAGAAGAATATTGAGACAGATATTTGGACCGGTGAAGGAAGGGAATATGTATAGGATCCGAAATAACAGTGAAATAAATGAGTTGATTGGTGGACAAGACCTGGTGAGGCACATAAAATCAGCTAGAATTAGATGGCTGGGACACGTATCCCGTATGAATGTTACGAGGATCCCCAAAACTATATTAAGTGGAACGATATTGGGCAAAAGAAGAAGAGGCAGGCCTCGAAGAAGATGGCAGCAGGATGTGGAAGAAGATCTGAGAAAGATGGGCAATAGGAACTGGAGACTGAGGGCAATGGACAGAGATGAGTGGAGACGGGTCGTAGCGGAAGTCAGGGCTCACCATGGGCTGTAGTGCTGGAGACTAGTAGTATATAGCATGGACCACAATAGGTTGACAAAGCAAATCTTCAAATATCTGTGGGGGAGAAGTCAACATCAAGTTGGATTAAAGAAGTCTAAAAGTCCAAAAGGATTTACAAAAAAATAATATACACGGAGAAGAAGTCATTGAAAGAGACGTTTTTTGGCCCAAAGTGTTAAAAATGGAAGGAGTCCAGGGTAGGAGAAAGAAAAACGCAGGTTCAAAGTGGACTGAAGACAGGAAGAAGAGACACAGTGAAAAGTTAAAAGAATATTTCAGAAAAAGAAAAGAACAAAGAGTAAAGAATTGAAATTGGCATGTAGTCCTTAGATGACCGATACAAGAAAAAAAGGTAACACACTGTAACGCAAAAATTGAGCAATCGCAAATTTTACGAAATCAAACTATGCTGAACGCAAAGAAATGTGTATGTTTAAGAAAGCGGGGAGGTAGTGCAACGCCTGTACCGTTAGGCGGCGTTACATTAAAGAAATTAACTTGTAAAAGCTGTAGAGTATAGCGGTAGGTTAGCAACGCCAGCTTTGGGACTGACGTCTATAAGGAAGGTAATATTAGGCTAAGTCACGTTTTGGGACATAACTGTCATAAAATGTATTATTCGCTTGGATATTAGGGGTGTTTGCCAATGTTGTAAACTGTAAGTGCATGTAACAATAGATACCGTTATGTTCGAGAGAGCGATGTAAGAGTGGGATAGATAGTGACGCTAGATTTTTAAGCACGTGAGACGCGAAAAACGTTCGGCAAATTTACTTCTTAATTTCGGTAAAAACGCGCAACACATTTACTTCTTAATTATGTTATAAAGGACAGATAGAGGACAGATAGATAAGATTAAGAATTAAATTGCATAGTACTAATTGGATGTTTTAAAATAAGGGTGTGTGACTGACCCACGTGTGTGGAGAGGAGACGGGTAGGTTTAAAAGGAATGCACACACACACACACACACACACACACACACACACACACACACACACACACACACACACAACACTGAAACACAAGGAATTTGCTAGAAAAATATGTAACTGTCCAGATGATGGGACAGGGCTCAGGGGGTGGGGAAGGGACATTTGAATTATAACTTGTTGTGTGTGAGCAGGGCGGGGTGAGATGGGGTGAAGGGTTGTTTTTCACGTTGTTTGTCTCAATTCCGATCTGACGATGAGCTGTGGAGCTTGAAAGCGCTAATCGGGATAATTTTTATATAGTGGTGTGCAACAGTGATCATTCTGCTTGTGATTTCAACCACTAACACAACTTTCTTCAGTAAGCTTCTTTATTTCCTACTATGAAAATGTCAGCAGTATGAAAATAACAACGATGATCTCAGTCATTTACTGTATAAATTTATTTTCAGACCGTTAACAAAAAACGGCTCGTTACAAAAGATGAGTAAAAAATGCATGTGTATAAGGTGTTTATAGCCCTGTGTATAACGACGGATTCCTTTTCCCCAACACGTCTTTCTGGAACCGACAAACTACCAACACTTGTAAAGTTACAAATACTTCTCCAAGCCACATGTGACGAACACCCAAAATATTTAGTCACAGCAGTGTCAGTTACAAGTTTCTGACTTTACAGGAAAATATTTAAGCCACTCTTAACAGTAGCTGCCTCACTTCCTGACGTACTCAAGACTAACGGCTATATAAAACTTCCTTACAAGTGTTTAGTCAAGAAACTTGAAGATAATTATTGGCTAATAACAAGTCTATAAAAATATTTATTTACTCTCTTCCCCTTCTCCATTGTTTCTGATTAGTCTAAAACCATGTGCGAATTAGTTTCCTAGTTCTATAATTTTCCACGTTCTGGCACTTCCATCTTTTTAGGAGCCTTCCATCTTCCATATTCCCAGGCAACTATAAGCTAGAAGGACGAATAAGTGTGAGACGTCCGAAGGAGCTCTGGAGTAACTATTTTTAGACATCGTCTAATTGTGACCGGTAAAAATCAACCTTGGCTTAATCCGTGCAGCCGATAAATACCTTCCTAATAAATAGTACATAAAATTATTTTTGTTCCAAGAAGATCGAAAAATATTATTTTTTGAACAATTATAAATTTTTTCACTGTTGAACATTGTTAGAAGCTTTAGGTACCTTTATTTACGTAGCGTTACTAAACTGGTATTTTAGAAATAACACTAATAACATCAAAGTATTTCAACAATTATACAACAGCATACAGAAAATAAACCAGTCATCAGCGTTTGTGTATGTGCGCACCCTATATCATTTACAGTTACAGTGGTTTTCTGCGATAAGGAGTGAGCCTCGTATAAATGAAATAATTATTTACGAACCCACAACTCCTTGCAAGGCGATAGTGCTTCTAAAATCATTTACGGTACGTTATACTAATAACAAGCTAAGTTGTTGTCAGTATAAATTATTGTTCCTTTGAACCACGTTAACGTCTATGGTCTGAAACATTCACTTCGACTACAATGACAATCGATTTAGTACAATAATACCAATAAAACCATAAGCTATTATAAACGTATTCTAAAAAATTGATTATAAAAGTAGATCAATTTGCAAGGAAATTAAATTATTAAAATTTCAAGATTGATCAATTGTTATTTGCAAATCGTGTTTACTAAAGACATTATTGAAATTACTGTCGCGTGGGTGTGTGTAGGCCTATGTATGTTGTGTTTGTGCGTACACATTTACGTCTAAATATGTATTTCTTTCCTAGCACTTGAACTAATGCTTTAAAAATTGCACATCTGATATTTTCTCATTGTTGATCAACATCATCGCTAGTGGCTAAGAGTTGTAAATAATTAATTAAAAGCTGTTGACATAAAAGTTTAATGCTCTCCTACTACAAAGATAAGCTTTAAAAATGTCTTCTCTTACATGATTCCTAATCCCTCTTGGCTTCCTCCATCTGGCCAGAAGATTTTTTCTAGAGACCACCACAAAATGATCAGATACCGTCCCGTAGATATATGCTACCGATATTAGTGAATGGCAACAATATTCTATAACAAAGAAGAACATCAAAAATCTTACAAAAACATAAGTAACAACTGAAAAGTGGATGGATTGCTTACCAATTCCAGCATTTAGATCTCCTATAACCACCAAATGATATAATCTGTTAAACCTGTTTTATTAACTATGTACCTATGTGTTAAGTCTGACACAGAGGACACGCAGAAAAATCGCTTTTTTCGTTAAATTACAAATGTTCACATTAATAATTGTTTTAACCTTCCTGAGGCTATAAGTATTTCACGTTTATATTACTGTGTAATCGATTGCCATGTCAAAACTGTTTAGTTAGATGTATATTTTATATAGATACATTTAGAATTTGATAAATCAGAATTTGGAGAAACAGATAAAAATTAACAGTAAACTTGATTCACTCCTAAATATAATTTTGCATTCTGAATTTTATATACCGATAATTTGTGGCACTTCAATTTAGATCATATAATTACAGTATAGTCTGCCAAATATTATCTACACATGTATGTAGTTAAGTAGCACATGTGTAATACTGTACGAAATACAAAATATTCAATTAACGCGTTACGTCCGTTGCGTCCGTTATCAGTATTTCAAAATGTATTACATATAAAAGTAGGGCCTCCTGAATACAGACATTAATACTGAATTAATACTCTTGTCACGTAGTAATTTTCTTACTCTTTGTTTTAGATTAATTTTTCTTTCTACGATCATGTTCCTATCTCTTCACTGAGACAGTGGAAATTACGCATTAATTGCTTGTTTGATTTTCGTACCTGAGGGGGTATGATGGTCTATTATGACTATGAATAGCATTATGATTGCTATTAGTTTGCCTAATAGACCTATTATGACCGAATCTATAGGAAAAATTGGTATAAGTACATATGTCTATTGAAGTTAAACGTATAAAGTACATAATAAAAACATTTTCATTTTTTGAGCCCATTAAGATGCTGCATAATCCCAGTTTGTCATCTTTCTGAATGATTTTTTTTTATTTACGATTTTCTTTCTTCAGTTGGTTTGCATTTGTCAGAAAAAGGGTAGCATTTTACATCTCAGCCTGTGGTCAGCAGACAGAGGTGAGCAAGAGCGTTTGTTTTCGTTATCTGTACAGAGCGACCCGCTGTGAGAGACTAGCCGTAATCCCATGCTGGGTGATTGAAACTAAGCTGTTCCTGCTGAGTATAGACAACGGCTGAGCGCTCACACAAAGCAACCTGAAACGGAGAAAATGTAGCAGAAAGAATTGTTTTATTAACGTCTTTTCCATTTCAAATAAATTTCAAAACAGTTGCATATTTTTTTCTGAACGAAATTATAATTTCCATGCACGAAATTATAATAGGAGTCACTATATCTAATTTTTTCGGAATTGTTATCTTGTATTAATTTTTAGCACAACAATCATCAACTATTACTAGACTAAATTAAAGATATTTTATCTAAATGCTCTTCCCTTTATATATAGGGAACTTCCAAGCGTTATCTTCAGTTGTTTCCTATTTAATAACACAATCCACACAGGCACACACAGACAGAAATAATAAATTGAATGCGGTTGTGTCGGACACGAAAGTAGGTTTTACGGGAGCGAGGTGGGTTAGCTGGAAATATTTTATTTGGGATATGAGAACAAAATGAATGCAACGAAATGGTACATGGATTTTACTTAGTATAACAAATATACTGAGCCTTTCTACCAATAACACCCGCCGAATCGTAAGGAACGTTATCCGTTCTAGGTGCTAGCTCGTCGCCTGTCGAAGTAGATAGCAAGCTGCCGTATTCAAGAGCTTCAGACCAAGCTAATTCATCACCTGCAGATACTCTTTGTTCGGAATCTGTTCCTACAGCTTCATGAATTCGCAGTGCTGGTTGCTTATGCCTCGGTTGGATTTGTTAACGTACTCGACAACGTAGGCGGCGCAAAAGTACTCCTGCAGTGTGAACTGCCGATCGCTGTTCGAATTGAACATCCTCGCAATCCACTAATTGAACGTATTCGTGTAGATCTCTGAGAAGAGATCTTGCGCTTGAACACCAAAGTGGGTCAACGCAACCTCTCGGATAGTATCCAAGTAAGATATCATTGTTAGGTCATCGGTTAGGTGGTGTAGCCCTCATGTGTCGGTCTGATTTTAAAGAGCTATTCACGTCAATATCCTACTTTTCGGAAATACAGTAACAATGAATACCAGACATCGTAAAGTTTAAGGCAATAAATATAGGAAAGATGCTTTGGTAGCCAGAAACAATTGTAAAATTTGTAATAGGAAAGCGACCGTAGTCAATTGACAGTTTTCCTTTCTTCAAGGTTTGTAAAGGCGTCTGAAACAAAACATCCCAAGTTTGTGTTAACTCAGTCTATAATTAAAGCTTGAAACTCACCATATGATTTACCGCTTTGCGTAAGAGAAAAATTTTAACAAAATGTTCCTATAATAATAAATTTTGATGATATCCACTATATTTCAAAGAATATTTGGTTATTAGCTATTTTACTTGTTTACCTTAGAAAACAATGTTTGAATTGACAAATTAATTTACACGAGTGACAAAAAGGTTAATTTTTTCTATACTGTTACGTATGCAATTATGCCTAAATTTATAAAATTAACCAATTAAAAAATTTCAATATTTTTTAATTGAAATTGCTTCTCCCCACTTCCGAATGTTTAAAAGCAATGTAGGTTGTAGACTGATGAGCTTATTCGCTTCAATTCAGAAGCAATGTTCGTAAATACAAATTTTTGTCACAACTTATAACATTTTAAAACTAATTTTAAGCAAAGCAGATTAATGTACACAAAACACTGTTGGTAAATAAAACGTTTTATCGTCAGTCTGGAAACATATTGCCTTTGATAAGAGCGATTAATGTGTTACAATAAGTACAGACTTAATATAGGTCTACTAAAGTTACATCTTATCAATCCCAATGTTTAAAATATTTTTAATAATAATAATAAGAATAATGGCTCCCATATATATCACCGAAGTAGCTTAGGATTAAGGGACCGTAGGCTGCCTTATGTGAGCCGTACGGCATACAAGGAAGGCAGTGTGGCCAGCACTACGCTTCAACCGCCCATTATTATCACCGGGATGTTACCCTAGGTACTCGTTTACAACAGGCTGAGTTAACCTGGGGGCTGAAAAACGCAACTTGATTTTATGGTGCGGGCCCGGGAATCGAACCCGGGACCTCTAGATTAGTAGCCAGCTGCCATACCCGCTGGTATACTGAGCCTCCAAATATATTTTACTATTTAAAAATTTCTTAAATACTTAACTAGTAAAACCAGTCATACTCATTAAATCTACTTATTAAGGAGAAATTTAAATGCCAAATTAAAACAGTACTTTTATCAGATTACTATAGGATACAGTTATCCTATGTTGGTGGAGACAAATTTTTGGGCCAACTGTGAAGACATCGTAGTTACTTGCGTCCCAAGAGCTAGGTTTACTGTCCAGCGGTGGGAAAGACTGCGTCTAATCGTATGCTTTGTCGATAGTAATGATGATGTTTATTTCAAATTTGTTTTTTTAATACAAAGACGTTGCATTCGAGACTTTGTGCTAACGACAAACACCAAAGCAATTTCCACAGGTACTCATTTATTTAAGAGGGATACGGCTATGTTATACATATGGGTGTCTTTCGTTCAACATATCGTTAATAAGTAGCCTAATATTAAATATCAAAGATGTAATCCTAATTATTTGAATTCACTTTAAGGATTATAATTATAAAGTGACTTAGTGTATTTTCAAATTCACAAAGATAATTTGTTTTTAGAAATGTATCATGATGATATGTAAAGTGCGACGTAGATTGAGGTGAATGTTGTTTGATTATAGTTGGGCATGACGGTTACATGCTCCCTCAGTACTTAATAATCCTTAATATTGTTTCTAAAGGTGAACAGTTATGTCCGTCCACCTTCCTTCATACATACAAAAACATTATTTCATTTTTGTATTTATTTTGTTCTAGTATAAATATTTGATACTTACTACCAATTAAAATATTTTCTTTAAACTTATTTGAGCTCGATGCTGTTTCTTGTAATTATTGTATAGAAATAATCTAACATAATGCAACGATACAGCCATAGCTGTATTAGGCATTAATTTAAATAAATATAAATTTTGTATAACTTGTATAAGTTACGGGTAAATGGACAGGTCTGAGATTGCAGAAATATTTAATTGTTAGATTAGGGTAGCAATTAACCTTTCCGACACGCAGTGAACACCTGCTCAAGTGTATGTGTGTTACACGTGTATCTTGTGTGTGTGAGTGAAGCAGGCATAGACAGGAAACTCAGCAACCCGCCCCAAGTAATTAATAAAATAATTGTTTTAATTCACTGTGAGAAAACTAATTAATGTATGATCAAACCAAAGGCACCAAAGTGTGGGTAAAAATTATAGTTATCCCCAGTGAAAAGATAACGTTAATAGAACACGTTATGCGAAGACAGTGCAAAATAAACGTGTTAAAAAATACGCAAATTACCCTAAGACGCTCAAATTAATATAGTGAGTGATTAATCGAAGTAGCTACGATTTGTGCTATCTCGATTCTGTGCAAAACAGTGCTATTTGCTAATAATTGCAAATAGATGAAAAGGTTCGGTAGTGGGGATACGAGATACGCAGGTATCGACAGGACGATTTTGGAGCCGACCAGCGCGGAATCTCGAGAGGGTATAAATTAAGGGTTCGACCAAAAACCCTTCTCTTCATTTCAAGACTCAGTAGCAGCCGGACATGCTGTCAGTCGGCAAAACAGTTTATATTTTTATTATCCTATTACAAGTCGCAGTAACAAACAAAATGACGTTTATTAAAGTCACGACAAGATTACGGGAAAAGTAAATACAGCAATAGTTAGTCTATCAAGAGTATATCCAGGAAATATGCTGTGGATCGACGCTGGACTCTAGACGTATCCAGGGAAGCTGCCGTAGATCGACGCTGGACTCTAGACGTATCCAGCAACACAAAGCCGCCGTAGATCGACGCTGGACCCTAGACGTATCCAGAACCACGCCAGGACAAGAGGAATGGAAAATTAACTCTAGACAACGCTGGAACCCCGGGCAACAGTCGTAAGATCATCAGAAATCGAGGTGACATGCTTAATGCATTTTAAACGATTTATAAAAACAAAAGAGCTCATAAAGACGATTTCAAAAGACAGTAAATTGAAACAAAGAAAGTTTGTATTTAGTAATAATATGTTAAAATGTTAATAAATGTTTAGTGGTAAGAATGAGCGATCGCATATACATAAAAGCAGTAATAATGAAAGAGAATTTAAAATAAAGAGAGTAGAGTTTATTATCAAAATGAATAGTAAAGTAATTAGATATTTGAAGTATAGAAAGATTAATTTAAAGTTGAATATTAAAACAAAAGCCAGTCTACAAGACATTAATATACAGTTAAATTGAAGTCAAAACATTGGTATAGACTGAGCGAGTAGAGGTCAGATCTGAGATAAAACAATTTATTTCAATATAAGAATATTTTTATTTATAATAAATTAATAAAAATTATTTAACATGTTTAGATATAAGATTAACATGTTTAGATATAAGAATTTTTTAAAATATGTGTAATATTGCATATCGTAAGAAATAAACATTAAATAATGAGCAATATCGTGACCGACAAATTAATGATGTTTATGAATAATTTTAATAATGAAAAAATAATAAATATGGGTTTTTAATACTGATAATAAAAATACTCTTATTATATTTACACCTGAACCCCAAATACACGTACATGTTGTTAGTAATGTTATATAAAGTGTACCAATTAAATTGCACAGAATATATAACTTGTTACATTTTTTGTCGCCCTTGACGTGTGGCACGACACGCTTACATTTAATAACATTGTAGCGTTGTAATATACTTGGTTAATATTTGAAAGTAAAATATACACGGATCTGATATAGTAAGCTTTATAAAGACTAGAAGGATAGTCTGGCGAAACACACAATGAGGCTGGAGAAACACAGAATTCCAAGAAAAATTCTAAAATCAAGACCAGTAGGTCGAAGATCAAGAGGAAGGCCACGGAAAATATGGATCGAGGATGCTGAGGAGGATCTGAGAAATATGGGAATATGAAAATGGAGAAGACTATGTAATGAGAGAGGTGAATGGGAAAAATTGTTGAAGGGGCTAAAACCCATACTGGGTTGTAACGCCAGTAGAAGAAGAGAAGAGATTTGGAAGTAATTATTTATTGTCATAATAAAGTTATAAAATTTCTAAAATATTATTTTGTTTTCTTACTTTTTACAAAAATAGTATTTAAATTGTGTTTAAGAAAATCTGAACTAATGAAATAATTATGAAGGTGTCCATTAAGTAGTTCATGCGTTAGGTAGGGTAGGCTTCCTTATATACCTTATGTTCCGACACGCACAAAATTCAGCACTACACTTCAGTCGCCTATTATTGCATCAGAGTGTATTCGAGGTACGCATTTCCACAGGCTGAAAACGGCGCTTCGATTTATGTGCTTCGGGAATCAAACCCGACTACCCTAGATTAAGAGTCAAACCTGATTAATCGAATTCGTGTAGAGCTAGCACAAATGATTTGCACCAAACGTAAACTTTTACATGGATTTACAAAATAGCTAAAACAACTAAACAAAAATAATATTGTATGAGATATACATAAAGGAAGACTATTGTTTCAATTACATTTGCATAATAAGATTGTAATTGGAAACGTAATTGCAAATCTTTCCATTTATACTTTTGGTGTCACTATAATTCTGCTTTATAAGATTTATAATGTTAACAAACTGTTACAACAATATAATAATACTAAAACTAACATCACATGGTGAGAAAAAAACTTTTCTTAATAAAAAGGTGTCTCAGCAAAAAACAAATGACACTAACTGTAAGGTTATTGCACGAATGCAATATATTACATTGATCCCCAAGTGAGTACTAATGCAAGTGGGAATATGAATCTATGCGTCGACGACACTTATGCTAAATACATGTCCCGACGGTGTTCTATGCTACATTCAAATTACATAAACCATTATGTAAGCTGAAGGTTTACGTAACGGTAAACTTTCTTCCGTACGAGCTGAATTGTGTTAGGTAATATGATACATGTTAAGTTACATTATTTACAGCAATTTTGAAGTTAGAACCGGTTATAATATCGTTCAATATAATCAGCATTTTGAATCTTTTAGAAATGCTGAAGAATGAAAACTCATTAAGAGTGAATAATGCTCCAAACATTTTAACATTTTATGACACTAAGGAAAGAGTAGAATATTTTAGTATAGTTTTGTGTGATTAATCACTTTATCATACAAACAATGAATGACAAATACGCCAACAAATACATGCCAACACAAGCTAGGTTATTAATGCATCCAACTAATCATGCCATAAAATACACAGTGCTACATTTGTTTTCGTAGTACGTTCATAAAATCGACCTTGTTTCACAAAAAAGAAAGTACTGATAAACTTAAATATATTAACAACAGGTAGCTGTTAAATCAGTTATTGACTGGTGAGTGAACTAATAGTTTTGAGAATAATGTTAATTTATAACACTGCATTGTGTTTTGATTTCACATTAATAAGTAAATCCCAAGACAGCATTTTATTCTAAAATGAAATCTTATAATTGTTACTTTAATTTATACTGTTACAGTTAGCAATACTAATTTCGTGATAGACCACGCTTGCTGTGTTTATACAGTATAGAAGATCAAGCTTCTTAAACAGCAACTGAAATTAATGTTTATACTGCATGTGTAAAATGGTTTGGACAAAATAAAGAAGTGTGGTATCAGAAATCTAATTTTAACAGACGTAATGTTAAACTTATCAATTAAACTGCGAGGAAATATGCAATAATAAAATCCTCAACTGATTATCTGCTACTAAAATGATAATATATACGTTATATACAGGTATCTGATGAGGATAAAAATAGGTAAAAAGTGAAATAAGAACACGGATTACACACAGAATATGTTAATTCAACTATTCGGATAAAGATGAAGGCCCATTAATTAGAATTAAAATTTAAAAACAGAAACAGGCAACACAAAATAAAAATATTTATGTTAAATATAAGTTAACTTTTATCCAATTTTCATACATATGGTATGTATATTGTCAACTGGTTAACAGGGAAACAAAAGTTCATGGTAGGAGCTACTGCTTGTTTTTTGTGTTCGGATTGACTCTTTAAATTTCATAAAATTAATGTTTATTGCAATTTTGGATAAGACAGAATTTAATAAAGCATATAATAAAGCTATTTTTTAAGAGTAATGATGAAGACGAATTACATTCTTTTAAAAGACGACTAAGGGAAACGTAGATTAAAACTGATAAAGCAGTTTATCAAAATGTAGCATCATAATACATTTGCGACGTCTTTCTTCGGCTACGTAAAGATAAAATTTCTCTTAGATTAAAAAATCTTCAGCAGTGGTCAATGACACTTTGAAAGCAATATTATAATAATAACTGGAAACGGTGACACAAAAAGGAAAACACTAGAAAAGACGACCAGTATATATAAGTTATTTATAAATTTTAATTATAGCTTATTACTGTCGACGAAGTCCTCGTTTAAAAGAAAATACGTAACAATAAACAAGAAAAAGAGAGTTGCCTTAAACATTGACAACACTTCTAAAATAATTTTTAATTCGCAACAAACTACGTATTCTATCTGAAACAGGATACAGAGGCTATTGGGATCACTAAATCCAAGTATTATTTTTACTTCTTAGCTCAAAATATTGTAACTGCAATAACTGGGTTTCTGATTAGATTCATGTTAAACTGTAAAGTACTAAATATTGATTTATAATTAAATGTGTACAAATGTAAACAAATTTTTAGCGAAGTACTTTACAGACATTTCTTTATGTTTTCTGTTCATTCTATAATATATCTCTTTAAACCGTTGTTTACAAACAAGAAGTCATTGTAAACTTCGAATAGTGTATGCAATCCTTTGTAATAAATCCGTTGTAGTTGAAAATAGAAATTGTTGAATTACGAACTCTTTTATCAGACGTTGAATTGTAAATTGTCGATTGTTTTGGTATCGATTTACTGGTATCGTACAAGGCTAATATCCGTGTAACAAAACTCTGTACTACTAGAAGCTGTGCACCGAAATAGTTCAGAAACTCAAAATAAAACTTCCTCCCAAACACAATATCAAAACAGAATCGTATTCATGGAACAACTAGAAACACAGACTAAAGGTTACCAAAAATAATATGAATTATTCAATGTAATACTCTTTCGCCACTTCAAGCGTGCACAGATATATCCCATTAATGATATATTAAATATTACAATAAATGTACAGAAAAAATAAGTAGACATTAAATAATTAACTATGCTAAATGATTTAAATATTATTTTAAATTAATATTATTTTCAATATAATATATTATTATAATATTAATATAAAATTTACAAGTTTTACCACCAGAGATGACTTTCCTAGGGGAGCTCCGTCCTTCCCTACGAAATAAGAAATATTTTACAGGTAAACCTACTCAATGGAGAAATAATAAACATCATAAAATTTAACGTCCCATTAGGAAGTTACTTCAGGTACATTGATGACATTCTATATGAATCCCGAAATAACTGCATAAACATTTCTAATGTATTGTTACGACGGTCTACTCGATCGTCGTAGGTACAGTGGAAAACAAATTACAAGACACCAATAAGTCACTAATCACGCCTTTAATTTTTGCAGTTAAACAGTCCGCACTGCTGGCGGCATCGAGAAGACTCTCGCAAATGCGTCTACAAGCACGTACGCCACACGCATACATTCTGGATCTCTCTGGAACGTTCGATAAACACGTAGATTGCTCTGTGACGTCGTAACATTTCCTCCTCCTTAAGCCTGTTCGTCCCGAACTGGCAAACCGTCTCTGAAGTAATACTCGACCAGGCAGTCTAGGTGAACGTCCTTGCCAAAGATAATTCTCCGGTTCTTCGAATTCAGTCTCGTGTGATCCGAACATCACGTTCCCAGGAATGCGAGTCTTCCGCTCAACCACTAGTTTCGCTGGAATCATTCCCGTTGTGTCATGTACTGATGACCTAAACACCACTGGCTGATCCAAGTTTGCTTGGTTATTCTCAACAACCTCTTGCGTAACCTCATCTTCAGCCACTTTGCCCTCGGGCGCTTGTATCAGCTCAGGAACAAGCAAGAGTTTTGTCTCGACACCCATAGTTGGCTTTCCAATCACTTCTTTTGTCGTTACACTTATTTGTATTTCCTCTGCTAGTTCTTCCTCCATTTCCGCTTGCAATAGGGAGGGTTCCTATTGACCAGACCTGTTGACTTTTTCTTCGACTAATGCCACTCGCTTAATCGAATGGTTGGTAGACCCTGTCATTTTAGACATGCAAAGCTTTATCTTCTCTTGGCCAACCTTCAGGACATTCTCTCCTAAGTCCACAACGAATCCGTAAGCATTCATAGTGTCCGTGCCAAGAATCACTTCATCGACAATGTCTGCAACGAGCATTTGGTGGCTAAACTCGAGAAGACCCAGGCGTACACGTACGTCTACGTTTCCTAGCACCTTGACGGGGCTTCCAGTCACAGTCTGTATTGTACAAGAGCTAATTAGAGGCTGGTGGTTACTGATTAAGTCAGGGCGCACAATGGACACTGTTGCGCCCGTGTCAACTGTAAATGATGTTGGTTTACCTTCCGCAAATCTATTAACAGTCAAGTTTCTACTGGTCTTATGTAGCGTGGAAACTGTGTGCTGTTCTGGGGCTTTACTTCTCCAATTGGTGCGATCACTCTTTACTCTCGGTATCTTCTTCTCCCAACAGTCTACCTGTAGATGACCACGTTTTCCACAGTTATAACATTTCGGTCTTCTGTCTTTTTTATTTGATTTGAAAGATCGTTGTGGCGCTGCTGACTTCTTAAACTGTTGTTTTTTAATCGTCTCTTTATGCCGTCCGCTATGACGATACTGTGGTATTGGATCCGTTTGGCTACAACGTGATGGCATAATTTGATTATTGTAGGTCGCCGACTTGGTAGCTTCAAAACGGAGAGCATGAACAAGAGCGTCTGATTTATTATCGTGCTGTGTCATTCTTAACACTTGTTGTAACTGACTATCTCTGATACCGTCAATAAACATAATGAGAGAAATCCACTTCCAGAAGTCCTCCGATTCTTCGGGATAAGCTAGTCTCTTCAGACGGACGATATTCGCTTCAAACTCTTAAAGTTTCTCCCCTGAACGCTGTCACCTCGCTTTAAGTTCACGGTACACTTCCCACGAATGCTGGTCACCGTACCGCAATTCCAGAGCTTCATGAGCGAGAGCATAGACGTTCTGACTGTAAGATGGCACTTTCTGTATTAGTTCTGCGGCAGGCCCTTTTAAAGCAAGAATTAGTGAAAGTCCTATCTCTTCTTCCGTCCATTTATTTAAGCGAGCAGCAGCTTCAAATTAGAGAATATAAGTTGACTTCCATCAAACGTTGGGGCCTTTGGGAAAACTGGCCCTACTGCAGGCAGTGACTTTCCCTATTAACTTATTTTATGCGTCTTTTTCTGTCTTTATCATTGGTCTGTTCACAAAGTTGTTTTGGTTGCAACTTCAGGCACTGCTCGACTTCATTTTTAATCTGCTCTTTTATATTTGTAGTCGAGTCTTCTTTTTTTGTTGACACACCTTTTTCCACACTCATGACTGACTTTTCTACTTCAGCTATTTTATTAGACATCGATTCTTCAACACTCGACACAGATTTTTCTACTTCAGCTATTTTTAATGTCATTGATTCTTGTACCTCTGATATTTTAGTAACTTGTTTATTAAGCTCACCTTGTAGGAGACCCCATTCTGCGGTACTGTGTTCTTGCAACTGTTTCTGCATAGCTTCAAAGAGAGCTTCCGTTTTATCTTTTTGTCTTTCTTCTGTTTCTAGAATTAATGCTTTCTGACGTTCCTCAGCCTCTTCTCTTTCCTGCCTGCGTTTTTCATCCTGTCGTTTTTCTGCTTCTTCTCTTTCCTGTCTTCGTTCTTCTTTTTCTTGTTCCTGACTTTGCTGTAGCATTTCTCGGAATGCTTCTATTATATGATTGGTATCCATTTTATTAATTAATTACGAACTACACTCGTCTTGTACAAAGTGTCCACTGTTTCCACTGTTAACCGTTCTATCCCAGTTCTGACACCACTGTTACGACGGTCTACTCGATCGTCGTAGGTACAGTGGAAAACAAATTACAAGACACCAATTAAGTCACTAATCACACCTTCAATTTTTACAGTTAAACAGTTCGTAATTAACAACACTGTCTTTTACAACAAATCAAATAAAAATTGTTCACACGCAATAAAATGTCCACTAAAAATAAACACAATTGTATTACAATTATACCGTCCGATTATAAAACACCACTCTTAACTAATAACCACTTGAACGCGCACAGTAATATCACTACTCGCTACTATAACTCTCGAACCGCACGGTCAATAATTCGCACTAATACTGACTTGAGCGTCCCTGAGTAATTGTTTTTATAGTCGCCGAAAATATAGACGATTCCTAATTGCGTCTTAGCGTCCGTATGAACTACGTAATTAGCTGCGGCCTTGACACAGTCCACACGGCTGGCGGCATCGAGAAGACTGTCGCAAATGCGTCTACAAGCACGTACGCAACACGTTTACATTCTGGATCTCTCTGGAACGTTCGATAAACACGTAGATTGTTCTGTGACGTCGTAACTCAATAAGCAATTTACATAATAAAACAAAATTCTTCTTATAATAAGTGAATAATAATGAATATAATTACTAAGACCTAACCACGTACAGAAATGAAACAAGATTTAAATATTCAACACACAGGAAACTTTTCTTAAACTATTTTAATAACACCAATAATTTTAATCATCTACCCCAATATAAAATGGCTGTATTCGATTACTTAATAGATCGGATTCTAGAATCACATTAAACGACAAACAGACGAAGAAGGAATTATCATACAAATGGTAATAGATAGTCGATAGAAAATAACAACTATTAATAAATTTGAAATAAAATAAAAATAAAATTCAAACTAAACAAATGCTTGATACATCTAGATCTAAAATAAAAGCTTTAATGATAATACAATAGACACAACCTTCACATATTATGAAAATATAACACACAAACTAAGAAAACTATTCAAAGATACAAAAAAGTACCTGATAATGCACGTAATATAGTTTATAATAAACCTAAAACTAAATTCGAGATTTACAGTTATAACGAAATATACAAAATTTATTGTCCAAAATCCAATAAATTGTATGTAGGCCAGAAAAGAAATAGTTACACGATAAATTTAACAACGCAGAGCTGATTATTGTTGAGTCTAATTTAGCCACACACGTTTAAGTAACAAACACCAATTTCCAGATATTCAAAATCTTAAATTAATAAAAAATTAATTAGTGTAAAGCTCGCAAAATGAATACGTAAGAAAATCTTAAAATATACAAACACAATATTTGCTAGTTAAAACCAGATTCAAATAAAAGTCAAAACTTGTAAGAATGTTGCCTTAAAATTTTCATTTATTACAATAAATAAAGTAGAAAATTAAAACTTTTTCGTTACAACTGTCAAAACATCAGATTACGTAAAGAAACCTTACATTCGATGAATGTTTAATCAAAAAAGAAATCGGTTATCAGTTACTTTATATTAAAACTTCTAAATATGCAGATTGTGTCTACGAAAGGTATGTAAAACGCAAGAATGGTGATTCAAATATACCTGCAAAAAAAAATGTAAACCGTAAACTTTTTTACTATCTTAGTGAAAGTAATCGTACAAGAAATTCATATTTCCAGTGACTGGCGAACGTTATTTTATCTGTCGCATCTTCATGAAGATGCCATGTCAAAATTTGCGTCTGTACCATCTGCATTCTGTTGCAGGTTTTGAGAACTTGTAGTTTATCTTGTGACATGTTTTCCGTCTTGGACGATGTCAGGCTCATCCAGAAACTTCTAATACGGAATCTGCTGTGTGATTTGGAAGGTGTGGTCAGCGGCTGCACTAGCGTCCCAGATGATTTCTTTTATCGTAGTGCTAAGGATGGTGCAAAATATGTCATGACGTATGATGGTGGAAAGTAAGTGCTTTAAGGTACTTTAAGTGCAATTTTTAAGAGAATTGCCGTAATGTTAGTTAAGATATCGATTTCTTTTGCATGGATTATAATTATTTCGTGTCTAATTTATTTATGTTTCATTATTTAGGGTATTCCAAAATATTCGTATTTTCACATTCTGTATGTGCAGAAGTGACTTTCTGTTTAGTGCGTTTGTAGGTAAACAACAATTACTGTATACTATTCCTTCTAAGTATTTCTTAGCTAAACGACTTTATCAAATAACTTGTCCTAAGTTTGTCCGACTTTTAGTGTTTTGCTGTGTATTAAAAAACTTCTAACTTAATTATATAAATTGGTTTTAATTTTAGGTTTGATTACGTTAGTAAGTATTAATCTCCCAACAACGTATTTTATGCTTAAACTTTAAAAAGCTTAGTTATAATTTAGGGTTAAGAGTTTTCCTTTATATTTTTTGTATCAGTTCTTTCTAAAGTAGAGTTTTCAAAAGTTTTCTTACTAATCTTTTCAGATTTTTTTTGTCACTTTCTGTACCACCTAAAGAATTTTTGTTAAATTCTAAATTTACAATATATTTTTATAATTAAAACTTAAAATGGTACTACGTTTGAAGTCTTGTAGCTTTTTTATATAATCTGCGCAACTCTGATAAAATTTTTAGAAACACATAACATGTGGAAAGTAGAAAACACGTAACTTGCCGTAAGTAGGGCATGAAGACGTTATAGCTTGTAGTAAATGCTTTCACAACGTGTAACTGTCAGAAAAATACGGTAATTCTCTTTGATAACAAATTAAGTTTCTTTTTTCAGAAACAGTCTATTTATTTGCATTACGCAAATAGCCTCACCACGAAATTGAACATTCATTTATATTGTCAGCTGGTGCATTTACCGACCAACCCGAGCCGGTTGATTTTTCCTTCTTTACTTGCTTCTCATTGGTCAGTATACTGCAAGCGGATATTATTCTATAGTGGTAGTTGATTACTTCATTTCCCTTGTGTTTCCCAGTCTGGTTTCTTCCTTAAAGTCTGCCAGAAGACAGAAAAATGCCCTGACCGCGTTTCAGCGCTGCGTAGGTTGAGCTTGGTGTTTGCTTTGCTACCACTTCTGCTTTCTTCCGATGAGATTATCCGCTTCCGAGGCTTTCACAATTTCCGTCTTTAACCTCGGGTTATGGGTACCTATTTAACGGGAGTACTTACTCGCCATGAGACAGTATCCATTAAAGTAATTGTGATTTTTTACAAGTGTAACTGCGCCACAAATAGAGTTTGGGACTATTTAACTTGGTAGTCTCTTCTTGTAAAATAGTGTTTATGAAATTTTGCGTACATATTCTGTCTAAGATGTTAGTGATCGACAATAACATCGTTCAATAGATAAATTAGTTTTACTTTTTGGTTGCAGTATATATCTGTTTCAAGAACTAGACGTTAAAAAAAATTTGAGAACATTCACAAACTGTGTAGTAGAATTAGAAGATGATTAAGAAATTTTAACAAGAATTAATTGTAATATAATTGTAATGTACATACAGTATGTCTATGAATATTAATAGGCTATAATTTTTTTAATATAATATAACTTTTACAGTTTTTTTTTCAACTTGGTAAATCTATTTTATTAATAGTGTATATTATATAAAACTATTTTCAGTGAGAATGTATATATATATATATATATTTATACATACTTTGACATGCATCTACATCTAGATCATGAAGTATGCTACATGCAAGCAGAAAGAACGTGGCTATGAGCAGACTTCATGATGCACAAAACATGTTCAAGTCGAAACAAAAATATTCTTATGGTACTTTTCCAGAACACTAATTTATAAAATAATTTATCTGTATCTTGTTTGTTTTTGTTTTTCAAACAATATCATTCCGAGAACTGGAAAATGACCATATTTAGAAGTAGTTTGGTCATCATACAACGGTATAGCCATTTGATACAACAGTGTTATGTTTGGCCTTCAACTAACATCTCTTCTGTCAATTTTCTTATATCTGAATCATATTAAATGGTACTGTCTGTAAGTACTGTACCTAATTAAGTCGTAAATCATTAGTACATCTTTCACATAAAATTTCTTGCAATTTTATTTTCTCTAAATATTCTTAAATACTTCATATTCCTCCCTAAAATATTCTTTCCTCATTTACAGTATTATGTTTCAACAGTTATAATAAGTTTTTAACTTTTAATTTCGATCACATATTATTCATAACACACAAAATTATGATGTGTCCCAAAATTTTCTTTTGGGTTTTTTCTACCTGAATAAATAACTTTCTAATCTCCTAATTTGTTAAGTTTTATTAATCATTAAAACATCTTGGCTGAAGTTTTAATTTGCTGCGAATTACTTGATTTTAAAAATCCATGTTTGCTGCCGTTCGCTAAATACTAGAAGAACACTATATAAATAAATCTAATTTTACAATAATTTATTACCTTTTTATCCGTCAGTGACTTCGTTCAGCGTTTTTATTTAGACGCGTTTCGTGACATGTGTCACATCTTCAGTAGTCCTCGTCAAAAGTTAAAATTCACGTAAAACACATAAAAACACATTTGCACATATTTACAAAATTACAATGACGACACACACATAACACGATGTAACTACGGCTTCGCTGCACATGTCACGAAACGCGTCTAAATAAAAACGCTGAACGAAGTCACTGACGAATAAAAAGGTAATAAATTATTGTGAAAAAGTGACTTGGATACTATATAAAAACAAAATCTAATTTTAGTAGCGTTTTGTAATACCTTATAAAATCATAAATTTATGTCAACACACTGATTAAATTTTTGGTCTTCCTTTGTAAGTTCGTGATCTCCTTCATGTTTTAAATCGCAGTCTAAGAATATGCAATTTCATCTTTTTACACTATATCGTTGTAGAGGTTATTTGTTTTAAGGTATCAATAAAGTTTGTAAATAAAAGTAAAAGTTGTAGCGTATTACAGAAAAGCTCTTCAGATTTTTCCGTTAAAATTCATTGCAATTTGTTACGTAGACTGTTCAGCTTGGCATTCATTGCAATTACTAATCCCAACAATTTGTTACGTAGACTGTTCAGCTTGGCATTCATTGCAATTACTAATTCCAACAATTTGTTACGTAGACTGTTCAGCTTGGCATTCATTGCAATTACTAATTCCAACAATTTGTTACGTAGACTGTTCAGCTTGGCATTCATTGCAATTACTAATTCCAACAATTTGTTACGCAGACTGTTCAACTTGGCATTCATTGCAATTACTAATTCCAACAATTTGTTACGTAGACTGTTCAGCTTGGCATTCATTGCAATTACTAATTCCAACAATTTGTTACGCAGACTGTTCAACTTGGCATTCATTGCAATTACTAATTCCAACAGTTTGTTACTTAGACTGTTCAGCTTGGCATTCATTGCAATTCCAACAGTTTGTGCCGTGTAGTTTCTTGTATTTTAGCCATGTATTTTTACATCAAATTGCCTTTTGACTAACGTGTATAAGCATCATGTATTAAATTTAATTAAGCTCTTCCATAAACATAGAGGTTTGAAATATCAGAAGAATATATTTTGTAAATAATGGTTTATTACAGTTTTCTTAAAAATAAGTGTTATTATGTAAGTTCCTCTGGCATCATCTTATTCTCTCTGCTTATGCAAGTTTATTTCACGTTTATCCCTTTCACAGCCATGTGGGATTTTTTGTTTTAATTACATAAGATGCTTTTAAGTCTGTATGAAAATGATGAGTATCCATTCTAAATTCGATCACTTTTTTTAATTTGTCACAATCTGAAACCCCATCAATGATGAACTTTTTCCGGTAGACATCCACTTTGACATGGGCCAACTCTCTCGCTACGTAAGGAGTTAAATAATTTAATATAATACAACGTTTCCTTTTACTATTTGCATCTCTTCTACAATATCTTGACAATATTGATAAAGTTCCTATGTTGCAAATTATAGGAAAACATTGATTGAAGTTTTATTTATCTATTAAAAAGTGAAAATTTCATCTACGAAATTTGGTCTATAAAAATTTGATATTATTGTTCTCTAGAAAAAATTTCGTAGGTTATTAAATACTGGCGTTACCTAGGTCGGAATTGTTACT
Organism: Magicicada septendecula; assembly: GCA_034769895.1. NCBI lineage: Eukaryota > Metazoa > Arthropoda > Insecta > Hemiptera > Cicadidae > Magicicada > Magicicada septendecula. Next base: position 305,251,213 of record CM068367.1, on the reverse strand, counting down.
CAGTAGCTGACAAAACGATGTGTAACCATATATCTAATATGGTTTCTTTAATCGTAGTGGTATGTTCGGTATTAATTCAGTCACTTTCCAGTTTACGTATCAGCTCCCCAAATATGTCTATTGTCAGCTGCGATGGGAACTGAACCAGACAGCACCATCTCAATTAGTCTGTTCTGTGGATTAATCTGTCACTCTGTAATCTCCGTGATCGTTTGGCGCAATGCCCCTGACCTTAGATAGCACGTAGTATTTGCATTGAGCACAAATATCATCGGTAAATTCAGTGAAAGTTTAGAAAGTTACAATTTGGGTAAGTTTGAAATTTTTGTTAAATAGGTTATGTGCTACAGATATCTCTACTGAAAACTGTAACTATTCGACTGGGGTAAAGTAAAAATTTAGTTCTGTAACAAACAAATTCTATAACTAAAAATTAAATCTATAACAAAAAATACTAGAAGAAAATCTGGGAAAGATGGAAAATAAAAAATAAATGTATAAACTAACGTAATACGTTAATTAATATTATAATTACAGTGCAGGTTCTAGGATTTCTTAATTTTCGTTAACCTGTGCTCAAACAATGAATGACTTACGAGTTGTTTAAAATAAATAAATACATTAATGTATAACAGTCAATGGATGTTGAATATTTCAGTAACCATTTACAATTGATCATTACAGATTTAATTGAGGATAAAAGAACAAATGGTAGTGGGCGCACACACACTAACAGATTTTATTTTTGTTTGTTTGAAGTGATAGTAGCATGTGCGATCCTCTTTTTACAGCTTCAGTACATCTGCCAAATCCTTTTCAGATATTTCAGTGATAACTTGTTCGGCCTCTCAATTCCAATCTATGCAGTATGATGTAGCGTGTTGATATCAGTTTTCTTCTTTTCTTAATTTATTCATTTCCATAAAAATCAGTCAGTTTTCTAATATGTCGCTGACAACTTTTCTTGTAGATGTTCTTCGTTTTCTGATATAAAAATAACAACCTTCTTAAATACCAATAATATCACTTATTTTCTGGGCGCTAGTCAATAGAAACCACGTGTAAAAAATGCATGTAAACGTGTTTATATGATTGCTTATAGAGATGGATCCTTTTTCTCCAACACGTCTGTCTGGAATTGACAAACTATCAACACTTTTAACATTACAAATACTTCTCCAAGCCACAAGTAACGAACGCACAAAACATTTACTTACAGGAAAGTTAGTTACAAGTTACTGACTGAACAGCAAACTATTTAAGCCACCAGACACGTGCAACTGTCTCTCTTACTGTGTTACTGAAGTACTGAACAACTGGCTACGTAGAATACAGGTATTTAGTTTAAAAACTTTCAGAAAAATTTGAACTTTTCTAATTAAAATATTTATTTTCTTTCTTCTCCATATTCTGCTTCGTTCCTGATTAATCTATAAGCCTGTGCTGGATCCCTAGTTCCATAATTTCTACGTTCTAGCAACTATATATTTTTTAAGCCTCCCATTACTTCCCCTGCCTCGGGGTTTATAATTTAATTCTCTGCTAATTATCCTTCCTCTCTATTCTCTCTACACCTTTTTTTATTTATGTTTATTTTCTCACATTGCCCGTTCCACTGATTTCGTCCCCAATCTTGGTTCCTTACACGTGAATTCCTTACTTGTTAAAATTGCACATCGCATCGTACGTGAAAAAATCAAATGTTTATCCGTTATCGTAATCGACTCTCGCTTAAAATTATCCCCATTACAAAACCATAAAAAACGCTCAACTTTGTAAAACAGGGCACACCTGTCATATTTGGAATCTAGTCCTTTTGTTTTCAACATCTTGATCTTCACTGTAACTGATATCTCAACACACACTGAAAATGAGGATCTTATTGAAGAAGCTTATCGTTTATTAGTATCTGTTTATTTGCTATATTTTATTTATAACAGAAATTAAACAAGTTAAGCATCAATTTAATGTGTGTTTACGTTATGTCATTGACTGTACCTTACAGTGTTTCATGCTTTATTTAATTATATGGTGTAAGCAGTATCTAATTGACAGTAAAATGTCGAATTCATAAAATGACTTCTTGAATATCCCTTGTGGGATAAACTCCTTCGGTTATGAAAGCTTATAGTAGCCGCTTATCGGTTTGCACATGAGTGGGGTTGCTAGACTCTTCATCGGGCGCCTCCGCGGGTTATGAATAGAGGGGGCATCACTTAGAAGTGTTACCAGCTTTCTCCTTCCCCTGGAGTTACTTCTACTGACTTGTACCTTTTTTTTGTCTTTTTTTTAGTGTAAGTAGGAATTCCCACATTTCTCTTATAATTCCATTATATGCTTCATATATTTATGATGTCATCTTATTAAACCCGGATTTTATTCATCCACTTTACTTACTCAATCACATACTCTATTTTTGGCAATGGTTGTCAACTTAATTTTTGAATTATTGTTTCTTTATACATATATTAAAATTTTTTAATTAGGGTTCTTTAATAGTTTTTTGTCTGGCCTACATACAATGTAATGCAATTTTTTACTCTCTCTCATTTTGTACATTCGCGTTTTGAAACTATCGTCATTGATTGTTACTTTATTGTTATCGTCAATTGATTGTTATTTTGTATGCTAACTTAATATATGCATTTTTCACATAATAGCACAACTTTTATTTCATAACGTTGTTTCTAAACCCTTGTTCATGTTTACCTTGCCGTATCTTCTACAGATACGTTGGGTTATAGTTTTGTTCATCCATCTCGTTACATTCACCGTCATGCGAAAGAGTTTTATTTCATTTGTTTATTTATATTCTTCAAGTTTAAATATTCTTATATTTATCGTCCACCAGAACATTTTAATTCGCGTTCTTCTGATCTCTGTATCGTAATAACCTAATTTTTGTTAAAGTTTGTAAAATATAAATATTCATAATGAAGTTATAAAATTCATGAAAGTATTGTCTCCACTTTTTAAGCTTTTTACAAAATAATATACAAATCGTGTTTAATAAAATTTTAAAAACTGCCTGCGTTCAATTAAATTCGAGTTGAACTAGCAGAAATGGTCTGTCAAAATAAGAACAGGTTGATTATAGATACCAAAGTAACTAAAATTATATCTTACCCATTGTTATGTAGATGGATAAGATATGTAGACGATGGGCTATGTGTATCAAATAACAAAAACACAAATGCAGAGAACATACTAACACAAATCAATAACATACATCCAAAAATACAATTCACAGAAGGAAAAGGAAAACATAACAAAATCAACTATTTAGACATAACCATCACAAGAAACAACAACCATATACAATATGCAATATACAGAAAAGCAACTTCTACCAACATCATTATACCTAACCATTCTGAACACCCACTACAACATAAAATGGCAGCATTCTATTCGCTATTTAACAGAATGTACAAAATTCGCCTAAACAAACAAGAAACAGACAAAGAAAGAAACATAATATATCAAGTTGCTCATGAAAATGAAAACAATAAAAATACTGTGAACAAAATAGAAAATAAAATCAAATATAAAATAAAAACTGAACTATTAAGAATTAATCAAAATGAGCAACACATAAATAATAACAACAACAAAAAATAGGCCACATTCACATACATAAATAATAAAGTGACATAGCTAACCAAATTATTTAAAAAGACAGATATCAAAATAGCATACAAAACTAATAAAAATAAATTACAAAATCTAAATAACCCGCACAACAAAGATAATACAACAACTAACGGTATACAAAAATTGAATGCCAAGATTGCAATAAATGTTACATACGACAAACAAACAAAAAACAGCTGAAAAAACGTTATTTTGAACACCTAAACGCATACAAAAAACCAGAAATATATAAATCCAATTTAGCCACACATGCAATACACACAGGACATGAATTCCCAGACATAACCAATATGACACTAATAAAACATATACCACACAAAGGTACCATAATGAACATTTGGGAAAATTCACAAGTTAAACTAATTTATCTATTGAACGATGTTATTGTCGATCACTAACATCTTAGACAGAATATGTACGCAAAATTTCATAAACACTATTTTACAAGAAGAGACTACCAAGTTAAATAGTCCCAAACTCTATTTGTGACGCAGTTACACTTGTAAAAAATCACAATTACTTTAATGGATACTGTCTCATGGCGAGTAAGTACTCCCGTTAAATAGGTACCCATAACCCGAGGTTAAAGACGGAAATTGTGAAAGCCTCGGAAGCGGATAATCTCATCGGAAGATAGCAGAAGTGGTAGCAAAGCAAACACCAAGCTCAACCTACGCAGCGCTGAAACGCGGTCAGGGCATTTTTCTGTCTTCTGGCAGACTTTAAGGAAGAAACCAGACTGGAAAACACAAGGGAAATGAAGTAATCAACTACCACTATAGAATAATATCCGCTTGCAGTATACTGACCAATGAGAAGCAAGTAAAGAAGGAAAAATCAACCGGCTCGGGTTGGTCGGTAAATGCACCAGCTGACAATATAAATGAATGTTCAATTTCGTGGTGAGGCTATTTGCGTAATGCAAATAAATAGATTGTTTCTGAAAAAAGAAACTTAATTTGTTATCAAAGAGAATTACCATATTTTTCTGACAGTTACACGTTGTGAAAGCATTTACTACAAGCTATAACGTCTTCATGCCCTACTTACGGCAAGTTACGTGTTTTCTACTTTCCACATGTTATGTGTTTCTAAAAATTTTATCAGAGTTGCGCAGATTATATAAAAAAGCTACAAGACTTCAAACGTAGTACCATTTTAAGTTTTAATTATAAAAATATATTGTAAATTTAGAATTTAACAAAAATTCTTTAGGTGGTACAGAAAGTGACAAAAAAAATCTGAAAAGATTAGTAAGAACACTTTTGAAAACACTACTTTAGAAAGAACTGATACAAAAATTATAAAGGAAAACTCTTAACCCTAAATTATAACTAAGCTTTTTAAAGTTTAAGCATAAAATACGTTGTTGGGAGATTAATACTTACTAACGTAATCAAACCTAAAATTAAAACCAATTTATATAATTAAGTAGAAGTTTTTTAATACACAGCAAAACACTAAAAGTCGGACAAACTTAGGACAAGTTATTTGATAAAGTCGTTCAGCTAAGAAATACTTAGAAGGAATAGTACACAGTAATTGTTGTTTACCTACAAACGCACTAAACAGAAAGTCACTTCTGCACATACAGAATGTGAAAATACGAATATTTTGGAATACCCTAAATAATGAAACATAAATAATTTAGACACGAAATAATTATAATCCATGCAAAAAAAATCGATATCTTAACTAACATTACGGCAATTCTCTTAAAAATTGCACTTAAAGTACCTTAAAGCACTTACTTTCCACCATCATACGTCATGACATATTTTGCACCATCCTTAGCACTACGATAAAAGAAATCATCTGGGACGCTAGTGCAGCCGCTGACCACACCTTCCAAATCACACAGCAGATTCCGTATTAGAAGTTTCTGGATGAGCCTGACATCGTCCAAGACGGAAAACATGTCACAAGATAAACTACAAGTTCTCAAAACCTGCAACAGAATGCAGATGGTACAGACGCAAATTTTGACATGGCATCTTCATGAAGATGCGACAGATAAAATAACGTTCGCCAGTCACTGGAAATATGAATTTCTTGTACGATTACTTTCACTAAGATAGTAAAAAAGTTTACGGTTTACATAGTGAATTTTTTGCAGGTATATTTGAATCACCATTCTTGCGTCTTACATACCTTTCGTAGACACAATCTGCATATTTAGAAGTTTTAATATAAAGTAACTGATAACCGATTTCTTTTTTGATTAAACATTCATCGAATGTAAGGTTTCTTTACGTAATCTGATGTTTTGACAGTTGTAACGAAAAAGTTTTAATTTTCTACTTTATTTATTGTAATAAATGAAAATTTTAAGACAACATTCTTACAAGTTTTGACTTTTATTTGAATCTGGTTTTAACTAGCAAATATTGTGTTTGTATATTTTAAGATTTTCTTACGTATTCATTTTGCGAGCTTTACATTAATTAATTTTTTATTAATTTAAGATTTTGAATATCTGGAAATTGGCCAGTCGGATTGATGTACTGACTTTGGGTCTGATTTTTGTTGGGTTTTGATTTCCTTCAGGATGTTTTCCAAATCTTCTCTATTTTTAATGATATGGTACACTTTAGCTAGTTGTTCTTTCTCACCGTCAAAAGTTTGATCTTATATGTTGATGTGGGATAACACATCAGCTGCTATGTTTTTTCTGCCTGGTATATACTCCCATGTAATGTCATACTCCTGCAATGCCAGTACCCATCTAGTTATTCTCCCATGGCTCAACTTGCATCGCTTCAGGAATGAAATAGATTTATGGTCACTCCTTACGGTTAACGGGTACCCCAGTATGTTTTGAACTTGTAGCAGGCAAAAACAACACTTAATAACTCCTTCTCGGTGGTATTGTAATTTCGTTCACAGTGGTTCAGCACTCTGCTGGCGAAACTAATTACCATGTGATGTCCTTCTCCATTTTCTTGATATAGTGCAGCGCCTAAACTCACATTGCTGGCGTCACATTTCAGATAAAAAGGTTTAGTAAAGTATGGGTGATGTAGCATGACAGATTCCAAAAATTTTTCTTTTATTGGTTGTAAAATTCCATCTTGTTCTGGTCCCCAAGTCCATTTGTCTTTAGATGATAACTGCTTCTGGAATTTAGCAGTCAGTTCTGAATATTTGGCCTGGAACTTCCTGTAATAGTTACAGATTCCTAAAGAAGATTGTAGCTGCTTCCTGTTTTTAGGTGTAGGGAACTGTTGAATAGCTTCTACCTTTTCTGTAGATGGAGAGATTCCTTCTTCTGTTAGATTGAATCCTAAGAACTTCATTTCATTGGCAGTAAATTGTAATTTATCCAGTTTAAGTGTGATGTTGTTTTGTGAGAGTTTTTCTAATACTTGTTCTACCCTATCACAGTGGTAGTCCCAGTTAGATGATGTTACCAATAACATCCATCTTCGGATGTTAGTGTAACAACTCCTTTCCTCAGGTCTACGATGGCTGCATGCTGTCTCACTATGTCGCATACGATGAGTATGTTAAAAGGTAATCTATGGGCGACTAGAAAACCTAATGGTATGGTTACTTCACTGCTGGTGAGTTCAAGTGACACTTGCTTTTTTACAAATTTATTTAGTCTCCCTGTAGCTCTAACTATTATAACATTATTGATAGGTAGTGTGGGTATTGGTATCACACTATTTTGCTGTATTCTTTCCAATTCGATGTTGTCAATTAACGATACATTAGATCCTGTATCAATCATAATGGTAGTCTGGGTTCTATTTTAATTAGCTTTTACATGAACAATCTCATTATTATTATTATTATTATTATTATTATTATTTATTATATGGTTATTTTCTTCTAACAATTCTTCCCTAATGTCTTTGAGATAATGATTAGTTATTATCGTTATTGTTTGGTCATTAATGTTTTGTGTTTTTTGTTTCGTTTCTCCATAAGACTGGTTCAGTGACGGGCTGTCTCTAGTTTTCACTGCCGCATTCAGTTTAAAAGAGGAGTTACCTCGCTAGTTCGGTCCCTCTGCATACTTGTTGTTTGGTTAGTCAGTGTCTCCTGTCTAGTGTCAGGATCGTTGTTTATCGGTCCATTGTCTCCTCCATCAGCTCAGTTGTAGTAATTATTGTGTGTCGGTGATCTGGGGTGATACTGTCGGTGACTGTTAGCCACAGTATAATTTACCTGGGGTCTATAGTTCTGGTCTATTCTGTATCCTCCTCATTGGTTACCCCGTTGGTTATAATTGTTACCTCTCTAGTTGCCATTATTTTGACGATTATTCGGGTATTGTTTCTGATTACCTCCTCTGTAATTACCGTTGCCTTGGTTGTTGTTTGGGTTATTTCCCCTGTAATGATTATCGTTATTGTTTGGTGACGGATTATAATTGTTGTTGTTTCTATTCGGGCGGTCGTAGTTCCCATTGTCCCTGTTATTCTGTCTGTTATAATTTGTCGAGTTGTCTGTTTTATAACTAGTCATCTGATAGTCACGGTACTGTCCTGTCTGCTCGCAGGTTTCCAGTAAGCTCGCCAGATTCTGGATTTTCTTGAACTGATTATATCTGCTGGAGTTTTCTATCTCTTGTTGTAGTGTCGTGATAGTTGTTCTACCAGGCACTCCTCTGGAATTTGGGGCGTTAATTTCCGTGCTAGGCATATTTTACCCAAAAAGTATTATGTCGCTGATTGTCCCTTGGAGGCGTCGTACTTTCCATTGGAAAAGTTCATCCGGATACGGTTCTGTGTGGATTCTGACCAGTATTTCTCCTTGAATTGTCTTCTAAACTCGTTGAGGTCTGGGATGTCAGGTCGTACTGCTGTCCACCAATTATCGTACGTCTCCTTGAACATTTCGTCTATCATCCCCCTTATAGTCTTCCATCTGGTCTCTCTTGTTCTCTCGATGGTTTCTTCCAGTCGTTCCATCCATCGGGTTGCGTCGGTAGTTTCTGAAGTTGATTACCTCTCGATTATCACTGTGACATGTGTGAGCGTTCTGGATTGGTCGGTCCTGCCATGAATCTATCTTCGGTCGCGTTCTCGCTGACGGATGTTTTCTATGTTATTTTTATTTGTGCTGATTCGTTTATCTAATTCATTGGCTACCAGGAATGTTCTTTCTACTCTGTCGCTGACGTCTTGTAGGACCTCCTCGTGTGCTTTCTTGCTCTCCTCCCGAACTTGGTGTATTTCCTCTTGAGTTGTTTTTTCAGAGAGTCCAGTTGAACTTCAGTATTCTCTTTGAGTTTCTTAATCCTTCCATCTATCTCTTCTTTGGTTTGCGTTAATTCCTGGTGGTACTGATCACACTTCTCTTGGACTTCTGCTATTTCTCTTCTGACTCCAGTTATCTCCCCGTCTATTTTGATGTTGATCTTCCCATTATTTTCCTCTATTCGCTTACTGACGTCGTCAATTTTAGTATTTAGCGTTTCCATGTTATTGTTATTATTCTCGATTTTCTTATTGGTTTCGTCTATTGTATTTCCCAATTCTTCCGTTAAATTTTCTTTTAAGGTTTCCATGGATTTCTTACTATTCCCTTCTATCCGGTCGAATCTTTCCATCATCATCCTCATCATGTTGTCCAACTTCGTTTCTTCGGTTTGTGCGGGTCTCTCAGGTTGTTTTCCTTCTGGTTGGGTTTCTTGGGTAACATTTGCTGTAACTTCCACTTCATGTGTTGGTTGTTCTTCCTGTACCTCCATGTTCACTTCGGTGTCTGTTCCTCCGTTTTCTCTTTGTCGGGACGTCGATCTGGTACCGTATGGTTTAGGCATGGTCGTTTTACTGTAAATGCCGGGCTAAATTAGGATAATTTAACTTAAATATAATAATCGTCTGCCTATTTAAAGCCGCACTAGTTGGTCGCCACTTTAATACACTCTAAGTTCTGCCGTTTCTATAAGCCAAACGTTGGGCGCCACTTTATTACAAAGAAAGTTCTACCGTTTTCTACGGGTTCAAAGTCACACGTCGTTGGCGTCAATTCTATAATACGAAAGATTTATGTAGTTTGTTTATAGAATTTTCACTTTGACTTGTTGTTGAATTTAATACTCGGTTTCGTCAAATAACTTCTTTAACGATTTTTATTTTATTTAATTAATTGTTTAATTCCATTTTGATGTTCTTGTTTATTTATATTTGAGTATTTATTTGGTTGTAGATCCGTTGTTTGAATGTAATCAGTTTCGTAGACCTCTTGACATTTGACATTCGTTCACACTCCTGTTGAATTGTGTCGTCTGTGTAAGTCAGTGTATAGTTTAGACAAAGTTATTTTATATAATTTAAACCTTCACGTACCTTTGATGTTGTACTAGACGTTCAGTCGGTCTCAGGTGATTAATAAACTGTCAAGTTTTTTATCAAACAGTATAATAGTACTGTTAATGTTTCAGTGAGGACTTATAAATTTTACCTGTGCGCCATATGGGATTTCGTGAGAAACGTCCCATAAAAAAATTCTTTTGATTAATCGAATGATTAATTTTGATTGATTTTAAGTTAGTAATTTTTTGAGTGATTATATCAGTATCAGGAGTTAAGTTCCCTTTTTTCTGTTTGATTGACTCTAAATGTTGGCGGTTCGCTTGTTTGAATTATAGCCAACTTAACTGTTTGTTTACCTTGAAATTGCAACTCATTAACTCATAATAAAGATTAATTATTCACTTTTTAAATAATTGTTGACAATAGTTGTTACTTTACAATTCATTGGTTTATTGCTCACTCTATAATTGATCCAGTTAAATACATTCAGTTTAATACTACAACGGATTACAGATCATCCGGCTTTTAACTTTTTTCTAACTCAGACTGTTTGCAATGAAGACTCTAGTCTTAATCGTTTGATTATTTATAATTATTAGCTATCTCAAGGGCGACTTCTTTTAATTTACAGAATAGAACGCCACTGCCTTATTTTACAATGCTGTTACAAAATATTAGATTATTAGGTTAGACACCTTTAGTTATTGAAATTAATAAACGAAAAGTTCGTTCAATTTGTACCAATCTTAGGTTAGTTATGATAACGTTAATACATGAAATTTTATGTCGGAATATTATAATTCCTTTAAATAAATTTAAAACAGTGTTCAGTACTTATTGTATTATTGTTTCTTGCGTCAGTATACAGGTGTATTATATTATACTGCTAATAGCTTACTCGTAAACAATGTAAATATATGCACCGTACTCCCTGGTTATTAATCTCAATGATTATTTATTACCACTCCTCACGATCTGATACATTGATCGTGGTTACACTTCACTTTATTTCGCACATGAACGATTTTATTTTCTTCTTGACTGATTATTTCATTGGTTATGTTTGATACTTAACCTCGTTCTTTAACACGCAGTTCTAGTAAAAGTATTACTACTATTATCGATGCACTGATATTTAATTATACTTCTTCTTTCTCGTTGATTATTGAATTTTGGATGATAAATCGGCCTGGATTAGTTGTTGTTGATTGAGTGGAAAGAGACAAAATGCTTCTCTGTTTACAGTTGCGATCGTTTTTATAGTCTTTTTAGAAGTCCGCTAGGCAGTGTCGGCGGGTTTCTAAAGTAGTCCGTGATTGGTTGAAAATGATGTCATTTTGACGTAATTCTATTTATAGGCATTACATATTTGTATTCGGAGCGTCATTGTCGTTATTGATATTATTTCATTGTATTAATTCGAAATTCACTAAATTTATGATGCTAACGTTTATATCTCAGTTATCACAATCACAATTCTGGTTCTATTACTATCATTGTAAAGCTTGTTTATTTCTCTTTATTTATACATGGCTTGATGCCAGTTTGGTCATAGTTTTCATTAATATTTCTTTATTCTAAACTAACTAATGCATTGTTTACATTCGTCGTCTCCTAAATGTTGCAGATCCGACTAATAACTTTTTCTTAATATTTGTTAAATTATTCTTAATTTCTAATTTGAACATAATTATTTGATTAAAAAGAACACCTTATTATATGTAAATGCTGTATCCAGCTGAACAATATTAATTATTAGCATATATTTGTTGATTGTTTATCATAAACTTCCATATTTTACTATTTCTACTTCAACATGTCTTTCTTATCTCTTATTCTTATAACATCACTCAAGTAGTGGTACTTTACATTCTTTCTGGCATTATCATTATTTTACTCCCCTATGCTTAGTAGGCTTTCTATCTGATTCTTATTTTCATGAATTAATTTGGTCATTCTGAGTTTGTTATCATTCCTTTACAACGTTTTGTTCCTTGACTATTATGACACTTCTTTACATATTTTATCTACTTATGATGTTACCTAAACATATTTAGTGGTTACATTGATTGTTATTCTTAATTTATGATATCACATATTATTGGTTTTATTATTTTCTTTTACAGTTTATTGTTAATCATATTATCGTTCTTTATATTTGTCTTTTTCAAATCATTACTTTTACATGGATCAGCAAATGTGCTGTTTCTATTTATAATACATGATACAAACATTATTCATGTCATTTCTTATCTTAGTTATTTTATTTTATTTTATTCATCTAAGGTTTTATTGCGCTCACTTAACAGTTTATGTGGAAAACTTGTCTTGTCATTTCGTCTTTGTCATTCTGTTTATTTATTTTGTAGTGTCATTTTATGCAGATAGTGGATTTACCATTGTTCACTTGAATTTCTTCTCTCCTTCCATTCTTTATTGGTTCATTATTTTTACTGTTACATTCTTCCTGGTTACTCATTTATAGTTATTTTAGTATTATTCACCCTTCTGGTGTTTATTATCATTATGGAACATTTTGTGACGTTACAACTTATATATATATATATATATTGCAACGATACGTTTAGCATAAGTCTATGTATCAACCCCTGACTGAGGTATGATAACATACGAACGCACGTATGAGATATATAAGATATAAATAATGTAATAATTAAGCGTTAGGTATAAGAGATAATAAAAGAAATAAACGTAGTATTTAATTTTAAAGAAATAAATATTTGTAAATGAGCCTGCATATAGAATTAAATGCTTAGTTGGTTTTTAAACTCAGCGAAGGGGAGAAACCAACACCCGCCGGCTGGCAAGGGTGACGTCATAACGACAGGCCGCCGCGTGTGTATCTGTCCGTGTGTGTGTGTGTGTGGTAGTGTACGTTTGTAAATGAAAGACAGGTTGAATTATGCATACGATTGTGGAAAATTTTACACAGTTTTTTAAATACTGAAAGAAAACCAGAAGTCACACGAATCAGCGACATATGTAAAAAACATAGCTGGCGCCTGGCGCTACAATTGAAGATTAAGTGGTCAATGATCGTGGGAACCGTTCAGCTACAGTGTGAAATTTTGCCATAACTGCCATAGTTTACACACCTTAATATTCATAATTTGCGTAAAGAAAGTTTAATAATATATCTAACGATGTGTGAAATAATATTTATAAAAAGTGTACGCTTCATAGAAAGACGCGTAGGTTGTAATTAGCAATTAAATCGACGCGCGGACCTGTTCAATTTTGTTCAAACAATTTCCAACAGGAATGGAACGACGGCAGCAGTATAAACCCCAGCGAGCGACACACGCTTTCTCAGATAAACTCCGATCAGTAACAGACAGTACGTAAAATCCACGCATCTCGCAACCGCGAATTTTACAAAGTCAAGTAATGTTTTTAAACTGTATTACATAACTTGAAGTGCGATGGAACCGGCATTACGTCGGTGAGAGTATTAGTGAAACACAATTTATTTTAAAAGACTATAATATTGTAATCTACAAGAAGTTGTAACGTCGATGAACTTCAAGAAGTACACATAGAACTTCGAGACATCCACGAGAGACAAGACAAGAAGAGGAGAGGTACCAGAGCAAAATGCGAGAGGACGCAGGGACAGCCACATGCAGCTACATCCAGCCGTACATCATCACGACGAGAGGTCCACGTCAGAACTCAGCATCCAGTAGACGGTGAGAGTAATTTCAACGACCCAGATACAGAGAAGGTGATACCGAAGAGGATCAACAAACTCGAGAGTCTGGATGACGGTAACGACACAGTTAAATGGTTGCAGAATTATGCAGGTGAAGTCAGACATTTATTTAATATTATAAATGACCCTGAGGTCTATCGAAAAAAGCTCTAGATTCAATATACAAGTTTACATAAACGTTATTATATTTTTATTTTTCATAATGAATAGTCTATAAATGTTCAAAGAACAATTGATAACAGAGAATATAAGTTTATTAATATCATAAATAAATGGTCAGTATAGAACCATATTTTATTATATTTTTATATTTTATTAGATAATTAAATTCAAGTACGAGAGTTACTTAAATTGAAGATGGTTAATTAATTGAGACATTAGAATATATTTAATTAAAGTAATAGAATGGCCTCTATTAGTATTTTTGATAAATGTTGAATTAATTAATTGTTTTATTAAGTGGTATATAATAAAAACCACACTTGCAAAGACAAGATGAATATGCAATTCATACGTGGTAATCACGTATTATAATAATATATGTGTTATGTATTATATGTCTGTGTAAATATTTCAGGTCATATATGTCTTATATTTGTGTATAATATGTCTTAGAATATAAGAGTAAAGACTTTAACCACGTTATAATTACATTATATTCGTATCGAATATAAGGGTTCAAATAGAAATTAACCGACACATCAATTAATAATATAATAATTTGAATTTTTTAAATAATAAATCAAATGAATATGATTTTATTAATACAGTCGTACTAATTTCACAACCAGTACTAAATCCTCTGTACTCTTTACTTGTATTGAAATTGTATAACGATATTCACGTGCTTATCCACACTCAATCAACGACCAAAGCCTGCAGAAGAAGAGTATATCTTCGAGACGTGGGTAAGTGCGCACAAATGAGTAACAGCATATGTGCAAAAGCAAGTGTCAAGATATATCGTCGTATAATATATATATATATATATATATATATATATATATATAGACTTAGCGGCGCATAATTTCTTCATCACACGCCAATTTTTACCCAGGGTATCTAAAACAAATTTGAGGAACTTGTATAAGTACATCTTTAGGTGAAGAAGTTATTTTGCCCAAGTTATGGTGTGTCAGCGTACGAAAAACTTATACAAATTTTTATACATCGTATTTTTGCTGTACGCTGAAGCCAGACAACCTGTTCGATATATACAAATGTATATAATGAAATATGGGTAGTTAGTCGGCCATATTGGCATTCGTAATAATTATTCTATAAAATTTGTAACATGTGTAAAAAGACAGACACTACAGAGGAAAGTGTGTTTTTATTCTGTTTAGTTGGTATAACGAAATATTGGGACCTGCCATAATTTATTCTGTTTAGTCGTCTCGTGCGGTAATTCGTTGAGTTTGCTAACGTGTGTGGGACAGAATTTTGTAATTCGTATGAAGTGTTTGTGATTAAAAATATGTTGCAAGTCGAAGTAAAAATATGTTGGAGGCGCTAGGAATAATAATGAAAGGTAAGATGATCATTTATTTAGTGTATGTTGTCCGTTGTTTGTAGGAAATTAGCTGTTAGGTTATGTATGAATGTCTCGATTACTTTGGGTTGTACACTAGGCCTACCGGTTGTTATAGACCCAACTATACATAATATCACTGTGTTCTGTCCAAAATTTAATAATGGAGCAAATTAGCATTCTAATTTAATTAATACAATATACCTAGGCTAACGCCATGCGTTCTTATGGGAGTAAAAATTTAATTTTTTGTCTCCGTAAATAGGTTCGACCGCCGTTTAAAATTATTTTTCTCGTGTTTATATAACATAGAAGAATATAATAAAAATATATCAGCGCAATATCAGCATTGATGAGAATCTTCATAATTACCCAAGGGGTAATTAACTAATTTTAAAAAAAAGTCCCTGTAAGGCACTGAAGCAATTTAATTAAATAAAGTTTCTTTATTATAGATACTCCTGTAAGTCTGACAATTATTTTGTCTACTCTAGCCTACCTATATATGTGTAATGTATCCAATTTGTAAATCATTTTATTCGTAAAATGTGGTCCTACCTAACACAAGATGGTACGCCTTACTATAATATATTTAATTTGAACTCTGCTCGTATTTAACTAGTTACAAATTTTATTTAATTCTTCAGTCCAGCTATATTACTCTAAATATACTTTCAAATTCAGCATTTTTCATAAAATTCATAAAAGAAATACGTTAGGTTATGTTTCATGTCTAGATTACTTTGTCGAACACGTATCTGTTATAGAACCAACTATGCCTAATAGCACTGTGTTCTGCCCAAAATTTAATAATTGAGCAAGTTAGCATTCTAATTTAATTAATACAATTTTATTTTTTCATTATTAGCGGGCCAATTTATACAAAAACAAAAATTCTGGAGTTTTGTATTGTAGTGTTTTAGGGTAAATAGAATTGCCATAATAAATTTAATACAGTAGGCGTATTGTTTTGATTGTGAAACAAAAATCATTTGTTTGATGTTTTAATTCAGTTCACTTATCCCCAATAAGTAAAAACCTTTACAAAGGTGCATAAGGTATTATCATTTGCTTTAAAAAATTGAATTCCAAAATAATACAAAGACTATTTAAATTAGATTTGTTCCTTTACTGCATTAATAAAACCTGTCATATACGCGTCACCTTATGCTACATAAATATCAAACACACTTAGTGTTCCGAGTTGTTAATACAATAGTGATATAAATATCAGGTTACTAAACCTTTACACAGAATAATTTTATTAGATGCATTGTTGTAAAACTTTAATATTGTAATTCCTGCTTTGAAAAGTGCAGGGTAAAACAGAAAAATGAAAATATCAGAATAATAATATTTGAATAGAAATCATAGATTCTTTGTAGTATACAAGAACATGAGTATTTATTGTATTGTATGCAAGTTGGATGTCATAACATGAAATTATCAGTTAAGGATAGTTCAGTGTTTAGATAAGACTTTGATTCTATAACCCTAGGACTAGAATAAACTTCCAGTTAGTTTTGTGCTGATGTATTATTAACAACAGCAAAGTTCCTGTGATAATAGAACTGATTTCGCTGAAAGATTAATTATGTTAACAAAACTAGCAAACTAGCAGGGCATTAGCCGTTTAACTTACAGCGGAATAGCCTGTAAGCCTAACCTAACTCTGAAATAAAATGAATTACTTTTAGGAAAAAATCAAAATTTGTTTGTGTTATGTAGGCTTGGGTGTTAAGTATAATAGGCTAAGTTCTTTATCACAGTAAATTGTCTCTAGCTCCAGATACTTGCATGTCTACATCAATTGTCATATTTTACTTTTCAGATGACTGTGAAAGTAGGCCTAGGAGACGTACAGCAAAAAAAGGTACATATAGTTTTAATTGTTATTTATATTCAGTGTATAAAAGCACCCCTTAACTCTAATCAACTAAAAATATAAAATTAATTAACCCATTTTTGAAAAAGACCCTGTGAGGGAACTGACTCCAGTTAAATGAAATATGTATTCTGTATTAAATGCTTATTCTGTATAAATATCAAGTTACTGATACCTTTACACAGAATAATTTTATTTAGATTAAGTCTGGCCTATGATAATATAACTGATTTAGCTAAACTTACTGCGGATTAGCCTGTAAGCCTAACCTAACTCTGAAATAAAATTAATTACTTTTAGAAAAAGATCAAAAGTTTATAGGCCTGGGTGTTAAGTATAATAGACTAAGTTCTGTATCACAGTTGAATTATCTTTAGCTCCAGAACTTACACCAATAGTGCATGTCTACATATATTTTCATACTTTACTTTCATATTTGACTGGGAACGTAGTAAGTTCAGTGTTAATTTATTCATGTTACCTTATATTTGGTGTATAAAATCACCCCTTAAACTCTAGTTAACTTAAAACTAAGATTAATTAACTGATTTTTAAAAAAAGTCCATGTGAGGGCACTGACTGCAATATAATTAAATATTTTTTTATTATAGATACTCCTGTAAGTCTGACAATTATTTTGTCTACTCTAAAAAAATTCCATTTATTACTTTTATGGTGATTCATGTATGAACATTACATAATTTTAATTTTCTTACAGATGTAAGACTGTTTCCGGAAAATGTATGCGATCGAATTTCACAAGATTTAGGACACACACAAGTGTCTGATCAAGTACGTTTGAGTGGTAGATTAGGCCTGAAATTTATGCTAAATTTTGTTTGTAAATTCTGCCTAAATTTTTTGCCAGTAATTTAATCTATGGCTTTGATATGAAGTATAAAATGTCTGAAGACAAGTACTAAGCATTGAGTTCCTACTGAGTACACCCATTAGCCTATAGAAATATTAGCTAGACTGCGTACGTTTTCAATTGTAAAAATGAAATAGGCCTACCTATATTTGTGTAATCTATCCAATTTGTAAGTCATTTTATTCGTAAAATGAGGTCCTACCTAACACAAGATGGTAGGCCTTACCATAATATATTTAATTTGTACTCTGCTCGTATTTAACTAGTTAACATATTTTATTTTATTCTTCAGTCCCACTATATTACTCTAAATATACTTTCAAATTCAGGATTTTTCAGAGAAACGTAATTAATTAAATAAGATATGACTTAATAAGTTAAGGTTAATTTTAACACCTAATATAACAAAATTTATAATATAGGCCTATGGCTACTGTAATACGGAAGCAAACTGTTGTAATATTTTGTACACATAGT
This sequence comes from Magicicada septendecula, assembly GCA_034769895.1. NCBI lineage: Eukaryota > Metazoa > Arthropoda > Insecta > Hemiptera > Cicadidae > Magicicada > Magicicada septendecula. The sequence goes on along the minus strand of CM068367.1, from coordinate 305,232,793 downwards.
TACTTTCATAACATCGAGTCCATTAAATTGTAATTTATTTGACATAAAAATTTTATTTTAACACAGCTCTGCTTTAAAAATTAAGGACTAACATTTGTCAGGTAAAAGAAAAAGTGAAAAGAGAATTTGAACTGTGACTTCTTTAATTTTTGAGTTAAAAAGCTTTTTAATCTCGATTAAATTTTTTAATAAAATTGTGCTGTTTTTAAATTTTATAATATTAACTTGCAGACAGAAAAGGTTTTGCTGGTGACTAAAGAAAGCATCGTTCTTTTATCTTATGTAAAATTTATTATTGCATGCAAGTCTGATTAAAGCTCACTAAACTAAAATTATCACTGCTTACAGCAGCAGGTTCTTAAATCCGATAATTGATGTAGGCCTATAGTGTTATTTTTATTTAATTTCTTATTATCTGTATTTATAATCTGTAACTTAATGTGTAGAATTGTATTTATATTGTTTAACCTCCTAAATGATACTCAACTAATATCACATGAAATTTTAAAAAATTAGTATCTTAATATTCTAAATTTTATGGGGTGTGTTATACTTAATAGTAGATTTAAATGATACGGAGTATGGATGAATTATCCGTAATGTATTTGCTAGTTATAATACCGTTATAATCAGGATTATATTATTCAATGTTAATCATTTGAACAGTTTTTGTTTTTCGAGTTTGTGTGATTATATTAGAAATCTTTTTCAGGAATCTTCAGTGCAGGGATGTAACCAAGCAATAGTGACTTGAGTTCATTTAAATTAAAATAGATTACTATAAAATAACTACTAGATTATGCTGTAAATTTAATTTTTTTTAGAAATTTACACAAAATCCATTAACTTTTTGTAAATTCATAGTGCTAACCTACAAATATTGTGCTAGGTTAAGAAAATAAATTATTCTCTTAATTATTAGCTTAATATTATTATAATTATTAACTTAGTGAAAAATTATGTATGAGTTTTGTAATGATCTTTCAGGTTCCTCCTGAACTTTCCAGAATTGACTGGGAAAAAATGACTATTATTGCACCATCAGTAGTATCGACATCAGATGATATTGATGTGGAAAACATATGAAGTGGAGAAGGTAATATAATCAAAGCAATTTAGCCTATAGATAATTTAAAATTTTTTTTTTCTGTTTGTGAATTTTGTAACATTAGCATATTTGATTTAATGTTTGTTTCATATGTAGTGTTAGGTTTACCTAAATTATCTTTACTTGACAAACTAGACTTGTATAGGTACTTTAAATCAATTAAGAAAATCAGCTTTCAATGTAGCACAATTAATTCATACCATATTTCATTAATGTTTTGTTTTCAAAGCATTTTTTTGTTTGGGTGTTAGCCTATTTAATTTGTGTTATGGCAAAGTTAATTTTCTGCATCAGGAATGTCCTATTTCATTGAGCAAGCTTTATAGGAGATTTTGAAGTTTATGATAAAATAGCCATTAATGATTGTTTTGGCTTGTTAATGACAACAATATAAAGTTATTAACAGTCCCATTTACATTTTAAATGAGAAAATTTAGTAACATAGTAGTTGGAATCATTTTTAATTAGTAGTATTATGTGTCAATGCTTTCAAATCAGGGGCTTCCTTTGGAAAGTATAATCATATGATAATTTTAAGATAAGTATTGTTAGAAGCTCTAAATAAGTTTGTTTATATTATTTTTTATATAAAGAGTTTTGGAAGCTGCTGGAAAACAAAAGTTCTTAATAAAGTACATAATTAGTTTAATAACATTATTTCCCATAAAATTGCAATTATTTCATTTAGTAATTTGCACTTTTGTTGATACTGGCAATGATAATTATTTTTCTCTGTTAGCTAAAATTCTTTCTTTGTTACAGAGTCCATTGTTGTAGAAGCTCTTATATCGCCAGATGATTGTGCAAAATTTATAAGTTTGGAGGTAAATTTCTCCTTATAGAACTGCTGTATTCTTATATAGTTATCTCTCTCTGACCTCTATTTTGCACTATGAGGTGTACACTTATTTCCATTCTTATTTGGTATTCTTTTATCTCTTTCTACTATTATTTAGTTACAATAGTTTAATCATAGTAGTCTCTTTATAATTGGTTTAGTGTTTTTTGTACACTGGTCTGTCCCTTAGTGTATATCATTGACTAACATTACTTACACCTAGTGTCACATGACAGGTGTTCTTAATTACGATTATAATACATTATGTCCTTTCTTATAATATTCTTATACTATTACAATAGTGGCATTACACCTTACTTGTGGTATAGACATTAACCTTTTACTTCTATTTGGTATTATAAAGTGGTTTTGTTCACGTTTTACTTAGTGAATCCCCTTTTGGTCGGTTTTGGTTCACTTTATTTACTTAAATTCTTATTTAAAATCCATTTTGGGTATCTTATATTGGTACCTGTAGAAAGCTTATCAGTTCTTCTTGGGTTAAGGCACAAAACATTTTGGTTTAGGTAGGCTTTTCCTCCTGATAGATGTGAATTTAGGTGAAATTTGTACCAACAATGTGTATGTTAGGTTGATACAAATTTACATTCTTTTAACCTTATTTTCTCAAGTTTGGTTTTATTAATGATAACTAATAACTCTTTAGTTATTGCCTTTTCTTATCTTACATGATTGTTTGACTATTTGAGTAATATTTGTTATTATTATGAGACAATTTTAATACTTCTTTATGTTACATGGGTGCTATGCATAACATGTTACTATGCTTTTATTCACAGCTTCTATTCAGTTAACAGTATAGTTACTTTCATTCTTTTATAACATATCTTGTCCTATACATTTATAATATTATCTGTTGTATATTGTACAGGAATGGGTTTCCTCTCCTTAAAACCCCACTGTTGTGTTTGTCAATTTGTACATACACCTATGCCAATGTGTTTTGAATTATTTTAATTATGTAAATCTCGGAGATATTTGGAGTTGTGGGATGTATTGATGTAAGTAATTAATTATTAACTTAGCTCTCTAAAAACTATCAGTGTTTGTGTACCTGTAACTTAAATAATTAATGAGTTATTTTATAATTCCGTTCAACCCTATTATACCTTGAAGAGAATTCTGTCTAATTTTGTATTTTTACTCTCTCTCTTTGGTGTCAGATAATTCCGCTATAAACGCTGTAGTATCGGCTCAACGAAACTTATAGGTTATTTCAATGTTTATGTTAACCAATTATTCTATACTTATTCAGTTACTTTTTTATTCCTAGCTCATTAAACCATACTCCAAATAACAAGATTTTGCCAATATATAAAGGTTCTTTATTTGTTTACTTCTTTAACATTGAATAATATATGTTCTAATTAACATATGCTTGAGCTATAGATTGTATGAATCGATTGTTGATTATTCTGATACTTTATTTAAATTTAGTTATATAGTGTGTTTTAATTTGTAATTAATTTAATTCAGGGTGTGAAGGTTCTTGTAACTGTGGGGAAGATTAAAAATACATAGATAAGAATGCAAGATTTACAAATTTAAAGTGTTGTGTAGTTAGTATGATTAATATAATAATAATTTACCAGACTAGAACGAAGCCAATCGTGTAGGCGGTTGATTGATAAATTTACTGTTCTGGACAATTATGCCGTACGATTTTCTTTCTTCGATTTAATAGAATGGAATTCTTCTCCTGTCCACTTCGGAATTACAGCTTTCAGGATTGGTTTACAGCCCGATTGATGCTTCTTCTGCAACGCCAGGATCCAAATACGTTCTTCTCTTGGTTGAAGCAATTAGTGTTGTTCCGTGTTTTTGAAAGGTTATAACTTCTGGTGTAGTGAATATTATTAATTGTGATACTGTTAATTCTTTCTATTTGGTTTAATATATCATCAATTCCCTTCGGATATGGGACAGTTCAAGTTCTTCCTTGTATAATCCAGTTATTTATTCTCTATTGTGATTTCATACTGTAGTGTTATTTGGATTAAACTGTACTGGTGATAGTCATAAACATTGTCATTAGGATTTTGTGTTTTATAATCGTGTCTGATGATTTAAAATATTCCGATTAAATAGATAATTCTTGGGTTTTTTAATCTCATCACATTCAGATCATCAAAGCAATTATTGTCAAATTAACAACTTCCTCTTCTTCTGTCGTCCCTAGCAACACACGACTTCTTCCTTCCACATGTTTTGAATATAGTGTTTATTTCATATATTTTTTGTCTATTCCTTATCAATTTGCTATCCTATCGGAATGTAACTTTACCGATAGTTGGTTTATTATTTTCTACACATATTCTGCTAGTTTTTTTATATAAGCCGGTTTTTTCCTTTTTTTATATTTAATCCACTTTCGATATTAAATGTTATTAATCGATATCATGGCATTATGGTATTATCATAATTTGTATAAATTTTATTATATATCATTATTAATTTAATGTTTTTTCTAGCTCTTCAAATCGTATTCATTAATTATTATTAATTGATGTACCTAACCTTTATGTTATGAGTGGTTATATAGTGGTTTTGGCTGTTAGGCCTTTTATTGTAAACAGATCTACCTGTGTTTATAACTGGTACACATCTATAGCCCCTTTTATATAAATTCATACATATAATTAAATCTTAACTATTAACATTTACATAAACAATTATTTTTTCCATATCTAATAACAATTTTATCTTGACCTATGGATCACATATAAGAAAATTCAAATCTATTAACGTTAATTAGCTGCTTCACACTTCATTCTACAACAGTCATTGAATAATACATCGTGTTTCATTATCTTTCATTAACTCAACACATATTTGGTATAACATAACATAAACTTTATCATAACATTTGTTGTCACAAAATAATACCTCTTAACTCAAAATTCTTATTTGCTATTAGTAAATTATTGTTTCATTTTTTGTTTGTTTTTCATTAAACATATATCATCAACTATTGTCTAACTTACAGGTTCGGTTATTCTTGTTAATATTACCTTGCATCCTTATTTACCTTTATCTATGATTATAAATATAATTATTAGATCTTTGTTCTATCATGGGGTTAAATATTGACTTGTTTATTATTCTGTGAACCTTGTTTTTATGTAACTTGAGTGCTAGCATTTCTGTTGCGTTACAATATTGGTCATCTCAGTTAGTCAGTTCTTGTCCATCTCTTCAATCTGTAAGTTGTTCAGTCATTGCATATACGGGTAAGATGTTCTATAGTTGACTGGCTCTTGGAATCTATATTTTATGCCATGGTTGTTAGGTGTCTTTCTCGTAGTATGTTTCTTCCTTGTCTTCATTGGTTCCTTACTGACCGAAAACTATTGGGTTGTTGGTTCCTGTGGTACAACCATTGTTCGGTGCATCTTCTTTTTCTTATAATGTTATTTCACTTGTTAGTTACCATTAGTTTTATTAACTCTTATTGTTGTGAGTTTATCCTTGGTGATGAGTAGCTCATGTAGTTTCATGCTTGGCCTTTTAGAAGAAACACTTGGTTTGTCTCTTTCACTCAATTATTGACATGTGTTAATATTTTGGGTTACTGAAATATTTGGGCTCATATGTCTCGTTACAATATTAACTGGTTGTAGGCATATAAACTTATACACTGTTGTGAGAATTGTACAAAAGTACCTTTAAGCTAATTTCAAAACACAACATTTCAGAATTAATCACATTTTTTTCACTTTATAGGCTATGTCACACCAAAAGAAAATGTACAGGTCACTTTCAACAACAGTTGACAACAGCTGACTGAATATTATCCGATGACAAAATACTAAACAGATGGGAGATAGTCACACCAACCAACCATTTTGTATATAGTCTTTAAAATGAGATTTTTTTGCTTGTACACGGAAAACCTGGATCACTGTATTAAGATATATATTTTAGATATGTAGGTCAATTTATTAATTTTGAGCTATTAATTTAGCTAGTGCTAAGCTTTAAAACACAGTTATTTGTATGAAAGAAAAGTACAATTTTGTAGGCCAAGTAATAAATCCAACTATGATTCTGAAAAATTGTCACGGGTAGGAAAATAAAAATAATAATAATTCACCGATCTGAATGACGTTTTACAGAATCGTGATAAACATAAAATTACTTTTGATAGTGATCCCATGCTCATCCCAAGTTGAAACTTTCAGAATATGTAGAGGAAAACAATATCTTTCACATATATTTTTTTGAGAATTTTAAAAATACAGTTTTTCAAAATTCAGTAAATGCAATAATGATGTGTTTATAAAAAATATATATATTTTCAACTAATTATGTTTTATATCATATGAAAGCCCTTTAAAAGAGCTTTCAAATGAACTCGATGTCATTGTTCTAGCCTAATTAGAACACAAGTTGTGAACAAATCAATATTGTTGCGCAAGTCAAAAATTTTATTTATTTTTTTCATTTTTGAGCACCCATTACTCAGTAACCTTTCGTCAGAAAAATGTGAAAAAATTGATTTGTGTTACTATTTATGAATACTACATGCATACTTAATTTCAAATAAATCTAAGAGGGTCAGGTTGTAGCACTTGTTGATTTGACACGGAATATCTCTTAAATGTAACTTGAAGTTTTCATTTTGTTGTAAACATACCAGTCTAGTTTTTCTATTTATAGTTTATGCTTTTTTTTTTTTTAATAATTTCAACTAATTGAACCCCTAATCAATCCTACACTCCCTCGCAGAAAAACCTATTTTTAGTTCATTTATATTGTCATCTGAGTTTAGTTATGTTTGATGTAATAAATAAAATGTTTATTTCATCAAAGGTGTTTTCACTTTTTGTAATTATGTTCTTGTAAATAAATATTCTATGTACTTTATGAATATAAATTATAGTTACTGATAAAGTAACAAAGCCCAAATGTCTGTGTGGTATTTTTGTTGTAATAATATTTGTCTGATATGTATTATTTTTGCAATGTTTTTATGTATCTTCTATGAAGAAATAATTTGTTCATTATCCTTAATAATTATTAATTATTGATACCTTAGAATTGAAACTGTTTTGTATAAATTTTGTAATAAAAATCAATGTACTTGTAAGTCTTTTTTTATCAATAACCTATTGAAAATAACACATTCCTTGTGCAATGCAAGTAGGCCTACCAAATACCTACCAAAAATGTATATCCCCAATTTTTGATAGAATATTTGATTTTTGTTGCCATCAGAATTTTACTTTGATTTTACTTTCATGTTCCATAAGGAAATGGAAGTATGGTGATGGCAAAAAAAATCGTGTTAGAGATTTTTGCAGATTCTGATTATACTACCCTCAAAACATGAAAAAAAGTAATTTATCGAAAAGTGTCTGTGTGTCTGTCTAGATTTTTTATGGCAAACGATAAGAGCCGCAAATTCAAACAGAATCAAATAATTTTTTGCATACAGCCCTGAATTGTAGAGTATTCAAGACCTATTGTTTTTTGTGAAGATCGGTTAAGATAAAGGGGTAGTTTACCTGCAATATTTTATGTTGTAACAAGAGAAATTTTTTCATGACGAACGATAACTGCCGTAAATTCAAACAGAATCAGATATTTTTTTACATATGTGCCCGAGTTATAGAGGACTCAAGGCCTATTGATTTTGGTGAAGATCGGTTACGGGGAAAGGGTAGTTTACCTGAAACATTTTTTTGTTGTAACGTAATAGTTTACCTGATAATTTTTTGTATATATGTACTACGTTATTGACAACAAAGAAGCAGTTTGTTTTTAAAATTCCTTCCCGGCCTGTTTGGCCGTAGACAAATGTTTTCTGCAAAACCAGACGTTTCGCCAGTGCCATCGACTTCCATCATCAGTGAAAATCAAGTGCGATAACGTGAGGTGGTATACGTTAGTGCCCACAGTAAGTGGCTGAAGCAGTAAGTAGAAAGAAGTAGTTTCAATGGAAATATTTCATTTCGAAAATGATTTTAAATATAAATCTTAGAACATGGAAGTCGTGTATGATTCTCCATACCAATATTTTGTTCTTAAGTGTGCTATTAAGTATTAGGAATCTTCTCCATGTCAAGGTATAGGATTACAGCCTGTTTTGCCTTCACTGAAGGCATCTCTTTTCCTTGCCCTACCTATATCTCGTCTTCCCTGAGGTCTGTATCTTATTACTTGTTTAGGTAGTCCCATGTTTTCCATTCTCTTGATATCCTGCCTCTATTTTATTTGTCCTTCCCTTATTCTGCCGGCTATAGAATATACATTTTACTTGGTACTTATATTTTCATTTCATATTTGATATCTAAGGGTTTGCATTATGAATACTCGACACAATATTTTTCTTGTTAGATTCGAAGTTTTAAGTAATTTTCTCTTAAAAAGTGTGTATGAATATTTTAGCACGACGAGATTGTCTGTTTTATTATTATTCTTAACGTTTTGGTTTTTATTATTAATTTTTGGTTTATTGATTTATTCTACCCAATTCAATCTATTATTGAATCCGATATGAATAAATCGGTTTACTTACTCTTTGACATCGTTTATTAATTTTGTTTAAATAGTTTAGAATGTTTTTTGTTCCATTTCATGAGTTCGATTCTGAAGAAGTTGCGTTGACTCTTCTATTATTAGCTACGGTGAGTTGCTCTGTACTTTCCTGTATAGACACTAACATAAACACAACATGTACATGATACTTAATATTATTATAACATTAATAGTTAATAACATTTTATTATGGCCTATGCATACTGCATTGGTCATTGTCACTTCTGATAGTGTCCTTTTTCTTCATCTTGTGGTTTTATTACCTTAACTATAGTTTGTTAAGTGAGTTTACTATACTTTAGGAAGTTACCTTTTTATATGGGTTGTAATCCTATCAAATTATTCTCGTTATTGCTTGAATATCTCTTATCATTGTTTTGATAGCACTGTTATTATTGTGCAGTAGTTCATTCTGCATTTATACTGAAAATTGCTTTGGTTTAAAGTAACCAAGATTACTTGCATCTAGCTGTCAACATGGTTTATTTATTATTATTGTTATTATTAGTATTTGGGTGGCTATAATCCTTGAATTTACTTATTCGAATAGTATTCTGCCTCATTCAATGTTGTTGGTTTAGTTCCTACTCTTTTATGATAAGTTTACAAGATAATTTTGTTCATCATGCATCCATTCTATGGCAAGCATATAGTTATAATATACAACAATGGATTATTGTCGGTTTTGTGTTTCTGTATTACATTTGATTTATTTGACTTTATGTAGTACTGGTATATCTATTGGTTATTATTAGATTACATTTTGTTTATCTTTTACAGTCTTTACTATTGGTAATTAGTGGTTATTTCTAATATCAATTCCACTTTACAATTGGTCATTGGTGTTTTGGACATAGCCCGCTTTTCATGTCTACACATAATTTAGCTAAGAACTTATTATTATTCATTCTCTTTCTTACTTTTTATGTTCAATAATTCATTCTTATTGATTATTGTTTGTATTACATTGTCAAGGAAGGTATTCACTTAATAAGTTTTGGTCAGTGTCAATTTGTTTTGCAGCTTAGGGGTTTAAATCATGTTGTTTATTCCATTTATTCTTTCTTCTTTTATAATAATTCTTTTATTGCCATATGTTAGTTCATTATAATTCATGTTATCTCCCTTTTTTGTGTTTGATCTGGATATTTTCTTCTTCTCTTCACCGATTCCTTCCTCCCTCTTAATAAGTTCCTTCATGGCGTTGTTTTCACTGGTTTCCTTCTCACGGTTAATAGGTTTCTTCTTGATTTTGTCTTTAATGGGTTTCCTTCTCACTGTTTGATCTATTGGGTAATTATGTATGTCGTCTCGTCGTTAGTCTTGCTTTATCTTCTTTAGGTGCACATTTACTGGTAATTCCTTCTTCATTTTAATTCACTTGGTTTTGGCTTATGATACTTCCTTTTTTATCCATGATCGTATGCTTGACCTTGTAGGTATTCTTAATTGTAGTGGCTTTCAACTTATTTGTGGTACGCTGGTGTTGGTAGTGTTATATGTACCATTACAACATACAAAAATTTGACAGATATTTTTGTCACAAAAAACGTTTATGATATATTGTGTATAAATACACATATAAAGGTATTTTTGCCACAAAAAACGTTTATGATATATTGTGTATAAATACACATATAAAGGTATACAATACATTTGATTTGTTTAACAGTCGTTATAAGACAGTATTACCATATAGGGGAGAGCAGAGAGACATAAGTTGATACTTTGTACTTCTTCAAGTGTCCCTTAGTCGCAGCACCTCTGCAACTGTATAACGTTTTTGTTATAGCTTGTAGTACATGCTCCTCCAGTCTGATTATAGCAGTGTACAGTAAAATGAGTCTTTGTTCCCTTTTGTATTTTAGAACGTGTAAAGCAACCTTTTTGTCACTAATTTGCTATGGGTGTTTACAGCTACGTACTTTGTTGGATCCATGGTAAGTGTACAATTGATTCATACTAATACAAAAGCAATGTGGCAACATGAGGGCAAGTTATGTTTCTCTATAACTTTTAAAAGAAAATTAATTCATAACCTAACAGATCTCAGAATTAATTATGTGTCAGTTACTTGTGATCCTATAATGAAGATTACGTGTTTATTAAATCCTAAAAAACTAAAATTTTTAAAATGATAATAGTAATAATGGCTCCTTTTTATGCCGCCTAGGAAATTTAGGAGGTAGAATAGGTTGCCTAAAGTGAGTGTTCGACACACGCACTAAAGGTAGAGTGGCCAGCAGCACTACACTTCAGCCACTAATTTTAAAATTAAAGGTGTACCTTCAATTTCACCAGAAGGAAAGTGGTATGTTGGTACAATGTAAGTAAAACATTTTGTTCTGTTTTCTTTTTTTCATATTTGGTTCAAACGTACAAGTGAAAAACTTTCTGGGGCGATGTAGCTCACAAACCCTACAAAGACTCGGCGTTTTCCACAACTTGTATTTAGGAAAGAACAAAAAGAAAAATCAGATTTCTGTGTTATGATCTGCACTATTCTGTTAGTTATTATGGTTTGTACCCTAAGAATATTCGTATGTTAGCCTCCGAATACGTGTTTGCAAATAATGTCGATTTTCTGGTGAACTGGGCCGGTAAAAGACTGTTTTACTGGCTTCATGCAGCGACATTCAAGGTTGTCTTTTAGAGAGGCTGAAGCAACAAGTTTTGCAATAGCATTTAGTTTTAATAAACATAACATAAAACTTTCTTCAATATTGGAATTCTGTGATAAGTCGCCTTCATTTTTACTGTCACAATATTTGGAATGTGAAGGAAACCAGGCAGCATAACGACAGTGCACTGTCCTAACAAAGTTGTCAGTTTGAAGGGAAATAAACAAGTCAGCAGGGTTACCCCTTTGGAAAAGGGTGAAACCAGTGGTATTTTCATAGATGGCAGCTGGAAACCACCACTTATCGTTATATCCACAGAGTGTTATGTAGATATCACTTTGATTATTTATGGACCAGCAGGTTGTATTGGAGTAGCACATCCATCAAGATAAATTACAGCCTCTCTTTTTTTACTATTTATGAAACAGTTTATACCTCATACCCGTTACAATCTGACTTCAGCCATTAGACAAGTGTTTATATGGCCTGTTTCGGTGCAGCCGCTGAGAGCTGGATGACAATAAACCCAGGTAAAACCATGACATACCTGGGCTAGCAAAAGATGCTCTTTCAAAGGCAGCTACACCATCTAACTGACAGCAGGTTTTAGTTCAACTGGAATTTGGCCATTAAATGAAAATATATTCAGTATCGAAGAGTTTCTGTGTTCACCTGTAATTGACAGAGAGATAGGAGACAAAAGTAATTATGAAGGAAGATTAACACTAACAAAAGATTGTCAAGAGACCACAGTAGCCGGACCTCCCACGTCGGAAATAAACGAGACATCTGCTAATACCTTATCACAATTGACACCAGAATAAATTCGCCCTTATCCGAAAGCGACTGCAAAAATAAAATAGAAATGCGCCAAGAAGAAAAAGTCAAGTATTCTCACTGACTCCTATTAAAAAAGCAATTCGTATTGAAGAGGAGGCATGACAAAAGAAAGAGCGATCAAAACGGAAACTAATCATGAACGGTAAAACAAAGGCGATTTGTGGACTGTATAGAAACGGTCAATCAAACTCTCCAAGACTTAAGAAATTGTAACAAATTAGTGGGTAGCGTAACATTTGTTATTTCAGAGGATTCTCGCTAGAGATTACCGGTAACTGCAAGAGGAACCCGCGCTGATATTGTCTCAGTGTGTTTAAAGTCCTCGGCGATGTGGAATGCTATTCAGACTAAATTTGCAAAGCAATATGAGAGCCCATTTAGGAGGAGGAGGAGATGGTGATTTTTCTACAAACTTACTGCACCTCGGTGACGGTAGTGTTCCTAATGACGATAGCTTCACAGAAATTGACGAAAAACTGGGACATAGTAAATAGTACAACACTGTATTAATTGCTAAATTCTGTGCAAAACGTCAAGTGTTTACTTGATAAAAATTACAAGTGGTTATTCCCAAAGAATCGAATCTGTGAAGGAAAATAATGATACAAGTTTGGAAAAATTTTCTGGGGATAATAAAAAGTCCGAAGAATCTATTAACACCGTATTTAATATTGAAAATATAGTGTACTATCTCCAAGAATTTTTGAATTCTTTAAATCAATCTTGCATTCCGCCACAACGGTTCATTCTAAAGGTTGGCACTCCAACAATGTTGTTGAAAAATTTACATCCTCCGAACGTTTGCATAATACAAAATGCAGGTGACACGGGAATTTCTGTGTCAAGTAGGTAATAGCGTTATTATCGACTCAAAAGCCCTCTTCACACACACATTCGAATCAGTAGGCTACTGGTTGTTAGCATTACCTGGTGTAATTACCAACTTATAAATTGTAACATTCTTTACTTTAGTACACACTTGAAGGAAATTAACAGTTTCGAAATTACATCCGTTCCATTTACATAATTTTCATTAAACCTACTTAATATGTAGTAGTGAACGATAAGCTTTTCCAGGTTTTACTAGTACTTGACCTACAACGGTCTGATCTCCTACACTCAGTGCCTCTGTCTTTAATGATCACTGCTTTTTTTTACATAATAATTTTCCCATTCCTGCATAGAATTTACCCGCTCGTACAGAAGGCAACAGACTTTAGTGAATCCAAGCTGCAATCGAAGTATAACTACGTTACTTTCACATCTCCGTAGGTATGCCACGAATATCCGTCATACTGAATTCTGCTCAATAAAAGTTTCATACTATCACATGACTCCGACATGTAAGCAGTAAGTTATAAACTGAAGGGATTGGTGAATTATTAAAAATGGAGTAAAATCAATAGGTTAAAAAAAGTTCGTAGAAGTCTTTTGAGTGGAGGGAACGTTAGAAAACTGTTTATGTTATGAATGCTTAAGCCTACAAATCGTGATAGTTGTTATTATTATTATTATATTATTACTATAAAACAACATTTGTATTATTTTAATACAGACAGGAGTGAATACAGCCTTCGAATGAATTGGTAGTACGAACGCGTCAGCCTGCCAACACACATTAGATCTGTATATTTGTGTCGTGACAACCGTAGTAATTTTTGTAAACAAAGACTGTTGTGTCATTACGACATTAAGAATGTTGTTGGCGTGAATTTAATGCGACAGATTTTTTTTACCTCTGCCCATGTTTCTCTCTTTCAGTCCTCTCACTCACTCACTCACTCTCTCTCTCTCGCGCGCGCACACGCACGCGCGCCAACTCGTACAGTTTCTTCTTTTTCTTGTCAACAATTTCAGTGTTACACACAATCCTTCACTGTTTGTTTGTGCGTGTTTGTTTAATCATTCATTGTGTTCGTATAAACTACACATTCAAACTTGAGTAATATGTTTGTAGCAGTGTAACATTTCAACAAACACTTAAAGAGGCGCGCTTTGGGTGCAGTCGCAGAAGGACCTGCCGTGCTAACTTAATGAAAATAAAAGGAAATTAATAGTGAGGTAGTCATGTTTAATTAAAGGTAGTAGTGAGGTTTGTCCCTATTAGTGAGGTAGATGGGGAAAATTGACAGAGAAAGAGTGAGGGGGAGAAGAGAGACGGGGGAGAGAGAATTACGAATTTTTAATTATTCTCATTCATACCGAATATCATTTGTAAGAATATAGTTATGCAGTTATTGGTATACAGTAGTACCGAAGCAACATGTTTCAAGTTGACTCCCATCCGTTGGAAATTTATTCACGATTCTGATTAATAAAAATTTCTACAAGTACCAATAATATAAATAACAACCTGCAGAAGCAGAAGAGTTTATATCTTACAGAGTTGAAGAGTTGTAATGTTACATTAATTATATTTTTGCTTTTCGTATATCACAGTGAGCAGTAATCTAATTTTTTTGAAATAATACGTGAAGGCTTATATATTAAGAATTAATTTTTTTTTATAGTTTCCGTAACTTGCTTGTAAAATAATTAGGTATCCAAAAGGTAAGTTACATATTTTAATAGCAACTTATAAGTTCCTCATCCTCGGTTTTTTCCTTTCTTCAAAATGTACCACTTCTTAATTGCGAATAAATTATTTAACGTAATAATCGTTTCACCAAAGGCTGTTTGGATCCTGTTAATAAAACTCTTGAGTCTGCTGCACATAATCCTCGCTTTTGGTTCATGTTTCGTTAACTTTCTACATTACAATAAGTTTAATTATTTTCAAGTTCCTTATAAGTAGCCAACTGTAGTAAACATCATGTACTTTGACCTCTCTCTCACTCTCTCTCTCTTTCTTTCTGTTACTCTTGTTCTTCTCAATAACTGTATCTCAGGAAGTCTGAACGTAACAGGTTCTTAAGTAAACTTCATATGACTTAACGTGCAAAATCTTAAACATCATTTGGGCTTCAGTTATGTTATAATTTTGTAAGAAAGCTTTACAAAATACTTTTTACACTGCTTCTGTATACGAAACTAGGTGCAGGTATGTAATCAAATTTTTAAGTAGGCCTATTTATTCTAACACTGTTACAGTTTCTTGAAAACGCCGTATGTAAACAAACATTAAAACTTAGTAATAAGGTTTATCAAACTACTATTTTTCTTGGACGCATTAACGCAAATCAGTAATCTAGAGACCAATTTTATATTGAAAAATCGATGTCTAATAAACGGAATTTGATATGCAAAAATCCATCGGTTAAGAAAATAAAGTAAACTTGGTTAGTAACAAATAATTTTGGCAAAAATTTTTAATTTGATATAGGCTATAATTGATTCCAATTTTATTACAATCTGAGAAATGAAGCCAAATAGATTTTCATAAACGTTGGTCTAGTAACAAAAAAAGTTTCATTCTTAAGCGCACAATATTATAATTTCCCTTTCATCCCGGAAAAAAGACTGTATTAAGCTACTATCATACTTGTCTAGTCTACACTATTTAATGGGTATATTATAGGTTTCACAAAAATTGATTATCTTACACATGGTTTTAATATATCACTAAACTTTGTGAAAAGTCTGAGTGAAAAGAATTATATACACAACGGTTGATGTTAATACAGGTCTTAATTCGTTTCAAAATTTATAGATAAATAAAAAATTAAAATTATCACATATATTGTGTGGTGTATAAAATAAATTGTAATAATCCTTTCTAATATGATTACTTGAGCCATAATATCCGAAGTTGGACCGTTCCCTTATTCTTCTGTAGCCTCCTACATTCTTGCGTATCTGCTGTCATATTCGCGTCTCACAGTCATAGTAGACAGTAGGCTATAATATTATACCTTTTTTTGCGTTGTCTGAGACTTGTCTCAGAGGATAAGACTCAGGCTGATCTGGGGCAAGCACCCTTCCGCCGATTGGAGATTTAGAGGAGTCGCACGCCAGCGCAGCGCGGACCGGTGGCGAAGTAGGTGGAGGCATTCAGGATAGAGTGTAGTGTATGGATGTGTATTTGTGTGTTTACGTAGTGTGCAGAGCCAAATGGGTGATGGTAGAGCCATAATAAAAGTATAAGTCAAACGACAGCCAAGACGAGGTCGAGTAACGCAGGACGCCAAAGCTGGAGGGAGGTGTCAGAGAGGCGTCAAGGTAAGGCGGGGAGGCACAAAGGAGAGGGATAAAGACCGGATAGGTAGATAGGAAAATTTAAGATGTTAAGTTATCAATAAGGAAGCCAGGTGTAGTAAGTATGACGAAGAGACTTAATTATTTCTATTTCTCCGTTGGCGGGGGTTTCTGGGAGGAGGTCCATCGGGAATGGTGAGGAGACGGTTTATGACAAAGGAAGGTCTGCGGTAGTTACAGGTAGTATTAATATTATACAATACCTCCTTCACATTTAAGTTGAGGAATTCCAATCAGCCTTCCGTTGCGTTACTTCTCTCTTGAGCCCTTGATATAATTCGTTGCCTGCTCTTTATTGCAGCCGTAATATCTCCTTCGTTTTATAATTCGTAACGTTAAATATTCTTCCTCACCCTGGAATTTTCCATTCTCTTTTACTAATTTCTTTTCACTTCATAAGACTTTTCTATACAAAAGCAAGTATATAAAAAAGTTATAAGGTCGGGGATTAGCAACCAAACGGCATTGTTTAAAAACATTTATCTACAAGTTTCTTTTCTATAGTTCATCGTACACACCCTTGCGAGATAAAAATAACTACACGGTAGTTTCTTTCGCAATTTTTCGCATTATTTTGAGACAATCGACTGGTGATTTAGAGATAAATACTTAATATTAATGGGGTCTCATACATTTTATATTATATCTGTTTTCTATCCTACTGATAGAATTAGAAAAACGGTAGCTATCTCTCTTTTCCTTTTAAAAGCACAATACATATTAATTTACCAAGTAGCAGTTTCCTTCTTCATTTAAAATTTCTATCAAATCTACTGTATATTGGACAAAACAGAAGGGGAAACATACGTGCTTACAAGGTAGTGTAAACATCCTGTAATGCTGTCAAATCAAAATACAAAGGAAGGGGAAGTGAATACTGTAATGAGTAGCCCCTACATTCATATTTATGCAGGTGTAGGTGATGATTAAGGCCCGGATTTTTATGTAATTACATATTTGAATGCTGAGTGCACATTTACACGGAAAAGCCAGATATCGGCGAATCATACCAATAGGTGTCTTATCCGCGAGTTTAATTTTACATATTTTTACATATTTTGTTCATATTACATATTTCACTCCATCTTACATATTTCTACATATTTTAGCTATTTTACTATACTTTACTTCAATTTGAAAATTGAAATGGCAAAAAATAGTTAGGCCTATAACAACATTACTCAGATGCGCAAATGTGCAATTAATCAGAATCAGGTCCAATTAAATTTATTACAAGAAAAGGCAAAATATTGCATCTGTTGCAATTGCACACATAGATTCTACTTTCAAGAAGTAAAATTTTTTACGAGCTCAAGCGACAAGTAAGGCATTTTGCACGGGATGTTAATGAGAATGGTATGCGCGGCCGCACTCCTTATTTACGTTTCGTTCGCACGTTCAGCAGGCTCGATGGGGAAAGAACGTGCTGTCCGCGGTAAATAAATACTCTTCGCAGATCTTGCAATTCTCGCAACGGATTCCATCTACCTAAACAAACAAATATCCATATAACTCTATGCTATTGTAGGGCACAATGTGATTTTTGACGCCAGTATTATCGACGCTCTCGGAGTGTAAGCCTACACGTAAATAACAATCTGGTGTGCAGTGTGGTGTGTTGATGTTATTGTCAAGTCAGTGTTTTGTCTTTCGCCTACACTTCTGCGCTTGCTTTTTCTTGCCTTGGCGGATTCTCGTTGTTGGACAAAAGACGTCTTAAATAATATAGTGTGCGGTATTGTTCAACGCAAGTTCTTAAGAGTTTTAAATACAAATATCCTTGTTTTATCATGGCACCGACCGCATCATCTTTGTCATCTAAGTTAAAATCATGGGTACAGATTGACAGTGCTTTTACAACTGACGATAAAGCTGTATTTTGCCAAGTTTGTTATGGCCAAATGGTGTTAAAGAAGAGAAGGTACTGCTGTTGTATACAGATGCAGCAGCATACATGTTAAAAGCAGGTAATTCTCTAAATGTGTTTTACCCCAACCTACTACATGTTACATGCCTGGCTCATGGATTGCATCGAGTAGCTGAAACTGTCAGAGACCTTTTCCCCGAAGTAAATACATTAATATCAGCAACAAAAAAGGTGTTCTTGAAAGCTCCTTACCGTATCCAGTGCTACAAACAAAGGCTACCTGACACACCTCTGCCTCCAGAACCCGTAATTACAAGATGGGGAACCTGGATCGAAGCCGTAAATTTCTACAGTGACAACTTTGAAGCTGTGAAGTATGTGGTGGAAACATTATCTCCCGATTCTGCAGTGTCAGCGAGCGAATCCTTGTCTGCATTCAACAACTCTAAGGTGATATGTTCAGTTTCGTACATCAAAACGCATTTCAGTTGTATCAAGAAACTGGAGACTGCAGGTCTGACTCTCCAAGAGGCCATAGGAATAGTTGAAGAAGCAGTTAACAAGTTAAATGCTGTGTAGGGTGAAGTCGGTGACAAAGTTTCTACTAAATTAAATGCTGTGCTGAATAGAAACCCTGGTTACTCAACTTTACATACCATTTATCGCATATGTAACGGCGAAACTGTAGAATCGATTGAGAATATTCTTCCAAGTACGATTCCTCTATATAAACATGCGCCGGTGACGACATGTGATGTCGAGAGATCCTTTTCTATATATAAAAACATACTCTCAGACCGAAGACAGTCCATGTCAACAGACAATATAGAAAAGTATTTAATAATTAATTGTGCAACTAAACAGTGGAAAAAAAACTTACATGGACACTTTATTCTTATGCAGAGTTATAGTAGAGTTTTATATATATATATATATATATATATATATATATATACAATATAGATTTTCAAGTCAAAAATCTACCTTTAATTTTATAGTAATTTCAACTGTCCTAGTAAAGTACTTTGTTAAATAGTTAATAATTCTCAATTTTTTACTTTATACTCATGTCCTATACTACAGAAATCCATAGGTAAAATACTTTGTTGTTGTTAATTTTATAATATCAAGGTTTCTTTTTTAATACTGTTTTCTAAAATATGTTTTCATAAATTTTCTAAAGTACAATAAACAATTGAAAAGTAATTCATTTCTTATGCATGCTGTCTTATTGTAAACTCTTCAACAAAGAGTTGAACTTTCAGATACTGTGTATTCTGAGGGTTAACTTATTTTCTGTAACAGAAGTGGTAATCTAACTGGTGATTAGTGTCAGCCCCGAACTTGATTAGTATTTTATGGATTACATTGACTTTGCTCAAAATATATTTGCATGTTTTGAAAGTGATTTTAAAAAGTTTAAAATGAAGCACCTATTATTTTCAAAACCTTTCAAAGAGGGCACTGTTATGTTCTCGTAAAATGTAAATTATATTGTTGATGTGAAAGTATTTTAATACTACATATTTCTTAAATATTACATATTTAGCTACATATTTTCCTTATTTTTCCTACATATTTATGTACATAAAGGGAGACTGTGCGCTGCGCCGTACGCTAGACAGAGAGGGTATAATAGCAACTATCTCGCTCTACTTTCGTCAGTGAAACACGCGGCGGATGAGTAAATTTTAGTCGATTCATTTTTGCAGTTCAACCTGCGATAACTTCAAAACCAATAAATATACAGCAATTCTGAAAACTGCATTGTGTTCAGTAATTAAATCTCTATAAGTAGCCAAAATCTCAATTAATATAATTAACAATTACAGAAGATACACAGAAGAAGAACGTGTTTTTTTAGACGTTTCTATTGGTTTAGCATTTGCATTTGTACACTGTACTCTTTAAAATAAAAAAAGTAAAATTGGTTAAAAAGTTTTACTTACAGTACGCCTACATCCGTTTTTGAAAAAGTTTGTGATTCGGCTGCTTCTTCAATGCACACGTTTTTTGAAAGCCATGAAGCCAAAGTGAGTCGACCTAACGCCGCTGCCCCAGACTCAGTTGCCCCAAATAAAGTATTTCAATTGTAAAAACTTAAATATTCAAAAATAGTGAACCATATCGTAGAATGACGTAAGTGTAGTGAAGAATAAGTCGTGATCAGCCAAAACATCAAGATTAGTATCTTTACATCCCTAACCATTTCGCTAACCAAAATTGCAAAAATTAGTTTGGAGATACGTCCGGATATGGGAGGTTCCAGATCTCACAGGTCCGGATGTGACAGGTTGTACTGTATTTACCTTATAACAATTCCCCCTAAATAAAAGGGAAATCCCCAAATTCATATTTCGAAGCCACCTGTTGTAGATAAAACGGTATTTATCTTGGATACATACGTTTAATCTCATACAAACGTTTTTATGTGTGTTCCCATCAGCACCGACACACCTGTACAGGCTTCTCCATATTTTTCTACACCTGTCCAAATATGACTATACTGATTACAATAGTAATTTCTTCTACGGTTTGTTTATGACCATAAGATATGTCTTTATAGTTCCTTTTAAATTCCATTATTTTCTGCTCATTCGTACAAAACTTTTAAATGTTGAATGTGCCAATTCTGATAATCTTTGCCAAACCCAAATTTTAATGTTATACGGCGTCACCTTATTATGTAGCAAACAAAATTAGAACAAATCACTGTTATTTTAGCAGTAGCTTTTTTAAGGAGCCCAGAGTAGGCCTATACCTACCCGACACGCACACATTTGAAGGATCAGTATTTTGTCTTGGAGTTCACTCTCCCAGCTGAGATACCCATGTTTTTAGGGACCAGGAACTCGCATTTGAACTTCTATCATCAGCTACATAATGTAAATCCTAGATAAATGTACAAGCCTATGCTCTAAAAGCCTAAGCTATGATACCCACAATCATCTACGTTTTACTAAAATAATGGTTGCAAGTTAAATTTTTTGATTCATGTTGATGCTTTTGTCTCGAAGAAACCAGGTAAATTAATCTGCTTTTCGTATCCGGCCGACGATGGTGTGCTCCCACTTACGAACAGTGGCACTTGCAACTCGTTTCACTTGCGAACACTCAAGTAGATAAGACACGTAATTAATTTTTGATACGTGAGAGTACCTCCCACTTGCGAACACACAAACAACGATGTATGTACATCCACCCTGTATTGTGTTTATGTTTTTATAATTCGTTAAATGTATTTTTTGTTACCAACTACGTTTACCAAGTTACAATTTTTATAAAACTCACACACACACACACTTGCATAGCCGCTCCCTCTCTCTCTCTCTCTCTCTCTCTCTCTCTCTCTCTCTCTCTCTCTCTCTCTCTAAATTAAAAAGGAAGGTTATTTTTTATTTATTTTTATTAGTCAACTTGTAGAACGGACGACGTGATCTTGAGAAACATCCCAACTTCAGAATCTTTTTCATATCTTTTAGTTTATCCAATTCAGTATACTTTTTCGTCCTTTTCATAGCTTAAAAATTTCACTCCATCGTTACATCGTGTTCTGAATACATTTCTCTGCCTCAGATTATAAACATTTGATAATGTTTTTTATTCTTGGATGTGGTCTTCCAACGTGGCTGTTTAGTTTCTGATGCGTGCTTGTACGGTATTATTCATTGTATGACGTCGGAAGTAGCAGTTCCGTAACTCCTGTGGCACTAATCATTGTCTAGCTATTGTTCTACGAAACAATTAAAGAATTAATCGAGTTTCTCTTCCTCTGGAACTTGACCATGGATATACTGCCAGCCAAATTCTACATCTTTTCGAAGGAAAGCAAGTATAGCACACATTAGGATTTTTGTGCTCCCTAAGTCATTTGAATGTGTATACTCGTGCAAAGTGACTACTGCAGCTTTTGAATTTTCCATTCATGAAAAATTACTTTTAATCTTTCAAACTCTCTTTTCTATTGATTTAACCAAAAATCGGGAGCTTAGCTTGCACAACGTCTTCGCCCGGGCGGAAACTACTCTCGTCAATTTTCAAACCGGGACAATTGACAAACTGGCCGGGACCCCGGGATCAGGTCGTCAAACCGGGACAATCCCGGTCAAACCGGGACGTATGGTAAGCCTATTTATACATGTATTTATCGGTTTTCAATATTGATGTGAGCATTGTACTGTAGAATTAGGAAGCGATTGTATTTAACGAATCACGATTATCAAATGATATACGGTATTCCTTTTAGTTCAACAATTCCGTCATCTCGTCTCCGGTACTTTGGAAAACCATTGTTATTTTCAATAGTTTAACGTAAAATGTTGCTCGGTTATTATGTGTACATATTCCATCAATCATGCAAGGAACATTAGGATTACGAGCTCTACAAGATCCATGTATCATTCGAGATAACAATTTTATGAATCCTTGGAAAAGTGATACGGCACAAAACTTAGGATAAGCAAGAGGTAGTGTATTAACTTTTTAAATTGTATATTATTATTATTTTTATTATGTTTTTACTATAAAATATTCATATTATTTTAATATGATTTTCTGGAACACGTTTGGTGGAAACGTAAAACCGGCCAGCTGATAAATAAGAGGTTGCGAGTTCAGACGCAGATGTGTATATATGTGTCAGCCAAAACAGTGTTTTGTAAACGTACACGTCTGTCATTACAACATTAAGAATGTTATTTGACCTTGAGTAGGTACTCATGTTGACGGGAATGAGAAATCTTGTGGTGTTAGCGCTGAATAGACACAACACAGGGGGGGCCATTCCGGCTTCCCCTCGCTAACCTAGCGATCAGCTGTTTTTGCCGCGTGACGTCCGACTGGTGGAAGAAATACGCGCGAGCCTTGATTTACCATGCAATCTTACCTGAGACAATGTCCTACTTAGCATCTCTCCGCTGTTTACACGAAATATTAACAATAATTGTAATGAGCTATTCATATAGAAAAAGGATTAAACAACAAGATTAAATGGTTTGCGGCAAAAAATAATGGTAAAATCTATTTCTACATTTAATAGAAAAGTAAGCAAGTCTGTCCACATATAACATTGACAAAATGGCACAAGATGTAAAATTAAGTCGGAATTTTTTATTATTCGTTAATTTTATATTAATAGAATTATTTCGATTGTTATTAATTTACTTAGAAACCTCAGATGATACTGATATTTTTCAGTGAAACGTGCGTCAGGTGTTAAAAAGAATATACGAAATTATACTACTTGCAGAAGAAACAAATTGAAAACATCACAAATTTTATATA
Source organism: Magicicada septendecula (assembly GCA_034769895.1). Classification (NCBI taxonomy): domain Eukaryota; kingdom Metazoa; phylum Arthropoda; class Insecta; order Hemiptera; family Cicadidae; genus Magicicada; species Magicicada septendecula. The sequence continues at coordinate 305,209,481 of CM068367.1, read as the reverse complement.
TATATATAATATGCCTGCGTGTGTGGGTGCGCGTACGTGCACACGCGTGCGCGCATGAGTGCGTGTATAAAAATTTCTATGTAGTATAATATATTTGAAACAAGCTTCCAATTATTATAATTATAATCAATATCATAATCATTTTCTTTATCTACATTTTCTACATTCTACATTATCTACATTGAAATTTATTGACATTTAAAAGATACATTAAATATACTGTATTGAAAGGGACACTGTGCGCTGCGCCGTACGCTAGACAGAAAGGGTATAATAAGCAACTATCTCGCTCCAACTTCGTCGACAAACACGCGGCCGAATGAGTAAGTTTTATTCAATCCATTTTTGCAGTTCAACCTGCGATAACTTCAAAACCAATCAATATACAGCAATTCTGAAAACTGCATTGTGTTCAGTAATTAAATCTCTATAAGTAGCCAAAATCTCAATTAATATAATTAACAATTACAGAAGATACACAGAAGAAGAACGTGTTTTTTTAGACGTTCCTATTGGTTTAGCATTTGCATTTGTACACTGTACTCTTTAAAATACAAAAAGTAAAATTGGTTAAAAAGTTTGACTTACAGTACGCCTACATCAGTTTTTGAAAAAGTTTGTGATTCGGCTGCTTCATACAATGGACACGTTTTTTGGAAGCCATGAAGCCAAAGTGAGTCGACCTAACGCCGCTGCCCCAGATTCAGTTGCCCCAAATAAAGTATTTCAATTGTAAAAACTTAAGTATTCAAAAATAGTGAACCATATCGCAGAATGACGTAAGTGTAGTGAAGAAAAAGGGGTGATCAGCCAAAACATCAAGAGTAGTATCTTTACATCCCTAACCATTCGCTAACCAAAATTGCAAAAATTAGTTTGGAGATACGTCCGGATATGGGAGGTTCCGGATATCACAGGTCAAGATGTGACAGGTTGTACTGTACTTTTTAACTACATATTATACTAATGTACAATGAAGATATACTTATTATATCTTTATTTAGTATATAGTTATTTACGTGTCAAGAAAAGAACGTGTGAATAAAGTGATCACAACATTTTATACCTTATATGTTTTCTGTCATTGAATGATTAACCCACTTTTTAATAACAGCGTTGAAAAATAGTTGATTACGTCTTTCAAAGATTATTTTTACTACGGTACTGAAATTAAAAATAACTAAGATCGTATACAGGAATTAAACGTAGGCGACTGGAATAAACAGCCGAGACACAGCAGCTGCAGGAATTGCTTACGTTCAGTAGACTTGGCAACGTTGTGACCTTCGTGACTTTATATACATTTTGTGGCAACACTGTGCATATTTTTCATCACTAAAAGCTAAACCGATATCCGTGATAAAATAGTAATGCATTTTTTTAAACGTGTGAGTGGTTTGTAACGATAAAGTTAACAGGGTAATTATTATTCAACTTTTTTCAACAAACTATCTTGAAACGGATATATATTTTTACGGTTTTTTATGCTGATTACGAATATGTAAGAATAAAATGTCTAAGCTTACTCGTAACTTTTATGTATGGGGTCTCAAAAAGATGAACTTCTCTGGTCAGAACTTGCATGTTTAGCTAATGATGGATAAACGTGATTATATATATATATATATATATATATATATATACCACGCTATGAGGGCCTGTGAGGACACAGAAATTTTGCATGACTGAGCGGCCAAGGGCACCCCCATATTTTTATGTAATATATAACATTTTCTTAGCTTTTTTTTATTGCGCACTATAATTTCAACTGTCTTGAATCTATATATACTCAAATAAATTTTATATAAAGATATATTAAGATATATAAATTAAGCGTTACAGCGGTCACTACTAACTAACCTACGTCACACTTACGTCAGCGCTGCGTAGCAGTCATTCCAATGTACTGTCTGCTTCGCGCTAGGGCACACTGTACTGAATTCGCGCGGTCTTGGAGTTTTCTTACGTTGCCAACAAAAACTTGAGTCTTCGGTAGACGATATACAATTATGTATTTGAATATAGGAAAATATTTAACGCTGTGTTCAGTAAACTTACGTGTAAAAGTACACTTATAAACTAAGTGTGTAACATTAAATATTAGCAAAGAAACGTTGTTGTAACAGCATTATACTACATTGATAAATTTAATTGGATGATTGAAATTTAATTATGTTAAGCTCTGAAATATTAAAACAAACATAATTAAAAAACACTCAGTACTTGTTTCCAATTTGTTATTGATATTCAAATTGTACGTAGTCAAAAAAGTATAATAATTAACAAAAACAAGCCTCAAAGACTGTTGAAATTAAGGTCATAAAGAATATATTTATATACAAGCATTTGTATAAAAACATGTAAAAACCTGTGCGGTTTCTATGCCTAATTTCAACATAATTTAAATACGTATAATTGCAGCTGGCAGAATGGTTAACTCAGAGAAAGAGAAAAGAGGGGAGAAAGAGAATAATAATTTGTCAGGGACAGAGTGACTGCATGTGTATGTGTCTGGGCGCGCGCGCGCACGCGTTTAGGCTATGTGTTTTACAAGCACCGCGTATGTTTATGATACTTATTGCAGTTTTATTTCATACACATTCCGTCAGAAATCAGGGAAACTTTTTTCACGCTCACGTAACGTGTCTGTATTTACGTTTTTGCGTATACTATTAAACTTATTGTAATACCTGTTAACTTCTTATGAAAATTATGTTACATCAATTTTATTTTGCAGTATAATCTGCTCAAGTAGAGAATTCGTTTTTGAACAATGAGTTTTAAAGATAGTAAACAATCAAAATTATAAAAGAATGAAGCATCATGGACCTCAACAGCGTTATGTCATATAAAAAAAGTTCAGTCTACGTCTCTGATAGATAGATCGTACTGATGGATTGTACGTCTCTGATAATACGCCTCTTTTATTTGCAAATTGGAAAGAAGTGTTACGCGTTTTTTTAATATGTAAAATCTTAACATCATTAAAATTTAATCAACGAATTAAATTTATCAACGTATAACTGCTGGTTTACTACCTTTATATTACAGTTGTATATTTAGCTTTACTTACATACTGTAAATAATATTTGAGGTGTACTTTAGTTCAAATAATTTTATAATTTTAAAAATGCTTATTTTTATAACAGTAATATAAAAGTTTCTGTACACAATATTGTATTCCATTTTGAGCAGATGCAGTAATGTTTTGGAGTGTAAAAATAGTCGGGAGATACCAATTGGTTTTTAAATATGTTTAAACACCAAAGGAATTTAATCTGTGACAATCATTGTAGTAAAATTAAATGATTTTGTAACAATTAAATTTAGTTATCTATATTCTTTAGTTTACTTGGTACAGGCCTATGTGTACATGTATTGAATTACTATGTGATCGATGACGTAATAGGAAGCGAGGGCCAATTTTACCAGTATCATTTCAAATTAAGAACAACACAGTTCGTTTTCTATCATTTCGACATTCAAAGACGTATGTCATTATGTATTCTTATATTGAAATGTAGGTCTATATTCTAGAATACTTTTAAAGCATCTAATCCGTGATGAGTGCCTTCTGTTCGATGAGTGCCTTGGTACAATGAACATCGCTAGAACGTACGTTATTACTGGAATATTTGTTACTTTGTAGAGTTTTAAATGCATTTTCTGCTTAAAAGTTTTATGTATTATTCCACATATGCTTTAAAATTTTTGATAAAATTACACCACTTAAACAAGAAGCACTACGATTTTTTGTGTCTAGAGCATTTATCAATTCTTCCAACTTTACGCCATGTAAACACGGTAGGTATATTTTTACGTTGTTAAACCTACCGTCATGAACATTATCTCAGCCGTGAGTCTAAGTCTTTTCCCATTCATTCTTCTACATGTGCATGTACTTAATTGCTACTCTCTCCCTCACTCATTGATAATTGTCTTCATTACATTGTGGATAACTGACTGACGACCATGAATGTCATTTTCCAAGTTATAAAACATCTCTTCTTTGCCTGATTGTGTTCCTGACTAACAATTTTTGCAGCAGTTTTGGGTTTGCCACATATGTTTGACACATCTGCTGCCTCTCATAACTGTTTTAGCGTGGGATTTATATTAGGAAAATAATGAGTGACAATTTACTTGTAAGTTATTGTGAGATCCCAGCTTGATCGCCGGGAGGGAGGCGACTACTGCCAATGTACGTAGATAAGTGTAGTAGTAGATATTCTTTCATAGACAAAGGAACCATCCTATTCTGTACTGCTTTCGAGCGTGTGAGGACATCATCGCTGAACATCGGGAAAAATATATGTCACTACGCAGAAGATGACTCGAGGTGATTTGAAATCCTAATAACTCGCGTGAAAGGGAGCCAGAATTGGTGTGTCCGTGGTAAGTAGCTATGTGTATCTCTCACGCCAGGTTCATGAAGTCTGTTTCACGAAGATGGAAACCTATTATGCGGAAACAGTGTACTCTAGACTTGCCACGATTGTGTTCCTCTCGTTGACGGACTGGTATCTAGGGAGTTCATGGAGTTACCTCCAGGTAATATTGGAGGCTACAGGGGTGATAATACAGGTTTAGATAACCTCGGTATAATACTGTCGGGTTCGTTCGCCTCACTGCAACTACATACACTTCTTCGTCTATATATTCTTAAACTGTAGGGTATTGTGCGTCCGGTTAAAATAGAAACAGTGGTCCGTTTGAAAGGACAGGCAAGAAGGTCAAATTCTTTGGAAGTATTTTTGGTCGTTAGAAAGTCTAATACCAAAGATTTTTTGTTGTAGACTAACAAAAATAGAGTGGGCATAAAGTGAATGGAAGAAGTAAAACGGTACAGAAGAGATACAGTGATACTCTCTAGATTGTCTTTCCAGAACTCGTGTCACCCCGGTCTATAGTAATCACTGACTGTTCGAGAGGGATCAGGTAGTTTATAAATGGAAACTTCAGCCACTTTCTTTCACATAAAAATGTATAATAATAGTAGGCCAGAAAACCATAGGAGTTCAAATCCAAACACAAAACTTTGAATGCCTGGAATCATAGTCAAAGAGAGACATCCGGAAAAGAATACCGTACCTATAAAGATCGGAGAATACTTCAAAGGATCGGTGTCACAACATTCAAGACCTACGTAAATAAATATGAATTGTAAATATTTGACAAATCCAGGAAGGAATTACTTTTTGATATAATGGAACCAATTAAAAAAAAGTTATTTCTCCTTTTTATCCTTAACGATTACATAATAATTAAACATATAAAAGTATTAAAAAGTTAAAATAAAAATTAAATAAGAGACGTGAGATGACAGTCATATGTACATGTGCCTGTCCAAGCTAGTGTGCGTGTTTGTTCAATCATTCCTTGTGTTCGTATAGACTACACATTCATACTTGAGTAATCTGTTTGTAGCAATGTAACAGTTCAACAAAGAGGCGCGCTTTGGGTGCAGTCGCAGAAGGACCTGCCGTGCTAACTTAATGAAAATAAAAGGAAATTAATACTGATGTAGTGATGTTAGTTAAAGGTAGTAGTGAGGTTTGTCCCTATTAGTGAGGTAGATAGGGAAAATTGACAGAGAAAGAGTGAGTGAGAAAGAAGGAGAAAGAGTGAGAGGGGGAGAAGAGAGAGAGAAGGGGAGAGAGAATTACGAATTTTTAATTATTCTCATTCATACCGAATATCATTTGTAAGAATATAGTTATTCAGTTATTGGTATACAGTAGTACCGAAGCAACATGTTTCAAATTGACTTCCATCCGTTGGAAATTTATGCACCATTCTGATTAAAATCATAAAAATTTCTATAAGTACCAGTAATATAAATAACAACCTGCAGAAGCAGAAGAGTTTATATCTACGGAAAAAGTGAGTTTGGAATAGATGAATACATGTAACAAATAAAAAGAATAATATATTGAAAACCTAGTCGACGAAAAATTACTTACCGCATTTAGATGAAAACAACAATGAAGATGAGATCAAACAACTGGTGAAGAGAAGAGAGCTAATTTTGTACCAATAAATTCCGTTCAACAGTACTTAAACAAAACATTATGGGCAAACATTTAATTAAGTTATAAATAATTTACAAAGGGAATATCATGTAGGCGGCATATATATTTACGCCTTGTTGCAATGTGACGGCTCTTGCAAAGTACCAAAAGGTATTTTAAGCCACAGAACAATAAACGAATAAACTTAAGGTTACACGATATACTCCATATTGCTAGGTTAACATGCAAACTGAAAATACACATGGAAATCAACATGACCTTAAAACAATACTCGCTTTTTATGAAAACCACGTAAGAAAGCCAACTAGAAGTAAGGCGGGCTGCTATACATATATCCCTTTTTTACGTTTTCCGTCCAGTGAAGTTTTCGAGATTTTACTGTATAATATAAACATAATAGGCTAATATGGGCTGCCTAACGAATAACAAATCTTGTTTTCATTTGTTAATAATTTTTTCCTTTGTTTTAATTTAGCATTCAGAAATAACTGTATTTTACACATTACATTGTCTGTTGCTGTTTTGTTAATAAACGTTTATAGTCTTTACATTAAATGTTATTTTGTTACAGGCTATTGTATAAACTATACACATGAAACGCTATATATTTCGTAACTATGGCTTTTATTTCTTTAAATGGTAAACTAAAAAACGAATTAATATTATTATCTAACTTATGAATTAAAATTTATGTAATTGCACTGTAAATTAAGAAATATAATAATTTATAGTTAGTGCATTTCTTCTTCACGTCGTGGTATATAGATACTATCCGATATTCAAAACAGCGAAAATGAAGTGTTGGTACGAATATTGGGAAAGTACCCAAAAATTTATACAACATTGTTGTAAGTGTTATATTCCAAGCTGTTCGGCCGTGGTCGATTGCTTATATTTTCGTGTCTAAACGTTTAGGCGCAAGAACATAAACAATCAACCACGGCCTAGCAGCCCAGAATACAATAGTTTTAACAATGTCGATCCCGGACGTAACAGCCTGTGTAACAAATTTAAGTAACAGCTGCAGTGTGTTGTAATGTTACGTTAATTATATTTTTGCTTTTCGTATATCACAGTGAGCAGTAATCTAATTTTTTGGAAATAATACGTTAAGGCTTATATACTAAGAATTAATTTTTTTTTTAATAGTTTCCGTAACCTTCTTGTAAAATAATTAGGTATCCAAAAGGAAAGTTACATATTTTAATAGCAATTTATAAAGTTCCTCATCCTCTTTTTTTACCTTTCTTTAAAATGTACCACTTCTTAATTGCGGATAAATTATTTAACGTAATAATCGTTTCACCAAAGACCGTTTGGATCCTGTTAATAAAACTCTTGAGTCTGCTACACATAATCCTCGCTTTTGGTTCATGTTTCGTTAACTTTCTACATTACAATAAGTTTAATTATTTTCAAGTTTCTTATAAGTAGCCAACTGTAGTAAATATCATGTATTTTGATCTCTCTCTCTCTCTCACTCTCTCTCTTTCTATTACTATTTTCTTCTCAATAACTGTATCTCAGGAAGTCTGAACATAACAGGTTCTTAAGTAAACTTCATATGACATAACATGCAAAATCTTAAACATCATTTGTGCTTCAGTTATGTTATAATTTCGTAAGAAAGTTTTACAAAATACTTTTTACACTGCTTCTGTATACGAAACTAGGTGCAAGTATGTAATCAAATTTTTAAGTAGGCCTATTTATTCTAACACTGTTACAGTTTCTTGAAAACGCCGTATGTAAACAAACATTAAAACTTAGTAATAAGGTTTATCAAACTACTATTTTTTTTGATGCATTAACGCAAATAAATAATCTAGAGACCAATTTTATATTGAAAAATCGATGTCTAATAAACGGAATTTGACGTGCAAATATCCATCGGTTAAGAAAATAAAGTAATCTTGGTTAGTAACAAATAATTTTGGCCAAAATTTTTAATTTGATATAGGCTATAATTGATTGCAATTTTGTTATAATCTGAGAAATGAAGCCAAATAAATTTTCATAAACGTTGGTCTAGTAACAAAAAAAGTTTAATTCTTAAGCGCACAATATTATAATTTCCCTTTCATCCCGGAAAAAAAGACTGTATTAAGCTACTATCATACTTGTCTCTAGTCTACACAATTTAATGGGTATATGTTTCATAAAAATTGATTATCTTACCCATGGTTTTAATATACCAGTAAACATTGTGAAATGTCTGTGTTAAAGAATTATATACACAACGGTTGAAGTTAATGTAGGTCTTAATTCGTTTCAAAATTTATAGATAAATAAAAAATTAAATTTATCACATATATTGTGTGGTATATAAAATAAATTGTAATAATCCTTTCTAACATGATTACTTGAGCCATAATATCCGACGTTGGACCGTTACTTTATTCTTCTGTAGCCTCCTACATTCTTGCATATCTGCTGTCATATTCACGTCTCCCAGTCGTAGTAGACAGTAGGCTATAATATTATACCTTTTTTTTGCGTTGTCTGAGACTTGTCTCAGAGGATAAGATTCAGGCTGATCTGGGGCAAGCACCCTTCCGCCGAATGGAAGAGTTAGAGGAGTCGCACGCCAGCGAATCGCGGACCGGTCGCGAATAAGGTGGAGGCATTCAGGATAGAGTGTAGTGTATGGATGTGTATTTGTGTATTTACGTAGTGTGCAGAGCCAAATGGGTGATGGAAGAGACAGATGGAAGAGCCATAATAAAAGTATAAGTCATACGACAGCCAAGACGAGGTCGAGTAACGCAGGACGCCAAAGCTGGAGGAAGGCGTCAGAGAGGCGTCAAGGTAAGGCACAAAGGAGAGGGATAAAGACCGGATAGGTAGATAGGAAAATTTAAGATGTTAAGTGATTAAGAAGGAAGCCAGGTGTAGTAAGTATGACGAAGAGACTTAATTATTTTTCTATTTCTCCGTTGGCGGGGGTTTCTGGGAGGAGGTCCATCGGTAATGGTGGGGAGACGGTTTTGACATAGGAAGGTCTGCGGGAGTTGCAGGTAGTATTAATATTATACAATACCTCCTTCCCATTTAAGTTGAGGAATTCCAATCTGCCTTCCGTTGCGTTACTTCTCTCTTGAGCCCTTGATCTAATTCGTTGCCTGCTCTTTATTGCAGCTGTAATATCTCCTTCCATTTATATTTCGTAACGTTAGATATTCTTCCTCACCCTGAAGACTTTTCTATACAAAAGCAAGTATATAAAAAAGTTATAAGGACGGGGATTAGCAACCAAACGGCATTGTTTAAAAACATTAATCTACAAGTTTCTTTTCTATAGTTCATCGTACACACCCTTGCGAGATAAAAAGAACTACACAGTAGTTTCTTTCGAAATTTTTCGCATTATTTTGAGACAATCGACTGATGATTTACGGTCAGGCCTTGCAAAGAGATAAATACTTAATATTAATTGGGTCTCATACAGTTTATATTATATCTGTTTTCTATCCTACTGATAGAATTAGAAAAACGGTAGCTATCTCTCTTTTTCTTTTAAAAGCACAATACATAATATTAATTTACCAAGTAGCAGTTTTCTTCTTCATTTAAAATTTCTATCAAATCTACTGTATATTGGACAAAACAGAAGGGGAAACATACGTGCTTACAAGGTAGTGTAAACATCCTGTAATGCTGTCAAATCAAAATACAAAGGAAGGGGAAGTGAATGCTGTAATGAGTACCCCTACATTCATATTTATGCAAGTGTAGGTGATGATAAAGAAACACCTAAAAAATATATATATATATGATTAGAAGTACGTACAAGGAGTACTATCACATTTACAACACATAGATTCGAAATATGAATTTGGCGTGTTCGCACCTCTAGCTGTTGCCTGTAAAGAGGATAATCCCTAAATATAAGTTTTTGTTTTATTTAGGAGAAAAAAATCCCTAAATACCAGTGTTTGTTTTATTTAGGAGAAAAAAACTGTTTTACACTAAAAACATTAAAATTCTTCATTGTCTCTAAAATTGCACATAATTCATCTTATTCGAGGCCTAGCTTAGGAGCTAACTAGTATATAGCAAGAGATGGTAACGAAAAGAAAGTGTCAGGGGAGGTTGAAATGAGATTGACACACTGACATGCAGACAAAGGGAGACAGTGAGAATCTTTATTTAAAACTGAAATAAACACTACGAGAGGCAATGTATGTGTGTGTGTGTGTGTGTGTGTGTGTGTTTAGGCTATATAGTTTTACAAACACTGCATATGTTTATGATACGAATTGTGTTTTAATTCACATAGATTGCGTCAGATATTAGACAGAAAGACTGGCACGTTAGACTGAAGGTTACCGTGCAAGGTCACGTGAGAAAACTGGTCGCCCATACACAGCGTAAATCGTCAAAGGATATTGTACGAAATTAAATTTACGTTATGATAGCAACGGAAAGAATGTATATATGGTGTGTGTGTGTGTGTGTGTGTGTGTGTGTGTGTGTGTGTGTGTGTGTGCGAGAGAGAGAGAGAGAGAGAGAGAGAGAGAGAGAGAGAGAGAGAGAGAGAGAGAGAGAGAGAGAGAGAGAGAGAGAGAGAGAAAGAGGACCAACAGAAATTGCCGAATTGGAAAGAATTCTTTGCGAGTTAATAACACACGTATTAATGATAATAATAATAAACCAAATAACTTGTACAATTTACTTATATAGTATTAAGTCGTAGTAGTACATTATGAACGGACTTTGCACTACTTAAACCATTTTAGAAGTAGGTTTCTCTTTCACTTACAATTGGTTATGATCTTAGACATATTATTGTTTTTTCTTTATTTTTATGTATTGATAAACATGGATTGTGTTTCTTTTTTCTTATAAAAGTTAATTTTAGTAGATGGTTGAGGTAAAAAATGAGTTAATTATTTGATTTGATTAGGAACTTAAAATTTGAAACGTTGTAGGTTTTAAGTACTTTAATTAGTTCGTTAATTCTGTTTTGCTTTAAAGCGTTACGTCTAAAATTTTCTATCTAATGAAAAGACTTTCACCTATTTAGCATTTTTATTAGTAGCCTGTTTACAGAAAAATGAATTTAGACACACAAGTAATATGTTTGTCTAATAAGAAAAAGGCTTTAAAACCAGAGGGGTTTCTGAAAGGCGCAGGGGGGGCCGGAAGGTGGGCTGGCATAGGGGCTCCAGGAATGATGTGGGGGTCATGTTGTAAAGTGATAATGTGTTGTGTCTACAAATTTCTCATTCGTCAAAATCCCCCCCCAAAAAGAGGATTCACGGTCACATAACATTCTTAATGGTTTAATGACTCAGCACTGTATGTTTAAAAAACGTACTACTGTTTTGGCTGACACATATATACAGATCTAACCTCTGAACTCATGGAACCTCTTGTTTATCTGTACATCAGCTGTCTGTTTTTACGTTTGTGCCAAACGTGTTGGTAGGCTGATGTATCGTACTACGACTCCTTCAAGAAACCATATTAAAATAATATGAATATTTTATAATAAAAACATAATAATAACAATTAATAGGCTTAATAATTCATAACATAAACAGTTTTATTACCCTTCTCCCCCTTCCACCTAAGACGCACGTGCGCGCGCGCACACACACACACACACACAAACACAAATAAATTACGTATTAGACTCCATTATTCTCTTATGTCCTATGATAAATCACCTATCGTGGTAGTCCTCAAGGCCCCTTTCAGTTCCGAGTCTATACTTTCCATCTACTTCTTGGCTTGACTGGCATTCTTCTTCCCTTGTATTTCCACTCTAACATGTGTTTTTGGAATCTCTGCCCATTCGCTGTACATGTTCGGAGTAGATAAGCAGTTTATTATCTGATCTGTCTGCAGTCGTTACTTCGTCTTATATTAACTTTTGTTTTATAACCTTGCATCGTTGTTGGCTTTTTCATTCTGCGGATAGATGAAATTCTTATTCGCTTGCATCTAAAAGTACTATGTCATCAGCATATTATAGATTGCAAACCTTCTTACTTCACATTGCAATATCTCCTTCCCATCCATTTGTGGCTGTATTTACAGGTGTAAAGGTCTGAGTTGATCACCAGTCTGAGTTGATCAAATGACGTCACTGTCTTATGACGTCAGAGATAACTCAGCTGGCAGCTGGTTTCCGCTGTCGCAATGTACGTTGAAGCGTACATGTGCCTGTCCAAGGTAGTGTGCGTTGTTTGTTTATCATTCGTTGTGTTCGTATAGACTACACATTCTACTTGAGTAATCTGTTTGTAACAATTCAACAAACACTTAAAGAGGAGCGCTTTGGGTGCATTCACATGCGTCAGATATTAGACAACATTTATTTACGCTACGTAGCGTGCCTGAGTTTACGTTTTTGCGTATAAGAGTAAACTATTTGTAACACCTGTGGCAGTCCGAGTTGATCACCAGTCCGAGTTGATCAAATGACGTCACAGGCTTATGACATCAGAGATAAAGAGGCCCTGGTAGCTGGTTTCCGAAGTCTCAGTGTACATGTACGTTGACGAATTGGTACATGTGGAAAAGCATTGCATTGCAAAAAAAAAAAAAAAACTCGCTCTGAGACGTTTTTAAAGTGTGGTTGACTACGTTCGGCTAAATCGTGTCTTTAAACATCGTCGCTTTGTTATAAATCAACGATATTATTACTTTGTTGTTGTGTTATATTAGTATTTGTGTTTACAGTGTTTAAAGTATCTTACTTAATATTCGATAGTTGTTCGTATTTTGTTTGCATATTCAGATCTCAGTTGGGATAATTAAAATGAGGGTTTTCGAAGGAGGAATAACACCGCTGGATATACAAAGGTTTTTAATTACTGGAGCAATTCCTGAAAAGTGTACAAAATCGTATCAAAGTAGAAACTTTAAGAGACAATGTAAACTTTATGTTATTCGTGACAATAAACTGTTTTATCGTAAATGTGACGGGCTAAGAGGTACAGAAAAATTAATAGAAATTGTTCACGACGATAATAAAATACAAAAATTGATGGGCGTAGCCCACAAAGGTGCTGATACTAGCAAACAAGCGATTGGTATGTCTGCACATCGAGGAATTAATAGCACCGTGGACATACTTTCACAACGGTACTACTTTAAAAATATAAAATTAAAGGTGACAGATTTTGTAAAAAATTGTGAAGTGTGTCAGAAAGTTACACCTCCATGGGTGTCTTGTGTACCCGAAATGAAGCCAATTCCTATTCCTAAGAGAGTCATGGAACAAATTGGAATAGATGTTATGCAGTTACCAGAAGTGCAGGGGAAAAAATACATAGTGGTGGCAGTAGACTACTTTTCAAAGTGGGCTGAGGCGAAAGCCCTTCAAAATAAGACTGGCATTGAAGTGGCTAAATTTATTTATGAAATTATATGTAGACATGGTTGCCCTAAAATACAAATTAACGATAATGGTCGCGAGTTTGTAAATGAAGTTTCTAAAGAATTGCATAGACTGACGGGGACAAAACAAAGATTAACATCACCCTACCACCCACAGGCTAATGGATTAGTAGAACGTCAAAATAGGACAATAAAAGATAAACTGAAAAGAACTTTAATGGAAAACATTAATAACTGGCCTGATGTTCTCGAGAGTGTATTATTTGCGTACAGAACATCTAGACACAAAACAACAGGATTTTCACCTTTTTTTATGTTATACAACAGAGAACCAGTTTTACCATTAGACCTTGTTGATGAAGATAATTTGACCGATGAAGACGAGGAGTCTCTTCAGGTAGCTGAAAAAACAACGGATGTTCAAGAAGTACAGGAAGATATTGTCGAAGAAAATAAAGAAATAAAAAGAAAATTACAAAAAATATTAGAAGTGAAAAAAGTAATTGATGAAGCAGCATTAAAAAATATCAGAAGAGCTCAGATTAAACAGAAAAAGCAATTTGACGAAAGACATACAATAACAAAGAAAATGGAAATAAAACCTGGGAGTAGAGTTTTGGTAAAAAATGTGACAAAATTCAAAAATAAATTAATGTTTACTGAACTTCCATGGAGTGGACCATTTACAGTTAACAAAGTTTTAAGAAACGAGTATTGTATATTACAAGATGAAAGTGGCAAAGTGAGGAAAAAGAAAGAACATGTGAAAAACTTGAAAATTTTCTACAATCTACATGATGATAAATCTGATGTGGAGGTTTCTGGTGAGTGGTGTGAAGTGATTTTTTTTTATGATCCGGTTGACGTAGAGTGGCAAATGGAAAAGTGTAAAGTGTTGGGTCTGTCCTTTGAAGGACAATGCACGTGTATTAGAATCGGGCATAAATTAGCACTTGCAAAACCACACGGTGTGAAGAAAATTGTGGGTGACGGAAATTGTTGGTTTAGGGCAGTTTCCTACGTAATTACTGGCAGTGAAGGTTATCATATGGACGTTAGAAACATAGTTGTCAATTATATGGACAATGAATTGAACAACAACCGAGCCAATGATTTATTTAAAGGTAGAACGTCACTAAAAAATATGATAAAAGAAGGCACATGGGCAACTGAAAGTGAGATATTTGGAACTGCATCACTTTTGAATACAAACATTTTTGTGTACACAAAGATAAACTCAAAAAATGGAGAGAAGTGGGACTGGCAGTTATTTACAGCAGGTGCTTCAGCAAATTTAAAAAAAAGTGAAATTCCAAGCCAAAAAAATATATACATTACAAATGAAAGTGGTTGTCATTATGAAGTTGTTATTTCAGTTCATGGAATGGGTGTAGTTTAAGCAATACCTACGTGTCTACAGAAACGTAAGTAGGCTACTATACTATTATTTTATCTCTTATTGTATATAAAGTGTAATGAAAACTAAAGACATCTTTTTATAGTTTAAATAATTAATAATTTTGTTTTTATTTTTTAAAATTAAATAATTGATACAGCTTTAAACAATTCGTTAAAACGAATTTTAAAATGATTAATTATTATGGCAACTTCGAAAGTTACATAAATTTAGTTTCATGAAACAGATGAAACTAATTTTGTACTGAGAATCCCCGAAATACTCCACTCTGTGCAAGCCGAAACATAACGTTTATTGCATACTGCAAAAATATTTTTTCTATTAGTCTTGTTTTTCTGATTGCATATAATTTACTTTAAGGAATAATGGTTAACACACAAACTAAGTTATTTTTTCATTCAAGTGAGTTTACGTTAAATTCGAATACTTTTAATCCTATAGTCGTTTAATTCTACAAGACCGAAGGAAGTGACAATAAAAGTAAGCGACGATATGACCATCCAATTTGGAATGCTTCATTCGCCGTGTTTAAAGATGAGCTTCTGGAATTTGGAGCTACCAACCACGAAAACATCAGCTCGCACAGTTCGGCGAAATTGGTAAGAAACCTGTAACATTTACTCTGAAATAATTAAGAGTGTGACGGGGCGGCGAATGGGACCGGACCCCACCCCACAAGGTCGACAGTTGACAAGAAATGTTGTTAATCTCCTAATTTTTAAGCTGTTTTATTAATTTCACAGCTGTATGCGCTAATACAGTAGTACCCCATTTTTAAATAGAGGTCTAAAAACAAATTTATTACACAGAATATGCGTGTACGTTTGAAATATGAAATATAGGAAATTCAAGTAAATCAATAAGTATCTTATATAAACAATGTTGCAATAGCGCTTATTACTTCCATATTCCTTAAGGAAATGGAAGTACTGTATGGTGATGGCAAAAAAAATCGTGTTCGAGATTATTGCAGATTCTGATTGTACTACACTCAAAACATGAAAAAAAGTCGTTTTTCGAAAAGTGTCTGTGTGTGTGCTGTCTGTCTATCTGTGTGTAGATTTTCTTCTATGGCAAACGATAACTGCCGCAAATTCAAACAGAATCAAATAATTTTGTGCGTACAGCTCTGATTTGTAGAGTACTCACGACCTATTGTTTTTGGTGAAGATCGGTTGAGGGAAAGGGGTAGTTTACCAGCAACGGTTTTTTTATCAAGGATAATTTTTTTTTGGCAAACGATAACTGCCGCAAATTCAAACAGAATCAAATAATTTTTTGCGTACAGCTCTGATTTGTAGAGTACTCACGACCTATTGTTTTTGGTGAAGATCGGTTGAGGGAAAGGGGTAGTTTACCAGCAACAGTTTTTTTTATCAAGGATAATTTTTTTTTGGCAAACGATAACAGCCGCAAATTCAAACAGAATCAAATAATGTTTCGTATACAGTCCTTAAATATGGAGTTCTCAAGACCTGTTGATTTTGGTGAAGATCGGTTAAGAGAAAGTGGTAGTTTACCTGCAACGTTTTAACAAGGGTATTTTCTATGGCAAACGATAACTGCCGCAAATTCAAACAGAATCAAATAATTTTTTGCATACAGCCCTAAATTGCAGAGTTCTCAAGACCCATTGTTTTTGGTGAAGATCGGTTAAGGGAAAGGGGTAGTTTACCTGCAGAATTTTTTTATCAAGGGTATTTTCTATGGCAAACGGTAACAGCCGCAAATTCAAACAGAATCAAATAATTTTTTGTATACAGTCCTGATTTGTAGAGTACTCAAGACTTATTGTTTTTGGTGAAGATCGGTTAAGGGGAAGGGGTAGTTTACCTGCAACGTTTTTTATCAAGGGTAATTTTCTATGACGAACGATAACTGCCCCATATTCAAACAGAATCAAATAATGTTTTGCATACGTCACTGAATTGTAGAGAACTCAAGGCCTTTTGATTTTTGGTGAAGATCGGTTAAGGGTAGTTTACCTGCAATCTTTTACGTTTTAACAAGAGTAAAGTACTTGAAAATTCATTTAAACTCTTTCAAACAATGGTAATTGTTAAAAATAAAATAATTTTGTTGTCAGGCAATAAAATTATAATTTTTTCATTTTAATGTAAATCATGTATAAGAGAAAATATATCGTGGGTGGCAGGCAAGCATATCTCACTTATGTACTGTTTACGTTTCCATTTTATTATTATGACTACCGCAATAAAAAGGCAGGGAAGACACACACACACACACACACACACACACAAAATTCGCGTTATTTCTGGCCTCATTCATGTTTATTTTCTTACATTTGCACGCTTTTTAAATGGAAAGTGTCGAAACCCATACCAACATAACGCGTGCAAGACGAAAAAGTGTTCAGCGTGGATAGCGATTTGCTTCCTGTGGATCGTTGGGCAGTGTAACTGCACGTGTTTACAGAGGAACGATTCATAGACAGACTTTTCGTCTTTAGGGAATGAACCCTCTGCAAGATGCTGAGGGTCCATGAGTGACTTCGGAGCGCTCCTTCTTTTCCGCGTGTTTGTTCTGTGAAACGTACACTGTAGATTCGCAGCTTTACTCTAAGCAACGCTCAATAGGAAATGTTGAAAATTTTTGTCCACGGTGTACCCTCATACACACTAAACCTGCTCTGATGTTTTAATTACGGACGTCATAATATTAAAACTTTGGAAACTTGAGCACTACTTAATGGAGATCAATCATTAACTTATACAAGCCATTAATTTTATGCATATTTTTTATATATATGTGTACAACGTTATCGGCAACAAAGAAGTAGTTTTTGTTAAAATTCCTTCCCGGGATATTTGGCCGTAGTCCAATGTTTTCTACAAAACCAGACGTTTCGGCAATGCCATCGACTTCCATCATCAGTGAAAATCGAGTGCGATAACGTGAGGTGGTATACGTTAGTGACCACAGTACTGTGGTTAAGGCTGAAGCAGTAAGTAGAAAGAAGTAGTTTCTATGGTAATATTTCATTTCGAAAATGATTTTAAATATAAATCTTAGAATATGGAAGTCATGTATGCTTCTCCATACCGATATTTTTTATTGTGTTGTTACTTTAATGGGACTGAATTCAGTATGTTATTACACGTTTTTAACCCATTTTAAAGACTCAAATATTGATTAGTTTTAACTTGCTTTCTTTTGTATGAAGCCGACTCGACCCCCCCCCCTCAGACCAAATTCTAGATTCGCTACTGAGTACATGTCCGTGAGTACAGCGGTGAGTCCCATTACTTCGAAAGTGTTTATGCACGTGAGTTTAAACTCGGCAGTGCCCCATTTTTCTCTATTCCCCGTTACACGTCCCCATATCTCCATGAAACTGTGGAGTAGGCCTAAATTGTCTAAGTTATGCCTTTTGACATGACACAATGAAAACGGAAAAAACAAATAACGGCGCATAAGAACTGGGTGTAGGAAAGAAGCTGGTGTGACCAATCTGGAAGGAAGAACGTCTCAGGATAAACTACATGTGGCACCAACAGACTATAGGCCACACTCGAATCTAAAGACCGTATGGAAGCAACATCCAGAATCTGCTAAAACCACCGCAGATGCGCTGTCGTCCAGGTTCGGGCAATCGCTGGCCTTGGCGCGAAAGCCGCCGGTCTCAACGCCGACACCCCACCACAAGCGGCTGGCAACTCAGCTGCCACGATCTAACGTCAGAACGGCGCTAGTCTAATAATCCAGGGGAAACCATAGACCCGCTGCCTCAAACCTTGCGGCTCCCAGCGGTTGAACTACAAAATTAAAGAAAATCGTTACGCCTTTCGCGTCTTGCACCTTACTCCGTCCAGGGAGGACCCGCTAGTTGACCTCTTCTGCCACAAACACGTGTCCCTTAGTATCAGAAGAAACAGTCTCTAATTCGGTTGCATGCTTTCAATTTTTTCATGTTTTTTTTTAATTTTTGCATGTCTTTTTAATTTTTGGCTTTATTCCTTATTTTGTATATTCCAACGTGTTACCTTTAGGGGGTCTCATTACAAGTAAGTATCGCAATAACTTCATTTGTTGATCTGTTATCTGTTACATAGAGGTTCTCGAACTGTAGATGATATAAAAAATGCTTTGCTCTTTGGTATTTGATGTTCATACAAATCGTTTGGCGAAAAATGATTTCGACGGTTACTAAAGAAACGTGATTTGTATTTACGTGGTTTGTAGTCAGTAAACAAGCTTTCAAAAATGAAAACATCTGAACAAGTCGTGGATTATTTATAAACTTTACGGATTTATTGAACTTTCTAGAAAAACCACATCGCTGCATCCAACATATTGTTTAGTTAAAAATAAATTCGGTACGAGGATGATTGAACTCATGACTTATAATAATCCTGTACGGCGAGTCTCGAACTCATGAGTCAGAGACGGGACGCAGTTTGGGACACGTGTTATGTTACAGTCACAAATACATGGGAGTCAGTCGGACTTGGATGTAACTCTTTTGATGCATGTATCTGTTGACTAATCTTACAGCAATCATTACAGATATAGTTTGTTCAGTTTTTGGAGTAAGGATAGGACACAGTTACTGTTTTTGTTCATTACGACCTAAGCTGGAGTACACTATAAACATTTTTCACTTCCGTACTCTTATGACTTCTAATCATAGAATTTCCAGTGATTACGTAGAAGGCTGCATATACAAATATCACGTCGATCTTTGTTGAAGTTTTTGCAGAGATCTATAGTCGTAATTTAATTTTCAGAATTTTTTACCATAATCCATAACTGCTACATTCTTGTGAAAGATATACAGTCATATAGCAAACAGCATTTTTATTTGTTATTTCCACTTATAGTCGACTTAATGAAGCATTTTAGTAGACAATGTTTAGAACTGTTTGTAATAGAACAAACCGACATGAAACCTTTCGTACTATCTTCTACATAGTGTCCAGCACATTGAAAGTTATAAAAAGTTTTTGTTGGTCTCCCCACTAGGTGGTTTCACCCCTCCACATAGGTGGGAACTAGAAAAAATAAATGACACCTGCAGTTAATAGATCTTTAAATTTTAAGAAAAAAAAATTATAGCCTATGTGCTATGTGTATAGCCTATTGATGAAAACCAATGGTTTTTGAGTTTTGCGTTTGTGAATTAAACAATAATTTTATTTTTACACCCTAAAATCGTTACCTCGTAAAACCTTCCGTTGTGTAACTTAAGAAATATTAAATTTGTCAAAACATTATACATTAATTTTGATTAAAATTAACTCCCGGGCTGTTTGGCCGTGGTCCAAAGTTTATGAAAAAATAACGCTAACGAGTCAACGCTAACGTGGGATGATATACGTTAGCACTACGGTACTGTGTTAACTCGTTTTTACTGAAGATGGCAGTCAGTGGCACTGCCGAAACGTCTGGTTTTGTCACAAACTTTGAATCAAAAACTTTAATTTCTCTAGAACTAACATATTGTAATATACGAGTGTTTAACATGGTGGCTCAGTTTTTTTTTCACTTAAAAAGGGGGGGTAATTACTTTGAATAATTAGAAAACCATAGGACTAATAAAAATACTACTCATATGTTAGATTAAACGTTGATAAATGTCCTTTTATAGAAATTCTGTTTTATTGTAATAGCAGTAAAAATAACATGCGTTCTTCATACATTTCTATGAAAATTGGCAATTTTCTTGCTATCATTTTCTGCTTATCAGGTGTCAGTATTCTATTATTTTGAACACATTTAAATTTTGCAATAGATTTAAAAAAAGTCACTTCTCAAAATATTAGACTTTGAATGTTAGCTTAATTTAGTGATGTAATTGAAAAATTTCCTACTTCTTATATAACCAAACAAATACTAAATTTAGCAAAACCAGGTAAACATACTACATAAAACTTATTAAAAACTAAATTCATTTTTTAAGTTTTTGAAGGAAAAATACTTTCTGGGATATGATTGTTTGAAGGTGTTGGTAAACTTACCTGAATCTATAAATACACAGATGACCACTGAAATGATGCAATGAAAAGTCTTATACATTAAGCCACCTATAAAATTATGAAACTTTATGTAAAAATTTAGGCTTTAATTATTTTGTTCATTGATTTTACTTCCATTTAATTATCTTTTTCTTGACTTTTCTTGACATTTGACCATCACAAGAAAAGTGAATTTACAAAGTATGAACTTCGTTCATTTCACCAACCCCTTAATTTGGCCACATTGATTTCCTTGTGTTTTATAATGTTTTTGACATCACCTTCTTAATCGGTGTCCTGATAAACTTAAGTTTACATTTTTTCAACATCTCATTTCAAATAGCTTCCTACAATAGACACTTCTAGCAATTAAGGATGATTTGAACCCCATTGTGCCTAAAGTAGTAATGCCATTTTTACCACTGTGCTTTTTTGCTTAAGATTAATGTTCAAATATAATTTTAAAAAAATTCAAAAAATGTCACGCATTCATGCATGCATTTAAGTAAGCGTCTTGCTTCTATATGTTTGTAATAATTAGATTAATGTCACACGCGCGTGTGCATATGCGTGTTGGCTCACTATAGCTATACTAAGCCTTTTTATATGGCTTTATTATTTTGTTTTAAGGATGAAGACAAAAAAAATATGTATTGACCCACATTCCAGAGGAGGGCGAATGCTAAGTATGGTAGGCTTACGCACTTCGAATTCACCTGGAAAAGGTTAGTGAAACGACTTTTAATACGCTTTTTATACACACCTTAAAGTACTAGTTTACTTTAATATTACACCTTTACATTCGTCCTAATCATAGTTCTTATGCAGTAATCTCAAAATATGTAATATTGGATTAATTTACACATCCTTATAATGTCACAAATTTCTGCTTTTTGAGAAAGCGAAAGCTTTTTCAATTACTCACATAGGCGCTACGGCTAAATTATTATTACAGTGAGCTTCCAGAATTATAATAGTGATCTACTTTTTTTTAATTGTGTAATCCGTAATGTCTAATTTTTTATTCTTCTATAAGTAGGAATATTTTAAATATAATTTTTAATAAGCACGTATTGGGCAGGTATTTATTTAAATTTCTGTGCTTAAATAGCACCTAATTTTATAGTGGTGTCTAAAAAATTACGTCTTTGCATGGGACACACTTGAAAAAGTGATTTCGGAATTTTGGAATAATGGGTAAGGTTGCAATTACTTGTAGACTGAATTTCGTGTAGGATAAAAAGAGAAATACCCTTTTTTTAAATGGGTTCCACAATTTTAGATTGATTTATAAGTTAAATAAGGTATTATTATTTGTAGTTCTGGTACCTGTTTACACTATCAACACACTTTTTGCTCTAGATTAGACTCATAGTTTTAGTGAGTACTTAAACTATTGTTTATTCACACTTGCAAGAGCCGGACTTGATCACTAAAATAAGGCCTTTTTGTGTACTGTCCTATCTGATGCCTACAGAAAGCAATATTGTAATTACTCAAAATATAAAGCCACACACTGTAAGTGTATAAACAACTTCAGGTGAAGGCAAAAAAGTACTGACTGTAATGTCTGCAATTATAAAAATGTGACACACTTTGCGTAACTGTGTCACCTTGAAGTAACCAAAACATACGGTTTCGGCGCGAAAGTATGGTGCGTCTAGGAACGCGGGAGAATCCTTAAGAGATTTGTTAAGTAATTTCATCTGCCCATTAAACATCACGGCAGTTGTAGTACTACTCAGTAATTGTCACATCAAATTAACATGCAAAACGAATAAAATTTTATCCAAACATAATTTTTTACAAAAACACCAATTCCAATTAACTAATTTGTTAAAGGTTAATACCAGTCTTATGCTTGCAACAGAAATTATCTTAATGATAACTTATGATAACAGAAAAACAAACATGATTAGAATTAATATTTATCGTGTCTTTGCAGTTCCTTGTGTAATGAAAGCTCAAAAAAACCCTCTTACAGCAACTAAAAACACAAAAGCAACCAGTTTCTCGTACGCCGATGAAAATGTAAGTGTAATTTTTTTGTTATTTTATTATAACTATAATTTATTGAAACGTCTGCTGTTTGACATTGCATTGTAATTTAATATAAAGTAGACAGTAATGATAGAATTTAGGGTTTGGCTGCTGGCTTGCACTATAGTGACGTGTTCCGATAGTCTTATTTTATCAATTTCCTGAGTTTTAGGTTTGCGCTAGTAGGCCTAATTACAGCGGCTTTTCAACAACTAAACCACATACCTAGTGTTGTGTGTTTATTTTAATTTCTTATTTATTTTCTGGATTCATTAATATGATATTAATATAAAATTAAATTTCACAAATACTGAATAAAAAGCTCATGAAATTAAAAGAAAAACAAATTCCTTAACTGATTCTTAAGCGGTTTATATGGTTGGTGTAAAAACTACATTATTGAGTTTTACTGGTGTTGGTTCAACACTTTAGTGACAGTAAAATTTTGTTGAAAATTGAATATAATATTTACTGCTGTACTAGGTACACAAGATTTTAGTTCAACTGGTAAATGTATTATTTATTTAGTAATCGTAGTAGGTAAATGTGTTACAAATATTTTGTCTTACAACTAATAATGATGACCTTAAAAATAAGCCCATATGGAGAAGGAATTAAACTTTTTACTTTCATGGAAAGTACATTTGATCCATCAGCGTAAGCGCAAGCATATACCCAAGTTAAATTAACATCCAGAGTTAAGTTAATTTAAAAAGTATAAGAAATTTGCAGCTTTCTACAACTTTAATTTGAAAATGGATTCTTTAATAAATGCTCAAAATAGGTTATTATTACTATAAAAATAAATACATATAATTACATAATTAATAATAATTGTAATATGAACTAATTATAATTATATATAATATTATAATTAGAATTAACATTATAATTGTAATATATTATGAATTATATAAGTATATAAATTATTTAATGCTGTCTTTAAAAACTTGAAATAATAATAGGCCTACTCATGAAATTATGTCAGCACTGCATACGTAATATGTAATCCAACCACAAAAGCCCCTTACTTAATGACTAAAAAAAAACAATAATGTAGTAATACTTGGCTATAGGCCTACTTTCTTTAACTTTACAGCAAACAGCAATAACAAGACTAACTTAAACTTGTAATTATTTAAGTTAGAGTGTGATAATTTTAACAGTTTTAACAATTTAACAATCTTTTATATTGAAGCGTCTACCAGAAGAATAGTAATGTAATTTAGCATACATTATAAAAAATGTCATAAATAAAATTGGGTTAGATATCTTATATGTGAAGAGAAACCAGTCTTCATCGAATTATTACATAACTACTAACGTCAAATTGAAAACAGTTTATATTATGAAGAGCTATTTAGTTAATTTTAATGTTACTTTATAATTATATGTATCGAATTTATTTACTAAGATTGACGTTTGTTTGAAATAAGGTATTAACATTTTTTTTAAATTAAAGAAGAAATTTCAATTGTCTTATATTTCGTACATTAGGCCTACGTCTAAATTTTTATTCGTGGTTAGCTAATAAAAAGGTTACAATCGCATATGTTTTTGTTGCTTTTCTTCTAATTACGAATTGATAAACCTGGTTGTAACTTGTGTATTAATTGGTAACAAAATAATTGTTTTCATTTGTTGATTTTCACAAAACTTTTTTTAATTTGTTTTTTATTAAAGATATACAAATAAAGCCTTGCAACTGTAAAATTAGTCATTTAGATATAATCTGTGAGTTGAAACACATAAATCTTTAAAATTCGTATTCTCATGATGTTTTTTGCAGCATGCAAAACGGCAGCCATCCGATCACCACTCAGAAGTTCCACACATCATAGAGCATGATATATCTAAGCATGCAACTCCCAAGAAAGTCAGTTACAACAATGAATTGGCGAGCATTTCAAATCCATCATTATATAATCGCCCATCAGTGATCGTCTACGCAAAACGTTGTCAGGAAAAGAAAACCCGCATTTCAAATTTAAGTCCAAAGTGTTTATTTCCTAATAGAATTTCAGATGTAGAAGTCAATAATAACGAAAATAAGACACATGAAACCATAGATGCAGCGTGTAATAATACAGCACCACAACATACACAAAACCAAAGGAAAAAAAGAAGGTATGATCGATATAATTTTTGTATATTTTGTGAAAAAATTGTTCTTAAATTGCGCAGACATTTAATGAATAATCATAAAAATGAACAAGTTATAGCTGAATATATAGCTTTGTTTGAATCCTGTCCTGAGGAGTTAAAGGACAGGAGAAAAAGAATTATGGCTGATTTAACGCTTAAAGGAAATTATAAGTATAATAAATCACTTTTAAACAATTCACTTTCTGACAAAGTGCCATGTAGTAGCTATTTGCCAGTGAAGAGGCCACCAAAGAATAAAGAATATATGCCTTCCGATTGCATTACTTGTACAGTATGTATGGGGCTAATTGTGAAAAAAACACTTTTACCAGCACGCATCACAATGCAAGAAAAAATATGATGAAAACGCAGCTATTCATTCAAGTAATGAGGGAGAAGACAATGATGTAGAAAACTGCAATAGTAAACAACCTATTATTGAAAGACGAACATGTTATATTAAAGAGTATGGACTTCAGTATTATCCAAACACTAAAGATGCTTGAAAAAGGTATGCAAGTAAACATTCTAAAAATTTTGAGAAAAGATGACTTAGGACAAAAATCGATGACTGATCGTCTGCTACTGTCTGTAGTATCTGATTTTTATTCAAGCCACCTCGCCTTCAAGGACAGGACTCATGTTACTAGAACGCTTAGAGATGGAGCCAGATTACTGGCTAAAATTCAGGATATGGATCCAGACATACAAGAGTTGAAGGACATTTTTGATCCTAATAAAATTGATGTTGTGGTAGATGCATGCCAAACTTTGTGCAATTTAAAAGATAATGGCAATGACTCGACACGTATGAACAAAAATGTAATTGTGGGAATGAATGGAAGACTGTCTAGGATACTTGAGGAAGGAAGTAAAAAATTCATAGATGATATTGTTTGTAACCCAAATCTTACAGACGAAAACAAAATCTTAAAAAAGCGAAAGGTAAAAGACTTCCAAAGTTGCCTGAGGAGGCGATGGAAATATTCTATTTCCACTAACATAGAAGTAATGAGAAGGAGAAGTAAGATATTCAAACCTATAATTATGGCTTCGGATAAAGACATTTTGAAATTTGCAAGTATGCTCAGAAATATGGAAACTGAATATCAACAAAAGGTTGAGAAAGAAGTAACAATGTTGAATTATGAAACGCTGTGCAAAGTTACTATCTGCCACATATTGACATTAAATAGGCGACGACCTTTTGAAGCAACACATTCAGAAATTGAATTTTATATGAGGAAGCAAAGTGATACTAACCACTACTCTCCAGATGTGCTAAAAACGTTAGTCGAAGAAGAAAAAGTATCACTAGGCGAATTAACGTTATATGTTGTGCCGGCGAAAGGAAATGAGGATATGCTACAATACTTCTTACTCGCATAAGGGGGGACAAAGTTACTCACGTCCGCAGCATCCTTAAGCTGTACGTGTCCCCTGGGTGGTGCTAAATGAGTAACAGTGCTGGCAGATCTGACATCCGAAACCAAAATATGAAAAAAAGAGTTACAAACAAAACTGTCCTTATGAGGGCAAAACAGACAGTGACAACTCTGAACATTCTCCAGTGGAATGCAGGAGGCCTTTCTTCTACAAAAATGACAGAACTAAAAAAGATAGTTAACCAAAATAAAGTGGATATTCTTATAATTAACGAAGCCAACATCACGGCAGAAAACACCCAATATTACAACATCCCATACTACACAGCATACACACTCTTCAAGGCAAGACAAATAGCTAGTGGAATACTTGTATCAGTCAGAAATTCACTAAAATCAGAATTTAAGACCATAAAAGGAATGAATGCTCATGATACCGCAGAAATAGTGAGGTTGGCAACTTGGGAAGGAGCTAAGAAATTTACAATATATCGGTTCATATACAGCCCGCCTGGAAACAAAAACTTGTGCCTGGATATACTTAACATCTCCCCAGCCACTATCATAGTAAGAGACTTTAACGCCGCCTCCCCGAATTGGGGATACAAATATTATAACCAAGCAGGAAGAACTGTTGAAGAATTTATCAACAGCCATAACTTGGAGCTGTTGTACAAAACAGAAGATGAAAAGACATTTCTACATTATACAGGAGACTCCACAAACCCTGACCTTGCTATGGTATCTTCTGATCTCTGCGATAACAGTAAAAACCAAGTAATGGAAGACTAAGGAGGAAACCATCGAGCTCTCCTACTATCTATCTCGCTAAAGTTTCCTAATGGAAAACCAATCACCCGTACCACATGGAACTTCAAGAAGGCCGATTGGAAGAAGTTTCAAGAACAGGTGGAGACTAAATCAAGTTCAATTAAAAGAGAAGAAACACCCCATTTAGTTCTCAGAAATCTGTGCAACTACATCCAACAGAGTGCAAAGAACAATATCCCCAGAGGGAAACAGTACAATTACAAACCCTTTTGGACGAGTGAACTAGACCAACAAAAACAGATCAGAGACCAAGCTAGAAAGAAAACCGAAAGAACAAAAATACAGGAAGATTTCAAAATGTGGAGAAGAGAAAGTACCAAAACGAAGCAGCAAGTGGCGAAGGCAAAAAGAGATTCTTGGAGCAAATTCTTAAAAACATTGAATTATAGAACAGATGGAGGAAAGGCACATAAATTTGTAAGTAGACTAAACAACAAACATCCAGAAAACCAATCCCAACCATTTAAAATCCAAAACAAGGAGATTACAGATGACAATAAAATAGCAAATTACTTTAACACCCACTTTTGAAATGCCCATAAACTGTCACACAAACTTAAAAAACAAGAAAAACACATCAAAACAAACATCAGGTACAAAACAACAAATAACAACGATGGACTGAGGCAGATTTTCACCCAAGATTTTACAGAAGAGGAGTTGAAAGAGGCGATCACTAACACCAAGAAGAGAAAACAACCGGGACCAGACAACACATTCTAAGAATTTATTCATAATTTAGGATCAAAAGCCCTTACGACATTACTATTGGTATATAATAAACTTTGGAACTCCAGAGATAGCCTGCCTGATGAATGGAGGAAATCAATAATAGTCCCCATATTAAAACCTGGCAAACCAACAAACATTCTAAGTTCATACAGACCTATAGCATTAACATCTGTACTAGCAAAAATCCAGGAGAGAACGATCTCAGCCAGACTGTGCTGGTATCTAGAAAACCAAAATCTGCTTACAGAAGAACAAGCAGGCTTCCGTCAAAATCGCTCTACAACATACCAACTGATAAAACTCTCTCAAGAGATAAAAGCAGCATTTAATCGAAAGGAAAGCACCCTGGCAGTGTTCGTCGATTTTAGTGGAGCATACGATTCCGTGTGGAGAACTAGACTCATTGAAAAACTAAAAGATATCAATATAGAGGGAAACATGCTGTCTTGGCTTTCAAGATTTCTGGACCAGAGATGGGCCAGAGTCAAATTCGGTGAATCCTTCTCCAAATACAAACAGACAAAAGTAGGTCTACCCCAAGGAGCAGTACTGAGCACCACACTCTTCAATGTTTTCATAAATGACCTCTCAAAAATTTTAAAAGATAAAAATGTCAAAATGGGAATATTCGCTGATGACGTAGTCATTTGGACCTCAGCCAAAAACAATGCCAAGCAGCAGAATATATTAGAACAAAGAATGAACGAAACCTTGGACTCCTTGCACAACTGGGCCTCTGAGAACAACATGAAAATTAACATCTCAAAGACTGCTTACCAATTTTTCACGATGCGCCATAAAAATGATAACTTCAACTTGAAGATCAACAACCTAAACCTTCCCAAAAGCGAATGTACAAAATACTTAGGTGTACACATGGATAACAAACTATCTTGGAGGGACCATGTGACAAACACAGCAAATAAAGTCAACCAAAAACTGAAACTTATAAAGCGTATTGCTGGAGCTACCTGGGGATGTACGCAGGACACTCTGAATACCACATACAGAGCCTATATAAAACCAGTCGTGACATATGGAAGTGGATACTTGTAACAGCCAGCAGCTCTAATCTGAAGACATTGGAAACAACACAAAACAGTGCCCTACGGCTGATTAGCGGAGGTGTGAAGACCACACCTGCCCTTTCTCTTCAGTTGTACACAGGCCACTTACCGATCACTTCAGAAATAAACCAACAAGCTGCCATCTCTCTGGACAAAATAAAAGACTTACCACAGGCAAAATGGGCAAAAAATAGCCAAGACGGGACACATCTGAAGACCCAGACATTACCAGTTAATACTGCCAACAAGTACTTGACACTGCTGGGCATCACAACTGAAATAGAACCTTTTTGCCCAAAAATTAAACCTACAGAATACCAAACAATCAACACCAATCTCTCTCTTCTGTCTGATATGAAAAAAGCAAGATGCACCTTCCACAATCTTGCACCAAATGGCACTAGCAACCATTAATGAAAGATATCCCCAGGATGAATACCTTAGAATCTATACAGACGGATCGCTCATAGAAAAACATGGAAAGGCTGGCGCAGGAGTACATTGTAAACTGTTCTCCCACTACATTTCAGTGGGAGAAAATAAAACCAGTTTTGATGGAGAAATAAAGGCAATACATATGGCATTACAACAACTCTTACTCAGACCACTAACTTTTAAAAAAGCCGTTTTTCTTGTTGACTCCAAGTCTGCAATCCAGTCTATCGCATCAAACAGACAGCCTATAGATAGACCATCTTCTTGTGTGTTCGGGATTGGACCACTCTTATCAAGAGACAGGGAATCTATCAAGACTCTATTCGGATGCCAGAAGACAAATGGAATGATTCAATGTCCTGCCATTAGAAAACAACAACTTCTTACTCGCTCTATGGAAAAGAGCATTGATGTAATTATAGAATGTCGGAAAACCCTGAAAATTACGAAGTGTATATATTTGTTTGCGAGACCGGGTTTAAATACCCCATTTGATGGTTCGAAAGTAATGAGGGAGATGAAATTACTTTGTCCGAACTTAACAAAACGCGAGTATTTAACTGCGACTGGATTTGCGCCATCATGTAGCTACAATGGCGCATGTAAAAAGTCCTGCACTGTCTAAGAAAGTCAGTAAATTTATGTGCCATACACAGTCTGTCCACGATAAAAATTACGTGACTCCATTAGCGTTTGTAAATCGTGGCGTCGTGGAGAATTACTTAGCCAAACTAGAAGAGACAACGCTTCTCCCAAAAGAACCTATAGAAAATCCAGTAAACGAACGTCACATACACATACCAGACGAAGAAGAAGAAATTTCCGATGACGACGGATCAAAAGCACATAAAAGATGAAGGCGGTGGACAGAAGAGGAAAAACATAATTATATCAGAATTCTCTGAATATATAAAAAAAGGTATTAACCCGGGCACAAAAAGGGGCAAAACGTTGATTGACAAAAGAAATCCTGTTAGAAGGATGTACCCCTGCCCAGATTAATGCATTTGTTGACAACATAAATAAAAAAAAGTAAAGCTTCCATCCTCATTTTCTTATTTAAAACAGGTATAATATTACATTAGAACATTAACATTAACATTACATTTTACAAAGTAGGCTGTATTTCTATATTGTAATGAAATTGGTTATTATTTCCGTTTAATTTAAAATCATATGACCACTCTTCCTACAAAAAACACATAATACAGTAACATGCAAGATTAATCATTTTTGTACATTAGTAAAGTTTATAATCCTCTTTGAGAAACTACTTACAGCACGGTTTTGTTATATATAAAAATTAGTCTCTTCAACATTTTTTTTTCTTTATATTAATAGACTAACATTTAATTATGAAAAACCATAGTAGTGAGAATAATAACGAATATATGTACTTGACCTTACTCTTAATCACTTTCTCACACCTCCGTTAGTGTTCGAAAGTCGGAAGCTGTAGTGCAAAAGTTGAATAAAGGGTATGATTTTAAATGTAGGAAAGAACGAAATCTGCAAATGTCGAATGTCCAAAAGTAGAGGGCGTATATGATTTTTTAAATGAACAATCTGCTTTTCTTATGTATTTATATTTTTGTGTTAGTATTTTTTGTATAGGATTATTCTAATGTAACTTGTATGTCATTTGTATTTTCTCGTATTTTCTGTACATAATTTAATATATATAACACATTTTTTCTGCTTTCAGTATACTGCTTAGACTTTTGTTTTAAATGTTAGTTTTATAATCTTTGCATTGTTTGAATTGTTAAATTTTTTACGTGAAAGGTTTTATTAATATAACTTAATTTTAAATTTTTGCTTTGGATTATTGCAAAATGTAATTTACATACGTGATTTATATTTTTTGTTATTATCTGCACTTATCCTTTAATATATATTTAATTATTTGCCCTTTTTATTTTAAGTTTTGATGTAATAGGCTATATAATTAAATTACGTTACTTCTGCAAGCAGTGGCGTAACTAGTAACAGCTGATTGTTGTCTACACGTTGTAAATAAATAGTCAGCTCTTTTCACTATTGCATTAATTTATAATGTTTATAATGTATTTATGTTAATAAATTAGTACTTTAAGTAAAAGTAGTAGTTTCATTTTAATTAATTCTTTTATTAGGAAATAATTATTTTTGGGTTTGTATATATTCATTTTGTGTTTGTATTTTCCCAAATATGTATTTTGTGATTTTTGTATCTTTTTGATTATGTATTTAATATATAAGATTTTTCCAAAATTTGATATTCACTAGTGTACATATCTGGTTTTCAAACTTTATTGTTTTACTCAAAATACTTTTTAATTTAAACATTTACTTTATTTATTAAATTTTTTTAATGTAATACTACTTTAATAAAAAGTATAATATATTATCTTGTTGTTTAATTATTTTCCATATGTTTCACCACTCACAGCACTAAAACCTTTGGAAGTAGCCCTAAAAAGTTAAAAGACCTACATATAAAATACCTTCACCTTCAAATCGTCTAGCTGCGATTACTTAAATTAATACACGGTATGAGTATACGAGGTGAGTAACCATCGAAATTATTAAAATACAACAGTTATTGAGTTGAATTTTTATTCTACCAAATAAGTAAAATCATACAATTGTGCCTTATTTACTTGAAATGAAATTTCCATTTTATTAACCTTTACATTGAAATGAACCTTTACCTTTATTTTGAACTTACAAACTTTTAAATACTAAAAGCTGATTTTTCTCTACACGCAAGATGTGGTTCTAAATTACTGTACAGAGAGTAATAGACATGTAACTGTGTAATTAAAATGAATATTTTGTTTTCGTAGTGTCCATCAATCAATGAATTTTAACGATGAAGGATTTGCGAGGACCGGTCAAAAACATAAAATAAAATTTGGGTAAGATCATTTTCTTACGAAGTAAACAGGTGTTACAAATAGTTTACTCTTATACGCAAAAACGTAAACTCAGGCACGCTACGTAGCGTAAATAAATGTTGTCTAATATCTGACGCATGTGAATGCACCCAAAGCGCTCCTCTTTAAGTGTTTGTTGAATTGTTACAAACAGATTACTCAAGTAGAATGTGTAGTCTATACGACACAACGAATGATAAACAAACAACGCACACTACCTTGGACAGGCACATGTACGCTTCAACGTACATTGCGACAGCGGAAACCAGCTGCCAGCTGAGTTATCTCTGACGTCATAAGCCAGTGACGTCATTTGATCAACTCAGACTGGTGATCAACTCAGACCTTTACAACACCTGTTTACTTCGTAAGAAAATGATCTTACCCAAATTTTATTTTTCCCTGTAATCTGCTCAATTAGCTGATTCGTTTTCGAACAATGAGTAAAGAAATAACTAAATTTTTAAATCTATGAAGCAATGTGGAGCTCTACCGTTTTTGTGTCGTATAAAGGAAATTCAGTCTACGTCTGTGAGAGATAAGTAATTTGCCAATCGTAAAGAAGAAGAGAAGTTTCTTTTACTTTTTTAATACGTACACTTTTAATACCATCTTGAGTAAATTTAAATATTGTTTGAGTTCCACTTTAATTCATTTTATTATTTTTAAATAATAGTACGTATATTTTATTATCGTAGTAACATAAACGTTTCTCCACACACTGTACACTATTGCATCCAATTTTGAGTAGATGTAGTGTTTAGGTGTTTAAATTTTTGGATGATGATGCCATTAAATATTGTTGAAACGTCGGCAGAAATAATTTAAAATTTGTGTTATACTTTTTGACCGGTCCTCGCAAATCCTTCATCGTTAAAATTCATTGATTGATGGACACTACGAAAACAAAATATTCATTTTAATTACACAGTTACATGTCTATTATTCTCTGTACAGTAATTTAGAACCACATCTTGCGTGTAGAGAAAAATCAGCTTTTAGTATTTAAAAGTTTGTAAGTTCAAAATAAAGGTAAAGGTTCATTTCAATGTAAAGGTTAATAAAATGGAAATTTCATTTCAAGTAAATAAGGCACAATTGTATGATTTTACTTATTTGGTAGAATAAAAATTCAACTCAATAACTGTTGTATTTTAATAATTTCGATGGTTACTCACCTCGTATACTCATACCGTGTATTAATTTAAGTAATCGCAGCTAGACGATTTGAAGGTGAAGGTATTTTATATGTAGGTCTTTTAACTTTTTAGGGCTACTTCCAAAGGTTTTAGTGCTGTGAGTGGTGAAACATATGGAAAATAATTAAACAACAAGATAATATATTATACTTTTTATTAAAGTAGTATTACATTAAAAAAATTTAATAAATAAAGTAAATGTTTAAATTAAAAAGTATTTTGAGTAAAACAATAAAGTTTGAAAACCAGATATGTACACTAGTGAATATCAAATTTTGGAAAAATCTTATATATTAAATACATAATCAAAAAGATACAAATAATCACAAAATACATATTTGGGAAAATACAAACACAAAATGAATATATACAAACCCAAAAATAATTATTTCCTAATAAAAGAATTAATTAAAATGAAACTACTACTTTTACTTAAAGTACTAATTTATTAACATAAATACATTATAAACATTATAAATTAATGCAATAGTGAAAAGAGCTGACTATTTATTTACAACGTGTAGACAACAATCAGCTGTTACTAGTTACGCCACTGCTTGCAGAAGTAACGTAATTTAATTATATAGCCTATTACATCAAAACTTAAAATAAAAAGGGCAAATAATTAAAAATATATTAAAGGATAAGTGCAGATAATAACAAAAAATATAAATCACGTATGTAAATTACATTTTGCAATAATCCAAAGCAAAAATTTAAAATTAAGTTATATTAATAAAACCTTTCACGTAAAAAATTTAACAATTCAAACAATGCAAAGATTATAAAACTAACATTTAGGTAGTTTCTCAAAGAGGATTATAAACTTTACTAATGTACAAAAATGATTAATCTTGCATGTTACTGTATTATGTGTTTTTTGTAGGAAGAGTGGTCATATGATTTTAAATTAAACGGAAATAATAACCAATTTCATTACAATATAGAAATACAGCCTACTTTGTAAAATGTAATGTTAATGTTAATGTTCTAATGTAATGTTATACCTGTTTTAAATAAGAAAATGAGGATGGAAGCTTTACTTTTTTTTATTTATGTTGTCAACAAATGCATTAATCTGGGCAGGGGTACATCCTTCTAACAGGATTTCTTTTGTCAATCAACGTTTTGCCCCTTTTTGTGCCCGGGTTAATACCTTTTTTTATATATTCAGAGAATTCTGATATAATTATGTTTTTCCTCTTCTGTCCACCGCCTTCATCTTTTATGTGCTTTTGATCCGTCGTCATCGGAAATTTCTTCTTCTTCGTCTGGTATGTGTATGTGACGTTCGTTTACTGGATTTTCTATAGGTTCTTTTGGGAGAAGCGTTGTCTCTTCTAGTTTGGCTAAGTAATTCTCCACGACGCCACGATTTACAAACGCTAATGGAGTCACGTAATTTTTATCGTGGACAGACTGTGTATGGCACATAAATTTACTGACTTTCTTAGACAGTGCATGACTTTTACATGCGCCATTGTAGCTACATGATGGCGCAAATCCAGTCGCAGTTAAATACTCGCGTTTTGTTAAGTTCGGACAAAGTAATTTCATCTCCCTCATTACTTTCGAACCATCAAATGGGGTATTTAAACCCGGTCTCGCAAACAAATATATACACTTCGTAATTTTCAGGGTTTTGCGACATTCTATAATTACACCAATGCTCTTTTCCATAGAGCGAGTAAGAAGTTGTTGTTTTCTAATGGCAGGACATTGAATCATTCCATTTGTCTTCTGGCATCCGAATAGAGTCTTGATAGATTCCCTGTCTCTTGATAAGAGTGGTCCAATCCCGAACACACAAGAAGATGGTCTCTGTTCATCACTGTATTCAGCTGCTTACAAATTGTGCAGTGGTGGGATTTGTAGATCTTAATACGATGGAGGTGTTCAGCAAGGCAGTCGTGACCAGTATTGAGTCTGAAGTTCGCTACTGCTTGGTTTCTGGGTATATTTTTGTTTTTGTCCCAAGTGTTTCCAATGTTTTTCCACCGTTTACCACTAGACGCAAGGCTGGCCTCATTGGTGAACATCTCTTGTGTTTTGTTTTTAACAAGTCTTTTAATTGTTCTTGTGCTGTGTAGTGTTTTTCTCCCTTGCAATGTTGTACCCTTTTTAGCTAGCAGGTCGGCTGTTTCATTCCCACTTATTCCTACATGTGAGGGGATCCACTGGAGAATTATTGTTTTCCCTTGTTTACTGAGAAGGTTTATTGCATCCTGTTTCTTTTACAGTGTCATCTATAGGCTGTCTGTTTGATGCGATAGACTGGATTGCAGACTTGGAGTCAACAAGAAAAACGGCTTTTTTAAAAGTTAGTGGTCTGAGTAAGAGTTGTTGTAATGCCATATGTATTGCCTTTATTTCTCCATCAAAACTGGTTTTATTTTCTCCCACTGAAATGTAGTGGGAGAACAGTTTACAATGTACTCCTGCGCCAGCCTTTCCATGTTTTCCTATGAGCGATCCGTCTGTATAGATTCTAAGGTATTCATCCTGGGGATATCTTTCATTAATGGTTGCTAGTGCCATTTGGTGCAAGATTGTGGAAGGTGCATCTTGCTTTTTCATATCAGACAGAAGAGAGAGATTGGTGTTGATTGTTTGGTATTCTGTAGGTTTAATTTTTGGGCAAAAAGGTTCTATTTCAGTTGTGATGCCCAGCAGTGTCAAGTACTTGTTGGCAGTATTAACTGGTAATGTCTGGGTCTTCAGATGTGTCCCGTCTTGGCTATTTTTTGCCCATTTTGCCTGTGGTAAGTCTTTTATTTTGTCCAGAGAGATGGCAGCTTGTTGGTTTATTTCTGAAGTGATCGGTAAGTGGCCTGTGTACAACTGAAGAGAAAGGGCAGGTGTGGTCTTCACACCTTCGCTAATCAGCCGTAGGGCACTGTTTTGTGTTGTTTCCAATGTCTTCAGATTAGAGCTGCTGGCTGTTACAAGTATCCACTTCCATATGTCACGACTGGTTTTATATAGGTTCTGTATGTGGTATTCAGAGTGTCCTGCGTACATCCCCAGGTAGCTCCAGCAATACGCTTTATAAGTTTCAGTTTTTGGTTGACTTTATTTGCTGTGTTTGTCACATGGTCCCTCCAAGATAGTTTGTTATCCATGTGTACACCTAAGTATTTTGTACATTCGCTTTTGGGAAGGTTTAGGTTGTTGATCTTCAAGTTGAAGTTGTCATTTTTATGGCGCATCGTGAAAAATTGGTAAGCAGTCTTTGAGATGTTAATTTTCATGTTGTTCTCAGAGGCCCAGTTGTGCAAGGAGTCCAAGGTTTCGTTCATTCTTTGTTCTAATATATTCTGCTGCTTGGCATTGTTTTTGGCTGAGGTCCAAATGGCTACGTCATCAGCGAATATTCCCATTTTGACATTTTTATCTTTTAAAATTTTTGAGAGGTCATTTATGAAAACATTGAAGAGTGTGGTGCTCAGTACTGCTCCTTGGGGTAGACCTACTTTTGTCTGTTTGTATTTGGAGAAGGATTCACCGAATTTGACTCTGGCCCATCTCTGGTCCAGAAATCTTGAAAGCCAAGACAGCATGTTTCCCTCTATATTGATATCTTTTAGTTTTTCAATGAGTCTAGTTCTCCACACGGAATCGTATGCTCCACTAAAATCGACGAACACTGCCAGGGTGCTTTCCTTTCGATTAAATGCTGCTTTTATCTCTTGAGAGAGTTTTATCAGTTGGTATGTTGTAGAGCGATTTTGACGGAAGCCTGCTTGTTCTTCTGTAAGCAGATTTTGGTTTTCTAGATACCAGCACAGTCTGGCTGAGATCGTTCTCTCCTGGATTTTTGCTAGTACAGATGTTAATGCTATAGGTCTGTATGAACTTAGAATGTTTGTTGGTTTGCCAGGTTTTAATATGGGGACTATTATTGATTTCCTCCATTCATCAGGCAGGCTATCTCTGGAGTTCCAAAGTTTATTATATACCAATAGTAATGTCGTAAGGGCTTTTGATCCTAAATTATGAATAAATTCTTAGAATGTGTTGTCTGGTCCCGGTTGTTTTCTCTTCTTGGTGTTACTGATCGCCTCTTTCAACTCCTCTTCTGTAAAATCTTGGGTGAAAATCTGCCTCAGTCCATCGTTGTTATTTGTTGTTTTGTATCTGATGTTTGTTTTGATGTGTTTTTCTTGTTTTTTAAGTTTGTGTGACAGTTTATGGGCATTTCAAAAGTGGGTGTTAAAGTAATTTGCTATTTTATTGTCATCTGTAATCTCCTTGTTTTGGATTTTAAATGGTTGGGATTGGTTTTCTGGATGTTTGTTGTTTAGTCTACTTACAAATTTATGTGCCTTTCCTCCATCTGTTCTATAATTCAATGTTTTTAAGAATTTGCTCCAAGAATCTCTTTTTGCCTTCGCCACTTGCTGCTTCGTTTTGGTACTTTCTCTTCTCCACATTTTGAAATCTTCCTGTATTTTTGTTCTTTCGGTTTTCTTTCTAGCTTGGTCTCTGATCTGTTTTTCTTGGGCTAGTTCACTCGTCCAAAAGGGTTTGTAATTGTACTGTTTCCCTCTGGGGATATTGTTCTTTGCACTCTGTTGGATGTAGTTGCACAGATTTCTGAGAACTAAATGGGGTGTTTCTTCTCTTTTAATTGAACTTGATTTAGTCTCCACCTGTTCTTGAAACTTCTTCCAATCGGCCTTCTTGAAGTTCCATGTGGTACGGGTGATTGGTTTTCCATTAGGAAACTTTAGCGAGATAGATAGTAGGAGAGCTCGATGGTTTCCTCCTAAGTCTTCCATTACTTGGTTTTTACTGTTATCGCAGAGATCAGAAGATACCATAGCAAGGTCAGGGTTTGTGGAGTCTCCTGTATAATGTAGAAATGTCTTTTCATCTTCTGTTTTGTACAACAGCTCCAAGTTATGGCTGTTGATAAATTCTTCAACAGTTCTTCCTGCTTGGTTATAATATTTGTATCCCCAATTCGGGGAGGCGGCGTTAAAGTCTCTTACTATGATAGTGGCTGGGGAGATGTTAAGTATATCCAGGCACAAGTTTTTGTTTCCAGGCGGGCTGTATATGAACCGATATATTGTAAATTTCTTAGCTCCTTCCCAAGTTGCC
The DNA here is from genome assembly GCA_034769895.1 of Magicicada septendecula. Lineage (NCBI taxonomy): Eukaryota > Metazoa > Arthropoda > Insecta > Hemiptera > Cicadidae > Magicicada > Magicicada septendecula. The sequence continues at coordinate 305,170,849 of CM068367.1, read as the reverse complement.
AACCTCACTATTTCTGCGGTATCATGAGCATTCATTCCTTTTATGGTCTTGAATTCTGATTTTAGTGAATTTCTGACTGATACAAGTATTCCACTAGCTATTTGTCTTGCCTTGAAGAGTGTGTATGCTGTGTAGTATGGGATGTTGTAATATTGGGTGTTTTCTGCCGTGATGTTGGCTTCGTTAATTATAAGAATATCCACTTTATTTTGGTTAACTATCTTTTTTAGTTCTGTCATTTTTGTAGAAGAAAGGCCTCCTGCATTCCACTGGAGAATGTTCAGAGTTGTCACTGTCTGTTTTGCCCTCATAAGCACAGTTTTGTTTGTAACTCTTTTTTTCATATTTTGGTTTCGGATGTCAGATCTGCCAGCACTGTTACTCATTTAGCACCACCCAGGGGACACGTACAGCTTAAGGATGCTGCGGACGTGAGTAACTTTGTCCCCCCTTATGATGCGAGTAAGAAGTATTGTAGCATATCCTCATTTCCTTTCGCCGGCACAACATATAACGTTAATTCGCCTAGTGATACTTTTTCTTCTTCGACTAACGTTTTTAGCACATCTGGAGAGTAGTGGTTAGTATCACTTTGCTTCCTCATATAAAATTCAATTTCTGAATGTGTTGCTTCAAAAGGTCGTCGCCTATTTAATGTCAATATGTGGCAGATAGTAACTTTGCACAGCGTTTCATAATTCAACATTGTTACTTCTTTCTCAACCTTTTGTTGATATTCAGTTTCCATATTTCTGAGCATACTTGCAAATTTCAAAATGTCTTTATCCGAAGCCATAATTATAGGTTTGAATATCTTACTTCTCCTTCTCATTACTTCTATGTTAGTGGAAATAGAATATTTCCAACGCCTCCTCAGGCAACTTTGGAAGTCTTTTACCTTTCGCTTTTTTAAGATTTTGTTTTCGTCTGTAAGATTTGGGTTACAAACAATATCATCTATGAATTTTTTACTTCCTTCCTCAAGTATCCATGACAGTCTTCCATTCATTCCCACAATTACATTTTTGTTCATACGTGTCGAGTCATTGCCATTATCTTTTAAATTGCACAAAGTTTGGCATGCATCTACCACAACATCAATTTTATTAGGATCAAAAATGTCCTTCAACTCTTGTATGTCTGGATCCATATCCTGAATTTTAGCCAGTAATCTGGCTCCATCTCTAAGCGTTCTAGTAACATGAGTCCTGTCCTTGAAGGCGAGGTGGCTTGAATAAAAATCAGATACTACAGACAGTAGCAGACGATCAGTCATCGATTTTTGTCCTAAGTCATCTTTTCTCAAAATTTTTAGAATGTTTACTTGCATACCTTTTTCAAGCATCTTTAGTGTTTGGATAATACTGAAGTCCATACTCTTTAATATAACATGTTCGTCTTTCAATAATAGGTTGTTTGCTATTGCAGTTTTCTACATCATTGTCTTCTCCCTCATTACTTGAATGAATAGCTGCGTTTTCATCATATTTTTTCTTGCATTGTGATGCGTGCTGGTAAAAGTGTTTTTTTTCACAATTAGCCCCATACATACTGTACAAGTAATGCAATCGGAAGGCATATATTCTTTATTCTTTGGTGGCCTCTTCACTGGCAAATAGCTACTACATGGCACTTTGTCAGAAAGTGAATTGTTTAAAAGTGATTTATTATACTTATAATTTCCTTTAAGCGTTAAATCAGCCATAATTCTTTTTCTCCTGTCCTTTAACTCCTCAGGACAGGATTCAAACAAAGCTATATATTCAGCTATAACTTGTTCATTTTTATGATTATTCATTAAATGTCTGCGCAATTTAAGAACAATTTTTTCACAAAATATACAAAAATTATATCGATCATACCTTCTTTTTTTCCTTTGGTTTTGTGTATGTTGTGGCGCTGTATTATTACACGCTGCATCTATGGTTTCATGTGTCTTATTTTCGTTATTATTGACTTCTACATCTGAAATTCTATTAGGAAATAAACACTTTGGACTTAAATTTGAAATGCGGGTTTTCTTTTCCTGACAACGTTTTGCGTAGACGATCACTGATGGGCGATTATATAATGATGGATTTGAAATGCTCGCCAATTCATTGTTGTAACTGACTTTCTTGGGAGTTGCATGCTTAGATATATCATGCTCTATGATGTGTGGAACTTCTGAGTGGTGATCGGATGGCTGCCGTTTTGCATGCTGCAAAAAACATCATGAGAATACGAATTTTAAAGATTTATGTGTTTCAACTCACAGATTATATCTAAATGACTAATTTTACAGTTGCAAGGCTTTATTTGTCTATCTTTAATAAAAAACAAATTAAAAAAAGTTTTGTGAAAATCAACAAATGAAAACAATTGTTTTGTTACCAATTAATACACAAGTTACAACCAGGTTTATCAATTCGTAATTAGAAGAAAAGCAACAAAAACATATGCGATTGTAACCTTTTTATTAGCTAACCACGAATAAAAATTTAGACGCAGGCCTAATGTACGAAATATAAGACAATTGAAATTTCTTCTTTAATTTAAAAAAAATGTTAATACCTTATTTCAAACAAACGTCAATCTTAGTAAATAAATTCGATACATATAATTATAAAGTAACATTAAAATTAACTAAATAACTCTTCATAATATAAACTGTTTTCAATTTGACGTTAGTAGTTATGTAATAATTCGATGAAGACTGGTTTCTCTTCACATATAAGATATCTAACCCAATTTTATTTATGACATTTTTTATAATGTATGCTAAATTACATTACTATTCTTCTGGTAGACGCTTCAATATAAAAGATTGTTAAATTGTTAAAACTGTTAAAATTATCACACTCTAACTTAAATAATTACAAGTTTAAGTTAGTCTTGTTATTGCTGTTTGCTGTAAAGTTAAAGAAAGTAGGCCTATAGCCAAGTATTACTACATTATTGTTTTTTTTTAGTCATTAAGTAAGGGGCTTTTGTGGTTGGATTACATATTACGTATGCAGTGCTGACATAATTTCATGAGTAGGCCTATTATTATTTCAAGTTTTTAAAGACAGCATTAAATAATTTATATACTTATATAATTCATAATATATTACAATTATAATGTTAATTCTAATTATAATATTATATATAATTATAATTAGTTCATATTACAATTATTATTAATTATGTAATTATATGTATTTATTTTTATAGTAATAATAACCTATTTTGAGCATTTATTAAAGAATCCATTTTCAAATTAAAGTTGTAGAAAGCTGCAAATTTCTTATACTTTTTAAATTAACTTAACTCTGGATGTTAATTTAACTTGGGTATATGCTTGCGCTTACGCTGATGGATCAAATGTACTTTCCATGAAAGTAAAAAGTTTAATTCCTTCGCCATATGGGCTTATTTTTAAGGTCATCATTATTAGTTGTAAGACAAAATATTTGTAACACATTTACCTACTACGATTACTAAATAAATAATACATTTACCAGTTGAACTAAAATCTTGTGTACCTAGTACAGCTGTAAATATTATATTCAATTTTCAACAAAATTTTACTGTCACTAAAGTGTTGAACCAACACCAGTAAAACTCAATAATGTAGTTTTTACACCAACCATATAAACCGCTTAAGAATCAGTTAAGGAATTTGTTTTTCTTTTAATTTCATGAGCTTTTTATTCAGTATTTGTGAAATTTAATTTTATATTAATATCATATTAATGAATCCAGAAAATAAATAAGAAATTAAAATAAACACACAACACTAGGTATGTGGTTTAGTTGTTGAAAAGCCGCTGTAATTAGGCCTACTAGCGCAAACCTAAAACTCAGGAAATTGATAAAATAAGACTATCGGAACACGTCACTATAGTGCAAGCCAGCAGCCAAACCCTAAATTCTATCATTACTGTCTACTTTATATTAAATTACAATGCAATGTCAAACAGCAGACGTTTCAATAAATTATAGTTATAATAAAATAACAAAAAAATTACACTTACATTTTCATCCGCGTACGAGAAACTGGTTGCTTTTGTGTTTTTAGTTGCTGTAAGAGGGTTTTTTTGAGCTTTCATTACACAAGGAACTGCAAAGACACGATAAATATTAATTCTAATCATGTTTGTTTTTCTGTTATCATAAGTTATCATTAAGATAATTTCTGTTGCAAGCATAAGACTGGTATTAACCTTTAACAAATTAGTTAATTGGAATTGGTGTTTTTGTAAAAAATTATGTTTGGATAAAATTTTATTCGTTTTGCATGTTAATTTGATGTGACAATTACTGAGTAGTACTACAACTGCCGTGATGTTTAATGGGCAGATGAAATTACTTAACAAATCTCTTAAGGATTCTCCCGCGTTCCTAGACGCACCATACTTTCGCGCCGAAACCGTATGTTTTGGTTACTTCAAGGTGACACAGTTACGCAAAGTGAGTCACATTTTTATAATTGCAGACATTACAGTCAGTACTTTTTTGCCTTCACCTGAAGTTGTTTATACACTTACAGTGTGTGGCTTTATATTTTGAGTAATTACAATATTGCTTTCTGTAGGCATCAGATAGGACAGTACACAAAAAGGCCTTATTTTAGTTATCAAGTCCGGCTCTTGCAAGTGTGAATAAACAATAGTTTAAGTACTCACTAAAACTATGAGTCTAATCTAGAGCAAAAAAATGTGTTGATAGTGTAAACAGGTACCAGAACTACAAATAATAATACCTTATTTAACTTATAAATCAATCTAAAATTGTGGAACCCATTTAAAAAAAGGGTATTTCTCTTTTTATCCTACACGAAATTCAGTCTACAAGTAATTGCAACCTTACCCCTTATTCCAAAATTCCGAAATCACTTTTTCAAGTGTGTCCCATGCAAAGACGTAATTTTTTAGACACCACTATAAAATTAGGTGCTATTTAAGCACAGAAATTTAAATAAATACCTGCCCAATACGTGCTTATTAAAAATTATATTTAAAATATTCCTACTTATAGAAGAATAAAAAATTAGACATTACGGATTACACAATTAAAAAAAAGTAGATCACTATTATAATTCTGGAAGCTCACTGTAATAATAATTTAGCCGTAGCGCCTATGTGAGTAATTGAAAAAGCTTTCGCTTTCTCAAAAAGCAGAAATTTGTGACATTATAAGGATGTGTAAATTAATCCAATATTACATATTTTGAGATTACTGCATAAGAACTATGATTAGGACGAATGTAAAGGTGTAATATTAAAGTAAACTAGTACTTTAAGGTGTGTATAAAAAGCGTATTAAAAGTCGTTTCACTAACCTTTTCCAGGTGAATTCGAAGTGCGTAAGCCTACCATACTTAGCATTCGCCCTCCTCTGGAATGTGGGTCAATACATATTTTTTTTGTCTTCATCCTTAAAACAAAATAATAAAGCCATATAAAAAGGCTTAGTATAGCTATAGTGAGCCAACACGCATATGCACACGCGCGTGTGACATTAATCTAATTATTACAAACATATAGAAGCAAAATGCTTACTTAAATGCATGCATGAATGCGTGACATTTTTTGAATTTTTTTTAAAATTATATTTGAACATTAATCTTGAGCAAAAAAGCACAGTGGTAAAAATGGCATTACTACTTTAGGCACAATGGGGTTGAAATCATCCTTAATTGCTAGAAGTGTCTATTGTAGGAAGCTATTTGAAATGAGATGTTGAAAAAATGTAAACTTAAGTTTATCAGGACACCGATTAAGAAGGTGATGTCAAAAACATTATAAAACACAAGGAAATCAAAGTGGCCAAATTAAGGGGTTGGTGAAATGAACGAAGTTCATACTTTGTAAATTCACTTTTCTTGTGATGGTCAAATGTCAAGAAAAGTCAAGAAAAAGATAATTAAATGGAAGTAAAATCAATGAACAAAATAATTAAAGCCTAAATTTTTACATAAAGTTTTATAATTTTATAGGTGGCTTAATGTATAAGACTTTTCATTGCATCATTTCAGTGGTCATCTGTGTATTTATAGATTCAGGTAAGTTTACCAACACCTTCAAACAATCATATCCCAGAAAGTATTTTTCCTTCAAAAACTTAAAAAAGAATTTAGTTTTTAATAAGTTTTATGTAGTATGTTTACCTGGCTTTGCTAAATTTAGTATTTGTTTGGTTATATAAGAAGTAGGAAATTTTTCAATTACATCACTAAATTAAGCTAACATTCAAAGTCTAATATTTTGAGAAGTGACTTTTTTTAAATCTATTGAAAAATTTAAATGTGTTCAAAATAATAGAATACTGACACCTGATAAGCAGAAAATGATAGCAAGAAAATTGCCAATTTTCATAGAAATGTATGAAGAACGCATGTTATTTTTACTGCTATTACAATAAAACGGAATTTTTATAAAAGGACATTTATCAACGTTTAATCTAACATATGAGTAGTATTTTTATTAGTCCTATGGTTTTCTAATTATTCAAAGTAATTACCCCCCCTTTTTAAGTGAAAAAAAAACTGAGCCACCATGTTAAACACTCGTATATTACAATATGTTAGTTCTAGAGAAATTAAAGTTTTTGATTCAAAGTTTGTGACAAAACCAGACGTTTCGGCAGTGCCACTGACTGCCATCTTCAGTAAAAACGAGTTAACACAGTACCGTAGTGCTAACGTATATCATCCCACGATAGCGTTGACTCGTTAGCGTTATTTTTTCATAAACTTTGGACCACGGCCAAACAGCCCGGGAGTTAATTTTAATCAAAATTAATGTATAATGTTTTGACAAATTTAATATTTCTTAAGTTACACAACGGAAGGTTTTACGAGGTAACGATTTTAGGGTGTAAAAATAAAATTATTGTTTAATTCACAAACGCAAAACTCAAAAACCATTGGTTTTCATCAATAGGCTATACACATAGCACATAGGCTATAATTTGTTTTCTTAAAATTTAAAGATCTATTAACTGCAGGTGTCATTTATTTTTTCTAGTTCCCACCTATGTGGAGGGGTGAAACCACCTAGTGGGGAGACCAACAAAAACTTTTTATAACTTTCAATGTGCTGGACACTATGTAGAAGATAGTACGAAAGGTTTCATGTCGGTTTGTTCTATTACAAACAGTTCTAAACATTGTCTACTAAAATGCTTCATTAAGTCGACTATAAGTGGAAATAACAAATAAAAATGCTGTTTGCTATATGACTGTATATCTTTCACAAGAATGTAGCAGTTATGGATTATGGTAAAAAATTCTGAAAATTAAATTACGGCTATAGATCTCTGCAAAAACTTCAACAAAGATCGACGTGATATTTGTATATGCAGCCTTCTACGTAATCACTGGAAATTCTATGATTAGAAGTCATAAGAGTACGGAAGTGAAAAATGTTTATAGTGTACTCCAGCTTAGGTCGTAATGAACAAAAACAGTAACTGTGTCCTATCCTTACTCCAAAAACTGAACAAACTATATCTGTAATGATTGCTGTAAGATTAGTCAACAGATACATGCATCAAAAGAGTTACATCCAAGTCCGACTGACTCCCATGTATTTGTGACTGTAACATAACACGTGTCCCAAACTGCGTCCCGTCTCTGACTCATGAGTTCGAGACTCGCCGTACAGGATTATTATAAGTCATGAGTTCAATCATCCTCGTACCGAATTTATTTTTAACTAAACAATATGTTGGATGCAGCGATGTGGTTTTTCTAGAAAGTTCAATAAATCCGTAAAGTTTATAAATAATCCACGACTTGTTCAGATGTTTTCATTTTTGAAAGCTTGTTTACTGACTACAAACCACGTAAATACAAATCACGTTTCTTTAGTAACCGTCGAAATCATTTTTCGCCAAACGATTTGTATGAACATCAAATACCAAAGAGCAAAGCATTTTTTATATCATCTACAGTTCGAGAACCTCTATGTAACAGATAACAGATCAACAAATGAAGTTATTGCGATACTTACTTGTAATGAGACCCCCTAAAGGTAACACGTTGGAATATACAAAATAAGGAATAAAGCCAAAAATTAAAAAGACATGCAAAAATTAAAAAAAAACATGAAAAAATTGAAAGCATGCAACCGAATTAGAGACTGTTTCTTCTGATACTAAGGGACACGTGTTTGTGGCAGAAGAGGTCAACTAGCGGGTCCTCCCTGGACGGAGTAAGGTGCAAGACGCGAAAGGCGTAACGATTTTCTTTAATTTTGTAGTTCAACCGCTGGGAGCCGCAAGGTTTGAGGCAGCGGGTCTATGGTTTCCCCTGGATTATTAGACTAGCGCCGTTCTGACGTTAGATCGTGGCAGCTGAGTTGCCAGCCGCTTGTGGTGGGGTGTCGGCGTTGAGACCGGCGGCTTTCGCGCCAAGGCCAGCGATTGCCCGAACCTGGACGACAGCGCATCTGCGGTGGTTTTAGCAGATTCTGGATGTTGCTTCCATACGGTCTTTAGATTCGAGTGTGGCCTATAGTCTGTTGGTGCCACATGTAGTTTATCCTGAGACGTTCTTCCTTCCAGATTGGTCACACCAGCTTCTTTCCTACACCCAGTTCTTATGCGCCGTTATTTGTTTTTTCCGTTTTCATTGTGTCATGTCAAAAGGCATAACTTAGACAATTTAGGCCTACTCCACAGTTTCATGGAGATATGGGGACGTGTAACGGGGAATAGAGAAAAATGGGGCACTGCCGAGTTTAAACTCACGTGCATAAACACTTTCGAAGTAATGGGACTCACCGCTGTATTCACGGACATGTACTCAGTAGCGAATCTAGAATTTGGTCTGAGGGGGGGGGGTCGAGTCGGCTTCATACAAAAGAAAGCAAGTTAAAACTAATCAATATTTGAGTCTTTAAAATGGGTTAAAAACTTGTAATAACATACTGAATTCAGTCCCATTAAAGTAACAACACAATAAAAAATATCGGTATGGAGAAGCATACATGACTTCCATATTCTAAGATTTATATTTAAAATCATTTTCGAAATGAAATATTACCATAGAAACTACTTCTTTCTACTTACTGCTTCAGCCTTAACCACAGTACTGTGGTCACTAACGTATACCACCTCACGTTATCGCACTCGATTTTCACTGATGATGGAAGTCGATGGCATTGCCGAAACGTCTGGTTTTGTAGAAAACATTGGACTACGGCCAAATATCCCGGGAAGGAATTTTAACAAAAACTACTTCTTTGTTGCCGATAACGTTGTACACATATATATAAAAAATATGCATAAAATTAATGGCTTGTATAAGTTAATGATTGATCTCCATTAAGTAGTGCTCAAGTTTCCAAAGTTTTAATATTATGACGTCCGTAATTAAAACATCAGAGCAGGTTTAGTGTGTATGAGGGTACACCGTGGACAAAAATTTTCAACATTTCCTATTGAGCGTTGCTTAGAGTAAAGCTGCGAATCTACAGTGTACGTTTCACAGAACAAACACGCGGAAAAGAAGGAGCGCTCCGAAGTCACTCATGGACCCTCAGCATCTTGCAGAGGGTTCATTCCCTAAAGACGAAAAGTCTGTCTATGAATCGTTCCTCTGTAAACACGTGCAGTTACACTGCCCAACGATCCACAGGAAGCAAATCGCTATCCACGCTGAACACTTTTTCGTCTTGCACGCGTTATGTTGGTATGGGTTTCGACACTTTCCATTTAAAAAGCGTGCAAATGTAAGAAAATAAACATGAATGAGGCCAGAAATAACGCGAATTGTGTGTGTGTGTGTGTGTGTGTGTGTGTGTGTGTGTGTGTGTGTGTGTGTGTGTGTGTGTGTGTGTGTGTCTTCCCTGCCTTTTTATTGCGGTAGTCATAATAATAAAATGGAAACGTAAACAGTACATAAGTGAGATATGCTTGCCTGCCACCCACGATATATTTTCTCTTATACATGATTTACATTAAAATGAAAAAATTATAATTTTATTGCCTGACAACAAAATTATTTTATTTTTAACAATTACCATTGTTTGAAAAAGTTTAAATGAATTTTCAAGTACTTTACTCTTGTTAAAACGTAAAAGATTGCAGGTAAACTACCCTTAACCGATCTTCACCAAAATCAAAAGGCCTTGAGTTCTCTACAATTCAGTGACGTATGCAAAACATTATTTGATTCTGTTTGATATGGGGCAGTTATCGTTCGTCATAGAAAATTACCCTTGATAAAAAACGTTGCAGGTAAACTACCCCTTCCCCTTAACCGATCTTCACCAAAAACAATAAGTCTTGAGTACTCTACAAATCAGGACTGTATACAAAAAATTATTTGATTCTGTTTGAATTTGCGGCTGTTATCGTTTGCCATAGAAAATACCCTTGTTAAAACGTTGCAGGTAAACTACCACTTTCTCTTAACCGATCTTCACCAAAATCAACAGGTCTTGAGAACTCAATATTTCAGGACTGTATACGAAACATTATTTGATTCTGTTTGAATTTGCGGCTGTTATCGTTTGCCAAAAAAAAAAATATCCTTGATAAAAATAAACTACCCCTTTCCCTCAACCGATCTTCACCAAAAACAATAGGTCGTGAGTACTCTACAAATCAGAGCTGTACGCAAAAAATTATTTGATTCTGTTTGAATTTGCGGCAGTTATCGTTTGCCAAAAAAAAATTATCCTTGATAAAAAAACCGTTGCTGGTAAACTACCCCTTTCCCTCAACCGATCTTCACCAAAAACAATAGGTCGTGAGTACTCTACAAATCAGAGCTGTACGCACAAAATTATTTGATTCTGTTTGAATTTGCGGCAGTTATCGTTTGCCATAGAAAAAAATCTACACACAGATAGACAGACAGCACACACACAGACACTTTTCGAAAAACGACTTTTTTTCATGTTTTGAGTGTAGTACAATCAGAATCTGCAATAATCTCGAACACGATTTTTTTTGCCATCACTATACAGTACTTCCATTTCCTTAAGGAATATGGAAGTAATAAGCGCTATTGCAACATTGTTTATATAAGATACTTATTGATTTACTTGAATTTCCTATATTTCATATTTCAAACGTACACGCATATTCTGTGTAATAAATTTGTTTTTAGACCTCTATTTAAAAATGGGGTACTACTGTATTAGCGCATACAGCTGTGAAATTAATAAAACAGCTTAAAAATTAGGAGATTAACAACATTTCTTGTCAACTGTCGACCTTGTGGGGTGGGGTCCGGTCCCATTCGCCGCCCCGTCACACTCTTAATTATTTCAGAGTAAATGTTACAGGTTTCTTACCAATTTCGCCGAACTGTGCGAGCTGATGTTTTCGTGGTTGGTAGCTCCAAATTCCAGAAGCTCATCTTTAAACACGGCGAATGAAGCATTCCAAATTGGATGGTCATATCGTCGCTTACTTTTATTGTCACTTCCTTCGGTCTTGTAGAATTAAACGACTATAGGATTAAAAGTATTCGAATTTAACGTAAACTCACTTGAATGAAAAAATAACTTAGTTTGTGTGTTAACCATTATTCCTTAAAGTAAACTATATGCAATCAGAAAAACAAGACTAATAGAAAAAATATTTTTGCAGTATGCAATAAACGTTATGTTTCGGCTTGCACAGAGTGGAGTATTTCGGGGATTCTCAGTACAAAATTAGTTTCATCTGTTTCATGAAACTAAATTTATCTAACTTTCGAAGTTGCCATAATAATTAATCATTTTAAAATTCGTTTTAACGAATTGTTTAAAGCTGTACCAATTAATTAATTTTAAAAAATAAAAACAAAATTATTAATTATTTACACTATAAAAAGATGTCTTTAGTTTTCATTACACTTTATATACAATAAGAGATAAAATAATAGTATAGTAGCCTACTTACGTTTCTGTAGACACGTAGGTATTGCTTAAACTACACCCATTCCATGAACTGAAATAACAACTTCATAATGACAACCACTTTCATTTGTAATGTATATATTTTTTTGGCTTGGAATTTCACTTTTTTTTAAATTTGCTGAAGCACCTGCTGTAAATAACTGCCAGTCCCACTTCTCTCCATTTTTTGAGTTTATCTTTGTGTACACAAAAATGTTTGTATTCAAAAGTGATGCAGTTCCAAATATCTCACTTTCAGTTGCCCATGTGCCTTCTTTTATCATATTTTTTAGTGACGTTCTACCTTTAAATAAATCATTGGCTCGGTTGTTGTTCAATTCATTGTCCATATAATTGACAACTATGTTTCTAACGTCCATATGATAACCTTCACTGCCAGTAATTACGTAGGAAACTGCCCTAAACCAACAATTTCCGTCACCCACAATTTTCTTCACACCGTGTGGTTTTGCAAGTGCTAATTTATGCCCGATTCTAATACACGTGCATTGTCCTTCAAAGGACAGACCCAACACTTTACACTTTTCCATTTGCCACTCTACGTCAACCGGATCATAAAAAAAAATCACTTCACACCACTCACCAGAAACCTCCACATCAGATTTATCATCATGTAGATTGTAGAAAATTTTCAAGTTTTTCACATGTTCTTTCTTTTTCCTCACTTTGCCACTTTCATCTTGTAATATACAATACTCGTTTCTTAAAACTTTGTTAACTGTAAATGGTCCACTCCATGGAAGTTCAGTAAACATTAATTTATTTTTGAATTTTGTCACATTTTTTACCAAAACTCTACTCCCAGGTTTTATTTCCATTTTCTTTGTTATTGTATGTCTTTCGTCAAATTGCTTTTTCTGTTTAATCTGAGCTCTTCTGATATTTTTTAATGCTGCTTCATCAATTACTTTTTTCACTTCTAATATTTTTTGTAATTTTCTTTTTATTTCTTTATTTTCTTCGACAATATCTTCCTGTACTTCTTGAACATCCGTTGTTTTTTCAGCTACCTGAAGAGACTCCTCGTCTTCATCGGTCAAATTATCTTCATCAACATGGTCTAATGGTAAAACTGGTTCTCTGTTGTATAACATAAAAAAAGGTGAAAATCCTGTTGTTTTGTGTCTAGATGTTCTGTACGCAAATAATACACTCTCGAGAACATCAGGCCAGTTATTAATGTTTTCCATTAAAGTTCTTTTCAGTTTATCTTTTATTGTCCTATTTTGACGTTCTACTAATCCATTAGCCTGTGGGTGGTAGGGTGATGTTAATCTTTGTTTTGTCCCCGTCAGTCTATGCAATTCTTTAGAAACTTCATTTACAAACTCGCGACCATTATCGTTAATTTGTATTTTAGGGCAACCATGTCTACATATAATTTCATAAATAAATTTAGCCACTTCAATGCCAGTCTTATTTTGAAGGGCTTTCGCCTCAGCCCACTTTGAAAAGTAGTCTACTGCCACCACTATGTATTTTTTTCCCTGCACTTCTGGTAACTGCATAACATCTATTCCAATTTGTTCCATGACTCTCTTAGGAACAGGAATTGGCTTCATTTCGGGTACACAAGACACCCATGGAGGTGTAACTTTCTGACACACTTCACAATTTTTTACAAAATCTGTCACCTTTAATTTTATATTTTTAAAGTAGTACCGTTGTGAAAGTATGTCCACGGTGCTATTAATTCCTCGATGTGCAGACATACCATTCGCTTGTTTGCTAGTATCAGCACCTTTGTGGGCTACGCCCATCAATTTTTGTATTTTATTATCGTCGTGAACAATTTCTATTAATTTTTCTGTACCTCTTAGCCCGTCACATTTACGATAAAACAGTTTATTGTCACGAATAACATAAAGTTTACATTGTCTCTTAAAGTTTCTACTTTGATACGATTTTGTACACTTTTCAGGAATTGCTCCAGTAATTAAAAACCTTTGTATATCCAGCGGTGTTATTCCTCCTTCGAAAACCCTCATTTTAATTATCCCAACTGAGATCTGAATATGCAAACAAAATACGAACAACTATCGAATATTAAGTAAGATACTTAAAACACTGTAAACACAAATACTAATATAACACAACAACAAAGTAATAATATCGTTGATTTATAACAAAGCGACGATGTTTAAAGACACGATTTAGCCGAACGTAGTCAACCACACTTTAAAAACGTCTCAGAGCGACTGTTTTTTTTTTTTTTGCAATGCAATGCTTTTCCACATGTACCAATTCGTCAACGTACATGTACACAGAGACTTCGGAAACCAGCTACCAGGGCCTCTTTATCTCTGATGTCATAAGCCTGTGACGTCATTTGATCAACTCGGACTGGTGATCAACTCGGACTGCCACAGCTCCTGTCTATTTAAACCCCAGAATTTAAATCTTATAAGACTGAGAATGAATCCTTGTCATACCCCTTCTTTACGATAAAAAATTTCGTGGACAGTGAGTTAACCCTGACTTTACCTTTCCTGTTGTCATGATTGTGATACTGATTTCCTGTTACCCTTCCATGTTTACTTAATGTGATTTTGTGATGCATTGTCCTAATGTCGGCTAGAATTATCCATATTTTCTGGCCCTTCAAATAATCTAAGGTTCATTGTAATTTGAAAAACAATGTGGGATTATCTCATTCTTTTTAAGTCATGCATGTAATCAGTAACATGGTAAAACGTTTGCTTGTTCACGTTGTATTTAGAGTAGTAGGTATTCTTTAATTTTTATAGAATTCTTGTAACTCAGCTTTACTAGCAGGTGAAAAATAAGATTAATCTGTCACAGCGATCTTTAAGTACTCTCATGTATAGGGACATATACTAAACTTATTCAATCATGTAGCCAGTTAAGAAAATTTAGATTTCCATTTCACCGAGAAACATAATCATTTCTATTACTATATAGTCTTTCCCAGCAGCTTTCTTGTGTTTTATTTTTTCGAATGTAGTTATTAATATTGCATGGTAATGTTGATTTCCAGGTCAAACGCAAAGTTACCTGTTGTATTCTTTCTATGCGTTTATCTTTAACTAGGTTTTTATGCAGTAGCTTCTCCGCTGTTTTTATATTAGCATCGTCCATTCTTGTATTTGTCACAAATTTTCTTGTGACATTTTAATTTTGAACTAATTATAATTTTTATTTTGTTTCTATTTGTTTTTTAGTTCTTTGAAATTTTATTTACATTTGTATCGTACCTACATTTCTGTATTATGGCTTTGCTTATTTAAGGATACTTGTCTCTTAATTGTGTAGTCCCGTTTTCTGTCTGTATTGTGTTACACGTATCTTTATTTATCTATTTTTACACTATTTTACTGAAATTACGGATTTGTGGTTACTTTAGAGGTTTTTTCTTATAATATACTATTTGATTTTAGATAGGCGCTCACTGCATGCCTCATAGGTTCACTGCCACCAACAATGTTCCTCTTCTCTCTTGTATCTGCATTGCGCTTATATGACATGTCTATTTTTAAACACTATCATGTTCGTATGACTTTCTTTTGATGTAGGCTTTTCCAGGTTCAGTTTAACTTTAGCTGCAAGAAACTGATTACTTTAAAAATCTTTCTCTGGGGAGCTCATAGAGTCTTTACTTGTTTGGGAATATCGTGGAGTCCACCTAGCGATAATTAAGATGTAGTCTACTTGATTGTAATAGCTACCACTAGGGAAACATACTGAACAGATCATTTTACCTGATGATGAATTTCCTGGATTACAAATAATAAAGTTTTTTATCACTGTAGTAAACTTATCGTTCACCTGTTCATCTTGAGCAAATTTACATATTGTTTGAGTTCCAATTTAATTCATTTTAATATTTTTAAATAATAGTACGTATATTTTATTATCGTAGACACATAAACGTTTCTGCACACACTGTACACTATTGCATCCAATTCTGAGTAGATGTAGTGTTTAAATTTTTGGAGAATAAAAGGTTTGAAAAAGGATAAATAATCCGGAGGCAACCAATGTTCTGGGTGTAGTTTATTAAACCTACACCCACTTTTCGTGTTCTAATAAAACAAGTCCACACTTATTTATCCCCCATAGTTAGCAATAAACACACACACACACACACACACACACAACTCCCGGAGTGCGTGTATATTTTGGGAGAGAAAGCTTAGCGTTGAAACAACTCTCATCCAGGTAGTCGATTCAGTAGCCTATTTCTTACGTAAACAGGGACGTGTATTAAAGCTTGTAAAGTCCTTTATTGGGTAGTGATATTAGATAGGTCAAATATATAGTATTAGGTCAAATATTTCCTCTAAATATCTAAAAATTTTGTTGAGTAGTCTACATTCAAGTATAAACTTTTAGCCACACAAAATCCATTGT
The DNA here is from genome assembly GCA_034769895.1 of Magicicada septendecula. Taxonomy (NCBI): domain Eukaryota; kingdom Metazoa; phylum Arthropoda; class Insecta; order Hemiptera; family Cicadidae; genus Magicicada; species Magicicada septendecula. Next base: position 305,154,596 of record CM068367.1, on the reverse strand, counting down.
TTAAAAATATTTAATATTAATCAGTTAACTATTAACAAACACTTTTTGTCACCATTTTAGAACTGATGTATCCAGAATTGAATCAGACCAAAACTGCATGCATTTTAGTTCTGTATAATAAAAAATACAGCTAAGTAAGCTGTACAATTGAGTTTAGTCTATAGAACCATTTTGGTGTAATAAGTTTTCATACAAAGGTGGACGGTTTATAAATCAATTTACAATTTTCGTACTACTTAAAAATTAGTACTAACTTCTGTTTTAAATTTTAAACTGTTTTCCATAAGGCCTTCCAAAATATCAAACTTGCAAATCCCGACTGTCTGAACGTCTCATGATTGGCTTAACAACATCCATTTTAACATAAAATGTAATACTAGAATACTGAGTAACTATACCTGCCTCAAAGCATAAAAGAACAATATAATCGACGGTTTACATTAATTTTATATCTCAATAATTCCTACAACTGAAGGATTAAAAAAAAAATTTGAAACCATCTTGTAAGATTAGAAGTACAAAATACTTGCTCATACTTACAACCATAAGACGCTAAGTGACCTTGGCTTTACTCTTTAGGTTTTTCAATTTTTCTTTGTCTACCGTTATGTATATATAGACTACATATATAGGCTACATATATAATTTATTACGCAACGTTACAACCAGTATTATACACCATTACACAAATACATTACCATGTACTCAACGCAACTATAAAGTGTATTACACCGGCCAGGTCGCAGGATGTTTTTCCTCGTTGCGTCAATTATACGTAGTAGCACAATAATTAAATAATTTTTAAAGAGGAGTGAGATGTTGTTGACATGAAATAATTAATTAAAACCGTTTCAAAATAATCATTCTATGATTGATTAACATTAATAGAAAATATTCAAATATTAAAATTTCAAATACTGTATTAGATAAATAAATATTCACTTCTATACTTCACAAATATAATGTAACCTGCTATGCTGTTCATAACATATCAAAAAAATAAACAACCATATAATCTTACTAGCTAAACAAACATGTTAAACAAGTTATTTAAATCCTTTCTATTTCAGTGTGTCTGACTTTAACTCAAATTTTAAATAATAATAGCAACTCATTTACAAACAAAATAATATTAAAACTCAAGAATTAAAATTAATTGTTGCTATAAACAAAATAAAAATAATCTAACATTTACTTCCAATCTATTATTTATTTCTACTGACACACCCAAAATTTAACATACAACAAAAGATTAGTATTTCTTGTTATACTAAAAGGTTCTAAATATTTTTGTTAAATTAAATTCTCTTATTTAACTACTACATTCGGTGTCTTAGTACCGGTAACGTCTAAACACCTACTCCATTGAAGTTCTGGTTTTCCATTACGCGTTTTTGTCTGTTGTGTTACCCTCAAATATTATCTTTATCTCTTACTTTCTCTCTCGTATGTCCTGACTTACTTTTTATTATATTTATGAGACACCTGCCTTATTTTTGTAGCAGATATAACTATAATATTATATCCTCAATTTCCCATTCTCTTTAGTTTCTTTTCTATTTTATAAAAAAATGTTTATGTAATAATACAATTTTTTTTAAACCTATAGACGGGAGAAGACAGCAGACAAACAACACTGTCTGAAAAAGAACAATAAATTCCTTTCTTTGCTGTAAAATACGTAATTTTCAAGTATTCATATCAACTAAAAAAAGAGTTATTTATTAAAACTAATCAAATTGCAAACACATTAAGAATGAAAGTTATAATTAATGAAAGCAACATTTAATGTTTTCTGGTATAACATTTGAAAGTTTGGTTTAAATACTCATTATATTCTTTTCTTGAAAAACTCAAAATAGTTAGCTCAATGTGTCCGGACAGTATGGTCGAGGCACAATATCTTACCCGTTACCAAACGATTTGACTGGATTACAGTGTTTGTCATCGATTAACCCGTAACAATCACGGGCACTGATCCATTTTATGTAGCGCATTGAAGACGACAGCGGCATAGGCGGTCAAAACGTTTGGCAATGAACGCGATGATGGATCGCAGTCCTTAAAGCATTGACATTTTAACGCAAGACATCGGGAGTGAAAATCTACACTACATAACCCAAAAAATGAATTTTGGTTAGGGGGGAGATTTGGTCTTATAAATATTAATTCCATGAAATTGCACTCTTTGGGAGAGAAATGGGCTTAATAAAAGCCATACAAAGAGGTCAGTTAACTGAACGCTATAAAAAATATACAACCGGTAATTTAATTCAAATTCATTATAATTTTGTGATATTGAAGGGATTTGAAAAGGTTCCTAAAAAGAATCAGTTGTTCCAGTAGCTAAATAAACTATAGGCAAAAACTGTTTCAACTCCTTCATACATACACATAATGCGCGCGCACGCACACACGCACACACACAAACATTCGATCAACTAACTTATCTGTTGTGTTTGATATTTTCTCTTGTATCCGTAATGATGATGTCATTAAATATTTTTGAAACGCGGCAGAAATAATTTAAAATTTGTGTTATACTTTTTGATCGGTCCTCGCAAATCCTTCATCGTTAAAATTCATTGATTGATGGACACTACAAAAATAAAATATTCATTTTAATTACATAGTTACGTGTCTATTATTATCTGTATAGTAATTTAGAACCACATCTTGCATGTAGAGAAAAATCAGCTTTTAGTATTTAAAAGTTTGCAAGTTCAAAATAAAAGTAAAGGTTCATTTCAATGTAAAGGTTAATAAAATGGAAATTCATTTCAAGTAAATAAGGCACAATTGTATGATTTTACTTATTTGGTAGAATAAACATTCAATTCAATAACTGTTGTATTTTAATAATTTCGATGGTTACTCACCTCGTATTCATACCGTGTATTAATTTAAGTAATCACACCTAGACGATTTGAAGGTGAAGGTATTTTATATGTAGGTACTTTAATTTTTAGGGGTACTTCCAAAGTTTTTAGTGCTGTGAGTGGTGAAACAGATGAAAAATAATGAAACAACAAGATAATATATTATAGTTTTTATTAAAGTAGTATTACATTAAAAAATATTAAGTAAATAAAGTAAATGTTTAAATTAAAAAGTATTTTGAGTAAAACAATAAAGTTTGAAAACCAGATATGTACACTAGTGAATATCAAATTTTGGAAAAATCTTATATAAATACATAATCAAAAAGATACAAATAATCACAAAATACATATTTGAGAAAATACAAACACAAAATGAATGTATACAAACACAAAGATAATTATTTCCTAATAAAAGAATTAATTAAAATGAAACCACTACTTTTACCTAAATTACAAATTTATTAACATAAATACATTATAAACATTATAAATTAATGCAATAGTGAAAAGAGCTGACTATTTATATTTACAACGTGTAGACAAAAATCAGCTGTTACTAGTTACGCCACTGCTTGCACGTAACTAACGTAACCACTTGCCACTTGTAACGTAAATTAATGATATAGCCTATTACATGAAAACTTAAAATAAAAAGGGCAAATAATTAAATATATATTAAAGGATAAGTGCAGATAATAACAAAAAATATAAATCACGTATGTAAATTACATTTTGCAATAATCCAAAGCAAAAATTTAAAATTAAGTTATATTAATAAAACCCTTCACGTAAAAAATTTAACAATTCAAACAATGCAAAAATTATAAAACTAACATTTAAAACAAAAGTCTAAGCAGTATACTGAAAGCAGAAAAAATGTGTTATATATATTAAATTATGTACAGAAAATACGAGAAAATACAAATCACATATACAAGTTACATTAGAATAATCCTAAACAAAAAATACTAACACAAAAATATAAATACATAAGAAAAGCAGATTGTTCATTTAAAAAATCATATACGCCCTCTACTTTTGGACATTCGACATTTGCAGATTTCGTTCTTTCCTACATTTAAAATTGATACCCTTTATTCAACTTTTGCACTACAGCTTCCGACTTTCGAACACTAACGGAGGTGTGAGAAAGTGATTAAGAGTAAAGTCAGGTACATATATTCGTTATTATTCTTACTACTATTAGTTTGACTACTACTACTATTGGTTTTTCATTATTAAATGTTAGTCTATTAATATAAAGAAAAAAAATGTTGAAGAGACTAATTTTTTTATATAACAAGACCGTGCTGTAGGTAGTTTCTCAAAGAGGATTATAAACTTTACTAATGTACAAAAATGATTAATCTTGCATGTTACTGTATTATGTGTTTTTTGTAGGAAGTGTGGTCATATGATTTTAAATTAAGAGGAAATAATATCCAATGTCATTACAGTGTAGAACTACAGCCTACTGTGTAAAATGTAATGTTAATGTTAATGTTCTAATGTAATGTTATACCTGTTTTAAATAAGAATATGAGGATGGAAGCTTTACTTTTTTTTTATTTATGTTGTCAACAAATGCATTAATCTGATGAGGGGTACGTCCTTCTAACAGGATTTCGTTTCTGTCAATCAACGTTTTGCACCTTTTTGTGCCCGGGTTAATACCTTTTTTATATATTCAGAGAAGTCTGATATAACTATGTTTTTTTCCTCTTCTGTCCACCGCCTTCTTCTTTTATGTGCTTTTGGTCCGTCGTCATCGGAAATTTCTTCTTCTTCGTCTGGTATGTGTATATGACGTTCGTTTACTGGATTCTCTATAGGTTCGTTTGGGAAATGCGTTGTCCCTTCTAGTTTGGCTAAGTAATTCCCCACGACGCCACGATTTACTAACTCTAATGGAGTCACGTAATTTTTATCGTGGACAGACTGTGTATGGCACATAAATTTACTGACTTTCTTAAACAGTGCAGGACCTTTTACATGCGCCATTGTAGCTACATGATGGCGCAATCCAGTCGCAGTTAAATACTCGGTTATTTTTAAGTTCGGACAATGTAATTTCAGCTCCCTCATTACTTTTGAACCATCAATTGGGGTTTTTAAACCCGGTCTCGCAAATAGATATATACTCTTCGTAATTTTCAGGGTTTTGCGACATTCTATAATTACATCAATGCTCTTTTCCATAGAGCGAGTAAGAAGTATTGTAGCATATCCTCATTTCCTTTCGCCGGCACAACGTATGACGTTAATTCGCCGAGTGATAGTTTTTCTTCTTCGGCTAACGTTTTTAGCACATCTGGAGAGAAGTGGTTAGTATCACTTTGCTTCCTCATATAAAATTCAATTTCTGAATGTGTTGGTTCAAAAGGTCGTCGCCTATTTAATGTCAATATGTGGCAGATAGTAACATTGCACAGCGTTTCATAATTCAACACTGTTACTTCTTTCTCAACCTTTTGTTGATATTCAGTTTCCATATTTCTGAGCATACTTGCAAATTTCAAAATGTCTTCATCCAAAGGCATAATTACAGGTTTGAATATCTTACTTCACTATATCTTACAGGTTTGAACACGGGTTGTTAAACAGCAGGCCCACAGTTCTGTGGTGAAGGCTGAAGATGTCCCGTGATGCTACCTGTACTCATAAATTTACCAAATAAGTACCTGACGTTTCACCAGTTGGTGGGCCTGACGTTTAACAACCCGCATTCAGGTAGACTCGAATTCCACTGATGATGACAGCCAGTGGTGCTCCTGAAACGTTTGGTTTGTTTGATAACCCTGGGCCACAGCCAAACAGCCCGGTACTTCTAATACAACTAACACCGGCCGTGAAAGCCTTAGAACAATATTAAAAGTTTAATAAAATTGTGAATTTCATGTGGGATATCAAATTAAATAGTATTTAATTCTAAATCTAAATATAGTGTAGAGTTTTGAATATTTCAAAATTTTCTGCCCCCAATTCCAAAATGGGATCAAAAATATGCAAAAATTATAAAAAACCAGCCGGATGACAGACTTCAGAGAATTTTAACAGATATCCGATTGTTTGGGATTTTTAGGATTTACTGTATGGTTGTTCTTCAATTCTTGCTTCACAAAAAAATTATTAGTAATCTATAAAAACACTGTTTTATTTAAAACATGTGTATTATAAATACAAATTTGGTTATTCCTCTTCCAATAATTGCTGTACGCCCAAGAAATTTGAGATTCTGATTTTCACTGAAATGACCCAATTATTTTTCTGGTTTAGGCACTTCGATTAAACAACTACTAAATGTGTTTTGCCTAGTTTTGATCTAATCGACGTATAGGTTAGGATTGATGAAAGAGTTTACAAAGTGACAAAGTAAGAGGGAGATAGGAAAAGGTCAATGAGGGTTTATTTCTGTGACTGAAATTGTGGGAAAAAGACAAGAAAACTGTGTTTGATTTCGCGATCGCATGCGTGCCAGGCGCGTGTCTGTGTGCGGTGTACGTGTGTAATAGAGATAGACAGAGACAGAGATAGATAGACAGACAGACAGAGATAAACTGACAGCCAGTAATTGAGAGAGAAAGGTACGCAAACTATATTACATATACAGTTCAAAATGTTTGTCACCACGGTTTATGCGCAACGTTAGAGTTATGCTTGTCTCGAACAGGTTACGTAGAAGTGGAAGTGGAGTAGGTATGGATAATAATCTTGCTTAAAGTGGAAGCCTATTGCTCAGTATTTTCTTCTTTTGTATACATGACTTAGTTCAGTAATAATGTGTTGTGTCTACTTTTCAGCATGTCATCTAGCCAGTAGACAAGCTTTATCAACCATGAAAATCCCTCCAAAATAAGTGTGCAAGGTCACATAACATTTATTAATGTTTTAAAGCCAGAACAAGAACATATGACTGTAAACAGTAAAACTGTTTTGTCTGATACCCATATGCAGGCAACGACTGAGATCATACAATTCTATATATATCCTTACATCACCTGTCTGTGTTGATGTTACTAATGTTGGTTTATACTAATACTTTCACTCGTAAGCTGTTTGTAGCCACTTACGTATTACGTAAACCATGTAAAACTAAATTTGATTCTGAAATTTAATGTGCCCTACTAGCTCTTATAGGTATGCACAACCAATAATATTAATTCACTGAGTAGCAATTTTTTATGTCGGGGCTCTAGCGTCTGCCCTGTAAAGAGCGTAATCCCTAAACACCAGTTTTCGTTTTGTTTAGTAAGATTCCTGCTTTATGTAGTACGATTAAGTAACTATAAATGGTATGCATAGTTTTCATCTAATTTGAGGCTTAGTTTAGGATTAGCTACTCAGCAGATAGCAAGAGAGGGCAATAAAAAGAAAGTGTCAGGAGAGGTTGAAACGAGATTTAGAGGCTGACAAGCAGAGGAAGGGACACAGTGAGCATCTGTATTTAATACTGAAATAGTCACTACGATAGAAAAGCAATGTGTGTGTGTGTGTGTGAGAGAGAGAGAGAGAGAGAGAGAGAGAGAGAGAGAGAGAGAGAGAGAGAGAGAGAGAGAGAGGTAAGATAATTGTCGGAAACCCCATGCAAGCACAAGAGGCTACGTAATTTGATCCCTTGTATTAATCACTTGTTTATAGGAATTTGTAGAGCATGGCCCCCACAAGGGAGGGCCCAGCGTATGCCGTGGCATAGGGGCCCGGGCTAGTGGAAAAAAAATTCAAAATGCACAATATTTATAGACTGTGACTTTAAAATGTGACAGATTTAAGTAAATTTGTGGTCGAAAATTGGCTTAGAGATTATTATCATTTTCTTTTATATGTAAAGAGTAAAATCAATAATTTACATCAATAATGATAAAGGAACAAATATAGTAAATTTGTTATTTAAGCACAAAAGAGCAGGGTATTTTAAGACCAGCAAGACTGGAGAGGCGATTGCCAACGAGATTGTTTCCACTTTAGATAGCCTTAACAACCCACTACAAGATTGTCGCTCTCAGGGTAACGATAACGGTGCAAATATGCGGGGAGCAATTAAAGGAGTACAAAATAGAGTTCTTGAAAAGAAGGAATCCGCAATATTTTTACCAATACTGTATATTTTACCAATTATATTTTTCCTAATGACAATGAACCTACAAATTGTATAAAACATTTTGATTATTTACTTACCATCTAGCAATACCAATTCTAAAAAGCTTCATTATTTGTGATAAGAATTATGTTTCGCCTTTAATAGTGGCACATCGAGAACGGGACTGGATTACTACCTAATTTGACCTGAACTGTAAATTTTAAAATATGAGTTCGCGTTATGTAAAGAAGTGTCAGAGAAGGCATGAAAATAAATTCTTGTGAATCAACGGCACTTTTAATCTTAATTTACATTAGAACTTTGTAAATGTAATTTAGAACATTACAAAATTCAATCGAATTTAAGTATCCTTTTTTAATAGCTGAATAAATTAAACAAATTTCTTTGAATGTTACAGTATTCTATACAATATGTTTCCCACAATAAGCAAAGTCTAAAAAACGTTGTACCTATAAAATATCCACGATTGAAGTTTTCAACATCAGATGTACCGAAATCTCATTAGTTTGTATTTGTGCAAGCGCGCAAGCGCGTGTCTGTGTATTCGCGCGTTTATGTCAGTTCATAAACGTAATATCAATAATACAATACTGGCAACGGAATATTTGTAATGATAATAACAATACTAATAATAGTAATGTGTTTAATATTAATAACTAGCCCTATATCCAAAGTGAAGCGTTTAATAGCCTGTAAGTGCTAACAAATATTTTCTAAAGAATATTAATTTTCTAAAAGTGTGCTGAATTTTGATTCAGCTAATTTGGTCGTATTATTCAAGAAGTTTAATTAAGAAGGTTTTCAAATCTTAATAAAAATTGTTCTACTGGTTGAAATAACCTTTACTGCCAAATTTGAGGTTCCGTGGTTTTGTGATTTTCTGTAGCAAGGCGAAAATCCTTCAAGGCATAAAATTCGTGTTGGTGAAGCCAGTGTTCTGATATGGTTTCATTATTTTAGATTTTCATATGTTACAAATAGTAGAACAAAATAATAACACTATATTATAAAATGAGAGTTAAAATGTGATCTATAAAGACGAAAATTAAAAAAAAAGGTTGAGTAATCTTTCTTTTCTTTATAAAAAAATTGTGGAAGGAAGATCTCTAGTCTCACTGCAGACTAGACCGAGGTAAAACGAAGCCTTTTGTAAGGAAACCCTGCTCAAATTAATTGTTTAAGAATATTAACGAACTCCATGTTTTCAGTATTACATAAATATTAACACTAAATTTATATAATTACGGAATTCACTTAGAAAGAAATATCAATTACTTGGCGACCTGATATTACCAGATTTTTTCATTTATAAGAATATAATTATTTTTTAGGAAAATACGGTCCTGTGGTCAATTCACGGTCGGATAATCGGTTAGCCTAGGCGCACACTAGCGATTTTTGTTGCACGACAGATTAATGGAACACATAGTTTTAAATGCCAGTGAACTCACTTGCGACTGAGAAATCGCAGCGATTAAAAAGTAGGAACATGTTCTATTTTATCAGCGACGCGATTGTTGCTGGCTCAAATAAATCACGGTTATGTACAGACCTGCACCCACTTGGGATTCTGTAGCCACGATTGTTTGGCTGTTAGTCTTGAGATGAGTGTATTGCTGAGTAGACTAGCACCATGTCTGGCACCGAATCTAATGATACTGTAAATTGTGTCCTAGACCTAGAGCTAATTATCACTGAAATTGAAAAACGACGAGCTCTGTTCAACAAGCGGTTAAAAGAATACAGAGACCGTAATATAAAAGAAAAACTATGGGGCGAGGTGTGCGTAAATGTAGGCCTAATACGAAATTTGGAGTGAATTATCTGCGAAGGAGAAGAAATCTGTAGTTATAAACTCGTTGTGTAGCCTAACTGTTAGGTTTCTCCTCGGATAAGGCTTAAGGATATGTTGTGATAATGCAAATGCCTCGTCTCCTACGAAAACAAATGACATAGGTTTCCCTAGCTCATCGTACGGTAACGTTTGTGCGTTAGGAATGTTTAATTTGTTGGTTTGTAGTCTTCGAACAAAATTTGAATTTTTGAATAAGTACATTAGAATCGCCAATTGAACCGCATGATCCTACAGCAATTGCTGTGAAACAAACAATTGCCGAGAAGTATCGTTGAAAAAAAGTTCTTATAATTATAAAATTGTGAACCGGAGTTTTCGGGTTTCTTTAGTCTTATGTGCTTATCATCCACAGCACCGATACAGTTAGGAAAGTCCGTTCGATTGAAAAATTCTTTGGGGTGTAATCGTAAATCCGCATGAATTTTATAAAACTGTCCACTCAGCGTCCTCTGACTGATAATTGGATGTACCCAGTATTCTTTTTGTATCGCTTCTGCTTTCCTTTTAAGCGCAAAATCAAAGCCACAAGACAAGTTGTTTCTACGACGTCCTTTCTATACTGACAAATAATGACAAACAATTATGGTAAAATTGCGATTGATTTATCGCCAAGTGTGCGAACTTCAATATTTTTTCGCGACCACGTTTTTTTTTCGTTGTGACAGATAATCCCAAGTGTGCGCCTAGCCTTAGTTAGAACTGCTTACCACAAATTGCCATGTGTACAGTACAAGTCTCGTAGTGGTGACTGTGGCAGTCCGAGTTGATCACCAGTCCGAGTTGATCAAATGACGTCACAGGCTTATGACATCAGAGATAAAGAGGCCCTGGTAGCTGGTTTCCGAAGTCTCAGTGTACATGTACGTTGACGAATTGGTACATGTGGAAAAGCATTGCATTGCAAAAAAAAAAAAAAAACAGTCGCTCTGAGACGTTTTTAAAGTGTGGTTGACTACGTTCGGCTAAATCGTGTCTTTAAACATCGTCGCTTTGTTATAAATCAACGATATTATTACTTTGTTGTTGTGTTATATTAGTATTTGTGTTTACAGTGTTTAAAGTATCTTACTTAATATTCGATAGTTGTTCGTATTTTGTTTGCATATTCAGATCTCAGTTGGGATAATTAAAATGAGGGTTTTCGAAGGAGGAATAACACCGCTGGATATACAAAGGTTTTTAATTACTGGAGCAATTCCTGAAAAGTGTACAAAATCGTATCAAAGTAGAAACTTTAAGAGACAATGTAAACTTTATGTTATTCGTGACAATAAACTGTTTTATCGTAAATGTGACGGGCTAAGAGGTACAGAAAAATTAATAGAAATTGTTCACGACGATAATAAAATACAAAAATTGATGGGCGTAGCCCACAAAGGTGCTGATACTAGCAAACAAGCGATTGGTATGTCTGCACATCGAGGAATTAATAGCACCGTGGACATACTTTCACAACGGTACTACTTTAAAAATATAAAATTAAAGGTGACAGATTTTGTAAAAAATTGTGAAGTGTGTCAGAAAGTTACACCTCCATGGGTGTCTTGTGTACCCGAAATGAAGCCAATTCCTGTTCCTAAGAGAGTCATGGAACAAATTGGAATAGATGTTATGCAGTTACCAGAAGTGCAGGGGAAAAAATACATAGTGGTGGCAGTAGACTACTTTTCAAAGTGGGCTGAGGCGAAAGCCCTTCAAAATAAGACTGGCATTGAAGTGGCTAAATTTATTTATGAAATTATATGTAGACATGGTTGCCCTAAAATACAAATTAACGATAATGGTCGCGAGTTTGTAAATGAAGTTTCTAAAGAATTGCATAGACTGACGGGGACAAAACAAAGATTAACATCACCCTACCACCCACAGGCTAATGGATTAGTAGAACGTCAAAATAGGACAATAAAAGATAAACTGAAAAGAACTTTAATGGAAAACATTAATAACTGGCCTGATGTTCTCGAGAGTGTATTATTTGCGTACAGAACATCTAGACACAAAACAACAGGATTTTCACCTTTTTTTATGTTATACAACAGAGAACCAGTTTTACCATTAGACCTTGTTGATGAAGATAATTTGACCGATGAAGACGAGGAGTCTCTTCAGGTAGCTGAAAAAACAACGGATGTTCAAGAAGTACAGGAAGATATTGTCGAAGAAAATAAAGAAATAAAAAGAAAATTACAAAAAATATTAGAAGTGAAAAAAGTAATTGATGAAGCAGCATTAAAAAATATCAGAAGAGCTCAGATTAAACAGAAAAAGCAATTTGACGAAAGACATACAATAACAAAGAAAATGGAAATAAAACCTGGGAGTAGAGTTTTGGTAAAAAATGTGACAAAATTCAAAAATAAATTAATGTTTACTGAACTTCCATGGAGTGGACCATTTACAGTTAACAAAGTTTTAAGAAACGAGTATTGTATATTACAAGATGAAAGTGGCAAAGTGAGGAAAAAGAAAGAACATGTGAAAAACTTGAAAATTTTCTACAATCTACATGATGATAAATCTGATGTGGAGGTTTCTGGTGAGTGGTGTGAAGTGATTTTTTTTTATGATCCGGTTGACGTAGAGTGGCAAATGGAAAAGTGTAAAGTGTTGGGTCTGTCCTTTGAAGGACAATGCACGTGTATTAGAATCGGGCATAAATTAGCACTTGCAAAACCACACGGTGTGAAGAAAATTGTGGGTGACGGAAATTGTTGGTTTAGGGCAGTTTCCTACGTAATTACTGGCAGTGAAGGTTATCATATGGACGTTAGAAACATAGTTGTCAATTATATGGACAATGAATTGAACAACAACCGAGCCAATGATTTATTTAAAAGTAGAACGTCACTAAAAAATATGATAAAAGAAGGCACATGGGCAACTGAAAGTGAGATATTTGGAACTGCATCACTTTTGAATACAAACATTTTTGTGTACACAAAGATAAACTCAAAAAATGGAGAGAAGTGGGACTGGCAGTTATTTACAGCAGGTGCTTCAGCAAATTTAAAAAAAAGTGAAATTCCAAGCCAAAAAAATATATACATTACAAATGAAAGTGGTTGTCATTATGAAGTTGTTATTTCAGTTCATGGAATGGGTGTAGTTTAAGCAATACCTACGTGTCTACAGAAACGTAAGTAGGCTACTATACTATTATTTTATCTCTTATTGTATATAAAGTGTAATGAAAACTAAAGACATCTTTTTATAGTTTAAATAATTAATAATTTTGTTTTTATTTTTTAAAATTAAATAATTGATACAGCTTTAAACAATTCGTTAAAACGAATTTTAAAATGATTAATTATTATGGCAACTTCGAAAGTTACATAAATTTAGTTTCATGAAACAGATGAAACTAATTTTGTACTGAGAATCCCCGAAATACTCCACTCTGTGCAAGCCGAAACATAACGTTTATTGCATACTGCAAAAATATTTTTTCTATTAGTCTTGTTTTTCTGATTGCATATAATTTACTTTAAGGAATAATGGTTAACACACAAACTAAGTTATTTTTTCATTCAAGTGAGTTTACGTTAAATTCGAATACTTTTAATCCTATAGTCGTTTAATTCTACAAGACCGAAGGAAGTGACAATAAAAGTAAGCGACGATATGACCATCCAATTTGGAATGCTTCATTCGCCGTGTTTAAAGATGAGCTTCTGGAATTTGGAGCTACCAACCACGAAAACATCAGCTCGCACAGTTCGGCGAAATTGGTAAGAAACCTGTAACATTTACTCTGAAATAATTAAGAGTGTGACGGGGCGGCGAATGGGACCGGACCCCACCCCACAAGGTCGACAGTTGACAAGAAATGTTGTTAATCTCCTAACTTTTAAGCTGTTTTATTAATTTCACAGCTGTATGCGCTAATACAGTAGTACCCCATTTTTAAATAGAGGTCTAAAAACAAATTTATTACACAGAATATGCGTGTACGTTTGAAATATGAAATATAGGAAATTCAAGTAAATCAATAAGTATCTTATATAAACAATGTTGCAATAGCGCTTATTACTTCCATATTCCTTAAGGAAATGGAAGTACTGTATGGTGATGGCAAAAAAAATCGTGTTCGAGATTATTGCAGATTCTGATTGTACTACACTCAAAACATGAAAAAAAGTCGTTTTTCGAAAAGTGTCTGTGTGTGTGCTGTCTGTCTATCTGTGTGTAGATTTTTTTCTATGGCAAACGATAACTGCCGCAAATTCAAACAGAATCAAATAATTTTGTGCGTACAGCTCTGATTTGTAGAGTACTCACGACCTATTGTTTTTGGTGAAGATCGGTTGAGGGAAAGGGGTAGTTTACCAGCAACGGTTTTTTTATCAAGGATAATTTTTTTTTGGCAAACGATAACTGCCGCAAATTCAAACAGAATCAAATAATTTTTTGCGTACAGCTCTGATTTGTAGAGTACTCACGACCTATTGTTTTTGGTGAAGATCGGTTGAGGGAAAGGGGTAGTTTACCAGCAACAGTTTTTTTTATCAAGGATAATTTTTTTTTTGGCAAACGATAACAGCCGCAAATTCAAACAGAATCAAATAATGTTTCGTATACAGTCCTGCAATATGGAGTTCTCAAGACCTGTTGATTTTGGTGAAGATCGGTTAAGAGAAAGTGGTAGTTTACCTGCAACGTTTTAACAAGGGTATTTTCTATGGCAAACGATAACTGCCGCAAATTCAAACAGAATCAAATAATTTTTTGCATACAGCCCTAAATTGCAGAGTTCTCAAGACCCATTGTTTTTGGTGAAGATCGGTTAAGGGAAAGGGGTAGTTTACCTGCAGAATTTTTTTATCAAGGGTATTTTCTATGGCAAACGGTAACAGCCGCAAATTCAAACAGAATCAAATAATTTTTTGTATACAGTCCTGATTTGTAGAGTACTCAAGACTTATTGTTTTTGGTGAAGATCGGTTAAGGGGAAGGGGTAGTTTACCTGCAACGTTTTTTATCAAGGGTAATTTTCTATGACGAACGATAACTGCCCCATATTCAAACAGAATCAAATAATGTTTTGCATACGTCACTGAATTGTAGAGAACTCAAGGCCTTTTGATTTTTGGTGAAGATCGGTTAAGGGTAGTTTACCTGCAATCTTTTACGTTTTAACAAGAGTAAAGTACTTGAAAATTCATTTAAACTTTTTCAAACAATGGTAATTGTTAAAAATAAAATAATTTTGTTGTCAGGCAATAAAATTATAATTTTTTCATTTTAATGTAAATCATGTATAAGAGAAAATATATCGTGGGTGGCAGGCAAGCATATCTCACTTATGTACTGTTTACGTTTCCATTTTATTATTATGACTACCGCAATAAAAAGGCAGGGAAGACACACACACACACACACACACACACACACACACACAAAATTCGCGTTATTTCTGGCCTCATTCATGTTTATTTTCTTACATTTGCACGCTTTTTAAATGGAAAGTGTCGAAACCCATACCAACATAACGCGTGCAAGACGAAAAAGTGTTCAGCGTGGATAGCGATTTGCTTCCTGTGGATCGTTGGGCAGTGTAACTGCACGTGTTTACAGAGGAACGATTCATAGACAGACTTTTCGTCTTTAGGGAATGAACCCTCTGCAAGATGCTGAGGGTCCATGAGTGACTTCGGAGCGCTCCTTCTTTTCCGCGTGTTTGTTCTG
This sequence comes from Magicicada septendecula, assembly GCA_034769895.1. NCBI lineage: Eukaryota > Metazoa > Arthropoda > Insecta > Hemiptera > Cicadidae > Magicicada > Magicicada septendecula. The sequence goes on along the minus strand of CM068367.1, from coordinate 305,139,076 downwards.
TGAAACGTACACTGTAGATTCGCAGCTTTACTCTAAGCAACGCTCAATAGGAAATGTTGAAAATTTTTGTCCACGGTGTACCCTCATACACACTAAACCTGCTCTGATGTTTTAATTACGGACGTCATAATATTAAAACTTTGGAAACTTGAGCACTACTTAATGGAGATCAATCATTAACTTATACAAGCCATTAATTTTATGCATATTTTTTATATATATGTGTACAACGTTATCGGCAACAAAGAAGTAGTTTTTGTTAAAATTCCTTCCCGGGATATTTGGCCGTAGTCCAATGTTTTCTACAAAACCAGACGTTTCGGCAATGCCATCGACTTCCATCATCAGTGAAAATCGAGTGCGATAACGTGAGGTGGTATACGTTAGTGACCACAGTACTGTGGTTAAGGCTGAAGCAGTAAGTAGAAAGAAGTAGTTTCTATGGTAATATTTCATTTCGAAAATGATTTTAAATATAAATCTTAGAATATGGAAGTCATGTATGCTTCTCCATACCGATATTTTTTATTGTGTTGTTACTTTAATGGGACTGAATTCAGTATGTTATTACACGTTTTTAACCCATTTTAAAGACTCAAATATTGATTAGTTTTAACTTGCTTTCTTTTGTATGAAGCCGACTCGACCCCCCCCCCTCAGACCAAATTCTAGATTCGCTACTGAGTACATGTCCGTGAGTACAGCGGTGAGTCCCATTACTTCGAAAGTGTTTATGCACGTGAGTTTAAACTCGGCAGTGCCCCATTTTTCTCTATTCCCCGTTACACGTCCCCATATCTCCATGAAACTGTGGAGTAGGCCTAAATTGTCTAAGTTATGCCTTTTGACATGACACAATGAAAACGGAAAAAACAAATAACGGCGCATAAGAACTGGGTGTAGGAAAGAAGCTGGTGTGACCAATCTGGAAGGAAGAACGTCTCAGGATAAACTACATGTGGCACCAACAGACTATAGGCCACACTCGAATCTAAAGACCGTATGGAAGCAACATCCAGAATCTGCTAAAACCACCGCAGATGCGCTGTCGTCCAGGTTCGGGCAATCGCTGGCCTTGGCGCGAAAGCCGCCGGTCTCAACGCCGACACCCCACCACAAGCGGCTGGCAACTCAGCTGCCACGATCTAACGTCAGAACGGCGCTAGTCTAATAATCCAGGGGAAACCATAGACCCGCTGCCTCAAACCTTGCGGCTCCCAGCGGTTCAACTACAAAATTAAAGAAAATCGTTACGCCTTTCGCGTCTTGCACCTTACTCCGTCCAGGGAGGACCCGCTAGTTGACCTCTTCTGCCACAAACACGTGTCCCTTAGTATCAGAAGAAACAGTCTCTAATTCGGTTGCATGCTTTCAATTTTTTCATGTTTTTTTTTTAATTTTTGCATGTCTTTTTAATTTTTGGCTTTATTCCTTATTTTGTATATTCCAACGTGTTACCTTTAGGGGGTCTCATTACAAGTAAGTATCGCAATAACTTCATTTGTTGATCTGTTATCTGTTACATAGAGGTTCTCGAACTGTAGATGATATAAAAAATGCTTTGCTCTTTGGTATTTGATGTTCATACAAATCGTTTGGCGAAAAATGATTTCGACGGTTACTAAAGAAACGTGATTTGTATTTACGTGGTTTGTAGTCAGTAAACAAGCTTTCAAAAATGAAAACATCTGAACAAGTCGTGGATTATTTATAAACTTTACGGATTTATTGAACTTTCTAGAAAAACCACATCGCTGCATCCAACATATTGTTTAGTTAAAAATAAATTCGGTACGAGGATGATTGAACTCATGACTTATAATAATCCTGTACGGCGAGTCTCGAACTCATGAGTCAGAGACGGGACGCAGTTTGGGACACGTGTTATGTTACAGTCACAAATACATGGGAGTCAGTCGGACTTGGATGTAACTCTTTTGATGCATGTATCTGTTGACTAATCTTACAGCAATCATTACAGATATAGTTTGTTCAGTTTTTGGAGTAAGGATAGGACACAGTTACTGTTTTTGTTCATTACGACCTAAGCTGGAGTACACTATAAACATTTTTCACTTCCGTACTCTTATGACTTCTAATCATAGAATTTCCAGTGATTACGTAGAAGGCTGCATATACAAATATCACGTCGATCTTTGTTGAAGTTTTTGCAGAGATCTATAGCCGTAATTTAATTTTCAGAATTTTTTACCATAATCCATAACTGCTACATTCTTGTGAAAGATATACAGTCATATAGCAAACAGCATTTTTATTTGTTATTTCCACTTATAGTCGACTTAATGAAGCATTTTAGTAGACAATGTTTAGAACTGTTTGTAATAGAACAAACCGACATGAAACCTTTCGTACTATCTTCTACATAGTGTCCAGCACATTGAAAGTTATAAAAAGTTTTTGTTGGTCTCCCCACTAGGTGGTTTCACCCCTCCACATAGGTGGGAACTAGAAAAAATAAATGACACCTGCAGTTAATAGATCTTTAAATTTTAAGAAAAAAAATTATAGCCTATGTGCTATGTGTATAGCCTATTGATGAAAACCAATGGTTTTTGAGTTTTGCGTTTGTGAATTAAACAATAATTTTATTTTTACACCCTAAAATCGTTACCTCGTAAAACCTTCCGTTGTGTAACTTAAGAAATATTAAATTTGTCAAAACATTATACATTAATTTTGATTAAAATTAACTCCCGGGCTGTTTGGCCGTGGTCCAAAGTTTATGAAAAAATAACGCTAACGAGTCAACGCTAACGTGGGATGATATACGTTAGCACTACGGTACTGTGTTAACTCGTTTTTACTGAAGATGGCAGTCAGTGGCACTGCCGAAACGTCTGGTTTTGTCACAAACTTTGAATCAAAAACTTTAATTTCTCTAGAACTAACATATTGTAATATACGAGTGTTTAACATGGTGGCTCAGTTTTTTTTTCACTTAAAAAGGGGGGGTAATTACTTTGAATAATTATAAAACCATAGGACTAATAAAAATACTACTCATATGTTAGATTAAACGTTGATAAATGTCCTTTTATAGAAATTCTGTTTTATTGTAATAGCAGTAAAAATAACATGCGTTCTTCATACATTTCTATGAAAATTGGCAATTTTCTTGCTATCATTTTCTGCTTATCAGGTGTCAGTATTCTATTATTTTGAACACATTTAAATTTTGCAATAGATTTAAAAAAAGTCACTTCTCAAAATATTAAACTTTGAATGTTAGCTTAATTTAGTGATGTAATTGAAAAATTTCCTACTTCTTATATAACCAAACAAATACTAAATTTAGCAAAACCAGGTAAACATACTACATAAAACTTATTAAAAACTAAATTCATTTTTTAAGTTTTTGAAGGAAAAATACTTTCTGGGATATGATTGTTTGAAGGTGTTGGTAAACTTACCTGAATCTATAAATACACAGATGACCACTGAAATGATGCAATGAAAAGTCTTATACATTAAGCCACCTATAAAATTATAAAACTTTATGTAAAAATTTAGGCTTTAATTATTTTGTTCATTGATTTTACTTCCATTTAATTATCTTTTTCTTGACTTTTCTTGACATTTGACCATCACAAGAAAAGTGAATTTACAAAGTATGAACTTCGTTCATTTCACCAACCCCTTAATTTGGCCATTTTGATTTCCTTGTGTTTTATAATGTTTTTGACATCACCTTCTTAATCGGTGTCCTGATAAACTTAAGTTTACATTTTTTCAACATCTCATTTCAAATAGCTTCCTACAATAGACACTTCTAGCAATTAAGGATGATTTGAACCCCATTGTGCCTAAAGTAGTAATGCCATTTTTACCACTGTGCTTTTTTGCTTAAGATTAATGTTCAAATATAATTTTAAAAAAATTCAAAAAATGTCACGCATTCATGCATGCATTTAAGTAAGCGTCTTGCTTCTATATGTTTGTAATAATTAGATTAATGTCACACGCGCGTGTGCATATGCGTGTTGGCTCACTATAGCTATACTAAGCCTTTTTATATGGCTTTATTATTTTGTTTTAAGGATGAAGACAAAAAAAATATGTATTGACCCACATTCCAGAGGAGGGCGAATGCTAAGTATGGTAGGCTTACGCACTTCGAATTCACCTGGAAAAGGTTAGTGAAACGACTTTTAATACGCTTTTTATACACACCTTAAAGTACTAGTTTACTTTAATATTACACCTTTACATTCGTCCTAATCATAGTTCTTATGCAGTAATCTCAAAATATGTAATATTGGATTAATTTACACATCCTTATAATGTCACAAATTTCTGCTTTTTGAGAAAGCGAAAGCTTTTTCAATTACTCACATAGGCGCTACGGCTAAATTATTATTACAGTGAGCTTCCAGAATTATAATAGTGATCTACTTTTTTTTAATTGTGTAATCCGTAATGTCTAATTTTTTATTCTTCTATAAGTAGGAATATTTTAAATATAATTTTTAATAAGCACGTATTGGGCAGGTATTTATTTAAATTTCTGTGCTTAAATAGCACCTAATTTTATAGTGGTGTCTAAAAAATTACGTCTTTGCATGGGACACACTTGAAAAAGTGATTTCGGAATTTTGGAATAATGGGTAAGGTTGCAATTACTTGTAGACTGAATTTCGTGTAGGATAAAAAGAGAAATACCCTTTTTTTAAATGGGTTCCACAATTTTAGATTGATTTATAAGTTAAATAAGGTATTATTATTTGTAGTTCTGGTACCTGTTTACACTATCAACACATTTTTTTGCTCTAGATTAGACTCATAGTTTTAGTGAGTACTTAAACTATTGTTTATTCACACTTGCAAGAGCCGGACTTGATAACTAAAATAAGGCCTTTTTGTGTACTGTCCTATCTGATGCCTACAGAAAGCAATATTGTAATTACTCAAAATATAAAGCCACACACTGTAAGTGTATAAACAACTTCAGGTGAAGGCAAAAAAGTACTGACTGTAATGTCTGCAATTATAAAAATGTGACACACTTTGCGTAACTGTGTCACCTTGAAGTAACCAAAACATACGGTTTCGGCGCGAAAGTATGGTGCGTCTAGGAACGCGGGAGAATCCTTAAGAGATTTGTTAAGTAATTTCATCTGCCCATTAAACATCACGGCAGTTGTAGTACTACTCAGTAATTGTCACATCAAATTAACATGCAAAACGAATAAAATTTTATCCAAACATAATTTTTTACAAAAACACCAATTCCAATTAACTAATTTGTTAAAGGTTAATACCAGTCTTATGCTTGCAACAGAAATTATCTTAATAACTTATGATAACAGAAAAACAAACATGATTAGAATTAATATTTATCGTGTCTTTGCAGTTCCTTGTGTAATGAAAGCTCAAAAAAACCCTCTTACAGCAACTAAAAACACAAAAGCAACCAGTTTCTCGTACGCCGATGAAAATGTAAGTGTAATTTTTTTGTTATTTTATTATAACTATAATTTATTGAAACGTCTGCTGTTTGACATTGCATTGTAATTTAATATAAAGTAGACAGTAATGATAGAATTTAGGGTTTGGCTGCTGGCTTGCACTACAGTGACGTGTTCCGATAGTCTTATTTTATCAATTTCCTGAGTTTTAGGTTTGCGCTAGTAGGCCTAATTACAGCGGCTTTTCAACAGCTAAACCACATACCTAGTGTTGTGTGTTTATTTTAATTTCTTATTTATTTTCTGGATTCATTAATATGATATTAATATAAAATTAAATTTCACAAATACTGAATAAAAAGCTCATGAAATTAAAAGAAAAACAAATTCCTTAACTGATTCTTAAGCGGTTTATATGGTTGGTGTAAAAACTACATTATTGAGTTTTACTGGTGTTGGTTCAACACTTTAGTGACAGTAAAATTTTGTTGAAAATTGAATATAATATTCACTGCTGTACTAGGTACACAAGATTTTAGTTCAACTGGTAAATGTATTATTTATTTAGTAATCGTAGTAGGTAAATGTGTTACAAATATTTTGTCTTACAACTAATAATGATGACCTTAAAAATAAGCCCATATGGAGAAGGAATTAAACTTTTTACTTTCATGGAAAGTACATTTGATCCATCAGCGTAAGCGCAAGCATATACCCAAGTTAAATTAACATCCAGAGTTAAGTTAATTTAAAAAGTATAAGAAATTTGCAGCTTTCTACAACTTTAATTTGAAAATGGATTCTTTAATAAATGCTCAAAATAGGTTATTATTACTATAAAAATAAATACATATAATTACATAATTAATAATAATTGTAATATGAACTAATTATAATTATATATAATATTATAATTAGAATTAACATTATAATTGTAATATATTATGAATTATATAAGTATATAAATTATTTAATGCTGTCTTTAAAAACTTGAAATAATAATAGGCCTACTCATGAAATTATGTCAGCACTGCATACGTAATATGTAATCCAACCACAAAAGCCCCTTACTTAATGACTAAAAAAAAACAATAATGTAGTAATACTTGGCTATAGGCCTACTTTCTTTAACTTTACAGCAAACAGCAATAACAAGACTAACTTAAACTTGTAATTATTTAAGTTAGAGTGTGATAATTTTAACAGTTTTAACAATTTAACAATCTTTTATATTGAAGCGTCTACCAGAAGAATAGTAATGTAATTTAGCATACATTATAAAAAATGTCATAAATAAAATTGGGTTAGATATCTTATATGTGAAGAGAAACCAGTCTTCATCGAATTATTACATAACTACTAACGTCAAATTGAAAACAGTTTATATTATGAAGAGCTATTTAGTTAATTTTAATGTTACTTTATAATTATATGTATCGAATTTATTTACTAAGATTGACGTTTGTTTGAAATAAGGTATTAACATTTTTTTAAATTAAAGAAGAAATTTCAATTGTCTTATATTTCGTACATTAGGCCTACGTCTAAATTTTTATTCGTGGTTAGCTAATAAAAAGGTTACAATCGCATATGTTTTTGTTGCTTTTCTTCTAATTACGAATTGATAAACCTGGTTGTAACTTGTGTATTAATTGGTAACAAAATAATTGTTTTCATTTGTTGATTTTCACAAAACTTTTTTTAATTTGTTTTTTATTAAAGATAGACAAATAAAGCCTTGCAACTGTAAAATTAGTCATTTAGATATAATCTGTGAGTTGAAACACATAAATCTTTAAAATTCGTATTCTCATGATGTTTTTTGCAGCATGCAAAACGGCAGCCATCCGATCACCACTCAGAAGTTCCACACATCATAGAGCATGATATATCTAAGCATGCAACTCCCAAGAAAGTCAGTTACAACAATGAATTGGCGAGCATTTCAAATCCATCATTATATAATCGCCCATCAGTGATCGTCTACGCAAAACGTTGTCAGGAAAAGAAAACCCGCATTTCAAATTTAAGTCCAAAGTGTTTATTTCCTAATAGAATTTCAGATGTAGAAGTCAATAATAACGAAAATAAGACACATGAAACCATAGATGCAGCGTGTAATAATACAGCGCCACAACGTACACAAAACCAAAGGAAAAAAAGAAGGTATGATCGATATAATTTTTGTATATTTTGTGAAAAAATTGTTCTTAAATTGCGCAGACATTTAATGAATAATCATAAAAATGAACAAGTTATAGCTGAATATATAGCTTTGTTTGAATCCTGTCCTGAGGAGTTAAAGGACAGGAGAAAAAGAATTATGGCTGATTTAACGCTTAAAGGAAATTATAAGTATAATAAATCACTTTTAAACAATTCACTTTCTGACAAAGTGCCATGTAGTAGCTATTTGCCAGTGAAGAGGCCACCAAAGAATAAAGAATATATGCCTTCCGATTGCATTACTTGTACAGTATGTATGGGGCTAATTGTGAAAAAAACACTTTTACCAGCACGCATCACAATGCAAGAAAAAATATGATGAAAACGCAGCTATTCATTCAAGTAATGAGGGAGAAGACAATGATGTAGAAAACTGCAATAGCAAACAACCTATTATTGAAAGACGAACATGTTATATTAAAGAGTATGGACTTCAGTATTATCCAAACACTAAAGATGCTTGAAAAAGGTATGCAAGTAAACATTCTAAAAATTTTGAGAAAAGATGACTTAGGACAAAAATCGATGACTGATCGTCTGCTACTGTCTGTAGTATCTGATTTTTATTCAAGCCACCTCGCCTTCAAGGACAGGACTCATGTTACTAGAACGCTTAGAGATGGAGCCAGATTACTGGCTAAAATTCAGGATATGGATCCAGACATACAAGAGTTGAAGGACATTTTTGATCCTAATAAAATTGATGTTGTGGTAGATGCATGCCAAACTTTGTGCAATTTAAAAGATAATGGCAATGACTCGACACGTATGAACAAAAATGTAATTGTGGGAATGAATGGAAGACTGTCTAGGATACTTGAGGAAGGAAGTAAAAAATTCATAGATGATATTGTTTGTAACCCAAATCTTACAGACGAAAACAAAATCTTAAAAAAGCGAAAGGTAAAAGACTTCCAAAGTTGCCTGAGGAGGCGATGGAAATATTCTATTTCCACTAACATAGAAGTAATGAGAAGGAGAAGTAAGATATTCAAACCTATAATTATGGCTTCGGATAAAGACATTTTGAAATTTGCAAGTATGCTCAGAAATATGGAAACTGAATATCAACAAAAGGTTGAGAAAAAGTAACAATGTTGAATTATGAAATGCTGTGCAAAGTTACTATCTGCCACATATTGACATTAAATAGGCGACGACCTTTTGAAGCAACACATTCAGAAATTGAATTTTATATGAGGAAGCAAAGTGATACTAACCACTACTCTCCAGATGTGCTAAAAACGTTAGTCGAAGAAGAAAAAGTATCACTAGGCGAATTAACGTTATATGTTGTGCCGGCGAAAGGAAATGAGGATATGCTACAATACTTCTTACTCGCATAAGGGGGGACAAAGTTACTCACGTCCGCAGCATCCTTAAGCTGTACGTGTCCCCTGGGTGGTGCTAAATGAGTAACAGTGCTGGCAGATCTGACATCCGAAACCAAAATATGAAAAAAAGAGTTACAAACAAAACTGTCCTTATGAGGGCAAAACAGACAGTGACAACTCTGAACATTCTCCAGTGGAATGCAGGAGGCCTTTCTTCTACAAAAATGACAGAACTAAAAAAGATAGTTAACCAAAATAAAGTGGATATTCTTATAATTAACGAAGCCAACATCACGGCAGAAAACACCCAATATTACAACATCCCATACTACACAGCATACACACTCTTCAAGGCAAGACAAATAGCTAGTGGAATACTTGTATCAGTCAGAAATTCACTAAAATCAGAATTTAAGACCATAAAAGGAATGAATGCTCATGATACCGCAGAAATAGTGAGGTTGGCAACTTGGGAAGGAGCTAAGAAATTTACAATATATCGGTTCATATACAGCCCGCCTGGAAACAAAAACTTGTGCCTGGATATACTTAACATCTCCCCAGCCACTATCATAGTAAGAGACTTTAACGCCGCCTCCCCGAATTGGGGATACAAATATTATAACCAAGCAGGAAGAACTGTTGAAGAATTTATCAACAGCCATAACTTGGAGCTGTTGTACAAAACAGAAGATGAAAAGACATTTCTACATTATACAGGAGACTCCACAAACCCTGACCTTGCTATGGTATCTTCTGATCTCTGCGATAACAGTAAAAACCAAGTAATGGAAGACTTAGGAGGAAACCATCGAGCTCTCCTACTATCTATCTCGCTAAAGTTTCCTAATGGAAAACCAATCACCCGTACCACATGGAACTTCAAGAAGGCCGATTGGAAGAAGTTTCAAGAACAGGTGGAGACTAAATCAAGTTCAATTAAAAGAGAAGAAACACCCCATTTAGTTCTCAGAAATCTGTGCAACTACATCCAACAGAGTGCAAAGAACAATATCCCCAGAGGGAAACAGTACAATTACAAACCCTTTTGGACGAGTGAACTAGCCCAACAAAAACAGATCAGAGACCAAGCTAGAAAGAAAACCGAAAGAACAAAAATACAGGAAGATTTCAAAATGTGGAGAAGAGAAAGTACCAAAACGAAGCAGCAAGTGGCGAAGGCAAAAAGAGATTCTTGGAGCAAATTCTTAAAAACATTGAATTATAGAACAGATGGAGGAAAGGCACATAAATTTGTAAGTAGACTAAACAACAAACATCCAGAAAACCAATCCCAACCATTTAAAATCCAAAACAAGGAGATTACAGATGACAATAAAATAGCAAATTACTTTAACACCCACTTTTGAAATGCCCATAAACTGTCACACAAACTTAAAAAACAAGAAAAACACATCAAAACAAACATCAGGTACAAAACAACAAATAACAACGATGGACTGAGGCAGATTTTCACCCAAGATTTTACAGAAGAGGAATTGAAAGAGGCGATCAGTAACACCAAGAAGAGAAAACAACCGGGACCAGACAACACATTCTAAGAATTTATTCATAATTTAGGATCAAAAGCCCTTACGACATTACTATTGGTATATAATAAACTTTGGAACTCCAGAGATAGCCTGCCTGATGAATGGAGGAAATCAATAATAGTCCCCATATTAAAACCTGGCAAACCAACAAACATTCTAAGTTCATACAGACCTATAGCATTAACATCTGTACTAGCAAAAATCCAGGAGAGAACGATCTCAGCCAGACTGTGCTGGTATCTAGAAAACCAAAATCTGCTTACAGAAGAACAAGCAGGCTTCCGTCAAAATCGCTCTACAACATACCAACTGATAAAACTCTCTCAAGAGATAAAAGCAGCATTTAATCGAAAGGAAAGCACCCTGGCAGTGTTCGTCGATTTTAGTGGAGCATACGATTCCGTGTGGAGAACTAGACTCATTGAAAAACTAAAAGATATCAATATAGAGGGAAACATGCTGTCTTGGCTTTCAAGATTTCTGGACCAGAGATGGGCCAGAGTCAAATTCGGTGAATCCTTCTCCAAATACAAACAGACAAAAGTAGGTCTACCCCAAGGAGCAGTACTGAGCACCACACTCTTCAATGTTTTCATAAATGACCTCTCAAAAATTTTAAAAGATAAAAATGTCAAAATGGGAATATTCGCTGATGACGTAGTCATTTGGACCTCAGCCAAAAACAATGCCAAGCAGCAGAATATATTAGAACAAAGAATGAACGGACTCCTTGCACAACTGGGCCTCTGAGAACAACATGAAAATTAACATCTCAAAGACTGCTTACCAATTTTTCACGATGCGCCATAAAAATGACAACTTCAACTTGAAGATCAACAACCTAAACCTTCCCAAAAGCGAATGTACAAAATACTTAGGTGTACACATGGATAACAAACTATCTTGGAGGGACCATGTGACAAACACAGCAAATAAAGTCAACCAAAAACTGAAACTTATAAAGCGTATTGCTGGAGCTACCTGGGGATGTACGCAGGACACTCTGAATACCACATACAGAACCTATATAAAACCAGTCGTGACATATGGAAGTGGATACTTGTAACAGCCAGCAGCTCTAATCTGAAGACATTGGAAACAACACAAAACAGTGCCCTACGGCTGATTAGCGGAGGTGTGAAGACCACACCTGCCCTTTCTCTTCAGTTGTACACAGGCCACTTACCGATCACTTCAGAAATAAACCAACAAGCTGCCATCTCTCTGGACAAAATAAAAGACTTACCACAGGCAAAATGGGCAAAAAATAGCCAAGACGGGACACATCTGAAGACCCAGACATTACCAGTTAATACTGCCAACAAGTACTTGACACTGCTGGGCATCACAACTGAAATAGAACCTTTTTGCCCAAAAATTAAACCTACAGAATACCAAACAATCAACACCAATCTCTCTCTTCTGTCTGATATGAAAAAAGCAAGATGCACCTTCCACAATCTTGCACCAAATGGCACTAGCAACCATTAATGAAAGATATCCCCAGGATGAATACCTTAGAATCTATACAGACGGATCGCTCATAGAAAAACATGGAAAGGCTGGCGCAGGAGTACATTGTAAACTGTTCTCCCACTACATTTCAGTGGGAGAAAATAAAACCAGTTTTGATGGAGAAATAAAGGCAATACATATGGCATTACAACAACTCTTACTCAGACCACTAACTTTTAAAAAAGCCGTTTTTCTTGTTGACTCCAAGTCTGCAATCCAGTCTATCGCATCAAACAGACAGCCTATAGATGACACTGTAAAAGAAACAGGATGCAATAAACCTTCTCAGTAAACAAGGGAAAACAATAATTCTCCAGTGGATCCCCTCACATGTAGGAATAAGTGGGAATGAAACAGCCGACCTGCTAGCTAAAAAGGGTACAACATTGCAAGGGAGAAAAACACTACACAGCACAAGAACAATTAAAAGACTTGTTAAAAACAAAACACAAGAGATGTTCACCAATGAGGCCAGCCTTGCGTCTAGTGGTAAACGGTGGAAAAACATTGGAAACACTTGGGACAAAAACAAAAATATACCCAGAAACCAAGCAGTAGCGAACTTGAGACTCAATACTGGTCACGACTGCCTTGCTGAACACCTCCATCGTATTAAGATCTACAAATCCCACCACTGCACAATTTGTAAGCAGCTGAATACAGTGATGAACAGAGACCATCTTCTTGTGTGTTCGGGATTGGACCACTCTTATCAAGAGACAGGGAATCTATCAAGACTCTATTCGGATGCCAGAAGACAAATGGAATGATTCAATGTCCTGCCATTAGAAAACAACAACTTCTTACTCGCTCTATGGAAAAGAGCATTGATGTAATTATAGAATGTCGCAAAACCCTGAAAATTACGAAGTGTATATATTTGTTTGCGAGACCGGGTTTAAATACCCCATTTGATGGTTCGAAAGTAATGAGGGAGATGAAATTACTTTGTCCGAACTTAACAAAACGCGAGTATTTAACTGCGACTGGATTTGCGCCATCATGTAGCTACAATGGCGCATGTAAAAAGTCCTGCACTGTCTAAGAAAGTCAGTAAATTTATGTGCCATACACAGTCTGTCCACGATAAAAATTACGTGACTCCATTAGCGTTTGTAAATCGTGGCGTCGTGGAGAATTACTTAGCCAAACTAGAAGAGACAACGCTTCTCCCAAAAGAACCTATAGAAAATCCAGTAAACGAACGTCACATACACATACCAGACGAAGAAGAAGAAATTTCCGATGACGACGGATCAAAAGCACATAAAAGATGAAGGCGGTGGACAGAAGAGGAAAAACATAATTATATCAGAATTCTCTGAATATATAAAAAAAGGTATTAACCCGGGCACAAAAAGGGGCAAAACGTTGATTGACAAAAGAAATCCTGTTAGAAGGATGTACCCCTGCCCAGATTAATGCATTTGTTGACAACATAAATAAAAAAAAAGTAAAGCTTCCATCCTCATTTTCTTATTTAAAACAGGTATAATATTACATTAGAACATTAACATTAACATTACATTTTACAAAGTAGGCTGTATTTCTATATTGTAATAAAATTGGTTATTATTTCCGTTTAATTTAAAATCATATGACCACTCTTCCTACAAAAAACACATAATACAGTAACATGCAAGATTAATCATTTTTGTACATTAGTAAAGTTTATAATCCTCTTTGAGAAACTACCTACAGCACGGTTTTGTTATATACAAAAATTAGTCTCTTCAACATTTTTTTTTCTTTATATTAATAGACTAACATTTAATTATGAAAAACCATAGTAGTGAGAATAATAACGAATATATGTACTTGACCTTACTCTTAATCACTTTCTCACACCTCCGTTAGTGTTCGAAAGTCGGAAGCTGTAGTGCAAAAGTTGAATAAAGGGTATGATTTTAAATGTAGGAAAGAACGAAATCTGCAAATGTCGAATGTCCAAAAGTAGAGGGCGTATATGATTTTTTAAATGAACAATCTGCTTTTCTTATGTATTTATATTTTTGTGTTAGTATTTTTTGTATAGGATTATTCTAATGTAACTTGTATGTCATTTGTATTTTCTCGTATTTTCTGTACATAATTTAATATATATAACACATTTTTTCTGCTTTCAGTATACTGCTTAGACTTTTGTTTTAAATGTTAGTTTTATAATCTTTGCATTGTTTGAATTGTTAAATTTTTTACGTGAAAGGTTTTATTAATATAACTTAATTTTAAATTTTTGCTTTGGATTATTGCAAAATGTAATTTACATACGTGATTTATATTTTTTGTTATTATCTGCACTTATCCTTTAATATATATTTAATTATTTGCCCTTTTTATTTTAAGTTTTGATGTAATAGGCTATATAATTAAATTACGTTACTTCTGCAAGCAGTGGCGTAACTAGTAACAGCTGATTGTTGTCTACACGTTGTAAATAAATAGTCAGCTCTTTTCACTATTGCATTAATTTATAATGTTTATAATGTATTTATGTTAATAAATTAGTACTTTAAGTAAAAGTAGTAGTTTCATTTTAATTAATTCTTTTATTAGGAAATAATTATTTTTGGGTTTGTATATATTCATTTTGTGTTTGTATTTTCCCAAATATGTATTTTGTGATTATTTGTATCTTTTTGATTATGTATTTAATATATAAGATTTTTCCAAAATTTGATATTCACTAGTGTACATATCTGGTTTTCAAACTTTATTGTTTTACTCAAAATACTTTTTAATTTAAACATTTACTTTATTTATTAAATTTTTTTAATGTAATACTACTTTAATAAAAAGTATAATATATTATCTTGTTGTTTAATTATTTTCCATATGTTTCACCACTCACAGCACTAAAACCTTTGGAAGTAGCCCTAAAAAGTTAAAAGACCTACATATAAAATACCTTCACCTTCAAATCGTCTAGCTGCGATTACTTAAATTAATACACGGTATGAGTATACGAGGTGAGTAACCATCGAAATTATTAAAATACAACAGTTATTGAGTTGAATTTTTATTCTACCAAATAAGTAAAATCATACAATTGTGCCTTATTTACTTGAAATGAAATTTCCATTTTATTAACCTTTACATTGAAATGAACCTTTACCTTTATTTTGAACTTACAAACTTTTAAATACTAAAAGCTGATTTTTCTCTACACGCAAGATGTGGTTCTAAATTACTGTACAGAGAATAATAGACATGTAACTGTGTAATTAAAATGAATATTTTGTTTTCGTAGTGTCCATCAATCAATGAATTTTAACGATGAAGGATTTGCGAGGACCGGTCAAAAAGTATAACACAAATTTTAAATTATTTCTGCCGACGTTTCAACAATATTTAATGGTATCATCATCCAAAAATTTAAACACCTAAACACTACATCTACTCAAAATTGGATGCAATAGTGTACAGTGTGTGGAGAAACGTTTATGTTACTACGATAATAAAATATACGTACTATTATTTAAAAATAATAAAATGAATTAAAGTGGAACTCAAACAATATTTAAATTTACTCAAGATGGTATTAAAAGTGTACGTATTAAAAAAGTAAAAGAAACTTCTCTTCTTCTTTACGATTGGCAAATTACTTATCTCTCACAGACGTAGACTGAATTTCCTTTATACGACACAAAAACGGTAGAGCTCCACATTGCTTCATAGATTTAAAAATTTAGTTATTTCTTTACTCATTGTTCGAAGACGAATCAGCTAATTGAGCAGATTACAGGGAAAAATAAAATTTGGGTAAGATCATTTTCTTACGAAGTAAACAGGTGTTACAAATAGTTTACTCTTATACGCAAAAACGTAAACTCAGGCACGCTACGTAGCGTAAATAAATGTTGTCTAATATCTGACGCATGTGAATGCACCCAAAGCGCTCCTCTTTAAGTGTTTGTTGAATTGTTACAAACAGATTACTCAAGTAGAATGTGTAGTCTATACGACACAACGAATGATAAACAAACAACGCACACTACCTTGGACAGGCACATGTACGCTTCAACGTACATTGCGACAGCGGAAACCAGCTGCCAGCTGAGTTATCTCTGACGTCATAAGCCAGTGACGTCATTTGATCAACTCAGACTGGTGATCAACTCAGACCTTTACAGTGACTAACAAATGGTTTCAAGAAGGTATGTAGCAATATAGTCATCAGATGTTGTACTATCAAGGAGAATTATTTAATAACATACACCAGCTGTGTATACAATTGAAGACATAATATTCAATGCTGTTCTGACTTCCACTTAATAAACAAACTCGTTTTCATTCAGTCTGTGACCTTGCATACGTAGTCCTTACGTACGTATGTTGCGTACTGTTTAGTTGTGATTTATATACACTAGTCAGGTTGATGAACGAAAGACGTTATGCTTTATATCCGCGTAAAAACGAGTGATGGTTTAAAATAATAATGCACATTTTAGATAATTCATTACGTTTGCTGATATACCTAACTTTGATCAGTATATAATACGTAACTGTCTAACAAGTATTTACATTAGTACTCCTAATTTATTACATATTTGCACAAATACTCCAGAAATATTTCAGTGTTCACGTAAATTTGATAAGAACAAAATTAATAGTCTCTTAGTTTAATCTACTTTAAGCTTTGGCATTCAATTCACAACAATTATAAATTAAAAAGTAAATTACTTCTTAATTGATTGTAAAGTCTCTATCTCTCAATTGTGCACTTTAATAGTTGCAATGTATCATTAATGTACAGAATTTATAATTTAAAGAGAAAATGGGTAAAACTAAATAAACAAAAACAGGCTATAATAAAACGAACAAGCTACGATAAATTGAACTATTTGTGCATTGATTTTTATAAAAGATCATGACTTATGAAACGTTTAAAAGACAAATTATAATGACACCAGTTAATAATATGGTAAAAAATGTTACACCTAAATAACGCTCGCAAGAAGTTAGTAAATTAGTATTAATTTTCTTATTTAATTAGCTTAATTCTGTTACTTCAGTTAATGTTTACAACCTACTACAGACTATTCAACGTAGGATTGCCAGTATACTGGTAATCAACTCCTTAAAAAAAGAATGTCTGCAAATTCAAGTTGGAACTCTGAATTTACACGGGCCAATTTTTGGGAGTTGTGGATTAATAATCAGTCGTGGAAAGTTATAATAACAAAAAGTGTTTTTTAATCATGATCGACTTCTATAATTCATCTCCAAGGCATGATATAAATGTCTTTTGTATACAAAAATAAGAAATTTTGGATTCAGAATAGTTTAGTGTAACAAATGTTTAATTATTATAATCTTTTTAAACTAAAATTAACCACATTAAACAGAATTACCGAGGTTAAACACGAACGTCACTACACATGTACGAGTATTTCAGTATTTGTCAAGCAAATAGTTTAAAGAATACGATTTTAGATGTACAAAATTAATTAATTTTGTCGTATTCCATAATTTTTCAACTAGTTGTTAATTATAATTAGCGCATTAATTTCAGTCTGTGAATTCACGTTTGTTTCTTCATGTACTTAGTATTATGTACTGGACGAATTCTCACTATTATATAGGAGCGGTGCTTAAGTGAAAATTTTAGTAATACACTTAACTCTGCATTTATACAGAATACATTTATACGTATTTACATAGAAATTATGAACGTCACTAAATAATAAGTACACTTATATTTAATGAACGAAAAATAATACGTAAACAAAAACAAGGGAAAACCACTTCAAGCCAAGAGAAAACAATTGAATAAAACAGATGACCCAATGTGTATGTCCCTCATACGTTACTGAATGACGTCAGCGAAGTACCAAAACCAGACATAGGTGGCACTCGGATCAGTGTGGAGGATACAATATAACTACGTAAAACGTTAGCGCCTAGACGGACTGGACGGCTAAGCGTAGCCTTGGACGCCTCATAGTGACGCGTCCTCCACAACGAGCACATTTTATACACAGTGTCCACCCTTTCATTCGTAGCGATACCTATATATATATATATATACATATATATATATATATATATATATATATATATATAGCGTCGGTTCTCAACAAGTTATATGTTGGGAAGAAGTTATTATTGTCAGTGCAAATAAAAGGTTTGCGGATTCGTCGACAACAGAGACAATGACACTAACTATAAGGTCATTGCACGAATGCAAGATATTACGTACATTGTCTCCCAAGTGTGTAGTAACAGTAACGCAAGTGGCAATGTTAAGCTGTGCGTCGACGATATATATATGTACTAAGTCCTAGCGGCGTTCTCTGCCCTACTCGTATAAACGTACACTTTATAACTTACGAGCTGAAGTATACTGCTTAATATGAAATATGTTTAGTTCCATTTATAGCAATTTTGAAGTTAGTAATAGCATTTCTACAATACGTCTTTTGTATCCCTTATAAGTGCCAAAGAATAATAATACCATTGAGAATGAATGGTAAAATATAATATAACTATTATTGAAATATTTATGCAATAATTAATGTAATGTACCTAAACAGTGCAATATGTGGTATATGTTTGTGTGATTGATCAGTTTACTAAAAAAACATTAACGATAAATCAAGTTTACTAGCGATTGTGTACTGTACTGTACACGCTAAATACATACTTATAAAAGCACGTAAATATATTATGTGCATTATACAACAGCACATTCAATGAATTTAATACCTAAGTTTTATTGTCTAAATAAGTTATCCCTTTGTTTATATTGTAATAATTTTCAGTGGAGTGTATAGTTTCCTTCTGGTTCTTAAAACCCAAAAGGTAAATGTCAGTTCCTTCTGCAAGAAATAGTAAAATGAATTTACTGCTTAAGAATAATTTAAAGCAGTACACACACACACACACACACACACACACACACACACACACCAAGCTTGCTACCCTTATACAGTATAATCATATCAGTATGATCATATTAGTCCTGTTGCACCTATTTCATAAACAAAAGATGAAATTAATATATAATTAATTTTAGATGAATTAGGGAATATATTATAAAACTAAAGATGTGTGGTACAATAAATCCCATTTTATATATCTTGCAAGTATTTCCCACAAAATAAAACGTCTTTTCTTCTTATTTTCTTCTTCTTCTTCTTCTTCTTCTTCTTCTTCTTCTTCTTCTTCTTCTTCTTCTTCTTCTTCTTCTTCTTCTTCTTCTTCTTCTTTTTCTTCTTCTTCTTCTTCTTCTTCTTCTTCTTCTTCTTCTTCTTCTTATGCAGTATGCGGACTAACAAAAGATAAAACAAATGAAATCATTATTTATTCATAAAACTTTTGACTAGGGTTACTAAATATACAGAAGTATACCAAAAATTCAAATATAACAAAACTGAAAACGAAGACGCAATCAACCGTCAGTGTAGGTTTATAATTTCGTTACATTAGTTTGGAAAATATTATAAAACAAACAAGAATATTAAGTTTTATTTCATATATCAACGTTATTTGATTATCTGGCAGGTGTTTGGAGTTAAATACATTAGAAACAATTAAGACTCTGTAATGAATGTAACTAGACATGTCATATAAACTTAACGTACAAAATATTTTAATATCTACAGGATAAGTAGCTGATATGTGATTTACATGATTATTTGGAAATGCATCTTAAAACGTTATCGTAACGAAGATGTGAAGATTCCTTTGACTGTGCTACTGTAGGCTAGTCAGGTTTCGGTAGCTGATTATTTCGGTTCGACCAAGTTATTGTCTATCTCACGTGACACTATCTACCCCTTGGGTATTACATATGTTACGTGAAACTAAGGTGGTGTGACGTATTGCAGATAAATGGTGTGCAGTAACTCGGCTGCGTCTCATGCGGTGTAGTAAACGTTGTAACGTCACAGAACGTTCCATAAAAGAAATCATTTACATAGTAAGTTATCATAAGAGGAAAGTGAGGTGAACTGTATCGAACCCAAGTAGTCCTAAAAAATTGTGTAATTTTGTATAATAATTATTTCTACTAACATGAAAAACGACCAGACTTTGACTAAGACACAAAGCCCATATATATTATTAAAGTGAATAACAGTGAAAAAACCATAAGACACTATAAGAGAGACAAATAATGTCAGAATCAACCAAAATAAAGTCATTAATTATTAAGTTTTATAACTCTGAATAGAGTATTAAGAACTATTTTTTGTGAATAAATGGACATGATCCATTATTATATTATGTAATGTAAATAAAATAAATGTATTAAATGATTTAAATACATTATTAGAAAGAGTTTAAGTTAGAATAAAAATGATATATTTGTTATGACAAAAAATATTAATGTGTTGGATTTGAGACCATACACAAAGATTTCATGAAAAAATTAATTATTATCAGATTTAAATCAAAACTATATGTAATTGTCAAGCACACAAAAGCGAACAATTTATCTTAAATAAAGAAAGCTGTCAAATGAATAAAAAGCAGCCAAAATAGCCAAAAACAGTACTAACTAAAAACATGTGATAGGCATATAATATTATATAATTTATTGATTTAATGTTGCCAAAATGCAACCAATTTCATTAGAAAGTTGAAATATGATATAGAGCGACTATACTAATATATTTGACTAACTATAACATTGTAATAGTCAAGTTATCAAAATGTTTACCTATACCATGTATGGCTGAAGCCAATCATCCAGTACAAAAATAATCATATTTGACTAAATAATTACAAAATGCTAACAAAAATAAAATAACATGGTATAATACTTCAATATACCTTAAAAAGGAACAAACTCAGTTGAAAATAAAGTCAATTATAAAAGAACTTAGCTTATAAGAGTGAGATTTGTCACACTATGAAAAAAGGACATCTCAAGACCAATCAATGATGCTATGTCATCCTATGATGATAATAATATATGTACAGAGTAACCAGGTATCACAAAAGATAGACAAAGTAATAAACTCTGTGTGTACACTAGTGAAATACTACATATATTAAAGAAAGTGACCAATTATTGTGTTATAACATTAACAAGAATCTAGGCCATGAGCAGAGGCCATATAAGACTGTATTTATTTGTGTTTTATCTATGTTAAAATTTGTTTATTTTGTTATAGGAAAGTAGTAATGTTGGATGTACAGATTGTGGAAGAGACACAATGCTTTCACAACAATTTTTTGTTATAAAAATTGAATTTTCATGACAACAACCCAAGGTGGGAGTTGTTTATTGTGTTGTTTATTAGACTTAAGTTAATTAAAAACCAATCATAATTAGTATCGCTAGATTCAGTTTAAAACAGAGAATCTAAATGTAATAATGGCATACAAATTGTGAGTACTAATGTAAAACTGTTTGATAAGTACCAGAGTAATTTTTGAAATATCCTTAGTATGAAGAATAAGAAATTCGTTCTAAAAGCTTCTACGGAAGTGAAAATTGTTCCATGACATTCCATTTCGTTTATTCTCGAACATTCTAGAAAGAATTTTACACAAATATACCGGAAGTTGATGAAAACAGTCAACCTGAATTAGTATAAAAGAGAGACCAAATTCGACCCAAAAACACTTGAAACTTGAACTCCAGAACTGATGCATCACCCACAACACTGATCAACGCAGCTAAGGCGAAACCGAAGAGGCGAGAAATCGACAAGACACGGAGAAAGGCTTTTTCCCGTACATAGACATACCGACTGACTTAACCTAAACGAGAATCTACGCCAAAAGTATCGCTGAAATAGAGCAGCGATACGGCAAATTTTAATAGAAATCACGCAGCCAGAACGTCAAGCGGCCCAGGAGGGACCAAAAATTTAAATAGAGAACGGATTCTGCTGTGTTCGCATAGACTGACTAACGTGACAATAATTCCCCCTAACGTAAACAAACATATACACAACAAGCCTTTCTTCTCGACTGAATGGGAATCAGCGCTACGGCGGATAATTTCTGAATTAACGCGGAGCAGCTGATGAGCTTTTGGCGGCGTTTGAACGAGATTCTACTGCCAAACGTTTTTTACAAAAGTGCGGAAAAAGTAATGATCGCAAAATTTGACTTTAAATAGATTCAGTGTACACCCGAAGAGGCGAGATTAAGAAACTACCCGAAAGGAGTGTCCAGTGCGAGAATAAATAACCATTGGAACGTGAGTTACCAAAATTAAAGTCATTTGTTACCTGGTTACATTTTATCACGCAGTTGTACTTCACACGCCACACATACACCTTCAAATCACTTAGTTTTTTCTTGTAAGGCATCTAATTGATATGTCTTGGTAGTTCAAAGGAGTCACGTCCTGAGAGTAAAGATTTTTCACGTATTAAACTCATGCTTTTCAACTGAGTCAAAATCTGAAATATGCTAGCCGATACTTGATTGGATATATAAAAAATTGTCAATAATAATAACTTGTAAAATTTTTTCTCTGCAATTTTATAATTTTTTTCTACGAATGTTAGTCCTTCAGACGATTTGTTTGTTTTTGAAGAATCATTAAACTTAACTGATTTTTCCAAGCTAAACTGACTTGTTTAAATTTTTTCGTAGATTTAAAAATTTTATCAATCACATTTTTTTTCTTGGAACAAACGTTTCCAAGTGGCGCCCACAAAAAGCATAGTATTAAGTTGTGTTACAGGACTACATCACTGCAGAGGATCCAGTCAACAGAGTAAGTAACAAAAGTGCGCGGAGGTAACGCACGACATTTTACAACACAGACAATTACACACCCACAGCTTGTTTTTCTATAACGTGTGTTAATAACGTTAATGATGTCGCGAGCGTGATTTTCATGCTCGTGTTCGAGTGTCAAAATCTGAATCGGAGACACCAGTTCCTATATTTACGTAAGATCGGATATTAATTACAAATAAGCCATTGCATAATACGAATTACAAATAACTCGTCAATTGTTTTCGTTTACTTGATAATTTTTTTAACTCTTAAACGTTACTTTTGTTAACGCACTTTTTATCACACGCATGTATTCTACCTCCAAACATATCATTATTAAGTATTTAACATTCATAAAGCAAAGCTTGGTTGTTTTTCAGAACAATTGCTTTAATTTTCAAATTATAATAAGCCATGTGACATAAAAGTAATTGTCACATTTAAATAAATTATCATAAATAAAGAAGTGTAAGCTTTACTCAGTACTTTTAATTTGATAAGAGTAATTTAACTGGTTGGCGGGAAAGTCAGTGAATATAAATTCCTCATGTAGTTAGGAAGATGAAAAACACAGAATATCTTGTGTAATTACAGTCTTACAGTCAGAATGAAAACAAATAAATTAAGAATTTTGTGAAAAAAGTAACTTGTTAACACCGGACCGCAATTAATTAAACAGAGAAAAGATGCGTAATAGAAAAGCAGCAGACGAATAAATGAACACCGCAAGCATTGTAAAGTAAGGCAAAAAAAAACTGAATATGGGAAATAGTAAACCGAATTTTTTGTATCAGTGTTTTTAAAGAACGAATACTTCGATGAAGAAAGCAAGTACTGTCAGCAAATAGCTACTTTGCCTTCAGAAGCCTTAACGTCAAGTGCTGCAATAACGTTTTTAAAGCTCAGACCTATGTCTGCGTATTGTAATGAAGAGAATGTTGCATTCATACACATGTAATTACGTCCAAAAACATCATGATTAAGGTTTTTCTGTTCTCAAAGCATTCGATATACCAGAAGAAGATTTTAGATCACAAATTCGTTAAATATTTGTGAATATAATGGCTAAACACTACAAAATCAAGGAAACGCATGCAATCAAAGTAGTCGCATAAAAATAAAAATATGTAGATTATGTTTTCGTCTTATATTTACTTTACAACGTAAAATGCATGGAAGTTTAGAAACTCTTTTTAATAAAAGAAAAAGTATTAAACTAAACTGTCGTCGTTCCAGAATTTTTAACGGCTGTCTTCATTAGAAACGAATGCAGAGCTCAGTTAAGGATCTTTTGTTTTATGATAGTAAACCTACATTATCTTATGTGTAGAGTTCTGAAAGTCTTAAATCTACTGTTTAATTATAACACACACACACACAGATCAGTGACGAATAAGGCTGAACAGTTTTGTCAGATCTACGGTTAATAATTTAGTATTAAAACCCTGCGCGAGCGAGTGAGTATGTGTTCATATAAACTTACTATAGACTTACTATAAACTTACTGTTTTACTATATAAACTTGTGTAATCAGAGAAACACAAGTAATACCCTAGCTTACGGGTTATTTGTCAGTGTACGTGCTACCTCGATAGGGATAGGTACTTGACGCCTTGAAACTAGGTTTTCCCCAGAACAGTAATCCCGACAGTAATTCTCCTTACCCCTGGCATGGGGGCAGAGTAGTTTTGGCAAGTAACAAACTGTTGTAAAACTGGTGGTAATTACATAATGCAAAGGAGCTTCATGGTTAAAGTATATTCGTCAGTAACGACACATACCAAGAAATTAATTGAAAGGTTAACATTTGACAAATAGTTATTGGGAATGCTTCAACTGGCAAAAACTATCGAAGTAGGAAGTAGGAGAATGGACAATGAACGAGAACAGTCTTCCACACATAATTATACAAAAAGAAAAATGTTGAGCACCTACAAAAATGTTGAGTTTCACCCAACAGATATACAGTCTGTCTAACGGAAAGAGGTTTTATCCATTATTATATAAACTTACTGTGTCAAAAGCAAAAAGTTTTGAAAATTGATATCAAGTCCATCAAATTGGTAAGCACACTAAAAGCTGTGCTAAAAATAAAGAACTATATTTTTGCCTGATCGTAACAGAATATAAATTAAAGTAAGCACTACTCTTTTTATCTGGAACGAAGTCAAGATTTTGTTATTAAAATAAAACTTTCAAAATTACATTTTGGGCGCCTACACATTAGACTTTATTACATCTTTTGAGGAGACAGAATTTAATAACAAATTGAATGTACCTATTTTTTTTACCAGCAATAAGGAAGAAACATTACAGTTTGTTAAATGACGACTAAGAGATTTTAAAGACTGATAAAACAGTTTATCAAAAACTGGTTTCAAAAGAGGTAACTACCCTTTAACTGTATATAACAATAACAGGAAACATCGACGCCAAAATTACAACATTTGATTAAATGAAGAAATGAGTATTATACGTAAATCGTTTATAAATTTCAATTACAGTTTATTACCTTAGCAAAAGTCCCTCTACAAAAGAAAAGCCACAACAATAAACAGCTAAAGTGAGTTGCGTAATAAACAATGGCACAAGCAACAGATTACATATTACACTTTAAATATTAATTGATGAGCAACAGACTACACTTTTTTGAGTTAGCCATCTGAAACAAAGAAATAATATTACTTAATGCTTAGTGTTATTGCGTCGTTAGAGTTATTGAGGTTGTTTCGGTAGAAATCCACAAATTGTTACTGTCATTTCGTAACTATCAAAATACAATGATTGCAAAAATTGGGCATCTGATTGGATCCAAGACAAGTTGTAATAGCAATTTGTAATATATTACAGTGAAGATAAATCAGGACGGTGATATGGCTATGTGTACTTTATAGAAAATTGTTGGTGTTTTGTATAACATGTTTTTAAGTGAAATATATAATATAACGAGAAAAGGTGTATGGTGTGTTTTTTAAACAATAATAACACTTCTTATATCATATCGACTTTGTAAAATAATTTTTCAAAAATTACGAATTAAAATTTCGTCATTATTATTCGCATAATATTCTTCTTTTGTGTGTTCTCAGCATACACACAATTATTGTCACTATACAAATAACATTAACACAAATATTGTAACGTGATATTTCCCTCTACATAAAGAATATACCCTAACCTAACTAATTATCTTATTCTAACAATGAAGAACAGAATAATAATTAAGTAAAGAACCTGTATAATGTAAAATATGTGTTAAATAATAAATTTAAGGTAAACGTAAATCAAATAATAAGACCAAAATACCAAATATGATTATATGGAACTTAATAATAAAAACTCTAGTAAACTGCACAAGTAATGTTGTCAAAAATAGGTGAAAGCATATACAGCAGAACTTAAATGGTTTACCAATCAGGAAAATTTATAAACTACATAAAATTTGATGTAAAAGAACTCTAAAGTCAGAGAATAGTCATTTCTAAGTGTGAATCAAGTCACCAAAACAATTCAGAGAATGATTAGTATAAAATAAGTGAATAATAACAGTTTTAATTGTATTTAAAAGTGTAATGCTGTAAGTTAGGTTATGCATCATATGTCTATGTTAAAGCAAGACAAAGAAATAAAGAAGGAAGTAAGATAAATAGTTTCATGATAAAAAGTATGAACAACTAACAGAATAATAAATAAGACAAGTATAATTAACTATTGATGTTTAGAAAATAAGTAATAATGTAAATAGTATGAAACTGATGAGATAGAAGCCTACATGTACTGGGTAGGAAAAATAATAACAATTTATGTAAATAAAACCCGATAAATGATATAGTATAGATTATAAAAGAATGTATGTTAGTAGGAGTAAGAAAGTAATAATGAGAAATGTCAAGAATTGACCAGGCATAATGTAAATAACAAGTTGTCAGCTTTGACAAACCCTTCATACAGCTAATGTGGAAGTTTATAATGGACAGTACAAGGAGAAAAGCTTATAGTAAAGTATAAAATATATTGTAAAAATTCAAGTAGATCATAAGTGATAATTAAGAATTGTTGCTTTGTAGTAGAATTAAGCAATTTTAGTTTGAGAAAGGAATTAAGGTACCAATGAGCATGGACATGAGTAGGCCTAGATGGTAATACTAGGTTTTTATAATAAATTAATATTTATAATTATTAGTACTAGGCCTATTATTAAACCACATAATGTTAAAGTAAAACCAATTCTACAACTAAGAATTAAATGATGGAACAGAAAAATTAATATTTTATAGAGAATACTAGACTAAATCAATCTGTGAAAATTGTTATTTTATTATTACTGAAGAGAACCATGCCTTGAAAGGTCTCAAATTGATCAGCATAAAAAATGCGGATTAATGGTAGTAAAATATTTTTAATTGTTAGTAGCATAAGGAAGTTATACCAGTTTCAAGATTTTTTAATAATTTTGATCAACAAAGGGACGCTTAACTCGGCGTCTGTTGATGAGCATCAATCAGAAAACGAAAATTTTAGTAATTAAAAACGGAATATTTAATAATTCAACCAATCAGAATCGTTCAATTGTCAGGTGAATTTACGCATAACGCACCGCAAACGAGTCAGTCTTCCAACGGTCATCATGCAGTAAAGAACACCTCCTCTGTAACGCTTCAAACATAATTAATCTCAAAACCCAAATTGTAAATATTTTCAAACCGAGTGAGGTGAATGTCAACAAACGACATCTAACCTTCGAACGTGAACGTAACCTTAAAGTGAATCGCAAGTGTTATGCATTGTGTTTTAATAATTAAAGGACAATAGAGTGAATAATTAAATAAAGTGAATTATAAAGAGAATATAAAGAAAAGGAGAGTATAGTGTTTATTTTGAGAATTTATAAGAAACTTAATAATTAATGATCACGATCCCATAATAACTTGTAATAGACACTTGTTAACTTATGTTTATATAAACATATAAACATAAGTTAACAAACACTATATGAACACAGTATATAAACACAAACACTATTAATATTATTTCATGTTTAACAATTGTATTTCGTTATTATATTCAAAGTTTCACTAAATAACTTAGCCAAACTACAACAACAACAACGGACACTGTCCGAATTACGAACTGTTCGTTACTTTAGATTTTACGTTATTGTTTTATCATATCATATACAATTGATTATTGTAATGTTTTGTTCTTCAAAAAAGACATTTTTTGTTAATTGTTGTAGTCAAAAGAACTCATAAAGGTTATATTTCCAAAACGTAAACATAGCCTACATCTCTGAGATGACGAAAACTCATGCTACCAACTATTGAGCTATCAATGTAACAAGCCTGGTTAACTAATTTGTATTACGAGAAATATTATTTCATTTTTATATCAAAGAAAAAGAAGAAAATCCAAATAAGAAAATAAAGGAATGTGGAAGAAAAATACTAGTGTACGAGTCATCATTTTTATAATTAACTATATTTTCGCACTACACAATTATTAGAGGTTACTTCAAATCAAGAAGATGAAGTTGACAGTATTTATTTTGTAACAAACCGTGCTAATTAAATAATCCAACCAGGTCAGTGAACTCTAATAAAGCAAAGAGAAATTAAAATAAGGAATTAATAAAACAATTAACCCAAACCAATAATATCACCATTAATAATAAATATTATTTATAATCATTTGATATTACAAATTGGCGCCCATTTATGGAACTATTCTAGTGAAGAAATATCAGCTTAATAACCCACATTAGTAAAGTTATAATACATCCAGATACAGTTAACAACAACATATTTCAAAAACCACCGAAAGGTGATGATTTTAATTAAATAAAATCTTATATAATATTATTTTGAAAAGAAAGGAAAAGTTACAACATCAGATGTTACATATTTGGCGCACCAACTAGTGAGGCTAGGAGTATAATATATTATAGGATTTCAGTGTATTTTTTTAATAATTTGTACTCTAGCGACGGCTACAACAAGCAACAAAAATGCCACGAAGATCAACTTCAGCAAAACGGACAGCAGAGACTGCAGCAGAACTAGACATGCAAGATAAAGAGGCGACACCTGTCAAAGACATTGAAATACTATTATCGACAAAAGAGACGGAAGAAAACACCGAGAGTGTCAATGCGAATAGCCTAATGGAATTCATGCAGCAGGCGTTAAAACAAATGAAGGAAAACAATGAAACGTCAAAGCAGAACCATGAATCATTAAAAAAAACAGATGAAGAAAGACACTGGAGAACTACACAAGAAAATGGAATATAATAATGAAGTGTTAACACATCAAATGAAACAACTGTTAGAAGCATGCAGAGAGGAAATAAAACACAGAATCACTGAAACGAATGAGAAGATAGAAAAAACTAATGGAACATTAGTACAATTCCGTGAAGAAATTATAAATCAAATAATTAATGTTGAAGATAACAGTAAAATTAGGGTGGAAATACTTCAATCAGAGACCAAAGAAAAATTTCAAAAATTACAGGATAAATTAGAGTAACAAAACAATCAGCTAGAAAACAATTTAGGACAAGTACAATGTCAAGTGAACAACAACAAAGAAAAAATATAAGAAATCCAGAGAAGAGAACTCATCAACATACGAGAAGAATTAGAAATGCTGCGAAATAGACCCATCAATTACACACATATACCACTGGCAGAGAATAGAGATATAATCAATTTTAAAGAATATCGCAGAAACCCTCTAGAATTTCTGGAGAGACTAGAAGAATTGTTGAACAGAAACAAAGAAAACCGGTGGCACATGGTAAAAAATCTTCTCGACGAAAGTTTCAAAAACATTACAGATGGACCGCGATAAGAAACGAGGTCAACAGTTATACCGAATTTTAACAAATTTTCAAGACAAAATATTGGTCGGAGTCCATATAAAACATTGTCAGGGATAATTTGTGCAATGGCAAGTACGATGCAACAAGAGGACAAGCACCAGCATCCTACTTTCTTGGTAAAGTCTGCGTAGCCCGACATCTAAAACCCAAGATCCCGGAAGAGTGTCTAATAACAAAATTGTCGTACCATTCCGAGGAAAGGATCGTACGCGCTCGTCTGTGTGGACAAGTGAAAACGATTGGAGGAATGGAGGCCCTCTTGGAAAGTTATGAGCAGGAGGCTTATTATCGAAGGAATCGACGAAGGCCAGAAAATCGAAATGAGAGGCCCAATGAACAGCAACGTGACAACCGACAACGGGTAAACCACGTGAGAGCAAATAACAGCAATAGCTGTCCACCCAACAATTAATTTCGAGGACGGCGTCGGAGCTTTAACAACGAACGGACCTACAATAACCAATATCGAAGAGACGACGACAACAGGCGACCACAAAGAAGTAGCAGTGATGAAAATCAAAGATCAAGAAGCTGGAACAGAAGAAGGGATGTACCCTCGGGAAACCAACAAAGGAATGACCAGGAACGACATATCAACAGTGACGAAGGTAGGGGAAACGAGAGACCGCAGTGAGAACAACGGACCGCCCGTCACTGCAAGCGGACCCAGGGCCGATGAGAAATATAAACACATCCAACCGAGACGAAGAACCAGTAACAGTTATACGGAACTATTACCTAAAAAATATACAAACGGATTTATTAGAAGAGAGAACGATGGAAGAGGCAAAACCAAACGGCGACATAGTGTACGTAAGTGTCGAACTACAAGGGGTGCTGACAGCAGTAATGATCGACACTGGAGCGAACATTTCCTTAACAGACAAAACAGAATTGAACAGGATACAGGAGTCTAACACGGAGAAAATACCCACACTGCCCATCAACAACATTGCAATTATAGGAGCAACAGGTAGACAAAATTAAACTATAAAGCAACAAGTAAACCTGGATGTTACGAGCGAAGGAATATGAATCCCTATGGTGTTTTTAGTAGCCCAAGGGTTACCCTTTAAAGTGTTAATAGGGTGTGATATGCTATGGCGGCACTCTGCGATTATTGATCTGGCCAGTGGTAAAGTGACACTGCGCTCAGACGGCTATGAATAAACTGCTGAGATAATTGGAAGCACAAGTGCTCCTCAGTATAGGCGTTCATACCATGTTAGGGAAGATGTTAGGACACCCATAGGAAACAAAGAAATCGTAACAGAATCAGAATTATGGCAGGAAAAACTGCAAGAAATCATGTCATTCCAAGGAAGAGGAACTACAGAGATAATCTGTGTGGAACAAAAGAAGAGGTTAGTGGATATTTACAACAACTACCGCAATGTATTCTCCAAATCACCTGGAAAAGCGAAGAATTTTGTATGCGAATTAAAATTCCAGGACTCCATAAATTTCAACAAGGAGTCGTATCCTATCGCACAGTCCTTAAAGGAAGCTGTAAGGAAAGAAATACTAAGAATGATCGAAGAAGATATTATAGAAAAAAATAGTTCGCCATTGTAGCAATACCCAAGAAGGACGGACAGGTGCGTTTATGCCTTGACGCACGTGAGATAAACAAAATGATAATAAACGACCGTACATCTCCAGGAGAGATAGAAGAAATAATGAAGAAGTTCCATGGATGCAAATTCATCCATGAGTACATGTGATGCTGTCTGCGGATACTGGCAGATAGAATTGCACCCGAACAGTCGCCAGTACGTCGCATTCATCTTCGAAGGAAGAGAATACCAATTCAAACGTTTGCCTTTCGGATTAGTACATTCAGTAGCTATCTTCATACAATGCATGGACCAAATTTTAGGAAAGGAAGCGTTAGAGTTTGCAATAGTGTATGTGGACGACATACTGATCACTTCTACAACATGGAATGAACACTGCAGTAGAATTGAGTTGTGCTGAGGAAACTCCAGCAAAATAACATTACCTTTAAGCTAGATAAATCCAGATTCATAACACAGGAACTACAATTTCTCGTATTTATACTCTCAGAGACTGGGATTACGCCATCACCTGAGAAGGTGAAAGTTATTCAAAATTTTCCAAAACCTAAAAACATTAGACATTTACAATCATTTTTAGGGATCTGTAATTACTATAGAAAGTTTCAGCAAAATTATTCGGAGCTGATCGCTAAATTTCAGCATTTACTTTTAATAAAGAACAAGTGGAAATGGGGTAAGACCGAAGATGATAACTTTAATTTAATTAAAACTAAATTCCTAAACAGTATTGTACTACACCACCCTGATTTTAACAAAAGATTCTACTTAAATAGCGATGCTAGCAACGTCAGCCTGGGTGCTGAGTTATATCAAGAAGACGAAGAAGGCAATCATCTAGTGATTAGTTTCGCCAGCCGAGTTTTGAGCACCTGTGAGAGGAACTATACAGTAACCGAGAAAGAACTCCTCAGTGTAGTCTTCGCCTGTTTAAAATTCCGTACATACATTTTGCGATATCCGTTAACCGTAAGGCTGGATCATAAATCAATATC
The DNA here is from genome assembly GCA_034769895.1 of Magicicada septendecula. NCBI lineage: Eukaryota > Metazoa > Arthropoda > Insecta > Hemiptera > Cicadidae > Magicicada > Magicicada septendecula. Next base: position 305,106,879 of record CM068367.1, on the reverse strand, counting down.
CTTTCTTAGAAAATGTAAACTCAACAATGGCCGACTAACAAGGTAGATTCTCATCCTGCAAGAATACAATATAAACTGGGAGTACGTGCCTGGAAAACAAAACATAGTGGCTGACGGGCTATCCCTGGTAAACCTAGAAAGGGGAACATATGACATAGATCAAGAAAACATCGGAAAGATCAATCATATACTGAAATCCATAGAAGACTTGGAAGGAATTTTAATCAAGTTAAGGAACATCAAACCACCGACCCCAAACTAAAAACAATTCGAGAAAGATTAGAAAATAATGATCCAACCACCATATCGTTCTACTGTGTAAATAATAATTTAATATTCACGCGTCCCACACCCCAAGACCAGGTTTGGAAATTATTTATCCCAAGAACTGCTGAGCCAACTGTTATATTAGAATATCATGTAAGGTTTGGGCATATGGGGCCCCTCAAGGTAGTAAAAGCTTTAGCTGAACATGTGTATATAAAGGGCATCAACAAGAAGGAGCGACAGACGGTCAGAAATTGCAAGATTTGCCAGATGGTCAAGGTAACCAATGAACGGAAGGAAGGCGGCATGATCACCATCACTTCAAACCGTAATCTGGAGAAGCTCTTTATTGACATATGTGGTCCATTCCCCAGAAGTGGAGGAAGAGGCAGATTCAAGTATATCGTGATTATATTTGACCATTTTTCAAAATTTACAAAACTGTACCCCATAAGTAAGGCCACGACCAGTAAGATCCTTGCAATAATAATCAATAAATACATTCCTGAGGTGGGGAAGCCAGAAACGATTGTGACAGACCACGGTACACAATTCAAGGGCAAGAGATGGAAAAAGTACTGTTTGTGGGAATCAAAACGTATAAGACATCAGTATGTCACCCCAGCAAAACGTGTCCTCCGAGAAGCGGGGAGTATAAAGACAATATCAAATTATGGACTAGATACGTTGACGATGTATTAGTAATTTGGGAAGGAAGCATAGAAGAAGTGCATGAGTTTATAAATGAGGTAAATAATAAGGGTAAAAACTTACAATTTAAAGAAGAGATAGGAGGTAAGAAAATAAATTACTTAGATTTAAACATAGAATTTAAAGATAATGAGAAACTACAGTTTGGGATATTTAGGAAAGAATCGTATTCTGATATAATTATACCAAGAGAGTCTTACCACCCTTATAGATATAAAATGGCGGCAATCAATTCATTTTGTTATAGAGCTCAGAAGTGTTTAAAAGAGACCGAATCAAAAGATAGAAAGTTAAAAACGATAAAGGGAAGTGTAAGGAATAATAACTATAACATCAACATAGTGGATAAAGTTATGAAAAGTGTTAACATACAAAAAGCTAAAATATAACCTGAACAAAAGAATTATGCAGGGTCATTGATATACATAGGTTCACATACTAGAAAAATTATAAAATGTTTTAATAAATACGGAGTAGATATAGCTATTAAAAAATGTGTGTGAAACGGTATTTGATAAGATAAGGAATAAAAATATAGAAAAAATCCCAGTACTACAGAAAAGCGGAATTTATAAATTAAAATGTAAAGACTGCAACAAAGTGTACCTAGGTGAGACAGGACGAAAATTCGTATGCAGATTGTCTGACCACAAACGTGGAGAGGGTAATAGAACAACGAATTCGTTATATGCAAGACATTTCATAGAAGACAACCATAAGTTTGTTAATCCTTTGGAAGACTACGAAATTGTAAAAGTAGTAAATAACACAGTTAAAAGGAAGCTTAGGGAGGAGTTAGAAATATTGGAAGAAAGAGAAAAAGGGTTAGACAACTTAATTAATACTAAAATTAATTTTGATAATGAAGAAATATTTTATAACATAATTAAGAAACAAATGATAGAGGACAGATAGATAAGATTAAGAATTAAATTGCATAGGACTAATTGGATGTTTTTAAAATAAGGGTGTGTGACTGACCCACAAGTGTGAACGAGAAAGACGGTTAGGTTAAAAGGAATGTACACACACACACACAACACTGAAACACAAGGAATTTGCTAGAAAAATATGTAACTGTCCAGATGGAGGTGACAGGGCTTAGAGGGTGGGGAAGGGACATTTGAATTATAGCTTGTTGTGTGTGAGCAGTGTGGGGTTAGGTGGGGGTGAAGGGTTTGTTTTCATGTCTGTTTGTTCATTTCCGATCTGACGATGAGCTATGAAGCTTGAAAGAGCTAATCGGAACAATTTTTATATAGTGGTGTGCAACAGTGATAATTTTTTAAATGTTAAATATCATTATAATTTCGTGTGACCTATTACTACAATTTATCCATTTAGATTTTACAATTATTATTTACACAATTAAAGTTTATCATTTTCTCTTTACTCTTTCCTTTTTAAATGTCTTTTATGACTCGTTTGTTGACGAGAAAAAATGGTTTCATGTCACCGTATTGCTTGTGCGGTGGTACTCAGTGATTCCTCGCCATGATCCTGAGTCCTGTGTCCTGTGTCGAACCTCCGTTGTCATCTGATCCTCCTGGAGTCCGTCGTCCAGTCCTCCTGGTCCATTCAGCACTCAGATGACTCGTACGGTGCTATCTCCATACTGCTGGGGTATCATGTACTGTCGGGAGCAAAAATCAGTTTCAACCATTCTGTGCACGATTTATATTGTTATAGTTTGTCAAGCGTCCCTTTACAGATTCGTTTATTTTTCGTACTTATTTTACTTTTATTCGCAACATGCGATGATTTTTGGTTATTACACGATGTTCACACGATCGGTAATTGTTCTATGTATAATTGTATATTAATAATTTTTCTATACTTTAATTATTCTTGGTTCACTTATTACACATTTATTTTTTACTGCATTAATATGTATTATTTATTTCATACTAGATTTTGTACATGTGTTAATACTATATTTTGCATTTTATTATTAATAACGAGGCGTAATTTGTTTTGTCATATCTTTCGCGCACTTACCAAAATTTAAATAAATTACTTATTTAATTCACATTTATTCAGGGGTGGACGCCACGCCGGTTTCTACTTGTTTCACACACACATATCATTTACACTGTACACACTCTTATCTTGTGTGTGGCGAGATATACCAGTACCGACCTGTCCCCGTTCACTGGTTACTCACAGCTTTCAATACGCATTTTTTTTAATACTGACAATATTAATTATTTATCCTAATTTAGCAGTTTTTCTAACTAACTGCGACAATGCACAGTAACGTATACAGACGTACTGTTGCAATAAACTATTTTTTGAATAGTTCAGTAATGATTCAATTGTATTTTTTAAGATATGATATATATATTTTTAGAACTTTGGTATCAATTTAATATCTGGGAATGATACTGTACATCGAAATACGCACGTACAGTTATATACATACAATTTGCATAGTGAACTTGACTTTTTCCCTATGCCTTGTTTTTCTTTTTGTTTCGTGTTACATCTTGTGGTAGCAACGACTTTTAGTAGGCCTACCTACCTACAGAGTCTGGTATACAATTTCTTCTATCGGAAGATGTGATAGCGTCATGAAAAATATATATTTTATAGTTTTCACTATTTTTAAATGACGTTTGTTGAGTTTAGCATTAAAATTAAACAGAATATTTGCTACACTTACTGCTGTCCTGCAACTCGTATGTTGTTACTTTGTTTGATCGGAAATGTGTACTGCTCATAAATTTTACACTGTATTATAATGCTTTAGTGAAACCTCTGTCAAATCGGTACAGGAGAGTATTCTTATACAAAGAATATTTTAATAGTATGAAGTCAGTTACTTTCCTTTAAGTGAATTATTTATTTAAGTGAGACGCCTGAGAATGTCTCAAAAGAGCAAAACCTACAGCGTATCATTAAAATAACGAACTATAAATTTGAATTTCATTTTAAAATTACTTTGTCTGCTGTAATGTTTATTTATTTATACAACCAGTCTTTACCAGTTATTTTGAAGATGTATGTGAGTTGCTCTTTAGTTTAGTTAGCGTTTTGTATTTACGTGAGTTATTTGCTGATTACTGCGTTTTTTAATAAAGTAAAATTATTCTATTTGGTATAACTAACAGTTTATTTGTAGAACCATGAAACAATCTTTCCGTAGGTTATCCGACTTCAAGTGTGTTGCAGTAGGTTGTTCTGTTTGTTCTAATGTAATTATAAACTTTTGAATTTATTTTTAGATTTGATTATGTCGATAATTAATAACCTTGTCAGAATACACATTTTGTCCTTTTACTTTTAAAAAAGTCCGTTACTTTTACGGTATTTTTCTTGATAGACATTTTCTCTTTCCTTTTTTGAATTAGTTGGCTTTCCTTAATTAGACAATTAAGCATATTTCTTGCTTGTCCTCTTTCTGTGTTTAATAGTAGTGAAACTCTAAGCTCAATGACCATATGTTATTGCACAAAAAAAGAAAATTAGTAGGCCTAATTGAATCTTTCATTCGTGCTTAAGAAATAGTACGTAATTTTAAAAAATAACTAATTTCATATTTGAGGATATATCCTTAAAATTAAAATTTACTCTTTAAAACTCAAAGCTTTTCTATCCTATTATGTGCGTAATGTTAATATCATTGTTAGAAACACATAACATGAGGAATTTAGAAAGCACATTAGTGAGGCGTAAAGACTTTATAGCTTGCTACGAATGCTTACTGAAAATGTATAGTGTGTAGCTGACAGTTTGGTATGATAATTGTTTTAGATAACAAAGTGATTGCCTTGTTTCAGAAACAATGCGTTCATTTGCATTATGCATATAGCCTGGACACAAATTCAAACACCCACTTAAACTGTCAGCTGCTGCAGGCGCCGACCAACCCCGTGGCAAATAAGACGCATACCTGCTTCTCGTTGGTCAGTATAGAGTGTAAGTGATTATTACGTCTTGGATGGCAGTTATTATTTTACTTCCTTTGTGTTTCCAGTCTGAATTCCTCTTTTGTTTTGTCTGAGTAGTTGTTCTAGTGTTTGGATCCAACACTAGAACAACTACTCAGACAAAACAACACACCTGAAACACACATACAAGAGATCATCACACTTACCAAAATAATAACTGAACAAAATTACTTTACATACAATAACAAGATATACACACAAACAGAAGGTCTCCCGATGGGATCCCCCATATCAGGAATACTAGCAGAAATATATATACACAACATAAAACAGAACCACATAATAAACAACAACAAATACACCAACAAAATTATATACTGGCACAGGTATATAGATGATATATTACTTTTATTCAAAGGCAACACAAGACAAGTTGAAAACTTCCACAAATACATAAACACTATAAACCACAAATTAAAATTTACACTGGAAATTCAACAAAACAATAGTATAAATTTTCTAGACCTAACAATTAACAAAACTAACAATACACACACGTACAAAATATACAGGAAACCAACCACAACTGACATGGTTATACACAACACATCAAACCACCCAACACAACATAAACATGCGGCCTTCAACCATATGGTCCATAGACTAAATAAAATACCCTTAAATAAACAAGATTACACCGATGAACTCAACACAATAAAATACATAGCAATCAAAAACGGTTACAACCCTAATTTAATAAACACACTACACAAACGCATCAAAAACAAAAACAACAAAACACAAAATACCATCAACACACAGCACAATAAATACATCACACTCACATACCACAACTCCTACACACACAAAATCGCCAACACATTCAGAAAACACAAATACAAAATAGCATACAGAACAACCAATACCATCAAAAAACACATCAATAATACAAACACAGACATAGACAAATATAACAAAACAGGTGTTTACAAATTAAATTGTAATAACTGCAACAGTTTCTACATAGGCCAGACGGGAAGATCTTTTTCATCCCGTTACTCTGAACACTTAAAAGCTTTAACCAACAACAATATACACTCCGCGTTTGCCATACACATACACACACAAAACCACAGTTACACCAACATAGACACTAATCTTGAAATTTTACATTACTTACCCAAAGGTCGAAAACTCAACACAGCTGAACAATACTAAATATACAAACACCACACAACCCAACCAAACAACATACTTAACGACCAATTACAATATAAATCACATACACTTTCTGACACAATTATACAAAAAACAAACATTAATTTGAATCCCCGCGCCAATCCCCTTCCTCCACGCACCACCCCCACTACACCCTCCATACAACAACCGTTACTAAATACTGGCAGTCTATCTCTAAGCTGAAGAAGGCGAATACGACGCCGAAACGCTTTCGACGAGAAGAAAAAACAGTAAGTTCACAAGTAAAAGTTTCATTTTTACATAAAAATCTGTGTTCTGCTGCCGTGCTAGAAAAAAAAAACATTTGCTGATTCAATCTGATTTCGTTATTATTTGTACTTTATTATAAAATTTAAGTTATGATAACACACATTGCTTACATTGTTTTTCTTTCTTTGCAATTTTTTGATCTACTTCATAAGTTAAATCCGAATATAAAAATTGGAAACTTAATTATACCTAAACTTAAACTTAATACCTTTTCCAGTATTAGATTTTTAGTTAGATTTTAGATTTTTAGTTACATATCAGTACACACACACACACACACACACACACACACACACACACACACACACACATATATATATATATATATATATATTGTAGCATGACAGATTATCCACATGGTTCTAATTTAAAAAATGATCATGAATAAAGTAAAAATAAAATGACATCAAGGAAAACTAATATAAAATTTAATCAAGTACCACAGTAAAGTGAAATCATAGTTCGAAGAGATAAAATAAATTAAAACCACCATGCAATATATAATAAATTATAGGAAAATAATGATAGTCCAAAAAGTAAGAAAATACCCAGGTAGGATAGGAGTATGTAAGGAGATACCCAGAATAAACTGACCTCAATAATAAAAGGACAACTTTTGGAAAAGAACATATTATAAAAATAGAAACCCCTAAAAGAGATTAAATGTCCCTGAGAAAAGTATAACACAATAAAATAAGAATCAATGTAAAGTATTATAGCAGTCAAAAAAAATTAAAATTTTAATTTTCATGCTTGACCAGTTGTTCTTACGCTACGGTGGCAGTGACTCTAAGCACAGAGCCATAAAACAAAGTAATTGGGGTAGGTGACAACTAACGCCCTATCATACAATAGAAGCGCGTTCAGTACGAGGCAACAATAAGAAGTGACGACTTAAGTTGACAGGAGCGTGCTAACGGAGAATTATGACACCGTGACAATTTTAACAATGTACTTGGCTCAGCCGGACGTTTACACAGAATCGAGGCGAGCGTGCATTGAGGGTGCAGCTAAGGAACGAGGTCACTTTACAAAAAACGAGACGAGAGACAAAGGGTTCAGGACATACTGCAGTCTTTAGAAACGATCCAAACAACAAACTGTGAAGAGAACCAGCGCCAAGTCACAGCGGGATATACGCTTAAGTGACAAGCTAAAATTTACAACGAGAAAACGTGGAGGTTACAACCGTCGACACTGGATGGAAAACTGTTAATTACCATGACATAGAGTTTCTGTAACGAACAATAACCGGAACGTTAAGAGTAAACCCTTGCTGGAGACTCGAACAATGAGTTGATTGACACGCGGGGAATGGCTTGCATTTCCCAGAACGAGAGTGACGCCTGGACAAGACGATTCAAAGGACATCTCTAGCTACCTATCAAGACAAAGTATTTCACGAGAGAGAGCGGAAAAGAGGCCCGTTTCCATAGCAACTAACAGAAGAACGAATCAGAGGGTAGAAGACTGGAATACTTCGAGATGGTGGGAAACGACTTCGAGAGAGGGTAGAGTTTCAGCCTATCATGGTAATCTTAGGCGTGAACAAGCCAGAGACCAAATTTCTAGTAGGGAGGCGTTAATAAAAGTAAGTGTCGAACGCGGGACGTAGCAGTCTTATAACAAATTTTAGCAGTCTTATAATAAATTTTGACAGTCTTATTACAAATTTTGGGTGTCACGTTACAATTTTCGGCAGTGAAATAATAACGTTGAAAGTCTTATAATAACTCTCGAACAGTTCGCGAGGAATCTTATATAAAAGCTTTGAGTGTTTAACGTAATTTGCCAAACAGTTCGCGAAGAATCGTATATTCTACCGGACTACAAAAGTATTTGTGCGACAGATAACTTTCGTAATTAACTTTATGATGTTATAAACAATCTCGCAAGTTTACTAAGTGCCGTGTTTCTACTAAGAACATTCACGCGAATTTCGAAGAGTAGCGGCATATCAAACAACCGTGAATTCTCAAAATACGCGAATGGGAACTGAGCTTTCTTTAACTAAGAATATATAATCGCTTACGTATTAGAAAACATTATAGCGAACAGTAATTCACAATGTGCGTGAACGTTGTAATCATATCTATAAATCACTATAACCAAGACACTTTTATTTAAAGGAAATATTAATTAGCCACACAATAATACCTTTGCGTAATCACACAAGAACATACAGAACATTTAATCAAACATGGATATGCGCAGAGACAATTTAGAGCGTGTGAACATAGAATAACACAAAACACTATTCTGTTGGCGACGCGAGTGAGTGACAAGTGAAAGTGATCATCACCATCGCAATTCAATGGAGCAACATTTCCAACGATCATCATCACCTGGAGATCGCACCGATGGATTAACGGATTAGCTAAACCAAGTAATTCTTTATGATCTTGTTAACATAATTAACTACTGTCCTGTCTCTTTCCAAGAATCTAACCCTGAGCAATATGAGAAAAGTTATTAAGAGAAGGTTGCATTCAGTATATATATTTATGTTCTATTAAAGCCGTCCATCTTGGTGAATGAACGCATTAGGTAGAATAGTATTATTTCATTTGTTGTATGCATGATATATGTTGTATGTATTTACAGGTACCAGGAAGATATTTATATGTTTGTTATTGAATATTAAATGTTTAACATATAATAAATTAGTACCTAAGCAATCAATCAATAATGCGTTCATCATTCTCAGTAAACCCTGTGTTATTCACAAGTCACATCACTATTATAATTTAATATTAAAGAAGCAACCTAAATAAATTAGTAGATTTGTACCTTAATTACGTGGTGGTAATTAGATGATGAAGGGTCTACTCATTAACCCTTACATCATTAACAATTAAGTCATATTTTATATCATTAGGGTAATCTATTAATGTATGCAAATAATTTGCATTTATATACACCGTATATTATTGACGCTCCAAGATCGTGGGGCACGGCAAACATAATTAATTAATTAATTGCCAATTTCAATAATTTACCCGTATAGTATGTGTAAGTAAAGGTTCTACATGTATAATTCAAAGTGTAGCAGTGCAAGTTATTTTTATAATGAAAAACAAATCTTATTGATCCCCTGTAAGTGAGATTCTTGATCTTATAAGACTAGTTAAAATGAATAGAGATAAGATCAGAGAATAACAGTGGACCAGTGCAATTTATTTTGTTATGAAAATCCACTAATGATGATTCCATGGAAATGCTACTCTTTATCACACAACATTAAATAAAATGACTAAAAATAAAATAAGAGTATACAATAAATAGTGAAGTGATCAAGGGTACATCCCTAAAATAAAACAAAAACAGCAAAAGACTGAATAAAAATTAATTTAAAAAAATAATTTAAATGAAAATGAAAAACAGATACGTTTTGTTTATATTAACAGTTCATTGAACTCAAGGCTTCAATGTTTGAGATTGAGTATAATTTTTTTGTTATAGAATATTTATTATATTTTAATGATGTCAATTAATAATAAACGTTACTGTAATTAAGTAAGGGAATTTTAATTAATCTTTTATAAGAATTATATGTCAGAAAGGGTATTAGCAAGCTGAAATACTAATAAACATTGTATGAGAACAAATGTAAAATATAGGCCAAATGGTAAATATTACAAACCTTATAATTAGTAAATAAGTTTAGGAAATTAATTAAATTGATGAAAATTATATAATGTAAATCAGTCACTGTGTATTATAACTGTAATAATACTTTGTAAAGGTATTGAAGGAATGTATAAAATATAATTAGAAAAAATGCAAGTGTAATAACACTGGAATCTAAGGGGAAAGCCTAAATTAAAGATAATATTTAAATTAGTCAACCAAATCATAAAATTACAAAGAATTAAAGAAAAATAACCATTTTAATTCAATCAATGATCTTGTTCAATGTTAATTAGAATCTAACAGATATTGTAAACCATTTAATGTGACAGGAAGTAAAGTTTAAGGCCTACATTCAAATATACTGTAAATATGACTTTTTGAGTTAGAAAATACTATAAAGTATATCATGTGTGTGGTGTTAAATAACGCAGAATTAACTAAGGAAAGTGATTATGTAATTAGTATTTACTATAATTAAATAATAGTAAAAATGTAATTAATCATATAATGTAAAATTCAATTATTTAGGCGGAAATGCCATCTGGTTAAAACGATGTCGAATTAATATTAAATCAGCCAGGACCTTTTGTATGGAGAAGAAAGAGAGTTAGTTGATTATTACACGTTGAGACGTACACTTCAGAACGAGCTCACGCAATTAATTCATTAAAAAGGTAGAAGAAAAAGTATGGATGTGAACTAAAACTATGAAAATAAAACGGAAAAGTTGAAAATAAGAGCCGTAAACACTAAGTTCAACTGGAATAAACCAGATTAAATGATTTCTGAAGATTGGAAGGCGTAATACCTATACTAGAAAATATAAACGTTAATTCCGAATTTATCGAAACGGAATTTGCCATAGTCAACCTTATGAACTAAATGGAACAAGAACACTTTTGAACACTGATTGTCAAACCGAATAACTGACCACTAATCCAGAATAACTACACTGTTACGAGAGAAATTAATCACTACTGCTTGGACGAGGAACACCTAGAGAATAAACATTTATTTGAAGAAATTCCGTTGTCAAGACGCCTACTACATACGCTGTACGGGAGCCGCCATTTTGGGAATGTTTCGAGTCGAGCACAGTTGAGATGACGTCACCTTCACTCAACGCCGTTGGTTCGAGAAATTTAACTTATTAACATTTTCTATTCAATAATATTGTGTAATTTTAGATAATTAAGAATTTTTTATTGTAAGTGTTATACTTTTCAGCTTCGCCCTTTCTCTGACTATTTAAATAACAGCTATAAGAACCTGTAATTTAACTTTAATAATTTATATAACCAAACCAATTCGCCCTGAGATATGAGGTTGTGAGCTGTCGATTAGCCGATCGATTCAGAATCGATTAATTTCTATAATACTAATAAAATCATTGAAAATTATAATTTTGAGTTATAATTATTTGTAAATATATAGATAGAAGAATTTTAGATATTATTTGACACCTGGACTCCAAGAAAAGAAGAAAATAACATCTTTGAAGGAGTACACTCATAGAATAACGGAAGACCAATAAATCGATTATTACGTTTTATAATCTAGTTAACGCGGAAAAACAATTCTTGTAATTCTAAGGTATTAAATTAATTAAATTAATAATTAAATAATTAATAATTATAGGAATTAAAAATAAATAAATAATTAAACATACAAATAATTAAATAAATAAAATTGTTTTATTTTTTCAAACAAAATTTTTTTTATTATAATTTTGTAACTCCGAAATCCTATCGAATTTTTTATATTTTGTTACAAAAAAAAATATATATATACATATGAGTAATATGTATAAATCGAAACAAAACTTCTAACAAACTACGGCAAAAACTCTCCGGTTTTTCCGTGAACAATCTCACAATTTGTTATGTAGTCTATCTGGCTTTGTGATGGCGACAACTAATACTTCCACATTGGTTACGCTGTGCACTCCCTTTATTTTTAAATGTACTTGCATTTTTGTTACCTTATATAAGCGTCATGTTTATTCAGTTTAATTGAGTAACGTAATGGTGAAAGATATGTTGATACACCACGCGTTAAGAAGAGATGTAATATAGTCATTCGCACATATAATTGAATAGTGTGTTCAGTCAAAGTGATTAGCTTTGGCACAGCACTCATAAAAAGAAAATTATCTCTAGGATTAGCTCATAAATCTAATGTCTGCAACAATTAGTAATTAGATGTATCTGTGAACCACACAATGTGTTTGCGTCCTCAGCGACGAGCCGTCCGAGTGTATGGTGTCTATACCGACCGTGTACAGGCGCCAGACTTAGTGGGAGCAACCGAACATCATGTATCAAATACGTTAAAATTGGACTTTCAGATGAAAATACGTATCCTCATTAAACTAAAATGTTTGTATAATACCTGTATAAATACAAATAGTTAATGTTGAAGGTAGTGAAAGCAATAGTACCGGTATGCGACTATTTGATCAGTGCTAAATATTTTGTTTCTTGGTGATAAATGTTGCTACATTTTTGTTAATTGCTTCCTATGACCAATAAATATTAGCATTAATCTTATTAGTATTAGTATCATTAACTTTTTATTAGTCACTTATAACGTGTAAAATGTTGAAAACAATAATATTTGAAAGGGGTTTTACAAAATTGGTGTAGTTAATAATGTACAGTATTACTAATATCTAACTGTTCCAGGATATTATAAACACATAAATCTACTTATTATTTACGCTATTTTGACATAAAAACTTTCCCGTTTAATAAGCATAAAATATGTATTTAAAAAAATAAAAGGAATTTAAAAAATCGTTATATATTATTTTTTAATTTATGAATAACTTGTATTTAAAAATATAATATAGCACAATGGTTCTATAAAAAGTTGTAAAGAAAAAACACTTTTCAAAAATTAGGCCTACTATGTTATTGTTTATAAATAATTAAACAGTCCCTATTACTTCTTATTGCGTTTTATCAGTATCAATATTAGACTGCATGAACAACGACTATAGCTTTTCATTTTTCATTTATTAAAACTGTCAAAGTAATAAATATTCTGGACTTTTACCTGATAGCGAAAATATACGAACATAGATTTAAGTTGTCTGACCTAGGCCTTTGTTTTGCTAAGCTAAGATGGAAGAGCTTTAAAAGATAATTTCTTAATTTTTGAGTGTCTCTTCTAGTTAATCTTCTCTAGACTAACTAACAACTCTGCTTAGCTCATTTTAATTAAGCCATACAGAGCTAATTCCTTTTCGTACCGCCCTTATGTTACTTCATATCCAGCAATAACTTACCACTCTTTTAGTGACACGATTTAATTTTAGTGCCTCCTACACTTCACTAAATTTATATTGATAAAACTTAATGACATTTTAAAGATGTTTGAATAAATAGTTTCTCTTTCGGAAAATTATGAACATTACACTGTAATGCTATAGTTTTTATTTAATGATTTTTAAGAAAAGTTATAATAAGTTTACGAGGAAGAAATTTAAGTTTTATAAGATAAAAATAAAACTAATATTCTAACATTCTTTCAAAAATTGAGAATGTTACACCCGAACAAACGGAAATATACAAACTAATTTAGGAATGTGTCTCAACTTTTTAAATCAAAATATAGAATAAAATATATCTTGTGATTAAAGCCAATATTTGGTTGAAAGTTTTATAACCAGAATCCATATATTTTAATCAGGTGTGCTTAAATTTTCATGTATTATGAATTTTAACTTCCATAGAGAAGTTAACTGATACACATTTTAAATAAAACATTTACAATTTTCAGACGTCTTCATAACAGACTCTTTCTACAAGATTATATGTATTCGTGTCCCGAAAACAATCGACGCTTTTGTGTGACCACCATTAATTATGTAAATACTTTGGAAATCCTTAGTCAATTATTGCGATTGAATTTATCTTGTATATTTGCGTGGTTGGACTTTAAAATAACAGCACTTTTTCGACGTTTTCTTGATAATATTAATACTAAACTTTCTTCATGTGGCATGTCTGCTTTGATGCAGTATAATGGTTGGTATTGCTATTGGTAATGCCTAGAATCGTAGTATGGTTATTCAATAGTTCAAATTACGGTGTTAATATTAAGAGAAGTCTGTTGACAACCAAAACACTATTAATGGTAGAAAAAACTTACTTTCGATCGGGAAGGAGGCACATAAGGTTTGCAATGAAGTGGGTGAAGTGGGTTATGGGGAATGGGTTTTTAGTCACTGCTTGCTAAACGGTATGACCTTATAGGACTCCACTAACATAAAAAGAACTGAAAACGAGTTATATACTGTTTTTATGTAACCAAACCGTTGTTGTACTGTTGTGGTTGTTATAACTGCTTTCTAAAATAGTGCTTTCATAGAAATAAATAGGCGGTTTTCATATAAATTCGCCTGATCAAGCAGATATCAGCAAATGCTTTTAACGACTTGCTAATTTGTAAAACAAACTGGGACATGTCGTAACTCTTACTCCGAGCAATATTTTCTTTAATTTTTCTTCAGCTACGCTAATTAGAAACCATCGCCTTCCTGACTTTTCCAGTCTTTCGCTTCCATACCGCTCGTCATAACATTAAATATAATTTCTTCCACTAAAACATAAAGAGAATATAACAATAAAATCCTTTTTTTGCTGTCTTTCACAAAACCTTCTCAAATACCAATAAACCAACACTAGGCTGGTATTTATTAATAGCTAACTCTCTTAACACTCAAGAGTTTCATTGCTATGTAGACGTTAAATTATATATGTATGTGTACGTTTTTACTTCTCTGCACCTACAGTATTCGCCGGACACAAGGACAAATAGACTCTGACTTCTACTCAGATCGTAACCATATAATACTAATGGAAGAGAATTTTTCATCTTGAAAATAAAAATTCCTAAAAAAAAACACAAAATTTCCTGTTTCACGTATAGTGCAGAATATTGCATAAAGAAAACTTACTTCACGTATTTTCGTACATACATACATTTTTAATGTATTTTTCGTAACATACATTTTTAATTGGTTGCAAATTGTAAATCCTTATATTAATAAAATTTTCCAGTGTAAATCTTGTATCAAGATTATTGTTACACTATCCTCGATAACAACGGTAAACAAATCTTTGTAGACGGTACCAATCGGTTGGACGGCAACGGTAAACAAACCAAACAGATGTTTACTTTGATTCCATACTCTACTAAGTTGCTCCGCACTTGCAGTTTGCTTATTAAAAAATTGTTACAGATCTTCCCCTGATTGTTTTTATACTAGGGATTAAGCACACTGTTTTGTTCTCATCAAAATAGTATTTGCTTGGCGTCCAGCATCTGGTTTTCCCTGTGGCTTGAAATTATTTACAATCTTTGTTAGTCTGCTTGCATCCGTTCTATTAATTTGTTGTTTATATTCTATCTACATTGACTTATATATTTTCATAGATACCAAGGTAACACAAAGGCTTTCATCCGGCCTAAGAAAACACAGACGTCTTGGCTCTCTTCCACTAGCAGCGCATTCTCAATACAGGGTGGACACAATCAATGAGTCGGTGGTTGACATCCCAGTACAGCGGGGTACAGTGCTTTCTCTAGTCCAGGAATACGGATGAAAACTACAACGGCCGCGAAGGTGTGTTTCGGTACGGCAGATCCGGTGGGGGTGATATCCCAGCTGGTTTCAAAGTAATTGACCCCTTGTAATGAGGCGTTGGATCACCAGAAACTAAGCGAATGAACCGTTATAATCTGGCAAGTTACTGAATCTTAAGATGGGAGCCCATAATGTACCAGCCAGATACTCTGTTCAGCTAACATTTTAAAAGTGCAGAAAAAAAATCAAATAAACCAAACCGAAAGGATTGTCATAGAGTAACTTCATAATTACTTGAAAAGTAAAATTTACTTTGGCCGAAACGATTGTCCTCAATTTTGCAAACCAAGTGGTTTTCGCATTAGAATTATAAACCATATAGAACAAAACTACAGAATTATAGTGATGTCACTGGAAATGTGATCAGCAGTCAGAATTCCCAGCTCAGTTAAGGCGGACATCCCTAGTTTAATAACGTCCTAATATACATAATTTAATGGAAAATGTCACCGGTGTCATAGCTTATCACAGCACGCACGCACTTACTCAGTGTTGTGACTCATTTTATTAAATACTCCACTGGTTCAACAGGCTAATTGTCCTGGTGGCAATATTAAACCGAGTTAGTGTTATGAATATTCAAGACTTATTTTACACCGTCTCTATTAAACTACCTCTTTCTCCACGTGATGATTTCACAACCGTTTGGACATCTACGTTCAGCTTTTATTCTCGTTAAGTGTCGTATTTTGAACACACGCAATTAAGTAAATTATGCACATCTATCAAATACATCATAATCTCTAATAATTGATGTAAACATAAACAAGTTAAAGAAATAATAGCTGATAAAGTATTCTTTTTCTAAAAAAAAAAACACCAAAAATTTTAACAAACTGTTTTTCATTTTTAAGCCTTGAAAAGATTTTTGTATTCCTATACTATACTATAACTTTCAAATCACAGTACGATATAAATTACTTTAATTATAAGACATGTTTTTGCCGCCAAATTGTTTCATAACTTAATAGCGTGAGGTGTCAATTTTAATTTTACTTTGGCTTTGGTCTGCATTTTAAAAGTCTTTAAGATATTACAAGATATAAAAATCCATATGTCTATAGGTAAAAAAGACAATAGCCTGTATGCCTGCGTGACATACAAAATTATATTTTATAGGCTTATATCCTAAATACACAATTTAGGGCTTCTATTTAAGCTCTTGCAATATCATATTCATTAGTCTTTAAACAGTAAAAGTGCCTTATGCATTGCGGAAAGATTACAAGATTTTTTATCCTTGTCTTGGTGAAGTACAAAAGTAGGGAAGCAGAATCAGGATACTGTTTTTTTTTTTTAACTTTGTATATTATGATGAAAAGTAGAAAACCACAAAAACAGTATTTTGTGGAGATATAATTAAGATTTCGTTAATGTTTATAAAAACTAAAGCTACCATCTTCCTTTGCTTAGTATAATACCTGTGTTTTAGTATAATATATAACTTGATTATTATGTAGGGTATGATACTTAACATTTCATGTAAGGTTACTAGCTAAAGAACTTTATAGTGTTATACCAGTGTTTCTCGATCGATGTGGCAACGGGGACCCTCTAAATAATAATTTTTCTCGTAGACCCCCATGTACTCCTTACACAAATATATGCATACATTAATAGTATGAACAGTTACATTCATAGATGTATAAAAATACTTTATTAATGAATATAATAACAACAAAACAATTTCAAATTTATGTATTGTTTAAATATAGAACACTTGTAATCATATTAAACAATTTTTTTAAAATTTGATATTCAACAGTACGATAACCTTTTAAAAGTCAAGCAACATATACAAGAATATTTTTGTATGTTAAAGTGCAATTTTGGTATAGTTGTACAACAATTGTATTTAATAAAAATACGTTAATTAGTTAAAAAAGTAACCTGTGCATACTACTTAATAAAATTTTATAGTCCTGAACAAAACTGCAATTCAAAAATAAAGTTAAAGTTAGATATCTTTCTTTCATAAATGAGAAATTTGTTTCTGCATATCACACTCAAGCCCTACAAATTGAAGTCGAATTTCTTTGTTGATTGCCAACCGCATACTTGTTTCCAGGTTCTCATGAAGTAAGCGATATCTCTCTGTTGATTTGACTGTGGGCATAGTTGACAATTCTAATTCACAGTGGTGTTAAAAAGGCCTGAGATTATTCAATACAAACGAATTAGGTACGTATTTACGGAATACATATTTAATAAATCATCAAGTTTAAAGGACAGGCTAGTTAAATAAATTATTTAAAAAGACATCAATACTTAAATTACTAATTTAACTTCATTCTGTGGCCTCCTGCATATACCTCGTGGATACACGGTTTACAATCACTGGCTTAGACAATGTACGTAGATACAGCATGTCTATGAAAATTGTATAGTGGAATTCTGTACTGACATTAGGTTAATAAGAGAAACATTCAGAAACGCCTCTGAACAACAAAGGCATACCGTAAGTCATATAAAATTACCTAACTTTTAAAACCCAAGCTTTCTAAAGAGTGTCGTGTAAGCTATTTTACAGTTTCGTTGGTTCCGATATAAATTCTGAAGTAGAACCCATACGAGTTAGTAATAAGTACAATACAGGAATTCACATACAACTAAATTAAAAGTTGTTGGTTACGCGTAAATTTTAAGAATTTAAAATTTAATAAATTGTTAAATATGTCAGAAAAGTATGTGAATTCAGAACTATTTGAAGTGTAGGTTCAACGTTTACACGATTTCAAATATGTGCCGACGAATCTCTGTTCTGGTTACATTTTTCTATCTGAACGCAATTTCTCACTAGAAGATCATTTCACACGACTGACCTGTCCATTTAATCTAATAAAATCCAGTTATTTTCTGTGGTTTCGTTCTTCCGCATGTATGACTTTCATACGGATTATATCACATTCATCTCGTATACTAATTCAGTGAATGAGTTAAAATCTACTTTTTACACGGTAACGATTGAAACTGAATCGATATAGGAACTCATGGGTTGTAAACTAACCTTTTTAATAAAACAATGCATACAACAATGCAATTAATTTGTTTTAGTGAACGAAACTACTATGTTACGTTTGGTGTAATAAAATTGTAGTGTAGTGAAATTTAATGTTTAGTACAACACTGTCAAATAGGCCAGTATTGTAGAGTTTAATATATTACTTATTGTAGAATAGTATTAAAGGTCCGTATGTTAGAATTAAATATCAGAAGATCTCTGTTTCTTACTATCATACACAGTCAATAAAACATTAATTTGGTAAATAAATTAGACTAGTTGGACACAAAGTAAATATTGCTTTGTGTTATTTCCAGCTCTCTTAGAATTTTCACTCATTTAGTTAATTCGTTTTTACTCTGCAAGTGAATTATGTTTTTAGATATAGGCCTATAAATTTTATAAACTGCAACAAAAATATGATTGCCAATAAATTTTTATTGAAAATGTTTGTCATTTTGTACCAAACGGTCGCGAACCTGCTCATTGTGCGGTGGAGGAACGTTAGCACAACCTTCGTGGACAGCACGCACAGTTGTTAGCACTCTTTACTTGAAACATTGTGTAATGATTTGTTAGATAAACTGTCTTCGTGTTCGCCAGATAACATGTTTTACTGTTCTCTTAGATATTTCATGTATAATTGTAATCAAATGATGCTCAAAAACAGACAACTACTGTTTACCTAGTAAGTTAGATTAGCACTGTACGATCGTGCAACTAAGTTTTAGATTTGAGAAGTAATTCACCGCTCATGCTCACAGACATTACCCTTCAGTCCCGTCTGACTCGTTATAACTCACATGCAACGGTGATGGCATAGTAGGTCCATGTTCTGTCGTTCTTCGCAACATAGCCAACTTAAACTAATTACGTATTTTTTAAAAGTAACGAGTTTATAAAGCATGTAGTATTCTAGAGTGTACGGTAACACATTTAAAGACTTCCATACGGATGTCACACATTTCTCGTAATTTCATGACATTGTTATCAGTTCCCTGTGTCTAACTGACTGTCGTCTTGATATTCCATTTGGTTAAACGCTATTTCTTGTTTTCGTTACTACAAAAAAAAAAATTATTAATTGTTCAGCTAACATTTCGTTGTTTCTGTTAAACATAATTTTGTACCAGAAAAATTATTGAATTAAAATAAATAACGAACTTTTTTATCAGAACACACACGATTTCTTTTTACAAAATACATAAAGTATTGAGTAAATAGTACTGAACAGAAAAAATAGTGCATACACATCTAACATAAATTGAGCAGTGTAGGTATATTAATGTGTTCACTACTGCTTTCAGTTCCAAGCAAGCAAGTTGCAGGAAAACCCTAGTTACTATCCTAATTTAGTATAACGCTTTACACTTATAAGAGATCCCAATAATCTTCTTAGCTCTTTCTCTCTGTTTTGCAGCAACTTGTCCGCAAAGACGTCATTGTTTGCAGCTTGACGTTAGCAAACGACGTGTAAAGGAGCACAACTACTACTCCACACTCTTTGTGCATAGCAGTAAAACTACCGACATTTCCATTTTATCTACGTAGATGATCCAATTTGTACATCATAATATTTAGTTCTTATTACAAACAACTTTCTGCAACCGTATTACATTTTAATAAGATTTGCTGTAACATAATTAATCTGTTTATAACTTATTACAAATAATTACACGTTGTGCACTCAGTTGGCGCTATCGCTATAAGTTTTGTTCTACAAGTTTTGTTGCTATATCATATTTTGCTATAGCATTACACTTATTACTAATTATTCGTATTATCGCTAATTACTCTACGGAAGAATCAATTACAAGTAGCAAAACAGTATATATAAGAAGCGCATTGAATAATAATAAAATACTCTGCAGCAGAATTTAAACTACTGGTGAATGAGTATATTAAAACTGTCGTAAAATAACAAGACTGATTTCATCTTTAACATGCAGAAAGCTCATGGCGATCCATGCCTGCGCTGATGCTTGAGGGAAGCCCAGGTAGGCCTAATGGTATCCCAAGGGAAAATACTGCTGAATTCATCTCAATTTATGTTAATGTTAATTGTATAGAATTCGTACAAATAAAAAAGAAAACAACGTTAAAAACAGTATACTCTACAATGTAGTTTTTTCACTTTAACCTTGTTTTTTGACAGCTTCCGAATTTCAACTAAAAGTCAGCAGACTAAAATCGGAGGAAACTATTTGTTCACTTGTAATTCTGGATATCTAGATTTCAGTAGAGACTTCAATGGAATTATGACATTATTAACGGTAAATACTGTTTATTAAGTACTGGAGTATGGTCGCGAAACGTAAAACGCCATGCAGTGTTAATAAAATCTGTGCTGCACTAATCCCTAACGTTGTAACGTCACGGAACGTTCCATAAAGGAAACCATTTACATAGTAAGTTATCATAAGAGCAAAGTGAGGTGAACAGTATCGAACCCAAGTAGTCCTAAAAAATTGTGTAATTTTGTCTAATAATTATTTCTACTAACATGAAAAACGACCAGACTTTAACTAAGACACAAACCCCATATATATTATTAAAGTGAATAACAGTGAAAAAACCATAAGACACTATAAGAGAGACAAATAATGTCAGAATCAACCAAAATGAAGTCATTAATTATTAAGTTTTATAACTCTGAATAGAGTATTAAGAACTATTTTTTGTGAATGAATGGGCATGATCCATTATTATATTATGTAATGTAAATAAAAGAAATGTATTAAATGACTTAAATACATTATTAGAAAGAGTTTAAGTTAGAATAAAAATTATATATTTATGACAAAAAATATTAATGTGTTGGATTTGAGACCATACACCCAGATTTCATGAAAAAATTAATTATTATCAGATTGAAATAGAAACTATGCGTAATTGTCAAGCAGACAAAAGTGAACAATTTATCTTAAATAAAGAAAGCTGTCAAATGAATAAAAGTCAGTCGAAATAGCCAAAAACAGTACTAACTAAAAACATGTGGTAGGCACATAATATTATATAATTTATGGATTTAATGTTGCCAAAATGCAACCAAATTGCATTAGAAAGTTTAAATATGATATAAAGCGACTATACTAATATATTTGACTAACTATAACATTGTAATAGTCAAGTTAGCAAAATATTTACCTATACCATATATGGCTGGAGCCAATCAACCAGTACAAAAATAATCATATCTGGCTAAATATTTACAAAATGCTAACAAAAATAAAATAGAATGGTACAATACTTCAGTATACCTTAAAAATGAACAAACTCAGTTGAAAATAAAGTCAATTATAAAAGAATTTAACTTATAAGAGTGAGATTTGTCACACTATAAAAAAGGACATCTCAAGACCAATCAATGATGCTATGTCATCCTGTAATGATAATAATGTATGTAAAGAGTAACCAGGTATCACAAAAGATAGACAATATAATAAACTCTGAGTGTACACTAGTGAAATACTACATATGTTAAAGAAAGAGACTAATTATTGTGTTATAACATTAACAAAAAATCTAGGCCATGAGCAGAGGCCATCTAAAATTGTAATTATATAAGTATTATCTATGTTAAAATTTGTTTGTTTTGTTATAGGAAGGTAGTAATGTTGGATGTTCAGATTGTGGAAGAGACATAATACTTTCACAACAATTTTTTGTTATAAAAATTGAATTTTCATGACAACAACCCAAGGTGGGAGTTGTATATTGTGTTACTTATTAGACTTAATTTAATTAAAAACCAATCATAATTAGTATCGCTAGATTCAGTTGAAAACAGAGAATCTAAATGTAATAATGGCATACAAAGTGTGAGTACTAATGTAAAACTGTTTGATAAATACCAGTGTAATTTTTGAAATATCCTTAGTATGAAGAATAAGAAATTCGTTCTAAAAGCTTCTACGGAAGTGAAAATTGTTCCATGACATTCCATTTCGTTTATTCTCGAACAATCTAGAAAGAATTTTTACACAAATATACCGGAAGTCGACGAAAACAGTCAGCCTGAATTAGTATAAAAGAGAGACCAAATTCGACCCAAAAACACTTGAAACTTGAACTCCAGAACTGATGCATCACCCACGACACTGATCAACGCAGCTAAGGCGAAACCGAGAGGCGAGAAATCGACACAAGACCCGAAGAAAGGCTTTTCCCGTACATTGACAAACAGACTGACATAACCTCTACAAGAATCTACGCCAAAGTGTTGCTGAAATAGAGCAGCGACACGGCAAATTTTAATAGAAATCACGCAGCCAGAACGTCAACGGCCCAGGAGGGACCAAAACTTTAAATAGAGAACGAATTCTGCTGTGTTCGCATAGACTGACTAACTTGACAATAATCCCCTTAACGTAAACAAACAATACACAAAGCCTTTCTCGACACTGCATGGGAATCAGCGCTACGGCGGCCAATTTCTGAATCAACGCGAAACAGATGTTTCGTAGTGGCGGCGTTTGAACGATAATCTACTGCCAAACGTTTTTACAAAAAGTGCGGAAATAGTAAATGATCGCAATTTTGACTTAAAATAGATTCAGTGCACACGTGAAGAGGCGAGATTGAAAAACTACCCGAGAGGAGTGTCCAGTGCGAGATTAATTAACCATTGGAACGTGAGTTACCGAAATTAAAGTCAATTTTTTTACCTGGTTACATTTATCCCACATTTGTACTTCACACGCCACATACACACCTTCAAATCACTTAATTTTTCTTGTAAAGCGTCTTATTGATATGTCTTGGTAGTTCAAAGGAGTTACGTCCTGAGAGTAAAGATTTTTCCACGTATTAAACTCATGCATTTCAACTGAGTAAAAAATCGAAAACACTAGCCGATACTTGATTGGATATATATAAAATTGTCAGTAATAATAATAATAACTTGTGTTTTTTTATTAACTCTGCAATTGTATAATTTTTTATATGAATGTTAGTCCTTCAGACGATTTGTTTGTTTTTTGAAGAATCATTAAACTTACCTGATTTTTCCAAGCTAAACTGACTTGTTTATACTTTTTCATAGAAGTGAGATTTAAAAATTTTAATTACTTTAATAATCACATTTATTTCTTTGAACAAACGTTTCCAAGTGGCGCCCACAAAAAACATAGTATTAAGTTGTGTTACAGGACTACATCACCGCAGAGGATCCAGTCAACAGTAAGTAACAAAAGTGCGCGGAGGTAACGCCCGACATTTTACAACACTTTTACAACACATTACACTCACTATTTCTATTCGTTATAAATTGGCACCCCAACTAGTGAGGCTTGAAAAAACGGAACAAGCCCGGCAACTACCAACACATCAAATGCCGCAATCAAAGGGAAAAAAGGTGAAGAAGACTGTGGAACCCGAGTTAAGTGTGGAAGACGGAGAGGCAGTACAAATGGAGGAAACGGAATTAGAACCGCCCACACTAGAAATGGAAAGACCGGTACAAACGGCAGATGAAATAGAGGAACAAACGGGAGAAGAACCCATACAAATGGTAGAACAAACAGAGAAACCCGAACCAGAAAAAATAGCGAACGTCGACATGAATACAATAATGGTGATGCTCCTAGGAATGAAGGAGGATATGAACAAAAATGACAAAAATAGACAGGAAGACAGAAATAAAAGGAAGTATAGAATCATTGAAGGAGGAGAGTAATAGAAATAGACGGGAGGACAAGGAGGAAATAATAAAATCCCTGAAGGAGGATAATAATAAAAACAGGCTGGAAGATAAGGAGAAATTAGACAAAAACATAGAATCTTTAAAGAAGGATATAACCGAGAAAATAGATGACAATGGGAAAAAACTGGAGATATTTCAGGAGGAGAATAAAAAATGCATAGAGTCCCTGAAAAAAGAAATTAGCATAAAGTACGAAACAGTAAACAAAACGATCAATGGTAATAAAATCGATAGTGACAGGAAGGTCGAAAACATGGAGAAACAGTTGGAAAGGTTACAGGAGGGAAACAATACACGTTTCGAAAATATAGAGGAACAAACAGTAGAGACCAAACAAGATGTTAGAAATCTCGAAAACATGGTAAGGCAGAACCAAGACGCCATCATGCAGGAGGTGGGAGAAGTCCAGAAAGACGTTAGCGAGAGGATGCAGAAAACATATGATATAGCTAACAGGCTGGACGAACAAATAAAAACTAACAAAAATAGCATACTGGAAATAGACCAGAGAGAGAAGAACCTGCAGGAAAGATTAGAGGCGCTGAGAGACACGCCTATATTAAATACTCATACGTGTCATGGTGAAAACAGGGAAGTAATCAACTTCCAAAACTATCGACGAAACCCAATGGAATTTTTAGAAAGAATGGAGGAATTTATTGGGAGAAATAGAGAAACAAGGTGGGATAGGATACGGGAGATGCTAGACGAGACGTTTAAAAACACTAGGGATAACTGGTGGATAGCGGTACGACCCGAAATCACGAATTTAGCAGAGTTTAAACGCCAGTTCAAGGAGAAGTATTGGTCGGAGACTGCACAAAACAGGGTAAGAATGGACATATTCTATGGCAAATACGACGAGTCCAATGGACAGTCCCCGACGTCTTATTTCCTAGGAAAGGTATGTTTAGCACGGAAGTTGATACCGCCGATCCCAGAAGAATGTTTGGTAAGGCAATTAGCTGGACATTACAGCTATGGTATCAAAGATGCCCAATTATACCAACAGCTCAGTAAAATAGCCGATCTGGCCAAATTATTAGAAAATTGTGAATCCACTGGGAGGTTCCAGGATTACCAACCCCCCAATCGTAAGGTAGAATACAATAATAACAACAATGGACCAAACCGGAATGGAGGTGGAAACGGTAGTAACCTAAACACCAATAGTCAGAATAATAATACCCCACCAAATAGCCGAAGTGATAACACTCAGGGTCCAAATAACCGCAACTATCCGGGACCAAACAGAGGTAATTACATCGGGAATAATTACGGTAGGAACTTCCACCAGGGAAATAGTTATCGCGGAAATAACTATAGGGGAAATAATTATGGTCAACGCAATGGTTATCGTAACGGGGGCGACCAAGGAGGAGGAGATAGGAGAAATCATGAATATAGGCCCCAGGTAAATTATATGATGGCCGATAATCGACGACCATATCCACCCAATTTACCAAGTTACGGGTATATGACTCAACAGACGCGAGGTAACCAGGGTGATACGGCGAATAACCGTCAGCAGTTTTCAGAGGGTAGGAGTTGCGAACCACCCAGAAACGTAAATGACAACTAACAGGAGCCAAACGCTAACCAAAATAATAATGAGAATTGGGTAACAGTCCATGAAAATCCGAGTTTTTCATTACAGCATAATCAGGCAAGTAATGACGAAAGACCCCGAACAGTTCAGGTAAACCATGTATTGGCAGAAACTAGCCGAGAACCAAATAATAACCCTAGAAATGAAAGTGAAATAGAGGAGGAATTCCGCTATGCAGAAAAGATATGGCCCAAACATGTGGTGAGATGGTAATGCCATGGATTAATCATCCAGAATAAATGCCATAGACCAGGCATTTGAAGGAGTAGAGGTGCTAAACATCGAAAGTCGGATATTGAGAAGAGAAGGAATTAAAAGGAATGGGAATGATAAATAATGACATAATATAAGGAGAACACACAACCAAAAGGAGTTGAAATAATCAAAGTAATTAACCCAAACTGACAAATATAAACCCAAATATTATCAAACATAAAAACAATACCTACGAGGTAACTGACACCGTTAGTAACAAAGTAAAAGGTACGTATAACCAAACATCATTGAAAAAGTACCATGATTAAAAATCACAAGTCAAATACTCAATCAGTGAACAAGTACCATGACCAAAAACCCAAGTCAAATACAGCATCATAGAGAAGGTACCTTGACTAAACATGTTAACGTGAATTTTTTAACTTACCCACAATTAGAAAGGAGGTAGAGATTGTTAAATAAATATAAATATTATTGTATAATGATTATTATTAATAAATATTACGAGATGGACACCTTAAACCAAAGGCATAAAGATATATATAAAATATAGATTTATTTCCAATAGCCATGTCAACGTATATTTACCAGCTTACCCGTACTTAGAGAAGGAGAGAGATTATTATTAATAAATATTACGAGAAGGACACCTTACACCAAAGGCATAAAGATATATATAAAATATAGATTTATTTCCAATAGCCATGTCAACGTATATTTACCAGCTTACCCGTACTTAGAGAAGGAGAGAGATTATTATTAATAAATATTACGAGATGGACACCTTACACCAAAGGCATAAAGATATACATAAAATATAGATTTATTTCCAATAGCCATGTCAACGTATATTTACCAGCTTACCCGTACTTAGAGAAGGAGAGAGATTATTATTAATAAATATTACGAGACGGACACTTAGTAAAGGAGAAAAGAAGGAGAAATACTGTCATATATTTGATACTAAATGGAAATGATAAATGAAAAAAAAAAAGGAGAACAGTGTGTTACATAAGGAGGTAATGATGAATATAAATATAGCTATTAACATTGAATGATTTTAAACGATATTTTAACCTGCGGAGAACGATATATTAATATAATTGTGAATTAATCAGAAGAGTTTAAGAAAGGGAATTTATGTGTAGGAGCCTATGATCTTTGAATATTGTTTTTTTTTTTATTATTATTATTATTTGTTGCAAAGGTGCAATTATTATTTTCTGGACAGGGATGTGTTGCCTCTGATTTCAGTAGTTATAGATAGGAAGGGCAGAGACTGTATGCCATAGCGAGCCACTCTGACTCCCAACCCTCTATGAAAGATAGGGAATTATATCAAAGATTAATTAAATAACATCAAGGTAAAAAGGAAAGGAATAGGTGATACGACAAAGAACGAAATAGGAATATTGAGTTGGATTAATATATTAAAGGAGTAGTACAGGAATTTAATTATAAGATAAAAGAATGAAATATAAAGAAGCTAATAAAAGGTTAATATAGACATGATAATTTCATCAAAACCAAAGATATGTTTTTCAAAAATTATCAGCTTTAACGGAGAGGCATATGTAACGTCACAGAACGTTCCATAAAGGAAACCATTTACATAGTAAGTTATCATAAGAGCAAAGTGAGGTGAACAGTATCGAACCCAAGTAGTCCTAAAAAATTGTGTAATTTTGTCTAATAATTATTTCTACTAACATGAAAAACGACCAGACTTTAACTAAGACACAAACCCCATATATATTATTAAAGTGAATAACAGTGAAAAAACCATAAGACACTATAAGAGAGACAAATAATGTCAGAATCAACCAAAATGAAGTCATTAATTATTAAGTTTTATAACTCTGAATAGAGTATTAAGAACTATTTTTTGTGAATGAATGGGCATGATCCATTATTATATTATGTAATGTAAATAAAAGAAATGTATTAAATGACTTAAATACATTATTAGAAAGAGTTTAAGTTAGAATAAAAATTATATATTTATGACAAAAAATATTAATGTGTTGGATTTGAGACCATACACCCAGATTTCATGAAAAAATTAATTATTATCAGATTGAAATAGAAACTATGCGTAATTGTCAAGCAGACAAAAGTGAACAATTTATCTTAAATAAAGAAAGCTGTCAAATGAATAAAAGTCAGTCGAAATAGCCAAAAACAGTACTAACTAAAAACATGTGGTAGGCACATAATATTGTATAATTTATGGATTTAATGTTGCCAAAATGCAACCAAATTGCATTAGAAAGTTTAAATATGATATAAAGCGACTATACTAATATATTTGACTAACTATAACATTGTAATAGTCAAGTTAGCAAAATATTTACCTATACCATATATGGCTGGAGCCAATCAACCAGTACAAAAATAATCATATCTGGCTAAATATTTACAAAATGCTAACAAAAATAAAATAGAATGGTACAATACTTCAGTATACCTTAAAAATGAACAAACTCAGTTGAAAATAAAGTCAATTATAAAAGAATTTAACTTATAAGAGTGAGATTTGTCACACTATAAAAAAGGACATCTCAAGACCAATCAATGATGCTATGTCATCCTGTAATGATAATAATGTATGTAAAGAGTAACCAGGTATCACAAAAGATAGACAATATAATAAACTCTGAGTGTACACTAGTGAAATACTACATATGTTAAAGAAAGAGACTAATTATTGTGTTATAACATTAACAAAAAATCTAGGCCATGAGCAGAGGCCATCTAAAATTGTAATTATATAAGTATTATCTATGTTAAAATTTGTTTGTTTTGTTATAGGAAGGTAGTAATGTTGGATGTTCAGATTGTGGAAGAGACATAATACTTTCACAACAATTTTTTGTTATAAAAATTGAATTTTCATGACAACAACCCAAGGTGGGAGTTGTATATTGTGTTACTTATTAGACTTAATTTAATTAAAAACCAATCATAATTAGTATCGCTAGATTCAGTTGAAAACAGAGAATCTAAATGTAATAATGGCATACAAAGTGTGAGTACTAATGTAAAACTGTTTGATAAATACCAGTGTAATTTTTGAAATATCCTTAGTATGAAGAATAAGAAATTCGTTCTAAAAGCTTCTACGGAAGTGAAAATTGTTCCATGACATTCCATTTCGTTTATTCTCGAACAATCTAGAAAGAATTTTTACACAAATATACCGGAAGTCGACGAAAACAGTCAGCCTGAATTAGTATAAAAGAGAGACCAAATTCGACCCAAAAACACTTGAAACTTGAACTCCAGAACTGATGCATCACCCACGACACTGATCAACGCAGCTAAGGCGAAACCGAGAGGCGAGAAATCGACACAAGACCCGAAGAAAGGCTTTTCCCGTACATTGACAAACAGACTGACATAACCTCTACAAGAATCTACGCCAAAGTGTTGCTGAAATAGAGCAGCGACACGGCAAATTTTAATAGAAATCACGCAGCCAGAACGTCAACGGCCCAGGAGGGACCAAAACTTTAAATAGAGAACGAATTCTGCTGTGTTCGCATAGACTGACTAACTTGACAATAATCCCCTTAACGTAAACAAACAATACACAAAGCCTTTCTCGACACTGCATGGGAATCAGCGCTACGGCGGCCAATTTCTGAATCAACGTGAAACAGATGTTTCGTAGTGGCGGCGTTTGAACGATAATCTACTGCCAAACGTTTTTACAAAAAGTGCGGAAATAGTAAATGATCGCAATTTTGACTTAAAATAGATTCAGTGCACACGTGAAGAGGCGAGATTGAAAAACTACCCGAGAGGAGTGTCCAGTGCGAGATTAATTAACCATTGGAACGTGAGTTACCGAAATTAAAGTCAATTTTTTTACCTGGTTACATTTATCCCACATTTGTACTTCACACGCCACATACACACCTTCAAATCACTTAATTTTTCTTGTAAAGCGTCTTATTGATATGTCTTGGTAGTTCAAAGGAGTTACGTCCTGAGAGTAAAGATTTTTTCACGTATTAAACTCATGCTTTTCAACTGAGTAAAAAATCGAAAACACTAGCCGATACTTGATTGGATATATATAAAATTGTCAATAATAATAATAATAACTTGTGAATTTTTTTATTAACTCTGCAATTGTATAATTTTTTATATGAATGTTAGTCCTTCAGACGATTTGTTTGTTTTTTGAAGAATCATTAAACTTACCTGATTTTTCCAAGCTAAACTGACTTGTTTATACTTTTTCATAGAAGTAAGATTTAAAAATTTTAATTACTTTAGTAATCACATTTATTTCTTGGAACAAACGATTCCAAGTGGCGTCCACAAAAAACATAGTATTAAGTTGTGTTACAGGACTACATCACCGCAGAGGATCCAGTCAACAGTAAGTAACAAAAGTGCGCGGAAGTAACGCCCGACATTTTACAACACTTTTACAACACATTACACTCACTATTTCTATTCGTTATAACGTTTTAACCTAAACGATTACTTAGTTAGATGTCTTAAAAGACATAGCTGCCTGCTTAACTGAAGTAATGAAAATTGTAACATTTCAAAGGATCAAGTGAATGCATAATGACCACGGGATAAATAGCTTCAAGTTTTCTATTATTAATATAATTCTTTATTTAATATTTTAATATAACGTGGTTACGTGTATATAATTAATTAATGGTAATTAATGAGGTTGAGGTCGAACCTAATGAGATGCCTCAAACGTTGTTCGTCTATTTGTAAAGAGAAGAAGTCCGTCTCCTTAAAATGTTCAATTGTTATGATTATTATTATTAAATTCGTATAGTTATGAGGTTGATTATGTGTTGTGAGTTCGGTTGTGAATTGTTTAGTTTGAATAAATTGACTCTTCACTTGTCGCTGAGATAGAGGTGTGCCCCTTCACTGAAAACACATAAGTATCGTAGGTATAAAAATACTTGCTTGTGACGGTTGGGTACTAGTAATGTCGAAGTGCATTACTAGTGAAAATCGTTCAATTCAAATTCTTGCCGCCGCCTCTATGACCAACCATTGCTGTTGTTCACGTAACCTGTAAGTCTTATTCTAATACAATGATGGTCAAACTCGCTTATCGGTTATGAATTGATTTTTTATTGGTTGAACTCATTATTAATAATTGTCATGGTACAATAATATTGTTCATTTGCTTTTAAAATTGTAATATTGATTATGGACTCTTTTAAATAAATAAATCTCAGGGTGGCCAGACTGCGTCTAACCATCAGTCGGTCTGAATGTAAACAATTTCGTTACTTTAATTCGTAAATAAAGCAGGTTCTTTTAGTCTGCAAGATACACATAAGTTAATAACATGCAATACTATAATTATTAGTATTCGGAGAGTGAAAGTATTATTAGATTCTTTAACAAAACATAAACATTTAACACGTGATTATTATTGAAGTTTTTAGGTTAAGTACGGTTTGTTGGAACCTAGCTTTCTTAACATAAAATAATGAAAATTATCTTAACCATGCTAACATTTCCGTGTATTACGGTTATACAAGTGATCTATTGAGGAACTTCATCACCTATCTTCTTGGATTGGCTATAAACAAAGTTAACAGGTTACTGGAAATGACCCCTTACTATGGTTGGGGATTTTTATACATTTTAGCTATAATTTTAAGGTTATTTTATATCAGTGATCTTATAGCAATTTTAATACTTGGCAGTGTTTGGTTCTGCTTTTATGTTTTGACATTTGTTTGAGTTTACTTAGACTTCTTGCATCTAGTATCAGTTAGGGTTTGCTTATAATTTACATTATTATTATTAGATTGATGGCCATAAGCACTGATTTGCCTCACATGAGCGTTATTATGTCTTATTTAATATCATGGGTTGAGTCCCTATTCTTTTATTACAGTTTATGTGTGATTTTTGCTGTCCCAGGTACACGTTCTATGTGGTACACTTGGTTACATTAATTTACTTTTATTGTGTACTTAAGTCCTTTATACTATGACTTTTTGTACATGGAATATTCCTTACAGTCTCTAGTTAGTTTAAACTCCAATACATTTTAATTTAACATCATTCCAGACATTGTTTTAACTATTTTATTGGAAACTTGTTGGCCAGATTAGGTTATGTTTTATCTTGGTTTCTCAACAATTGCTGAATCTCAGATTCTGTTTTCTACACATTGTATGATTATTTACTTTTACTTAAAGCTGATTTTTTATTGTTTATGGTGACTTTTCTTTTTTGTTATTATCTCAACCTTTATTATTGAGTAATAGTTGTCTTTTATAATCTTATTTCTACTTCACAAATGTTATTAGTCCTTTGGACATTGTCTAGTTGTTATTTTTATACATTATTTAATTATACGTTTACAATTCTTGTACTCACTCTTCCTCTTAATTTCCACGCTCAATATTTTATTTTTGAATTCTGTTTGTACCGTCAAGTCATTGAAGTCATTTTATTAATAAGTTTATGTCAGTGTCAAGTCACAGCTTAGGGTTTTAAATCAAGTTTTTTAACTCAATTTTATTTTCTTTATCATCAATAATACTTTTATTTTCATGGTTTATTTTATCCTCGTCTTTATTATTTCCTTTTGGTATCTGAATTGATTTGACTTTTCCCTAATTGTACTGATTCTTCCATCATACTTAATGAGTTTCTTGTTATTATGGTTGTCATTGTTCTCTTCTCACTGTCTGAACTATTGGGTAATTGGGTACGTTGTCTTGTCTTTAGTCGTGTCTTCGTTTCTTCAATTATACATTTACTTATTAATTATAATTTAGTTTATTCCCCTATTTTAGTCATAATACATTCTATGTTCATGATTGCATGGTCATCTTTTGTTGATTAGTTTGTTTTGGGTAGCTTTTAATCCGTTTGTTATACATTGGGTTCTGGGTGTGTTATATGTACCATTACAATATTTAAAAATTCTTTACCTCAAGACGTTTTTCCCTTATTTGGTACATGTTTCGGGAATCTTATTGTTCTCATCCTCAGCCTTCCTGATTTTATATCTTGTAGAGTAGGCCTATTTGTGTTTTGGTTGGTTGTTGTTATGGGGTCCTGTCGGTTTTTGGTATATTATACTGGTGTTATTGTGTGTGATTGTGGTGTGTATTAGCTTTTTGAGTATTTTCAATGTTGAGTGCTTTGAAAATTGTGTCATTTTTTATATTAATTTGTATTTGTTTATGTATTAGTTTGTTTTATGTTTGTATATTTGTAAATTTTCCCATATGTTTATTATGGTGCCTTTGTGTGGTATGGTTTATTAGTTTAGATGTAGGCGTTTAGCTGTAGCAAAAAGTGTTTGAATTAATATAATTCTATAGATATAATAATGTTAATTATAATCAAATTGGACTACCAATAAAGACACAAGAAAAAAATTAATGACAGCAGATATGGACTTTTGGAGACGTTCGGCAAGAGTATCCAGACGTGAGGAAATTAGAAATGAAGTTATTAAGGTCAGAATGGATCCGAAAAATTTAATTGTTGATTTTATTCAAACAAAAAATTTACAATGGTATGGACACATAAATAGAATGGCACAGGAAAGATTGCCAAGGAGAGTTATGGATCCCACCAGGAAGAAGGAAAAGGGGAAGACCATCTATCACCTGGATAGAATAAATTCAGACTATATTGATGGAAAGAGAAATTGAAGAAGATCTTTGGATGGACAAGTAGCTGAGGAAGATGAGAATTCAACCAATCCTGTAATCTTTAGTTCAGGAAAATGTGTAACATTGTTGAGCCCCAATAATAATAATAATAATAATAATAATAATACAGTGTCAATACAGTGCTATAATTTACAAATTGCTTTAAACTTATCTATTGTAAAACATTCCAAATGATTGAGCCTTCTTAAAAAATCTTCTCTAGAGATTATGTACATTTGAGGATCACTATACCAATATTAACAAACATATTCTTCCTTCGATGCAAACTGTATACTTGTTCATCGTTAGCATTAGTGTTTGTATCTTACATTACTTTTTATAAACAATTATGTAAGAGTTTTATTTTCAATGATTAAAAAAAATCATTATCTGTGTATATAAAGTCTGATATACTCATCTCGATATAGGCTTACAACTTAAGCACGATGCAAAATACAATCCCACCGCAAAAGGTTTGGCATTGAATCCCACAAGAAAAGTGGCGGTTATTTCATCGACAAATCGACACGATTAAATGGTGTATGGATTGCCGTATCTCTATGTGAGTTTATAGCGTCCAAAATGGTCTTTCCATGACTCTTTATTTGAAGAGAAGCCCAGACTAACTTGATTCATAAATCATTAGCAATATAATTAGAAGTTTTACACAATGTCACTTGTTTAGTAAATCTGAAAATATATGTGTTATAAATCGTTCGCTTAATTCCAAGAAAATAATTAAACAAGTTATTTGTGATCCATGGACAGCAGAGAACACAGAAAAAAGCTGCTTGAATTTGGACAAGGCTGTTTGAATGTACAACAATTTTTTAGCAAATATCTTTTATTTTTCTTATAAAAACTAGAAAGCTAAAAATAACGACGTAATTTAGAAGGAACTAAATATACAGAGGTGTGAAAATTATTAGAATAATTGTGATTTTTTTGATTTTTTTGGTTTCTACTTTTAAGTAA
Organism: Magicicada septendecula; assembly: GCA_034769895.1. Lineage (NCBI taxonomy): Eukaryota > Metazoa > Arthropoda > Insecta > Hemiptera > Cicadidae > Magicicada > Magicicada septendecula. The sequence continues at coordinate 305,072,035 of CM068367.1, read as the reverse complement.
AAGCAATGTTTTATGAATATATCTTTTTAGTTGTTGATATAATTCATTTTTCATCTCTTAAGAATGATTTGGTGTATATATTATTTTAATTTTGAGTGGTTTCAATGTATTTAGAAAGATTCTTTAAGAAAAAAGTCATGTTGCCATCACTGAATAGAGAAATCAACTGGTTAACAGACGATTTTCAAAGTGAGGTTATGTTATGTTTTGGTGTTGTATCATTATTTCATGTTGTTACAGGTGCTGCAGACTTTTTGTGCAATTTCTGCAGTTTTAGCGTGTATTTTTACAACTTTTAAGTTAAATATTTAATAATATGTTAAAACTGATTAGAATAATTGGGAATTTTTAAAAAAAAATACATGTAACATCAATGAAATATTACTGTATGTAAATAATAATGACACATTTAGTATTTACTATGCATTCCCTGGCTTTTTATGAGAGATTCAATGCATTTTGGCATGCTTTCCAATAGTTTCTTACAAGAGTCTTTGATTTCATCATCATGGTGCCACATTTTAATAAGTTTCACTATAAGACCGACCTTTGTTGTAATGCTAATTTTCCTCAGTCTCCTCTTCACAATAGACCAAACGTTCTCTATAGGGTTCATATCTGGGCTATTTCCAGGCCACGGCAGGTTTTTATATTGTTTTCACTTAAAAACTTTGTAACAGACTTTGTTTTATGGCACGGTGCTCCATCATGCATGAATACGAAGTAATTATTTGGGAACCAGACCTTCACTTGTCGTAATAACCTATTTTCAAGTACTTTTTTGAACTGATGCTGGTTCATCATACCCTCCACAATGTATAAACGTCCTGTATCTTGAGGTGACATTACACTCCAAACCATCACCTGTGTAGGATGTTTGACCGTTTGTGCTACGCATTGGGGCGAGAATTCTTCATCACCACTTCTCCTTACGTGCTGGCTGCTTTCTTCCGATACTGCGAACATGGATTCATCAGAAAAACAAACCTGAAAGATAAAAATATGACACAGTACAGTATAAACCACCTAAGGCAGCTGTGCTGTTAAAATTTTAGTCAATATTTTTCGATACTCTTTGCATGTTTTAAGGAAAAAGTGAAACTTTAAATTTACTGATAAATTAAAGGAAACTTAGAATTTCTTACCTTGCTCCAGTCGTTTCCGAATTGTTCTTTTACTTCTTTTGCCCACGCAAGCCTCTTTTTTGCCATAGCAGGTGTGATTTTAGCCTTATTTCGAGGACGGCGTCCAGGGAGTTCAGCAGCGATCAATCTTCGACGTATAGAAGAATCACAAACATTCACTCCATACTGCTCTATACTCATTTTCAAGTCTTTGCTGGTGGCTCTTCTGTTTTTCTTAGTAATTTGAATTAATTTCCTCTCTGTTCTTAGGCTAAATTTATTCTTCCGACCACATTTTCCTACACGAGAGGGTAAATACTCAGAGCCAGAGTCTAAAGACTTCTTCAATCTACACACAGATGTTTGCGAAATTTTTAACCTATCTGCTATTTCTCCTTCTGTATTTGATTTTTCTTTCAGAAAACACTTGTCCAGAGCCACTTTTCTAGGAGAAAGACCACTTGTCTCACCCATTGTCTAAACATTCCTAACAAAACACTCACAAAGTTTTGTAGATTACAATGTTTAATTTAAAAGTTTTAAAAATTTACACTAAAACTGTAAAAACTGCACAAAAAGTCTCCTGGTAACCTGTAACAACATGAAATAATGATACAAAACCAAAACGTAACATAACCTCACTTTGAAAATCGTCTGTTAACCAGCTGATTTCTCTATTCAGTGATGACAACATGAAATATTTCTGAAAATTTTTTTCTAAATACGTTGAAACCACTCAAAAATAAAAAAATATATACATCAAATCATTCTTAAGAGATGAAAAATGGATTATATCAACAACTAAAAAGATATATGTCACAAAATAGTGCTTTTACTTAAAAGTAGAAACCATAAAAATAAAAAAATCACAATTATTCTAATAATTTTCACACCTCTGTACCTATAACAATGATTAGTTAAGTGTCGTTTTATAACAGTCTTCTACGTAATATTTACTGGGTAATCTGTAGAATAAAAGGTGTAGTCGTTCATAAATTGAACGGGAAGTTGTATACAGAGTTTTAAATTTGCCTTCTGTCTTTAATATTTAAACATAATTTCTTTATAACGTTTAAATTGAATGTTCTTATAGGCTGCAAATTCATATAAATTTATTTTCTTATAAGAACGACGATTTTTATTCGCATTGAGCAGAGAGACGATTATTTACAGGAACAGTTTCTATTTGTCTTCCACAGCCATTGTTTTATTTTAGATTCTTCTGAATCTAATTACTTCTTTTCATAACAGAAATTATGGCGCCACTTCTACTTAACTGCTCCATTTAAGCGTTTGTTTCAAATGTCTAGTATCGACTGTGTAATATTACGAAGTTCGTTAGCTTCAGTTTCTTATAATTCAACATTTCCTGAATATTTGTTGTTACAGCTGGAAAACTTACAAACTTACTGAGATATTTGTGGTACTGTTAATGTCATTAAATACCGTATGTTACATTCATTATGCATTAGTTTAAATGCAATCAAACTGAAAATGAATATTATGTTTCTAATTTAAATTACTGTTATTATTATTATTAATATTATTATTATTATTGTTATTATTATTATTATTATTATTATTATTATTATTATTATTATTATTATTATTATTATTATTATTATTATTCACCCACAACTGTTGATGTGTACGTTTAACATTTGTCTCAGGGCAGGAGTTTTCTGTTCACGTTGGAAGAGGGCAATGCTGGTTCTTATCAGCAAAGGCAAAGGGGATGCCAATTCTCCAGCATCGTACAGGCCTTTGTGTATGTTGGACACTGCCGGGAAGGTGCTAGAAAAGTTGATAAAACCTCGTATTTTGCAGTCAATAAAGGACTCTGGAGACTTATCCGACAGACAATATGGTTTTCGGGAGAGCAGGTCTACAGTAGATGCGATTAATAAAGTAGTTGAATCCGCAAGGGCAACCGAACGAGGAAACCACTTCTCGCGGCCAGTATGCCTTTTGGTAAAGCTGGATGTCAAAAACGCGTTTAACTTAGCGAAGTGGAGTGATATGCTTGACGATTTGCAGCTTGCGTTTCGGTTACCCACATATCTGTTGCGGATGATTAGAGACTACCTGCGCGACAGGACATTACTTTATGACACTACATCAGGATGCCGGATCAAAGAGGTCACAGCAGGGGCAAATCAGGGATCAATTCTTGGGCCAGACCTGTGGAACGCTGCATATGATGGTATTCTTCGGATGGAAATGCCCGAAATACATTCTTAGTGGGGTACACTGATGATATAGCAGCGGTTATCATAGCGCGAGATGTGGAACTGGCTTAAATGAGATTAAGGCAGGTTATGCGTCGAGTCAGTTCCTGGATGACAGACCACGGCTTGAAACTGGCAGCTGACAAAACAGAAATCGTGCTGATCACAAAGAGGCATCTCCCCAACATCTTGCCAATGCAGGTCAGAGAATAAACGGTGCACACAAAAGACGCAATTAAGTATCTGGGAATACTTATGGACACGAAGCTTACGTTTTGGCCACAAATAAAACGGGTGGCTGAGAAGGCTGCAACTAAAACCGCGGCACTTAGTAGAATTATGTCCGTAACCTAAAAACACCAGTGGGCCGAAACCTTCGAAGCGACGGTTACTTATGTCGGTCACGCATTCAATACTGCTTTATGGTGCGGAGATATGGGCTGATGCACTCAAGCTCGAGAAATACAGACGACGTATGTCTGCAGTGCAGCGAAGTGGCGCGCTCAGAGTGGCTTGCTCCTACCGCACGGTTTCGGAGTCCGCGATCCTTGTCGTCGCGGGAATAATCCCAATCGATCTGCTGGCACAGGAACGGAAACTGGTTTACAAGAGGAAGGGCCAAGTAGATACTGTACAAGCTCACAAGGAGGTCAGGGCTCGTACTATGGCTCAGTGGCAGGAACGATGGACCAGTGACATGAAGGGAAGATGGACCGCTAGGCTCATAAAACAGTTACCTGAGTGGACTGAATGCAAAATGCAAACATGGCGAGATTAGTTATTTCATAACATAGTTTCTAACTGGCCACGGCCTGTTCCGGGCTTACCTATATAGGATGGGGAAAGTAGACAGACCAGATTGCATTTTCGGTAAACAAGAATTGGACGATGTGAATCACACGTTTTTCACCTGTGATAGATGGAAAGCAGAGAGGCAAACACTGGAAAATGTAGTGGGACAGATCTCGCCTGAAAATAACATCGGAATAATGCTGGAGAGCGAACACTATTGTGAGTAGGTAGCAGCTTACATAGAGAAGGTACTAAGGTGAAAGAAGGAAGCCGAAGATGATCTTGCTAGGGCCGCTAACAGAATAGCAGCAAACAGGTAACGTGGACCTGTTTAAAACAGATGAACGTTTAAAACAAACAGCTGAAGGTTTAAAACAAATGAACGTCTACAGGACGAAGTACAAATGGCACCACCTTGAAGTATTGCGATAGCTGAGTCCCAAGGTGGATCTATGCCGTGGACAACAGGGTTTTGGTTTTGGTGGGTGCGAGTCCCACACACCGTAGGAGTGCGGACCCTCCTGCGGCGAACATAATTTTCCAGTCTCACTCGTAAAAAAAAAAATTATTGTTATGTAAATATTATGTGTAATACTCTGTTATTGAGTAACCAGCAAGTTAAAATGACAGTGGCGATTCTGACAGTTTACGTTGTTACACCACTGATTCTATACGACAACAATTACTACTGCTACTACTACTATACTATCACTACTACTACTACTACTACTACTACTACTACTAGTGCTGCTACTGCTACTACTACTACTACTACTACTACTACTACTAGTACTACTACTGCTGCTGCTGCTGCTGCTGCTGCTGCTGCCGCTGCCGCTGCTGCTACTACTACTACTACTACTACTACTACTACTACTACTAGTACTGCTGCTGGTACTGCTACTTCTACTACTACTACTACTACTACTACTACTACTACTTCTGCTACTATTGCTACTTACTACTGCTACTACTACTAATACCAGTACCAATAGTACCAGCACTATTATTACCAATAATTCTACAATTAGTATTACTCCCACAGATGGGACACGGATACATTTAGATTCGGAACGATTTGATGTAATAATAGGCACTGAAATTGCAGCACTGCCTCCCTACGCTAATCACCTTGTCTAGTCAGTAAACCAAGACGAATAAATTCACTAAACGTGAAGTCATAGCGTTATTGCCATAAATAGTATAATTACATCATCAACATGCAACTTATCAACGTCGGTGACTACTTATCGTCGTCATTCTAGTGTCTATGTAGTCCTTTACTTATGTAGCGTACAAAAACATGGCACCAATGGAACTACAAGGGCGAAAATTAAAATTATTTGCGAGTGACTTTTTTGTTGACGACAGTAACCGTTTCACTGTAACCGACAATTATCCCTTAAGGATTGATAACATACATTACATTTTAAATGCATATTATGCACATTATAGCGGAATGAATAATACATTTAATACGAATATGTTTCTTCGTACCGTACACACCGAAGTGAGTGAGGCCTATAGTTGGATTATTTGATTGGATAGCATTTTGTTCTGTGACTAATCAAAAGACAAATACTGGTTAGTACAGTAAAAACTATATTTCCGTCTAGATAATTATTCCAGATACTACAAAATTTGAACATAATTGCATGCAAAATAAAAAGAACATACTGAAAAATTTGTATGTTATGAATGACACATATATGTCACTCAGTGTATAGACGACATACATCTACGTACACTAGACGTATGTAAATGTGACCACCGGTGACGCACTGGTTCAGTGTCAAATTTGGAACACTGGCTTGTCAATTTTACCATGTGACAGTGTACTGACTACATAAAAAAAAAAAAACTGTCACATATCACAGGGAGGTGCGTAATATGAGCAGAAATTAATATTTTTCATAACATGTGATGCAAAACGAACTACTAATTTTCTCTATTTAATTTATTTTTAAAAGTAATATTGTGCAAGCAAAATAAAAACTAGTTTAGCGGCTTTTAAAATACTTGCCTGAATGTACTAGTGAAACAGAAAGCAAACAGAAATCATTAGGACAAACGAAATTTAATATCTCATATCTAATGTCTTATCTGTCATGTCGTCTCCGTTTTCTGTAATGATCCTTAGTAAATGCTTAATCCTGATTCATAGATCAACCATATTAATAGATTCATAGATTAACCATAAGGCGAATACATACGATTGTGCAAAGATTAGATATCCAAAGTTAAAGTAAGTAGCATAGGTGTTAAACAAAATTGCATTCAAAGAACAGCAACGATGTTTGAAGATTTCCCTATCACAGCGAGTTTAGAAGTGTCAGTCCTCTGTGACGAGTGTGTTGTGTGTTGCAGCAGTTTGGAGGACTATGGTCATACGATGGGATATATGATTAATTATTAGTAACTTTTACTGTTACTATGGATATTACAGACAGTGATTATAAATAGTACTGTGGAATAGCCTATAGGAATACTAGCTGTTACCCGCGGCTTCGCACGTGAATATTTGACTTTTAATAAGTAATTTAATATAATTTTTATTGTCTATGTCTATATGACTTTCTGTCAGCTCGTATAACAATTTTGTACTCATTAGTCAAATTCTCTCCAAAGCTGTTTTCAACACTTGTACTATTTTAACTTGTACTAAATTATTATGTTGGTGCAACAGCCTTTGGAGATTTAAAATTACTCGTTTATAAAGCCTTTGGAGATATTTATAAATTACCTGTTAAATCAAAAACGCTAAATTCTTTATTTAAAGTGTTATTGTGTTAGAAGCATTGTATAAAACATTGAACGTTATGTTTTCCTCAAACATGGCTTTTATTTATTTTAGCAGTAATCTAAAAACCAAAAACCTTTGTCACCTAACATCACAAAATAAAAACAACACGCATTTTCGCTTTGCATTAAGTAATAGGACAATTTACAATTAGTAAACTTCTTCTTTTTTACATCGTAATATATCGATAAATCGCGTACTATATAAAACATCAAAAATGTACTGCACGAATGGATAAATGTACAGTTCCGATGCCGCTAAATAGCTTTTGTTTATTTACTTGTTACTTTGGTAATTAATTCTGGTCTCCATGGTGTTTTTGACATCTTTAGTAGCAGTATTTAATATATTTCATTACTTATTCATTGCATCATCAGAAGTACGTATAAACATAAATTTTTTAATCGTTTAAGACAATTACAAAATATATAGACGTATCTGTATACAAAATTACAAAATATCTCAATGCAATCGCTTATTAAAAACATGAAAAACTGCAGAAACGGATAAAGGTACAGTTCCGATGCCGCTAAATATCATTTGTTTATTTACTTGTTACTATGGTAATTAATTTGGTCTCCATGGTGCTGTTGACATCTTTACACGCGTCAACGAAAAGGCATCATTAAAAGGGCCTAAATCGTGCGAATGAGGCAAAATATCAAGTTCCAAATTAGACAGTGTTTTTCGCCTTGCGTCAAAGGTTACCTGTGCAACATTTGGTGGCAATCGGTGTAACGGTGTGGATTTGTATTCAGTATACATAAATCCTCAGACTGAGTTTTATAAATATAGATAATTACGAATAAAAAATAGTTATGAAAATATAAATAGTACTCTTACACTATCTGTAGTTAATGAGTAGTACATGTGGTATAGGTTTGTACTGTACCATAAAATTACAGTACAATTCTCTAACTATAATTACTGTATTTATCACACAGAAACAGAAGTAATAAATATTACTGTATTTATATACCTAATAGATGGTACAGAATGTGTAATCAGCGTTCAATTTGTTACGATTAGTTTTCAAAAGACAAAAAACATGTACAAATTTTTTGTAATACGACTACCTTGATTTGATGCGTCTCATTGATGTTCTGGTGTTTAAATTCTTAAATTATAACCAATTTTTTATTTCAAATATTAATCTACTACACTTGCAAACATTATCTTTACTACGAAAAGTAGTAATACTTTCATACGAAAAGTATTAAATAGTTATACGCATTAAAACATTTGTAACACTTAATTTTTTACTATAAGCCTTGCAAATGTTTACTGAAAACAGGGTTTCTTTGTTTAAAACATCTGCTTTTGTTAAACACTGATAATATAGCAAATTATTTTTATGATTTTCCGTATTCAGCTTCGTATTTACTAATTTTACCGTGATCTGGATATTTATTTACCGGCTGACAGCTGCTTTCCTACTACGTGCCATTTCTCTCTTTACTACTGTACGGTCACCTGAAAACAAACTGTTGATTTCGGAAAATTCCTAATTGATCTGTTTCTTTTTCACTGACATTACATAGCAAATTCTGTGTTTACTACCTTTCTGCTATAGGGAAAATTAATAAATACACTGACAGAATTATCTTAACCTATTTAGCAATCTTATCCAAAATAAAATTTCTGGATAATTTTGGTGTTATTGTATTTCAAAATAATTTGTATAAATGTTACAATTCTTCCTTAGCCACAGAAGATTCAATAATCTGAGATTTAAGTAAATCGTTTTGGAGGCAACCAGGCGTAGCTTTCTGAATAGTAAAAATTAGGATAGGATAAAGGAAAAATAGGAAAATTAGATAGAATACAAAGTCGTCAGTGAATATGAATTAACAGAAGTAATTTTGAAGATTTATAAAAGCATTTTAACAGACAAACGTAAATAATTGTTTGATAAACTACTTGCGCCACTGAACAAGCAGTACCTGTGTTATGTAAATGCAGGAACCAGCCTGCCTGACTCAGATTTCAACACGTTCATGAAACCACACATATTAACATACCTTACTACACCCCAGGAGACGGAGCAGAACTACTGCATGCCATTTATATACAATACGTCACACTACCTTAAACACTTTACGTTACTCAATATACGTATTACTCACAGGGAAATGAACGTTAAGTTAGTGGAATCGTCAGCTTTTAAAACGTTGCTTTAGTAATTCCTAACTAACAGAAGCCAGAGGACATCTTCACAACTTCACTGTAAAAATCTTCATAAAAACACTTACAAATGTTGACATATTTAAATTGTTAATCCCATAGTATATAAAAGATTTTATACGTTAATTTCATGTAACATCTCTAGTAATCATTTCTTACATCATTTATCGTTGCTTACAGTACGATCAACACAGACACAAAGTTCGTAAAAAATTGTAATATTGAACGAGCCGGATTGATCCAACTTGGATATTTGCATGAATTTGACTGTGGACACAAGTAGTGTATTGGAAGTTTAGTACTTTTTGTAAATCAAGTAAGATAATTACCTTAGTATACTTACTAAGTACGATAACGTACTAAGAATCTTACTAATATAAGCTACATTGAGCATTGTGATTGCTTTCTACCTAATAGTAAATGAAACCCATCGGGATATCCGTAGATGAAAGCATTACTAAACTAGACGTTACATTTATAAAGAACGACGTACGTATTACTCACATCCGTGCCCGTGATTATTTATTTATGTGATATAAGAATACCTCAGCTCTTGACTACAAATACATTGAAATTAGTTTTAAAAGTCTAGAACAGAGTGATCTCAATATTTGTAGTCTACTAAGTGTAGTTAGGATCTCCATCTAATCAATCATCAAAGTTTAGACTCAAAGATGGATTTTAACAAACGAATATTGTAAAAATACTACAATTCCACAAGAGATAAACGTGTAATCTTTGACAATTCACTGCGTTTTACAGATGTATAGATCACGATTGGGACCATTCTTATTTGCAATACTGCAAATAGTTAAAAGTAAACAGTTTTACAGTACTTAGTTAATAGTTACGTAATTACTTATTAAACACTTAGTAATTTTTTGATTAAAAACAGCACCCAATTTCAACTAAAAAACCTTTAGGTGTTTGTTGTAGGTTGAAACTACAAATAATTTTCTACAGCTTTATAATTCGTTTTTTTTTTGGAAAGAGAGATTTCTAATTCCTCTATAAACCACGCTTTCTAATAAACACGTATTCTAATAAATACCTTTACACTGTAACTTAAAGTAAACTTTAAACGATAATAATAGTTTGAAATTATAGTCACGTAAATAAATTTAATTTACGTGAACTACAGTTGAAGATACAGATTAAATATGTGAAACCATGTCAAGTGGATGTGAAGTAATAAAAAACACATTTAGAAAAGTAGTTCGTTATTTGCTAATATAATTTATAACATACAGTACCTCCACAAACTCAAAACATTAAGAGTTACTTACAAAGAAAATATATATATATATAAAGAGTTTGAATATATATATATATATATATATATATATATTGTTATGTAACAGTATGCGTTACGAGTGTTGATAAGATGAGAAAAATTGTGTACTCGTCTTATTTAATTACGCCCCACTATTGTAGGCGCCATCTGTAATGTAACAGTGTAATTGTGGGTTTTAAGTTATTTGTTTTGAAGAATTCAGTAGTGTAAATTGACCCCACTTGTGTCAAAACGGATCTGTTTCCGCAATCGATTGTCCTCGAGCATTTCTTCTTCCATATACTTTGGTCCGTTCGCTGCTCACTCTCCTGTTGAATTACCTGTAATTGTCCTGTAAACTTTCTAGTTTTATACAATGACAACTCCTTTTATCCCAAATAACAATATTTATTTTTGTTTAAGTTATTTAAAGAAAGGAACAGTCGACTTGTGTCGATACAAAGTATTGGTCGGGTCGACTCCACCGTTCAATTCGACTTTTACACTAACAAGTTTCAATAAACAAATTATTTATAATAATATATTAAATCTCAGGGTTTAAGGGTTCTTTGAGACTGTCATTGAATTCAGAGAATACATACAAAAATACAATACATTACAAAGGTAAGTAAAATTTTAAAATCTTAATACTATATTTTATTATTTTTCGTCGCTAGGCAACGAAACTGTATTGGCAAGATGGCCGCTGAAACGGCTAACCTCGTGTTGTTACAAATTATTTTAAAATAAATGTTTTAGTGTTCAACTGTTTTAGGTTTTAAGTTTTTTCTTCGATAAATGATCACTGGTGTCTGTTCTGTAAGTGTGGATAGTGTCTACGATAGTGTTGTGTGATCGTACCTGTAGTGCGGCTATTAATCAGGCTTGGCGTCACTTACATAAGTAGTAAACGTTTGTTCATTGTATGTAGTCAGGATTTTCAGTGTTGTTTCATTTAGTTTTTGGTGTACTTTAATTATTTTCGTCTTCTTATCTTCCCCATTATTTATAGCTTCGGTTGGTAATTATTTTCTATCGCCAATGGTCCAAAAAACATTACTATTATTTAATTAAAATTGTCTTCATTAGAGCTCATCTGCCCTCTGCAATGGTTAACAATATAATTCTAAATTCCTGCTTTTCCATCAGCGGTTTCATGCCCTCACAATACTGGCCTGTGACTGGTCAAAACTGAGAGTTCATAAGGTCACATGGTCAGTTTACAAGATTTAAATGTTCATTTGCCTATAAGAAAAATACTCCTTTTTTATCTTTAAGTCTCCTAAAATTTAAAGTACATCATGTTTTTCTTTATATAATTGCGAACATTTTTATACCTTATTTTATATAAATTGTTTATTATAAAGGGTGGTTTCCCACCTTACAAAATTTCTAACTTTGGGCCTACACTTTTAGTTTACTGATAATATTTCTTTTATGTTGAATTTGTGGCTTAGGCCATTAGTGGTCTTCTAATATTATTTTATAATTTACATTTACTATTGCTTAATCTCTGATGCTGAACCCTTTTTCTGATTTTAACTATTTACTAAACGAGTCTGGACCCTTAACATTATTTGAACAATGGTTACAATAAAATCCTTTAACATATTATTTAATATATTGCCTCTTGGCCTAGTTTACAATTATAAAATGATAACTAATATACTTAATGTTAAAATAATAATTTAATAAGAACAATGACTTGCTTAGAACATGGTTTATGGATGTTACTCATAAGCCATGGCATAAAATATAACCATCTTAACTCTATTATAAACTCCCATCACAACTCTCTACTAATATGGTTCTTGGGTTTTCTTTTTACATAAAAGTACTTAACCCACACCTTTTCCATTTCCCCCTCACTGACACTTTTAGTTTGGGAATATCACTTGTACATCACTATATAATATCAGGGATCACTAAATTTATTCCCCACTCTTTCACGTTTACTTAATTACACAAAGGTTTGTATGTATATTAGATACTTACTATAATACATTTTAATTCGTTATTTTATTATTTGCATTGTATTTTTCTCTTATCATTTATATTGGACAGTTTTTTTTTCTGTAACTACAGGTTGTTTATTTTTATTTGGTTTATGTGGATAGCATAGGCGACTTTGCCTACTATCATACCTACTGAATTGATCCGTTTTGGTTTTGGGACAGGGCTACTATTCTGTCGCATTACATATGCTCCCCCACCAAAACATGTTTATTTTTCTTAGCTGAAGGTCTATGGAAAATTAACTGTTAATCTCCTGTTTCTTACATCATTCAAAATATTTTTTCATTTCGGACACATTGTATGTGCCCTTCACTTTCTTATTGCTTGGATTGGCCAAAACATAGGTGTTATTACTGTTGTCTTTGATTACCACAAATGGTCCATGGTATAGCAGCAGAAGTTTTTTCATTACACCTTCCGTACCACTGGGCTGCTGTCTATTTCGTATAAGCACTCTTTCTCCGACTACAAATCTGAGTTCTGGTATTCCACTATTTCTTCGCTTATTTTTCCACAGCGCTATCTTGTTTCCAATTCTATGGTATGCTCGTGTAATATCCAATTCTTCTTCAGGCATCTCGGGGAACGTAATTAATTGAGTGAGCTCACGCGGTGGTGGTCTTGAAAACATCATCTGATATGGGCTGAGTCCCAGCGTCTCATGGTATGCTATATTTAAAAATAGTTCGGTATTGGTCACGTGCTCGCTCCAACTTTTGTGATTACTGTGGCAATAGGTCCTGAGAATGCGGCCCACTTCTCGCAATACTCTTTCTGCAGGGTTGCTTGAAGGGTGATATATGGAGGTTTTGTAAGTTTTTATCCTTCTAGCTAATAACGCTTCTCTCCATCGCTTGCCCTTAAACTGGGTTCCATGGTCCGTTATCACTGATTCAGGGGTACCGACATCACTGGTGTACTTTTCCAGTACTATTTTGACAATGACCTTAGTTGATGCCTTGCTGATTGGATACAGCTTGGTATACTTGGAGAAATGATCCCAAATTATTACAATATATTTGTATCGGTGCCTGCCACCGCTTCTTGGAAAAGGTCCGCAAATGTCGAGGAACACCTTCTCTAATCTTCTGTTCGACGTAATGGTCATGAACTCTCCTTCCTTCTTGGCATTGTTTACCTTCACTTTTTGGCATATCGCAGATTTCTTCACTATCATCCTTACCTTTTTGTTCATCCCCTTCATGTACAAGTGTTCTTCTAACGCCTTGACTACTTTGGTTGGCCCCATGTGCCCATACATATGTTGATAATTATTATAACGTCTCTCCTGTCAAGACATTATAACATCGGGAACCAGTTTAATTGTTCGCTGTTAATTAAACTAGCTGCCGTGGTTAGTAAAATTTACTTACCAACAAATTATGACAATGTATATATCAGGATTTTGTCCAAGGTTACATAAATTTAATCACTCTCTGGGTATTAGCGAAAACATCTCTTTATTCTTGTATTTTAACTAAGTATATAAAAGTAATAGCTTTAATGGTCATCTTTTTGTTTTTTTTACTTACTTTACTTTACTTTTAAAAGAAAATTCTTATAAATTCTGCATTAAATATTCTTTAAATTTTTACTCTTAGTATCTCAAAATCATACAGCTGTGTATTATTTCAATTACCACGGATCCGGGCTTTAACTTTGCAATATTCTAACATATCTCAACATCATCCAAACTATTTGAAGAATAGTCTGATGTAATTTTCAAAATTTCTTTACCTTTAAACATCATCAGGTTATTACTATATCATTACAGAAATTACAAACATTTATATGCTAATCTTTAAGTGATCTAAAAGTCTTTACAAGAAACTTTACTGTTCTTTTTGTTGCGGTTTTTAAAAAAACAAGTTATGCACAGAAGTTATGGTTTAATGTCACCTGAACATAACGTGAGTCTGCGGTGGGTGTTCGAGTTGATCCTCTTCAGTAGGTCTTCTTGGGTGTAGTTCGTTGTTCATCTGGATCCTCCACTTAGTTGGTTGTTTCCGAATTGTAGTCTAGGTCATGACGGTTGGATTCTGCTACTTGAAGTTCGTACGGTTGTTGTTGTAACTTTTCTCCTGGTGTTGGTTGTTCACTTTTTACATTTTATTTGTTCTTATTTTAGCAGCACTGATGTTTACTTTTGCATGGTAAGGAACATATCTTACCACTTACTGTTCGTAAAGAGATGTGTCGGCTAAGTTTTTTTATATATTATTAATATTTCCTCCACGTACTACATTACTAGTTTTTGAGTTTTACTAACGCTACATTGGAGTAAATAGATTAGAAGAACTAACGTCTTGTTACATCGTTGTTTAGCGACATACACGTAAGTGTAACTTTACAACACATTCTCGAGCTGCTTACATGTCGAAGATTCTCCGGCGACTGGGGCTAGTTTAGCGGCAGGGAGTCTGTAAGCTGGCGCGGTTTACGCGCTGAGAGAAAAGTAGTTCGTTCCTTTATTATTATTAATTGTCCATTAATTAACTAGTATAAATTATGCTACTCTTTTTGTTAGGAGTTAGATATTTCCTTTATTATTAATACGACTTTTATTTAATTAGAAAAATTATTAGTTTTCGCTTAATAACATTGTACTTTGCATGTTCGTACCGGACTTTTTGCACGTTGATACAGGTATCTAGGTACAGATAAGGGTGGATTATACTCTCACTTGTTATAAGAACAAAAATTTAATTTGTGCTATTTAAATAATTTTTAAATCGTCACATTATTCACTATTGATTGTTCTAATGACTTTGGTACACTTAACTTCCATCGATTAATTTTAATACTTGGTTTCGTGAAGACTAGCCCATCATGAAGTTGATGGTATGCTGTTATTATAGGGTCGTTTTTTCAGTGCGTACTATAATTCTAGCCAGTTTTTGGTCTAATGCTTGTTCTTCTCTGATAGTGCTTAAAGTGTTTGCTAATTCTTCTCTGCCTGCTAATGAATAATATACCTTGCCAATATCCTCTCTGTCAGGTTCGAAAGTTCCCTTTTCTAAATTTATCCTTGACAAGGCGTCCGCAACCACATTCTTTTTCCCCGGTTCATCTCCTCATTTACCCGTTCAATTTTTCCTGAGGTGTTAGTTTGTAGTTCGTCCAATCTTTCTTGTGTTCCTTGCTGTACCTCTGCTATCCTAACTTGGTTGATGTCATCTGCTTGGTCTATTCTGGCGTCTAATTCTGGCCTGACCTGTACAATTGTTTCTTTGTTTTGTTCCACTTTCTCGACTAGTTCGGCTGTTTATTGCTTTCTTTCTTCATTATATTCCTCTACCCTTTTGCCAAGAGTCTCATTGATACTTTCAATTTTCTCATCAATTTGTTTTAAATCTCCCTTTTGTCCATCGATAATTTCTCTCAACTCTTTGTTGGAACTCTCAATTTTCTCGTTTATTTTCCTAAAGTCTTCCTTAGTACTCTCATTTGTACTATCTATTTTCTCGTTTATTTGTCTTAAACTTTCCTCATTTCGGTCAAACTTTTCGTTTTGTTTTCTACAATTTTCATTAGTCTCTTCTTTATTCTTGTCAAATATTTCCTCTATTTGTTTTATTAAATTTTCACTCAAAGCATCGTTTTGTTTCCTGGAGCTTTCATGAGTACTGTTTATTTTTTCCACCTGTTTCCTAAAGTTTGCATTAGTTTCTTCTTTATTCTTGTCCAATTTTTCATTTATACTGCTCATCATTTCCATGAATTTATTCCAATCCGGTCCTGCTCTGGCTTCCTCCTTGTCACCCGCCTGTTGTTCCATTTCGGTGTCCGGTACTGTTTCAGTTTCTTCTTCCCGTCTACCTTCTTCCGTTTCTTGGTCCTTTGCCAAACTTTCCGATACTCCTCTTGTATGCATTTATGTTTTTCTGACAGTCGCCAGCTGAAATTAGGTTTCCCGTATCGTTAATAATTACGTTAGGATCCGTAATGTTCCCTGACTTCAGCCTCACTGGTTGAACGCCATCTGTTATGTAACAGTATGTGTTACGAGTGTTGATAAGATGAGAAAAATTGTGTACTCGTCTTATTTAATTACGCCCCACTGTTGTAGGCGCCATCTGTAATGTAACAGTGTAATTGTGGGTTTTAAGTTATTTGTTTTGAAGAGTTCAGTAGTGTAAATTGACCCCACTTGTGTCAAAACGGATCTGTTTCCGCAATCGATTGTCCTCGAGCATTTCTTCTTCCATATACTTTGGTCCGTTCGCTGCTCACTCTCCTGTTGAATTACCTGTAATTGTCCTGTAAACTTTCTAGTTTTATACAATGACAACTCCTTTTATCCCAAATAACAATATTTATTTTTGTTTAAGTTATTTAGAGAAAGGAACAGTCGACTTGTGTCGATACAAAGTATTGGTCGGGTCGACTCCACCGTTCAATTCGACTTTTACACTAACAAGTTTCAATAAACAAATTATTTATAATAATATATTAAATCTCAGGGTTTAAGGGTTCTTTGAGACTGTCATTGAATTCAGAGAATACATACAAAAATACAATACATTACAAAGGTAAGTAAAATTTTAAAATCTTAATACTATATTTTATTATTTTTCGTCGCTAGGCAACGAAACTGTATTGGCAAGATGGCCGCTGAAACGGCTAACCTCGTGTTGTTACAAATTATTTTAAAATAAATGTTTTAGTGTTCAACTGTTTTAGGTTTTAAGTTTTTTCTTCGATAAATGATCACTGGTGTCTGTTCTGTAAGTGTGGATAGTGTCTACGATAGTGTTGTGTGATCGTACCTGTAGTGCGGCTATTAATCAGGCTTGGCGTCACTTACATAAGTAGTAAACGTTTGTTCGTTGTATGTAGTCAGGATTTTCAGTGTTGTTTCATTTAGTTTTTGGTGTACTTTAATTATTTTCGTCTTCTTATCTTCCCCAGTGTTTATAGCTTCGGTTGGTAATTATTTTCTATCGCCAATGGTCCAAAAAACATTACTGTTAATTAATTAAAATTGTCTTCATTAGAGCTCATCTGCCCTCTGCAATGGTTAACAATACAATTCTAAATTCCTGCTTTTCCATCAACGGTTTCGTGCCCTCACAATACTGGCCTGTGACTGGTCAAAACTGAGAGTTCATAAGGTCACATGGTCAGTTTACAAGATTTAAATGTTCATTTGCCTATAAGAAAAATACTCCTTTTTTATCTTTAAGCTTCCTAAAATTTAAAGTACCGTAAATCGGGGTAACTTTGGGACGGGGGGTGTAACTTTGGGACAACGCGTAATTTTCAGCTTTCGTATTTCCTGCCAATGCTACGCATGTGGAATTGGCGCACAATCACAGCTACCGTAACCGTTGGAATGTGCTGCTACCTCGTGGCACCGTTTTGAAGCTGTTGCTCTACAGTTGTCTGAATGTTGCCATCTTGTTTCCCTCGTCACATTTTCAAGTTTCTTCGTTGCTCCGGAAACTATCATACACCAGGAATAAACTGTGGATATTTCAATACCGACAGGTATGTATTTTGAGAAGTACATGTTTTGGCATCTATTTTCTTTTATAGTAATTTTATTAATACGTGTATGTTACTATATAACCTCTACATTGTAAACAGTCAGCACTGAGGGGGGTAACTTTGGGACTGTCCCAATGTTACCCCAAAGGTGTCCAAAGTTATTTTATGTATTTTTTTTACTTTTTTTTCAGAATTAAAGCTGATGAACCATGCCGAGAAATCCCAAACGTGCTCTTGGAACACGGCCATACAGGAATTACACAGAAGAAAGTTTGAACGAGGCCTTGCAAGCCATCAAAAACAAAACTTTGTCTACTCGCCAAGCAGCATCAAAATTTGGCATTCCGAAAAACACCTTGCACCTGAAGAGCCAGGAAAAACACTCCAATCCTGTGGGCCGGGCTTCTGTTTTTACAAATGAGGAGGAGCTGCAATTCGTGGGTCACATTATTGCCATGTCAAACTACGGATTCCCTGTGGATACGGTCGACCTTCGATGCATCGTCAAGTCCTACCTGGACCGCTGTGGGAAGAAGGAGGTGCGTTTTAAAAACAACTACCCAGGAAAAGATTGGGCGGAGGGATTTTTGAAACGACACAAAGCAGTGTTAACCCAGAGAACCATGAAAAACATTTCTCACTCAAGAGCAGCGACAGATGAAGACGTCGTGAACAATTTTTTCGATAATTTGGAACACGAGCTGAGCGGAATTCCTCCCACAAACGTCTATAACTATGACGAAACAAACCTTGTTGACGATCCTGGCGCCGGAAAAATTATCACGAAGAGGGGAACCAAGGACCCTGAGAGGATCCAAAATTCGTCAAAGGCGTGCACATCAATCATGGTGTGCGGAAATGCAGCAGGGGATATGGTGCCTCCTTACGTAAACTACAAGGCAGAGAAGATTTGGACAACCTGGACCGAAAACGGTCCCTCCGGATCGCGGTACAACAGGACCAAATCAGGTTGGTTTGATGGGAACACCTTCGAGGATTGGTTCAAATCATTACTGTTGCCTATCGTGAAGCGCCAGGAAGGACCGAAGGCCATTATCGGCGATAACCTTAGTTCCCACATCAACATCGAGGTACTGCGGCTTTGCAAGGAAAACAACATAAAGTTCATAGCCCTTCCACCGACACTACGCATCTCCTGCAGCCATTGGACGTGGCATACTTTCGCCCGATGAAAGGTGCCTGGCGAAAAGTACTTAAAGAGTGGAAGGAGACGGCCGCTGGAAGTCGGTGTACGACTGTGCCCAAGGAACAATTTCCCACACTGCTGAAGAAACTCTGGGATAGCCTGCACACGGGTCCAGACAACTTGATCGCCGGGTTCCGCAAGTCTGGAATTTATCCTACTGACAGACAGCCGGTCCTGAAAAGGTTGCCTTCGCAGAGCCTGGATTCGTCCGTTTCTTCCGTCGTCGGGGAGAGCTTCTTAGAACAGATTACTAAGAAGCGGGAAGAAGCGACCAAATGCCGTCATCAAACCAACAGAAGGAAGAAGCTGAACGTCCCCCCGGGAAAAAGTATTTCAGCGGAGGAACTTGAAGCTGAAGCGGCATCTGAACCCCAACCATCAACATCAAACGGTGCGCGAGCACGACAGCGAGTACCGCAGCAGAAGAGACCAAGAAGAGAGAGCAGCAGCACCAGCAATGATGGGAGCACTGATTTATCGTTACAAGACACTGATGACAGCATGGCCTTAAACGAGGAATTCAGCGACTTTGACGATGAGCCCACTCCCTCGACCTCACGCTCGCAATCTGAAAGTACTTGTAGCCTCCAGAATCTCACTGTGGGACAATACGTTTTGGTGAATTACGAGGATGAACTTTACCCAGGACAGATCACCGAGATGAGAAATAGTGACGAAATACTCATCACTGCCATGAAGAAGTCAGGCGTCCACTGGAAATGGCCAGCAAAGCCCGACGAAATTTATTACTCGAAGGACGAAATAGTGCGGGTGATCAACCCGCCCGAACAAATTAACCGTCGGGGAATTTACAGTGTGAATGAGCTCGGGGTTTATAACGAACTTTTAAGTTTTTAGAGCAATTATGCCTACAGTAATTTGAGTTACTGTATTACCATGTAGCATTACTCTTATTATTATTTAAATTAGCCTAACTCTGTTAATTTTTGTAAATTTCCATGTAAAACTACAGAAAAAACCTGTGCTAAATGTACCCTACATGTTTGATTTGTATTTCAAATGTTCATAAATAAACGACTGATGTGTAAAATTGGGACAAATTGATATCTCCTTGTCATTCTTAGCCAAAAATGGTACTGTCCCAAAGTTTCCCCACTCGATGGGGTAAGATTGGGACAACGATAGAGGGCGTTTATAAGAAAGTCATTGCTCGTAGAGTAAAATCGTGTCCATGTTTGGAAAGAAGAAGGTTAACTTCATATATAACCGTAGTCTCAGCGAATCAGCTTAATACGTTTTGACAGGAGACATAAAAAACCTGAAAAAGTGTCCCAAAGTTACCCCGGTTTACGGTACATCATGTTTTTCTTTATGTAATTGCGAACATTTTGATACCTTATTTTATATAAATTGTTTATTATAAAGGGTGGTTTCCTACCTTACAAAATTTCTAACTTTGGGCCTACACTTTTAGTTTACTGATAATATTTCTTTTATGTTGAATTTGTGGCTTAGGCCATTAGTGGTCTTCTAATATTATTTTATAATTTACATTTACTATTGCTTAATCTCTGATGCTGAACCCTTTTTCTGATTTTAACTATTTACTAAACGAGTCTGGACCCTTAACATTATTTGAACAATGGTTACAATAAAATCCTTTAACATATTATTTAATATATTGCCTCTTGGCCTAGTTTACAATTATGAAATGATAACTAATATACTTAATATTAAAATAATAATTTAATAAGAACAATGACTTGCTTAGAACATGGTTTATGGATGTTACTCATAAGCCATGGCATAAAATATAACCATCTTAACTCTATTATAAACTCCCATCACAACTCTCTATTAATATGGTTCTTGGGTTTTATTTTTACATAAAAGTACTTAACCCATACCTTTCCCATTTCCCCCTCACTGACACTTTTAGTTTGGGAATATCACTTGTACATAACTATATAATATCAGGGATCACTAACTTTATTCCCCAATCTTTCACGTTTACTTAATTGCACAAAGGTTTGTATGTATAATATATACTTTCTATAATACATTTTAATTAGTTATTTTATTATTTGCATTGTATTTTTTCTCTTATCATTTATATTGGACAGTCTTTTTTTCTGTAACTACAGGTTGTTTAATTTTATTTGTTTTATGTGGATAGCATAGGCGACTTTGCCTACTATCATACCTACTGAATTGATCCGTTTTGGTTTTGGGACAGGGCTACTATTCTGTCGTATTACAATATATATATATATATATATATACACATACACACACACATTACAAATCTAAAAAGTACTCCACGTAACTATCGAATTAACTACCAGCTGGGTCGTGGTATTTCTGTATTAGTCACGTGAAGTACCTTTTGTTGCACAATAAATTTTAATGTAAACAGACAGGAGGAATATTTTTTGACGTGAAATAAATACTAACAAAACACTGACTTTAAAAAAAGTCCTTAAAGATTGAAAAGAAACATGTATTAAATGTCGCCTTTTAAAAGAAATTGTTTTACAAGCATTAGTCGATTTATACAAACACATTATAAATCATACATAAATAATATAGAAATAACAAAAATAAAAAAACATAATATGAACATAGATATTAGACAATGTTTTAGTTACTCTGGAGTCTAACGTAAAAATTGAATTCAAATAATTAATTTAAATATTGCAAGTCATATACAAAAATACCACTTAAATATTTATTACATAAAAATGAAAGTTTACTTATAGTATTTTAATACAAAAATAACATTTACTTTAATTAATCAATTTTAGTTGTTGTGCACTCATTTCAATAAAACACAGAAGTTATTAGGAAACAATATTAAAAGTGCATCCATTAACCATAGTAATTACAGTATTTAAATTTTGTGTTTACACTATATACAATTGTGTATTTATATTTCAGTTTATTTACTGTCTTTGTTTACAAAAAATTAATTATTCATCTTTCAACTGTTTTTCACGTTGAATTACCGTGTCAAAGTTATTATTGTGTGTTTTTTATTACTTCATCATGCTGATGATGATGATTCTTATCCTCTTCGCTGATGATGCTGGCGTTTCCGCTTCGATCATCTGTCGGGCAGTCTCCTCCGTCGGAAATGACTGGCGTCGGTTGTCGGTTGTCTGTTGGACAGAGTTTCCCCCGTCCAGAATTACTGGTGTCCGTTCTATGTCGCTGAGCAAACTGACGTAGTGTCCAACGTAAATTCTTAGCGTCTGTTCGGTCGTTCAGAATCAACCGAGTTTTTATATTCAAGGCACACTGACAGGTCGAAAAGTGCTTGGCTGGTAGGTCCTGTATCAGTTGTCCAAACATCACTTTTTGCGTTTTTTCTAATTCATAATTAGTGTTCATATGCAAACTAGAATTTTCCCTGGGGGGGGGGTCCAGTGTCGAGTCGGGGAAAACAAGTTAAGACTAATTGACAACTATCTTTAAAAAGGCTAAAAAACATACGATAACATCCTCAAATTAATCCCATTTTGTTAACAGTAAACAGTAATAACGAAATAAAATTATGCCTTAAAGATACATTATTTACAAGATACTTATTAACTGAATTGATTTTCTTATATTTCATATTTCAAACTTATACGATAACGCTGTATAATAAACCTGTTTATATATTTAATGAATAGTTACTACTAAATTACTGTGCACGGCTGAAAAAAAGCAATAAAACAGCCTAACAATTGAGACATTAACAAAATTCGTCAACTTTTTTGACCCTCTGGGGGGGATCCGGTCCCGTTCGTCCTCCCCCCGTAAATACGCCCCTCAATTTGCTGACGTATTTATCGAGTAGTGTTTGGTGATCTGACACAAGAAAACATACCCAAATATTACACTATTACTTAAACGAATAAAATTTATTCTATTATTCATTAATTCTCAGCAAATTATTATTCTATGGCACTTTTAAAGTATTCAAAAGACCTATTATTTTAAACTACGTAAATGATGGTTTAACTTTTAAATTGCTAAATAAAATAGAACTGAACATGTGTCATGTTACATAAAATGTGTTTCAGCCTGTAAGTTATTATGTTTACCGTTACCTTCAGTTAAGATGAATATGGCATAGAACACCGTCGGAACATGTGTCGTCGACGCTTAGCTTCATATTCCCACTTGTGTTATTCTACTAGTCACTAGGGAGGCAATGCAATATCCTCCATTCATGCAATGACCTTACTAGCGGTGTCACGCTCTCTTAATGCGAGGAATCTGCAGTTTATTTTTTTATAATTTAACAGCGATGAGCACTTTTCCCCAACATTAAACATATAACAACCCATTCTTCATATTTAGTTGAAACTTGATACTTGCTATTAGTTAAGAAAATGAATTATTAATTTCTCTCATATTATGAAAACGATTTAACGTGGGTTTTATTATTACCATACTGTTGTAACAATAATAAGATTATAATATGAATAAATAATCAAGGGATTTCAAAATCTAAGATTATACGTGGAATTACTTTTACATCTATAATCTTTTTACGCAAAGTAAAAACATTAACCGTTACTTTTTAATTTAAAGTAACGGAAGTCTTCCATATATATGTTTCTATTATATTTGTTTTAGTTTGTATGGTTATTTTTTTATCTAATGAGGTATTTATATTTATGATAGATTTTAACATGATAATGTTTTTAGGCTGGGGGTCATTCCACAAAATGCGTGATGCAAAATGTGTAACGTCATCGAAAAATGTAACGCTCCAGATGATGTTAACAATATATTTTTTCCACACTTTCGATGCCCCATAGTCTAGAAATCTTCGGTCTCTGTCGTTTTAACATGATAATGTTTGTTATATACTAAATATCGACATAGAACATCGCTGAACAGGAGAGTCTGCCGTTTATGCACATTATACGTTTCAAAAGCGTAAAAAATTATCATGCTTCGATGTTTCGGTTTCGTCGAAATTCTTTTTTTTCTGCTAGATCAACTCCAATTCTGTTTATTGCAGGCAGTTTTTGCTATTAATTTAGGGGACCTGGATTTCATTCCGGGTACAAACAAAATTCTAAGCGCAGTTCCCATCTTCCAGATCGATTCAGCCTGTGGAAATGAGTACCTCGTATAACACTCTGTGGTAATAATGGGCCGCTAAATTAAAGGCTTACATAAGGAAGCCTGCCTTACCTAACTCATAAACTACTTCCGTGGTACTAAAAGCAGCCATTATTCAAAGTGTGATTTGTCCAACTCCAAGATTTTCCAAATTTTCCTAAATACGTTTTGAATATTATTCTGTAATACAATCAAAATAATATTGTGCAAGTTTTATAACTTTTATTTTCGAATATTAACAAAATCTAGGTTCCATTATTACAATTCAATGATTACAAGACTAGCAGCCGACTGAAATAAAATTTTAAAAATTTGTTAATTGCTGCTAAATAAGAAAGTGTTTTCACTTTTAACTAAATAATTAAAAAATGAAGTAACTTTCTGCTTTATGACTGTGTATTCAGCATAGTGGACGTACATACCTACTTGTACACAAACATAAACAGTATTTTAGATCAAACAATAAACATAATATGTCAGTTGCTAATATAACATCGTAACAAAGTTAAAAAACAAAATTATCTCTAAGAACGTAAATGCAAATTCACAAATTTAGCTTAGAACTATAAACCTTAAGAATCAGTTACGTTAGGATTATATTTTTTTATTATTTAGTGCTACTTGTCACAAGATATGTTGAATCAAAGACTCGGAAACTGAATGCATAACCTATATAACGAAATATACGGCTCTTAAATAAATGAGCTAAAACTATGTCTTGAAATAGATATCATGTTTGTACGTGTTACAATGTCTTTGGTGTTAGAAAACGTATCTTTAAGCATCTTTAAGCAAACGATATCTTTAGTATTATCAACACATACGAATAGATGACAAACGTGCCCAACCTGTGGACTCTAAACCTATTACTTATGAAGCAGATAATGGTGTCTTTACAGTTTGGACCACGCATCTTGTCTCCTACAAGAATCTAATAAAAGTATTGCCAATAGCGTTTATTTTTATTTTAATCAGTTCATTTAAAAAACCTTTTATTTTTTATTTATTTAGAAGTAATATCTTAACAAATAAATGGTCTGAATACATGCATGTTTATACTGAAGGCTGAAGTAAAAAATTGGTCATCAGGATTAATAAGATATTCAGTATATTAGGTTTGTGATTAATGTAACATTTCAACACTAATAGATACAACATAACTTAATTTATGATAAAACATTTTTATTTACAAATAGATTTATGTTTATTTTAAACCGTTTTATCTGAAATTACAAGTACTAAAAGATTAGAAGTTCCTGTAAGAATTCGAATTTTTTGTATTCCTACTGAAATGGAGCAGAGAAGCTGGCAGTCTGCAACGGTTATGTCTTGTCTACTTCGGAAGTGTGCGAAACATGTTTATCGTTATCTAAGTTTGTATATTGCGAATGAATAGTCGTGTTGTATTTACACTAATGTAAACCCTGTTGTCTGTGGTGTTTGTAGTAATTGTAGTTTTCTATATTTTCGATAAAACGTGTTACGATTTAACCTTATCATATATTATAAAAGTTTCACTTACCATCTGGTCTGTAAAATATCGGTATGGAGAACCATACATGACTTCCATATTCTAAGATTTATATTTAAAATCATTTTCACCCAAACAGCCAGGCGGTGTCTTACCTGCCTTTTTATTGCTGTATTAAATGAAAAATATTATATTACATTAAAATGAAAAAATTATAATTTTATTGCCTGGCAACAAAATATTTTATTTTTAACAATTACCATTGTTTCAAAAAGTTTAAATAAATTTTCAAGTACTTTACTCTTGTTAAAACGTAAAAGGTTGCAGGTAAACTACCCCTTCCCCTTAACCGATCTTCACCAAAATCGAAAGTCATTGAGACCTCTACAATTCAGGGACGAATGCAAAAAATTATTTCATTCTGTTTGAATTTGCGGCTGTTATCGTTTGCCATAGAAAATACCCTTGTTAAAAAAACGTTGCAGGTAAACTACCCCTTTCCCTCAACCGATCTTCACCAAAAACAATAGGTCTTGAGAACTCTACAATTTAGGGCTGTATGCAAATAATCTTTTGATTCTGTTTGAATTTGCGGCTGTTAACGTTTGCCATAGGAAATACCCTTTTTGAAACATAAAACGTTACAGGTAAACTACCCCTTTCCCTTAACCGATCTTCACCAAAAACAATAGGTCTTGAGTACTCTACAAATCAGGGCTGTATGCAAAACATTATTTGATTCTGTTTGAATTTGCGGCTGTTATCGTTTGCCATAGAAAATACCCTTGTTAAAAAAACGTTGCAGGTAAACTACCCCTTTCCCTCAACCGATCTTCACCAAAAACAATAGGTCTTGAGAACTCTACAATTTAGGGCTGTATGCAAATAATCTTTTGATTCTGTTTGAATTTGCGGCTGTTAACGTTTGCCATAGGAAATACCCTTTTTAAAACATAAAACGTTACAGGTAAACTACCCCTTTCCCTTAACCGATCTTCACCAAAAACAATAGGCCTTGAGTACTCTACAAATCAGGGCTGTATGCAAAACATTATTTGATTCTGTTTGAATTTGCGGCTGTTATCGTTTGCCATAGAAAATACCCTTGTTAAAAAAACGTTGCAGGTAAACTACCCCTTTCCATCAACCGATCTTCACCAAAAACAATAGGTCTTGAGAACTACAATTTAGGGCTGTATGCAAATAATCTTTTGATTCTGTTTGAATTTGCGGCTGTTATCGTTTGCCATAGGAAATACCCTTGATAAAACATAAAACGTTACAGGTAAACTACCCCTTTCCCTTAACCGATCTTCACCAAAAACAAT
The DNA here is from genome assembly GCA_034769895.1 of Magicicada septendecula. NCBI lineage: Eukaryota > Metazoa > Arthropoda > Insecta > Hemiptera > Cicadidae > Magicicada > Magicicada septendecula. The sequence goes on along the minus strand of CM068367.1, from coordinate 305,045,040 downwards.
AGGTCTTGAGTACTCTACAAATCAGGACTGTATGCAAAACATTATTTGATTCTGTTTGTGAATTTGCGGCTGTTATCGTTTGCCATAGAAAATACCCTTGTTAAAAAAACGTTGCAGGTAAACTACCCCTTTCCCTTAACCGATCTTCACCAAAAACAATAGGTCTTGAGAAATCTACAATTCAGGGCTGTATGCGAAACATTATTTGATTCTGTTTGAATTTGCGGCTGTTATCGTTTGCCAAAAAAAAAAAATTTCCCTTGATAAAAAAAACCGTTGCAGGTAAACTACCTTTTCCCCTCAACCGATCTTCACCAAAAACAATAGGTCTTGAGTACTCTACAAATCAGGGCTGTATGCAGAAAATTATTTGATTCTGTTTGAATTTGCGGCTGTTATCGTTTGCCATAGAAAATACCCTTGTTAAAAAAACGTTGTAGGTAAACTACCCCTTTCCCTTAACCGATCTTCACCAAAAACAAAAGGTCTTGAGAACTCTACAATTTAGGGCTGTATGCAAATAATCTTTTCATTCTGTTTGAATTTGCGGCTGTTATCGTTTGCCAGAAGAAATACCCTTGTTAAAACATAAAACGTTACAGGTAAACTACCCCTTTCCCTTAACCGATCTTCACCAAAAACAATAGGTCTTGAGAACTCTACAATTCAGGGCTGTATGCGAAACATTATTTGATTCTGTTTGAATTTGCGGCTGTTATCGTTTGCCAAACAAACAAAATTACCCTTGCTAAAAAAAAACCGTTGCAGGTAAACTACCCCTTTCCCTCAACCGATCTTCACCAAAAACAATAGGTCGCGAGAACTCTGCGAAACCGGGCTGTATGCAAAAAATTATTTGATTCTGTTTGAATTTGCGGCAGTTATCGTTTGCCATAGAAAAAAATCTACAGACAGATAGACAGACAGAGAGATAGACAGACAGACAGACACACAGACAGACAGACACACACACAGACACTTTTCGGAAAACGACTTTTTTTCATGTTTTGAGTATAGTAGAATCAGAATCTGCAATAATCTCGAACACGATTTTTTTTGCCATCACCATACTTCCATTCCTTAAGGAATATGGAAGTAAAAAAGGACTCCTACACACATAAACACTATACAGCACTTAACATACTTTTGCTTTCGAGTTCTCACATTACCATCAGTTCAAATAAATACAGTTGTAGCAAAGTGGTTTAAGCAATTGCTTTTTTCGTTTCTCTGATTCACGACATTGACTTTTTCTGTTTTTACAGCCTCTTTACGGTCCCCTCATTCTTTCCTCGGATCTATTTCTCTCCTGTCTTCCCTTTACGACGTTTCGACCACTCACTAATACCGGCTACAGATATCTCCAACACGTATAGTCACGATAAAACGTTTTATCTGGTAACGTACAACAAGGTTCATGTTTGTATAGCTGAATAAATCTCAAACGTGTTGGCGTGCCGAGTATTTTATTTACCTCATACGTCTTCCACTGTTCTTAACCTATATACATTTATATACTAAGATAAGACATGAGAATGATTTTGTCGCTTTAGTGAATAAATCTATTGAAGTTAAACCAACAGTTGAACGACTTTATGCTTTTGTGCAAAACAACAGCTTGGAGTTTCACAGACGTAACTAAATAGAAATTATGTTTGAAATCTTTACTATTGGCTTCTGGAAGTTTCAAGATGTTTTGCAATATTAATTCAAAATTTTACTTCCTGTTTGTAGGTAATATTATTTTTAAAGTTTTGTTACAGTTTTTATGTAGTGGTTAAAAATAACATAGGAGTTAACTTTTCGCGTTATTTTTTTTTTTTTTTTTTTTTTTTTGTAAATGAAGTACGTATATACGACTGGTTCTCGCCGCGTATTTATTTTATTGTAAATAAAATTTAAATAAATAATTTTTTACGATGCCAATGTGGTTTTTAAATGCTTATTATTAGTCAAAAATTTATATTCGTTCTTGTTTATTTTACACTCTTTAAGCATAATTGGAGCGGTCGTGGCGTAGTGGCTAGTGTGTGACGCTGCTACGCTGTCGGCGCGGGTTCAATTCCCGCCAGGGGCCATCTGATTTAGATACGACCGTTCCCCCTCGCAAGGTAATGGCAACCCAGCGAGAGGTATGCCTAGTATGCCCAAAAAAAAAGAAAAAAAAAATTGCCCTTCGGATCCGGCGTTAAACTGTAGGTCCCATATACCTGTGAGAGACTCAGTACCACACGCACCACGGGTATATGCGGGGAGGGTACTAACCAGTCGAAGGACTGAAGGACCACGAACTATACTAAGCATAATTGCACAGGATTACAATGTGAAAAATAAATAAATTATTTGTCACCTCTGTAAATTAATTTGTCAATTAAAACATTGTTTTCTACGGTAAACAAAAAGTATTTATTAAAACACAATGAATATTATTGAAACATTTCATTACATGTGCAGTTTGTTAGAATTGTTTGCCTTACGCGTAGCACTAAAGCATGGGATGAGTAGCCTTATGCATACATATCGACTCACTTAACACACACTTCGTATGTTTGGTTGCCGATGCCTTTCCAAAAACCTGAAGAAAAAGAACTGTCAATTCACTTTTGTTTTCAATTACATTGAGAGAATTATATTGTTTTACAAAGTTAACAGTGTTCTCTAGCTACTAGAGGGCTGTTCCTACATTTACGGCATGAACGTTATACCATTTGGTGTTCAAAGTTATTTTTGAAATACTAAAATTTATCTGAGTTTTTGTAGAGCTTTGTATTAAATCCATCTATGAGTGTGTAGGAAGTGAATTAACATAATGTCTTAACGGGACGCACCCCATTACTTAGAAATATATATTGGAGGATCTCCACTTAAAAATTGATGCATTACGTCCAAGTATCTGTAATTTAGCCTAAAAACAGTTATCGTTTTTTGCACGAAAATTAAGAAAATCTAAATTTCAAAAAATAATGATAGTTAAGGCATAGCAGTAATAAGTTTTTGATAAACGTATTGTTCAAAGAATGCAATTATTCATATTCGAAACGGAAAACTTTAATTTTAATGAAATATTTTTGCTGATACTTTTTCTGCGTTTCATGAGGGTGTTCAGCCGTTGTCAACATTAAGCAGGAACAGCTAAGTTTCAATCAGCCAGCACGGAATTACGACTCGTGTGTCACAGTCGAGGCGGGTCGCTCTGTACAGATAACGAAAACAAACGCTCCTGCTCACCTCTTGTCTGCTGACCACAGACCGAGAGTTCAAATGATACACTTTTTATGACAGACGCAGACCCTCCGAACAACGTAAAAAGTATGTAGTTTTAAATACATCATTTCGAAAAATGGCACACTGGCATTATTAACATCATAATTGGCTCAAAAAATTAAAATATTTTCACAACGTTTTTCATACTGTTGTCAGTAAAGGTATGTGCATTGTATGTTAACTTTAATATGATACGCGCGCGTATGTGAGATGATGCTGAACTTACATATTTTAGGATGTGATATGGTGTGTCATTTTCGGGTCGAGTCCGCGTTGTGTTTCACGTTTCCTCCGGAAATGTTATGAACAAATTTTCGGCGGATCCATCTCTAAAAATCTTCAATCTCTGACATTCACGACAAAAACGTCTAGGACGAGTCTGTCCGTAGATGGCAGATTTGTATTCGGTAAAACGTTACCGAAAATCCTTCAAGGGAAAACAGGAAACACAATACGGGACTCAATCCCACAAACGTGTGCTTGTTTGAGTATGTACTCATGTATATATATGTGTACGTGAATACATATTTGGCAGTTTTAATTATGTGTTTATTTGTTTCCTTTCTACAGTCATGGAAGAAAAGATTAAACGTATATTAACATAACATGCACATTAATATGAAACTTGCCCAATTGAATAATGAATTTTAATTAGTACTGCTTCTTCTATCTTAGCTAGGTTACGGAAAAGCAGACTGGTGAATAATAATAAAAAATAATGTTTTGGGTCAATATATATTCAATTAGTTTTGTGATTAAACAAAATGTTATAGGCTTCACAATGAAGGTTTTCAACAGTAAAACTTTGTATGGAAAACAAAAGAAAAACATTAGATTTGGTTACGCTTTTTCATATGCCTCGGAAATATTGTTCGTACACTTAACACACCTACTTACACACCCACAGTACTTACTAATGTCGTAATGTCTTTAGCATTAGCGTAATCTGTTTGCAAAATTATTTTTTAGTGCCAATTTATAATGTTGTTTGACTTCATATTAATACTCTGCTAAATCGGTTGTCAAGGTGAGTGTAGTCGAGGTGAGTGTTTGAGACCATTTACTATAACAAGCTTCAAAGTGTCGATAATTGACACCGACAACAACTTAGCTCGTTATTACCACTTACGGTATAACGTAAATGATATTGGAGGCACTGTCACCCTGTGAGCAGTTGTGGGGCGTAAATAATTGTTAATCTACGCTGGACTAAAACCTTATACAGGAAACCACGAGTGGTTTGTTAATACCCACACAAGCGTGTTGGTGACTGAAACACTTTTGCTCGCTGTAGTGTAGTTTTTGAAACACGTTGATGTCATTAGCGTTCTCTTTAAATACTGTTTGGTAACACTATATGAAAGACGTCTTAAATTAATACAGTGTTCAACAGTAAAGAAGTTTTTAACTCTTAAAAAAATTATTTTTCGTTCTCCTTATAGTCAAAACAAATTTTATTTAATACGTTGTATGAACGTAGTTACCAGCTCCACGGATCATACCGAGGTTGATTTTTCCGGCCCCAAATAGGACAAGTCACTCCAGTCCTTCTTATTAAATTTAGATGAAATATTAATTGGTGAGTGTAAAGGATAAAAACCAAATTAAATGTAGGCTCTTATGGTCTTGTAATCTGTCTATCAGAGTAGACCTATATCAAATTGTTATGTTTATATACATAAATACACACACATATACACACATACACACTCACACATATATGTATATAATTAATAAAACTTTTTACAGGAATATATTTTTATTATTTTGTAAATTACAGTGTCTCAATAGCATTCAGCTATCATGATGAGATTGTGATGTCTAAAGAACACTTGAGCGCGGCTTGGCAGAAACATACATCTCGGCTGGCTGGGAAACACGTAGAACGACAACCTCCATTATTCGAGAACGTTCCGTCGTTGCACTATCCCCTACTTAAGCCTGTTCGTCCCAAACTGGCAAGCCGTCTCTGAAGTAATACTTGGCCAGGCAACTAAGACAGTTGGTCTACTTCCGAAGAATTATCCGGCTCTTCGAATTCAGCCTCGTGTGATCCGAACATCAAGTTCGCAGGAAGACGAATCTTCCGCTCAACCATTAGTTTTACTGGAATCACTCCCTTTGCATCGTGTACTGATGACCTATACGCCTTTATCTGGTCCAAGTCTATTGGGTTTCGTCAACAACCTCTTGTGTAAATTCACCCAACAGCAACTTTTCCCCCGGGCGCTTCCATTATCTCAGGAACAAGCAAGTGCCTTCCCTCGACACCCATAGTTGTCGATCACTTTTTTTGTCGTTACACAGATTGGTACTTCCTCTGCTAGTTCATCTTCAATTTCCGCCTGTAATAGGAAGACTTCCTCTTAACTACACCTGTTGGCGTTTTTTCGGCCAATACCACTTGCTTGATCGAATTGTTGGTGGACCTTTTATCTTCTCTTGGCCAACCTTCAGGACATTCTCTCGTAAATCAACAATGAATCCGTAGGCATTCATAATTTCCTTGCCAAGAATCACTTCATCGACAATGTCTGCAAGAAGCATTTGGTGGCTAAACTCGAGGAAAGCCAGGCGTACCCGTCTACCTTTCCTAACACTTTGGCGGGGCTTCCAGTCACAGCCTGTCTTCGTTCTTCTTTTTGTTGTTCCTGTGTTTGCCGTAGTATTGCTCGGAATGCTTCTGTCATCAGACTGGCATCCATTCTTTTTTTTTAATTACCACTCACACCACTCTTCAACGAAGTCTGCTCTGTTTCCACTGTTAAAGATTCTATACTACATCTGTCCCACTGTTACGACGTTCTAACTGATCGTCGTATGGTACAATGGAAAACAAAACAGACACTAATTTTGTCACTAATAACCAGCTTTAATTTATCAGAAATAACAATTGGTAATCAACTCGTACAATAATTCAACTTAAATTTGTCCACACACAATAATAATGTCAACTATAAAGAATTCCACACTAATTATAACACAACTACCACTTGATATCACTTGACAAATCGCCCAACATAAACTGACTTCTAAGCGCCAGCTGCTGCCTATTTATTGCCTGCAGGATTCCAGAGTAATGTTCCTTAACAAGCACTAGAAAATTCTAGGAGACACTTGAGCGCTGCCTAGTGCCTAGACAGAAACACACCTGCTCGGTTGGCCGGGAAACACGTAGAACGACATCATATTTTTAGTAATAATAATTCAGCTTTCAATCTGAACTGTAAAAGGAACAACCAAATTTCATTCTTGTACAGGTTTTTATCACGCTACGCAGCTGTGTATGTGTGTACACATGTATTTTACATGTGTGTGTGAGACCAGTTGGTTCCTGTAAAGCGTCACCCCTAAATGAACGCTATTAATTACATGAATTATTTAAATGGTAAAGAGTGTGTGCATAATATCAGAAAATCAAATATACCACACTGTGTATAAAATAAAGACGCACATGTGTACAATAAATAGTGCGAAAATAATTAAAAGTGCGAATATAGTGAAAATAAATATAAATAAAACTTATATTAATTAAGATAGGGAAAAACGGTTTATACACAGTGAACACATAAAAATTACCGACAAGATGAATATCGGGTAATTTGCAAAAGACTTCGCATGTTGCGAAGACAAGTGAAATACGTGTGAAAATAATCGTGTTTAGAAAGGGACGCCAACGACAGACTGAGACCTGCAGAATATTGTCGAAACATGATTTTGCGCCCTAGGGTATAAATACTCGAGACGCGCTAACTTATTTCTCTTTCTCGTACAACTATCGTGACAGCACCTGCAACCTGAGACCATGACGGGATATGAGAGAGCAGCCAAGTACATGGAATAGAGTCCAGCGTACGGAACTAGGTAACGGACTACAGAGAGGATCTGAAGGACGAGGATCAAGGACTCCAGGACTACACGACCACAGAGGAGCACCCAGGATCGAGGACCTAGGATCGAAGAGGATACGCTGAGTATTACCACGACAAATAAGGTGAAACAAAACCATGTATTTGTAGAAACAAAAAAAACTCACGTAAAGACAATTAACTATGTAAAAAGAAAAACAATATAATTCAAAGATGAGTTAATAATTTTTGGAAATGTAAATGTTTATTTGTATAATAGTTTTAGAGTAATGTTTAAACACATGAAAGTATAATTTTAAGAAATAATTTAGTCAATTATATTTAAAGTAATAGGAATGTAAATAGTAAATTTTATAATCTTGAATAAATAATTTAATCAGTGATATTTGAATTAAGATGAAAGTAAATAGTAAATTTTATTAGAAAACAAAGCAATGCATATGCAATATAATAAAAAGAAAATAGATTATTAAAAAGAGATTAGATAATCTAATAGTCATCACAGTAATGAGCAAGTCGAGAGCAATATTATATAGTAACAAATGTTTATTGTAGTATAAGAGTGTATATTATGTTCAATGAGTAATATGAGATTATTACTTATATGTTAACAACTAGATGTGTGCTACGGCTACACACATGCGAATAATAATGATATTTTTAAATCGTAACAGAATAGAAAATTTTTAATTAATAAAATTTTAAATGATTCTAAACCATTTCACGTTGTGTTATTATTATTACTATTACACCTGTCGTAATTTTATAGCGTAAGTAATGTTGCAAAATAAATGGCTCACAAGAAGTTGGGACCTTCACCAATACTTAACGTTGTAATATATATAGTCTAATATATATGAATAATATATATATATATATATAATTTATTTAATAATTATAAATTCTTTACCTTAAGATCTTTTCCCTTAATTTGATACATGTTTCGGGAAACTTATTGTTCCCATCCTCAGCCTTCTTGGTTTTATATCTTGTGGAATATTTGTGTTTTGGTTGGTTGTTGTTATGGGGTTCTGTTGGTTTTTGGTATTTCATACTAGTGTTATTGTTTGTGATTCTGGTGTATATATTAGCTTTTTGAGTATTTTCGATGTTGAGTGGTTTGAAGATTGTGTCAGGAGAACACAATGTTTTACAATAGTTGATGCTTGAGTTAGTATAGGGATGTCTCAGAATGAGTGACTGTATCTATCTGGTACTGACTTATAGGATGAGGAACCCTTTTCCTTATTATATTCTAGTTTGACACTCGAACAGCTGATATCAGTAGTACACACACCTCAGTGGGTTAAAAGAACGATAATGAGCACAAACAAGCAAACGCCAAACATATACTTCTCATGCAAAACGAGGTAGACAAAGAAATCGAAAAACGATAATTAATAAATAATTGCCGCTTATTCCTTTTCAAAATTATATTCCACTAATATATACACTGTAGAGAAACCAGATCTACACAAATATTACATTTGCTGCTTTAACCTGACAAAGGCCGTTTACCCCGATTGAAAAAGTTCTTTTCTTAACACCTTTGTTGTGGTATAATAAATGGTATTTACAAACCTAGTATATGGTTTGTGTTTTTTACATATTGTTCATATATGTATGTGTATAGGGCCTATACTTAGACCAGCTCTATTTAGAGACGGAACCTAAATATCAAGCTTAGGCCTATTTCAAACAAATACATTTTTTAAAATACACTTTTTTCCACGTAATGTGTAAAACATCTATACTAGATCAAATTACTTAATACTCTGTGACAACCTAACTCATACATTGTATTTAGCGAATGCTTTGCTGCAGAAATTTATTTTAGCCTCATGAACATATACTGAGTTTGTGAACGATTCTACCATGATGTAAAATTGTGTTTCGCTAACGTCTAATAATAAAAAAAGTCTTTGGTTACGCGCTAGGAAGAATTGCGATCTACTAAAGTACAAGTTACTTAGTAAAGTAGTAAGAAGATAGGCAGAATTTTGGATAGACAGTTAAAAACATGTAGTTACGTTGTTTATGTTTATTACGTTTTTTATTAAAAAATTAAACTTTCTCCAAAAATATGTAGCCATGATTAAAATTTATCATATCGACATTGTAGAGGAATAGCTATTATTAAAATATATACAAATAAAATCATTTTATATATTTCATATTTTGATTTTAATTAGATATTGTTTACACGATTGCCTGAAATAAAGCATGAGCTATTGTGAGGTATAGTCAGTGACATAACCATAGTCAGTGGCGTAAAGCATATATTTACTTGACGTTTAAATTGTTTGATTGCTGCTACAAATTAAAAAGTAAACAAATACTAGTAAACGATAAGCCTCTTCAACAAGATGCTCATTTTGATAGTGCGGGAGAAATTTACAGTTTTGTGTTGGGGTAATTTCATGATAAGACTCAAGTAGAATAAAAGTCCGATTTCCATTTTTAATAGTACGATGCGAGCAAGAAAAGAAAAAGTAAGGAATCAAGGCTACAAGGTAAATTGGAAACGACATCAATGGAAAAGTCAGTGGGACAAAATAAGGAGAAATGAAGAGAAAACGTTGCTAAGGGAAAGCGTAGGGAGGAATGTTGCTTAAGGAAATATTAGGTTATAAGGCTTGAGGTAGAAGATTTTGGGAGCCTGCAAATGATGGAAGTGCCAGAATATGGAAAATCTATTAACCTGTGGAACCGAAACAGGCTTTAGTCTAATCTGGAAGCAAGAAAAAGGAGAAGATTCTAATCTTATTTTTATTAATAATTATTATAATCTGTACGTTAGTGTATAGGTTTTAAGAACGTTTAATTAATATTGTTATTAGATAAGTTAAAAATTTTCTTGAATAAATTCTTGCACATCAGCTGTTTTGTGTTGTTGTTACGTCAGTAACAGACTCAGGAGGCATCATACGTGTCTGGTGGCTTAAATAGTTTACTGTTCAGTTAGTAACTTGTAATTAACTTTACTGTGAGTAAATGTTTGGTGAATTCGTTACTCGTGGCTTGGAGAAGTATTTATAACGTTACAAGTGTTGATAGTCTTTCAGTCTCAGTCAGACTTGGAAAAGTAATCCATCTTTATATACGTCCGTATCAACACGTTTTATTAATACATTTATAAAAGCCGTTTGTTATGAACGAAATTGCTGTGCTGGGGAAAGGGCATTATTTTCGTGTAAGGAACATGAAGACCTACAAGAAAGTTGTTAAAGAAATTTTAGAAAATGAACTTATTATCGCCGATGCAATTTCCCTGACTACTTGACAACGCAAGAGTAGCTGCACAATCATCATTAATAATGAGTGGCAGCATGTGTAGAATGCTGCTGTGAAACAGGGCGTCCGTAAATGGCAGGTGACCGCAGTCGTCGGGAACACGTGTTAATCACCAGACTGCAAATTGAACACTTTCGTGACGTCTTCGTACCTCCTACAAGGACAAGAACGACCCGTCTGCAATTGTGGTAAACCACTTATAATGAAACATATAATTGAAGACTGTAGTGTTCTTGCTGAACTCAGACAAAAATACAGATTAAAAGGTGACCTGAAAGAAGACTTCGGGAATGAACAGTCAGCGATAGACAGAATTCTGTCTTTCCTAAAAGCAGCAAAATATAGGCTTTGACAAGATGGTTTTTGAGTCTATATGTGTATGAATTTCGTTTGCCATTGGTAAGCTACCATGTAGGTCAGAACAAAACATACACTAGAGCAACACTGGTGGTCGACGTCGATGGGGTAAAGGTCTTAGATGCCAAGCTTTGAAAAGACAAAAAAGAATACAATAATTGATGTTAGTGACTAAGTATTCTGATTTAATTGTGACAGTTTCCATTCCATTTCTACCAACACTTTCGAAAACAAAGTATAAAATTTAAAAATGTTCTAAAGTTTGAATTCTTAAGTCTTTTTACTTTTTTTTTATCACTTTGGAGTAAAGAGGGAACCTCAGAAGCTGTCTCACTCATGAAGAATGGAAGTCGTACATTTTCAACAGGTGAAAAACGACAAGCGCGTTTCACTACAGCAGTACTTAACACAAAACCTCACGTGTATGGGGGATGTTCAGTACTGAAAGGATGACTAGTGTGTGTGTGTGTGTGTGTGTGTGTGTGTGTGTGTGTGTGTGTGTGTGTGTGTGTGTGTGTGTGTGTGTGTGTGTGTGTGACGCTATTCAGATTTCGTGTTATTTCGAGTCATGCCTGTTTGTTTACGAATGGCTTCAGAAACCTTGTACATTCTGAACAAAAATGTTAGTTTCGCTTTCCTACCATTTCCTTTCTTAGAATTTCCAACTATGCTAAAATATTAAAACTGTTTTTGCATAGGTAAGTATAGAAATGTATTTTATGAATTGAGCAACCGGTACAATGTGATTTTATAAAGGATCCAGTTACTTTCCTAATATTGAGAAAAACTTAAAAATGTCGTCGATTATTTAGTAATGTTAAAATACATAGAATACATAGTTGGGATAGCCTGGTTACGCACGGTGGTAGCGTGAACTTGACAAGATTCTTTCAAAAGACAAATCACTGAATCAGTTGCCAGTATTTATTAACCACTGAGTAAACAACTATTAAGGGAAATGGAAAATAAAACTGCAATATGTATTCATATCTATAAATAGGTGCATTCATAATTATCATGGTAAAATTCGAAGTCAGAGAAAACATTACTCTAAATGAAAGGACTGTCTTAGGATATAAACTTTTGTAAAGTTCCATTCATCTGGTTTCTTTCAACGTATTCTATTCTACCTTTTCATTCCAAAAGAAAAGTAACATGGAAATAATCAAAGCAGCGTTCTTTAACGACGAACAGTTCAGTTTTTAATATCAGCTTTCTGTAAAACACATTTATTTTGATTGCACAACGAATTAGAATTAGAATTGTTGTAACCTATGACAGTGTAACCTATGTGGTTAATAAAACACTTAACGGGAATAGACACTGTTTTGTTTGTGCTGTATTATGTGAATGATAAAAGTATCTTTGTCGATTTTTTAATGGAATTTCATATTATTTTGAATCAGTTTTCTCATTTATAAATACTTGCTTTGTACTTATGTACATGAAAATAACTTATGTTTTAAGAGCGAAACAGCTCTTTACGAGTAGTACGCAATTATACCAAAACAGTAATAACATTCAATAATGGTCTAATTTTGAATCAATTAATTCTAACAAAGATCGGGTAAAGATTGAGGAAAATCTCCTGGCTAAAATATTTGAGTTTGAAAGCTTGATAGTGTACAGGTTAATGTGCTTTATGAATAATCCCTTGTAACTGGCTTACTATATGCTGCTCTCTTGGATTGGTTCTAAGCAGGGATGCATTTGGATAAACTAAGGACGTATGCAAAACAGGAAAGACTAAGAAAGTTTACAGCTGCAATTTCTAAAGTTAAGAATGATGTTTATTCATGTCCTCAGCTCCTCATTGAACATATTTAAGACATTCTTTAAAAAATATTTAAATAATCGGACAAATCTTCTGTACTTTGAGACTGTGGATAAGATTAATGGTGCAATATTCCTCAGGAAGAGATTCAAAACCTAATCCGTAGGTCGCCTAGATTAATGGAAGTAGTAATCAGGAACGGAGGCGACTATTTTCTTTATTAGTTATTCTGTAGAAGATCTGAACCTCATTACAAGATTTAAACATTTAACCATCAAGACTGTCACAGAAGAAATGCAAATTTTAAAAATTCCTACTTAATTGCCTGTTCTTTGTTTAGACTAAAAATTCGTTGGTCTAAACATAAGTTATCTTATTATATTTTTCTGTAAGAATTTTTATATTTATTCCATTTTAGTTAGTAAATATAGGCGTATTAAATTTAATAATTATATTACCGAAAAAAAATAGAAATAAATATGTTTTAAAAAATTATAAATCTGAACTTATTAGTCACCTTAGATGTCTCAACTGCTCCACACATTCATCTGTGGACAATTATAGTGTTGAAAACTTTCTGGATTCTTCTACGTGCTTTTGTGTCAATAGGGATTATTTATAACACATACGTAAACTAAAAACTAAACATTGGTTGTTTATTTGTTAGAGTGATAATAATCATAATTCCAGCTGGTTGAAATTTGTACTGGCGTAACCGTGCAGGATATTTAGTTGGTGTGACTACTACCCTCTAGTGGGTTGGAAATTAAATGAAACCGCGGTGATGTCAGCCACGTAGATTTCCTCTGGGCCAGTGACTGAAAATATAATGCTATACTCTTCTACCCTTGAATACCAGATTCCAGAGTAATAAATAAAATGTTACTTGCCATGTAAATATTCTTACCAGAATTCTAGTAATTACGTAATTATTAGATAAATGTAGATAATATGAGTGTGTGTGTGTGCGTGCGCGCGTCAGTAGTATTTCCTAATTAGTATTAATTGTATTTAGTACTACAAATTAATTGCAGATTTAATTGAGTTTCTTCGCAACGTTCAATATGTATTTTATCTCTTAATCATACCTAAACAATAAAAAATAGATATAACTTATTTCTGTAAATTACCGTTTACAAATTTCAAGATGGTAAGAGTGGCTTTGTATTACATTAGATCAAATATATGATATTTACAGGTATAAACACATTATATAACACTATACACTACACTAAACACACTACACTAAACTACACATGCATTACACTAACTTCATTTAAATAAAACTTTGTACAATGTAGAGTCTTATTGACACAAATCTATCTACATGACTGAAGAAAGAGTGCACTCGTAAGCTAACAAGTTGCACAGGTAGGAGATTCAGTGGAAGGGAGTCGAGATGGTTGACTTCACCAGTGTATTTTCTGTTTGTTTTGTGGGAATGAATTAGGTGTGAATAACACTTACTGAGGCTTTGCACATCAGATTTTTGTTTACTGAAACCTGTATGTTTTTCCTACAGTTATCATTTCAAGAAATTGTCGTTTGAAGTGAGTTGTCTCTGTACGAATTATTTTTTTTTACCGAACTGAAATGTGTAGCCAATGTTAGCGAGCATATTGTGTTAAGGGTGTTGGGTCATGTTTATTGGTTTTCATTTTATCACAGCTATGTTTATACTCATATACTCTTTTCTTCGATATTGTTCAGGACACCCACAATGTGTATTACCTCATTTCTCTTCGCATAGTATTTCATAAAGTACATTGTATTACAAGTCTGTTTCATCTCTATATTTATTCTAAGTGAAAAATTTATTTATAGGATTGACATTTCTGTTCATTTCCTGAATATATGCTGGAGCACATGCAGGATATCAGATGAATGGAGAGTAGCCAAAGTGGTTTTCCTGTTTCAGTAAACATGATAGAACTGTGTTATCAAATTATAGAGGTATAAGCTTGTTAAATACAACTTACAAGTTATATGAAAAAATTATTATTATTGAAAAACTTTGTTCTATCTCAGATATTTTATTTATTCAAGAACAGCCAGGATTTCGTAAAGCCCGATCTTACATTTACGACGTATTGTTTTTGAAAATATTGATTAAGGAAAAAAGGGAGCACACCTTGCCTTCATTGACTACGAAAAAGCATTTGATAGAGTTAACAGATCCATTATGTGGTACATTATGTGTAAAAGAGGTTATCCTAAATATCTTGTTATCTTATAGATGTTGCCAATACCTTATACTATTGTACAAGGATAGTACTGTCTATAAGAGAGGATTTAACAGAAGAGATTTATACTAATCAGGGAGAGCGTCAAGGCTGTCGCATGTCTCCAACATTGTTTAATATCTATATTGGCGGCATAGTTAGAGAGTGGAAATTACAAGTGGATCTAGGAATAAAAATAAATAATAGAACGTATGTTGAATACAGTGCTCTTTGCAGGTGATAATTTATGTGCAGTAAACAAAAACTGTAGCATTTATGGCTAAATGCCCTTTTGACCGTCTTGTACAATAAGAGTATAAAGCAGGTGTCACATTTTCGCTTTCATGGCTTTGACATCACTTATGATGCTATACATTTTATAGCATTATAGCATTTTATTTGATATATAAAATATATTCCATAAATTTATATGGAAAACTTAGATATTTGTCTTCCATTCTGGATAGGTATTTTCAAATTGAACAGTACTGAACAGCGTTTTGTTGACGAAAAACCTCTTCCCTGAGGACCATTTTACTATTTAAGTAAACATTATGATGCGATATCATGTCTACTAAGGGTAGAGTATTGCCATCACGTTCATACAGTTTTCTTTATAGTCCCTGCGTTGTTTGTTTAAGATCACGGTTTATACAAATTATCATGCGTAGATAAACACATTCCAACAATGTTAAGATTGAAAACAATACACAACAAAACTACGAATTTTTACAAACAATAACGCAGTGTTTCTTATTGTAATTATTTCATTTGATTTTCACTAACCTCAGATTTTTTAATATTTTATTTTTAAAACATACGCTATTGCAGTGTGTTTTCATTAAAGTCATCAAATTTGTGATACTCCGATGTATTGGCGTATCATGTACTTATGACGAAATTATAGCTAAGCGCTTCGTGACGGTTATCTCGTAGCTCACTAAATTACTTCCACTTTCAGCTGTGAAGAGAACTGGAGCAGATAGTATCTGTCCAATTAGCGAAGCCAACAAGGCCTAGCGAGTACAGTAGCTTGAACCGATCTGCTGACAAGAAGCAACCGCTGATTTAAGACGAAAACTTGATATTGATTTAACACCGTTCATATTGTTTTAAGTAACTCACGAAAGGAAGCAAAATCATTTAAAACAACGGATTTCAAAATTAGGCATTAAAAGTTAATCTACTTTTAACTAAAAAACTGTACTCAGTGGCAAACGTTTATTTTGTACTTTTATTTCAAACTTTTCAGTGGCAATCGCAATGGTACTGCTCTTCTGATGGCTCACGAATCTAGGACAGCTAATAGGCTATTACATGACTCCAGGTCGTCAATCATCAAAGGAACACGGCCTGGACCAGCTAACCATAGAGGATTACTTCCACGGCGGTAGACGAAAAACCTGAGATTATTAAAAGAGAACCACGGTTCAACAAAACGGAAGATGATATTAATGAAGAATGTGACTACGGTTTTTTGACTCATCGGGTTATATTTTGTGAATTTCTAACAATGTCGCTGTTTTGAATTACATTCAAGTAGAGTTAACAGTCAGTGTTTGATTTGTCTTTCAAAGAGTAAGATCTGAAATTCCGGCCGTAATGATTATAGAAATAACGTTCAATAAACGACAACTTTAATATAGTTATTAATATAGTTTGTAAATCATTTCAACCTAACATCATTCCCTGCTATGTAGTAATGTATGTTTTAGACTGATGAAGCCTTTGACATATTCTCAAAACAGTTAACTGTGTTTCACTTTGCCTGATCACGTCTTATTTACCTATACTATTTTTTCTTAGAAACTTTTTTCATTTGTATTTTTTGAAAATGTGTATATTCCAAAAACTTATCAGCACATAACGCCTCGTGATTTTTAACAAAAGTCTCTTTAAACAGCATTCGTTATCATGACCTTCTCACATGATATGAAAGTAAAAGTAATTAATAATCTACGTAATTTAATAAAAAATAATGACATGATATGTTTTAAAGATAATTGCAGTACCGAAACTATTTTCAGACTAAGACGTGAGTATAAACTCAGATGTTAGGTAACTTTGACTATCGGTTTTAAATTGAGTCATTAAGAAGGTTCTACACATATCACGCTGTATTTTTATAAAAATAAATAGCTTATAAAAATAATATATATTATTAACTAAGGTAAGGTATGCATCATTGCATAATTTACTGATATCTTGCTGAAACAAATTAGGCTATGGCGGTAAACAAAACGTCTGTGGATTCTTTCTATGAATGGTAAACAGATGCTTAGACAATAATCTCATAACCATTACAGTACGGTTCTTACTACTATTACTACCGTCACTAGACCAGCTTGTTCTGTTTAACGACATAAACTTTATTATTGAAAATTAAATAAAAAAATATGTTTTTGTGCTTATTCGACAAAAGCTATAACTCATCGTTTACGATACTGTTCAAATGAAATATCAAGAAAAAGTTTAGTAGTTGTATCGAGCACTTTGAAGAAATTTAATGTTACTCTTTACGTTAATAAAGAGAGAAAAGTTTCCTTCTGTCTGTACTGGTAACTGGATTAAATATTTTACACAATGGTCAGAACATAAACGGGCCAAATAAATGCATAAACGTTGTAAGCTAGACAGCAAAGGTCTATTGGCTAAATTAATATATATGAATATCGCAATAAAAGACACATAAACACAGCGGTCGTCATTGAAATGTGACGTAACTTTATACTATGTACGTTCACAAGTAACTTAACTACACATTTGCATTACGCTTCTACGTAACTAAGTCACAAAATAATAGAATTCAGCATCAACACTTAGAGTTCTGATAGCTGGAACTATAGTTATAAAAATTATAACAGTTGTATTTTGAGCATTTATTGCAGCTTTATTTTCTCTGGTTTTACACGTATGTTCGGAATACACATATTTTTAGGAATTATAGAACAGGTTATTTCATCACTGTACGCCATCAGCTGCCCCAGTAAAACGAATTCTCATGAAAGCAAACTACTAATGCTAAATTTTTAAAAGTGCGGCATATCGCCTACCACAAACTACTCACCTTGCAATTATCAGATCAAACATATGTATATGCGCCCGTAGGCATAAATATATTCTGTATGAAATGATTGATGGGTTTTGCATGTACTTTTTTATACATTTAAATACCAAAAGCATTAAATGAATAGCATTTTGTGTAGTCTAATGTAGCACATATGAACACAGACTATCATTTCTGATTGATTTCTAAATCACATAGTTTATCCCTTATTTGAAATTGTACAGGCGGTTTTCAAGCACGAAAAAAGTTCAGCAATTAACCATTAAGTGCGCGGTCAATAGACATGAGGAGAGCAAAAGCGTTCGTTTCTGTTATCTGTACAGGGCGACCCGACGCGAGAGATCAGCCGTAATCCCATGCTGGCTGATTGAAAATAAGCTTTTCCTACCAATACAGACAACCTGCAAGCACTCAGAGAACACTGTTATGGCGAAGGACATTTTTTTGTTTGTAAGAATGAGTTTATAGGAAAAACTATCATTTCATTCCATTATAATAATTTTTATAATTTTATCATTATATTTTTATTCTGTTTTACATTTGAGTTTTTACTTTTTAATAAGTATTGTTAATAATATTTAACAACGATTATAAATATTTAATATTTTAATAATTATTGTTACTCCTAAGAAGATTTCATTGAGTGAGTGTAAAATTGTTTACTTGCATGTAACATGCGTATTACAATACGTTGTGGTGTATTTACTGGAGATTCAGCTTCCAGTCTAGCATCCTTTGTCATCGTCTCCAATCTTTTCGAGATTGCCATATGTCCTGCCTACTTCCATTACTTTCCTGTCGAAAGACCTTTATATTAATGAACCTAGCTAAAGATTGTGTTAAATAAACCAATGGGTTCCAAATCAGAAATAAACTGGTGATTGAAGATACTGTAAAGGAGTAACAACGAAAGACCAAGAGCAGCTAGAAAATACTGAAGTCGGAAATTTATACTGAAACGGCGGACTCGATCACCGCTTACATCCATAGCGTTAGCTAAGTGACTATTGATCACTCTCGATATGCCAGCGTGGAAGTGATAGCTACAGGCCGGAGACCTACTACAGCCTGATAATGAATAAAAATATAATATTTACGCATTACAATAACTTCATAAATAGAATAATCCTTACAGTTGTACATAAATGACTAAATAGTAAGTCATCAAACATTTTAGAGTTAAAAATAATGTCAACCGTCATTAATTTCCGGTACAAGAAAGAATCGAAATACGTGAAAAAGGGGGATCGAACTTTCTTGCAAAGCTCTTAACGTTCTACGAATTTTGTAGGATTGTCTAGACGTGTTGTGGACGTCTTACTGTTTGTTTTAGTAAGTAATATGGTAATTAATACTATATACAACTCAACCATTTAAATCAAAGGTAAATTATATAGAAACAGTATGAGTAATATTAGCAGTAACCGCAGCAGCAGCAACGGTAGCAGTCGTAGCAGCACAGCAATAGCAGTAGCAGTAGCAGTAGTAGCAAGCAGCAGCAGAGTAGCAGTAGTAGGCCTAATAGTTGTAGTATTTGCCGTATTAGGAGTAGTACTACTAGTAGTAGTAGTAGTAGTAGTAACATTAGAGAATAGCAGCAGCACATTTACTTATGTTATGTTGTGTTATTATATTTTTATACGCAACAAACGTGGCACATTCAATGAACAAACGTGGAGTATTCCATGGTAACCAACACGTAATACCAAAATTCGAATACTCACACCTTTCTGTATGTAATTAACATTGCTGAACCTGTAGCTCTTTTGTTACAATTACTGTGTACTATTCACAAAACGATAGTATTCTTCGTATTGTTTAAATTAGCAGCCATCCTTACTTTTCTTTTATAGAATTGCTAAACTGCTATAATTGTTTTTATTATTTAGACAAAGCTTTTCGTCATTACTGACATCTTCAGGTCTTAAACAACCCTGTTTTATACCTGGTTGTTTAAGACCTGAAGATGTCAGTAATGACGAAAAGCTTTGTCTAAATAATAAAAACAATTATAGCAGTTTAGCAATTCTATAAAAGAAAAGAAAAAAAAAAACGATAGTACGTTGCAAGCGCGGAGCATGGGGAGGGGGGGATTCGCCCAACAAATATCACATCCTACGAAATATTTTCGTTGTTTTCTGATTGTAAATATGATGCAACATTCATATCACACTATGTAGGTTCATAGTTTTTCTCTAAAGTTACTTCAATTTGTAACTGTACCTTACCGCCATGTTAATTTTGGTGTGATACATAAATTAAATGAATAGTATGAACCTACTTTAAACTGTAAGTGAAGGCTATTAAATGAACAATGAATGGACGAACACATATGATTTTATACTTGTATGTTAAGAAATTGAATAAATATATTTCTCGAACAGATATATAGTAAGTTATCTAACAGATCATGGTCATGAGAAATAAATATACTTAAACGATAAATACAATTTAGTGGTTAAGTCTAACTTTTGATAAACTTGTGTTGTTACCACTAATACTCACACTTCCATGAGCGCTTTGAAGCCTCTCGGCTCATCTTCAGATGGAAACAACCTATCTGAAGATGAGCCGAGAGGCTTGAAAGCGCTCATAGAAGTCTGAGTATTAGTGGTAGCAACACAAGTTTAGCAAAAAATAAATAAATAAAATAAAATAAAAAATATACGTCACGGCACTAAAAATCCTTTTTTAATCAGATGTTTTCTGTACTGGGTACTCTTGCGAGCATCATATTTTTATTACGTATATCATTTTTATACATTACATATAAATAATATTACAAATGTACTAAACATTAGCATTTTACAAATTTGTACATCGGCTCTATTTTGTGATTGTTTTATTACCTCAAAATGATATAATATCAAAATGACTATATTCAGCACACACATAAGTCTAGTAGAATATAAAATATTGTTAATAGTATGTTATTTTATTATACTAAACTTAAAATGAAAGAAGAATGTTGTCACTAGTCGCAGTCAGATTCTTGGTATACAAGAGACGTGGGCCAGTTAATGTGTTTAGCCTGGGTACTGCGAGTGATTTCACGCCCGACTGTCTTATTATCGGACACAGTGTCTGAGTTTCCCTCACTGCCCGATAAGCATGAAGCTCTGAACTGGACGAAATGTAGCAACACACACTAAAACACTGTCTAACCGTCTACGTACAGAGGGCCCCGTTTGTTTGCTTGTCACAGACTAGCTTCATTCAAGGCCAATATGGGATCGTTGTTGAGAGTGCATAAGAAACTGAGTGTTAACGAAGGTAACTTTAATCGTAATTTAATTTAAATTTGTTTATTGTAAGCTTTTAATGAACTGTATCGTCCGTTATTAGAGTTTGGTAAACATTTTTCAGTTATGTGTATGGCTGAGGGTAGAATGTTTGTAATGTACACTGGTAAAGATAATTTATTCTTTGTTCTACTGCACGTATTTGAGATGCTTAATCTCCATTCAGACACAGTCAGTGAATATAAACTTTAGATGGTTTTTTTTTCTTAACGATACTGCAAATAAGAATTTAGTAAAATCGTTATTTATTTCTTCTGGGAACACTGAAAAAAAGGTTTATTTGTAAATCTCATGCTCGAGTCCTCTACAAAATCATTTACTACATTTACTACCAGTGTTATCAATTAATATCTCTTTTAGGATACAAACGGAATGGTTAATGAATGTTTTTAAAAATTTCGCTTTTAAAAATTTTGTTATAATTTCCATAGAAAATTACAGAGTGAGATGTGTGAAAATCATTTATACCGTACAGGCCTTTTAATGTGTATCGTATATTTATACGATATATCATGTAAACCAGGGGCGGATCCAGCAAACAATTTTGGCGGGGGGGAATAGTTGACATTTTGGGGGGATATGAAAAGGTGGAAATTCTTTAATGGTCTACAGTATAAATGATGGAATGGGTCCAGATAAAAATGCAGTGCGTTATTATCGATACAGTAAATTTATTAACATGCAAGTCTAAAATCATATCTGTGTTTGTCCGTTCATTGTTAATTTAATAACATTCACTTACAGTTGAAAGTACACTACTCATTTAATTTATGTATCAAACAAAAATTAACTTGGTGGTAAAGTACAGTTACAATTTAAAGTAATTTTTTAGGAAAACACTGTGAACCTACATAATTTGATATGAATGTTATATCATATTTACAATCACAAAACCATCCTACAATCACAAAACAATGGAAAATATTTTGTCGGATGTGACCATTTGGGGGGAGATTTCCACCACTATCCCCCATGGATCCGCGCTTGTTTTATACCAAATAATAATGTGTATCTAAAAATCCAATTCTAAAAAATTCATATAAAATTTCTTCTAACGACGGAATTTATAACACCCAAAACATGTACAAAAGTGTGTGTGTGTGTGTGTGTGTGTGTGTGTGTGTGTGTGTGTGTCTGTCTGTCTGTCTGTCTGTCTGTCTGTCTGTCTGTCTGTCTGTCTGTCTGTCTGTCTGTCTGTATACGATATTTGGAATACGTAAAAATGTATAACACGTATCCACAGTTCCAATGTTTAATATAATTAATAGTTATTACTCAAATTTCAAAGTATGCAGAAGCTATGATATAAGCCCAAAACAAGCAGTTGCAACATTTAGTTATGCTTTTTTTAGTTTTTAGTGAACGCTCCGTGTAACAACTCAATATTGTTATTATTTACTATTTGGTACGGTATTTACGTTTTCCTATTGATAACACTTTTCCTTGCGACTTACCTTACTAACATTAAGAGAAGAGGGCGTCTCCAGAGATGGATAGAGCACTTGGTGCGCCAACACATGATGAGATTTCAGCTATACAAACATGAACTGCGGCTTACGTTAACTCGCACACTGTCTAGAGTAAAAAGTTTTATCGTGGCTATGTACGTGCCGGCGATATCTGTAGCCGGTATTAGTGAGTGGTCCGAACGCCGTAAACAGAACACAGGAGAGAAATAAATCCCAAAGAGAACGTAAAATGTAGTAAATGGAGAAAGGAATCAAATGTCCTGGATTGGGGTACTGTAAAAGCCAATGACTGAATAATGTTGGTCGAAGCGTATTTACTACTGGAAATGTAAAAAAGGTTTCCTATTACAGTAAAATCTTCACCGGAGTAAGTATGCAGCACCTTGTGAAATTAGTCTTACTAAAAAGTTTAGTGACACTCGGACGATATGTCTAGCAGATTACATTAACATTCAACTAGCGTGACTAAGATTTATGTTATTTAAAAATCTGGTAAAGCCAATTATGAACAAGTATTAAATGCACGATAATGAGTTTATTTACCTTAAGTATATCTATTTTAACTTTAACTTGCGCAACGACAAGGACTGTGAAAACTTGTGGGTGAATATGATCTGACAAAACTTAGCCTTTCGTTCAATAAGTCAACATACACACCTAATGTAAATGCTAGCAATCGGTCAGCATTTTTTTTTACAGAACTAAATGACTTTCAAAACCGTTTTTAAATAAATTGAATTTCCAAATACTTCAAATATTTACAGTAAACAATTACAAAATATTTGTATAATGGTTTGTGTTCACCAATAAGTTTTAACCTCAAGAAGAAAAAATTGTATTGACTGACCAATTAAGAAAAAACCAGTGTATAATAGTACTTTAAGAGAGAAAGTGAAACAATTTACACTATTTACACTACCTTGAGAAGTAAATAAAAAATAAATGGCCAAATAAAAGTGTAAATTTTGCCTGCTTATTTGTACAAAAATCAGGACTTCATTAAAATGGTCATTTCATGTTTTATAATCATAAAATTAGAGGAATAAGAGGAATAATAATAAAATAAAAATATGCAATATTCAGAAAAAATAACTAACAACATGAATAATTTTACATGAATTAAGTATTTGGTGACCAAAAGTATATTAACATAAGATCAAATCTCCTCTTGGACAAAAAAGGCTGTTGGATACTATTTTTTGTAGCCTATAATATGACTATCGTCCTATACTAGTAGACATCATACAAATGTAAACATATATATTGTAGCATGACAGATATTCCACCAATAATTAATTCGAATAAGATCATAAAAATAATTAAATTACATATACTCAAAGAATGTCAAATGAAATTCAATTACACTTCAAAGGAAAACACCACTATAAAAGAAAAACAATAATTAAATAATAAAAATGCAACCATAAAAGTCAAAGAAAATAAATTAAAGGAAACTCATATTAAAAAATCAGGAGATTACCCAGGAGGTTAGGAGCAGGTGATAAATATAATACCCCAAACACAAGAAGAAACAAGAAGAGGAAGATTAGTATCAGGTGATAAACAAGATATCCCGAAACAAGAAAGAAGAGTAAAGTGAGTATCAAATGATAAAGAAGATACTCCAAACCCAAGAAGGAAGAAGAAATTTAAAAGTAGATAATAAAGAAGATACTCCGAACTAACCATCGGACAAAATAACACTGAGTACCTTGGTTTACCCAAGAATGAACACAAGAAGGAAGACGAGAAGAAAGGAAGAAATAGGATGGAAGAACCACCATAAAAACCTATTATTAACTACCATTAACCCCAAACCAAATGATACCATTAGAGAAAGTATAACATCCCAAAACCTAATGAAATTGTAATTATTTATAAACAAAAGTATTGTGTAGTATGATAAGAAGTGCACCAACTAAAGTTATTATATGATAAAAAATAAACAAATCTTCACAGTCCGTGATGACTAAAGGTCTGGTCTGAGAATAATAAAACTCAAATATAAGTCAGAACCAACAGTGAAAATGTACTAGTGGAAGTGTTCTGAAATGTAATAAACTTCAAGTTGTAGTGTATCTATAACTTAAACAAAGTGCTATAAAATAACTTTTATATCTTATAAGTAACAAGTAATGAAATAGTAAAATGGAAAATATTTCCAATATTTCATTAAATAAGGTCACTTTGTTATCTCAAGACATTCATAGAAATGCCAATAACAAAGACAATATGTGAGGGAAATGTTTACTGTACAAGGGGATGTTAGATAATAATAGTAGAATCCGAAAGGACTGAAAATAATTTAAGTTTTAATAGAGTTAAGAAGTTTAAATGGCTGATATTATTCAAAGCCATGAACTCCATATTTTTAAAAGAGTTCTAATAGAATAATGTACCTATATGTTTAGAGTAAGTTGTATTAGTTATATAACAGCATACATACAAATTAAAATGTTTAAGTATGGATGCTGTATTAATTTACAAATGTGTTAAATGTATGTTCAAAACAGTTTAAGCAAACATGTCTAACTTTAAAGACTGCTGATTAATGTTAATTATTATTTTTGTAACAGTAGCATGAATTAGATGCTACACATCTCAATAATTATGTAAACAATTTTATTTCATGTTGTGTTAACTTTTAAGAGTCAGAGGAGGAGTAGAATTAAATTTATTTAAAAAAACCATATATGTAAAATATTAAACTCTAGGCCAAATAATCAATTCACAAAAATTAATATAAACGAGTTAATTCACCAATGAACCATGTAAACTAACAAGATTTATGTAAGGTAGGTCAATTAACAACTACTGTAAATGATCCTATGATTTAAAGGAGTAATATAGAAAAATATCTTAAATTATTGAAAATTTTTGAAATGTAATAATTAAATATTTCAGAGGAGAAATAGTAAATTAATAAATTATCACTAAAAGACAGTTCAAATGTTAAATTTATAAGGTAACAAGGAAAAAAAAGATTTGTGACCATTTGAAATTTATTATAATTATATTAAGAACACTTAAAATGGCAGTAATTGTGTACAAGAACGGAAACAGGTTTTTTGGGCCTAGATTTCCAAAAAGACAAATATGTTAATTTTAACAAAAATCTCAAGAAATATGGACTATGACATATCAAATTAAACAGAATGAGATAAATAAACCAATTAATTATATGGATAATAGTTCATGAAAGCGAACAATAAACTAAAAATATTCCATATATAATGTACTTTGGAATTATGTACATGGGAAGTGAAAATTATTTTAACAATACTTTTCCAATATTAACTTGGCAAGATATTTCCTAAGGTGAAGGAAGTTAGTTAGTTCTTTGTTAACATTCAAACGGAACGGTCGATGCTGAATCGCGTTCTTAAAACCGTATAATGGAGTGTAAAGGTTGAAGCCTAGAATCAGTGAAAAACGGGAGTTACATAAATTAACACTTTTTGAGTTAAACCTTATGAAATACTCTACGACAACGGTGAAAACGAACAATACGCCACATAATACGAGAGATTTAAACAATTAAAACTACCTACTATTAATAATTCACTCTGCAACATATTAACAATTCTTCGCCATGAACAGACATTAAGTGAACACCTCTAATAGAAAACAATTAACACCAGTGGACACTGAACACTCATCCAGAATACCTCAAACAACATAATAGACAGTATACACAATTTCGGAGATCCATAAAACAGTTATAAAGGTGAATTTATTGTGAGATTTTCCAGCGACGAAATATACGTATAACCTCATCAATTCAGCTAGCCGCCATGATGGTCCCGTGATGCACTACAACCTTCCGACTGATTTCATAGAAGCAGCATTGGTTTGAGAATTCAAATATATTAAACATTATATATTATTCACAATTTGTTAAATATTAATTATTAAGATTATTTTCTGTATATGTTATACTTTCTAGGCCTGCCCTTCTCTGAATATATAAAATAATCGTTGAAAGAACCTTTTTTGAGACTTATATAAAAAATTAACCTGTAATCACATATCGATATATCCCTGTGACGGAGTCGAACAATTGCTCTAAATCGATTTAACATCGATTATTATTAATTATTGTTAATAAATCAATTTGTTTCAACTATTTGGATTGTAAAATTATTTCACATTTTAATTTAAGGGTTTAATTAATTACAAGACTTCCTGGAAGACGAAAAATATTAACGAAAAGTGAGATACTGGAGCAGCGCTGAAAATCATTAATCGATTGCTGAAAGGAGATAATCTGATTAACTCCAGATTTTGTTAAGATCTACCAGAAGTGTAAATTAAACCAAAATAATTCTCAGAATTTCGAAAGTTTCAACAAAACACAAATTTAGGATTAATCCTAAATTTTAACCATAACAAACAAACATAAAATTATTTTATTTTTTTTTTTTTTAATATAAATTTTTTTTTCTCTTTTATTTGTAACCACAGTTTACAGGTCTAGTTACAATATATATTGTATTGTTACGTACCATTGCTTTTCGACGTATTGATTATAATAAACTCATACTCTATGAATAGGTTGAGTAATGGAGTTGCTGCTCGAATGATGCTCTTTACTTTTATTATTGATTATTTATTATTAATTAGGTTTATTTGACATAATTCAGGCCTTGAACGTTGGTTGCCAATTTGTATCTTATCTCGATTCGCTCTCTGCTAAAATAGATTATTATTTCTATTTATTGATTTAATTGTATTAATCGTATTTATGTTCGTTCTTGTATTATTTTATTTAACTTATTAGTGTTTGATTATTGGTGAGTTAGTTAACACCATCACTAATGGAACAGTAGGTTGCTAGTAGATCGTGGTATTGTGTAATCTGATTAGTAATTAATGTTAATGCGGAACATCGTCCGATGTAATCTTCACTTGATGTCGACTCTAAATAGGTTCAAATATAGTTGGAGTAATCATGTCAGTCTTACAAATAATTACTTACTTTGAATGCAGGTTTGTCAATCGTGCTAACCTATTAAAAAAGTCATGATTATAAATAAAAAATATAATGGTTAAATCTTTTCACTTTTAGCGGCTATGATTGCTGCCAACTGTTTCACAAGTAAACATAACCTGTACGCTACTAATCAAATCGTTATTATAAAATTCAAAAGAATTAATGCTTCCTTAATGGTTAAAATATACAATTTATTCAGAGTTAACTAATACTGAATCATGGTTAAATACATTCACTTCCTTTAACTTTGGTTAACAATCAATTAATACGGTTCGAAAAATTATAATCTCAGGGTGTCATCTTGTTACAATAAAATTATCATCGACGAGAATTGTCTTAAGTAAAATTAAATAAGTAGGTTCTTTTAAACTGCAAAATACCGACTACTAAAACGTTAATTGTAATTATTAAATCTCGGAATAGGAGAGTCCTTACATTCTTCATCGTAAAATCTTAATACTATTACACAAATGGAGTATGAATAAGTTCAATACTTTTAGGTTATTTGGTTAATCAACTTGGACCATTCTCAAACTTAATTTATATTTACAGTACAAAGAAACATTAAAAAAGTTATTGTGAATAAAGTTTAGTGTTCAATTAATAGAATTATTCATAAAAGTGGCATTATCTCAAATTACTTGGTTGGATTTTACCATAACATATAAGTAACAATAAGTACACGATACTTTCCTTTATTTCCCTGAATTGCCAATTATTGTACACTAGGCAATTCCCTAATCACTTTTAACTTGATTTCACTTCATCGATTACAAATTACAATGCTTTATTAAATATTAAACCGAACTGGTTAGGTTATAAACATTTGTTGACATTCGTCCAACAGGATGCTGGGTAACAATGGCGGCAATTTGATCCGTAGAAATACGTCAACTGCATCGCATCGAGGTTTGACCAAAAGTGTTCTTAGGTGACGCTTAAACTCGCCGTTCCAATTTGCACTACTACCGGCTCCGGTCGTTTCTCGCTTCATGATTGGTGGAATTTTATGCTATTCCATACTAAAGTCATACTCCCTCTCAATTCGGAAATAATTTAATTGTATTGTCGGCTAGGGTAGCTGGGTTGGAGATTACAAACTAGACGGTTACTTTCTTACCAAAAATCATTGAAATTGTTTCTAATGACATACTTCTGTTATACCACAAGTAAACTCACATACGGCTTCACACTATTATTTGTCTTTTTCAATTCTGCACGTTTTAACACCTCTTATGATATAATGCTGTCCATTAATAACAACGATCCTTAATTTTACTTATATCTTAATACAATCAATTTTATTAAATTAATTCTTACTATCTATTTATTTACAATTCCATATCGTTTCTGTCGAATTTAGCTCCTACAATGTCTTTTGTTGTGGTGAGCTAAGATTCTATATCCTTAATTATAACAATAATTCCATTAATTCTTGTTATGCTCATGGTGTCTGTAACATCATGAATTAGTTTATATTTGTATTATTCTCTCCGGTTTCTTAGAGTGTTGTCCATACCTTCTATTTGTGATTGACTACTCTTACCAACTTGTGGTTAAAATATTCTTGTTAATGGTATGATTCTATTCTTGTATTTTGTGATTAAAAAACACATGAGTCCTGGTACTATGAAATGGTTGTAATTTACAATTATTTCTTTGTGAGACTTGATTATTTTCATTAACATCTGATCTCTAATCATGCGTGATGTTTACTATGCAGTTTATGACATTTTGTCCCTGCTTGATTTTCTTTATCATTAATAGATCTTACATCTAGGTACAAATAGTCATATTCCTTCTAAATATATAATTCATGGTTTGACTAGTCGTAGGTATTACCTTGTTTATATTACAATAGTTAGGCGATTTCTTACTGGTACTTTTGATAGTAATCACTCTCATTTTTATTAAGTGTTTAATTTGGTGTATATTGTACAATGTATGTACCTCACTTCTGCATTACTTCATCAAAATACATTTCATTAATTATACTGTACTAAATACAACCTTCTAGTTGTCTTGTATTAGTGATCAGAATGATCCTAGTGTTATTTACCTTCATTTAGTTATAATGCACACCAGTTTTATATCCTGTTGATTACATTTATTATCATTATAAGAGTGCTTTTATAGGTTGCTAGGTTAGTTTGCCCTACTTTCCCTTTCCCTGACTAAATCTAATTTACATTGTTGTTTCTCACTGGTTATAGTTTTAAACTATAATCATCTATATATAATATTATTCCTTCATTATACTACTGGTTATTATTATCCAGTTTTACTTTATTATTTTACATCCCTGTTTAATTCTGTCTTTTCTGATATCCTAGGATTTTCATCACTATCATAGTTAATATTTTAAATACATGGTTATTCTCTTATCTTCTGTCTTATCATTAGTGACACTCATTTATTATTTATTTTATCACTCTCCTAATCTATTTGGGTTTAATAGTCTTAAGTCTCAGTCATTATTATTCAGTATTTGGATAAGTCTGGTCTGTCAATGGCGTATCTGTTTCCTTCACCTTGAACTCATAGTTCTCTCCTAATTAATTTTACAGTTTTATCTAGTTCCTCTTCATGGTGATGGTTATGGTCAATCATCTTTTATCTTCATAATAATCTGGGGTTTCTATTTCTCTTCATGATCTTAGCTACCTTTCATCATGAATACTTTGTTACATTGAATTTGGCTGTTGTTGCTGCTGTATTCTTCCTAAGGTCATGGCTTATAATTACACTTTGTTCTCTGTACCTTTGGTCATGTTATAATATATATATATATATATATATATATATATTGTAACGTTACATAACCCGGTCCCAATAAATTAAATCATGTAAGAACATAAAGGTCAGAAATGGGTAACCTATAACTAGCTCCAAATTAAAGTATATCACTAAACATTATAAACAATTCGAGTGATGTACAGTGACAAGTGAGTTATAGTGTACCCATTGAGGTAAAAAGTGAAAGTGAAGGTAACTTATTACAGAATTGTGCTGTAGGTTTGGGAATTATAAAACTATGATAGTAGACTATAATACTACTAACTGATTCTGTATTTTTATTAATTTATTGTAATATTTATATTGTGTAGACAACCAATTGTAATACCTAAGTTCATGTTATATTTTTTCAAATATTTGTGTTATAATATAATATAACCCAGGGTTCGTTTTACAAAAAAAAAACATAAAAAGTTTAAATATCAAAGGATAATAAAAAATTAAAATAATTCTATATGAGGGAAATGGCAACAGGAAGTAGTGCAGTGTAGGAATACTATGAGAGAATAATAAATACTATATAAATTCATTTAGAGATAATAAAAAATATTAAATACTTATATACCAGGTCATAAGAAAATGAACAGAAACCTCTTATGTACAACAAATTGGTAAAGAAACCGGAATTAAAAAGAATTATTTTTCGGTAAATAATATATAAATTTATAATAATTACAAACTGCCTGTATAATAAAAATATTTTGGGTTACTAAGAGTGACTAAAATAACAAGTATTGTTAATAATCGAATTTGGAAAAAACCTGGCGAGTTGACAAAATGATGCTACCACAATTCTATTAAAATATCTTTTTTGAAACTTGGGAGAAGTGTAAAATTAGTACCAAATTAAAAAGCAATATGAACTCTATATAATCATACCTTATTTATCAAAATTAAAGGATTATACTCCATAATAAACTGTGAAAGAAAACCATTCTGATGATTCGGCCTAGTTTCGTGATGTTTCAAGTTGACGATAGAATATGGGCCAGACTGTAATGAAATTACAACTTAAGATGGACCTCACTAGAGAAAAGGCTTCCTTCCAGTAAGAACTATAAGAAGAGAGGTAATATAAACATTTAGTTTAATAGTTGACGAAGAAAACGCATTCCGAATGGTTATATAGAAGACAAAAACTAGTCAAAATTAATCACATGTTCTAAAGTAAACAAACGCCCGCTGCTCTCTTACGGAAATTTCTGGAACTACATACTAAACGAAAAAATAAACAAATTTATTTAATTTTTTCAGTATTTGTAAAGCTTAGTAATTATCCATTTCTGACCATCTCATAACAAAATGAACTTACCCTTAACCCTGGGGAAATAAAAAGAATTATATATTGATTGATGTTTTAAAAAATAGTATAAAATTTGGTAAACAAAAACATATATGTTTTTTTCTTTTGACAATTCCATGTTTATTCGAGGAAGTCGATATTATGTTTTAATGAAGTAAAGATCGATTGTGATACTTGTATTTTGGTGGCAGGAAAACAAAAAACAATAATATAATTAATAAATATTATTGAAAAATGATATTAAATAATAAAAATGTGTTATATTTTTTGTAGTGGGTAGTTGTAATTGATTTCAGCACAAAATAGAAGAGATTGATACATTGGGTCATATTTCGCCATAGGGTAGGGTGGTGGAACTATGTGTGGAAACTCGTCTCAACATCAGCTGATTTAAATCACAGCGAACAATTAGAAAAATTTCCAAAAATCGCCTAAACCGAGTGTAAATAATCGGTACTTACTCTCTCTTCCTCATAAGGCTGAACAACTTCCCTACTTGACCCCAAATCACACACTCCCGATTTCTGCTTAGATTTAGTAATAATAATTTAATAAACTTCAGTTATTAAAATTCATAAGTGGCGACTGCGGAGAGGCGGAAACTTTAATATCTCAAGGCAGTACGTTACAGATTGGCGCTTACAATAGTGGGGCTGAATTAACAATATACCTGTAACGGTAGTACGCTAACACCTCTAAGAAAACTGCTACATTACAGATTGGCGTACACAACATTGGGAGCTTAATTAAATAAGACGAACACCCAATAAGCAACATACAAAGTTTTCCCTAAAACCTCTACAACAACCGCTACGTTACAGATTGGCGCTCAACGTAAAAGGGCTGTAATTAGAAAAGAATTTTGATATATTTAATAAAAATATATACCAAAAAATCTAATTATCGTCGGCAGTTATGAGAAAACAAGAAATGCATAATACCCGAGGCAAATCGAAGACGAGGGCAGAAGAAAAGGAGATTGAAGAAGGTGGACAGGAACAAGAAATAGAATTAGTTACGGACAGTGAAATGGACCAACAGACAGGTGATACAGAAGAAACCGAAGTAGTTATGGATACGGAAAAGGAAATAGTGGAAGAGGATGCCCAAGGGGACCAACCAGATAAAGCGGAGGCCAGGAGAGAACCAAATTGGCAAGACATGATGAGATTTATAGCCGAGAAGTTTGATAAAATAGATGAGAATTTTAAGAAACTGGAGGAAAACTCGAAGCAAACCAATGAGGAAAATAAGGAGAATTTTAAGAAACAGGAGGAAAACTTGAAGCAAACCAATGAGGAAAATAAGGAGAATTTTAAGAAACAGGAGGAACAAAATAGACAGACCAATGAGAAAATCGATAGCATTCAGGAAAGTTTAGTCAAACAATTAAATGAAAAAATAGAGACCATTCATGGAAATATCAAACAAACCATGAATGAACAATACAATGAACTGAAAGAAACTGTTGATGGACAAAGAGAAGAGATGAATGTAAAATTTGAAGAGAATAATGAGAATTTAAAACAAATTGAGGGTAAGATGGAGAACTTCAACAAGGAATTAAGAGAAAATCTAGAGAGTAAAATTGAACTGGTCAGTAATACGCTTAGCCGAAGAGTAGAAGAATACAAGGAAGAGGCAGAGAAGAAAGTAATAGAAACCAATCAAATATTGGATAAAACAGAAGAAAAGATGGAACTAATTAAAACAGGAATCGAAGCACAGATGGAAAAGGAGGAACAAAATAATCAGGTTCGGGTAATGGCCATACGACAAGAAAACAATGACCAATTAGATAGTATCAAAAGCAGTCTGAACTGTAAATTTTCAGAGTTTCATAAAACAGTAGAGAATGTAAAAAGTCAGTGTGATAGCCAAGCAGAGAAATTAGATAGTTTGCAACAAATACAAACCAATTTTCGATGTGATGTAGATAGAATAAATTCTAGATCTGCATGCAGCAGTCATCAGGTTTATCAAGATAGTATGGAAAGTGTAAACTTTCGGGATTATCGCAGAAACCCACTTGAATTTTTAGGGAGAGTAGACGAAATTTTGAACAGATCAAAGGAGAATCGATGGAATATGATAAAAGGTATATTAGATGAATCTTTAAAAAATATCAATGATAATTGGTGGACAGCAATTAGGAACGAGGTGTGCGATTATGGGGGTTTCAAAACAAGGTTCAAACTTAAGTACTGGTCAGAGTCAGTACAAAACATTATAAGGGACGATATCTGTCATGGTAGGTATGACCGTACAGTGGGACAAACACCTACTGCTTACTTTTTGGGGAAGGTGTGTATAGCAAAGTATTTAGACCCTAAGATACCTGAAGAGTGTCTAGTGACCAAAATGGCGTATCATTTTGAAGAGAAGATCATTAGTGCCAGATTAAGTGGACAAGTAAAAACTATTGGAGGCATGGAAACGCTACTAGAAAATTATGAACAGGAATCTTATTATAGGAGAAGTAGATGGAGGTCAGGGAATACCGAAGAGCGGAGGAATGAACCACCAAGAGAGAATCGGCCCAGAGTTAATTATGTGCATGCTAATAACAATTATTTCAATAATAGATATCGAGGAAGGTGGCCTAATAATAACCGACAAAATTACAGACATGATTCTTATCATAGAGAGGAAGGTCAACCAAGGAGTATGAGTGCAGGACAACCTAGATTCAGAGATAGTGATGAAGAAAGGAGACTGATAAGCAATATTCAACATAATGAAAATGTTGAATTAAACAATAATAATGATGTAAATAGGGGAAACGGGTACCAGCAGTGAGAAGATGAGATTGCCCGTCACTGCTAGAAACAACAGGGCACAGAATTTACCACAAACCCAAGTATAATACTAAATTAAATCAACCAATAACCATTATCAGAAATAATTTTCTAAAAAATATACAGTCCGAGTTAATGGAAGAAAGAGCAATTAAAGAGTCATCACCAAACAATGACATAGTCTATATACAAATAAAATTAAATGGAGTGTCAGCAGAGGCCATGATGGATACAGGAGCCAATATTTCAATTATTGATCAATTAGGACTAGATCGTATTACTGAGTTAACTACTGAGAGAATACCTACTTTACCAATTAACAATTTAGCAATTGTTGGTGCTACCGGGAAACAAAATAAAACAATTAAAAAACAAGTGTCTTTGAATGTTACCACTAATGGAATAGGAATACCTATGGGATTTTTAGTAGCAAAAGGGCTACCGTTTAGGGTGTTAATAGGGTGTGATATGCTACGGCGACACACTGCAATTATAAATCTGGCCAGGGGTATAGTAACCTTGAGCACAGAAAATGGTGAGTTAACGGCTGAGATAATTGGTAGCCAAAGTGCCCCTCAGTGTCCGAGCTCATTTTTTGTTAGGGAGGATAATAGATTAACCCTAGGTAACAACATAGAAGTAACAGAATCAAAGATTTGGCAAGAAAAGATAGAAGAAATAATTGAGTTTCAGAATAGGCAGGCACCGGAAATAATTAGTGTAGAACAGAAACAAAAACTTATACAAATTTATAACAAATATAAAACAGTATTCTCAGAATCACCAGGAAAAGCAAAAAACTTCTTGTGTGAACTCAAGTTCAAGGAAAATGTAAATTTTAATAAACGATCATACCCTATTGCTCAAGCTTTGAAAGAGGCAGCAAGGAAAGAAATTCAAAGAATGATATTAGAAGACATAATTGAAAGAAGTAGTTCTCCGTATACCAGCCCATTGGTAGCTATACCGAAGAAAGATGGTCAAGTCAGACTATGTCTTGATGCTCGGGAGTTGAATAAAATGTTCATTAATGATCGCACGTCTCCAGGTGAGATTGAAGAGATAATGAAAAAATTCTATGGATGCAAGTACATGAGTACTTGGGATGCAGTCTGTGGATATTGGCAAATAGAGTTGCACCCTAACAGCAGACAATATGTTGCTTTCATATTCGAAGGACGAAATTACCATTTTAAGCGTTTGCCTTTTGGATTGGTAAATTCTGTGGCCGTGTTCATCCAGTGCATGGACCAAATTTTAGGTAAGGAAGTTTTAGATTTTACTACCATATATGTGGATGACATATTAATTACGTCTTGTACTTGGGAGGAGCATTGTAACCGAGTGGAAACGGTGTTAAATAAACTCTTGCAAAACAATATAACTTTAAAACTGGATAAATCTAAATTTATCACACATGAACTACCATTTTTAGGGTTCATTCTATCTGCTACTGAAATTAAACCATCTCCTGAAAAAGTAAAGGCTATTCAAGATTTTCCTAAACCAAAAAACTTGAAACAATTACAATCCTTTTTGGGGATATGCAACTATTATAGGAAATTTCAACAGAATTATTCAGAAGTAACAGCCAAATTTCAAAGAAAAACAAGTGGAAATGGGAAGAAAGTGAAGATAATAATTTCCAGATAGTGAAAAATAAATTTCTTGACAGCATCATGTTACATCACTCAAATTTTAATAAACGTTTTTTCATAAATTGTGATGCTAGTAACATTAGCCTTGGAAGTGAGCTATATCAGGAAGATGAGGAAGGAAATCATAGGGTTATCAGTTTTGCAAGCAGAGTACTGAGTATTTGTGAGAGAAATTATACAGTAACAGAAAAAGAACTGCTGAGTGTTGTGTTCTCATGTATAAAATTTCGAACATTTATATTGGGATACCCAGTGACCATCAGAACTGATCATAGATCAATTTCATTTTTAAAAAATTGCAAACTTAACCACGGCAGACTTACTAGATGGGTATTAATACTTCAAGAATATAATTTAGACTGGGAATATATTCCAGGTAAGAAGAATGTCATAGCAGACCGATTATCCCGGATTAATCTCGACAAAGGAACTTGTGAAGTAGAACCAGAAAGTATTGGAAAAATATATTACATTCTTAAGATGGCAAAAGAGTTACAAGATATAATTAATAAAATAAAAGTCGATCAACAAAGGGACACTAAATTAACAAAAATTAAGGAACGAATATTACTACATGACCCTATAATAATGAAATTTTTTTGTGTTTATGAAGAGGTCCTTTTTATTCGTCCTACCATTAAGGATCATGTCTGGAAGATGTATGTGCCAGCAGCAACAGAAGTAGCACTGATTCAGGATTATCATGAAAGATATGGCCACATGGGATCACTCAAAGTTATTAAAGCTATATCTGAACATTGTTACGTGAAAGCTATAAATAAAAGAGTAAGGGAAATAGTGAAAACCTGTAACATATGCCAGCTAGTAAAAGTAAATAATGAGAAGAGAACGGGCGCCATGATTACAATAAAATCTAATAATAAACTTGAAAAGACCTTCTTGGATATCTGTGGACCTTTTCCCAGAAGTGGAGGAAGACATAAATATAAATATATCATCATATTATTTGATCATTATACGAAATATACAAAACTCTACGCTATTAGTAGAGCCACAACGAAGAAAATTCTAGAAGTAATTATAAAAAAATACTTACCTGAGGTGGGAAAACCGGAAATAATTATAAATGATCATGGAACGCAATTTCGGGGAAAAAGGTGGAACGAAGAATTGGGAAATTGGCAAATAAGAACCTACAAAACATCAGTATACCATCCTAGTAGCAATCCTGCTGAACGTGTATTAAGGGAAGTTGGTAGAATTCTACGTACTTACTGCCATCAAGAACATAAAAACTGGAGTCAGTATATCGAACCCGCAGAGACTTTCCTTAATTGGTCATACCATGACACTATCGGTACTAGCCCTTATCAGGTAATGTTTGATAAACCACCACCAAGAGACATTACCTCATTGATAAATTTCCCTCCAGGAGAGAGAGTAGAGTTCGACCAAGTGGAAATGCACAACAGAGTGTTGCATAAAGCGGAACTTCAACAAAAAAGGGATCAAGTAAAAAAAAAAGATTGGATACATACCAGATGGGAGATAAGGTACTAATCAAAAATAGACAACTACCCAGTTCTATAGAAGGTATTGCTCGGAAGCTACTGTTACTTTATACTGGACCTTACCTCATAACCCAGGTGAAGGGGAATAATACTTATGAAATTAAAACAATTACCAATAATAGAATAAAGGGAGTGTATAATCAGTCGGAAATGAAACACTATTATGAAGATAAAACCAAGACTATTAGGTGAATGGAAATAATCAACAATTTATTTTTAATAAACGAGTTAAACTAAAATAAATTTGTTCTAGTGGGGGGGCTTTATGTAACGTTACATAACCCGGTCCCAATAAATTAAATCATGTAAGAACATAAAGGTCAGAAATGGGTAACCTATAACTAGCTCCAAATTAAAGTATATCACTAAACATTATAAACAATTCGAGTGATATACAGTGACAAGTGAGTTATAGTGTACCCACTGAGGTAAAAAGTGAAAGTGAAGGTAACTTATTACAGAATTGTGCTGTAGGTTTGGGAATTATAAAACTATGATAGTAGACTATAATGCTACTAACTGATTCTGTATTTTTATTAATTTATTGTAATATTTATATTGTGTAGACAACCAATTGTAATACCTAAGTTCATGTTATATTTTTTCAAATTTTTGTGTTATAATATAATATAACCCAGGGTTCGTTTTACATAAAAAACATTAAAAGTTTAAATATCAAAGGATAATAAAAAATTAAAATAATTCTATATGAGGGAAATGGCAACAGGAAGTAGTGCAGTGTAGGAATACTATGAGAGAATAATAAATACTATATAAATTCATTTAGAGATAATAAAAAATATTAAATACTTATATACCAGGTCATAAGAAAATGAACAGAAACCTCTTATGTACAACAAATTGGTAAAGAAACCGGAATTAAAAAGAATTATTTTTCGGTAAATAATATATAAATTTATAATAATTACAAACTGCCTGTATAATAAAAATATTTTGGGTTACTAAGAGTGACTAAAATAACAAGTATTGTTAATAATCGAATTTGGAAAAAACCTGGCGAGTTGACAAAATGATGCTACCACAATTCTATTAAAATATCTTTTTTGAAACTTTGGAGAAGTGTAAAATTAGTACCAAATTAAAAAGCAATATGAACTCTATATAATCATACCTTATTTATCAAAATTAAAGGATTATACTCCATAATAAACTGTGAAAGAAAACCATTCTGATGATTCGGCCTAGTTTCGTGATGTTTCAAGTTGACGATAGAATATGGGCCAGACTGTAATGAAATTACAACTTAAGATGGACCTCACTAGAGAAAAGGCTTCCTTCCAGTAAGAACTATAAGAAGAGAGGTAATATAAACATTTAGTTTAATAGTTGACGAAGAAAACGCATTCCGAATGGTTATATAGAAGACAAAAACTAGTCAAAATTAATCACATGTTCTAAAGTAAACAAACGCCCGCTGCTCTCTTACGGAAATTTCTGGAACTACATACTAAACGAAAAAATAAACAAATTTATTTAATTTTTTCAGTATTTGTAAAGCTTAGTAATTATCCATTTCTGACCATCTCATAACAAAATGAACTTACCCTTAACCGTGGGGAAATAAAAAGAATTATATATTGATTGATGTTTTAAAAAATAGTATAAAATTTGGTAAACAAAAACATATATGTTTTTTTCTTTTGACAATTCCATGTTTATTCGAGGAAGTCGATATTATGTTTTAATGAAGTAAAGATCGATTGTGATACTTGTATTTTGGTGGCAGGAAAACAAAAAACAATAATATAATTAATAAATATTATTGAAAAATGACATTAAATAATAAAAATGTGTTATATTTTTTGTAGTGGGTAGTTGTAATTGATTTCAGCACAAAATAGAAGAGATTGATACATTGGGTCATATTTCGCCATAGGGTAGGGTGGTGGAACTATGTGTGGAAACTCGTCTCAACATCAGCTGATTTAAATCACAGCGAACAATTAGAAAAATTTCCAAAAATCGCCTAAACCGAGTGTAAATAATCGGTACTTACTCTCTCTTCCTCATAAGGCTGAACAACTTCCCTACTTGACCCCAAATCACACACTCCCGATTTCTGCTTAGATTTAGTAATAATAATTTAATAAACTTCAGTTATTAAAATTCATAAGTGGCGACTGCGGAGAGGCGGAAACTTTAATATCTCAAGGCAGTACGTTACAGATTGGCGCTTACAATAGTGGGGCTGAATTAACAATATACCTGTAACGGTAGTACGCTAACACCTCTAAGAAAACTGCTACATTACAGATTGGCGTACACAACATTGGGAGCTTAATTAAATAAGACGAACACCCAATAAGCAACATACAAAGTTTTCCCTAAAACCTCTACAACAACCGCTACGTTACAGATTGGCGCTCAACGTAAAAGGGCTGTAATTAGAAAAGAATTTTGATATATTTAATAAAAATATATACCAAAAAATCTAATTATCGTCGGCAGTTATGAGAAAACAAGAAATGCATAATACCCGAGGCAAATCGAAGACGAGGGCAGAAGAAAAGGAGATTGAAGAAGGTGGACAGGAACAAGAAATAGAATTAGTTACGGACAGTGAAATGGACCAACAGACAGGTGATACAGAAGAAACCGAAGTAGTTATGGATACGGAAAAGGAAATAGTGGAAGAGGATGCCCAAGGGGACCAACCAGATAAAGCGGAGGCCAGGAGAGAACCAAATTGGCAAGACATGATGAGATTTATAGCCGAGAAGTTTGATAAAATAGATGAGAATTTTAAGAAACTGGAGGAAAACTCGAAGCAAACCAATGAGGAAAATAAGGAGAATTTTAAGAAACAGGAGGAAAACTTGAAGCAAACCAATGAGGAAAATAAGGAGAATTTTAAGAAACAGGAGGAACAAAATAGACAGACCAATGAGAAAATCGATAGCATTCAGGAAAGTTTAGTCAAACAATTAAATGAAAAAATAGAGACCATTCATGGAAATATCAAACAAACCATGAATGAACAATACAATGAACTGAAAGAAACTGTTGATGGACAAAGAGAAGAGATGAATGTAAAATTTGAAGAGAATAATGAGAATTTAAAACAAATTGAGGGTAAGATGGAGAACTTCAACAAGGAATTAAGAGAAAATCTAGAGAGTAAAATTGAACTGGTCAGTAATACGCTTAGCCAAAGAGTAGAAGAATACAAGGAAGAGGCAGAGAAGAAAGTAATAGAAACCAATCAAATATTGGATAAAACAGAAGAAAAGATGGAACTAATTAAAACAGGAATCGAAGCACAGATGGAAAAGGAGGAACAAAATAATCAAGTTCGGGTAATGGCCATACGACAAGAAAACAATGACCAATTAGATAGTATCAAAAGCAGTCTGAACTGTAAATTTTCAGAGTTTCATAAAACAGTAGAGAATGTAAAAAGTCAGTGTGATAGCCAAGCAGAGAAATTAGATAGTTTGCAACAAATACAAACCAATTTTCGATGTGATGTAGATAGAATAAATTCTAGATCTGCATGCAGCAGTCATCAGGTTTATCAAGATAGTATGGAAAGTGTAAACTTTCAGGATTATCGCAGAAACCCACTTGAATTTTTAGGGAGAGTAGACGAAATTTTGAACAGATCAAAGGAGAATCGATGGAATATGATAAAAGGTATATTAGATGAATCTTTAAAAAATATCAATGATAATTGGTGGACAGCAATTAGGAACGAGGTGTGCGATTATGGGGGTTTCAAAACAAGGTTCAAACTTAAGTACTGGTCAGAGTCAGTACAAAACATTATAAGGGACGATATCTGTCATGGTAGGTATGACCGTACAGTGGGACAAACACCTACTGCTTACTTTTTGGGGAAGGTGTGTATAGCAAAGTATTTAGACCCTAAGATACCTGAAGAGTGTCTAGTGACCAAAATGGCGTATCATTTTGAAGAGAAGATCATTAGTGCCAGATTAAGTGGACAAGTAAAAACTATTGGAGGCATGGAAACGCTACTAGAAAATTATGAACAGGAATCTTATTATAGGAGAAGTAGATGGAGGTCAGGGAATACCGAAGAGCGGAGGAATGAACCACCAAGAGAGAATCGGCCCAGAGTTAATTATGTGCATGCTAATAACAATTATTTCAATAACAGATATCGAGGAAGGTGGCCTAATAATAACCGACAAAATTACAGACATGATTCTTATCATAGAGAGGAAGGTCAACCAAGGAGTATGAGTGCAGGACAACCTAGATTCAGAGATAGTGATGAAGAAAGGAGACCGATAAGCAATATTCAACATAATGAAAATGTTGAATTAAACAATAATAATGATGTAAATAGGGGAAACGGGTACCAGCAGTGAGAAGATGTGATTGCCCGTCACTGCTAGAAACAACAGGGCACAGAATTTACCACAAACCCAAGTATAATACTAAATTAAATCAACCAATAACCATTATCAGAAATAATTTTCTAAAAAATATACAGTCCGAGTTAATGGAAGAAAGAGCAATTAAAGAGTCATCACCAAACAATGACATAGTCTATATACAAATAAAATTAAATGGAGTGTCAGCAGAGGCCATGATGGATACAGGAGCCAATATTTCAATTATTGATCAATTAGGACTAGATCGTATTACTGAGTTAACTACTGAGAGAATACCTACTTTACCAATTAACAATTTAGCAATTGTTGGTGCTACCGGGAAACAAAATAAAACAATTAAAAAACAAGTGTCTTTGAATGTTACCACTAATGGAATAGGAATACCTATGGGATTTTTAGTAGCAAAAGGGCTACCGTTTAGGGTGTTAATAGGGTGTGATATGCTACGGCGACACACTGCAATTATAAATCTGGCCAGGGGTATAGTAACCTTGAGCACAGAAAATGGTGAGTTAACGGCTGAGATAATTGGTAGCCAAAGTGCCCCTCAGTGTCCGAGCTCATTTTTTGTTAGGGAGGATAATAGATTAACCCTACGTAACAACATAGAAGTAACAGAATCAAAGATTTGGCAAGAAAAGATAGAAGAAATAATTGAGTTTCAGAATAGGCAGGCACCGGAAATAATTAGTGTAGAACAGAAACAAAAACTTATAAAAATTTGTAACAAATATAAATCAGTATTCTCAGAATCACCAGGAAAAGCAAAAAACTTCTTGTGTGAACTCAAGTTCAAGGAAAATGTAAATTTTAATAAACGATCATACCCTATTGCTCAAGCTTTGAAAGAGGCAGCAAGGAAAGAAATTCAAAGAATGATATTAGAAGACATAATTGAAAGAAGTAGTTCTCCGTATACCAGCCCATTGGTAGCTATACCGAAGAAAGATGGTCAAGTCAGACTATGTCTTGATGCTCGGGAGTTGAATAAAATGTTCATTAATGATCGCACGTCTCCAGGTGAGATTGAAGAGATAATGAAAAAATTCTATGGATGCAAGTACATGAGTACTTGGGATGCAGTCTGTGGATATTGGCAAATAGAGTTGCACCCTAACAGCACACAATATGTTGCTTTCATATTCGAAGGATGAAATTACCATTTTAAGCGTTTGCCTTTTGGATTGGTAAATTCTGTGGCCGTGTTCATCCAGTGCATGGACCAAATTTTAGGTAAGGAAGTTTTAGATTTTACTACCATATATGTGGATGACATATTAATTACGTCTTGTACTTGGGAGGAGCATTGTAACCGAGTGGAAACAGTGTTAAATAAACTCTTGCAAAACAATATAACTTTAAAACTGGATAAATCTAAATTTATCACACATGAACTACCATTTTTAGGGTTCATTCTATCTGCTACTGAAATTAAACCATCTCCTGAAAAAGTAAAGGATATTCAAGATTTTCCTAAACCAAAAAACTTGAAACAATTACAATCCTTTTTGGGGATATGCAACTATTATAGGAAATTTCAACAGAATTATTCAGAAGTAACAGCCAAATTTCAAAGAAAAACAAGTGGAAATGGGAAGAAAGTGAAGATAATAATTTCCAGATAGTAAAAAATAAATTTCTTGACAGCATCATGTTACATCACTCAAATTTTAATAAACGTTTTTTCATAAATTGTGATGCTAGTAACATTAGCCTTGGAAGTGAGCTATATCAGGAAGATGAGGAAGGAAATCATAGGGTTATCAGTTTTGCAAGCAGAGTACTGAGTAGTTGTGAGAGAAATTATACAGTAACAGAAAAAGAACTGCTGAGTGTTGTGTTCTCATGTATAAAATTTCGAACATTTATATTGGGATACCCAGTGACCATCAGAACTGATCATAGATCAATTTCATTTTTAAAAAATTGCAA
Source organism: Magicicada septendecula (assembly GCA_034769895.1). NCBI lineage: Eukaryota > Metazoa > Arthropoda > Insecta > Hemiptera > Cicadidae > Magicicada > Magicicada septendecula. The sequence continues at coordinate 305,001,028 of CM068367.1, read as the reverse complement.
ACTTAACCACGGCAGACTTACTAGATGGGTATTAATACTTCAAGAATATAATTTAGACTGGGAATATATTCCAGGTAAGAAGAATGTCATAGCAGACCGATTATCCCGGATTAATCTCGACAAAGGAACTTGTGAAGTAGAACCAGAAAGTATTGGAAAAATATATTACATTCTTAAGATGGCAAAAGAGTTACAAGATATAATTAATAAAATAAAAGTCGATCAACAAAGGGACACTAAATTAACAAAAATTAAGGAACGAATATTACTACATGACCCTATAATAATGAAATTTTTTTGTGTTTATGAAGAGGTCCTTTTTATTCGTCCTACCATTAAGGATCATGTCTGGAAGATGTATGTGCCAGCAGCAACAGAAGTAGCACTGATTCAGGATTATCATGAAAGATATGGCCACATGGGATCACTCAAAGTTATTAAAGCTATATCTGAACAGTGTTACGTGAAAGCTATAAATAAAAGAGTAAGGGAAATAGTGAAAACCTGTAACATATGCCAGCTAGTAAAAGTAAATAATGAGAAGAGAACGGGCGCCATGATTACAATAAAATCTAATAATAAACTTGAAAAGACCTTCTTGGATATCTGTGGACCTTTTCCCAGAAGTGGAGGAAGACATAAATATAAATATATCATCATATTATTTGATCATTATACGAAATATACAAAACTCTACGCTATTAGTAGAGCCACAACGAAGAAAATTCTAGAAGTAATTATAAAAAAATACTTACCTGAGGTGGAAAAACCGGAAATAATTATAACTGATCATGGAACGCAATTTCGGGGAAAAAGGTGGAAAGAAGAATTGGGAAATTGGCAAATAAGAACCTACAAAACATCAGTATACCATCCTAGTAGCAATCCTGCTGAACGTGTATTAAGGGAAGTTGGTAGAATTCTACGTACTTACTGCCATCAAGAACATAAAAACTGGAGTCAGTATATCGAACCCGCAGAGACTTTCCTTAATTGGTCATACCATGACACTGTCGGTACTAGCCCTTATCAGGTAATGTTTGATAAACCACCACCAAGAGACATTACCTCATTGATAAATTTCCCTCCAGGAGAGAGAGTAGAGTTCGACCAAGTGGAAATGCACAACAGAGTGTTGCATAAAGCGGAACTTCAACAAAAAAGGGATCAAGTAAAAAAAAAAGATTGGATACATACCAGATGGGAGATAAGGTACTAATCAAAAATAGACAACTACCCAGTTCTATAGAAGGTATTGCTCGGAAGCTACTGTTACTTTATACTGGACCTTACCTCATAACCCAGGTGAAGGGGAATAATACTTATGAAATTAAAACAATTACCAATAATAGAATAAAGGGAGTGTATAATCAGTCGGAAATGAAACACTATTATGAAGATAAAACCAAGACTATTAGGTGAATGGAAATAATCAACAATTTATTTTTAATAAACGAGTTAAACTAAAATAAATTTGTTCTAGTGGGGGGGCTTTATGTAACGTTACATAACCCGGTCCCAATAAATTAAATCATGTAAGAACATAAAGGTCAGAAATGGGTAACCTATAACTAGCTCCAAATTAAAGTATATCACTAAACATTATAAACAATTCGAGTGATGTACAGTGACAAGTGAGTTATAGTGTACCCATTGAGGTAAAAAGTGAAAGTGAAGGTAACTTATTACAGAATTGTGCTGTAGGTTTGGGAATTATAAAACTATGATAGTAGACTATAATACTACTAACTGATTCTGTATTTTTATTAATTTATTGTAATATTTATATTGTGTAGACAACCAATTGTAATACCTAAGTTCATGTTATATTTTTTCAAATATTTGTGTTATAATATAATATAACCCAGGGTTCGTTTTACAAAAAAAAACATAAAAAGTTTAAATATCAAAGGATAATAAAAAATTAAAATAATTCTATATGAGGGAAATGGCAACAGGAAGTAGTGCAGTGTAGGAATACTATGAGAGAATAATAAATACTATATAAATTCATTTAGAGATAATAAAAAATATTAAATACTTATATACCAGGTCATAAGAAAATGAACAGAAACCTCTTATGTACAACAAATTGGTAAAGAAACCGGAATTAAAAAGAATTATTTTTCGGTAAATAATATATAAATTTATAATAATTACAAACTGCCTGTATAATAAAAATATTTTGGGTTACTAAGAGTGACTAAAATAACAAGTATTGTTAATAATCGAATTTGGAAAAAACCTGGCGAGTTGACAAAATGATGCTACCACAATTCTATTAAAATATCTTTTTTGAAACTTGGGAGAAGTGTAAAATTAGTACCAAATTAAAAAGCAATATGAACTCTATATAATCATACCTTATTTATCTAAATTAAAGGATTATACTCCATAATAAACTGTGAAAGAAAACCATTCTGATGATTCGGCCTAGTTTCGTGATGTTTCAAGTTGACGATAGAATATGGGCCAGACTGTAATGAAATTACAACTTAAGATGGACCTCACTAGAGAAAAGGCTTCCTTCCAGTAAGAACTATAAGAAGAGAGGTAATATAAACATTTAGTTTAATAGTTGACGAAGAAAACGCATTCCGAATGGTTATATAGAAGACAAAAACTAGTCAAAATTAATCACATGTTCTAAAGTAAACAAACGCCCGCTGCTCTCTTACGGAAATTTCTGGAACTACATACTAAACGAAAAAATAAACAAATTTATTTAATTTTTTCAGTATTTGTAAAGCTTAGTAATTATCCATTTCTGACCATCTCATAACAAAATGAACTTACCCTTAACCCTGGGGAAATAAAAAGAATTATATATTGATTGATGTTTTAAAAAATAGTATAAAATTTGGTAAACAAAAACATATATGTTTTTTTCTTTTGACAATTCCATGTTTATTCGAGGAAGTCGATATTATGTTTTAATGAAGTAAAGATCGATTGTGATACTTGTATTTTGGTGGCAGGAAAACAAAAAACAATAATATAATTAATAAATATTATTGAAAAATGATATTAAATAATAAAAATGTGTTATATTTTTTGTAGTGGGTAGTTGTAATTGATTTCAGCACAAAATAGAAGAGATTGATACATTGGGTCATATTTCGCCATAGGGTAGGGTGGTGGAACTATGTGTGGAAACTCGTCTCAACATCAGCTGATTTAAATCACAGCGAACAATTAGAAAAATTTCCAAAAATCGCCTAAACCGAGTGTAAATAATCGGTACTTACTCTCTCTTCCTCATAAGGCTGAACAACTTCCCTACTTGACCCCAAATCACACACTCCCGATTTCTGCTTAGATTTAGTAATAATAATTTAATAAACTTCAGTTATTAAAATTCATAAGTGGCGACTGCGGAGAGGCGGAAACTTTAATATCTCAAGGCAGTACGTTACAGATTGGCGCTTACAATAGTGGGGCTGAATTAACAATATACCTGTAACGGTAGTACGCTAACACCTCTAAGAAAACTGCTACATTACAGATTGGCGTACACAACATTGGGAGCTTAATTAAATAAGACGAACACCCAATAAGCAACATACAAAGTTTTCCCTAAAACCTCTACAACAACCGCTACGTTACAGATTGGCGCTCAACGTAAAAGGGCTGTAATTAGAAAAGAATTTTGATATATTTAATAAAAATATATACCAAAAAATCTAATTATCGTCGGCAGTTATGAGAAAACAAGAAATGCATAATACCCGAGGCAAATCGAAGACGAGGGCAGAAGAAAAGGAGATTGAAGAAGGTGGACAGGAACAAGAAATAGAATTAGTTACGGACAGTGAAATGGACCAACAGACAGGTGATACAGAAGAAACCGAAGTAGTTATGGATACGGAAAAGGAAATAGTGGAAGAGGATGCCCAAGGGGACCAACCAGATAAAGCGGAGGCCAGGAGAGAACCAAATTGGCAAGACATGATGAGATTTATAGCCGAGAAGTTTGATAAAATAGATGAGAATTTTAAGAAACTGGAGGAAAACTCGAAGCAAACCAATGAGGAAAATAAGGAGAATTTTAAGAAACAGGAGGAAAACTTGAAGCAAACCAATGAGGAAAATAAGGAGAATTTTAAGAAACAGGAGGAACAAAATAGACAGACCAATGAGAAAATCGATAGCATTCAGGAAAGTTTAGTCAAACAATTAAATGAAAAAATAGAGACCATTCATGGAAATATCAAACAAACCATGAATGAACAATACAATGAACTGAAAGAAACTGTTGATGGACAAAGAGAAGAGATGAATGTAAAATTTGAAGAGAATAATGAGAATTTAAAACAAATTGAGGGTAAGATGGAGAACTTCAACAAGGAATTAAGAGAAAATCTAGAGAGTAAAATTGAACTGGTCAGTAATACGCTTAGCCAAAGAGTAGAAGAATACAAGGAAGAGGCAGAGAAGAAAGTAATAGAAACCAATCAAATATTGGATAAAACAGAAGAAAAGATGGAACTAATTAAAACAGGAATCGAAGCACAGATGGAAAAGGAGGAACAAAATAATCAAGTTCGGGTAATGGCCATACGACAAGAAAACAATGACCAATTAGATAGTATCAAAAGCAGTCTGAACTGTAAATTTTCAGAGTTTCATAAAACAGTAGAGAATGTAAAAAGTCAGTGTGATAGCCAAGCAGAGAAATTAGATAGTTTGCAACAAATACAAACCAATTTTCGATGTGATGTAGATAGAATAAATTCTAGATCTGCATGCAGCAGTCATCAGGTTTATCAAGATAGTATGGAAAGTGTAAACTTTCGGGATTATCGCAGAAACCCACTTGAATTTTTAGGGAGAGTAGACGAAATTTTGAACAGATCAAAGGAGAATCGATGGAATATGATAAAAGGTATATTAGATGAATCTTTAAAAAATATCAATGATAATTGGTGGACAGCAATTAGGAACGAGGTGTGCGATTATGGGGGTTTCAAAACAAGGTTCAAACTTAAGTACTGGTCAGAGTCAGTACAAAACATTATAAGGGACGATATCTGTCATGGTAGGTATGACCGTACAGTGGGACAAACACCTACTGCTTACTTTTTGGGGAAGGTGTGTATAGCAAAGTATTTAGACCCTAAGATACCTGAAGAGTGTCTAGTGACCAAAATGGCGTATCATTTTGAAGAGAAGATCATTAGTGCCAGATTAAGTGGACAAGTAAAAACTATTGGAGGCATGGAAACGCTACTAGAAAATTATGAACAGGAATCTTATTATAGGAGAAGTAGATGGAGGTCAGGGAATACCGAAGAGCGCAGGAATGAACCACCAAGAGAGAATCGGCCCAGAGTTAATTATGTGCATGCTAATAACAATTATTTCAATAATAGATATCGAGGAAGGTGGCCTAATAATAACCGACAAAATTACAGACATGATTCTTATCATAGAGAGGAAGGTCAACCAAGGAGTATGAGTGCAGGACAACCTAGATTCAGAGATAGTGATGAAGAAAGGAGACCGATAAGCAATATTCAACATAATGAAAATGTTGAATTAAACAATAATAATGATGTAAATAGGGGAAACGGGTACCAGCAGTGAGAAGATGTGATTGCCCGTCACTGCTAGAAACAACAGGGCACAGAATTTACCACAAACCCAAGTATAATACTAAATTAAATCAACCAATAACCATTATCAGAAATAATTTTCTAAAAAATATACAGTCCGAGTTAATGGAAGAAAGAGCAATTAAAGAGTCATCACCAAACAATGACATAGTCTATATACAAATAAAATTAAATGGAGTGTCAGCAGAGGCCATGATGGATACAGGAGCCAATATTTCAATTATTGATCAATTAGGACTAGATCGTATTACTGAGTTAACTACTGAGAGAATACCTACTTTACCAATTAACAATTTAGCAATTGTTGGTGCTACCGGGAAACAAAATAAAACAATTAAAAAACAAGTGTCTTTGAATGTTACCACTAATGGAATAGGAATACCTATGGGATTTTTAGTAGCAAAAGGGCTACCGTTTAGGGTGTTAATAGGGTGTGATATGCTACGGCGACACACTGCAATTATAAATCTGGCCAGGGGTATAGTAACCTTGAGCACAGAAAATGGTGAGTTAACGGCTGAGATAATTGGTAGCCAAAGTGCCCCTCAGTGTCCGAGCTCATTTTTTGTTAGGGAGGATAATAGATTAACCCTAGGTAACAACATAGAAGTAACAGAATCAAAGATTTGGCAAGAAAAGATAGAAGAAATAATTGAGTTTTAGAATAGGCAGGCACCGGAAATAATTAGTGTAGAACAGAAACAAAAACTTATAAAAATTTATAACAAATATAATCAGTATTCTCAGAATCACCAGGAAAAGCAAAAAACTTCTTGTGTGAACTCAAGTTCAAGGAAAATGTAAATTTTAATAAACGATCATACCCTATTGCTCAAGCTTTGAAAGAGGCAGCAAGGAAAGAAATTCAAAGAATGATATTAGAAGACATAATTGAAAGAAGTAGTTCTCCGTATACCAGCCCATTGGTAGCTATACCGAAGAAAGATGGTCAAGTCAGACTATGTCTTGATGCTCGGGAGTTGAATAAAATGTTCATTAATGATCGCACGTCTCCAGGTGAGATTGAAGAGATAATGAAAAAATTCTATGGATGCAAGTACATGAGTACTTGGGATGCAGTCTGTGGATATTGGCAAATAGAGTTGCACCCTAACAGCAGACAATATGTTGCTTTCATATTCGAAGGATGAAATTACCATTTTAAGCGTTTGCCTTTTGGATTGGTAAATTCTGTGGCCGTGTTCATCCAGTGCATGGACCAAATTTTAGGTAAGGAAGTTTTAGATTTTACTACCATATATGTGGATGACATATTAATTACGTCTTGTACTTGGGAGGAGCATTGTAACCGAGTGGAAACAGTGTTAAATAAACTCTTGCAAAACAATATAACTTTAAAACTGGATAAATCTAAATTTATCACACATGAACTACCATTTTTAGGGTTCATTCTATCTGCTACTGAAATTAAACCATCTCCTGAAAAAGTAAAGGCTATTCAAGATTTTCCTAAACCAAAAAACTTGAAACAATTACAATCCTTTTTGGGGATATGCAACTATTATAGGAAATTTCAACAGAATTATTCAGAAGTAACAGCCAAATTTCAAAGAAAAACAAGTGGAAATGGGAAGAAAGTGAAGATAATAATTTCCAGATAGTAAAAAATAAATTTCTTGACAGCATCATGTTACATCACTCAAATTTTAATAAACGTTTTTTCATAAATTGTGATGCTAGTAACATTAGCCTTGGAAGTGAGCTATATCAGGAAGATGAGGAAGGAAATCATAGGGTTATCAGTTTTGCAAGCAGAGTACTGAGTAGTTGTGAGAGAAATTATACAGTAACAGAAAAAGAACTGCTGAGTGTTATGTTCTCATGTATAAAATTTCGAACATTTATATTGGGATACCCAGTGACCATCAGAACTGATCATAGAACAATTTCATTTTTAAAAAATTGCAAACTTAAACACGGCAGACTTACTAGATGGGTATTAATACTTCAAGAATATAATTTAGACTGGGAATATATTCCAGGTAAGAAGAATGTCATAGCAGACCGATTATCCCGGATTAATCTCGAAAAAGGAACTTGTGAAATAGAACCAGAAAGTATTGGAAAAATATATTACATTCTTAAGATGGCAAAAGAGTTACAAGATATAATTAATAAAATAAAAGTCGATCAACAAAGGGACACTAAATTAACAAAAATTAAGGAACGAATATTACTACATGACCCTATAATAATGAAATTTTTTGTGTTTATGAAGAGGTCCTTTTTATTCGTCCTACCATTAAGGATCATGTCTGGAAGATGTATGTGCCAGCAGCAACAGAAGTAGCACTGATTCAGGATTATCATGAAAGATATGGCCACATGGGATCACTCAAAGTTATTAAAGCTATATCTGAACAGTGTTACGTGAAAGCTATAAATAAAAGAGTAAGGGAAATAGTGAAAACCTGTAACATATGCCAGCTAGTAAAAGTAAATAATGAGAAGAGAACGGGCGCCATGATTACAATAAAATCTAATAATAAACTTGAAAAGACCTTCTTGGATATCTGTGGACCTTTTCCCAGAAGTGGAGGAAGACATAAATATAAATATATCATCATATTATTTGATCATTATACGAAATATACAAAACTCTACGCTATTAGTAGAGCCACAACGAAGAAAATTCTAGAAGTAATTATAAAAAAATACTTACCTGAGGTGGGAAAACCGGAAATAATTATAACTGATCATGGAACGCAATTTCGGGGAAAAAGGTGGAAAGAAGAATTGGGAAATTGGCAAATAAGAACCTACAAAACATCAGTATACCATCCTAGTAGCAATCCTGCTGAACGTGTATTAAGGGAAGTTGGTAGAATTCTACGTACTTACTGCCATCAAGAACATAAAAACTGGAGTCAGTATATCGAACCCGCAGAGACTTTCCTTAATTGGTCATACCATGACACTATCGGTACTAGCCCTTATCAGGTAATGTTTGATAAACCACCACCAAGAGACATTACCTCATTGATAAATTTCCCTCCAGGAGAGAGAGTAGAGTTCGACCAAGTGGAAATGCACAACAGAGTGTTGCATAAAGCGGAACTTCAACAAAAAAGGGATCAAGTAAAAAAAAAAGATTGGATACATACCAGATGGGAGATAAGGTACTAATCAAAAATAGACAACTACCCAGTTCTATAGAAGGAATTGCTCGGAAGCTACTGTTACTTTATACTGGACCTTACCTCATAACCCAGGTAAAGGGGAATAATACTTATGAAATTAAAACAATTACCAATAATAGAATAAAGGGAGTGTATAATCAGTCGGAAATGAAACACTATTATGAAGATAAAACCAAGATTATTAGGTGAATGGAAATAATCAACAATTTATTTTTAATAAACGAGTTAAACTAAAATAAATTTGTTCTAGTGGGGGGGGCTTTATGTAACGTTACATAACCCGGTCCCAATAAATTAAATCATGTAAGAACATAAAGGTCAGAAATGGGTAACCTATAACTAGCTCTAAATTAAAGTATATCACTAAACATTATAAACAATTCGAGTGATATACAGTGACAAGTGAGTTATAGTGTACCCACTGAGGTAAAAAGTGAAAGTGAAGGTAACTTATTACAGAATTGTGCTGTAGGTTTGGGAATTATAAAACTATGATAGTAGACTATAATGCTACTAACTGATTCTGTATTTTTATTAATTTATTGTAATATTTATATTGTGTAGACAACCAATTGTAATACCTAAGTTCATGTTATATTTTTTCAAATATTTGTGTTATAATATAATATAACCCAGGGTTCCTTTTAAAAAAAAAACATAAAAAGTTTAAATATCAAAGGATAATAAAAAATTAAAATAATTCTATATGAGGGAAATGGCAACAGGAAGTAGTGCAGTGTAGGAATACTATGAGAGAATAATAAATACTATATAAATTCATTTAGAGATAATAAAAAATATTAAATACTTATATACCAGGTCATAAGAAAATGAACAGAAACCTCTTATGTACAACAAATTGGTAAAGAAACCGGAATTAAAAAGAATTATTTTCCGGTAAATAAAATATAAATTTATAATAATTACAAACTGCCTGTTTAAAAAAAATATTTTGGGTTACTAAGAGTGACTAAAATAACAAGTATTGTTAATAATCGAATTTGGAAAAAACCTGGCGAGTTGACAAAATGATGCTACCACAATTCTATTAAAATATCTTTTTTGAAACTTGGGAGAAGTGTAAAATTAGTACCAAATTAAAAAGCAATATGAACTCTATATAATCATAACTTATTTATCAAAATTAAAGGATTATAACTTACTCCATAATAAACTGTGAAAGAAAACCATTCTGATGATTCGGCCTAGTTTCGTGATGTTTCAAGTTGACGATAGAATATGGGCCAGACTGTAATGAAATTACAACTTAAGATGGACCTCACTAGAGAAAAGGCTTCCTTCCAGTAAGAACTATAAGAAGAGAGGTAATATAAACATTTAGTTTAATAGTTGACGAAGAAAACGCATTCCGAATGGTTATATAGAACACAAAAACTAGTCAAAATTAATCACATGTTCTAAAGTAAACAAACGCCCGCTGCTCTCTTACGGAAATTTCTGGAACTACATACTAAACGAAAAAATAAACAAATTTATTTAATTTTTTCAGTATTTGTAAAGCTTAGTAATTATCCATTTCTGACCATCTCATAACAAAATGAACTTACCCTTAACCCTGGGGAAATAAAAAGAATTATATATTGATTGATGTTTTAAAAAATAGTATAAAATTTGGTAAACAAAACCATATATGTTTTTTTCTTTTGACAATTCCATGTTTATTCGAGGAAGTCGATATTATGTTTTAATGAAGTAAAGATCGATTGTGATACTTGTATTTTGGTGGCAGGAAAACAAAACACAATAATATAATTAATAAATATTATTGAAAAATGATATTAAATAATAAAAATGTGTTATATTTTTTGTAGTGAGTAGTTGTAATTGATTTCAGCACAAAATAGAAGAGATTGATACATTGGGTCATATTTCGCCATAGGGTAGGGTGGTGGAACTATGTGTGGAAACTCGTCTCAACATCAGCTGATTTAAATCACAGCGAACAATTAGAAAAATTTCCAAAAATCGCCTAAACCGAGTGTAAATAATCGGTACTTACTCTCTCTTCTTCATAAGGCTGAACAACTTCCCTACTTGACCCCAAATCACACACTCTCGATTTCTGCTTAGATTTAGTAACATTACAAAATACTTTATTTTTTAAACTTCAGTTATTATAATTCATAAGTGGCGACTGCGGAGAGGCGGAAACTTTAATATCTCAAGGCAGTACGTTACAGATTGGCGCTTACAATAGTGGGGCTGAATTAAAATATACCTGTAACGGTAGTACGCTAACACCTCTAAGAAAACTGCTACATTACAGATTGGCGTACACAACATTGGGAGCTTAATTAAATAAGACGAACACCCAATAAGCAACATACAAAGTTTTCGCTAAAACCTCTACAACAACCGCTACGTTACAGATTGGCGCTCAACGTAAAAGGGCTGTAATTAGAAAAGAATTTTGATATATTTAATAAAAATATATACCAAAAATCTAATTATCGTCGGCAGTTATGAGAAAACAAGAAATGCATAATACCCGAGGCAAATCGAAGAAGAGGGCAGAAGAAAAGGAGATTGAAGAAGGTGGACAGGAACAAGAAATAGAATTAGTTACGGACAGTGAAATGGACCAACAGACAGGTGATACAGAAGAAACCGAAGTAGTTATGGATACGGAAAAGGAAATAGTGGAAGAGGATGCCCAAGGGGACCAACCAGATAAAGCGGAGGCCAGGAGAGAACCAAATTGGCAAGACATGATGAGATTTATAGCCGAGAATAAACGAGTTAAACTAAAATAAATTTGTTCTAGTGGGGGGGCTTTATGTAACGTTACATAACCCGGTCCCAATAAATTAAATCATGTAAGAACATAAAGGTCAGAAATGGGTAACCTATAACTAGCTCTAAATTAAAGTATTTCACTAAACATTATAAACAATTCGAGTGATATACAGTGACAAGTGAGTTATAGTGTACCCACTGAGGTAAAAAGTGAAAGTGAAGGTAACTTATTACAGAATTGTGCTGTAGGTTTGGGAATTATAAAACTATGATAGTAGACTATAATGCTACTAACTGATTCTGTATTTTTATTAATTTATTGTAATATTTATATTGTGTAGACAACCAATTGTAATACCTAAGTTCATGTTATATTTTTTCAAATATTTGTGTTATAATATAATATAACCCAGGGTTCCTTTTAAAAAAAAAAACATAAAAAGTTTAAATATCAAAGGATAATAAAAAAATAAAATAATTCTATATGAGGGAAATGGCAACAGGAAGTAGTGCAGTGTAGGAATACTATGAGAGAATAATAAATACTATATAAATTCATTTAGAGATAATAAAAAATATTAAATACTTATATACCAGGTCATAAGAAAATGAACAGAAACCTCTTATGTACAACAAATTGGTAAAGAAACCGGAATTAAAAAGAATTATTTTTCGGTAAATAAAATATAAATTTATAATAATTACAAACTGCCTGTATAAAAAAAATATTTTGGGTTACTAAGAGTGACTAAAATAACAAGTATTGTTAATAATCGAATTTGGAAAAAACCTGGCGAGTTGACAAAATGATGCTACCACAATTCTATTAAAATATCTTTTTTGAAACTTGGGAGAAGTGTAAAATTAGTACCAAATTAAAAAGCAATATGAACTCTATATAATCATACCTTATTTATCAAAATTAAAGGATTATACTCCATAATAAACTGTGAAAGAAAACCATTCTGATGATTCGGCCTAGTTTCGTGATGTTTCAAGTTGACGATAGAATATGGGCCAGACTGTAATGAAATTACAAATTAAGATGGACCTCACTAGAGAAAAGGCTTCCTTCCAGTAAGAACTATAAGAAGAGAGGTAATATAAACATTTAGTTTAATAGTTGACGAAGAAAACGCATTCCGAATGGTTATTAGAACACAAAAACTAGTCAAAATTAATCACATGTTCTAAAGTAAACAAACGCCCGCTGCTCTCTTACGGAAATTTCTGGAACTACATACTAAACGAAAAAATAAATAAATTTATTTAATATTTTTCAGTATTTGTAAAGCTTAGTAATTATCCATTTCTGACCATCTCATAACAAAAAGAACTTACCCTTAACCCTGCGGAAATAAAAAGAATTATATATTGATTGATGTTTTAAAAAATAGTATAAAATTTGGTAAACAAAACCATATATGTTTTTTTCTTTTGACAATTCCATGTTTATTCGAGGAAGTCGATATTATGTTTTAATGAAGTAAAGATCGATTGTGATACTTGTATTTTGGTGGCAGGAAAACAAAAAACAATAATATAATTAATAAATATTGTTGAAAAATGATATTAAATAATAAAAATGTGTTATATTTTTTGTAGTGAGTAGTTGTAATTGATTTCAGCACAAAATAGAAGAGATTGATACATTGGGTCATATTTCGCCATAGGGTAGGCTGGTGGAACTATGTGTGGAAACTCGTCTCACCATCAGCTGATTTAAATCACAGCGAACAATTCGAAAAATTTCCAAAAATCGCCTAAACCGAGTGTAAATAATCGGTACTTACTCTCTCTTCCTCATAAGGCTGAACAACTTCCCTACTTGACCCCAAATCACACACTCTCGATTTCTGCTTAGATTTAGTAACATTACAAAATACTTTATTTTTTAAACTTCAGTTATTATAATTCATAAGTGGCGACTGCGGAGAGGCGGAAACTTTAATATCTCAAGGCAGTACGTTACAGATTGGCGCTTACAATAGTGGGGCTGAATTAAAATATACCTGTAACGGTAGTACGCTAACACCTCTAAGAAAACTGCTACATTACAGATTGGCGTACACAACATTGGGAGCTTAATTAAATAAGACGAACACCCAATAAGCAACATACAAAGTTTTCGCTAAAACCTCTACAACAACCGCTACGTTACAGATTGGCGCTCAACGTAAAAGGGCTGTAATTAGAAAAGAATTTTGATATATTTAATAAAAATATATACCAAAAATCTAATTATCGTCGGCAGTTATGAGAAAACAAGAAATGCATAATACCCGAGGCAAATCGAAGAAGAGGGCAGAAGAAAAGGAGATTGAAGAAGGTGGACAGGAACAAGAAATAGAATTAGTTACGGACAGTGAAATGGACCAACAGACAGGTGATACAGAAGAAACCGAAGTAGTTATGGATACGGAAAAGGAAATAGTGGAAGAGGATGCCCAAGGGGACCAACCAGATAAAGCGGAGGCCAGGAGAGAACCAAATTGGCAAGACATGATGAGATTTATAGCCGAGAAGTTTGATAAAATAGATGAGAATTGTAAGAAACAGGAGGAAAACTCGAAGCAAACCAATGAGGAAAATAAGGAGAATTTTAAGAAACAGGAGGAAAACTTGAAGCAAACCAATGAGGAAAATAAGGAGAATTTTAAGAAACAGGAGGAACAAAATAGACAGACCAATGAGAAAATCGATAGCATTCAGGAAAGTTTAGTCAAACAATTAAATGAGAAAATAGAGACCATTCATGGAAATATCAAACAAACCATGAATGAACAATACAATGAACTGAAAGAAACTGTTGATGGACAAAGAGAAGAGATGAATGTAAAATTTGAAGAGAATAATGAGAATTTAAAACAAATTGAGGGTAAGATGGAGAACTTCAACAAGGAATTAAGAGAAAATCTAGAGAGTAAAATTGAACTGGTCAGTAATACGCTTAGCCAAAGAGTAGAAGATTACAAGGAAGAGGCAGAGAAGAAAGTAATAGAAACCAATCAAAGATTGGATAAAACAGAAGAAAAGATGGAACTAATTAAAACAGGAATCGAAGCACAGATGGAAAAGGAGGAACAAAATAATCAGGTTCGGGTAATGGCCATACGACAAGAAAACAATGACCAATTAGATAGTATCAAAAGCAGTCTGAACTGTAAATTTTCAGAGTTTCATAAAACAGTAGAGAATGTAAAAAGTCAGTGTGATAGCCAAGCAGAGAAATTAGATAGTTTGCAACAAATACAAACCAATTTTCGATGTGATGTAGATAGAATAAATTCTAGATCTGCATGCAGCAGTCATCAGGTTTATCAAGATAGTAAGGAAAGTGTAAACTTTCGGGATTATCGCAGAAACCCACTTGAATTTTTAGGGAGAGTAGACGAAATTTTGAACAGATCAAAGGAGAATCGATGGAATATGATAAAAGGTATATTAGATGAATCTTTAAAAAATGTCAATGATAATTGGTGGACAGCAATTAGGAAAGAAGTGTGCGATTATGGGGGTTTCAAAACAAGGTTCAAACTTAAGTACTGGTCAGAGTCAGTACAAAACATTATAAGGGACGATATCTGTCATGGTAGGTATGACCGTACAGTGGGACAAACACCTACTGCTTACTTTTTGGGGAAGGTGTGTATAGCAAAGTATTTAGACCCTAAGATACCTGAAGAGTGTCTAGTGACCAAAATGGCGTATCATTTTGAAGAGAAGATCATTAGTGCCAGATTAAGTGGACAAGTAAAAACTATTGGAGGCATGGAAACGCTACTAGAAAATTATGAACAGGAATCTTATTATAGGAGAAGTAGATGGAGGTCAGGGAATACCGAAGAGCGCAGGAATGAACCACCAAGAGAGAATCGGCCCAGAGTTAATTATGTGCATGCTAATAACAATTATTTCAATAATAGATATCGAGGAAGGTGGCCTAATAATAACCGACAAAATTACAGACATGATTCTTATCATAGAGAGGAAGGTCAACCAAGGAGTATGAGTGCAGAACAACCTAGATTCAGAGATAGTGATGAAGAAAGGAGACCGATAAGCAATATTCAACATAATGAAAATGTTGAATCAAACAATAATAATGATGTAAATAGGGGAAACGGGTACCAGCAGTGAGAAGATGTGATTGCCCGTCACTGCTAGAAACAACAGGGCACAGAATTTACCACAAACCCAAGTATAATACTAAATTAAATCAACCAATAACCATTATCAGAAATAATTTTCTAAAAAATATACAGTCCGAGTTAATGGAAGAAAGAGCAATTAAAGAGTCATCACGAAACAATGACATAGTCTATATACAAATAAAATTAAATGGAGTGTCAGCAGAGGCCATGATTGATACAGGAGCCAATATTTCAATTACTGATCAATTAAGACTAGATCGTATTACTGAGTTAACTACTGAGAGAATACCTACTTTACCAATTAACAATTTAACAATTGTTGGTGCTACCGGGAAACAAAATAAAACAATTAAAAAACAAGTGTCTTTGAATGTTACCACTAATGGAATAGGAATACCTATGGGATTTTTAGTAGCAAAAGGGCTACCGTTTAGGGTGTTAATAGGGTGTGATATGCTACGGCGACACACTGCAATTATAAATCTGGCCAGGGGTATAGTAACCTTGAGCACAGAAAATGGTGAGTTAACGGCTGAGATAATTGGTAGCCAAAGTGCCCCTCAGTGTCCGAGCTCATTTTTTGTTAGGGAGGATAATAGATTAACCCTACGTAACAACATAGAAGTAACAGAATCAAAGATTTGGCAAGAAAAGATAGAAGAAATAATTGAGTTTCAGAATAGGCAGGCACCGGAAATAATTAGTGTAGAACAGAAACAAAAACTTATAAAAATTTGTAACAAATATAAATCAGTATTCTCAGAATCACCAGGAAAAGCAAAAAACTTCTTGTGTGAACTCAAGTTCAAGGAAAATGTAAATTTTAATAAACGATCATACCCTATTGCTCAAGCTTTGAAAGAGGCAGCAAGGAAAGAAATTCAAAGAATGATATTAGAAGACATAATTGAAAGAAGTAGTTCTCCGTATACCAGCCCATTGGTAGCTATACCGAAGAAAGATGGTCAAGTCAGACTATGTCTTGATGCTCGGGAGTTGAATAAAATGTTCATTAATGATCGCACGTCTCCAGGTGAGATTGAAGAGATAATGAAAAAATTCTATGGATGCAAGTACATGAGTACTTGGGATGCAGTCTGTGGATATTGGCAAATAGAGTTGCACCCTAACAGCAGACAATATGTTGCTTTCATATTCGAAGGACGAAATTACCATTTTAAGCGTTTGCCTTTTGGATTGGTAAATTCTGTGGCCGTGTTCATCCAGTGCATGGACCAAATTTTAGGTAAGGAAGTTTTAGATTTTACTACCATATATGTGGATGACATATTAATTACGTCTTGTACTTGGGAGGAGCATTGTAACCGAGTGGAAACAGTGTTAAATAAACTCTTGCAAAACAATATAACTTTAAAACTGGATAAATCTAAATTTATCACACATGAACTACCATTTTTAGGGTTCATTCTATCTGCTACTGAAATTAAACCATCTCCTGAAAAAGTAAAGGCTATTCAAGATTTTCCTAAACCAAAAAACTTGAAACAATTACAATCCTTTTTGGGGATATGCAACTATTATAGGAAATTTCAACAGAATTATTCAGAAGTAACAGCCAAATTTCAATGTTTACTTTCAAAGAAAAACAAGTGGAAATGGGAAGAAAGTGAAGATAATAATTTCCAGATAGTAAAAAATAAATTTCTTGACAGCATCATGTTACATCACTCAAATTTTAATAAACGTTTTTTCATAAATTGTGATGCTAGTAACATTAGCCTTGGAAGTGAGCTATATCAGGAAGATGAGGAAGGAAATCATAGGGTTATCAGTTTTGCAAGCAGAGTACTGAGTAGTTGTGAGAGAAATTATACAGTAACAGAAAAAGAACTGCTGAGTGTTGTGTTCTCATGTATAAAATTTCGAACATTTATATTGGGATACCCAGTGACCATCAGAACTGATCATAGATCAATTTCATTTTTAAAAAATTGCAAACTTAACCACGGCAGACTTACTAGATGGGTATTAATACTTCAAGAATATAATTTAGACTGGGAATATATTCCAGGTAAGAAGAATGTCATAGCAGACCGATTATCCCGGATTAATCTCGACAAAGGAACTTGTGAAGTAGAACCAGAAAGTATTGGAAAAATATATTACATTCTTAAGATGGCAAAAGAGTTACAAGATATAATTAATAAAATAAAAGTCGATCAACAAAGGGACACTAAATTAACAAAAATTAAGGAACGAATATTACTACATGACCCTATAATAATGAAATTTTTTTGTGTTTATGAAGAGGTCCTTTTTATTCGTCCTACCATTAAGGATCATGTCTGGAAGATGTATGTGCCAGCAGCAACAGAAGTAGCACTGATTCAGGATTATCATGAAAGATATGGCCACATGGGATCACTCAAAGTTATTAAAGCTATATCTGAACAGTGTTACGTGAAAGCTATAAATAAAAGAGTAAGGGAAATAGTGAAAACCTGTAACATATGCCAGCTAGTAAAAGTAAATAATGAGAAGAGAACGGGCGCCATGATTACAATAAAATCTAATAATAAACTTGAAAAGACCTTCTTGGATATCTGTGGACCTTTTCCCAGAAGTGGAGGAAGACATAAATATAAATATATCATCATATTATTTGATCATTATACGAAATATACAAAACTCTACGCTATTAGTAGAGCCACAACGAAGAAAATTCTAGAAGTAATTATAAAAAAATACTTACCTGAGGTGGGAAAACCGGAAATAATTATAACTGATCATGGAACGCAATTTCGGGGAAAAAGGTGGAAAGAAGAATTGGGAAATTGGCAAATAAGAACCTACAAAACATCAGTATACCATCCTAGTAGCAATCCTGCTGAACGTGTATTAAGGGAAGTTGGTAGAATTCTACGTACTTACTGCCATCAAGAACATAAAAACTGGAGTCAGTATATCGAACCCGCAGAGACTTTCCTTAATTGGTCATACCATGACACTATCGGTACTAGCCCTTATCAGGTAATGTTTGATAAACCACCACCAAGAGACATTACCTCATTGACAAATTTCCCTCCAGGAGAGAGAGTAGAGTTCGACCAAGTGGAAATGCACAACAGAGTGTTGCATAAAGCGGAACTTCAACAAAAAAGGGATCAAGTAAAAAAAAAAGATTGGATACATACCAGATGGGAGATAAGGTACTAATCAAAAATAGACAACTACCCAGTTCTATAGAAGGTATTGCTCGGAAGCTACTGTTACTTTATACTGGACCTTACCTCATAACCCAGGTGAAGGGGAATAATACTTATGAAAATAAAACAATTACCAATAATAGAATAAAGGGAGTGTATAATCAGTCGGAAATGAAACACTATTATGAAGATAAAACCAAGATTATTAGGTGAATGGAAATAATTAACAATTTATTTTTAATAAACGAGTTAAACTAAAATAAATTTGTTCTAGTGGGGGGGCTTTATGTAACGTTACATAACCCGGTCCCAATAAATTAAATCATGTAAGAACATAAAGGTCAGAAATGGGTAACCTATAACTAGCTCTAAATTAAAGTATATCACTAAACATTATAAACAATTCGAGTGATATACAGTGACAAGTGAGTTATAGTGTACCCACTGAGGTAAAAAGTGAAAGTGAAGGTAACTTATTACAGAATTGTGCTGTAGGTTTGGGAATTATAAAACTATGATAGTAGACTATAATGCTACTAACTGATTCTGTATTTTTATTAATTTATTGTAATATTTATATTGTGTAGACAACCAATTGTAATACCTAAGTTCATGTTATATTTTTTCAAATATTTGTGTTATAATATAATATAACCCAGGGTTCCTTTAAAAAAAAAAAAACAAAAAGTTTAATTATCAAAGGATAATAAAAAATTAAAATAATTCTATATGAGGGAAATGGCAACAGGAAGTAGTGCAGTGTAGGAATACTATGAGAGAATAATAAATACTATATAAATTCATTTAGAGATAATAAAAAATATTAAATACTTATATACCAGGTCATAAGAAAATGAACAGAAACCTCTTATGTACAACAAATTGGTAAAGAAACCGGAATTAAAAAGAATTATTTTTCGGTAAATAAAATATAAATTTATAATAATTACAAACTGCCTGTATAATAAAAATATTTTGGGTTACTAAGAGTGACTAAAATAACAAGTATTGTTAATAATCGAATTTGAAAAAAACCTGGCGAGTTGACAAAATGATGCTACCACAATTCTATTAAAATATCTTTTTTGAAACTTGGGAAAAGTGTAAAATTAGTACCAAATTAAAAAGCAATATGAACTCTATATAATCATACCTTATTTATCAAAATTAAAGGATTATACTCCATAATAAACTGTGAAAGAAAACCATTCTGATGATTCGGCCTAGTTTCGTGATGTTTCAAGTTGACGATAGAATATGGGCCAGACTGTAATGAAATTACAAATTAAGATGGACCTCACTAGAGAAAAGGCTTCCTTCCAGTAAGAACTATAAGAAGAGAGGTAATATAAACATTTAGTTTAATAGTTGACGAAGAAAACGCATTCCGAATGGTTATATAGAACACAAAAACTAGTCAAAATTAATCACATGTTCTAAAGTAAACAAACGCTCGCTGCTCTCTTACGGAAATTTCTGGAACTACATACTAAACGAAAAAATAAACAAATTTATTTAATATTTTTCAGTATTTGTAAAGCTTAGTAATTATCCATTTCTGACCATCTCATAACAAAAAGAACTTACCCTTAACCCTGCGGAAATAAAAAGAATTATATATTGATTGATGTTTTAAAAAATAGTATAAAATTTGGTAAACAAAACCATATATGTTTTTTTCTTTTGACAATTCCATGTTTATTCGAGGAAGTCGATATTATGTTTTAATGAAGTAAAGATCGATTGTGATACTTGTATTTTGGTGGCAGGAAACAAAAAACAATAATATAATTAATAAATATTGTTGAAAAATGATATTAAATAATAAAAATGTGTTATATTTTTTGTAGTGAGTAGTTGTAATTGATTTCAGCACAAAATAGAAGAGATTGATACATTGGGTCATATTTCGCCATAGGGTAGGCTGGTGGAACTATGTGTGGAAACTCGTCTCACCATCAGCTGATTTAAATCACAGCGAACAATTCGAAAAATTTCCAAAAATCGCCTAAACCGAGTGTAAATAATCGGTACTTACACTCTCTTCCTCATAAGGCTGAACAACTTCCCTACTTGACCCCAAATCACACACTCTCGATTTCTGCTTAGATTTAGTAACATTACAAAATACTTTATTTTTAAACTTCAGTTATAATTCATAAGTGGCGACTGCGGAGAGGCGGAAACTTTAATATCTCAAGGCAGTACGTTACAGATTGGCGTTTACAATAGTGGGGGTGAATTAACAATATACCTGTAACGGTAGTACGCTAACACCTCTAAGAAAACTGCTGCATTACAGATTGGCGTACACAACATTGGGAGCTTAATTAAATAAGACGAACACCCAATAAGCAACATACAAAGTTTTCGCTAAAACCTCTACAACAACCGCTACGTTACAATATATATATATATATATATATATATATATATATTATAACGAAGAGAAATCGTATGTCGTGTTTGTGTTGTCGTGTTATGTCGAGCGTTACACTCCGCGCACTTTATGATACTTACTGATGACTGAATCCTCTGCGATGATGTCGTCCTGCAAAACAACTTAAGCTACTATGTGTTTGTGGGCGCCACTTGGAATCCTTTGCTCCAAGAAATTGTTATTAAAATTAACAATTTTGATTTTCTTAGCAGTTAGTTTAATTCTATGAAAAAATGTGAACAAGACAGTTTGAGTTTGAAAAAATAACGTGTGTTTTAATGGTTCTTAAAAAAATCGTCTGAAGGACTAACATTCGTGAAAACGTAAAATTGCATGGTTACAAAAAATTATAAATTATTATTGACAAGTTTTTCCTCCAATGAAGTACCGGCTAACAAATATTTTATTTTACTCAGTTGAAAAGCATGAGTTTAATGTATGAAAAATCTTTACGCTCAGGACGTGACTCCTTTGAACTACCAAGACAGATCAATAAGATGCTTTACAAAATTTAAGTGATTTGAAGGTGTGTGGCATGTGTAGTACAACTGTGTGACAAATGTAACCAGGTAAAAATGACTTTAACTTTGAACAACTCACGTTCCGATGGGTAATTATTCTCGCACTGGACACTTCTCTCGGGTACGTTTTCAATCTCGCCTCTTCTTGTTGACGTTCCGCGTGCACTTATTTTATTTGAAAGTCAAAACACGGTTATTAAAACTTCCGCACTTTCGTATAAAAATTTTGCAGTAAATTTACGCTTGAATCCCGCCGGCGAAAATCAGCTGTCCGCGTGGTTTCTAAATTAGCCGCCACAGCGCAAATGCTCCTCCTGCAGTTTGATAGAAAGGCTTTGTGTACGTTACGTTATTGGGATTTTGTCAAAGTCGGTTTGTCTTAGCGAATACAGCAGAATTGACTCTCTATTAAAATTTTGGTCCCTCCTGGGCCGCTGATATTCTGGCTGCGTGTGTTCTATTAAATGTGCCGTGTTGCTGCTCTATTTCAGCAACACATTGGCTTATACTCTTGTAGAGGTTGAGTCAGTCTATTGTCAATGTACGGGAAAAGCCTTTCTGCGTTCCCACGTCGACTTCTCGTTCATCGGTTTCGCCTCGGGTGTGATGATCAGTGTCGTGGGTGATGTGTCTCTTCTGGATTCAAAGCATGAAGTGTTTTTCGGTCGAATTTGGTCTTCCTTTTATACTCTGTAAGGCTCATTGTTTTAGCTTTTCGACATGAACTTCCGGTGTATTTGTGTAAAGTTCCTTCTAGAACGTTCGAGAATAACGAAATGGAACCTCATGGAACAAATTTGACTACCGTAGAAGCTTTAGAACAAAAATTTCTTATTCTTCACACTAAGGATATTACAAAAATTATTCTGGTATTTGTCAAACAATTTTACATAACTACTCACAATCTGCATGCCCTTACTATATTTGGATTCTCTGCTTTCAACTGAATCTAATGATACTAATTACGATTGGTTTTTGCATAAATTAACTATAATAAAATAACACAACATACAACTCTTACCTTGGAATGTTTCCATACAAATTCAATTTTTTAACTAAAAAATTGTTGTGAAGTTGTTTGGTTTCTTCTACAACATTAATACACAATATTCTCATCTTTCTATAACAAAATAAATAAAGTTTAACACATATAATATATAAATAAGTTCAGTTTTACATGGTTCATGCCTATGGCCTAAGTTGTTGTCTCTGTTAAAATACAATAATTAGTCTTTTTTCCTTATTATATATGGGATTTTTCGAGTATACACTGAGAGTTTACTATATTGTCTATCTTTTGTGATACCTGGTTTATCCTGATACATATTATTTTTATTGTAAGCCTACTTAGCATCATATTGGTTTGCCTAAGTGATTCTTTTCTTGGTGTGACAAATTTCACTCTCATAAGTCAAATTCTTTAATAATTGAGCTTATTTTCAACTGAGTATGTTTTTTTTCGTAGTACACTAAAGGATTGTACCCTTTTCTTTTATTTTTGTTAACATTTTGCAATCATTAAATCAAAATGACTGGTTTTTTGTGATGGGTCCTTGGCTTCAGCCAGATCTGGTATAGGTAAATACTTTCCTAACTCGACTATTCAAGTGTTTAAGTTAGTCAAATATATTAGTATAGTCACATTATATTGTATTTCAACTTTGTAATGCAATTTGGTTGCATTTTGTCAACATTAAATTCATAAATATTACAATAGTATAGGTCTACTACATGTTTTCAGTTACTACTGTTTTTGGCTATTTTAACTGATTTTTATTCACTTTACAGCTTTCTTTATTTAAGATAAATTGTTCATCTTTGTCTACTTGACAATTGCATATAGTTTTTATCTCAATTCAAAAATAATTAATTTTTACACGAAATCGGAGTGATTGGATTCAGCTCCTAGACATATATTTTTTTTTTTTTTTGTCAGAACATTTATATATATTTTTATTTTAACTTAGATTCTTTCTAATAATGTATTTAAATCATTTAATACATTTATTTTATTTACATTACATAATATAATAATGGATCATGTCCATTAATTCACAATAAATAGTTTTTTATACCCTATTCAGAGTTACAAAACTTAATAATTAATTACCTTTTTTTGGTTGTTTCTGATATTATTTGTCTCTCTTATAGTATATTATTGGTTTTACACTGTTCTTCACTTGAATAATATATATGGGGTTTGAGTCTTAGTCATAGTCTGGTCGTTTTTTCATGTTAATGGTATTAATTATTAGACAATATTACAAAATTTTTAGGACTACTTGGGTTCGATACTGTTCACCTCACTTTCCTCTTATGATAAATTGCTATGCAAATAATTTCCTTTATGAAACGTTCTGTGACGTTACAATATATATATATATATATATATATATATATATATATATATTTCAATCACTTTCTGCTACAGTCCGTTTCTTGATGTATATAATACTATAATACTTATAACTATTTTACCTCAAGATGTATTTTTTCTTTAGGGACATGTTTCGGGAGATCCTGTTCTCCCATCTTCAACCTTCGCCATCTTGAAGACACCTGGCGAAGGTTGAAGATGGGAGAACAGGATCTCCCGAAACATGCCCCTAAAGAAAAAATACATCTTGAGGTAAAATAGTTATAAGTATTATAATATATATATATATATATATATGTGTGTATATCACATTACAGCATTTTAGTCCTTCCTGAGACATAAATTTGAATTACCAACACTTGTACATACAAAAGTTCTGGAAAATCAAACGATTTTCTCACACTCAACAACGTTTTGATAAGTCTGACAGATTCATTAAGCGTGACAGAATTATATGTACGTATCTAAACAATTAATTTATCACAGATGTGTTTGCATCTTCCTTTCATTTTCGTATATGTATTATTTATATACAAAAATGTCTAGGTTATCGTTTTTAGTGTCAAATACAGTTCTCCAACCAAGTAACGAATTAGGCTTGTAATAATGTACAATTACTGTTTTCAGACTTTTTATGCCTCTTGTTCGTAAGACAGATGTTCACCCAACATGTTGTACACTTTCATTAAATACAGTAGAACTGAAATATGTAGCTGATTACTACACCATTAACGTATGAAAAACTCTAATGGTCATTCACCATGCTCGAACAGAGTGTAGTTTACCTCTCGCATCAAAATTTGATTGATCTTTGTGTGTGTGTGTGTGTGTGTGTGTGTGTGTGTGTGTGTGTGTGTGTGTGTGTGTGTGTGTGTGCGCGCGCGCGCGCGCGCGCTATTACTAACACCTCCAAGTAGAAAACTGGATTCTGAATATTGAAAGGAAAAAATTTGATAACAATATGTCAAAAAATAACTCATAGTGAATGTCAGCTATAGTAATAATAATGCAGGTAAAGTTTCCAGAGACAGGTTTCTAGCTAGGATTCACTTGCTGCGAAAAGGGTTCCGGCTAGAAATGACCCGTGATATTGATGGACCTGTACGAAACGATGACTATAACCGAAATTAATTTTACACTTTTACAGAAGTCACCTGTGCCTGCTGACAGACAAACATAGTTTCGTAAGTTACCGTTAATTGATAAAGATTGGCCTATGACGACTGCAAGTGCAAGGAAGCAAAATAATGCTTCTGTTCAGAGAATGAGTAATATCTAGATGAGCAATGCAAACAGTGAGTGGTGTTAGATACTCATATGTAGTGACAATATCGATCAAGTGTGCGTGGCATAGGAGTCTCTAGTGAGGCGCTTGAAGCACACTATCTCTAGAGTAATATGTCTGAGGAAGGCAGTTCTGAGTAATGTTATTGTATCAATTTTAGAGACTCCCTAGTTCGGTGCATGGGTTTCTTTAGTTAGTATAAGGCATCTTCAAAGATTAAATCTTAGTAGACGTTTTTGTAAGTACAGTAATCCTTATTAGGTATTCGTAGTAATCCTTAGCAGGCATATTGAAAGAAATTGTCGACGCCTAACGTACGGAGTCATTTTGGAATATCCTTCTTTGTTAAGTGAAGGATACAAGAACAGAATATACAATAATACAACTAAGGCGGGTAATAACTAACTGACATATTAAGAATAATAGTAAAAGTAACAACAACAATAACCATTAAATAGATTATAACCATATTTGGGGGTAACTTTTCCAAAACGAGTCATTTTATGAACATTATGAACGCTTCAAACTTTTAAGACATGGATTACGCAAAACCAAGAAATTAATAAAGTTTAAATATTTTGGAGAAATAATTCTTAATAGTTTAGACAAGGAGACAAATAAGATGAGATCAGAAAAAATGGGACAACCTTATTAATTAAGGATCTCTAGAACAAAAAATCAGACATTACAAAAACAAAAACGCAACATTAGGATACACTCAAATCACTAGCAATTAGCAGAATGTTTAGTTTCAAATCGGACAGAAGAAGTTTAAGAATGATAAAATGTAAAACCCATATTAAATATTAAAGGCGATTCTTGGCACACAAAAAATGGAGACGAGTGGAAAGAATAGTCAATAGAGAATTATATCAGGAAACTCGAAAAGTTTTAAATACTGTCCAGAAAGGAATGATTCCATTCTGCGGACATCTGGTCGGAATGAATCCGGAGAGATTAACGAAAAGAATTTTACATTACGATGAAAAGCCCGCCATGAAAAATTCGCTGTTTCGTACAAGGTAAGAAAAATCTATGAGAAATAAATACCACGGAAGAAGACATTTTAGAGAGGCATACTTTTCGAGAAAGGGTAACGGAGTTTTTGTTTTAAGAAAGAAGAGATAAAATAAACAATGACTATCTGGACAGTAAAAGGAATAAAAACCATAATTAATTGGTGGAGAATAATATAGGCATAATTATAATAATTTAATAATAATTAAATTGAAAGCATAATATAATAATATAGGCCTAGTTACGTATATCGTCAGAAACTTCAACAACTGTTGTTGAGCAACACCATCATTAAAAACTAACACAAAATTATAATTTGTAATACTAAAGCTAATATAATGCGATTGTAAAGCTAAAACGTACTGTTTATTTTCATAATATCAGTCAGCCAGTACTTGTTGGTCTGCAGTGATAATACGTAAAACAAATTATTACCACAGAGAAATAATGAAGGTAAATTGAAGGGAATAATAAATAAGGAATTATATCTGGAAACTGAAAAAAGTTTAGATACTATCCGGAAACGAACGATTGCGTTCTACTGATACTTGGTCCGAATGAACGCGGAGTGAGTTTAACGCGAGAAACAGAGAAATTAATTTATAAATCATCCAAATACAACAAACGCTAAAGGAGGGTTAAACATTAAGTGAAGAGCACTTTGAAGCTATTAAACCATTACGATATGAAATCAGTACAGGAAATAGGTTGATAAAAATCAAAAAGAGACGCATTTTAATGTACAGATCGCCATACGTTTTGTAGTAATTGGAGTTATAAATATCTTGTAAGTTTAATTGGATACGAACTTCAGCTCTCAAAAACAAGTAGAAAGCTTTTTGTATAAAAGCACTTTTCTGTTTAATACGGATATTTTATTTTAAAAGAAACGCTGGCATAATTTTCCTCCATACAAAAGGGTGTAATTCAAAATTGGTAAATGAAATTATATTTCACTGTAGGAGCTTAAGTCCACGCAATTACATTTCACGTTCAGTTAGATTTTCGAATGACCAATCATTCTGTTCGTACACAATAAATATTTGTAGCAGTTTTCTCTTATTACAGTCTGGATTGAAGAACATTGAATAAGTGTTATTATTAAGACGAACAGAAAATTTGTTTGTAAAAACCAATTATAAATAGGTTTACTTCTTATTTTTAACAAGTGCACTTTGCGAAACGAGGTTAGAAACTTTACCTATGTTTGTTAATTCTTGTTTACGACAAATAACATTAATAAAAGAAAAGATAATTTTTTTCTTGATAAAATATAAATACATTCCAGTTATGTCAGACTGTTAAAATTTGTTGTTCTAGTTTAATTTGTATACCCGTAGTAGGGAAATCTTTGCCTTGTTACCGTTTTATAAGTTATCAATTTCTTATGGTATTTTTTTTTAATTATGAGTTACTTCTTATTCTATCTATTTGAATTATTTCTCTTCTCTATTTGAATTATTCCCGTCCAATTTGGTTATGTCAAGTATATTTCTGTATTAACATTTTATTAGATATGTTATAAAGGTTTGTAATTATTGAATTTCTTTCGTCAATTTAAGCACTCCAGTAGACAAAGTTAGAGTAACTAAATTTCAAAACTCTCATTGTTGCATTGTTGTATTCTCCTCATTATTGCATTGTTGCATTGTTGTATATATTACTTATTCTCCTTGAATAAAAATATTCAAGGTTTATGTATTATAATGCTATGTAGTTGAAGTAGGCCTATATCACATTTCAGTATTATATTTTCTTCTATACATATTTCTACTGTTATAATTATTTGGCTTTTTGTAGTAACTCTCACTATTCAAACGAATTAACAATTAGATTATAGTGCCTGCTTTTTTACAGCTTTTAGGTTTACTCAGTTTTTACGTTATCAGATATTTACAAATTAATCACTTTAAAATTAAAACTTTGTATCACTGATATTTCATTGTGCAATCATCAAATATAATTTTATACAAATTAATTTTCATTTTGTCGTTTACTACTATATTCCATAAACAATTCTAATACAGTTTCAGTTTTAAATAATTTTGGTATATATTACTACAGATTTATTTTATATTAGGCCTAGTCCATATACGACATTCCCTGTTGTTTATGAACTACTAATCGATTTTATCAGCTACTCTATAGTACACATACACATACATACTACATACGAATTTGTTATGAAGAGAGAGAGAGAGGGGGAGGCGAGATACTTGATAATAATAAACTTAAAAAACAAAAATAAATGCAGTATTGGTAAATTACAAACACTCTGTTATTTCATAATGTAAGATGTATCATACGTTTTTAAAATTAAGTAAAATGAGTTATATGATAAACACAGTGAATATCAGCAACATGATTATAATGCAGTATCATTAGCCATTTACGATTTAAAAATGTTTACATTGTGCAAGTCGGCTAGGAAGAAGTCCGTGCACCGTAAAAGCTTTACCGTGTATACGAAGGCAACGCGGCACCTCCATTGCACGGTGAAGCTGACGTTGTACAGCCTGAAAACGTGAAAGATAATTCCAGTCGATCCGATTAGGCTTCCAATTTTGCTTACGCGCAGATAATAGTCTCGGACTAGTAATGAAACATAATTCACACTAAAATTTACCTAATAAATTCATTTTTTATGGGTTTTCTGTTACAGGATATTGTACATACTAAAACAAATTAGTTTTCTACTAGTTTAAACAATTAGATGAAATATTTTGACTATAAGTTATTTATAACTTAATAGGAATTGTTAACAATTTAATAGGGTAGTTAATTCACAACAGCGTGTAGTTCAAATACCGGTAGGTTGGATAGGTTACGCTACTTTTAAAAAAGCGAAGAAACTGAAAAATATTAAATTGAAGACTGAGTTTACTGCAGGCTATACATGTGTATTCTGTTTTGATCTTATGAAGTGAGATAAACACTTTGGATACTAAAGCACACGTCCAATTAAAGTAAACTAGACTTTTTCGATTAACAGTTCACTACAGTTTACTTCAGTTGCATATATAGTTGGTTGACTTCAATTTCACGTCCCGTCAATTATTCTGGGACTATTTAAAAAAACTAACTTTTTATTAGCTGATATGTGTAAATAGATTGCTATAACAGCATGGTTCACTAGTACACTTTTACGTTTCAAACGTCTCTTGTGTGAATGTTATTATGTCTGTAAGTAAAACAATGTTTTTTTAAATACTACTGTCTTCGTAAACACAACAATCGTTTCAGGTACTATTATATTTATAAGCATACCTAATGTTTAAAAATAAAACAATTTTGTAAGTACTACTTTGATTGTTAATATTCTTATGTAAATTCAACAATGCTTTTAAATTCTACAGTAGGCCTTGTTGTATGTACTACTGTTTTCATACAATATTGTATGTACAAAAACGTCTATATTTTAATACAACCTACGTTCGTGAATATGATGTATACATGTATATTTAATACGATAAGCAATATAATATATATTTTTTATAATATTATAACTATATACTTTAGATAAACACGGAAATTTTACCATCTGTCTTCAAGTCGACTTAAGTATACGCAAACTTACATCACTTAATTTTTCTACACTCAAGCCTGTAATTGAAGTCCAACTGAAACATAACAGTCTTGTTAGCGGTAAAGGCTGTATTCAAATAAAAGCAGAAAGTATAACCTCAATTCGAATGTTTTCTGTCTTCTTAACCTTCATTCAACAAACAACACTCATGTGTTATTTCACACGAATGCAACGAGTTGATGTTGATACAGCATTTGCATCTATTTGCATTGTCCAATATGAAACGTAAAGAGATGAAATGTAATGTTGGTTTGTATAACACGATTTCTCTAGGCCTAAATTGTACGTGAACTGTTTACACTCTACATTTACACAGATTTAAACGTATACTTAAATCCGAAGATGAAAGCAAGTTATAATAAAATGCGTTTAAAGTTACCCGCATTTCATGTAACGCATTACTATATAATATCGACAGTAAAGGCGTGGGATGCACGGGTCAGAAAATTTTCCGACTACAACATACGTACATAATTGTCTGTTCAGTTGTTTGTGTTTAGGACAGACCATTTTCCTTATCTGGGAAGTGATGCGCTACTTTATGTAACTTTAATAACTTTGTACACTTCAGTACGAGATTTCTCAATGACAACTAAGTTTTCAAAGACACGTTTTTAGAAAACAAAGAAATGTCTCACTGACAATCTCTACATCATTTCCTGCCATATCTCTTGGTACGCTACAATTCTTTCTGGTCGGTAACACTTCCTGTTTCTCAGAGTTGAGTTGTTAGATGACGTACAATGAATTTGTTTGGCACGTAATATCTACAAGGGCATCTAAATAAATCATCTCGACATTTGGTTTACAACTGGGATTTGAAGTAACTCTCAATAATAAAAACGCGTTGTTCCTGCGAGAAAGGCTAACCGGACAAAACAAAATTTCAGCTGACGGACCCATTGTTTACTGACAGCAGTATTGTTATAAGTAGTACGGTAATGTAAAAGATCCCTATTTAGACAATACTTTACAAATTTAACTGCAAATTCTTATAATTTAGTGAAACTTGGGTTGCGTGAATTACACAGGCTACGATGAAAAAACTTTTTAAATGATTTTGCCTCATTCTTAAATTTTTCAGAGCGCTGAAACCGAAAATGACAATAAGAAAGTCGTATCACCCACGATTTTGTCACAAACGAATAGTCAATTTTTGAAAAAAATCAACATTCGTTTAAAGTATACTCGAATTTTATATAGTAAAGAAAACTAAAAGTGAGCAAAATTCAACTGGCAGTGGCAGCAAATGGAACATTCAAAATTTCCTATTGCTCTTGCTTTGTTCTTCTTCACTGAGTGAGCTGTTTGTTTTGTTGCTGTTAGTCTAACCTCACTTTTCCATTTGTTTGCGCATGTGATTAAGTATGGCTAGTTGTGGTTGTAGCAATTATTCTGACTGTTTTTCTTATACTTGTGGAGAGTTTGTGATTAAAAAACATCAAAGAAATATTACAGATTTTGTTAAAAAAGTGTACTTTTCATATTTTGGAACGAAACTTGGTGATCAGGATAAGTCTTGGGCGCCACACAAGATATGTTATGTATGTGTCGAGGATGTTAGAAAATGGTCAAAAAATGAGAAAAAGTCCTTCAGATTTGCTGTTCTTGCAGTTTGCAGTCTTCATATGGAGAGAGCCAAGAAACCATTCTGATGATTGTTACTTTTGTAGCGTTGATGTTATTGGCTATAACTCCAAAAATAAAAAAGTAATTTTCTACCCAAACCTTCCGTCCGCTATTCAGCCAGTAGGCCATGGTCCGGGTCTTCTTGTCCCTCAGGTACCAGAGACTATTGATGATGTTGTCCTTGATGTTTCTAGTGATACCCAATCTGATGAAGATGGACAGGATGATGGATTTAAATGTATTACAGAAAAATTAGAACCTCAGTTGTTTACGGAAATCGAGTTGAATGATTTGGTGACGGATTTGGGCCTAAAAAAGGAGAACGCTGAACTGCTTGGCTCTAGACTAAAAGAAAAAATCTTGTTGGCAGCTGGAATGTCTATTTATGTGTATAGGACAAGAGAGCAGCAATTCCCACAATGTTTTAAGCAAGAAAGCGACGTGGTGTACTGCTCAGATATTGCTGGTCTAATGAGTGAATTTAGATTTGAATAGAAAAAGGAGGAATGGAGGATTTTTATAGACTCTTCAAAAACCAGTTTAAAGGCTGTTTTTTAAGCAATGGGAACACATAAGCTTCATTGGCTATTGCTCATTCAGTGCATATAAAGGAAAGCTATAAAAACCTAGATGTAGTTCTAAATAAAATAAACTATTTTGCTCATAGCT
Source organism: Magicicada septendecula (assembly GCA_034769895.1). Classification (NCBI taxonomy): domain Eukaryota; kingdom Metazoa; phylum Arthropoda; class Insecta; order Hemiptera; family Cicadidae; genus Magicicada; species Magicicada septendecula. The sequence continues at coordinate 304,968,650 of CM068367.1, read as the reverse complement.
GGATGATATGCGGGAATTTGAAAGTTTTATGCATGCTCCTTGGCCAGCAAAGTGGAGTTACAAAATTCCCATGTTTTCTATGTAAATAGGATAGTAGAGCAAGAGATCAACACTGTTGCAAAAAAGACTGGCCTGCAAGAAAAACCTTACAGCCAGGAGAGAAGAACATTTTGCGACAAAACCTAGTGGATCCGAGAAAAATTCTTCTCCCACCTCTTCATGTCACACTAGGTATGATGAAACAATTTTTAAAACCCTTGTCTAAAATGGAGAATGTTTTAAGTATCTATGTGAGAAGTTTTCTTATTTATCACAAGCCAAACTGAAAGAAGGCATCTTCGTTGGACCTGACATCCACAAAATTATGTTTGATACCAACTTTGAATAAAAAATACCTTTAAATGAAAAGGGCGCTTGGATCTCATTTAAACAAGTTGTGGCCAAGTTCTTGGGTAATGAAAAAGATCCAAACTATGCATCTACCATAACCAACATGCTGGACAAATTCAAACAGTTGGGATGTCTGATGAGCCTAAAAATTTACTTTTTGAACAGCCACCTTCACTCTTTCCCTGAAAACGTGGGCGATGTAAGTAAAGAGCAAGGAGAGCGTTTCCATCAAGGTATCAAGGTGATGAAAAAACGTTATCAGGGCTGATGGAACATCAACATGATGGGTGATTACTCTTGGTCACTTCAACGAGAAATTCAACATGCATCACACCGAAAAAGCTACATCAGAAGCTTTAAAGAGAAGAGAAAAAGAAAGTAAAAACCAATGGTCATATAAAAACTATACATTTAAATGTTATTTATAAGTTTTGACTTGAATAAAGGCTTTGTATATATTGTAATACTGGTATAAATTTTCATTTCTATTGAATTTTTGTCAGTTTTCTTGATTATAACTAGATCATGTTGTAATAAAACCAGGTGATAGAAAAAACGAAGTCCAGATATAGACTCAGCACGTCCAAAACCACAAGAATCAGATATAAGTATTTAAAAAGTTTTTAAAAACTTTTTTTTTTGTTGGCCTGCGTTATCTAACACTTTGATACATTTAGAAATCTACATACAGTTACTTATTTTACAAGTCTTAAAGTGTAGTCTATTTTGCCAAAGAATAAACGCTTCAACAAAACGTTCAAATAAACATTAACTTATTTTATTTTGCAAACACCAGTCAAAAAACAACAATTTGTCTTATTTTATGTAATATTGTTAATGTTAGTTATTATTTGCAACATAGAAACCATAAAACGCAAACAAATGAAATTGAATGTTTACCTCTTCTTCAATACTTCACGTAAATGATCGACTATTTGAGGGCCTATTCACCTAAACGACTAAACAGTGTAGAGGATAAGTTTCTAATTTTTAAGTGAATTACTGAATTTAGGAAAATGTGTGCCATATCTTTTCACTCTGGAGTAAAATTACCTGAGACTTCCTGTTGAAATGTTTAGTTCTAGAATATTTTTTAGACCCTTCTGGTTGAACTGTCACTTTGTTAGTGTTTTGTTGATGATTTTTTAAATATAATCAAGACAAATGATCCTTCTCTTTGGAAAAAGGTTTAAGGTAATTGCCTCCTGCAAGGAAATGCTATACAGAATCATAATTAATAAATACGTTAAAAACCTCACAAACATCTGTTTCTATTTTGAAGAAGACATTCGCTTGTCAATATGTCACCGCTGTATCTAATTCTGCAAACTGCCAGTAACTAATCAACTGCTAACGTACAATAAAGTCTCTAACCAACTTATGTCCGTTCTCTGGTTTTCACCGTTAACTTCCTATATGAACGCTTCATACAAAATACCGCTGTCAAGTAACACGCACCGAACCGAAAGCTGGGAAAGAGGAAATGTGAACGTGACTGAGACAAAGAAGTAGAAGCAATGGAAATTGGTTTAGGTAGTCGTCTTGCAAGATATACAAAGAAGAAAGTAAAATAAGATAGAGCATAAAGCGTTGAATAAATAGTGCGAATAGTAAGAACAAATCACGTACTGAGAACAATACAAATTCTACCTTTTAAAATCTATGAAGGATAAAGACCACACTGAATGCTGAATGCTCAAAACATATTTAAGTAAGAAATAAACATCTTGACGGTACAGTCCACCAGCACAACTCGAATAGTAAACAATACCAGTGGAATAGTAAAAACGGAACTCATACAGCATAGAAGATACATTAAACAGTGGAATATACAAAAAAGAATTCAAAGACCGCAACAAATTTTGCATAGGCCCGACAAAAAACAATTAAAAACGGATTATTTTGAACATCTAAATGCGGAGAAAACGGAATATTTATAAATCGAATTTAGCTACACATGCCATAAGCACAGGGACGAATTAATTCCAATTCACATAAGCAGCATGGCACTAATAAAACATATAGGCCTACTACACTATAATCAAAATTTGGGAAACCTACACATATAACATACAAGAAAACAAAACTACACATAAATAAATATAAAAAACAAACTAACACCGGAAAATACAAATCAATAAATAGCATTGACACAATTTTGAAAACACTAAACAACGGAAATATTCAAACTGAAATATTCACAACTGATTTCAATAAGAACAATAAGCCTCAATCATCAGAAACCAACCAAAAGGCCACAACAGCCAGCAGCAGCACCAGTAGCACCAGTAGCACCTGTAGCAATCGACCGCAGAACATCGATACTTCATCAGATGAAACTAACATGGCTGATAATAGAAACATATCCCAAGAAAGAAAAAACAGTCTTCAGTCAAGTTGATAATAGTGGTAATAAAAGCGTGACTCAGTCTGGAAAAAAACACATCACTCCCGCGAAAATTTAAGAACAAAAAACACAAACAATATATATTCGAAAATTATGATTACTTCTGCTAGTTGAATGGTTCGTAATTTTTATAATGATATGTATATATGAATCATAATAATTGTACATAAAAATGAAAGGTGACATATTAATCTTTCCGGAATCTGAAACGGAAAATTTATTTAAGAAATGACGCATTTCTTATTTTAACAACTTAAAATTGATTAATGTATTTCTAACACAATTTTTAATTTACACATTTTTTATGATAAGGAAATATTGCAGGCGAAGGCGATTGAATAAATAAACGCGTACAAAGGACTTCCCCAGTAGTTTCTTTTTTCGCATGAATGCCTTAGAAGCACTTACAATTAAAAAATTAGTAATTACTTTTATCATAATTCTTAAACTTTGTTACGCGAGTGAAAAATGTAAATGTAAATTAGTTATTCAAGTTAAATGAGCTTTTAATTGGATAAGTTTTCCTTCTGTTACCAAAGTCATTTGCACGAAATCGTAGGTCAGCCAGTTTTCTTTCGTTACATAGCTTTAGTAACAGATCCCTTTATAATTAAGGCTAAACAAGCGCATACAGGCTTAGTTTTGACAATACTGTATTTTGTTTCTAAGCAAGTAGGTTAAGCGTCGCTTAAATCGTATCCAAATCATCAAGTACTTCTCTGTTGATTCTTGTCTCAATTTTTTAACACTGAAATCACCTACTTTTTAACTTTTTAACATCTCCATAGTTTTCCTATAGTTCTCTTACCTTTTACTATCTATAAACATGATGTGTGAAATATGCTAACTATCCATTGTATTAACTGCATACAATGCTCATTAATAATTTAGTTAAAATTAAATTACTGATTACTTAATTTATTTTCCTTCATTTAACTGAATGGTTTTAACTATCGAATTTCCTATCTTTAATTACCTAGAGTGGATTAGATAAGTTGTACTTTATACCGATATTGGTAACCTGGAGTTTTTTACTTTCTGATTATGAAACAAAATTCTCGCTGAAAATGTCTTTGAGAGCAAAGAATCTTAGGACTGGAAGGCGCTAGGAATATCGTATTTTACAGCTACGCAAGTGACATTGTAACATTGAAACTTTCACGGCCGGAGTAATCTTCAGTAACATTATTTTCCGGGCTGTTGGGCAGTTGTCTTTTTCTTGTAGAGCCAAACGTTTCGAGCCAAATTTTTTTTTTTCATTAAAAATTTCACAAAAATTAATAATTTTAATGTTACACTTTGCAGAAAGTCATTCATTAAGTCGCACTCTAGTAAAACTTGACAATTAATAAAGAGACTGTCTATAGGTGAGGGTAGACATAGGCGGCCAGCCTCAATCTCCCTCGAAACTCTTCCTCCCCCTCCCTCCCCTCACACAACACCGCTACTAACACACTAACCGCTCGAGTTACTCGGTAGGCCTGCGCCTGTTGACGCATCAACGACCGTTTAGCATTGTAGCCTAGTTCAGTTCATGGCGATTGTGTTCAAATTTGTATTGAAATCTTTGAATTATACGTAATAGTTTTTTAGTATAGAGGCGTGTGTTTACATTAGTTATTTTAGTTTTTTAGTAGTGGCGTGTGTTTACATTATTTGTTTTACGTAAAGAGTGATACTGCAATGGATAAGAAGAGAAGAAAAGTGGAGGCAGAAAATAGAAAGTTTTCCCCCCGAGTGGACTGAACTATTCTGCTTTACGTTACCAGATCGAGCTGGAGCTGTGCCTGTTTGTTTAGTATGCCAACAAACTGTAGCAATAGTAAAAACTTCGAACATAAAGAGGCATTATGAAACAAAACACAAATCATTTGGAGAAAAATACCCCATCGGAACTAATACTCGAAAGTCGAAAATATCAATCCTAAGCACTAACTATTCAGCGTCAACAAAAATAGGGCTTTCTCCTTGATAAAGAAGAAAATGTCCCAACAATTGCGTTCCTGAGAGACATATTCAGGCACTTTAACTATTTAAATCTAAAACTTTAGGGAAAGGGAAAGCTTGTTTGTGATCTTTTAACTGAAATAAGAAGTTTTTCTAATAAGCTTGAACTGATAGCAAATGACATTAACAATGGACGCTTGTACTTTCCTTATCTGAAGTCAGCCTGTGAGAGCTCCGGTAATGAGGTTGACGTCAGTAAATTCTCAAACTTCGCTACTGATCTGAAGTCTGAGTTTCATGCTAGGTTGTCAGATTTTGCCAAAATTGGAAATGCTGTAACAGTCTTGAACAATTGTTTTTCCCTTCAAGCAGATGGCGCGTGGTCCCAAGAGGCATCAGAATATTTCAGCAGTGATAAAGCCACTCTGCAAATGGAGCTGACAGATTTCAAAGATGTTGTGTTGAAGGAAAAATTTAGTGAAATACGAAACAAACTGGACTTTGAAGAGTTTTGTGTGAAATACGTGCAGGAAGAGAAGTACCCCAACTTAGAAAATTAGCCGTGAAAATGTGCACCATATTTGGGTCAACGTACATGTGTGAAGCAGCTTTTTCAAAAGTGAACTTTGTAAAGAACAAGTACAGGTCCCGACTGACTGATGGCCATCTCCAGGACCTGCTGAAGATCAGCTGCACCAACACTGTACCTAACTTCAGGCAGGTTGTACTAAATAAAACATGTCACTTTTCCCACTAAACATTTTTTCTTAATCTAAAGTGCACAACTCTATTTTAAGTGTCATTAAATACTAACTTAAATTTTGGTTCTTTTTAAGTATTTCATTTTTAGTAGGTTTTAGATTTTAAAAACCATAATTGATTTGTTATTTAAACAAATTATTTTTTCGTTTCGATATTTAAGTTCAAGTCTAGGCCTGTAGGCCTAGTTTTAAAACTAGAGGAAAACTTAATGAAAAATAATCTTTGTGGGTATTTAATGAAAAATATGATGTATTTGTTTTGGGATGAAGACTTAAATATTAAGGTTGTCATAATAAATTTATAAATTGTAATTTTGTGTTGCTTAACTAACTACGTACTTTATGTACCTTTGCAATAAACATGTTATTAAAACTGGTATTAAAATTGGTTTATTTCTAGAATAATTCATACCCAATAACTTAAAAATTAATAATTACGTGTCAATATTTAAATATCAAAAGCTGGACATATTTTACAAAAGAAAAAACAGCAGTTTCAAGTAATTTAAGGTTAAAGCTTGAAGCTAATTTGTGAAAAAAGTAAACACTACTTTCTGCCTCTTGTTCATTTAAAAATTGTACTATTCAAATAAAATTGAATAAAAACAGTACCGTACTCAGTTTCTGTTGAGCAAAAACAAAGAATTGGCATAATTGAACAAGCTCAATGGTCACGTTTTTACGATTCACAATAATCCAAGTAGCTCTTTTTTAACATATTTCAGGAAAATAAGGTGCAACATAATAGATATGTTTATTAAATGTAAGTACGTTGCCGAAATAAATAAAAATAAATAAGTTCCAAGTTCCAAGTGTGAACTAAAAGTGTCATTAGGCTAACATTTATATATGCCATATTTCAGGTTTTACTAAAACAAAGTGCCTATTCGTTATCACCGTAATACTATATTACCTGTTTTCTAATACCAAGGCTACTTACTCTTCAAAAAATTCTGCCAAAATTTTTACTCCTTCATTTTATCAAATAGTGTAAGGAAGTAACAAATTTCATTATTCTCCGACTTGCCGTCTGGACATCAAAAATGTGTTACGAATAAACACGCGCGCGGTTGTATACGGATCCAGAGGCGTAGCTAATAAAATATAAAAATCCTTTTAAAATTTCTTAATACAAAAAATATTCAACATTTGTTGGACAGTATAATTAAAAACGTAGTTATCGGTTACAGCTGCATTTGCACAAAGTGCTGTAAGTGACATACGATTAGCAGGTTTTACGAGAAGTCAATATATTTATTTTGAAAAATAAATAAACATAACTTGCAAAATATAAAAGTTAAATAAATCGTTTTAAACGTAATAAAGTCGTATTGTATTCGATAATTATACATTTACGTAACTTGCACTTTAAACAAACGTGATGTATTAGTACACACAAATAAAGCAACTCATTGTCATCTTACCTTAATTTGTCTATTCACCTAAACTTCAAACAATTGTGTCACCTACTTTGTATGTCACGTCAAGTCTGTCACAAAGTAAACTAAGGTAACTCCTAACCGCGGGAACTGTTCGGTTACTCGGTCCCCACCACATCACACTAGGTTGATCACCTGCCTGAGACGTCGTGCAGCTAGGCGCTAGTCTTGGAGGAAGTCGAGGTTCACTATGGTGAAGAAGAAGGGGAATATCTGTAGTCGCTTAACTTTAACCTTTACAACCATTTTTGTACTAAGAATTTTATACAAACTTTAAACTCTGTATTTTTATATTAATAAACAGTAAATCGAATCCAAGTGCGTTTTATGGTTTTCGTTTATGTAGTGACATATTTCAGTACAATCTCGTGTCATCGTATATTGAAGGCATCCGTTTTGCGGCCGATACCAGTAATATATTGGCTTATCACGCTAATTGGCTTAGAGCAGTTGTGTTGTTTACGTTTCCGGCTCTAACTATAATTAATCTGGATTAGGTTTGCTTACCCGTATGAGTTGTAATGTTGATTTATCACTTGACACTTTCACAGGATATAAATATTACATCCGTATTAGCAATTTACTATGACAAATGTTTGCTATTTCTTAATATGCTAGGGCTTCACATGTAGATAGTAATGTATAAAAACTATACAATATCAACTTTTGTTCAAGTTTTGTGATTTCTGATAACCACTTGAACGGCACTTGACGTATAGTTTAATGGGAATAAATTTTTGAGTTTATAACATAGATCTGTTATGCCCACTTTCCACACGAGTTAATAGGCAACTCCTTATAATACTTAAAAAGACTAAATTTAGTCCTTTTTTACTGCACAATTATTACATCTTTTCAACACGCTAGTTTTCAGATAGTAACTCAACAAAACGTTTTCCCTGCATTTCTTTAGGCAAAAGTCGAAAACAAATTGTAAACTGATGAGGTTTGTAGACAATAAAGTTATCTAAGCTTATCTGCATGAACGTTGGGAAGAAAAAGCAGTAAGTTCCGTAAATATGAATACAGATGTGAACTAAGCTGTTAAGGACAAGCAAGAAGCCTACTTGAATAAAATTAATAACCTTACAAATTATGTATTAATAACATGAAGAGAATCGACATGCCAACAGAAAAACCAAATCCAAGTGTTAGCTTTTTGTGACGGATCGCCATTCCGCCACTTTTTAAATATAGTTTTACAAACGCATTAGACAAAATTAAAAAATTGTTTTGTAATCTGATATAGACAAATCAAAAAATAATTACGGATTTTGTGCTAGATACTAAGATAATTATTCTGACACACAAGCGGTGGCATAAGGCTTTTATTATAAGCCTTTTAAATACTAATGTAATGCCAGCAGTGGTACCCGTGACGAAAACTTGTCTGCTATTAAAAAAAATTCTATTGTTTCTCGCCTTTATTATTGATCTTTTATGACAATATAATTAATATACTACTTGTTTTTTTATTTGTACGTGTACCTTACGAGTGAAACTGTCGTTATTTATTTCATTACTTATTATTAACGTTTTATGGCAGTGTAGTTTGTAGGCCTACGTCGTATTATATTTGTATTTTATACGAATACATATACAGCTATATAATGAAAAAATGTAGTCATATTTCACTACTCAACTAAGGGAAAAGCAAAATCGTGCGTTGATGAGGTGACCGCATCTTCATCTTTATTGCAGTCGGCATGTGATCGCAAAACCATTCGTACATTTCGGCTACGGCTCAGCCTGATTTAGGGTTGGCAGAAAGTACGCAGTTATAGGCTTACGTGAATCAAGCCGGTTCCGTAACCGTTGGTGTTAAAATTTTTTTTTTTTTTTTCAATTTATTGGAGATTTGTAATCTGTTCGACCAAGCGAACATTGAACAAATTGACTGACAACACACATACAGGATTATGAAGAGCTGACCATTGACAGCTCTTCTTGTTTTTGTTAGTAGATTAAAGAGATACACAAATTACAAAACTAAATCACAATAACGTGTAAACAAATGAACAAACATCACTTCCACTTGCTGCTGGCATGATACAATAAGTTCAAATGTTAAACACTGGGCCCATAAGGCACACATACAGGTTGACATTATCACTTAATGTTGACACGAATACAAAACACAGAACAGAGCAGAACAGATATCAGAGACATTACAACACAGGTAATAAAGAGAATACATTATTAATTAAAACTGAATAGTAAGGCTAACAGTTTGTATCTTTATAGTCTATAAACATCTTCACTGTTATCCAACAAATTAATTGCCAGGTGGTTTGGATGCTTTTCTAGTTTGGAGATGTGAGTCCTGCAGAGGCCCATGATTTCTTCTCTCACGGTTCGAACTACGAGGTCGCGGTGTATAGAGTTGTTGGAGACAAACCATGGAGCGTCGACTATAGATCTTAAAGTTTTGGACTGAAAGCGCTGGATAATCTCAATATTGCTCATTCTAGCAGTACCCCAAAGTTGAATACCATAAGTCCATACTGGTTTAAGAACTGCTTTATAGAATAACAGTTTGTTGACGAGACTTAACCGTGATTTTCTGCCTTTCAGCCAGTAGATATTTCTGACCTTGTGATTAAGTTCAATCTTCTTAGATGTTATATGTTTTTTCCACGTTAGTCTCCTGTCCAGATGCATCCCAAGGTACTTAGCACTTTCAGCTTGCGGTATTGGTTGACCGTTAACTGGAGGGCAGTTTGGCTTACGTGTGATGAAGATAACGTGTACTGACTTGGACGAATTGATTTTTATGCGCCATTTATCAACCCGTAACTGAACGTTGTTTAATGATTCCTGTAGCATAAAAGATACTATTGAGTGGTCGGAGTGTGTCGCTAGGATTGCTGTGTCATCGCCGTAGGTAGCAACAGTGGTTTCACTTGCTGACGGTAAGTCCGAGGTGAACAGGAGGTAGAGCAGAGGACCCAGGACACTACCCTGCGGGAACACCTGACCCCACAGGTAATAGAGGAGAAGTAGCATTCGAGTACTTGACTTGAAACACACTGCCCACTAAGTAGGAATGTAGAATACGATAACAATTATGTGGCAGATTATTCTTTATTTTGTATAAGAGTCCAAGATGCCAGACTTTGTCAAAAGCCTAGGAAACGTCAGGAAACACACCTGAGCAGAACATCTTCGATTCCAACGATTTATTGATAACATTTGTTAGTCTGCGTATTTGATCTACCGTAGAGTGCTTTTCTCGAAAGCCAAATTGGTGATCCGGAATTAGGTTGTTTTCTGTACAATTGTTGGCATATTTAAGTCGTTTTACAAACAGCTTATCAAAGATCTTATCAAGTACCGGTAGAAGGCTTATGGGTCGATAAGAAGAGGGGCCTTGAGGGTTTTACCAGGTTTTAAGACCATGATTACTTGAGCCGATTTCCAGAGAAGAGGAAAGTATTCAAGTCTGAGTATGGCGTAGAAAATGTACGTTATTAGTACAACGCCTTTGTGAGGCAGCTCCTTTAGAATTTTCCCCAATAACAAATCAATGCTGGGAGCCTTTTTACTTTTCAAATTATACAGTATTATTTTCTTGATTTCGTTAACCTTAAAAGGCTTAATAGGTAGAATCAGTTGGAGCCGGGAGTGTAAATATCTTTCTACTTCTTCATCGAAAGAGATGTTCTTGCTGGCTTCAGGTTGAAAAACGTTGACCAAATGTTCGGCAAAAGTCTGGGATTTCTCTGTATTGCTTCGCGCCCAGCTACCATCTGGTTTATGTACTGGTCGTATTTGTAATAGTGGCCTTTTTAATCGTTTTGTAGCCTTCCACAAGGAATAATCAGTACTTTCATTAGGTGACAGACTTTTTAGATAATCCTGAATGCCTTCATTCTTTAAATTTTCTAACAATCATTTTAGTTTTCTAACCGCGGAATTCCACTTTCTTTTATCATCCGGATAATGAGTATGCTGCCAAATTCGTCGCAATCTACGCTTCTCAGCTATTTTCTTTCGGACAACCAGAGGAAGGTTTAAGTGCTTACTCTTCGCTGTATTGCAAGGTGTAGCTTCCCAGGCTGATTTTTGAAAAGTACTGGTGAGATAATTTACAGCCGCATCCAGTTCAGCAGGCGTGTGGAGTGGAAGTTCTAGCGAGATCTTATCATTTATAAGCTCTCAAAAGTAATCCCAGTCAGTATTACGATTTGTGAGTGTTGGTAGACTTTCAGACTCAATTAGAGTATTGCTAATAGTGGCAATAATTGGAGTGTGATCAGAGGAAAGTCAAGGCAATATTCAACTTTGTAGTATTTATTAGAGAAGCCTCGTATTAAAAAGAAATCAATGAGGTCAGGTATGTTATTTGTATCAGAAGCCCAATAGGTTGGTTGACCAGTAGACAGAAAGGACAGGGATTCTTGCCTAATGACATTATATAAAATTCTACCTCTTGGATTAGCTAATCTCGAACCCCATTGCGGGTGTTTTGCATTGAAGTCACCTCCCACCATAAAACGTGCACCAAGAGTTCTAAGAAAGGAGCTGAAGTCAGTTTCATTGATTCTGTGTTTTGGGGGACAGTAGACTGCAGAAACAATTAGAGGGCCTCTTTGATCTTCAATTAAAACGTTTTGTCGCCTGTAGGTGAGCAGTTTTGACATTGAAGAAGAGATAATGTTTTATACTGTTTCGGATTAACAGAGCGGTTCCGCCACGAACTGTACCGTCAAGATGTTGGGTATCATAAACAGTAAATCCTGGAATCCTAATATGGCTTCTGTCTGTGAAATGTGTCTCAGATATAAGCATTACGTCTAACCTGTTGTCAATAAGAAAAGCTTTGAGTTCTAGGCTGCGTTGAGAGAGTCCACTGGCGTTCCATAATCCAATCCTGTAATTGTTATTCATTGTTATTTAGAAATTTTATTGACAAGTGTTGTAAGGAGATTAACCATGACGGTGTCTTAAATAGTCGTACATTATGCTAGACCGCACATCTACTAACCACGCAATATGAAAACAAAATTCTAAATCTTCTTAATTTCCAAAACAAAGATAAAAACACTGCAAGAAAAATAACAATTCATCGAATGGCTAGCAAAACACGAACAAGAGTAGGAAGTATCAGTTTAAAACACGATGAAGGTCAGCTGCTGACCTACTAACAGTAAATTAGACAGATAAGGTAAGAGATTACACATAGAAAGGATGGCCACAAGAACTATGTTTCCCTGCAGTATTTACTAATATACCGAGACTAGAGATAAATGCTTGTTTCTTACAATACTCTGCAGTAACTGTCCAATCTTTAATTACGTAATTACTTATATACGTACTGGATTTCACAGAATAACAGTGACCATTGTTAACGTATTCTTCACGTGATGTAAGCAACAACGATTGTCAACAACCATTAAAGTGCTATATACATTTCAATGAAAATTACAGAAGTTATAGTTTTTTTTATAGTTGTTTTTTGTTTTACAGTTTTACTTGTAACGTGCTGTATTATTGTGTTACAATTAGTGCGGAACTCTTTATAGTTGAAATTATTATTGCGTGTGGACAAATTTAACTTGAATTATTGTATGACAGTATCTCGTTAATTTCAAATTGTCATTTTGTGACTTATCAAAGCTGGTAATTAGTGATTTCATTGGTATCTATATTTTGTTTTTCACTGTACCATATGACGATCAGTGAGTGTACCTTTGTAACAGTATAATAAATGTACAAGAAGATGAGAATACTGAATGTACAGATGTTGGATTGAAAAAGTGACAACACCGGATTAGGAAGTTAATTAGAAACATATTTTTCAAATGTGCCTTGTGTCAAATATTTTCCATTTTGGATTAATATCGTCATTTAAAAGTTATTAAAAGTAGATAATGAATTAAACCTTTTAATGTGCTATCAATAAGATTAGAAACATTGCCTGTGTGTATCAGACCAGATGATTATGTTTACTTAGATTCATATACAAATTTTTAATACTTTGTTTACTTTAAAAAATAAAATTTTTAATTAGTAAATGCCAATTACAAATTAGGAGGATCAACAGTCAATACAAGAATGGTAATAACACTGTAAAGCAGAAACGTTTAGAAAGGGCTATTGTACAAATTAAAATGATACGATAACAAATAAAAGAATGCATAACTATATTAGGAAAATTTATTTAATTTTTATAAAATTATAATTGGGGCGGCAGGATATTTTTCAAAGTGTGAAAATGATAAAGAATCAGAATGATCACAGTTGCACACCACTATATAAAAATTATCCCGATTAGCGCTTTCAAGCCTCACAGCCCATCGTCAGATCGGAATAGGCAGAAATTTATTTATTTTAAATAGAATTTCTGCCTATTCCGATCTGACGATGGGCTGTGAGGCTTGAAAGCGCTAATCGGGATAATTTTTATATAGTGGTGTGCAACTGTGATCATTCTGATTGTGATTTCAACCACTAACACAAATTTCTTCATTAAATGATAAAGAAGTTTATAGGGTTTAACTCAAGAGTCTACGATACTTTGCAAAAAATGGAGTGACGACTTGGTCACGAGCTTTCTAAGACAGTAAACTAGATACTATCTGCTCTCGAGAAAATGTGGAGAGAAAAAAACCTGCGCTATTGGGGAAGATAAGCGCTATTTATGACCATTATGTACGTTATTTACGTATCTAAATACACTATTTTTTAGATACTCATTCCATCCTAGACCATCTAGCAGTAGACTGAAGGCTGGGGAAGTCTGACATTAATCTGCCATAACATCGTAAGACACTCTTAGGAAAAGCACACAAAATTTAACGCAGCTGATTTAACCGTAAGCAGTAAATGATAGTACATCCACTAAAACCTAATAATAATTTGTGTGTGTGTGAGTGTTGCACATTTTTGCGTATGTAGAAATAGGTTAATTTGCAAATATATACACGTGTATGTTATGTTCTTCAGTCAACAGCAAATTTTAATTTTTAAAAGATTTTTTTTAACATCACAGTTTATACGTACTTCAACTTTTATGTGAATCTGAATAAAACGTTATTCGTTAATATAAAATTTAAAATAACAAAAGAATATAATTATAATATTTATCTAAAATAAAGCTGAATACAGTGTACATGTGTGTGTGTGTGTGTGTGTGTGTGCGTGTGTGTGTTTATACGTATATGTGTGCTCGCGCACGTGTTGTTTGTGTGTTGTTACGTACTTGGAAAACGTTAATTTTAACTGGTTTTCAGACATGTGGAAACAATTTTTTGTCACTTAAAATTTGTTAGTAGCTACCAGCTGCCACACTGCACAGTTTAACCCTCAAGGCAAAAGCATATGAAACGTTATTGTTTTTGTCAACGTTTGCCAAAACAGTTGCCTGAAGTGTAAAATTTTCTACGGATTCAAAGAGAAAGGGGGAGAGAATGATGGGACAGTATTTAAAATTCAGCAACAAAGAAGTACTTTAAATAATCACGCGGTTATGACAAACTCTACCAATTGTCTTCTGACCAGCCTTGTTTCAGCAGTGGCGAACATTAACATTTATCTAAACTTCACCCTCCACATTTTGTTTCTGAAAAAATGTTGACACATTTCTCTCCTCAACTTTCAGCTTGTATAAAGCCGTAAATTGTATAAACTGATCCTTCTTTACGTATGTCCACTACAAAAATCCGTATGACAACAAAAGTCACAACCTGTTGTTTACTTAGAGGACCTTCCGACTTACGTGCACCCATTTCAGTCGTGTTAACTTTAAAGATTTAAGAAATTATTTTGTAGCTACGTTTAGTAATCTGATATATTGCAATTCTGTTTTAACTGTAGGCAACTCAGATAGGATAAACAAATTCAGACCCTGTAACTTGGCTGGAACGTTCGCTCGATTAAGTTCCATTCTTAACATGAGTGCTGGTGACTATTATGTTTGTAGATAGAATAAAGAAAATAACCAGTTCGGATTTCAAGAGAAAAGTGATCTTTGTTCTATTCAACAGGTAATTCGGATACATAATAAATAGGCATAAATTCGGTCAGGTAGTAGCAAAACAATAATATGAAGAATATAATAGATAGTAAGTTTATTTTAGATAGTATATATAATCAATAGTTGATAGGTAAATAGATAAGTGGATAATTATAATTGATAATTCGGTCTGTCAACGAGTAATAATAGAATCTGATAAACCTCTTTTTGCAAAACTGTGAAGTTAAAGTAATCTAAAAGCTAAAACCGCCAGGTTCAATTTTGGTTTTGTACTATACAAACTGTGACTGGTAGCCCCGTCAAAGTGTTAGGAAAAGCTGACGTACATGTACGCCTGGGTCTTCTCGAGTTTGCCAAAAAATGCTCGTTGCAGACACTGTAGACGGACTGATTTTTGGCACGGAAATTATGAAAACTACGGACCCGTAATACAGACATTCATAACGGAGAATGTCCTAAGGTTGGGAAAGAGAACAAAAATGTTGTACGGCCGAAATGATAGGATCCACAACCGTTCGAACAAACAAGTGACAGTAGCCGAAGAAGAAATAAACAGGTGTAGAGAAGAGGAACCCTTATTGTTGGATGCTGAAACAGAAGAAGAACTGGCAGCAGAAGTACATATTTGCATGGCGACAGGAGAGATGATAGGAAATCAACTATGGTCGTCACGAAGAGGCTCTTTCTTGTTCCTGAGTTAAAGAAAGCGCTCATGGGAGAAGCCGCTGGAAAGAAAGAATTGGTTACAAATAAGCAAGATGTTCGCGACGTACGCACGGGAAGAAAAGACGTACCGGTGTACAGGGAACGTGCGGACTCGGAGATGGGACATGTATACAGGGTTAGAAAGTTGCTGAAAACGATCGATCTGCACAAGAGATGAAAAGCGCTTTGGGAAATCAACGTGGAATCAAAGAAGAGGTGTTTGAGAGTGGTGGATAATGTGCGGTGGGGGTGGAGTAAGAACGTTGAAGAAGCTATAACAAAGAACACTGAAACCCCTCTTTAAGTGTTGTATTGATTCATAAAAAAAAAAAAAAAAATGGGTTTTTTTTTTCTAAAGAGGGGCCACAAGATAATTAAAACTAGGCCAAAGCCTAGAGAAGCCAAAAATGCGCTGGATCCAGTGAGACGGGACTTGCAATTAAAACTCACAAAATTAACAACCAATAAAATCTTTTTTATTATAAACAAACTCATTATATCTCCTTTAAATTTGTTACTAAAAAAAATCAATAAATATAAAATTTATATTCTATATTCTCCTTAAAAATGTTACTTGAAAAAATCAATAAATAGAAAATTTATATTCTATATTCTCCTTAAAAATGTTACTTGAAAAAATCGATAAATATAAAATTTATATTCTATATTCTCCTTAAAAATGTTACTTAAAAAAAATCAATAAATATAAAATTTATATTCTATATTCTCCTTAAGAATGCTACTTGTCCCCACTTAGCCCTATATCTAACCCCCAAAAATACACACGAATATACAATACATACACACGTTCCACAACACAGGACAATTACAACTTCTATCATTAAAATCTTGCCACACCTCTTTCACCCCATGAGGTACATAATTTACAATTTATAAATATCCTTGCACGCAACACCTATTGCAAGGTCTTAATACCTACTAATTCAAGATATATGTGTTAACACCAGTGGCCCCAGGACATACTAAATTCAGGAGTTGGCATAATGCCTGATACTATTATAAAGTGCTCCCACATTGAGCACTTAGACTTGGAGTAAATATAATTAGAATTCAGTAAACACACAAGTGATCATAATCAATTAAAAAGAATTTAAACATGATAAATTTTGTTAAATATTGAAAACAGTAATGTGTCATAATGCCTTATAACTTTTTAAAATTAATTTGGCCTAAAGGCCGACATGTTCCTAGGCAAGATCGTGCATAACTCAACCTGTCCCAAGAGCATGTTCAAGTCTGCATGAAAATCCACCTATACAGGATTAAACTGGTGACCCGACTGAACTACCAAAGAAACTTCTATATGACCCAAACTGAATATAAATATATGAAATTAATGCATAAAATGAAAACTAAATTTAACCAGTGAAATTACATGGTGAATGATAGAATTACTAGCACTAAGGTAACCCTTCTACTGAAAACAAGAAAGAAATTTACAGGCCTGAATGGTAATCAGCCACAGATACATGCCAACCTCTGGGCTCACATTTAATACAAACAGAGTTACAAAATGTACAAAAGATCCCCCCCCCCCCCAAGTCCACGCACTATTCTGTCCCGTTAACCGGGGACCCAATTAAAATGTTTAAAGCTTAAATCATTGATGTTGTGTAATTATATGTCCACGGGTTCTAGTGGGTTACATCCCCTTGTATAAAAGTAATATGGTTTGGTGTCACCTGATTTATTCCATGATGTGAAGTTGTGGTATTCTGGTCTACATTTTAGTGTGTTTGTGGCCTGTCCTCGCTATTCTCCTCCGGCAGATGAAGTTGAGAGAGTCTAGATGCTCATGTTCAGGTTGGGGCTGTTCCTCGACTTGCAGCGAGGGACCCTATGCATACAAAATATTATCAGCGATAAGTTCCCAAAACTAATTCCCCCAGAAACCTCACACGCACCAAAATCCATTTATAATATTAAACCCAGCTTTAGGCCTACTTAAAATGAAAGTTTGACACACTCTGCAACAGGTTATACTGGCATATGGCCCTATCTTGGAAAACATTTAGTTTAGTTAAATTACATATTATTCTGACTTTACATTATTCTCAGTTCTGGTGCCTTAGTTAAGATTTCATTATTTTTCTGTACTTATTAAACAACTTCCTTTTTGCATAACTTTAAATTAATGTATATAAGTATATTGCAGTGACTTACCGCAGATCTGTTTTAATTTAGCCTGCCATAGATGGAAGATGGTGCAATTAAAACTTCTTTCTGTCGGAGAAGAAATGCCACGAGGCGTTTGGTTGAAAGATCAGAGAAAGACAGGTTTTGAAACGCAATTCCGGACTTTCTCAACTCGCAATCAGCAGCGAACGCCAGAGTGCAGCACCAATCGGGCGCAGCGTATTTACCGCATGTAGATTGTGTGCGTATTTCTGTTAAACACAGTACGGCAAAACGCCACCGCTAAATACCGATCCTATATTTTTTTTTAGCGTGTTCGTTAAATACCGTACACGATTTTTGTTTATTCGCGCCGATCTTACTCGACTCGGCACAACACAAATGTATTTGCAATTCGGGAAGGACAGGCTTCAGGAGGGAGCAGGCTACGTTGAGGTGACAGATAACGTAGTGTCATCTATTATCTACGTTACACTTTACACGCTGTGATTATGCAACGCTCTCGGGTGTTCCAGACATGCATTCCTCCAGACGCCTGGCGTCTATTCTACCGGCATTCAAATCATTACACTACACAGACGAATTATAAAGCACTAATTTAAATTATTGTTAAAGTAGAATTTAAAGCATTGTTAAAGTTAATGACATATTTACTCAATAGTTCAGACACAGAAATGGTAGGAGTGTGTTTGTAGGTAGGCAAAGAAGTGGAACTAGCAGGTAAATTCTATGGCATTCTATGCTGTAAATAGCTTCTATATGCAAATCGTAGTGGTAAGACCGTAACTACTTATAAAAACAAATGTGTCGCATGTCTCGGATGTTAAATATAATTTTAGTGAAAATTATAAATAAAAATTAGAGGTATTAATTATCGTGTATCTTATAAGAAAATACCCTATTAATTTCATAAGAATTTCTTTGGCCTCCCTCCACCTCTTATGAATTTTTAATCCAGTACGAGGGTAATCATGCATTAAAACATGTTTTAGGCGATAGCCGACAGAAAAATATCGGTATTGAGAACTATACATGACTTCCATGTTCTAAGATTTATATTTAAAATCATTTTCGAAATGAAATATTTCAATAGTAACTACTTCCTTCTTCAGCATTAACCACAGTACTGTGGTCACTAACGTATACAACCTCACGTTAGCGCACTCGATTTTCACTGATGATGGCAGTCGATGGCATTGTCGAAACGTCTGGTTTTGCAGAAAACATTGGACCACGGCCAAACAGCCTGGAAGGAATTTTAACAACAAACTACTTCTTTGTTGCCGATAACATAGTACACATATAAAAATGTATCCCCTCCCTCTTAAACTATCATTTTCTTTTATAGAAAATTACCCCTCCCCTTCAAATACCCTTTTCATTTATATATATTTCATCTACCTTTCTACAGTGGATTATTATGACCTTATTTCAGGATACTTTATTTATCAAAATTAAGTACTTTACTATTGTTAAAAACATAAAACGTTGCAGGTAAACTACCCCTTCCCCTTAACCAATCTTCACCAAAGTCAATAGACCTTGAGTCCTCTACAAGTCAGGCACATATGCAAAACGTTATTTGATTCTGTTTGAATTTACGGCAGCTATCGTTCGTCATAGAAAAAATTACTCTTTTTAAAACATAAAACGTTGCAGGTAAACTACCCTTTCCCCTTAATCGATCTTCAACAAAATCAATAGGCCTTTAGTTTATACAATTCAGAAACGTATGCAAAACATTATTTGATTCTGTTTGAATTTGCGGCAGTTATCGTTCGCCATAGAAACAATCTACACACAGACACGCAGATAGACACACAGACAGACACACACACACGACACTTTTCGAAAAATAACTTTTCTTCATGTTTTGAAGGTAGTACAATCAGAATCAACCCTTATCTCGAACACAATTGTTTTCGCCATCACCATACTTCCATTTCCTTATGGAATATGGAAGTAATAACGAAGTAAATGTGTCGCGACATACTGTCGGAAAGGAGTAGGCCTACTACTTTTCACTGCCGGGTGTAGTTCTATCTGCGCCGCTCAGGTCGTATTACGCGCCGGGCCGCTTTCGCCCATAAGGCAGACGGAGCCGTTAACGTTGGATACTTCTTTATTGATTTTCATAATATCCAAGAAAATGGCCAGAACTTACATGTCTCTTTTTACAAAGTAGCTTCTCAAAAAAAATTACTGTGTCTTAAAAAACACGCATATAAAGACGTGACCATGTACTGGTATGTGAAGTGTCCGAAGAAGAAGGAACAAATTATAATGAACCTGTTACTATTTCTTCATAGTCGCAGACAAGTGAAAAAGAACTGTTCCGACAGATAGTATGCATGTAAATCTAAAGAGATAGAAAGTCAGAAAACAAATTTACTGTCAACTGTCTATTTGATAACACAAGCTGACAGCAAATTTACATAGAAATCGGATTCTTTACTCACTTATCCTCAGATCTACTTGTGCTTAGGCAAAATTCAAATCTTTAGAAAGGTTTTATATTGGAAATACTGGCTGTTAAGGAATATTAACATTTTACTGGTAGTTAATTTATTTTAGTCCCGTTGTTGCGATGATTTTCATTTCACTCTACGTTTTAGCTTACGCTTATCTAAATTAATGAGAAAAATAAAATGCTTAATACTTCTACCTAAGTAACTTATCCTTTCACGTATATTTCGTTATCTATCAATCAATTAGTTTCAACCTCAATGTTAACGCAAAATAACAGAAGATTATTTGAAAATGCAGTCTTGTGTTGTTTCAAAAAACAAAAATAAAGTATGTTCCTGTTTAGCATTCTATTAACACACGATGGCTGTATAAACGTGCGCCCTTGCTCTAGCACCCTCATTAGTTCAATTAGTATTATCATTACATCTCTCCTAAGATAATTTAAAGAAGTCATAATTTCATTTATATTATTTTATATGGTATTTTTATTTCCATGTTCCTTAAGGAAATGGAAGTATGGTAATGGCAAAAAAATCGTGTTCGAGATTATTGCAGATTCTGATTGTACTACACTCAAAACATGAAAAAAAGTCATTTTTCGAAAAGTGTCTCTGTGTGTGTCTGTGTGCCTATAGATTTTTTTTCTATGGCAAACGATAACAGCCCCAAATTCAAACAGAATCAAATAATTGTTTGCATACAGTCCTGATTTGTAGAGTACTCAAGACCTATTGTTTTTGGTGAAGATCGGTTAAGGGAAAGGGGTAGTTTACCAGTAACATTTTTTTTAATCAAGGGTAATTTTTACTTCCATGTTCCTTAAGGAAATGGAAGTATGGTGATGGCAAAAAAAATCGTGTTCGAGATTATTGCAGATTCTGATTGTACTACACTCAAAACATGAAAAAAGTCGTTTTTCGAAAAGTGTCTGTGTGTGTGTCTGTGGGTCTGTGTGTCTCTCTGTAGATTTTTTTATATGGCAAACGATAACAGCCGCAAATTCAAACAGAATCATATAATTTTTTGCATACAGCCCTGATTTGTAGAGTGCTCGCGACCTATTGTTTTTGGTGAAGATCGGTTGAGGGAAAGGGGTAGTTTACCTGCAACGGTTTTTTTTATCAAGGGAAATTTTGTTTGTTTGGCAAACGATAACAGCCGCAAATTCAAACAGAATCAAATAATGTTTCGCATACAGCCCTAAAGTTTAGAGTTCTCAAGATCTGTTGATTTTGGTAAAGATCGGTCAAGGGAAAGGGGTAGTTTACCGGCAACGTTTTATGTTTTAACAAGGGTATTTTCTATGGCAAACGATAACAGCCGCAAATTCAAACATAATCAAATAATATTTTGCATACTGCCCTGAATTGTAGAGTTCTCAAGACCTTTTGTTTTTGGTGAAGATCGGTTAAGGGAAAGGGGTAGTTTACCGGCAACGTTTTATGTTTTAAAAGGGTATTTTCTATGGCAAACGATAAGAGCTGAAAATTCAAACAGAATCAAATACGTTTTTGCATACAGCCCTGATTTCTTGAGTACTAAAGACCTATTGTTTTTGGTGAAGATCGTTTAAGGGAAAGGGATAGTTTACCAGCCACATTTTTTGTTTTATCAAGGGTATTTTGTATGGCAAACGATAACAGCCGCAAATTCAAACAAAATCATATAATATTTTGCATATAGCCCTGAATTATAGAGTTCTCAAGACCTATTGTTTTTGGTGAAGATCGGTTAAGGGAAAGGGGTAGTTTACCAGAAACGGTTTTTTATCAAGAGTAATTTTTTTCTATGGTAAACGATAACAGCCGCAAATTCAAACAGAATCAAATGATGTTTTGCATACAGCCCTGTATTGTAGAGTTCTCAATACCTATTGGTGTTGGTGAAGATCGGTTAAGGGAAAGGGGTAGTTTACCAGCAACGTTTTATGTTTTAAAAGGGTATTTTTTATGGCAAACGATAAGAGCCGCAAATTCAAACAGAATCAAATACGTTTTTGCTAACAGCCCTGTTTTGTTGAGTACTAAAGACCTATTGTTTTTGGTGAAGATCAGTTAAGGGAGAGGGGTAGTTTACCCGACAAGTTTTTTGTTTTATCAAGGGTATTTTATATGGCAAACGATAACAGCCGCAAATTCAAATAGAATCATATAATATTTTGCATACAACCCTGAAATGTAGAGTTCTCAAGACCTGTTGGTTTTGGTGAAGATCGGTTAAGGGAAAGGGGCAGTTTACCGGTAACGTTTTATGTTTTAACTAGGGTATTTTTTCTATGACGAACGATAACTGCCGTAAATTCAAAGAGACTCAACTAATGTTTTGCATACAGCCCTGAATTGTAGAGTTCTCAAGACCTATTGTTATTGGTAAACATCGGTTAATGGAATAGGGTAGTTTACCAGCAACGTTTTATGTTTTATCAAGCGTGTTTTCTATGGCAAACGATAACAGCCGCAAATTCAAACAGAATCAAATAATTGTTTGCATACAGGCCTAAATTCTAGAGTACCCAAGACCTGACGTTTTTGGTGAAGATCGGTTAAGGGGAAGGGGTAGTTTACTAGCAACGATTTTTTATCAAGGGTATTTTTTTCTATAGTAAACGATAACAGCCGCAAATTCAAACAGAATCAAATGATGTTTTGCATACAGCCCTGTATTATAGAGTTCTCAATACCTATTGGTGCTGGTGAAGATCGGTTAAGGGAAAGGGGTAGTTTACCAGCAACATTTTATGTTTTAACAAGGGTAATTTTTTATATGACGAACGATAACTGCCGTAAATTCAAACAGAATCAACTAGGTTTTTGCATACCTTTTTGAACTAAAGAGAACTCAAGGTCTGTTGATTTTGTTGAAGATCAGTTAAGGGAAGGGGTAGTTTATCAGCAACGTTTTATGTTTTAAAAAGGGTAATTTTTATTATGACGAACGATAACTGCCGAAAATTCAATGAGAATCAAATAATTTTTTGCACCCTTTCCTCAGTTGCAGAGAGCTCAAGGTCTATTGATTTTGGTGAAGATCGGTTAAGGGAAAGGGGTAGTTTACCAGCAACATTTTATGTTGTAACAAGAGAAATGTTTCCATGACGAACGATAACTGCCGCACATTCAAACAGAATCAAATATATTTTTGCATGCTTCCCTGAATTGTAGAGGACGGAAGGTCTGTTGATTTTGGAGAAGATCGGTTAAGAGAAAGGGGTAGTTTACCAGGAACATTTTATGATTTAACAAGAGTAAAGTACTTAATTTTTATAAATAAATTATCCTGATAAGAAGCTCATAGTAATCCACTGTAGAAAGGTAGATGAAATATCTATAAATGAAGAATTTAGGTGAATGGGGTGGGGGTAATTATCTATTATTAAAAATTATAGTTGAAGATGTAGTGGAGAATTTTTTTATATGTGTACTACGTTATCGGCAACAAAGAAGTAGTTTTTTGTTAAAATTGCTTCCCGGGCTCTTTAGCCGTAGTCCAATGTTTTCTGCAAAACCAGACTTTTCGGCAGTGCCATCGACTGCCATCATCGGTGAAAATCGAGTGCGAAAACGTGAGGTGGTATACGTTAGTGACCACAGTACTGTGGTTAATGCTGAAGCAATAAGTAGAAAGACGTAGTTTCTATGGAAATATTTCATTTCGAATATGATTTTAAATATAAATCTTAGAACATGGAAGTCATGTATGGTTCTCCATACCGATATTTTCCTATGGCAAACTATAACAGCCGCAAATTCAAACAGAATCAAATAATTTTGTGCATACAGCCCTGAATTGTAGAGTTCTCAAGACCTATGTTTTTGTTGAAGATCGGGTTATGGAAAAGGGTAGTTTACCTGCAATGTTTTATTTTTTAACATGGGTAATTTTTTCTATGACGAACGATAACTGCCGTAAATTGAAACATAATCAAATAATGTTTTGTATTAATTTATGGTGACGGATTTCCAAAATCTAGTGCTGCTCGAAATGATTTTGTATCCGGGAGACTTAAAATACACAATGTGAACAATATTTCAAGAACACCTATGTTTTGTTTCTAAAACAATTTCTTTATTGTAATTATTACTAAATTATTTAATTGGTTAATTATTCTGGTAATAATGCATTTGATAATTAGTTGATTATTTTAACTACCGTATTGTTTAATTGCTTGTTATTAATTAATATTTTACGTTACCTTTCTGCCCAAAATTGATTTTCTAAGGTATTAAAATATTATGTCCGTATTTCTTGTCTTTCATTTAACGTTTGTAATGACTTTTCTTTAAAGTGACAAGACACCTTACCAGACTTGAGTATTCGATAATTTTTTTTTTTAGTCCTGGGTACATATTTCCTGAAAGGTAAAAATATACGTTATTCTTTTTATTACACAGTTATCATACTCATTAGTGTTGGTTTTTCTTGACTTTCTCTTTCATTCGTTCCTTCGTGTTGTCTGTCCACTTTCCACCTAACTCTCACAATTTTAATACGTTGATCGTTCTTTTAGAATCTCCTGTAGCTAATATATTTAAACTTATGTTATTTTCCTTGATTTCGTTTTTAAGGTAAGGATTATTCCCTTTAATTAAATATGTTTCTAGCTTCAACAACATATTAGAAAACGTTTTCAGCCTGTCATCCATACATTATAAATCGCTTCGTGAGTATATCTATGGCAACCTTTTAATCTAACGTTTGACTTAACAGAAGGAATTTTTCTTCATTTTGTAATAAATAAAATTATATAGTAAACGCAAATGTTTTAATAAAATAAAACATTAATTTCATAATATACAATATCGTAAAACTCGCCCACAGGTAGCATTAAATAAAACTTATAATATTACGTTTCCTAACACACAACACTAAATCAAATTAAGCGCTAATAAAAATGTAAACTAAACAATTAAGTCAACTACATACACAGTAAATGTTCTTTGGAAACGCATTAATACTTATGCGTCCAATAAGACGTCTGGTTGTACTGACAAAAAACACATCAGTGTGTACGTTGCTATCCATATGGTTGTCAGCCATCATAGAATAACATTATTGTCTTTAACTTGCTAGGAAAGTATAGTCTTTATACTTCTCTCTTGCTAGGAAAATTCATCGTACTTTCCTCTTATTGGAAAGCTTTTAAAGTAAACTGTCTGACGACTACTGTAGGTATAACTAAAAATTTCTTCCTTCTTAAGCCACTAACTTTTAATTAATTTTACCTTGTTTTACTTATTTTACAGAAGACACGTTAAAATAACACGTACATATCATCAATCTTAGTTTGGAGGAACTCTTCTGTAACAATCTTGGAGATTACAACGTGACAGATTAATTCACTGGACAGACAAATTGAACAGCTGCTGTCTGTTTAAGTTCCCCAGTACTGCTGTTGATAGTGGGAGTAGTTTAGCGAGCTGACAGGTAAAGTGGCAAGCAACTGAGTTTAAAATAGCAATTTATTTACACTCGATGTGCCAATTCATCCGTGTATACGGTATCTTTTTAACATACTGTACAAACGTAGGTGTTCTATAATATTTATATTTAAAATTGATTCACTGAATAATCAAATTATTTATAAAATACTAAACAAAAGATTTTCCACATAAATAACGGTCTACAACTCGAAAAAATCAAAAGCGGTATTGAGCGTTTCTACTATGGCGTTAATGTGTGATTAAGTCCCAATTTAAAACAATAAAAATCCAAAAATAAATTACAAAATTTAAGCGAATATCTACTATTAATTGCTTGAGCCAGTCACATCATTGACTTTTAATTCTGCTGTAGCAAAAACAGTAAATAATGAGAAGTAGGCCTATAATTTCATACCAAATCTTTCAGAATATTAAATATTAATTTAAAAAAAGGAAAAAGTACAGTTATATGCCTATGTTAAATGCAATTTATGTTCTAAAAACTCTATACTAAAAAGTAACTAATTATTTCTTGTAATTCCTATAGGGTAAAGCAATTTGTAATTTTAATTAATAACACTGCAATGTGATTAATTTTTGTTACTTTATGACAATAAATATTAATTTCATTTATTTTAAAGTTAAATGCAGTAATTACAAATATCGATAAAACATGTTAAACTTGACTTGTTGAAAGTTAAGCGATTTTCTTTCTACAGATGTTTGAACGCTGATGATATTTTATGTTGTTTAGAACGGTGTAGAAACTAACTAAATTTCAAACCGGATCCTCATTTTTTGTGATGTTTTGGTGCTTCGCTGTTCTGCTTAACCTTATCTGTACAGTTGAGTACTTTTATTTTTGCATTCTGTTCTTGAAAATGATTTCTTTTTATTAGAGTCGTCAAAATTGTTGGTCTTATTTTGTTAAAAGTAAAGATTACAAACAACGCAGGAAAGAACACTTAGAAAGATTGTCAGATTGCAGACTGTCCAAACAAGTCTGGAAATACAAACCTATAGGACACAGGTGTATGGGTAGACACAGGAAGAAATGGCTGGAGGATTTTTGAAGGCGGAACAGGCAGCACCTTGCCTATGCCGTGTTCTGAAGATGATGTTGATTATTAAACCCTTATATTCGGTTTCGACCATTATATAGGCCTATCAAGTTTCCTGTAATCGGTATTTTGCATTTAAATTCCCGTTTATTATTCAATTCTTCGTCATACACTATTTTCAGTAGTCTTTTATCCTCAAAACCTCGTTAATATTTCTCTTTGTTTTGAAATTGGCAAAACTTGCTGGGAATCATCAAAGGTTTGTTACATAAGCAAAATGTACATATCTCACTTTTAGGTGGAACACTGAACTTATTTTTCATGTTTTTTGTTGAAAATTGTGCGTTCTCGTTGAAGGAATTCTTAATATTGTAAAATAAAATATAATTAGATATAATAGGACAAAATAAAATATATAAAATGCAAATAGGAAAATAGAAGTTTTTATGTTTAAAATATTTTAATAAATATTACTTGCAGGAAGTATAAATTATTTGTATACCTAATATATTAATTGTAAGTAGACATTTACGGAATACGTAGAGTCTAATACATTTATATCCAATAATTTTCTAGAATGTGGGCACTTTAATTTCTACCTTGGAAACAGATATTCGAGATAACTCGAGTCTAAGCAATTCATTTTTTAGCCAGCAGCCCTGAGGAAATCTACGTGGCTAACACGACATGCGACTTCATTGTTTCTTCCAACTCCCGATGGACAAAACTTTCAGAACTATTACAGCAATCAAATTCTTTATCTCTATAGGATTTAAACGTCTGTTTTCTTATAATACTATAAACACTCCACTATCTATGTGCAAGTGTAGGCTAATGTGCACGTTCTTCTACACATTTACCATTACAACATTTAGATTTATAAACACATATAAAATAAATTATTGTGTAATTAAAATTTACTTTATAAATCCTGGAGTCTTACTGCAGTTGACTCCAAATGACTTTTAGAATTTCACATACTCAACCACAAGCGCGTAATCTTTTATCGAACGCAATGTATATTGTCAATAGTATCTTAAACTCTCTATGTTATGGTCAGTATACTGTTAATCCGTTTTGATAGAATAACTACAAAAACTAATTTTTGAGTTCTGGTTTATACATCTGTAACTAACATTTACTCGAAATACCAAATTGATTTCTGACTTACATACACATTTGACTTAATCCTAATTTGCTTATCCCTTCTGGATGAAAGCCATGTCACGATTTTGCTTGCTATTTTCTATCATTTCAAGGTTTTATCTAAGTTACAATTGTAACAATTATCATTTTTTAACATGGAATTACTGAATATGCTTGGAGTCGTTTTTTATTAATTTTGCTAGCACTACTTTCTGAAATATTATAATATTCTTCCCTGGCTATCAAAATATTTTATAACTTACTTTGTGACAATTTAATAGGTTTAAATAGCACAAAATAAAAAAGAGGTAAAAATAATATAATCCTAAATGAAACTACATAATTTCTCTCCCTATGAAATAAATATGAAATAAATAGAAAACTAAATAATGTTTAACAAATAAATATGTAAACCACCTCCTGTTTCTTCAGCGAGTAATAAATTATAGAGAGACGTAATAAACCAGCAATTTAAAATAAATAAAAATAATAATTAATAAATTAAGAACTATTTCTCTCGCCGGTAAATAAAACGCGCGGACATGCACTTCGCTAAGCCAGCGGTGCGCGCCCCAAATTAGTTGTAAATCAGACTCCGCAGCGAGAACAACACAGTTGAAAATGTAGGCAGTAACTACAAAATTATAGAGAATGAAAGAATATGTCCTTCACTCTCTTAGTTTCTTTAAGCTAATGCTTAGTATAGCTGATAGCAATAATTATCAGTAATTTCAATATGTTTAACATCTTTGATCCGTTTTAAGTGTGTGTGTTTATGACATCTCTGCAGTTGATTTAATATCACGTCAACGTGATAGAGATCACAGTATATGTAACAGGTTAACTATAAGGTAAAAGTGCGGGAAAACCGAAGTAAGTACTCACCGTTCAAGTGAAAGTTTCTCACCACCGCCAGCACCAGAATCTGATCAACCTTGCAAAAAGAGAGAAAACCACACCTTCCATTATTACACCTTTCTTCAGACCTCCAGGATATACCAGAAGCCGCATAGCCACCGTTTACTACAGACAACCCCGATTCTCCGAGGATGCTACATACAGGTGACACAGAAGTCAAACTTCTGTAGTTCAGAAATTACTTAATAAAAATATGAAAGACAATTGACACCAAAATAAAATTAATATAATAATACAAAAGACTGGCCGAATTAAATTACCATTGTAACTTTGTAATAAACAATATGATGTATTTAGCTTTAATGACTATAACATGCTAATATTAATAAGCCCATTCTTCAAATGGCAGCAAAAGTAAATTGTTTAACTTTAATATAAAGAAAGGATATATCTCGGATCCGACGATATGAATTATCAAAGTTTTATAAATAATTAACCAAGTTGATTAATGAATACATTATGCAGTTATTATTTTTTTAATAGTTAACTAATCGGTTGAACGAAATAGAGTAAACGAAAAGTAGGTTAAGTATATATATGTATGTTTTAACAATACAAATCACAAGCCTATTTGATTTTTAATAATAAGACAGTAACTCATTTTCTTTTATACTAATTACCAGGTATGTAAATAAAGAGATGTCATGGACATAAATATGCGTGAATTAATTTGGCAACACGAATCTAATATTCCTTAATTCACAGGTTCCAATTAAGTGTTTTGTTACGTTGTATTTTAATTAAATGCAAACATTTTGTGAATAGTATGGCAGCCTGTTTAATTGACCTACGCCAATTAACCAAGCTCCCGAAGTTATAAGGGCGATAGTATACAGAAGTTATAAAAGATTGTATACAGCCGTTATAACTTTCCCTTTCTCGAATTGCACAAAACTTTTTATATTTCATAAAAATTTTTGAACACAAGTCATTATCATAAATAGTGATTTTATAGCTTAATTGCCTCGTAAAATTATAAACTCTATTCACTAGAATAATTTACTTGACAAGTGTATAAAACAGAATAAAGATTATACCATGTTGGGAAAAATTAAAGAGGATAATATATTTAATCAATTTGCTTATTTATTTCATATATTAACTAGTTTATATTAAATCTGTACAGGTATAAATTATAGGATTTATAGCCGTATATTTATATTTGTAGTCACTGTCATTTACAGATGGGTAGATAATTTTCTTACATAATTTAATCAGGTACGCCAGGTACGCGCATTTTCTGTGCCGATAGTCATGTAAAGAGAGAAGATAAACTGTAATACACAAATTTTAAATTTATTGTCATACACAAATAGTAAAATATGGCATTTTGTTGAGAAAAGTAAGTGTAATGGAATTATATCAGAATGAAGCCTGTAAAGGTTAGAGTATTCTACAGAATAGGAGTATACATACAGAACATAACACTTCTCATTCCTGTGTTGTCAAACAATGTCTAGGAAGCACGTGCTACTTTAAACTCGTACGTTCTGACACCTCTTGGTATCCCCGTTGTTCGTTACGAAAGTCATTGTCAGACGCTGACTTCAGTTTCTTATTTGGAAGACTTCATCAGCTCACTAACTCCTTCTCTGTTTAGTATTACTATGTTAATTTTAACGCACTTGTATGATCTGAACGAGACGGCATTCTCATTGCCACCTGTAAGGGTCAAACGACCGATGGCACTATTTTACGATAGACTCTCGTCTTTTAATTTCTTACCCTCACTCCAAATTTTCGGATCTAATTCCTTGACTCACTACCGTGCGCTTAGTATACTTTGGTAAGTCACGGCACATTTACGGAGCAACGGAGGAAAATCGTTGTTCCGGTCGGAGTCGAAGCCGTGTAACATGTTCTCAACATGGGAGTTCCACCGGCCACAACATGAATACAGTGAACAATTCTGGAAATTCAAAACGCTTACAGAGTAATGAGACATTTTATTTATAGCAAGCTCTACGTGGCTAAAATAACAGGGCCCCCAACCATTGGATGTGACATACATCTTCAGCGACGTGGAGGGCATTGTTCGACAGTAGCGAGTCGTGTTCGAGTTTGCTCACTCAAACACATCCTTGCACAGACGCCATACAAAGGAAATTGTCAGCCCGCTGTGGCTAAGCTTTCGTTCAGATACGTGCTTCAGCGAGGTACGTGCCCTGATTCTCTTCGCGAAAGCTGCCGGGCCCGACTACGAAGCCGCTGACACCTTACGGCAGCCGTGAGGCTGCCTATCACGTATGGCACCGTGGCTCTGTGCTTCTACGGATCATCTCTAAAAGAAGCCGCAGAATCACCGCAATGTGGGGTGAAAGCAGGGTGATGTAACTAGATAATTAAAAAACGTCAAATTTTTCCAATTGCACGCTAATTTGTGGGAAATCCGCAATATGACTTCTTTGTCTTGTAAACACATAATCAGAAGTATGGGAAAAACTGTGTCTCATTGGGCTCAGATACAATTCTGGGTACTAAGGCACCCTGAGTATCATCAGAACAGTCTCAAAGTAGTAAGTTTTAAGCAACGAATAGGCCTAACTGTACAAGCCTAGTTAATCGCAAAATTTGAACGACGGCCAACTCATATTAAATGATGATTTTGAAGATAGTAATATAGATTTTTATAGTAAGTAGTAAAATTTTGCCTTAAGATAGTAAAACTCTGAAGGGTGAAAACGTGTTTTAACATGTCACTAAGTGTTTTGTGGATAAACGTATTGTTAAAATAATACATCTTTCTATACCCGTTATGTGAAAGTGACTATTTACTATTTAGTTTATTACTATGTACATAAATTAAACATGAATTTCAAGATCACGTTCACTAGGCATATATCAAACCACTATATACAATGGTGTTTTTGAAATGCCTATAAACGTGGGTGGATTCCAGTTCAGCTTATAAACGTACTGTAGATAACGTAATAAAGGTCTGCATTCATATTAAAACTGCCTTCATATATAAACAAATAAGCAGTAACGTCCCTGCACGCATACCACACGCAATGTAATACCGAGGACAAAAAGTCAAAGGCACTGTTAAATCAATATAAATTGTTGCTTTCCTTCCATACACGAATTTACAAATACCAAAGGATATAATAATAAAGGACAAAGAAGGTAAAAAAGGGAGACAAAATATTATTCTCCAACGCCGGTAGGGTGGAATGTACAGTATCTGACAATTTAAGTGAGTAGGGGAGCCTATAAGAACGATGTTTTTTTTAAGTTTGGAATAATATAATTCACAAAGAAAAAAAATTGCTTCTTTTACACAAAATCATAACGACATTACGCTGTTGGCTACTGAAATCAGAACTTTAGATATTTTTACTAAACTCTGTTCTTTTCATTTATAAATAAACTTGAAATTATTATTATTATTACGAAAATTTTATATGAACTGTACTAACTGAATCAATAGCACACAAATTATAAATGTTAACAAAACGTAAATGCGATAACAGTTTCTTTTATAGCGCAATGGAAATATGCTAAAATTTGAAAGTGTGTACAGCTTAGAACCTTCTGTTGTATGAGATTCAACGTTCTGTTAAAAATAATATAGTTTACTGCTGCCATTAAGGTAAGCCAAATACGATGCTTAAAATGGCCATTTTCATAATATGAAAAGTTTTTTTTTAAATAAATGAAGTCTTAAGAATTAGAAAATATAAAATTATATTTTACAAATATGAGCTCGTCAGAGGTATGGAAACATTTAAACGAATACGTAATTAAACTGTACAATATCACTCATAAAATAAAGAAATTAATATGAAGTAAGCGGTACATTTTTGTAGGCAAGAAGATGAACACAGCTACGAATGTTGCTAGACTGCAGATCAAAAGAAAATGATGGACAATGTTACTGACGACATAGAACACTGAACCAAATACAATTTCCATGGAGAAAATGTTATGGAGGGTGAATGGGAAGGTATTTTCTCAAGAAAGAGCAGACAAGCAATTAATAAGTAATTACAGTATGTTGTACATTTAGCGTACATTTGTGCGAGAGTGTGTGTGTATGTATGTGTATGCGCGCGCGCGTATATTTATGTATATTAGAGAGTCGTCTTTTCGGTAAAACACAATATTTAAATATTAACAATAACATTAGTGTTCTGAAAGTTCAGGATAATGATTTAGGTATACCACGAGAGAAAAGCTAGAAGAAAGCTTTTCACTAAGAAGAGTCTTCAGTAACTCTCCTGACAGTGTGACAATCGTCGAATGCAACATTTTTTTTCTGTGGTTAATTTAAAATACCGTATTCTTTACAGTAGCGTTTACAAATTTTACTGTAGTAACTAAGGAGAAGCCTGACTTTAAATAGGCGCCGTCATTTCAATAAATCCCCTAAATTCAATAAAGTCGCAGCATGCAAACGATCAAAAAGATTACGACATTTAACGGTCTTGTCTTTCATGTTACAGTAGGTGTGTTTCTACATCTGCTTCTGGACCTAACTTTTAAAATGTTTTCGCCTCTAATATATTCCTTTCTTACGTGCTGTATTAACAGCTATTAGATATTTTCATGATTAGATTTACTTTTATATTTTTAACTGTGAAAATGTATTTGAAAACTTTATAATATTAAGCGACTGAAGATTTACAGAAAATTCAAGCATATAGTAAAGAACAGAAGCAGTATTTCTTTAGACTTAATAACTACACGACTGAACAGTGAGATTTAAGTAATGGGTTCATTTTGTGCTTACCGGCGATTAGAAAATGTAGTACGTTATATACTCCCCTCTTTATCATGTACTAGTTGCCACGCGTAATAACAGGACGGTAATAATAACACGCTCAGGTCTTATATCAAACAGGCTATGAGAACCGGGTCGACATAACAATGCAACAAAGGGTAAATTTGGAAACCAAACATTACACAACGACTTTTTCCACTGAAAATGCTTCACATGGATTCAGAACAGTGATTTGGAATCGTTATAGTAAAATATTGTGGAAGTTGTAAATATATAAAACGTTTAGATTTAATACTGCTAATAGCAAAGGAAATTATACAATTACGTATAATTTATTTAAAAACTGTCGGAAAGAGCAAAACATTAAATCGTATTCTGAAGATGTGTTTACGGCATAAATTAACTAATGTTTTAGCTTTAAATACATGCTAACAGTTCTAGAAAAAGTATAGTGTACAACTCTCATAGAATGGCCAATTCCCGTTTGTACGAGTTACAGCACTCGACCGTGGCTGGTGCCGTAAATTGTAACACTCGTAGGAAATGGGTACCATTCTGTACTCGTTGTATAATATACTATTTCGTTACTATCTAAATAATTTTGTACATTTGCCTATATAAATTCTTTATTATATGTGAAATATCTGTTGAAATGTTATGTATTAATAATAAATAAATTACATCTAAAAGCAGTAACAAACATTTAAAATTGTAGAATATACTATACTTTATAATGGAGCTATTCATTTGTATATTTTTAATGTCTTAATGTTGTTGATCGTTTGCGACTTTTGCATTACTTATATACTGCTGTATTGATTTCTTATATCTTTTTGTGAATTAATAGTAAGAAATCCACAAAATACACACAATTAATTCACAAAAAGAGATAAGAAATCAATACAGCAATATATAAGTAATGCAAAAGTCGCAAACGATCACACACACACGCGCGCGCATACATACATACATGTACCGGTGTGTGTGTGTGTGTGCGTGTGCGCGTGTGTGCGTGCGTGCGTGCGTGCGTGCGTGTGTGTGTGTGTGTGTGTGTGTGTGTGTGTGTGTGTGTGTGTGTGTGTGTGTGTGTGTGTGTGTGTGTGTGTGTGTGTGTGTGTGTGTGTGTGTGTGTGTGTGTGTGTGTGTGTGTGTGTGTGTGTGTGTGTGTGTGTGTGTGTGTGTGTGTGTGTGTGTGTGTGTGTGTGTGTGTGTGTGTGTGTGTGTGTGTGTGTGTGTGTGTGTGTGTGTGTGTGATTCACGAGCGCGCATGTGACGATAAAATAAAATAAATGTTGAGTTACAAACAGGAAACTTCAAAGGATACTCATTTTACATATATTTACCGATCTACTCATCTTCCCATTTATCGACGCTATAAATATTATAACAAGTAAACTGAAAACAAATAATGAAAATGACTCATATAGTTAGAAATTAACTAACACTTTAAAAATTATTTTAATCAAAATAGTCTTCAATGTAATTTACAAACTATACCACAAAACAGATGGTCTTGTTATGGGAGCCCCAGCCACCCCTATCACATCGGAAATCTAGTTACAAAAACTCGGCGAAGAAGTAATGAATATTTTTTTTTAATTAAAAACTTAATACAATTTACATTCTTTTAATTCTTTCACTATTTTTCGTATTAAAAGAATGTAGCATAGATTGAATAAACATTGTTGGAAAATGGCTAATTTAAATTTAGGTAATTTATTTAAATCATATGGTTAAAGTAATATTTTAGACATTTGATCATATAACATAAACAAATTAGATTTAAGCTGTTCTTTTAAATATTTTGCTACATATTTTATAGCGTGGTTTTAGACT
This sequence comes from Magicicada septendecula, assembly GCA_034769895.1. NCBI lineage: Eukaryota > Metazoa > Arthropoda > Insecta > Hemiptera > Cicadidae > Magicicada > Magicicada septendecula. The sequence goes on along the minus strand of CM068367.1, from coordinate 304,933,293 downwards.
TTAGGTTTACATTTTCCAAAAAAACTTTAACGTTAAACCTGTTCTTATTTATTGGTAAATGTACACAAGTAACGCTTTAAAATTTTAACCGATATCATATTTACATACGATTGTCATACCGCAGACAGTGATGTCATGCATTGTATTTTATGCAGACGATTGTGAAGACGCATATGTCACAACGATTTCTTATCATCTTTATTAGATTGAAATTCCCACCGACTCGAGACAGTCTCTCCCTGGCTGTCACTGTCTATCCACATTAAACTCTGGTATCGACAAACGTCATATGAGAAATAATTTTACCGATTTATTTATATTATATTATACATGTCTATAGTTGATGTTGTCGACGTACAAATAGACAGGAGGCATTCGATTGTATAATTTGAGTTGAGTAGCTAAATGTTGCGAGTAACTTTTTATTACCTTTTTATTCATTAATAGATTTTAAGGAAATTCTGACACCAGAAGCTGAAATTCTAAAAAAAGTATTTCAAATCAAGAGGCCAGGAGAATTATGCACTGTGGTATTTGATACCAATGTAATTAATATTCATTATTTCCACTATTGTGTTGTATACTGTTTTTCGTCAAAACTTAGAAAATAACTATTTAAAATTATACTTGACGTTTACATGTTTATTGTTTGTTAGTTAATTTTATGTATTAATTTTTATCCTCTTCTTTCCCATTCTCTTTTGCCGTTAGGTGTCGGGGTCCTTTAGCCCCCTCGTAAATATTTTCCATCATAGCCGAGGAGTTTAATCTTTAATAAGATCTCGCCTTCCAGCAACCAGCATCTCAATATAATCAACTTTTTCCAGTCTTGATCTTCCTCTTCCTCTCCCTCCATCTGGGTGCGCTTCATGATGAGTTCGGTTTCCTATTGTCCGTCCTAATTACATGAACAGAGTTTTGTAAAATAATGTTTCCTATCTTAAGAGAGTTTCGTAACAAACATACGAAACCTGGGTATTTTACTATCATAACCTTGTTAAGACGATGGTGGAGCTTCCACCTTCTTGCTCAACGTCGAGCCTTATTTCTGTCTGGGTTGTCACCGATATACTTGCCGCACTAAAGAGACCAGTTTCCCCTGTTTGAGATATCCACAAGAATCTTTAATTTGGTGGTTTCTCATTGCCGCCCACTTCCTATGCCACTGACCAACCAAGGTCATTCGTTTCTTAGTTATACCCTGACGACACAAATCTGAGTTGCATAAGTTCTGTGATGATATCTAGAAAATGGGTAGCGTAAATTGAAAGTGTAAGATCAACAGGAAGGTGCAAACTTCAGATAAAACCTAGTTTCTGTTGTAGACTTGATTTACAGAAATTTAATTCCAGCTTTATTTATTTCCTACTATGCCTCATTTTATATGTGTCAAACAAAAGTAACTACCTCACTTCAATACATATACATACTTTACTTGCTATACGATACATGACTTCATGAGAATGGTGGATACATGACGTGTTATTTATAACGTGACACGCGAAGTGTCAGTAACAGCGGATCCCCTGATGATAACTTACGTTAAGTGTTCGTATTCATGTGCATACGTTAATAGAAAATGTCACCCTTGTCTCTCGTCGTTATTGATCGTCACACTATGCACACGCACCAAGTGACTCGACTTGCATTAAACTCTCGACTGAGTAAGGAGGTTAATGCATGAAGTGTCTTGATGTAAAAATTAAGCGGATTGCATTAGTGGCATTCATAGTTATTAGATACTGTAGAACACTCTGAAACACTTAATCATTCAAATTGTTCCATCAGAATTTGTTAAAGTCTCACACACTCGCGCGCGCGTTTTCACACACACAAACAACCAAGTAAAATGGTTGTAGCGATGAAAAACCCTGTTTTCAATCTTAGAATGTAGCAGTATCCTTAAAGTAACCACAAAGTATACGGTTGATTCAGATCTTTCCTTTAGAAACTCAACGTCCATAAATGTAGAACAAAGGAAGAATAATAATAATTAATTAAAATATTAATTAATTTGCATTTGCGATTTTACCTTTAAAATATTTGCAACTTTACAGATCAATACTAGACCCTACTTTTTTTGTCAATCGAATTATAACAATTTTATATTTTTAGTTACTCTTCCTTTTGTTACTACGTATCTATTTTTATGCTACAGGCACATTTTTTGTTGATACAAATTAAGGGTAAATAATAGGACTTAGCCTTGAAAAATATAAGTGGCTATACTACTGTAAAAAGTGAAGTAAAAAATTAACATTTTACGTGGAAACGAAGTAGGTTATATATAAGAATTTGTATATAAGAAGTCTAAAAAAACTGTTATATATACTGGATGAATTTGTGTGCGCGAGAGAGCGAGAGAGAGAGAGAGAGAGAGTGTGTGTGTGTGTGTGTGTGAGTGAGAGTGAGCGAGTGAGTGGTGGACTGGTGAGTCTACGCTTCGTGTTTGCGCCAGCCAGTCAGTCAGCTGTGTGTCGTCATTCAGTACGTGTGGTACCAATGTGGTACATACGGTAGACTGATTCATAATTTCAAGTGTAAATTTTTCATGTTCTTATACAACAAATGTGGTAATTTCGAGTGTCAATTTCATGTGCGTTTTTTTATACAATAAATCTATTAATTGCAAGTAGCAATTCTTCCTGTGTTTGTAATACACTGCCTACTAACTGTACACTAGTGTGGATACCGGCAGCACCATTCTACCACAGACCAACTGGTATATCTAGAGAACGCAGTTTAAATAGTTTCATGAAAGGAAAACACATGGTTGCTGTAGTCTCTGACGGAGAAAGCATTCGATAAAGATATAACATCCTATAAAGGTTACACAACTGGCAGTTTAATGGTAGCCTGCTCAAATTCATCTCCGCCTTTCTTAGGAACAGGACTTACCGTATTCGGTGGCAATCACTATAGAGCCCCCGCGAGCTGGAAATGGAGTGTCTCAAGGATCTCCGTTAAACGGGATGGTTTTTTTTACTAAGCGACTAACGGGATCTTTGAAGGTGGACATCAGTTGGGAAGTGCTGGCATGTAGCTGCGTCGTTCTACTCTGCTAAAGCAACGGCAGTGATCAACGTAAATAAATTTAAATCAAACTTAAATGCAATGCGCTATAGACACGTTGGTTAAAAATGTCAACAGCAAAGACTTTGCTTTCTCGGCAAATAAAACGGCCTGTGTCCACTTCTGAGGAAAACGAGGAAAGCACCCGAACCCGATGCGTAGCCTACTATAAACAGTGTTTGGCTGCAATATAAAACTGAAATTAAATTTTTGGGACTAACTTTCGACACACATTTTACATAGAAGTCGCTTGTGGAATACCTAGCTGTAAGGTGCAAATCCTTGTTACATGCAGTTAGAAGCATCTCCCCTATAAAATAGGAAGCTGATAAACAGTGTTTGTTGGGCCTGTACACCGCATTTGTTCTATCAAAAAGGATTATGGAAGCGCGGTGTACTTTAGCTAGAAGATCATGTTTGGAAAAGCTATATCCTATTTACAAGTGTTGGTTTGCAAAGTGTCACAGAGAAACTCATTGGCCCAGCACAAAGCTATAATTGTGAAGCAGGATTGACGCCATTATATCTCAGATGTTAACTTAAGGTGCTAAGATATGAGGCTGAAATTTAGCGCTACGGAGCCACTGAAATCACCTTCTGAATTCTAAACACAAACTTGCAAGAACATACAACCGCCGTTGACCAACCAACACTCAAGCGCGCGAAAAGGTCGGTGTTATATCTAGGCGATGTGCTGTCCTGGCTGCTTCGCAGACTTCATTACAGACTGGATGTTGCTAGTAGAAGCAAGAAATACTGGAACTCAACTGAAACTCCATTTCAGATCGGTCCTAGATTTGTTGAATAGCATTTCCTGTAGCAGACATCCCAGAAATAGATGCAATTACCATAAGATCTGAGAACGCAAATGTAGATGCCACAACTACCATTATTAATGTGTAGCAATAAACTTGTAACTCATTGCCTAGAAAACGTTCTTAAGAGAGATATGACAATGATAACAAGAACTACTCCTGTTCGACGTCGAAGGGCTGAACGGCTTAGTTGCCAAGACTCGAAAAAAATTGAGAGAAGATAACTACAATATAAACATACAATTCTCAAGCTGAAAACACGCAAGACATAGACTGAAGGAAGAAAGGAAGTTCGCCATAAACAAATGTAAGAATACGTTATACGTTATAGTGTTAATGAGCAAACGTCAAAGCCCAAGAAAGGTTACAGTTGAATTAACGTGGTCCGTAGCTGGTCGAAACATATAACAGAACATAAATAAAAAATACAAATATAATATTAATTAAACTTCGTGGCCGTTCAATTCCTTCTCCAACATAAACCTTCGTCATATTACATACTGATTTCACTATCTCAATCACATCTCCACTTTATTTAATATTAACTAGAATTTAAACAGTTTTATGATCAAAAGCTTCTCTAAATCAATAAATGCTAAGTTCAATTCGCTCTTATTTTCTACTGTCCGATTCGCGGTAAAAATATTATCCATTCGGTAGAATCTGAAACCATTCCGATTCTCCAACATGAACCGTTATTTACAACGTCCACTAAAGAATTTGTTTATACTTTTGCCTGTAATATCCGGTTTTTAAAACACTGATAACTTTGTATTTTGAACATGTACTTAGTTTTTGTTTTTCAAATATTGTCCCCAAACATACTCTTTACTTGATTGAGATATCTTAGCATTCAACTAGCGTTTGAGAAAATCCACCATTCTGGTATTAGGATACTTTCATTTTTGATGTAAGCAGCAATTCTGAAATATTACTATTGGTCATGTTAACAATTCAGTAACAAAAACAATAATAATAATAATAATAATAATAATGAGAGTGCTGCTGCAAAATTATTTAGCATGATTATTTTTATGTACCTTTTTATAGTTAATAGTTTTTAAACTGAATATAATGTAAATGTGTTATTACTGATTTTAAAATATATATTTAATCAGGGATTACATTTTAAATTGTATTTATCTTGTTACATACTTAAAATGAACAAAAATTCTGTAGGATTTAATTTTTAGTGTCTCATCTAAGAACGTTGTTATTGGCACCCACGTTTTTGACTGTGTTGATGCATTCACATATCTTGGTACGTTAGTACAACAAAAACGAAATTCAATTGGAGATTGGGCAAAGAATACTGGTCACCAATAGATTGTATTTTGGGCTTCAGAGTCACATGAGAATAGATATAGCTCTCGAATCACGGACTTTACAACTTCACAAGACCTGTCCTCAAATATTTCTGAGCGTTTGACGCTGAGAAAGCATGATGAAATTTCCCTGCTGAGATTTGAGAGGCGAATCTTGAGAAGAATGTTTGGAGCAGAACAAGAAGGACAAAACTGGAGACAGCTTAGCAATTATGAATTAATGGTTGTGTACAAGGATATGGACTATTATTATGTGTACTATTAAAGTGGGCCGATTCCGTTGGGATGGTTATGTGTCAAGGATGTCAGAAGAGGAGTTCTAAGGAAAGTTCTAAAAGAGAGGATTTAAGGAAGGAGAAGGACTGTCAGATCAAGACTGTGGTAGGCAGATGGAGTGGCTGCCGACGCCCGGATTATGTTGGAAGTGCGTGACTGGCAGACGGCAGCGCTGGATAATGTGGGATGGTGATCGATGTTGAAGGAGGCCATTAGAGAGTTGTAGCGCCAGGGACGAAGAAGAAGACTATCTAAGAACGTAAACAAAATTATACTAGACTGATAAACTACAAATTACCTGTAGCACTTTAGTACATCTAGAACAGCTCGTTATTGTGTCTCAGTGTTACAATGTAACATTACATTTAACCAATGAAATGAAACCTGCTAGACTATGGTGCGAATTTTCACACAACTTTTGTGCCTTTAAACCCAAATTAAAAAAAGTTTAGATTTCTTTAAATTGATTATTCAAGTCTACTTTCATGCACTCTTAAAATACTCACAACAATTATTAAGATACGTCTTAATATCAAGAAAATTCTCAATCAAGATAAGTTTTGATTCAACTCAGTTTTGTCAGGGTAAATTAAATTATTGTTAGTTACTTCGAATCCCAAATAAAGCGGGTACTACGAATTTCTCTATAGAGCTTTTTCTAGTTTTATTAAATTTTGTAGTGTAACTATATGTACCCGGTTTATATGTTGACCCCATTTACATCCTAAGATATTAACGAAGGATAGGCCTATCTAAAAATCTATATTTGTATAGTAAATAGCAAATACAGTAATCGTGGTATGATAATTTTCTGCATTACTGTTATCTACTCATAAGATTCAGCTTTAATTACCTAAAAAATTCTAGTAAACAGATCGTGTGATATGTTAGATATGCCTGACAACATACTTTGAAACTTAAATTTAAAAAATACGAATATGCCAATTTGAAACTTAAACTTAAGAATTTGATCTTTTTTCCATTTATAAAACATTCTGCGTATAAAACATTTACTCTAAACTCTGCGTATTTAGAGTGATAATGACAAAAATATTTAAGGAGGGATATGGTTTATATAAACATTCATTTTACACACATTAAGCTGCCAACCGTTTTTTTTATGTACAGTGTTAAAAATAACTAATTATTAGACTTCGAAATTCTTTGAGAAATCACGCCTTCGTAATTCACTAAGATCTGGATAGGCCTATTTTCTAATTCCAGAATGACGTTTTAGTTCTGTTATTTTGTATTTATAATTCAATTTTCAAATCTTGAATGGAGAAATTTTTCCCTCCTGCGCCTTTTGTCGTTCAGTATAAAAAGTACCTTTCAACTTCATGGCACCATACATATGATAAATTCGTTTAGTGATGTGCTGCTTCACGTAAACTGAATACACTGAATACCAAAAGAGGGAACACTATGTTGTCTATGACGTGACACGAGGAGAGTCGTCACCCCCCTCGTTAAGGTGAGTAACCTGAAATAATTGTTCACTTTCATCGTTCATACGTTAATTGATAACCTTACCGCTATCTGTCTGCCGTTATTACTGAACGTCACAGCATGCGCTCACGCACGCACGCACAAAGTGACTTAACTAATTACATTAAATTCTCAACTGAGAACACGAGTTAATGTCAACAGTAAATTGTCTCAGGGGGCAACGTTAAGCAGGATCGCATTAGTAATGTGAATATTCAAGCAATCAGACACAGTGGCTTGTTTATCATCCTTATTCAAGGATACGGACTTATTGGATGCGCTGTCAGCTAGACATATAAATACTAAATTTATACATGAAAATTTTTAAATATTCTACACTAATTTTTAGAGTAGTGTTTTTTAATTAGTTGTTTGATGTCTGGGATAGAGGGTACAGTAATTCCAACGAAGCAGTATTCAAATGTTATTGACTACATTTTATTCACTACTATTATAATTTTGTAAAAAATATGTATACATTTGAATTAAACGTACTTTCTAAAAAGAAAATAGGTAATTATGTAAGACTACAATTCGTATTAAACACGAAATTTTATATTTTTGTATTTTTTAGGATAAAATAAACTAATATTTTAACACAAAACTATAATTTCCGATTCCAGAGAGTTCTATGACCTCATTTTATGTCAGATTAAACGTGTTGTAGGCCTACCTTCACTACATCTATGTAAAAGAAGTTATTATTATTGTCTTCCACTGATCAAAAGTTGTGGCCAACGTAGATTTTTTCAGCGTAATAATTTCATTTATTTTTCTTCCTAAACAATATTTCAAATAGTTGATAATCAAAATATTACTTTTATTATTTTCACATTGTTATTAATTTTATAATTTAATTTTACAGATTAAAAACTTAAAATCTAGTCATAAATACATATAGTAGCCTACTTGTATTTTATGATTTCTTTACTTTCACGTTTTGGCGACAAGATACTTCTTATACGAGCATCTTAATTAACAAATTTTTAATTACATCTATTAAGCTAAATTTTGCTATATTATATTTATTCCTTACTTTTGAACGTACTAGTACATGTGTTTACTTTTTATATTTTTCCATGAAGTAAAATTGTAAAATTTGTTAATACAAATAAATAATATGTGCGCAAACAAAAGCAATAGTATATAGAAACAAATGATTAATACTCAACGGTTTACAAGTACCAAGAATAACGATTGCAGAGGCTGTGGCTACAACGAAAATATTCACAAAATTCCCAATATAAAATGTCCGTCATTCTTAATGAAAAACATACATTCTTTAGATTGTTCATACAGACAAAGACCTCTGTACTGACAGAAACACCATGTGATAACATGTCTTCAGAAAAGAAAATCACTGAAACGTACAAATTACAAAACGTCTACACACTCAGCTCAGTGGCCTTTTTTCTTTTTGTATTGGCCAACTGAGGACCACATGCCAATTTAAATTCTTTATTCCTTGTTTTTTCCTTTTTCTCCAATGTTCTTTCTTCTTTTCACTATGTCTCTTCTTCCTGTCTTCAGTCCACTTTGAACCTGAGTTTTTTCTCTCTCCTACCCTAGAGTCCTTCCATTTTTGACACTTTTGTCCAAAAAACTTCTCTTTCAATTGCTTCTTCTGCGTTTATGTTATTTTTTCTAAATCACTCCAACTTGATGTTGACTTCTTTCCCCACAGATATTTGAAGATCTGTTTCGTTAACCTATTGTCGTCCATTCTACATAAATGTCCGACATAGAAGTGTTGAACCTACTTACTGTTCCACAAACAATTTGTGAATTATGTTTAAAATAATGAATATATTTTCTAAGAAGTAATATTAACAATAAGGACAGTAATCACTGTTAGAGTTAGAAAAGAATGCCAAGTGTTACACTAAGGAAACAAATGTTCACACTTGTTATAATGTAGGAGACATTCAATTTGTGTATAATTTGGAGCCCCCTGCTATTATTTTTACGCCACCTTAAAATAGTTATCTCAGTGGCCTTTGTTAATAAAATTTCTCTAGATATTTTGTTTGAAATGAAACAAACAACCTGTGATTACGGCTTGCGGGAATTCGGCTCTGCAGGCGTTCATATTGGAATTTGGAAAACGGAATCAACAATGACGTTGATTGTATAACTTTTGATTTCGCGACAAAACTGTGCAAAATGTTTCTTTTGTTTGCGATCTGTCAGGCAGAACACAAACGGAAAGATAAATGTGAAAACTATCCCATAAGTTATAAACAGTGAGTGAATTGACTTGGAACTGTCAGAGAAGATGAAAATAAAAAGTAAATAAAACTTATTAACCACTGAATATTATCCAAGTGAGAAGTTGTTTATGTTCTGTAACTTCAACTGACCAATCGTCGTCAGTATTTAGTATTTTCACTGTTGCTGAACCATAAGGTTTTTTTATATTTTATATTTGGATAATTCGATATTATGAACACTGATGTACTTTCGATATTTTCGTGGTCAGAACATTTAGTTTTTAAACCATTTCGTTTCGTGAACTACCTCTTCATTGGACCATAATTAGGGCATAATTTCTTGGCATGGATCTGTACTTACTGTAGACGTTTTCTGTTGAATTATTGATATGGTGAGCAAAATAATGAGTAAATAAACTTAAAAAGATTGTATACAAACACGAAAATACATCCGCCAGAATATCTCGACAATCGGAATATAACATTAGTAAATTGGGATAAGTAAGTTAAAATGCGCGTATTAAAAATCTCAGCATCTTAGGACGAAAATATTTAATCAGTGTGCATTGTCCGTTATATGTATGGACCACAAATATGAGTCCCTACAAACAAACCATTTCTATCCAATGACGAATCATGTTTCGTGTGTTGTTTCCAAACAAGAAAACAGCTTTAAACTTATTTTTCTGAAACTTATTTTGTAATAAATTCTTTAAAGTACATAGTTTGAATAAAAGTAAATTTTAGAAACTGGTTTATGGTAATACGTCATTGTGCTGCTAACAGTAACTGTCTGTTAATCTCTGCCGTATGCTGATTTCCACACGGCGCTTACTCATCATGTGACCCAAATTGCATATGTTTTTGCAACTGCATTTGATCCCCCGGGATTGGTGTAATTTATTTACTATTACGTTTGTTTCTGAACTGAAAATGATATTTCAGCAATGAAAATTTATTTGCATTTGTGAACGAAACCCATATTTCAATTAATGCGTTTGAATAAACCTCCTAAAAGCATTTGTTATATGATATTTGTTGGCTGAAAGCTTCCTTGTTTTCCCACCCTAAAGTTGTTTTATCGGAGTGTTCTTGTTTTTAATATTCTTAGATCACAGCCAAGAGTATCAAGAATTAACAACTTCAGAGTTACCTAGGGAACGTTGAGGAAGAAATCTTCTAAACAAAACCACCAACTTCCGCGTGGAGTTCAACGTGAAAAGCATAACATATCCGCATATATAGTATTAAAATTTTGTGTGCATGTATATACGTTTAAATCTTATATCCAACAACATACAAAAAACATAAAAAGTTTACAGAGTAATATACCATAAGGAACAGAAAAATGATGAGACATACAACGCTAGAATATATAATGTCATTAACGTATGTTGATAAAAATACGAGTATAAAGCATTTGCCCAAGCGAAAAAATAGAAAATGGTCAAGACGACTGCTGGATTTGAAGCCAAGACCATTACAGAGACCACAATAGGTCATTGTGGGAGGTGCTGGTTAAGTTCTGCTATCACTAAACTGACAGAGGTTGTTCTAAAAGCCTTTCAATGACTGCGTTTGTAGTAGTAATGTTAGTTAATACGAGCTAGTACTTACTTCATGTTTATGCGACCATAACATGATTAGTTAGTTACTTCAGAATGACTGAAAGATATTCGAACGTCTGTACGTAGTATATACTAGCCTACTTTGGTCCATGTTTTACAAGTCTCATTTTTACGTAGAGTCTAAAATAAATGCATTTTCATTCAGTTCACACAGCAACGAGGACACGATTATTAATAATCTTGAACATATTAGCTATGATATTAGTAAAAGTGAATAAATATGAGTAGCAGTAACAGTATTTCGTTATACATAAAGAGACCAATCTGGCCCATAATTAAATAATTTGTAATTTGTGAATTATGTTTAAAATGCTGAATATATTTTAATCTATTCCTTATTAATTATATTATCTGAGAGCTAATATCAACAATAAGAACAGTAATCACTGTTAGAGTACGAAAAGAAAGCCCAGTGTTACGCTAGGGAAACAAAAGTTCGCACTTGCTATTATGTAGGAGACATTCAATTTGTGTGTAATCCATGTAAGTGCACACAACAACACCTTTGCAGTAGAAATGAGAGCAGTGAATGTATCCATGTATGATGAGGTTCCTACAGTGTACAAATCTGGATCCTTGCATTGTGTGACTGCTACTACTTTATTACACAGCAGTCAGTGTGCCGTGTCCTATATTCTCACCGTGTCTTGCTTAGGAATTTGTTGGTACTGCTTTACAGTCAGTGCGGAAAAAACTGTTGTTCCTGTTACCAACTGACCCGAACACAGTAAAGAAAAAGTAAATCACCCGTCACACACACTAAGACAGACAGACACACACACACACACACACACACACACACACACACACACACACACAATGAACAAAATCGCTAGATACATTCTTTTTTGATATCACAGTTATGAAAATAATTGATCTATCACAGTGATTGGTGTATTGGTTGTTCATTGAAATTCAGTAACCAATTTGGTGAACAAAAGTATTAGCGGATACAGTAACTGAAGTGAACAACGTTATCTGATTGTACTTTAGAAGAGAACCACCACATGTTGGTAATAGTCATTTTGTGCATTAGTAAAATTTGGTGTACGTTGTTCTTAAACAATAAATAATGTATAACTAGACAAATATTCGATATACGTAGCACCTTGCATCATTCAATTAATCTCATAATTTATTAGTATTCTGTAAGATTCATCATATTTTGCACAGGACCAGAAACGATTCCCAAAATTTTACGTTTAATATTCTAAATTGTTGTTCATATCTGTTGGTTTGCCTCAAAACCCCGTATATCACCTTGGACCAACTGAAACTCCAAATACATCTATTCTGTTTTAGACGGTGTCGTAACTACAGAGGGGATCAGTAGCTACTGACACCCCCCTCCAAAACTATCAAACATTTCAGCAAAATTTCATAATCACTTAACGTAGCTCACGTAACGTACAGCGGTAGTATCTTCACAGTCAAACGTCTTATTGAAAAACGTAGAGAATTTAATCTCGAAACCCATCTCGCTTTCATAGATTTCGAGAAAGCCTTTGACCGAGTTGACAGAAATAAGCTCTGGATAATAATGATAAAAATGGGTATCCTCCACACCTGGTAAATGCAATCAAAAGCTTGTATCACGTGACAAGAATAGTAATAAACACAGGTAATAAGAGAACGGATGAGATAAAAATTAACCAAGGAGTGTAGCTTGTCTCCCACTCTTTTCGATATATATATTGACGATGTTCTTAAAAAATGGCAATAAAAGGAATATCCTGGAGTCCAGCTAGACCGACATACTTACCTGAGTACGTTACTATTTACTGACGATAAAATAATAATACAAGAGAGTGAAGATTCATTACAACTGGCAGTGCACCGACTGAATCAAATATGTCCAGAATATAATCTTAAAATTTCCTTGTATAAGACGAAAGTTATGGCTTTCCAAGGCACGTATGCCGTTAGGTAGAAAATAATTGTCAACAATAACCCAATCGAACAAGTAACAAATTTTACATACTTGGGCTGCGACACAAGCTACAATTATGACAATGACATGGAAAATAAAATAACTATGTTCCAGGCAATATGTGGCACAATAAATAGAACATTAAATAACAAAACACGAAAAGACACAAGGATAAAATTTTATAAAACGTTGGCTGTACCTGCACTTATGTGTGGGAGTGAAAGTTGGATAAATACCAAAAAAGGAGACAGCAAAATGCAGGCAGCAGAAATGAGATTTTTGAGCGGGTCAAAGGTTGCACAAGCAGAGATTTAGTAAGAAATGAGGACGTGCGAAATGAACTAAATGTACATGGAATAAATGAAAAAATAACTGAATATAAAGAAAGATGGAAACATCACGTAAGTAGAATGGGAAATGGGATAATACCCAAAAAAATACTTAACTACAACCCACGAGGAGAAAGAGATATAGGAAGACCACGAAAACGTTGGGCGTAAGTTTGTGAGGACGGAACAGGCAAATGCCTAATCCTTGTAGTGCAGAAGAAGAAGTCTTAACGTAGCTCTATTTCCAAGACATTTTCCTGATTTAAAATAATAAGGCTTATAAATAATTTTAGGAATACAAGAAACTGGAATAACGTATTTGTAATTTAATAAAGTTAGTTAGAGTAAGTTTTTTAATAATGACAATGGTCAACATTTAGTTAATAACGTATATAATAAAGTCTTACGTATACATTATAAAATGTATTTATAAGATTATAATTATAATGGGAAGAATCATAAATTACCAATTCGTCCTGAGGAAAATGGGAAGTCTGACCTTCAAGCTAGTCTCATCCTCCCCCAGAAACTAGTTTCATCCCTCCCCTCCCACAGGAGCTACCCCTAGTTACGCCATTTGTTTTACATATCTACTTAATAGTTTAGAGTTGACTAGATTCCTGTAGTAATAACATCTACTCCAACGTATAATTCGGAACTTCAGTCTACCTCTAATAAGTATTTTTGTCTGCAGACAGGTCCTAACTTCCTGCTCCTCATTATCTTGTTTCTATAGAGTCTTCTTAACTGGATTTTATTTCTGCTGACATGGTCAACTTTTTATAACAAAATTTAAGGAAAGTTACTTTTAATGATTACAAGTCGTACTGGTACATATAATAGATAAATCTATCCTAAATTGTGGCAACAAAAAATTTGTAAAATAATTTAATCAACTTCTATTTACATGTAACTGTAGGCTTACTATACGTATTACTTCTTTCATGTCAACACTATCTCTGTTGTCAATATAACAGAGACAAGGAATTATCCTTTAGAAGAACTGTCTTGGTTAATTCAAAATACATTAAAGAGCGAAGGAGTTTTTATTATAACCAGGTCAGTTCTTGAAATATTGCTAAAAACCTATTCAGTCTGTTGGCACTACTACAGTGTATTCCGTTAGCTACAATTGTTATAGGTAGTTGCTGATCCAGTATGAAAACTCGTGTGTGAAAAATTCGCACATTTCACACAGACGAAATTCCCAACTTCGTATAGGCTAAATTCTTTGCAACTTAAAGCAGATACTGTATTATTGAATAACATTAGGAACACCTAGGGAGTCCTATTCCAACGTCCCAGTAGGGAGACCGAAGCATAGGAAAGTCACAGGAAAGATGGCGCGATTAATGAAATAACAACCTAGATTAGTATTCCTGTTAAGTTGGTGACGATAATGCCGATGATAATAATGAAGATTATTATTCATGAATTCATGGGAATTCAAAGCAGGTAAAAGTGCTGAATTTTACATGTAACACTTCAACTGTGAATCTATCAACTTCTTCCTTCTCAGCGTTCTTCAGCTCACACTACATATAACATGGAAGTGAGTAAACATTCTGTTCACATTCCCCTCGAAACAAACAGATATATCACAGCCCAGACAACCGAAATTAGTACGATCCGTGATCCACCTAAAACTCTGTCCTTTCCCAACTTTCTAATCTGCGCAAAAATTGTAACAAATAAGGACACGTTTCTGATTTGTTAAAATTATGCGATTATTTACTGAAATTATTAATGTAAGACATCTTATTGTATTCTAGAGTCGCGTGCAATTGTATATTAAATTCCTTGCCAAAATCTCGTGGTTTAATCCTTATAACTCAACAGTAAATTCATTCCAGACTGTATTTGTCCCTGTGTAAATACTTGAGTAGAAAATTTTACATATATTATGTATTACGTATTCTAAATTACGTATATTATGTGTTATGATTGTTACAGTTAAAACAAAGAACCTTTGTGTGTGTGGGGGGGGGGGAGTGTGAGAATACGGAGCTGGGGATATGAAAGGCTCGCGCCTTACGAAGCTTGCAGCCCCTAAATTGCGTCCCTCTGCGAGCGCATGCGTGTTCTACGTTGCATGTGTGTGCGGAATGAGAATCTGGGAGCATTACAGGTCCGCTCTTTGCTTTACCCGTCCGCATTAGCATGTATTACTCGTGCAATCGTCCCCATGTGAGTGTTCTCTCACGACACATGCGTCCGTGTCTGCGAATGCAAAGATGAGGGCAATGCAAGCACACGAGACAAGAACACAACGTTTTGCGTTGTCCCCAGGTACTCACTTTTACATGCATAGGCATGTAGCGACCTTCTGTGAGTGACGCTCATTGTTTTAATTTTGATAAATACAATAAGATTGATAAAAGTCCACACCTTGAATTTCATAAAGGATACACGTAGTGAAGAATTTATGTACGGTGAAACGGATGAAACATGACTGAACTCAACTTCAATATGAATTAAACAGTTCCTTCTTAATTTTCTCTGCCTAGATACGACAATTTTTCTAACAATTTAATGTTGTTCCAACAAGTGTAATTGTCATTTTTCATTAAATACTGTTTTGGCAGTAAAATTAAATGAAACACAACAACACCGTTGGAATAAGTAATAATGAAACAGATTGCTGTGTCATTCCTGAGGACACGCTTGATCGAGCGACTCCTGTTGCCGTTCGACATTCTTACAACTGGCAGATTATTAAAAACTTCGTTCCCTTTCCTGTCAGTTCTCGGGCGGATGGAATTATTATACTGAGCGGTATTCTCCCTTTAAGTTCTTTCCAGATATCCGTAAACCCCCACCACATTTATTTAAATCATCTACTTTAAACCCTAGTAATATGATTTTAATTCCCATGAATCATCATGACTATGATAACTAAATTGTTAGGAATAGTCTTTCACTAATTGCGCCAACTTTCCGTAGCTTTCCAATGCTTTGATCTTCCTACCAAGACAGGTGTGAAGTTGCGAATTTTCTGTACTAATTTTTCTCACATTAGTGTTATTTTATTAGTTTCATTCAGTAACTGTTTACAAATAAATTTAATTACAATTAATATATTTTATTAAACGTTACGACTCTATCACTAACTTCGAAGACAATACTTTGGTTAAATAAGGTATATGTTTTACCATTTCTCTCATTTCTTATAATGAGGGTTCTGTTTTTTTTATAAACAATTCTCTCCCAAGTGTCGATATTCAGTCTTGGTTTATAATACCTTATACTGAACTCTGCTTTCGTGGCCAATGTTATAGTTCCCGTTAAGTGACGCAGTATAATATTATTAACTTTATTTTTTCTCTGTACGCAGGAACGTATCTTGTTTTCATGATGACATTTTAGAAATTGAAAATATCAATATTTAATCATTTTGAAATCCTTTTAAAATGATGTAAAAATAATTAAAGCGCTATAGGTTAAAATGAATTATTAAACTGATATCAAGGCTACTCATCTTTAATCGTCCTTGAAATATTCTGCTTTAAAAAGTGATTTTAATACAGTTTATTCCGCTTAGTCAAAGTAAATTCAACTTAATAGAAGCAGCATAAATTTGTGCGACGAGGCCGTAATTTTATAATAAGTTATCCATAACCATAAAAGTCTAATAATTTTATTTAGTTGATAAAAACATTTTTTAATTTTTGATTCTGAATTTCAAATTTTATTGAAACAAATTACACAGTACAAATAAAATACCGAGAAAACAGATTGCCAATTACTCAAGAATTTACATTTACAAAACAACAATGGTTTTTTTCTTATGTTAAAAATTTTTAATCTCCTTTACTGAATACAGTGAGAGATACTTTTAAACAGAGAACACTGTAAGTGAAAATTTCTCACAACAGCCGGAGGGTGAACTTACGAGATGCTAATGAAGCGCAGACAGTTAACTCGCATAATTTGCATTGCAAACACTTCGCAGTACAATGTTTATCTGCCTGATCTAAAGTCAACATGTCAACCAGACAAAATCGTGGTAAACAGATGATGTTATTGTCCGACTACAGACGCATTCTTGTGTGTGAGCTATAGGCCGTATTGCTCATGCGTTTTGTATATCTTTAACAAACATTTCTGTGTCAATGGACACACTATAGTTCGTTCAAATCAAGAAGTTAGTAATCACGCAGTGATTCTTATTTGAAGGCTACAGAGTCTGCCGCAGTAGTTATCTGTTGCAACGGTAGAGTAGAGGTTGATAGCACCTATTATGTATAGGCTTTATCTTTGGTTTACCAGAACCATTTGTATATCAATGTTTAGTAAGTCGACTCCTACATTAATGACTACAATTACCTACCTTCCAGTACCGATGATTTTGAAAATATAGAGCTATAAAGGAGAATTATATGCCTAATATTTTGATTTGACATATTAGGCTATATTAATTACCACGCAAGTTTTCAGAATATAATTCAAAATTTTAATAAATTTTAGTCGCTTATATAAGTGTTTTTGTTGCACACCACTATATAAAATTATCCCGATTAGCGCTTTCAAGCTTCACAGCTCATCGTCAGATTGTAAATAAACCAAAAACCTGAAAAAACCCTTCACTCACATCTCACCCCACACTACTCACACACAAGCTATAATTGAATGTCCTTTCCCCACACTCAGCCCTGTCCCACCATCTGGACAGTTACATATTTTTCTAGCAAATTCCTTGTGTTTCAGTGTTGTGTGTGTGTGTGTGTGTGTGTGTGTGTGTGTGTGTGTGTGTGTGTGTGTGTGTGTGTGTGTGTGTGTGTGTGTGTGTGTGTGTGTGTGTGTGTGTGTGTGTGTGTGTGTGTGTGTGTGTGTGTGTGTGTGTGTGTGCATTCCTTTTAAACCTAGTCTTTCTCATTCACACATGTGTGCCAGTCACACACCCTTATTTTAAAACACCTAATTAGTCCTAAGCAATTTAATTCTTAATCTTATCTATCTGTCCTCTATCATTTACTTCTTAATTATGTTATAAAATATTTCTTCATTATCAAATTTAATTTTAGTATTAATTAAATTGTGTAACCTTTTTTCTCTTTCTTTCAATATTTCTAACTCCTCCCTAAGCTTCCTTTCAACTGTGTTATTTACTATTTTTACAATTTCGTAGTCTTCCAAAGGATTAACAAACTTATGGTTGTCTTCTATGAAATGTCTTGCATATATCGAATTCGTTGTTCTATTACCTTCTCCACGTTTGTGGTCAGACAACCTGCATACGAATTTTCGTCCTGTCTCACCTAGGTACACTTTGTTGCAGTCTCTACATTTTAATTTATAAATTCCGCTTTTCTGTAATACTGGGATTTTTTATATATTTTTATTCCTTATCTTATCAAATACCGTTTCACATTTTTTAATAGCTATATCTACTCCGTATTTATTAAAACATTTTATAATTTTTCTAGTATGTGAACCTATGTATGTCAATGACCCTGCATAATTCTTTTGTTCTGGTTCTATTTTAGCTTTCTGTATGTTAACAGTAGGGGGAAAATGACAGTTCAAACGCAACACAATGTCAACTAATAGAGTCCCGCACCACATCACTTTCACTTTCTACTGGACCACAGCATCCGCGACTTTTTCGCGTATATGCCGCCTTTCGCGAGCCTAGATCACTTTCACTTTCTATCAGCCCGCGAATTTCAGCGAATAAATTTTTTTATTTTTTTATTTGATATTTTTTATTTTATTTTTATTTTTTTAATTAAATTGATTTGCATATCCGCGAATATATGCCGCCTTTCGCGAGCCTAAATCACTTTCACTTTCTAATTTCCGCGAATATAATTTTTTATATGCCGCCTTTCGCGAGCCTAGATCTCTTTCACTTTCTACTGGACCACAGCATCCGCGACTTTTTCGCTGATCTGTGTCAAGATCCGCGACTTTTTCGCGTATCTGGACCACAGCATCCGCGAATATAATTTTTTTTTATATGCCGCCTTTCGCGAGCTTAGATCACTTTCACTTATGGGTTCAAACTTGATATGTGTGTGTATTATAGTGTATATTAAAATATATGATCAGGGTTACCAACCTTGCATGAGTTCAAATTTGTTATAATGTATATTAAATCTATATGATCAGGTTTACCAAGTATCCCTCCTCAGACGCTGGTGTTACTTTGCATTTTTGCATTAAATATATATATCGTAAACAATGAAATAATAATATTTCGTCATTGTAAGATTTTAATAAAACAATTATCAGTTTAAATTCTCTCTCTCTCTCTCTCTCTCTCTCTCACACTTGTTGTGTATGTTTCTCTCTCTGTGGTCAGTACCGCGCGCATGTATATGAAATTAGAAAGTTTATATTTATTCGACAAATATTAACGCCCTCTCTCTCTCTCTCTCTCGCTCGCAGACGTCGGAAGCAATTCGAGGTCATTGACACGACTTTACACTGACACATTGCAGTCTCTCACTCTCTCTCTCTCTCTCTGGGTTAAGCTGGTGTTGTACGTTACTAAAATCATAGCAAATATTTTCATTCTAAGCATGTATTACTGTTTAGTAATAATTACAGCCCCAACAAAGGATATATAAGTTTGTGTACA
Source organism: Magicicada septendecula (assembly GCA_034769895.1). Lineage (NCBI taxonomy): Eukaryota > Metazoa > Arthropoda > Insecta > Hemiptera > Cicadidae > Magicicada > Magicicada septendecula. The sequence goes on along the minus strand of CM068367.1, from coordinate 304,913,637 downwards.
TGGATTGTATATTGCAAGTACGGAATTATTATTTAAATCCGATATCTGTTTTTATTAAAATCATACAATGTCAAAAGAGGATAGTTGTCTGTTAATAGTTGTCTGTTACGAACCAGTACTAACTCTCCTATATGGCCGTCGCTCGCATCATCCGTATTTAAAGTTCGCTACTTCCAGTACACATGGCCTCTGTAACAGATTTGGTCTCCAACAGGTGTGATTCAAACGGTAAGAGCAAGAACAATATGAACAAGGCCAAGGACATTATATGTCTAGTATCCCTCCTCAGACGCTGGTGTTACTTTGTGTCATAAAATCTCGTGGCACTCAAGATAAGAGACAATACGTTTGCAAAAAACGACAAAATTGAACTTCTGGAAACAAAATTGTACGGTTTGTAAGTAATATCGACAACACAGATCAGCATTTTTCGGTCATTTACAGATAAAGGGATCGTCACATTAGGACTACTGACTGCTAAATCCAGTAGTACAAGAACTTAGATATTTGTTGAATCAGTAGCAAAAAAAATGTTAGATCTACTGTTTTCAGCGTACATAGACATTTGATAATATTCCATTTTGGTTGTATTCGTGAAGCCATAGTGTAATGGCTGTCCTTGGAAGTCATGTAACCCTTAGAGTTTGTGTGGGAATCGTAGTCGGATTTTAGTTTCTGTCATGTCTTTCATCCGTTTGTGTGCAGGTTGTCTTTACAGTCATGAAAATCATTTCAAGAGGTAAGCCGCATTGTATTGTTCGCGTACCGCGAGCATATGCGGTGGTGATTGCTGTACAAGAATTCTACGGACTGATGTGTTACGAAATTAGCGTGGTAACCAAGTTCTATGACATAGAGCGCGGGTTTCTCCGTACAATTGTGTAACGTCGCGTAGCATTTTTGTGCGATGTTAAGCGACCTATAAAACGTAATGAACCTGTTGTGCCATGATGACGGAGTTGCACAGATGCGTGTGATAATAATAATAACAATAATAATATAAAGAGGTCGCGTGCTCAAACATTATTATTATTTCGCCTTTGACATGCTCCTTGTCAGTCTGTAATTTAGAGGTAGCGAATCTTTTTGCCATTCTTCTGCCGATGATAAAATGTTCTCTGTAGAGTTATTCGTCAAGTTGTTGGTGTAACAATAACATGGTGTAAGCTACCTCTCGTTTATCCATGAGAATGAGTGTTCGGTGTCATCTGCCGTGAGGGTAAATAGCGCCTTATTTTCGCTATTATTTACAACGGTACGGCTAAAATACTAGTAAGCGTAATCAAAAATTACTTCCTACCCTGCTAACAACATCAATGGATGCATTTTGAGTACGTGGCTATGAAAATGATCCGGACACAGGTTATGTCAGGTTGTAATAAGTTAGGCCTCTCCAGTTCTATAATTTTCTACAAAAAATTAGCTTTTGTTTCCGATTAAGTATCTCCATTTTAATTACTTTTAACACTACACTGAAAAGTTTGTAGTTGTGGGTAGAGGAAAAAATATCAGGAAAGGTATCCGTAGTATGTCATACGATAGTGAAGGAAAGATTTCATCGATATTTTGACATGTTCTCTCGCATATGTTATAGGTTACAGTGGATATGAGATTCGGTTAGAACATGTGCACACTAAATAGGTAATTGTAAGGAAAATAAGAAATTACTGTAATAGGTAAGTTGTTCAGTACTACAGGAGTAGAAAAATATTTTCATATTCATCATTGTCGTAAGGAACTCACACCCTGATGGAAGGACACACAAGGTGCAGTACAAAAATCCTCCCAGAAAGTCCTTCCAGAGGGCGACTGACTGTACGCTATCATTAAAATTATACAAAACCACTGCTGTCCCGATTCAGATGTACGACAGTGAGGAATGTAAGCGAGACATGTCTACAATTTGAAGCAGCTGAAGTGCTTTCTCTGAGAAGAGTCAAGGGTTCCACACAGTTGGACAGAACGACTGCATTCGGAACGGGCTAAACGTCTATAATCCGAACCAGCGAATAGACGATTACAGATTAAAATGGTGGGAACACGTCGACGGAATGGACGAAAACAGGCAAGCAGTCCAGCGGGCAAGTGTGACATTAGAAGTCGTGGAACGTGAGAACAAATTTATGTGACTTTACCGAGACGGAACAACCATTTATGTCTAAACCATGAAATGAAGAAGCAGAAGAAGAAACGACGTAGTTCGTTTTGTCGTTATTTGGTAGTTGTTGCCTAGCTATGCAATAAATTATTACCTTCAACTAAAGGAAATTCTGATTTTTATGTAGTCCTTCGACAACGCAGGCTTTACATTGTACCGAGCAACACTCCGCGTGCTTTTACGGAAAATGTAACATGCGCATGCAATAACGTCACTTAAGCTGCTAGTTGGACATGTTTATGACAGCAGTTTCATGGGATGATTTGAACGGTTTGTTTCATCGAAAACTGTCTGCAGGCGAACATATATTCTGATGTACACGGTTATGTAAACAGAATAGAGAACATGAACTATCAGCCCAAGTAACCTACAATAAATATTATATTTAATCGCTTTTCGTTATAACCGATATGAAATGCCACAAAATGACTACAATTATTGCGTATAACGGAGGATTTATGCCAGCTTTAAATAACAGAAGATTTATCTGAATGGTCAGGCGGCACTAAACGTAATTTCGATTCGTTCCAACGTGCCGTTATTTACCGGTTTAAATACTATGTATTCCACAGCGTTGTGATTTATACAGTAAAAGTGATAACGAAAACGAAACGTCGGTCGGAACGGTTAATTAGGCAGCATAATGGTAGGCGATTTGACACGTACGGACAAGTTCATGACAGCGGCGGCGATGATTATTGTACGTAAGAAGAAATGTAAATGAGCTGTGGAGTCATGACGGCTGTGCACATCAATTGCTTCACAACAATGCGGACTACACCGTTATCGTACAACAATGGCTTTATACAGTGATTATTGTTGTATTGATTTTTATTCAGCGATTGTCGAAGCCTTTCAGTTTTCTTTGTCTGTTTAATTTCAGTTGAAGCTAATTCGAAGCGATTGCCTGTTACATTTCGTCTTGTCGTCTTTACATTTCCTTAGTGTAACACATAGTTTTGTTTTGTGGCACGCGTATTATCTTCAGAAGAAGGTCCGTTAAATTTATTTTTTAAGACAAACCTTAATCCCACGTCACCGGATTACATATGACCTATGATGTTGGAATCGTTGTTAATTAACACGTAGACCGATTTGTATTGGTTAATTTGTAGGCGTGTTGAATTTGTTTAATAAAGGACTTGTCGGAAAATTTCTTTTCCGACCACAACATTAATCCTTTGCGTCAATTATTTGGTCATTAAGTAGTTTTATCAGTAAGTAAAATTTCGTCATTTCTTGAAGTGTTGTTTATAAAAATTCCATATGCGGCAATTACAGTAATTTACAATGCAAAAGCGATGTTTTAAGTAATCTTACAGTTATAATTTTAAATTCTTTTTTATACAAAATTATTAAGAAATTTTAAATAAAATATTTAGTATCTAAATTTAAACAATACATGTGTATGTATTTAAATAAAATATTTAGTATCTAAATTTAAACAATACATGTGTATCTAGTAACGTAGTAAAGTTATTGAAATAATAATATTGTGGTTTGGAAAATTGTTCACTGCTAGTCGGCAAAAATGAATTATTCAGTCGGTGAAGTAGTAGGCCTATGATTGCAGGGTAGCGCGTGTTTAAAGTATACCATTATTTTAATATTTCTGTAGTTTCTTACTTCTGTTTTTCATTTTGACGTTTATTTGTTTTATTTACTTTATGTTATTACAATTTAGTTTATACGAGAATGTAAAGCAACAAGCAAACCAGCACTCTTTTATGAAGCCATAGTTTAATTTATTTTATCATTTTATTGATACGTGTATCAAGATTGTACGTGTTTTGTTTTTAATAAATTTATTTTCTGCTTTTCTGCATCCTCCAATTTGCAACACGAGTTTATAGTAAGTGCTGACAGAAATGGAAATCGACAAGAAATATCTCGCAACATAAATTGAGCTTGGCGTTTGAGGCTGACGGTAGTTATCTGATTTATATGCATTTACATCCAGTGGTTGTAGTAACTTGAAAATAAATATGAGATTGTTGTGTAGCGTGCGTAAAGTAGGCCTACCACTGGAGACCTGTCATTAAGCGGACCAGTGTGGCACGTGATTCTATCTTTAATCAGATTTGGAAAGAAATATTTTTATTGGCTATGTTGAGAGAATGCACACTGCTAGTCGGCAAAAATGAATTATTCAGTCGGTGAAGTAGTAGGCCTATGATTGCAGGGTAGCGCGTGTTTAAAGTATACCATTATTTTAATATTTCTGTATTTTCTTACTTCTGTTTTTCATTTTGACGTTTATTTGTTTTATTTACTTTATGTTATTACAATTTAGTTTATACGAGAATGTAAAAGCAACAAGCAAACCAGCACTCTTTTATGAAGCCATAGTTTAATTTATTTTATCATTTTTATTGATACGTGTATCAAGATTGTACGTGTTTTGTTTTTAATAAATTTATTTTCTGCTTTTCTGCATCCTCCAATTTGCAACACGAGTTTATAGTAAGTGCTGAGAGAAATGGAAATCGACAAGAAATATCTCGCAACATAAATTGAGCTCGGCGTTTGAGGCTGACGGTAGTTATCTGATTTATATGCATTTACATCCAGTGGTTGTAGTAACTTGAAAATAAATATGAGATTGTTGTGTAGCGTGCGTAAAGTAGGCCTACCACTGGAGACCTGTCATTAAGCGGACCAGTGTGGCACGTGATTCTATCTTTAATCAGATTTGGAAAGAAATATTTTTATTGGCTATGTTGAGAGAATGCACTGTTTTGTTTGGGAAATTCTAATCAGGCAAACCGGAAGATAGTCCGAGGTGGGTGTGACAGCTTCATCAGTGTCTGCTACTAGCGATGCAGTTAACAAAAAATATAGCAGGTTGTGAAAGCAATAAATAATTCAATAGACATTTTATAAAAATTCATAGTAAACGGTTGAATTTTGATGATGCTGAAATTGAGTAATTTATATACATCAGTCATTACTTAATATGCAAACCATTTTACCGGATCTTGTGCGATTATGATAGTAGAATTTGTGGTTTCGTAGTCCTGCTGGTGGTCGCGGACCTAACCATTGCGCGCTGGGAGGGGGATACAAAGAATTACATATTGTTATTCTCCTTCTCTATTTATGTTTCCAATTGTAATGGAGTGTTATACTCAGCATAAAAAAGTAATGCGCGCACTGAAGCCTATACTAACTGCTAACCAAATGAAATATTTACAGACGGACAACAGGAAGGCATAAAATTTACCCACGAGGTTGAAATATAAAATAAACTTAATTTTCTCGATCTAACAAGGTTGGGACAATAGTTTCAATACCACATAAGAAAGATCTTTTATAAAAAGGTGACAGCACGTGCTGAAAACCGTATGCTTTCAGTATTCGCGAAGATGAAGATTGTACAGTAAGCAAACAAATTGTCAATAAAAGATATGGACTTTTTGGTAGGTGACGAAGCAGCAGTGATCCGCTATTACCGAACAGTATTCGTTGTATACATTACACACACACACACACACACACACACATGTTAGGTTAAATGCAACCTCTATACAAAAACAGATATCGGATTTAAATAATAATTTTGTGCTTGCAATATATACTACCTATGTACACAAATTTAAAATATAGTTTACTGACCATTGACACGACTTTACACTGGTTTAGCATAGTTACTCATGTTAGGTTGTTCGCAACACACACACACACACACACACACACACACACAAATACTATACATCAGACTGCATGTATCTGTCATTAGCAATCTAACGTTACGACGGCAGCATAACGATAATGAAAGCCATACATTATCGTTTGCTAACGTTTGTATTTTGTCTAAGCTATGTTAACTTCACACACACACACACACACACACACATCATTAGCAATCTAACGTTACGACGACGACATGTTAAATATCAAATTCAGTCTACTTACGTTTCACGTTAGGTTAAAAAATGCAAAAACACACACACACACACACACACACACACACCTGTATGTTATTTAAATTACTATTTAAATAACATACACACGTGTAGTGTTTAGGTCATCAGTACATGACGCAACGGGAGTGATAAGTCCAATTAGGTTTGTTACACGTTGTGTGTTAGGTTAAAATGCAGTCCATTCACGTTCATGTTAGGTTAAAATGAAAACAAACACACACACACACGTGTATGTTATTTAAATTATTATTTAAATAACATACACACGTGTTAGGCTACAGCCTAACACGTGTGTGTGTGTGTGTGTTTGTTTTCATTTTAACCTAACATGAACGTGAATGGACTGCATTTTAACCTAACACATAACATGTAACAAACCTAATTAGACCTATCACTCCCGTTGCGTCATGTACTGATGACCTAAACACTACACGTGTGTATGTTATTTAACCTAACATGAACGTGAATGGACTGCATTTTAACCTAACACACAACGTGTAACAAACCTAATTGGACTTATCACTCCCGTTGCGTCATGTACTGATGACCTAAACACTACACGTGTGTATGTTATTTAAATAGTAATTTAAATAACATACAGGTGTGTGTGTGTGTGTGTGTGTGTGTGTGTTTGCATTTTTTAATCTAACGTGAAACGTAAGTAGACTGAATTTGATATTTAACATGTCGTCGTCGTAACGTTAGATTGCTAATGATGTGTGTGTGTGTGTGTGTGTGTGTGTGTGTGTGTGTGTGTGTGTGTGTGTGTGTGTGTGTGTGTGTGTGTGTGTGTGTGTGAAGTTAACATAGCTTAGACAAAATACAAACGTTAGCAAACGATAATGTATGGCTTTCATTATCGTTATGCTGCCGTCGTAACGTTAGATTGCTAATGACAGATACATGCAGTCTGATGTATAGTATTTGTGTGTGTGTGTGTGTGTGTGTGTGTGTGTGTGTGTGTGTGTGTGTGTGTGTTGCGAACAACCTAACATGAGTAACTATGCTAAACCAGTGTAAAGTCGTGTCAATGGTCAGTAAACTATATTTTAAATTTGTGTACATAGGTAGTATATATTGCAAGCACAAAATTATTATTTAAATCCGATATCTGGTTTTGTATAGAGGTTGCATTTAACCTAACATGTGTGTGTGTGTGTGTGTGTGTGTGTGTGTGTGTGTGTGTGTGTGTGTGTGTGTACAACGAATACTGTTCGGTAATAGCGGATCACTGCTGCTTCGTCACCTACCAAAAAGTCCATATCTTTTATTGACAATTTGTTTGCTTACTGTACAATCTTCATCTTCGCGAATACTGAAAGCATACGGTTTTCAGCACGTGCTGTCACCTTTTTATAAAAGATCTTTCTTATGTGGTATTGAAACTATTGTCCCAACCTTGTTAGATCGAGAAAATTAAGTTTATTTTATATTTCAACCTCGTGGGTAAATTTTATGCCTTCCTGTTGTCCGTCTGTAAATATTTCATTTGGTTAGCAGTTAGTATAGGCTTCAGTGCGCGCATTACTTTTTTTATGCTGAGTATAACACTCCATTACAATTGGAAACATAAATAGAGAAAGAGAATAACAATATGTAATTCTTTGTATCCCCCTCCCAGCGCGCAATGGTTAGGTCCGCGACCACCAGCAGGACTACGAAACCAGAAATTCTACTATCATAATCGCACAAGATCCGGTAAAATGGTTTGCATATTAAGTAATGACTGATGTATATAAATTACTCAATTTCAGCATCATCAAAATTCAACCGTTTACTATGAATTTTTATAAAATGTCTATTGAATTATTTATTGCTTTCACAACCTGCTATATTTTTTGTTAACTGCATCGCTAGTAGCAGACACTGATGAAGCTGTCACACCCACCTCGGACTATCTTCCGGTTTGCCTGATTAGAATTTCCCAAACAAAACAGTGCATTCTCTCAACATAGCCAATAAAAATATTTCTTTCCAAATCTGATTAAAGATAGAATCACGTGCCACACTGGTCCGCTTAATGACAGGTCTCCAGTGGTAGGCCTACTTTACGCACGCTACACAACAATCTCATATTTATTTTCAAGTTACTACAACCACTGGATGTAAATGCATATAAATCAGATAACTACCGTCAGCCTCAAACGCCGAGCTCAATTTATGTTGCGAGATATTTCTTGTCGATTTCCATTTCTCTCAGCACTTACTATAAACTCGTGTTGCAAATTGGAGGATGCAGAAAAGCAGAAAATAAATTTATTAAAAACAAAACACGTACAATCTTGATACACGTATCAATAAAAATGATAAAATAAATTAAACTATGGCTTCATAAAAGAGTGCTGGTTTGCTTGTTGCTTTTACATTCTCGTATAAACTAAATTGTAATAACATAAAGTAAATAAAACAAATAAACGTCAAAATGAAAAACAGAAGTAAGAAAATACAGAAATATTAAAATAATGGTATACTTTAAACACGCGCTACCCTGCAATCATAGGCCTACTACTTCACCGACTGAATAATTCATTTTTGCCGACTAGCAGTGTGCATTCTCTCAACATAGCCAATAAAAATATTTCTTTCCAAATCTGATTAAAGATAGAATCACGTGCCACACTGGTCCGCTTAATGACAGGTCTCCAGTGGTAGGCCTACTTTACGCACGCTACACAACAATCTCATATTTATTTTCAAGTTACTACAACCACTGGATGTAAATGCATATAAATCAGATAACTACCGTCAGCCTCAAACGCCAAGCTCAATTTATGTTGCGAGATATTTCTTGTCGATTTCCATTTCTGTCAGCACTTACTATAAACTCGTGTTGCAAATTGGAGGATGCAGAAAAGCAGAAAATAAATTTATTAAAAACAAAACACGTACAATCTTGATACACGTATCAATAAAATGATAAAATAAATTAAACTATGGCTTCATAAAAGAGTGCTGGTTTGCTTGTTGCTTTTACATTCTCGTATAAACTAAATTGTAATAACATAAAGTAAATAAAACAAATAAACGTCAAAATGAAAAACAGAAGTAAGAAACTACAGAAATATTAAAATAATGGTATACTTTAAACACGCGCTACCCTGCAATCATAGGCCTACTACTTCACCGACTGAATAATTCATTTTTGCCGACTAGCAGTGAACAATTTTCCAAACCACAATATTATTATTTCAATAACTTTACTACGTTACTAGATACACATGTATTGTTTAAATTTAGATACTAAATATTTTATTTAAATACATACACATGTATTGTTTAAATTTAGATACTAAATATTTTATTTAAAATTTCTTAATAATTTTGTATAAAAAAGAATTTAAAATTATAACTGTAAGATTACTTACAACGTCGCTTTTGCATTGTAAATTACTGTAATTGCCGCATATGGAATTTTTATAAACAACACTTCAAGAAATGACGAAATTTTACTTACTGATAAAACTACTTAATGACCAAATAATTGACGCAAAGGATTAATGTTGTGGTCGGAAAAGAAATTTTCCGACAAGTCCTTTATTAAACAAATTCAACACGCCTACAAATTAACCAATACAAATCGGTCTACGTGTTAATTAACAACGATTCCAACATCATAGGTCATATGTAATCCGGTGACGTGGGATTAAGGTTTGTCTTAAAAAATAAATTTAACGGACCTTCTTCTGAAGATAATACGCGTGCCACAAAACAAAACTATGTGTTACACTAAGGAAATGTAAAGACGACAAGACGAAATGTAACAGGCAATCGCTTCGAATTAGCTTCAACTGAAATTAAACAGACAAAGAAAACTGAAAGGCTTCGACAATCGCTGAATAAAAATCAATACAACAATAATCACTGTATAAAGCCATTGTTGTACGATAACGGTGTAGTCCGCATTGTTGTGAAGCAATTGATGTGCACAGCCGTCATGACTCCACAGCTCATTTACATTTCTTCTTACGTACAATAATCATCGCCGCCGCTGTCATGAACTTGTCCGTACGTGTCAAATCGCCTACCATTATGCTGCCTAATTAACCGTTCCGACCGACGTTTCGTTTTCGTTATCACTTTTACTGTATAAATCACAACGCTGTGGAATACATAGTATTTAAACCGGTAAATAACGGCACGTTGGAACGAATCGAAATTACGTTTAGTGCCGCCTGACCATTCAGATAAATCTTCTGTTATTTAAAGCTGGCATAAATCCTCCGTTATACGCAATAATTGTAGTCATTTTGTGGCATTTCATATCGGTTATAACGAAAAGCGATTAAATATAATATTTATTGTAGGTTACTTGGGCTGATAGTTCATGTTCTCTATTCTGTTTACATAACCGTGTACATCAGAAATATATGTTCGCCTGCAGACAGTTTTCGATGAAACAAACCGTTCAAATCATCCCATGAAACTGCTGTCATAAACATGTCCAACTAGCAGCTTAAGTGACGTTATTGCATGCGCATGTTACATTTTCCGTAAAAGCACGCGGAGTGTTGCTCGGTACAATGTAAAGCCTGCGTTGTCGAAGGACTACATAAAAATCAGAATTTCCTTTAGTTGAAGGTAATAATTTATTGCATAGCTAGGCAACAACTACCAAATAACGACAAAACGAACTACGTCGTTTCTTCTTCTGCTTCTTCATTTCATGGTTTAGACATAAATGGTTGTTCCGTCTCGGTAAAGTCTCATAAATTTGTTCTCACGTTCCACGACTTCTAATGTCACACTTGCCCGCTGGACTGCTTGCCTGTTTTCGTCCATTCCGTCGACGTGTTCCCACCATTTTAATCTGTAATCGTCTATTCGCTGGTTCGGATTATAGACGTTTAGCCCGTTCCGAATGCAGTCGTTCTGTCCAACTGTGTGGAACCCTTGACTCTTCTCAGAGAAAGCACTTCAGCTGCTTCAAATTGTAGACATGTCTCGCTTACATTCCTCACTGTCGTACATCTGAATCGGGACAGCAGTGGTTTTGTATAATTTTAATGATAGCGTACAGTCAGTCGCCCTCTGGAAGGACTTTCTGGGAGGATTTTTGTACTGCACCTTGTGTGTCCTTCCATCAGGGTGTGAGTTCCTTACGACAATGATGAATATGAAAATATTTTTCTACTCCTGTAGTACTGAACAACTTACCTATTACAGTAATTTCTTATTTTCCTTACAATTACCTATTTAGTGTGCACATGTTCTAACCGAATCTCATATCCACTGTAACCTATAACATATGCGAGAGAACATGTCAAAATATCGATGAAATCTTTCCTTCACTATCGTATGACATACTACGGATACCTTTCCTGATATTTTTTCCTCTACCCACAACTACAAACTTTTCAGTGTAGTGTTAAAAGTAATTAAAATGGAGATACTTAATCGGAAACAAAAGCTAATTTTTTGTAGAAAATTATAGAACTGGAGAGGCCTAACTTATTACAACCTGACATAACCTGTGTCCGGATCATTTTCATAGCCACGTACTCAAAATGCATCCATTGATGTTGTTAGCAGGGTAGGAAGTAATTTTTGATTACGCTTACTAGTATTTTAGCCGTACCGTTGTAAATAATAGCGAAAATAAGGCGCTATTTACCCTCACGGCAGATGACACCGAACACTCATTCTCATGGATAAACGAGAGGTAGCTTACACCATGTTATTGTTACACCAACAACTTGACGAATAACTCTACAGAGAACATTTTATCATCGGCAGAAGAATGGCAAAAAGATTCGCTACCTCTAAATTACAGACTGACAAGGAGCATGTCAAAGGCGAAATAATAATAATGTTTGAGCACGCGACCTCTTTATATTATTATTGTTATTATTATTATCACACGCATCTGTGCAACTCCGTCATCATGGCACAACAGGTTCATTACGTTTTATAGGTCGCTTAACATCGCACAAAAATGCTACGCGACGTTACACAATTGTACGGAGAAACCCGCGCTCTATGTCATAGAACTTGGTTACCACGCTAATTTCGTAACACATCAGTCCGTAGAATTCTTGTACAGCAATCACCACCGCATATGCTCGCGGTACGCGAACAATACAATGCGGCTTACCTCTTGAAATGATTTTCATGACTGTAAAGACAACCTGCACACAAACGGATGAAAGACATGACAGAAACTAAAATCCGACTACGATTCCCACACAAACACTAAGGGTTACATGACTTCCAAGGACAGCCATTACACTATGGCTTCACGAATACAACCAAAATGGAATATTATCAAATGTCTATGTACGCTGAAAACAGTAGATCTAACATTTTTTTTGCTACTGATTCAACAAATATCTAAGTTCTTGTACTACTGGATTTAGCAGTCAGTAGTCCTAATGTGACGATCCCTTTATCTGTAAATGACCGAAAAATGCTGATCTGTGTTGTCGATATTACTTACAAACCGTACAATTTTGTTTCCAGAAGTTCAATTTTGTCGTTTTTTGCAAACGTATTGTCTCTTATCTTGAGTGCCACGAGATTTTATGACACAAAGTAACACCAGCGTCTGAGGAGGGATACTAGACATATAATGTCCTTGGCCTTGTTCATATTGTTCTTGCTCTTACCGTTTGAATCACACCTGTTGGAGACCAAATCTGTTACAGAGGCCATGTGTACTGGAAGTAGCGAACTTTAAATACGGATGATGCGAGCGACGGCCATATAGGAGAGTTAGTACTGGTTCGTAACAGACAACTATCCTCTTTTGACATTGTATGATTTTAATAAAAACAGATATCGGATTTAAATAATAATTCCGTACTTGCAATATACAATCCATGTACACAAACTTATATATCCTTTGTTGGGGCTGTAATTATTACTAAACAGTAATACATGCTTAGAATGAAAATATTTGCTATGATTTTAGTAACGTACAACACCAGCTTAACCCAGAGAGAGAGAGAGAGAGTGAGAGACTGCAATGTGTCAGTGTAAAGTCGTGTCAATGACCTCGAATTGCTTCCGACGTCTGCGAGCGAGAGAGAGAGAGAGAGAGGGCGTTAATATTTGTCGAATAAATATAAACTTTCTAATTTCATATACATGCGCGCGGTACTGACCACAGAGAGAGAAACATACACAACAAGTGTGAGAGAGAGAGAGAGAGAGAGAGAGAGAATTTAAACTGATAATTGTTTTATTAAAATCTTACAATGACGAAATATTATTATTTCATTGTTTACGATATATATATTTAATGCAAAAATGCAAAGTAACACCAGCGTCTGAGGAGGGATACTTGGTAAACCTGATCATATAGATTTAATATACATTATAACAAATTTGAACTCATGCAAGGTTGGTAACCCTGATCATATATTTTAATATACACTATAATACACACACATATCAAGTTTGAACCCATAAGTGAAAGTGATCTAAGCTCGCGAAAGGCGGCATATAAAAAAAAATTATATTCGCGGATGCTGTGGTCCAGTAGAAAGTGAAAGTGATCTAGGCTCGCGAAAGGCGGCATATAAAAAATTATATTCGCGGAAATTAGAAAGTGAAAGTGATTTAGGCTCGCGAAAGGCGGCATATATTCGCGGATATGCAAATCAATTTAATTAAAAAAATAAAAATAAAAAATAAAAATATCAAATAAAAAAATAAAAAAATTTATTCGCTGAAATTCGCGGGCTGATAGAAAGTGAAAGTGATCTAGGCTCGCGAAAGGCGGCATATACGCGAAAAAGTCGCGGATGCTGTGGTCCAGTAGAAAGTGAAAGTGATGTGGTGCGGGACTCTATTAGTTGACATTGTGTTGCGTTTGAACTGTCATTTTCCCCCTACTGTTAACCCTTTTCATAACTTTATCCACTATGCTGGTGTTATAATTATTATTCCTTACAATTTCCTTTATCGTTTTTAACTCCCTATCTTTTGATTCGGTCTCTTTTAAACACTTCTGAGCTCTATAACAAAATGAATTGATTGCCGCCATTTTATAACTATAAGGGTGGTAAGACTCTCTTGGTATAATTATATCAGAATACGATTCTTTCCTAAATATCCCAAACTGTAGTTTCTCATTATCTTTAATTTCTATGTTTAAATCTAAGTAATTTATTTTGTTACGTCCTATCTCTTCTTTAAATTGTAAGTTTTTATCCTTATTATTTACCTCATTTATAAACTCATGAACTTGTTCTATACTTCCTTCCCAAATTACTAATTCATCGTCAACGTATCTAGTCCATAATTTTATATTGTCTTTATACTTAGTGGGACTTATTAATTGCTTTTCAAAATCATTCATGTATATTTCTGCAAGAATAGGGGATAATGAAGATCCCATAGGTAAACCTTTTTCTGTATATAAAACTTGTTATTAAACCTAAAATAGTTCTGATTTACACATTCTTTAATTACTTTAATCAACTGCTTTTTATACCTGTATTGTCCCATATTATTATCGTTTATTAACTTAATTAATTTATTAACTGTGATATTGGTAAACATGTCCTTAACATCCAGTGATATCAATTTTGTATTTACATTAATTCTAATATTTTCTAATTTTTCTATCAATTTTACATTATTTTCTATGCTGTATTTTGTCCCAAATTCATATTTCTCTTTCAGTACTCTGCTAAATTCCTTTGATAATTTATAAGTAGGTGCATTAATAAAAGAAACAATGGGTCTAATTGGTTTTCCTTCTAAGTTATTAAGTTAGTAAACGATAATAATATGGGAGAATACAGGTATAAAAAGCAGTTGATTAAAGTAATTAAAGAATATGTAAATCAGAACTATTTTAGGTTTAATAAAAAGTTTTATATACAGAAAAAAGGTTTACCTATGGGATCTTCATTATCCCCTATTCTTGCAGAAATATACATGAATGATTTTGAAAAGCAATTAATAAGTTCCACTAAGTATAAAGACAATATAAAATTATGGACTAGATACGTTGACGATGTATTAGTAATTTGGGAAGGAAGTATAGAACAAGTTCATGAGTTTATAAATGAGGTAAATAATAAGGATAAAACTTACAATTTAAAGAAGAGATAGGACGTAACAAAATAAATTACTTAGATTTAAACATAGAAATTAAAGATAATGAGAAACTACAGTTTGGGATATTTAGGAAAGAATCGTATTCTGATATAATTATACCAAGAGAGTCTTACCACCCTTATAGTTATAAAATGGCGGCAATCAATTCATTTTGTTATAGAGCTCAGAAGTGTTTAAAAGAGACCGAATCAAAAGATAGGGAGTTAAAAACGATAAAGGGAATTGTAAGGTATAATAATTATAACACCAACATAGTGGATAAAGTTATGAAAAGGGTTAACATACAGAAAGCTAAAATAGAACCAGAACAAAAGAATTATGCAGGGTCATTGACATACATAGGTTCACATACTAGAAAAATTATAAAATGTTTTAATAAATACGGAGTAGATATAGCTATTAAAAAATGTGAAACGGTATTTGATAAGATAAGGAATAAAAATATATAAAAAATCCCAGTATTACAGAAAAGCGGAATTTATAAATTAAAATGTAGAGACTGCAACAAAGTGTACCTAGGTGAGACAGGACGAAAATTCGTATGCAGGTTGTCTGACCACAAACGTGGAAAAGGTAATAGAACAACGAATTCGATATATGCAAGACATTACATAGAAGACAACCATAAGTTTGTTAATCCTTTGGAAGACTACGAAATTGTAAAAATAGTAAATAACACAGTTGAAAGGAAGCTTAGGGAGGAGTTAGAAATATTGAAAGAAAGAGAAAAAAGGTTACACAATTTAATTAATACTAAAATTAAATTTGATAATGAAGAAATATTTTATAACATAATTAAGAAGTAAATGATAGAGGACAGATAGATAAGATTAAGAATTAAATTGCTTAGGACTAATTAGGTGTTTTAAAATAAGGGTGTGTGACTGGCACACATGTGTGGATGAGAAAGACTAGGTTTAAAAGGAATGCACACACACACACACACACACACACACACAACACTGAAACACGCGTACTGAGAAGTTATTGGAGAAGGTTATCGGGGCAAGACTGGGCACGCGATGAGAGCAGCAGGATCAGTTCGGCTTAGTGATGGTTAGTAGTAACAGCAATAATATCAGTAACAAGAGTAGTAGTAGTAGTAGTAGTAGTAGTAGTAGTAGTAGTAGTAGTAGTAGTAGTAGTAGTAGTAGTAGTAGTAGTAGTAGTAGTAGTAGTAGTAGTAGTAGTAGTAGTAACACTTTATGTTGTTGTTGTTGTTAACATTATTAACTTTAATAATAATACTAATACAAATACTAAGATATTACTTGTTGGGCTCAACTATCAACGCTATCGAGCTTTTCAGCACCTTCAGCAGCCTATAGAATCTTCAGATCGGAAGGAAGCAGTTTCTACATTTGTGAAATCTGCGAATCAACTAACAAAAGTTTTTAATTATATCTGATATTAAGGCTTATATCCTTACCGATCTGAGAAAAAATGAAGAAATGTAACGAACAAACATAAAGGTGATAAATAAAGTTTACCTACACAGTCCTGAAAATAGAAATGTAATAGATTCCATTATTACTAACTGACGGATTCTACATTACAGGCCCAGTTATACATTACAGCTGGTTACAGCCAGTTACTTCCACTTCTTGATCTACAAAGTACATAACAACTACCACTGTTCATTTTGACAAAGTTAAGGATCATAAATTAATATCTTTCGTATGATACAGATAAGTGGACGTACCACGCAGATCTTCCTCCTAACTTAATGCGATTAAATATATTTTCCTATTAGGATTGACGTATTTGAAAACAAATTGTAACGAAAATGCATAGTTAATGGTTACATCATTAATATAACGCAAGACGAATGAGTTTTATAAGGCTTCATACAAATCTAATGTTGAAAAGAGAAACCTGTTAATGTTTTTGAGTAACAAAAGATGAAGCTAGGTAAATGTTAATGAACGTCGGTGTTGAAACAAGGCTGGTTAGAAGACAATGGGTAGGGCGCGTCATAACTGCGTACTTATTTAAAGTACTTTTTGTTGCTGAATTTTAAATATTCTCTAATCATTCTCTCCCTTTTTCTCTTTGAACCCATAGAAACTTTTACATTTCAGGTAACTGTTTAGAAAAACGGTGACAAAAACAACGTTTCACGTGCTTTCCCTTGAGGGATAAACTGCGTAGTTGGTCATTTGTTAACTGCTAGCAAATTTAAGAGACAAAAAATTGTTTCCACACGTCCGAAAACAAGTTAAAATTAACACCCTTCCTAAGCTCGCGCGCGCGCGTGTGTGTGTGTGTTATTCTTTGTGGTTATTTTTTATCGCTTAAAGAAGAATTTAACTTACATTCTTGTATCCTATAAGACTATGAGATGTTCGTATGTAATGTGATGTTTAAATGTTTACATTTTAATAATTTTAAATTTATGTTTTAACAAAATAACGTTTCAGCTGGATTTGAAGTATAGAAAAATTACTTCTGTGCTGAAGGTGGTACATACATAACTACATAACATGAGAATGTAGCATTAAAGAAAAAATTTAAGAAGATAGAAGTAAACATTTGTGAGTGTAGAACGTATTACAAAATAAGAAATGATTTATTAAATGCAAATAATAATTATAATTATGCAAAAAATATAATATATGGCCATGGATACTTTCGTGTGTTCATCGGATTGGAAGGGTGGTACCCCCTCAATGTAGGCAATGCAGGTACTGCACATCGCAGAGAGGCGGTGTTTTTCACGCTTTTTGTAGTAATGTTGTGACTTAGGTTGTTCACTCATAGGTCTTTGAATTTCAGTTAAATCCGACATCTCAAAGAAATTTTTCTATAGTTATTGAAAAAAATCGACAACTTAATATTATACTAAGGCTACACTAACGATATTTTCTGTTAATTGCAAAAGATCACCGTAACTGATATGCCATTGTATACTATATTATTAAAAACGATGAATTTTTCCGGTAAAAAGTTTGTGGGAATCGGTCAAAAATATGACACAAATTTTAACTTATTTGTATCGACGTTTCGACAGTGTTTATTAAATAAGAAAGTTGACACAAATAAGTTAAAATTTATATTTTTGACCGATCATCACAAACGCTTTACCGGAAAAAATCATTGATTGACGGTCGTTACGAATTTAAGGATTTAATTATAAACGATATTATTTTATGTTATAAAGTCTAGTCGGCTATACGCTGTGTAGGTTTGTGGTCATTATAACCGATACGCCATTACATCTGGTCACTATATGCGATTTCTGCTTTATTTATTGTCTCGTTGTTCGGGAAACAGGCATGTAACGATTCGTCGGAGAAGGGTTGGACACGTGGGCTTGGCGTGAGTCAACTTTTAAGCTTTTCCATGATCGTTGTTAGTGTGTAGGTGAAGGGCTGATTGTGGATTTTTTCATTCATAGTGGCATGTTTACTTTTGACGTATACGCACTCACGTTTTGAACAAACTGAAAGTTAGAAATTATAAAAAAAGACGAGCAGTTTAGAGTTACTGACAGTTTACTGGCACATGAATTTCAAAATGAAAATGTGTCAGGAAACCATTTGAATACAAAATTACTTTCGTGCTAATTTTTCCTGCTTCCATAAACTTTGACTTTTAAACAATAATCTCCCAACGTAAAATATTTTACATGGCTGGTTTTGTCTGTTCGTGTAATCTAATCAGAAGGTGATATTTTCCTCATTTATATTCTTCCGCGTATATGGCAGTGTATTATTCCTACAGGTGACCTACAAAAAAAAAATTTATAAGCGCTAAAATGTACAATTCACTAGTTAGGATAGGAGAAATGGCATGCGTTATTGCTTAAAAACAATATATCTTATATAAATATGTGAAGTATATTTTTATGTAAATATGTGTTAACAAAAATATCTAATAAGTAATAACAAAAATAAGAAATAGAATGAATCAAAGTTAAATCTACTATTACGTACGTAGTTTAGTTAGGTTTTTAATGATCTTACATGTTATTTAGTCGCAGGAATTTTGAAAATTCCTAAAAAGTAAACATACCTTATTATTACATTCTTTAATGTTACCTTATGTTTAGATGAGAAGAAAATGTATGTGTCATTACTCAGAATTAGCTACATCAAATTATGTGTAATCGTCGTGGTCGTTTTTTCAAATGTTATCAGAGAACAAAACACAAGACAACTTAACGGTGTATAAACGAATATAAACCGCCAAATAAAGGAGCAAACCGCAGGTAAATAATTTCGATTACAGTGATTCTGAGACAAACACGGTCGACTGGGAGACAGCAAACACTGTAACACGTTTGTATTAGACTTTTAAAATACAAATACATCTTTATCATTATTGTATTTGAGCCATAGCGAATCCTTGAGCATACGAATATGCTTTCGTATAAGCTATGGTGCCAATATTTCAATACAAGAGAAATTACAGTTTCTCATTGTACCAGTGTAGATATTCTACACTTAACAATATTGATTTGTTAAGACAACATCATTATGATTAAGATACTGTAACTGCCATAAGTAGAACCGTATCTGTTAAAAAGACACGTCGTGCAGTGTTACCGATAATGAAGAATATAGGCTGATTTACGTGTACTACGTGTACTACTACGTACTACTGACAGTTGTGAACTGTTTTATAATAAGAGAAAACGATTGTTTCTCTGTTAGAGTTAATTTTTAATTCTAAGAAAATGGTGACTGTCCCAATGACACGTACAGACACACTCAAAACGGTAGTGTTATTTTATTGGTTCAGTAACTGAATTTTAAAGTAATTCGCGATATTTAAAGTAAATAGATTGTTAATTGTTGCCGATGTCTTACAGTTTTGATGGAACTATAAGAATGGCAACCTATAGATGCAAGGCAGATACAGCCTTGAGATAAACCACGTGGTAGGACACGTGAATAAACGTTTTGCTCGTTCGGATTTTACCGCTTAAGACGATACATTACAATCAAGGTAATACAAGTGATAACGAGTTTTAAGTTTTGCTTTACACAACTAGCGGACATCAAGCGACTGACATCAACTAGTTAATTGGTGTTCCTCCTCGTTCGAGCAATAGAACTCACATCGTTCTACAGTAACGTTACAGTTAGTGGAAATGTGGTTTTAGTCAAAGCGCTCAGTCTTGTAGTTTTGCCTCCAATGAATCATAATTATGTTACACATTTCTGTATGCTTTTCAGACAAGACTTTTGACATATTCAACCTACAACACAAGTTACCTAACAACTTGTACTAATGACATGCCTTTATGTCTTTATGTTACTTCTATTGTCACATTTGCTCGTTACTTCAGTTGTCTTAAAGGTTGTGTACTTATTGATAAGACTTGTATATAAACAAACCTTTTTAACACCTATTTGACGGCAGAAAAGTAAAATGCAAGTGAAGAGGTGTTCAATTGATCAACACGAATAAAACAGTACATAATGGTCATAAAAGAGATTAAAACAAAAGTAGGCACCAAACATCATTAAAATTTTCTAGAACAATTTGAAGTTGAAAAAATAAAATTATAAAAGATACTCACACTCAGCAACTTTGGAAGGATTACAAAACTCACTTTTTTCAATTGGAATGAAAGAAACCACCCATGTCTAAACTTAAAGAATACATAGAATTTTTATGTCTAGAAAACAAAATTACGTCGGTTAGTAATAAATGTAACTTACTTAGTGATTGTAAATGATCGTAAATTATGATTTACAAAATACGTAAGAGAATTAACAAAGTTTTAAATAACAACATGTTAATGAATAACAACGTCTTTAAATTTGAATGTATTTTAGCTATATTTCATAAAGCTATATTTAGCTATGGCATTTTAATTTATATAAAACGTATAAAGATATACAAACATAACACTAAAGCTATTAATTCAATAAGTAGCAGTGTACAGCTCAAAATTCAATAAGTTCCCCCCCTTAACTGACAAAAATCTCTTCCAATGTTTATCTTAAGATGCAGTTTATCCGTCCCTCCTGTTTTATAGAAAATTTACGCTCCAACGACTTGCTCAGTATTTTCAGTCTTTATTATGTTAAAAATTAGATACCGTGTATTATAACAATTTACACACTTTTGTAACTTGCATCGTCCCTAGCATTCATAAAAGTCCTCTTACACATCTAATTAGCTAATCTCACCATGCCCTTTCCACGTTTTTTGTTCATATGCTATCAGCTCACTCCGTAACCATAATGTAAAATGTCTAGTTCTGCTAATATATTTACGTTAGAGCCTTTACTTTTCTCTACAGAGCTTTACTCAACTTTGTTGCCTAAATTTTTGTATTTCTTATTCATCTTATTTTTGTCTTCCTCTCCACTATTTCCGTGATCATCACTTTCTAACTAATATTACAAGGGACCGTTAGCTCCCAATTTATTTACTACGCAGGCTTACTTTTAATTTTTGTCATCAAAACTAAGAGTAAATTGTTCTTTAGTATAGTGAACGAAAAAGTCACGATTATTCTAAAAACTGTAGTTTTGAAAATTCACAGTCACTGGGCAGTAGAAATTCATTCAGTTTTCGTTAAGTATTTTAAAGAGTTCTGTAAAACTAGATAATGCCGTTAAAAATACGTAAAATTTAATTCCCATAGGATTGTAAGAATTACATTTTCATTGCATAAATACAAGCACTGTCATAAAGAAGAAATAACATATCTGTTTTGTGATAATAAAGGACAACTGATGAAAACAAATCGCTGGTTTCCTCGTAAGGAAGTAATCTTTTTATCCAGTGAAGGTAACATATGGTAAATAAGTATTATGGGTCAGAGAGATAATAAGTACACATAAAACAGGTAAATTACTCCTAAAGCCGGAGCACATAAGCAACGCGACTTCTCTAAGCCAATTAGTGTGATAAGCCAATGGATTACTGGTACTGGCCGCGTAATAGGTACCTTGAATACACGATAAAACAAGATTGTTTTGATACCTACGTACATGAATAAAACCATAAAATGTTCTTAAAAGAATCTTAGAATTCGGATTACTAAAATTAAAGTATTGAAAATACTTGTGGATATTTCAAAGTCTGATGGTTTCAAAAATATGTAAATTATATTTCGCATGTTTATAATCCTGTAAATGGTACAGATAAATAAAGACAACGCTTTTAACAAACAAACGTTTAGTCTATCACTCATGTGTGTGTGTGTGTGTGTGTGTGTGTGTGTGTGTGTGTGTGTGTGTGTGTGTGTGTGTGTGTGTGTGTGTGTGTGTGTGTGTGTGTGTGTGTGTGTGTGTGTGTGTGTGTGTGTGTGTGTGTGTGTGTGTGTGTGTGTGTGTGAATATACAGCACTGAAGTTTTCAAGACGTGTACGGGTTTTGAGACAACAATAATTACATTTATCTTAAATTTCTTCTTAATACCCTGAGTTATCATAGGTTAAGATAGGCATAATACAAATACAGTGTTTAAACTTTACGCTTTAATGTTTCTACGAACGCATGAGTAATCAGTCTACAAGTCGTAGGACATGACAAATTTTCCGCATGTATCCAATTGCTTATGAGAATCAATGAAGACACAAACCCACCCACCTGATCAATGCGATCTCATATGCAGACTGTTTTTTACGCATATTAATTTTTATATTCATGTTTATTAGTGTCCAAGTCATGTGTATGGATGAATTATTTCCCTAACAAATTTTCATAATTAACTAAATTATTGTAAATTTACTTTGCAAAAATGCAATTTAATATTACCAGTCCCATCGGTCCAGTAACTTCATCTTACATTAATTACAATGCGTTTCGAGACATATGCCTCATAATCAGGTTTAATCACTCTGTAGACGTCGTCAAAATATTAAAAAGTCAACATGAAGCACAGTTTGTTTTAGTATGTTATGTTGCTAGAGGTGAAGCTAGTTATGATTTTACCAGCATTGAACAAAGCAGCTAAACGCTGTGAATATTTATATAAATGCAAATCTATTTACATATACATATGTGTGTGTGTGTGTGTGTGTGTGTGTGTGTGTGTGTGTGTGTGTGTGTGTGTGTGTGTGTGTGTGTGTGTGTGTGTGTGTGTGTGTGTGTGTGTGTGTGTGTGTGTGTGTGTGTGTGTGTGTGTGTGTGTGTGTGTGTGTGTGTGTGTGTGTGTGTGTGTGTGTGTGTGTGTGTGTGTGTGTGTGTGTGTGTGTGTGTGTGTGTGTGTGTGTGTGTGTGTGTGTGTGTGAACTGTAGCTATCACCGTTTCTTTCCTGGAAGGCAATCAACATATTCGAACACTGTTCCTTTTATAACAGTTTTTTTTTTCTTCAGAAAATCAGGCTTTATAAAACAATCCTTTAACGTTGATTCGACTATGTCATTACCGTTTTAATTGGTAAACATTTGAAAAACAATCTACTTTTATTCATGTTAAAAACATTGTGAGGTTCAAATTCATCTAAAACTGATCTTAAAATTATAGTTTTCCATTGGCTACAACCTGCTTTGGATACACTTCCACTTTCCTTCGAAATAACTTTTTCTTTGTTGTGACGTTTCTTAAATTTATCTAGCCAACCTGAACTTGCTTGCAACTCTTTGTAGCCTACATTCTTGCATACTTAAGCTTTATAAGTGGCTCTGAGACCAGCGTGTCTCTATCTTGCACTATTTTCACCCGTTAAAGAGTACTGATTCGTCAATGTCATAGTATTTGCTTGTTTAACTATATCAGCTCCTACAAATTTGTGACATTTTAAAACAAATTCCCGATACATTATTGTAGTCTACACTGTGCTGGGTGAGAATTCCAAACTTTTGCGCAGTGTTTTTCGCACTATCTACATATTTTAACAATGCCACTTTTTCTCGATATTCAGATTTTTATTTTGACATTACTGTGTAAAGTAGGCGCGTAAGAAAAAAACAGACTGACAATAACCTAAGTTAAACACACAACTCACAGACAAATTGTATAACTTAATGAGACGCCGTACAGTACTGTTACTGTAGTTCAGTGACAGCGCAGTAGTCAGTCAGAGAAGTAATAACGGCATGACGGTGTAACTCCTGTTGTACGTATAATACTGCTTTAGACTGAACTCTGTATCCTTAAGAGGAATGTGAAATAAAGAGAGAGCGCAGACACGCACGCACGCAATGGTATTAAACAAGCAACTACTGCTGAGAAATACTGATACACATTACATTATCAAAACTCATTCAACACTCACTTCCCTCTCATCTAAAAACAAAAAAGTTTCTCCCAGATCCCCGAAAACTTTTAATTTGCACAAGGTACTTCTAACGCATCTGGTTTTCCAAATAACACTTTTCTTTTTCTTCGACATTTCTTCCACTTAAATCCCACATTTATAAGCATTCGCGTTAATGAATTAGCCCCATATGGGAAATGGGTTTTTTCTTTCACGATAAGTAGGAGTTTTTTGAACAGTGGGCACACGTCCTAACTTTTATAAAGATCCTGAACAATATTTCTTACTGCACACTTATCGAAATTATCAAGAAAAATTTTCTTTTTCTCACCTTTGTTACATTTATTCCCAGGTGTGAAGAGTTTTCCTTCAGGACTTCATTTTCTTTGCTTTCTCAAGTATTTAACGAAGCCTTCCGAATTATTACTGTAATACGCAACCCGTTTTGTTGCTTGATTCAGCGGATATGTCAGTGAGTTCCGTTGTCTTACTTCATCATATTTTTTAATTATATTATCAATTATTTTGCGACCTACACTATGAACAACGAGACTTTTTTCCTTTCTTTCGATGGCTCTTGAAGAGACATTATAAATAGACAGCTATACTTAAAAAAATAAAAGGATAATTCAATCCCTGACTAAAAGTAACTAAAAGTACACAAATCCTAAACGATAGTTTAGAAACGCATATTTTTAATGTTACTATAGCATAACTACTTAAAAACTACTTAGTTGTAAACATAAAACCAATAATACGTAGTCTTTGAACGTATTTAGTACCGCAACGGTAATAACAGTAATGCAGTAAAATTATAAAGTGTGTAATGTCTGATTGCCTCTGTGAGTGGATGCCAGTTTGCACTGTGAACAAGGTATGCCATCTGTCATGAATCATTGGCCTTGACAAACAAACGATACTAACACAAACTCACTCATACTTTATCCCTCCATCAGAGACACGGAGTTCAGTCTGTGCAGTAGATATGTGCAAGTCGTTATCTCACCATGCAACGTCCTTTCTTCAATCTACTTCTCCAGTAAATTGGCTAGTGAAGTAGGGTGATTTATAGGTAAATAATTATTAGAATCAAAATTAAATAACACTTTCTTGCAGAATTTTAGAAAACTTTTCCTTAAATAAACAATTATGAAGTTAAACGTGTAGACTTTTTTCGATATTAAAAAAATATTTTTCAACATAAATTTCACGGGATTCAGAATTAATGAAAATTTTAATGTAAAGAAGTTCGAAATATGGAAGTCCATTTGAAGCGATGAATTTTAAAACAGCAAAAGTCCGCTTTTTGACATTTCATGAGTTATTGGTATGACATTTCCAGCTCACTCAGATTTATTCAGTGACATTCACGGTAAAAGACAAATCTCGTTCCTAAGATGTTTTTTTTTAATTATAGCGATATACAAAATATCAAATACATATTAAAGGTGTTTTGGCGATCATTAAGATAACGGTTTGGGTTGTAAGTCGAATTTCTAATACAGGAAAAGTCTTAGTCTGGAATTTGTCCACTTATAAATCCTGTGTTTATAATGGCATTCCATTGTGGGATGGATAATAATCGCTCGTGAACTTGTGCGGTTTCGAAATTTACGGCGTCAATAATCAACTACTTAAAAACCATTACCAAATTGTGAATGTCAACGAAGTATGTACCCATTGTTTACTATTAATATACGAGTAGTTATTAAATTCAAATGTTTTATTAAAACGAGTATCTAGAAATGAAGTTTAGGCCTCCCTATTTTGAATGCGTACCTGACTATATAAGTATATAGGCCTAAGTATAATTTATCCTATTTGACCTCAATATTTTTCTGTTGATAAAAATATTTTATGACTATATCATTGTCATGATAGTAATATCTTAACTTCTATAACAATTTTAACAAAATGATAATTTTAAACGTTGAATAATTCCGGTTTCATTTTGGAATGTAATTAGGCCTATTACTTTACAATATACTTTTGTACACTGTTTAAATGATTATTATTTTCCGTTTAATTACTATTAACAGCATTACGCTAGCAAAGGATTACATCTTAACTAATCAGTTTATTTTCATATTCTAAATTATAATTGAAATAAAGTGGCTTCTTCGTACAAAAGATTTTCATTAGCATATCCTCTCTCTATGTTCGTGAAAACGTGTTTCTTATTTCTGTTATTTTCTTGTCCTCAAAAAGTGACTTTTCGGTTCATTCAGCGGTCTTTTACACTTTCATTTTCTTTGTCCCCTCATTTCCAGTGTCTTATTACGTCTCTCTTTGTCTACTTCGCAATACGATTAGCTAAACCTATTTGTTCCGATTTCTTCGTCTAATGTCACATTCAGTCATTCCACCCTAGTTCCTTGTAAAAACGTGCAGTTAAACAGTTTGACGATTAACGGTCTTCTTCTAATCACACACTTTTTATCATTAAGGTAATGAAAGAATTGAAAACAGAATATATAACAATTGTAAGGATAACAACTATTTGGTATATATACCTAGATCCTACAAATACCGAAAGAGCTATGATCATGATTTGTAGTATTATATATGATTCAGGCATTTATTTTTTTAACACATTGATCTTTTTATATTATGTGTGACTTACGTGCACACAATTCACTGAATAGATCTGTCTGTTTGTACCTGAAATTGTTTATTGTGACTTCGAAAACCAACATCCTCAGGGCGTACTAATGAGTTTACTGACTGTGATTATTATAGGACGTGTTTAGAAAATATAAAATCGTGTATCCTTAAAGTAGTCTTTTCGAAGTAGTGTTCTGTTAGATATAATCCCGAACAACATTATCTTCACTAAAGTGGGCCGACAGAATATAAATGTACATAAGAAATTCATAACAAAACTCAGAATATATTCAGTTTTTTTAATATAAATGTATCTGTGTTAAGGTAATATGACTCATCACGTAAGTTACAGTATATAAAAAAAGGTTTTAGATCCATGCTTTTTGGTATCCAGGCCACTTACAAATGTAAATATGTAACTCTGAAGAAATCAATGATATAATTAATTTTCTGGAAGTTGTACTTAACCAAAATTACTTTACATTTAATAATAATTATTATATCCAAAAAAAGGGTCTAGCCATGGGGTCACCTTTGTCTGGCTTGCTAGCTGATATATACCTAAATCACTATGAGAATACGTATTTGCTCAATAACGTAAATAAACTTTCCAGAAAAATAATATCATATACACGTTACGTTGATGATACGTTCATAATTTTTAATGGCACATTATGACAAATAGAAAATATGAAAAAGTACATGAACGGTATCAATAAAAACATACAATTCACACTTGAGACGGAGGTAAATAATAAACTTAACTTCCTCGACCTGACAATTAGAAGACTGGATGAAAAATTTCAATATCAAATATACCGGAAGCCAACAACCACGGATCTCACGATAAATGCTGAATCACATCACCCATTTTCTCAAAAAATGGCAACATATCATAGTTTAATACATAGATTACTTTCCATACCATTGGAAGACAAAGAGTTTCATGAAGAACTAAACACGATCAAATACATAGCTAAGGCCAATGGTTATAAAAGTTCAATTGTGGAAAGGTTAGTCATGAAACATCGAAAAAAAACAAATAGAATTACAAGAAAATAATAGAAATAGAGTTTGTAACGGAAAATGTGACCTATTTATAATTTTAATAAAGAAGCTATGTTGAAAATAGAAATAAGGGTGTGTTTAAGAAAGCAGAGAGGCGTGAGAAAGCGAGGTGGGAATAAAGTGAAAATAGAATTACTTGCTAAAAGCTTGATAATGCATGTACGGTATGTTAAGGCACGATTTGGGACACTATGGTCATAAACTGTATTATGTTTCAGAAATAAGGGTGTTTACCAAATGTTGTAAAACCTAAGTGCATATAACAATAGCTGGCGTAGGAAAGCGATCTTTTGTGCAAGTGAGATAGAAAGAGACGCTACTTTCTGTAAACACGTGTGCGCGAAGAAACGTTGGGCGAATTAGAAAAGGCGTCATACGCTACGCGGGAAGTTTTAGTTAAGCGGACTGGTTGAATTCGTATTTAGCGGTACTTTGGACCTATCGGAGCGTTTTGTTGTAGTTCGTAAGTAAGGGAAGTTTGAGGCATGTATATATTGTGAACTTAGAGGAAATAAGGGCAGTCTTCTTGATATCGGCAGAATTATACGGAGAGACTCGTGTACGTTGTTTTGCGTCAAATAATATATTTTAATAATTAACAGAAAGAATCAGTGAATTTCTCAGAAATAACAAAGTACGGGAACGCGATAATTATTAATATTGAAGTTATAAAGCAAGTTTCATAAATCATAATAAGTCAAAGAGAGTATATTCGAAGTTATAATAAACAATAATAAATAATAAATACATACGAAGTTCTGTTAATTCTTTAAGTGGCGGTAATTCGCGGAAGGAGGCGTTGGAGTTCGAAAGAAAGTTGCGACGGTATAAATTAGTCGGGCCAAACGCGACGTGAAGTGAGTTAAATGCACTTAAGTTATATTTTGTCATCTTTGTGTCCAGTGTAATTATACAACATAGTTAGAGGTATAATCCATATGTTAGTGTAGTGTAGTTAGTGTATTACAAGTTAGGTATGTAGCATCAGAATATGGTAACACCCTACCCAAAATTCTAAACAAAATATTCGGTGAGATAAATGTAAAAATAAGACGAACTAATAACAACGTTAATAAGATACTCCTACCTAAAAATTCAAAATCAGTTGAGGACAATACGGGCGTTTATAAGATAATGTGCAATGACTGTGATAGTTTATACATTGGCCAAACTGGTAGACCCTTTAAAAAACGCTTTAAAGAACATTTACCTAAAAAAGAATTTAGTAAAACTGTGTCAAATTACGCGCGCCATCTAATGGACAAATACCATAATTATACCGATTTCATGACGAACTTTCAACCCCTCCACGTATGCAGAAAAGGAAGTTATATGAATGCTGTCGAAGAATTCGAAATATATAAGGCTTATAAAGATAAAAACACAAAAGAGGTCCTTCTTAATGAACAATTGAATTTCCAATAAAATGCACTGTACGATACAGCGATAAGAATACAAACAAGGTCTATAGTGCGCGATCTATAACAACATGAACACAGCAGTCGACTACAGTAATTCGTGGTGCGCACCAGCGATATCGCGTGTGTTCTCACGTTTGGGGGTTTTATGTGTTTTTGTATTTATATTATAATCGTGCTCAGACGTTGGGCGCCAACTTTGTTAAATAAACAAAGTATATATATATATTATAATATAATAGTTACAAGTAATACTGTGTATATTTTGCTGTCTTGTGTTTCTCCTTAAAGCCACACTGCTGGGCTAGCCAACTTGTAATATAATAAAATTACAAGTTTAAGTTATGTATTTCTTGTTGTATTGATGTTAGGTGTTTTCGTGTGGTTGTAGACACGCACCGGTTGCGTAGACACGCAACTTTTATAATGTTGGTTATAAAAGGTGTAATTTGCAATCGTAACTGTCACTGGTGTTAATGTTTTGCTGTTGTAAGTACGCCGTAATAATTCACTCTTCTTATTAAAATATAGTCCGCGCACTTGTGGTGTATCTGATTTACTTACCACTGTTGAAATTCAAATTCTATCTTGTGGCGTTCCGTCTGAAATACATTCACTTCAAACACAATAGAAAAAATATTCAATTTGAATATTTAACATGTTTTCACACACAGTAATAAATGCAGCAATATCTGATAAGTATATTGATTTATACTAATACTTTTTGAATTCTTCCGCCACCTGTCAGAACTGATTAAAAATAATGAATGAATCTACTTTTAATAAAATGATACTCTTGTTATGGTAATAAAAATTATAGGTTTATTAACAAGTTATTAAGTGAGAATATTTTTAACAAACAAAACAATAATTAACAACCCTTTCAATTGCTGATTACAAAATAAAACTTCAAATGAAACTCTATCTGATCTCTCAAGGCTCTGGTATACCTGTTGTTGTTACAATAATTTTACTGTACAGGTTATGTTGTTTTAATTCAGTATATACCATATTCCGTTAAGGTTCTTGGAGATATCATGATACCAGACTCAAGATGTACTATAATTAATTATTTAGGATTAACAATATTAACTGATAATTGAACAAAATATAAAATTTAAAATTGGTATCATATTTCTGATGTTTACAAAAATTATCGTACGCCGGTATGCGCACGCATCTTTACTTTAGTATTGTGGTTAGGCTGTATGACTTGTACAGCATTTAACAAGTATTACTTTTAGTTAATAATTAGTTTTAAAATAATTTGTTCACAAGAGAAAAATTTCTAATAAAAAAACTCTTGTTTGCAATGTACTTTAATTTGCATGTTAATTGAGAACAATTCGGTAATGTCATCATAACAAGCTACCGTAATGGTTTCTGAGGTTAAGAATGACCGTTATTTTTATAAGGATAAGTTTGTCTTATTAACTAATATTACTTATGCTATACAGGTAAACATATTATTTTTTAATAAGTTTTAACATAGGATTATCAGAATTATGTTTGATACAATTAATAAAGTAAATTCTGAAATAACGAAATATTCAACAAATACGTTTTATCAAGTAAGCGTCTAAATGCACTCGTATTTATCAATAATTATCTTTAAGCATTATTTTTTACATCGTTATAATTTATTAAAATATTTTTTATAATATTTTAATAATGTTGTGTTAAATCTCCTTTAAATTCTGATAACTTAGTTGTTGATTTCCGATACGCTGCATAATGACTTGCGTAGTATCGAAAATTCGAAATTGGCTAAACTCTTATTTTTCTTTTAAGTATTGTTTAATTGAAATTGTACTCCCTGTTTCTTAATTAAAAAATTCACTCGCAAATAGATCGATATTGTACACTGATCTACTTGATAAAAATAACACAAATCCGCACTGTTGCACTCGTTAGTAAATGTGTAGTATTAGGTTAGTGTATGTATATTGTACTTGAGTAAAACATGTCGCGCACTAATTTAAAAATATACTTTTTCTGGTCTGGAGTGGCGTGGCTTGTTCCTTAGGTGTTCGATCGTAGACTGTCATGTACCTCGAGAGCATCTCTCGCTCGTCTGATGAACTTCATTCATTCCATTGGTTGGTTTTTGATAGTCTCTGACCCAAAAGGCCTATATTTTATTAAAATATTTAATTTTTAGTCAAAATCGATTTTGGGTTGGAGACTTTTTCACGTCATCGACGGTACAAATTTTTAGTTCGAAAGTTAAAAACTATCACAACTTCCTTATTATACGTCCTATCGTTAATCGGTTTATATCACTGAACTCAGGGCGTTTTGCTTATTAAAATAAGTCCAAACACGCTTATTTTCTGTTCACTATCAATATTATTATATTGATTTTATTTATTATTTTTGGTACGTCTTATCTTTATAAGTTCGTAGTACCAGATTTTTCTTAAATCTAATATAACATTTCTTATTTAAACACTTCGAGTCTATATCTCATTTGGTTTATGTTACAATTTGTGAAAAACTATTTCCTACACAATTTTCGCTATGGTGTTACTCAGCGTCCATGTTGGATTTTTCACAAACATGCTTATTATTAAATATCCTTATCTAAAATGAACATATTATTACCTAGTATTACTAATAATGACTATTTACATACTTTTTTACTATAATATTGGTGTATTACCGTGGTCAATTCAGTATTTACATCATTTTAAACCTCTCACATAATGCTTATACAACTTTTCATCTTGTTTTCTATTTTTATTACATAGATTATATTATTTAATTGTTATAATTAGTGTACATACACAATAATTAATCTGTTATATTCAATGGTCATCTTTTAATAAACTCAGAACCTCCTAATTATTCAGTAGTGGCTCTGTCTATGTTGTGTCATGACATTATAGGTATTTATTTTGTTTAATATAATAACAAAAGTGTTATTGTCCTATTTGGATTGTATTCCTAAAGTAGCATTGGATATCAATCTAACTTTTAGTAATGTTTCCAATTACTTTTACATAGGTTTACTAGTTATATTTTTCATAACTAGCTGGTTGGTCATTGTTTGTTTACCTCTGTCCTTTTTTCACATTGGACATTTGGTTTTCAAATGTTTATGTACAATATGATTGTTTTAGTGGTCATTATTTGTTCTCAAAGTAGCTCTGAGATTTCCTCTTGCTACTGGTAATAATTGTAATACCTTGTTCTCAATATTTAGTACAGTATTTTCTTTAACTAACTTGCTATACACTGGTTTAGCTTACATTTGGTCATATATACATGGTTATTTTGTTTACAATAATTCAGTCATAATACTGTTCTTAACATGTTCAAAACTTGTTCTCAAAGTATTATCATATATTCCTTTCACTACTGGTACTATTCTGATAAACATTTACATTAGTTTTAATACTGTAGTTTGCTTAACTAAATTGGTACATTGTCTTATTTCTGTCTTTGACTGTGTCACTATGTCTGACTTGTTTTGTTTACATTGTTTTGTCTTATACATTATATTGTTTCTTTATATTTACTTGATGATCATATATTTATACTAACATGTATCATTTTCTGTTATAATAGGTTACTTCCTTGTGGGTATTGTAACAATGTATCATCGGTTTTAGTGCAGTATCTACTTACACCTAAACTGACTCCATTATGGTATATTAACATAATACCTTCACTAATTTGTTACAAATGTTTACAACTCCTTCTAATACACTAATAAAAATCTTTCTTATATTACTTACAATGTTTTTCTCTGGTCAATTGTGGAATCTAAATTCCTGTCATGTTTGACACTTAACAAATATTCTCTATTTGTTGTCAGTTTTTTGATATAAACAATAATATGATTGTTTTATATGTTCTGATCTGGTGGTCTTATAATTATGTGTGTTGGTCACAACTTTGTTAAATCAGTCACACTCATTGTTTGTGTTTATTTGACTATTTTTTAACCTTTGTTGCCTCATCATGAAATTAACCTATTTTTTCACACTGTAAACTTCCTCACTGTAATTGTTTGTGTGGTTTTCAGTTGAAATAATCAGTTATTCACCGGTTTCACATTTGTATTAAGTACACTTTTATTGTTTGTGTTTCTTTAAATGATCACACTGGTTTTCATGTCACACTTATAGTTATTTCTTTTGTCACTGACTGTTTCTTCTTTAAAATATATATGGTTCATTGATTCCTTACGTCTTTGGTTTCTCTTCATCCTTCTTCTTGGTCCTTCTTCTTTCTTCTTAATTCCAAATTTCATGGTAGTCGCTGTTTTCATTTTATTTCCATTGTCGTTGTAGCTTGATGATCCTTGTCTCGTTGATTCCCCTCACTGCTGGATATTATTTTCATTGATTCCCCTCACTGCTGGGTATTATTTTCATTGATTCCCCTCACTGCTGGATCCTATTTTCATTGATTCCCCTCACTGCTGGATCCTATTGGGTCTATTTATTAGTATTTTGTTTTGGTCTTGTGTCATTTTCTTTTTACGTTTTATAATTAAGGTTGACATATTCACATTCTCGTCTTCATTGTTGGATTCTTCTATTATTAGTTTTGTAGATACACAACTTATATACTTATCTTTGTTCATTTAAATATGTTCCCATGTCTCTTATCATACTTGACGTCATATTTATTTATAGTATGTAACTACCATATTTTGGTACTGTTACAATATATATATATATATATATATATATATATATATATATATATTTGATTCAAAAATAAAAATGTTTAATAATACTAGGCACGAGGCGTTTGTCAGTCAATTTGTACTATCAACAAATAAGTGGAAATATTATAATGGAAACCGGAGTCAGTGATAACAAAATTTGATGTGAGCTGAAGCTCGTGTAAAGTTTCTACTTAGGTGGGCAAACACAAGTTTTGTAACAAAGCGGTGGGGAGTCGGCTATTGAAAATGCCTTGACCGCACATGGGTCGGCCTCAGCTGTCATAAACACTACCGCCGGAATAATGACTACAAGAGAGGAACTGAGTTATGGGTGGACAGACATCACAAATGAGTACGTGCATCAATTGCGGTATAAAAGTAAGTATTCGATCATCGCGTCTTGGTTCGGGTAATTAACCTCATACCAACTAACTCAAATATCAAACAAAGGATGTGTTCAGGGCCGGCGAGAGAGGGGGCAGGGTGGCCTGAGCCCTGGGGTTCGGGGTCCCGAACTGGCCCGGCGCATAACGGCCTTTGCCCTTTGTTAAAAGAAATAACTAAGCCCATAATGACGGTAAAATCTTTTTAATTTCTTAACTGCAGCTCATACCGTAATATAAGTCACTTTTTCCGCCCTGATAGCTGGTGTTCTTACAAATACAGATAATTTAATATACTTATAGTTAATTAAAGTTTTACTTGTTTTAATTCGGCATTAGATTCATAAAGTTTGCAATATGAATGTAATCAATAAAAGTAAAAATATGTGTACCATGAACAACTTTAAGTTGTATCGCGTTAGTGTAAAAAATAATATACAATGTATTATAAAAAAGTTTGCATTCTTTCAATAAAAGAATTCGTTAACTTTCAATTTAAACACATATTTTTATGCAGTTTATAAGCGAATTCATCCATATTTTAACATGTAAGGTCGTGATCTCGAGGGGAAATTTCTTCAAAACACCGCTGTCTGCTTTCTATCAGTGAACGCTGCCGCCGCCAGCGCCACCGACGCGGACGTCTGCATCACTGTCACCGTCTTTGTCTCAAATCATTGTCTGCTACTATAGGGTGCGTGAGTGAGTTGTTGCACAATAACCTTCGAATTTCTGATTTTCTCATACTTCTTTATAGTTTTACTTGTAGATTAGCATTTTAGTCGTAACATTGTGCCTTATAAGATAATTTGCCCGTGATTTATTGGTATAAGTGTGTGTTGGTTTTTAAATTGCATGAGTAGCAATGAGTGGTTACAAACATAAATCTGGTTGTCAGAAGAGAAAAGAAAAGGAAGATCGAGAATTGAAAAAAAAGGAATCGGAGAAAGGTCAGTTGTCACTTGCAAATTATTTTCCGAGTATATCACAGTTTGTACCATCTACTGAGACTTTATCGGTATCAAATGAAGTGTCTATTGAAAAAGAAGATAACGGCATAATTAGAGTTGATTTAAATGCTACTCCTAATGAAAGCTACAAGTAAAAGAAGCTGTGGCAAATGATAAGAGAACTGATGATGATGTTGGTAGGTCTACCTTTTCTGCTGTGTCCCAACCACAGTCATCACCATGCAGATATTTTGATATAGGCGATCCTAATTTTGACGTAAGTCGAGACTTGAAATATGCACATATTCCAATGCCTGAAAATTTTCCTAAAGACTCTTTAGGATTTGCTGTGCCAACTTCCGTATTTAAAAAGAAACTTACTAATGACGAACTGATAACACGGGATTGGCTTGTTTGGAGCAAAGTCAAGAAGGCATTTTACTGTTTACCTTGTAGGATATTTAGCACGCTACCTCAGACCCAGACTCAACGTTCTTCGTTGGCGCTCTCTGAAGGATTTTCTACAGAGAGACGATGGAAAAAACTCTTTGATAAAGTACCCGAACATGAAAATAGCTCTAGCCATAAAAACTGCTACATTCAGTGGAAATCAGAGGTAATGAAAGCAAAAAATGACTAATCCCTTTCAGGAT
This sequence comes from Magicicada septendecula, assembly GCA_034769895.1. Taxonomy (NCBI): domain Eukaryota; kingdom Metazoa; phylum Arthropoda; class Insecta; order Hemiptera; family Cicadidae; genus Magicicada; species Magicicada septendecula. The sequence continues at coordinate 304,877,564 of CM068367.1, read as the reverse complement.
TGCTGTTGCACTCTATCCAGCAAGAAAAAGAAAAGTGGCGTGAGCTCTTGAAGCGGCTGTTGAAAGTTACTTTGTTTTTAGCAGAAAGAGGGCTTTCTTTCCGAGGGACGAACGAAAAAATCGGTGAACCATCAAACGGAAATGTTTTGGGAGTCTTAGAATTGCTTGCCAATTACGATCCGATTTTAAACGAACATTTAAATAAAGTTCGCCACTTTCAAGAACAAGGAGAGAGAATGCAAGTGCGTTACTTGTCTCATGACATTCAGAACGAGTTTATCAGTTTGTGTGCTGCCCAAGTTGTCAGAACAATTCTTGAAGAAAGAGAAAAAGCAAAATACTACGCAATAATTGTTTACGCGACGCCCGATTCAGCGCATGTGGAACAGACTGCATTTTTATTAAGATATGTCAATTTGACTCAACAAGAGAAACAACCATACCAAGTTGAAGAAAGACTTCTGTGCTTCACTGATTGTTCAAAAAAAACTGGCGAAGCCATAGCCGACTGATTATGAATAAACTAAAAGAACATGAAATTCCTCTGGCAGACTGCAAAGGACAAGGGTACGACAATGGCAGCAACATAAAAGGTGTATAAAGGAGCCCAAGCGATCATACTCGCAGCCAACAGTGAAGCTATTTACGCTGCCTGCATTTGTCACTCTTTAAATATATGTGGAGAAAAAGCAGCAGAGAGCTGTCCAGCTGCGACTACTTTTTTTGGCGCTGTCCAAAAATTGTATAACATCTTTAGCTCGAGCCCTCAAAGATTGAAAAAGAAAATACCTAGTTCTCTTCACTCAATGTCAAAGACACGCTGGTCTGCTAGAGTTGACAGCGTTAAACCAGTTGCTGCACATCTTCCAGGAATCTTAGAAGCCCTTGAAGAGTTAAGTGTACTAAACCTAACGGCAGAATGTCGACGAGATGTAGAGGGGCTGAAAAAATATTTCAAAACCTTCAACTGCCTTCTCCTAGCATCTATTTGGCTCAAGATTTTGAGTTCTATAGATATTGTAATCAGGGTATTACAGCGACGTGGTGAAACAATGAATGAAGCTTCAAAGCATTTGAGTTCTTTGGTAGAAGAGTTACAAATGTTTCGTAATAAATTCAATTCGATATTTAGTGAAACTCTGTTAGTGGCTAAAAACATAGATTGGCCTCAAAATCTTGAAGAAGAACAGAAGAGAATAAGGAAACGAAAGAGACTAGCCGACGAAGAAGACAATGACGACAATGCAGATGAAAATTGTGATCCAAAAACAGTTTTCAAGCGTGAAGTATTTAACGTTATCTTGGACAGTGTCATAGGAGATATGACAGTTCGTTTCAAGTCAGTGCACTCTTTGTGTGACAGTTTTTCAGTACTATGGTCTTGCAAAGACATTACAGTCGACCAGATGCAAATAAAAGCCACTGCACTAGTACAACGATACCCAAAGGACTTAGGAAAAGAGCTTTATGATGAACTGCACAGTTTAAAATTGGTATATTCAGCCAACTTCGGTGAGAAAACACTTTCGCCATTGGATCTCTTGAATAAAATAAAATCTTTGAATCTGGAAACTATATTCCCCAATCTTACTGTGGCTCTTCGAATATTTGCAACCATCCCAGCTACAGTTTCAAGTGCGGAGCGCTCTTTCTCTGTATTAAATAGAGTGAAAAATGTTTTACGCTCACAATATGCCAAGACAGATTATCAAGTTTGGGTGTGCTGGCAGTGGAGACAGAGCTTGTGAAACAAACCAATTTGGACAATATTACTGACGAATTTGCCTTGAAAAAGGCAAGAAAGGGGATATTGCTGTAATGACAGACTGATAAAAAGATGGTGTAAATATAGCTGTAAAACTTTACACAATACATTTATTCACTTGCTAACATACCATTTATTATGTATTTCTATAAATATATTTTATGTTATTTTATGTCTCTCTTCACATGTCTTGTTCTGGCCATTTATTAACAGTGTAAAACCCATTTATTCACGATTAAAGTTAAGAATAACGAATTTTAGGGTCAATTAATAAATCCTAAAACATTAACAATCCAACAGTAATGATTTTGGTAAGTTTTTCTTTGGGGGGGCCCAAAAATACTTAGCCCGGGGCCCGTGATCGCTCTCGCCGGCCCTGGATGTGTTTATACATCCATTAGCGTATATTATCCCGCTTAATTGGTTAGTCAAACCAATTGATAAATTAGTTTGTTACTACATCGGCGAGTGAACATAGCATAACTTATTGTTTAAAAATAGAATATAGAACTTCATTTGTAAAAATTTAAAGAATAACCATGAAACTTGACCATATTTCATGATCATACCTACTTTAACAGCCCTAAAACAAATTTTATTTTTGGTAGCTTTACTTGTTTCACATTGTGTTAAAAAACATTTTTTGATTACAACAAGGGAACTCTGATATAGGAAAAGGCGTACCACATAAAACATAAGTTCCATTTTAAAAAATGTTTATTTCCTAATCTGACAAAAATATTTCACTCAAAGAATGTTGTACGAGTAGAAAAGTACTAATGATGAGGAAGTTACTAAGTTTACTTTTGAAAATGTTACGTCTAAAAGTACGCTGTGTAGGAAGTGAAAGATGGCTTTTACACTCATCGAGATCACGATTATAAGTATAGGCTAACACCTGTTCTCTCGTCTACCGAAGACTTACGCTTAAAAACATGTTTCCTTTCAGCGTTAAAATCGAAAACTAACAAAAACAAATTGCTTAATGACACGTATGTGTTAGATATGGAATAGTATGTAATGTTAACCAAATGGATTATTACGTAACAATAAATACGTGTTTCATTTCTATCACAGTACCTTCAAGCATCTTCATATGCTTGCAAACTCTAACGGTCGCGCGTATACGTTAATTTTTCCGGTGTTATTTACATCTCATACCTACTTTACGTTATTTTCTGTGTAAACTTGGCTCCTGTTTAATGATATCTGCTGAACATAAGAGGTTTCTTTAACTGCCAATATACTAATACAACTTACTTATAAGTAAGAGGCATTGCTTTGGTTTTCATTTTATTTAAATTTATTTCGATGAGACATAAATAGAATAAAATTGTTAGTTTTTATACGCATTTGAAGTAATAGGTTAGTTTTTCATTACACCTTTTATCCTCGTACATTTTTATTTTTTCTTTATTTTAGAAACTATATAAACCTGTGCTTATTGTTTATGTTTATTTGTTTGAAAAATATGAACAACTTTGCCTTCATATTGTTTTTAGTTGAAAACCTTCCATCTACATCACATAAAACTTTAATTAAGGATAATAATATTATAACGTGTGCAGGGATGCATGTTGACGCTATACCTTATGTATTTACAAGCTTGATTGTTAAAGGGATTAGTATCCAGGATCTGCTAATATTTTTACGAGAGGCTTTTATTCGTAAAAATTTTGATTATTTCATATGTTAACGTGATTTTGCAGTTATCTTGCTAGCTACGTAGAGAATATTTAGTCATTTAGTAGCATTCCATTAGTAACATAGCAAGGCGCGTACTTCAGTAATTGCTTTTTACAAACAAAGTATTCCAGTACTCGTTGCAGCAATTATCAGTTTTATGAACTTTAGGCTTCATCACTAAATTCAATAAGTCCTAGTTCTTGATACACGACTTATAGAGACCACACATTATACCGATGTTAACCAAAAAATGTTTACATTTTAGCCGATACAACCCTATATTACAAATTTTATTTACATATATTGTATATTGTAATATTGCGTATTACAAATTGCTTTCTACGCGTTAAAGGATTCGAAATGGGCAAACAAATGTCAGCTTTTACTGTGATAGAGCGGGTTCATTTGCCATTTTCTATTTGGGATAGTGGAGACGGATATTCCAATCACTTTACATAACGACTAAGCGTCGGCTGGCTAGTTGTTAGTACATGCTAACGGACGTATCTGCAAAATTTTGAAGCATTTCGTAGTCACCTGAGTTATCTCTGCTCTATAAATGCTTTTCAACAGTAGCACTACGTACATTTTGCATGCTGGCAAGAAGAAAATCGTATTTATGTTTTCATGAAGGTATATTATAACCCCATTTCAGTCGATGCGTTATGGTTGTTTGTTTCTGGTTATGACAGCCATACACATTAACAGCAAAACGATTCGACATAAGTAGTTCCTTGATCCTACTGAAACTCCAAGTAACTCAATCGTTACGAAGAATTACAGAGATTCAAAACTTTTCCGTCAGCTGGTTAGTCGTAACTTTTTATTTGTCAACTACTCAGCAATTTTTACGGTCTTTTTGTAATGACAACTCCAGATCCCGGGTTGAAGTTCTAACGGCTATCGGCATTAAATTTTCTACAAAAGTTTAAAACTTTTTTTGTAGACTACTACACAGATAACATTGTATTACAGCGAAGAGTAAATGGCCATTACACAAAAGAGAGCACTTACATGAAACTGATCGGTAAAGCTACTTGGAAGGCGGCCACTTTGATTTCATGAGTTTTTTACTCACTATGTTTTGTGTGTAAATAATCTAAATTTAATCAAACCTCAGTGAACGTTTTCACCGCAGTCAATGCTGCTGTTCGAATACAAATAATGCTCAAACTGACACGCATTTAATACTATTTTAGCTTTGAATTTTAAATTCATTTTAACAGTATGAATAGAGAATATACAAAATGTATTAGATATCAAGGTTTAATATTCCAATACCATTTGACTGAATACCTATATAATATCTTGTCGTTCCCAGTCACAAGGCAGCAAACATTTCACATTACTGCCGGATCTATGAGGGCTACCTGATTATAAGAGTGTAGATTCTAAGCTTCTATGCTTCCACTTATTCAAAAGTACGTGTAAGTTATATTACATTTATGCAAACAAAAAATTGCATTTAGTTTTAAACGTTTTCTTTTTCAACCCTTAGACCATATAGTCCATTGAGATCTGACCACCTTTTCCTATGCCTCCTAATGTTGCGGTCCTATTACCTAACTCATCCTTCCTATTGAGTTTGCAAGCAAGAAAACCTCCGCAGTCCGAGTTACAAGCGCACCGATTATGAGGCTCCCACCTCGCTGCTTCCAATTTCGCAGGATTTGTGTAGGGGTTTATCCTTAGATGAGTTGGTCTAAGCTGATCTCCGGAGTCTCATCAACCCCTACTAAGACGATGAAAGGATAGTTAGGATAGGTAGGGACTTGAGTAAACAGATGGGTGGTCATGAAACATACTTCGTCTTGTTCCAAAGTTGACTCCTGTCCGGCAAGTCAGACAAGGGAAGTTCTATTAACGGCTACGCTACCCCTGGCATAACCGTCAACCTCATCAGAGCAAGCATTCCTCCATGTCCGCACTAACAGTGCTGTGGTAAGGTACATTTTAAAGTAAAGTACAGTATGCAAGGATTTTTTAAATAATGTGTTTTTGTTATTTGTTAGACTCTATTACCATTTAATAGGAACGTGTGATGGTGCTTAACATTAAATTTATACTACTAAGAACAAATTTAATATTTGGAAGCGAATACTTTATTACAAGGAACTTCGGAAATTTCTTATTATGAATAACCAAATTTTGCAGGAATAGATCTGGTTTCAACCAACTTGTTGAGACTCAGAATACTTGTTTTTACTTGTTTCTAATAATCAAAACCGCAAAATATTGCGAACTGAGTTTACGGTACTAGGTTACCTTCACAGTGAATATAGTGAAGCAAACTGAAACATAAAAGAAATACTGCTTTTATGACAACCTTTATTAGTGGATCGGTGTCAAAATCCGATGGATATTTACAAACCGAGTTCGACAAAAGTCGATAAAGCTTTCAATAACTTTGAGAAAGGATTGTTGCTTACACGTTCGGTACCGCATTATATTAGTTGCGTGCGACAGATAAATATTGTTTTAAATCTGTCTCAATAAACTAAACAGGAAAATAAATCTAAACAAGCCGCAAAAAACATCAACTAGTGGTGTAGGTAGAATAAACCAAGAGAGAGACATCCGGTATTGAGGTCAGTACAAACGTTTCTGCATTTAAGTAGACAATGAAGAAAAGTTGAATGACTACGCTGACCGTAAGTGGGTCACCTGGACGACAGTGAGTAAGCGATAGACACAGCATTCCCAGTGGCGCTACTTTAGTCCGTGGCTTTAATTAGGCTACAATAGTGGAAATAATGAAACCTTATATCTTGGAGTCTATGGTTTCAAAACGGATGTAAAATAAAACATAAGTTTATAACTGAATAAATAACTTCTGAAATCAAAACACGTAAACATATGTCCAACCACACACGGACTTACAAGATTAAAATAATAAATAAGACCAGTTATAATAAATAATAAATAAACAGTTATAAGATACTTAAATTACAAGATAAATTAAAAGGAACGAAGCTATGGGAAACATTTTAAATTTTAGAAGTAAAGAAAAAGCAATATAAAATATAAGTAATATTAAAGCATAATTTTAGAAGGAAAAGACTTTATCACTTATTAATTTACTAATGTGGTAAAATATTGGTGACATATATAGTATTTGCAATAGTTTGGAAAATTTACAGCGGATTTGCGGAAAATTCCAGTGGACCAGAGAGTGACTAAGAGCTACAAAGGGTAGCCTGTAAAGGCAGAATTCGTTTTCCACTGATGTTCACCAGTGTTTTTATTCTAGTCTAATAACCAAATCGCGTTATCAAAAGTAAACAGTAGAGTGCTGTATCAAAACAAAATTTTGTTAACCACTGGTTATTTATTAACCAGTGGCAAGTACAGCTTACAGCTTCTTGTTCCCATACTAGTTAAAACACGCATAATTGATGCATGGTCGCAGAAGAAACTAATATAGTTTTTACGAAATAAAATAATTTTAAAACTAAGCATTAACATACAGTACGTCACATAGCAAGTACTTCTGTGAGATAATGGCTAGATAAACTTTAAAAGTGGACGACAATAGTGTGATGTAATAATTGTAAACTTGCGATACACTTCTTGTAAACTTTCGTTTAAAATCGTAGTCTATATATACACAGTCTCTCGTCACATATTTTAAATTCAAATATTTTAATGAAAATGCCATAAATATATATTAGAGGCTCAAACCACATGAGCTTTGACATATAAACGAAATTATCAAAACTTTGAATTGTGTAAATCCTTGTCGCTATGAGTGTTTTAATGGCACATTCCTACGCCCACCGATCCGACAAGTAAGCATGAAGGAACCAATGATACTACTTCCTTTATCATACAAAATTTTATAAATTTTAAGAAAACACATAGCGCATTAAATTGCGCAAAACATTTTTGTGTTTGTATTTCTTTATGTTATCATGATTGCGGATAGTGAAAAACGCATATTGAAAAAGGAACTGACCTGCTGTGTTTGTTCTAAACATCATTCCTTCAAAACGATTCTATTTTTTCTCTTATTCGGTAGGTATTCATTACTCCCTTCAAAGCAATTAGTCAGTTAGGTTAACCTTCATTCCACAACTAATATCTAACGTAATGAGTTTACATAAGTATCTAGGACGTGTGCTCTTTTCCAGTGCGTTCTCAGTCTTCCTATTATATGTTTCCCTTCAAATATATAATTTAGCTCTGCCATGTAACTACTCCTTTTTAAGATAATATATTACTCATGCTCAAGAGGCAGATAGCACCTGTGGCCACATGACGTTTTGCACGCGCTGTGTGAACGCCAGGATGAAGCAGTACTCGCGCACCTCTTCTCGAACTTTCCAGACGCTCCTTCCATATTGTAGTCGATTGTTTGACCAGTATCCAGGTCAGTTTTGTCATGAACTATGCCACACAGCCTGAACGTAAAGAAAGCCCTTTTTCCGAAGGCATCCAGTCATTTTTTTTTTTTAGTGATTAGTGATCCATTGTATGTGGTGTCGTAGCTGTTGCATGCAGGTCAAGTGATAAGCGTGAAGTAGTATTGAGTGCTAAGTGCGGCCATAAGTAATTGGTGACTTGTACTAATCAGTGCGACACTATTAATTAGGTGGCATTAATTCTTTGTTACGTTAGTGCGTGTTGGACAAACGTAAACTTGAAAAAGTGGTGTAGATGACAGTTTACTGTAGTCATTTAATTGTTTTTTTAACCGTCGTTCAAGTTCTAAACTGCAATTTATCTGGTGTCATTTAATGCGTTTCCACTATTCAAACATGATCCATGCGACCATCGTTATAATATTACTAATTTACTTAGTCTATACTATGCATCCTTCCCTATTTACACGTGCGAATCCTTAGTTTCTTTTTAACAATCTCATGTAATTTATTTTTCGCTCACGTTGCTTTATTCTAAGCCATGCAACATTTGCAGATCTTATTACTCGTAGTTGAATAAAATGATGTCCAATTTGTAGAACAGATGATATTTCATGATATCTCGAATGAAATGACTAACATAATTGTGACACTGTGTAGGAAAACAGTGTATAAACTTCTAATGTCTGTGTAGTAGGATTTTAGGAGCACTAATTCCATGTAGGTATTAAAATTAGAGTAGCACAGGCACAAATAACTTTTGTGCGACGAAAAAGACAAGGAAACGCTAGAAACAAAATCCAGAAAAAATTTTATAAAATCTTTAATGTGAAGCGTAGTTCTTTGACTGTGAACCATGGACCATAGAAAACGAGGGTTAGAAAATTTTAAGATCTTTTGCAGATGAGCGTGTATAAAGTTTTACTGACAGATGAGGCGAACAATGATGACGCTTTTTTGAAGTTCTTAAGAGGATACGTAAGAAAAATATTAAAGTTAGCCTATGTTAAATATTATTCGTAATATGTTATTGTTTAAACTTATTGTTAATTAACTGAAATATATGTTGATAATATAAATATAAAATGAAATATAAATATGTATTTCCAACAAAATGTGTCAAAATTAAAGGAAACAATTATCTCAGGCACTAACGTAGGCACAGTACTGTAACTTATGAGTATAATCTATAAGCTACTTTATTTTCCTTATGTAAAACGTATTATAAGTAGCATACTTTATCTTTTACGATGTAATAGGTGATCAGCTTATCGTATTAATTGAAAATGTGCTAACGATAAAAACAGCAAGGAAAAACAAAGTATGTTATACAACAAGAATTATATAAGAACCTATACGTAACTTGTAATGGTGATACATAAATAAGAGAGCCCCTAAAATATATTTTACAGTAATATCCTGTAAAAAAAAAATTAATTAATAAGTTAAAGAGTAAAACGCTTCTCAGTTTATTCTAACTTTTCATGGACATAAAACAAAAATAAAGGCTTAAAACTATCACGGTTGGTATAGAGAAAGCAAGTAGTCTGAGAAACTTTTTATTCACAAAAGAAAATTAGATTTCATATTTATTGAAACGTAAAGTTACAAAATTTCACTGAACGTTTGTTTGTTGACGTTACTTTTCAAACAGTTCAACGTAGAGGACTTTAGTATTTTATTCATTTCATAAACAAACATGTATAAGAGTGACTCAATTTTTTGCCTAATTAAATTTAATTTGAAATTACGTAAGCGTATTTATTTCCTTTATACTATTAGCGAAAGCATTTATTTGTTTAAGTATGATACTACTTGTATCTTTACTTTACTTTACTTGTATGATACTAGGAGAATTTGTGAAACATTATCAGAAGTGTTAAAAATAATCTGTTCACTGAAAATTAAAAAAAATATATTTCAGAAACAAAACTAACACTACTAATTGGAAATAAGTAGGAGTTAAGCGAAAAAATACAGTTAAGCATGAAACTCCATATAAAAGTAAATAGAGAATGATGTCAAAGCACCCAAATTTACCGTGTGTCTTATTTTTATTTCTTTATATCGTATTTTTTTTTATTTAATATTTACTTTAACATTAAAATATTAGATAAACAATAAAACACAAGTAAATGATATGGATGGTCTAAATACATGATTATATAAAACCTGGAATGAATATTCTATCCACTCTTTGTCTGTACATCAAGAAGTAAAATCACAATTCATTCATCAAACTAAAATGTCTCTTTAAATTTTAAATAAACAAATCATATGATTATTACAGGTAACTTAATTTTTAATATTATTTAATAAAAACAATTAAACTACATTCAAAACAAGATTAATAAAGAAGTATATAGGTTGGTGACGAAGATATCAAAAGACTTCAATAACAGAAGTTACTCTGCTTCACATCGCTACATAAACAAATTGCGATAAGCGCTTCCGAGCCTCTCGGCAATTCCGTATGACGATATGGTGTAGGCAATAAATATGTTAAGAGCTCATAGCACCATGCTCAGACTACTTGGCTATGTAACTGCCGACTCAGTATGCTCGCATCGTCAATACATGAACAATTAGCATTATCCGTGCTCAACCGAACGTATTTTCCTGGGCCATTCCCTCAGATCTTTCTATCATCAGTTCTTAAGCATCCTTATCATGTTCAAAGGCCTCATATCTTATTGAATTTATGCAGTAGACGAGCCTACAATTGTTCATAAACTTATGCACTTTCATGGACCTGATATCTTTGAAATTTTGAAATTCGCTGTTCAATAACATGTTTTCTGTAGGTGCGCACAAATACTATTTAATTGACAAACAACATCCAATTCGTTACATTCGTGCAAAAGTATAAACACATAATGTGTTAATACATTATTGTATATACTGTATCACTTTGTTTTCAATACGGTATTTGGCGATGTTATGTAACCCGGCATTACATGTAACGTGAAGAAGTGTACAATGAGTTTTGTTTTTGGTACTTGTTTGTTTGCTTTCAATTTTAGCTTTTGTAAATCTGTCTGAACATAAACTGTAGACAGTTTGCGATCAATTTACATAAAACGTTGTGTACAGACAAAGGTTATATTTCATCTGTTTACGTTCCATAGTGCACATAATAGCTTAAGTGGATTCAAATGATATATCAAAATCACTACACTGCACTTACATGAAATAACATGTGAAAAGTTTTGTATGAATTGTGATTGAAAAGCAGCGGAATTTGTAATTGAAGTTACATTTTATAGTTTTATTTAAATACAGATTTGGTCGTAAAATAGAGCATATTTCTGTTAATTTTCAAAAGGATGGTATTTGAGTTAACCCATTGTTTATTTATATATTTCTTTACACAGAAGTCAGGTCAATTGACAGTGATACTGATGTAGCTTGTAACAGTTAATGTTGAAACTTAGTCATGCTGAGTTCTGATTAACTGCTTGGTTTACTTCGTTTTGTTTTTGACCTGTTTCGTTTACGTGTTAGTAATACACGTGATCTTAGGCCTATATGAACGAGTGTTCGCTTCCCACATAAACTTGACATATATAAAACGGTGGTTATACACTGTATATGAAGGAGAGAAAAGAAAAAAGAAGAAGATGACAAATATCCAGAAAATAGACTGCTATTTAAAATTATTTTATGAATAAAAATATAAATGTATATGGAAATTGATAACACGTTATCAAAAAGACGTTATTACAACAAAATTAATGCATTTTAATCAAAATGACAACTAATGAAATAAGTAAAATTACAACCGATTTATCAGTCAAGATGTTTGAGGGATTCTAAATGTTTAATTAAGAATTAGATTAGATTCTAAATTTCTAAATTCTAAATGACTACTAAATTCTAAATCCAAAAACTTATATAATGTGCTCCCACCAGTTGTAGGGGTATTGCTTACGCTGCGCTCTATGCAGGGGATGAGGAGCCTATACAAACACCTAATTTCTGCAACGTGCCAAACATTCGCGAAAGTTTCTCGGCCGACATGTATGTGTTCATTTTTGAAACACAATTTGTGATAATATTCTAATAATTTCAAGTCCCCTAAAGACCGTACTACAACAACAAAAAATCGGCGGGGACTGTGTTGGAGCCACGGCCGCAAATCTTCTGAGCGTAGAATACGTCTGTGTGCTTTAGGGTTGCTAATGTGTTATGAATAAAATGAACAAACACATATTTAGTTTTACAAAGTACAAAATTGTATTTGCAAAATCATCACACAAGTTAATTAGTTGGTTCAAGCAAGACTTTATTTATAATGGGCCTATGATAGGAGAAGTAGCTTATATAAGGAAAGATATCAACGCTGATGTTTCTGATGAAAGTCAAATCGATCGTGGTGTTACCCAGCGTAGTCGGTGGCATCATCAGAAATACGTATAAACATATATTTTATAATCGCTTAACAAAATTACAAAATATATAGACGTATCTGTAGAAAAAATTACAAAATATATCAATACACTCGCATAGTAAAAACATTAAAAACTACAGGAACAGATAAAGGTATAGTTCCGATGCCGCTAAATATCATTTGTTTATTTACTTGTTACTATGGTAATTAATTCTGGTCTCCACGGTGTTGACTCGACTTCAGTATTTATTTCCTTGTCTTTTAAGCGTTGTCGGTAAATCCTCTGACATTCGGCATTGGTCATTTTGAGTTTTTTGAATTCCCCATGATATTCTCTACTTTCCTGTATGCGTTTACGATAATTTTGAGCACGTTTAGCATTCATATACCGCGACATTTTGTTCGAACACACGATTTTTACAACTTGAATTACGATTATTCAAACCTCTTAATAATACCACCGCTATTACGGTACACTATGTAGATAGTACTCGATGAGACAATTTTAACGACACCACACTCAACGTTCTATCGCATCGGAAACCGGAGAAATACTAATTTTAGTGCGCGTCGAGCGGCGCAAAACATTTCTATTTCTCCCCCCGCTCACCCCGCGCTGGATGATGCAATAGCCCGCTTATATTGTGCTATTTATTATCTTTGTTCCTTTATCTGTCGAATGGTACCTCATATAGGCGTGAATCTTTTGTCGTTTAGATAATATTTCAATTTCAAACGTGACGTGAAAAACGTAACGCTCGATTTTCTGGTTGGGGTGCCTATTGCTGGCCTGAAAGGTAAGACGTATTCTACGTCAAAAATGTTAACTTACCACATATACCTCTCATACATAAAACGATGGTTATACACGTAGTTTGAAGAGGAAGAAGAAGTATCGAAAAAGTCGACTGCTAATAAAACTTAAATTTTTGAATGACAAGGCAACTTTATATAATTATTTTTCTAAAGTAATTGTTAAAGCAACGCAATCAAGACTGTCAAACTTCCTCGAAATGACCAAGTTTTTTTTTGTAGTCAGCAGAAAGGTAGGTACCCTGATACTGACAGCTAAAAATCACATTTAATTTATAGAAATTACGTTACACTGATTGAATGGTCACTCCGCACTTGGTAGAATATTTTAAATATATTTAAATTTAACAAACAGATACTTTGTTTACTTTTACAAATATTTACTATAAACCTTACAATTACGTATTTAACCCGTTATGACAGTTTCATAGACTTAACAGAGGGAATAGCATTTATGAAACAACAGCATGTTACAAGGGGAGGAGTAGAGGTGGTGTATGCCAAAGTGGACAATAGGAAAAACGAGGTAAAGGGTTGGTGAACAAAGATTGAAGTTGTCGTCTTCAATGTGTGTCTTTAATGTGTCTTACTACTATTTACCTGGTAACCGTACTTTGTTATGGTGCAAACCGTAAAAATGTTTCAATCTTTGTCACTAACCGTTTACTTGGTTTTGTCCAATCGTCCTTTGCCATACATTCTTTTCCTCAAGCTGTTGTTTCATAGATACTATTCCTCAGTTCAAATCTAACCTCTAAAGCTACTGTAGCTGGTCAAATAATTATCAAGAGTGCTAAAAAATATCTGTAGAACTCAAGTGTTTATATTAAATTTCAATATCAAAAATGTACATCGGGTCATTAACCTTGGGATAGCACGATAGATGTCTTAACTTCAAGATCGTATCCGAAATAAAAGTGTCATTATTTAGAAGTTAATTAGGATCATATTTACATAAAGTTTTTTTTTGTCGGGCATGTTTTAAAAACAAACGCTACACAACTTTTTACAAACGTGTTTATTCTTGTAAATACGTTTATACTTGTACAAATATGGTATAAGTTACACATTTCATGTAAATAAGGTTACAGATACCATAGTATATTATCTTAAAATTTCAAAAACAAGAACGCTGACATTTCATGAAACGAAGTTATCTGTACCGACAAGAACGAATGACGTTTATCTACAAAATTTTATCTTCGTTCAGTGTGTCAGGAACGAAGAAGACAGCTTTTTTTAAATATTTATCTTTCACAAATGTGAATACTCTATTTGTATATATATTTATGGCATTCTTTTACTCGTAATGTACTGCATAATTTAACCTTTATATCTAAAGCCTTAGAATAATGTTCATGAATATGGCTCCTTATAATTAGTAAAAACGTTTGTTAAAGATTGTCTTTAAAAGCTCTTTAGAAAAAATCAATGAAATACATAGGTATTTTACTTCCCTGATGTTGAAGACACAAGTAACAATGAATCCGGATCCGTTGTCTGACGATCTCGAATGCGCCGCCTCCAGTTCTCCTTCGATCCTATAGCTCCTTAGATGTGCGGGAATCCCCTCTGTCGCTCCAACCCCCATTTTAGGTTACGTAAGCAGCCAATTACTTTGAAAGATCTCTAACAGTTGTTATTGATTCCATAGTCTTTAAAACAATGCTTTAAGAACTTATTAAATTTAGACATAATCTTCTTGATCGTTGTCTAAATCGAAAGTGCCCATGATGGCTCATTAAGCATTATTGACATCATATCGCATTACAACAGAATGGATACTGCAGTATCAATGGCAAAAAAGCCTCTGAATTATACCGAACCCAAAATTGTTCAAAACGTCTTGTAGCATACAGACCACGTGCTAAAAACTAACATCTGGTAGTAAGCAGCATTCGATGCCATGTAGCTTGAATTATGAATTAAGTTATATTCATTTGACCCGTGAGTAGAATTAATAATATTTTAGTTTAGTTTTAATTATTCGTCTATATTACTAACCATCATTCACCAATCTGGATTTTGCAATAACTTTGTAGCGTGTTCGTGTACAGGTAGAACGTTATTACTGTCAAATCGTTTTTTACCCGATACACACACATACTTTCACTATTTCACAGACACACACTTATTTAATAAACACGACAGTATAGTTTATGTAATTTCCATCTTAATATTATGTTAAATCTAAGCCCTTGACTTACTGACAATAAGTTCTTAATCATTCTCTCATTCGTTAGAAGTAACTATCTTTTCCGTCTATGATAAGTCAGGTCACTGCTTTATATATATGATGAAATATTTATCATATTTTCAAACACACACAGACGCGCACACATATAATTATATACACAGTTTACATCTTTATGTATTCCTTATATATTACAGGAATCGTAGGTAATAGTAAGAATGAGATTAACTAGGGTAATATTATGATCTGCACTCATACTACTTTTTACTATTTCTCTATTTATAAAATCGGTAATACCCCACATTCCAATTAAATTTACCTTTTTAATTTAATACCCCTACTTCTTTCGTTAAACAATAAATAAAATTATAATTAAGACCATGCCTTACATGCCTTATTTCTTACGAATGGGCACCTTATTTTATGTTTTTTCACTTTTTTTTTTAATTCTATTTTTTGAAAATTGATGTTCTTGCTGCCTTTTTTATTCCATGTGTGGTTAAACTAATGTTATTGCAGTTAATAAGCATCTAAAATTGTGACACAGTACTTTTGTCTCAGTATTATCAACAGAAGTTAACATTATAATTAGTGCACCAATTATCTATATTTCCTTGTTAATAAAGTTAAAATATTCTGGCTGTAGTTGTGGATTTTAAAACTCCAAAAATCAAAATTAATTAAAAATCCAATATTTTAGATTTTACGGTAATATCAACATCTGTTATAATATTTATTACCATATTTATAACATTATAATTATCTGTTTAATATTACTTATAATAATTATATTATAGTTGTTATTTATAATAGTAATATAAGGCAGCGAACTTTGAAGTTTGGTCTTTGAAATGGCTCCAATTTTCTTTTTTTTTTGTTGACAAGATAAATTTATTCTAGAATCTTGTTCTATATTCAAACATGTCAGAACACATCTAGTGCACGTGAAAATTGTATGTGGGTTTACGATATTTTGTCAGCTTTCCTTGTCTAAACTGATCGATGCAGCGGAAGTGAGTTGGCCTGGAGAGAACAGTTACGTATCCTGTGCTCTTTGCACCTTCAACTTGCAGCGAATGTTAAAGGAAAATCTATGCAAATCTTCAAAGCTGGAAACTAATGCATATTTTCAGTAAGTAGATTTCGTAGCCGTAATATGACTCTGGAATTGCAGTTGGTAGGCGATCAGTTAGCTTCACAAAACGGCTACTATTTAAAATATTAACTCCAAGGAATCCTGGTATGTTAATTCTTGACGTTGGCAAGTTTGATTATAGCTCTAATAAACACCGTAATTTGCTTAAATACTTTACTATGTAAAATACATATTGTATAGCATTATCTGGAGTTACCGGTCATAATAGACTTCTAGAAATGATTTGCTTTATTTCTAGAAAGCGTTCAATCAAAAGCTATGCAATTTTCGCACAGTATGTTATAGTAATTACGAATACCAGTAAACCCGTGCGAAACTTTTGCACATTGAACCTTCCCCTCCCCCCCACCCAAAAAAAATGATTTAGTCTTTTGTTGGGTTGTTGAAATTAAATACTCAGCGAAGTGTATACACTATATAGCAAAGAGAGTTTATTAATGTGAACGTATTTACAATTTACAATACCTCTTTGTATACAATATTTGATGTCAGAATGCAATCATCTTGAATTTTTTGTTTGTCATTTTCGGTCATTGATACAAAAGTTTTTCCAGAACAGTTCTGCGAAGTGTATACACAAAATAGCAAAGAGAGTTTATTAATGTGAACGTATTTACAATTTACAATACCTCTTTGTATACAATATTTGATGTCAGAATGCAATTATCTTGAATTTTTGTAATGTGAACGTATTTACAATTTACAATACCTCTTTGTATACAATATTTGATGTCAGAATGCAATCATCATGAATTTTTTGTTTGTCATTTTCGGTCATTGATACAAAAGTTTTTCCAGAACAGTTCTGCGAAGTGTATACACAAAATAGCAAAGAGAGTTTATTAATGTGAACGTATTTACAATTTACAATACCTCTTTGTATACAATATTTGATGTCAGAATGCAATCATCTTGAATTTTTGTAATGTGAACGTATTTACAATTTACAATACCTCTTTGTATACAATATTTGATGTCAGAATGCAATCATCATGAATTTTTTTGTTTGTCATTTTCGGTAATTGATACAAAAATATTGTTAGATTTAGTGACTCTTGAAAAGGCTACATAGAGTTGTCCATGAGTAAATACAGCATTTGGCAAGTATATTAGCTCTTTGAAGCGTTTGTCCCTGAGACTTACTGATAGTCATTGCGAAGGCAACTTTCAGTGGGAACTGTCTTCTGGTCATTTGGAAAGGCATGGTTGGGTCGGATGGGGTGAGGTTAATTCGTGGTATGACAACAGTTTTTCCAGAGTCA
Source organism: Magicicada septendecula (assembly GCA_034769895.1). NCBI lineage: Eukaryota > Metazoa > Arthropoda > Insecta > Hemiptera > Cicadidae > Magicicada > Magicicada septendecula. The sequence continues at coordinate 304,859,937 of CM068367.1, read as the reverse complement.
ATTAACCGAGCAGTGACAGTGTATTCATGGAGGTGCGTGACGACCATTCTTGCCCCATTGATTAAGTCCTGTGTAGCATTTAAATTTCTGATCAACATGACAATAGTGTTTTCTTTTAACTTAAATTTTAAACAAACAATGTTTTATCGTAAACTGAGTATGCTATGTCAGAAGTCGGTAAAAAATCCTATCCACTGATACCTTATTCATCGTTGTAGGCTTTGTATTAGTTGAGAAAAAGGGATGTTGACAACAGAAATAATATATATGATTATGATTCTCAAAAGTTTTATCTCATTACCGTAGGTCAGTGTTCATTCCATTTACAGAATGTAAGATTTAAAATATTTGTTATTACAGTACAACATACGTTGCCATGCCGACAACGTTCTCACTTCTCAACAAGCATTTTATATTTCTTTCAAACGGTTCTGTAACTCTCAGTGTTTATGTGCTTCAGAACATCGGATATGATTTAGTTCATTCAGCATTCTCTATCAAACATACAAGCAAGTAGACAGCAATTCTATAATTGTAAAAATCATTCAACATCCGATAGAGTTGAAAAATTATAACTTTTATGTTTTTGAATTTTTCTTCCGGTATAGACCTCGTCAAAAAAATGTCTTGTATGACAACGTTTTACTCATATTACAATTAGTATCCCCAGGTCTAAGTACCCAGGTCGTCACTTAGACCTGATGATGCTCATTGTATGTAATATGAGTGAAACGTTCTCATACAAGACATTTTTTCGCAGCCATACCGGAAGAAGACTTCAAAAACATAATGCACGCCGGCCGCGAAGCCTATGTAAGAATATAATTATAACTTTTATTAACATAACTATTCGATTCAAGGTAATTGACTTTCAGAATGACGACTTAATACGTAGTGTTTAAAATTGACAGTAAAAATTAATAAACTTATTAAATTATATAATAATTCCAGTTACGTCAATAAAAATGTAATACCCAGTAGGATTACTTACAACTATCATTTTGCCATAAAAAATTAGCACTGAAAAAATTCTGCTCTCTATATGTTTATGAATAGCAGCCAAGGTCTCTTGATACTATCCTAGAAATGTAATACTACGAGACTTCGCTACAATTTTGTAGAAGTCCCGGTATATATTGTAACGTGCATTGTACAGTCCTTAATCAATTTAATCACATATACATTTTGAGTAGTCACAGTTCTTTACCCAAGCAAAAAGCTTGAAGTTAATAGTTTATTTATTTGGTTTCCTGCCTCGCCGTGAAAATAACTTTTGATTCCTTTCTGAAAGGTTCCGTTTCGTTCAGTAGGAGGTCAGGTTTTATTGAAATACGTGTTTCTAATCCTCCAGTACTAAATTCAATTGAAATAATTTTTGCCTTCTTTCAAATATTTTTCTTTTACATTTTTATTTGATTATTATTGTTATAACTTTATGTTATTACAAAATCTAAGAGACATTTCTGAGTTCCCGAATTTGCGGTAAAAAGTAACAAACAAGATTTTCACTATTAAGTAATTTACAGTTTAATCTCTTTTCAAAAAAATTAGAATTTTTCATTTTCCATATTCGAGCAACATAATAGACTATGTATTACTATTTTTTTATAATATTTCTCTTGAACTAAAAACCCTGTTTACAAAATGTCGATTTATTTTATATTATGACTGAAAAAGTTATCGTTTTTTCTATTATCGCTTTTTGAAGACTTTTAGTTAACCGAATGACGAGCGTTCCTTAACAAGCACATTTGTGATCCATTACAAAAATGAAGTTACTAATGTACGGCTTATATTTTATTTATGAATAACATGCGTGATAGGGTATATTTGCTTTTTCATGAAATAAAAGATTTTAGTGGCATATTTACTCAGACATCCCGTGAGTATAACGTTGAGATATTTACTCGAAATATGAACATACTACTTACCCTATCATGTATCTGATACTTGTTTGTAATTGACTTTATTACTATATTTTTATGCAACATAAAACTTTACTCTCTCTAGTTTAATCGTACTATTGTCCTGTGTACTACTAATATTTTGTAACAAAAGTGGTTTCACAAAGTACTACCCACATGGGTCAATAGAGGTTTTACTATACCGTAATAGAAAAACGTTTTTACATTTCCATCGGATCCAGTAAATACGCTTTCACCAGAATTATTCGGTCAATTTCGAATTCCTAGAATCCAAGATATTCAATGTGTTTTCTCTATTTACTCGTATTACTACATTTTACGTTCTCTTTAGGATTTGTTTTCCTCCTGTGTTTACGACAATTAGACTACTCGTCGACAATTGGGCTAATGCCGGCTACAGATATCACTAGCACGTACGGCCACGATAAAACGTTCTGTCTCTACACTGCGCGCGAGTTAACGTAAACCGTAGATCATGTTTGTGTAGTTGAAACCTCAAAATGCGTTGGCGTGCAGAGTACTGTATCTACCTCTGCAAGGTCTCTTTTCCTTTAGTGCATATCCACTTAGTAAGACAAGACGTAAAGACAAGTGTTTCATTAAAAAAAAATAACGTTTTTGCCTAATAGATTTCACATGCAAAATTTTATCGTTATGCAAATTTAGTAGCTGAAGGTTATACAAGAATAATAAACGCTGACAAATGTTTAATTTATATCATTACTGTTTCTACAAAAGTGGGAAACATTTGTAACTTTAGTAATTAATTGCAACATGGAAACTGAAGAAGTAAGGTGTGTGTGTTGGGGGGGGGGGGTATTTTATTCATTATTCCTCATGTACATATCCCTTCTCTATAATAATTTTAAAATATGAACTTTTCACTCCAAATGGTAAATTTATGTTTTTTAAATTTTAAGTGTCCACATTATTACACAGTTAAATCCTCGTCCACATTAGTGTCCACATTAGTACACATATATATAGATATTACTATCAAATTATAATCTAAATTAAACTCAGTTTCAGAGAAAATAGTTTAAAGTATAAATAAACATTCAACAAAGAATCCTTTAAGATACTCTAACCCGGGAACTGTACGGAAAGAAAACCTTTCCAGAAGTGCGAAAGTCCGCCATTAGAGCACTGTGATCAGGCCGGTGATCATGCTTTCAAAATTTGGAACCTCTTCTTAAAATTGAACGAAGAATTCTACACCAAACAACTCAAGGAGGTAATGATGAAACTGGGTATCTCTTTGGACGACGGTGTGGATAGAAATACATACAGAAACAAAATTCAAAATCTTGAGGTTCTCTGCGGTGAGAAGAAGACGAGAAAGGGGTGGACAGTGGAAAAGGAAGACGGCGCATAGTGTGCGAATGAGGGCCTTCTGGCAGGAGAAGAAAAGGAAATTATATTCGCGTGGTTCGTGTAAAAAAAAAATAAACATTCAGTTATACAATAAAGGGAGCATAATTCAATGAATATCAAGGGCATATAGTGTGTTGAAAATGTTAAATAAATCTAAGTTTGAATTTCACAATTAGGTCTTCATCTTACCACATCATCTATAGTATTCCTTTTTTACCTTATTAGGATGTGAACTGGGTCCTTTTCTTACAAGATATTTCCTATACACGTCAGAATATTTATGTAATTGAGAAGCATACATAATGACATGCAAAAGTACACAAACGTGAAAAATATGGGAACTCTAAAAAAGATTGCGTTCACAACGTAGTTACAGATTGTGCCTCTCTGTAATAACGCTTAGGAAACCTTGAACGGTGTGCGTGGTTGCAACAGTACAAATCGTTTCCATTAAAATCGATACATCCGTTTACTGAGAAATAGTAATATCATTGAATGATTTTTCGATATTATTTCCTAAAGTTTGTCTTACTAGACAACATACGAATTGAGATTATAAGCCTTATACTGTATATTGGTATCTTATTTTCTTATACTGGTACAAAGAACAAATTTTGTAATATATTTTACACTTATTACAGCTTAACTGCGATCAACCGTACACGTTATTTACACAGCCTCTACTAAAGTCTAATACGACATATAGAAATGAATATTAAACGTTCAAAAGTAATCAATTTTATTTATATTGATGTAAAAACGGATCGCTTTTTCAGTTTCTAGTCTCAAATTGTACATTCCACATATCACCCCAAATTAGTCTTGAAATAAGTTACGCTGTGACAACCAACCCCGAAACAATCTGTGTATGACGGAAACAGTGTGTGTGTGTGTGTGTGTTGTTGTTGTTACATATTCATTCCGTCCAAGGCTCTATTTTTACCCACCAGTGAAGGAATTCGGACAGGAAGGGTCCAGTCCAGTCCGAGACGCGACTGTCGGGCGTGAAATTACCTGCACCACCCACGCTAAATATTTTAACTAACTCTTGTCTCCTACGTATCTAGAATCTGATTGAACCTAAAATTCTATACTGCATACATTCTTTTCGTTTTACTTAACTATAAGTAAGTCGAAATATTAACTATCTTTTAGGCTATAATTGTTTCTGTTTTCTTCTGATTCTGGAAAATATTATCATAAATTGTGTATTTTGCAATGTAGGATTATATTGTTCATATTTGTCGTAAACTTAATTTATTTTTTATCTGACTTACCTTTTCTGTTTTTCCTGACATAACGTAAATATCCAAATAAATTTAAAGTAATACACAATTGTATAAAAGCCTAATTTTTGTTGCATCATTTATAATATTTAACATTGATAATATATAATAACAACATGATTTTTGCAAGACAATACAAATGATAATTGAAACACAAAGCATGGTACATGTGTAATTGCTATAATGTATACTTGTTGACGTATTTATGTAATTGCCGCATAATCCTGTAAATTTTTAATAGACTTGTAGTTAATTTCTGATTTTTCACCTTCTTTACATTCTGATAAAAAAATGTTTCATTGTCTGCTAGATTAGTATATAAAGTATTATTTTAAACCAGTAATGGAATATTCAACTAAAATAAATAACAAGTACGATAACGTACATAAAATTATAAAAGTAAGGCGAAACTAACACTGAGAAATGTTAATTACTGTTGCTTATACAACAGGTAGTAAAACATAAAATACAGTCAAACATTTAGTAAATATTCTCAGCACTATATTATTAAATTTACTGGTATACTAAATTATGAAAGAGTGTGACGAAAATGAGTTAAATAAGTTCAAAATCCTGTGGCGCAAGTATATAAAAGCAGAAAGAGGATAAAATCGTTGGATGACGTGCTTGAAGATCTACGAAGAATGAATGACAATGTATAGAAGACATTAAGAAGATTGGTGTGGGAAGCCGGGGCTTGCGTTGGGCTGTATTGTTAAAAGAGGAGAAGATATAAGTTTAAGTAGAAGAAAGGTTTGTAACTATAAAGTTGATTTTTTGTACCCGAATTAGTATTACTTAAACAATAGTAAACAACTTTTGTCAAACCTTTTTTTTTTCAGAAAGAGATCTCTGCATATCTACACCAACTGGACTAAAAGCTACAATTATAACTGTTATTAAACACAGACTACCTAGGCAGTTCATTGCAATAGGCCTACCTAAGACAATAAATGCCATTGGTGAAGTCCACCACTTCAGAGAAACTAACACCATTTTAAAATTTTTTTCAGTTGGACACTCCCTCTTTAGTTGTAGCTGTCTTTAGAATCATCGAAATTACCAGTTTCTTCCTGTCTGGAATCCCACTAGGATTACAACCCAATATTGAACTAATTACTTAGGATAACGGTCTCATCGTGAGATAAAATGGAGGGGAGACGATTCTTTGTTAGGATAGAAGATTTCAGACGATGACGAATGAGATAGGTTGTTGACTCCACAACTTATTTGAATTCATGTATTACATAGAAACAAAGTTACACGGCCATAAAATTAACTTTATTCATATTCTACCTATAACTAGTAAAACGTGTGAAAGAATTAAAACAAAGTAGATAATACAAATCAATAATGTAATAATAACATTATATAGTCGGAATTCAAGACGATAAGAATTGATTTAAAATGAAACCAATTTTTTCAATGTACATATTCTTGATAAATACCCTACACCTCAAATGTTTTGTGTGAGTGGTTACAGGTTTTCTACACTCGGCGGGGAAAACTTAGTTTCAATCAGCCAGCACGGGATTACGGCTGATCTCTCACATCGGGTCGCTCTTTTCAGATAACAGAAACGAACGTTCTTGCTCTCCTTGTGCTTACTGTCTGCGCACTTAAAGGTCAAATGATATAATACATTTTGTCGTTTTTGCAAAAAGTTTTCACAGGTTCAAATAAGAGACAAATTTCTGAAATTTAAAACTCAATCGGAAGTGGTAGACCTACATAATCAGTTGCTTAATTGTATTACAGAAAATAGTACGTATTTAAAGCTATTAATTTTTAACGCCAAACGTACTAGCATATTACGAGATTGCTCGGAGCATGATCTGAAAATAGTAGAATGTATGTATGAATGTAGAATAAGAATGTAATATAAACACTAGAAAAACCGATACTCTTGAAATAAGCTTATAAAACGATGGCATTTGCATTGCACCAGTTCTCCTAACTATACATTTATCTGATCTATACATTTGCAGGTACCCCTACTTCACTTCTGATTCTCATATCTCGGACTGGACTCATACTGTCTGAGTTCCTTCACTGTACAGTAATAATATAGCCTTGGACTGAATAAACACACACGCGTGCGCACGCACACACACAATAATAAAAGTCACCAAGTTAAGTAGATCAACACAAGTAAATTAACCGCTTAACACTTTCAATACCTTCTCCAATAACATCTCTTATCACTTGAATTCTTACATCGATTAACTACTGAAGAGAAAATGTTAGCGTGGTGTTGAGATAAATTGCCAGATTATTCCTAGGGAATCGGACAACAGAAAGAATTTGCGAGTTTCGGCACATTATGCCAAACGATGCTAGAACATTATCTCAGGCTTCCTGATCCAGCAGTACGTGATAATCTCCGTGAAGACTAGTCACGTGCTGTGGCGCTTCGCCGTATACTATCCTCCATATTTTGTGTACAGATGTCGTCATAGAAGGCCTTGAAAGTGCGCTGTCACAGATTCCGACTTCATAATATTATCATCACACCGTAGGTTCGAAATAACATCCAACCCGGCTTATCCCCTGACGCGAACAAAAACTTGTAGCCACAAGCCGCTGTGATACTAGAGCTAGGATTTTATGTGCTCAAATTATCAAACATTTGGATGGATTTATGCAGTATAATACCTAAAGTATTTGCTAGAAACGCAAAAAATATACGCGCAAAATATTTAAGTAAAGTTGGGAGAATGGGCTGATAAGAAAGGGCTAGAATTTACTATAAGGACGTCTTCAAATAAGCCCATAAAGTAACGTATGCCTTGGAGGTCCACAGTTCAATATACTAGCAAAGACTTCTGTTAAATGCTGTCAGCCAATCACCAAACGCACTCCATTTGTGCTTTCAATCTTGAGTATGTTGTTAAGTTTAAAATTTTTATTTAATAAAGTTGTGTTAGTGGTTATAATCACAATTTTATATTTTTATTTAAAGATCACAGGTTTCAAAACGCGATGAATCACCGCCACATATAGACAACGGGGAATAATCACTAACTACCAGCCAAGTGGATAATTTACAACCAGCGTTTCCAGAGCAAGTAATTCATGAGTCTAAAATTATGTAGTTTTTATGCACTCACGTTAAAACACAAACATAGTCTAAAATGTTAGCGTTTTATATTTTTCCTTATGTCAAAACGTGTGACCTTATGAGTTACTGCTCAAAATATGCATTTCTCCATAAAATTATGCACTTACGTAACACTTCTATAGATATCTATAGATAAATTCTATTTGTGAACTACGAAAGTATGGTAGGAGCTACGCCGCGCTTTCAATCACTTTGTATTGAATGAGGTTACTTTTTTAATAATTAGTTTTTTAGCAGTATTTGATATAACGAAAGGACGAATTATGCGTATATGTCACTTAGGATTAGTCATGAGTAATTTAAATCACTACGATCTAGTCATCCGTATCCGTATCCAGTTATCAGACAGGTCGTGTATAAAGCTAAAATTACATTATTCACAATTACTTAAGATCCCTAATTTCATATGTATACATGTGTGTGGTGTGTGTGTGTGTGATTTATATAATGTACTTATACACACACACACACACACACACACACACACATCATTTATCCTCAAATTACATTTCTACATAGAGATACACTATACAAAATATGTTACTAAATTAATAAATATTATCTACTTTAATTAAAAGATTTATTGTATAGCTTTGAATAATATAATACTGACAAATTCAAACATATGAAAAGTTATTTTAAAGGAACGTAGTGAATAACTGTACAAGATTTAATCATTCACTGTCCATTTTATAACAATAATTATAGAATTCTGTTGTAAATCGTTGTGCAACACGGTGCCTTACAATTAACATTCGCGTTAAACGGTATACCTGATAAACTAACGAATTCTGAACGAAAAATCTCAGAGATTTATCACGTTTTTCATTGCCATCGTGTTTCACTTAACACCAGGATTCTATGAAACGAGATGCAGCGTATTTCGTTGATGAGTATGGCAGTAAAATGTTTTTCTTCCTTTCAAAATTAAGGTTAAATTAAATAGGGGGCAGGTGGGCAAGAGAGTGCTGTGGTGCCGCGTAGTTAGTTTTTTCTTGCCAAGAACATTAATTACTGTCAATTCATTTATGTTTTGCTCTCAGAGGATTGCACGTTGGAAATTTGAATGGTACGAGTAATGTAGTAATGGAGTAAGATCATGTGACTAGTATTTTGTAGAACACACAGGAAAGTTTTTACATAAAACAACGTGAACATAAGCGCAAGCGCACACACATAACTGTTACATATGCGCACACAAACACAATCTCTTGCGCATTCATTGGTATATGTAGCGTGCGTAGTAAAAGTTTTTATGAATTAGCGTTGAAAGCTGATAATCTATTTTTTGTAACAGGCAGAGAGTTATTTCATTTTTTCAATTTTTTATATTTATAAAAAGTACACACAAATAAAAACATAATTGAATTCCTTTATTGTTCTGATAGTCTAAATCGTTTATTGAAATGGTTCGCTTAACACTAGTTCACTAATTAATTTACACAATTTAGTAACTGTCACAAAATTTATCCTAGAATTAAAGACATATATAAAAAACATTTGTACAACACTTGCAACATTCTAAATTAACAATGTGACGAGTAATAAGATTTTTGTTCCGTCATTGAACAATAATTTTTTCCTACCTTTTGTGGAAAGAGAATGCAGAAATTTAATTATTATTACAAATATAATAATAACGTGTTTACAAATAATTGCTATGATTTTGGAATAAAGTAATAATTACCGTAAAATTTGGCTACCGCGCGTACCGTGTTTTGTTTTGCATGGTTTTTTTACAGCTAATGGTATTGACAAATCATATTAAGGATTGTTTTCTCATATTTGTAAACATTTTACAGAACCAGCATTCTCTTTCAGTAATTTCACTTGGGATCACAGTTGATGTTTCCTGTATTAAATAAAACGCTTACGTGATTTTTAGTTACCACTTGATATATCTCAACTGATGGTTTAGTGTCTTTACATTTACCCTACTTATTCACATAAATGGTGACACGTATTTTCTGTTGTCCAAACCGATACAAATCTGAGACGATATGTTGAGTAAACACTCTAGTTTTAAACTAAAATTTGAAATTTATGAGATCCCTAATCTTTAAACGCTTTTACTTATTTCACTTTAGTCAGATAACACGCCTTAAATAAAAGTTCACCTCTTGTTAATAGAGTTGTACTCGATCCAGCTGTTGGCTACATTAATTTAACATATCCTGTCTGCTTCAGGTCCCATCACGGGTGGGTAGTAGAAGCAGTGTGATGAGCTGTTAGATAACGGTAACGAGACGCTTAATTAATCTATAATGTCTTCCTACATAACGGAGACGCCAAACCATCGGAGTAATACAAATTTGGTAGCTTTACTTAAACTTTACTACCTTAGTAGCTAGTGATTTCATATCAGTTTCAATATCTAACTTTAGTGAGCAATCAAATTGAATTATTTATAATAGAAACCAAAAAGTTATTATTTGAAAAGAATAAGGTTACAGTTTTATTGGGCTTTTTTTACTTCTATATTGCGGGATCAATATCGTTTGTTGATTTACGATAGGTATAATATGTGGTCCAAATCAAACATCACAGAGACTTGGTGTTTAACACAATGTCATGTCATGTTTGCACAGTGTCTCACTATTAGATTAAATAGACCTACACATCAAGAAATAGGTTCTTTGTCGATAAAACATTGTTCAGTAACAACATCCTGATTAACTCGGAACAACTCGTACACATCGCTCCAGTACAACTCAAAAAGTACACAAACGTCTTCGTTTCCTGTACAAATGTAGGCCTGCTCTTGCCACGTCAATGTATAATTTTGTTCCAAATGAAATATTATTAAATCCGATAAAGTACAACGTTCTTTGTAATGACTACACAGAGTATTAATCAACTTAACGTTAAAAATCGCGTCATCAATAGAGGTAGCGTTGACTGTGATTGAAATAATAATAGCAACCGTATATGCAATTAGTTTTAAACGAGTTCTCAGCTTTAACTCGACCGTTTGGCATTTGCGTGTCTGTGTCTATCTTCTGTTTGGCGGCTGTTTTACGATAACTTTACTGTGTATAACAGACGTTCGTATAAATTGGAATGCGCGTCCATAATAATACCCTTCAGACCTCTATTGTCTTGAGGTAGATCCTCCCAAAACGTAGTGCGGGAGGCAAAAATATAAGAACTAAAAATTTCTTAAAAATAGAAAAACCATGAAGGATATCAAATTAAAGAGAATATTGATTAAAATGTGAATTTAGTGTTCAGTTTTGAAACTTTCAAAGTTTTTAGACATTTTGTTTTCCTAATACTTGTCACCATACTTAAATATCAGCTATAGTATTTTACGGAATGTTAAATTTTCGTTTTTTATGAAAAAGTGAACCTAATATTTATGATTAATCGGCTTTTTGAATAATCTCTGGGCTTCAATGAAACAAGTAATATTATTTTTGAATGCATCATGTAATTTGTTCACCTACGTAATAAGTAAATAAATGGTTTATAAGTACTACTACAATAGTATATTTATAACATAACTATATTTGTATTTAAATATAGTTGTATACCACCCAGTAGCGTAACTAGGGGGGAATGAGACCAGCTTAAAGATTGGACTCTTAAAAGTATTCAAGATTCTCCACACATAATTATTTATACAGTTATTTGTAAGCTTTATTTTAACACACACAACTGGCTTAGGAATAAGCCTACATTAAGTGAATTTCACTGAAATGTTTAATAGCTCTGGGGGAACTGATCTCCTCATTCTCCCCCCCGTAGTTATACCACTGATACCACCTAATATATTTATAAATATAAAAATAAGTCTTTCGGTATAAATATACTCGATGTACTTAGTTATATACAACCTAAAACAAACTGGGGAATTATTTTTTCCTTTTTTGCAGTTCACGCATAATTCGTAGCATGATCCTGTTAAACCAGGCCCTTTTAAACATAGCCCACAAAACTCATAGCGTATGAATGACTTTTAGCAACCAACCCAGAGGAAATCTACGTGGCTAATAATCCCGCTGCTGCATTTAATTTTCAAGCCACCAGAGGCTAGTAGTGATTTATATGCCACGCCATTAAATACCTATTCGGCAAAGTTACAATGGTATAAATTTGTACCAGGTGCATTATCATTAATGCCAACGTAACAATCAAGCAACCAGCAGGTTTTACTTTTCACACGTAAGGCAAAAACAAATAAAAATACAGAAAATATAAGCACCGACAAGACTAAACATACAGGAAAATCTTTAAAAACTTCAGCAGCGTAATTGTCTACAAATTATTATGTGCAGCCGAGATATCTACAGCGAATATTTCATTAATTTAATGGAGCCTATATGCAATTTATAAAATCAATATTATCAATCTTGCTACTACAAAATTTCTTTGTCTTTATAGAGGATATGAATAAACATTATTTTTCGACTTAAAAGTTGCAGCTCCAAGCAGTCCCAGTATTTACTCTTCTACACAGTTCACCTAGTTCTTTCTGTGATTCACGAACATAATCCATCCTGTACATAAGGCGTTATGCTAGAGCGTTACAGTATTATGTCATTCTTTCCGGGAGAATGAATATTGCCATTAAGGGTCTGTTTCAGACTCTATGCATAATTTCCTCACATAACAATTCTAACCTACTTAGTACTTAAAAGTGAAGGAGACAATCATTTGCGCTCCCCCAGTGTTTGGTAATTGTTTATTCATATTATAATTCTAATTTTACCGTATTTTGTTGCTGAACTCCTATCTGCTATTTTGTGGTGAGTGACGACGTTCGGTGTCACTACCATTGTCAGGTCCAAAAGGTCCTTGAAATCCTATCAAGTCGTTTCGGACTTGATAATAGTGGTGACGGAAAGGCCTTGTTAGCAGTTTATCAACAAAGGACGTCAAAGTTGGAGTGATGGACTGGGGACTGCTAACACGAAACCTGACTATGTACGTTGTAATTGACTTTTATAGTTTTCTACTATTAATGTGTAATAAACATAGATACGTAAATCATTTACTATTGTATATGGAAATTGAGACAAGCCTACTGAAAGCGGTTCCTACAATAATTGATTAGTGACGAACTTAGAAATCACTCTTCAAATTCACCCGTAAATTAGTTTAAAGGCAACATTGCTACATGCGTGCCTATAAAATTTCGTCTCATAATGTGCATATACATTTTTATTAATATAGTTGTGAAATGAAGCTAAATAGCCAGAAATAATGCTTTTTAAATAAGGAAGTAGTGATTTTTATGATTCATAAATTTCCAAATTAAAAAATAAAACAACTACATCATTATCATTTCTCCTTTAAAACAAGTTTTACAAATTAAAATGAACTGTATTTTATTATATAATGCACATAGATAAAATATTATAAATCGCATAAGACGCTCTGACCAAATTATAACAGATAAGAAAGAAAAACATCTAATAATGTTCATTAATTCTTTAAAATTAATAAAAAGGTCCCTTACAATATATAAACGTTTATAAAATGTTTTTTAAATGTCGTTTTTAAGCATTGTTAATGAAATTAAACGTTTTTCACTTACCTAGTGCTGGTCTCCGGCTGCTGGATTGTTGTAGAGCATAATAATACTATGTCACAATCTGATTGGATTTTGTAAGTCAAGAAATTGCAATCTTAAACCAAAAGTTTAAAAACGGTTTCTAAAGTGCAGATTGCGTGCTAAAATATCCAACTTCTAGCTGATTCGTAGTCAAAATTGGAGAATGAGGCATAGTCATTCACGATGAAAACATTTCATCGTATTAAACAGACGAGATAACCAGGAAAGTCTAATACGCCCTTCTGTCCCCCAAACATATCTTAAAACAACATAAACGCATGTCGTCCCCACCCCCACATAAGAATTTTGATTGTAACATTGAAATGCAAAAAAATCTTACTCACCAATGAATGGAATGTCTAGCAACTGGCAACATTAAATAGATATTAGAGCCTGAACATAAATTTGAAAAGCTTTTGACCAACACAAATATATTCCCTAGGAAAGAATACAATCTCTTTTATAATATATTTAGCATATTTTCGGTAATATTTGCTACAGCAACGGATATAGCCTACAGGGAACTAAACGAGATAACAACAAAATACCCTTTCACAACATGTGTCCACTCCACGTGACCACGTGAAACTTATTGTTCCACGTGCTGCGCACAAATAAATATCTGTGTCAGAACAAATTACAATTTGAAACAAAACCTGTCACACGAGAGTTTTTTCCATGCTTTAGAAATGTAACACTTTTTCTGAATTATTTTTTTACGTTGAAACATATTAAATTTTTATAAACCTTCCTATATACAAGTTCAATGTGACCTGAACTTGTTGAGGTCACTTTAAATAAAAATTTTAAATATATAAGAGGAGAAATGTGATTTAATCACAGATAGAAATCGGTATGGTTCTCTTATTTATATGATACATTTCCTTATGCCTCACAATAATAATTAAATACGAAAACACAATTTGTAGTCTTTTCGTAATGACGTCATAAAAAAACCCTAGTATAAAAAACCTGGAACTCTTGTTCAGAGTGTATCATACAATTTTTCTGGAGCCAATCGAAACTAAACAAGCGTTATTCGACATAAGGCGTAGTCTAAGTAGCATCACACACAACCTTGCAAGCAAGCGCGTGTGTGTAAAGACATGCATTAGTCACCCGTGCAGTATTGAACATCCCTCATACACGTGAGGGTCTTACGTTGTGTGCCGCTTTCATGAAACGTGCGTGGTAACCTACATGTTAACAACTTCATATTTACAAGTGTGGAAATCTTGGGCGATATACACTTACCCTCTCTTACCTTCCTAACAACCAGTTACAAGCTATTAGAAAACCAGATAAAAATCTGAAAGTGACGAGTTAGTAAATATGAGTTACAGAAGAACAGAAGGAAGAGAGAAGCCGGGAGTTGTCCTGAAGAGAGTTGAAAAGTGAAGGAAGAAGGTGGTTTCTGTAAGTTTCCAGATTAAGGGCACCACAGCAAAGTGTAAGAAAGGTTATTTTAACTTTTAAAGTTTCTAGTTAAAGTTCTAAAAATTGTCACTCTCTTATAAACTTCATTATGAAAATTAAAATATCAAAATATAAATTATATAAAATATTTTTAAAATGATGTTGAGTGACATATTATGTACAGACAAAATTGTGTATAGACAAAAGTATTTTCAAAATAATGCTTGTTTTATAATTATTTTATTTTACGTTATAAATACAAAGTGATGTTACTTTTAACCCCCAGACCACAAATCTCCTACAAAGTGAATATAATCACTGCCAAAAGTATAACTATTTGTTTCTGCCTAAGTGGCTTAAGTTTTCCTAGACTGACTTCATGGCGACCAAACTTTTCCTGAACATTTTTCCGGTGGCTATTCTAAAGTAATAATTGCAATCTCATTTTCCCTCAGCCATCTTGGCCGTTCCTCTACGTACGAACAGTCCCTTCCCATCCAAGCCACTCGTTGAATCAAAGCCTACTATCGCAAAAATCTCAAGACAAGCAAACCTACATTGAAAATTCGTTTACTTAATTTCCTGGTTTCACCAGAGGTATTGCAGAGGTTACATAGAAACAAGGCCAAAGAAATATATATAAAACTACACATTTGTACTCTAGGCAGTGATTTTTTTTTAATTCTTGTAGTTGCGTTAATTAACACTAGATTTCAACATTTCCACGGAGATACTTTTCGTATACCCGTACATATCACACATTAAAGATGTACCCTGAAAGCCTATGTTATCTATTTTATATGCATGATGTCTCAACACTCACGAGCCCCATTGTTTTCCACTACGATGCGGGCCCGTGTATAATTTCGCCATGTGCGTGCGCGTGTATAAGTCAATAAATGTAACATACTATGGTGCACATAAGGTATTCGTTGAATACAGATAAATATACAATATTTTATTAGATAATTTGTAGGGATATAATTCTACCAAAATTGCATTTTTCATTAAACATATCTTTAATTTTTAATTTCATGGATTAATAAAAAATTGACCACTATAAACCCAGTAAATTAGGAATATACTATTCTTACTAATAACGATAAACAATTATTGGCACCTTGCAATGCCAAATTTTAAATGCTAATAAGAAACACAAGAATAGGTTACCTTTATTCTCTCTAAAACGTTACACATCGAAAAATTGGTTATTAAAAAATTAATCAATTAAAAATCGGTATCAATTCCATTATTACTGGGAAAATAAAATTAATTTTGGACACCAGAGGATTACCTTCTTCTTACAAACATATAATTATTATATGAAAATTATAAATCGATTACAAATAAAATGCGAGTACATAATACTTACATGAAGTGACGTCATTGGGAATGTGATCAGCAGTCAGAATTCCCAGCTCAGTTACGGCGGACATCCCTAGTTTAATAATGTCTTGATATACATAATTTAATGGAAAGTGTCACCGGTGTCTGCCGTTATTATAGCACGTACGTATACAGACAGTGATGTGTCTAATTTTATTAAATTCTCCTTGGTTCAACAGGTTAATTGTCCTGGTGGCAATATTAAGCAGTGTTAGTGTCATGAATATTCAAGACGTTTTATACGGTCTCCATTAATCTGCCTCCCTTACGCAATGATTTCACAATCTTTCACAACAGTGCGTACAAATAATATTCTCTTGAATTCTATGTCCTCAACGTGTACAACTGATTGAATTGTATCTGCAAAAACGGCAAGAAAAGTAAAAAAGTTTGCTTTGTTTCAAAGTCCTTTTGAAGGTATGTCGGTCGTTGCATCAAAATTAAGATTATATAATAACATATATTACGTTTCTAAAATTAAAGAGCAAACTGTTTTCATAATATTAATGGCCGTGAAATATCGATAATAATTTGATTTAGCCTCAACATACAATGGATGTTGAAAACCTCTTAAAATGCAAGAGAATATAGCTAAAGAGAGAAGAGTACACCTAAGAGAGATACGTCTGCAGAATTCACGTAAAAAATAAGCGCATCCCTCCTTCGATGTGAAAAATTATACTTTTTGGACTGCACATATGGGTACGTAAATAAGTGGGTAGACATACAAGGGCACATGCAGGTACACACTGTAATAGACGTTTCGTTTGTTTGTGTATTGTTTGGGGTTCTGGGGAGCTAACGTCCCGTTTAGTTTTGTTTAATATTTGTAAAAACTTTGTTTAGTGTTGTATTATTATTGACTTATCCGGTTCAATTCAACCTAGCGTTGAATCCAACTTGATAAGTCCGGTTGATGCACAAGAAATTATTTATCGAAGTATTTTTACTTCGGTTAGTTTATTCACACAGAAGTTCTTCCGTTGACTCGTTGAAGCGGTGATATAGTTTCCGTGCTGAAAACACAAACAATTTGCACTAATAAACACTTACTTGGTGAGTCTTGTCGAACTCGTAGGGTCGCTCTCTCAATCCAGTATATACGGACTTACCGTTTTTGTATTCGCCGCTGCTTGTTGAGTTGACCAATCAAATTCATTCACCTGTTTTCAACTAGTCTATTGAAATAAACTGACTGACTCTGTTTCTTATGTCAACAAATATTTTATTCAAATCAGGTGCTCGTTTTGAATGAGCAGAAGTATTATTTTTAATTAGGTTCAGAATAATAAGCATGAGACTTTTAGTTTTACAAAAATTTTCCTCAGGGTGGCAGAACTGTTTAAAAATTTAATGTATCTAAATGTTTGTTGGTTAATATTAGTTTAATACCTTCGTGAATTCTTTGAGCTAACAGGATACCAAGTCATCGAATAGAACTCTCATCGATTGTTATTAAATACTTTGATGTTGACTATAATTCAGTCACTTATAATTAATACACAAAAATAATAACCATGTGTCTAATCTAGACATGACAGGTTAGTAGAATTATTAGATTCAATTGATAATAAATGCTTGAAACAAAGTTAATTAATGTCAAGATAATTCTTGATAATACAATAAAAATGAACAATGAAATTATATATTTTGAAACAGTGTTATTTGGTTAAACATCTGATTCATTATTTAGTGTTATATAAGTATAATTGCATGGCTGTCAGTAACCATATATCCTGGCAACCTTGGTTATTATTCACAATAAAATTGACATTGAAATATTATAATAGTAGGTTCCTTTCCTAAATCATAAAACATAAAAACATTGAAATATTATATTAACTTTCGTTAATAATTCAATCATTTGACAAGCCTCAGTCACTGGCAATTGTTGGTTAAATTAATTGATATGTTATGGTTGACAACTGTCATCAAGTGTGGTAAAGTCACACAAAAAATAATTATGCATAGAGATTAATTGTAAGTTTAGTAAATTCGCAAAATAAAATAATCAAATCTCTGAGGATTGTCATTTGTTGTTCAGTCACAGTTACAAATACATCTTAACCTATGTTCATTGTTATTAAATGTTTCGATAATATCGTTTTTCATGATTTGATTGAAATGGTAATAATCACTTATACTCCCTTTTATTTGATAATTTTAATCCCGGAATTGCTGTGGAGCAATCCTTATTACGCACTGTTACACTTCACACTCTGATACTAATGTATATTCGTTATCACAATTTTTAGGTTAGGTCACTCTGTTTACTTAGGTGACGCGCACACATTAATAGATCAGCTGACTTTTTCTCTCGCCGGACGACATCTCCTCGCTTCAGATGTTGGTTAAAAAGTGACCAGAACGCAGGCCTCGCTCTGCCGTTCCGTTCAGTAAACGTCCAAAATTTGGCTAAATCCGTGGATTTGATTGGTCGGCGATCTTTAATTTTGTGTACATACCCCCTCGGCGTTTTATTTCAATTGTTGAAGTCGGCGTGGGTCTTTGGTTTCGAGATTATGAATGTTTTTCTAAATTTGACACAAATTCTTTATAATTGTAATAACTTTGTTAATATTGTTCCAATTTTAAATCTGAGCATATCACTGGATTCGTAATTCTTGGCTCTATTTTTTGAGTCCACTCATGGTGTGCTTTGGTCCATTATTAAGGAAGTTAATGTTTGTGATTAGTACTGTTCACTAGACACTATTATTTTATATTTAATTCTTTATTATCACTATATAATGGCACTCATACCCACTTGAGGGCATGCCTTCAAAGTCTCTTCCACTTCTTAGTTGCTATTTACTTAGATTTATTTATAAAATACAATTCTTATGCTACTGTCATATTAGCCTAGGTTCTTACATTTATATATACATATTTCAACTATTAGAAAGTGTTTGTCTACTTTCTATTTGTTTCCAGTTGATGATAACAAAGGGTTACAACTACTGGTCACTTTTGTTAGCTGGAAAATGAAGTAATTTTGGTCATTTCTGGTTAATTAAGTGGTCTCTATCTTTCATCATTAGATGCCTACTTAATGTTATTCTTTTCTGGTATTTGAGTTCTTTTTGTTATTATCTTTTAGTTACAATAGATGAGTAATAACATTGTCTTAGTACTGGACTTGGTGTGTTTAATACACTAGACTTTTCTACATTGCATTTGGTTAAATAATACTAGTTACACCTGGTGTCACATGACAGGTGCACTTAAATACAATTGTAATATATTATATTCTGTCTTATTATCTTTGCACAATAGTACAGTAGTGGTATTACACTCTAATTGTGGTATTGACATCAACATTTCATTTCTATTCGTTTTTATAATATGATTTTATACAAGTTCTATATAGTGAATTCCATTTTAGTGGGTTTTGGTTCAATTTTGTTTGTTTATTTTCTTATTTAAAGTTTATTTTGGGTATCTGATTTTGTTACCTGTAGAAAGATTGTTATTTCTACTTGCTTTTACATATAGTACATTCTGGTTTGGGTAGGTTTTTCCTACTGTTAGTTGTGAATTCAGGTGAATCTTGCCTACATCATAGGTTATTTTATTTGGTCATTGGTGCTAACAATGTGTATGTTAGTTTGACACACATTGGCATTCTCTTAACCTTATTTTTTCCATGTTTGGTTTTAATAAAGATAACTAATAACCTTTTATTTATTCTCTTGCTTTTATACATGATTGTCAGACTATTTGACTAGTGTTTGCTGATATTCTGAGACAAATTAATACTCCTTTTGTTACATTGGTGCTGTGCATATCTTGTTACTATGCTTAATTTACAGCTTGTAATCAATAAGTATTATTGTTATTTTCATTCCTTGTATAACATTTCTTGTCTTATTCATTTATAACACTATTTATAGTATACTGGTCATCTCAGTTGGTCAGTTTTCTGTCTATCTCTTTAATCTGCAGGTTGATTGGTTATTATACATACGGGTAGATGTTGATTTATAGTTGACTGGCTCTTGGAATCTTCATGCCATGGTTGCTGGATGTCCGTCACTGGATGCCATAGTAGGTTCTTCACTGATTCTTCTTTCTTCTTTCTTCTTTCTTCTTTCTTGTGTTGTTCTTTCTTGTGTTGTTTTGATTCTTCACTGACCCTAAACTATTGGGTGGTTGCTTCTTGTGGTACAATCATTGTGTGGTGCAATTTCTCTTCACTATAATGTCATTTCATTTGTATTTACCATCAGTTTATTGACTCTTATGGCTGTGAGTTTATATTTGGTGATAGTTGGCTCATGTAGCGTTGAGCTTGGCATTTTAGACAAATTAGTTGGCTTGTCTCTTTGACTCATTATTTGACATGTGTAATCATTTTATATCACTGAAATCTTAGGGCTCATATGTCATATTACAACACATAATGTTAAACGCAGGCATTTTCAAAAAAGAAATTAAATAAAAACCGATAAAACCACAATATTGCTGTGCAATCTCAGGCCTTTGTGTTGGTAAGTATCAAATCCCCTTTAAGGGGAGACAATCCGCATAGGCTTATCTATGTTAATATTTGATAAGCACTACTAGTTTCAAGTGCACTTATCATTATTGTCTACGGGCGAAATTATTTAACGATAACATTTGATGATTTTGTAGCATACTTGAAATTGGTTTGAACCGAAGTATAAGATTTAATTAATTTTTGTTATTGAAACATAGAGACTTCTGTTCGTAGAAACAATTTAATATAATAGCTAATCACGGAAAACAAAACGTATAGTGATTTTAATTCGCCACATTAATGATTTAAATATCATTATAATCTACGCTATTTATAGATCGCTCCAATATTCTCGCCAAAGCAATTGTTCTTTGGCGAATATCTTGTGCCGTTTACCGATAAATCTACAGTCGTGGTTTTAAAATTTTTCTTTTGGTTCAATTCTTTTACAAGTATCATTTACGATACTTGACTAACACTGATGATGCTTAATACACCACCTTTTCTAAGTATTATTGTCTCTTATTGTCTGCAACAAGTTATCTTCATCTATCTTCATACCAATACGAGTTCAAAATATTTATACATACGGTGATTTATTACTTTTGTAAATAAATTTTAATTTCATTTTGATGTGTCTTCATCAGAGGTCAACAGTGGCGTGTCTAGAACTTGGCCTTACCGTGGGGGGGAGGGTTTAGAGTTGGCTTTATGCAAAAGAAAAACCAAGTTAAGGCTCATAAAAATTACTGTCTTAGTATTTAAAGTGGGTGAAAAACGTGTGATAACACCCTTAAATCAAATTCATTAAAGCAAACGATAATAGCACAATAAAAATAAACGCTACTGAAACATTGTTTACAAGATACTTATTGACTGAACTGATTTTCCTATATTTCATATTTCAATATGTACATGTTGTGTAACAAACTTGTTTGTTTATTTAAAAAAGAGTTTCTACTATCGTAGCGTACACAAATGAAAACAATAAAATAGCCTAAAAATTAAGAGGTTACAAAAACTCCTCGTCAACTTATTGACCACCTTGCGGGGAGTCCGGTCCCATTCCCCCCCAGTTAATCTTCGAAATTGTGATCTAGACGGAAATCTATCATAAACTTTTCGTATTTTTTTTAGTCAACGCATTGCATTTCTTAAAGCGAAGACGCCGAATTAGTTAAGTTCCTTACTACATCACAAAAACACAGAGTGGCTTGTGTATAATGTCGTTTCCCAGAGTAATTAACCAACGTTAAATTGATTACGGCGAACTAGGGAACCTCCTGTGATCGATCATATTGTTAAACATCTACACATTTTAACATCTACGTACTGTTAAATTTCACAGTTCACCACTCTGACACCACTTACAAAAGTTTGGGCCCTAGGCTACAATCAAACATTTTCCGTCAGTTTAGAGTATACCAGTCAAATCATTCAGTCTACGTTGGCCTCGAACATTTGAAAACTCTAAACGGAATATTGTCCTCAATCGTGCGTGAAAGATACCGCACAATATACAATTGTTTGGCATACGTTAATGAATTCTAATACGTTTGTTCATTCGGCACATTTATTTGTTCTGTACTCATGACTACCCTACATGATACTGATCATAGCTCTGTGGTGTACTGTTTAAGACTGCGAAAAAGCAGGAAAGCTTTCTCTTCCTCGGACAATCGACTTTCCAGTGCAAAAGCTTTAAGTAGTCGACAAATGCCCCGAACTGAGGAAGTCAAAAGTTGTTTAATGTGTCCTCACATTCAACAATTCTTGTCAAACAAAATAGTTCACTAAGAAGCATTCACAATTTTCAGCCTTCCTTAATAATGAACTAATTACTAGGATAACTAACTCAAATTCTCTATACCTAACACGAAGTCCTGGTCACCAGACTCTCAGTCCACATTATTGTATTACGCAAGTCGTCGCTGTTCTACAACTTTTTCAGCTTCATCAGGGAAAGACTTTCCTCATTATTACTTTGTATTACGTCCTGTTGTCGCCTTTCTTTGTTTTAATGTTATAAAAATGAATCTAACGAACAGAGAGATAAGGTTTACATTCGAATTTCAATTTCAAAAGTGTCATGTATTTATACTGTAAAAGTGACTACTTGTGATAGACTAAACGGATACTTTATGGTTCTACTTATGAATTTGTCTTACAAAATATGTTTTAAGTGGATGAAAACAAAAGAATTGATAAGAACTGTTCGTCTATTTATGCGTGGCACATTACTATTGAAACGTGTCAGACAAAATATGTGCATGGAAAATCGGTTTGATATGTTCGATGTTGAAGTGCCATCCAATCCTCCCTTCCTCAACATTTCTCTACGCGAATCCAATATCTCTGCGCGATCAATGCACTGACTGATCTATTAAAAAATCGTTATTCTCTTTGATTTCATTCTTCTGCATGTGTGGCTTTCAAACGGATTATATCATATTCATCCCTGATATCTAATTCAATGATTCCATTAAACTCTAATTTAAACTCTAGTTTACACGGTCTCTGAGTAAATTGAAAGGGTGGATACTGGAAATTGTAGGTTGCAGACTTACCTAATGAATAAAACACTGCATAAAAACTAAATGAATACGTATAGTATATTAAAAACGTTCACTAATTATAAAAACACGAAAGCGTCTACAACACACGTAAACGAATTAATTTAATGTTAGAAGATCTGAGTTTCATAGCGACTTACATACGAAACTAAAATTATATAGAAAGTTATACACTTCATGTCTCTGAAATTACTAGTATATGGGCAAGAAATAAATGTTATTGTATGATAAATTTCAGCTATGTTGGCAAACTTTTTTTGAAAAGGTTTAGCACATTTTATTCACGTAATTCATTCGTATTTACTTTTATAGTGAATCACATTTAAAATAATTAAATTTTACAACACAAAAAATGCAAAATTTTAATAAAATTTTTGTTTTTTTTTCACAGTAGTATGTCACTTACAAAGTAGTAACATTATCAATGTAAACTAATTTTGCAATCTTATACTTAGTTACAAATATGCTAACGCCTCCAGCATTCCAGGATGCACTCGTAACACGCTATAAGACATTTGCACGCGTATCATACATGTGTCACAATTATATGTGAAACTGTCATGAATGCCTGTGTACTTAATTAGTCTTGCTAATCCATACACTAACTCATTATTCGTTCCTTTTGTTTTAGTTCTAAAAAAATAGTAAAATAATTTTTTTATTTAACATACGGGTCACTGGTGTTTCACCATTTTTCAGACATCTCAAAATTCTGAGAAATAAAATCTGTGGCTAAGTTATTCATAACATCATATCCAGCATACAGGCTTTTTAGATTTACATACATAGAGTGCAACCATACATATTTGTATATACACCCATAATAATAATTTTTTCTACATAAGAGTAATTCCATGGTAGAAATTGTTGTAATCTTGTACAATGGACACAAGTAAGATTATTAAATTTTGCAAGTTTTTTTTTTTTTTTGCTTCCTCATACTTCCTCATACTAATTAATTTGTTCAGTGGATATAAATTGATTATTTATATATTATTATTTAACAGAGCAATCAACTTGTTTTCAAACAGTTCAGTAATTAATTCGTAATTTGCATTTATTTTGTGTCTGTATAAGCGTGTATTCACTCCTGCTCTAATTGCACTGCTTGGCTCACAAAATGCATTATTAAATGTGCGCATTTTATTAAACAAAACATATTTAATTGTTAGTATTTATTCATATTCTAACCAGAGTTCACACACACAAAGAACAAACATTGTACACACATAAAGGATTTCCTATCTCGGATAAACTGGGTGTAGGCCGGCAGAACTCACACATACACACGCGCGCGCGCGCGTGCCCTGGCGCCAAATACACTGTACTACTTGTGTACTTTATGGTGGCCGCCAACCTTGGTGAAAGCAGTGTGCGCAGAACCCTGTTTTTTGTCAGTGTAACGTCACGTCTCACTGAGTGCATAAGTGTTGATGCGTTTTCAAAAACATTTACCGTGTAGGCCTGTATTTCATTTAATTATTTAGTTTTTATTGTTACTACTGTTCAGTTTGGGACTGTAACATGTGTTAAATAATCTAATTACATTTTAAATTTCATTTAATATTCTCTGTGGTTGTGTTTTCAGATATCACGTTTTGTTAAACTAAATTTTATTTTGCTTAAAATATTGTTACTTTTAAAGTACATTTTATCTCATTACGTAATCAGAAGAAATGTCTCCTATTAAATCGAAGTTAGGTAAAAAGATTGTGCATAGCCAATCTCGGGAAGTTATTTTTAATGTGTAAATTTATCGAAAGTGAAAAAAATGGAATTAGTATTCCACTAAAAAAGGTTCAAAAACGAATAGCGTCAGCAACAGGAGATTCTGAAAGAACGATCCGCCGTATTAAAAGTGAGGGGATGACAATGGACAGTCACCACACTTTACAACACCTCGTAAAGAAAGAAAGAGGAGGTCAACAAAATCTAATATTGATGATTTTGATAAATTTTCAAGTTAGTAAAAATTAATAAACCGTTAGAAAAACCCTATAAAATAGATAGTATTTTAAGAAATCACGGCCACACTGTTGTTCGTCCACCTCCGTATCATCCGGACCTAAACCCCATAGAACTTATTTGGGCTCAACTTAAACACTCTGTTGCAAAAAACAACACCACTTTTGATAACAAAAACATAATAGATTTAACTAGGCAAGCATGCCAATCAATAGAAAAACAACAATGGACGTCAGTGTGTGAACGTGTAATTAAAATTGAAGACGAATATTTGGAAAGAGAAGGATTAATAGATGAAATGCAAGAGAGGCTTCTAATTAACTTAGGCAAAGATGATGATGACGATGACGACGATGATGACCTATCAAGCGCTCAATCTTCTTCAGATGATGGCAGCAGTATCTACGGTGTTCAAGCAATTTTGGACCGAGAAACATCGCTGGACTTGGAGAACGATACTCAATTCCCAGTTCATTCTGACTTTGTATATACTTCTTTATAAGTCGGTAAGTTACTTACATTCATTACTTACATATTCATTTTAAAATTTGTATTAATAGTCTAATGGTATTAAATGAAAGAAAAATTAATGGGCTCGATTTCATGTGATATTTTATATAAAGTATGCTTATTTGTATGGATGGCTACGTATATTTTACCCACTTTTTAGTTTATATAATATTTTAGCAACACTTGCATAAAGCATATTTCTGGTTATTTTAGATTTATATTTATCTATTTCTTTTATTAGTATTCCACGTGCTTGATTTACACTAGTAATTATTTATTATTTACATTATGTAATAAATAACATTATTGTGGTATTACAAATACATATTTCGAGTAATACTGAGTAAAATTATAAATAGTAGTTAGTTGAATGAAATCCGGAAATGTCAACAATGTGTAAAACCCGAGTTGTAATAATTAAATAGTTAAGGACACCCGCTGTTACAACAGTAAGAGGAAGTTTTTGAAACGAAGTGTTACAACTGAGCACACTGAGTCTCCCCACTACCCCCAATTTTCGCGCAGGTATGGAGCGGCCACCGTAAAGTAACGCGATTGTACGTGTAACTACCGGCGCATAGGTGTGCTCCTGAGTTCCAGCCGCTCTCACTGTACTAGTCAGCTCAAAAACATATGTTTGCCTATACTGACCAGCCGCTCGGTGCGATGTTAAATCTCACCTGAATTACATTTGTTTTCGTGGTGCCTATACAAATTGAATTGGTTTTTGTAATTGTGTTTATGTTCTCAATAAACTGGGCTTCAAAAGTGTGTTCATTACACATTTTTATTCCCTTTTTTAAACATTTTAATTGTGAGGCTTTTTTGACAAATACTTTTCAATTTTATCATTGTAAAGATTAAATAGCTAGGAACTTGAATGACTAATCAAAATATATTTATTTGTCAAATATTTTTTTCTCAGGAAAGACAATAGAACATTTACCATCTGTGAACTTCTCACGCAATTCTTTGTTATGTTAAATTTATAAAAATATTTGGTTTTACTAATTTATCTCTATTTAAAAACTAATAATAAATAATAAATTACTTATTATAATAATAATAAAATAACAATAATGAGTAAATTAAACACTTTTTTAAAACAACCATCAACCGATTTTTATTTTTTATTTTTAAGCAAACAAGATAAAAATACACAAAGCTATTTATGTTATTTATTATGAAGTTAATTTATGAAAAAAAAACAAGTTAAGCTTTATGAAAAACGGAATATTTAAATTTATACTTCTTTTAAATATTTAATTTTTTTTTATAATTTCAATAAATCAACAATTTTCTTTTTAAATATTCAAATAGTTATTACATAAAACTAAAATGTTTCTTTTCACAAGTAACAGTAAGACTTTCTGCTGAACAGTAATATTGAACGTAACGAACACACAAATCCTACGACCTAGCCGGTAAATACTAGCATTCAGTAATAGTGCGTTCAGTACTAGCATTGAAACATCTTTGAATAGTTTTACGTAATGTAACTACACACACACACACACACACACACACACACACACACACACACACACACAGAGGCCTATATATATAATATAATATATATAAGATATGCATGATTGATCAAATATTTTGATTAGGTAAATAATATGGACATGTGTAATTCAAATACTCCTGCGTAGGACAAATGTTACGATAAGCAGGAGTACTGTTACTCTTAACTTTTTAACCCACAGTAAACCATATAACGTGAGGTTACGTATACGGTTTAATATGAGAATTATGGCAAAGGGGGTAAATTGTATAAAAGACAAAGACAGTGACTCAGACCAAATATAATTTCCATGTTAACAAATATTTGTATGAAAATATATTTAATGCCTAAATAATCATTCTATTAGGCCTATATAACAATAAAGACAGAAGATAAAAGGAAAGAATTTACATCGCTGATGGAATTTTCTTTAGAAAAGAACAGATTTGTTCTGTACCTAACGTATCGTAATCGCCTTCTTTGCCTTCATTTTGAAAGTCACATAAATTTATGTGAAATATTATCATTAGCGGAAATTGCATTTGTTTCATAGTGCAAGAGTAGGTTGATAAATGTGGTACCATTATTTAGTGTAGTACGGGAATGTTTTTAATCTGTTGAGTCTTCGTAGAAGATTATCAAAATACAGTACTGAATAGCCTAACAGTGGGAACGGAATGCTTCTTTTATTAATGTTTAACTATATTAATGAAGCGTCCTGGTCCGCTTAACTTCTTAGCCATAATTAATTTCCATATCATTACATACGTTTCCCAGTGCCTCAATCTCAAGTTTTACTGCCAAGAATTTCTCCCACTTTATCCTATCAAAAGCGTCTCTAAATCAATAAAAGCAAGATTGAATTCTCTCCTTCTTTGTATTATCTGATTCACGGTAAAAATACTGTCAATCCGTAAGACTTTCCTAAAACCATTTCGATTCTCCAATATAAGACCTCCTTTTACAACGTTCAATAAAAAACTCAATTACATTTTTTTCGTCCAATTTATAGCAAATTTTAAACGACAGTTAAATCTATAGTTTGAGCACTTACTTCGTTGTCTCTCCGTTCTTGTCCCAACACACGCTTTCTTCCAAGGTTGAGATATATTATCATTAAATCACAAGTTTATTTCAAAAATACAATAGGCTACTCACATGACAATCCTCATTATTATCTGAGAACCAATTCTGAAATATTACTATTGGTCACTTAAAATAATAAAAACAATAATATTAATGGTAATATTTTAGTGGATGGTTTGTGAGGATCGGTCAATTTGACCGATCCTCACTAACCATCCACTAAAACATTCATTGATTATATTGAATAACATCACAAATTATATATATTGCAACGTTACGATTATTTCATAAATTCACACAAATACAGAACCATGTACTCAACGCAACTATTAAGTATTAAGTGTAGTACACCGGCCAGGTCGCAGGATTTTTGTTTCTCGTTGCGTCAAGTAAGTTATATGTAGTTGCACAATAATTAAATAAATTTTAAAGAGGAGTGAGATGTTGTTGACATGAAATAATTATTTAAAACCATTTAAAAATAATCATCCTAAGGTTTATTCATTAATAGAAAAATATACCAATATTAAAAAATTCAAACATTAGATAGATCAAATATCCACTTTTATCACACATATTAGGCTGTTCATAACATCTAAAAACTAAACAATCATCTACTCTTATTCACTAAACAGACATGTTAAATAAGTCATCTAAATTCTTTCATTTTTTGTGTGTCTGACTTTGATTCAATCTTCAAATGCTAATAGCAACTCAATTAAAAAAAATAATAATAATAATATTCAACTTAAGCATAAAATTACTAGTTGCTATAGACAAAATAAACTAATTACATTTACTTTCAAACTATTATTTAACTCTATTCTCTATTGACACACCCAAATTTTTAACATATAACAAAAGATTTAGTAACTTTCAAATTTTCTTATAAAATTAAATTATTGACTTTAACTATTATTTACATTTAAAATGTTTAAGTCTTACTGTTCATGTAAAACTGTCTTTCTGAAAGTTCTGAAAGTTCTTTTCACAACAAAATTATAAATATTTAGTCATCACCTGCATACTGCTGCCGTTACCGTTGTGTGTGCGTGCGTGCGTGCGTGCGTGCGTGCGTGCGTGCGTGTGTGTGTGTGTGTGTGTGTGTGTGTGTGTGTGTGTGTGTGTGTGTGTGTGTGTGTGTGTGTGTGTGTGTGTGTGTGTGTGTGTGTGTGTGTGTGTGTGTGTGTGTGTGTGTGTGTGTGTGTGTGTGTGTGTGCGTCCTGAATCCTGAGAATTTTATGATGATGATGATGATGATGCTGTGTTCTCTGTCTCCATGGGTTGTTGTTGTTGTTGTTACTCCTGAGTTCCTCCATACGTCTTGTGTCAGTGTGGTAGTGTGTGTGTGTGTGTGTCCATGTCGATCCGCAACGGGCAGCGTAACGTCGTCTGTAGAGTTCTTGAGTCTGAGAATGCCCCCAAAATTGTCGGTCGTATTTATACTGGACTCAATCTGACATGTCCAGGATTGCTCTTGACATGTTAGAAATTGTAACTTTCATGCAAAGCGTCCTTTTAATTACGAATCACTTTTTTGTTCATTTTAGCGATTTCGTAAACACACGTGTAGCATGCGCGACATCATTATTTCGTAATGTTTTTCTGTTCACGCACATATAACACACATGTTAATTACTCTTTAATTACACCCGTAACATTAATTACTTAGCATCTTTAAAATTGCAAATTTCTGCAATATTTTTATATCACTGCATTAGTTAAAAATCCCTTAATGCAATGGTGTTTTTATAATTGGCGTCAGTCTTTGCTTACAGGTTTAACACAAGTAATTAGTTTATTATAATCCTGTTAAGACATGATTACAGACAAAACAATAAGTCGTTCGCATCACCCCATATTTTCATGTCGTAGCGTGCTCACACACACGCTGTAACTTACGCTACCACAGCAGGTGTCCCTCTCGACAGGTTAGATATTGTCAATTCCTGCACAAAATTGTATAAAACTGTTCCTTATTCTATTTATGCTAATTACAATATAAAACATACCGCCCTGGGCAAATATGCAAATATATGTATTGTTGCAATATATATATATATATATATATATATATATATATATATTATTTTCCTACTAAGCATTCTTCGGTATTATTTGTGGTAATCAACTGTCAAATCTAGACAATGTATCCGATGTGGCTAGCCATTTAGGCAGTTGTTATAATGTGTACCAACATGACACAAAACTTTTTTTTAATCAAATACTTCTAACGCGCTAAATTCACAAAATTGCACGAACTGTTTGATCAATACCACTTATAATACAAAAAGAAATATTCATTGTTTTGTCAGCTATATACTTACAGAGTAGATTGATCATTAAACTAAATATAACGATACAAAATATTTTTAATATGTATCCTAATTAAATTAAATACTTTCAAATTGTGTTTTGCATTAATTACATTAAGTTCTGTGTAAAAACTTATCTAGTTTTTGTATTTGTCTGGTTTACCTAGTTTGTAACTACAACAGAAATCTCTGTCTCACGAAGGAACTGATATTCACGGTAGATTGCATAAGATTACTCGAGGATTAAAAATAAAGGCATTAGGTAATTAGGTGTTATGAGATCAGTCGTAATGATAAGATCTCACGCTGAGTTCACGCCATAATTGTCACTCTCTTCATAACACCATATTATGCAGATGAAGAGCTTAGTTTTTACCACTGCATCTTTCTTCATTGTAATTCTTTACATTTTGCACCTTTGTAAAAAATATAATATCGTAAAAGGTATAAAAGTAAAAGTATAGCTGGAATAAATAAATAAATAAGAATTACTTGCTCCTGAAAGCTTGCTGTAGGCCTTGCTATATCTAAGTAAAATATTTGTCACCTTTGTTATTTATAACGAAATGCTTTATATTTTTTACTTCAAATAATCCTCAGGCAAATAATATGCGAATTACTGAACTATGGATGCAATTAAGACGACATTTATAACATATTTGTACGTGTCTGTATATTGTAGTGTAAATGTCTAAATTTTGTTTTGTTTTAAGCAATTTGCTTTTAATAGTTATTGTTCAAGAATTAGTTAGGTCAAATAGTTATCTTTGAAATGTACTCTAAGTTTTCTCATTTCACGACTGATGGGGCTTTAGAATTTACCATTGGTCATCCGATTTCTCTTTTGCCTTTCGGAAGGCTATTTCGGCCCTTCTCAACTGCTCCCCCTTAGCTATATCTCCCCATAATTGTTCCAAAGTTGACGTCTTTCTTTTATTTAGTCCGCTATGTCTGTTATTTGCACGTGTCTTGAACGTTCACGTTATTTTCTCTGTCTTGCCATGTTTTGCCTACTACTACGTCTAACGCTCTCTTTCAACGATTTGTGTTTGTCTTTCGGCTCTTAAGTTGTTTTATCTTGTTTTTAGTTGCTTTAATTTGCTTTCTTTTCTAAACCACATTAGTGTATTGGCTAGGCAACATCGCTCATACATCGTGATATCCAGTTTACTTTTATAATTTGGCAGAGTTATTGTTTTTCTTTTAACCATTGCTTGTTATCGTTACTCGTAAACAGTCGACTATTCCACAATTTTATCACCCAACCTCGAAACGGAATTCAGCGGTAATTTGTAGCTACAGTTTTAACTGTATAATTCACCACTTTGTATTGTCTGCATTTGTTGTTAAACTTGTAGAAAATGTTTTTTTTTTACTAACTATAAAAATTGCATTGCCTATACATCATATAATGTTGAATTTATTATTACTGTCGATGCCTTATCGTAAGGAAAATCAAGATAGTTCCTTACTACGGACGCATAATGAGGAAGTGCCCCTTGCTGTTGGAAGAACAGGTTAGAAAACGTACCCCTATTTCTAAGCTGTGGCACTACCATGTCGCACAACATGTTTACGCAATTGTTACCATGAAAGTTCCATCAAACAAAATTGATCTTAGAACACCTTTAATGGAGAGTGAACCCCGTATTGTGACGCCTCGCTTGTTTAACTGAGATCCAGTAGTCAAATAGAGATTTTCATTTTCCCAGTAAACACAGTTATGTCTGTTCACATGACACTTGACAACACTTAACAGAACTTGTCTTATCAGATGATCTTATCAAGTAGAGAACATATGAGTTTTTAGATTTCTGTACAACATAAGGGTTAACCAGAAACCAAATTAAGGCAGAGCCATGTTTGAAACTGTCGTCAAATCATACTCAGTAATAGAAACCATATACTCTCAAATACTACGTAAGCAAAACCATCCTAGTCTTTTCAGCAAGAAAACAAACTGAGATATATTTAGAAGCCCTCTAGACAAACATATAAAGTTAAAAATCTCACTACAGTCTGAACTGGTACAATCTACTAGAGATAGAACAGGTTGTCAAAAGTCTTACAAGTTTATACAAACCGCCGCATGCCTGTCCACACCAGACCCAGACAGATGAACCGTATCCTATAGTAATCAAAGAAAAAACAGAAACGTAAGATCGGAAAGCAGCGGCAAACAGGAAAAATATCAGGTTGAACATAATCACAAGGGAACTGAATAATCTACTATACCAATTATAAAAGCAAGCGCTTCAGGCATATCCAAAATATTTCTCGTCTACAGCCGCTACCAAGTATTCACTGCGGAAAGCGACAAAACGCAGTAGGCGACCGCAGCGATCAATACCGCTACTGAAGGATCCCAACGGTAAGAGGGCCAGAGACAGTAAAGGAAAAACCGCAGCATTTGTCAATCATCTGGACAGTGTATTCCAACCATTCCCCTCTCAATATCCTAAACATGGCTATGAAGAACTTAAAAACGTAAATATTCCTTTCTTCCTTTTCAAATGTCATTACCAACACCAAATTTCACTTTTAAGAAAGTACAGTCATAATGAAAGAAAAAAAACTACAAAATCACCGGCCTCGATCTATTTATTGTCAGAATGCTACAAAAAATGCCTGATAGCCATCGTATTTATCTGCGATGCAATATTAAAAATCGGATTTTGTCTGTACCAGTGGAAGGTGCGCTAATAGAAATGATGCCTAAGCCAAAACCAGTTCACAAAATAACTTCTTATAGTCTATTAGCATCTTACCGGTACTGTATAAGATATTCGATAATTTGCTACTCAAGATACTTCAACAATTTATGAATATTCAAAACATACTGCCTGATCACCAGGTTTGATTTCGCAGAAAACACGGCACTATAGGACAAGTGAACCGTATAGTCAACAATATCCACAGTGACTTTACAAAGAAAACGTACTTCTCTGCAGCATTTTTGGACATAAGTCAGGCATTTGATAATGTTTGCTACATGGGCTTCTTCATAAACTTCTCGCATACGGATGCTGCTTCGGAAAACTTACAAAACAGCACAAACAAAATCCAAAACGGTTACACAGATAGCGAATAAATCCAAATTAATTCAAATCAACTCACGTAACATTTGGCTCGAGACTACTGCTTGCCTACAACATTCAAGAAAACCTCAGTTGCCACAAGCTGATGACATTAAATATCTCAGCACGCATATGGACAGACGTCTTACATAGCGGAAATGCATAGTAACAAAAACTATGTAATTTTAGCGTACTTTAGACATCTACTGGTTACTCGGAAGGAGGTTACAGATGTTACTGAATAGACTCCTCGTTTATAAAAACCAATTTAGACACCAATCTGGTATTCAGCTACGCGGGGCAGCGAGTAATTCAAACATAGAGGTCCTGTTTCCAGAACATTATACTCAGAACAGTGGTCGGTTCTGGAGAGAATAAAGGAAAACAGACAGAATTGGAAGTCCCATGTGGAACGCATGGTAGACACGCGTATTCATAACCAAGCGTTTGAATATAGGTCAGTGGGGACGCGAGATCGTTGAGACACTAAAAAAAGTGGTCAGAGACTCTGTGAAGTCGGAACAGGCTATAGCCCAAGCAATGTATTGAAAACGAAGAAGAAAACAGTGGTTAGTACCCAGTGGTACGTGCCAAACCACGTTATACAGAAGGGACTCAAGGCGTCTTCTGTTTGATAAGAAATTAGATATCATTATATGAAGTGCAGAAACAACTAACAGCGTACCTCAACGAGCTAGCAAGAAAGGTGCTGGATGACAGAGGACACACAAGACGATTTAACGGCCATATCAAACAGATATTGTTGGCTTTACTTTAGATTAGAGTAAGGTAGGAGTATTAGCTAGAACATCCTTACCATAACATCTATGTTCTTTCATTAGCACAGGTTTTGCTTGCTGTTACTAAGTGTATTCCCAATAGATTACAAAATAAAATAAAACTAAAAGTATTCACATGTTATTAGATCACTATCCCTATTTACAATCCATAAATACGCTGTTATCATCATCAATAAATTTTTGTTTTGAAATGTTATCATTCTAAATTTATGAAAACCTTACTTCATACACCCATCTAATTACACTTTTTTAATTTCTTGTTAATTAGATTACGATATGTATACATGGCAGAGGGAAATAAGTTCAGCTGTACGATCCGTGGTAGTAAATAATACTTGGTAGATTCTCTTTTATTAAGGTAGCTTTTATAGAGAGAAGCACTTTATTAACATAATATTAATTAAAACAAGATCAATTACTGATTTCATAATCTAAACAGCCATGAATATGAGTAACTTATAATAATATAAACGCCTACAAAGCAGCATAAACATCACTTCGCTCTACGCTCTACTTACATATAGTGAAACATGATCTGTGTTGTTAATGTAAGGGTTATAAATCATGAAAATATCAATCTCTCATTTTATAGTTTGAAACACACAATATATCGAGACTTTAGCTACAATTAAATCTGGAAATCGAATTTCAAAAATACTAGTTCTTCTGACGAGATGTGAAGGATTAAGCGGTACCGTAGTACATATAGGCTATGTTCGATGTACCTTATTATAATATAGTTGATTTGGCTAAACATATAAGACTTTTTAGATTCATATATAGGCATTTTAGTCTATCCTGAGTAGACATTTTTTTCTAGCCAGACTGTTAGGGAAAGAGTCGTTAGTGAACAGTAATATCGGTGGCACGACGAGGGCAGTTTTGGGAGGGTTCATCCCCCCTATCATCCCATGTAAAGTCAATTTAAATAGTTAGGCTAATTAGTTATGTAAGTACGAGTATTTTAATTCCGGTGCACTATAGACGTCTAGCGAGGGCATAACCGTTTCATGAAAAACATTACCAGTTGTCTTGTGTTTGAGGAGGAGGTTCAAATCTGTATCCTAGTTTTATTAAGGTAATGTCTTCTTTGCGAGTAGGAAAGTGGTAGCTTTTCAGAGTTTATTCTACACGAAGTGTATTCAACGCGGTTTACAATTTTTATAATTTAGTACATTATTCCACAGCAAAAAATTTCTACATTAAACAGTTTTCTGTTTGTTATTGAATGTCATACAGATCTGTCTACTGTTGTACATGTTTTTGTTCCGTATTTAATCAGTTTTGGTATTTTTTAATTTAGTTCTTTATTATGTTTGTTCCAATTGAAAACAATTAAAACTTAAAACATGTCCGTTATTCCGTACACACATAAACCCAACATTGATCGCGACGTTCCGAATGCCGTTTACCGCTCCATGGTTTCTATTTCTAACTGGTAACTGATTTGTATGCTACAATTTCTGGCAAACTGCGTATCGGCGCATCCCGTAACGCGATTTTGAAATGTTTGTTTTTGAGGATATGTGGGTCATCATGAAAATATGTGGTCATTTAATGAAAATATTGTATCGATTTCTGTGGCGAAACGAGTAGGCCTAGACC
The DNA here is from genome assembly GCA_034769895.1 of Magicicada septendecula. Classification (NCBI taxonomy): domain Eukaryota; kingdom Metazoa; phylum Arthropoda; class Insecta; order Hemiptera; family Cicadidae; genus Magicicada; species Magicicada septendecula. The sequence goes on along the minus strand of CM068367.1, from coordinate 304,823,954 downwards.
GATTTTGTTCCATATGATCCAACTGGCGGACACTAATCACTAACGCGTTGTTTTAAAAAAATCGTACAAAACCTTCAACACTATCAGCGTCAGCAGAAGACGGGAGAAAATTTGTGCTAGTTTTCTGGTTTCCGGTTGTTTGGTTTATTTTTATTGTAATACAAGTTGTCGTCTACATTGTTTCATAAATTTGTTCTATTTTGAGTATGTATTACTGGAACTCTATTGTGTTCACATTTTCCTTTCCAATTACAACAAAATAAACTCGAAGTAACGAGTTCTTCTCTTTTTAATTATTGTAGTTTTATTTCCAAAAATCTAAATCCGCCTCCCCCCCCCCGGAACACAACAAAAACCTCCCCCAGAAGGAAATCAAGAAATCATGGTTACGTCTCTCCTTACATAAAGCATCAGTTTAAACTAGTTTGTTTGCACTTGTGTAAATAAATTTTTACGGCATTCTCATTTTCAGTACAGAAACAAACGCAACGGTAAACAAATTACGCTACTCTCTGAGGATGAAATGCGTTTGCAAACAAATGTACAATTTGGGTCCCATGACAAATAAGGGCATGTGTGAAAGTGTACACGGCAGGGATTGACAGACAGTTGTTACTGTTAGCAGCACAGTTACACGCTATCACAAACCCGAGTTTTATAATAAATCACAGCAAAGATTTTTTAAAGGTTTTCGTTAAATAAAAATATGTTTAAAGGATTTTCTTGGTTTAGTAACAGCATCACAGATCTTATTACAGCTTAAACTATAAACAAATATTATAATCATTTAATACAGACTTTTTTCTTTTAAGAAAGAGCAATATAAGGAAAGGCTGAACATACACCTGTACCCGTTTGTCAAAAAGGTAGACAGAACATTAAAATCTCCCATAGGAAGTAGTCTTAAGACCATGCAATGTATATTCTTAACAATTATATTGATGTATGTTTGTACGTATTATATATGACAAGATAGAATTAAAATTGTAACAGACATAACGCACAGATATATGTATTTCTGATTTTAGGATTTTAGCATGCTTTGGCATGTTACATTTGACGTCAGAAACATTATGATCTCTAAAACCAAATCTAACAGCGTAATCTCTCTCTCTCTCTCTCTCTCTCTCTCTCTCTCTCTCTCTCTCTCTCTCTCTCTCTCTCTCTCTCTCTCTCTGTCTATGTATGTGTCTATCTATCTATCTATCTATCTATCTATCTATCTACCTATCTATCTATTATCTATACATCTATTTCTATCTCTCTTTTCTATTACATACATGTAATTTTTGCCGAAAATTTATATTTAAAACTTGTATATTAAATTGATTGCTTCATGTAATCAGGAATCCGACTTTTACAAAATAATCGCATTAAAAATTAGATTTAATAAAAAATTTCTGTCAGAAAGCAGATAAGATTTTAGGTTTATTTACAAAACTTAACACGTATGTAATAAATTTTAAAATCAATATTTTGATATCAATATCTTGTTTGTTAATGTAAAAGAAATTGTAATCTAAATTTTATTCAACGTTTTATCTTCGTGAATAAAGAGATTTACTGAGTTTTGTGTGCGGTATGATTAATGTTTGATAAAAGAAAAGGTAATTAAAGCGGATCAAACATATTACATTGTTCAGCATACAAAGATATTTAGACCTGGTCAATTCTTTTCTTAGCAATACATATTAGACAACAGTTTCAACCACTTAACGACAAGTGTATGAACAAGGCTTTTCATTATGAGCCTCAGAAACTAGACAATATAAAGTATCCGTTTACTTTTCTCCGGCATTTTGTAAATCCTCTTTGTTTTTCAGCTTTCATAATGTCTGAACTTTTCAAAAGCCAGATCACTGTTTACTTTAATCATAATCCTCTACTTATATTTTTCAAAATCCTTTTTGTTTTCCATTAAATTTCTGTGTCGATGTGTGTGTGTGTGTGTGTGTGTGCGCGTGCGCGCGCGCGCGTGCGCAGAATGCTATGTGACACTGTTTCTACACGATACATTGCCCAATGTTACACGCATGGTATACAAAAATATTGTGTCAAACGTTCTTTGTAATATTATTATTAATTAATTAATTTTTAATATGTAGGCCTAATATCTTCAGTTGTTAAATACATATTTGATTCTGAGTGAATAGTGAATTTATATCTCATCATCAATATTTTATCTCGCCGTTCAACTTAGTACCTTGAATTTCCAGTAACTTTATTAAAAGAACAGATTATCAGAAATGACTAAGTAGGGGTATTTTTTTACCTATATGACATCTTCAGGAACCGACTGAAAGGATAGAAGGTTTGTCAAGGAATTATTCTCAGAGAAGAAGACAGTAGTAACAGTCATATCTGAAGAAACTGATAAAATGCGCATTGAGAGGGCAGTGAGACATGGTTGCAAGTATCCAACACTTTTTAATATTTACAGCGAAGAGTTGATGAATAGAGCTTTAGAAGGGATGGATTGAGCGATAATTGGGCAAGGAAGATTTACGGTCATTAAATATGCAGGTAATCAGGTAGTTCTAGCGAGTGATGCAGAAGATTTATGAAAAGTGGTGAAAAGAGTAGTTGTAATAGGAAAAAATTTGGAATGAAAATTAATGTAATGAAGACTAAAGTAATGGGAATATCTAAACAAATGAAATTTAGTAAATGTAATAATAGAAGAACAAAAGGCAGATTAATATATTAATTTACAAACTTTTAGTATTCCTTATTCCTAAGGATTATAATCACTTCGAATTGAAACTGTACAGAGGACTTTCACTTGGAAAGATAGAAGATAGCGTTTAATACAGTAAGGAATCTATTGGTTATAAGAGTTTCTCAAAATGTTTAGTTCGAGCATTGTAATGTACGTATCGGAGACATGGACGATTATAAACAGAGAAAATAAATATTATCTAGAAGCCTGTGGAATGTGGTTATGGCGGAATATGGAAAAGATTAGCTGGAAAAGATGTAACAAAGAAGAAGTGCTTAAGCAAGTAAATTAAGAGAGAAGTCTTTAAGAGCCATCCAAAAAAAAAAAGCAAACTGGGTTGGTCTAATCTTGAGAAGGAACTATCTACAGAAGTTGCTAATTAAGGCAAAATAATAGGACAGGAAGAAAAAGATATTACGTGTAAGCAGATTTGATGACGGGGAGAAATTATTAAAAAGTGAGGAGAGCGGCACAGGATATAAAAACGTAGATAGTACAGTTCAGCTGAAACCTGTGTTAGTACAGATACACCATTGATGATGATGACATTTTACTACACCTGTTTACTCTTGCAAATATCAGTACGCATTACTTTTGCCACTTACAAGTTTTGCCAATATAATTTATATTTGTAACTATTTTATTTATTTATACTGACAAGTTTGCCAATAAATTTTGTTTTGACGAAAGTTTAGCACATAAATATTAGTACATGCAAAAATTAATAAAAACTTTGCAAATGTAGACCTAACTGTAAATACAAAACATAAAACTTCTACATTGATAGACATAAATTAAAAAGATCTTATTAAAAATATTGATGAAATATGTACCTGGCCAGCACATAACAAAGAAATCTAAATAATGTACAACATGGGTGATCTCAGTGGATTTCATTGTGTTAATCAAGATGGTTAATATAGAAATGAGTAATTACTAATAACAATTAAATATAATTTTAATATTTAACACTTTAAAATGTTTAAATATAAGAAGACAAAGGAAAACATTAAATGATAGAGAGTACAAATAAAGAACTGCAATTATTTTGATATTAAATAATGTCGTAGAACAAACTGAGATAGGAAACCATAAATTGTCAATTATTAAAACGTTAGTTTATTTTCCCTACAAAATACAAAAGAAACACACAATAATTGTAATCTTAATGATGTATAACGTTACATGTCTTCTTCTACAAGGCTAATATTCACCAAGCTAGACATACAAATTTTTGTTATAAAATGGAAAGTTGTGATTAAGGTATTATTAATATTACAACGATTCATCAAAATATAGTCGACCCCACATTTTAAGTAATTACTTGAACAATTAATTATTAATTATCTGAAGATTAAAGTAGAATATTCAATATTGTCATGTACTCACGTGTGCATGTACGTGTATAAACGATCGCAAATATATATGGTAAACTTGTGTGCATAATTAAATGTGTTAGACACGCTACGTTGTCTGATTGCTTGAATATTCAAACCACTAATGCAGCCTTCCTTAATCTTACCACCAAGACAATTCACTGTAGGCATTAACATTGTTTCGAGCTGAGAATTTAATGCAATTAGTCAAGTCACTTGATGCATCATTAAAAGGAGCACATGCTGCGACGTACAGTAACAACAGAAGACAGCTGTAACATTTTCTGTTAACGTACGAACGTAGTGTTACGACATCACAGAACAATCCACATGTTTGTCGAATGTGCCAGAAGAATCTCGATGTAACGCGTGTGGCGTACGTGCTTGTCGACGCATTTTCGAGAGGTTTCTCGAAGGCGCCAGCCGCGCGGACTGTGTCAAGGCCGCAGTTAATTACGTAGTTCACACGAGCGCTAAAACGCAATTAGGAAGGTTCTCGTCTGTGATCGTGGGTATAAATACATGGCGGCAGCGGCCTTAAAGTCAGTATTAGTGCGATATATTGACAGCGCGGTTCTAGAGTTATTGTTGGGCGAAATTACTGTGCGCGTTCAAGTGGTTATTAGTAAAGTGTTGTGTTTTATAATCGGACGGTAATTGTAATACAATTTTGTTTAATTTTAGTGGACATATTATTGCGTGTGAACAATGTTTAGTTGATTTGTTGTACAGACTGTGTTGTTAATTACGAACTGTTAACTGTGGAAACTAAAGCTGGTAATTAGTGACTTAATTGGTGTCTTGTATTTTGTTGTTTTCCACTGTACCTACGACGATTGAGTAGACCGTCGTAACAGTGGTGTCAGAAGTGGGATAAAACGGTTAACAGTGGAAACAGTGGACAATTTGAACTGTTAACTGTGGAAACTAAAGCTGGTAATTAGTGACTTAATTGGTGTCTTGTATTTTGTTGTTTTCCACTGTACCTACGACGATTGAGTAGACCGTCGTAACAGTGGTGTCAGAAGTGGGATAAAACGGTTAACAGTGGAAACAGTGGACAATTTGGACAAGACGAGTGCGATTCGTAATTAATCGGTAAACATGGGTCCCAGTCAGATGATGGAAGCTTTACAAACACTGCTGCGGCAGACACAGGAAGAAGCAGAAAAACGACAGGATGAGAAATGCAGACAGGAGGTGGAAGAAGCAGAAAAACGACAGGGTGAAAAACGCAGGCAGGAAAGAGAAGAGGCTGAGGAACGTCAGAAAGCACTAATTCTAGAAACAGAAGAAAGACAAAAAGATAAAACGGAAGCTCTCTTTGAAGCTACTGCGAGAACACAGTACCGCAGAATTGGGTTTCCTACTGAAACTCCCCCCCCTCAAATTTTGTACAATCTTTTTTGTAATTTTTTTTTTGGGGGGGGAGGGCTACTTAAAATTTAATAACTAGCCACGAGGACTAGACGGAAGCATAAAATGGCTGGACCCATCTTGACAGGACTTGCAAATAAAACAATCAGTTAACAACTCTTCTTTTTATTGGTGCTCACTCATCTTTATACAGTCAATATAATCAATAAGTAAAATTTCCATGCTACCGGCAATAATTAATTATTCAGTGATCAGTACAGTGTTTAACAATTGACTTCCTGTGTATCTCATATCCGTTCTTAATTTTCATTTTACGAACAAAGATGTAGACATATATACATTTAGTACATATCAATAATAATCGCCAATGCTGATAACAATAAAATAATTCAACCATAACAGGTGGATCCTTTTAGCACCATTACAAAAAATACGTATATCACAAATGTATATCCACCTGACTAGTTCTAACAAAATCTTAATCTTTCTGAAAATGAAAATACTGTTTATGTCTTGGCCTTTATACCAATCATTATATGTATGTATACTATCTGTCTCAATGAGAATTGCCAATAGCAGTAACAACCAAAATTATCAAGTAGTATACAAAGTGGATACTTTTGACACAGTTAAGACTATATATTTTGACTTGTAGTTGTAACAAAGTTTCGATCATTATAACAAAGGAAAAATACGGTTTATGTGTAAGTCTTTACATCTATAACACATATATATATATCCCATTTCTGTTAATGCATTGACAATACTAATAACAATAGTAATTAATTGAGCAATATAGAAAGTAGCTCCTTTAACACAGTCAATAATAATGACAAATATATATATATTGTAAGAGATCTTTTTTGTAGGGGTATTTTCGCTTTGTAAATGTTCCCCTTAGTATCGTCCTTCTGACAGAAACGAAAAGCCCCACTGTTGTGAGCGTCACTTTGTAAGAAAATCTTTACGTGGGTTGTAATAATTAATGGTTAGTGTTATTTGTGTGTAGCAAGTCGAATTGTACCTTCTCTTACCATTTACGGGTAAACCGTATCTCTCTCCGTTTGATTTGAATGTTGCCGCCTCGCCACCTGATTGGCGCACGGCTTTCTGCAGTGTCGACTTGGCTAACGTCTTGGTTTAAGGTTTCCACTTCAATAAACTCTTATTTATTACCTTAATTTACTTGAAACAAACATACAGTGTTGCAGAATCGGAATTTTTATTAATACTTTGGTAGGTTTCAATTATTTTGTAGTACATTAAATTTATTTTTAGCACTGGCTATTACACTTGTTCAGTTGGTACTTGCTCAGTTCCGATGTTTGTACACAAACCGTCTTACGGTTAACGTTAGTTTACAATTAAAATGGTTTTACTCACGGGTGTTAATAAGTCCTTTTGGCTACAGAAATATTTGACTACGGCTAAAACACACAAATTTATAACAATCCTTAATACTAGTTACACAAAAAAATTAATATCTTAACACATTCAAGTAAGTAATTACCAATGAAATTTAGTAAAATTTTTGGTTAGGATTCGTCTATTAGAAAGGTTTGTTAATTATTTATTATATTTTGATTTTAATAATTATTAACTGATTAAAGTTCAAATAGTGATTTTACCAATGCATTCAGTTCAAAATCAGAATAGTGATCAGTGAAGTGAAATAGTTATTTATTATTTTGATCAAAAAATTTGGAATTCGTTAATGGGATTATTGTTTATACTCATCAATTTTCCGCTGAAGATCCTGCGATGCCGTCTTCTTCTTCCGGATAGATCCTACGATGCCGTCTTCTTCTATTCTTCAGAATTTCATTTATCTCGTCCAGACGGTTTTTCTCGTAGACTTCGGCCTCGTACTCCTTCTGTGATCGTCCGTCTTCTTGAGTTGATAAAGGTCCTTATGATCTTCCTTCGGGATCCGTCGTCATCTATTCTTCGCGGCGTCTTCTTGGCTTCCTTGGATAATTACGGTTTGTGGATAAATTTAATAGACAATATCTTATCCAGGATTCCCTGGGCTGTTATCCTGATCTTCCTTCGGTTTGATTTAAGTTAAAATTCACTCATTAGTAATAAAATTTTGGTGTGAGAGCTACTCAATCCGCCCTCGGCGTCAGTCAATAATGAACTATATAAAATCTAACGGTTTTTTGGCAATAAATTTCTGGTTGCTATGGTTACCTAATAAATTATGCTATTTCTCATTGGTCATTAATTTAAGTCATTGTTATGTTTTAACGTCTTTTTTAGTCTAATTTTACCAAAATATCTTCAACTGAAGATTTCTATCTTATATTAATAGCTGGGGTTATTACATGAGTACCATTGTTCATAATTTTTTATAAGGGTCATTTTGATATCCCTCATGGTCACTTTTGAGTGGCTAATTACAATTTTATTATTTTTCATATTTATATTTTACATATATTTTATTCAAAATAGGCTGTTATTCATACCTTTTGGTATTAGGAATACTCACTAATTTGTTTAACCATTTGGTATACTCTGCTTCGATATTGGACTATTATTTGTTCTCAAATCTACTAAATTCTTATTTAACAGTTAGGCCTAGAGCCTAGATTTTGCTCTACTACTATCTAACATTTCTTAGTAACATATTACCTTTACATTTGGTAGTTCTAACACAATTTTTTAAACAAAACAAGCAATAAACATCGGTTTTCCTAATTCCACTTCTTATTATAGTAATAAACATTTTTTTACAGGTTCGAGCCTGAAATAACTTCTAACTATCTTCCTGCTCCCTTCTACTATCTGGTTCAGTTAACAATTCATTACATTATATTGGTTTCTTTAAAACAGTAACAACATCCTTATTATACTAACATCAATTTATACTTTACACAATATATACTATTCCTCCATTCCTTCACTAGCAAAAGTGTCTATCGTTCTGGTCTGTCTTTCATTCCCATGCCTTAAATACTATCTTATCCTATAATCCTTACTACCTATGGCTTACTTTAATTACATCATAATAAGTTCTTCTTACTTACTAATACAAAGTTTATCTCTGGTCTTCCTGTTATTCTAACACAGTTTATTAATTAGCATACCTTTTGAAGTTTACCAACTACACTTTTTCCTTCATAGAAGGTTTTTGACTTTTACACTTTCACTCACTATGTGCAACATGCTCTCACTACATGTTACCACTTTGATTTAAATATACTCCTTCTTTCACTCACTTAATTATTCACTGGGTTGCTTTTGATACTAGTATCATCATGGGGTTTACTGATTACAATGGTTAATTTTATTTCCCTTCACAAATGATCACTGTTTGGGTAATTAATTGTGGCCTTGATTTGCCTTAGGGTATGTTTACTAATTTTGGTTATATTCATCACTATTTATTAGGGTGTGTGGATTATTAATTCCCTAACTTATATTTATAAACACATTCCTTTATCAATAAAATATACATGACATTATTATTTTCCATTAACATTATTACCCTAGGTAAATCTCATCTACACTATAATTACATCAGTTCATTTGTTAAACTACCGAATAATGGTCATTATTTGGGATTTACAATATTCATTCTTAATGTCTTGATTACATTTAGTCCTTAGCTTCTTCTTCATTGTTCCGTGGTTCCTTTTGGTATTTATCCGATCTATTGTGTCAGGTCATTGTCAGTTTAACAGTCATTTGTCATTTGGGTTATTGGGTTATTGATCTCTGAGTTTATAAGTTTTTGCCTCTTATTCTTGTCTTCAGCTTTTTATTTTTATAGTTGAATATCATTGGACCTTCACTACCTTATGTCATGTTACATAATGCATCGCCACCAAAATTGATTATTTCGAAACAAATATTATTATATTTTTTCTGAAATCATCAATATAGTTCATTTTATCAATTTATTATTATTCAGGAATTCATTAATCGCTACTTTCTTCTTTATTCATTTTTATTAAGTCATGGTTCATAATATGGTATTTGGTATTATTTTCTTTCTTTATTATTCCCTTTTATGTTCTATTTCCCTAAAATTTTTCTTCTCTCTCCTTCATATAAATTGGTACTAGCCAGAGGGCACGTGTGGCTCTATTACTCTGCTATCCATTTATACACATTTTGAGTTCAGAGGCCTTGCCTATCTGCTCAATAACATAAATAATTGTTGGACGTATCTCAACATAAGATCATCACATAATAATATTCATAATAATTATAATAATAGTCGTTCATTTCCGACTCACATAATATTAATACAATAAAACACTTTGGGATTAATTATTCTCTCTTTTATACATCTCATGACTTTTTCATCTCAGTGACTTATTTGGATTCCTTCGTTTAAGCTTATGGCGATATTTAATAGGCATTTTGTATTGTTTCATTAGCTTATTTTATATGGTAGTGATTTTATTTGTCATCACTTTATTGCTCATCGATATTTTTAAAATTAACATTGTAGCTGGTTTCTGGCTCACTTTTATATATTTTTCATTGATTGTTCAGTTAATATGTCAGTGTTATTTTTTTTTATTTGATTGTCTTGTCTTTTCTTTTGTGAAACATTAATTTTTATTATCCCTTTTGTGATAGGGTTAGTTAATGATGTTATGTAGCGTCATCATTATTTGTGTAACATTTAATTATTTTATATCAATTTTTTATGATATTTCATTATACATATTTTTCAAAATTACATGGGTTTACACATTTTGTTTCACACTTGGTCGTAAGTTTGTCCTTACCTTGTTTTGAATTTAGTTTATCTTTCTTCTAAATTCCCTTTCATTCATATAATAGTTCCAATCAAATTCTTATTGTAAGTTGTGCTTACATTTATTTTGATTTTTGATAATTGTTACTTTCAAAATTCTCTTTAACTTTCTAACACTGGTTCATAATATTTTTTCAAAGAAGACTGGTTGTAAGTCCCTTTTATTTTCTTAGTTGTGATCTCACTTATGACATAGGTATTATTTTGGTTGTCTTTTACTATGAGGTAGGGTATTTATTTTACTGTACAATGGACCCTGTTATATACACTCCTTTTTTCCTGTAAGTTAATCTTCTCATTTATACATTAATTGGTTTGCATGGTCGGTTTAAAATCAGTCCCATTTCTCAGTGTTCTTCCACATTTGGTTTAACCATGATCCATGATTATATGAGTTTCTCCAGTTCAGATTGCTGTCGTTTTCGGAATGACTTCTGTTCTTGTCCATTTTCTTGCCATTATTTTGTATTTGAATGGTTCTGTCATAGAATTCTCACTTGTTTCCATTCTTATCTCAATCATTTCATTATTTTGTTTATACAACGAATAGGTCAATGCTGTTTCCATTGTAGATGCGATCGGTGACATTGGATTATGCATGTCTATTGTAACCGACCCAGTATGCCGCTCTTTACAAAAATAAAATAGTGAAGAAAAATGTTATAAAAAAATAAAATTTTTCAATAATAAAAATAATTTTGTTTATGTTAATGAATGTGTGTAAATAAGAAATAAAGCTGTTTTAAAGGTTTTGTAAAAATTTTGATAATCAGGCAGATATTTTGATAGATATTTATTAACTATCGAGCACTTCTGGAAGATTTGAACCAAGTCTGGAGTCAAATAGATTAACTCCAGTCAGCAATCGATCGGTGATTTTTCTTGCTGGTCCAATATCTCACTCAAATAAAATATTTTCTTCTTCTTGAAGTCCCTTAGCCGTAATAAATAATCTGAAATTAGCCTGTGAAATAATGACAGATAATAAACAATTGAAATATATGGATTTATTGAACAATTTAATAAATAATCGATTTTTTATCGATTGAGAACAATTATCGACTCCGTCTCAGGGAACTATCGATTGTGCATACAGTATAAAAATTATTATAGGTATTATATAAAGGACAGGTTCTTTGAGCGATTAAATTAATAGTCAGAGAAGGATGACGAGAAAGTATAACATTAACAATTAAAATAAATTCAATAATTATTATTTAATAGTATTTAAATAATTCTGATATATAATGTTTAATAAATTGTTTTGTCAGACCATTGGAGCTTCGATGACGTCAACACGGGATGAAGAAGGCAGGCTTAGAAAATTCAAAGATGGCCGCTACTAGTTCTGGCGTAGTTACTGCGAAGTCGTCGTGTCAGAAAATCACAACAAAATTACCTTCATGAATGTTTGAAATGTTCCCGCACTGGTGTAATTTGTCTATTAGGTTGTTTGGTGTGTTCTGAAGAAGTGCTCCGTGTATATTGGTGTTCATTAAGTTATTTGGTATATGTTCACTTCTGTGGGTTAAGTTTCTGTAAATGTGGTTAGGCTTTGTAGCGTGAATTGTGTCAAATATATTGTTTTACTGTTTTATATCACTCGTATCATGAAGTTAGGTGTTATTTCTCACTATTGTCGTTAAAGTTTTGGTAAATTTAGCTCAGAAAGTGTTCAATTCATCTAACTCTCGATGCACTGACATTAATAGTAATTTGTCGTACCATTTTCTACTCAATTTTATAGAACGTTTTGTCACACAACTATTCAGCTTGATATTCAACAAAAGACTAATTAACTTGGTCAAAACCTGGCCCAGTTAATCTTTGAAAAAGTATTGTTAACATATTTCGATTACCCAAACACATGATAAAATATTACATTATATATGGAATATATTTATTTTATTCATCACTTTCATGAATTATGAACCTTATCATTGGTTTATCATCTCATTCCCTTTAAATTGATGTATTATAGTCCATATCTGTAGACATTTTGTGGAAATTAACAAATTTCTTTCCTTTTTGGAAATATAGGCTCAAAATTGGATTTCCGTCTTTATACAAATTTCCTCCATTTTAATTATCATTAATACTATTATAATAAATTTTAATTAGTCATATTCCTCTTCCTTTCCTTAAATACATATAAATTAAACCTTTGAACTGGGTTTTTGTGTTAATCTCTGAATTTGACATTGCTCTTTAAAATTAATTAATTTATATATTTTGAAAATTTACAATATTTTAAGGTATATTTCCTTATTATCATTTTAACTCATAGGATCATTCCCAGTAGTGGTTAACTGATTTACCTTATCTAAATCTTGCTAGTTTACAGGATTTATAAGTGAATTATACTGGTTTATATGGTTTCTGTGAATTCATCAAATGGCCTAGAGTTTAGAATTTTACATTTCTGCCTTTCTCAAATAAATTTAATCCTACTTCCTCCTCTGACTTTACATAGTTACTATTACATGAAAATAAAATGGTTTATAACTTATTGTGAGGTGTAGTAGTTAATTAACACTATTGTTATACAAAATAATTATGAACAGTATTTAGCAATCTGCACAATTGAACATATTGCTGACATGGTTTGAACATATACTTTTAACTCTTTTTGAGTTAACATAGCATACCTATTGAAACATTATTAATGGTATGTATGCTGTTAATTAGCAAACATTATTCATTTTAAACACATAATATAAATCTTATTTTCTAATAACTCTTACAAACACATTGATTTTATGGCTGTGAACAAACAGTCTATTTAAACATTTTAAACCTATGTCATTACTACATTAATGCCAGTCCTTTCTGGTCTAAACCATTATTATTTATGATCCCCTTCATCAGTAAGCATGACCACCCATACTCTAGTTATTATGCATTTTTTACAAATGTCTTGTAAATAAAGAGTTACATTAAAATAATAAAATACTGGAAATCTTCCATTTTATTATTTTATTATGCTGTTTATTATTGGATATTAAAGTTGTTATATAGCATATTGATAAGTCATAGTATCCCTAACTTTAAGTTTATTGCATTTCCAAAAAACACACAAATTCACTTTCACTGTTGGTTCTGATATTTTGAGTCTTATTATCTCAGACCAGACCTTTAGTAATCATGGACTGTTAAGACTTGTTTATTTTCTTATCACACAATAGCTTTAGTCGGTTCACTTCTTATAATACTATACAGCACTTTAGTTTTCTAAATAATTACATTCTTATAGGATTTTGGTATGTTATACTTTCTTTGTAATCGTTTTTGTGGGTTTGGGGTTGATGGTAGTTAATAATAATAATAGGTTTTTACAACGGTGTTTCCTTCATACTATTTCTTCCTCTCCTCCTGTCTTCTTTCTTGTCTTTCTTCTTATCTTCTTTCTTGTCTTCATTCTTGTCCTTCTTCTGGTCTTCATTCTTGTCCTTCTTCTAGTCTTCATTCTTCTGGTCTTCTTGTCTTCCTTCTTCATTCTTGGGTAAACCAAGGTACTTTGTGTTATCTCGACTGATGTTTAGTTTGGAGCATCTAATTTATTTACTGATACGGACCTTGTTCTTCTCTAAAGGTTTCAGGGTATTGTTTTCTTCCTGATCACAAACTTTATTCTTCCTTCTTCTTGTTTTTTGGGGTATTTTGGTATTCACCACTCTTAAACTGATTCTCTTTCTTCTTGATATGGTGTTATTTAATTTGTTTACTGCTCCTGGCTTCCTGGGTAAATTACTGATCTTATAATATGAGTTGCTTTCAATACTTTCTTTGATATTTAAACAGTGGTTTTTATATAATGTAATGAGGATTTTTATTTTATGGTGGTTCATTCCTTTGATTTCCTTAAATCTCATTCAATATTATTTTAACATATGTGGTGTAATTAAACTTTATGATTTTATATGACTTAATAAGTAGTGGATTTTCTGTCACGCTACAGAATGCCCTTCTCCAGAAGTAGTTTTTTCAGACTATACTTGCTTTGTCTGAAACAATTGCTTTTCAAGGTTTGTTATTATTCTGGACTTCCTTCAATTTTAAAAATTTTCTTATTTATATTTGAGTTTATATCATTCTCACTTGATCTTCCTTGATAGTAATAGTCATCTGAGTTCATTTTTATTATTTCATTTTCATATTTCTTCTTAGTATTTTCTCCTTGGGATATTTCCTCCCTATCGTTCCCTACTTTGTGAGCTGGTTCAGTTCAGAGAGGCACTGTACGCTACTTTCCTCTGCTGTCCAATACTTCACACATATTTGAGTACAGAGGCAAATCATCTCTGCTCAAAAAACATATTAATACTGCTGGAATTATCTACAGACAGATTAAAAAATTATTCAGAATAGTACACATTTTTTACTATTTAAAAAAAAAATATCTTTGGGATACTTCACTTATTACTTATTATATTTCTCAGAGATTTTAATATTCCTATCTCAGTTGTTCTTCTGACTCGTGAACTGGATGTTTCTTTCATTTGATATTATGGTAGGAAGCTCTTCTATTATTACATTTTTCAACTTTTCTTATCATATAAGTCTTTTGGTTATAAATTCTTTATTACCTTCTGGTTTTTTTATTATAATCTGCATTGTTTATAGTAGCATATCTTTATGACTTTTTTAGACTGTTTCTTTGTTCTTATTATTTCCACTTGTTCTATTTTCTAGAACTTTTTATAAGTGTCATTATCATAATTGACATTTAATTCGTAAATCATTTTATATTAATTCGTGTAATTACATATATCTTTGATATTATTCTCACATTATTCCTGTCATGGTTATTATACTTTCGAATGAATGTTTTTCATTAATTTCATAATGAGGTCATAATTTCTCCTCATACCACTTCAAAGTTTTATTATCTCATAATTCCACATAAGTTTTTTTTATTTTATTATATTCAATTACTCAAATCGTATCCACTCCAATCGTATTAAAAAAAAAAATTCTTTTTTTTTTAATTTCCTTTGGCATCATTTTATGGAAAGGTTTTTACTCTTTATATTGAAATTAGACATGATCATACTGTCCAGAATTATTTGTTTTAATTCCAAAGTCTGTTTCCTTTATTCATCCCATTATGATCCTTTATTAACATGGTAATTATATTTTATGCTTACCATAAATATGGTATTAAATCTCTTCTGTTTATCTCACCAAAGTGTTTTATTAATAATTGGTTGGTAAGTTGTACTTATTCTTGGTTTGGAAACTTGATTTATACACAATTCAAAATTCACTCTTTTTATATTATTCCATAAAGTTTTCTCAAATAATTTGTATGTAAGGTGGGCTTGCTTTTCTTTTTAGAACTTATATTATTTCAATCTAAATTCTTGATTTCTATTCTCTTCCAAAATGTTTATTTCAAATTCCGGTTAGTAAGATGGTCTTACATTGCTTTAAAATTTTGATGATTTTTAAATTCTTCTCTTATATTCTTGCCATAAAGTTTTCTTAAATAATTTTTATGTAAGGTGGGCTTACATGTGTTTTAGAATTTGGTTGATTTTTAAATTCTAACTTCTTCTTATATTATTGCCATAAAATTTTCTTCAAATAATTTTTTATGTAAGGTGGGCTTACATGTGTTTTAGAATTTGGTTGATTTTAAATTCTAACTTCTTCTTATATTATTGCCATAAAATTTTCTTCAAATAATTTGTATGTAAGGTGGGTTTACATGTGTTTTAGAATTTGGTTGATTTTATTCATAAAATTTCTTCATGGATGCCTGGTTAAAGACACCCTTAACTTTATTTGAATTCATTTCCTTTATTTCGTACGTGTTGTTGTTATTGTCCTTAGAGACAATATAGGGACCAGTGTACAGAAGCAATAATTTTTTTGTTATCCCCTCTAAGGAACTGGGTAATTCCCTATTCTTCAACAACACCTTCTCTCCAACGGTATAATTAATAACCTTACCCATGTTTTTATCGTACTTATTCCGCCGTTTCTCCTGATCTTCGGCCACCTTATTATGAAATTGAATTCTATTAAATATATATTTATGCTCTCTGGGGAACTCCAAGATATCTTCGATCTCCCTAGGGGGTTGTCTCTCGTACATTGCGGAGTATGGGGTTATTCCTATGGCTGGATGGTATGCCAGGTTGAGGAATTCTTCAGTGGCCTCCAAGTATTCTTGCCACCTCCTCTGCTGATCGTGGCAGTACGTTCTTAATAGGCGCCCCACCTCTCGCAAGACTCTTTCGGCCGGGTTACTGCTCGGGTGGTATACTGATGTTTTGTATGTATGAACCCCCATTGACAGCAGTGTATCCCGCCATTTCCTCCCCTTGAATTGTGTTCCGTGGTCGGTTATGATCGATACCGGTTTTCCGACGGTTGGGAAGTACTGGTTGATCAGGATTTCAAGAACTTTATTCGTAGTCGCCCGATTCGCTGGGTATAGCTTCACGAACTTGGTATAATGGTCCATTATGATGACGAGATATTTGTATCGGTGGCGGCCTCCACTGCGGGGAAATGGTCCACAGATATCCAGGAATACCTTCTCAAGTTTCGACTGAGAGGTTATCGGAATCATCTGCCCCTCTCTTTTCTCGTTGTTTGTTTTTACGAGTTGGCAAATGCGACAGTTTTTAATGTACCTCCGTACCTTCCGATTTATGTCTTTGATATGGCAGCTCTCTTCCAGGGCCTTTACCACCTTTAAGGCGCCCATATGCCCATATCGAACATGATAATTGAACACTATCTCCTTCTCGATATGGGTCGGAATTATAACCTTCCATTCCTCCTTTATAAAGATGGTCTTGAAAACAGGATTCCATTATGTATTTTATAATATTGGGAGATTGTCTCATCCCCTGCTTCCAATCTTGAGATAATAGAGATTAACTTCGGGTCAGCTTGTTGGTGTGTGCTCAGGTGTTCCAAAATTGATTGTAGACCGGCGCTGCTGCTGAGAATATGGTATACTTTCAGAATACTCTCCTTCTTCCCCTCGAACGTCTGTTTGTCAATGTCTACTCTAGACAATACGTCCGCGACGACATTCTTCCTTCCGGGGATATACTCCCACTTAAGGTCGTATTCTTGCAGCAATAGTATCCACCGCGTTAACCTTCCATGGCTTAACTTACATCTCTTAAGGAACGAGATAGATTTATGGTCTGTCCGGACGGTAACGGAATAACCAAGGATATAAGTGCGGAACTTTCCGCACGCGAACACGACACTCAATAATTCCTTTTCTGTAACGTGGTAGTTTTTCTCACATTGATTCAACGCTCTGCTGGCAAAGCAGATCACAAGATGTTCGCCCTCCTCATCCTCTTGATATAAGGTAGTGCCGAGGCTGATGTCACTGGCATCACAATTAAGAAAGAAAGGCTTATTAAAATCTGGATGGCGGAGTATAATGGGTTCAAG
Organism: Magicicada septendecula; assembly: GCA_034769895.1. Taxonomy (NCBI): domain Eukaryota; kingdom Metazoa; phylum Arthropoda; class Insecta; order Hemiptera; family Cicadidae; genus Magicicada; species Magicicada septendecula. The sequence continues at coordinate 304,806,280 of CM068367.1, read as the reverse complement.
GAATTTTTGTTTTATAAGAGATAATATATTTTGTTGTTCATTACCCCAGATCCATTTATTTTTGAATGACAGTTGCGGCTGAAATCTGGCAGTCAGTTCTGAGTACTTTTCCTGGAACTTGCGGTAATAATTACAGAGTCCCAGGAATGACTGTAACTGCCTTCGATTCTTAGGTGTAGGAAAGTTCTGAATCGCTTCGACCTTTTCAGCCGACGGTGAGATTCCCTGTTCATTTAAGATGAAGCCTAAGAATTGTATTTCCTTAGCAATGAAATGAGATTTTGCTAATTTCAGCGTAATATTGTTTGCTGCTAGCTTCTGTAATACGTGTTCCACACGGTAGCAGTGTTCCTCCCAAGTTTCTGAGGACACTAGCAAGTCATCGACATATACGGTGGTGAATTGGAGTGCTTCTTGGCCAAGTATCTGGTCCATGCAGTGCACAAAGACTGCGACTGAGTTTACCACTCCGAAGGGCAACCTCTTAAACTGGTAGTTCCGCCCTTCGAATATAAAGGCCAGATACTGGCGACTCTGTGGATGTAATTCCACCTGCCAGTACCCGCACACCGTATCCCAGGTACTGAAGTATTTGGTACCGTGGAACCGTTTTAAAATCTCCTCAATCTCACCGGGCGAAGTCCTGTCATTAATGATCATTTTATTTATTTCGCGCGCATCTAAACACAAACGGACTTGGCCGTTTTTCTTAGGAATAGCCACGATAGGACTTGTATATGGGGAATGGCTACTCTCTATAATGTCACGGTTAATCATTTGCTCTATTTCAGCTCTTACTGCTTGCTTTCGTGATTGCGCAATGGGGTAAGACTTCCGGTTAAAGTCCACTGTGTCTCGGAACTGTAGAGTACACTGGAAGTTTTTCACTTTACCGGGCTCATCAGAAAAGACTGATTTATATTTGTTATATATGTTTATTAATTTGTTCGCTTGGTTTACTGTTAAACCTTCGCCAGTTATACCGCTCCGGAAATCCCTGATCTCCTGGATTTTTTGTGACCATAAATCTTCATTGGAGGTGTCGTCTATCCTTTGTTCAATTATAGATGTTGGATGGATGTAATTAATTTTGCGGATTTGCTGGTGAATACTATCTGGAACGACTTGATCACTACCCACCAAGTTCGCCGTCCAAGTATGTCCGTTAGAAAACAGCGACAATGTTTCAGTTCTCAGATCAATGATGGCGGAATTCCTCCTAAGCACATCACACCCGACCAGTATATTAAATGGCAGACCGCTCGCCACCAAGAATTCCATATCAATTGCTATACCACAGCTCATCACACTGGCGGAGACTTGCCTACGTATTGTTTTATTTTGTCGGCCGGTTGCACCAAACAAAACAATATTATTCAACGGCAACGTTGGTAAAGTTCTCCCGCACTCTTGTTGTATCCTCTCCAACTCCGTCGTACTTATGATTGACACGTTCGAACCAGTATCGATCATTAACTTGGCTGGGATGCCTTCTACCTTGGCGTCGACATGTATTATTTCATTATTGAAGTTATTGGTGGGATTCCTGTTATCCTCTTCCAATAACTCCTGTCTGATGTCCTTTAGGTAGTTGCACCCTATGATTGTGATACGATTGTTATTATTCTCATGATTGCACTCATTATTATTATTATACCCAGTATTTAGGAGCAGTAACGGGTTTTGGCGATTTATTACTGCCTGTGCCCGTTTAAAGGCTCGGCATCATTGTTCCTTTGAGCCATACTAGTTGATGCCTCATTTGGGATGCTTAGAGTGGTTACCTGTCGATCTGTCCTATGGTCTTCCGGTCGTTCTTGGTTAGACATCCGTTCAGCGTCGTCTAAACTATTACTCCTTCTTGCCGGATAGTACCTTGGTTGGTCCCGTTCTAGGCTCCTCCGCCCTTCTTCGTATCCGCGGTAGCTGTTTCTTCGATTGTGGTCGAATCTCCGCTGTCGTCCATCGGTGGCTCGTATGAAGTTCACTCTAGGGCGAGGAAACCTATTATTAACGGAATTACCATTATTGGGACCCGCACGATTATTGTTATTATGGTAACGATTATTACCATAATTGGGGCTTCTCTGACTATTTGTGTTATTAGGGTAGGGATTGCGGTTACCCTGATAACCATTAGAGGGTCGACTCGGGTTTGGATGGTTTGGACCCGTATTATTATTATTATTATTGTTAACTCGAATTGTTCATATTATTATTATTACTAAAACTGTTATTTTGCGGGTATGCCCGGCCTCCTTGGTACCCAGTGTTTAGGTTGTTCGTACCATGGTTATTGTTTTGATACGTCCTTGGTTCGGGCCCATCACTTCTTCTACGACTCTGTCGGTAGTAGTCTTCATTTTCATAGTTTTCGAGGAGTTCTGTCATTGCAAGGATGGTTTCTATTTGGCTGCCCCTCCTCGCACGAATTACCTCTTCATCATAATGATAGGACAACTTATTTATTAGGCACTCCTCAGGTATGGCCGGTTCTAAGTGCTTGGCCATACATACCTTGCCGAGGAAATAAGCTGTCATTGAACTACCGACTTGTGGTTTGTAGTGGCCGTGGCATATATTGTCTCTTATCAAATTTTGAGTGGTCTCTGACCAGTACTTGGCCTTGAATAGGCTCTTAAATTGCTCATAATTGTCGATGTCGCTCCGGTTGGCCATCCACCAATGGTCATTCACCTCCCGAAACGACTCGTCAAGGATTTCCCTGTTCTGGACCCATCGGTTCCCTCTGTGTTTTTCGAGGTATTCCTCTATGGGTGCCAAGAACTCCATAGGCTTCCGTTTATATTGCCGGAAATTGAGCCATTCTCTGTTTTCTGACATGGGGAAATTATGATATCCAGATGGTCTGTTCCTTATCAACTCTATCTCCTCCTGGCTCTGACGCACCTGTCCGGTTATGTTCGACATAGCGGCTTCCACGCCGTCGCATCTTTCGGTTACCTGTGTCCGCACTTTATTCACTTCTTCCAAGGCAAACTTCTTAGTCTCCTCCATTTTTATTTTCTGTTGTTCTTGGACCTGAGCAATTTCCTTAGTTATTACTTCCCGGACTTCCAGCACTTCGTTTTCTGTTTGACGACATCTTTCGTCTACTTCTCTGATCTGCTGGTTAACAACCACGACTTCCTGTTCTAACTTCTTTACGATGGACTTCTTCGTCTCAGTTATCTTTTTATTTATCTCCTCCTTGGCTAACTCAATCCTCTCGTCTAACTTATTCATGTTCTCTTGGTTAACTTCCCTTAGTTCTTCTCTCAGCAGTTGATTGTCCTCTCTCAATTCTTCCAATCTTTCCCCCATCGTCTCTTCCATTTTCCTGTTATTTTCCCTTAATTCGTCTTTTAATTGTTGGTTGTCACTTTCTATTTTCTTACTGGTTTCTTCCATCTTCTCTTCCAAATTCTTATTATTTTCTTCCATCTTCCTTTCCATCTTCCTACTGGTTTCTTCGATCCTCTTATTAGTATTTTCTATCTTACGGCCCAATTCTTCCTTTGTGGATCGGTTATCTTCCTTCAGATCCTCCAGTTTTTCATTTAATGAATGGTTGTCGTCATCCATTTTCTTGCTTAAATTCTCCTCCATCTTCTTGTTATCTTCTTTTGTGGAATCCATTTTCTTCTCCATCTTCTTGCTGTTCTCCTCCATTTGCTTACTCATTTCCTGTTTACTAGCTTTTATTTCTTCCATCATCTGCCTGAGCATTTCCTGTATGTTACTATCCTCTGCTCGTGATGGTTTCTCCTTCTCTGGGACATTGACTTCCCTTGTCTGTGTTGTTACTTCGGCTTGTTCCTCTGGTGGTACTGGTTGTTTCGGTTCCACCTGGGTTAGTAACTCTTCCGGATCTTCAACGGGTGTTGCCTCTTTATCCCCCATGTCAATCTCTTTTTCGGCCTCTGCCGCCCTCTTTTTCGAAGTAGCTCGTCTCTGCATTTTTCTGGTATCTATTAATTAATCGCTGCCAGGCTTATCTTATCAAGCCCTCTAAGTTGGACGCCACTTTGTAACAGACCCAGTATGCCGGTCTTTACAAAAATAAAATAGTGAAGAAAAATTTTATAAAAAAATAAAATTTTTCAAAAATAAAAATAATTTTGTTTATGTTAATGAAGGTGTGTAAATAAGAAATAAAGCTGTTTTAAAGGTTTTGTAAAAATTTTGATAATCAGGCAGGTATTTATTAACTATCGAGCACTTCTGGAAGATTTGAACCAAGTCTGGAGTTAAATAGATTAACTCCAGTCAGCAATCGATCGGTGATTTTTCTTGCTGGTCCAATATCTCACTCAAATAAAATATTTTCTTCTTCTTGAAGTCCCTTAGCCGTAATAAATAATCTTAAATTAGCCTGTGAAATAATAACAGATAATAAACAATTGAAATATATGGATTTATTGAACAATTTAATAAATAATCGATTTTTTATCGATTGAGAACAATTATCGACTCCGTCTCAGGGAACCATCGATTGTGCATACAGTATAAAAATTATTATAGGTATTATATAAAGGACAGGTTCTTTGAGCGATTAAATTAATAGTCAGAGAAGGATGACGAGAAAGTATAACATTAACAATTAAAATAAATTCAATAATTATTATTTAATAGTATTTAAATAATTCTGATATATAATGTTTAATAAATTGTTTTGTCAGACCATTGGAGCTTCGATGACGTCACCACGGGATAAAGAAGGCAGGCTTAGAAAATTCAAAGATGGCCGCTACTAGTTCTGGCGTAGTTACTGCGAAGTCGTCGTGTCAGAAAATCACAACAAAATTACCTTCATGAATGTTTGAAATGTTCCCGCACTGGTGTAATTTGTCTATTAGGTTGTTTGGTGTGTTCTGAAGAAGTGCTCCGTGTATATTGGTGTTCATTAAGTTATTTGGTATATGTTCACTTCTGTGGGTTAAGTTTCTGTAAATGTGGTTAGGCTTTGTAGCGTGAATTGTGTCAAATATATTGTTTTACTGTTTTATATCACTCGTATCATGAAGTTAGGTGTTATTTCTCACTATTGTCGTTAACGTTTTGGTAAATTTAGCTCAGAAAGTGTTCAATTCATCTAACTCTCGATGCACTGACATTAATAGTAATTTGTCGTACCATTTTCTACTCAGTTTTATAGAACGTTTTGTCACACAACTATTCAGCTTGATATTCAACAAAAGACTAATTAACTTGGTCAAAACCTGGCCCAGTTAATCTTTGAAAAAGTATTGTTAACATATTTCGATTACCCAAAAACATGATAAAATATTACATTATATATGGAATATATTTATTTTATTCATCACTTTCATGAATTATGAACCTTATCATTGGTTTAATCATCTCATTCCCTTTAAATTGATGTATTATAGTCCATATCTGTAGACATTTTGTGGAAATTAACAAATTTCTTTCCTTTTTGGAAATATAGGCTCAAAATTGGATTTCCGTCTTTATACAAATTTCCTCCATTTTAATTATCATTAATACTATTATAATAAATTTTAATTAGTCATATTCCTCTTCCTTTCCTTAAATACATATAAATTAAACCTTTGAACTGGGTTTTTGTGTTAATCTCTGAATTTGACATTGCTCTTTAAAATTAATTAATTTATATATTTTGAAAATTTACAATATTTTAAGGTATATTTCCTTATTATCATTTTAACTCATAGGATCATTCCCAGTAGTGGTTAACTGATTTACCTTATCTAAATCTTGCTAGTTTACAGGATTTATAAGTGAATTATACTGGTTTATATGGTTTCTGTGAATTCATCAAATGGCCTAGAGTTTAGAATTTTACATTTCTGTGTTTCTCAAATAAATTTAATCCTACTTCCTCCTCTGACTTTACATAGTTACTATTACATGAAAATAAAATGGTTTATAACTTACTGTGAGGTGTAGTAGTTAATTAACACTATTGTTATACAAAATAAATATGAACAGTATTTAGCAATCTGCACAATTGAACATATTGCTGACATGGTTCGAACATATACTTTTAACTCTTTTTGAGTTAACATAGCATACCTATTGAAACATTATTAATGGTATGTATGCTGTTAATTAGCAAACATTATTCATTTTAAACACATAATATAAATCTTATTTTCTAATAACTCTTACAAACACATTGATTTTATGGCTGTGAACAAACAGTCTATTTAAACATTTTAAACCTATGAATACTACATTAATGCCAGTCCTTTCTGGTCTAAACCATTATTATTTATGATCCCCTTCATCAGTAAACATGACCACCCATACTCTAGTTATTATGCATTTTTTACAAATGTCTTGTAAATAAAGAGTTACATTAAAATAATAAAATACTGGAAATCTTCCATTTTATTATTTTATTATGCTGTTTATTATTGGATATTAAAGTTGTTATATAGCATATTGATAAGTCATAGTATCCCTAACTTTAAGTTTATTGCATTTCCAAAAAACACACAAATTCACTTTCACTGTTGGTTCTGATATTTTGAGTCTTATTATCTCAGACCAGACCTTTAGTAATCATGGACTGTTAAGACTTGTTTATTTTCTAATCACACAATAGCTTTAGTCGGTTCACTTCTTATAATATTATACAGCACTTTAGTTTTCTAAATAATTACATTCTTATAGGATTTTGGTATGTTATACTTTCTTTTTAATCGTTTTTGTGGGTTTGGGGTTGATGGTAGTTAATAATAATAATAGGTTTTTACAACGGTGTTTCCTTCATACTATTTCTTCCTCTCCTCCTGTCTTCTTTCTTGTCTTTCTTCTTATCTTCTTTCTTGTCTTCATTCTTGTCCTTCTTCTGGTCTTCATTCTTGTCCTTCTTCTAGTCTTCATTCTTCTGGTCTTCTTGTCTTCCTTCTTCATTCTTGGGTAAACCAAGGTACTTTGTGTTATCTCGACTGATGTTTAGTTTGGAGCATCTAATTTATTTACTGATACGGACCTTGTTCTTCTCTAAAGGTTTCAGGGTATTGTTTTCTTCCTGATCACAAACTTTATTCTTCCTTCTTCTTGTTTTTTGGGGTATTTTGGTATTCACCACTCTTAAACTGATTCTCTTTCTTCTTGATATGGTGTTATTTAATTTGTTTACTGCTCCTGGCTTCCTGGGTAAATTACTGATCTTATAATATGAGTTGCTTTCAATACTTTCTTTGATATTTAAACAGTGGTTTTTATATAATGTAATGAGGATTTTTATTTTATGGTGGTTCATTCCTTTGATTTCCTTAAATCTTATTCAATATTATTTTAACATATGTGGTGTAATTAAACTTTATGATTTTATATGACTTAATAAGTAGTGGATTTTCTGTCACGCTACACTATTAAGTGTCTTCTCCTTCTTATTCTGTTATACACTGTTTTGTAGTGATTCCTTTCTAAAGTTTCTAGTAAGTTCCTTCTGTTATTTTTAAAATTCGTTATTTCATTCTGGTCGTTGATTAGTACATTAAACATTTCAAGTAGTCCATTCTTCATCATTTCCAATTCTTCTCTTGTATTTATGAGTTTCCTTGGATGCCTCTTCTTAGTCTTCACCTGCATGGTTTGGATATCCTCCTTGTGGCTGTTATTTTTATTTGCAGGTAATGGTATGCTATTGTCTTCTTTTAATTCCGTTTCCTTCTTACTATCTTCTGTTTTCGTAATTACCGGTTCCTCAACACTGTTGGAATCCCTGTTTATTGTTTCACTCAATTTCTCGGAACTCCTATCCAATTTGTCACCTATTCTCTTGAAATTGTCATTATTTTCTTCCCTCATTTTCCTCAGCTCTTCCTTCATTAATTCCCAGAATTGTTGTACGCTCATGTCTCTTCTGGTTTCCTCCTGTTGTGTGGGTTCTGGCATTTTCTTCGGTTGCTTCACTTCCCCGTCCTTGACTATTTCTTTTTCTAATTGAACCTTGGGTTGTTCCAGGTTTTTATTATTTGGTGTTTCACTGAACCATTTTATTTGATTATGTTTCTTCCTCCAATTACACATCTCTTCTCTGGATAGCTCGAACATAACCCTTATCCATTCTCTTAGCTCTGCGTTTTTTGTTTGTATCGGTTCTTCTGGTAGTTTTATTAACTGTCTCCATTGTTCATACTCCTCCGGTGTATATTCCTCGGTGACCTGTGCGTATGCTCCCGTTCTTTTGTTTTTCATTTGTTCTTCATTATTGGACAATCTCTTCCAATCTTCTTTAGTCATTCTTTCCACCTTGTTATCGCCTTTTTCGTGGGCTGTCCCGATAGTCTCTTCTTTACTGCATTTGGTTTCCAGCTTCCACGCTTCATCATAAATTTCTTCCAATGACATTTGGTCGTATGGTGGTTCCGTTGCATCCGCACGACTCATTTGTGCTCGTTCATGGTCAGTGGTGTTCCTTTCGATGTACTCCATCTCTCTGCTAAACTTTTTAAATAGTGCTGTCATCCATTCTGCATAGCTGACTCGTTTTTCTTCTATCTCCTTTTCCGATCTCTTTTCTTCCTCTTCCGCCTCCTTTTCGCGTATCTTCGTCTGGTATCTCATACCGTGTTTTTCCGGTTCCATTTCAGTAGTCGCCGCTAGAATTCGTAAGGTTTAAAGGTACGATTTTTTGGTTATTCTAGCCCTACTAGTTGGCGCGCCACTTTGTAAGAGATCTTTTTTGTAGGGGTATTTTCGCTTTGTAAATGTTCCCCTTAGTATCGTCCTTCTGACAGAAACGAAAAGCCCCACTGTTGTGAGCGTCACTTTGTAAGAAAATCTTTACGTGGGTTGTAATAATTAATGGTTAGTATTATTTGTGTGTAGCAAGTCGAATTGTACCTTCTCTTACCATTTACGGGTAAACCGTATCTCTCTCCGTTTGATTTGAATGTTGCCGCCTCGCCACCTGATTGGCGCACGGCTTTCTGCAGTGTCGACTTGGCTAATGTCTTGGTTTAAGGTTTCCACTTCAATAAACTCTTATTTATTACCTTAATTTACTTGAATCAAACATACAGTGTTGCAGAATCGGAATTTTATTAATACTTTGGTAGGTTTCAATTATTTTGTAGTACATTAAATTTATTTTTAGCACCGGCTATTACACTTGTTCAGTTGGTACTTGCTCAGTTCCGATGTTTGTACACAAACCGTCTTACGGTTAACGTTAGTTTACAATTAAAATGGTTTTACTCAGGGGTGTTAATAAGTCCTTTTGGCTACAGAAATATTTGACTACGGCTAAAACACACAAATTTATAACAATCCTTAATACTAGTTACACAAAAAAATTAATATCTTAACACATTCAAGTAAGTAATTACCAATGAAATTTAGTAAAATTTTTGGTTAGGATTCGTCTATTAGAAAGGTTTGTTAATTATTTATTATATTTTGATTTTAATAATTATCAACTGATTAAAGTTCAAATAGTGATATTACCAATGCATTCAGTTCTAAATCAGAATAGTGATCAGTGAAGTGAAATAGTTATTTATTATTTTGATCGAAAAATTTGGAATACGTTTAATGGGATTATTGTTTATACTCATCAATTTTCCGTCTTCAGCTTTTTATTTTTATAGTTGAATATCATTGGACCTTCACTACCTTATGTCATGTTACAATATATATATATATATATATATATATTTCCACAGGACTTGTTCTAATTTTGATTCATCAGAATATACAAATACTGTTCAGGTGTAAACTTTCTTTGTGAAATGAAAACCGGTGTGGTGTTGCGGACGAGATTTTATAAACGGAATCGGCCCACCTGCACATTTGTAGACTTGGCGATACCCGTTAGATCCTGTGAAGAAAGGTGGGTGAGGTTTATGGTTAGTTCATCATTCCGGCTCGTTTCCTTCTATCCAGCAGTCTTTTGATGTTGAGGAGCATCTCTAAGCCTGACGGCGATGACGGAGTGTTCTAGTGTCCAGCTCTGACGATGTGACGGTTGTAGTTGTCATCATCAGGTCATTCACCCCTCTCTTGGCCTGTACGAGAACCCTAAGACACTCTATAAATTACTACTCCATGTTAGTAGAAGAAACCCTTGCTTGCCACGCCGCCAGACCTCGAAGTGCTCCGTGGAATGATCGTGAAGAAAATGAGAGAAAGACACGGTTTCTTTAAAACAAGAGGCTACGGAAAAATAGCCTGTAGCAATCGGTCAGTCAGCTGATTAACCGCCCACTCTATAACATCGCCGCGAGACAGTAGCGGCGCCCTGAATTTCGTTACCGTTCGCCAACGCGGCATTTGGCTGTCTTCTGCTACGACGTCACGGCGCGATAATATAAACTCGCCGGAGCTATAACCCTTGCAACGGCACACTACGAGGTGAGCTTAATAAACAAGTTTTAAAATATCAGAGGTACAAGAATCAATGACATTAAAAATAGCTGAAGTAGAAAATTCTGTGTCGAGTGTTGAAGAATCGATGTCTAATAAAATACCTGAAGTAGAAAAGTCAGTCACGAGTGTAGAAAAAGCTATGTCAACAAAAATAGAAGACTCGATTACAAATATAAAATAGCAGATTAAAAATGAACTCGAGCAGTGCCTGACGTTACAACCAAAACAACTTTGTGAACAGACTGTGCCAATGATAAAGACAGAAAAAGACGCAGAAAATAAGTTAACAGAGAAAGTCACTTTGCCTGCAGTAGGAACAATTCATGTCAAAGCTCCAACCTTTGACGGAAGCAGTCACTGGGCAACGTACCTCCGCCAATTTGAAGCTGGACAAATAATTGGACAGAGAAAGACAAGGCAGTCTCACTCGTTCTCGCATTAAAAGGACCCGCGGCGGAACTACTACAGAAAGTCCCACCTGACAGCCAGAACATCTATGCCGAGTTGATAAAAGCTCTAGAATTACGCTACGGTGATAAACATTTGCGAGAGGTGTACTACACTCAGTTGAGAACAAGACGACAACGTTCCGGGGAGAGTCTTCAAGAGTTTGAAGCAAGTATCGACAGATTGATTAGATTGGCCTATCCAGAAGCACCAGAAGATTTTCGAATAAGGTTTGCGGTGCAGAAATTTATTGATGGCATCGGAGATTGTGAACTTCAGCAAGTGTTACGAATGGCAAGACACCGAAATAGCTCAGAAGCTCTTGTTCACGCCCTAGAGTTTGAAGCTGCCAAGTCAGCGTCCCGCTACATTAATGGGTTTGTGCCATCACACTGCCATTACGATGGGTGCAGAAAAACAATGTTGTCGGACAAAAAATTTAAAAGTTCAAGAGAGTCGCAATGATTTGATCGATGGTATAAAGACAGAAGACCGAAATGTTACAACTGTGGAAAACGTGGTCATCTACAAGTAGACTGTTGGGAGAAGAAGATACCGAGAGAAAAGAGTGATTGCACCAATTGGAGAAGTAAAGCCCCAGAACAGCACACAGTTTCCACGCTACATAAGACCAGTGGAAACTTGATCGTTAATGGATTTGTGGAAGGTAAACCAACATCATTTACAGTTGACACGAGCACAACAGTGTGCATTGTGTGTTGTGTGCCCTGACTTAGTCAGCAACCGCCAGCCTCTAATTAGCTCTTGTACAATACAGACTGTGACTGGAAGCCCCGTCAAGGTGCTAGGAAAAGTAGACGTACGTGTACGCTTGGGTCTTCTCGAGTTTAGCCACCAAATGCTCGTTGCAGACATTGTCGATGAAGTGATTCTTGGAACGGACATTATGAATGCCTACGGATTCGTTGTGGACGTAAGAGAGAATGTCCTGAAGGTTGGCCAAGAGAAGATAAAGCTTTGCATGGCTAAAATGACAGGGTCTACCAACCATTCGATTAAGCAAGTGGTATTGGCCGAAGAAAAAGTCAATAGGTCTGGTCAAGAGGAACCCTCCCTATTGCAAGCGGAAATGGAAGAAAAACTAGCAGAGGAAATACAGATAGGTTTAACGACAAAAGAACTGTTTGGAAATACATCTATGGGTGTCGAGACAAAACTCTTGCTTGTTCCTGAGCTGATAGAAGCGCCCGAGGGAAAAGTGGCTGAAGATGAGGTTACGCAAGAGGTTGTTGACGAGAACCAAACAGACTTGGATCAGCCAGTAGTGTTTAAGTCATCAGTACATGACGCAACTGGAGTGATTCCAGCAAAACTAGTGGTTGAGCGGAAAACTCGCATTTCTGGGAACGTGATGTTCGGATCACACGAGACTGAATTCGAAGAACCGGAGAATTATCTTTCGCAAGGACGTCCACCTAGATCGCCTGGTCGAGTATTACTTCAGAGACGGTTTGCCAGTTCGGGACGAACAGGCTTAAGGAGGGGGAAGTTTTACGACATCACAGAACAATCTACGTGTTTGTCGAATGTGCCAGAAGAATCTCGATGTAAAGCGTGTGGCGTACGTGCTTGTCGACGCATTTTCGAGAGGTTTCTCGAAGGCGCCAGCCGCGCGGACTGTGTCAAGGCCGCAGTTAATTACGTAGTTCACACGAGCGCTAAGACGCAATTAGGAAGGTTCTCGTCTGTGAGCGTGGGTATAAAACATGGCGGCAGCGGCCTTAAAGTCAGTATTAGTGCGATATATTGACAGTGCGGTTCGAGAGTTATTGTCGGGCGAAATTATTGTGCGCGTTCAAGTGGTTATTAGTTAAGTGTTGTGTTTTATAATTGGACGGTATTTGTAATACAATTGTGTTTAATTTTAGTGGATATATTATTGCGTGTGAACAAAGTTTATTTGATTTGTTGTACAGACTGTGTTGTTAATTACGAACTGTAAACTGTGGAAATTAAAGCTGGTAATTAGTGACTTAATTGGTGTCTTATATTTTGTTGTTTTTCACTGTACCTACGACGATCGAGTAGACCGTAGAAACAGTATGTTATAAATGTTGAAAGCAAGCATTTATTGTAGGTTATCCATTTTGACGTTGCAGGAGATTCGTTGTTGACGACACTCCTCGTCGTGTCGTCTCATCAGTAACATACTAATGTTTACGAGACGTCGTGTTTCACATATTGCATTTCTACAACAAAATGTCGCCAAGAACAGGCGGACAGCGCTCCCAGTGGCAGCCATTGGGATACAGAAGAATCTCTGTACATAAATTCACTTAAGCAGGAATACCAACCCATCGTAAGAAGAGAAAATTAAAACAAATGCCCTCAATAAAAAAAGTTCAGACTCTCCTGGGATTTTATAACAAGGAAAACACAATAAATAAGTTAGTTTTGTTAATCAATAGAAACAAAATGAAAATTCCTTTCAAATTTATTCAATTTAATCGTTTACATTAAAAAATTTTAACTTTGAAAGATGACAGAATTTAATATTTTTCAGAATTTTTAAGCATTTGTTCATTTTTCATATAAACAAACACACTGCAGATACTCACCAATTAATAACCGATTAATAATTACTTTAATTATACTATAGGAGCAAAGACAAAAACTTACGCAATCTGAGACTTAAAATTTACAGAGTTAAGTGAGTTCAACTTGTTCTCTGCACGTGGTGCATAATTCTCTGCATCTAATTGTAAGTACGGTAGAGAATTATGATATAAAATATGTAATTAAGATTTTTTCAAAATGTTAACAAATTTGTGATTTTCTATATTGGTGGTTAGGTTACTTTTATTTTGTCGTTTGACTATCGAGGTCGGTTCCTAGTGTCTGCAGATATTGTTACAGCGTTAAACATGCCGACCTTAACTGGCTACCTTTTACTTTCCTCCTTTTGAGACATTACGCTCCTTATTGTACATTTATATTGTTCAAAGTTTAAGTTAATATTGTCCAATATTATATATTCTTACATTTATAAATTAATTTTTAAATGTACTACTAAGGTAAAATTGTATATACGCCTTGCTTTATTTATGAATACATGTTTACATAGACTAAAACTGGGGAGTAAACAACTGCAAATTATTGGTGTCTTTAATTTAAAAAGGAACACTTTAGTTTTAGGAATACTTTTCTCAATACAAATAAATAACAATTCACAAAACTATTTTTTAATAATCTCAATAAATAACAATGCATGTATGTCAAAAAAATATCTGGATAATTAATAATCACTATATAAAAGTGTTAGGTAAAATAGACTGAAATCTGTTATTTGAATTAGTGGCTCGTATGCCTATGCCTCGTACAGGAAAATGTACAAAGTACGTGTCAATGTGCTGTCACATATGTTACTGTGAATACGTCACGCCGCGTAGGCCAGCCTGACGTAAATTACCATATTATTCCTGCCGCCTTTTGTATGAAAGAGGCCAATGACAGGCCCGGAAACCAAAGGGTGAAAACATAACCGTATCGACCCGTGTTACTGTTTAGCGTTTTCATCCACTTGGACATCGAATTCACTGTGCTTTGAGCGTAAAATCCGGCCTTCATAACACCAGAAAGCTTTCAACACAGTCAATACCACAGTGTGTAGCCTACCTCTTGTCAGCCAGCCTAAAGTGTAAAAATGATATGTTGCATCTTAACTGACTAATCACACCACTTTAATTATGTTCAACTCACCGAGGTTAAACCTTCATTACTTTATTTTATAATCACATTTTATAAAATATTGTAATGTCTAGTCTAGGCAAACTTATAATTAGATTTAAAATAAAAATTTCAGCTGAATTTAGTTAATATAGAAATCTATTATTTTACATTGAGTAAATCGCATACTTACCATGGTACTAAGTTATCATGAAACAGATATTTTAATGTGGTGTTGTTTGCTGATGACTTGCTTCTGCTTCAGAATACAGTATCTGATTTGCAAAAATCACTTGTTAAGCTTCATGAGACTTGCAGTCAATACAATATGAAAATCTCTACTATAAAAGCAAAGGTAATGGCATTTCGAGGCAAGGAACCAATAAGAACAAAAATAATTATCAATGATCGAATTCTAGAACAGGTAAGCCATTTTAATTATTTGAGAAATAAACAGAATAATCACTGTTGCACTCCACTATAGAAAAATTATTCCGATTAGCGCTTTCAAGCTTCACAGCTCAATCTGATTTCCGATCTGACGATGAGCTGTGAAGCTTGAAAGCGCTAATCGGAATATTTTTCTATAATGGTGTGCAACAGTGATTATTCTGTTTGTGATTATAACCACTAACACAATAATTCTTAACTAAATATTTGAGAAATGATACTGGCTATGATAGGAATTATGATATTGATGTAAAGTTAGGTAAGTTCCAGATGACCTCTGGAACTGTCAACCGTATTTTTAGATACAATGTACGTCGAGCTACATAATCAGAGTTTTAAAAACTTATGGCAGTCCCTGTACTTTCCTATGAGTGTGAATGATGGGCAACAACCAAAAAACAAGGTAATAAAATACAGGCCTCGGAAACGGCATTCTTAAGAGAAGTTAAAAGGTGTTATAAATTTGACAATATAAAGAATGAATTCATAAAAGGAGAGTTACAAGATAATAAAAAACTAAAAGATTACAAACAACGGTGGAAAGAACGCTTATAAAGATTGTGAGATTCCAGACTGGTCAAACAATGACTTCACTTCTTTACAAACAAAACGTATTACATTCAGTCATCAACCATTCATAGCTTAGAGACATTTATGAAGTTTCACGTAGTACTTTCTTCCCTCAAACTACTTACCGTTTCGTCAACATGTACGCTCACATAAATGCGTGTTTTATTGACTTTATTGGGATCAGTTGTTATGAGAAAAGCGGTCACTTTTCACAGCACTAACTGTTTATATATTAAAAAATACAAACACATGACACAATGAGAATGTACGACGTTACGCACCGAACACTTACGCAGCAGGAGCAGTAGGGATTCCGATTTCTTACTGTACTGTAACAACGCCTTCAATTTGATGTAATCACTATTGTCTTTCTTGCAGAGAAGCCTCTATACTTCATTTTACAAAAACTATTTAAGCTGTATCAGTTATACCCAAATATTTGCATTAAGAGTTACTGTGCTATTAAGTCGTTACTGTGTGTAATAATGCTGATTAAAGTCCCCATAATATTTCTGTCTCTAAATAACGCCGATATTATCTACAATAGATTTGTAATAATAATACTCATGTTGTTTCCGTTATCTAAAATGAAGATGATTATTACGAACTAAAGTGTTCCACACTAATACTCTTGGGTTCTTAGATATCCAAGAGGAAAAAGAGAGAGACGTTGTACGGGGCGCCTTGCACCCCGGTTTGTTCGGGTTTTACGTGTAGAAGCTCGATGAACACCAGGTTCAAACGAGTACAGCATGGTAGTTTGTTCAGCACAAGGAGTTAGGCTGCGGTCCCCTGTGCATAACGAGGGTACATGAGAAGAGCTGTGAATTTCTGGTATCCTAGTTGGCGAACAGAGTTATGCAAGCATGTTAGTAACGGAAATGAGCGGGTTCTCTCCAACATTCAGCAAGCGACAGATTAGTGCTCACTGTGAGCATCAGGCTACATAGTTAAGTTTACCTACTGATGAGAAAATAAATCCATTTCACAAAATATAATCAATCAGCAGATCGTTTCCAAAGCCCACTCAAGTCTTCATTTGTCCCAGTACTAAGAAATATTTAACAATCTGCATCTAGAGGCATAACAACCGGAGAGAAATTAACGGCTAACGGCTAACGGCGTTAGCTATTCCAGTTTATTACGATATTAAAACTGCTACTAAGGACAGAATTCTGTACTGAAAAGTGAATATCTTACAAATACAACTTATATATGTGACACCGCGTTATGTAGAAGTAAAGACAGAGTAAGTAAAGATTACACAAACAACAGTGCTACTGGACTGAAAAATGGAAAAGCACAGAAAATTGAAGCAGCCCGTACAAGTAAGTAAACAAGGAAGTGTGCAGATGAGGTTTAACAGTGTAATGATAACCCGTGAAAATTTAGACAAATACTATTGTGTGAATCTACGGTGTGAAATGACGTTGGAATAGTCGTTTGAAACACACAGAGAAAAAAGACAGCAACTGATCTTAAATTCAGCAAAGTCGATTTGATGATGTGTTATCTATCTGATTTAACAGGGTGTAGGGCTCATCTATCTGAACAAAATAAATTTCTTTCATACTAGCAGAATCTGAAACCGTGGTGACACTAGTGGCGGTAGTGGTCGTATTAATGTAACTAGTAGTGATAGTGGTAGCCAGTAGTGGTCGTCCTAATGTTCGTACTAGTGAAGATCGTGTTAGCGTTATCAATAGTGGTAACAATATGATAAGTGGTAGTGGCAGTGTTATTATTAGTGGCAGTAGTGTAGTAGTAGTAGCAGTAGTAGTAGTAGTGGTAGTAGTAGTAGTAGTAGTAGTAGTAGTAGTAGTAGTAGTAGTAGTAGTAGTAGCATAGCAGCAGCAATAGTATTAGCAGCAGTTAAATGTAGCAACGGATACCACCGTTACTACTGTTACTAAAACTAATCTTACAACTCTGAACACCTAGCCTACAGGTTTACAGTAAATTTCAAGGGTTTCGGTTGGCGCTGCGTTTGCATCCCTTTACAAACATTACAGATAAGCAATTAATAATCGGCATGTTTTAGAACCAGTTCTTAAATGATGCCTCTCCCTGTGATTGCAGCGATTATGCAGTAGGCCTGTTACCATTATATCCTGTATCACTGTCAATTAACACTTGCTCAATACTTGGGTCATAGTTTGTATCCCAAACTCCCTACTTATTTTCAAAAAGACTTACGTATAGTGGAAACTTACGTACTGTCTCTGATCGCTCAGAGAAAATAAGCAGGGAGTGCAAATAGCCAAGTTCTTGTTTTTTTTTTCAAAAGACAATTAGTATAATTTAAAAAACTCGATATATCATTTTTACGTTCACGTAAAACATTTTCGCTCTTTTAAGGATTGTTATAAAACGATTAATAGAATTAAAGTGAATATGCATGCAAAAATAGTCAAAAGTTAAAAATTAATCCTAATGGCCTCTTGCTGGAAAGCAAACATTTATGTGTACATTAATACAGATAAAATATTACGCATACTGTTTGTTGAACAAAATGATAGAGAACAGACTGAAGAACTTCAGATACCTTAAATGACGAAAATTCTAGTTTTCTTTTATTAGTTACTTGAAACAAATTTTTTCTACAATAAAATTTTGTACAAAAAAGTAAAAATTTTTTATTGTAGAAAAAACTTAGAACAATCATGTCCGAAATACACTTTACGTAAACCTGTCTGCCCTCCTACAGTGTAAGTGAAAACCATTCTATGTGGGTTAACAATACTTTATGTCAGACTTCCCTGACTACACTGATCGATACAGCGGAAGTGAGTTGGCCTGGGGAGAAAGTCGCCTGTTCTATGTTCTTTGTCCCTTTAAATCCGGTGTGACGTGCAGAAGTATTGTGTGAGAACTCCGGCGCGCGAGTGCGTCTGTTTCATTAAGTGTACGGCAGACTTACATAGACTAGACAGATAGGTAGATAGAGTAGAGAGAGGATAGATAGTTTATAAAAAGATAGTAAAAACAGTCAGTGACAGTAGGAGTACAAATCTTATGTCATCCTCCTAAATTTGAAATTATTTACAGATTTTTTGCAATTAATTATATAGTATACAATAAAGACTATCCAATAAGTATTACATATTGTCACAACTAAAGTAAGTTGAATAATGTTTCCTGACTGTTAGTGTTAATGGTAGCGGTAGGGGTCGTGATAGCTTTAGCTGCCATCTATCGTCCATCTGACAATCAATAAAAATTTCCAGGTATGGAATATTCTGAAGTAATAAGTATTCTTTTAGTTGTCAGTTGTAGTTTTTAGTTATTTCTTTTTCACAGACACAAGAATCGTTTTAATAAAACTAGTATCTTTCTACCAATACTGTCTTGTGTCTATTAGGTTGCTTAATAATTTTATCTTTATCCAGAATGTGTATGTGTTTTATATTATGTACACAAGGTGATTATATTATAAAGTAAGAAACAGTTAATTTTATTATACAAATTTTATTTTATTTTGTATATTTTATTATAGTAAATTATAAATTTCCTAACTAACAACAGTACATTTTAAAAATATAATACATAGTTTTGTTGTTTTCTGAATAAATTAAGTATCTTTGTAGTAAAGAAACTTAATTTTTTTATATCATATATATTTCGAGTGTTTTAAGTATAACGAGAAGATCAGAATTCATCAGAAAAATGAACAAAGGATTTATTAGCCGACCTTTTCCCATAAGATAATAAAGTAATAACATACCTGAAGTGTTTAGTTTATTTTTAAAGTATACTAGAATAATTTAAATTCCCCGGAATCTCTTTTTGACATATTTGACATATACTGTCTTTAAAATCGACCCCACGCTAAGTATTTAGTTTTAAAACTGTGTAAATAAGGAATGTTTTAATAGTGCAATACTACATGTCGGAGAAGTCAACAGTCACAAGCTCTACTAACATAGGGTGACCAGACGTCCCGTTTTTAACGGGATTGTCCCTTTTTTTCATTATGTGTCCTGTTGTCCCGGCAAATTATTAACGGGACGTCAAATGTCCCGTTTTTCCGTACTTGCAATAACGGATAACCTAATCTTTTATCTTCGCTTCGTTTTGAGTTTTTATTTGTTTTTGTGTCATTTTGGTCTCGTTCGTTTAAACTTTCTTACTGAGGTCAAGACGGGTCTTGAATGGTTAAGGGAACGCAATCGCGAAAAGAAATGATGATCTCTGGTTTCCGCCAGAGTGCGTCAAGGGAGAGTGAGGCAATCAAGGTAAACTTTTTTGTTTGGTTAGTTTTAACGCTTGGCGTGGCGAGCTTGCTCCATTGTCTGTTGTTCGCTTGGTTCGAGATACACATGCATATTAATATAGGGAAAAGAAAGTGTACTTTCTCCAAAACCCTGAAAGAAGAGTTTCCTTTCTTGAAGGACGACACCACATCTACAAAGGTAGAATGTAC
This sequence comes from Magicicada septendecula, assembly GCA_034769895.1. NCBI lineage: Eukaryota > Metazoa > Arthropoda > Insecta > Hemiptera > Cicadidae > Magicicada > Magicicada septendecula. The sequence goes on along the minus strand of CM068367.1, from coordinate 304,786,332 downwards.
TTTATGTCGTTCAGTTTTGTCCATTGAACATGGAGGACGTGCCGATATTACACAGCACATTAAGAAAAAGAAACACATGTTGGCAGTTTCCGCGAGAACTTCCAGTAGTATAACTTCCTTTGTAAGTAGGAATGGACTACAAACTGAGGAAGATAAACGTATCGCTGCTGAAGAAGGGCTGTTTGCATTTCGTACTGCAAAACACAACCATTCTTTCCGTTCAATGGACTGCACATCTCTTATCATCAGAGAACTATTTGAGAAGAAATTCACGTGTTCCAGGACAAAGTGCGAGTCGATTTTAGTGAACGTTTTATCGCCGTATGCAATGCATGAAGTGCAATCAGAACTTGAAGATGCTAAGTATGTGTCTGTGATGGTTAATGCATCAAATCATAGTTAGGTATTTCATTCCTACCAAAGGTGTTCAGTGCAAAGTAATCTGTTTTCAGAACGTTGGTGGAGAAACAGCAGAATTATTAGCTAATCATGTTCTGGACATCTTAAAGAAACATCATTTAGTTGACAAGATCATCGCGTTTTGTGCAGATAACTGTAACACTAACTTTGGTGGGTACAAGAGGGCCGGAACAAACAACGTTTTTTCTAAATTGAACAGTGTGCTCAAAATGAATATTCAAGGCATTGGTTGTGCAGCTCATATGGTACACAATGGTGTACAAACAAGTGCAGACATTCTTCCTATCGACATAGAAACAGTAGTGAATAAAATATTTCAATATTTTCACATTTATACCGTGCGTGTGGAGGAATTGAAATTATTTTGTGATTTTGTTGCTACTGAATATAAGCAAGTTCTGGGTAGTGTTAAAACTAGATGGTTGTCATTGTTGCCAGGAGTTACAAGGGTTATTGATATTTATGAACCTCTAAAGTCTTATTTCATGTCTCAGGATAGGTGTCCTACATTGCTAAAACAATTTTTTGAGAACCCACAGTCACTTCTTTGGCTTCATTTCATACAAAGCCAACTGAAAATGTTTTCAAATTCAATCCAAAAGTTGGAAAGAACCAACATTTCAGCCACTGAAGTAGCTGAAGAATTAGAATTGCTTACAGAAAAAGTCAATAACAGGAAATGTAGTAAGTTTCAAACTTCAATTGTTTCTTCAATTTTAATTAACTTAGAAAATGAAGGTCTTTTCACCCAATCGAAATATGAAACGATTACCAATTTATTTTGTGACACTTTTTTAAGTTATTTAAACAAGTGGGTCTCTCCATATCAGCCTCTGAAATCATTTCATTGGATAACATTGAAAAATTCTGTATCTTGGGATGAGGTTTTAAAAAGTCTGAAAATTCTTAAGACAGTAGATTCATGTTCAACAATTCAGGTACCTGAAGATGAATTATTTAATGAGATAGGACATGTGAACAAAGTTTTATCCAGAAAATTTGAGGAATGGGAAAAAGTTAATGTGGAGATTGATAAGAAATGGTGTGATGTCTTCCACATACTTAAAAGTATAAGCATTCCATGTAAAAACATAGAGGTGGTTGTGAATTTTGCTCTGGCTGTACCAGGCACAAATGTTGTTGTGGAAAGAGTCTTTTCAATTGTGAAGTCCCTTTGGATTGATGAAAGAAACCGTTTTACTACCAAAACTATTCAACCAATTGTAATTTTAAAAACTCATTTTCAAGACCTTAGCTGTAAGGAATTCTACAACCTGCTATTAAGTAATTCAAAGCTCTTGCGAGATATCAGGTCTTGTGATAAGTACAAAGTTAATAGTGATGTTCCTGATTCAGAAGCGACAAGTTCATGTTCAGCAGGTTGTTGATATCTATGAATCACATCCATGTAATTTTATAGTTGTTAAGAATTTGAATATTTATATTTGAATAATTATAATTTTATAATTCTTGAAAAAACTTGATCAATTATAATATGATCCAGTGCCATGATAAGTATGTTTTTAAGTTGGTTATTAAAATATATGTCTTTTTATGTGTAAAAAGTAGTTTTTATTTGTCTTAGTGAAGCAGTGCAGTCATATATGAAGCACATTTTCTTTGTAACTCGTGTCCTGTTTTGTCCTGTTTTTTTATTTCCATATTTCAGAAATGTCCTGTTTTACATCATAAAAAATCTGGTCACCCTATACTAACACTCTTCCTTTGCTAAACCTTATACAAGATTCCGAGAAGACAAACACAGACATAATAGCTGAGAAGACTCTAGAACGACTTAGCATACTAGGTTTTTCTATGACCTTTCGTAAATGGCGGCTGATGTATATGTGTTACTGCGATACAGCACCGGTTTATAACTTTATGGAAATAACCGTAATCTGTGTCTTTAAGTAATTGAAATTATTGTTGTTTACAGTAAGAAAATTTTGGTACTGACGTTAACACTGTCCCATGCTATTTGGATAAGAGGCGCGGTGTGCTGTTTCAGATGTAACACACGTAACGTCACATTAACTTATAATGTTAGGTTAAGTAGACATTTCTCTCTATCCTCTAACCGCCTTCCGAGTGTCCTATGACAGTTGTAGTATACCAACCAAGTTTGAATCTATACGACGCCTCTTTGCTGTATTTACGTGAAGAATTTCGTCTTTGTTATTTAACTAGTAGCTACAATCGTTGCGCATTGAGGATGCTGGAAAATACGTACGTTTGTATGTCTGATTGTCCGAATTTTCTTGGATGATTAGCTTGATTTAACATAGATGTAGCTAAAAGTTATAACATACGTTGTAACAAAAAAACTATTTCACCACTCGCGCAAAATATACTTTCCAGAAAATGCTACTTATATTTGTTGCTGTACCTTTTGTTGCAGGCCTATGTATTTAAAACTTTGTAAGCAATAATTTTTTTGCAAATAATTTTTTACAAAAAATAATGGAGGCTGGTCGATCGATTCCTTCCCGCTTGCAAATTTCTTCTCCATAATATAACTACTGATATTGATTTTAATTCAACTATTTTTACCCTTCTATTAAGCAAGACGAGGTGGCAGTAAGATGCAGTATTGTCACTGTGTAGCACACAGTTTTAGTGAGTTAACAGCTGCCACTGCCTTCCATTACTTTCTGGTCAACGTTGTAATATTATTGTGTCTTTCACGCTGAAAACATACCTCAAAACTACGCTTCAAGTAAAAACGTCTTTTAAACATGATGGTATAATAATTACTTTAGTATCCAATAATTATCAGTTTTAAAAATTAGTTTAAATATGAAATACCGGTAGTGAATAATCTTACACCGAACAAAACTGATAGGTTAAATAAATAATAGTATTCATCAGCATGATGCACCTTTGTACGTTTTATATAACTGTTTGCTACTGAGTAACGAATTTAATATCTACATAATAAATTAGGGGGAAATACTGACAGACTTACATTTGTTCACCTGTAGGCCTACTTATTATTTAAAACAAGCAAATATTTTGTACGCCTTCCGTACTCTGAAGGTACCGTCGACAGTAGCTGACAAAAAGAAATAAAATCATACAATGTATTCTTTAACTCATCACTGGATGGTTGAACACTATACATACGACGAATGAACATGGTTCTTCCACAGTATGGCCTATGCAGTCACTTAATTCCTTCTTTGCGCTACTTCACTCTAGTCATTAATCTCCTTGTGTTATAAAGTAACGAAGTGTAAATGGAAAAGTTTCTTTATAAATATCACTGCTTTTGAAATAGAATTTTCTGCAATATTCACACACAGCATATATCGAGCATTACGTTGAGCGTAGTTTTACCACATTGACAAATGAATGGTTACTGAAAATGCATTACACTTTTCCTCTGGTATCTTTGTTCTGTCTGTGGGCACAACATTGTTTCATATTTCATTGTCAGATTCTAAAAACTCATTAAATCAATTGCAATGTAGCTCCATATAAAGTACTAAGATGTTTCAAAAACTAATTAATTTTTTAATAAAAACCCCCTTACATAGCCGCCTAGAGAAACCACTCAACAATAAATGCGCCAATGTTGCATACCATTAGAACTATAACCTCATTATGAATAATAAACACATTGTTATTCTGCAGACGACTATTACTTATTTTAGTCAAAGGCTCGAGTAAAGTCAATGTTTTTCCTATTACTAAAATTCATGGTAAACGCTTGTATTTTCTGACCAGAAATACTTACATTTTAGTCTTACACATCCTCAATTGTTAGAAGTATACCGGTATATATCCTGCAAGAACACAGAGTCAGAACACGAAACAGACTAGACCAGAGACAATAGAAACAACAAATGTATGCTACAACTGCTGGTAAATCACGAATCTATCCTGCATGCCAATATAGGCATACATGTAAGAACTAACAATGGAAGTCTACCAAGATGTAACTGAACCACATGTACTTGGAACAAAGCGGTATGTATAAGAAATAGAGACTTAACTATGGATGTATATTTCTGATTTCATCGAAAGGAAAATGGATAATACGAGGAGATAAACTCGTAAGATCTTGTTAGCTTAATTATTTTAACATGCGTAATTAAACGTGTTACTTGTGGCTACTGGGTACTATTAAACAATCTCTCATGACTTATTATAAAATGTTGGTCGTTTTTTTATTGTTTTATAAGAAGAAAATTATAAAACGCCTATGTACATTACCTGAAACTTAAACACAGGAGAATTATATTTTACAATAGAGCAACAAAATTTAAAGGTGTGTGAACCATATCTTGCAACCATCGTAATACTGCATTCTTTCTATTAGGAGAACATTCAAGGAAATCTGCACCTAAGTGCATTGATGAAGTGATAACGGATGTGACCTGTCGTACTTCCAATGAATGACACAGTACGTTATCACGTGACGTGTGAACTCCTCGGTGGTTCAATGTCAAGTTTCTAACTTCTGCATGTCAGTCTCACTCTAGGCACGTCCATTCCTGTGGGAGTATCAGGACTGCATCTAAAGTGAGGACTGCCACTTCTTATTTTTCACAGTTACATGCATGCAAATAACTAACATTTTCAAGCATACGTCGCAATCCGAAAATACACAATTATCTTCTTCCTTTTAATCTAATGTACAATATTAAAGTATATAAATTTAATATAGTGACAAAAGGTAGCTAAATAGACCACGTAATATTTCATGTTTGAGTAAATACATTTTTAATTAACTACTAAAACTGTCTCCAAAGTTGTGAGCAAGAATTACTTCTGAATAAAAGAGATTAAATTTAAAATGTTTAAAGTATACGCAGACTGTAAAATATAACCAAACCATTACAGACATATAATTAACCTTATAAAAACATTTTTGTTAAAAAAATTAAGAATACTGACAAAAGTCTACACCGTTGACGGGTTGCAAATACTGAATGGGGATATAAGTAACCTAAAAGTAACTGTCGTGTTTAGCAGCATTCGTTTTCTTCGTTCAAACTCTGGTTCTACAGAAGTACATTTTATACCGTATAATCTGTCTTCGAAACCAATTGAATACTGTACCAGATTCACGGCATAACCTATAGCACTGATATGATTTACTATTAATGGTCAACCAATTGTTCATTATTTTTCTATTAACTACTTTGAATTTGAAACACGATTTATTCCAAGGAAATCTGTAGGCACACACAAAACACAGTCTCATATATTCTCCATTAACTCTTCTCCAGCTTCCAGTATACAGTTAGGCGGAGTAACTCCATGGAAGACCTTTGCCTGTTATTCATATCTCTGTCGTTTCTGTTTCGTGTGTTGTTCTTCGGTCTCGTTCTTTACATCTGGGTGATTTGCTCATTTCAGTCGTACTGAATCGTGTTTTACATCAAAACCATGAGAATTTAAATCCTCATATACAGAAGAACATATGTTAGGGTTAAAGTAATAGAAAAACTCAATGTTTCGTCAACATACACTGCACCGACACAAAACATGTAAAAAAGTACACAAAACATATATATAAAAGTACACAAAACATATATACAAAAGTATACAAAAATGTAATAATTAGTCTATGGTCTGTGACAGATAATAATGTTCCAAGTCTACATATCTATTAATTAATTTTAAAAGGCAAAAATATTCTTAGAATGATAGCATGGGTAGTGAGATTAAAACTGTGAATTAAATTTTTGAACATCAGAGAAATTGATAATCACAATTCTTATGAACATGTTTCTAAAATAATGCGCACTTTGAATATTACTCAATAAAAATCACTAAATTAAATAAATTAAAATATCACAGCTAAAATAAACAATTAAACACGTGAGACTAGCATTAATACCTCTAACATTCACTAATCGCTACATACAACCAATTAGCGGGACTAAACCGACTACAACCCCCTATGTTTACGTACCCAATTTACGCAGCCAATAATGTTGCATTGTGACGAGTAACGTTGACGAGAAGCCTCCAGAAGTTTCCACGTCAGTTAGTCACTGTAAAGCATTTGTATCATCTTTAAGCATGTGCTTCCACTTGTTATTGGACTATTTTTCCGACTCAGAGCTACATGATATGCTTCAAACATGTCGTCTATGGCCTAGCTATGTAACTATATGCTACAGAATGCTTACAATCGAAATTTTACCCCAACTATGAGTTTAAGGATCTCCTTTACCTTTTAGTTCACACACATCTAAATATTTAACTATTTTTTGGCTGCTGCAAATCTTGCTTATACGATCGACAAAGTACAGTCGCTAATAAGTAAAAGTAAATGTTGTTAGCACTAAAACAAATTGTACTGGTTCTGGAACACTATCAGCCAAATTCGTTTCATGATTTTCGTTACAAGTTTATCTCACTTTATCATGTCCACGATGTTCTGAGTTCGCTGCGAGCGGTTTATATTACTTTCCTTTCCTCTGTTCAATACAGCAAGGTTAGCTGGTTATTGGCTTCTGTGAAAAAGACCTCAATGAACTGTGTTTTCCTTGACATGTACATAAGACGTCCTAAGTTTCTTGTTTGTCTTGTAAGTAATCTTATTAATGTCCATTAACTAAATGTCTAGTAAGTATTTGATAAAAAACGATTAATAATAAATGAAATGTACATTACACTTTACAGTTTCTCCTTGAATTATGACATGTGTTTTGTTTGTCACAACAGACACACAGGTTTTCTAATTATAGTAATTTAAATTAAAATGAATTATTTAAATAATTTTAAAATAAGTCCATTAATACCATGTATTATGTTGGCAAGATACAAGAATTAATAATATAGAATACAAAATATTGATAATGTAATATATGTATATAAATATTTGTTTACTATATAATATAGAATAAATAAAAAATTAAATTTTTAGAATTTGAAAAACATTACATTGATTCGAAGAACAGTTTCAAAACCAAATACAAGAAAGCGACATACATTATTTCAACATTGAATACAAGATCTCTCTTGATAGCAACTGCTCTCTTTGCCTTCAAAACGTTCATAGAGAAGTAGATATTAAATGTAAGGAGTGGGGATGATTAATAAGTCAGTCAGACGATTCACGTTTCGGCAACTGAGGAAGTGACATGGATTACTGCAGCAGTGAAACAAGGAGAACGATATGACTACTGAATGTAACACTGTGGAGTCTAGAACATTACGATAAATTCAGGAGGCAGCTGGTCATTAAAGAACACAAAACGTTGTGTTCGGTACAAACGAATAATTAAGCAGGCTGTATAAACTATAAACCAGAAAGTAAGAAATCAATAGGTCAACTGTAACTTGACTCTGTTAAGGATATAAAATAGACTCGGTAATGCTATCTGTCTATCTCTTCTATCATATTAATTCATAATTTATATATCCATACTTTTAATTAAACTTAATTCATAAGGTTTTTGTTATAGCATTCTATTTATTATAGAACGAGGTCTCGTGTCTTTTTATTTATAATTAATTAGGTTGAGGTTTAACCTAATTAAATGCCTCAAACGTTGGTCGTCAATTTGTCATAAAATATGGTTATTATTATTATTATTATTATTATTATTATTATTCAACATTCGGTTGAATATTGTTTCACTTAAAATAATTTGGTTATTGTGTTGCTCGGGTTCGCTGAGTTCATATTCAAATTTTTATCTTCACTCATCGCTAAGATGAACCGATTGATGTGCCTTCTCACTGAAAACATAAGTATTGGTTTACACAGATACGTATTTGTGACGGTGGGTAATGCTGATGTGTATTGCTAGTAATAAAGTTAGAATTATTCAAATCAACTGATTGCCGCCACCATTGCTACCAACCGTAGCAATACGGCTAGGTGATGCCGTTCACCTAAGCTGCAACGTCTTATTCTAGTAAAATAACAGGCAAACAAAGTATTGGTTATGAATTAATTTTTTATTTTCCGAAATCATTTTTAATGATTATTTATATACAATAATATTGTTTACTTTCTTTTAAATTTCAATGTTGTTGATGGACTCTTTAAAATAATTGTATCTCAGGGTTACAAGATTGAATCGAACTATTTGTCGTTCTGGACGATAAACATTTCGTTACATTATTTAATAAATAAAGCAGGTTCTTTGAGACTGCAAGATACACATAATTTAAAACAATGCAATACTATTATAATTAGCATTCGGAGAGTGATAACATTATTAAATTCTTTGACAAAAAAAACATAAACATTAAACATGTGATTATTATTGAAGTTTTAGCCAAATACACTGTACTCACCGTCTATGGCTTTTTTCCTTGATGTTTTTTTCCAGTTTACATGTTTCAAGGCACTTGCCTCATCATCAGAACTTATAAAATCAATCTATGTCATAAATAATGACATTTGTCAAAATATTAAAAACACAATACGGCAATTAAACTATGTACATAAATTCGCTTTAAAAATGTTCGGTGTGCCTTGCAAGACAACACGCGCCGTACTGACCAACTTGTACACGCACGTTCAAAACACGTGGCTTGGGACTACACTAGGATTTATTCCATTTAAATCAATATGAAGTTTTAGGTTAACTTGGGTTCATTGTAACCTAACGTACTTAACTTTAAATAATTAATATTTCCTTAACTATGCTCACATCTCCGTGCAGTACTGTTATAAATGTAATCTAGTGATAAACTTCATCGTCTATCTTCTTAGACTGGATACAAACAAAGTTAACAGGTATTTGGAAATTACCCTCTCCTAGGGTTGAGGAGTATTATACATTTAGTTAGAATCTTAAGTTTAAACACAATATAATGCTTAGTCTACTATAGGTCAAAAGTTTCTTTTAAGTTCCTCATTGACTATTTAATGTCTCTTATTTCGACAAGTCCATTGATTTAATTATAAAATTAAAGTTTGTTGATGATTAAATCTTTCACTATCAATTATCTGATTTAATTATTAAAATAATCTAATTATTTCCAATCTATGTTGGGTTATAATTGATCTAATTGTATTAATTTCGCTGATAGCGTTCCTTAATTATTGAATTACTATTTTAAAATATTTTGCCATTGTCACTTATACTTGCGTACTAAGTCGTTATTGAAGTATCACTAATTAACAATTTTTTATTTGAATTAAATTATTTTCATAATTCATTATCGCTCACTGCCTATGCGCACATACTCCGGATTAGACCACTGGTTAAAGAAAACTTTCACTCTTTTTATCCGACCTAACCTCAACTTTGTGTTTCGAGGTTAGAAAACTTTGGTCAGCTATCGGCTATCAATTCAGTATTTTTTGGTTACGATGACCAGCGTGGATTCTTCGTCGAAAGCTTGAGATGAACTGGTGATCTTACCTGTGCCAAGATCCCGTACCTAGTAATTAATAACGGCCCCTATTGGCAGTTGTTATAATTTTCGTGTACTTTCGGCATCACTCGGCAAAATAGACGCTTCTTTGGCGTCATCTAACTGGGTTCGAGGCTATGATTTTTTGGTTCCCCATTGTACGCCCACGGGCTTGTAATTAATTCTTTTTTATAATTTAAATTATTCACTTATAAATACACTGATCCTTTTTTCATTACTATCATCGTTTTTGTCTTTTTCTCACGAGTATTTCGGTTACCCACACCATATAGTTTTGATAAGGATTAACAAAAGAAATTTCTTACTATTTCTTACGAACTATTTACATATCTTATTTTCTACCTTATTCTATTTATAATGTTCATTTCCTGATAAATACTTATCATTTTTATTTAGTTATCAATTATCACCCCTTGTCATTAAAGTTTTAGGCGGTAATTCTTTAAAATTGTCACTATTCGTTTAGGCCTACTTCAATATTTTTTTTCTATGTGTTTGTTCCCTTCTTATATTAAGGATTCTTATATTTATTACATTATTATTCTTCACTTTTGTTCTTTATGTTAGCTTATCATCACTGCACAATAGTTTTTTACATCATTATTTAACTATTATTCGTAACAATCAATTTACTTTTGGCTAGACTCTTCGTCTATTGCCTTGCTAATTGTTTATTAGTTATTTTATAATATTATGGGTTTGTAACCCATATTTGTTGTAGCCTATTTATCCTGAACTAATCATTACCACTTCTGATTATATCATTACTAGCTAGTATGGTCTTATTTTATTTTATTTACACTTTTCTCTGACTATTATTCAGTATATTTGGGTATTACTTTTTTTATTTGATATTTCACCTTTATTTTTGATTAGGTTTAGTTTGTATCAGTTTTATTATAGGAATGTTAATGCTTGGCAGTGTTTATTTATGCTCTTGTATCTTGACATTTGTTGGCATTTATCTAAAACTTCCTGCATCTAGTATCAGATATGGTTTACATATAATATACATCATTATTATTATTTTTATGGCAATAAACATTGATTTGCCTCACATGAATAGTATTACGTCTCATTTAATATCATGGACTGAGTCTCTACTCTTTTATCATTGTTTTATGTGTGATTTTTTATTGTTCAAGGTACCCATACTATGTTGTACTCTTTGATTATGTTAATTTACACTTATACTGTACACAAGTTCCTTTATATTATGACTTTTTGTAAATGGAATTTTCCTTATAGTCTCTAGTTTGCTTACACTACAATACAGTTTAGTTTAATATCATTCCAGTCACTGTTTTTTACAATTCTGTTGGAAACTTGTTGGCCAGTTTAGGTTATTTCCTATCTTGGATCCCCAACAATGGTTGAACCTTAGATTTAGTTTTTTACTTATTGCATTGACTCTTTACATTTACTTAATACTGTTTATTATTGTTTATAGTTATATCTTTCCTTTTTGTTACTATCTCAAACTTATTGTTGATTAATAGTTGTCTTTTATAATTTTGAACATTATTTAGTTGTTTTTTTATACATTACTAATTTATAAATTTTCAACTCTTATATTCACTCTCCCTCTTAATTTCTATTATCAATGTTTTACTTTTGAGTTCTGGTTGTACCATCAAGTCATTGAAGTTATTTTATTAATAGTTTTATGTCAGTGTCAAGTCACAGCCTAGGGTTTTGAATCAAGTTTTAAATTACTTCTGTTCTCTTTATCATTAATAATACTTTATATTCTCATGGTTTATTTTAATCTTGTCATTATTAGTTCCTTCTTGTATCTGATTTGATTTTATTCTCCCTAGTCGCACTGATACTTTTTTGTCCTCCTTAATAAATCTCTTTTTGTTATGGGTGTTGTGGTCGTCTTCTCACTGTCTGATCTATTGGGTATTTGGGTCAACGTTGTCTCGTCTTTAGTCGTGTCTTCGTTTCTTCTATAATATATTACTTATTAATTATAATTTATTTTATTCCCTTATTTTAATCCTAATTCATCCTATGTTCCTGTTTACATGTTCTTCTTTTGTTGTTTATTTTGCTTTGGATAGTTTTTAATCCGTTTGTTTTACATTGGGTTTTGGGTGAGTTATATGTACCGTTACATATTAAATGTATGTAATAAACAGGTGAATGTCTCTTATACTACACAATTTTAATAACATTAGATTTTATTCCCCCACAAAATTTCTTCTATCAAATGCCTTTTCATTCTTCTTGTTTATTTATGTTTCTTTCTTTTTGATTCTATGTGTTTCTCTATCTTTTTCACTTTTCACTCCATCCCTTCCTCTCTGTCTGTCCATGTATACCTGTCTCTCAGTCTGTCTGTCTGTCTATGTGTCTATCTGTCTATCTCTGTCTGTCTGTCTACCTACACATGCGAAGAGCCTTTATACGACGGAGAAACTGCATTTTATTCCAAATTTAATTTTGCGTACATTCTTTAGTTAATTTCGTAAGGTCATTAGTAGTTGCAAAGATACTATTGTACTCTTTCTTCTAAATAACAAAAAAAAACTATTTCTGCCTTATTATACTACATTGGTATAGTATTTACTGCGTTATAGTTTACAGAAAATAAGGTACTAGTAAATATGTAACTGTACAAACGTTGCATGCATATTTTAACCTGTGAAATGTATACTATAATAACAACAGCATTCAGTGTTTTTCTAGTGTAAAATTACTAACAGACGTTACAGTAATCAAATAAAACTGGAAACTCTAATAAAGCGTAACTTTTCTTGTTTGTTTTTCCAATATTGTCACGAGTGAAGTGAGATGTAATGAAATTTTAAACCAATAACTGTCCAGTTGTTTATTTGCTTTTAATTTGGTTCTGTGGGAGTCTGTGGAAAACTTTAATACATTTAATAAACCATATGTAGTAAATATTATATAACAAATAAACATTACGTTATTTCCTTTATTTCATGTTCATGGTGCAAATATACAACGTGGAATACACAAAAACAATTACATCAATGTACATACACAAGAGCGTATAAACTATCATGTTAAGCCAGAAATTATATCACTACCTATTAAAGTATAATCGTGTATTAGTTTTATTTTTCATGGTTATAAAATGCAAATATATACATATCGTATAACAAAGTCTGTTTATAGTCTGTGTACAGCAGTTTATAAATTTACATAATATCTCTTACGTCCACACCTTTACTCCTTTTCTCGCTCATATTAATTCGTTAGTTTTAATTAGTTTTTAGAATACGCCTTTTACTTGCTCTTCTATATGCCTTAACTATAACTGTTACTCTTTACATGCGATTTATGTTATTTATTTCGAAAGTTGCTTAAGAAATCTAATTTTACTTCCACGTTCCTTAAGGAAATGGAAGTATGGTGATGGCAAAAAAAAATCGTGTTCAAGATTATTGCAGATTCTGATTGTACTACACTCAAAACATGAAAAAAAGTCATTTTTCGAAAAGTGTCTGTGTGTCTGTGTCTGTCTGTAGATTTTTTTCTATGGCAAACAATAACAGCCGCAAATTCAAACAGAATCAAATAATTTTTGCATACAGGCCTGATTTGTAAAGTACTCACGACCTATTGTTTTTGGTGAAGATCGGTTGAGGGAAAGGGGTAGTTTACCTGCGTTTTTTTTATCATTTGTAATTTTTTTTTCTATGGCAAACGATAACAGCCGCAAATTCAAACAGAATCAAATAATGTTTCGCATACAGCCCTGAATTGTAGAGATCTCAAGGCCTTTTGATTTTGGTGAAGATCGGATAAGGGGAAGGGGTAGTTTACCTGCAACCTTTTACGTTTTAACAACAGTAAAGTACTTGAAAATTCGTTTAAACTTTTCAAACAATGGTAATTGTTAAAAATAAAATAATTTTGTTGCCAGGCAATACAATTTTAATTTTTTAATTTTAATGTAAATCATGTATGAGAGAAAATATATAGTCCGTGGCAGGCAAGCATATCTTAATTATGTAATGTTTACGTTTTCATTTTATTATTATGATTACTGCAATAAAAAGGCAGGGAAGACACACACACACACACACACACACAAAATTCGCGTTATTTCTGGCCTCACTCATGTATATTTTCTTACATTTGCACGCTTTTTAAATGGAAAGTGCCGAAACCCACACCAACATAACGCGTGCAAGCCGAAAAAGTGTCCAGCGTGGATAGCGATTTGCTTTCTGTGGATCGCTGGGCAGTGTAACTGCACGTGTTTACAGAGGAACGATTCATAGACAGACTTTTCATCTTTAGGGAATGAACCCTCTGCAAGATGGTGAGGGCCCATGAGTGACTTCGGAGCGCTCCTTCTTTTCCGCGTGTTTGTTCTGTGAAACGTACACTGTAGATTCGCAGCTTTACTCTAAGCAACGCTCAATAGAAAATGTTGAAAATTTTTGTCCACGGTGTACCCTCATACACACTAAACCTGCTCTGATGTTTTAATTACGTACATCATAATATTAAAACTTTGGAAACTTGAGCACTACTTAATGGAGATCAAACATTAACTTATACAAGCCATTAATTTTATGCATATTTTATATATATATATATGTGTACAACGTTATCGGCAACAAAGAAGTAGTTTTTGTTAAAATTCCTTCCCGGGATGTTTGGCCGTAGTCCAATGTTTTCTACAAAACCAGACGTTTCGGCAATGCCATCGACTTCCATCATCAGTGAAAATCGAGTGCGATAACGTGAGGTGGTATACGTTTAGTACTGTGGTTAAGGCTGAAGCAGTAAGTAGAAAGAAGTAGTTTCTATGGTAATATTTCATTTCGAAAATGATTTTAAATATAAATCTTAGAACATGGAAGTCATGTATGGTTCTCTATACCGATATTTTCTATGACAAACGATAACTGCCGTAAATTCATACAGAATCAACTACTTTTTTGCATACCTTTTGAATTATATAGAACTCAAGGTCTGTTGATTTTGTTGAATATCGGTTAAGAGAAAGGGGTAGTTTACCTGCAGCGTTTCATGTTTTAACAAGAGTAATTATTTTGACGAACGATAACTGTCGTAAATTCAAAGAGAATCAAATAATGTTTTGCATACAGCCCTGAATTGTAGATTTCTCAAGACCTGTTGTTTTTGGTGAAGATCGGTTAAGGGAAAGGGGTAGTTTACCAACAACGTTTTATGTTTTAACAAGGGTATTTAATATGGTAAACGATAAGAGCCGCAAACTCAAACAGAATCAAATAATTTTTTGCATACAGCCCTAAATTGTAGAGTACTCAAGACCTATTGTGTTTGGTGAAGATCGGTTAAGGAAAAGGGGTAGTTTACCAGCAACGTTTTTTTTATCAAGGGTAATTTTTTTCTATGGCAAACGATAACAGCCGCAAATTCAAACAGAATCAAATAATGTTTTGCATACAGCCCTAAATTGTAGATTTCTCAAGACCTATTGGTGTTGGTGAAGATCGGTTATGGGAAAGGGTTAGTTTACCTGCAACGTTTTATGTTTTAACAAGGGTAATTTTTCCTATGACGAATGATAACTGCCGTAAATTCAAACAAAATCAACTACTTTTTTGCATACCTTTTTTAATTATAGAGATCTCAAGGTCTGTTGATTTTGGTGATGATCGGTTAAGGGAAAGGGGTAGTTTACCTGCCACTTTTCATGTTTTAACAAGACTAATTGTTTCTATGGCAAACGATAACTGCCACACATTCAAACAGAATCAAATAATGTTTTACATGCTCACCTGAATTGTAGAGAACTCAAGGCCTGTTGATTTTGGTGAAGATCGGTGAAGAGAAAGGGGTAGTTTACCTGCAACGTTTTATGTTTTAACAAGAGTAAAGTACTTAATTTTGATAAACAAAGTATCCTGATAAGAAGCTCATAATAATCCACTGTAGAAACGTAGATGAAATATCTATAAATGAAGAGGCTAGTTGAACGGGGTGGGGGTAATTTTCTATTAATGAAAATTATAGTTGAAGTGGGAGGAGAGAATTTGTTGTATGTGTACTACGTTATCGGCAACAAAGAAGTAGTTTTTTGTTAAAATTCCTTCCCGGGCTGTTTAGCCGTAGTCCAATGTTTTATGCAAAACCAGACGTTTCGGCAGAGCCATCGACTGCCATCATCAGTGAAAATCGAATGCGAAAACTTGAGGTGGTATACGTTAGTGATTGGTTTTGGAAATGATTGAAAAGCCTACGTAAAATATGCTTCCTACGTAGTTATTGTTCAAATCGTACCAACAAATTTAATTGAATCGTTATTTAAATCTTATTCACTTGAGCATATGTTTAACTTCATAAATTAATAATTATATATTCACACACAATCCTTAATTATCCATCATAAAACATAACTTCGCTAGTTTAATAATGCAACAGTTACAAGTGCTTAACACACTGTAAATAGATTTTATTTGTTGTTATTTTAATTCAACGGAAACAATTATCTTCTGCAATGTTAAAATCCTCTTTGCGGCTTAAGGAATTAAATTCTCATTTATTTCAGGTGATTGTAACGTTTAATTAGTTTTAAAAATAATTTTGTAAGCAGTCGTTAAACAGACATAAAAACAATCTGTCATTTACACAGATGATCTATCTCTTTCTTTGATTTGATATTTGTATAATTCCTGTTACTTTCAGTTTATTTTTTAACTGCCAGGCTTGTTTGACAATGGGATCGTTTATAAGAAAATGGCTTTTCAATTTAATAGCTATTTGGAGCGCTTCCTCAATTAAATCTACAATTAGTGGAACCTAAGAATTTTAAACCTTCTTCAGTTGGAAGAACATTTAAAATCTGTATCTCGATATCTAAAGAGCTGATGTTCGTTTTCTTTTTCTTTTATAGTTGAATCATTTGATTTTACAGTAAGGTTATTAAAACTTCTTTGCTTCATAGTCAATTAATTTTGAAGAGTTACCATCAGCAAAATTTAATAAATTTAATCTTACACACACACACACACACATGTAGCTTTAAAAACATAACAAAATAATTTGTTTTTCTATTGAAAGTACAAACGCTTCAAAAATAACAAACTAACAAAAAACAAAAGAATCAAACTAGCCTATGATTACAATGTAAAAATATACCGAGATGCTTTCCCTATAATTCATTTATTTTACTTCGCTTACTATAAATCTGAGGTAATCAAATTTTACTAAAAAATGCATTCATTTACTATAAATCCGTTTCCACTTTACTTCGGGAGAAGTACGTTTTGTACAACTTCCACACAAAGTAGAGAGTAAAAGAAAAAACGCCAACAACATCCAGTTAGTAAAGACTGAAAAATGTAAAACAAATTCAGAATTAACATTCAAGAAAATTCTTTCGTGCAATAATTAAGTTTAATTTTAAATTGACTTTTTAAAAAATACCAGTTTAAACTGTGTTAGATAATGGCAAACTACAAAAAAACACAGTTGAATGTTATTAGGTTTTCGTTAACCGTGTTCAACCAAAGTTGTTTATAAATACTGTAATATAATTACAAATTTAAAATAAAAATAAAAATAAAAATAATAAGACAAAAAGATACGTGTTATGTGTAAGTTTGCCCTTCTGTTTGCCCCACTGTTTGGTTTAGTCAATTTGTAATATAATTTCAAATATAATAATACTAAATAAAATATAAAGATATATATAATGAATTGTGTATGTTATCTGGATCTCGGTATTGAACTCGCCGATGATACAGCTCCACTTTTGATTCACCAAATACAAAGAATAGATTTAATATAAATATGTTATAACTAGGTGTGATTGATTGATAAATAACAAATAAATCAAACTTTATAAATTGTGAAAATATTTTTTCTTTTTCTTGTATTGAGTTTTGATTTAATTATTTAATTTAATTAATTAATAATTAATTAATTAATTGAGTGTGTAATTTCCTTATATATCTATTCTCTCACTGTAAATTATTTTTTTGTTTTAAAAAAAAAATAATAGTAACATTAATTATAGAAATAAAAACAATTCTGGTAACTGAGTAATGATTTGCGTTTATTAACATTCAAAATTATGCGCCAGTCAAACTGCGCATGACCAAGGCATTGGCTATTATTTGCTCCAGTCGGTAGCGAAAAAATCAACAAATATATTTTTACAAGGTTAAATTTGTGGTTCTTTTAACGAGTCGAAATGGTCAGAGGGCAAGGAACAAGATACATTCTTAACAGGTATTCTTAAACTAAATGGTAATAGCTGAAATAGAACAAAATTATTATTGCAATTGTCAATTAGAAAAAAATGAATTTCGAACCAAGTCGAAGAAATGACGTCACTCCTTTCAAGCTGGCATTGCACCGTGCTGGTGAGAAATCCAGTATGGCCGCTGTCTACTCGATTTTAACCGCTATGCTGTTGGAATTGGCTGAGCTTCTCCCGCAGAAATAAAATTATATTCCCTTTTCTGCGAAGTGGTGTTGGTCCAGGAATATAGTGTAGAATGTCCTCTCGTCTTCTGCGATGTCGTTTTCGTGATGGGTTTCTTGTGAAGTGTTCGGTGTTCAAATATGTGTATTGGTGTTCTGTGAATTTTGTCCCAAAATTGTTCAAAATGGCTGTTGATTTCTTGTGTTGAGTTTTATGGTGTTATTACTGTGTTTTGGAAATTTGTGAAGTGTTAGAAATTGATAGTTAAGGTTATTTTCACTTTTTAGATCATCTCCGTTACACACCGCATAACCACACTTGGTTTTACAAATTATTCTGTTTTCAGTACTCTGCTAACACATTTCCAACTATTCGGTTTCACGATTAACAATATACTAATAGACGCAACGTCGTCGTTTTAGGGTAATTTGTGCTATGTCTTTTTCCTCTTTATATTGTTTAACTATAAAAATATCTGTCTAAGACTTGGTTCACCATCTAAATATACATAATAAGTTTTCTTATTTTTTACTGTATTTCAAATATTTCTTAATTTTACATAAATCTAACTACTCAGTAATATTGATTAGTTAATTTTACATCTTTTGATATATAGCTGGGTTTGTTTCAAGCTCATTTAAGCCCAAAAATTACAATTTTATATAATGATTGTATGCCTCATATTTTGTACAAATTCAGTGTTTTAATGGTTTTTATTTGTTTTTTCTTATAATATTTCCATGGAATATACTTAATAACTACGTGATTACTTTGTTGTTAATAATTTGGTTGTTAAAACATTTCAATGTTGATTAATTTACTGTTTAGTCTGATTTGATTACTATTATAGGCCTATTATTATCTGTTTCCAAAAGAAGTTAATTTCCTTTCCTTTGTCATTCTATTTGCTATTAACTGTATCTGTATTAATTATATTTTCAATTTCTGTATTGTATATATTGAATTCTATTCCTATTACATAGATTGATTCTCTGATAGATAATTTTTTTGGTTTATATGCCAGTCTGTGTTTACTAAAATGGTGTCTTAGCTGGTCTGTTTGTACATTATATATGGTTTACTGTTTTGAATAAAACTATTACATTTTTATGTCCTACTTGCCTCTCTGACTTACACAATGGAAAATTAAATGACATGATCTTAAAATACAGTGAAATATCTTGTATCTACTAAACTTTCTTTATAATAATAACATCATTGAACCATAACATAAACATCTTATGCCTAATTTTCTCTATACTTAGAATTATAATGAGAACATATTATTATCAGTCTTTGGCTGTCCTTTGTTTTTATGTTTCATTTTATCACAACCTTATTCTATTAAAATATCTTATTCTTAGTAACAATTTCAGTTATTCACTGTCTCTTTTTATTTACTATAACTATTTTGCTAAAATATTAACATAAAAACACCTTAGAACTACTGACACTTTCAGTGATTAACTGTCTCTTGTGTTACCTATACCTAAATTGTTCATACAATAAAATAAAACATCTTATAACTACTGACACTTGCAGTTATTGACTGTCTTTTGTGTTCCCTATACTTAATTTGTTCATACAATAAAATAAAAACATCTTATACCTATCATATTGTTATTATGCCTAAACACTAAAACACTTTTATTATCTAAATTACACTCAGTCATTAGACTGTCTCTTTAGTTTTTATCCAGTATTTCCTACACTAATGGTAGTCTGTTTTAATATATTTTTTATATCACACTTTATTATAAGGTGTCCTTTATTTTGGCTACACTAATAGTAGTTTGTTTTAATAGTTTTTTGACATATTATTCTTACAACTAGTATACAATTTGGTTTTCTGGGATTGTATCTTGTAACTTGTTTGGGTCTACATATATCAGTTTTAATTTTGTTTCATGGTATGTATTACATGACTATCATTTTTTTTGGAATATCTCTTCCTGGTTCTGGTCTCTTTGTGGGAATCTTGATATCTTTTGCCCCTTTTTCAATATCACATTAGTAGTTTCTGGTCTTGTGGTTTCTCTGCATCTTGACCTTATTATTATTCCTTTATTAATATGGTTTCATCCTTTTATTTCCTTTTTTATGGTCCTTCCCTTTTGTACTGCTTCCCCAATCTACTGGGTATACTGCTAGTTTAACTGGTTTTTACATAGTAGGTTATTTTAATCAATGGTTTTCTTTGTCATTTTTCATTTTTATTAACATTTTATTGACTTAATATACAGTTTCTAGTGTAATCCTTAAAACAATTTATTCTTCTCACTCACTATGGGACTTTTTCCTTTATTTATGTTGCATTAAGTCAAATGTTTACCGTGATAAATTTGTTATGTTACAATACGCATAATAATGGAAATTTAAAAGCCTACAAACTAGCAAAAATTATCTAATATAAACTTTAGATATTAGTGCACTAGATACAAGACTTGTTGACTTTATTATTTTATTTGGTATTACGAAATGAAATACCACCAAAACAAGCGATGAACTGAACAAACATTTATGAGTAGGCACTAATTTCCCGAAAAAAGATAAGAATTTTAATGAAATATTAATGGTGACTTGACAAAATTAATCTGAAAATATATAATCTGACCAAGATAATTATAAAATATTTTGTGAAGTGAGGAAAGGTTGAAAATTCAAACGTTTATGTTTCTCTCTTAATAAACCTCTTTAATTATTTTTTATCAGCCCTATTATAGGTTATTACGTGTATGGCGTAGGTAAACTTTTAAGCAATCTGTTCCCACACCTAGTTCAGGTGATTGATCGCAATGGATTAGCCAGCAGCTGCTCCCTATACACTACTCTACTGTCTGTTCCCATAGGTGTGACCAATCATAACACTATTGTTTCATACAACAGTTATAAATTTAGCAGTTTACAACAGTTTAGCACGTTACAGCAGTTTGTAAGTTCAATTGTGTTACATTTTCAGATTTTACGATATTTTCCTTTTTTCGTTAAGTTTGTAGCCTGATACTAAAATACGGATAGAACTTTTGGTAAAATATTAAACGTTTCAGTATGAAGATATAAATAGTTCTATAACGAACATATAAGAGAAACACTGTAAAGTTTTTATGTTGTAGTGTTGGAAACAGTAATAGAACGACAGGAGATTTGATAACTAAACGCCTCTTTTAAAAATTTCATTGTTTTTTAAAACAATTAATACTGTATACTTCCAGGAATATTATTAAATTCACCATAATAAATTAGGTATTCAAACGGTGAAAAGGTAACTAAACACAGTGTCCAAGGACCACGGTCAGTTGCTACACAATTGTATAAAACCTGATCGGTTGGGACTCAGGTGGAAATTGAAAACGGTCAATTGCGACCCGGCTAATTAAGATTGAAAATATCGTCATGTAAGCTATAGGCATAGACAGCATTTATCAAAGGCGTGTGAAGAGGTGAAGACTCACGCCTGGAATGGTAATGCGCTACGACAGTTTCCAAGGTCTATATACGAACAAACAAATTTCTCTATCGTAGAGTGAACTTTACTCTGTCGTAAGGCGGTGCCAATCGTTACTAACATTTTCATTTTATTATTATGACAATACAAAATTATTATTATTATTATTCTATTCATTCCTAGACTAACCTAACCTAACCTAACCTAATCCAAACTAACATAACCTAACCTAAGTTAACAAAAATATTGGAAGAAAGAGCTTACCCACGCAAATGACAGAGCAACAGAACTGAAACGTCACGGAAGTTTGAAATATGAACGTTTCTACTAGTTTCCATAGATAAAAACTACTATGGTAAGAACAGGTAAAAACGTCGTTTCGTCGCAACTGACCGAGACCGGTGTCCAAGCTACAAACGCCAGACTTCGTGTTTTGAAACGTAGGTCCTGGTAATGAACCTTTCATCAGACTCTGGTTATAATAAATTTCCGATTATTACAGTAGACTTTAGGTAGCATATGTATCACTAACTGATTTTAATTGCAAAGTTTTCTCTAACCACTGACACTTAAACTAATGTTGCAAAGGCTATATTTCCTAGCAATGTAAATCTAACCCTCGCTGCGGACGTTAGTTACATAGCAAAGACTATATTTTACATAGCAAAGGTTTTGCACACGTAAGTGCCAAAAAGATTTTTTTTAAATATAATACTATTTTCACTTTCGTGATACACGTAAAATCTATGTTTTCCTTACCTAAATTATGTTGATGGACACATTTTGTAGACGTCAGAGAATTGTGATGGCCTTCGGTTAGAATCTCCGTATCTTCCTACATCTGTTTTCAGGCATTTTTCCAAGAACCTTTTTCTTAACTTTCCTCTAAGATTTCTTCCTTCTAACGTTTCCTCTAATACGACAGTCATACAATAGTATCATGTCTAAGTATATGTCTAGTCAAATATATTCCTTCTGGTGAGGCTTTTTCTAAGGTTTTCATAAAACAAAATATAAATTAAAAAAAATATGGTAATGTGGAATAAATTTGTTAAGGTCAATCCCGTAACTATATTTTTAGAAAGTTTATATTTATTTACAAGTAGAGCTGAAATCTTCATATCGTGGGATCTTTCAGATAGGGCAGTGACTTTCAAGCAATGAAGCTACTAACAATAAATCCCTCATAACTTATAATACCATTGGTTAGTTGATGTGTGACTCCTCCTCCTCCTTAGTCCTGATTCTCGTGAATTATGTACTTTGATGATTTCTGAATATATAATATATTATATATATCTTTATAATTTCACTACATTTTTCTACACTTCAAGCATAGTATCAACAAATAAATAATTAAGCAAGTAATTGAGACTAGAAACAGCTTTGTTAATACACTTTTCAAAAAAAATGTAACTTTTAAGTATGATTTGAATTGTCTAAGCAAATATCTAAGGTAGAACTGACTTTTTTTAAGCGTGATTTTTTAAAGTGTAAAACCTGACTTTTTAAGTATCATATTTCTTTACTCCCTTCTATTAAATAATTCTAATCTGGTTTGCTATCCGCTAATCGGTCTATCCCTCTTCCTACAATTTTTCTTTCCTATTTGCAACATTCTTCTTTAATAAATATAAATTTCTCTTACATTCCCATAATTTACTAATCTCTTCGACTATTCGCCTTTCCGATTCTCTACTTCCTACCCTCCGACTTTTGCTAAATCTTTCCTGTCGTAACATCTCGGATTGGCCTAACCACTTCTTTGTTTATACTTCTTCTCCGTATTCACATCTAGACCTAATAATTAATCTGCACTCCCCTATACAACCCTTCACAAATCTTTCATTAGTCACTCTTTCATTAGTTGAAACTGTTGAACACTTTACCATCTGTCAGTAAAAAATTTGTTATGGTAGCTGTACGTTTTTCTGGAGGAAACCCTAGTTTATAAGATGTCACTCACCTTACCTTTACCTGTCCTTTCGTAACAGAGACTGTCTTGTCCATTAATATGTATTTTCCAAGCAAACTGGAATACGGAATCTTTCTGACTGCGGACATTTGGACACAATACCTGACTTTTTTTGAAGTACTTTTGGGTGTTTTACACTTAATTTCTTAAACAAAAAGGATTTTGACTTTTGAACCGGTTAACTGTTCACAAAGGTTAATATAATATGTGTGAGGATGAATAATTATTTCGTTAAGGGATGCTTTCAAATGACAATTCCTACTAACTGTTTTGAAATATTTTATGTAAGCAGTAGAGACAGTTTTTAAAAGGATTTTTTTTATTAACAATAGTCTAGCCGTTGTAAGCTTATGTTCCTACACTTATAAATCTCCAATAATAACCTTGCTACATTACACCCCATTCACTTTTTTCGGTATACATAACTTGATTGACGCTAACACAGTGTGGCGAGCTAAAGATAAATGTATGACTTAAAACTTTGAGTATATGGGTAGTAACAATGTGCATAACAATAATGCAGTTAATTAATTAATGTGGCTTTGGCAATTTTTCTAATTTAAGAAACAATTTTTCTTGAGAGCAAAAACAACGACTAAACTAACGTGCAGTAATTCTCTTAACACTGAACAATAGTAAACGACTATTCGCCAAAACTACAATTCAGCAATACGTGTTTGTTGTATTTTTGTGACCCTCATAATTCCAGCCCGGACTAAAAGTACAATCTTCGCTGTTTCGTCGTTATAAGATTTCTTTTGATTCCACTAATTTTGTCATCTCACTGCTCAGGCACGTACACTCCGTAGATTGTAGAACTCCGTAAAACAATACTAATATTGCGCGTACACATTGTATTGATGTTTAAGGCCTCCAGCTCTACTGCCGTTATTCTTCTCGTCACCTACTAGCTGTTAATTTTCTTTCTATCAATTTTCTACAAATTTAGAGCCGTTGCGACCTTGACACTACTAAACGAAACGTGACGCATTTATGAGATTGTAATTCCACGGACAAAATCATACAGCCTACGATAACGTAATACATCCTGACTGACACAGTGGCAGATAGAGCCCCTGATCGCATACAGGATGAATTCTGTCTGTAGACTATAGGAGTGAGAAGAATATGATAAGAGACTCGCCATGGAAGGTACTTTCGAATATTTTACAAAGAAATTCATACCTCGCAAAACCGAATACGTCCAGAGCACTAGAAAAACTGATTAACGTGATGTTTGTTAACAGTAGGCCTATCTCCATCACTTTCATTAGTATTTCAACTTTTAAGAATAAATTCTACGTAAACATTTCTTATATATGTTATGGTGCAGTCAGCATTAAAATTATCAGACATAATCACACCAAATAGAAACTAGGGAAGAGACAATGCCGCCATGTTTCTTCTGGAAGACGACTAGTTACAGGTATACCTATAAATTACATTCGTAGTTTTAAAACGTTATTTATTAAACACTAAGATGTTTTTATCCAATTTTGTGTGAATTATTATTTATCGGCACCAACACATTTCCAACTATACCATCCCTATCAGGTTTCGTTTCATAGATTAAGAAAAAAAGGATCTATACAATAGAAAATTTTTACATGCTTTATTATTGTTTTAATTTATTAGCAGATGTGTGTAAGAAAGAGATATAATATGGAATGTCAATTTATATAACTGTACCAACTGTGATAGATGATGTTCCTTCCAAAACATGTTTTAAAGTGCCTAAAAATAACGGAAAATATATAACACAATTTTTCTATCGATATAAAATAATAAGTCTCTCGTATTTTATAACATCGGTAAATATAATTTTGTCTGTACTGAATGTAACAAGTATCTGGAATTCCGTAACACCTTACTATAAGTTTCTACGTTTAACTTCAGTTATTGTCAGCTTCGACAAAATTTAATCTTTTAATTCAGCTTTTTCTTTTCTTAATTTATCCGTTTCTCTCTGTCTGTCACACAAACGCTGTCTCTGTTTTCCCCTCTTCCTCCCTCTACCTTTTGCCGTTTTTTTTTTTACACCGTAATCCTGAGGATAGTCATACTGTCACATTGCTGTCCCAGTAGCTGCTAGCCAGTCTGCATTAGTAACACCAAACTGTAACTTGTACTTTATTTTTAATTTTAACTACTTTTTTATATTTTTTCATAGAGTGTAATCTTATTTTCTCTCCGAACAACGAGATTTATTGTTCTTGACTACACGGAAATTACGGAGAACGTAAACGATATTCAACCGTTTGAAATGGTTGAAACGTAGGAAAGTATGAACGATATAATATACGAAGGTACTATACTGCCCCGAAATTTGTCTTCTCTCTTAACAAGAACAATAATTACTGTCCATCTGAATCGTACATATTGGAAGAGATTAAGCTTGGAACGTGGGCTAGGTAAGTAGGATAACATTACATTATGCAGCTCAGTTTCTGAGTTTCTGAGCAACAGGACGCCCATACCGTATCAGTATCAGTCACGCATACACGCACAAACGCCTACCCCTTCACACTTCACACACGTTTCAAAATAACACGTTAGGAGTATTAATTAGCGTGCTAATTTGTTTTTACATTAAACTTTTTTTGATAATAACTTAGTTTGAAAACCTGAAAAGTTATTATATTCATAATAAATATTCGAATGTCAATTGAAGTAAAAATGTATAAATAAACGTATAAAAGTATGAATAATATCACGAAAATTTAAGGAAAATTTTGTTATGTCATGTAACGTTACTGAAATAAATATTTTGCTTTACGGGTAACTTGTTACGCTTTAACATTATCGCCAACAGGCGTTTTCATTGTGGTAAGACATTTTCAAGAAAGCTTAACACATATAATTAAATTAAAGTGTAAGAGTATTAATTTTATTTTACTGCGCTGGGAAATTGCATAAAAAATCCGCTTACTGTTATGTACACTTCTGTGTCAGGTTAAAATTTAAATTACAAAACACTCACTACATACAACTACTCTTTATTCTTATAATAATGATGGTTTTTTAAGTTCTTTCTTTTCTCTTGAGACACTTTTTTAGTTTGTTTAATACTACAAAATGAAGCTAGTGTCAAATAATCTATGAGAACTAAAATATATTTTACCAGTTAAGTGACACTGCGTAGAAAGCAGTCAAATTTTTAAGTCGAATTTTTAACATTGTTTTTCTTTTATCAAGGCTAGTCAGCTTAGCTGAGTGTTTTTAAAGTGAAAAATGTAGTCACAAAACTTTACAAGCGTTCTACTGCAAACACATTTTTCTCCACACTTCACGTTTACGAAGTAGTGTAAACTATTATTTTTTTAACATTATTCTTCAATTAAACATTTTAGAACAATGTTATTTTTAACAAGAAAATGTTATACACGTTTTTAACCGTCGTGTAATTGCACATTATTTATATCGACAATATAATGTTTGTCGAATCTGATAAACGTTATTATTTCGTTTAATTCATGATAGCTATATTTAGTGTATACTAAGTGTTTGTTGCAATGTTGGACAGTGGCTTGTAGACGCCGATTTGTGCGCCTCGTAAGATCAGGATTATTTGATGTCTGTTCAACCATAACACCAATGTCGGTCTTGTCAGATATCGTATCACATACGCTACGTATGTTATTCTTATAATGCCAAGTTATAACGCACACCGCCAGCTTGAAGCAATATTCGCTTGCCACTGACAATGGTATACGAGTATTATGTATTCTTAAGTGGTACTCGAGTAGGCATGAGGAGGAGATCAGAAGAATAACTGTTCTGTGGCCCTACAGGAGATAAGTAAGTTAAGAAAGAAATGTACGTCTCTCGATAAAAACAGAACTTAATCAGTTCAATGAACTCAATGACCAATCCCCCAAATGTTTACACGTTAACTTCAACTATCGTCATTCTGTCGAAGTAACAAGTAACGATTATCTTAAACCTTCAGAAGAACACAAACACTGTTTGGAAACAGTATCTTGCCATTACGCGTACTTGAAGTTGCCACCCCTATTCTAAATGTTTGTTATATAACTTATCTAACTCGTACGGTAATGCATTACAATCGTACTTAATAACATGTAGACTTACCAAAGATGGTTTTCCACTATACCTGTAATCAGTACACAATCTTATAACAAACGTGTCTGTATTCAAAACTTGTTCTAAAAAAATTAAGAAATGAAACGTGAATGCGTTTTATATGTACAAATATTTATGGGAATTAACCATTTTTAGCTGAAAAGAATATAATATGAAACTATGTAATATACCCATATACTACCGATTTAAATGTTAGCTTGACGATACTTTTAAATTTTATAAAAATCCGTTTAACATGGTATATTCATAAGTTTATTAAACAAAAAGTAAAAATGAGTTAATAATACTCTACATTTATAAATTCATAAATTACCTTAGATCCGTCGTGTGACTTCGTTTTTTATTCAAAATAACGCGTTTCAGAACATATGTTCCATTTTCAGATTAAATCACTCAGTTGAGGTCGTCAATTGTTAAAATCACATTACTTTGTACTTACACACGTCCGTATGGGTGCGCACACTTTGAAGGCCGACCGGATACTCAACAATATGTAATAATACTCGTTGATTAAATAATCTTAACAGTTAACAATAATATTAACAAATACTTTTAGTATATGTATATTAAAAGTATACTAATATGTTCATTAAATAAAACGTAATATTTAATTACCTATTAGCCAAATAAATCTCATAGGTAAATATTATTTTTGACAGGTAAATAACCTTCTTGACAATCTGAATAGTAAACTTATGATGAAATTAATCTGTATGCAAATTTATTTGCATATATTAATTATTCATCAATTATAAATTTATTTGTATTTATAAAAGTGATATCTGTACGAACTATGTTGAATCTTTTAGAGTTAATGATGTGTTGATTTTATTGCTTTCACATATCCATTGTTATTTTATTGTAGTACTGTTATTGCGTAAATTAATTGAATTATCTCTTCAATAGAGTCGTGATCAAAGTGTATCTAACTCTGAGTTTGGGTAATCATATACGATATAGTTAATGCTTGAGCTGCCATACACAATGTTAACAAATTCATTCCTTTAAGTAATAAATAATTGTATGAATTGAATTAGAGTTAATTAATTGTTCACACTCAAACTTGTTACATATGAAATTACTTCTGACTTTAACTGTCTTCCAAACTTCTATTCTGGGTATCTTTCTGAGTAATTTATGTGATAATCGTTAAATTGAATTATAAATTATAGATACTGTTCAGTGAAAGGTTAAGTTGTGAGTCAGGTTTTTTACATAAATCAATAGAATACTAACGAATACATTCTAACTTACGTTTATTAAAAT
This sequence comes from Magicicada septendecula, assembly GCA_034769895.1. Taxonomy (NCBI): domain Eukaryota; kingdom Metazoa; phylum Arthropoda; class Insecta; order Hemiptera; family Cicadidae; genus Magicicada; species Magicicada septendecula. The sequence goes on along the minus strand of CM068367.1, from coordinate 304,757,364 downwards.
CATATTTCATTCTTATTCATATCATAACATTAATTTTAGAGCACTTACAAATCTTCAACAAAACAATAAAATTCTATGCCACATTTAAATAGTTAAATGAACAAATTTAAATAATTAAGTGAGCGATCAAATGTAGACGCTTCTTCGTCCGTAATGACGTTACAAACTAACAATATGGCGTGCTCATAATTTGTATTAAATATTTTATGTTAAAACACATTAAACATTTATATGCATGAAATAATCATTATTAACAATACACATATCAATCATATACATAGCTAAAATCTTGTTCCTGCAACAGACACATCAAAATACATACATAGTTACGAAACATATATTAACAATAAGACACGTCTAATATTCTAGAACATAATATTCTCTACCTATGGATTCGTATCTATCTGACTCATACTTATATAGTTTTCTCAGGTGGTTTGGTTCTAAGTGTCAGGTCAGTGGTATTTGATAAATTACTAATTATAAGAAGAGATTAGTTTTGTACTTTACTCGTTCTGCCGTGATGTGTCGCTCCCATGATGTATCCCTGCGTTGATGAGTGAGGTTAATCCATATAGCACTCGTTCGCGAACACACTTCCGCACACCGCGACAGTCACTTTGAGCTTTTGAGATTATTATAATACAAGTCGTGGCATTGTACTCGTAATCGGTCGGCTATGTTTACTCACGTGTGTGTCTATTTTCGCGGTTCACAGTTCGATACCGTATGCTTCTAATAGTTGTCCATATCGCACGACCACTCTTTTCGGCGCCTAGATTGTTTCAAGTTCATTAGGCACTTGTTCGCACTTCTATTTACTTGAGTTAACTACGAAACGTTGTAGTATCACTACTTTTCTGTTATGATTCAAGAATGTCACTGCAAAATGTCAGTATCTTTATGACGGTGTATGACATGGAATTTATAAAGATTGTTACTCGCGCTTCATTGCGAACACTACTGTTCCGTTTCGCGTTCAGAGTCTTATTCGCGCACTTCCATTTATTCGTAATAATGTCTTAATCGTCTCTACCGAAATACGTTATAATTTATACACTGCATTAAGTTCTTATAATTGAACTATTATGAAACTGAAATACAAGTTCAAATAGACTGATCGAAACTTTGAATAAACTGAGTTAAGAATTTTAGTAAACTGAGCTAAAAATCTTAATAAACTGAGCGAAAAATTGGAATGAACTGAGGCCAAAATTTGAATGAACTGAGAGCGCGTCCCCTTGTGTAAACAGTTTTTATTTCTTCTGATGTTCCCACTCTTGTCATTCTGATGAACGCTCAAACTTCCCACCAAGTCATCTTTGATAGGTTTATTCCATGGGCCTCCCTGTATCCTCTCGTCTCCAGTCTGTATTTCTAAAGAATTCTCCACCCAGTGCCGTTTGGAGAGGGACGTTCATACACGAGATTCGCTCTCTGGTCTCAAGCTCTTCTCTGAACCATCCCCTACAGAAGTTCCCTCCGGAATTCTCGTTCCTCATTGGCTGGCTGGCTTTCTCAACTTGAATTTGGCGTAGTCCACGTGGACTGGACGAGTCGCTATCTTACGTCCGTTGCCCTGTTCCTAGAATCAGTGCTAAGGCCTCGTTTCAAAATCACATCTGCTACTTTTGGTGTAGCGTGTCAAATTCCCTTATTGTTGGTACGCTGACGACTTCCTTCGTCGACTTATGGATGGCATAACATCTGTTCTCTCCACTAGCGTCACTTAGTCGCCTGTCCCATTGTCCTTGCATAAACCATTGTCTTTGAGAAGTCGCACACATGGTTTTGAACAATACTCTCGCCGTTGGTTCTGTGTTTTTCTCGCTACTGGACAGATGTTAGGGTAGTCTTCTTTTGTCCTAATTGTGGAGTCAAGCATTCCCACGCATGGTCCAGTTCGCTGCAACATGTGCCGTACAGCTCATTGTTCGTGAATAGTTTTCACGACGTCTTAATGGAAAGGAAAGGTTTGTTCCTTTTCGTCGCCCACCCTCGAACAAAGCTAACATGTGTCACTTTTGACGGGCTCTAATTGCTGGTGTACTTCTCTCGCAATACACAAAAAAACAAAAAAAATATATGAAATAATAATCACATTACAGTGTCCCCAAATATGATTCGTCGTGCAGATTTAACGGAACGACTAATTCATATTTCGCCCTTATTCGCGTACGATCACTAAGTACATTGGCCATCTCCCATTGGAATGAGTATATTTGAACCTATATTTTCCTCTCGACTGACCTATTGTTATTCTGAACCGTTTCTCTCCCCTTTTTTTTCATTCACCTGAGTGTTTAATTTATTGCTTATCAAATATAAATACGAATCCGTTTACAAAGAATATTTCCATAATTGTGGAATGACTATACGCTCTAGTGCGTTCATAGATCTGTCTATACACATACATTACAGAAACAAATTGTAATTATTTTGTTTACAAGCTACCTTTGTACTTGCGTACACAATATTAACTATATAAACACTAGTAGTAATTTATTGCTTATGAATACTTCAAAAAATTTTATTACTACTTTCAAAAATAAAATTTTTTTTTTAAAGACATCATATACTTACAAATATTCATCGTAATTCCTACCCTCTGGTACTTTGAATCTAAATTTTTTTAAACACACGTATGATCATTTACAACAAATTAAATTGAATTCGTATAATCCTACAGTTCAAACAAAATTATTTTATATCCACTCTTTCTATGCTTATAATACAATCTTAAGTTCAATATTTAATTCTAACAATTTATTACAATATTTAATTCTGTTATGCAACTCAGTTGCTTATATCTGTCCTTCAATAAAAATTTTCAATGGTATAACAAATACATCTGTCAATTAATTTACAATTTATACAATATATAAAATCTGACATTTTAAATTTATTACAAGTTTAAAATTTCCCCTAAACAATTCTGAATGAATTAACTAGTAGATTGCATCCGCGCCTACTACCGTTATTCTTTTTCATCCAGATCGGTCATTCCCCCTCCTATTCCGACGCTTAACTCATTTCTCTTTTTGCTGTCTATTAGTGAAGTACATATAGCCCTACTATAACATCGTCTCGCATGGAGAGTGTCCTTACTAACTACAAATCTACCTGTTGTTGTCAGCCTCGTCAGCTGAACTTACGTCACTTCACACCTCCCTCTCTGTTTATTTACTACTTCACATGATTTTCAACCTTACTCCTCACTTATTCGCTTTTCAACAAACACTTTCTCCTCGCGTGCATGCTGATGCCGTGCTTCGCCATAGTTACTCTCCCCTTACGTAATATGGTTTCAATAGTCTTACATTGAATTTGCCGCGTGTTTTAGTTTCGTCGCAATTGTCTACTAATATATACGTAGATTCGCCTACAATATCTTTAATCCTAAAAGGTCCTGTGTACAATTCACAAAACTTTTCGATTCTTCTTTGTATCGCATCGGATTGGTAATGTGTTCGTACCAATACCAAGTCTCCTACCTGAACTTTCGTCACATTGTTCGCTTCGTTCACGCGTTTTGCGTGTCGCTCTCGTTTTCGTTTGATCCTTACGAATATCTGGTGGCTATCCACTGTCTCTTCTTTCGTTTCACAGTTTTCCTTTATGAATTTCTCCCATACACGACTCAGCTTTCTTCCATGATGTGCTTCATACGGTGTAACTTCTATTGTTTCATGGTAGACTTCATTAATGCAACATTCTATGGTATTTATGAATTTAGACCATTTCGTGTGTTGGTCCCCTACAAATATTCTAAATAGGTTTCCCAGTTGCCTATTTACGCGTTCGGCAAGGTTTGTCTGTGGGTTCCTTATCGCTGTATATTTAGGTATGATTCCAAGTTCATCTAGTCCTTTAATCCACTGTTTTGACGTGAACTGCGTACCGTTATCAGTGAGTATTGCCTTCGGTTTTCCACACTCATTTACATACTGCCGGAGTCTACGAATCGTAGCTACTGTTGTGGCTCTTCTAAGTGTATATAGTTTTACATACTTGGTAAAGTTATCTATAATGACAAGGATATACTTTACTCCTGCTGCTGCTGTTGGAAGAGGTCCATAAAAGTCGCCGCTAATCAATTCACCTTTACTCGTCGGTATAATCGGCTTCGTGCCACCAAATAAGTTACGATTATTTGAATCTTTACATTTTTGGCACTTATCACATGTTTTCACGTACGCCTGTACGCGCTTCGTCATTCGGTCGAAAGTGAAATGTTCCTGCAATAACTTTATGCATTTCTTACTGCCAACATGACCATACATTGTGTGTATTTCTCCGATGAGTCTCCCCGTAACGCTTTCCGGTACGTAGAGTTTCCATCGACCCTTACTTTTTCTATACATTTATCATTACTACACTTATAAAACTTACATAATTCATTCTTATCATCCGTCGTCAAATCCTTCATTATCTGCTGTAACTTCTTATCTTCTAACTGGTACGTCTCGAAGTTCTTTAACATCATGTTCATTTCTTTACTCATTTTAATTATTGTATGGTTCATTTGATATTCATAACTGTCGTCGACTGGATCTTCCTTCGTCATATCTTCTGGGTAACGACTCAAGATGTCGGCAACGATATTCTCCTTTCCCTTACAGTGAATTATATCAAAGTTATATTCTTGAATACTAAGTATCCAACGTGTGATCCTTGAGTTGCTTGGGTGACACTTACTCATGAAGATCAACGCCTTGTTATCCGTTATTATGGTCAACGGCTGTCCTAAAACGTAAATTCGGAATTTCTCCAGGCATCTAACTAAACTTAGTAGCTCTTTCTCCGTAGTAAAGTAGTTTCGTTCTGCACCTTTGAACGTTTTACTAGTACACGCTACGACGCAGATGTTTTTGTCCTCATCCAACTGGTATAATTGGCCTCCATATGCGAAATTACCCGCATTACACTGCAAGAAATACCTCTTATTTACCTGTGGAAAACTTAATATAATAGTATTGATAAACAACTCCTTGACCTTCTGGAAACACTGATCCAGATCGGGCGTCCATTTAAATTTCTGACCCTTTTTAAGTAGACTTAACAAAGGTTGTGTGGTTTCTGCATATTTGCTTGTAAATTTGTTATAAAAATTTGTAATTCCCAGGAATCCCTTTAACTGCTTTTGATTCTTCGGGGTCGGGAACTTCCTGATTGCCGCTACTTTCTCTTCGGATGCTCGTATACCGTTAGTAGTAAGCTGATAACCTAGGTATGCGATCTCCTTGCGAAAAAATTGTGATTTTTCCAAATTTATTGTTAGATTGGCTGCTAATAAATTCTCAAGTAATGCTTCAATATTTTTTAAATGTGTGCGTACGTTAGTCGAATAACAAAGACAATCGTCGACGTAGATGATTGTATTCTCTTTCACTCCCTCGGTCAATGCCATATCCAAACCTCTCGTCAGGGCTGCGGAACTGGTACTAAGCCCAAATGGAGTTACGGTATACCTGTAACACTTTCCTTCATACAGAAATGCGGTGTAATCTCGGCATTGTTGTTTCAACGGAACCTGCCAGAAGCTACTCGTTAGGTCTATCGTTGATAAGTACTTCATGTTACTGCATCTCGCCAGGATTTCTTGAATCGGAGTCGGTCCTTCGTAGTCTGGAACAGTGACACTATTTATCCTCCTCGCATCTAAACACAAACGGACATTCCCATCTTTCTTTATTACGGTGACCATTTGGTTGACGTATGGACTACTGCACCTTTCAATCACGCCATACCTTAGCATCTTGCTGATTTCGGCGTCCAACTTTTCCTTATACGCTACTGGGATTGGCCACCTGCGTTGGAAATATGGTGTTTTATCCGTCACTCGGAATTCATGTTCGTAGCAATCCACCCGTCCTGGACATTCCCGGAATACATTCTTATACTTTACCAAGATCCTTCTTAGTTCCTCCCTCGTCGTTTCGTCCTCACACGTCACACTGTCGACCTTCTCATCGATCCTCCTCTCGATTCCGTCCCAGTCCTCTTCTAATAGTTCCATATGTATGATTGGTATCCGCAGTTCCTGTTCACCAGTCCTCCCTTCGAATTCGATGGTTCCCTTCTTCATACCGATCACACATCCCTCTTCTTTTAAAAAACTGATACCTAATATGCAGTCCCTAATTAAATTCGGTATTACTAGAAAAACACAATTTAATCTAACATCATCAATATAAATTTCACACATAATTTGTTTCCTGATTAATCTAGACTTTCCGCCGACTGCACTTACAATTAACGTGTTGTTCATGCGGAGTTCTTCGTATGGACGCAGGCGTTGTTTATTTCTGTTAAACCATTCCTCTGATGGTTAATGGCAGAACCTGTATCAATCAAGGCAAGAACCGTAACATCACCATTAAATTTTACCTCAATCTCTGGACATTTAGAGATTCGCCTTTCCAGTTGTGTTCGTTCATCCAAGATTAACTCATGTCGTAAGTCAGGTAACAAAATACTGGTCTCGTACTGTTGTAGTGTGGGTCTACGAACGGCTATCTTTTCATGTGACCCACTTAATTTTTTTTTTCTACTGTTCCACCACCCTTAGCGGCAGACGTTGAGGCACCATTGTTTACGAATTCAATGGCATTTATTGCCGGCTTGTTACCGAAATGTTGGGGTTGTCGGTAGTTCCCTCCTTCCCCCTTTCTATGTTGCCAGTGTGAAGGTTTTTGCTCCGTAATCACTTTGTTTACGGTGGTGTTTTGTTGACCGTGAAGCACCCCTCTCGTGTCTCGTTCGTTCAACTTTTCTGTTTGTCGCACAAACCGATCATCTCTATTGTTTCTTTGCCGGATCATGGCATATTCGGAAATCAATGATTCGAGATTCTGTATCGTCCTTACGTCCCTAGTCACGCTCGCTATCTCTAATTCTCGCCCATAATGACGCGTTATCTTTCTAATCAGTTGATAATCGGTGAGCGGCGGCGTAAGCTGTCTGCTTTCCAGGAGTTGTCGTTCCATGTATTGGACAGCGCTCATACTCCCACGCCAGTCGAAACGACCATACTCCAGCTTGTTTCGGACATCATCTTGCTTCTCCGGGCCCCAATACTTCTGCGTAAAGATTTCTTTAAACTCATCAAAGTTCTTGATCTGGTCACGTACCACACGCCACCATATAGCAGCATCGGTTTCGAGATGTTTCCCTATCCACTTCACGTTATCCGCTGGGTAGTACATCAGTTGGTGTTCGGATAATTCCTTTAGGAACTCTATAGGAAAACGGTCCATTCCGTTGTACTTGAGTTCGGAATTATTGTTTCCATTCGCTCTCGTGGACGGTCCTATCTCAGTTTCCGCTATACGCCGCTGTAGTCTTTCTTGTCCACTTTTAATATGGTTTATGTGACTTCTCAACTCTTCAATTAGCACATCCTTTTCCTTCTCCGTTGTTGTGGTCTTTTGTTCTGCCGTGCGTTGGCGGTCGTCCACTTCAACGATCTTCTGTTTTAATACTTTGACGGCTTCTCCCTGCTCTTGTTGTTGTTGTGAAATATTGTTCTGCACCTCTCTTCTCCATTCCTCGTTTCTATTGTTCGTCTCTTGGATTCGGTGATCTAATTTTTGATCGACTTGTTCGATTACCTTCTGTGTATTATTTATGGCTTCCTGCCACTCTTGACGGTCTTTCTCTCTCACTTCCTTATTCTCTCTTACCTGTTTCTTCAGCTCATTTTTCAACTCTTTTATTCCACCTTCACTCTTCTTTTGTAGATCACTGATTTTCTCATCCCACTTCTTAGCGTAACCCTGTAGATCTAGTTTTATTTTGCTGATCTGTTCTTCATTATGCCGTTTTAATTCCTCCTGCATTTGTTTTTGTTCCCTACTTTGCTGTTCCAATTTCTCTGTAATTAAGTTTTGTTTCTCGTTTTGTTCTTCCTGCATCTTTTTCAGATCATTTCGCGTCTCGGTCATTAATTTATTTTGTTCATTCTTTTGTTGATTTAACTTCTCGGTCAACTTCTCAAGTAGCATTTGTAGATTTAATTCGCCGGGTTGGGACACCTGTACCCCCGCCCTTATCTCAGATTCACACGCGCTATCGTCGTCGCTGGGCGTCGCGTTCTCCTCCCGTCCTTCTATGTTTAATTCGTTATTAACGTCGAATTCTCGACTTTCGGAGTTATTATTATTAGTCGCCGTTTTTGCTCGACTTCGTGTAATCATTCAGAGTTGTTTACAAGTATTTGTTTTTATTCTAATGCTTATATTATACTTTATCAAACTACTAGCTATTCTACTATACCACTGCCTGCACTTAACCAGCTCGTTTAACAATCGGCCCCACGTTGGGCGCCATTTATGATGAAATTAATCTGTATGCAAATTTATTTGCATATATTAATTATTCATCAATTATAAATTTATTTGTATTTATAAAAGTGATATCTGTACGAACTATGTTGAATCTTTTAGAGTTAATGATGTGTTGATTTTATTGCTTTCACATATCCATTGTTATTTTATTGTAGTACTGTTATTGCGTAAATTAATTGAATTATCTCTTCAATAGAGTCGTGATCAAAGTGTATCTAACTCTGAGTTTGGGTAATCATATACGATATAGTTAATGCCATGTGTTGAGCTGCCATACACAATGTTAACAAATTCATTCCTTTAAGTAATAAATAATTGTATTAATTGAATTAGAGTTAATTAATTGTTCACACTCAAACTTGTTACATATGAAATTACTTCTGACTTTAACTGTCTTCCAAACTTCTATTCTGGGTATCTTTCTGAGTAATTTATGTGATATTCGTTAAATTGAATTATAAATTATAGATACTGTTCAGTGAAAGGTTAAGTTGTGAGTCAGGTTTTTTACATAAATCAATAGAGTACTAACGAATCCATTCTAACTTACGTTTATTAAAATCATATTTCATTCTTATTCATGTCATAACATTAATTTAAGAGCACTTACAAATCTTCAACAAAACAATAAAATTCTATGCCACATTTAAATAGTTAAATGAACAAATTTAAATAATTAAGTGAGCGATCAAATGTAGACGCTTCTTCGTCCGTAATGACGTTACTAACTAACAATATGGCGTGCTCATAATTTGTATTAAATATTTTATGTTAAAACACATTAAACATTTATATGCATGAAATAATCATTATTAACAATACACATATCAATCATATACATAGCTAAAATCCTGTTCCTGCAACAGACACATCAAAATACATACATAGTTACGAAACATATATTAACAATAAGACACGTCTAATATTCTAGAACATAATATTCCCTACCTATGGATTCGTATCTATCTGACTCATACTTATATAGTTTTCTCAGGTGGTTTGGTTCTAAGTGTCAGGTCAGTGGTATTTGATAAATTACTAATTATAAGAAGAGATTAGTTTTGTACTTTACTCGTTCTGCCGTGATGTGTCGCTCCCATGATGTATCCCTGCGTTGATGAGTGAGGTTAATCCATATAGCACTCGTTCGCGAACACACTTCCGCACACCGCGACAGTCACTTTGAGCTTTTGAGATTATTATAATACAAGTCGTGGCATTGTACTCGTAATCGGTCGGCTATGTTTACTCACGTGTGTGTCTATTTTCGCGGTTCACAGTTCGATACCGTATGCTTCTAATAGTTGTCCATATCGCACGACCACTCTTTTCGGCGCCTAGATTGTTTCAAGTTCATTAGGCACTTGTTCGCACTTCTATTTACTTGAGTTAACTACGAAACGTTGTAGTATCACTACTTTTCTGTTATGATTCAAGAATGTCACTGCAAAATGTCAGTATCTTTATGACGGTGTATGACATGGAATTTATAAAGATTGTTACTCGCGCTTCATTGCGAGTAACGAAACGTGACGCATTTATGAGATTGTAATTCCACGGACAAAATCATACAGCCTACGATAACGTAATACATCCTGACTGACACAGTGGCAGATAGAGCCCCTGATCGCATACAGGATGAATTCTGTCTGTAGACTATAGGAGTGAGAAGAATATGATAAGAGACTCGCCATGGAAGGTACTTTCGAATATTTTACAAAGAAATTCATACCTCGCAAAACCGAATACGTCCAGAGCACTAGAAAAACTGATTAACGTGATGTTTGTTAACAGTAGGCCTATCTCCATCACTTTCATTAGTATTTCAACTTTTAAGAATAAATTCTACGTAAACATTTCTTATATATGTTATGGTGCAGTCAGCATTAAAATTATCAGACATAATCACACCAAATAGAAACTAGGGAAGAGACAATGCCGCCATGTTTCTTCTGGAAGACGACTAGTTACAGGTATACCTATAAATTACATTCGTAGTTTTAAAACGTTATTTATTAAACACTAAGATGTTTTTATCCAATTTTGTGTGAATTATTATTTATCGGCACCAACACATTTCCAACTATACCATCCCTATCAGGTTTCGTTTCATAGATTAAGAAAAAAAGGATCTATACAATAGAAAATTTTTACATGCTTTATTATTGTTTTAATTTATTAGCAGATGTGTGTAAGAAAGAGATATAATATGGAATGTCAATTTATATAACTGTACCAACTGTGATAGATGATGTTCCTTCCAAAACATGTTTTAAAGTGCCTAAAAATAACGGAAAATATATAACACAATTTTTCTATCGATATAAAATAATAAGTCTCTCGTATTTTATAACATCGGTAAATATAATTTTGTCTGTACTGAATGTAACAAGTATCTGGAATTCCGTAACACCTTACTATAAGTTTCTACGTTTAACTTCAGTTATTGTCAGCTTCGACAAAATTTAATCTTTTAATTCAGCTTTTTCTTTTCTTAATTTATCCGTTTCTCTCTGTCTGTCACACAAACGCTGTCTCTGTTTTCCCCTCTTCCTCCCTCTACCTTTTGCCGTTTTTTTTTTTACACCGTAATCCTGAGGATAGTCATACTGTCACATTGCTGTCCCAGTAGCTGCTAGCCAGTCTGCATTAGTAACACCAAACTGTAACTTGTACTTTATTTTTAATTTTAACTACTTTTTTATATTTTTTCATAGAGTGTAATCTTATTTTCTCTCCGAACAACGAGATTTATTGTTCTTGACTACACGGAAATTACGGAGAACGTAAACGATATTCAACCGTTTGAAATGGTTGAAACGTAGGAAAGTATGAACGATATAATATACGAAGGTACTATACTGCCCCGAAATTTGTCTTCTCTCTTAACAAGAACAATAATTACTGTCCATCTGAATCGTACATATTGGAAGAGATTAAGCTTGGAACGTGGGCTAGGTAAGTAGGATAACATTACATTATGCAGCTCAGTTTCTGAGTTTCTGAGCAACAGGACGCCCATACCGTATCAGTATCAGTCACGCATACACGCACAAACGCCTACCCCTTCACACTTCACACACGTTTCAAAATAACACGTTAGGAGTATTAATTAGCGTGCTAATTTGTTTTTACATTAAACTTTTTTTGATAATAACTTAGTTTGAAAACCTGAAAAGTTATTATATTCATAATAAATATTCGAATGTCAATTGAAGTAAAAATGTATAAATAAACGTATAAAAGTATGAATAATATCACGAAAATTTAAGGAAAATTTTGTTATGTCATGTAACGTTACTGAAATAAATATTTTGCTTTACGGGTAACTTGTTACGCTTTAACATTATCGCCAACAGGCGTTTTCATTGTGGTAAGACATTTTCAAGAAAGCTTAACACATATAATTAAATTAAAGTTTAAGAGTATTAATTTTATTTTACTGCGCTGGGAAATTGCATAAAAAATCCGCTTACTGTTATGTACACTTCTGTGTCAGGTTAAAATTTAAATTACAAAACACTCACTACATACAACTACTCTTTATTCTTATAATAATGATGGTTTTTTAAGTTCTTTCTTTTCTCTTGAGACACTTTTTTAGTTTGTTTAATACTACAAAATGAAGCTAGTGTCAAATAATCTATGAGAACTAAAATATATTTTACCAGTTAAGTGACACTGCGTAGAAAGCAGTCAAATTTTTAAGTCGAATTTTTAACATTGTTTTTCTTTTATCAAGGCTAGTCAGCTTAGCTGAGTGTTTTTAAAGTGAAAAATGTAGTCACAAAACTTTACAAGCGTTCTACTGCAAACACATTTTTCTCCACACTTCACGTTTACGAAGTAGTGTAAACTATTATTTTTTTAACATTATTCTTCAATTAAACATTTTAGAACAATGTTATTTTTAACAAGAAAATGTTATACACGTTTTTAACCGTCGTGTAATTGCACATTATTTATATCGACAATATAATGTTTGTCGAATCTGATAAACGTTATTATTTCGTTTAATTCATGATAGCTATATTTAGTGTATACTAAGTGTTTGTTGCAATGTTGGACAGTGGCTTGTAGACGCCGATTTGTGCGCCTCGTAAGATCAGGATTATTTGATGTCTGTTCAACCATAACACCAATGTCGGTCTTGTCAGATATCGTATCACATACGCTACGTATGTTATTCTTATAATGCCAAGTTATAACGCACACCGCCAGCTTGAAGCAATATTCGCTTGCCACTGACAATGGTATACGAGTATTATGTATTCTTAAGTGGTACTCGAGTAGGCATGAGGAGGAGATCAGAAGAATAACTGTTCTGTGGCCCTACAGGAGATAAGTAAGTTAAGAAAGAAATGTACGTCTCTCGATAAAAACAGAACTTAATCAGTTCAATGAACTCAATGACCAATCCCCCAAATGTTTACACGTTAACTTCAACTATCGTCATTCTGTCGAAGTAACAAGTAACGATTATCTTAAACCTTCAGAAGAACACAAACACTGTTTGGAAACAGTATCTTGCCATTACGCGTACTTGAAGTTGCCACCCCTATTCTAAATGTTTGTTATATAACTTATCTAACTCGTACGGTAATGCATTACAATCGTACTTAATAACATGTAGACTTACCAAAGATGGTTTTCCACTATACCTGTAATCAGTACACAATCTTATAACAAACGTGTCTGTATTCAAAACTTGTTCTAAAAAAATTAAGAAATGAAACGTGAATGCGTTTTATATGTACAAATATTTATGGGAATTAACCATTTTTAGCTGAAAAGAATATAATATGAAACTATGTAATATACCCATATACTACCGATTTAAATGTTAGCTTGACGATACTTTTAAATTTTATAAAAATCCGTTTAACATGGTATATTCATAAGTTTATTAAACAAAAAGTAAAAATGAGTTAATAATACTCTACATTTATAAATTCATAAATTACCTTAGATCCGTCGTGTGACTTCGTTTTTTATTCAAAATAACGCGTTTCAGAACATATGTTCCATTTTCAGATTAAATCACTCAGTTGAGGTCGTCAATTGTTAAAATCACATTACTTTGTACTTACACACGTCCGTATGGGTGCGCACACTTTGAAGGCCGACCGGATACTCAACAATATGTAATAATACTCGTTGATTAAATAATCTTAACAGTTAACAATAATATTAACAAATACTTTTAGTATATGTATATTAAAAGTATACTAATATGTTCATTAAATAAAACGTAATATTTAATTACCTATTAGCCAAATAAATCTCATAGGTAAATATTATTTTTGACAGGTAAATAACCTTCTTGACAATCTGAATAGTAAACTTATGATGAAATTAATCTGTATGCAAATTTATTTGCATATATTAATTATTCATCAATTATAAATTTATTTGTATTTATAAAAGTGATATCTGTACGAACTATGTTGAATCTTTTAGAGTTAATGATGTGTTGATTTTATTGCTTTCACATATCCATTGTTATTTTATTGTAGTACTGTTATTGCGTAAATTAATTGAATTATCTCTTCAATAGAGTCGTGATCAAAGTGTATCTAACTCTGAGTTTGGGTAATCATATACGATATAGTTAATGCTTGAGCTGCCATACACAATGTTAACAAATTCATTCCTTTAAGTAATAAATAATTGTATGAATTGAATTAGAGTTAATTAATTGTTCACACTCAAACTTGTTACATATGAAATTACTTCTGACTTTAACTGTCTTCCAAACTTCTATTCTGGGTATCTTTCTGAGTAATTTATGTGATAATCGTTAAATTGAATTATAAATTATAGATACTGTTCAGTGAAAGGTTAAGTTGTGAGTCAGGTTTTTTACATAAATCAATAGAATACTAACGAATACATTCTAACTTACGTTTATTAAAATCATATTTCATTCTTATTCATATCATAACATTAATTTTAGAGCACTTACAAATCTTCAACAAAACAATAAAATTCTATGCCACATTTAAATAGTTAAATGAACAAATTTAAATAATTAAGTGAGCGATCAAATGTAGACGCTTCTTCGTCCGTAATGACGTTACAAACTAACAATATGGCGTGCTCATAATTTGTATTAAATATTTTATGTTAAAACACATTAAACATTTATATGCATGAAATAATCATTATTAACAATACACATATCAATCATATACATAGCTAAAATCTTGTTCCTGCAACAGACACATCAAAATACATACATAGTTACGAAACATATATTAACAATAAGACACGTCTAATATTCTAGAACATAATATTCTCTACCTATGGATTCGTATCTATCTGACTCATACTTATATAATTTTCTCAGGTGGTTTGGTTCTAAGTGTCAGGTCAGTGGTATTTGATAAATTACTAATTATAAGAAGAGATTAGTTTTGTACTTTACTCGTTCTGCCGTGATGTGTCGCTCCCATGATGTATCCCTGCGTTGATGAGTGAGGTTAATCCATATAGCACTCGTTCGCGAACACACTTCCGCACACCGCGACAGTCACTTTGAGCTTTTGAGATTATTATAATACAAGTCGTGGCATTGTACTCGTAATCGGTCGGCTATGTTTACTCACGTGTGTGTCTATTTTCGCGGTTCACAGTTCGATACCGTATGCTTCTAATAGTTGTCCATATCGCACGACCACTCTTTTCGGCGCCTAGATTGTTTCAAGTTCATTAGGCACTTGTTCGCACTTCTATTTACTTGAGTTAACTACGAAACGTTGTAGTATCACTACTTTTCTGTTATGATTCAAGAATGTCACTGCAAAATGTCAGTATCTTTATGACGGTGTATGACATGGAATTTATAAAGATTGTTACTCGCGCTTCATTGCGAACACTACTGTTCCGTTTCGCGTTCAGAGTCTTATTCGCGCACTTCCATTTATTCGTAATAATGTCTTAATCGTCTCTACCGAAATACGTTATAATTTATACACTGCATTAAGTTCTTATAATTGAACTATTATGAAACTGAAATACAAGTTCAAATAGACTGATCGAAACTTTGAATAAACTGAGTTAAGAATTTTAGTAAACTGAGCTAAAAATCTTAATAAACTGAGCGAAAAATTGGAATGAACTGAGGCCAAAATTTGAATGAACTGAGAGCGCGTCCCCTTGTGTAAACAGTTTTTATTTCTTCTGATGTTCCCACTCTTGTCATTCTGATGAACGCTCAAACTTCCCACCAAGTCATCTTTGATAGGTTTATTCCATGGGCCTCCCTGTATCCTCTCGTCTCCAGTCTGTATTTCTAAAGAATTCTCCACCCAGTGCCGTTTGGAGAGGGACGTTCATACACGAGATTCGCTCTCTGGTCTCAAGCTCTTCTCTGAACCATCCCCTACAGAAGTTCCCTCCGGAATTCTCGTTCCTCATTGGCTGGCTGGCTTTCTCAACTTGAATTTGGCGTAGTCCACGTGGACTGGACGAGTCGCTATCTTACGTCCGTTGCCCTGTTCCTAGAATCAGTGCTAAGGCCTCGTTTCAAAATCACATCTGCTACTTTTGGTGTAGCGTGTCAAATTCCCTTATTGTTGGTACGCTGACGACTTCCTTCGTCGACTTATGGATGGCATAACATCTGTTCTCTCCACTAGCGTCACTTAGTCGCCTGTCCCATTGTCCTTGCATAAACCATTGTCTTTGAGAAGTCGCACACATGGTTTTGAACAATACTCTCGCCGTTGGTTCTGTGTTTTTCTCGCTACTGGACAGATGTTAGGGTAGTCTTCTTTTGTCCTAATTGTGGAGTCAAGCATTCCCACGCATGGTCCAGTTCGCTGCAACATGTGCCGTACAGCTCATTGTTCGTGAATAGTTTTCACGACGTCTTAATGGAAAGGAAAGGTTTGTTCCTTTTCGTCGCCCACCCTCGAACAAAGCTAACATGTGTCACTTTTGACGGGCTCTAATTGCTGGTGTACTTCTCTCGCAATACCCAAAAAAAACAAAAAAAATATATGATATAATAATCACATTACAAACTGTTGTGCCTAACCTCATCATCCAAAGATTTCTTGCTTGATTTAATCTAATATAAATCTGATTCCACCAATTTAAATGTTTGCACTTATTTAACATCCAATTTTGTAATATTTTGTTTGTTTTAGTTACATTAGAGAAGAAACCTAAAGCACCGTGAACACATCGTCAATCTGCTAAGTCCAAGTATTGTACTCAAACAATCTTGGACATTACAACGTGACAGATTGAACTACACTAGACAGTCTGATTGAACATCTGCTGTTTGCTGTAATTCTCACGACCGGCGGCGGTTGGAATATTTTCGTTATACGACAGGTAACCGAAATGGGTTACTAATGTATCTCGATACGGCAAAGTTTTCTTTGCCTATGTTAAACATACTATTTCACGAGTAACTTATGATTTCAAAATAAAGAATCCACTTCAGGTTTAAGTCATGTTAAATTCCGTTACGAATAGTAACGAAACAATCATAAGTAAATTTTAATATACTATTTATTTTAAATCTTACTTATAATGTAACAAGGAGGTCATCTACTGTATTTGCTGACGTCGTCAGGTCGGGCTCATGTGTAATATAAAACCAAAATCCCTCAGCACACGTCTCTGATTCTTGATTAACAGTCGACTTTCGTACACAGTTTTCGTACAAAATAAACTAATGTTACACTTGTCTTCACACACATTCATCTTGAATGTATAAAATTAAATTACAAATAGACCTTATCACAATTAGACATTCAAGATATTTTTTCTTGTAGTTTTTTTAACGGATATATGTTTCCTTTCGCTGTACATCATGGCCCTCTAGATAACGATTACATTGCATAATATATTAACAAGGTATAGTGTTACCGTATTTTTCTTACTTTAGGATTGGTCAAAATATATCCTTGTTTCTATGACTGTTGCATGAGTGACAATTTCACCAACTGTATTTAATTACAAACAGTTCAGTAAAATCTATCCAATGTAGCTTGAAAATTGTATTCCTCTTACGAGCTTCTATCAGAAGCCACAATTAGAAAATTTCTTATACGATGTAAATAAACTGTTTTTTTTTCACTTAATAAATAAATGAGTTAATGAGTAAATATGCCTGCAATTTTGTATTATGTTTTTTTCCAAAAACTATCTAATTGACTTTCTGACGGTATGTAGATAATTACTTGACACGCTGTATTATGAATAAACAGTAGGCCTATATAACACATTCCTTTGTGACGTAACTTCAGGCGAGAACGTTTGACAGAATTCAGACGACAAAGTATGCAGAGCTTCATAAATGATGAACACTGTATTTATAGACTTGGATAAGAAAGACTTGTGACACGTTGCTTCCAAGACCACGCTCAGGATCTAATTAAAAGTGTCAATAGCGCGATCTATCACAGATTTACCATCACATAATATGTCACCTGGACAACTTGATTTTGAAGGGTTGCGTCAAAAATCAACTATCGTAAGTTGCTTAAGAATTTATGAATTATAATTTTTATACTTTATACTATAATATTGTAGTATTATATACTATATAATACTATGTATACACATAACATGTGTGTTTGTGAGTGTGTGTGGTGGGGTACGCGCCCGCCTTGCCAAATCAAGTGTCGCACAAACTCCTTCGTTTGTGCAGGACCTGTCGCCTACCTATTGCATACTGACCTTAACCTATCACAAAAACTAGCAGTGATTAATAATTATGATAATTTTAGTATACAATAAGTAAAATTTAATAATCAATTATACTTTATATTTTAAATATATGTAGGCTATATATTTTCTTGTTGATTAGTATTATTTATTTATTTATAAATAATTATAGCCTATTTCCGAAGAAGACAATAATGAAAACTTTCGAAACAATGTAAAATGCAAATAAAATATATGTATGTATATATGTATATATTGTACTGATCTTATTACACATGTGGGTTCTTTATTTTTATTTAAATTTTTTGTTCCATAGCATGAATTAATAACTCTTAAATCTCAGGGCTGCAGTATATAAAAATATATAGACTTTTAGAAGCAAGTTAGTTATTACTTAATAGGCCTATATTGTTTTTTTTTTATATATACAAACTTATATAAAGAGGAAGAAAATCTTTATTTTTCTATAACTAATTACAGTTTTAAAACTTCCCTACTAGAGGGTAGCAATGGCTGTCCTTTAATCAACAAGAAATCTAACTCTTCAGTCTCTCGCCTGTGGCGCTAGTTGGATTAATTCAGGGAACTATTAAAAAACACGAGGTCTCACTTGTTTTTAGTTAATTTTTACAAATAAATAATATTTTACAAGTTACAAGACGGTATTAGTGTGTTTCTTGTTTCTTAAAATAGTTTATGTCTATAGAACACAGGGATGTGGATTAATCTGTGTGTGTGCACTTAATATCACCTTTGGTTTATTTGTGAAGCTTTGATAGGTTATATTTCTTCTCTTTTATTTAAATTATAATTGCACAATATTACCTGACAAGTGAGTATAACACTTTAATTTACTATTATTTTAATTTCTTATTTCTTTTTTCACGTTATTAGGACGAGCGAAGCGAGTTCTACTACTAGGCAATAATTGGTACATTTTTTGGTACACTTTACGGAAAAACTACTGAACCTCTAGACTTGAAATTGAACATAATTATTCATATTGTACTGCTGTTAAAATACAACACAGTACATAAGAGTAAAATAATAATTTTAAAAGAAAAAATATATGAATTTTATAGTAATTGGAACATATGTTTGAATTGTAAACAAAAACACTGAGTCGATAGTCCCAACTAACATAGAGTAGACTCCAATATTAGATAGAACAGCATTAAGATATATGTTTTGACAAGGATTATATGAAATTTGAAATAAATATTAAAATAAAAGGAAAGAGTAAGAAAATTATAATATAATAAATACAAATTAGAATTAAGAATGTTAGAAATCAAATAAATGTATTTAATAATAATAATTAGAAAAGTTATATATGTTTTTAAGAGTCATATGATGGAAAGATGTAACGAATGTAGTGAGGTATCAATATGGCAAACTGTAAATTGTTAGATTTTTATTGTACAAAAATAGAAGAAAATTTGTTAATCTAAATTTATATTTAAGAAGAGACACATAAGAGAGTCTAAATTAATATTCAATATGATAAACATCACTGAGAGAGCCTGTAATATTTAAATAAGTCAAAATTTATAATTCAGAAGATACACATCACAAAGTCTAATGTTATATGGAATCAGATAAACATTAAATGAGTTTAATTTTTCATAAAAGAGTTTAATTGTCTATTAATAAAGAAAACATTCAAAGGAAGGGAGTTAACGTTAATATTTAATTTAATAAAAATACAACTTAATAAACAAAAAATATTTCAAGAAGTCTGAATATATCTTTAAGAGAACGCCGAACTAAAAGAAGAAGCATATATGGAAAATAGTTTGAGTGGCAATACCATAAAATCCAATATTCCGAAGAGGTATCAGTTTCGCAGTCATAGAAGAAAATAAAATTCAGCATTAAATCTAATAAGAAATCCCCGTGGAGGAACAGATCACTAAGCCTAGTATTACCTTTGAGATGATAAACATCAACCAGAATTGAACCCGTTGCAGTTGTGAAGAATTCAGAGTCAAGCTATTTACTATTTACATTTTTATGGTAGATATTCTTACTTGGTTATTTATCAAAAAATTTATATACTAACGTTATTTAGTACGGATTAAAGAAAGGAATATGTCATACACGACATTAAATAATATAAATCAACTTAGTAATTGTTAACCCTGAGATAGAGTTTTCTTTTCATGTGCAGATAAAAAAAAAAGTAATAACTGTAATTACATATCTTAAATAAATTACTGGCAATAAAAGAACAGTACATTAATGATGCAACCAATGTGTGGCATATAATAATTAAAATATCTGCAAATAATTACAGTACAATAATGTCGTCACCAACGTGGGGCATATCTTAATTATTATACATAACTAGAAAAAAAAATACCAGTACAATAATGGCGCCCATACGTGAAAGCAAAGATTTTCTTTAAGCCAGCACCAAATAACACAAATTAAATAATAGACAAGAGTGACACACTGAATTAATTAAATTACAATAAAATAATTTTGTTAAGTTTAAATAGAATAAAAATTTACTTGTAGTTAAATTAATTTAAATATTGTAACATGGCTAACAAACATGATAAAAGATATGAATTAAGAAGTATTAGTGCTGAAGAAGAGGAAGAAACTGAAATGGAACAGCCACCTAAGGAAAATGAACCATTAACTAGGAAGGCAATTCTGGACGCGTTAAATGATAATTCTAATCAGTTGAATGCTAAATTTGACCAACTTAGGAATGAAATTACCGATAATTCTAACCAGTTAAATGCTATTTCTGAGCAACAAAATACTTTCAGGACTGAGGTTACTGACACTTCTAACCAATTAAATGCTAAATTTGACCAGCAAAATGATAGATTAGACAGGCAAAATGATAAATTAGACCAATTTAGAGCTGAAGTTACGGATAAATTGGATAAACAGAATACTGAATTAAAATAGACTATTCAACAACAAATAAATGAGGTGAATGATAAATTAGACCAGCAGAAGTCTGAAATCTAGTTAATATTGGAAAATTATGAGTGGTCGAACTTTGTACTGTATTTCTTATCTGTGTATTGTAACCACCGCATTGCGGCACGCGCGGATGACGTCACTTTGCTTATCAAGCGCCGCCGGCAGTCAGCTGGGCTGACAGTGGTCAAGTTTAGTTCAGTTACTTAAGAGACTCCGAGCTGTACTCTCGTTAAAATTACTCTTTCAGCCGCGGCTTCTGGATCATTATTCAATTATTTTCATGTGCAGCTTGCACTAAATTATTCAGACGACCTTCGTCTATCTACCATGGATTTTGACTTTTATCAAAACTAAATTAACTGGTGTTATGGCCATAAAACATCCGCACGTGTCGGCAAGAGCATCTAAAACTTAAGATTTTCAATAAACGAACATAATACAACTTCAATACAGTCCACTTCATTGCATTTCAAAACCAGCCCTTTCCACTCAGCGTCTTTGGAACAACTCTAGAAACTTCAAGAGCTTCCAGTACGCAACATTTTTGGTCCAACCGAACCGGATTTCTTATTTTTGTCCACAGCGACAACATTAATATTTCATTTAATGGGCCCAAACGGCGTTTCGTTCAAGCCCCAACATTCTCAACTTTGGATTGGTGACAGTTGCGTGCCTCTATTATTTTCAAAAATTACCTCACAATCAACACTACAAGATTCTGCAGAGCAGTAAACCAGAGACGACGGGACACGGCAGGACAGCATTAGTTATTCCACATCAAAAAAGTTCCACAGCTTTAAATTATGGAGAGCTGCAACATCAGGCGTCATCTGACCGGTAGAGACAAGAGGTGCAACGACTCCTAACAGGATCGAGCAGCGGGATCGAAGCCAGCTTCAGCACGTCTGGATCAACGTCCACGTGACTATGAACCTTTTACTTATATTTAAATAATGTATGGACATAACGTTCTAAGCAATATTTTATATTTAACAGTTATTTTTTGGCACCTTTGTGTAAACACACACCATCATTATTCAACATACGTTAGTAACTAGTTAGCAGCTCGTTGTGAGTTCAAACATCAAGACAAGACTATATGTATTATTAGCATATTTATTATTTAAATTCATAATTCTAATAATTTTTAATTTCTAACAGAGGTTGTTTTAATAGAGAGAGTAAGCATATGTTGTAGCAAGTATTGTGTTCATATACATAACGATCGCTAGCTACCGCAACGTATTTAGATTTATCAAAATTTAAGTCTATGGTTCACATGCTCTGCGCTCAAATTATTCCAAATTACATTTTAAATTGTAATCATGGCAGATGTAAAAGCTTTAATAAAAAAGCGAGGAACCATTAAAGCTTCGATATCCCGCGTAAACACCTTCGCGGACAACTTCGATTTGGAAACCAGCGACCATCATGCGCTAAAAATAAAACTTCGGCATTTGATGGAATTATCCACCAAATACGATGAAATACAATCCCAAATCGAATCCGAGGAAGCGGACTTTGCTTTAGCGAGTGATAGGGTCCAAACTGAAGACGATCTTTGTAACATAGAGTGTGAGTTGCAACACCTGCTAGAGCAAGCAGAGCATATGAACCATGAAACCCTTAATTAATGCTGAAAGTAAGCATCTTAACCCCCCCCCCCATTCAGTTGGAACCGATCAAATTACCTCGGTTTGCGGGAAGCATTATTGAGTGGCAGCATTATTATCATGTTTTTCTTGAACTAATACACGTCAGAACCGATCTGACGGACATAAAAAAACTACACTATTTGCACTCGTCATTATCTGGCGAGGCGCTTAACGTAATAAAGTCACTGCCAATCACTCATGAGAATTACGCGGTGGCTATCGATCTGTTGAAGAATAGATATGACAGTAAGCTAATTGTCTCCGCCCATCATGTCGGGAATGTCCTGGCCGTACAATCGGTCAACAAGAATCCCAAGTTAGCATATCTAGATTCATTGATGAAATAAGAGCCAATATCAATGCTTTAAATAACCTCAACTTGCCAGTAAACACATTCGAAATGATTGATATGCATTACTTAGCTAAAAAACTTGATAGTTACACTTTCCGGTTGTGGAAAGAGAGCTTGTCAGAACTTAAATTCCCTGATTTCAATAATTTTATGAAATTCCTAAACACACGCAGACAATTGCTACAAAATCTTGATAGCGCAACTACCTCAACGAGCAAGTTAAATGGCAGTGATAAGACTCCTTATCGCAAGGCAGTTAAACCGATAAGTGCTCCTAGGGGGGCATTCCATTCTCATGTCGGAAATAATGTATGTAAACTATGTAACGGTAAACATAGAATTATTGATTGCTTACAATTCACATCGCTTACTATCCCTGAAAGAAAAAACGCCATAACAAAAAACAAACTTTGTTTATTCTTCGTATTGTTTAAATTAGCAGCCATTCTTACTATTTCTATTATGAATTTGCTAACTGCTATAATTTTTATTGTTCAACTAAGCTTTTCGTCATCACTGACATCTTCAGGTCTTAAACCTTAACTTAAACAACCTGTTTAAGACCTGAAGATGTCAGTGATGACGAAAAGCTTAGTCGAACAATAAAAATTATAGCAGTTAGCAAATTCATAATAGAAACTTTGTTTAAATTGCCTTCGTCAGGGTCACGAAAGTTCGCAATGCCCATCAAAATTTTCTTGTAAAAAATGTGCAAGGCGTCACCATACCATGATTCACTTCCCCAACAAAGACGGATCTTCCATCAATAACCAATGTTCACTAAAGTTGCAAACGAATAAGTCAATATTGTTATCCACCGCTGTCTGTATGACAACTAATCAAGCCGATAGAAAATTCCCAGTTAGAATTTTATTGGATTCCGGCTCGCAAGCAAATTTCTGCACAATGGATTTCGCTCGTCGAATGGGCCTTCAATTGGTTAAATCGCAATTGCCCATAACGGATATAAACAACTCACTGTCCCAGGCTGATTTCAGTACAAAGGTAAGGCTACATTCTCGTTACAAACCTTTTACGTTAAACGTGCATTGTGCCGTACTTCCCAGTATAACTAATGATTTACCGGCGGAATCGTTCGATCTCGCCTCTTTGAATTTACCGAAGCAAGTATTCTTAGCTGATCCACACCTCCACTGCTCGTCGCAAGTCGATGTACTACTCGGCGCTCAATATTATCTCCAATTAATCGAACCTATTAAATTTATGCGCGGCCCGCACTTTCCTATAATTCAGGAGACTAAGTTAGGATTTATTCTAGGCGGTAACTTACCCTTCAGTGTCGACATAACTAAAACGGTTTCATCCTTTATGGTCTGTAAGGATGATAGTCAGATTTCCTCGCAACTAAAGGAATTCTGGAAGATGGAGGAGATCTCTAGTCGTGATCCCTACTCTGAGGACTCGGCGTGTGAAAAGCATTTTGTGACAAATACTGTCCGCAACCACGAAGGGAGATTCGCGGTATCCCTGCCTCGCAGGTCAGACAAATCTCATTTGGGAGATTCTCTTCGCAGAGCTATCCGCAGGTTCCAATCGCTAGAGTTTAAGTTCAAGCAGAACCCTGCCCTTTACAAGGGCTATAGCGAGTTCATGCGTGAATACTTGAAGCTTGGTCATATGTCTCCACTTAATGATTACGATTTGTCGCTTGACAAATCAGACATTTTTTATTTGCCTCATCACTCAGTCTTTAAGGGCTCCAGCCTAACCACTAAGTTACATGTGGTCTTTGACGGCTCCGCTAAAACAACAAATAATCTGTCCCTCAACGATACTCTGATGGTCGGTCCCACGATCCAGCAGGATCTGTTATCGATCATGGTTCGTTTCCGTACCCACCGATACGTACTTATTGCAGACTTAGAAAAGATGTATCGTCAAATTATGGTTAACCCGAAGGATTCCAATTTGCAGCGTATCGTTTGACGTGACGCTCCGCATAAGGAACTACAACATTACGCTTTAAGGACGGTTACGTATGGGACTGCTAGTGCCTCTTTTCTTGCAACTAGATGTCTGGCGCAGATAGCCTACGAAAATAAATCCGACCACCCTATGGCTTGCATAGCCATAGCCAATGATTTTTATGTAGATGATCTTATAACGGGATCGGACGATCCAAACGTGTTAGCTAAAATGAAATTCGACATCGTGGATTTGCTGAACAGATATGGTTTTACGTTACATAAGTGGTTTTCTAACCACCATAAGAGTATGGCCTCTCGCGCCCACGTCTCCCATGACTTCAGCAAAGGTCAAAACGTGCGTACATTGGGAATCCAATGGAACGTTGACAAAGAGAGTTTTTATATACCGTTCGGGGTGATGACAATTCGACCGTGTTCAACAAAAGAAGCGTGTTGTCGGTCATTGCAGGGATTTACGACCCGTTGGGTCTTATTGTCCCCATTACGTTTTGGTGCAAACATTTTGTACAACAGTTGTGGTTGGCGGGCACAAGTTGGGACGAACCCTTATCTGGGTCATTATCCAATCAATGGTTGGAACTCTACTCTCAATTAGTTTCCGACACTCATTTTAAAATTACGAGGTCGGTTAAGAGTCTGAACAATTATCAAATCAGTTCATTAAAGCTTCACGGATTCGCCGACGCCTCGGCTAAAGGTTACGCGTGTTGTATTTATGTGCGGGCGGTCTATTCGAACGGCGCCATATCGTCAAACCTGTTGTGTGCTAAATCTAGGGTCGCTCCGCTGAAACAGATAACGCTACCCCGGCTTGAACTTTGTGCTTGTTTATTGCTAGCGCAGTTAACTTCTAAGGTTTTATACGCCGTCAACTACAATTTTGACGGACTATATCTCTATTCGGGCTCGATGATAGCGTTGCATTGGATACATCAACAATCTTCCCGCTGGAAGGTATTTGTGGCCAACCGTGTCGCGGAAATACAGCGTCTTATTAGCCGGGGAACTTGGCATCATGTATTATCACCTGACAACCCTGCCGACATTTATCACGCGGTTGCCTCCCTCGTAGTTTGCACAGCCATCCTCAATGGTGGCATGGTCCGTCCTGGTTAGCCCATGAGTCATCATCATGGCCCATTAGCGCCTTCGACATTCATGCGCCCTGTACTTACCCCGACCTTGAGCAAGAACGTCGTAAGCAGGTCCAAACCTCACTAATTGTCGCCTCTTCCACCCCTAGATATGTTGAAAATTATTCATCCCTTACAAGACTCATTCGCGTCTTCGCATATTGCCGCAGATTTATGCGCAACTCTAGGCTCCCGGTTGTTGACAGGGTCACGTCCTTTTTGTCTGCTCAAGAGTTGCATGACACACTTTTGTTTTTTGTTCACCAGTCTCAGCATTTGCACTACGGCATAGAAGTTAAGGAGCTCGAGGCACATCGCTGCATTCCTCGCAGCAGTAAAATTCTTGCACTCAACCCTTTCCTGGATGAAACAGGTATTTTAAGAGTGGGCGGACGCCTACAACTCTCCCAACTTAACTACGCGAGTTAACATCAAATAATTTTGCACCCGCACTCTCATCTCACTAAATTAATAATAGAGTATGAACATATCCGTTTGTTGTACTCTGGGGTGCAATCAACCCAATCCTCTCTCAGACAGAAATATTGGATTATTCACGACAAATCTTATATCCGCTCAGTAATACATACGTGTATCATTTGTCTCCGTTACCGTGCTAGAAGCTCGAATCAACTATTAGGTCAGTTACCCCCTTCCAGGGTCACGCCTGCTAAGCCATTTACCCAGTCGGCCGTGGACTACGCCGGTCCCGTACTTTTACGCCATGGCGGGCAGCGCTCAAAGTCCACGTCAAAGGCATACATCGCGTTATTTGTATGCATGTGCACAAAGGCCATCCATTTAGAACTGGTGTCAGATCTCACCTCCAACGCCTTTATAGCGGCTTTAAAATGGTTCATCGCGCGCAGAGTTATTCCCGCGCAGATATTTTCGGATAATGGTACGAATTTTCGTCGTGCCAACCGCACCTTACACGAATTGTACAAATTTTTAAATTTGAAGGGAGTTGAGCAATCTTCTCAGGAGTTTTGCGGTCTCCGTGGTATCAAGTGATCCTTTATCCCTCCCTCAGCCCCTCTTTTCGGTGGTTTGTGGAAAAGCGGTGTGAAAAGTGTTAAATATCATTTGCGTCGCGTGATCGGCGGTACTATCTTGAATTTTGAGGAGTATTCTACTCTTCTCTCTCAAATAGAGGCTTGCCTTAATTCACGCCCTTTATGTGCTGTGTCCGACGATGCTAGAGACCCTGAACCCTTAACTCCCGCTCATTTCTTGGTCGGTGCTCCACTGACTGCACTTCCGGATCCCGACTGTACCCAAAGCAATACTAGTCGTTTGGGCAGATGGCAGCTGCTCCAAAAATTTACGCAATCCATCTGGAAACGATGGTCCAGGGATTATCTGCACCAGCTGCAGCAGCGCAACAAATGGCGCACGACGTTAAGGAATTTGAATGTCGGACAGCTTGTCCTCATTTTGGACGATAATTCCCCCCCCCCACTTCAGTGGAAGCGAGGGGTAATTACTAATGTTTTTGAGGGTCAAGATTCCATAGTGCGCATTGCGGAAGTTCGCACCGCGCAGGGTATCTTACGCCGGCCCATCCACAAATTATGCCCCCTTCCGGCGGCAACAGACTAGTCGTATGTGTGCCATACGAGACGTACTAGGAATGTTAACTTGTCACATTGCCCGGAACAAGCCCGGGACATTCCCGGGGCGATCATACAAGTCAATTGTGTCATTAGCGTTGTAATTATTATTACTACGTTCGGATCGCTATTATTGCAATAGTTACTGCGTTTTCATTGTATTATCAATTATTTATATATGTTATTGGATTGTTATATGATTATATATTCAAACTTTTGAGAATTATTATTGTTACTTTATTGTACCAATTATTGTATGTATGTATTGTATTTTCTAATGGTCATATATTATGAAATTTATCGAGGGTTTGTTGTGTCAATATTATGGTTGCAATTGTTATATCTTTTTATTGTATTATCACTTATTATGTAATGCTGTGTAAATGCTAATGGGTATTATGTGGGATAGATTAATACGCCTACTTAATCATTGTATTATTGTGTATACTGTGGTGCTATTATGTTTTGGGTAATTTTATTGTCAGTTTTTCCTTGCTATGAGCATATGGGTCGATTTCTTGTATACCTTATAATTGTCACTTGAATTTATCATGTTAGTCATATTATTGTTATTAATTACCTAACTGTCATTGCGCTGTAGCCAATACGCCAATTGTTATATTATTTATGCCATGTAAATTTAATTATTATATTATTAACTTAATGTTTAAATTACAAAATCGTCCCGATTTTGAGCGGGCTGTATGTTCGAACTTTGTACTGTATTTCTTATCTGTGTATTGTAACCACCGCATTGGGGCACGCGCGGATGACGTCACTTTGCTTATCAAGCGCCGCCGGCAGTCAGCTGGGCTGACGGTGGTCAAGTTTAGTTCAGTTACTTAAGAGACTCCGAGCTGTACTCTCGTTAAAATTACTCTTCCAGCCGCGGCTTCTGGATCATTATTCAATTATTTTCATGTGCAGCTTGCACTAAATTATTCAGACGACCTTCGTCTATCTACCATGGATTTTGACTTTTATCAAAACTAAATTAACTGGCGTTATGGCCATAAAACATCCGCACGTGTCGGCAAGAGCATCTAAAACTTAAGATTTTTAATAAATGAACATTATACAACTTCAATACAGTCCACTTCATTACATTTCAAAACCAGCCCTTTCCACTTAGCGTCTTTGGAACAACTCTAGAATCTTCAAGAGCTTCCAGTACGCAACAATGAGGAAAGGAACGTTAGGCAATTCGCAGAAGTGAAATTGAATATAGAAACAATGTAAGAAATAATGAGTGATGAAAACCAGTCAATAGAAACAACGATAGAAGATGACAAGCAAAGTGTGGAAACATTGAATAAGATAACGGAAGAAGTAATAAATGATAACAAAACGGAGATATAAATAATACCAAACGATCAAAACAGGGAGCAAGTAAGTCAGAAAACAGAAGAAAAGGGTAAGGAAAGAGAGAATAAAGTCGAGACAAATACATCGCTATCTGAGAAAAAAGTAACAGAGACAAAGAAAAGATGATGCACACAGAAATTAACATTAAGGGAGTAAAGAAACAAATAATTAAGAAAACGAAAGAAAGGAGAATAATACGTCCTAAAAAACTCGGAAATACACAGGAAGAATTAGATATGATTAGGAGTGGGCTGGTTAGTATACTTAATCTCCCAATCGCTAATTACAGAGAAAGAACAGAGTTAAAAAATCATAGTAAAAACGTAAAGAAATTAATATTTAAATTAAAAATGTCAGATATAGGAAAACTTAATAAAAGATCAGTGACTTCACCGATAAATAATGTACCATTAACACATCTGTATAATAAACCAGACGATAAAGTGAGTGATCTAAACTTTGATACTATTGCAAACTTTATAGAAGAAACTTGCAGTACAGGGTGACAGAGAGATATTTAACAAAAACAGAAATCATTATGGACACAATAATAATCCGGGCAACGAGGACAACTTATGTATTTGACAACGGGTGAACTAAATATGAAAAATATGGAAAGAAGGGACACATTTTCTGGGTATTGACCAAAGCAAACTAATTGAACAAAGATTAGATTAATTATTAATACAAACGACATAATATGAAAGTTATTACCAAAAAAAATTATTCTATGAATAAGATGAAATAAACCAACAAAATTCTAAAAATAAGTAAGAACATCTTACCATATACTCGTATTTCAGAAGAAAGTATTTTGAATCAATAATCATAAAAAAAAGGAAAATAAACCAACAAAATTCTAAAAATAAGTAAGAACTTCTTACTATATATTTCAGAAGAAATTATTTTGAATCAATAATCATAAAAGAAAGGAAAATAAATCAAAAAATTCAAAAAGAACGTAAGAGCAGCTTACATAATTTATTTATAAATAACATGATTTAGAATGGAATAATAGAAAAAATAATATTTTGATGGGAACAACGAAAAAAAACAATTAATGGTGATGTGCTAAGACAAGACGGTAAAATAAGAAGGACAAGGAATAATTTAATGACTATAATTACAATGAAACTAAAGAATGATAATAATTAATACAGCTACAATTTAGAATTTCTTGGAGTTGAAAATGATAAAGGAAGAAATGATGCGAAGAACATCTGTCACGAAAAGGAAAATCAAAAGGATTTACAAATAATGCCTGTCAACAAAGTTATCTAAAAATAGTTACAGAAAATAAGAAGGAATCAAGAAGAAAAAGGAAATATATAATCAAATGTAAACAGCAACAGCGTGAATAATCCCAAGAGTGTTTTTTATCAGCCGCCAATCGACTACTTGTAAGATTTTTTTTTATATAATGAATTGTCTGTAGAAATGTTCCAGCAGTATTATATTTTGAGCAGAGATGATGTTCTTCTGATCTCAAAAAAGTGTAGTATGGCCAGCATTGTATATGCAGCCACCAGTGCCTCTTTGGACTGCCCCAGCTCACGTGATAGGGAAAAATGTTAGGGAAATTAAATATTTAAGGGATAATACACAAGCTAAGAAGATATTATATCAGATTTCAGACTTATGAAGGAAGAAAACAGAAGGAAGATAGCAGACAGAAGCTCAATTGAGCAAGGACAGGTATAGAAGTAGATAGAAATATGAGATCGTTAGAACAAGTTTTTATTGACATTTGTGGACCATTCCCAACTAGTGGTAGGAGACGTATACATACTGATTATTTTGGACAGTTTTACTAGGTTTACGAAGTTATATCACATCACTAAAGCTAATACCCATACTATAGTAAAAATAATTAAAAGAAAAATAATTCTGAAATAAAGAACACATGAAATTTATGACCAGGATTGGGAAGGTGAGATTCAAAAGAAAAGATAATGTTTGTATTCATGTTTTTGAGTTTTTTAGCCATGAAAGTAGGCACAATTGTTATTTTATACTTATTATTTTGATGTAAAACCAGTTGGTTTGATTAATGTTATTTTAAGCCATACATGAGTGTGTAAGATACGGTGATTCGTGATAGTGATGAACCATATTTGTTATGTTAATAAAAGAAAAAACCAATTTCTGAAAAGAACTTTGTGATATACAATTAGAGAATAAATCAGATGTTTTTAATATTAATGTTAGACCATGTTTGTGATAAGAAATTAATTATTTCAAAATCTCATATCAAATTATATCTGAGATTATGAAATAAGGGAAAGTATTATGTACTGCTGTTAAAATACAACACAGTACATAAGAGTAAAATAATAATTTTAAAAGAAAAAATATATGAATTTTATAGTAATTGGAACATATGTTTGAATTGTAAACAAAAACACTGAGTCGATAGTCCCAACTAACATAGAGTAGACTCCAATATTAGATAGAACAGCATTAAGATATATGTTTTGACAAGGATTATATGAAATTTGAAATAAATATTAAAATAAAAGGAAAGAGTAAGAAAATTATAATATAATAAATACAAATTAGAATTAAGAATGTTAGAAATCAAATAAATGTATTTAATAATAATAATTAGAAAAGTTATATATGTTTTTAAGAGTCATATGATGGAAAGATGTAACGAATGTAGTGAGGTATCAATATGGCAAACTGTAAATTGTTAGATTTTTATTGTACAAAAATAGAAGAAAATTTGTTAATCTAAATTTATATTTAAGAAGAGACACATAAGAGAGTCTAAATTAATATTCAATATGATAAACATCACTGAGAGAGCCTGTAATATTTAAATAAGTCAAAATTTATAATTCAGAAGATACACATCACAAAGTCTAATGTTATATGGAATCAGATAAACATTAAATGAGTTTAATTTTTCATAAAAGAGTTTAATTGTCTATTTAATAAAGAAAACATTCAAAGGAAGGGAGTTAACGTTAATATTTAATTTAATAAAAATACAACTTAATAAACAAAAAATATTTCAAGAAGTCTGAATATATCTTTAAGAGAACGCCGAACTAAAAGAAGAAGCATATATGGAAAATAGTTTGAGTGGCAATACCATAAAATCCAATATTCCGAAGAGGTATCAGTTTCGCAGTCATAGAAGAAAATAAAATTCAGCATTAAATCTAATAAGAAATCCCCGTGGAGGAACAGATCACTAAGCCTAGTATTACCTTTGAGATGATAAACATCAACCAGAATTGAACCCGTTGCAGTTGTGAAGAATTCAGAGTCAAGCTATTTACTATTTACATTTTTATGGTAGATATTCTTACTTGGTTATTTATCAAAAAATTTATATACTAACGTTATTTAGTACGGATTAAAGAAAGGAATATGTCATACACGACATTAAATAATATAAATCAACTTAGTAATTGTTAACCCTGAGATAGAGTTTTCTTTTCATGTGCAGATAAAAAAAAAAGTAATAACTGTAATTACATATCTTAAATAAATTACTGGCAATAAAAGAACAGTACATTAATGATGCAACCAATGTGTGGCATATAATAATTAAAATATCTGCAAATAATTACAGTACAATAATGTCGTCACCAACGTGGGGCATATCTTAATTATTATACATAACTAGAAAAAAAAATAACAGTATAATAATGGCGCCCATACGTGAAAGCAAAGATTTTCTTTAAGCCAGCACTAAATAACACAAATTAAATAATAGACAAGAGTGACACACTGAATTAATTAAATTACAATAAAATAATTTTGTTAAGTTTAAATAGAATAAAAATTTACTTGTAGTTAAATTAATTTAAATATTGTAACATGGCTAACAAACATGATAAAAGATATGAATTAAGAAGTATTAGTGCTGAAGAAGAGGAAGAAACTGAAATGGAACAGCCACCTAAGGAAAATGAACCATTAACTAGGAAGGCAATTCTGGACGCGTTAAATGATAATTCTAATCAGTTGAATGCTAAATTTGACCAACTTAGGAATGAAATTACCGATAATTCTAACCAGTTAAATGCTATTTCTGAGCAACAAAATACTTTCAGGACTGAGGTTACTGACACTTCTAACCAATTAAATGCTAAATTTGACCAGCAAAATGATAGATTAGACAGGCAAAATGATAAATTAGACCAATTTAGAGCTGAAGTTACGGATAAATTGGATAAACAGAATACTGAATTAAAATAGACTATTCAACAACAAATAAATGAGGTGAATGATAAATTAGACCAGCAGAAGTCTGAAATCTAGTTAATATTGGAAAATTATGAGTGGTCGAACTTTGTACTGTATTTCTTATCTGTGTATTGTAACCACCGCATTGCGGCACGCGCGGATGACGTCACTTTGCTTATCAAGCGCCGCCGGCAGTCAGCTGGGCTGACGGTGGTCAAGTTTAGTTCAGTTACTTAAGAGACTCCGAGCTGTACTCTCGTTAAAATTACTCTTCCAGCCGCGGCTTCTGGATCATTATTCAATTATTTTCATGTGCAGCTTGCACTAAATTATTCAGACGACCTTCGTCTATCTACCATGGATTTTGACTTTTATCAAAACTAAATTAACTGGTTTTATGGCCATAAAACATCCGCACGTGTCGGCAAGAGCATCTAAAACTTAAGATTTTCAATAAATGAACATAATACAACTTCAATACAGTCCACTTCATTGCATTTCAAAACCAGCCCTTTCCACTCAGCGTCTTTGGAACAACTCTAGAAACTTCAAGAGCTTCCAGTACGCAACATTTTTGGTCCAACCGAACCGGATTTCTTATTTTTGTCCACAGCGACAACATTAATATTTCATTTAATGGGCCCAAACGGCGTTTCGTTCAAGCCCCAACATTCTCAACTTTGGATTGGTGACAGTTGCGTGCCTCTATTATTTTCAAAAATTACCTCACAATCAACACTACAAGATTCTGCAGAGCAGTAAACCAGAGACGACGGGACACGGCAGGACAGCATTAGTTATTCCACATCAAAAAAGTTCCACAGCTTTAAATTATGGAGAGCTGCAACATCAGGCGTCATCTGACCGGTAGAGACAAGAGGTGCAACGACTCCTAACAGGATCGAGCAGCGGGATCGAAGCCAGCTTCAGCACGTCTGGATCAACGTCCACGTGACTATGAACCTTTTACTTATATTTAAATAATGTATGGACATAACGTTCTAAGCAATATTTTATATTTAACAGTTATTTTTTGGCACCTTTGTGTAAACACACACCATCATTATTCAACATACGTTAGTAACTAGTTAGCAGCTCGTTGTGAGTTCAAACATCAAGACAAGACTATATGTATTATTAGCATATTTATTATTTAAATTCATAATTCTAATAATTTTTAATTTCTAACAGAGGTTGTTTTAATAGAGAGAGTAAGCATATGTTGTAGCAAGTATTGTGTTCATATACATAACGATCGCTAGCTACCGCAACGTATTTAGATTTATCAAAATTTAAGTCTATGGTTCACATGCTCTGCGCTCAAATTATTCCAAATTACATTTTAAATTGTAATCATGGCAGATGTAAAAGCTTTAATAAAAAAGCGAGGAACCATTAAAGCTTCGATATCCCGCGTAAACACCTTCGCGGACAACTTCGATTTGGAAACCAGCGACCATCATGCGCTAAAAATAAAACTTCGGCATTTGATGGAATTATCCACCAAATACGATGAAATACAATCCCAAATCGAATCCGAGGAAGCGGACTTTGCTTTAGCGAGTGATAGGGTCCAAACTGAAGACGATCTTTGTAACATAGAGTGTGAGTTGCAACACCTGCTAGAGCAAGCAGAGCATATGAACCATGAAACCCTTAATTAATGCTGAAAGTAAGCATCTTAACCCCCCCCCCCATTCAGTTGGAACCGATCAAATTACCTCGGTTTGCGGGAAGCATTATTGAGTGGCAGCATTATTATCATGTTTTTCTTGAACTAATACACGTCAGAACCGATCTGACGGACATAAAAAAACTACACTATTTGCACTCGTCATTATCTGGCGAGGCGCTTAACGTAATAAAGTCACTGCCAATCACTCATGAGAATTACGCGGTGGCTATCGATCTGTTGAAGAATAGATATGACAGTAAGCTAATTGTCTCCGCCCATCATGTCGGGAATGTCCTGGCCGTACAATCGGTCAACAAGAATCCCAAGTTAGCATATCTAGATTCATTGATGAAATAAGAGCCAATATCAATGCTTTAAATAACCTCAACTTGCCAGTAAACACATTCGAAATGATTGATATGCATTACTTAGCTAAAAAACTTGATAGTTACACTTTCCGGTTGTGGAAAGAGAGCTTGTCAGAACTTAAATTCCCTGATTTCAATAATTTTATGAAATTCCTAAACACACGCAGACAATTGCTACAAAATCTTGATAGCGCAACTACCTCAACGAGCAAGTTAAATGGCAGTGATAAGACTCCTTATCGCAAGGCAGTTAAACCGATAAGTGCTCCTAGGGGGGCATTCCATTCTCATGTCGGAAATAATGTATGTAAACTATGTAACGGTAAACATAGAATTATTGATTGCTTACAATTCACATCGCTTACTATCCCTGAAAGAAAAAACGCCATAACAAAAAACAAACTTTGTTTATTCTTCGTATTGTTTAAATTAGCAGCCATTCTTACTATTTCTATTATGAATTTGCTAACTGCTATAATTTTTATTGTTCAACTAAGCTTTTCGTCATCACTGACATCTTCAGGTCTTAAACCTTAACTTAAACAACCTGTTTAAGACCTGAAGATGTCAGTGATGACGAAAAGCTTAGTCGAACAATAAAAATTATAGCAGTTAGCAAATTCATAATAGAAACTTTGTTTAAATTGCCTTCGTCAGGGTCACGAAAGTTCGCAATGCCCATCAAAATTTTCTTGTAAAAAATGTGCAAGGCGTCACCATACCATGATTCACTTCCCCAACAAAGACGGATCTTCCATCAATAACCAATGTTCACTAAAGTTGCAAACGAATAAGTCAATATTGTTATCCACCGCTGTCTGTATGACAACTAATCAAGCCGATAGAAAATTCCCAGTTAGAATTTTATTGGATTCCGGCTCGCAAGCAAATTTCTGCACAATGGATTTCGCTCGTCGAATGGGCCTTCAATTGGTTAAATCGCAATTGCCCATAACGGATATAAACAACTCACTGTCCCAGGCTGATTTCAGTACAAAGGTAAGGCTACATTCTCGTTACAAACCTTTTACGTTAAACGTGCATTGTGCCGTACTTCCCAGTATAACTAATGATTTACCGGCGGAATCGTTCGATCTCGCCTCTTTGAATTTACCGAAGCACGTATTCTTAGCTGATCCACACCTCCACTGCTCGTCGCAAGTCGATGTACTACTCGGCGCTCAATATTATCTCCAATTAATCGAACCTATTAAATTTATGCGCGGCCCGCACTTTCCTATAATTCAGGAGACTAAGTTAGGATTTATTCTAGGCGGTAACTTACCCTTCAGTGTCGACATAACTAAAACGGTTTCATCCTTTATGGTCTGTAAGGATGATAGTCAGATTTCCTCGCAACTAAAGGAATTCTGGAAGATGGAGGAGATCTCTAGTCGTGATTCCTACTCTGAGGACTCGGCGTGTGAAAAGCATTTTGTGACAAATACTGTCCGCAACCACGAAGGGAGATTCGCGGTATCCCTGCCTCGCAGGTCAGACAAATCTCATTTGGGAGATTCTCTTCGCGGAGCTATCCGCAGGTTCCAATCGCTAGAGTTTAAGTTCAAGCAGAACCCTGCCCTTTACAAGGGCTATAGCGAGTTCATGCGTGAATACTTGAAGCTTGGTCATATGTCTCCACTTAATGATTACGATTTGTCGCTTGACAAATCAGACATTTTTTATTTGCCTCATCACTCAGTCTTTAAGGGCTCCAGCCTAACCACTAAGTTACATGTGGTCTTTGACGGCTCCGCTAAAACAACAAATAATCTGTCCCTCAACGATACTCTGATGGTCGGTCCCACGATCCAGCAGGATCTGTTATCGATCATGGTTCGTTTCCGTACCCACCGATACGTACTTATTGCAGACTTAGAAAAGATGTATCGTCAAATTATGGTTAACCCGAAGGATTCCAATTTGCAGCGTATCGTTTGACGTGACGCTCCGCATAAGGAACTACAACATTACGCTTTAAGGACGGTTACGTATGGGACTGCTAGTGCCTCTTTTCTTGCAACTAGATGTCTGGCGCAGATAGCCTACGAAAATAAATCCGACCACCCTATGGCTTGCATAGCCATAGCCAATGATTTTTATGTAGATGATCTTATAACGGGATCGGACGATCCGAACGTGTTAGCTAAAATGAAATTCGACATCGTGGATTTGCTGAACAGATATGGTTTTACGTTACATAAGTGGTTTTCTAACCACCATAAGATTATGGCCTCTCGCGCCCACGTCTCCCATGACTTCAGCAAAGGTCAAAACGTGCGTACATTGGGAATCCAATGGAACGTTGACAAAGAGAGTTTTTATATACCGTTCGGGGTGATGACAATTCGACCGTGTTCAACAAAAGAAGCGTGTTGTCGGTCATTGCAGGGATTTACGACCCGTTGGGTCTTATTGTCCCCATTACGTTTTGGTGCAAACATTTTGTACAACAGTTGTGGTTGGCGGGCACAAGTTGGGACGAACCCTTATCTGGGTCATTATCCAATCAATGGTTGGAACTCTACTCTCAATTAGTTTCCGACACTCATTTTAAAATTACGAGGTCGGTTAAGAGTCTGAACAATTATCAAATCAGTTCATTAAAGCTTCACGGATTCGCCGACGCCTCGGCTAAAGGTTACGCGTGTTGTATTTATGTGCGGGCGGTCTATTCGAACGGCGCCATATCGTCAAACCTGTTGTGTGCTAAATCTAGGGTCGCTCCGCTGAAACAGATAACGCTACCCCGGCTTGAACTTTGTGCTTGTTTATTGCTAGCGCAGTTAACTTCTAAGGTTTTATACGCCGTCAACTACAATTTTGACGGACTATATCTCTATTCGGGCTCGATGATAGCGTTGCATTGGATACATCAACAATCTTCCCGCTGGAAGGTATTTGTGGCCAACCGTGTCGCGGAAATACAGCGTCTTATTAGCCGGGGAACTTGGCATCATGTATTATCACCTGACAACCCTGCCGACATTTATCACGCGGTTGCCTCCCTCGTAGTTTGCACAGCCATCCTCAATGGTGGCATGGTCCGTCCTGGTTAGCCCATGAGTCATCATCATGGCCCATTAGCGCCTTCGACATTCATGCGCCCTGTACTTACCCCGACCTTGAGCAAGAACGTCGTAAGCAGGTCCAAACCTCACTAATTGTCGCCTCTTCCACCCCTAGATATGTTGAAAATTATTCATCCCTTACAAGACTCATTCGCGTCTTCGCATATTGCCGCAGATTTATGCGCAACTCTAGGCTCCCGGTTGTTGACAGGGTCACGTCCTTTTTGTCTGCTCAAGAGTTGCATGACACACTTTTGTTTTTTGTTCACCAGTCTCAGCATTTGCACTACGGCATAGAAGTTAAGGAGCTCGAGGCACATCGCTGCATTCCTCGCAGCAGTAAAATTCTTGCACTCAACCCTTTCCTGGATGAAACAGGTATTTTAAGAGTGGGCGGACGCCTACAACTCTCCCAACTTAACTACGCGAGTTAACATCAAATAATTTTGCACCCGCACTCTCATCTCACTAAATTAATAATAGAGTATGAACATATCCGTTTGTTGTACTCTGGGGTGCAATCAACCCAATCCTCTCTCAGACAGAAATATTGGATTATTCACGACAAATCTTATATCCGCTCAGTAATACATACGTGTATCATTTGTCTCCGTTACCGTGCTAGAAGCTCGAATCAACTATTAGGTCAGTTACCCCCTTCCAGGGTCACGCCTGCTAAGCCATTTACCCAGTCGGCCGTGGACTACGCCGGTCCCGTACTTTTACGCCATGGCGGGCAGCGCTCAAAGTCCACGTCAAAGGCATACATCGCGTTATTTGTATGCATGTGCACAAAGGCCATCCATTTAGAACTGGTGTCAGATCTCACCTCCAACGCCTTTATAGCGGCTTTAAAATGGTTCATCGCGCGCAGAGTTATTCCCGCGCAGATATTTTCGGATAATGGTACGAATTTTCGTCGTGCCAACCGCACCTTACACGAATTGTACAAATTTTTAAATTTAAAGGGAGTTGAGCAATCTTCTCAGGAGTTTTGCGGTCTCCGTGGTATCAAGTGATCCTTTATCCCTCCCTCAGCCCCTCTTTTCGGTGGTTTGTGGAAAAGCGGTGTGAAAAGTGTTAAATATCATTTGCGTCGCGTGATCGGCGGTACTATCTTGAATTTTGAGGAGTATTCTACTCTTCTCTCTCAAATAGAGGCTTGCCTTAATTCACGCCCTTTATGTGCTGTGTCCGACGATGCTAGAGACCCTGAACCCTTAACTCCCGCTCATTTCTTGGTCGGTGCTCCACTGACTGCACTTCCGGATCCCGACTGTACCCAAAGCAATACTAGTCGTTTGGGCAGATGGCAGCTGCTCCAAAAATTTACGCAATCCATCTGGAAACGATGGTCCAGGGATTATCTGCACCAGCTGCAGCAGCGCAACAAATGGCGCACGACGTTAAGGAATTTGAATGTCGGACAGCTTGTCCTCATTTTGGACGATAATTCCCCCCCCCCACTTCAGTGGAAGCGAGGGGTAATTACTAATGTTTTTGAGGGTCAAGATTCCATAGTGCGCATTGCGGAAGTTCGCACCGCGCAGGGTATCTTACGCCGGCCCATCCACAAATTATGCCCCCTTCCGGCGGCAACAGACTAGTCGTATGTGTGCCATACGAGACGTACTAGGAATGTTAACTTGTCACATTGCCCGGAACAAGCCCGGGACATTCCCGGGGCGATCATACAAGTCAATTGTGTCATTAGCGTTGTAATTATTATTACTACGTTCGGATCGCTATTATTGCAATAGTTACTGCGTTTTCATTGTATTATCAATTATTTATATATGTTATTGGATTGTTATATGATTATATATTCAAACTTTTGAGAATTATTATTGTTACTTTATTGTACCAATTATTGTATGTATGTATTGTATTTTCTAATGGTCATATATTATGAAATTTATCGAGGGTTTGTTGTGTCAATATTATGGTTGCAATTGTTATATCTTTTTATTGTATTATCACTTATTATGTAATGCTGTGTAAATGTTAATGGGTATT
Source organism: Magicicada septendecula (assembly GCA_034769895.1). Classification (NCBI taxonomy): domain Eukaryota; kingdom Metazoa; phylum Arthropoda; class Insecta; order Hemiptera; family Cicadidae; genus Magicicada; species Magicicada septendecula. Next base: position 304,716,992 of record CM068367.1, on the reverse strand, counting down.
ATGTGGGATAGATTAATACGCCTACTTAATCATTGTATTATTGTGTATACTGTGGTGCTATTATGTTTTGGGTAATTTTATTGTCAGTTTTTCCTTGCTATGAGCATATGGGTCGATTTCTTGTATACCTTATAATTGTCACTTGAATTTATCATGTTAGTCATATTATTGTTATTAATTACCTAACTGTCATTGCGCTGTAGCCAATTGTTATATTATTTTTGCCATGTAAATTTAATTATTATATTATTAACTTAATGTTTAAATTACAAAATCGTCCCGATTTTGAGCGGGCTGTATGTTCGAACTTTGTACTGTATTTCTTATCTGTGTATTGTAACCACCGCATTGGGGCACGCGCGGATGACGTCACTTTGCTTATCAAGCGCCGCCGGCAGTCAGCTGGGCTGACGGTGGTCAAGTTTAGTTCAGTTACTTAAGAGACTCCGAGCTGTACTCTCGTTAAAATTACTCTTCCAGCCGCGGCTTCTGGATCATTATTCAATTATTTTCATGTGCAGCTTGCACTAAATTATTCAGACGACCTTCGTCTATCTACCATGGATTTTGACTTTTATCAAAACTAAATTAACTGGCGTTATGGCCATAAAACATCCGCACGTGTCGGCAAGAGCATCTAAAACTTAAGATTTTTAATAAATGAACATTATACAACTTCAATACAGTCCACTTCATTACATTTCAAAACCAGCCCTTTCCACTTAGCGTCTTTGGAACAACTCTAGAATCTTCAAGAGCTTCCAGTACGCAACAATGAGGAAAGGAACGTTAGGCAATTCGCAGAAGTGAAATTGAATATAGAAACAATGAAAGAAATAATGAGTGATGAAAACCAGTCAATAGAAACAACGATAGAAGATGACAAGCAAAGTGTGGAAACATTGAATAAGATAACGGAAGAAGTAATAAATGATAACAAAACGGAGATATAAATAATACCAAACGATCAAAACAGGGAGCAAGTAAGTCAGAAAACAGAAGAAAAGGGTAAGGAAAGAGAGAATAAAGTCGAGACAAATACATCGCTATCTGAGAAAAAAAGTAACAGAGACAAAGAAAAGATGATGCACACAGAAATTAACATTAAGGGAGTAAAGAAACAAATAATTAAGAAAACGAAAGAAAGGAGAATAATACGTCCTAAAAAACTCGGAAATACACAGGAAGAATTAGATATGATTAGGAGTGGGCTGGTTAGTATACTTAATCTCCCAATCGCTAATTACAGAGAAAGAACAGAGTTAAAAAATCATAGTAAAAACGTAAAGAAATTAATATTTAAATTAAAAATGTCAGATATAGGAAAACTTAATAAAAGATCAGTGACTTCACCGATAAATAATGTACCATTAACACATCTGTATAATAAACCAGACGATAAAGTGAGTGATCTAAACTTTGATACTATTGCAAACTTTATAGAAGAAACTTGCAGTACAGGGTGACAGAGAGATATTTAACAAAAACAGAAATCATTATGGACACAATAATAATCCGGGCAACGAGGACAACTTATGTATTTGACAACGGGTGAACTAAATATGAAAAATATGGAAAGAAGGGACACATTTTCTGGGTATTGACCAAAGCAAACTAATTGAACAAAGATTAGATTAATTATTAATACAAACGACATAATATGAAAGTTATTACCAAAAAAAATTATTCTATGAATAAGATGAAATAAACCAACAAAATTCTAAAAATAAGTAAGAACATCTTACCATATACTCGTATTTCAGAAGAAAGTATTTTGAATCAATAATCATAAAAAAAAGGAAAATAAACCAACAAAATTCTAAAAATAAGTAAGAACTTCTTACTATATATTTCAGAAGAAATTATTTTGAATCAATAATCATAAAAGAAAGGAAAATAAATCAAAAAATTCAAAAAGAACGTAAGAGCAGCTTACATAATTTATTTATAAATAACATGATTTAGAATGGAATAATAGAAAAAATAATATTTTGATGGGAACAACGAAAAAAAACAATTAATGGTGATGTGCTAAGACAAGACGGTAAAATAAGAAGGACAAGGAATAATTTAATGACTATAATTACAATGAAACTAAAGAATGATAATAATTAATACAGCTACAATTTAGAATTTCTTGGAGTTGAAAATGATAAAGGAAGAAATGATGCGAAGAACATCTGTCACGAAAAGGAAAATCAAAAGGATTTACAAATAATGCCTGTCAACAAAGTTATCTAAAAATAGTTACAGAAAATAAGAAGGAATCAAGAAGAAAAAGGAAATATATAATCAAATGTAAACAGCAACAGCGTGAATAATCCCAAGAGTGTTTTTTATCAGCCGCCAATCGACTACTTGTAAGATTTTTTTTTATATAATGAATTGTCTGTAGAAATGTTCCAGCAGTATTATATTTTGAGCAGAGATGATGTTCTTCTGATCTCAAAAAAGTGTAGTATGGCCAGCATTGTATATGCAGCCACCAGTGCCTCTTTGGACTGCCCCAGCTCACGTGATAGGGAAAAATGTTAGGGAAATTAAATATTTAAGGGATAATACACAAGCTAAGAAGATATTATATCAGATTTCAGACTTATGAAGGAAGAAAACAGAAGGAAGATAGCAGACAGAAGCTCAATTGAGCAAGGACAGGTATAGAAGTAGATAGAAATATGAGATCGTTAGAACAAGTTTTTATTGACATTTGTGGACCATTCCCAACTAGTGGTAGGAGACGTATACATACTGATTATTTTGGACAGTTTTACTAGGTTTACGAAGTTATATCACATCACTAAAGCTAATACCCATACTATAGTAAAAATAATTAAAAGAAAAATAATTCTGAAATAAAGAACACATGAAATTTATGACCAGGATTGGGAAGGTGAGATTCAAAAGAAAAGATAATGTTTGTATTCATGTTTTTGAGTTTTTTAGCCATGAAAGTAGGCACAATTGTTATTTTATACTTATTATTTTGATGTAAAACCAGTTGGTTTGATTAATGTTATTTTAAGCCATACATGAGTGTGTAAGATACGGTGATTCGTGATAGTGATGAACCATATTTGTTATGTTAATAAAAGAAAAAACCAATTTCTGAAAAGAACTTTGTGATATACAATTAGAGAATAAATCAGATGTTTTTAATATTAATGTTGGACCATGTTTGTGATAAGAAATTAATTATTTCAAAATCTCATATCAAATTATATCTGAGATTATGAAATAAGGGAAAGTATTATGTACTGCTGTTAAAATACAACACAGTACATAAGAGTAAAATAATAATTTTAAAAGAAAAAATATATGAATTTTATAGTAATTGGAACATATGTTTGAATTGTAAACAAAAACACTGAGTCGATAGTCCCAACTAACATAGAGTAGACTCCAATATTAGATAGAACAGCATTAAGATATATGTTTTGACAAGGATTATATGAAATTTGAAATAAATATTAAAATAAAAGGAAAGAGTAAGAAAATTATAATATAATAAATACAAATTAGAATTAAGAATGTTAGAAATCAAATAAATGTATTTAATAATAATAATTAGAAAAGTTATATATGTTTTTAAGAGTCATATGATGGAAAGATGTAACGAATGTAGTGAGGTATCAATATGGCAAACTGTAAATTGTTAGATTTTTATTGTACAAAAATAGAAGAAAATTTGTTAATCTAAATTTATATTTAAGAAGAGACACATAAGAGAGTCTAAATTAATATTCAATATGATAAACATCACTGAGAGAGCCTGTAATATTTAAATAAGTCAAAATTTATAATTCAGAAGATACACATCACAAAGCCTAATGTTATATGGAATCAGATAAACATTAAAAGAGTTTAATTTTTCATAAAAGAGTTTAATTGTCTATTTAATAAAGAAAACATTCAAAGGAAGGGAGTTAACGTTATTATTTAATTTAATAAAAATACAACTTAATAAACAAAAAATATTTCAAGAAGTCTGAATATATCTTTAAGAGAACGCCGAACTAAAAGAAGAAGCATGTATGGAAAATAGTTTGAGTGGCAATACCATAAAATCCAATATTCCGAAGAGGTATCAGTTTCGCAGTCATAGAAGAAAATAAAATTCAGCATTAAATCTAATAAGAAATCCCCGTGGAGGAACAGATCACTAAGCCTAGTATTACCTTTAAGATGATAAACATCAACCAGAATTGAACCCGTTGCAGTTGTGAAGAATTCAGAGTCAAGCTATTTACTATTTACATTTTTATGGTAGATATTCTTACTTGGTTATTTATCAAAAAATTTATATACTAACGTTATTTAGTACGGATTAAAGAAAGGAATATGTCATACACGACATTAAATAATATAAATCAACTTAGTAATTGTTAACCCTGAGATAGAGTTTTCTTTTCATGTGCAGATAAAAAAAAAAGTAATAACTGTAATTACATATCTTAAATAAATTACTGGCAATAAAAGAACAGTACATTAATGATGCAACCAATGTGTGGCATATAATAATTAAAATATCTGCAAATAATTACAGTACAATAATGTCGTCACCAACGTGGGGCATATCTTAATTATTATACATAACTAGAAAAAAAAATAACAGTACAATAATGGCGCCCATACGTGAAAGCAAAGATTTTCTTTAAGCCAGCACCAAATAACACAAATTAAATAATAGACAAGAGTGACACACTGAATTAATTAAATTACAATAAAATAATTTTGTTAATTTTAACTAGAATAAAAATTTACTTGTAGTTAAATTAATTTAAATATTGTAACATGGCTAACAAACAGGATAAAAGATATGAATTAAGAAATATTAGTGCTGAAGAAGAGGAAGAAACTGAAATGGAACAGCCACCTAAGGAAAATGAACCATTTAACTAGGAAGGCAATTCTGGACGCGTTAAATGATAATTCTAATCAGTTGAATGCTAAATTTGACCAACTTAGGAATGAAATTACCGATAATTCTAACCAGTTAAAGGCTATTTCTGAGCAACAAAATACTTTCAGGACTGAGGTTACTGACACTTCTAACCAATTAAATGCTAAATTTGACCAGCAAAATGATAGATTAGACAGGCAAAATGATAAATTAGACCAATTTAGAGCTGAAGTTACGGATAAATTGGATAAACAGAATACTGAATTAAAATAGACTATTCAACAACAAATAAATGAGGTGAATGATAAATTAGACCAGCAGAAGTCTGAAATCTAGTTAATATTGGAAAATTATGAGTGTTCGAACTTTGTACTGTATTTCTTATCTGTGTATTGTAACCACTGCATTGCGGAACGCGCGGATGACGTCACTTTGCTTATTAAGTGCCGCCGGCAGTCAGCTGGGCTGACGGTGGTCAAGTTTAGTTCAGTTACTTAAGAGACTCCGAGCTGTACTCTCGTTAAATTACTCTTCCAGCCGCGGCTCTTGGATCATTATTCAATTATTTTCATGTGCAGCTTGCACTAAATTATTCAGACGACCTTCTTCTATCTACCATGGATTTTGACTTTTATCAAAACTAAATTAACTGGCGTTATGGCCATAAAACATCCGCACGTGTCGGCAAGAGCATCTAAAACTTAAGATTTTCAATAAATGAACATAATACAAATTCAATACAGTCCACTTCATTACATTTCAAAACCAGCCCTTTCCACTCAGCGTCTTTGGAACAACTCTAGAAAATTCAAGAGCTTCCAGTACGCAACATTTTTGGTCCAACCGAACCGGATTTCTTATTTTTGTCCACAGCGACAACATTAATATTTCATCTAATGGGCCCAAACGGCGTTTCGTTCAAGCCCCAACATTCTCAACTTTGGATTGGTGACAGTTGCGTGCCTCTATTATTTTCAAAAATTACCTCACAATCAACACTACAAGATTCTGCAGAGCAGTAAACCAGAGACGACGGGACACGGCAGGACAGCATTAATTATTCCACATCAAAAAAGTTCCACAGCTTTAAATTATGGAGAGCTGCAACATCAGGCCTCATCTGACCGGTAGAGACAAGAGGTGCAACGACTCCTAACAGGATCGAGCAGCGGGATCGAAGCCAGCTTCAGCACGCCTGGATCAACGTCCACGTGACTATGAACCTTTTACTTATATTTAAATAATGTATGGACATAACGTTCTAAGCAATATTTTATATTTAACAGTTATTTTTTGGCACCTTTGTGTAAACACACACCATCATTATTCAACATACGTTAGTAACTAGTTAGCAGCTCGTTGTGAGTTCAAACATCAAGACAAGACTATATGTATTATTATCATATTTATTATTTAAATTCATAATTCTAATAATTTTTAATTTCTAACAGAGGTTGTTTTAATAGAGACAGTAAGCATATGTTGTAGCAAGTATTGTGTTCATATACATAACGATCGCTAGCTACCGCAACGTATTTAGATTTATCAAAATTTAAGTCTATGGTTCACATGCTCTGCGCTCAAATTATTCCAAATTACATTTTAAATTGTAATCATGACAGATGTAAAAGCTTTAATAAAAAAGCGGGGAACCATTAAAGCTTCGATATCCCGCGTAAACACCTTCGCGGACAACTTCGATTTGGAAACCAGCGACCATCATGCGCTAAAAATAAAACTTCGGCATTTGATGGAATTATCCACCAAATACGATGAAATACAATCCCAAATCGAATCCGAGGAAGCGGACTTTGCTTTAGCGAGTGATAGGGTCCAAACTGAAGACGATCTTTGTAACATAGAGTGTGAGTTGCAACACCTGCTAGAACAAGCAGAGCATATGAACCATGAAACCCTTAATTAATGCTGAAAGTAAGCATCTTAACCCCCCCCCCATTCAGTTGGAACCGATCAAATTACCTCGGTTTGCGGGAAGCATTATTGAGTGGCAGCATTATTATCATATTTTTCTTGAACTAATACACGTCAGAACCGATCTGACGGACATAAAAAAACTACACTATTTGCACTCGTCATTATCTGGCGAGGCGCTTAACGTAATAAAGTCACTGCCAATCACTCATGAGAATTACGCGGTGGCTATCGATCTGTTGAAGAATAGATATGACAGTAAGCTAATTGTCTCCGCCCATCATGTCGGGAATGTCCTGGCCGTACAATCGGTTCAACAAGAATCCCAAGTTAGCATATCTAGATTTATTGATGAAATAACAGCCAATATCAATGCTTTAAATAACCTCAACTTGCCAGTAAACACATTCGAAATGATTGTTATGCATTACTTAGCTAAAAAACTTGATAGTTACACTTTCCGGTTGTGGAAAGAGGGCTTGTCAGAACATAAATTCCCTGATTTCAATAATTTTATGAAATTCCTAAACACACGCAGACAATTGCTACAAAATCTTGATAGCGCAACTACCTCAACGAGCAAGTTAAATGGCAGTGATAAGACTCCTTATCGCAAGCCAGTTAAACCGATAAGCGCTCCTAGGGGGGGCATTCCGTTCTCATGTCGGAAATAATGTATGTAAACTATGTAACGGTATACATAGAACTATTGATTGCTTACAATTCACATCGCTTACTATCCCTGAAAGAAAAAACGCCATAACAAAAAACAAACTTTGTTTATTCTTCGTATTGTTTAAATTAGCAGCCATCCTTACTATTTCTATTATGAATTTGCTAACTGCTATAATTTTTATTGTTCAACTAAGCTTTTCGTCATCACTGACATCTTCAGGTCTTAAACCTTAACTTAAACAACCTGTTTAAGACCTGAAGATGTCAGTGATGACGAAAAGCTTAGTCGAACAATAAAAATTATAGCAGTTAGCAAATTCATAATAGAAACTTTGTTTAAATTGCCTTCGTCAGGGTCACGAAAGTTCGCAATGCCCATCAAAATTTTCTTGTAAAAAATGTGCAAGGCGTCACCACACCATGATTCACTTCCCCAACAAAGACGGATCTTCCATCAATAACCAATGTTCACTAAAGTTGCAAACGAATAAGTCAATATTGTTATCCACCGCTGTCTGTATGACAACTAATCAAGCCGGTAGAAAATTCCCAGTTAGAATTTTATTGGATTCCGGCTCGCAAGCTAATTTCTGCATAATGGATTTCGCTCGTCGAATGGGCCTTCAATTGGTTAAATCGCAATTGCCCATAACGGGTATAAACAACTCACTGTCCCAGGCTGATTTCAGTACAAAGGTAAGGCTACATTCTCGTTACAAACCTTTTACGTTAAACGTGCATTGTGCCGTACTTCCCAGTATAACTAATGATTTACCGGCGGAATCGTTCGATCTCGCCTCTTTGAATTTACCGAAGCACGTATTCTTAGCTGATCCACACCTCCACTGCTCGTCGCAAGTCGATGTACTACTCGGCGCTCAATATTATCTCCAATTAATCGAACCTATTAAATTTATGCGCGGCCCGCACTTTCCTATAATTCAGGAGACTAAGTTAGGATTTATTCTAGGCGGTTGTTTTAAAGAAAGGAATATATCATACACGACATTAAATAATATAAATCAACATAGTAATTGTTAACCCTGAGATAGAGTTTTCTTTGCATGTGCAGATAAAAAAAAGTAATAACTGTAATTACATATCTTAAATAAATTACTGGCAATAAAAGAACAGTACATTAATGATGCAACCAATGTGTGGCATATAATAATTAAAATATCTGCAAATAATACAGTACAATAATTACAGTACAATATTCATGTCTAGATGTGTCATCAATCATTATTTTTATAAAAAATTAATTTTGACAAGAAATATTTGTAATAATTTTGTTTGTATAAATGTGTATATATGTACGTAAAGTGTCGCCATCTGTGGGATTTCTTTAATATTACTATATAGTCTGTTACTAATGCGTTCCGTGGTTTTGAATACACAAAAAGTGTATATACTGAATAGTCTAGCGTTTTTCTTGAATGAAAGATACTGGTGTGCTGTGTTGTTTGTAAAATATATTTCATAAATTTCATAAAACATATTTCATAAATCCAAGATTCATTTTTCATGTATATTTTTTTTATAAATATCGGCAAATGAAAATATTTTTTGTTTTTTTTTATATTTGCGTTAGTAGGGGGAAACTGAGAGTTCATTGCCGGAAGTGACGTCACACGGCGGGAAATTCAAAAATTGTGGTGGTGGGGGTAACCATGCGGTAGTTGGCTTTCGGCCATGTTGTCGTCGGCGCCGCCTAAAGTGGGGTAATGTGTGCGTTGATTGGCGGAGGCGTGGCTATGTTCGCCGTTCGCCGTTCGCCGTTCGCCGTTGACGTCGTCATCGTCGCTGGGCGGTGGCCTGATGGCCGCCCGTCGTGGTGGGTCGGCGGCGGCCATGTTGGAAAAGCGGCGATGTTGTCAAGTAGTGTAAGAGTGTAGTGGTTAAGGTACGGCCGGGTTGCCGATTCGTGCATGTGTTATAGTGTATGGTTATGTATATGTAAGGGGTTTTTCCGGAAGTTCGGCCATGTTGGAAAAGCGTCGTCGGTGTTGCCAACTTGTCGACGTTGTCGGCTCGGTGTTATAGTGTACGGGTTGAATATATAACTGCCGCCATTGTTGCCAACTCGGTGTTATAGTGTACTGGTTTCGTATATATTTACACTGCCGTGCCGATATCGTCGATGTTGTGTATATGTGTTAAGTAAATGTATAAACAGATTGAAAAAAAACATGGTTACTCCCACCACCACAATTTTTGAATTTCCCGTCGTGTGACGTCCAGCAATGAACTCTCAGTTTCCCTGTAAGAAACACACATGATATGCAGTGTTCAATTCACTTATCTGAACGATTGCATTGTTGACAACTGTGTGTCTATGTGTTAAGTAAATTGTAGTATGCAAAAAGGATAGTTGAAAATAAACACTTATACAATGAAAAAATATGTACAAGTTTATTATAAATATACAAATATAAACATAAAAGAAAAAAATATCTGCTTTACAACTAATATTTACAAATATATAAACATAAAAATATTATACGATAAAAAAATATATAAAAATTTATTTTTAAACTACAAAATATACATCTCACAATCAGGTATTTTTTTTTTACAAGTCTCCATCCGGGTGGTTAATTTCCATCTGTAACAAAAAAGTAAGAGTATTAGTGACATGTGGTTGTTACAAGTAGGATGGATTACTAAAACCTTTATTAACACTGTAATATACCTTAAATATGCATGCGCCCATAAAACGTACGATTCGGCTTTCCGAATACGTACAGCCTGCATTGTGGGCATGCGGGTGGTGTCCCCTCCATCGCTACCGCCTGGAACCAATTGAGGACGCATCGGTAATGGTATGTATGGCCACATACCAAACCGAGGAGCCTCTGCCCGTCATTGTATGATTCTATGCATATACTGCAGGTATTGTTTGGAATCATACCTTGAACAGGACAGGGCTCACCGCGACGCCAACACCATGTCGGTAGACTCCTTCTAAGAAGGAGTCTCAATGTTGTTGGGTCATCGTGCGTCCTCGGTTCGGTAGCGTGTAACACTTCAAAGAAGACGGGTAGCGCGTCTTCTGGAGGGGTCCACAAACGGGGATCTCTGCGCAATAGTTGCTGCTGCTGTTGCTGATAAATGGGCTGTGGTCGTGGTTGAGGTTGCATCTGCGGTGGTGGCGGTGGTGGTGACGGTGGTGGTGATTGTGGTGGTGATTGTGGTGGCGTAATCGGTTGTGGTTGTGGAGGTGGCGGTGCTGGTATCGGGCGAATGTCACTAAAAAAAAAGACAACATAGAAATTATGTATAATCGCAAATAAAACAAAGCAGTATGTACGCATAAGAAGATGACTTACATATTTATGTCGAGGACTTCTACATCGTCATCATCACTATCACTATCATCATTATCGTTATGATTCAATTCAACCGTATCGGCATCGCTTTGATTGTCCTCCTCCATAACTTCACCTTCTGTGGACTCGACATTACTGAAACAAAAAAAAAAGGCACGTTCTCCAGCGATTTGCCATAGACGGCGTTGACCATCAGTTTGAAAAAATCCTTTTCGAAACTGTTGGTGGCTGCTGCTCTCTTTTGCGTGTTGAAATCGATAAACGGTTTCATCCACGCTCTCTGTTTAAAACTCAACACCCTATGTATCGCTTTCAATTCTAAACCGAGACTCAGATACAATTTTAAATTTCGAAAATGGAGAACGTAATTTTGCTTGTCGTCCAAAGTCGTCAGCAACTTGGGAACGGACGACGAAGGCGTTTCCGATCCGCTATACCCTTTTGTATAGTGCAGTCGTGTGTGGAGTAGTCGAGAGTACGGTGAAAGTACGTCAGGATGGACACAGGAACGGACGGGTGCCAGTGGATAATCGGAATGGAGGTCATGAAGTTCAGGTGGATAGTGTAAGTCGACCTCGAGTATGTAGCCCATGTCACCGTCATCGCACAGAGTACGCACGTCCAGTGAGTTGATCTCGTTACGATCTAACCATCTGAAGTCGGCGTAAGGGAGCGGTTGTGACATGGCTGCACCGTAAAGGTTGTTGCAGTCCGTGTACAATATGAAAGAGGTTGGCTTTCAAGCATCGTACTGATCGACAATTAGCGGGTTGTTGGCCTTGGCGTGGCGGTTGGGTACCATGCTAACGCCACCGCGAACAGCCGATTCTATAAAGAGATGCTGATCTATATCCGTCAACAGCTCCAGTCGCATACGGGTCATCTTTAACATCGCATGCCAAGCGACACCAGGAAGCGAGTAAAGATGAGCCGGATCGATCTGGTAGTACCGCATGGCCATCTCACGGAACGCCTCGAAGACGTCGGCCAGTAGCAGCACGTCTGTTTTAAGATACAGATCGTGATATTCGCCCAGTGTACTGATTCCAAAAGTACGCCACACGTTGTGCGCGTGAGCGTAATCTTCGTCAGATACTGGCGATTCACTCAACCTGTTGAAAAAGTGTTCGCGTGCGGGCAGACGTGTTTCGTTGAATTTCTCGCTACCCGTCATGTAATCGTAAGGGTACACGCCCTTACGTAAGAGTAGCTCGAAGTGTTCTTCGAAACATTGCTTCGTTAAATCGAAATCCGCACCGCTCGCGTGCAAGTTTCCAACAAGTGTGTCCAAGGACGTGTTCAGAAATTGAAGCGTGTCTACGAAACGCAGACGACCCAACGAGACTGATACGAAGCGTTCGCTAGTGGTAGCGATACAAGCGAGATCGTCGTATTTACCCAACCCTTGTACTAGGTGATGTGCATCGTAACCTCGTAAGTTGTGAAAAAATACGGGTATGTGTCGTGGAGTCTTGAAGTTAAGGTTACAGATGTTGTGAGCTGCGCCTAGGTATCGTCCTGTCAGATGACAATGGTTGCGCACTTTGTCGATTTCGGTCAGTGGTTCTTCACAGAGATGACATACGAGGGCATTTGCGAAAGATAACAAATCACGGTCACTCATAGTCATAGGGACAATGGATCGGATGATTCTGAAAAGTTCTCGCTCTTCAGCGACCAGTCTATTGAGAAAAACGTCTACCACGTTCTCACCGCGATAAACGACCTGGGGTTTGAAAATGTTACGCTCGTAGTCGACTATGAGGTAGGAGAAACCTGAAGGAAGATGTAACGACTCCGTTGTGGTGGACGATGTGTGCGGAGGAGCGTCGCAGCGATGGCAAGGGACGATAAATGATTCAAAATCTGCGTATATCGCAAAAGGGACCTTATGGCAGTATGTATAATTTCTGAAACACATCACATTCTCCTCCTCCACTGTCGTGGGTAAACGAATTTTCTGTTCGCCATATGGTGAACAGTGGGGGATATGTTCGGTAAGGAGTCGTTCTTCGCAGAATCTATGCAGACAGTAATCGCAATAGAAAGAACGGCCATTGTGGTTGCTTAGTGAAGAGAATAAGCGACTTGTATTTTTTATTAAACAGTAATGTTTTCGGTCGTCAGCGGTAAGAAGTAATAGATTAACGTTATGTTGTCTGCCACTGGAAGGAGTTATTCTTAAAGGCTAAATTTCATATTCTTCGTAACCGAAAACATTTATAGAAACGTTAGGATTGTCTCGTTTGAACTTCACAATGTCGGATAGACGGGTGGGGTAAGTTATACCAGAAGTATTGATACTGCAGATATGCGGCTTGTATTTGGATACACGATCTTTGTGGTCTGATTGTTGTGGAAACAGAGCGGCCAACACTGACCATACGAAACACATTTGATCGCCTGTATTGTTCACATTGATGATGGATTTAGTACGAGACAATTCAGGAGGTGTACGAATGAAACTGGAGGCGGTTAGCGGTTGGTATCGTGAGAGAACGAGTTCTAAGGAGATTATGCGGTCTAACACCCAACCGCTACCCTCGCGTGTGAATTTATAAATCGATTCAATGATCTTTTCGTATGAAGCTTCTAAACGATCGGGCAATACATCTTGGTCAGCGATCAGTGTCGTATGACATCGTCCGTGAAAATAAGCTTCAGTCGTCACTTCTTCGTCCTGGTCCGTGTCAGCGTTTACGATGTACTTGAAAAATCTCGCTTTAACCGTTATATGCCACTTTATAGAAAGCAAACGTGTCAGTTCGTTTAGAATGTCCGTACGTAACGTATCGTGCATTTCATCAAAAAAGGTTATGACATCGTTGACACATTCTTTGTCATCTGTGATAGGCGTGTAAACGCGCAATACCAACGCGCCGCGTAACGAATATTTACATTCAACAGCAAATGACTGCATTATCAACCACAATGAAAACACGAAACTTTAACAATTACTTGCTCGCTTGAAGAACAGTTGAATACTGATACGAAATTAGAAAATAAGCACTATTTTATATGCGACACGTGAAAGTTAGACTGCGCGAGACTTGAAGGTGAACGCTGGCAGTGATCGTCGCTCTACTTATACTATCTATGACAGTAGCGCGCGCAGCTATCCGCTCCCACTACCGAACTATTACCGCCGACGATCCCCCACTACCAACTGCGTGCGCAGCTATCTGCTTCCACTACCGTGCTTTATTTCATACCGACCAATTGACGACAGCCATCCCCACTACGGATGCGCGCGCAGCTATCGCTGAGGAGGTGAAATGCAACGCGACAAACCAACATTCTTGCTTCAGATATGGATGTGTCCACATATTCTTTTGCAAGCCGATTAAAAAGCTTTTACAACATCAGTAGTCGTGGTAACATTAAATTTTTTGTTCATAAATTTCCGAATGCGAACGTAAAAATTTTTGACCTAGCCAAAGCTGGGTTTATTTACGAAGACGATGGTGATGTTGTAAGATGCTGCAAGTGTAAAATACGAATTATGGATTGGGCAGTGGGTGATGATCCCGCCCAAGTCCATAAGGTGTCAATGCCCGCATGCGATTTCGTTCGTGAACACTTGTAGAAGTCGACGCACGCAAAAACGGCTCTTTTCAGAGCCAACATAAACTCATGTACAAACATACCCGTTTGGGTAGTACTAGTAGTACTAGGTGTTAGTACTACTACTACTACCGAACGACAGTATTCACTCCAAAAGTGTGAGTGAAGACACATAAAAAAAATTACTCAAACAATATGCGTATACACTATAAATATCATGATCACGATTAACAGCGTATCACTCACATCGCAGATTATCGAGACGATGGACGTCTATCGATATGATGATGGGAAACATTTCACAATAACAAAAGCTTCACGAAGCGCGATACGGTCCAACTTATGTTCCGTGTATTTTGTGAAGAAAAGACGATTTTGTGGCAACTACTGTACACGTTACAAATTCGGCGTTGACAAATATCACGCACGTTGTTGGCGTCACATAAAAAAACACCGCAGTGATTTGCCGCCGATCGTGCTGTTGATGATAGTATCCGATCGTATACACAACAAATCACGATGGCTTCAATTTATCGTAGAATGCGAACAAAATAACGTACCGACAGAACTTGTGGTTTACGAAAAGAATATGTTCAAGTGTACCGTACGTCACGGATGGAATTTTCTTTCACGTTTCCGTCCGATTCCTGAACTCTATAACTCTGTTCAGCGTGTGCACGGCTTACACGATTCACACGGACAGATGAACTACGCTACTGTATACACGGACATGCTCGCCTACGGAAGTTCGATACCACACGCTTCTTGTTGCATCGTCCTTACGGAGCGCACTATTCCGATACGCACACCGATGGAAATATACAGAAGCGTGATGATGATAGTGCCAAAGTGCGCACTGGATCCTAGCTACAACGTAAGTTTTGACCTGCACTGCCCACCGTCCTCTTTACCGACACTAGCGAGAGGGAAACAGTTCGCGTTGGTGAACAACAAGGCGCAGGGATTATTTTCGGTAGCCTTTCTGAAGGAGGCATTGCCTACACTCCGCAAGTATTGCGAATACTTTGGTCTGCGGTATTCGCACGAACAAGGGTACACAGTGAAAGACCAGCGTTTGTACGAACAGTGGCAGCATTGCACAGGCGCTATGACGGACGAATTTTGGTTGTTGAACTCGTATCTGATACACCTGCATACGGAATCGAGAAGTCAACGCCCAATCGCTAAACTCAAAGCTAAACACATGTGCGAGTGGCTACCTGAGAACGATAACGTCATAGTCGCGGAAATGCACGAGTACCGCGACAACGTTATACGTAGCGTCATGTTCAAAGACATGAATTCTGTTAAGACTGTAAGAGCGTTGGACTCGAAACAACACGCGCTCCCGAGATACTACATCGGTATGAGCCTCGTGCGTAATGGGCGTATGAAAATCAGTTTAGCTCATGTTTTAACGTACTTGCGCAATCGGAAAAAGAACGCGATGTTCTTCCGTTCGGTCGAGATGATATAAGCGGGTGAGGAGCGGTGGCGGTGTGACAGTCGCGTGATGGAAGGTGGACGTGCCAGAACGGCATCGATGAGAATTACCTTCAGCACCGAGCCGACAGTTTACTACATTCCAGCGTATTGCGAATCACGGTTCGCACGACGACACGAGAATGAAACGAGCTGTGAAGAATATACACCAGAGCGTTCGCAAGACTATCGCGACGGAGTTGCACAGACCGGTAAGAAGGAATTTTCCGAGACGCGCGGTCGAGTTGAAGGGACTTCACGACTTGTACCAAGCAGACCTGGTAAAGATGATACCGCACGCAAAGGCGAACAAGGGATTCAAGTACCTTATGACGATGATTAACGCGTTTAGCAAGTACGCGTACGCCGTTCCATTGAAAACGAAGACGAGCTCTGGAACCGATTCTGCGTGCTAATAAAATGAAATATCTGCAGACGGACAACGGGAAAGAGTACTACAACAGTACCGTAGAAAAATTGCTGAGCAGATATGGTGTCACACTCTATTCCACGTACAGTGAGAAAAAGGCTTCCATTGTGGAACGCTTCAACCGTACGTTGAAAACGCACATGTATCGCGCGTTCAGCGAACAAGGTCATTACCGTTGGTTGGATATGTTACCGGAACTAGTCAGCACGTATAACAACACTGTGCACAGAACGATTGGAATGAAACCGCAACAGGTGAACGAATCCAACGAACGTACAGTGTTACGCAGGATTCGTGTGAACACAGCGAGGAGCATCGATTATAAACGACCAAAGTTCAAAGTAGGCGATCGTGTGCGTATAAGCAAACACAAAATGACGTTCGCTAAAGGATACACACCGAATTGGACAAACGAGATATTCCTCGTTCACACAGTGCGTACCGGCAGCGTACCCGTCACTTATTCGCTAAAGGATCATACAGGAGAAGTGTTGAAAGGTGGTTTTTATGAACACGAAATCAGTAAATCGAACGTTGGTGACGTGTACTTTGTAGAAAAGATCGTACAACGTAAAGGCGATCGTGTGAAAGTCAGATGGTTAGGATTCGATGGTAAACACGATTCGTGGATACACAAGAAGAACTTGGTATAACAACGATTCGACTCGAGGAAATAGAACCAGTATGCGTCGATGCGTTACGATGACAACATGCGCGCTGTGTACAGTGTAAAAGACATTGTGTCACATCCTGGTTACGATGAGTACATCGTGAACACGACCGCAAACGACGTTGAACGCATGCGCAGGATCTTGACAGTGTACGAGTACTGGCAACGGGTTACCAATCGCGTGACGAGGTTCCGACTCAGCGAAATAGTACCAACCGGCACCGGATTCGATCACTACAAAGAATGTGTTTGGTCGGATCCGAACTGTGAAACGGGTCCGGACACATGTGTATGCAGTTACATATTTACCGACTGCTACGATATAGTGCGACTATTAAATAGACTGTGCGTAGAACGACAACATGAAAATATTGCAACAAGCGCACAGACTAAAAATACAGGACGTGGACTATTCAAAATTGTGCGACGATGGTGGGAGTGGCAGAAAAAACGTAAACACGGACGTCTTCTTCCCGATACCGTTCGTTCGATCATCTGCGGACCTTCCGCGTGCGGAAAGACAAACGTCATGTTCAACCTGTTGTTCGATGTAAACGGATTGAGATTCGCGAACTTATACGTGTTTTCTAAATCACTATTTCAACCCAAATATCAGATGCTGGATACCCTGATGACACGACTTTCCGACGAAGGAATGGGTTATCACGCCTACAACGATAACGAAGAGGTACCACCTTCCGACGAGGTCGATCCCAATTCTATTATGGTGTTCGATGACGTGTCTTGCGAAAGGCAACACAACATACGCAAGTATTTCTCTATGGGACGACACAGCGGTGTGGACGCGTTTTACCTTTGTCAGACGTACAGTCAAGTGCCAAAACAGTTGGTTCGTAACAATGCCAATCTAATAGTGTTGTTCAAACAGGACGATCGCAACTTGAAACATGCGTACAACGATCACGTCAACACAGACATGAAATATGACACGTTTAAGAATATGTGCGCTGAAGCGTGGAAAGATCGTTACGGCTTTCTCGTTGTGGACAAGGATTCTTCTATCGACACTGGCAGGTATAGAGTCGGTTTTGACCGTTTCATAGTAGTCGCACCTAACGATTAAACAAAAAAAAAGTCACACGTTCAGCTAAATACACATGACCTGCTGTCAACGACTTTAGTTGATGTTCTGCCGTTTATCGAGATGGACGACAAGAAGAAACGACTAGCACGTGATATCGACACGATCAGTGATAATATACGGAAGAAATACCGTGCGTTAAAACATGGGATTCGTGAAGAAGAAGCGTCGTTATCCAAAAGTTACAAACCGATTCTAGAACCGTTACAAAATATTTCGCAAGCGTTGCTTGAAAAGAAACGTAAATTAACAAATGAAAAGCCTTCAAGAGTGAAAAAGATGAAACGTGAAGAGGATGAGGAAGAGGAGAAGGAAGAGGATCCGACAGGTGCAATTAGTAAAATCGATGCGGGAACACCATCTCGTTCCCGAACGAAGCCACCGCGTTTCCTGAAAACGCCTGTGATAGCCGAAACATTGGACGATGATGATGATGATGATGATGAGGGCGATCCCAGTCTCAACATTGAAAAAATGCTAGACACACCGGAAGGAAGACGTGAAGCGCGTAGATATTTTCAGGACAAATACGACAGCGAATCATTAGCGAACAAGTACATGCGTATGATCGTTTCGTCCGAACGCGATCGTCTGATGGACTACACGTATGGTGTAAGACACGAAAACGGAAAATGGATGATCGGTGATTCACAGTTCGAAATCGAAACGGACGATACGATTCTTATCAACGGTAAACGATACAAAGGTACACCAGGACTCTACGAACTAGTGTTCATGAAGCATCCTAATAAAAATATTTACAAGGAATCAGATCTGAAAGCGTACAAAGATATACTGCGTAACACCAACGCGCATAAGCAGTATTACTTAGCGAAAGCACAGGTGAACGCGAACAGAGGTGTAAAGTATAAACGAATAATATCGCAACTGTTTCCACCGAAACGTACAGGACAGGGGCATAATATTATCGATACATCGTATATGACGTTAACAAGAAAAAAAGACAAAATCGATTACGTGCACTGGGACGATCCGAACGAACTGGTGGACAGATTGCGACTGTTAATGGCATCACAACGTGTTGGAAACAGTGGGCACACTAACGAAATCGTCTCCATAGTGGAAGAACTACGTGAAGCAGGCATAATCGTATAATAAGAGCGGTATATATCATCATCTGACATTAGCAGCAGCAGCATCGTCGTGATGGAATCAATCTTAAAGGACTCGTTAATGCCTTGTAAGCACATTAACGTTAACGAAATGGTCACTGCTAAACTGTATCCCTTGCATTATTTTGTGACCAAAGCATCCGTTAAAAATAAATACAGAACGGATGCGTTTGCCTTCATAGTCGACGTTAAATCAGAGATGATGTACATGCTGACCTTGGCGCGGAAAGAATACAACAACGAAGAGCTGATAATAGAAAGACGACAAGAGTTACACACAGAACAAGGGTCAGTGTACTACTACACTCCGCGCGACGGTCTGTACGTTGTAAAAAAGAAGAAACGATTCACAGCACCGTTAGGATTCACAAGGGTCGAAAGTAGTCGATGTGCTCCCTATTCGATTCTGAAAGCCGATAAAGTGTATAAATAATACTGTCGTACATGCGCCGGGGACATTCCACGTTTGGTTGTGACAACATGGATATCGTGCTACTGTTTATTATCGTGTGCACAAGTGCCGTTGTCGCATTGAGCGTTAACGCTAACGATGTTGATTTCGCTATAGATTACTTGGTGCGATACGGATACGTGCCCGACGATAGTTTACGACTCACGGACAACGCCACCATCGATATGGACGCCTACCTTCGCACGTTTCAAGTGAATTACAATTTAACCGTAAATGGAGAATTGAACAACGAAACGATGAATCTGATGCGTGCGCGGAGATGCGGTAACGAAGATTTCGTGTCGTACACCTTACGAACACCGTGGGCCAAGAGACGTTTGTCGTGGCGGTTCTTTCACGGTAGCGCCGGCGCTATAGAAGCGTCACGACAAGCGTTCGCTGTATGGCAGAAACATTCGAACCTGGAATTCGAATATCGACCCAACGACATAAACGCCGACATGGTCATTGCTATGAAATATTTTAAACACAGGTGTCTGACTTCCAGGTGCACGATCTGCGGGTACGATTTGGACGGGCGAGGAGGTATACTCGCTCACGCTTACTACCCGCCCGATTTACCGTATAACACTACCGAAATACACATGGACTACTACGAATCGTGGAATTATACGAACGCAACCGAAATACCGGACGATCAGACCAGTTTTCTTCAGGTGTTAACGCACGAAATCGGACACGCGTTAGGACTGTCTCATTCCCTCGAGAAGGATTCGATCATGTACCCGTTCTACGTACCACGCTCGGACGGTCCGTTCGACCTGAGAGAGACGACGATATAAAAGGCATTCAACGCTTGTACGGGAAGCCGCCGCCGCCAGCTACGACGACGACGTCAACGACGACGGCGACGACAACGAACGACACCGTTCGGACGACGGATTTATGTCGGCTAAAGAACGTTAATCAATTTTTAATAATCAACAGACACCTGTATATTGTGCACGATAACTTTTTGTGGACATTGTATCTCGAGTCGAAGCGATCGGGTCCGCCGCCGCTTCTGTTGACGGATTGGTTGACTTTCTTACCGTTGACGTTCACCAACGTTTCGGCGATGTACCAGAGACCACGGACCGAAGAATTGGTGCTCTTCATAGACAACTACGTATACATGTTCGATATACACTGTCTGCAACCGCTGAACGGGTATCCGCGTTCGATCACAACGCTCGGTGTTCGCACGATGACGAAAATAAACGCTGCGATACACACGTACACGGGTCGAACTCTTCTGTTGTACAACGATATGTATTACGGCGAAATAGACGAGTGCACGTTCACGATCAAGAAACACGGATACGTTAAAGATCGTTTTGTCGGCTTACCAGAAGCCGTCGACAGCGCGTTCCGATACATCGACGGAAAGATTTATTTCTTCAAAGACGCACGCGTATACGTGTACGATGAATTTCTAAATACGATCGTAAAAGGAAAACATAGCGACGGACTCTCCGTTGTCGGAATAAAATGCATAGACAGTACGATCGTATCAAAACTAATCGATTTATTACGCGAGTACGTATAAATGGCGTGAACAACGGACGAGACGCATCATTCACGAGATGAGTGTTGACAAGTTCGGCAGACACCTGAGCGCTGTCAGAGCGCGAAGGGAGACGCGTCGCAGTCTACGGGAGGATATTGGTATCACGATGACCGAGGACGGGCACTTCGACGTAGCGGGGAAAAAAATACACAACTTGGGCGAACCGCAAGACGGTAACGATGCCGTTCCACTGCGCTTCGTGCGTGACCACTGTCTGTTTGCCGACGATCCGTCGTCGACGACGACGCAAGGAATAGACGCGAAAGGTCGTAAGCTCGTCAACGTCGGCGCTCCCGTCGATCTCGGGGACGCTGTCAACAAGCAGTACGTAGACTACTCGTGCTTACGTTTCACACAGCTGGTACCGAACAAGAAGAACGGAGCTGTCGTCGACGCGCGGGACCATCGCATACAGTCTCTGAGGGAACCGATTCGTGCGAGAGACGCTGCGACCAAAGTATACGTGGACTCGAAAATCATACCGAAGGATACGAACTCTAACCTAATGGTCGGCAACGTGCGGATAACACAGTTAGCGCAGCCAGTCAACAACAAGGACGCGGTGAATTTGGAATTTTTGAACCGACACACGATCACCGCGGTAAACGACGCGTGGCGCACGGGCTACGGACGCGGTGAACGCACGTCAATTGGAGGAGGCGAAGCGGTACGCGAAGAGCGAAACGTACAAACTCGCAAAAGTGTTCCAACATCGTTGGGAGAAAGTGGTATCGTATATCTATAAATTGCATAAGCACGCAGCGCGTACTTCACTTGGTGCCGAAGAGGCGGACTTACTACTTACGAACAAGGCGGAGACGAACGAGTTGATTAGTGATCTGGACTAATCTAAGGACGAGCACGATTGGAGATCCCTTTATCGAGAGCAAGCGAAACAGTAGTCATGTACGAACTACGTAGCCGAAAAAAAAGGGAGGGCGTGGTCTTATCGGAAAAATAGTTAAAAGCGCGGTACCATTCGTTGCGAAGTCAGTACCTACACTGATCAATCGAGCGGTGGACGTATTACCGGTGGAACTACATCTGCCCGGCTACAGGTTCTGTGGACCCGGAACGAAACTAGAGCAGAGATTGGCTCGCGGTGATCGAGGAATCAACGAGTTGGACGAAGCTTGTCGTGAACACGATATCGCTTACAGCAAGTACAAGGACAACGAACGACGACGTGTAGCGGATCGCGTGCTAGCCGGTAAAGCGTGGGAACGAGTGAAAGCTTTGAATTCCGGGATCAGTGAAAGAGCGTACGCGGCAGCCGTAGCAGCAGCGATGAAGGCGAAATCGGCGTTAGGCAGCGGGCTATGCTGCGGTGGCGGTGTGCGTAAACGTCGCACCAGACGACGCAAGCCGGTTCGACGCACGATAATCAGGAAGAGGAGGAGGAGGACAACGACAACTGGGACAGGACGTCGACGAAGACGGGCCGGTGGTAAAAAGGCTTCAGGACTATATCTTCGACCGTACCGAAAAAACTAATCAAAATACCCGTGCGTCCGTTGTCCGATCGAGATCTTTATGGGTACACGAAACTATTGCGTATACCTTATTTCAGAGGCGTGTACATGCGCGACACACTTCCTAGTACATCACCGTGGGAGAACGAAAGCGCGATCGTGAATCTGGACGACGCTACCGGACCGGGCACGCACTGGGTATGCTACAAGAAGCGAGGCGACAGAGTCTGGTACTTTGATGGATTCGGCAATCTGCGCCCTCCTGTCGAGCTAATACGGTACTTTGGATCGAACGTGACCGACGTTCATTACAATTACGCACAGAAACAGCCATCGAACACGGTCATCTGCGGACATTTATGTTTAGAGTTTTTGACATCGAACGATCAGTAAACGACAAGATGTCTTCGCTTACGGTCACCGTCACAGGAACGGATCCAAGCGCACTGGTTTGTGACTTTTTTCCACCGCTTGAACTGACGAACGGTGAATGGTACGCGGGACTGCTGGACTTTACCACGTACAACTCTATACCGAACGTGGAAAGCGGAAGAAACAACGTCTTTCCCGTACTAAAGGGAGCACGTAAAACGTTAGAATTCGTCAATATACCGACCGGTGTGTACGAAATCAGCGATATCGAAACATACCTGAAGAAAGAACTAGCAGACCCAAAATTTTCTCTACGACCCAACAACAACACGTTGAAATGTGAAATTTATTGTTCATACGATATCGATTTCGGATGTACGGAACACACGATCGGTACCAAGTTGGGTTTTTCCAAGAACCGAAAGTTAGAAGCGTATATATTACACACGTCGGACGTGCCTGTAAACATTAACAAAGTGAACGTTTTGGAGATAAGGTGTAACGCTGTACAAGGCTCGTACAAGACGGGACGAAACGAGCATATACTGCACTCGTTCTATCCAACGGTTGAGCCAGGATTCAAGATAGTAGAAACGCCTAGAAACGTCATTTATTTTCCACTTAACGTACTACACTTGCGTAACGTTACACTGTCCGTACACGATCAGGACGGTGATATTGTGAATTTTCAAGGCAAAGTCATCACCGCACGTATACATTTGAAACGTGTGTAGTAATCATGGGAATTTATTTCACCGATACCCCCGTGATGAAGAGCGGTGGCGGCGGTGGCTTGCACCACGAGATAAAAGAGGTCAACACTTTTGGAAAAGGTATCAGTAGACGTTCGTCGTTGACACGGTTAACAGCAACTAACCGACGCTACCTGATTTCACTAGGATTCAAAGTCAAGAAAAACAAGTAATATGGCGGACAGCGGTATCGTCTTATCGGTTGAACGTCGACCATTCTTCGAAGACAACATCACGCATTACGAATATCATCCTCATGCACCGTACGCGTCAGCGTCACGATACGGAAATAACGATGAGATACGCATACCTATACTGCAACAGGAAGTCTTCACTTTACCGTTGGAAAGTTTCCTGTACGTTGAAGGCAAATTGAGCAAAAAGACCGACAGCACCGGTAGTGTGAACGTGAAAATGATCAACAACGCGATCGCGTTTCTCTTCGAAGAAATCCGTTACGAACTGGCCGGTGTGGAAGTGGATCGAACCAAGAGCGTCGGCATCACGTCCACTATTAAAACCATGCTATCTGCCGGCAAGCAGGACATTGTTTCTATGCAAAACGCCGGTTGGGTTGCTCCTACAGCTAACGAGATAACACCGACCGGCCAACACGAGGAAATTAACTTTTGCATACCGTTGAGGATGCTGATGGGATTCG
Source organism: Magicicada septendecula (assembly GCA_034769895.1). NCBI lineage: Eukaryota > Metazoa > Arthropoda > Insecta > Hemiptera > Cicadidae > Magicicada > Magicicada septendecula. The sequence continues at coordinate 304,692,497 of CM068367.1, read as the reverse complement.
CTGAGGATTTCACGCATGTTATTTTAAACATGAAACAGGAACTTATACTGTTGCGCACTTCCAGCAACGTTAACGCTTTGTTCTCGTCCACGGATGCGCCCGCTAACGCCGATATAGAACTGACCAAAATCTCTTGGATGATTCCGTTCGTGTACGTGAACAACGAAGTACGGATACGATTGTTGGATATCATACGCAAGGACCTACCGCTATTCTTACCGTTTCGTAGTTGGGAACTGCACGAGTATCCGGCTTTACCGACGACCGACAGACAGACTTGGACAGTGAAAACAACTACACAACTGGATAAACCACGGTACGTGGGTTGAAAGGTGATATTCACCTTTCAGACCGCCAGAAAAAACAATCTGAATAAACACGCAGGTGAATTCGATCACTGCAATGTGACAAACGCGAGACTCTTTCTGAACGACAAATACTACCCGTACGATAACCTGAACCTGGATATCGATAACGGACGTTACGCATTGCTGTACGACATGTATACACGATTTCAAAAATCGTACTACCACAGAAGTCAACCCAACGTACTTCTAACACCTACAGAGTTCATAGCAAAAGCACCGTTATTTGTCTTCGACTGTAGCAGACAGGACGAATCGCTCAAGTCATCACCAGTCGACGTCAGATTCGAATTCGAGTCATCGACCAATTTCCCCGCTCAGACAGCGGCCTACTGCTTGATACTGCATGATTCAATCAACGTGTACACTCCGTTATCCAACACGGTGCGCAGACACAATTAAACGCTTACTATATATTAATTTTTTTTTTACTGTAAATAGAACTTTGCTTTTTTAGAATGTAATTTTTAATTAAAAAAATGTAATCAATTTTCATGTATTTTTATTTTATTGTAAATAGAATGTAATGTAATCAATTTTCGTGTATTTTATTTTAGTGGAGGGGGAAAACGATTCTCCTCTTCTCCCTATTCTTCGCTCAGTGTTTCATCAGCACGAGTCGTGAGTGGACGTACAAGATGCTTTCACACGATATCTATGTTGACGATATCAATCACAACAGCAACAACCGCTATTTCAAACAATGCGGTGAAGCGGCGACGACTACACCAATCAAGTCCTTATCACCAGACGATAAAGAAGTACAGGTCATCTTAATTCAAAAAATCACATCTCCGTACCCGCGTTACAGAAACTTGGAAAACCGTTTAAAGAGTTTTAAAGAATGGCCTGTATCGTTAACGATAACACCTAAAGAATTATCAGAAGCGGGTTTCTTTTACACCGGATGCAACGATAGAGTGATTTATTTTTGCTGTGGAGACGGATTAAACAAATGGGAACGTGGAGAATATGCTTGGATGGAACACGCACGACATTTTCCTGCGTGCTCTTACGTAATGTTAATGAAAGATAAAAATTTTATCATCAAGGCACTGGGTATCGTTACCGAAGCGCAAGCACCAACAGCTGTAGCAGTGACAGCAAAGAACGAACAACGCACCGACACGATCAAGGAGAATATAAAAAACGTAGAAGAAAGCTCTAATCGTGATACGATGTGCAAAGTCTGTTACACACAAAACGTGGAAGTTGTACTTATTCCCTGTCGACATTTTATTACATGTGTGAATTGCGCCATAACCCTACGTAATTGTCCCTTATGTAGAACCGCATACACTGCTTACATGAGAGCGTATTTCTAGTTCGTTTTCACGCGTCTATTGAACACCCGGTTTAAAAATATATATGCTGCTGTGACAAAAGTGTTTTATACAACCTCCGCTAATATCGCATACCTCAGTGTTTGAACAGCACGCGTTGAAGACGGACGCATGGAGCTGCTATCTCCGTACGAGTACATACGCTGCAGTGACTTAAAGCATACAGTACTGTACCCTATAGAAATTTTTGTATACAACGTTCTGACATGTAAATTTGTTGCACTGATCCGTGACGAAAATATAAAGTACAAAATAAACGTTCCGAACAAATTCTTTACGAGCGTTTCACAATATACAACGTGTCTGTTCCGTAAGACGGACGGATCTGCAACGTTCCTAGTAAAACCAAACACGTTGTATATAACGAAAAAAGGATGTGCGAGGATAAACTAGCAGTCATACTTGACTTTCACTGTTTTATCGACAACGATGGAAACGAACTCGTTAAGGAACTAGCCGTTATGGACGTCACTGCATTTGCCAGCAGGCATTGGATATTTACACATCCAGTAGAGACGATTGTTTCGAATCACAAACATGTGAGGACAAACAGATGGTTAACAGACCATTATCATGGACTAACATGGACGGACGGGGACACATCGTACGAACATCTTGTACCGATATTAGAAAAGTATACGTTTCCTTTTAACTTCGTGTTCGTAAAAGGATTGCAAAAAAAAAGATTTCTACAGAAGCGTATCGTGCATTTTAATATTATAAATTTAGAAGATTTCGGTTGTCCCAAACTCGATCAATTACAATCAATACACGGAACAGCCTGTCTCACGCACCGCTTATGTCCAGAAATATGTACAAATAGTAGAGTACACGCTTTACGCGAGTGGGTTGTATCAGATTTTAGAATAGTCAATACGTTTCTGATAAATTACTAACATTATTCTTTAACGCTTACATAAAAAAAAGTCGTCGCCTTTCTATCTATTACATCATCTGTCTAAAAATAAATTAGCGTGTTCAAACAAGCGCGACAGCTGTCTAGTCGTATAAAAAAAAATAACCGACACCCCTCTTCCCCACCTACCCATCGAACCGTGAGAAATCAAGTTGCATCCTGTTCACACAGTTAAAAATAAATAACGTCGTCGACATGTTCGAGCAAGCACAAGTGCTGTCTAGACGTATAAAAAAATAACAGACTCCCCTCTTCCCCACCTACCCATCGACCCGTGAGAAATCAGCACGTGACCTGTTCACACGGTTAAAAATAAACGCTTACTGTGCGTTGAGTGGTTTCCCCCCTCTCCGGTTTCCACCTACACAACTACCTCCCTATATATATTCCACTGCGCACGAGCGTTATTCGTTCATTCGTTGAGAGACGTGCCGCAAATTATTATAAGTTCTTTATTTTAAAATGGCATCAATCACTGAAAAGTTTGCTACTATTAGCGCAATCGAGTATAAAAAAATAAAGGAAATGATAATCGGTGTAAAATATCCGATAGAAGAAATGCAAAATATAGACGCAAAATACGGTAAAACTGTACTCGTCACTCTTCAAGATTACAAAGACCCTAGACTAAAATATCGTGTATATCTACCAAAGAGATACGCAGGCGTTTTTGAAGATGAGGAATTAAAAAATTTATTACCGTGCTCGCTGCAACTAATTTATCGCGGAGAAAAGGATAGAGCTTACATAGTAGAAATTGTACAGTAGTATCGAATGGACATCTTCATTTGTCACGTACGATTACATATATATATTAACATGTACTTAGTTGTATTTCATTTAATTATAAATAATATATGTGATTACACATATTTCATTTGATTTAATTGTACTTATGCCTAGATAATAAAACAAGGCTTACATGTTGTACACTTTAGACATCTTCAGAATTAACAAATATATTTGTACATAATTGTCATTGCACACGTTTACCAATAATATTTAAAATAATGTGCTTGCACATAGTTCATTTGGTATAATTGTATACAATTGTATTTTTTTTAATTGTCACTACTGTGTGTGTGTGTTTATTTCATTTTTTTTTTGTACATATTTGTCATGTCATAGTGCACATGTTTACATTTTGTAATTTTCACTACTGTGTGCGTTTACATATTATGTATTTTAAATTGTAATATTACATATTTGTCATGTCATAGTGCACATGTTTACATTTTGTAATTTTCACTACTGTGTGCGTTTACATATTATGTATTTTAAATTGTAATATATTTTGATTACATGTATTTTAATTATTTGTAATTAAACAGTATTGCTTTAACCTTTTTATTGTTTTTAATTTCAAAATTCCTTGGAACATTAACACTATTCTAAAAAAAATCAATTTTATTAAACAATAATTGTATGATTATAATATACTTTAGAAATGAAAGAATATTTAAAAATCAAACTGACCTTATACAAGTTCCAGTTGAGTCTCGCGACGAACTATGTGCCTTGGAGAGCAGTTCGTACAGGCTTATATATAGTATTTCAAGGATGTACACGAAAGAGATGGTAACAACAAAAAAAGCTCCCACACACAAAGTCATGAACACGCACTTAGCTCGGTCTGCGTTCTAATTCCCACACGCTGTGATAACAGATGGCGTCAGACATCCTGTTTGTTCTGTTATTAAAAAAAAAAATTATGTACGACCACGTTCACACGCTGCGATAAACAGATGGTCATACAGACGGAGCCGATTACATCATCAACAAAAAAAGTAACAGCTGCCATGCACACTTAGCTTGGCTTGTTCACACAATAATTTATGTACGCCTCTAAATTCGTTCACACGCAACATTAACATATGTTCAGACAGACGGCGACAATTAATTATACGCTCAGACAGACAGAGACAACTAACAGATGGCGGCAATTAATTCTACGCTCAGACAGCCGGATGCAATTAATTTAGCGACTCGCTAAACAGATGTCTAGACAGCTGCAAAATGCACGTGGGAGTCAACTGCCGCATTCAAAAAAATGCATGTGGGAGCCAACTACCGCTTGTCCCTATTATATTACATACCCACCAGTGATAATGGGTGGTCTGTCAGCATTCTGTTGTAAAAAATAACTCCACCATATCATGTGTGTTTCTTACAGGGAAACTGAGAGTTCATTGCTAGACGTCACACGACGGGAAATTCAAAAATTGTGGTGGTGGGAGTAACCATGTTTTTTTTTCAATCTGTTTATACATTTACTTAACACATATACACAACATCGACGATATCGGCACGGCAGTGTAAATATATACGAAACCAGTACACTATAACACCGAGTTGGCAACAATGGCGGCAGTTACATATTCAACCCGTACACTATAACACCGAGCCGACAACGTCGACAAGTTGGCAACACCGACGACGCTTTTCCAACATGGCCGAACTTCCGGAAAAACCCCTTACATATACATAATCATACACTATAACACATGCACGAATCGGCAACCCGGCCGTACCTTAACCACTACACTCTTACACTACTTGACAACATCGCCGCTTTTCCACCACGACGGGCGGCCATCAGGCCACCGCCCAGCGACGATGACGACGTCAACGACGACGTCAACGGCGAACGGCGAACGGCGAACGGCGAACATAGCCACGCCTCCGCCAATCAACGCACACATTACCCCACTTTAGGCGGCGCCGACGACAACATGGCCGAAAGCCAACTACCGCATGGTTACCCCCACCACCACAATTTTTGAATTTCCCGCCGTGTGACGTCACTTCCGGCAATGAACTCTCAGTTTCCCCCTACTTGCGTTTGAGGTTAAGTTACATTGTTAAAAGAGATTTTTTGTGTGAAAGGTAACTTTTATTACTTTTTCAATCAAAAAAATATATACGTAATTATTTAACTTATATGGCTCCTATATGTCCACAGGCTTGGTTTCCATGTAATGAAATAAGACCACTTAAACTACATTACACACAATGATATTACAGATTTCCTTGAACTTAACAAAGCTCTAAACACATTTATTTCATTTCTGTAAGTTCCTGTTTTCTACAACTTCATTGTAATACTTTTAAAAATGTAGAATTTAATTAACGCCCTGAATAAAATGTCATTAACGAATTAAAGTAAATAATTTTTTATGCAATACTGTTTGTTATATCAAACCAAAAACCTTTGCATTTTCAAAAAATTTTTTTTACTTAATCAAGTCTAATATACATGTGTGTGTGTGTGTGTGTGTGTGTGTGTGTGTGTGTGCACGCGCGCATAAACATTTCACTCAACTTTTATCTGTCACTGAAATTAATGTACACATTTTTTTTGCCTCCACACCACATTTTTTTTGGCTCCCCCCACACTATGACTATGAGCATACATAATCTGAAAAAGAAACACTAAATTTTTCTTACTAATACTTTTAATGTTTTAGATATTAATAATACAAATGTGATGTTTATTGAAATAAATTATATTTAAATTATACGTAGTTGTTAAATTATTAAAAAATTAAATTAATTATTATTATTAATTAATTAATTTAATAATTTGTATTATTACAGTAAAATGCCACGAAATCGTACGCTGACTGGCCGTAAAGAACGTGCACGTAATCGTTCATTAATGCGTGATGTTAATTAAATAATAATTGAAAAAATAATTTAATTCTCTATATTAATTTATATTAGTGTAGTATTTGTTTTTAAATTATTAATGTTATAACTTTATGTAATATTATAATATATTAATATATTATAGATTTATTAGTTGTTAAATTATAAAAAAATTAAATTAATTATTATTATTATTAATTTATTAATTTAATAATTTGTATTATTAGAGTAAAATCCCACGAAATCGTATGCTGACTGGCCGTAAAGAACGTGCACGTAATCGTGCATTAATCCGTGATGCAAGAAAGCGACAACGAGAAGATCGACACAATGAACAATGTCCCCATCGTGATGATGCCCGTTTTTACGTGTATGCAGTGAATTTTGAAACTGCTCAGAAAAATTTGGATTTCAAAACGTGTAATATATGTCATCGTCGTTGGTTTGATCTACATATTGAAGAGGATGGATCTTGTACTCTTTGTCATAAATTTAATGTCAAAAATGAAGTAAATATTTTTTCCGCTGATAATAATATGGATCCTGGTCCACAACCTGATGTATTGAAGAAATTAACGTTTGTTGAAGAACAATTAATTGCTGAAGTTCATCCAGTAATCACAGTCTATCGACTTAAAGGTGGTCAATTTGGATAAAGTGGACAAGTAATTAATTTTCATCAAGAAATTACAAATTTTACTACTTCTTTACCTCATTCTATCGATACAATTTCACAATATATTTTTGTTAGAAGACATGAGGGTGAAGGGTATAAAGATTTTATTGTAAATCGCAATAATGTCAAGGCTGCTTTGGCATATCTTAAAAACAATAATCCTTGGTATCGTGGTATTATAATTGACGAAAATAATTTAGAAAGATTACCTGATAATGAAAGTGTTTATCGACAAATAATATGTAGTCAAGAACAACAAAATATTTCATTTAATTTGGATAATGTTAATTTGGATAGTAAAGATGATGACCAAAATCCATTGTTAAATAATATTTATGAATCTGGAGCGCCAACGGTCACTTTTAAATGTAATCGACAGGCAGTAAATAATGTATTGGGAATTCAGGAAGATAATGATGGATCTCGTGTTTTACCTTGGCCTAGAATAAATTCTGTACCTATTAATGAATTTACGTGCGACGGATATATTTGTAGAGCTTTTCCAACTTTATTTCCTACTGGAAAAGGTGATCTTAAAGATGCGAGGTTTCGTAAAATTTCCAATAGTGAGTATTTTAAATTTCTCATGATGTATGAAGATGGCAGATTTGCTCAACATCCAAGATTTCGATTTTTTTCTTTTAACAGCCTGATGCGTTAGAGAGCTTTGCAGAATGGGAATATTTGTGTTAAAAAAAATTCACGTTTACATGGTATTGAAACAATCGAACAACTTCAAGAAATATTACAAAGCGAACCAAGATTGTATAAATCAATTTTATCTTATAATGCTAATCTAAGGTCATCAAGCTCTTATTGGTACATGAGGTCTCGAAAATTATTGGATATGGTTGAAGAATTAGGAACTCCGACTGTTTTTTTTATTACGTTAAGTGCAGCTGATTTATATTGGCCAGAGATTTATCGTATTCTTGATCCTGATTATGATTATGCCAATCTCAATCAAAATACTGAATTCATTCGTATATCAAAATTATTGAATTCTAATCCTTTAATTGTTGCCTATTTTTTCATAAAAGGTTATAATTTTTTATGGAACTTTTTTTTTAATATTTCAAAGTCAAAGATTTCTGGTTTCGTATTGAATTTCAACATAGAGGTAGTCCTCATATGCATGGTATTTTCTGGCTCGAAAATGCTCCTGATCTCAATAATCTTAATCCAGATGATATTGTAAGAATACAAGAAATTAGTAAGTATTTCGATGAATTTATATCTACTTGGCATCCAGATCCTTCTCAAACTTATGATATACATCCATCAAAAATGCATTTTACTGACGTACATGATCAAGATGTTGATTACAATCATTTAATACGTGCAGTACAAATGCATAAATGTTCTAAAGCTTATTGTCAAAGAAAGAAAAAAAAGTTCTTCTGAAACTACTTGTCGTTTTAAGTTTCCAAAAGAATGTGTCACCGAAAGTAAGATTCAGTTTATTCATGGTGAATTAGAATATATTTCAAAAAGAAATAATTCATATTTAAATAGCCACAGTACACAAATTTTGAAAATTTGGCGAGCAAATATTGATTCACAAGCCATCGTTTCTATTCATGCTGTTCTTAAGTACACAGCTGTTGCTAAGTATGCTAGCAAAGCTGAACCAAGATCGGAAGGAATGAAACATTTCATGAGACAAACAGTGCAAGCGTCACATAGTAATGTTAATGTTCAACAAATAGTTCAAAAGATTTTGATAAAAATGTGTGCTGAACGTGATTATTCTGCTCAAGAAATTTTTTGGATTTTAATGAATTGGCCTTTGTTTCGATCATCTCGTCAATTTGTTTTAATTAATTTATCACATAATGTATGGGAACAACTTGATATGAATAGGCAGGTTGCAAGCATTTTTATTTCAAATTCTTTGGAGAAATATCAACAGTGATCAGCGGAATTTAAAAATATGTCTTTAAAAGATTTTTTTTTAAATATTTATAAAAGAGGTGCAAATTATAGGTACTAAAAAAGTATCTTTTATTCTTTGAGTCATGCCAAAAATTAAATATGATCTTGGTGTTGAAAACAATGAACATTTTTACAAGCAACAAGTTTTATTACATACTCCCTGGCGACAACTGAATGATCTAAATCCACATAATAGTAATTGAAAGATTATATATGAGCAGCATTTTGGGAATGACGATATTCTGAATTATGATTTGGATTATGTGCTACAAAATTTGGAAGACGAAGAAGACTTTGAAGAAACAGACCATTTAGAAGTAGATCAACCATATGATTGGATGGACGAAGCTGCTGGACCAAATACTATTCAGGAAGAAGTAGATCTAGGTAGAAGAGAAATTGATATCAGATATAATTGGCATTATATTTTGAATCAACAAGTCCTGAATACATTAGAAAATTTCATTGAAAGAAAAAGTAATAGAAATTCAAATAAATGACATTGTTAATGTTCAATATAATACGCCAAATATTGTTATCTCTGATGAACAACCAGAACTGACAAATATATTTGAAAAACAACTTAGTTATCTACAAGGTAACGAAGAAGAACTTCCGATTAAAAGAATTGTTATTCAAGGAAAATCCGGTTCTGAAAAGAGTACTTTAATTAATTATTTCACTAGTCAATTGAATCAAACATTGGAATCATCTTCTTATCAATTGCTTGCACCAACTGGTGCTGCTGCTGTTAATATTAATGGATAAACAATACACTCCAAACTTTTATTAGGAGTACATAAAGTATTTAGAGAACTCAGTTCACACTCACTTGCTCAATTTCAACAGGAAATTCGTGGTTGTAAATTTCTGTTTATAGATGAAATGAGTATGAGTGGATGTAGTCTTTTGAGGAAAATTGATTTAAGAGTACGCAGAGCTATTCCATCAAGACAAGATGAACCGTTTGGTGGATTATTTGTATACTTTTGGGGGGATATTAATCAATTACCTCCTGTTAATGACAGACCACTTTACAGTGATAAAATGAAGAAAGTAAATTCCTTTTAGAAGGAAAATTATTATTTACATCAAGTATTAAAAAGTATTTTTTTTATCGTCATGACTTCGACAAAATGAATCTCAACAAATATTTCGAGAGATACTTGATCGTGTTAGTAATGGTGAATGTACAGTTCACGACTATGAAATATTAATGACACGTAGTATACAAACTTTTTCGCAAAATAAACGTCATTTTTTCAACGATGCAATTAGGCTATTTGCAACAAATAAAAATGTAAAAGAATGTAATCATCAAAAGTTAAAAGAATTTCGTCAACCAATTGCTTATATTCCAGCTATTCATAATTGTTCTAAAGCAAAATCAGCAAGTGGAGAATTGTCAGGTGGACTTCAACCATTTATAATTTTATCAGTTGGATCTAAAGTTATGTTACGTTCTAATCTGTGGGTTGAAAAAGGATTATTGAACGGAGCTTTAGGTTACGTTGAAGATAGGCATATTATCTATGAAGAAAATTATGGTCCACCTGATTAAATGCCACGAGTGATAATGGTTCGTTTTGAAAATTATTTTCATTCAACATATGAAAATAGTGGTTGTGTTCTAATTCCACCAATAACTAAATTTTGGAAAAGTGGAATTATTAATTGTTCAAGGAAACAATTTCCGTTACAATTAGCGTTTGCAATTACAATTCATAAGTCTCAAGGTTTAACCTTAGATAGAGCTGTTGTAGATATTGGAGAAAAGGAAACTTCTATTGGTTTAACATATGTTGCGTTGTCGAGAGTAAAAACTTTAGAAGGTTTAGCATTAAACAGAACATTTTCTTACGATAGATTTTGTAATATTAAAAATTCACATATGTAAAGTGTAGAAAACAAGAAGAAACTCGAATGAGAAATTTTGTATCTGATTAAAAATGTATCTAATTACTGATTTAATTATTTATTAATTATGTTCATCTTTTTTTCTAATTATTTAATTATTAATTTTTTAATTTTTTAAAAATAATTTTCTATTGTATTTTTTATATTTAAAAAAAATAAATATATAAAAATCAAAATATTGTTTTTTAGCCATAAAAATATTTCGAAAAAAAAATTACTTCTTTTTAACTAGCTAAAAGCATGGTTTGATGGTGATTCGTGAAGCTCAAATATAAATATTGTGATTATTTATTTGTACGTAATATTTATTGTATTTAAGCTTCGCGAGTCACCACAAAGCCTTGGTTTTAGCTAGTTATATTTCATTTCGTAAGTTATTTGATACTTGATTTATTCTCCCACTCTCTATTTACGGTTAGGTTACCGAATAAACTTTAATTATTTCACTTCTTGGAGATACGTCTCAACTTGGTGATGGTCAAATAAAAAGTGACGCTTTCTTTACAAGCGCTTCTATTTCTGGCGTCCCGGAAACAGAAACCTCTACGTTTTTCCTTACAAACAACACTTTTTTATAATTTCACATATTTAGCTATTATTATGGTCCTTGATTTACTAAATATGCTTAATCTCACTGAATTTTATATAGTTATAGTCATTTTACTTTTAATTTTCACATATTGAGTGATTTATCAATTTGTTATAATACAAAATTTGTTCATAAACTCTAGTTAAACTTGATTAGTTATCCACAGTTTCTTTTTGTTCTATGCAAACCCATTAGTTATAACCCTAGATAAAAGTCTGAAGTATCGTGCTTGAATGATACACCATATAACAGAACTACCTAAATTCTGTCACTTAGACACTTGAGAATTCCTTTAAAGATTTACTTTTTGTTACTTTATTATGCTTGTGATACAGCTGAATAAAAAAGATGTGCAACGTAGGTAGATATCCATATCTATAGAGTCAAGAATCAGAGAAATTGAAAATGTATCAGTTTTCATTACTGACTTGGATATATACTCCCAACAATGTACCATATCGTAAATCAAGAGGTAAAATAAAGAAAAGAAAGAGGAGAATCCACAAGAAAATTTAATCACGATAACGCAAGTTGTAACCTAAGCCTCACTCAGCCTTGAGTGTCAGCTGTGAATACGACTACACTGTCTCACATTTTCACGCACCAAACAGACGAGAAGTTTTTCGCAACTACAAAAAATATCGTCTATACGCAATAAAATTAACTTCAGAGATTTATGTTTACTTCATATGATAAGTAATAATTTTTTTAATTCTTGCCTTCACATATTAAACATTTTAATTCTTAACCTAATTTACAACGAAACGTACAAATAAATACTAATTTATTGCCTGGTTTTAATAATGGATACGCAGGAAAGTGCTTGGACAACAGCACATCATCATGTTTAAATTAATTTACGTTATCTCACATCGTATTTGTATTATGATGCATACAATGAATTGCAGTTCCTTCGATTCGACTGTAATTTATTTGTCACCAAATCTTCCTGGTCCAACTCTATAAATTCAAGATTGGTGCCTCCGTCGTCTCCATCGCGATTTCTGTTCGACCATTGTTAGTTTATATACTCTTTCTGACAAATAAGGCTCCTGTTTGTAATAATCATATAATACTGTTTTGTTTTAAGTTATGTTGTTTCCTTACGTAATGTTTTAATTTATCAATTTAATTTGATTTCTAAACTGCGGTTAGGTAATAATATTAAATGTAACAACGTTTTTCAAGGGGGGAGTGATGGCCGCCTTTCAGTCCGTTTATAACAGTAAAAGTGGAACTTAAAGAAAATACTGGGGTAAATGTGAACGCCACTATTGTCGACAACTCGTTTAAAAATTCCCTTTACTTTTACTTATTGTAGAAGTCTTACGCTCCAAACTCAGATTACAAAGGGCTTTACAATACGCAAAGCGAAATGGGTTACACAATAAAGGTGGCACAATTCCAGTTTGTGGCGACAGTATTGAAAAGCTTCGATTGCACGACTAACTACAAGCGCCCTTAATTTGGTTGTTTAAAATCAAGACACTATAAATAATAACAAACGGTCAAACTAAATTTGGTGTTTCATTACACAACTTCTGTGTTAAGAAAATTTCTGTATTATTTACGTCTTTAAATCACATATCGTCGAGCTAGTTTTCAAACTTATTCTTATTCTACGAGTACGTTAGCTTCTCTATCCATATATTGTTTAGTTTGTGCGTTGAACCCAACTCAACCCATGGAACTCAATAATTCAGCAGTGGTAATACTATATCGAAGTAATCACATGGTTCATGGTTCTGAATAACTTGCGTCACATGCGATACAGTCATGGCAGGAATACGTAATGCTGATGACTACTCCAAGGCGCGTGCGTATTCTGAATATTATTTGCAGTTCTCGTGCTCAGTAGTTTCACAACGTTATGAATGCCCTATGTGATGTTGATGCTGACAAAACGATTCATTCCCATTTAGAATTCTGATATATTAGGTTAAGGAAAGACAGGAAACTTATGGGTTATGAATATTTAGTTGCAGATTAATATTTAAGTTTTTTGTATGTATTAATTGTATTAATGACGTTACAAGCACATTAATTATAAAAAAATAAAATTGTCTCCGGGAACATGAATCAGCTATAGAAAGATGTAGTTCATGGATTCTTATTTTTCCATGCTGAATGTTGTGAATGTTGAAATAAACAGTTATGACTTTCCATTACTGTCTATCACTGTACATCAATTTCTGTTCATTATTGACCCGGCAAATGTATAGCAAATAGTGTAATGCACTTCTGTGTTTCACAGTGAATTGAAAATCAGTAATTGCTTAACACAAACTATACAAAGCGCGCGCACACATACGCAAACATAAAGTCTGCCGTATACATTTATATAGGTGTAGAGAACTATACTAGCGTTCACAAAATTAGGCAAGTAGGAAAACGCACGGTTGCCAGATATGGAACTATATTTTAAACAAAGTGGGAAGAGGTAGAGAATAACTTGCTCTCGGATAGCAATTGGTAATTCTTGAGTGCAATGCGTCGCCTAATCAAATGTGTATTACTCTCCTTTGTGCAGGATGGTCGCCTACTACCTATTGCACACTGCCCTTACCATGTCGTAAAATTATCAGTCTTAATATTTATGATAATTTAGTGTACAGTAAATAACAATTAATAATAAACTATATTTTATACTTTTTACACATATATGTACCAGTATATACTTTTTAAGATTATTTGTATTTACTTATTTATAAATAGTTATATTTCCGAAGATGACAGTAATGAAAACTGTCTAAACCGTGTGAAACACAAATAAATTAACCTATATATATATATATATATATATATATATATATATATTATAAGTTACCTGAGTTCTGCTCGTTAAGCCTCGCATTGGGATCGCCACTTTAATACAAAACGAGTACCCTCTCTCTTAATTATTGATTAATTATTTAAGTTTGTTTAATTATTTTTTATTAATTAAATTCGGCTATTATTTTTTTTTTGTTCAAAAAAATTTTTAAATGTTCGATTGTATGTCCGTTTGATTGTTTGATTGATTGTCCGTATTGGTAATTCGGAATTCATTTATGGTGCGACGTTTCTTCGGTTGACTAGACGAATCTACGAAGTTGATCTCTCACTAAAAGTACATTTTTATTTCATTAACGAATTGCTTACTTGAAGTGAAGTTGGCTCCCCGCGTAGTGTTGACACGACAACCTAAGTTTAGAATTATTCAAATAAACTCATTTGCCGCTGTCAGTGCTGCCATCCATTGCGAGATATCCACATGATCTGTAATAGTCTAGTCTACTGAAGTAAATCGTCTGACTCTAGTTTTGTCGTATAAAACTGTGGTTTATTTGTTGATAATATTCACTGAATTACTTTAAAACATAATAAATTGTTACTCGTTCATTTTGGTTTACAATAAAATTTAGTTTTAAGAAAATCTCTTGTCTCAGGGATGGTTGTTCTGATTTGCAATTATCAGAATTATTAAATTTATTTTTTATTAAAAAACGTTTATCTGAAATTTAGGTCCTTTTAGACTGCAGAAATACAAATAAAACAAACAGAAGAATTATACTACCATAATTGGGTAGTCGGAGAGTGATTACAAAATTAAATACATCTTAATGAATAACAGAAAGGTTCATAGACACGTCTGGTGCCGACATTATAGGTTAATTTGGTGTATTGTAACTGCCACCAATGAACTTTAAATGAAATAATAATTCTTTTACCACTCATGAAATATAAACACAATAAAATTATAAATTAATTCGGTGTTCCCGGAAGAATCATCTGATCAGTTATATTGGAATACTTTAAACAGGTAATCGGTTAATTCTTGCAATCATAGTTAGCTTGGTATTAAATTCTTTTAATAATGAAACAATAAAATATTGTAATACCGTTAGAATATTTCTTAAATCTAGGAATAAATTATTTTCTCAATTATCTTCTGATAATTAATCATGTCAATTGACAATTCTCAAAATTCTGGTTAGCTGTTGCTAAATTGTTTTAACTATGCATAAATTAATCGACATAATATTAATTAAAGCACTCTTAGTGTTTATATTGAAAAAGTCTATCATCATTTTTATAACTTTCATCGATTAATTAAATAACATTTTTATAAATAAAATTAAATTGAGAACTCTCTTTGTAATTGACAAATTAATGAAATTAGTAAGGTGCAATGCTCCTTATTTGTTCGTGTGGACACATAGTATTAAGTTATTTCGATAAAGTATATCGTCAAATTTCATAAATTCCTTAAATATAATTAATAATCACTTTACTCCCTTTAATTCGCGTAATTGCTAGGGATTGTACGCTTAGCAATTGTTATCACACTGTTATGTCTTCACTGAATTTCGAACAAAAAAACTTTATAATTATTTTACAAATAGACGCGGAGCTGTCGTCTATCCTGCATCGGTGGTCATGAAGAAGTGTTTTAAAATGGTGTCCGTTCTTGCTGTTCTCGTTTGCATTCCTCGTCAAAATTATCGAATTCTCTCTTTTGATTGGCTAATAAATCGATGATCTTTACTTGAGTACACATACCCCCATTTACTGACTTACTTAATTTCTACTAAAAGCTTGGGACTTTGGGTTGAAGAGTAGGAAACTGACGCTAAACATTTTGTCAAAAATAAAACAAATATCTTTAAATTGGCATAACTTTCTTATAACCCTTCTGATTGCGAATCTAAGCTTGTTATGACATGGCGAACATTTGGCTCTTGATTTAGAGTCTACACATGATATATTTTCGTCCATGATCAAGGAAAATATTATTTGAAATTAACACTTTATATCATTTCTTAATAAATTTAGGTATTCTTACACTAAAACTAACAAATGACAATCACATCTCTTCGAGATTATGCTTTTCAAGTCCTTTTATACTCTTTACTTATTATCTACTTACAATTATTTACATAATACATCTCCTGTGCTTACGTTGCAGTAAGCCTATGATCCTACTAACTATATTTACTAATTACATTTTAACATTTGTCTCTGGAAAATTTCTGTTATTACACATACATGGTCAGTGCAACTACTGTTCTCTCTAGTTACAGTTAATACATTGTTATTTTCTAGTTTTGAGTCTATATAATCACCTATAGATTGTACTATAAGGTGTCACATTACTTTGCTTCACTCTCAATTAATTAGTGGTCTTTTAAGTCACTATCTTGTTCATAATTATTCATTACAGTAATT
Organism: Magicicada septendecula; assembly: GCA_034769895.1. Lineage (NCBI taxonomy): Eukaryota > Metazoa > Arthropoda > Insecta > Hemiptera > Cicadidae > Magicicada > Magicicada septendecula. The sequence goes on along the minus strand of CM068367.1, from coordinate 304,675,900 downwards.
ATATGGTTTTACATTGGTGCATTCTCTTGTGTTGAGAACTGAGTAATAATACTTGCAGCTAGTGTCACATGACAACTCTCTCTTATTATTATTATTATCATGTAATTCCATGTTAATAATTATTGTCATACGTCTTATTAGTGGTAGTGAACCTCCTTATTGCTACTGATACCAATCTCTTTCTCTTTTATGTAGTTATTATAAGGTTTTCTGTGTTTTTTATTAGGCAACTACCATTCTGTCCAATTTATCATGTTGATTTACATTATTCACAGTACATACAAGATTTTGGTAATCAACTTGGAACTTATTATGGTCTTTACAATCTCTATTTTCATTATAGTCTAACATAAAGTGCTTTGATAACATTTTTATCATTGTTTCTAGTTATTATAAGTGAAAAATTGGTTGGAATTAGGTTGTGTGTCTGCTCCCTCTGATATACAACAATGGGTTGACTTTGAGCTTGGTTTCCTTACATTTCACACAATTATTTTAATGTACAAATATTATGAAGTATCATATTTAGTTTTAATAATTATTTTCCATGTTCTTTTAATTTTGTTTACCCTGTTCATGGGTTATTACCAGCTTTCCTGATATCTCTAGGTTTACATTGATTACATACACAAATAGTAGACAATATACAATCTGGTTGTTCTCTTATACATTAATATATTACAAATACAAGTTATAAATTCACTCTCCTATGCTTCTTGATGTCATCTTTGTTTTATATTAGAGCTATGGTCAGTCAAGTCATTTAAATTAGTTAGTCAATGTTTCACTGTCAGCAATTGTTCATCACACTGGAGTTTCTTTGTTATATTTTATTTATTTCACCTTTAGTCTCAACTTTAACCTAGAGTTGGAAATATCTTCTCTCTTCATAATTTTAATGTATTATTATGGTTTCTTCATTATGGTTCATTTCTTATTTTCATTTTCAACAATTGGTTTTTTTAATCGTTCTCACCTACCTAATCTATTGGGTAAATTGGGTTAATCACATTTCACATATCTTCAACATTACTTAGTTTTTTCATTAATATTATGATCTATATTTCGTTTATGCATTATTTAGTCATGTTTTCACCAAATAATTTTACTAATTGGTACACAATTCCTTGTATGTGGCGGTTCTTGTGTTATATCATTTTTTTTTTTTTTTTTTTAAGTTGGGTTTAAACTTATGGTGATGGTATGTCTCGTTACAATATATATATATATATATATATATATATATATATATTGTAACGTAACAAAACCAAGGTCCCCTACGTTACATAAAAATTAAAATAAAAAAACACTAAAGTTATTCATGGTAACGAAGGTCAGGTAAGATAAACCCTTATTGAGTAAAAAAAATAAATGATATTAAATAAAATTACAAGGTAGTAGAGTCACAGATAAATGTATAGAAATACAAACTATGAAGGGGTCAGTGCAAAGAGTGAGTGATAAGTACAGTTTTAAATAATATCAAAAATAGTATTAACAGTTTATTCAATACTCGAAAGTAATTACCTTAAGAGTGTATTAAATTAAATAATTGATGTTAAGTTAATTTATAAAAATGAACATGTCATCATGGCATTTATGTTGGAGTTTTGTATGTAGGAGGTGTTAAGCAATTGCATTAATAGTGTATTAAATAATTGATGTTAAGTTAGTTTATGGTAATGAACATGTCACCATGGAATTTATGTTAAAATTTATATAGAGTAAATATTTTATACTCACAGTGAATAGATAATGGTTGTGTTGTTAGATTATAATTGTAAACTTGGCCAGTAAGGCAATAATTGGTGATAAAAAACCAAAGGGTTTTATTGTAACTATGTTGTGGGGTGAAGGGTTCTATACTTAAAAAAAAACTATGTAATAATAAATTAAAAATCAGAATGGAGTGAAAAATTGAATTATTGGACCTAAGCCAGTGACACATTGTACAGGAAGCCATGTCAGAAAAGTTAGGTAACTAAATTTGTAAAGACACTAAATTTTATATAATGAATTAGAATAAAGTAATAGTAGTTATTAATTGCAGCTAAGTGCCAGGAATTACAATAAAATCATAATATATGTAATAGAAAAATAGGCCCAAAATTAGTATTTTGTAATGAGAAGATAGTACTAGTTAGAATGATAAGATTAAAAGGAAAAAGGTAGCAAAATGTATGTAATTTTATAACAAAGAATATGTGAAAATTTAATATGATATAATGTGACTTTAGTAAAGGAGTATTTTGTTAAGTAAGTGCAAGAACATTTTTTAATTATGGCTCCAGGATTACAAATATTAACCAATAACAGAACAAAGATTGGTTGTCAAGGACGACATAAAGGCAAGAAAGTTTGTTTACTCCATTGTTATCTATGAAAGAGGACAGTTCAGCTTCATGAGTAAAAACTGAAAAAAAAGAAAAAATCTAAAAGAGCGAATTGTCTAGTTGATCCAAATAACCTTTGATTCAAAAATGAAAGTTTGTTTACTCGATTGTTATCTGTGAAAGAGTATAGTTAAGCTTATGAATAAAATTAAAGAAAGAAAAATCTAAAAGGATAAATTTTCCAGTTAATCCAAATAACATGATTTATAATGAAAGTATTAAATAATAAATAAATGAAGAGAACAAATGACTCAAAAAAATTAATGTAATCAAGTACAGTAAAAAAAACAAAAACAAAAAAAATTAAAATTGAATGCTGAACCTTACTTTCTTACGATCAAGTGAAGAAAAACTATTGCTACACGAAATCCATTGGAACCCGTAACCACAAGAAACTTCAATATTAGCGAAGATTAAGAATTGGAAATTCTACTCCATCCAGGACAAAAACATCAAACTTTTATTTTCGGAACTGGAGACTGGCAATGATTCAGACATCTGTAGACTAGTTAACCAGCCTTCACGAAATTATCGGTGCGCTGCCATTACGAGTGAACTTCTTCGTCAGACGGTAAAACCAACTTACGTTTAAAGATATTAATTAATAAGATTTTATATTTAAATTTGTAATACCTTGTACTTTTATTTTGCATTTTCTGACCTTCCTAATAGTCACAAGAACCTTTCGAACCCTGAGATTAAGAAAAAATAATAATATAATTCAAATTTAAAATCTGAAAATCGAATTCTGTAACCTAGTCGATTCATTTAAATGTGGTCGATCTGTTGAATCCAAGCGAGGAGAGAACGTCTGTTATAAAAAAAATATATATAAAAAAAATATATAAAAATAAAGAATCCTTCATGAAAATGATGACTTATTATTATTTGCTGACTATTTTGTGCGTTTGAGATAATTTGTAGTTTACAGAGAGAAACGAGAGATATACGGCGATTGGAACAACCTAACCTCAAATAACTGGCTGACGATAAACCATAGCACAAGCCCGCGTCCAGCAGTCGAACTGCGAGAGAAGAGAAAAACAATTCTCGGCTTACACTCCCCTCTCTTAACGTTGTGTACAGCCTAGGCTTTAATAGTAACGATATTACCACCAAATATACTAAACTAATATTGTACGCTACTTGTTCAGGGCGGATTTACTTATTATAATATATTATAGTTTAGAATACATTCTCTCAGTAGATTTGAATATTACAAATCAACAACAACAACGTGTGGCATAATAAACATAAGGTATTAGTTTCTTTACAAATTGGCGCCCATTGCGGGGCTTAATTAGGCGAGAGTTTCGAAGAGTATCAAATAGACGCAACCCACACACGTCGAATTAGTAATTACTTTACAAATTGGCGCTCCACTTGCAGGGCTTGAGTTAAGTAAAACATAGACCCCATCACTACTACTTAACTTGAGCAGGCGACTATTAGAGGCACAGGAATGCATACAAGAGGGGTTTCTAAAAGGATGGCGAAGGACCAAGAAACGGAAGAAGATAGACGGGAAGAAGAAGCAGAGATAGTTACAGACACCGAAATGGAACAACAGGCGGGCGATAAAGAGGAAGCCAGAGGAGGAGTAAATTGGGAAAAATTAATGGAATTAATGAAACAGACTAATGAGAAAATAGACAGTATTAAAGAAAATAATAAACAAGTGATGGAAAAAATAGACAGAAATGACGAAAACTCAAAGAAACAAAACGAAATTTTGTATTATATTTTGTATATAGTTTGTTTGCATATGTTTAAAATATTGTATTCCTTTTTATTATTTTGTTAAATATTTGTTTTCTTTGTAATGTATTTTGTTTTTATTAATATTACCGTCACCAATATAATTGTGAGCAAATATAAATAGGCTATAATAAGTTAGTAGTATAGTGCCCCATAAAGAACGCAAAATTTATTTTTATTGCTCGCAATTGGCTTTCCGTTAGATTGCCGGTACTGCAGATTCTTATTTTATCATCTGTGTTAAAATTAATTATCATGAAGCGTTACATGAAACAACAGTGCGTTTTATGGTGAAAACACGTTAAAAGCATGCAGAATGTTACGCGGAAAAGTTCGCAAAATGAGTGGGATTTCCTATAGACAAAATAGACCTGGTCAGTCAAGAGTACTGACACCATTAGGAAATTTGAGAAACAGATTCAGTTGTGACATTAAATCCTTTGGTCTTTTATAAACATCACGGTCATTATGAAATTATTGTTGTGAGACCGGAGAAATCGATGCACCATCGTTCACAAAAATTCACTATTCCCAGAAGCGCCATGCGGCGGATTCTTAAAAACGCTCTGCGTCTAAATGGTTACTAGATTCAACTCACATACCAGGCTAACTCAGCTAAGAGACCATTTGAAGAGCTGATAATTCTCAACTGAAAGTTAAAAAACCAAAAAGTGGACGGTCTCACTGGAACCAAAATTCCCATCTCAAGTCTTGTGTCTTAACAATATGCGACTTTTTCTTCTTTTTGAGGATCTGAAATCCCGTGTGCCTGTCAACAAACCACAAACAATTCCTACGCCGGAGGGGGTGTCGCTGTGTTAATGAAGACGTGTAGGGGGCAACAATTTTGCGAAGCCGTTGCGTTAAAAGGGGGGGGAGTGTGTTAGTAAAGTCGTGATGGCATTGGTCTCAAATTAAGTTGCAAGTTAACTGCAGTAGGTGCACTTAATAATTATATTTAAATAACTGTAATTTTTTTAAAATCTTTAGTTCTTTATCGCGCACCTTATTTAGGAAGTATATGTAATGTTTACAGTGAAGATAGTAACGTAAAATAGTTTTATAAATAGGCTATAGGCAAACCATGTGAGTATTTGTGTGCGTCCGGGTACTGATTAATCCTCACCTTTCTCCTGGCCGGCGTCAAATAAACAAAAATAACCATAAAAAAATTGTATATTTTCTAAAACTGTAACTTTTGTATATCTAGAACCCTTATTTGATAGCAAGAAATTTAAAAAATTTGAAAATTGAATTTATAAAATTAAAACATATTAAAAACTGAATTAATATAAAACAATTGTAATCCGAAATATATCCCGAGTTTAACAGTTGTAGGCCAGATTATTATAAGTGCCTCTTTAAAGAAAATTATAAACATGTCATAAACTTATTACAGTCATCTCTATTTAACATGCGGACTCGCTATACGCATTACTATACTATTTCAACCACTCATTTTACAAGTTATTCCTGTTAAAAAACAGTAAGTACAAAAAGCTAAACGACAAAATATGGAAATATTTTTCTACAATTTCCTTGCAAACGAAACGTTACTAAACATTTTTTTTTTAATCTGTCCTTATTGGAAGTTTTAACTCGTTAGTTTTTGCAATTAATTTTACTGAATAAGTTATTGTACCTTCTAATTTCGTATTATAAAAAAATAATAATAATAATCTTGTGAATGATAATATTTTCTGCACACAACAATATAATATTTTTCTTATATTTAGTGAACTCAGTAGCTAGAAACAAATCAGTCCATGCCATACTCCCAGACATGTTTGGCTCTAACACTATACATTCATTGAATTTTAGCCGAACCTATTGTCGCGATCGGTAGTATTATAATCACGTTAAAGTCTGGGCACGAATTAGACGAGAGCATGCCACTGCGTAAGGCGATTATTCTATCCTCAGTTGACTTAATTAGATTTTTGTTAAATAAACGTGTATTTTATATTTGCAGTAACTCTTATATGTAAGTTCCTTAATAACTATTAATTTTGGAATTTAATATTAAATACATAAAACTTTATTAACTTTGTATTAAGTATGATTAAACATACTTCCAACTTCTTGCAGATACTTGCAACTAAGATTATCAAAATATAAATGTCATTTTAATAACACTTAGTTCTTAGAATTCCGCTAGCTAGCGCATGCCACTCACATACTACCCGGAAAAGCTTTCTTCTTAACAGACTAGGATTTCAGTTTTATGGGAACAAATACTCTATTACGAGAAATACATGCATGTATCAGGCTTCACTACTAGTAATGACAAATCTCAGAGTCCATTATATACCGTTCCATAATTCTTATATCAAATAATATCAGCAATCAATGAGGCATGTAAATTGCTTAATTATGATAATGTGTTATTAAGTTATTGTATTTTTTAGCCTATAAGAAAAATGACTTAATTGTGCAAAGACCACACGACTTCAACTCCCTATAGAGTACGGCGTTTCCTATGGTTTTACGTCTAACTGGTTTGAAATGTAATCTTAATAGGGACTCAACGGAAAACAATTAACTAAAGTGGGTTCACACTTCGACATCAACGAAGCCAAGTGACTTTGGGCGATATTGCTGTATTAAGTTAGCGACAGCTATATTATATGTAAACAACAATGTGTTGTGTGTTTATTGGTATTTATGGAACACCTTAGCGATATCAGTAACAATTATTATAAAATATTATTTGTTTTAATTATATTTTCTGTTGAATTTATAGTTTATGACGTAGTCATATCTTACATAAGAGGACAGCTACTATGAATACCTGAGGAATTAATAAATCTCCCCCCCCCCCGCAAAGCCGCAGCCAGTCCGTTTATTTCTATAAATCTGTTATTTGGAAAATAGTTATAGAAGTCAGCCTCCAACTTTACAATTTGGTCTGGAATTTTATAAAAGATATAATTTACCTATTAGACATATTCAATTCGAAGGTAAGCACATATTTCATATCTGAGATAGCTTTAACATATTTCAAAAAAAAAAAAAGAACTCAGAATCAGAAACCAGCATGAATTTGGGCCTGGTATGTGCTATACAGTAACAGGATACAAGATATGTACAGTATGGCTTTGTATCTGGAAATTAGAACACCTGGTCTTCTCCACAGCCTATGAAAACTTTATTGACGACATCTCGTTGAATGTCTTGGAAACCGAGCAGATACGCGTTACTTGGTTTACTCCAGAATTCGGATTTCATTTTGAAGAATGCTTATTATCCAGCTTGTTAGTGTTTGTTTTTATGTTAAATTAAATCGATATTTGCATTCATGTTATATGACCAAACATAGTCACTAGGAACAAATTACTAATTCTCTCTCACTCTCCTCCCTCTGTATCGCCCTCTCTCTCAGTCTCTGTCTGCCTCTTCGGATCAAATGACTAATTCTCTCTCACTCTCCTCCCTCTCTATCGCCCTCACTCTCTGTCTCTGTCTGCCTCTCTCATTTTCTCTCTCTCTCTCCCTCTCTCTATCACTCTCTCTCTCTCTCTCTCATCAGTCACGTCACTGGTTTGGTGCTATGTTACATTCTCTGAAATAAGAAACACTTTACACGAGTGTTATCATTGTTAAAAACTCTGTACTACTAAAATATTACTTAGCCCCCACCGACTGAAGCTAAGAATAATATTTATGCAGATATATGTCTGAAAAAGTGTGTCACTTTCTAGCCTGACACGCTTTGCTGATAACAAATGTTTTTCCTAGCAGCAGTATTGTACTATGGACAAATTTGACAGTTAATATTTGCCAGTCGACACAGTGGTTTGTTTAATTTTGTCTGGCCATGTTAATTAACACTGCCAGTTTTTCTTACTGAAACACATGAGCGCACACGAACACCACACAATAAAAAGTAAACCTGAAATTTTTCACTGGCATTTTTTATCGTAAGGTGGATGCATACAAGCAACATTTATTATACAAAATTATAGTTAGTATATACTTTTGTCGTCTTAGTTTGCTGTTTAACCACGAAAAAATTTACTGTCTTTTATTTCACTGGACAAAGTACAGTCACATTTAGGGGATTACAAAAATGTTGTTTTCTTATATACAACACACTTAAGAACTAAGAAGTTCTAAACACTTATATAAGAACATTAATGTTGAGTAGATAATTATTCCGTGCGATTGCATGCGTTTGTGTCTGTGTGTGTGTGACAAAGAATTCAGTACTCTGTAATATTTATACATTATTCACTGTTTATTACGATTCTTTGTCACATGTTACTTCATTTGTTAAAAAATTTACAGGCATTGCACAAATGCAATGCGTAGAGAAGGGCATTGAAAATGCTTCAATAAATCTAAAAAATATATATTATAACGATTCATTATAGCGTCCTATCAGAGCGTTATATGAATGCTATAGACAATACGAGCGTAACGCCGTAAGATAGAGAGAGAGAGAGTGAGAGAGAGAGAGAGAGAGAGAGAGAGAGAGAGAGAGAGAGAGAGAGAGAGAGAGAGAGAGAGAGAGAGAGAGAGAGAGAGAGAGAGAGAGAGAGAGAGAGAGAGAGAGCGTATAATCGCAGCCATCTCACTCTAACCACTTCACCGCTACAGTAGAATCCAGTTCAAACAGGTAATTTTACTCAAAGCGAATTATCAGTTCAACCTTGCTTTTCAGCAAGAAAAGCTTTATAAGTAGCCGCAATCTCAGTTAATATAATTAACAATTGAAGAAGTTATATGGATGACGCACGCCAACAGGAATAACGAGAGAATTATGCTACGTAGGAATAAGGTGTTTTCACACACACACAGATAAAGACCTAAGCAACAATATTCTGTGGTCAGATCTTTGGAAACACATTTGCAAATACCTGTAATCAATCGATTTGCAAATACAGGAAGTACGATTTTGACAAGAATTTCTCTGCCGTTTGGAACCTGTCACGGAGTGTTAGACCGACCTGTTTGAGATTGTCGAAACTGGAAAAACGCATGATTTATTTGTACAACCAATCAGCAGCCCGTATTTAAAACAGACGCCAGCTCAAAGCGAGGGGTAGCATCACTCTTCGTTCGGTACTTAAAAAACACACTAGACGTGTATAATTCACATACAGAAATTTTTTAAATTACACAACAGTGCAAATAAGTTCTAAATCGAGAAGTAGTCCGCAGTGTAGATGAATTAACAACATTCAATAACACTAGCTGCGTAAAACAACCGTTAATTAATTAATTAGTTAATTAATTAATCATTCAGCCGTGAAGGACCTGTGCTACAGAAGGCTACAGCATCTGTAATTGCCAGGGCATCTTCAACCGCATTGATCAATCCATTCTTCTGTGCAACACCATCGAAAGGAGGACCTCTACAGATTCCTACCTTCGGTCAACGCATCAAACAGTAAGAAATAGATTCATTGATCAATGACATAAGCGCTAAAGAAATAATAAAACAATAAACAATTTTAAAAAGACACTAAGAAAAGCACACATTGTATTGTAACTATAAGATTAGCTCTAAGATAGTATAAGAGTGTTGAATGGAAAGTGGTGTGTAGTATTGGACGTGCAAATTATTGCAGACCTGTTCTTTAGCACTGGTTTGGGAGATAGAAATCTCTTAATCTAACCAGATAAGAGCTATAGGTCGTTTGAGCGTCTTAATCATTACTTTCCACACTCACTCAATAATTATAAGGTTAGGGTAGAATTAAGTCCTACCATTAACAATTTAAAGTTTGAAAATCATTGATTAAACATTAAATCTAATAATCAAGCAAATCTTAAAGTGTTATTTGTAACGATTCCCCTTGAAAACCACGATCACTGAACGAATCCTGAGAAAGAGTGTCTCCATGGGCTGAGCTAAGCTGAAACCGTGTCATTTGTATCTGGGATTTGTTCTGGCGCCCAGGTAAAGTAATATCACGGGTAAGTAACTTTTTATCTAACATCACAAATATTAGATAATTGTGTTAGACGAAAGGGAGCGTTGTAATATATATTTATGTTCATTCTTCATTCATCAATCAATGAATTCATTCTTCATTTATCAATGTACAGATTATAAGTTAAATGTAGTCGCATTCGTAAGCGAAGTGTTATATGTATACTACGTTATTGACAACAAAGAAGTAGTTTCTATGGAAACTCACCGGTTCCCATTTTCGATCACGCACCAGCGGTCGTTTTCAAATGTGCGACACGTCCTTATAAACATTTTCCATTTTAAAACTAAAATTTATTTAACACGATAGGTGTTCAATATAAAAGCATTGTATACTTTTCTACAAAACCACTTACACTTACAGATTGCGACGGTACGTTCATATCGCGTGTGCGTGTGTGTAAAATCTGAACTCAATTACTACTATAGACTGATTAAACAGACCATACCTTCTCCCGGAGTGTCATAACGGGTTTGTCATCAATCTGCAAAACATTCCCGCATCGTAGGGATCTGCATAGTCAGTAACACTCAAGCAAAATCCAATTGTTGGAATATATTTATTATGTCCTGCACTACATCGTAGTCTTTTTATTCCTCCGTAATCTTTAATAACGGAGTAATTATTAAACAGTTAATGTGTAAAGTTTATGTATATGCAATTTCTCATAACTGCGAGTCTACGAACGCATAAAATTGTGTATACCCGCAAATAAAATTCGGTTTCCCGTAGTATTATCCACTTTTACATATTTCGCGTAAAACGTATACTTTTTGAGGGTAACTTTCCTACCAGTCTCACGCACATAAACCTTCTAGAGACTGTTCAAATCGTACAGGGAGTTTATGAAACATTTACACTTTCTGGTGTTACAAATTTACCTATTCATTCTCTCTCTCTCTCTCTCTCTCTCTCTATATATATATATATATATATATATATATATATATATATAGAGAGAGAGAGAGAGAGAGAGAGAGAGAGAGAGAGAGAGAGACTCAGTGTGTGGCCTGTGTGGGTGCGCGGTGTACGTGTATCGCTGTATTCATGTTCTTCCTCATCATCATTTTTCTCGGTCCAAAGCGTGTTCTCCTCCGGGGATTTCTACTTATGTATTTGCTTAAGCCATCGTTCTTCTCCCTTCGTAACAGCCTACATGCTGGATTCATTTAAACCCAATTTCACTCATATTTGTCTCTTGCACTTTACAAAACTGGCATTTTATTATATATATATATATATATATATATATATATACACACACACACACACATACAGTAATTTTCCTTTCATCTTGCATCAAAAGCAAAATGACTTTAAACTGACGTCTTAGTAAATATGCTTCATAGCATGGAACATAAGACAACTTTTAATTCATGTTAAATAAAGTGACGTCGTTGGGAATGTGATCAGCCATTACAATCCCCCCCAGCTCGTTTAAGCTAGTCAGTCTTGCTTAATAATGTCTTGATATGCATAAATTAATTGAAAAGTCACCTGTGTCGGCATTGTTATAGCTTATCACAACACAAACCGACAGACACACACACACTTTTACACCCAGTGACATGACTAATTCTATTAAATTCTCCATTTTTCAACTAGTTAATATAGTAAATTGTTTGGTGGCAGTACAGCCGGTGTTAGTGCCATTTTTTTATTGCAAATTTGTAATTTGTTTGACTTGCGAACATTGAACAAATTGAATTACATACACGTACATAATTTGAAGAGTTGTCCAGTGATAGCTCTTCTTGTTATTGTCTATAGGTCAAACACATACACAAATACTGTAATTGAAAGACTAAATGGCCAAACATGTAAACAACTAAACAAAACGTCACTACGACTTGCTGCTAGAATGAACTGATTACATTACATTGAATCTTCTGATTGTATTGAACTGAATCAATATATTAAACGCTGAGCCTATAAGGCAGAACTACCAGTTGACAATGTTTATTGTTGATGACATGAACAGAAATGATAGAGATATTACAGTCAGTACACATAACACAATCATTACAATACAGATTATACAGATTACACGTTATTCGTTGAACCTGAAGGGTTGGTTTAACAATTATGTCTTTTAGTCTGCAAATGTATTTACTATTATCCAACAAATTAATTGCTAGGGAGCTGGGATGATATTCTAATTTAGATCTGTATTTCCTCCAGAGGCGCACAGTTTCTTCTCTTACAGTAGGAACTTTTAGGTCTCTTTGTACACAATTGTTAGAGACAAACCGTGGATCATCGACTATTGATCTTAAACGTTTTGGACTGAAAGCGCTGTATAATCTCGATATTACTCACACTAGCAGTATCCTAAAGTTGAATATCGTAACTCCATAACAGTTTAAGAACTACTATATATATTACAAGTTTGTTGACATGACTTAACCGCAATTTTCTGCCTATCAACCAGTAGATATTTCTGACCTTGAGGTTAAGTTCAGTCTTCTTGGAAGTTATGTGTTTCTTCCACGTCAGTCTCTTGTCCAGGTGCATCCCAAGGTACTTAACATTTTCAGCTTGGGATATTGGTTGACCATTACTTGTTACTGGAAGGGAGTTAGCCTTACGTGTGGTGAAGGTTACGTGTACAGACTTGGATGAATTTATTTTTATGCACCACTTATCAAGCTATAACTGAACGCTGTTTAGTGACTCTTGTTTGCAGGCAGAATTTCCAGTATTTGTGATGTAATGTTTCGTGGGGTCTAGACAGAAATGTGGAGAACAAGTTGAGGAAATTCAGATCCATCTGCTCCATCTAAGAACTATTCATAGACTATTAAAAATTAAGTTAGAGCAGAAACCAAAATAAGTTTATAACGTTATATTGGTGCCTAAACTGCTGTACGGTGCAGACTCGTGGACTCTGCGAAAGCGGATGTAAATAAAATCACGGCAGCAGAAATTAGGTTTCTAAGAATATCAAAGAATGCTCACGCTTAGATGTAGATTGGGGACGGAATGAGGATGTACGAAGTGAGTTTAAGACGTTAGTTAATATAGGCCTAAGAATAAATGGAGGAAGAAACATGTTCTTAGCATTAAAAAGGACACTATATGGAAGGCGGCATTTTTATTTCGTAATGTAGGAAGGTCCAGAAATCAATTTGATTTTTAATAAACTTAAAATATTTGTACATTCACTGTGTAGGCTATACAAGCCCACTGAATCCGGAACAGTCTACTCCAGGAAGAAAGAAAAAGAAGAAGATAAATGATAGTCCGTGTACGCGTGCCTTCAGGAGTTTGTAATGGGCTTTCCTGTTAACATATGCCTGAAAAAACAGGCTTGAAACAAGTCTTTTTTGATCAAAATATTGGCAGGGATTTTGAAAATTCCGACTTGGCATAGACTTGAAGTGGGTCGTTGAGAATGATAAGTCTATTTCTCATTTGTATAAATTAACAAAAATAAATTTTTCTAAAATATTATCGATACTCTTTGACATATGCCAACATACAAATTTTTAAAAGAATTATTTCTGTTACCAGGCAACACATTTTGAGCTACTACTATTGCAACACAGATTGAGCAGAGATAATTCGTTTATTACATAAGCTAAAGGTTTGGCGTATAGGGTTTCAATGCAGAGCTTGGATAGGGTACCTAAAGGCTATTCATAAAGCTTTATTTAAACCAATTTCTTCTCTAATTTAGAAAAATAAAGAAAATCGTAAAATTATTCGCTATGAAAGCAGCATATAGCAATACTTATCTCGGCCTTTTTTTATTGTTGAACTCTGCAGGATAAAGGAGACGTTCCTTGATTTGCATATTCCTCCCGCTGGTATCGACGTGATGATGTTTGGTCTTGTGAACTGTTGATCCCCTCCCACATTGAGAGCATTTCACTCAATTTGATGACTACAAAAATGGAATTACACGTGCTTACTCGTAGCGGGACAACACACAAGTATATACCTACTGAAATACATACAGTATTAAGTAGTTAAGTTGCCTATTAAGTAGATATTATTGTATTCCTTTCTCTTTACGTGACACTTCATGAGTAATCCCGAAAGTGGGTTAGGTCATCACTTCATTCCATACTTGTTACCTTAATTACTTCACACCGCTAACATTAATTTTTAATAACGAACAACGTTATAAGTAATAAATATGTAAAACAGTTTATTACAGAAAAAATATACAAACCGATGTGAATGAATACAGTTTTTTACTTCCATGTTCCATAAGGAAATGGAAGTACGGTCATGGAGAAAAAAATCGTGTTCGAGATAACGGAGATTCTGATTGCACTACCATCAACACATGAAAAAAAGTCATTTTTCGAAAAGTGTCTGTGTGTAGAATTTTTTCTATAGCAAACGATAACAGCCGCAAATTCAAACAGAATCAAATAATTTGTTGCATACAGCCCTGCATTATAGAGGACTCAAGGGCTATTGTTTTTGGTGAAGATCGGTTAAGGGAAAGGAGTAGTTTACCTGCAACGTTTTACGTTTTAACAAGAGTAAAGTGCTTAATTTTGATAAATAAAGTATCCTGAAAATAAGGTCATAATAATCAAATGTAGAAAAGTAGATGAAATATCTATAAATAAAAAGGGTAGTTGAATGGGGGAGGGGGTAATTTTCTTTATAAATTAAAATGGTAGTTGTTGATGGAGGAAATAAATATTTATAAGTTTTATATGTGTACTACGTTATTGACAACAAAGAAGTAGTTTCTATGGAAACATTCCATTTCACTTTAACAAAATTCTATATTTTTCATTTTAATTTAAATCATGTATGAGAGAAAATATATCGTTCGTGGCAGGCAAGCATATTTCAATTATGTAATGTTTACGTTTCCATTTTGTTTTCTTACGTTTGCACGCTTTTTAAATGGAAAGTACCAAAACCCACACCAACACAACGGGTGCAAGCCGAAAAGGTGTCCAACGTGGATAGTGATTTGCTTCCTGTGGATCGCTCGCCAGTGTAACTGCTCTTGTTTACAGAGGAACGGTCCATAAACAGACTTTTCGTCTTTAGGGAATGAACCCTCTGCAAGATGCTCAGGGTCCATGAGAGACTTGGGAGCGCTCCTTCTTTTCCGCGTGTTTGTTCTGTGAAACGTACACTGTAGATTCGCAGCTTTACTCTGAGCAACGCTCCATAGGGAATGATGAAAATTTTTGTCCACGGTGTACCCCCATACAGACTAAAACCTGCTCTGATGTTTTGATTACGGACATCATAATTTTAAAACTTTGGAAATAAGCACTACTTAATGGAGATCAAACATTAACTTTTACAAGCCATTAATTTTATGCATGTTTTGAAGCAATAAATGTTTTAATAAATTAATACAATCTTTGTATTTATTTCTATTATAATATAAGAATTACAAACTAATATGTGCATGTGTGAACAATATATATAAATATTTTTCTCCTCTGGAAAATTATTTACCCCTCCTGGAAAATATTTTGACGTTTCTGATGGCTAGTTATTTACTAGCCTGTGTGGAATATAGCGTTATGACATGGATCAGAATGGTGGGTGTTAAACAGAAGACGCAAACGTATTAAGGAAGAAATGTTTTGCTAAGAAATTTATAATTACACGAGTGAACAGAATCGTCGTTCAGGAAATCAGAATACGAGAGGAAAGAAAGAAACAAAGCCTCGATATTAAAAAAGAAAAATGACCAGTATAGTATTGACAGAAAAGACTTTGATAACACTATAGACATCATTCACCCTCGGCCGATACCTCGCAGCGAGAGCCCAATTACATTACAGGAATCAGATCGCAGCTCCCTTTGGCCAGCTCTTCGTTCGACCTACAAACATTTTACCCAAAATTACAGTCCTTCCTCACGAAGTTTGAGGATAGTCTTCACCCACCTGACATGAGGGTACAGTTTCAGCTGATACGTCATTTCTTCAGAATTCAAGCATCCACTTATGTAATTAATATTTAAATGATTTTAAATATATAGTTTAGGACATGGAAGTCATGTATGGTTCTCCATACCGATTTTACTTCCATATTCCTTAAGGAACAAAAAAAATCGTGTTCGAGATTATTGCAGATTCTGATTGTACTATACTCAAAACATGAAAAAAAGTCGTTTTCCGAAAAGTGTCTGTGTGTGTGTCTGTCTGTGTGTCTGTCTGCCTGTCTATGTGTAGTTTTTTTTCTATGGCAAACGATAACTGCCGCAAATTCAAACAGAATCAAATAATTTTTTGCATACACCCCTGATTTGTTTTTGGTGAAGATCGGTTGAGGGAAAGGGGTAGTTTACCTGCAACGGTTTTTTTTATCAAGGGAAATTTTTTTTTTTGCAAACGATAACAGCCGCAAATTCAAACAGAATCAAATAATGTTTCGCATACAGCCCTGAAATGTAGATTTCTCAAGACCTATTGTTTTTGGTGAAGATCGATTAAGGGAAAGGGGTAGTTTACCAGTAACGTTTTATGTTTTAACAAGGGTATTTCCTATGGCAAACGATAACAGCCGCAAATTCAAACAGAATCAAAAGATTATTTGCATACAGCCCTAAATTGCAGAGTTCTCAAGACCTGTTGTTTTTGGTGAAGATCGGTTAAGGGAAAGGGGTAGTTTACCTGCAGCGTTTTTTTATCAAGGGTATTTTTTTGGCAAACGATAACTGCCGCAAATTCAAACAGAATCAAATAATTGTTTGCATACAGCCCTGATTTGTAGAGTACTCACCACCTATTGTTTTTGGTGAAGATCGGTTGAGAGAAAGGGGTAGTTTTCCGGCAACGGTTTTTTTTATCAAGGGAAACTTTTTTTTCGCAAACGATAACAGCCGCAAATTCAAACAGAATCAAATAATGTTTCGCATACAGCTGTGATTTTTAGAGTACTCAAGACCTATTGTTTTTGGTGAAGATCGGTCGAGGGGAAGGGGTAGTTTACCGGCAACATTTTTTATCAAGCGTATTTTCTATGGCAAACGATAACTGCCGCAAATTCAAACAGAATCAAATAATTTTTTGCATACAGCCCTAAATTGCAGAGTTCTCAAGACGTATTGTTTTTGGTGAAGATCGGTTAAGGGAAAGGGGTAGTTTACCTGCAGCGTTTTTTTATCAAGGGTATTTTCTATGGCAAACGATAACAGCCGCAAATTCAAACAGAATCAAGTAATTTTTTGCATACAGCTGTGATTTTTAGAGTACTCAAGACCTGTTGTTTTTGGTGAAGATCGGTTGAGGGGAAGGGGTAGTTTACCTGCAACATTTTTTATCAAGCGTATTTTCTATGGCAAACGATAACTGCCGCAAATTCAAACAGAATCAAATAATTTTTTGCATACGTCACTGAATTGTAGAGGACTCAAGGCCTTTTGATTTTGGTTCAGATCGGTTGAGGGGAAGGGGTAGTTTACCAGCAACCTTTTACGTTTTAACAAGAGTAAAGTACTTGAAAATTCATTTAAACTTTTTCAAACAATGGTAATTGTTAAAAATAAAATAATTTTGTTGCCAGGCAATAAAATTATAATTTTTTCATTTTAATGTAAATCTGTACATAGTATAAAGTAAAGTCGGTCCGTTTTCTCTCTGTGTTTGAAATCGCTAATCTCAGGAAGTACTGAACGGATTTTATTCAAGTTTTCGCCAATAGATAGAGTGTCTATCGAGGAACATTTATGTGTATAATTAATACATATATGTTGTACATTAGCTTAGCTATCACGGTTTATGTCAAGTAAGTGGTATAGTTTACATCTTATATATAAAAATGAATGTTTCTTTGTTTGTCCCGTATGCGTTCCTATACCATTCATCCGATTGCGATGAAACTTCGGTGATTTGTTGTGCGGACGTCCGCGAAGGTTTCTTCCACATCTCCTCCTAAACCACTGTACCGATTTCAACCAAACTTGGCACAAATATTTTACGCAAAGGGAGAACCAACATAGGACAAGTGTTTTTTTCGATATGATCCTTTGGGGTCTTCCACGTCTCCACCTATACCATTGGACCGATTTCAACCAAACTTGGCACAAATATTTTACGCAACGGGAGAACCAACATAGGACAGGTGTTTTTTTGATACGATCCTCTGGGGGTCCTTTGCGGTCTTAAAAATCTATTAGATCTGGTTACTATGGCAACCCAATAGAATAGATTCTGTTCTAAATACATTATCGCACTAAATTGAAGACCACGCGAACGAAGTTGTGGGCAACAGCTATTTATTTTTAAGAAGCCTACTTTAATTAAACTTTATTAATTAAACTAACATTTTCATTACGTACAACGTGAAACTCCGTAGCGAAGCACGGGTATTCTGCTAGTCATGTATAAGAGAAAATATATCGTGCGTGGCAGGCAACCATATCTCAGTTATGTACTGTTTACGTTTCCATTTTATTATTATCACTACCGCAATAAAAAGGCAGGGAAGACACACACACACACACACACACACACACACACACACACACACACACAATTCGCGTTATTTCTGGCCTCATTCATGTTTATTTTGTTATATTTGCACGGTTTTTAAATGGAAAGTGCCGAACCCATACCAACATAACGCATGCAAGCCGAAAAAATTTCCAGCGTGGATAGCGATTTGCTTCCTGTGGATCGCTGGGCAGTGTAACTGCACGTGTTTACAGAGGAACGATTCATAGACAGACTTTTCGTCTTTAGGGAATGAACCCTCTGCAAGATGCTGAGGGTCCATGAGTGACTTCGGAGAGCTCCTTCTTTTCCGCGTGTTTGTTCTGTGAAACGTACACTGTAGATTCGCAGATTTATTCTAAGCAACGCTCAATAGGAAATGTTGAAAATTTTTGTCCACGGTGAACCCTCATACACACTAAACCTGCTCTGATGTTTTAATTACGGACATCATAATATTAAAACTTTGGAAACTTGAGCACTACTTAATGGAGATCAACCATTAACTTATACAAGCCATTAATTTTATGCATATTTTTTATATATATGTGTACAACGTTATCGGCAACAAAGAAGTAGTTTTTGTTAAAATTCCTTCCCGGGATATTTGGCCGTAGTCCACTGTTTTCTACAAAACCAGACGTTTCGGCAATGCCATTGACTTCCATCATCAGTGAAAATCGAGTGCGATAACGTGAGGTGGTATATGTTAGTGACCACAGTACTGTGGTTAAGGCTGAAGCAGTAAGTAGAAAGAAGTAGTTTCTATGGTAATATTTCATTTCGAAAATGATTTTAAAAATGAATCTTAGAATATGGAAGTCATGTATGGTTCTCCATACCAATATTTTACTTCCATATTCCTTAAGGAAATGGAAATATGGTGATGGCAAAAAAAATCGTGTTCGAGATTATTGCAGATTCTGATTGTACTACACTCAAAGCATGAAAAAAAGTCGTTTTCCGAAAAGCGTCTGTGTGTGTGTCTGTCTGTCTGTCTATCTGTCTATAGATTGTTTTTCTATGGCAAACGATAACTGCCGCAAATTCAAACAGAATCAAATAATTTTTTGCATACAGCTCTGATTTGTAGAGTACTCACGACCTATTGTTTTTGGTGATAATCGGTTGAGAGAAAGGGGTAGTTTACCTGCAACGGTTTTTTTTTATCAAGGTAAATTTTTTTTTTTCGCAAACGATAACAGCCGCAAATTCAAACAGAATCAAATAATGTTTCGCATACAGCTGTGATTTTTAGAGTACTCAAGACCTATTGTTTTTGGTGAAGATCGGTTGAGGGGAAGGGGTAGTTTACCGGCAACATTTTTTATCAAGCGTATTTTCTATGGCAAACGATAACTGCCGCAAATTCAAACAGAATCAAATAATTTTTTGCATACGTCAGTGAATTGTAGAGGACTCAAGGCCTTTTGATTTTGGTGAAGATCGGTTAAGGGGAAGGGGTAGTTTACCTGCAACCTTTTACGTTTTAACAATAGTAAAGTACTTGAAAATTCATTTAAACTTTTTCAAACAATGGTAATTGTTAAAAATAAAATAATTTTGTTGCCAGGCAATAAAATTATAATTTTTTCATTTTAATGTAAATCTGTACATAGTATAAAGTAAAGTCGGTCCGTTTTCTCTCTGTGTTTGAAATCGCTAATCTCAGGAAGTACTGAACGGATTTTATTCAAGTTTTCGCCAATAGATAGAGTGTCTATCGAGGAACATTTATGTGTATAATTAATACATATATGTTGTACATTAGCTTAGCTATCACGGTTTATGTCAAATAAGTGGTATAGTTTACATCTTATATATAAAAATGAATGTTTCTTTGTTTGTCCCGTATGCGTTCCTATACCATTCATCCGATTGCGATGAAACTTCGGTGATTTGTTGTGCGCACGTCCGCGAAGGTTTCTTCCACATCTCCTCCTAAACCACTGTACCGATTTCAACCAAACTTGGCACAAATATTTTACGCAACGGGAGAACCAACATAGGATAGGTGTTTTTTCGATGGGGTCCTTTTGGGGGTTCTTTGGGGTCTTCCACATCGCCTCCTAAACGACTGGACCGATTTCAACCAAACTTGGCACAAATATTTTACGCAAAGGGAGAACCAACATAGGACAGGTGTTTTTTTCGATACGATCCTCTGGGGGGTCCTTTGCGGTCTTAAAAAACTATTAGATCTGGTTACTATGGCAACCCAATAGAATAGATTCTGTTCTAAATATATTATCGCATTAAATTGAAGACCACGCGAACGGAGTTGTGGGCAACAGCTATTTATTTTTAAGAAGCCTACTTTAATTAAACTTTGTTAATTAAACTAACATTTTCATTACGTACAACGTGAAACTCCGTAGCGAAGCACGGGTATTCTGCTAGTCATGTATAAGAGAAAATATATCGTGCGTGGCAGGCAAGCATATCTCAGTTATGTACTGTTTACGTTTCCATTTTATTATTATCACTACCACAATAAAAAGGCAGGGAAGACACACACACACACACACACACACACACACACACACACACACACACACACACACACACACACAATTCGCGTTATTTCTGGCCTCATTCATGTTTATTTTGTTATATTTGCACGGTTTTTAAATGGAAAGTGCCGAACCCATACCAACATAACGCATGCAAGCCGAAAAAATTTCCAGCTTGGATAGCGATTTGCTTCCTGTGGATCGCTGGGCAGTGTAACTGCACGTGTTTACAGAGGAACGATTCATAGACAGACTTTTCGTCTTTAGGGAATGAACCCTCTGCAAGATGCTGAGGGTCCATGAGTGACTTCGGAGCGCTCCTTCTTTTCCGCGTGTTTGTTCTGTGAAACGTACACTGTAGATTCGCAGATTTATTCTAAGCAACGCTCAATAGGAAATGTTGAAAATTTTTGTCCACGGTGAACCCTCATACACACTAAACCTGCTCTGATGTTTTAATTACGGACATCATAATATTAAAACTTTGGAAACTTGAGCACTACTTAATGGAGATCAACCATTAACTTATACAAGCCATTAATTTTATGCATTTTTTTATATATATGTGTACAACGTTATCGGCAACAAAGAAGTAGTTTTTGTTAAAATTCCTTCCCGGGATATTTGGCCGTAGTCCAATGTTTTCTACAAAACCAGACGTTTCGGCAATGCCATTGACTTCCATCATCAGTGAAAATCGAGTGCGATAACGTGAGGTGGTATATGTTAGTGACCACAGTACTGTGGTTAAGGATGAAGCAGTAAGTAGAAAGAAGTAGTTTCTATGGTAATATTTCATTTCGAAAATGATTTTAAAAATGAATCTTAGAATATGGAAGTCATGTATGGTTCTCCATACCGATATTTTACATTGTTAAATAAACAAAAAATATTTTAATTACATAATTGTTGAGAACAAAATTGCATCCTCTTCCATCAGCTACTCTCTGAGCTTACAGAGAGCATTGCCCGGGAGTCACGAACTTGGACGTTGGAAGTAGGATTTGCTGGCAGAGCTAACTCGATTACTCGAGCTCTGACTCATTCGTCAGTACCAGTGGGCATTAACAGAACTTCCATTGATTCGTTCGGTACCCTTTACCAGCCTTTGACTCCCACCCCCCAGTACAAATACAATCTTCCCCAAATACATATACAAAATACATGTATGCATGTATGTATGTACCCATCCATTACGGCAGTTTTTACATGTATTCTTTAGGCATGTATACATACATACATACATACATAACAAAATGATGAAAACTTAAACTAATACATGAACAAACACACAAACACGCTCTCACACACACTCTTCCGCGAAGTGTCGACGATGAAGTTTCCCCAGCAGCATCAGCGTGAGCGGCAACAGCGTCCAGCAGCAACCATCAGCAACCAGCGTCACTAGCAGCAGTTCACACGGATATCGGCAGTCGCAGCAGGCTCAGCATCAGCATCACCATCGCCATCAGAGGAAGCAAGGTCAGTATCTAAAACAGGAATTCCAACTATGTTACCACCAAAAATAACAGAACTCTGTTTGTGAACAACATGGATAACGTTCGATGGTAGGTATATAAGCCAAGACTTACTATTCTGGACGACCACTTCTACAGGCACATAAGCTGTTGTGGTAATATCATCTGCCATCAAGTAAGGTAATGCGGGAAATGATTCAGTATTAACTACGGTAGCTGATCTTTTGGTTTGGTTTGCTCGTTTCAGATTCAATCAGCTACTACACAAATAAGACACACTCATGACAGTAGCTTCTCATTATGATCGTTGTTACAGGCATGTAAAAATCAGTAAGGTACATCAAATCATCGTTCAAAATGTGGTACAATATACGAGAGCATAAGTAAGCGACCGTTCCGCTGGAATTTCTAAAATAAAATGACAAAAATTAAAATTGTATCCTTGGTTACGTAGTATGACGTTTAATATATTGTTGTTAATTATTTTAAATATTTTTTAAATAAAAATTATAGAACAGCAGTGTATACGGAACTCACAAAGAATGAAACACAATGTAGTCTTACACGTGCTCTCATGCGCACACTAACACCCCCGCAAGAAAGAACAAATAAATATAGAATGGAAAAGTTTGTTTTACGTTTTTGATTAAATCAAAATATGAAGGTTCCTGACATTCTCTAACAAGCGTATGCCTACGTCTTCTTCCTTATTCCTCTTATCAATTGCTACCTGTGTACTCTAACGTACTACAAACCAGTGACCATTTAAAACTCCCGAAGTCCCTACTGTGCGCCGAATCTCATACGTCCCCCGGATACAAAGAGTTGAGCCCGATGTGTTACATTCTTTTAATAAAGTTTCCACTTAAATATCAAAAGCAACGTTTAAAAAATGTTTATGTTCGGCCCATGCATATGCACACAAAAACGAAAACTTGCAATCAGATTAGCAACACCCGTCATAAATACAAGGACATTAACTTTCAAACATCAATAACATGGCAATAATAAAACGTGTACCAGATCCTGCAACATAATGAACATTCAGAGAAATCCTAATGCATAAAAATATAAAAACAAAAAACATTAATACATAACATGGATAAATAGAAACAGCCATCAGACATGTGGAATACCTGATAGAACAAGCCGAAAGAGTGGTTTTACAAATTTCTTTCGATAAAACCAAGTTCATGACAAGCATCCAGACAGTATCCAAGAAATAAAAACTTGATATGGGCAAATATATTGTACTGACAAATTCAAGTATTTCGGAGAAGTTATTGAACAAAATGTCTCAGAGAAAGAAGCCATTAAAGCATGCGTTAATAAGATGAAAGATGCTTACCTTTTAACCAAGGATACATATAACAAGAAATCAGTATCCATTAATGCCAAACTTAGGCATTACTCAATAGTAAATTACCTGGAAGCACTTTATGCAGCTGAGTGTCTGAATCTGAACAAGAAAATGATGATGGAAGAACTGGAAAACACGGAAAGGAAAATATTCAGAAAAATCTGGAGACAAGTAAAAGATGGAGAACAGTACACAAGACGTCACAATAATGAGTTGTACACACATGTTGAGATAATCAAAGGCGTAATTGGGAAAAGAAGAGTTACTTTCTACAAATATATTCAAAGAACGAATCTTGACAGACTAACAAGGAAACCTTTGAACTATTTCAGAAAGCTCAAAATGCCCAATACGTGTTTTAAAGAAGCAGAAAAACTTGTAAGAACTACTTCAGCTTACTCAAGAAGATATTGAAGAGGAGTTGGAATGTGTCGCTAGGATTGCTGTGTCATCGGCGTAGTAGCAACAGTGGTATCACTTCCTGACGGTAAGTCCGAAGTTAACAGGAGGTACAGTAGAGGCCCCAGGACACTATCCTGCAGTATACCTGACCCCACTGACAATAAAGGATAAGTAGCATCCGACAACTTGATTTGAAACACTCTGCCCACTATGTAGAATACGGTAACAATTATGTGTCAAATTTTTCTTTATTTTGTGTAACAGTCCAAGATGCCACACTTTATTAAATGCCTGGGAAACGTCGAGGAACACCTGACCAGAACATCTTCGATTCCAGCGATTTATTGATAACATTTGTTATTCTGTGTATTTGATCCACCGTAAAGTGTTTTCCTCGAAACCCAAATTAATGATCCGGAATTAAGTTATTTTCTACAATTGTTGGCTGGCATAAACCGTTTTAAAAGTAGCTTCTCAAAGATCTTACCAAGTATCGGCAGAAGGCTTGTAGGTTGATGAGAAGAAGGTCTTTGAGGATTTTTACTAGCTTTTAAGACCATGATTAATTGAGCTGATTTCTAGAGAAGAGAACTGTATTCAAGTCTGAGTATGGGGCGTGAAGATGTATGTTACTAATAAGAAGCCTTTGTGAGGCAGCTCGTTTAGAATTTTCCCCGATAACAAATCAATGCCGGGAGCCTTTTTACTTTACAAATTATACTAGATTATTTCCTGGATTTCATTAACCTTAAAAGACTAAATGGCAGAGCCAGTTGATGCCAATAATATTCAGACCTCGCAGTTTACACAGCCTCCAACTAATCTGTCTCCATGTCTCACGATAAGATTTCACAAACGCATAACTAAAGGTATTAGTTTCATTTTCATCACATTACACGATTTATTTCAGACTATGAGCAAGCATTTTAATTATCTTTCTTAATAAGAAATATATTAAAATTATGATAAATTTAATTTCTTTAAAAAAACTAAGATTTTTTACTTTTAGGTAATATTTTTTTTACATCTAGTAACTTTGAAAGACTATTAACACGAACAAACAAAATTAAGATTACATTAGAAAATAGTAATTAAAAATATTAAATACACATTAAAACAAAACTTTCTTTAATAGCCAATCGCTACAGGCTGTTGAGATAAGCTTTATCAGGTCGGCAAAGGCAGAACAGCACACATACAATTGCTCGTATATTACCTGGACTCCTATGATATATAGCTATTATATACACGTGTAACGATTAGATTAACGTACAGTTCAGATAAGACGGATTCAACGTTAATTAGTCTATTTTATCGAGCAATATGAACCGCAATATGCTTCCAGTGACTGAATATAGTTACGAAATAGTAAAAATAAAAATTATAATAGTTTTTGATTAAGTATTTTATTTTTTCCTGACTGGCGCTGGTTACAGCAGAAGTTTTCTATTTATGCACAATTTTGTCAACTTTTTTCATGGAAATAATAACAGAAATGTTTTGAGAGTATGATCTAAGATTCACAGGTTAGTAATTACCAACACAATACGTTTTAATGCCAATATTAGATATAAACATATTTAAAATGAAACTTTCAGCTTATAAATAATGAAAAACATTTTTCTAATTTAGGTCGTCTTTTTTTATTACTGCGTATTTCAAAGACAAGTTAAATTCATACACTTGTAATAAAATTCATATTACATTATAATATGTTGTAACGTCACAGAACGTTCAATAAAGGAAATTATTTGCATAGCAATTTATCATAAGAGGAAAGTGAGGTGAACAGTATCGAACCCAAGTAATCCTAAAAATTTTTTAATATTGTCTAATAATTAATACCATTAACATGAAAAAACGACCAGACTATGACTAAGACTCAAACCCCATATATATTATTTTAGTGAAGAACAGTGTAAAACCAATAATATACTATTAGAGAGACAAATAATATCAGAAACAACCGAAATGAAGTCATTAATTATGTAATTCTGAATAGGGTATAAAAAAAATTTTATTGTGAATTAATGGACAAGATCCATTATTATACTATGTAATGTAAATAAAATAAATGTATTAAATGATTTGAATACATTATTAGAAAGGATCTAAGTTAAAATAAAAAAATATATAAATGTTATGACAAAAAATATATGCTTAGGAGCTGAGTCCAATCACTCAGATTTCATGTAAAAATTAATTATTATCAAATTGAAATAAAAACTATACGTAATTGTCAAGTAGACAAAGATGAACAATTTTTCTTAAATAAAGAAAGCTGTCAAATGAATAAAAGTCAGTTAAAATAGCCAAAAACCGTATTAACTGAAAACATGTAGTAGACCTATAATATTGTAATATTTATGAAGTTAATGTTGACAAAATGCAACCAAATTGCATTATAAAGTTGGAACACAATATAACGTGACTATACTAATATATTTGACTAACTTAAACGCTTGAATAGTCGAGTTAGGAGTTTACCTATACCACATCTGGCTGAAGCCAAGGACCCATCACAAAAAAAAACAGTCATTTTGACAAAATGATTGCAAAATATTAACAAAAATAAAGGAAACCGTACAATCCTATAGTGTAATATGAAAACAAACATACTCAGTTGAAAATAAGCTCAATTATTAAAGAATTTGACTTATGAGAGTGAAATTTGTCACACCAAGAAAAGAATCACTTATGCAAACCAATATGATGCTAAGTAAGCTTACAATAAAAATAATATGTATCAGGATAAACCAGGTATCACAAAAGATAGACAATATAATAAACTCTCAGTGCATACTCGAAAATCCCATATATAATAAGGAAAAAAGACTAATTATTGTATTTTAACAGTGACAACAACTTAGGCCATAGGCATGGACCATGTAAAACTGAACTTATTTATATATTATATGTGTTAAACTTTATTTATTTTGTTATAGAAAGATGATAATATTATGCATTAATGTTGTAGAAGAAACCAAACAGCTTCACAACAATGTTTTAGTTAAAAAATTGAATTTTTATGGAAACATTCCAAGGTAAGAGTTGTATTTTGTGTTATTTTATTATAGTTAATTTATTCAAAAACCAATCGTAATTAGTATCATTAAATTCAATTGAAAGCAGAGAATCCAAATATAGTAAGGGCATGCAGATTGTAAGTAGTTATGTAAAATTGTTTGACAAATACCAGAATAATTTTTGTAATATCCTTAGTGTGAAGAATAAGAAATTTTTGTTCTAAATCTTCTACGGAAGTCAAATTTGTTCCATGAGGTTCCGTTTCATTATTCTCGAACGTTCTAGAAGGAACTTTTACACAAATACACCTGAAGTTCATGTCAAAAAGCTAAAACAATGAGACTTACAGAGTAAAAAAGGAAGACCAAATTCGACCGAAAAACACTTTATGATTTGAATCCAGAAGAGACACATCACCCACGAAACTGATCATCACACCCGAGGCGAAACCGAAGAACGAGAAGTCAATGTGAGAACGCAGAAAGGCTTTTCCCGTACATTGACAATAGACTGACTTAATCTCTACAAGAGTATACGCCAATGTGTTGCTGAAATAGAGCAGCAACAAGGCACATTTAATAGAACACACGCAGCCAGAATATCAGCGGCCCATGAGGGGCCAAAATTTTAATAGAGAATCAATTCTGCTGTATTCGCTAAGACAAACTGACTTTGACAAAAATCCCAATAACGTAACGTACACGAAGCCTTTTCATCAACTGCAGGAGGAGTATCAGCGCTGTGGCGGCTAATTGAGCAACCACGCGGACAGCTGATTGTCGGCAGCGGTATTCAAGCGTACATTCACTGCCAAACTTTTTTACAAAAGTGCGGAAGTTTTAAAAACCGTATTTTGACTTTCAAATAAAATCAGTGCACAAGGAACGTCAACACGAAGAGGCGAGATTGAAAACGAACCCGAGAGAAGTGTCCAGTGTGAGAAATAATTACCCATCGGAACGTGAGTTGTTCAAAGTTAAAGTCATTTTTACCTGGTAAGATTTGTCACACAGTTGTACTACACATGCCACACACCTTCAAATCACTTAATTTTTGTAAAGCATCTTATTGATCTGTCTTGGTAGTTCAAAGGAGTCACGTCCTGAGTATAAAGATTTTTCGTACACTAAACTCATGCTTTTCAACTGAGTAAAAATAAAATATTTGTTAGCCGATACTTGATTGGAGAAAAAACTTGTCAATAATAATTTATTTTTTGTAACTCTGCAATTTTACTTTTTCACGAATGTTAGTCTTTCAGACGATTTTTTTAAGAATCATTAAAACACACGTTATTTTTTCAAACTCAAACTGTCTTGTTCACATTTTTTCATAGAATTAAACTAACTGCTAAAAAAATCAAAATTTTAATTTTAATAACAATTTCTTGGAACAAAAGATTCCAAGTGGCGCCCACAAACACATAGTAGCTTAAGTTGTTTTGCAGGACGACATCATCGCAGAGGAACCAGTCATCAGTAAGTATCATAAAGTGCGCGGAGTGTAACGCCCGACATATAACAACACGAACAACACGACAACATACACGACTCCACATCTATTTCTGTTTATTATAAATTGGCAGCCCAACTAGTGAGGCTTGAAGAAAAGGAACAAGCCCGGCAACTACCAACAAATCAAGATGCCGCAACCAAAGGGAAAAAAGGTGAAGAAGAATGTAGAACCCGAATTAAGTGTGGAAGACGGAGAGGCAGTCCAAGCCGAGGAAACGGAATTAGAACCGCCCACACTAGAAATTGAAAGACCAATACAAACGGGAGATGAATTAGAGGAACAAACGGGAGAAGAACCCATACAAATGGTAGACCAAACAGAGAAACCCGAACCAGAAAAAATAACAGGGAGCGTTGACATGAGTGCAATAATGGTGATGCTCCAAAGAATGGAAGAAAATAATAATAAAAATAGACGGGAAGATAAGGAGGAAATAATAGAATCCCTGAATAAAAACAGACGGGAAGATAAGGAGGAATTAGACAAAAAGATAAACTCTTTAGGGGAGTATATAACCGAGAAAATAAATGACAATGGGAAAAAGCTGGAGCTATTTCAGGAGGAGAATAAAAAATGTATAGAGTCCCTGAAAAAAGAAATTAGGATAAATTACGAAACAGTAAACAAAAGGATCGATGATAGTAAAATCGACAGTCACAGGAAGGTCGAGAATATGGAGAAACAGTTAGAAAGGTTGCAGGAGAGAAATAATACCCGTTTTGAAAATATAGAGGAGCAAACCGTAGAGACCAAACAAGATGTTAGAACTCTCGAAAACAAGGTAAGGCAAAAACAAGACGAAATCACGCAGGAGGTGGGAGAAGTCCGGAAAGACGTTAGCGAGAGAATACAGAGAACGTATGACATAGCTAACAGGCTGGACGAGCAAATAAAAACTAATAGAATAACATACAGGAAATAGATCAGAGAGAGAAAAACCTGCAGGAAAGATTAGAAGCGCTGAGGGACACACCAATATTGAATACCCATACGTGTCATAGCGAGAACAGGGAAGTAATCAACTTCCAAAACTATCGTCGAAACCCGATGGAATTCTTAGAAAGAATGGAAGAGTTTATTGAAAGAAATAGGGAAACAAGATTGGACAGAATAAGGGAAATGTTGGACGAAACGTTTCGAAACACGAGGGATAACTGGTGGATAGCGGTACGACCCGAAATCATCAACTTAGTCGAATTTAAGCGCCAATTCAAAGAGAAGTATTGGTCGGAAACTGAGCAAAACAAAGTACGAATGGACATATTCTACGGGAAATACGACGCGTCCAATGGACAATCCCCAACGTCTTATTTCCTGGGAAAGATATGTTTGGCACGAAAGTTGATACCGCCGATCCCGGAAGAATGTTTGGTGAGACAGTTAGCTGGACATTATAGCTACGGTATTAAAGATGCCCAATTGTACCAACAGCTCAGTAAAATAACCGATTTAGCTAAATTATTAGAAAACTGTGAATCCGCTGGAAGGTTCCAGGATTACCAACCCCCCAGTCGTAAAGTAGACTATAATAACAGCAATAACGGACCAAACCGTAATGGAGGTGGAAATGGCAATAACTTTAACCAGAATAGCCAGAACAATAGCACCCCACCAAATAGCCGAAATAACAACACTCAAGGTCCAAATAACCGCAACTATCCGGGACCAAACAGAAATAATTACCCCGAAAATAATTACAG
Source organism: Magicicada septendecula (assembly GCA_034769895.1). Classification (NCBI taxonomy): domain Eukaryota; kingdom Metazoa; phylum Arthropoda; class Insecta; order Hemiptera; family Cicadidae; genus Magicicada; species Magicicada septendecula. The sequence goes on along the minus strand of CM068367.1, from coordinate 304,645,386 downwards.
TAGGATCTATAATCAGGGAAATAGTTATCGCGGCAATAACTATAGGGGGAATAATTATGGTCAGCGTAATAATTATCGAAACGGAGGTAATCAAGGAGGAGGTGATAGGAGAAATCAAGAGTATAGACCCCAGGTAAACTATACAATGGCCAATAGTCAACGGCCATATCCACCCAATTTACCTACTTACATGTATTACCCACAACGGACGCAAGGTAACCAGAGTAATACAACGAATAGCCAACCTATTAGTGGTAACCCCGAGGTCAGGCAGGAACCACAGGCAAGTCAGCAACCCAATATTCCGGGAGACCGGGCCAATGAGACAGGGGCTCATTTAAACTAAACGCGGCAGTGAAAAAGGAAAACGGCCCTTCACTGAACCAATATTATGGGGTGACTGAATACAAAAATAGACGGGACAAAGACAGGACAATGACACTAAAAATAAATAATTATCTTAGAGATATTAGGGAGGAATTATTAGAAGAGAGTGACAATATAGTTAAAATGATAATAAAGGGAATAATGGTATAGTACAAATCAAGGCAAATGTCAATGGTATAGAAGCAATATTACTCATTGATACAGGATCAAACGTATCACTTATAGACAGTGTAGAGTTGGAGATAATTAAACAAAACAGTAATTTACCCATACCCACTCTGCCTATAAATAACATTATTCTAGTCGGAGCAACGGGGAGGCAGAATAAATCGATAAAGAAACAGGTGTCATTAGAGATGACTAGTAATGGTGTAACGTTACCAATAGGATTGTTAGTGGCGAATAATTTACCCATGAGTATCCTAGTAGGCTGCGATATACTTAGGCCATATAATGCAATAATAGATTTAGAAGGTAAGATCATAACGTTAAAAACAAATGGTTGGGAATTTGGACCAATAATTTAATTGATACCCTAGGAGATAGTGCAAACAACGCACCTTATCAAGCGATAGTGAACCATTATTATTGTGCCGATCGACCACTAAATATGCCCTTATATCAGGAAGAAAACCCAGAGTTGTGGTTAGAAAAATTAGAAGAAATAAGGGATTTCCAAAGGACGAAAGCAAGGGGTCAGGTCAGCGAAGCACAGGCGGAACAATTGATTACGGTATATAATAATTACAAACATATATTCTCAAACGCTCCAGGTAAAGCCAGAGATTATCAATGCACCATAAAATTTAAAACACCTGTAGAATTTAACAGAAAATCATATCCGACCGCCTACTCACTAAAGAACGAAGTCAGGGAGGAATTGAACAGGATGATAGATGACGACATAATTGAGTATAGTCATTCGCCCTTTACTAGCCCAATCATAGCTGTGCCGAAAAAGAATGGACGGGTGCGCATATGTCTCGATGCTAGGGAGATTAACAAGATGATTGTTAACGACCGCACATCCCCTGGGGAAGAAATATTGAAAAAGTTTCACGGGACAAAGTATATAAGTTCATGGGATACAGTATGCGGCTACTGGCAGGTAGAACTCCACCCTGATAGTAGGAAATATATGGCATTCATATTCGAAGGCAGAAACTATCAGTTTAAGCGATTACCCTTTGGTTTGATAAATTCTGTGGCGGTATTTGTAAAGATAATGGACAGAATATTGGGGCAGGAAGTGCTGAAATTTACGACAGTATATATCGACGATTTACTGGTAACTTCAGCGAATTGGGATGACCATTGTAATAGGGTTGAACAGGTGTTAGGGAAACTATCAGAGAATAATATCACCCTCAAATTAGACAAATCCCAATTTATTGCAAATGAGGTGAAATTTTTAAGTTTTAACCTAACCGAGCAAGGGATTACTCCATCCAAAGAGAAAGTAGAGGCGATACAGATGTTCCCCACCCCAAAAAACAGGAAACAGCTTCAATCATTTTTAGGAATCTGTAACTATTACAGGAAGTTTCGGTCCAATTATTCAGAACTAACTGCCAGGTTCCAAAAGCAGTTATCAGCTAAAGACAAGTGGACTTGGGGACCAGAGCAAGATGGAGTGCTCAATCTAATAAAGGAAAAATTTTTAGAAGCAGTTATGCTACATCACCCCGACTTTACAAAACCATTTTATCTAAATTGCGATGCCAGTAACGTAAGTTTAGGTGCAGCCCTATATCAGGAAGATCAGGATGGAAACCATTTAGTAATTAGTTTCGCCAGCCGCGTGCTGAACAGTTGCGAACGAAACTACAATACCACTGAAAAAGAATTGTTGAGTGTAGTTTTCGCATGCGGTAAATTTCGAACGTATATATTAGGGTACCCCATTACGGTTAGGAGTGACCACAAATCAATATCATTTTTAAAGCATTGTAAGCTGAACCACGGAAGGCTGACGAGATGGGTTTTGGCCCTGCAAGAATATAATATCACGTGGGAATATATACCCGGCAAACAAAACATAGCAGCCGACGTCCTATCCCGCATCAATATACAAGACCAAACCTTTGACGGCGGAAAGGAACAAATAGCAAAGGTATACCATATTATTAAGAGCAGGGAAGATTTAAAAAATATTTTAATCGATGTAAAGGCTCAACAAGAGGCCGACCCAAAATTAGGAAATATTAGAGAAAGGGTACTGGAAGGCGATGAAATTATAAATAAATATTACTGTATACACAACGACACTTTGTTTATAAGGAATACCCCACACCAGGAGAAATGGAAGTTAGTAATTCCACCAGCGATAGAGAGACCACTAATAATCGACTATCACGTTAGGTACGGACACATGGGTGCCCTCAAGGTAAGGAAGGCATTGGAAGAGCAAACATACATCAAAGGGATGAATAAAAAGGTGCAGTCATGCGATATTTGTCAGAAGGTAAAATGTAATAACGAGAGAAAGGAAGGGGTCATGATACCCATAACATCCACCGAAAAATTGGAAAAGGTATTTCTCGATATCTGTGGACCATTTCCACGCAGCGGTGGAAGACACAGATATAAATTCATCATAATTATCTTTGACCATTTCAGCAAATATACCAAGCTTTATCCAATAACTAGGGCTACGACCAGGAAAATTATAGACATCATAATAGAAAGGTATATAATGGAGGTAGGCAGATCGTATTCTATAATTACAGACCACGGTACCCAGTTTAAGGGAAAATTATGGAAAGAAAACCTTGGAGAACACGGGATAAAAACGTATAAGACATCCGTATATCACCCGAATAGTAACCCAGCCGAGAGAGTGTTGAGGGAAGTAGGACGGTTGTTGAGAACATACTGCCATAACGAACAGAAGAGGTGGCATGAATACTTAGCGTCAACCGAGGATTTTCTCAATTTGTCATATCACAACACCATAGAGGTGTCACCATACACAGTTGTGTTCGAAAGACCCCCACCACGAGAGATAAAGGAGATTATCAGTTTTCCCGACGAACCCGAATACCAATTTGAAAGAACCAAATTTTATAGCAAAGTGTTAGAAAAAACGGAACAGCAACGGAAGAAATATATTCAATCCCAGCCAAAGGCAATTAAATATAAGGTAGGAGAAAAGGTGTTAGTCAGAAATAGAGAATTGCCCAGTGCTATACAAGGCATAACGAGGAAATTGTTACTTTTATATACAGGACCTTTTACAGTCACAAAAGACAATGGAAACAATACATACGAGGTAACCGACACGGTTAGTAACAAAGTAAAGGGTACGTATAACCAAACGTCATTGAAAAGGTACCATGATTAAAAACACAAGTCAAATACAGAATCATTGAGAAGGTACCATGAATAAAAACATGTTAACGTATATTTACCAACTTACCCGTACTTAGAGGAGGAGAAAAAGGAAAGAAGGAAAGGACATAATTAGTTAAATAAATTATTAAACAATCAAATAACAATTGATATTACTAAGGGGGAGAAAAGGAGGAGAAATACTGTCATATAATTGATACTAAAAGGAAATGATAAATGAAAAAAAAAAGGAAACAGTGTGTTACATTAGGAGGTAATGATGAAGATAAATATAGCTATTAACATTGAATGATTTTAAACGATAATTTTACCTGCGGAGAACGATATATTAATATAATTGAGAAATAATCAGAAGAGTTTAAGAAAGGGAATTTATGTGTAGGAGCCTATGATATTTGAATATTATATTTTTTTTATTATTATTTGTTGCAAAAGTGCAATTATTATTTTTCTGGACACGGATGTGTTGCCTCTGATTTCAGTAATTATATTTAGGGAAGGGCGGAGAATGTATGCCATAGCGAGCCACTCTGACTTCCAACCCACTATAAAAGTTAGGGAATTGTTAGGGAGTTATATCAAAGATTAAATAATTAACATCAAGGTAAAAAGGAAAGGAATAGGAGATACGACAAAGAACGAAACATGAATTATGAGATGGATTAATATATTAAAGGAGTAGTACAGGAATTTAATTATAAGATAAAAGAATGAAATATAAAGAAGCTAAAAAAAGGTGAATATAGAAATGACAATTTCATCAAAACCGAAGAAATGTTTTTCCCAAATTATCAGTTTTAACGGAGAGGCATATGTAATGTCACAGAACGTTCCATAAAGGAAATTATTTGCGTAGCAATTTATCATAAGAGGAAAGTAAGGTGAACAGTATCGAACCCAAGTGATCCTAAAAATTTTGTAATATTGTCTAATAATTAATACCATTAACATGAAAAAACGACCAGACTATGACTAAGACTCAAACCCCATATATATTATTTTAGTGAAGAACAGTGTAAAACCAATAATATACTATTAGAGAGACAAATAATATCAGAAACAACCGAAATGAAGTCATTAATTATTAAGCCATTAATTATGTAACTCTGAATAGGGTATAAAAAAAATTTTATTGTGAATTAATGGACAAGATCCATTATTATACTATGTAATGTAAATAAAATAAATGTATTAAATGATTTGAATACATTATTAGAAAGGATCTAAGTTAAAATAAAAAAATATATAAATGTTATGACAAAAAATATATGCTTAGGAGCCGAGTCCAATCACTCAGATTTCATGTAAAAATTAATTATTATCAAATTGAGATACAAATTATACGTAATTGTCAAGTAGACTAAGATGAACAATTTATCTTAAATAAAGAAAGCTGTAAAGTGAATAGAAATCAGTTAAAATAGCCAAAAACAGTATTAACTGAAAACATGTAGTAGACCTATAATATTGTAATATTTATGAAGTTAATGTTGACAAAATGCAACCAAATTGCATTATAAAGTTGAAATACAATATAACGTGACTATACTAATATATCTGACTAACTTAAACACTTGAATAGTCGAGTTAGGAGTTTACCTATACCACATCTGGCTGACGCCAAGGACCCATCACAAAAAAACAGTCATTTTGACAAAATGATTGAAAAATATTAACAAAAATAAAAGAAAAGGGTACACCCCTGTAGTGTACTATGAAAACAAACATACTCAGTTGAAAATAAGCTCAATTATTAAAGAATTTGACGTATGAGAGTGAAATTTGTCACACCAAGAAAAGAATCACTTATGCAAACCAATATGATGCTAAGTAAGCTTACAATAAAAATAATACGTATCAGGATAAACCAGGTATCACAAAAGATAGACAATATAATAAACTCTCAGTGCATACTTGAAAAATCCCATATGTAATAAGGAAAAAAGACTAATTATTGTATTTTAACAGTGACAACAACTTAGGCCATAGGCATGGACCATGTAAAACTGAACTTATTTATATATTATATGTGTTACACTTTATTTATTTTGTTATAGAAAGATGATAATATTATGTATTACTGTTGTAGAAGAAACCAAACAGCTTCACAACAATGTTTTAGTTAAAAAATTGAATTTTTATGGAAACATTCCAAGGTAAGAGTTGTATTTTGTGTTATTTTATTATAGTTAATTTATTCAAAAACCAATCGTAATTAGAATCATTAAATTCAATTGAAAGCAGAGAATCCAAATATAGTAAGGGCATGCAGATTGTAAGTAGTTATGTAAAATTGTTTGACAAATACCAGAATAATTTTTGTAATATCCTTAGTGTGAAGAATAAGACATTTTTGTTCTAAAGCTTCTACGGAAGTCAAATTTGTTCCATGAGGTTCCACTTCATTATTCTCGAACGTTCTAGAAGGAATTTTTACACAAATACACCTGAAGTTCATGTCAAAAAGCTAAAACAATGAGACTTACGGAGTATAAAAGGAAGACCAAATTCGACCGAAAAACACTTTATGATTTGAATCCAGAAGAGACACATCACCCACGAAACTGATCATCACACCCGAGGCGAAACCGAAGAACGAGAAGTCGACGTGAGAACGCAGAAAGGCTTTTTCCGTACATTGACAATAGACTGACTTAACCTCTACAAGAGTATACGCCAATGTGTTGCTGAAATAGAGCAGCAACACGGCACATTTAATAAAACACACGCAGCCAGAATATCAGCGCCCCAGGAGGGGCCAAAATTTTAATAGAGAATCAATTCTGCTGTATTCGCTAAGACAAACTGACTTTGACAAAAATCCCAATAACGTAACGTACACAATGCCTTTTCATCAACTGCAGTAGGAGTATCAGCGCTGTGGCGGCTAATTGAGCAACCACGCGGACAGCTGATTGTCGGCGGCGGTATTCAAGCGTAAATTCACTGCTAAACTTTTTTACAAAAGTGCGGAAGTTTTAAAAACCGTATTTTAACTTTCAAGTAAAATCTTTGAAGAATGACGCTTCAAAGAAAGCGCCTATCCGCCTCATTGGGTACTCTAAAATTCTAAGCCTCCCGGTTCCAGTAATGAAAGATAACATAAAGTTTAAAAACGACAGGTAGTAACATTGGGCTACACCAGAGAAAGCTTGTGAGATAATAGCCTACTTCGTTTCGTTCTTCAGCTGAGGCAAGAAGGCTCTAGCAGTAGCTCTAGGTATTTCTAATTAGTCAAACGGGAATCGGATTTCGTGTTACTGTATAATTTTATTAGAGTGTCACCTTGTCGTATCTGCGCGATTTACTGCCACCCGTTGGCACACTGATTAGAAATAAAAATAGGCTATATATTTCCTGTATTGGCGAATTGAATCCTGTCAGCGGAACTTGAAAAGATAAACTCCTGGCGTAATTTACTTTTAAATTATTATTTAAAACATAAAAATATGTATTACATACTTTTTGCTGTTAATCTATCTATTGACTTATCTTTTAATCTACACATTGCTTTCTTTAACAAACAAATAGCTTTAAAATCCTATAAACTTTACTGATAAAACATTCTTATACCGATTTACCGACAGTGCTTGCACAAAAAAATTAATGTTTTCACAAGTAAGTATGTTTCTTTGTGTATTCCCATCGAATGAACGACTGTACCGGTTTTGATTAATTACGAAACAATCTAATCATTCCCGTCTCCCGAGTGTCCCGTGGCTACGTAATTTAGAATTTTTTTATACACAAATTTACAAGCAAGGAGGATACAATGTGGGGACGTTTGTTTCAACTGCTGTACCTCCGGAACCACTTTATCAATTTTAATCTTCGTTTCTATTTACAAATTAATAATATAAAAATAATATATTCTTAAAAATAACAAAATGGGGAACAGAGATCACACACCGTCACAGAGAAATTTACTCGTATTTAAATAGTGAACTGACGAGCCGCAAGGGGTAGAGGGTTGATGTTCGCCTGAAGATGTTGCACTGTTACTGAATGAGGCCCGCCAATCACAGTCAGATTGTCCTTTACCCCAAACAACAAAAGACGGTGTTGAACCTTGAGTAGAGCAAATAAACAGCACAGCTAGACAAATAAACATCAATCAAAGCATACTCTCTTCCCCTCTGCTAATCCACATCGTCACTCTCGTAAACGACTAACACAAGTTCGGGAACATCACACAGAACATCATTAACTGTGTTCAAATCTACCGTATAATCCTGAAGCATTATTACTTAAAATTTACAAATGCTCCAAGAGACTTATATTTATTGTACACGTAAATATAATTATAAAAACCTCTAAAAATTTTGAATAAAATAATACATTGGTAACTAAGTAAAGCACATATTTCAAGTTTACTATTTAAGTAAGAATTGGTCATTAATAAGGATTCATAAACGGTCATTATAAACTGTGACTTTGGTACGATGAGCAGTTTTTAAAATGTTGCGTAAACATTTTCGAGGATTTGCGTAAGGTTTCTGTGATGATGTTACGAAACTTTGTGGTTAATTATTCTTTACTTCTATTCCTACCAAAAATTACATTTTTTGTAATCTGAAGTGTATAACTATGTCTTATTTGTCGATTGTAAGACCAATTAATGTTTGAAAATAAGTTTCTTTACGCTACAGATTGCAGTTTCTAATCTATAAATGTAATTGAGGATATAATTCTAAACGATACGTATATACTGTGTTCTCGCCGCTGAACGTTTGAGGGCAGAGTATTTATATACTTGAATGTATTCATTTTTGCCAGTGCCGCACATTGAAATAAATAATGGCATTATCTACCCCCATATAATAATAAATTTGAATACTGAATGGCTAACTGAGGTCGTCAGTCAGTCGTTCACCCTCTGTTACACTGTGCCTCTCCTGATTTCTTTCTCATACTTCTCCGCACACTAAAATGAGATTATACAATAACGCGTAGTTTCCCGGAATTATCATAACTCACAGCCGACGTGTTATAGTTCGAGATATTCAATTTCGATATTCTCTGATTTATAAAAATGTCCCGAAGGATGACATTTATTTTTTTTTATGCTGTGTTTCAAGCAACCTCCTTGTCTTATACGTCAGTATTTTGCCTTACCAAATCGCATAATATAAGATGTAAATTTTGTCGTAACTACCTCTGATCAACGTATATGAGTTTCTGTTGTAACTTGTAATACTTCATTAAAAGCTTAGACATACAACGTAATCTAATATTAAATGACGTGCTCTACATGGAAAAATATATAGTTTTACTTACGTGAAAATCCCTCCTCATGTAAGACTGCTCTTTGTTCTTTTATTTTCAACGAAATGATACCGTGTCCCTTCTCTTTCTCCACTCTTATTACTACAGTATTTTAAGTGCAGCCACAAACATTTACACCGACGACCTACCACTGGAGGCCCAAATTTTTATTTAATTTTCTTAATTTTATTCATCAATCCATGACAGTCACATTACAGTCGCAACCTATAATACGAGGTAGTTACATTAATAGTCGAGGTAGTCGCAACCTCGTATTTAGTTACATTAATGAAGTTCCCAATTCTGTAGTGATCACATCATCATCATCATCTGGCTAATCATCGTGTAATATGTGGGGTTATTTTAATATTTCCTTTTTACTTCAAGTTGGATAAAAACATTTTTTTAAATATTCCCGGTATTAATCGACAAGCCACAGTCTCCCCGCACTGACGACACTTCTCAGTGTCTCTATCATCTTCAAGTCTTACTTGACGCCTTACACCACTTCGTGTTTTCGTCTGAGAGAATCTTCTTCTCTTTGGCTATTCGAACTACTGACTGTAGCATAATGCGCAGCCAAGATTTCCACAATTTGATCATTACACATAATTCGACCGTCTTGCTAAGCCAGTCAAAGGTTGGTATACCGATGAACCATTGATTGCTTCTATACCAAACTACCGGCTCCATATCGTCAGTGGGTGAAGGAAATTGTGCCACTCAAGTGAAATAAATCTTCTTTTTACATCAGTCCTGGAGGAATACGTTGAAGAACGTACCATTGTATGACTCGAAGACGGAGAGCGGAGCGGATAGTGAGTTTTTAATTAGAGGGCGCTCCTACTCATGGACACTGCCAAATGCGGCGATTGTATACACCACTGAACTGTACGCAGTGTGGCAAGCTTTTCGTTTCTGTGAACACCGAGGTAGAGATAATTTATTATCTGTACGGATTCAGTAAGTTTTCTAAGTGCCCTGGACAATCCGGGCAGAGTGGATACGTTATTGCAACACATAATGGCACTATGGGATCTCGATTCATATTTTACTTTTGTTTCGTATTTGCATCCATGTATGTACTGGAGGTAAGGAAGAAGCTGATGCTGCAGCGAGACACATGCAAACAACCCACAAGTAGATATAATTACCATATGACCTGACGACGCAGAAGTAGTCTCAACCACCATTTGAAACAGACGGCAGAGTAAACTTTCTGCCGTGAAGCAGAGCGTCCCTAAATGGCAAATGGCAGGTGAACAAGTTTGTATCACCAGATTGCGAATTGGCCACACTAACTAAACGTTTATTACAAGGACAGCAACAACCACTTGTGGCGGAGCACTTACAGTAAAACTTACAATTGAAGACTGTAGTGCTCATTCCGAACTCAAAGACACAAAGTAAAAGGTAACCTGCAAAAAGACCTCGGATATGAAACAGTTAGCGACTGTTATTCCTAAAAGCAGCAAGATTACTGTGTGGACTCTTACAAGATTGTTTTGCATCTAAGTGTGCACGAATGTCCATTGTCACTGGTAAGCTAGAATTAGGTGAGAATCGAACATACAGTTGAACAATACACTTGGTCGATGGCGTTGGAGAAAAGGCCATAGTAGACAAGCCTCAGAACATAAAAAAATACTAATTATAATTAATTACTGCTACTATAAATTGTAATCATTTTGTTATAATTATATTTTAATTTAGAAATTGTAATAATAATGTTTATTGGTTATGTGTAACCAGCAAGTAATATAAAATCACAGAACATTGTAAGGACTACAAAAACACGTTATAATTATCATGATACTAAACAAGACTAAATCTATAGTTGTAGGAAGGCTTACACGGCCGGTGTCATCTGAATCAAAACTAACTCCCGGGCTGTTTGGCCGTGGTCCAAGGTTTCCGATTAAACCAGACGTTTCGGCAGCACCACTGGCTGCTATTTTCAGTGGAAAAAACGAGTAAACACTAACGTGGATGTAGTACGTTGGGACCACAGTACTGTGGTTAAGGCTAAAAATGTCCCGTGACACTACTTCTACTTATAAATTTTCCAAGTATCAGGATGTGTAATAGCTACCAACAGCCAATCAGAAAAAAGAAGGTGTATGAGAGGCTCGCAACGCGCCCTGCCATTAAGCACAAATGTATTTAATAAATGTATTAATTTGATTGTTACAAAAAAACAGTATGAATGATCCAAATAGCCGTTAATTAATTGTAGCAGCCAAAATACTCTTAAGAGGATAGCATAGATCGTAACCTTAAAACTGTGGATTAACTTTATGAACGCCAGAGAAACTATTAACTATAAATTTTATTAACAATTTCTAAAATAATGCGCACTGTGCACAATAGATAGTGAAAGTCGCCAAATTAAATAAATAACAATATCGCAATTAAAATAAACAACTAAACACTTGACACTAGCATTAATATCGTTCTTTAACACTCACTAATCACTTTTCCAAACAAACAATTTCCGGAACCAAAATGGCTGCCGCCTCCGGTATTGTTTACATACCTAGCAGCCAATAATGATGGCTGTTGACTTGCGGCGAGTAACGTTGGCATGTAGCTTCCGTAACTGTCAACGTCAGTCGGTCAGTGTAAAGTATTTCAAAATATGTATTTGATTTTGTTGCAGGATATTGGACTATTTTTGCGACTTAGGGATACATCAAACAAGCTTCAAACGTCTAATTTATACCGCATCGGCGGAAAAATATGTTACATAATGTTTACGCTTAAAATCGGAACGTTACCCAATTTCAATTTTAAGCGTCTCATTCGCCGTTGGTTCTACACAGCTCTAATATTTAAACATCTTTTGGCTACTGCAATACTCTCTGTAAAAATTAAAAGTATATATTTTTTGCACTAAAACAAATTATTGCTAAATTCAATAAAATATAAATATTTATTATTTTATTAAATTAGTAATTTAAAATTATTTTGAAAACAAAATAAAAAAACTATTTATAACAGCAATGAAACAGATTTTGATAGAATAAACCTAAGACAGATAAATTAATTCATAATTTAAATGAAGTATATAAAATTGAATGCCCTGACTGTAACAAAATTTATGTTGGGCAAACTAAAAAACGTTTAAAAGAAAGATATATACAACACCGTAATTCATATTTAAAACTGTAAAAACTGTTTTGTTTTATTTAATGTGCGCTCCTCGACGTTATGGAAGCCGTTTTCAACACATTAAATTCGTGTGTTTATATGATGGGTGTAATCGTAACAATAATAACACAACGTAATTAGTTTGAAATCATTTAAAAATTTATTTATCAAAAATTTCTCATTTGGTTGCGATTTAAAATATCATTATTATTTGCTTGTGTGAGTAGTCGTAGCACATATCTAATTATTACATATAAGTGATAATCTCGTATTACACATAGATACAATATACAATCTTATACTATAATACACATTTATAATTATCTAATATTGCTCTCGGCTTGCTCATTAGTGTGATAATTATTAGATTATCCAATTTCTTTTCAATATACTGCATATGCATTGCTTTGTTTTCTAATAAAATTTACTAATTACTTTTATATCAATTTAAATATCAATGACTAAGTTATTGATTCAAAATTATAGTTTAAAACATTTTTTATAACATTACTCTAATTACTATACAAGAAATATTTACATTTGCAAAATGTATTAATTCATCTTTGAATTGGATTGTCTCTCTTTTTACATCGTTAGTTATATTGTCTTTCTGTGAGTCTCTGTTTTACAAATACATGGTTGTTTTTCAGCTTATTGTCGTGGTAAATCGGCAGTGTGTCGTCTTCGGTCCTAGCTCCGCGATCCTGGATGCTCCTTTGTAGTCGTGTAGTCCTGGAGTCCTTGATCCTCGTCCCTCGCTGGATTCTATTACATGTACTTGGCTGCTGCCTCGTCGCCCGTCATGACCTCAGGTTGCAGGTGTTTTCTTACGAAAGTGATGAGTAGTCGTGAAGATCCTCCGGCTGCTACTGTGGTTGATATACAAAAGTTGTTGTCTCTGGGCAGAGCCTCCGGCTGCTACGGTAGTTGTACGAGAAAGAGTTGTAGTTGCCGGGCAGAGCCTCCGGCTGCTACTATGGTTGGACGAGAAAAAGAATTAAGTTAGCGCGTCTCGTGTATTTATACCCTAGGGCGCTAAAATCATGTTTCGACAATATTCTGCATGTTAGAGTATGTCGTTGGCGTCCCTTCTCACACACGATTATTTTCACACTTAATTCGCTTGTCTTCGCGAAATGCGAAGTCTTTTGCACATTACCCGATATTCATCTTTTCGGTAATTTTTATGTGTTCACTGTGTATAAACCGTTTTTCTTTACCTTAACTAACATAACATTTATTTACTTTTATTTTCACTACAATCACACTTTTTATTCTTCTCACATTATTTTTTATACACATGTGCGTCTTATTTTTATACACACTTTGGTGTATTTGGTTTTGTGATATTATGCGCGCGCACACACACACAATCTTTACAAAATAAATAAATTCATATAATTAAAAGCGTTCGTTAACGGTGACGCTTTTCAGGAATCGACAGGTCTCACACACATATGTAACACACGCGTGTACACACAGACATAGCAGAGTGGCGTGATCAGCCTGTCCCGACATGAAAGTTGGTCGTTCCTTTTACAGTTCAGATAGAAAGCTGAATTATTATTGATAAAAATATGAATTATTTATTTAATTTAATTAATTATTTTAATTACTTTGTGCAATGCATAGTACCCTATACATTTGTACTGTTGCATTATTTCCCTGCTTAATAAAAATATTTAATAAACAGGTTTATCAAATTTTTGCCTTTTTACATTAGACAAATAGTATAGTATATTTTTACAAAACACATTTATTTACATTATGCTCAAGTAATAATGAATAAACTATTGTTCCATTTACCCTTATGCGTGGTGGGCTGAACAATTATTCCCCTCCCATGCATGTTGAGTTGATGCTTCGCAGTATTTGCTTTAATACACGTTCTCCTTTACTTTGTCACAGTGACCTTGTTATTCATTCATAGAATTTCCTTAAAGAGCTGGCATGATACTTGCCCAATTCTTTTTGTCTTGTGTCATCATACACAATGAAAGTCTGTTTGCCAATTTGTCTTAGCAAAGTGTAAGGTCCATCATATAATCTGAAGAATTTTTTCGCAGTATTATCAATACGTTTTCCCACTGAATTGGTTTTTAATAATACCTTCTCCCCAACATTAAACTTCTGCAACTTGTGAGTTCTGTTGAATCGTTCTATTCTCTTATTACCTTTTTCCATTATTCTTCTTTTCACATGGGTAATCTTAATGCTTAATGGTATCGGTAAGTTCTGATTAGCAGGTTTGTGAACATACTTCTTCCAAAATCTATCGGGCTGATGATTTTGTTCAATCTCTATTGGTGTGTAGCTCTTTGCTTCGCTATAATACTCATTAATGGCTTTCTCAAAGAATGGTAAATACTCTGCCCATTTATTGTGTTGGTTATGGCAGTAGATACGTAGGTACTTACCCAATTCTTTGTTCACTCTCTCGGCTAAATTTCCCTGTGGATATCTGATGGATGTGAGTGTGGGTTGGATTCCATTTTCTCTTAATATTCTATTCCATACCTTACTTTGAAATTGCACTCCTTGATCACTAAGATTCCTCTTCATCTTACCATGTATTGGAATATATTTTTGTAACAGAATTTTTAGGACAGCTTTCGTTGTGGGTCGCATAATAGGATACATATGAACTGCCTTAGAAAACACGTCTATACAGACTAGTATGTGTTTAGCCCCCCGACTTGATCGTGGTAAAGGTCCTAAGAAGTCCACTGCAATTAACTCCCCCTTCGCCTCCTTCTGTATACTTTGCATTTCCACATATGTGTGAAGATTAGGTTGCTTAGCAGTCTGGCAATCATAACATTCCTTCAATTCATTTTTAATTTTTCTAAACATGTTGTTGATAGTAAAATCTTCTCTAAGGGATAAACAACATTTTAATGCCGATGCATGAGCTAAGCTCTCATGAGTTGGTGTTATCAGTTTAAATAACATCTCGTTTGTTGTTAACACAACTTTCCAATTCTGTCTTATTAACTTGAAAAGAATGTTGTTATGTAGCTTATATTGTGCTGGTAGGTGAGATTGATGTTTTAAATTTCGTCAGGTAATATGTTGATCCATTCTCCTTTTCAAATTACAAAAACAAAAAAATACTGTTGCTGACTTAAAAAAAAGTATTATACTGCCTTACTGTAGTATTTAATGTGTTATAGATTACAGATAATATGGCATTTGTAAATATCTAATTATACAAACACTGTATGTGTATACTTTAACCTAAGAAATGTAATACAATAATACACTACAACGTTTTTCTGACAACGAGTTTAGTGTAAAAGCCAATAAACCAACATTGTAACACATGATCCAGTAAGCAAATAAAACTGGGAACTCAGATAAAGCGTAACTTTCCTTGTTTGTTTTTTCAATATTGTCACGAGTGAAGTGACATCTAATCACATTTTAAACCAATAACTGGCCACTTGTTTGTTTACCTTTAATTTGGTTCTGTGGGAGTCTGCGGAAAACTATCAGCTAGAAATCACATAATTGTCTATTATTACATAATTGTTTATTACATTTTACTTTAATGTTTGTATAACACATACATATTGTATATAATAAAGTTAATTAAAAGGCTATAGATTTATCTCAGTACAAATATTTATATAATTTACAAATTTACATGACACCTCTTATGTCCACATCCTTTACGTCCTCTCGTCCTCAAATTAATGCGTAATCTTTAATTTGTTTTCCTATACGCCTTTCAGGTGGTTATTCTTATCTCTACTTATGACTCCTCATATATGGTTACAATCACCTATCTTGGAAATTGTTTAAGAAATCTTATCTTTGCACTGTGTAAAAGAAATAGATGTTGTATGGCTTTACAAACAAGTTATTAATGTTATTATAGTACATGAATTGTAACTGATGTAACAACTTAACACTATGTAACAAAAATTTGATTTCGGATATTTTCTTCATCATACCTAACTAAAACAAAAAAGAATACTGTAAATTAAAGTATGAACTGAGACATAAGAAAAGCTAACTGAGTCGAACACTGAAAAACCAATAATTTAGTTCACTGAATTGAGTGTTTAATAGCTGTATTAAAAACTTACATTATAAAAAACCCAGTTTTTTTTTAATTTGTAAAGCTCTCAACAAAAAGTGAAAAAGAAAACCATATAATATCAAATAGAAAATTGGTTTCAGAAATGTACAGCCCGTAAAATAATGTATATTTAGAACAAACCGTGCAAATTTAAATTTTAAATTAAATCTATGTAAAAAAATCATTCATTTGAGCACGCGTATTAGGCTACTTTATAAACTTATCACTACGTCTACGTACAAATTAAATTGTCTCTCATAAAACATAACGTCACCAGTTTAATAAAGCACAAAGCAAACAGTAAGACTTGAAAATAGATACGACTGGAATTAAATCACTACCTTTATTTGATTATTTTGCCTTCAGCAATGGTGAATTCTCAATGTCGCATGAAGAATTAAACTGCCATTTGTTTCCAATGATTCTAAAGTTTATTTTTGAAAAAAGCTTTGTAATCGTTCTTAACATAGACATATAATACAACCACTTTGTGATGGCGAGAGACGTTGGCCTACTGGCTCGTTTCTGACTAGACGCTTGTATGATTCTTGATACTTCAGTTCATGTTGTTAAAATTTATTCCCGGGTTGTTTGACCGTACTCTGAGCCTTAACCACAGCTTACCAGGTGTGAGCCGTAACCACAGTATTGTGGTCACTAACGTCTACCAACCTACGTTAGCAAAGCTCGAATTTTACACTGATTATGGCAGTCGATGGTACTGTCGAAACGTCTGTTTGAGTTGAAAACAATGGACTCCGGCCAAACAGCCCGGGAATGAACTTTAACAACATTGACTACGGCCGTGTAAGCCTACAAAGTATATTACTTCAGTTAATGTTTAAACTGCTCAGTTCGTTTGACAGTAGGGTCGTTTACAATAAAATTACTTTTAAATATACTAGCCGTTTGAAGAGCTTTGTTTAAACATATCTGCAATTAGTAGAACATTTTCATCATCATCACTTTCTTAATCCAGAGCTTCAAGACAAGTTTTATTATTTTTACTAAAACTGCTTAATGTGTGAACAACAAATTGTCGAGAGCTTCACCACCAAATTTATTTGTTAAAGTAAAGAGCTTAATGTAGTCAGTAGAAATTGAGTGTTCAAGATCTTTGATTTTCAAAACTTCTGTTTATATCCCTTCCCGTTTATGTTTAGCAACTTTATATTTTAATAACGGCTAATCCAATATTTGTTACACCTTTGAAAACATAAATTTCTTTTGTGCATCATTCACCGTTATGTTCCAGGCCGCACGAGTTGTATTTTTTCTGATCGTTCTTGCCATACACTGCACAATA
Source organism: Magicicada septendecula (assembly GCA_034769895.1). Lineage (NCBI taxonomy): Eukaryota > Metazoa > Arthropoda > Insecta > Hemiptera > Cicadidae > Magicicada > Magicicada septendecula. The sequence goes on along the minus strand of CM068367.1, from coordinate 304,627,843 downwards.
CCGAAATATTTACTTATGAACGTTATACCTATTTAAGTTGCAAGAATTTGCAAAATTTGATCTCTTCTAGAAAGAAAATATTCATTTTCTGCTTCTATATAATTGAACCATTTGACATCATGGTATGGTTTTAAAATAATTTGCTTAAATAATTTACGTTTTTTTAAAATTCACCCACCAGCAAAATTTAATAAGCGTATTGTTTAACAACAAAGTTTTAAAAACACAACAAAAATCATTAGTCTCTCCATTAAAAATGCAAGCGCCCAAAAAATAACAAACTAATAGAAAGCAAAATAATAAAAAATAAGGTATTTTCCGAAATTTAGTTTTTCCACTTTATTCGAAAAAAGGTGACTTCTGTATAATTTCTACACAAAGTAGGGAATAAAATAAAAAGAAACAAATAGCTAGTTACTAAATCCAGGAAAAATATATAATAACTTTAGAGAAAAAAACATGAAGAGAAAAGAAAAATTCCTTTCTGAAAATAAACAGATTTGAATTTGAGTTGACAGTTTTTAAAAATACGAAGGCATTTGAAGCGTGTGTTAATGTTTTTCTAAGCCAGTTTTAACCAAAATCGTGTAATAAATCTCGCCAAAAATAGATTTATAAAAACTTACAGAATAAGAAGCTTTATCTAATATGAACTATTATACGAGTTACTATATATTCATACTATGAACTATACGAACTCGTATGAATTATTCAGCGCAGTAACTATAAGATTTCTTGACAATGTTCCCAAATAAAATATTACAAAAACAGTCTTTGATCTGGACCTTTGAATTCACCTTCAAAAGGATGTTAATGAAATGTTAGTGACTTGACAAAATTAATCTGAGAAACTGATCTAATCAGGATAATTATGTTACATAACATTTTGTAAACTGACCGGACGGCTGAAAATGCAAACGTTTATGTTTCTCTCTTGTAACATAGGTCAACTTATTTTTTATCAGCCGCATTTTAGGTTATTACGTATATGAGATAGGTAAACTTTTAAGCAATCTGTTTCCACACCTAGTTCAGGTGATTGATCGCAATGGATTAGCCAGCAGCTGCTCCCCACACACTACTCTACTGTCTGTTCCCGTAGGTGTGACCAATCATAACACTATTGTTTCTACAACAGTTATACATTTACCAGAAACACATTACAACAGTGTGCAAGTTCAATTGTCTTACATTTTCAGATTTTAATTTTCTTACGGTTGTGATTAAGTTCATAGCTTGATGTAAAAATCAGAAAAGGACTTTTGATAAAATATTAAGCATTAAATACGAAGATATAAAAGAGTTGTTTATATATTTTTAATTTGTAAAGTGCCAAACAGTGACAGATTGAAAGGAGATTTGATAAACAAACTTCTTTTTAAAATAATGTCATTGTTTTAAAACTTTTAATATTGCAGACTTGTAAAAATCTTTAAAAATTTACCATATTAAATGAAGTTTTGAAGTGGTGAAATAGTAGGTAACTAAACACACAGGATTCAAGCTACAAACGCCGGCGTCGTGACTTTGGAATGTAGATCCCGGTAATGAAGTTCTGGACTAGCCGCTGGTTACAGTAAATTTCCCGTTATTATAATTGATTTCAGATAGCAAATGTTCTGCACTTGTTTGGTTTTAATACAAAAGATTTCTCTAACATATGAAACGTGTCGTAAGTTGCAAAGGTTACGTTTCATAGCAACAGAAATCTAACCTTTGTTGTGAAAATTAGTTAAATTTCACATAGTATAGGTTTTGACTTCATAATAGCCTAAAGATGTTTTGGAAATACAGTATAATGTATACTACTTTCACTTCCGTTATGCATGTAAAAATGAACTGCGTTTTTCTTTTCTAAATTAAGTAAGCGATCATATCGTGAAGATATTAGGAAACTCTGACGTTCCTCCGTTAATCACTTCATTTGCAGTCATTTATCCAAGGATGTCTTTCTTGACTTTCCTTTACGATTTCTGCATTCAAACTTTCCCCTCTAATAAAATATTACCGAGCCTAATGAAATGCCTTAGACAATTACATTCCTTCTGTTGAGACACCTCTTGTGATGTGCATAAACAACGGAATGCAGATAAACTATAAATTAAGAATAAAATATGATAATATGGTATACGGTTTTAGGGTCGCTGACGTAACAATTTCTTTTAGAAAAGTTTTTATTAATCATTAAGTTTACAACAATTATCGCCCTACTAATTTGAGGAAATTAGATAACAAAAATTTTGAATTCCTACATCATATTTACGACGGTGAATGTAAGAAATAAACACAAAATAAACGTTGAATTACAGAATTCATCAGAAAATTTTTAAGGTGATCATTTAATTTACTGCATAAAGCAAGCTTAAACCTTTGAATATAAGGGTAGTAGCAATGTAGAAAAGAAAAATGCTTTGTTAAGTTAAGTTTGGCTTTGTTAGTTTTTTTCCATTTCAAGAAATAAATTTTTTTCTTATCAACATTTCATTAACGTCGTATCGACTTTAAATTATAAAACATAATGACAAAACTAACGTTCAGAATTTTCCTAACACTAAACAATAATAAACACTTATTCGCCAGAAATACAACGCAGCAATACGTGTTTGTTGTATTTTTGTATCCCTTCATATTTATAGCCGGATTAAAACGACAATTCTTGCTGTTTTGTTTTTGAAAGTGTCCTTTTCTCCACTAACTTTGTCATCTCACTGCCTAGGCACGTGCACTGCCCCATAGTGTGGAGTTCGGTAGCGCAATAGGAATATTGAGCGTAGGCACTGTACCGATGTTTAAGGAGTCTAACTGAAGTGACTTTTTCTTCTGACCACTTGTTGGTTATTTTTCCTTTTACCAATTTCTATAAATTTACTGTGGCAGCGCTGACTCTAAAAAAAGGAGAAAGGTCCGCCTTCATGAGATTATAATTGCATGTGTAAAAACACATAAGTACAGGCTATGAGAACGTAACCTCCTGTATGACACAGTGAGTGACTGAGTCGTATCGCATACGGAATGAATTCTCTATAGCCTATACAGTGAGAAGGATATGATAAGAGACATGCTTCAGAAGGTACTTTGCAAAGTAATTCATATCCCTTACTTTTCAAAGCACGTATTGATTGCTAAACTCATCCTGTAGTGTTACACATGTGCTACAACATCAGATCACGTGCATATTTAATTTTAGTATTATCGAAACTTCAATAAGATTGTATTACAAAGCTCATACAATTGTAATCTAAAGTTTTGTCACATTCGGTTTGGTTCTTCCATAAATAATAGTTGACGTATCATATGCCCTATCAATGGCTTATACTTAACCACAAATGTATAATCAAATCGAATCGAGATTCTATTTATTATTCCGTATAATACAAATAATCTATGTTTTTCAATTTGTTATCAGACTTTGTTAAGTGCGATTTATAATTTTAATTTATTAGCAGTGTATGTAAGGAAGTGATAAAATCTTAACCTCGATTGTTTTATCTACAGCAAGTGTAACAATGTTTCTTCTAAAATATGTTTTAAATGGCTCATATGTAACGAAAACAGACAGCATAATTGTTGGTATCGACGTAGAATAAGAACTCTGTTGCATGAATTACTGTATAATAAAGAAATCAGCAAAGATATTTTTTTTCTGAACTGAATACACACCCACACACACATTAAAAGAAACTAAGTTCTTTTCGCTGTAATTTACTGGACACCTGTAAGTGCCGTCTTCTAAGTTTCTACTTTTTAAATTCAATTTTCGTAAACTTCGACTATATTTAGCTTCTAATTCAGGTTTTCTCTATTTAACTTAGCGTTCTCCCTGCGTTTCCTCTCCGCCTTTTTCTCCTCCGCCCTTCCTTTGCCTCTAACTTTTTTTTTTCAATTTGTACATCTTAATCCAAAGGAAACTGATGTTGTCACACTCCTGTCCCAGTAACTGTTACGCAGTCTGAACTAATGGAATCACACTGTAACTGTTAGTTTATTTTTTAATGTTAATTTTTGATGTTTTTAATACTTTTTAATGAAATATAAGCTCATTACCTGTTTATACACTAATAGCCTGTTTTTGACTATATTGGAATTACAGTCGAACAATATTCAGCGTTTGAATGTTTGAAGCATACGGAAGCACCAGCGTACTTTTCCGATCTAAAGTTGGCTACTTAATACGCCAGTATAATACAATATGAACAATGTAATACAAATACATTCTATTATTAGGACTTCTTACAGTCAATATTATATGAAATGAAGTATATTAATATAATCCGAATGTTGTCTTCAATTTATTTTTATTTTCTATTTCTACCTTGTTTAATTAATGCCTTTATTATGTAAAATTAATGCGGAATATTTTTGTGATGTCTAAAACAGCAATTTGTTTTATCTCTTTAAGGTATTAAGTTTATCCTTAAAATGGATGGACTACAGCTCGTTTATTTTAATTCGCACTTTAAGTATAAGGATGTCTGAAAGTCATCCTAAAAAATTATTGCACAGTTGGAGGGTAAGAAGGTATTATACTGCTGCCTAATTTGTCTTCTTTCTTAACAAGAACATTAATTACTGTCAATCTGTAATTATTTGATCCTATTTACTGGCAGAGATTAAGTAGGAACGTGGGCAAGACAAGTGGGAGAAGATTATGAGGCTTTGCTTTTGTGGACTGTTTACGTCGGTCAGTTTCTGTTCCGCAACAGCACCCGCATACACGCATAACAACGTACATCCTCACATGCGTTTTAGAATAATAATTAATACAATACAATAGAAGGATTAAATAACGTGATATTTTTTACATAGAACGTTTTGTGGATAAAGACCAGTTATCGGGTTGAGAACCTGAAAACCTATTAATTCATAATGTACACATTTACATTAAACAGCGGGATCTAAAAAATAAATGTAGAAAGGAATATTTCAGTTATAATGTCGCAAAAAAATTCATAAATAAATTGTTATGAGCTTTTTAAGTTACTAAATTAATATGCTTCATGATTAATTTGTTATACTTTAACACTGTCGTAAACAGGGATTTACATTATTGTAAACCAGTCTACTTCAAAAGAGTTTAACACATGTGGTAGTGTATTAAGTTTATTTCATTGCGCTGAGAAACTTTGTACTAAAAAACGCTTACCGTAATCACCGTTACCGTTACCTTTATGCGTCGGGCTAAAATATAATTCGTATACTGTCTTAAAAGACAAACTACTTTTTCATTGTTTTAACAGTAACTATTTCAAACTAATGTTTTTCCTTCCCTCTTAAAAGAGACTCATTTTACAGAGTTTGTTATTTATGTATCCCGAAAGTATGTATATTACTAATTCAAAATTATTTGATACAATGTGTCCATTAAATAGAACCCTCATGCCCGATTTGTGAGGTTTCGTTACACTTTCCTTAATCACTTCCTTCAAACTTGTCATGTAAAACAACATTTTGTTACCAGAGTCGCTTGTCACTGACAGTAGCAACTTTCTTAAATTGAATTGCAGTAGATGCAAAGAGAGATCACAAGTATATTCTATTCTCCTTCAGGAGATAGATAAACAAGTTAAAAAAGAAATGCGTGTAATTCAACCAGAATGGAACCTAATCACTATTCACGTGACATAACTAATCACGATCCATTTTCCAAAACGCTTAGACGTTTCTTAAAATTTTTAACATACTGTTTGCATCCACGTAATGGCTTACATTTGTACATAGTAACACGTAGATTAAACAAATACAGCTCTCCGATATACCTATAATCAGTAGGTACATGACCATTAAACAGGTGTGAACTGTCCTCACAACCAACCGTACAGTAAGTTATATGAGAATTAATAATTTATGCATTGTGACAACAAATAATATGAAACTATACAATATACGGTAAATCAGTATGCAATATACCGATATTATTAGCAGCATAAACCAGGCTAAAATTCCTTTTAAAAAAATTGAGAATACTAAAAACAAGTAGCATTTCCCTTAAAACAAGGAAATGTTTATATGGAGCATTTATATAGAGTTTTATATGGAGCATTGCCATGTATGGTTGCAAATCGTGGACAATAGATATTATTTTATTTTAAGTACATTACATAATCTGCAAACAAAAGTTGCAATAAATGTAAAAATTCACAGAAATTCACATGAATGAGTTGTGCCCAGTGGCATAACTCATATAGTATTATTGAACAGTTCGCTTAATTATGAAATCTTGTAGGGAGTGCCAGTACATCATAACGCTGAAGTCTGTTATCGAAGCCTAGCTGTTGTCGAGGAGGTTTAATGCCAGTGGATTTGGGTGACTGTCCAGCCTCACAATAGACAATAGATATGAAGAAAAAAAGGAAACCTGACAGCTTTGAAATATGGTGTTATCGCAAGATGCAAAAAATAAAATGGTTTACAAAATTACAAATGAAGAGGTGCTGAACAGCATAGCCAATGAGAGATGTTTGTTGAAAAGCACAATTAGAAGAAGGGTAGAACTTATTTCACATACACTGCGGCATAAAGGACTACTAAAATGGAGGGAACAATAGAAGGTACAGGATATAAGAGAAGACCAAGACTGCAGTATATAAAGCAAATTATGGATAATGTAAATTGTGAAACTTATAAAGAAATGAAGAGGAAAGCACAAGATCGATCACAATGAAAGATTGCTGCAAACCAATATTAAGACTGAAGAAGAAGAAGAAGAAGAAGAAGAAGAAGAAGAAGAAGAAGATCCATACAGAACGTTTAGTTTAGGCCTAACGCTAAACGTATTGAATATTATTAAACATTATTAGTATGTTCGTATACTAATATGTTTATTGAACAAAAATTAAACACATTAATAATTATAAATTATTAAACAATATTAACAATCAACAACAGTATTATTAAATATGTTTAATGTGTGTGTAGGGGTGAGCGCGCGCACTAATATACTTGTTAACAAAAAGTAAGCGCATTGACAGTACTGAATTATCTATTAGACATCTCCGGCATGCATATTGCCTACTCCGTGTTCTGATTATAAATTGTGTCATCGACCTCACAATGTAAAGATGTCTTGGCTGGTATAGCCTAATATAAGCGTAAATTTAATTATTTGTCCAGTTAAAATTTTTTATCTTACCTAAACTCTAGTTTTTAAGTAATTTCCCTTGTTTTAGTTATATCATAGAGGAAACCTAAAGCACCACACCATATACAGATCATCAATCTGAGTTCAGACGCATTGTACCCGAACGCACTTGGAGATTACAGCATGACAGATTAAGCCACTGGACTGTCTGACTGAACAGCTGCTGTTTGCTGCAGGTCCCATTAAGGCTGGTAGTGGGCTGAGAGATAAATAGATATTCAAAGATGTATTACCAGATTGTTTGAAAACACCACCACCCAGTTTTTATGTTCCCAAGTAAAGGTCCTAACCGGTGTCAATAAAATTAAGGTATTACTATTGGATACACATTAATAATAAATTCTAATACATTATTTATTTTCATTCTTAATAATGTTATAACAATATAGTCGTCTATCTTTATTTTTAGTGAACGTATTTGATTTGATATAGTCTAAACCACGATTGCAAACCTATTTCACTGTCTACATAATATGTTCTGTGAACATCAATAAAACGGCATTCTGATGTGTAACCACATTATTATGGTAACATGAAGATCAACTTAACCATTCGACTAAATTTACAATGTTTATACGTCTAATAACTTACCTTTATTAGGACGAAACACAAAAACAAAAACCTTCAGTATGCGCTTATGGTCCAAACACGCTAACAATATACGACACGAAACAGAAAAGAAAAATATATCAGTTGTCATTACTGATTAGGATTTAGACACCCGACAATATAACATATCGTGAAGTAAGAAGTAGATTAAAGAAAACAAAAGCGGATCATCAACGAGACAATTCAATCATGATAACGCAAGTTTAAACCTAAGCCTCACGCAGCCTTGATCGTCAGCCTTGAATAAGATTATACTGTCTCGAATTTTCTGCCCAGAAAATAAGACGAGACGTTTTTCGCGTTTGACAAAAATACCAAAAGGAAATATATTAATATTCCAAAAATGTTAATTTTATATATTAAAAAAAAATTAATTCCGAGAATTTGTGTCTAATTCATACAATAATTTATATTAAACGTCTTCTGAAAAACATTACTTACCTGCATATATTTAAAATTCCCATTCTCGACCTAACTTACAATAAAAATACGAGTTACTGTAAAGTAAGTAGGTATTACTTTATCACATGCTTTTAATAATATATACGCCTACGCAGATGGAAATGCTTGAGCAACTCTATATTTTTGTTTTACTTGTATTGCATACAAAATAATGCATTACAGTATTTCAATATCCTTCACTTTCATTATAAATTACATCTCACCAAATCTTGTTTGTCGAAGTCTGTAAATATTCTGTCATCTCCATTGCGTTTTCTGGTTAATTTACATTTTCCTTCTGTCAAAATGTTTATAACATTCATACAACGAATTTATACTCTTTCTCTAAGTCATCAATTTAACGTCATTTCAAAAAACTATGGTTAGTTAAAATTATTAAATATAGTAAAGTTTCTCTCGAAATACACATTTTGCGGTGAGGGTTGCTTTTCTATCCGTTTATACAGTAAAGGTGGAAGTCAAATGAAATACTGAACATCACCTCTGTCGATAACTCATTTAAAAGCTTCCATTATTTTTATTTATTGTTGAGATTCTAGGTTCTAAACTCAGATTACAAAGCGCTTGGCAACAAGCAAAGCAAGGTGGATTATATAATAAAGGGTGGCACAATTCCAGTTTGTGGTGACAATATCGAAAAGTTTGATTGCGCAATACATTACAATCATCCTTTAGTTGGCTGTTTAAAACCGAGGCATGTCAAATAAACGTTCAAATTGCTTTCGGTATTTCATTACACAATTCGTGTGTATAGAAAATGTCTATATTATTTACATCTATACTGTATCAAAGAAGTAATCTCATGGTTCATGGTTCTGAATAGTTGTTCATTGTGCGTTACCAAAGAGGCAGTCCTTGTGCGGAATTGAGCCACTATAAACAATAGCAATTGCATAACTTCCGTGTTATGAAAATTTCTATGTTATTAACATCTAGACGCCTACATTGTTGTGTGGTTGCTTCAAACCTTATCTTATTCTGTCAGTAGGTTATTCTCTGAGCCCTTGTATTGTTTTGTTTGTGCATTGCAAGCCAGCCCAACCCTTCGAACTCATTATTACTAATTTAGCAAAGCTAATACTATATCGAAGTACAGTAATCATATGGCACATGGCTCATGGCTCTGAATAATTTTCCCTTGTGCGTTACATACGGGACAGTCTTCGCAAGAATACCGATAACTACAGTGCTATTAAAACAATCTGCGTCTTCTGACAGTTCTCCTTGCGTGTTTACAAGCGGTAGTTGCTATGGTAACTCAGACGAGCCTCCGAGGTGAGCCAATCACCGGCAGGCGCGCGCTTTCCCTCCCCCTTCCTCCTCAGGCAACAGTCCCACACTGACCTCAGTGTTGCCAGTGCAAGTACATAGGCCTACTTCGCTAACAGTGACGGCTTTTCTATGAGAGTATTGATTTTGATTGCATTAGTTTTTGTGTTTTAATAAGTGCTCCGTTATCAGCAACATTTTTATTGTAGTGTGGTATAGCGTATTTTGTTTTACACAGATCGTATTATTTTTACTTCCATATTCCTTAAGGAATGGAAGTCTGGTGATGGCAACAAAAATCGTGTTCGAGATTATTGCAGATTCTGATTGTACTACACTCAAAACATGAAAAAAAGTCGTTTTCCGAAAAGTGTGTGTGTGTGTGTGTGTGTGTGTGTGTGTGTGTGTGTGTGTGTGTGTGTGTGTGTGTGTGTGTGTGTGTGTGTGTGTGGATTTTTTTTCTATGGCAAACGATAACTGCCGCAAATTCAAACAGAATCAAATAATTTTTTGCATACAGCACTGATTTGTAGAGTACTCACGACCTATTGTTTTTGGTGAAGATCGGTTGAGGGAAAGGGGTAGTTTACCAGCAACGGTTTTTTTTTATCAAGGGAAATTTTTTTTTTGGCAAACGATAACAGCCGCAAATTCAAACAGAATCAAATAATGTTTCGCATACAGCCCTGAATTGTAGAGTTCTCAAGACCTATTGTTTTTGGTGAAGATCGGTTGAGGGAAAGGGGTAGTTTACCTGCAACGTTTTTTTAACAAGGGTATTTTCTATGGCAAATGATAACAGCCGAAAATTCAAACAGAAACAAATAATGTTTTGCATACAGCCCTGATTTGTAGAGTACTCAAGACCTATTGTTTTTGGTGAAGATCGGTTAAGGGGAAGGGGTAGTTTACCTGCAACGTTTTTTTATCTAGCGTATTTTCTATGGCAAACGATAACAGCCGCAAATTCAAACAGAATCAAATAATTTTTTGCATACTTCCCTGAATTGTAGAGTACTCAAGACTTATTGTTTTTGGTGAAGATCGGTTAAGGAGAAGGGGTAGTTTACCGGCAACGTTTTTTTATCAAGCGTATTTTCTATGGCAAACGATAACAGCCGCAAATTCAAACAGAATCAAATAATTTTTTGCATACATCCCTGAATTGTAGAGGTCTCAAGGACTTTCGATTTTGGTGAAGATCGGTTAAGGGGAAGGGGTAGTTTACCTGCAACCTTTTACGTTTTAACAAGAGTAAAGTACTTGAAAATTTATTTAAACTTTTTGAAACAATGGTAATTGTTAAAAATAAAATAATTTTGTTGCCAGGCAATAAAATTAAAATTTTTTCATTTTAATGTAATATAATATTTTTCATTTAATACGGCAATAAAAAGGCAGGTAAGACACAAACACACACACACACACACACACACACACACACACACACACACACACACACAATTCACGTTATTTCTGGCCTCACTCATGTTTATTTTCTTACGTTTGCACGCTTTTTAAATGGAAAGTGCCGAAACCCACACCAACATAACGCGTGCAAGCCGAAAAAATGGACATCAATTTGCTTACTGGCGAAGCTAGTAGTTAATGAATGGGTAGGCAAAAATCTTATCTTAAATTTTTTTTAAGGAATCACTAAAAGGACGGTGGGTCAAATCGGACGCTGAGGTAGAGTTTGCTGTAACCGAATGGTTCCACAAACAGCCGTAAGAATTTTACTAGCAGGGAATCTACAGGTTAGCGCAACAGTGGAACTCATGTCTTAATGTTATTGGAGACTTCTTTTAAAATCGTTGAATAAAAAATGCTTTACAGCTCTATACGTGTGTCTATTGAACAATCCTTGTATTAGTCATACACAATAATACAACTGATTGAACTTCAAATTTTTAAACTTGATTAGTTTCTATATATATGTTTAATGTTACAAATAATTCAAATAACAATCTTCATCATCTGTTTGTACAGCGGAATAACAGTGACACTTTTAATAACCGCATAAAATAAACACTTAGAAACAACACAGGCGCTTTAACTTAACTGTTTGGACCACAGAAGTGAGGCATGCCTCAACGCTCTATGTGTACAGCGCGGGACAATCCCCCCTCCCTACACTTCCCTATCACACCACTACATTGCTTACATACGATTTATACAAAAAACGCTGAGGAAAGTTCAGGTTGCCTCATTCGCTTTAAACGAACTATGCCGAATCTCACCTGTCACCATCTAGCGGTCGCTCAATAAAGCACGTTTCGGTTTAATAAATTTGACAGTCGCAGTAACAATCTATAATCTTTACGTTATGTAGTTCATACGTATTTATAATTTTTATTCTACAGAATTTTTTAGGGTAGGCATTGCCTCAATTGCCTCCATGTAACTTCGCCACTGATATATATGTGTACAACGTTATCGGCAACGAAGAAGTAGTTTTTGTTAAAATTCCTTCCCGGAATATTTGGCCGTAGTCCAATGTTTTCTACAAAACCAGACATTTCGGCAATGCCATCGACTTCCATCATCAGTGAAAATCGAGTGCGATAACGTGAGGTGGTATACATTAGTGACCACAGTACTGTGGTTAAGGCTGAAGCAGTAAGTAGAAAGAAGTAGTTTCTATGGTAATATTTCATTTCGAAAATGATTTTAAATATAAATCTTAGAATATGGAAGTCATGTATGGTTCTCCATACCGAATTTTTCAATTATGTCTCAACCAGTGCAAGGTGCTGATAAACGTAAGCGTGGGCGACCAAGAATTCATTCGCCTCGAAAGAAGGCAAGCATAAAAGGAATACATGGCTTTGTTCTTCGTGGTCAGGCTCGCGATATGGTGTGTGCGTTACGCGAATATTTCGAGGCTGAAAGAGAAAATGGAGGTCCCCTAATAGACGTCAATAAAGTTGTAGAGAGAACTGCAGCAGCTTTAAAAATATCTAAGGCGACAGTAATTAGAATAGCGAAAGAAAAAGAGAAGAGAGAGGAGGAACCTCGGGAAGAACAAGAGGAAGAGGAGGGTGAGATTGAGATTGAGATTGAGAACGTAGCTGGGCCATCACATGCAGGGTTGGAAACACCCGGAAAAACTCGGAACTATGCCAAACGAGTGACCAATATGGACAGTTTCAGCAAGGTCCAATTAGGCGTCATGTGTATGCTTACTACGAGAGAAAGGAGCATCCTACTGTAAGAAAGCTACACAGCAGTCTTAGAGTAAACCAGTTGTTTAATGGTAGTGAATCATCCCTTCGACTTTCTCTTCTTGATTTGGGATTTCAGTTTGAAAAATATTCAAACCGGACTGTTCTTCTGGAGAGACCTGATATTGTTGCTTGGCGATGCCGCTATTTGAGAAGTGTCAAGAATGTAGATTACGAGAGCATTGTGTGGCTGGATGAGACTTTTGTTAACGCTGGTCATACCTTACCCAAAGGGTGGCCAAACAGAACACCCCAAGGCACAATGAAAGCCCTGTTAGGAAAGGGAGGTAGGGTCATTATCCTACATCCTGGAACTTTCCGAGGCTTCGTGGCAAATTGTTTACTCATGTTTCGATCGCAAAAAATGCATGAGTTCTGAGTATCTAACGGCAGATTAATATTCATTCTTTCTGTGTATAATAATTACTTTACAAAACATTAGTTAAAAAAAATAATCTCCGTAAACATGAATCAGTCATGAAAGAATGTGGTTCATGGAATGTTTATCATTGTGCTGAGAGACTCTTGGAATCAAAATGTTCTCACTGTCCATTACAATTTGTCACTGTAGATTTATTTCTGTTTGTTACCGGCCCAGACTAATGTACATGAAGTAGCGTGATACTCGTCTTGTTTTAAATTGAACTGAAAAAATTGCACTGCTTAACTCAGACAATACAAGGCGTGCACATACATACATAAACATAAAACCGCCTTACACTTTTAAATAAATGTAGAGAACTATACTAGCGCTCACGAACTTAGACAAGTAGGCCTAGATAACAACGCGAGGTTGCCAGTTATGGAACTCACAAAGCGGGAAGAGGTAGAGAGTAGCTTGCTCTCAGACATTAATTGGCAATTGTTGTGTGCACCACGTTGCCTAATCAAGTGTTGCTTACTCTGCTTCCTTTGTGCAGAATGGTCGCCTACTTATAATCATACTAGTCTTTCCCTCTCGTAAAAACTAACTTTTACAATATTTGTGATTTTAGTATAATAAATATGTAGTAAACGAAGAACAGGTAATGTTTACAGTGAAAATAGTAAAAGTAAAATAGTGTCGTAAATATAGGTAAGTTATGGAAAGTAAATTTGTATGCGTCTATATCATTCCTTATCCTTGCCTATTACCTGACGGGCACAAATTAAAAAAGAAAAATCATAACAAAAGTTATAAATAATTTTCTGAAAGTGTAACTTTAATATGTGTGGAACAAATATTTTTCAAAGCTTTGTTTTGGTACCAACTAATATTTAAAATTTTTAATAAGAAAGAAAGACTGAAATATTATATACAACTAATAATAATCATAGTCTGGTGTGCTGTCTATTCCACTTTGAAAAGAAATAATAAAACATGCAAGATATTCCAGATTTCATCACTGTGCCTATTTAGAGTGTGGACTCCCGATGCGCGTTACTGGTACTATTATAACAACTAACTTTACAAATAATTTCCGTTTAAACTACAGCAGTACAAAAGATGAGCGACAAAATACTGAGATGATTTTCTACTACTTCATTACAGGTTCCTGAAATAAAAGTAAAAAAAAAATCTTGGCATATTAAACATGTTCACTCGCCATTTATATTAAATTGAATCGCTAAGTTATTATGTTTTCAATATTTGTATCTAAATTTATATAAAAAATATAACTTTGTAATTTTTTGTCTTTCCTATATACAAAAGTTTAGATAAATTTCATTATTAAACTCAGTAGGGCGAAAAACTCTACATGTCATGTCCCAAATATTAGTTTTTCTCTGACCCTTTCGCACTGGTATACCGGAAACGAAATGGAATATTCAATTTTAACCGACCATAACATCATGCTCTCCACTATCATCACGTGAGAGCATGGGGCGAATTATACAAGACCATGTCGCTGTGTAAAATGATTATACTGTCCTAACTTGACGTGTTTTAAATTTTGTTGTAAGTAAATGTGTACTTTATATTTGCAGTAACACTCAAACAAATCTCCTTAAAGGCTGAGTAATTTCTGAATTTAATTTTTGGTACACTAAGTTTTGTGAACTTTGATGATAAGTGTAACTAAAATACACTTTTAACAAGAAGTTTAACAAAATCTGATTGCCATTTTTTAAACATTTATTGGCCAGAATCCGCTATAGCAAGCGCATGCTACACACACACACACACACACACACCAGCTTAAATTAAAGAATTATAATTACGGTTTCAACTATTTGGAAAAGGTTTTCTCTTAACAGCTAGAATTTTAGTTTTATAGATACCAATAATCTACTATGGGAAATATTTACATGCATGTTGTATGGCTATTTATTGCATGGCTACACCACTAGTTGCACCGTGATTAATTTGTTTATTTTTAACATCAACAAATTAAAGCCAATCGTATGTAATTAAAGGAGGATATGTAAACAGATTTAAAAGTACAGGTGTTAGATATTTGAAAACAAAGGTAGAAATGACTAATGCAAATACCCGTTCTGAATTTTAAGCCATATTACTAGTCGTCATGTCGTTCAATCGCAAGCGCAGAGGCAGGTCACCACACTCAAATGCAAGTGTGTGTGTGTGTGTGTGTGTGTGTGTGTGTGTGTGTGTGTGTGTGTGTGTGTGTGTGTGTGTGTGTGTGTGTGTGTGTGTGTGTGTGTGTGTGTGTGTGTGTGTGTGTGTGTGTGTGTGCAATGAAAATTTGTTTTGAAAAAATACGTGAATGAATCATTTGCTTATTAATTAATTATACGTGTAGAATGACTACGATGAAATTTAGTATTTTATAAGCAATATAGTGTCTCGTTATGATAAAATCGTTTCTTTATGCTGTAGTAGGCCTAATTGTACTAGCTATTATTTTTACTACTCAGTCTGTTAACTAACAAACTGTTACTATGCTACAATTGAGTAACTACTTTTTTCGTCTCTCTACAAGATAATCTTCTACCTACCTGCATCTGATCTCCAAAATCAAAGTTCCTCGTGAATATTTTTGAAACACTTTATTTCTCCAACATTTTTTTTAATTAATAAATTATAAAAATTGTTAAAATTAAAAATGTTCTATATTATATAACAGGATTCAAATATCATATCAGATTACGAATTCATCATCTCGCTATAACAGCATCCTTCCTTTAAGACATCTTACATAGAAACCTAATTATACTCGTAACATAAATATTGACTTAAAGTCCGTTAATAAGCTACAATCGTAAGATAACTCGGAAAATGCGACAACTTTAAAAAATTACAATAAAAAAGTTATTAAACAAACTGATGATTTTTACTTGACGTTCATAATATCTACATAAGGATCTACATAATATCTACATAATATCTACATAATATCTACATAAAGATCTAAGTTATCTACATAATAGTTCATAAGGATAGGCCTACATTCTGGATAACTGGTATATGCTTATGTTATTAAAAATAATTTGAAAAAGAAAGAAGATAATGTAGATATAACAACAATGATAATTCCCCTCTAACAGAAAATAAGACTATTTCACGCCACTATATACGAGAGATTGTTGAACACAACCACTAACAAAAGTGTTTTATTACACAATTCATTCTGTAACATTTGTTGGATGAAATCATTTTTGTTCAAAATGTATGATTTATACAAACATGGCCAGCAAATCGGACAAATATATAAGGACTGAAATAAACGATTATATGAATAACGCTTAACTAAACTATTTTTATAAAGTTAATACAAAATTTATACAATTAATATTGTAATAAAAAATGAACTATTCAGGGAGAGGATCAGCCTGAGTGTAGGTACAGATATAATTGAAAGTAAACAAGTTGAGAGTTTTAAATTAAGAAGACGCTCAAGCATTTTAATGTATTCATTTTTCGTAAAATTTTGTTTCATGTTTCAGATCAGTATCTTTTTACGTTACTTTCTAAAATTGCTTTAGTACCTCTACACACACACACACACACACACACACACACACAATAAACTTTGCGTTATAGTTTCTAATATTCAGAACATTTTATTTCTGCACCTGAGAAAATATTTGCTAGATAGGAGGTAATTATTTTTCATAATAATTGTGTCCTCTACAAATAATGCCTGAATATTATTCTAAAGCTTTACATTAATAGCTTTTTATACAAACTCATCTGCCCAGTGACATTGTTAGTTCTGTACAGCACATCCTCTCCTTTGCTTTGCTTTGTCACCTTGTTTGATAATTTTTTTTCTTTATTCTCACAGGGCGATACTATGTGGGTGGGTATTCTGATTAGGGAGATCAGGTAATTATTTTATCTTTATTGTTTTCTTGACTACTACAACATTCTTGGTCAACTTTGTGTAGGAGCGGACGTGTATGAGTCGTAGCTTTCTCGCTTATGGATATATTTACTATGTGCCATATAAACGATACTTCAAGACAAGTAATATCCACCGTTACTCCAAGGTCACATTATATAAAGTTATGATTAGACCGGTGATAATATATGGCAGCGAGACTTGGACTCTGATTAAACGAGCCGCTATACTGATATAGTCAGTACCTTAGAAAGGAGAATTTTGAGGAGAATATATGGACCAATCCATGTCAATTGGATATGGAGAATGCGTCATAATGAGGAACTATAAAAGCTATATAAAGACAATGATATGGTCACCACCATCCGACTGCAATGGGCAGGACATATCAATACCTAGGAAGGTACTGTTTAGTCAAATCGAGGGTAGAAGGCCTGTCGGAAGACTCAAGCATCGCTGGATTGACGGAGTGGCGAGGGATGCTGATACTTTGCTTAAAACAAAACGATGGACATCGATCGCCAAGGGCAGGGAGAAATTGAGGCGGGTGATTATGGAGGCTACGGTTCGACACCGAAATGTGACGCCATAGAAGAAGAAGATAGAAACGATACATAAACTAATTTTACATTAAACATACGGGTTAAAAAGAGAAAGATACATACAGGTTATCGAGGAACCTGTAATAACTTAATACAACGAATAACAAAAAATTTAATAAACTTACACGTAACTTTTTGTTAAGAATGAAAAGAGTGTATGACGCCATGAAAAAAGGATTTGTTTCGAAATATTGTAAAGATTTAATAAGCTCTTGATAATTATTATTACAAATTTAAAAAATGAATATAGTAAAAATAAAGAATTGCCGTCAATAATACATTAAGATTTCAATGTTTCTTTTTTAAGAAAAATGTTCTGGTTTTATTACATAATACGAATATAAAATTAAATAACAAATTCTCCTCTTCTTTCCATTTTCGGGTTAATAACATGCCGCTTGTGAATGCTTTCTATTTCTAACTCTGTATTCCCAAAGCTATTTAATTATTGAAGTGTACATGGCTAACATGCTATACTAAATTATAGCATTCTGTCTACATGCTGTTTTCACCTCCCATATTATCGCAGATTATTTTTTCAACAGTTTTTAATTTAATTCTTCTCTAGTGTATCTTTTTACATCTCTATAATATCAGTACATTGCATTTTGTTTAAGCTGTGTACTTCAGTAAACAAAAACGATCTTACATGTTAATAACCATTTGACTTTCTTATGAAAGTGTCTATTCTGTACAACCCACACCTCAAAATGGTTTTAATGAGATAAAGCAAAATCAGTATGCTCCAAATTCATTTTTGTTTCAGGATTCCGTCATGTAGCTTAATTTCGGTCCTTACAAGGCACTTTTTACAGTTCCAACATGTTCGTCTTCGACAACACAACTTTTTAAGTTTGTTGGATCAACCAACCCAGCCACCTGCTGGAGCCAATACTGCCAAAGCAAACACTGTACTTCATTCTCGGTTATTCTTTTCCCAATGTTGTCCTCTCCTTATTCCTCATCTTCCCCAATTCAAGTTGTACGTTTACAGCCTGTTCCGATTTTTATTAAAGCCATCTTCTCCTTGACTAACGTCTGTTTTGTCTTTGGACTGTAAGCGACTGCCCACTATTTCTTCCCATGTGTATCTTCCATTTTGGTATGCCTAATTCCATTCAGTCGTTCACAGACAAAATGTTTACTTTGAATGTTTAAATTTATTTCTTACTCAATCACTGAGTAAACTTCTCAAAAATTTTCCTTAGTTTAAACCTTACTTTTAATACCCTCCTTTTTTCTTAATACCCTATGTATCATGCTACATATCATCTGATATTTATTCAGCTTGTCGGTAATGTCGTTTATATGCATAACTAATGTCACGTCCCAGTAATTGAAAGAGTGATACTTGTTCTGTCGGTCGTTTATTTGTGTTAATCAGGAATATACTGGCTGGCTTCCATGAAAAAGCATTACTTTAGTTTTATTATCAAATAACTTAAATTTAAAATTGCATTTCTGATGCAAATGTACGGTCAATACGTAGAGGGGTATTGAAATCCTTTTTAGATTTCAGTACAATTATTTGATTACCTGCAAACAATAAAGTGTTAAACAAACCTCTCCATGCAGATTTACCTTTCCATTGTCTAACAAAATGAAAAATCCATCCTTTTCTAACTTCTGTAGTTACAGTTATTTGCCCATCTTACCATTCCATATATTTATTACAATTTCGGTTATTTATCAAGTGTTTAATACACACTATACTCGATTCTCCATGCTATTCCATACCATATTACTCTTGCCTCGATCAAAGTGTTTTTCATAAACAATAAACACTCTATGGGATTTCAAGATTATGTTCGCTACGCTTTCCAGTTGACTGCCGTAACACCGTGATGTTAGCGTTATATCATCTCCCCTCCCTTAATTTTTTTAGTTCTTATTTTAGGAGGACGTCTTCTAATATTTATAATAATATTGACTAACACAGTTCTAATAATTTTACATACTTTTCCTTACATCGATTATTTTTTTAAAGCAAAAATGTTTAACTATAACACAATAAGTATAAAATTACAGTTTACTATTTTAAATTAATTCAAAACTTTTAATGTCGAAAAATAACATAAAAGTCTCATACCTTAATATTAGAGGTTATAAAGCATCTAATTAAGTTGAAGTTAAATACTTGTCCCAAACGAAAAACGAAATATGTGTACGCAAGTGTCGTACTAAAACGAAACAGTGACTGGCAAGTGCGTTGCGTACTGAAGAGTATGTCTTGTAAAAGTATCTGAGTTACGTAAGCTTGAAAAAATATAAATCTTTGATGTCAAGGGACAGTAGCCAGCTCACCTACAGAACTGAGAGGTTTAGAAATCTCCACTTTGGAAACCAGCCTCAAGGGTTGTCTTCTTACTTTTGAGAAAGCTGATAGAAGTTAGAATTTTGAATCTGAATCGCTGGAGATCACACACGTATAGTATTTTTGCGAAGGTAGGAATATGTTCATAAACTATCGGGTGTATTATGTTTCATACTAAAGTATTTAATTAATAAAAATACAACATATATCGAGATAGTTGCAAAAATTCAAGTAAAGATCTCAGCACTTGTTCCAATTTAGGACTTTTATCGTTAATTCTGTAAATGCCTGATATTGACTACACTAATTTGCTTATGTAATATTGCTATCTTATAAGATAACCTAATAATATGGAATACCGAAATAACAATTACAAAAGATCTTCTTCGCATAAGCGTCGTCATCTTAACTCTAGCGCTTACTAAAACATCAGTCCTTTTGTGTTTTCAACCAACTCTGTGCAAAGTTTCTCAGCTTCTCTTTTCCAGGAAACACGAATTATAAAGAAATAATAACACATGAGCAACACTGATTTCCTGATGCAAAACGACAGTGGTTATAGGGCCATTCGTAGGTAAACTAGACAAAACACCAAATCTCAATAGCTTTCCACGCACGCTTTATATTTGTTATCCTTTCAGTGCTAAACACCATCCGTGTACTGCTTTTGTAAAACCTTGTCTTGTATGGTTGTGCAGTTTTACACTTCCTGGAAAATCTACGACGTGTATTGTTCATCGTTTGCAAGTACGAAAGCTTTGCATTATCTTTTAGATTGCTGCTAACTGATTAGAAATTGGTGAAATTTTTGAAACATCAGTCCACAATTACGAATATTTACAATTATGTTATTCGTCAAAGCGTTAGTCAGTAATCAAATGCGAGCTAACGTGAAAGCGCGCGGACGGGTGTGTAGGCATGGGTAAGAGGAAGGAGGGATTGAAAGATAGTTCTTCACTCACATAAAATCGTTTGCAAATTTTGTATATAAAACGGAAAAATGTAATACGTTCTACATTGTCTTACTCGAGTGTTCTACCTTATTTAAATTTTTAGTCTCCTTCAACACCTGAATAATCTATACTAAAAATTATTCCTTAGGCTTTCACGGCCGGTGTCATTTGAATTATGCAAGATATCCGGGCTGTTTGGCCGTGGTCCCTGGTTTAAAACAAAACCAAACGTTTCGGCAGTTCCACTGGCTGCCATCATCAGTGGTATAAAATTTCTGCACTTTGGGTGTCTACGTGCAGGCCCACAGTACTGTGGTATAGACTATAGGCATCAGTCTATACCACAGTACTGTGGGCCTGCACGTAGACACCCAAAGTGCAGAAATTTTATACCACTGATGATGGCAGCCAGTGGAGCTGCCGAAACGTTTGGTTTTGTTTTAAACCAGGGACCACGGCCAAACAGCCCGGATATCTTGCATAATTCAAATATACTAAAAATATTCAAAATTTAATTTAATTAGCGCTATTTACTTTAAATTATTTTACATCCTAAAAAACAGTTTGTAAACAACTATGTTATCAAAAGTTTAATTAAGAAAGTTGTGTTAGTGGTTATAATCACAAACAGAATTATCACTGTTGCATACCACTATAGAAAAATTATTCCGATTAGCGCTTTCAAGCTTCTCAGTTCATTATCAGATCGGAAATAACAACAACAGAATAAAACAAAGTACTCTTCACACCCCCACACACCCCCGCAAACAAGATCTAAGTCAAATGTACATTCCCAAGCTCCGAGCCTTGTCACCCCCGTCTGTACAGTTACATATTCTAGCACACTAGCACATTTCTGGAATATGCTAGAAAAATATGTAACTGTACAGACGGGGGTGACAGGGCTCGGAGCTTGGGAAGGGACATTTGACTTATAGCTTGTTTGCGGGGGTGTGTGTGGACGGACAGTGGGGCAGGTGGGGGTGTAAAGAGTTTGTTTTATTCTGTTGTTATTTCCGATCTGACGATGAGCTGAGAACATAAAAGCGCTAATCGGAAAAATTTTTCTATAGTGGTGTGCAACAGTGATAATTCTGTTTGTAACTATTTTATCAATTCGGTACCAACCTATGTTTCAATTCTAACAAGTATGCTACTACTATTTATAAAAGTAGGCCTATAAATTGCAACCGACCTTTAAAATGTAGTAACTATCAATAAATGGATTATTTGAAGTACGTTACTTGCAGTGAAACGATCCTAAATTGCTAGTCAAGTGTAGGCCTATGCTTGAAAGTTGTTAATTAATATACTTTAACAAGCCTCCGTTATAAGATCTCGTACATTGATTGCGGTGCCTGCAGATGCCGTTTTTATTTAAAAGTAGACACATAAATGTAGATAAAAACACATAAAATATATACATAACACATTTGTACCTCTATGTAATTTCAACTTAAATAAATCCAAAAATCAAAGTGCAGACGTGTCACATATCTATACTTGCTCCGACAAATTGTAAAGACATTCGTGACAGAAGGATTTCTTTCCATTATATTGCAATGAAATATCTATTGGCTGGCTACCTTTCCCCTGTCACTGTCTGCCCACATCAAACTGTCATATTATCGTTTCACAAACGTAGAAAATACTTGTGAAATACTTTATCTGAATATTGTAGTGTCCTTCTGTGCGTACAACATGCAAACGAATAACAGCAATGTACACAGTAAAAAGAACAAAATTTTGCTATTCTTTAAAGAAATATCACATAATTTTACTAATTGAAACATAGTTTATGAAAAGAAAGTTTCACTTTAAATATCTTTTTACAAGCGAAGGAATCCCATTTATAAACATTCAAATGTATGAAAAATATACTTTAAAAAGTAATATAGGCCTATATGAAATCTGCAACTGGAATCCTACTGTAAGCCTGTAGGCTATTATTATTTTCGTGTTTGCAGATGATAAATATTAAGTTTTGTATTCTAAAACATCTGTAACATCTGTTTCTGCGTTTGGTTAGTGAATACCGAAACTGTAGTAGTAGATGGACAGAGAACAAATATTTTCGACTTACAGGACGCCCTGGAATTCTTATTCTAAGTAGGCCTAACTTTGTGAAGTAGCGATGCATGGAATACGATTCTGAATCGGAACGACATATTGCAAAACACATTTGTATAACACATTTCTAATTTGCTCTCTGAAAATCGCAACAACAAAAATCTGTTCTACAAACAAAATTACAACAACAAACAATCATTTTCTAAATAGTATAGCAACAAAAAGTCTCAATGGTTTTCTTTTACATTATGGTGTCCGTAGTTAGTTATTTGTTAGTATTGATTACTGCTTAGAATATTAAAACCAGGACTAAACGCAGTTATTTTTATCACACAGTACCTTAACCTCTTCACTGTAAATTACCTGACTTAAGCCTGTAATAATTTGCGTGGTCTGAACAATAAACATAATTACTAGTGCAAATACAACGTTCCAGAAGACTTACAATAATGCCGACGTCAGCGAGGCAATCACTCGTAAATTAGTTAATTATGATAACGTGGTATTAAGTTATTGTGTTGCTTAGACTACGATTTGATTGTACAACTATAGCTGGCTGTGAACGTGACGTTTCTGCGGTTTTGAATCCGAAACTTAATCTTAATAGGAACTCAGCGAAAAACAATTAACTAAAGTGAGGTCAAACTTTGGCCTCTACGCAGTCTAGTGCTTCCCGGCTCGGCCAGCTGCATTGCTTAAAAACAATGTGTGGTTTTTTTTGTTTATGAATATTTTACGCGATAACAGTTGCTTGTAACTTTTACTTGTTTCTGTTATATGTTCTCATGAGTTTATTGATTACCAGGTAGTGACGTCTTACAAAAGTGAAGCAGCCAACTGTGAAAAACTTAAAATGATGACTCACTCCCAGCCTCCGTCAAGTCATGTTGCTTTTCCTTCCAATCTCAGTTATGCAGACAATTATTTAATCCTCACCAGTTGCTCCAATTTTATAACTTGGTTTAGAAGCTTATAAACGATAACAAGTGACTATCAGACATATCCAGTCTGTTAGGTGATCAAATACCCGATTACGAAGTACCATTTACATATACTGTATTTCCAAAGAAAAACCAAAATTCAGAAAGCAGTAGAAAAACTGTCAAGTAGATATCTGGAAATTAGAAACATTTGTTTTCTTTACAGGGTTTGATATATTTAACTATTACATGCCACTGAAGGTCTCGGGAACCGGATAACTTAATTTTTTTCTTACCTGACTCATTCGTAAAACATTGTACGCAGCCTTCGTTTTGGAGAATGCTTGCTTATTTTTCTGCTTTTTATTACTTCCATGTTCCATAAGGAAATGGAAGTCTGGTGATGGCAAAAAAAATAGTGGTCGAGATTATTGCAGATTCTGATTGTACTATCCTCAAAACATGAAAAAAAAGGTATTTTTCGAAAAGTGTCTGTGTGTCTATCTGTCTGTAGATTTTTTCTATGGCAAACGATAACAGCCGCAAATTCAAACAGAATCAAATAATTTTGAATACTGTCCTGAATTGTAGAGTACTCAAGACCTATTGTTTTTGGTGAAGATCGGTTAAGGGAAAGGGGTAGTTTACCAGCAACTTTTTTTATCAAGGGCAATTTTTTTTTGGCAAACGATAACAGCCGCAAATTCATACAGAATCAAATAATTTTTTGAATACTGTCCTGAATTGTAGAGTACTCAAGACCTATTGATTTTGGTGAAGATCGGTTAAGGGAAAGGGGTAGTTTACCAGCAACTTTTTTTGTTTTAACAAGGGTATTTTCTATGGCAAACGATAACTGTTGTAAATTAAAACAGAATCAACTACTCTTTTGCATACCTTTTTGAATTATACAGAACTCAAGGTCTGTTGATTTTTTGAAGATCGGTTAAGGGAATGGGGTAGTTTACCTGCAACGTTTTATATTTTAACAAGGGTATTTTCTATGGCAAACGATAACAGCCGCAAATTCAAACAGAATCAAATAATGTTTTGCATACAGCCCTGAATTGTAGAGTTCTCAAGACATTTTGTTGTTGTTGAAGATCGGTTTAGGGAAAGGGGTAGTTTACCTGCAACATTTTATGTTTTAACAACGGTAATGTTTTCTATGACGAACGATAACTGCCTCACATTCAAACAGAATCAAATTTTTTTGCATGCGTTCATTAATTGTAAAAGACTGAAGGCCTGTTGATTTTGTTGAAGATCGGTTAAGGGAAAGGGGTAGTTTACCTGCAACGTTTTACGTTGTAATCAGCGAACGTTTTTCATGAAGAACGATAACAGCCGCAAATTCAAACAGAATCAAATACTTTTTGCATACAGCCCTGAAGTGTAGAGTTCTCAATACGTTTTGTTTTTGGTGAAGATCGGTTAAGGGAGAGGGGTAGTTTACCTTCAACGTTTTATGTTAACAAGGGTATTTTCTATGGCAAACGATAACAGCCGCAAATTCAAACTGTATCAATTAATGTTTTGCATACAGCCCTGAATTGTAGAATTCTCAAGACCTATTGATTTTGTTGAAGATCGTTTTACGGAAAGGGGTAGTTTACCTGCAACATTTTATGTTGTAACAAGAGAACGTTTTCCATGAAGAACGATAACTGCCGTAAATTCAAACAGAATCAAATAATTTTTTACGTATGTACCTGAGTTGTAGAATACACAAGGCCTATTGAATTTGGTGAAGATCGGTTACGGGGAAAGGGCAGTTTACCAGAAACATTTTTTGTTGTAACAAGAGTAAATTACTTAATTTTTGATAAATAAAGTATCCTGATAAGAATATATTAATAATCCACTGTAGAACGTAGATGAAATATCTATAAATGAAGAGGCTATTTGAACGGGGTGGGGGTAATTTTCTATAAATTAAAATTATAGTTGAAGGGGGAGGGGATAATTTTTATTTATATGTCATGTGTACTACGTTATCGGCAACAAAGTAGTAGTTTGTTGTTAAAATTCCTTCCCGGGCTGTTTGGCCGTAGTCCAATGTTTTCTGCAAAACCAGACGTTTCGGCAGTGCCGTCGACTACCATCATCAGTGAAAATCCAGTGCGATAACGTGTGGTGGTATACGTTAGTGACCACAGTACTGTGGTTAAGGCTGAAGAAATAAGTGGAAAGAAGTAGTTTCTATGGAAACATTTCATTTCGTAAATGATTTTCAATATAAATCTTAGAACATGGAAGTCATGTATGGTTCTCCATACCGATATTCTGCTTTTTAATGTTTGTTTTGATACTGAACTAAATTGATGTTTTTACCCATATTGTATGGCCAAACTATAAATGGTCACCCCACGTAAATGTGTAATTAACAAAGACATAATGAACACTTTACACAAAGGTGACATTGATAACAATTCAACTCTACTAAAATATTTATTAGCATACATCAAGTCAAGATGGTGGGAGGCGAAGAATAATATTAGTGCGTAAACCTCTCTGTCAGTTACCAACCTATTACGCATTACTGATAACAAATATTTTTGCTAGCTTGCATCGTAACATGGACGGTAACATGTATTGCAGATAGACGAATATGACAGTTAAAATTTGTCAGTCAGTACACTAATTTATGTACTTTCGTCTGGTCACGTTAATTAACACAATCACTGCCTCTCCATTCTTCTTACTAGTCAGCCACACCAAACACAACACAATAAAAATTTAATCTGCAATTTTTCACTAGCCCGTTCTACAGGAAGGTGGTTAAGAACAGAATATACGTATATATTATATAAAATTGTAATAAAATTTTATAAAGTAATAAACATTTATAAATGAACTTTTTCTCGGCAGCAGTTTGCGTACAGAAAGAATTGTCCTGTGAAAAGAATTCTTACAGCATTAATAATCACATCATAACAATTAGGTTATAAGTCGCAAACGACAGTTATATCCAGTACCATCTTAGTTTCAAAAATCGTATTACTATTAATATTAAGAGTAGTCGTAGTTACACCCTTCAGGCATAACACAAACATTAATTTCAACAGTGACGAGAAACAAACAAATATGTCTGACGTCGTCAGTTTGTTGTATTTACCGCTTTACCTTAAGTAAAATGATTTGTTACTTAACTTTGATTTGTTACTTATTCATGACACGATTTCTTACAATACGCTTTACAGTAACATGACATTTATTTTTGCGTTAACACTTATTCCACTGCGAGCCCATGTGTGTGTGCGCCGCGCGTGCGTGTGGTGTTTGTGAAACTGACACAGATTTCGGTACACTATAGTATTCATACATTGCACATTATAAGTAAACATCTATAATGCAAAGTAATGTATATTTTTCTGCAGAAGTATAGTTTACACACACACACACAATGCGTGTGTGTGTATTGCTAATTCGTTCATAATATATATGCCTATAGTTTTACAGGTTGTCGTCGTATACCAAAAAGTAACTATTTTCCTTCGCTATAGTTATCAGTCCAGAGTACGTTCTTCCCTGGGAGGTTTCAACTTATGACATGCTTAAGCTACTGCTCGTCTCGCAATAAATGCCTGAATAATTTCAGACCACTCCTTTCGAATCTCTCTCTTGCTTTCTACAAAACCTACTTCCGAAAAGGATCATAAAACTTTTATTTTACAATGCATTAAAATCAAAATAAATTACCTTAAATTAATGTTTAAGCGAATAAGTTTTAGGTTGAGGAATCTTAAGACAACTTTAAATTCATGCAAAACAAAGTGACATCGTTGGGAATGTGATCAGCCATTGCAATCCCCAGCTCGTTTAAGTCAGACACGTCTTGTTTAATAATGTCTGGATATGCATAGTTTAATGGAAAATGTCACCTGTGTCGGCGTTATTATAGCTTATCATAACACAAAATACACACACACACACACACACATTTACAACCAGTGGCGTGACAAATTCTATTAAATTCTCCACTGTTCAACGGGTTAATGTAGTAAATTGTCTTGGTGGTAGTACAACCAGTATTAGTACCATGAATATTCAAGACGTTTCAGTTCACATTGTCTCCGTGTGTCATAACGGGATTCCACAAACGCATAACAACAGATATTAGTATCATAATCATTACATTATACGATTTACTTCAGACTCTAATAAAGATTCTTACTAACCTTCCTTAAAAAAATGGATTAACATCATGAGACTTATCTTAACTTCATTGAAAAATAAGATTTATTTTTACTTTTATTAACATCAATGTAAACTATCTCCAACAACAACATTTAGACAAACAAAATTAAAATTAAATTAGAAAACCGTAACTTAAGAAATTAAATACAGATTTAAAACAAAATTATCTTCAGTAGCCTATCGCTACATGCTGTTGAGATAAGCATTATCGGATCCGTAGAGGCAGAACAGCTCACATACTAATGCTCGTATATTACATTCGACAGCTGTGATATACTTAGGTATTATAAACATGTTTGATGATTAGATTAACGTATAGTTCAGATACGTTTAAACGAACGGATGTTACGATGTTTATTGTAACATTAATTACAACGTTAATTAATCTATTTTATCGAACAATGTGTACCACGCCATACTTGCAGTATTTGTGCAATGGTAAACAGTAAAAATAAAAGGTTTTGTAAAATATATAAAAACACTTGGCACGTTTCACAGGTTTTATTTAACTCTGACAGCTGTTTCGACCTCTTAAGTCATTGTCAAAGAGATGAATGACATTTTCATCTCTTTGACAATGAATTAAGAGGTCGAAACAGCTGTCAGAGTTTAATAAAATCTGTGAAACGTACCAAGTGTTTTTATATATTTTACAAAACCTTTGTAATAATATGTTTCACCAAATGCCCAACGAGTCATCAATTAATATCGTAAAAATAAAAGTTATTATAGTTTTTGATTCTTCATTTACTTATTTCCTGTCTGGTGCTAGTTGCAACAAAAGTTTGCTACTTATGCAACAACTGTAGACGTTTTTGTGGAAGTAGAAATAGAAACTCGGATTGTGGTTTGAGATTCACAGATTATTAATTAATAATACAACTGGGATCAACTTCAGCTATATAAAGAAATAATAAAAATTCAGGTTATGAATACTGAGGTAAAGCTTTTGCAGATAGATCGTATTTATTATTATATGACTGCCTATTTTAAAGATAGGTTAAATTTATACATCCTGATACGTTGACAAATTATGCCTCAACACATTTGAAAGTTTGAAAAAGAAAACTTTATAGACTTTTCCAGTCGTCAATTAAAACGGGATTTAATATTTACAATATGTTAAAGAAACAATACAGTTCTAGTTTAGTTATAATTTATGTGATACTAAGTTTATGTATATTATATTTAATATTTACAATATGTTAAAGAAACAATACAGTTCTAGTTTAGTTATAATTTATGTGATACTAAGTTAATGTATATTCTATTTAATTTAATTTTTCCCGTTAGAAACACGAAAAAATATGTGTACTTATACGTATTTCATACATTTAGCCTAGTCGTTGACATGTCCGTTTTGGCTAAGGTCAGTAGAAAGTTTTGTCGCTGTGGGCGGAACATTGCTTGCGGCGAAAAGGCGACAAACTGTGAACCAGATTACATATCCTTGATTTTTCTTCTTTTCCGTTTTACGAAGGATGTACTTGTAAGTTCACGTAAATTGCGCCCAATTCAATTTTTATAAAAATTATAATTGAGACAAAAAACGGATTTCAAAACAAATACGGTTAATTACCTACAAATTTTGGTATATAAAATTTTGGTGCTCTATGTTGGTGCCATAAGGTTGGTCCGCTTAGTAGAAGTTCAGCATGCCACCCACTTAAAACAAAAATGGGCACGTCAGAAAACGAATTTCACGAAAATTTAAATCTGGAATCCATTAACTGCGTCTGTAATTTATTGGCAGTTTTGACAATTCACTGCCCCAGTACTTATGCGTTTGTGGGGACCAGTAGTAAGTAGTCGCGTTGTCATACCGTTTATTTTGATACATTTTTTTGGTTGTCATTTATCACCTGAAAACCTAATTATCATCATCTTCAGCAAGGATTGAACCAAAATGGTTTGTTGCGGTTCCAAGTAGATGGACTAGAGCTGGACATTCCAACGTTTCTTCGGACATTCTTTTGCCATACCTCTACGTCATTCCGTCCTTTCGCTTTATACAGTTGTTTGGGGATGCGGCAATCGTCTATTCAATTAAGATGTTCCAACCATTTTGGCCGATGTTGGGTGTTGAAAGCCTAATCTTTATCTTTAACGTCCGCAGAATTCTCTGATGAATTTTCACACTACACTACACTAAATCTGAAATCTGAATTTGTTACAGTAATAATCCAACAAACACATTTGTGTAATGAGTGTACTTAGTAGGCCTAATTCAAATAAGAGTTCAGCTTGTTTCCTTCCAAGTAGAATGCAAAGACGTAGGCAAAACAGTAGGCGCAAATAAAAATTCCAAGAATTACTTGAATCATATTAACAGACACAAACTTCTATTTACTATAACAGGTACTGACTATTCTGTGTATTTTGTGGCACAGATAAGTTACAGTAATGTCAGTATTCTAGTCCAAAGCAAAGATAACAAGAACAATTAAAGTAAGATATGTGCAGAGTAAACAAATCTGTTCATAATCCATAACCTTCGTAATATAACGACTATTCGGTGGATCACTGATGACAGCATTCAATAGTTATCGTCGATTTGTAACAAGTTAGATATCGTCGATCCAGTTAGGTAGATACCGCTTGAAACGTTAAATACAAACAAATAAGACCTATTGTGATGAAATTAAAAGTTTAAATATTATAACTTCCTTTAAGATGTTTGTAATAGTTTTCCGTTTGTTTAAATAGGAAACATTGTATGGTTAGGCAAATTTAATATTATTTTTTCAAAACACTACCTTACGCTTATAATACGAAATACATAAGAAAAAACAGAAATATCAATGTTTCTCGAAAAATACAAAATACCTGTTTACAGTAACTACTAAAGTTTCCTACGGTATTTTACATTTATACGGTGAAACTATAAGATGTTCCTTGTTTGTTACCGCGCCTTCCATTTAGGGGGAAACAGTGCTCTTTAAATAGCTTTGAATACTAAGAACTTCCAATGGGTCACGAATGAAATTCGGTAGCTTCTAGTGCTGCCACAATAATGTAAGTTTATTACCATTTGTTACGTGAAAATCATAAAAATGGCAATAAAAAATCTATAATAAATTAAAAAATTTACTCAATTAAAACCTTATTTAAGATCATCAAGAAATGTATACGTACCATCGTATTTTATTTCATAAATGAAATTTCATTATTATTTAACTGAACTATTCTTGTAAGAACTATCTGTAATTATGAGTTTGTACCTCTGCGAGCACCGTCCAAAATAATAAGGGGACTCCTACGCAGCGTTTTAATAGTCTTCTTAAATTCAGTAGTACAGAAATTAGCTTATTTCACGTGTAGCGCTCTGAAAATGTGAAGCATTTGCTCGTTAGTAGGATTTAAAAGATAAAACCAAAACTTAAATTTTAAAACTACGGGAGTGGGCGTTATGTAGTCTACATTAATATTATGAGTGTAAGTCAAAAAGTAAATAAAAATTTTAAAAAGCATTTGCAATTACATAAATGAAAATAGCGTCATTTTTCTACATATTCTGCAGCTTCAGTGTTTCTACACAGTCCTACTTCTATGTTTCTCTTAACGAAGTTTTGAATTCTTTTTTAAACCAACGTTGTCGTTCTCGTGTGCGCCCAATTTTCCGTACTTCAGCGATCTCTTTACTTGAACAAAATGTTTTCTTTGTAGATCGTCTTTCAACAAACCAACAAAACGAACGTCGCTTAGAACCAGGTCAGAAGCGCATGATGATTGGTCCAACAGCTCAAAACCAAGATTCTGAATATAACAAACGCTTGTTTTGTTGATTGTACTGGTTGAATACAGCAAAATCGCACCTTTTTCAAGCTTACTAATTGTTCGAATTTTTATGATAGATGAAGGTGTTTCCAGCTTAAACATTGTCGCTTACTCTAGAGTTTAAAGTGATAGTTCTATGCCACATAAAGATTTGTTATTTGAATTAAAACTGGGACTCCTTCACAGTCAATTTTCCAAAACATCTGTGATATTTCTAAACGATTGTCTTGAAAAACGCCGGTCTGTTGACATAGAACCCAGAGAGCATAGGCTTTTTGAAACTGCAAAGAATCATATATAACTGAAAGTGCCGAGCTATAGCCTACATTTAATTCACTTGCATCTTCATAAGTTTTAAACGTAGTTATGGATCACTTCTTTAACTACCTTAGTATTGTCATTCTTCACAAAGGACATCCGTCAATCCACTCGTAGACACAGATAAAGTACAAACCAGACTCGTTTTGTCAAGTAAAAATTCTTTATAGTAACTTGACAATTCAGATAATTTCTCTGCAGATTCAAAACAATTCTTGATCAAAATTACCAAGTTCTGGTTGCAATTCCCTCTCTTACATTAGATTTCTTTATAGAAGGTGTAAGCAATTGTCTAATCAGAACTTTAGACTTTTAGTCAAGATTTAATTAAGCTCGATTTAAGTTCAGTTCATGTCGGTGATTCAATAATGAAGCAAGTGGTCCTCTCTACAAACGTTAAGTTTCGAGGAAACGGCCACAAGTTCGCGTAGTCACCACGTTAAATGCTGCCGATCTCGGAGATAATCTTTAGTTTACATGAATTTTATAAACAAGTGTGGTTTCGACCTCAGTTAAAACCGAGTGCTGCTTTCCGTGCAATGGTAGACTGTCCGCCTGTTGGAAGTGTCAACTGTAGATCATCAGGTCACCAGACTCCAGCTACGGACTTCGTTCTTCAGTATACATTCAAAGAACGTCCAAATTATAGATTATTAATATTACCATTCAAATTATAATCTCTAAAGAACTTTTAGACATTAAAAAATGTATAAAAGCGAACTGTTAAACGAAAATTAATTTGAGTTAATTTGCTTTTGGTCAAAAGACTAATTTGTAAAGTAAATCAGTAGTAAGAACTTTTGAGTTTCAACCATTGCTCAGTTGATTAATTGTCAATAAACTACCATTCCATATGTATTTCTTGTTGCTTATGCTTATCGACAACATTGCAATATACAAATTTCTCTTAACAGGTAATACATGGTATTTACATAAAATGCAAAAGAGAGGATTAGGGCTTAAACAAGTTAAAAAGAAACTGGGAATTAACGTTCTGGTAAAACAAGTCCCGTTCCCGTCTCTCACTCCTATTAGGGCTTTTTTACCTTATTATAAGATATAACTTGTAAGTTTATCTCTATTACAAGTTCTTTGAAGTTAATCACCCTTTTGCTTGATTGCGAAAATATCTCAAAGTGCCAAAAATATAATATAGATTAACTGATTAAATAGCTCAGAACTGTCGCCAGCTGTTATAATAACGTCCATAACTGTGGATACAATAATTTATGAATAGTACACATAAATGTCTAACTTAAAATTATAACTTACCAATATCTGACTATTTATAGTTATTTATAATAACTATAAATACCAAAATCTGAAACATTATAACTTAGCAATAGATGTTTTAAATTATAAATAAAGTTTTTAAATCCGTAACTCACCGATCATAATTTATTACTGACAAATTATTTAATGTGTTTAATAACGAATAGAAACTTGGATATAAAAATCAGACCAAACTCATATAGCGCAACTAAAAAACATACTAACTGTAAAGCTTAAAGTCAATAAGAAAACCTCGCCGATTAAAATAATTTCCTCAAAAAACCACAATACATTGAATATACTCATAAAATAATTTATAAATAAAAGAGAACTATATGCTAGAAATATTTCTTTGATTTTTTTCAATGTACGACATGTTCAACATATAGTTTACTATCAATCTGAATTTCTTTGTCGTGAACTATTTAAAAAAGGCAATGCAACAGTAATAATGAAAGTTAAAGTTATAACTTTTGATACAACTTACTAAATTATTTTATTCATTGTACCATTATTTATTAGTATTTGTAAAACTATCAATACTACATACAATATAATTTTTTGAGACATCTATAAAACGATAAGAATTACGTATGTAGACAGTTGTTTTGATAGAATATGAACTAACCATTGCTTATGGTTAACCATTGTTATGTCATTGCATCCAAATATGTTCACTGCTGCTACTACCCATTCTATACAACATTTTACTTTCAGTTCAGCTTTAAGAAATCATAATGTAATCAAAATATTTAATATAATATAATTTATTATCTCTAGGAAAGTATAAGGCTATAAGGTATACGCTACGGTGTCTTGCTTCCTTGAATATTCATGGCACTAAACCCTGCTTGGTGTTGCCTCTAAGACAAAACAACTTTAAACATTAACGCGTGTTCCCAGTTGAGAATTTAATGCAAGTAGTCAGTCACTTGATACATGTGAATGTGAGCGCATGTTGTGTCGATCAGTAACATCATCATCAATGAATGCGAACGTTTGGCGCACCCGTGGTTTGGCGTAGGAGATTAACTATATTTCTCTCCCTCCATATGAAGCAATAAACAAAAAATGAAAAACGAGTCTAGACCTTAACGATTTTAAAAGCAGCCTTGACTGACTCGTTGAATTCATAAAATAATGTGGCAATATGGTGGTTAACTATGTGGAAAAACTACATCGGATATGGGACTGCTGCTCATTTAGCAAAAGTATTTAATCAACATTTGCTACCAGTTATCAGCCTACAAATTAAATTATACGATTGGAAACTGCTGTCTTAAAGATTAAAATGTCATCTGTATAGTGAGAATAAGACGAAGGCGTTGCGATGGACCGAGTCGCCTCTTTGTAAAATCCTATCAGTAACTACATGACAACATAAAGCAGTACGGGGAAAATAAGGGTTCTGACTCACTTTCACTTTCTATCAGCTAGACCACAGCATCCGCGATCCGCGGCTGGACACTTTCACTTTCTATCAGCTGGACCACAGCATCCGCGACTTTATCGCGGATTTTATTTTTTTATTTAAATTGATTTGCATATCCGCGAATATATGCCGCCTTTCGCGCGCCTAGACCAAAGAGATGCCGCCGTTCCCGCGGTCCAAGATTTTTTTCCATGCTCTCCCACCACCAATGGACCCACAGCATCCGCGAATTTCCGCGAATAAAATTTTTTATTTTTTGATGTGATTTTTTTATTTTTTTTATTAAATTGATTTGCATATCAGGGGTGGGTGGTGGGTGGGGGGTTCCGACTTGATGCATTATAGTGTATATATTAAACATATGATCAGGGTTACCAACCTTGCATGAGTTCAAATTTGTTGTGTGTTATAATGTATGTTAAATCTATATGATCAGGTTTACCAACCTATGCATGGGTTCAAACTTGATATGTGTGTGTTATATAGTGTATATATTAAAATATAAGATCAGGGTTACCAACCTTGCATTATTGTGTATAGAACAGATCTGTCAACATTTTTTCTGTGGTGGGAAATTCAAACTATATGATCATGATTGTTGTCAATATCAATTCTCTCTTTGAATGTAAGTAACTCTCCCTCCCTCTCTTTCTGTCTCTAGACACAGTTATCCATCACGATATAAACTCTCTCTCTCTCTCACATTTGAATGTAAGTAAAACTATCTCTCTCCCTCCCTCTCTCTCTCTCTCTTTCTCGCACACACACACACACACACACACACACATTTAGTAGATTACTGTTGCATCTCTCTCTGTGTGTGTATATGTAACGGGTCTCTCTCTCTACGCCAATCTCGGTTCTGCCAAGTCTGTGTGGTAAAGTGTTACGCATAAAAACTCCTTGAAATAAGGTATTTTCAAAAGTTTTGTGTACACATACAAACCACTGTCGGACAATGTACGCACTGCTCACACACACACACACATTGTGTATGTCTCTAGCTGCAAACGTTGACAAGAATTCCCTTATTCAAAGCGATTACGGTAATTTTAAAAATTCATTTTTGCATTAATTAAATATAAGTAGAGGGAAAGTGAGGGTTAGAAAACAATGGCGATGACGTCACAGAGAGGCACTGGTAGCTGGCTTCCGCGGTGTGAAAACAATGGGTTGGGGAACCCCCAGTTGAAAACACTACCGGGTTCCAGTTCATGACGTCATAGAGGCACTGGCAGCTGGTGTCCGAGCTGTCCATGTGACGTCACTGTTGTGTGTGTGTGTGTGTGTGTGTGTGTGTGTGTGTGTGTGTGTGTGTGTGTGTGTGTGTGTGTGTGTGTGTGTGTGTGTGTGTGTGTGTGTGTGTGTGTGTGTGTGTGTGTGTGTGTGTGTGTGTGTGTGTGTGTGTGTGTGTGTGTGTGTGTGTGTGTGTGTGTGAAACACTTCCGTGTTCCAGTTCATGACATCACACAGAGGCCCAAGTCGCTGGCGTCCGCATGGCTAAAACCTGTTTCAAGACGTCACGGAGGCCGTGGTTTCTGCATGTCCAAAATTTGGTAGCCGAAAACAATGTGTAGCGGATGGGGGTACCCGGAATTCGGCGGTTGCCCGCAGAGGCGATGTCATCGGGTACCGTTACGCGAAATTTTGGGGGTATCGGGTACCGTTACCCGAAATGTTTAAATCAACGGATGGGGGTACCCGAAATTTGTGGGTACGCCCACATGACGCATGTATAAAACACTGGTTCTGACGAAACAGGAGGCTGGGTGGATATGATAGCTGGTTCGACGACTACGTGATGTCTGAAATTTGACACCCGAAATGTTTAGAACAACGGATGGGGGGTACCTGAAATTTTTGATGTTCAATATTTGACAACCGAAATGATTAAAACAACGGATGGAGGTACCTGAAATCTCTTGGTGTCCGAAAGTTAACACCCGAAATGTTTAAATCAACGGATGGGGGTACCCGACATGACGCATGTGTTCGACTGCGAGGCGGGACAGTTTGTTTCCGCAAAAAATAAATTATGGCCCCTCCGGGATTTGAACCCGGGACCTCCGGTACTCCAAACCGGCATGCATCCACTACACCAAGGGGCCGTTGTCGTTTAACTGTAATTATTTTTGTACTTATACTTCTCGTCTCTTACTTACAACTATGAGGTGGACGAGTGATATCTACTGTTGTCCTATGTGTAAAACCATAAAAGCACAATATAAGTTTATTTATTATTAAAAATATATAAACATTTTTTATACTTTTATTTTTTACCTCTCATCCTCTTCCTAGCGGCCAGAGGCGAATGAGAGACCGCTACGCTTTTTTTAACGTGGTTTCCCCAACTTTACAGATTCGTAAAGCAGGCCTACTCCACGTTATCTATCGCTGTACTATTAACTAATACAGTAGTAGATAATGATAAGATACACTATGCAATGCTAAGTCAATGTATAAAAGCAGTACTTATATTTTTTATTTATTTACTTTATTTTTATTTTGTTTATATTTTTTTTATCGGATGTATATGTTGATCATACATGATGCGTATTCACATTTGCTGTACCGTAATGAGTAATTTTCACACCCATACTGGTTCTTGACGAGTTTACAGGTATATCTACCGTGCCAGTGACCCGTCTCGAACTACCAGGACTACGTTTATGAGTATTTCTACCGCGACAGTGACGTAGTCAAGGTTAACACTCACGCACACACTACGGTACCTAATTCTACGTTTATGGACATTTCTGTCACGTAGTATTCACACTAACACCATGATGAAAACATGTTCACAACCGACTATATTTTATTTCGTTGCCGCAACCATTCTGCATAAAACAAAGCTTTGCGCAATGCACAGTGTAAGGGGGGAGTGGTAACGGGTTGACGATGAGGAACAGGACATTGTGTGATGGGTACAAAGGATCTAGGAACTACAGGTGCTTGAATATCGTTTAAGTCAATCACCTCACCATGGTGATACAACTGTCGTAAGAAATTTGCCTTCTCAAACCCTTTTGTATAGACAACAGAACTGTCTGAAAAAAAGTCTGCAACGATGCGTACCATATTCTTGTACGGCACATTACCATCGTTCCACCGAATTCTGTGATAATGTGTTTCCAACCAGTCATTGATTTTTTGAAATTTCAGGTGCAGTCGTGCACGTTCGTATGGTGGAGCGAACAACACGATAACAAAACGTCCGGTTGTTATATCAACTGCAACGAACTCTTTGATTACATATTCATTTTTGTCACCACGAAACGCTTCAAACTCGGCAATAACCGTCCTATTCAAGTTCATTTTTCCGAGTGACACTTGTTCGCATCGAATACGTTAATTTTTTCAAATTCCCCCTCTACTTTTCCTTCCAATACCAGTTCATCGTAAAGACGATCAAATGTTAGCTGTTGGTCATGACGACTGCTTTCCAATCGAAAAAACGAGGGGAAAAAGAAGGATGGTGGTACATAACACCCCTTGGCTACTACCTGTTTAATGTACGACTTGAAGTGATCTTGATCATAAAACAAGCGAACAAGATATTTCTTTAGTACTGTTAATAAACAACCAAAACGGATCCACTCGGGTTCTGTGAAAACAAATTTTTCGGTCTTACTACCTTTAATCCGAACAAACGTTTTCCCAAAGTTACGACTGATCATCACACTCTTCTTCTTTTCACGGTTTTCACCTTCTTCGTACAATAACATACTGGATAGTAACTGTTCACGAAAGATCAACAAGTAATTCCACTCAGAAAAGTCAAGTAATATACGTTTCTTTTTTCCGTTTGTAAACAAAACACCCGGTTCATAGTTGAGTTCGTTAAACAGTCCGACGGTAACGAACTTAGTGTAAGAGTTAATAGGATATCCAAGAGATAAGTAAACGTTATACTCACAATGCCTGCTGCTGCTGCTGCTGCTGCTGCCGCCGCTACCACAGTCACCTTCCATCGTTGAGACGGACTGATCTTGTTACAAGCTAGAGATCGCTAATACCTATCTTTATAAACTGGTAGAGGGGAGAACAAGTTTTTTATGACAAACGATGAACAGTATTCGACACCGCTGTGTACTGTACTATCCTATCGTGAATAATCAAAGCGTAAGCGGTGGTTTTATCTGGAAAATTGTTACTGGATTCAAATTCTAAACGCACATCAACGGCAGACGACTTGATTGGTTCTTCTTGTCTGGAACAATCGATGACAAACAACGGTGCTTTCGTTATAAATTCATTAGGTGTCAAAAGAGGCGTTCTGTTGCGACGGTCGTAGTATGATGTTTGAAAACGTGTATACATGTCGTAGAACAGTGCGTAACGTTTTTTTTCGATATCCTGGTTCAGGTTATCGTACGGATAGTATTTATCGTTCAGAAATAGCTTGACATTCGTTAAATTGCAGTGATCAAATTCCGACGCGTTTTTCGCTATATTGTTCTTTCTGTCCGTCTGAAATATCAGTATCACATACCGTGGTTTTTCCAACTGTGACGATGTCTTCAAGGTCCACGAATGTCGATTTGTCGTCGGTAGAACGGGATACTCGTGCAATTTCCAACTGCGGAACGGCATCACCAGTTCATGATCCTCCTCGATATGCTCCAATAGCGGTATTCGGTACTTGTTTGACACGCGCACATAGGGCATCTTCCAGTGTACTTTGTTTATTACGAGATTACCGTTTGCAGTTGCACCTGATTCTTTTAGCACCATTGCGTTCTGATCGGTAGAGGTACGCAACAGAATCAATTCTTGCTTAACGTTCAGCATGATGCGTGTATAGTCTTCGTTGAAACCGAGTAGCATTTTTAACGGAAGACAAAACGTAAAATCACCGGTACTCTCGTGTACTGTCAACGACTCGTCGGTTGTCGTCACCCATCCTGCATTGATTAGATGCTTTCTTTCATGCTCATTGCTCGATAGTAACAATTTCACAGTGCTCGTAATTCCAACGTTTTTCGTACGATCTACTTCCACACCGCACACTTCGTAACGGATCTCCTCAAACAAGAAAGCCA
The DNA here is from genome assembly GCA_034769895.1 of Magicicada septendecula. Classification (NCBI taxonomy): domain Eukaryota; kingdom Metazoa; phylum Arthropoda; class Insecta; order Hemiptera; family Cicadidae; genus Magicicada; species Magicicada septendecula. The sequence continues at coordinate 304,587,955 of CM068367.1, read as the reverse complement.
TTGCATTGTTGATTAATTTCACGTTCAACGCTGTGTCGGTAGCGTTAACCTTGGTCAATGTTCCTTCGATGTACAGAAAACTCTCCGCCGGTAAAGTGAAAACATCCTGTTGTTGGATGGGTATACGTATTTCATCGTTGTTACCGTATCGGGTGGAAGCATACGGTGCGTGCGTACGATATTCGAACTCAACGATTCTGTTATCGAAAGCCGCTCCTCGTTCGATAGCTAGAATTTCACCCGACATTATTTTAATCGTATAATTTGAATCCAAGTGAAAGTAAGAAACGCTTGTTCCTTGATGTCAATCGCTTCAATGTTGAACACCGACTACCATGTTTCTTTCGTACACACTCCCTTTTTACAGGTGACGTTTGTCCGAAATACAATCCCATATTTTCAGATGCAGTCGTATCGTGATAACTTCACCGCGAAAATCGACTAAATCCCCGTCCTGATCAACGAGAGACAAAATTATGTTGTCTACACGTTGTACGTTTACCGGTAAGTATATTACGTTTGTCGGTGTTTCAACTATTTTGAAACCTGGTGCCACGGTCGGATAAAACGAATGCAACGTGTGCTGGTCCTGGCCGTCCTTGTACGCACCCTGTACGATATTACTCCGTACGTGAACGGTGTTAACTTTGATTATGTCGACGGGTACGTTCGACTCGTGTGTTATATACGCTTCCAGCTGCTGATTCTCCTTGAATCCTAACATACTTGCAATGGTATTCGGTGTATGCGAAAAGTCGATGACATGCTTACAGTAAATTTCACACTTTAATGTGTTGTTGTTTGGACGTAAACTGATTGTTCTCTCGCCTAACTGTTTCTGCAGATACGTTTCGATATCACTGATTTCGTAGGTGCCGGTAGGCAACTTGATGACGGACCACTGATCCTTGGAAATTTTTACTGGAAATGCATTATTTTTTCCTTCAGTAACGTTTGGTATTGAATTATACGATGTAAAATCCAATAGTCCAACGTACCATTCACCGTATAACTCGAGAGGTGGGAAAAAGTTACACACGACATTCGCAGCGTCGGTACCCGTCACGGTGACCGTTAGCGACGACATGCTGAAGTTTACTGATCAGAAGACGATAAAAAGTCTAAACATAAATGACCGCAGATGACCGTGTTAGGAGGTTGCTTCCGTTCATAGTTGTAACGAACGTCGGCTGTATCACCAAGATATTGCATCAGCTCGAGAGGTGGACGTAAATTACCGAACCCGTCAAAATAGTGTACTCGATTTCCACGCTTCTTGTAACATACCCAGTGGGTTCCCGGTCCGCTCTCGTCGTCCAAATTTACGATGACGCTTTCGTTCTTCCACGGCGCTGTATCCGGTAATGCGTTACGCATGTAAACACCTCTAAAATACGGTATGTTTAGCTTTTTTGCGTATACACGTAATTCATCTTCGGACAACGGGCGGAGCGGTATGTGAATTAGTTTTTTCGGTACGGACGTAGATACAATCCGGACGCAGTTCTCTTCTTTTTCCTAGCGGTTCGGACAGTTCTCTTCCTCCTCTTTTTCATCCCACCACCAGCACCACGACCACGACTACTCACATTCTTTTTATTTTTACGACGTCGACCGCTTCCTATTGCTGATTTTGCTTTCATGGCCGCTGCAACTGCTGTCGCATAAGCTCGTTCGCTGATACCCGAATCCAAAGCCTTTACCCGTCCCCACGCTTTTTCCGCGAGTTTACGATCTGCAATACGTCTACTTTCGTTGTCTTTGTATTGAGAGTAAGCGATATCGTGTTCGCGACAGGCTTCGTCTAGTTGATTGATTCCACGATCACCACGCGCTAATCTTTCTTCGAGTTTCGTGCCCGGTCCACAGAATCTGTAACCCGGCAGATGTAATTCAACAGGTAGTGCGTCCACCGTTCGATTGATAACTGACGAAACAACGGACGGTACAACGTTTTTAAGCACGTTTCCGACGCCCCACCCCTTTTTCCTCTTAACGTTGTTGTACATCGTAAACCGATCTCCAGTCTTTCTCTTCTATGTTTTTATCGTATTCATCTATTAACCTTCTTATTTCCTTCGTGTCGAGTGTCCACTCGTCTTCTGAACTACGTGGCTTAGACAATTTCAATAAGTAGTAATCCAGTTGATACTGAAATGTTTTAACGACTTTATACATCTCGCTCTTTACGTATCGTCTCACGTCATTTAATTGTTGTAAGTTAACAGCATCGCTCTCCGCAAAACCATCCGCTACGTCTGTTATTCTCTTTTCCGCTGCTTTGAAAACACCATCTTCGCCCAAGCTAACGGTGTTCTGCAACATGTATTTTACGTTAACCGCGTCATCTCCAAAAATCGGTGAACTCACTCCCGACAACCAGCTCTGCCCAAATAAATAGCTGTTCGATACTTTTTTAATGACGTTCGAGTCTACATAGTTTTTGTTAACCGCATCGGTCGCTTGTTCCGGACTTCGAACGTTGATTACCCATCGATCTCGTGCATCGATGACCTCACCTCTCTCTTGACTCGAGTGTTGTATACAGTTGTCATCAACGTAATATTTGTTGACTACGTCTTTAACGTCTACAGGAGTATCAACATTTTTCAATCTACACCCTTTAACGTCCACGCTTTTACGTTCATCATCGAGTAGCAGACAATGTGTTTGCATATAAGTCAGAGATACAGCATACTTTGCTGCATCCGGTTCGTTCAGATTGCGGATCTTTTTGTTTTCAACATCTATATGCCCATCATTCGTAATCTTAAATCCTACAGTATCGCGAAATTGTCTTTTTGTTTCTCGTCGCACGCTCACGGCGCTTTGATGTCTCCCGAACTTGTCCACAACCATTGTACGACTGCACGCTACAAATGATGTGCTAACCGTTTTAAGTAACGACACTGTGGTGACCATCGCGTGTGTAACACAATCGGATCGTCACCCTCTTTCCAACGAAAGATTTCTATACCGCAAAATGAACATCGAACCCTGTCAATTTCATTTGTGTAATGAAAGCCTGCGGCAACCATAGCGGTTGGACTGATGAAATGCACAGACCATGATGTAAAGGTTTTCAGTCTTTCGTTTTCGACTTCAAAGTCAGGTGTCAAATCTAACCCGCACATGTTGACAGTGTTGACGTCAATGAGTTGTTACACCGACGTTCATAAAATTTATACGATAATGTTGGCTTCACGTAATTCCTCCACAACGGAGATGATTTCGTTGTCGTGTCCGGTGTGACCGGCGCGTTTTGAACTTACCAGCAGTCTCAACCGTTCAACCAGTTTGTTGGGATCGTTCCAGTGTACGTAATCGATACCACGTCCGCTGCGCGGTGGGAACAATCGGGCGATTATCTCTCTGTACTTTACACCTTTGTTTGTATTTATTTTAGCACCGGGTAAATGATAATGTTTATGTGCGTTAGTGTCCGACAGTATAGATTTGTACGCTGCTAAATCGTTTTCATCGTAGACGCTCTTGTTGGGTTCTTTCATAAACATAAGTTCGTAGAGACCCGGTGTACCCCTGTATCGTTTTCCAGCTATGTAGAAGCTGTCGTCTTGATTGATCTCCAACACCGAATTTCCCACCATCCATTTGTCTGCAACGTTACGGATACCGTACGTATGATCCATCTTTTTTTCTCGATCATCAGATAAAGCGAGTAGTAAGTATTTCCTCGCGAGCGGACCTTCGACAGACTGTTCAACGTATTCTTGTGCTTCGTGTCGACCTTCGGGTGTTGCTAAAAACTCTTCAAGAGTCACGTTCGATGTTTCGACATCAGGAGTTTGTGCCAACACTTCCGTTCTAAGGAATCGAGGTTGTGATGGTGGTGGTGTCATCTCGACAGCTGTCTTCGTATCTTCATCTTCAACATTTATTTTTTTAATTTTATCACCGGAGACATTCAACTTTTCCGAAATCTGGGTTAACGGTTCCAAAAGAGGTTTGTACTTTCTCGTTAACGCTTCATCGCTCTCTCTGATGTCATGTTTCAACGCGCGATACTTTTGTCTTATGTTATCGCTAATTGCATCGATTTCATGTGTCAATTGCTTGTCATCCATCTTGACACTGATGACTTTCTCGCACAAACTATTCTATTTATGTATAAAACGATCGAAACCCACTCTGTATCTACCCGCGTTTATCGGTGAGCCCTTGTTGATGACTATGAATCCGTAACGATCCTTCCACGCTTCGGCGCACATCGCTTTGAACTCTTCGTATTTCATATCTGTGTTAACGTGATCGTTGTAAACGTGACGTAAATTGAGATCATCTTGTCTGAACAAAACCAAGAAATTGGCATTATCACGCACCAGTTGCTTTGGTACCAGACTGTACGTCTGACAAAGGTACAAAGTGTCCACACCGCTATGCCGTCCCATAGCAAAATATTTTCGTATGTTATTCTGCCGTTCACATACCACATCATCGAACAACATGATTGAATTAGGTACAATTTCGTGCGGAGGTGGTACTTCATCGTTTTCACTGTATGTGAAGTACATCATTCCTTCGTCAGCGAGAGCATTAAAAACGTCTTCCAACATACGATATTTTGGTTGAAATAACGATTTGGAGAACACGTACAGGTTCTGAAATCGCAGTCCGTTTGAATCGAATAACATGTTAAAGGCAACGTTTGACTTCCCGCTACATGACCCGCCGCACACGATACATCGAACTGTGTTTGGAAACACTGGACTGTGTTTATTATATGCAACTTCACCGTTGTACTTAGCAGAGTCTACGTTCTTAACATTTAACTTTAACGATTGTTGTTCAATCTTCATCTTAACTCGTTTACGTTCGGTTAAATACTGTGGTAATGTTATTATATCAGATCTTTTTTATGTATCCACGAATCGTGTTTACCGTCAAAGCCGAGCCAGCGCACTCGCACGCGATCACCTTTACGTTGTAATATTTTTTCAACGAGATACACATCACCAACGCTGGTTTTACTCAATTCTTGTTCATAAAACCCACCTTCCACAACGTCACCCGTGTGATCTTTCAACAAGTACATAACCGGTACGGTTGGCTGAACTCTGTGCACTGTATATATCTCGTTCGTCCAGTTTGGTGTATAACCTTTAGCGAATGTGATTTTGTATTTACTGATACGCACTCGATCGCCTATTTTAAACTTATGTTTCTTGCTCACTTTCCGCGGTACGATATTTTTTCTTATTCGTTCCAACACAATTTGCTCGTTGCTCTTGTCGACTTGTCGCGGCTTCATCTCTATAGTTCTATGCACTCTGTCGTTGTATTCCATCACCAGTTTAGGCAAAAGCGACAACCACCGATAATGGCCTTGCTCGCTGAACGCGCGGTACATATTCGTTTTCAACGTACGATTAAATCGCTCTACGATGGACGCTTTCTTCTCGCTATACGTTGAATAGTGTTTGACGTTGAATCTCTTTAGTAAAGCTTGTACGGTAGTGTTAAAGTACTCTTTCCCCTTATCCGTTTGCAGGTATTTCATTTTATTTTTTACAATTATTGGTTCGAGAGCATGTGCTACTTCAACACCCGATTTAGTTTTTAAGGGAATCGCATATGCATACTTGCTAAATGCGTTTATTACCGTCATTAGATATTTGTACCCCTTGTTCAACTTGGCATGCGGTATCATTTCCACCAAATCCGCTTGGTAGAGATCGTGTAACCCCTTCACCTCCACCGCACGTCTGGGAAAGTTCCTTCTCACCGGTCTGTGCAATTCCTTTGCAATAGTTTTGCGTACGTTTTCCATATCGCCACCCGAAACGCGAATCGCAAAATTTTGGTACGAGATATACCGTTACGTTTTCACTGAAACTCACCGACTTCATCGTCGTTACTGACAGTGTGTTGCTCCTGCAAGCGAGTCTTATATCAACGTATATCGAACGCATAATTTATAACGGATTTTCTCGCTTGCTGAATTATCTCGCGTCTGGGTTGACAGAGTTTATAATGACCGTACGCCAGTGTTGTTTCACCGTCATCCAAGACATATCGTTTGTCATCGTATGGTGACAGCGATAATTTTGTAAGCTTTCTTGTGTATATGTTATGTTTTTCGCTTTGGATAGTCTGCGCCGTAGTATAAGTTTGAGAAGTGGTCTTTACACATTGTTTATAAAGTTGATGTTTCAACTGTGTAGCTATCGCGGAACGTGACACACCTTTCGCTACCTTTTTCTCTTTATCGTTTGCCGTAACGAATGAATAACATTTTGCGCGCAACCCGACAAATTCAAGTATTGGTATTCCATTTGTTTCGTCTTTAAAAGTACCCAACTTTTTCTTGTTTGTTTCACTATAGCACGGATGTGCCTTAGGGTACTCCGACGTGTCAAAGAGTTCGAGATGCTCCTCCATGTCTTTGTACACATCGTCGGTGCGAATGTCGTACAACAGACAGTCAGTGTCCGTCATACATAGACGTGCACGTGACCCGTACGTATTCATCGTGAATCCGTAATGGAACCGATACATAATTAGCTTACTAATATCCAATACACTGAACCCAACGTACCAAGGTCGGTTCAGTGTAATGGATATTTTTTTCATCGTGAGACCTACCAGGTCCTCGTTATAGATGAAAAAATGTTGTAGCCTGGGGTTAGCGGTTAGTTTGTGAAGTTTCTTCTCGTTTGGAACTAACTTGAAATCGATTCGCTTCCGTACGTTTTCCAACGATTTTCCGTACGGTGCGTTATTCATTAACTTAAAAAAGTCTTTTTCAAAGGTGTTTCTGGCTTCCTTTCGTCGCTCCGTATTAAAATCGATGAAAGGTTTCAACCATACGCACTGTGTGAATGCTAACACACGGTGAATCGCTTTCAACTCCATTCCTAGTTCGAGGTAGAGTTTCAGTGTTCTGTAATGAACAATGTATTTTGTCTTGTCCTCGAGGGACGTTATCAGTTTCTCTACCTTACCGTTACTACACACAAAGTCTTTTAACAGCTTCATGCGATAGCAGTACGGTGAAAGCATACTGTCCGTAATAGTACGCTTTTCGGGTGCTAAAGGGTAGTCACTGTGTAAGTCGTGTAGGTAATGTGGATACCCCAGATCGACTTCCAGGATATAACCGATGTCACCATCGTCGCGTAACGTGTGCACGTTCAACGTATCGATCACTGTACGTTCCAACCATCGAAAACCGGACAGTGGTAAAGGCTGTGTCATAGCCGTTCCGTACAGGTTGGTACAATCGAGGTAAAGTAAATAGTTATGCGGCTTGCTTGCGTCATAATCGGGAATGTACGGGTTGTTGGCCTTGGCGTACCTATTAGAAATTGCTGCTAAGCCGCCACGGATACCTCTTTCGATGTACAGGTGTACGTCTATATCGCGGAGTAACTCTAACCTAACTCCTGTCATTTTCAGCATCGCGTTCCACGCTAAACCGGCGGTGGTAAAAACGTTACACGGATCGAGTTCGTAGTACTGTAGGCTCATGTTTCGAAAGTTTTCAAATACATCAGCAAGCAGTAGTACATCCGTTTTTAAATAAAGGTCATGATAATCACCGAACGTTTGCATGTCGAAAGCCGACCAAACCGCTCGAGCGTGCGCGTAATCTTCTTCGTCTATATCCGACTCTGTCAACCCGTTGTAAAAATGTACGCGGTCCGGTAACTGCCTCTCGTCAAATTTTGAATCGTCCGTAACGTATTCGTAAGGGTACACACCTTTACGCAACAGTAAATCAACATTACGCGTGTAAAATTGATTAAGGATTTTAAATTTATCCGCGGATAAGTTGGAGACGAGTTTTTCAAGTGACGCGTTCATGAACCGCAGAGAATCGAGAAACCGGAGCTGTCCGAGTGTAACGGAGATGTAACGTTCGCTTGTAGTAGCGATACACGTTATTTCATCTTCCTTATACTTTCCGAAACCTTGCATCAAATGATGCGAGTCATAGCCACTTAAATTATGGAAAAAAACCGGAACGTGTGTTGGTATTTTGTAATTTATATTACACGCATTGTGAGCAGCGCCTAAATAGTTACCCGTTATGTGGCAATAATTTCGAACCGTGTCGTCCGTTAACGGCTGCTTGCACAGATGACAGTGAGTGGCGTTTCGGAATGACCGTTCATCGGCCGCTGTCATTTGGATCGGTTTATTAAACTTTCTATCGAGTCGTTGAACGTCGGCTAAAAGCACACGAAGGAACGTGTCCACCACGTCTTTACCGCGGTATATTACAGGTTCCTTGACGGCGTTTCCCATCCAGTCAACTATCACATAGCAGAAACTGGCTGGTATATGATGTGCCACGCTTTTACCGGTCGTCGGAACAATAAACGATTCGAAGTCAGCGTATACCGTATAAGGTACGCGGTGACAAAGTGAAAAGTTTTTAAAATACATTCACTTTTCGTCCTCGTCAGGAAGTTTTACTTTCTGTACTCCGTGCTGAGAACAGTTGCGTTCGTGTTCTTCAACTCGTTTTCGCGCCGCGTTAGTATCTTTATTGTCCGCAAATCTGTGTAGACAGTAGTTGCAGTAAAACGAAGTGCTCTTTCGTTTTGTCAACGATGAAAGCATATGCGAAAGGTTCCGTATGAGGCAGTAGTGAGTAGTGTTCGCGTCGGACAGTAGCAGTAGGTTTACGTGGTACTTTCGACCGCGGTGTTCAGTGATACGTAAAGGATATACCTCGCCTTCGTAGCCAAAAACGTTAACGGATATGTTTTCGTTTAATTTTTCGAACCGTTTTATCTTATTGACTGCGACGGGATAAGGTATGTCCTTCATGTTTATTTCTTCTTCGTACGGAAGGTAATGGCTAACGCGATGCGGGTTACACGCGATCGGGTGTATACCGGCGAGCACAGACCACAAGAAACACTTTTCATCTTCTAAATTTTTCACATTAATAATTCCTTTCTTACTGTGTGACAATTTCGATGGTGTAGGTAGAAAGCTCGACCCCACAAGAGGATTGTATTTTGTAATATTTATTTCCACCGACTCGACACCATTTTCGACCCACCCGCTTCCGTCACGCGTGAATTTGTCAACGGATTCCATTATTTTCTCACTAGCTATCGAATACTGTTCATCGATATCGTCATACTGTGACTTAAGTTCTGTACGTGATCTAAATACCGCATTACAATAAATATTTTCGGTGTTTATTAATTTTTTAAAAGATACACGAACTGCTAAATACCACTTTATATAATTATTTAATGCAACGGCTTCGCTACAAATCTTATCAATAACCGTGTGTTTGTAATCTAACAATACTGTTTGTGTGTTTAGTGTATTGTCAAGTATCATAAATTTTATAGTAATTACATTACCATTGATAGCACGGTGTTCGCTGCTGCTGCTGTCGGTCATTGTGAAAGGAGTGAGGCCGGCTTCGCGTCGTCGGTTCCCTATATAGACAGTCCGGTAACCGGTGACGCTGTCGCCGCGCTCCGCTCGCGAGGAGCAGCTGCGCGGGGTGGGGTGCGGGGTTGTCGTGACCGATGCGGTGTGTGCTGGTGGAGCGGGGTGGGGGTGCGGGCTAGGATGTCATCGTCCGGTCGTGACCGATGACGCGCGTTGCGGTGGGTGGGGTGGGGTGGGGGTGCGGTGTAGGAAGCCGACGTCCGTGACCGATGCGGTGCGGGGTAAAGGTGTGGGATGGTGGTGCGGGGTAGGGAGCTAGGTTGCAGCCGGTGTCCGTGACCGAGAGGTAGGCGAGGTGCGGGGTACAGGATGCCGGCGACCTTGACTGAAGCGCGCTCGTTGAGTCGCCTCCCGCGGGATGTAGGGTGCGGGGTACGGGGGGCTGGGTTGTACGACCGGTCGTGACCGAAAGCAGATGGTGGCCCGAGACGACGCGTGGTGGGGTAGGAAGCTAGGTTCACGCTGACGGACTCGATTGCGGTTGGTGGGGTAAACCCGGTCGTTGCGGAGCGACAGACAAAGTAATTGAACAAAATATGTAGGCGAGGTGCGGGGTGGTGGTGAGGCTCCGGGTGCGGGGTTGGGGGTGCGGGGTAGGGGTGACCGTGACCGACGGACTCGATTGCGGTTGGCGGGGTGCGGGGTGGGGGGTAAACCCGGTCGTTGCGGAGCGACAGACAAAGTAATGGAACAAAATATGTAGGCGAGGTGCGGGGTGGTGGCGAGGCTCTGGGTGCGGTGTGGGGGTGCGGGGTAGAATGTCATCGTCCGGTCGTGACCGAAAGCAGATGGTGGCCCGTGACGACGCGGGGTGGGGTAGGAAGAAAAATTGTAGCCGTTACCGTTGCGGTAGAGGTGCGGGGTGCGGGGTAAGGTGTCGTCGTCCGGTCGTGACCGAGGGAGATAACGCTTTAGAAGGAAGGAACGTGGTCGGGGGAACAGAATAAATACGCCAGTGTTTCCCTGTGCAGTCATCAGTACTCGCCATGGAAGGAGTCGTTGCGAACGCGAAGACAGTTGAAAATTTTTTACCAAAAAGAGACTTGTCAAGTCTTTCTTTAGGAGTAAAGTATCATATAATTCACATGAAATTTGTGAAAACGAAATTCGGGGAGTCAGTTGTGGTAGATTTGGAAGATACCGGAGCCTGTCCTCAGCCGGAGGATAAGCTGTTCTATGTATACCTACCTAAAAGATGGTGTGACGTATTTACAGAGGAGCAATTGAAAGCTGTGAAGCCTTGTGTCCTATCACTATGCGTAACCTCACACACTCCGCTGGCGAACGAGAAAGTGAGCGTGCAGTTGGATATTGATTATGTGAGTATGATATTTCAGTACCACTAATAATTACTTATACAGAAGTGGTTATGTATTAATTTTTTCTCTTTTTTTTCCAGACCAAATAAACGAGAACAGGATTGATTAATTATAATAATAATAACATTAATAGTAAAATGTTTTTAACTGTTGAAGTAGACTTCTCTATTTTTTTGTCGTTTTTTAATGTTAATTGTTCATTTTCAGAGAATGAACAAGGTGTTGCTTGGATCTAATATTGTTGAAAAACTTTTAAACAGAGAAATAAATGGTAATAATAGATTATATTGTCAATGCGACATGATTAAATTCGATTATAATTTTAGAAATAATAGTAAGACACTGAGTAGATTGATATCAATACGAAACGAAAAGAATATTTACAAAATGAAAGTATTTATTCGTAATGAGTTTTTCAAACTCTTCAAAACATCAATTAGTTATTGTAACAACCATAATATTGAATATCTTCAAATAAAAGATTTGCTAATTGCTAAAACAAAGCTGGTTAATCAGGTGTACTATATGATGTATAATTTTACTGGTACAGCGTATACCTCGCTGGTAAAACAATATGAGTGGTCAAGGCATGACTCTAGCGGATGTCCGCTTCGTAACCGTTGTCGCGTCTGTTGTTATCTAAGATATCAAAATGAATTTAATTCAGAATACATGTTTTTTTTAATACCACACTAACTATCATTTGATGTGTCTACATTCTTTTGTATTTGATCAAGTATTATTAATTGTAGGAAATTATATTCTGTTTTTAATTATTAAGAAACGTATGTGGTTTATAACATTAAAAGTTAAGATAAACAATCATTAAAGTGTTAATTAAATTTTTATGTGTAATTAAATTTTTTTAAAGATTTCTCTCATAGTTACAGAAACCTTGTTTCGATGTTATGTGTTTGTGCGAATGCGAGGGAGATGTATGTCGTTCACCACCATATGGTGACCACTGTAACATTCTGAGTGCTTGTGAGTGGAGAGAATTTACACTCTGAAGAACAATTGTTTTAAAAAATTATAAGCGTTGTTACCTTTGTTATTATCTAAAATACTAAAAAGAGTTGAATTCAAGGTTTTGGTGTACCATTTTACACATGTAGTTAACACCATAGTAATTATCATTTGATGTGTGTCTACATTTAGTATGTTATTATTAACATATTACACATCAACTTTGTAATATTGTATGTTATTAATTATTATTACTATTTTTATTGTTAGACATATAAGGCTTGTTTTGGTTGTAGTAAATGTAATTATTATTTTGTTAATTATGTGTGTGTGTGTGTGTGTGTGTGTGTGTGTGTGTGTGTGTGTGTGTGTGTGTGTGTGTGGAGAGAGAGAGAGAGAGAGAGAGAGAGAGAGAGAGAGAGAGAGAGAGAGAGAGAGAGAGAGAGAGAGAGAGAGAGAGAGAGAGAGAGAGAGAGAGAGAGAGAGAGAGAGAGAGAGAACCTTCAAGGCTGCAAAAGAGAGAGAAAGCGAGAGAGAAAAAAGATTATTTTGTATAATTATGTAAATATATATATGAGCCTCCAGGTGGTCTAGTGGCTAACGCGGGCGATTGATGCGCTCGTGGTCCCGGGTTCAATTCCCGGCGGAGGTTCCGTACGGCGTGCACTCAGCGTCGTGAGGCAAACTGAGTAGGCGCTGAGATAACAGCGCCGCTTCCTGGCTGTGAATACCGCAACTAGCGGCTGGTGGCGCGTAGTACTAGCCATACACCGTCACACTAACACAAAAGCCGTGCGGTACGCCTTGGTCCTTAACGGACTGTTGAGCGGAGGTTTTAATGTAAATATATATATATATATAGAGAGAGATAAAGTGTTTATTTTGTTTAGTTATGTATATAGAGAGCGCGCGTATGTTTTGCTCAATTATAATTGTCTTGTGAATATAGAACGTGTGTGTGTAGAAAGAGAAAGAAAATTATAGCTTATGATTTGATTGTAAAAGCTTTCGATATTATTAAAACTTATATATAAACCGTAACCTTTGTTATTTTATTATTATACCTTTATACAAAACAGTTATTCCTATCATACTTGAATAAGGTATACGCCAGCGAAGATAAGTTTTTATAGTTGAGATGCAGCCAACTTATTGATAAAGAGAGACACAGCTGGATTGTGGTATGCGCCAGCATGCGAAGAAAACCGGTTTATAGAGTTCAGATGAGTCTCTCTCTAGAGAGAGAGAGAGAGAGAGAGAGAGAGAGAGAGAGAGAGAGAGAGAGAGAGAGAGAGAGAGAGAGAGAGAGAGAGAGAGAGAGAGCGTATAATCTGTTTGTACCAACACACAGTGATTCAACCAGACCTGTTTGACTACTTTGTTACAATTTTGCAGGTACACAGAGTAAAATATATTTATACAATTACACAATTTTAGTAATGCATAATTTTAATATGTGCTTTTCTAAACAATATTCAAATGGATGCATCTGTTCTATAATAACACAATATACTCATATATAATAATACAATATATGGTTTTGCGAACCGCAGATCCAGGTTCAAATCCCGAGGAGTCAAAATTTATTTTGTGGAAACCAACACCTGTCGGAACCCATCTGTATAGCCCCCTGTTTCGTCATAACCAGTGTTTTATACATGCGTCATGTGGGCGTACCCACAAATTTCGGGTACCCCCATCCGTTGTTTTAATCATTTAGGGTACCAAAATTCTGACATTAAAAATTTCGAGAGAGAACGATTATTTTGTTACATCAAAATAAACCAGAACGCGGAAGTGTTTTAACATTCGGACACCAGCTGCCAGGGCCTCTGTCATGAACTGGAACCCGGTTAGGGCGTAACCACAAATTTCGGGTACCCCCATCCGTTGATTTAAACATTTCGGGTAACGGTACCCGATACCCCCAAAATTTCGCGTAACGGTACCCGATGACATCGCCTCTGCGGGCAACCGCCGAATTCCGGGTACCCCCATCAGCTACACATTGTTTTCGGCTACCAAATTTTGGACATGCAGAAACCACGGCCTCCGTGACGTCTTGAAACAGGTTTTAGCCATGCGGACGCCAGCGACTTGGGCCTCTGTGTGATGTCATGAACTGGAACACGGAAGTGTTTCAGTCACACATACACACACACACACACACACACACACACACACACACACACACACACAACAGTGACGTCACATGGACAGCTCGGACACCAGCTGCCAGTGCCTCTATGACGTCATGAACTGGAACCCGGTAGTGTTTTCAACTGGGGGTTCCCCAACCCATTGTTTTCACACCGCGGAAGCCAGCTACCATTGCCTCTCTGTGACGTCATCGCCATTGTTTTCTAACCCTCACTTTCCCTCTACTAATATATATCGTAAACAATGAAATAATAATATTTCGTCATTAGAAAGTTATATTCAGTGTGGTAATTAGTGATAGAAAGATTAACTATGTATGCACACACACATACACACACACACACACACACACACACAACGATACAGAATTAGATATAGTTATTATTCGCTAACTTAAACCAGGGGTCATTAACCGTGTGTACATCGTCTAAATCGGTGCGTCCTACTTTCTAATTTGACACATGACAATCATTAGCAGCGCTGACAGTAATTAGGATTAATTATGGATTAGAAAGTATTTACTCCAAAAACGGACACACAAGCTTTCCCCACTACCAGAGTACAATATATACGCGAAGAAAATCAGTGGCAATTTCTCATTTGACCGCCTGCGTGTGCCGATACATCGTGAAATCTATCACTACATTTTTAGTAGTTGAAAGACTGTTTGTATTATTGTACGTCTTACGAGTCTTCAGTATACACAACTTCCATCATTAAGGGTGTGTAGACAACACATACTAGTTTGGTAAGTGTACATGAAACATTTTGAATACGTTAATAAGTGAGCATAATTTTTATTGTATTTACAGATTTTATTTAAACGTAAAAATTATTTGCATTAAAACATTATCAAGCGCATTATTTATTGAATTTAATACATGTGTGTGTGTGCGTGTGTGTATAATCAAATTATTATGTCTGTTACAATTTTCTGAAATATATTCTTACCGTATTTTTATATTAATTTTATTGTATGTACAGATTTTATTTAAACGTAAAAATTATTCACATTAAAACATTATCAAGTGCATTATTTATTGAATTTAATACATGACTCATTCAAATAAGTGTATGTGTGTGTGTGTGTAATCAAATTACAATTTCTGAAATATATTCTTACTGTACTTTTTATATTACACTTCTAATTGAAGATATATTTTAGGTATAGCTGAATTTTAAGCGTGCGAGCCTTCAGTGTGCATACAACGTCTGTCATTTAAGGGTACGTGTGTGGACAACGCTCGCTAGTTTGTTGCAAGTAAGTATACATTATGGAGTGGGTTATACAAATAATAATAAAGTGTGTACTATATACATTTATTAAAATACATACACAGCTCCAAGATTATATTAAACAGTTTTTACAATTAAAATACATACACAGCTCCAAGATTATATTGTTACAAGTATGAAAATATATCTAAACTATTATATTCTTACAAGTATGAAAATATATCTACACTAGTATTTACAATTTAAAAAAAAAACATACACAGTTCCAAGATTATATTGTTACAAGTATTAAAATATATCTAAACTAGTTTTACAATTAAAATACATACACACACAGCTCCAATATTATAATGTTACAAATATGAAAATATATATATTTATAACTAGTATTTACAAAATATGTATAAAATAAGACTTAAACACGTCTATGTACTGTGTTGGACAATGGCGTATATGCTACAAGCGAATCATGTAGTATACAGTAGGCAGTCGTCTGTGTAGGAAAATTCATTGACGATTCAAATTCTAAACGTACATCAACTGCTGAAGACTTAAGCGCATCGTCTTGTTTGCTACAATCGAATACAAACAGCGGGGCTTTTGATTTGAATAATTCTGGTGTCAGTACTGGGCTGACGTCTAAACGGTGGTAATACGAACTTTGAAAACTGGCGTACATATTGTACAATAATGCAAAACGGTCTTTCCCAATATCCAAGTTTAAATTATCGTAAGGATAATACTTGTCGTTTAGAAACAGTCTCGCATTGATCACGTTACAATGATCAAATTCATCGGCGTGTGCTGTCAGTACATTCTTTCTTGCTGTCTGAAACGCTAACACAACAAAGCGTGATTTTTCTAGCTGACTCGAGGTCTTGACAATCCAATTCTGCCTTTTAGTCTGTGGTAAGGCAGGATACTCGTGCAACTCCCAGGTCCTAAAAGGCATAGTTATCGGGTGGTCTTTCTCTATGAGTCGTAACAGTGGTAATCTGTACGCATTAGCTACATGTACATAAGGCATTTTCCAGTAAACTTTATCTAGTTCAAGAACACAATTAGCAGTCGTTTGTCCGCTTGCTAAAACCATAGCGTTTATGTCGGTAGATGTGCGTAGGAGTATAAGTTCTTGTTTCACGTTCAGCACGATGCGTGTATAGTCTTCTGCGAATCCCATTAGCATTTTCAGGGGAATACAAAAGTTGAATTCACCGTCATCATTCACTTTTAATACGTTCGTGGTCGGCGCCACCCAACCTGCGTTTTCCATTGCGTCACGTGTGTTGTTGTTGAGTGATAGAAAAGTTTTAATAGTTGACGTAACACCGACGTTTCTGGTATGGTCCACTACCACTCCGGCCAACTCGTAACGAATCTCTTCAAAGAGAAATGCTATAGCATTGTTCACCAGTTCCACATTCAGTGCAGTATCTGCAGCCACACTAGGGTTTTTAACCAACTTGCCTTCGATGTAGAGGAAACTTTCTGACGGCAGTGTAAAGACGTCCTGTTGTTGTATTGGCACACGTATTTCATCATTGTTTCCATATCTTGTTGTTGCGTACAGTGCGTGTGAGTGAAATGAAAAGTGCGTGATACTGTCTTCAAAGAACGGTTGCTGCTCCACAGATAATATTCCACTCGCCATGTTACTTGTTTACAACAAAACCCAATGAAATCAGGAAACGACGGTTAACTGATGTTAATCGTTTCAGTTTCGAACGAGTACTGATGCGTTTCCTAACTGATCTTTCTTCTTCTTCTTTTATTACTGACGACTGTGGTAGCAGCGGTGGCGAAGAAACAAAGTACAAGCCCATGTCTATAGTCGTTTTAGATGTAAACGCACAGTGATGACTTCTCCGCGAAAATCTATTACGTCACCGTCCTGGTCGTGTAAAGATAATGTTATGTTGTCCAAACGACTCACATTCACAGGTAGGTATATGACGTTTGTAGGTGATTCAATTATTTTGAATCCTGGTTCGACTGACGGATAGAATGAGTGCAGCGTGTCCTCGTTTTTACCGTTCTTGTATGATCCTTGCGCTATGTTACACCTTATCAGTATACTGTTCACTTTTATAATGTTAACTGTGGCGTCAGACGTGTGAGTTTTATTCGCTTCAAGCAGACGCTTTTCCTTGAAACCCAACATATCACCGATACCGCACACTGTTTGTTGAAAGTCAATATCCAGTGCACAAGTCAGTTCACATTTCAGTGTATTGTTGTTAGGACGTAGACTAATCTTTGAGTCTCCTAACTGCTTTTTGAGGAAGGCTTCTATGTCACCGATTTCATAAGCACCTGTAGGTAAAGTTATCAAGTCCCACGTTGTTCCGTCCCGTAGTACTGGAAACACATTGTTTTTTCCCTCAACCACGTTCGGTATACTGTTGTATGTAGTAAAGTCCAATAGACCTACATACCATTCGCCGTTTGTTAGTTCGAGAGGTGGGAAAAAGTCACATACAAGAGCAGCAGCATTCGTACCTGTTAAGGTGACCGACAGCGAAGACATCTTGTCGCTTACTGATCACTCACGCGTTAAGAAGTCCAAACATAAATGCCCACAGATGACTGTGTGAGGTGGCTGTTCACGCTCGTAATTGTAGTAAATGTCAGTGTCGGTTCCAAAATACTGTGTCAGCTCAAGAGGTGGCTGCATATTACCATACGCATCATAGTAGTAAACTTGTTTGTTTCGCTTCTTGTAGCAAACCCAGTGCGTACCAGGTCCTTCTGCACTGTCCAGATTAACAACCGCACTCTCATTCTTCCATGGTCGTGTGTGTGGTAAAGTGTTACGCATAAAAACTCCTCTGAAATAAGGTATTTTCAAAAGTTTTGCGTACACATACAAATCACTGTCGGACAATGCACGCACTGGTATGCAAATTAGTTTTTTTGTCTGTAAGGACGTAGGTATAGACCTGACGCTATTTTTTTATTGCTACGTTTATGCCTTGAGACTGTTTTGCGTTTACAGGTCGTTTTGCGTTTGTCCGCGGATTGACGTTTAATTCCTGAACCCTTCTTCTTCTTTTTTCTGCAACCACTACGCGAGCTCCCTCCACCCACTGCTGATTTTGCTTTCATTGCGGCTGCTACAGCTGTAGCATACGCTCTTTCACTAACACCGGAATTCCAATCTTTCACTCGTTCCCACGCTTTGTCGGTAAGAACGCGATCAGCTATACGTCTTCGACTGTTGTCTTTGTACCTTGCATAGGCGATATCGTGTTCGCGACAGGCTTCGTCCAGCTCGTTGATTCCGCGCTCGCCACGTGCCAATCTCTCTTTGAGTTTTGTTCCGGGTCCACAGAATCGATAGCCGGGTAGGTGTAATTCTACTGGTAATGCGTCCACCGCTCGATTAATCAAAGTAGGTACTGACGAAACGATAGCGGGCACAGTGTTTTTAAGTATTTTTCCAATTACACCACGCCCCATTCTTTTCTTACGAAGTACGTGCATTCTTGTAAACAGATCTCCAATCCTTGATTTCCGTTTCCGTATCGAGAACGTCTATTAAACATCCCACCTCTTCAATATATTCAGCCAGAACTGAACGCTGTGTCGCGCTGTCTTGATATTTATAGACAAACTTTATTAGATTGATTATATGAGCGTGAAATACCTGAGTGACCTTGTACAATTCGGTCTTTATATGTAATTTTAATTCGTGCATTTGTCGTACAGTGACTGCGTCTTTGTCATTGACACCGTTCGCTATATTCGTAATTTTTCTTCCGGCAACGTAGAAAGCATCGCTTTGCAAACTGATTGTGTGTGCGTGTAAAAATTCCAAATTCACTGCGTCTTTGAAGTCAACAGGCGCTTGCACACGCGTTAGTCGACAGTCATTAACGATTACGTTACCTGCACGATCTTTTTCAAACTCTTCTCGTCTACGTATCGTTTTGTGGCTGCATCTCTTGATTTAAGCGGATCGTTTAGCATTATTATTCGATGATTTTTGCGTCTACGGTAGCATCGTTCTTGTACTGTAAGCATGCTTCCTTTACGTACTGTAAAGAAACAACGTCGTGCAGCTCTTCAGGATCACCCAAGTTGCGTATCTTTTTGTTTTTCACATCAAAGTGACCGTCGTTAGTCACTCCTAAACCGATATCCTCACGCAGACTTCGATGAGTTTCTTTTCGCACTCTTACAGTGCTGTCGTGTCTACCGAACTTGTCTACACTCATATTTATGAAGAACTGGTGGTTGTAGAACGGTGCGTCTGCTTTTATATGATAATGCCGGCTTCACGTAATTCTTCCAATATCGAAAATATTTCATTCCTATGACCAGTATGGCCACTATTTTGAGACGCCATTAACAGTCTCAATCTATTAACCAACTCGTTAGGATCATCCCAATGCACGTAATCGATTGCAGTGTTCGGCTTCATCTCCATATAGCCACTCCCTGTACGTTTTCTTGCACTCGATGCAAACAATTTAGATATTACTAGTCGGTACTTGACGCCACTGTTACTGTTTATTCGTGTATTGTGTTTATATTTTTGTTTGTGTCCGTTGGTTGCTAGTAGTATGGACTTATATTTCCTCATATCGTCCTTATTGTATTTTTTCGGTAGTTTCATAAACAAAAGTTCATACAGACCGGGCGTACGCTCGTAAATTTTTCCTTTGACATGAAAGTTGTCGTTATCATCGATTTTTACATTTGAATCACATATCATAAATTTACCGCCTTCGTATCGAACACCATACATACGATCTATAATCCGTTTACAGTCCGCCGATTCGCACAAACGCATATATTTGTTTGCTAATGAATCGTCACTGAAATGTGAAGCGTTAGGGTTCCAGGCGTCCTCGTCACTGAAATGAGAAGCGTTATGACTTTGCATGTCACTTTCGTTTTCTGTTATTACGTGTTGTGTAGGCTCTTCTTGTTTTATCTGCTGCTTCTCCTCCTCCTCCTCCTCCTCCATTATATCACCACTTAACTTTCGTGAAATAGCTTCTAACGGTTCCAGAATCGGTCTGTAATTTTTTCTAAACTTCTCGTCGCTTTCTCTGATACCGTGTTGTAATGCATGATATTTTTTCCTTATGTTGTAGCTTATCGTATCTATATCATACGCAAGTCGTTCCTCCTTATTCATCGCCATCGTGTGTTAGCAAGAGGACTGATTACATTACTACAGTGCAACCACTTTTATACTTCACCGGAAACAATTATGAATCGATCAAAGCCGATTCTATATCTACCTTCATTTATTGACGAGTCTTTGTCTATGACTAGAAATCCATAACGATCCTTCCACGCTTCCATGCAAAGTCTTTGAAAGCATCATATTTCATATCCGTGTTAACATGATCAGTGTATGCATGTCGTAAATTTAGATCGTCTTGTTTGAACAATATCAACAAGTTAGCGTTGTCACGTACCAATTGTTTCGGTATCTGGCTATATGTCTGGCATAGATAGAATGTGTCCACACCGCTATGTCTCCCCATAGCAAAATACTTTCGAATATTGTTTTGTCTTTCACACGATACGTCATCGAATACGATAACAGAGTCGAGACCAGCGATTTCACTCGGTGGTGGGACTTCTTCGTTCTCGCTGTATGCATGATAACCTAAACCTTCATCAGCGAGTGATTTCATCACTGTTTCTAGCATTCTGTATTTTGGTTGAAATAATGATTTTGAAAACACGTATACGTTGCGGAAACGTTGTCCGTTGGCATCAAACAGTAGGTTGAATAGCACATTGGATTTCCCACAGGAACTTGGGCCTGTAACGATACAGCGAATACTGTTCGGTAATAGCGGGCCATGTTTACGTTTAGCACTGCCTTCGTCACCAGCCAAAAAGTCCATATCCTTTATTGGTAATTTGTTTGCTTGCTGTACAATCTTCATCTTTGTGAATACCGAAAGCATACTGTTTTCAGCACGTGCTGTCACCTTTTTTATATTAGATCTTTCTTATGTATCCATGCATCGTGTTTACCAAGCCAACGAACACGCACTCTGTCACCTTTGCGTTGTAACACCTTTTCCACTAGGTATACGTCGCCGACTTTGGACTTACTAATCTCGTGCTCGTAAAAACCACCTTTCAACACTTTGTTTAGATGATCTTTTAGCAGATAAGTGACGGGGATGGTAGTGGATTGTACTTTATCCACAGTGAATATTTCGTTAGTCCAATTTGGTGTATAACCTTTGGCGAACGTCATTTTGTGCTTACTTATACGAACACGGTCACCGGCTTTAAATTTGGGTGGTTTCGCTGGACTGATTTTAGGCGCTGTGTTCTTCCTTATTCGTTCCAACACTATATGTTCGTTGGCGTTATTCACTTCACTCGGTTTCATACCAATGGTTCTGTGTGTTGTATTGTTGTACGATTTCAGTAATATAGGTAGTAGATCCAACCAGCGGTAGTGTCCTTGTTCGCTGAAAGCTCGATACATGTGTGTCTTCAGTGTGCGATTAAAACGTTCCACTATGGAAGCTTTTTTCTCACTATATATTGAGTAATGTTTCACATTATACTTTTTTAGCAACGCTTGTACAGTGCTGTTGTAATACTCCTTCCCGTTGTCCGTCTGTAAATATTTCATTCGATTAGCAGTTAGTATAGGCTCTAGTGCGTGCTTTACTTCTTTTCCTGTCTTTGTTTTCAATGGTACAGCGTACGCGTACTTGCTAAACGCATTGATCACTGTCATCATATACTTGTACCCTTTGTTCACTCGAGCGTATGGCATCATCTCCACAAGATCCGCCTGGTACAAGTCGTGTAGACCCTTCAATTCAACCGCGCGCCTAACGAAATTCCTTCTCGCTGCTCTGTGTAGCTCTAGAGCTATAGTCTTGCGTGCGTTGTTCATGGTTTAAGATACACTAACATAATACCAGCGTTAAAAATACTATATATATATATATATATATATATATAACAGTTTCTTTGTTTTTCAGTATTCACTCTCTCGTCTGAATATCATCATCATCATGTCCGACCTTCAGCAGAATCCTGAACAACAACATCAGCAGGAACAGGAACATCCTCAACAAGGTAAAAATTTAAATACCAATTGTCTCTCTCTATAATTATGTAGCAAACCAAACTTGTTTGATAGGAATTAACATATGATCCAACTCTGTCTAACATGTACAAGATAGTCTCTTGACATTGTTTAGAAATTGATATGGCGGAGAAAATTTTTTATGTTCTGACATAGGTTTGTCACCTTCTCCCCAATGTATTGTCTCTTGACATCGTTTAGAAATTGACATGACGGAGAAAATTTTTCATGTTCCACCATAGGTATGTCACCTTCTCTCCAATGAACTAATTCAATTCCACAACAAAAGCATTTAACTCTATCGTCTATGAATGACATACTATGTCCACAAACATCATAATTTAGCGGATAGTAGTAAAACCCGGCAAACGCTAACTCGTCGGGGCTGACAAACGTCACTTCCCAATACTTGAACGATTTTCTTCTTTCACTTTCAATGCTAAAATCAGGAGTAGCTGCCATCTTCACAGTTTGCAATAAACTAACGTATTACTAACGTGTACTATCTATTTATTTACCACAAACATGAATTTGTGTGTGTGTGTGTGTGTGTGTGTGTGTGTGTGTGTGTGTGTGTGTGTGTGTGTGTGTGTGTGTGTGTGTGTGTGTGTGTGTGTGTGTGTGTGTGTGTGTGTGTGTGTGTGTGTGTGTGTGTGTGTGTGTGTGTGTGTGTGTGTGTGTGTGTGTGTGTGTGTGTGTGTGTGTGTGTGTGTGTGTGTGTGTGTGTGTGTTATTCATCATTCCTATTAGCTAATACATGTGTTTCTATTGTTTCAGTTATGACACGATTTTATATCGTACGAAACACCAGTATTAGAGGATCCCTCACAACATTTAATTACCTGCCCGTGTACACGGACACGGGAGATCAAGATATATTACCGATAATGACTGAGGTGCGACCTTTATTGTGCAAGGATATTCTGGCAGAACAAGCACGTTTACGTAGTATCAAATGGCATATTGCGTGCAGGATACGTTTCACTAAAACTGTGTTAGATGGTGACAGCGGCGAAGAAAAAGAGATAACCAAAGACGCCGTCTTCCACGGACGTTGTGGTACGTTGCTCATGGACGACAGCGACGAGTTGAACTGTCTACTAGACGAATCATACGATAAAATCATGAATAGCATATCCAATTTTACCCGTGACGGGAGCGGATGGTCGGTGGATGCTGTACTGAAGCTGGAACTGGTTGTTGGACGGTACCGGCCTCTAGCAGCGTCCTCCTACATTCCTACCCCGCGAAAACTTGCAGTCACCAAGGCAGTAGTCAACATCAAGAACTCCCAAGATGAAATGTGTTTTCTATGGTCTGTTCTAGCCCACATACACCCTCAAGAACGTAATAAAGAACGTGCTTCAAAATACGCCCCCTTCAAAAACACCTTAAATATGACCGGTATCGAGTACCCTGTTTCTATAAACTCACTTTCTAAATTTGAAACACAGAATCCCAACATTTCTATAAACGTTTTCGGCTATGATATAGAAGACAATATCAGAAACGAATCAAAAAATGAGGTTTATCCGTTAAGAATTACTCCCAATAAGGACAGATTACATCATGTTAATCTTTTACTTCTGTCCGATACAAATAGCCGAAAACACTACTGTCTTATCAGTAGCATTAATAGACTGTTATTTTCCCTAACAAAATGTAGCAATAAATCATTTTACTGCGACTACTGCCTGCATCGCTTCACCACAGAACATGGTCTGTCCGATCATCTCCCCTACTGTACACCTTATGGTGAACAGTAAACCAAAATGCCCACAGAGGAGGAGAAGTTTATGCCATTTAAAAATTACGCACACTGTCTCAAAGTACCCTTCACCGTCTACGCCGACTTCGAGTCCCTTATCACCCCCATTCAATCGTGTTCACCAGGTAACAACGTTCCGACGACAGTGAAAGAGTTAGGTGAATTCTACTCAGTTGATAGCAGCGGTGCCCGTCAGAAAATAACTTCTCCTCCTGTATCGTCCACATCATACGAAGCGATGCATATTCCGTCAGGTTTCTCCTATGCTATCGTTGATCACACGCACAGCCTCTGGAGAGAGGCTAAAGTTTATCGTAGTGAAAACGTCGTAGACACTTTCTTCTCGTGGTTGATGAAAGACGCCGAGGATATGATGAAGGTAGTACGACATAACGTACAATTAATTATGTCCGATGATGACAATGTTGCGTTCACTAACGCCACCGTTTGTCATTTGTGTGAGCGCCCTTTGACAGACGATGACAAGGTACGCAATCATTGTCATCTTACGGGGAAATTCTTGGGAGCAGCCCACAATAGCTGTAATCTGAGCTACAAGATGCCTCGTCATATCCCCGTCTTCTTTCACAACCTTCGTTGCTACGACTGTCACCATTTAATGCTGGGTTTAGGAAAATATAAGGACCAACACGTATCCTGCATTGCAACATCTAGTGAGCGTTACGTGTCGTTCTCCCTGGGTTCCTTGCGTTTCGTAGACTCTTTTCAATTTCTTAATCGCTCTCTGGACACACTCGTTACCAATCTGTCCACATCCGGGAGCCAATTTCCTTTGCTTAGAGAGGAAATGCTTAGACGAGGTTTCGACGAACAGGCCAATCTGCTCGTACGCAAGGGGGTATACCCTTACGAGTACGTTGACAGTATTGATCGGTTCAACGAAACAAGTCTACCCGCTCGTGAACACTTTGATAACCGGTTGATGGAATCGTCTATTTCGGACGCAGATTACGAGCACGCACAAAACGTGTGGAGTGCATTCAATCTGCGTACGTTTGGAGATTACCATGATTTGTATTTGTTGACAGACGTAATGCTGCTGGCCGATGTCTTTGAAAGTTTTCGAGACATGGCCTTACGCGATTACTGCTTGGACCCATGTCATTTTTACTCGCTTCCCGGACTCGCTTGGAACGCGATGCTAAAAATGACAGGGGTCGAATTAGAGCTGTTGATAGAGATAAATCAACATCTGTTTGTAGAGTCTGGGGTTCCGCGGAGGCTGCGCGATGATATCCAACCGTCATGCCGTCGCTAACAACCCTTTGATCCCAGATCAGTACGATGTTTCGAAACCGACCTCCTTCATTCTGTATACGGACTGTAACAATCTATACGGTGCAGCCATGTCGCAACCACTCCCTTACGCAGACTTCCGATGGCTCGATCGTAACGAAATCGAGTCTTTGGACGTACGTAATGTGAGTGATGATTCCGACATCGGGTACATCCTCGAAGTCGACCTACACTATCCTAATACACTACACGACCTGCATTCCGACTACCCACTTGCACCTGTGCGCCAGCGCATAACACCCGATATCCTTTCTCCCTTTTCCAAACGTTTACACGAGAGTATATACAGATCATCGTATAACGAATCAGGGTCATCCGTAGAGAAGTTGTTAACGACTTTGGAGGACAAACAAAATTACGTTCTACATTATCGAAATTTGAAATTGTATTTAAGTCTTGGTTTAGAGTTGAAAGCGACTCATAGGGTGTTGTGTTTTAAGCAAAGCGCTTGGTTGAAACCGTTTATCGATTTCAACACCCGCAAGAGGCAAGCAGCCGTCAACAGCTTTGAAAAAGACCTTTTCAAACTGATGAACAACGCCGTATACGGCAAGTCGCTGGAGAACGTACGGAAACATGTAGACTTTGAACTAGTCTCAGATGAACGACGGCTTCAAAAACTAGTTTCCACACCTAGGCTGAAACGTATGATTCGTTATACGAACGATCTGGTGGAGCTCTCACTCCGTAAAAAATCCATCGTTCTTTCCCGTCCCGTGTATGTCGGCTTCACGGTGCTTGACGTTAGCAAAACGATAATGTACGACTTTCATTATCGTTATGCTTTCGACAAGTACGGCCGTAACGTTAGATTGCTAATGACAGATACAGACAGTCTGATGTATAGTATTCAAACATCTGACTTGTATGCAGACATGAAGAAGGACCTACCTGTTTTTGACACATCGGATTACCCTACGTCTCATCCTTGTTATAGCCTTAAGAACAAAAAGGTTGTCGGACTGTTCAAGGATGAAACGTGTGGTCGTCCTATTAGAGAATTCGTGGGTCTCCGAGTGAAATGTTATTCGTTCCTTGTGGCCCACGAAGATCCTACCAAAGAGTGTCAAAAACGTGTATGTAAAGGTGTACCTCGAGTTGCGATTAAGAGGCGATATGTATCGCAAGTGTCTCACTGATCATTGTCAGTTTTCTACCAGTGCGCTTTGTTTCGTAGCGATCATCATACGCTGTACACGATGCGTGTAAGTAAGCGCTGCATAAGCGCTATATACTAGACAATGGTCGTGATACACTTGCATACGGTCATTATCGAATACGACGCATCAACATGGAGAACGATGATGACGACACCTCCCCACCTGCTAGAAAAATTCGTCTCCATGTATAGTACCCCCTCAACACTTGTTTCTTTCGTCAGTTGATGTCTCTCGGTGCTTCAGTCCAGACGTCTGTAAACGTAAGTTCGCATATTAATATCGCAACGATATTTGTGTGTTTAAACATAATATATATAGAGTTTGTAATGTGTGGTTTCTTTGTCTTACAGTATTATGGATAACACTGCAGTTATAATTGACTTCCAGTGCTTTTTCGATGACAACGGAAAATATATTGTGAAGGAACTGTCAATCATGGACGTTCTAAGATTTGCTGGTAGACATTGGATTTTCACTCCGCCTGCTACATCCGTTACGAATCCAAAATACGCTAGGACAAACCACTGGTTAACGTCAAATTATCATAGACTTAGATGGAGCGAAGGAGAGACACCGTACGACAATCTTGTTTCATTGTTAACATCACATACACGTATATATAAATATGTGTTTGTGAAGGGTTTTGAGAAAAAACGTTTTTTGCAATCAAAGATAATACACAATAATATCATCAATCTCGATTACTTTGGTTGCCCTAAAAACATACCGTATCTATTTCATGGAACAGAATGCTTAGACATTTCAATTCTTCTGACCGATGTGCCAACTATAAGGTGCATGCTATTCGGGAATGGATGATTCATGATTTTTGCTTTAAACAAACATTTTTAATGTAACAAATTTAGAAAGTAGGTCACAGCGAATGATGACATTTATATCTCTCTAATTCTGTTGTGGACATGTACATACATGCATAGCTGTAAGCGGTGACTATTTCCTTATGAAAGTGGAATGTGAACTTTCCTAATGACATTGTTATATTTTTGATGTCTCTAATTTCGTCTGTGGGACATGTTCATACATGCAAAGCTGTAAATGAAAGTGGGACACAGACTTTTCTGATGACGACGTTACCACCACCACTATCACATTGTACTGTCCTTTTGTGTCGAATATTCTGTCATTGTTTGGTTCTCTCTCGTTTGATACAGACGTGTTCACTAGTGTCTTTCTCTCTCTCTTCTAATAATGTCGTTTCTTGTAAAGTTTAATGCTGTAAGTGCTATCGAGTACAAGCGATGTTCAGAATTGACAGTGAATAAAAAATATCCCATCATGGTCTTAACAAATGTGGACACAAAATATGGGAACTCTGTGCTTGCTACGTTGGAGGATGGTGACCACCAGTATCGTGTCTATCTTCCCAAGAGGTATGCAGGTGTCTTCACGAATGAGGAGCTCAGGCATATCAAACCCAAAGAACTACATTTAGTGTATCGAGGGACGAGGAATCAAACAACGCAGGTGGAGATTGTGTCCTAACGTCGTAAGTAGCAATCGTGTTAACAAACAATTTATTGATGTGTGTGTGTGTGTGTGTGTGTGTGTGTGCGTGTAGTTTCAACTCTCTGTACTTAACACTTTAATAATTGAATTTGTATGTACATGATAAATGTATCATTGATTAAATTTAGTATTTTTTTACAAAGTTTCGTTGAATAATAGTTGGTTCGATTAGAAATTATTTGAAAGTACATTAACTTTATGTGATAAATGTATCATTGATTCTAAGCAGTATTTACAAATTTCCAGTGAATAATATTTGGTTTGATTAGAAATTATTTGAAAGTACATTAACTTTATGAAAAATGACACATACTTGAAAAAGTTTACTTACTTAACGCATTTGATTCTTTCTTTCCACTGACTGTGTGTGTGCATGTGATAATTAAATATTTATCGTATCAGTGATTCTAATATCGACTGTATTGTTATGTTACAGATAAACTTCCTTGTGAACTGTATCTACAGTCGTGAAATTATTATTAAAAATCTTACAATGTCAAAAATTATTATTATTAATATTGTATTTATTTTATATAACAATGTTTGTTTGTGATATATATATATATTTAATCAATGTAAAATGTATTTTTGAATAATTGTATTATAACGGTTTGTAAACTATATTTTAAGTTTGTGTACAGTGCTGTAAATATTATTAATATTGTATTTATTTTATATAAAACAATGTTTGTTTGTGATATATATATTTAATCAATATAAAATGTATTTTTGAATAATTGTATTACAGCGGTTTGTAAACTATATTTTAAGTTTGTGTACAGTGTTGTAAATATATATTTAATCATTTAAAACAATATTATTATTATTAATATTGTATTTATTTTATATAACAATGTTGTTTGTGATATATATATATATTTAATCAATGTAAAATGTATTTTGAATAATTGTATTACAACGGTTTGTAAACTATATTTTAAGTTTGTATACAGTGGTGTAAATATATATTTAATCATTTAAAACAAATTATGGTTTATTTTAATTTATTTCGTTATAAACCTCTAATAACTATATCTAATTCTGTATCGTTGTGTGTGTGTGTGTGTGTGTGTGTGTGTGTGTGTGTGTGCGTGCGTGCGTGCGTGCGTGCATAGTTAATCTTTCTATCACTAATTACCACACTGAATATAACTTTCTAATGACGAAATATTATTATTTCATTGTTTACGATATATATTTAATTAATGCAAAAATGAATTTTTAAAATTACCGTAATCGCTTTGAATAAGGGAATTCTTGTCAACGTTTGCAGCTAGAGACATACACAATGTGTGTGTGTGTGTGTGAGCAGTGCGTACATTGTCCGACAGTGATTTGTATGTGTACACAAAACTTTTGAAAATACCTTATTTCAAGGAGTTTTTATGCGTAACACTTTACCACACAGACTTGGCAGAACCAAGATTGGCGTAGAGAGAGAGACCCGTTACATATACACACACAGAGAGAGATGCAACAGTAATCTACTAAATGTGTGTGTGTGTGTGTGTGTGTGTGTGTGTGTGTGTGTGTGTGTGTGTGTGTGTGTGCGCGCGCGCGCGTGCGTGTGTGTGTGTGTGTGTGTGTGTGCGAGAGAGAGAGAGAGAGGGAGGGAGAGAGATAGTTTTACTTACATTCAAATGTGAGAGAGAGAGAGAGTTTATATCGTGATGGATAACTGTGTATAGAGACAGAAAGAGAGGGAGGAAGAGTTACTTACATTCAAAGAGAGAATTGATATTGCCAACAATCATGATCATATAGTTTGAATTTCCCACCACAGAAAAAATGTTGACAGATCTGTTCTATACATAATAATGCAAGGTTGGTAACCCTGATCATATATTTTAATATATACACTATATAACACACACATATCAAGCTTGAACCCATGCATAGGTTGGTAAACCTGATCATATAGATTTAATATACATTATAACACACAACAAATTTGAACTCATGCAAGGTTGGTAACCCTGATCATATATTTAATATATACACTATAATGCATCAAGTTGGAACCCGCCACCCACCACCCACCCCTGATATGCAAATCAATTTAATTAAAAAATAAAAAATCACATTAAAAAAATAAAAAATTTTATTCGCGGAAATTAGCGGTGCTGTGGGAGAGCGTGGAAAAAAATCTTGGACCGCGGGAACGGCAGCATCTCTTTGATCTTGTTTTTTAGCGTTTTTATGTGTTTTTTATGTTTTTTAAGAAAGGCGGCATCCTTTGTGGGTCATAACCAGTATTTTCCCCCTACTTAAAGCAATAAAACTTTTACATAATTGTTACCAATAAGCCTGAGGTATTCATTGATAGCAATAAAAAACAACACATTTTATGAAAAACCCATCGAGCTAGAGAAAAAATCAATTGGACAAATGAATGGTTAATATTAATGCATTATACAATTCCATTTGTGTACGAGGAATTGTATTTATCTATTGCCTGTGGGCAGAACATTGTATCAAATATCATTCCACAATTATAAAAACTCATTAAATCAGTTGCAATGTGATTTCACATCAAGTAGCTTCAATATTGCACAAACCATTTAATTTTTGAAAAAATTTAAGTCTTCCAAATAAAAAAATTTCCTTACAGAAAACATTATAAAACATTTTCCTTCCACTCAGAAAACATCCACACAATTAAAGTCAAAGTGTCATACCATAACATTTAAGTACACCATAAACGCACTGCTATTCTACGGACTACTGTTACTTAAGTCAAAGGTTAAGTTAAGTAAAGGATGAATGCTCTTTATAATACAAAAAAATGATGGTAAAACCTGATTTTTACTGACCAGAAATACGTATCTTTTAACTACCTACCTATACAACCTCTAGTACTAAAAATTATCATACACTGGTGTATGGCCATAGAGAATCCAGAGACCAGAACAAGAACAAATTAGATCATAGACCAGAGGAAGATTGGGTAACAAGCCAGACTAGATAAACTAAGGATGTTCTGTAGACCAATTTGCAATGCAACTGAGCAGTCAATCCCTCGGAGTTGGATCAGGAACGGCTCAGAACAATAAATGGGTGTTATAACTGCTGGTAAATCACGAAGATATTCTCTTTGTCAATCTGTAAGATATATGGAAATCTACTCTGTAACTGTATAAGATATATGGAAATCCACTCAGACCTAATTAAACTATGTGCTTAGAATGGCGTAGTTAGTAAATTAACACAAAAGTAAAAATTTGTAACTGACATATGAATGTAGCTTTCTCACTTCATGTAATGTAAAATAAGTAATACTAGCTTTCAAAAAATTGTTTTAACGTGCTTTATTAAATTTTTCATTGTGTTTACTGGGTACTAATA
The DNA here is from genome assembly GCA_034769895.1 of Magicicada septendecula. Lineage (NCBI taxonomy): Eukaryota > Metazoa > Arthropoda > Insecta > Hemiptera > Cicadidae > Magicicada > Magicicada septendecula. Next base: position 304,556,632 of record CM068367.1, on the reverse strand, counting down.
AATGGAGGTAAGAACTATCGTAGTATTACACAACGTTCGTCGGTTTTCTGATTATTTGTCTCTGTATTAAAAAAAAACAGCAAATTATAAGGTAAAAACACACATCACTGGATATTAAAACGTCTTCAATAATGCATTGTTGTGGAATTGTTTTATGAAAGTCTTTCAATGCTTACTCTGTAAGCTTAGAAAAGATTGTCATTCATAACATTAAGAAGGACTTTTTAATTGTAATTAACAATGTACTTCTTTGTTTTTAATATTGAAATGTAACTTTATTTACCAACTCTGAATTATTTTCTCGTATATAGAAAAAAATTAGCGTCGATTAGTTTTGAAAGGAAACGTAATTAAACAGAGAAGCAATTCTATACAAGAAAGTTTTCTACTTGTTTCCCAGTACCGAAGTTAATACTCCTTTCATATTGTTACGACAGTCTACTTGATCGTCGTAGGTACAGTGGAACCAAAATCAAGACACCAATTCAGTCACTAATCACCAGCTTTAATTTTCACAGTTAAACAGTTCGTAATTGACAACACGGTCTCTTACAACAAATCAAATAAAAATTGTTCACACGCAATAAAATGTCCACTAAAATTAAACACAATTGTATTACAATTATCCCCCTCGATTATTAAACACTTCACTAATAACCACTTGAACGCACACAGTAATATCGCCCGATAATCCCCGACAATAAACTCGGACCGCACTGTAAATATATCGCAACTCATACTGAATCTAAGGTCGCTGCCGCCTCGTATTTATACATCCGTGCAGAGACCAGAAGATTCCAAACTGCGTCTTAACGCCAATGTGTACGACGTAATTAATTGCGGCCTTGACACAGTCCGCGCGGCTGGCGGCCTCCAGAAAAATCTCGCGAATGCGTTAAGAGTCACATATGCCACACACAATGGAACGAGATTCTTCTGGAACATTCGACAAACACGTAGACTGTTTGTAATGTCGTAACGCTGTCTCCTCCTTAAGCCTGTTCGTCCCGAATTGGCAAACCGTCTCTGAATTTATACTCGACCAGGCGATGCAGGTGGACGTCCTTGCGAAAGATAATTCTCCGGTTCTTCGAATTCATCTCGTGTGATTCGAACATCACGTTCCCAGGAATGCGAGTCTTCCGCTCAACCACTAGTTTTGCTGGAATCACTCCCGTTGCGTCATGTACTGATGGCTTAAACACTACTGGCTGATCCAAGTCTGTTTGGTTCTCGTCAACAACCTCTTGCGTAACCTCATCTTCAGCCGCTTTTCCCTCGGGCGCTTCTATCAGCTCAGGAACAAGCAAGAGTTTTGTCTCGACACCCATAGATGGCTTTCCAAACAGTTCTTTTGTCGTTAAACCTATTTGTATTTCCTCTGCTAGTTTTTCCTCCATTTCCGCTTGCAATAGGGAGGGTTCCTCTTGACCAGACCTATTGACTTTTTCTTCGGCCAATACCACTTGCTTAATCGAATGGTTGGTAGACCCTGTCATTTTAGCCATGCAAAGCTTTATCTTATCTTGGCCGACCCTCAGGACATTCTGTCCTAAGTCCACAACGAATCCGTAGGCATTCATAACGTCCGTGCCAAGAATCACTTCATCGACAATGTCTGCAATAAGCACTTGGTGGCTAAACTCAAGAAGACCCAGGCGTACACGTACGTCTACCTTTCCAAACACATTGACGGGGCTTCCAGTCACAGTCTGTATTGTACAAGAGCTAATTTGAGGCCGTCGATTGCTGACTAAATCAGGGCGCACAATGGACACTGTTGCGCCCGTATCAACTGTAAATTATGTTGGTTTACCTTCCGCAAATCCAATAACAATCAAGTTTCCACTGGTCTTATGTAGCGTGGAAACTGTGTGCTGTTCTGGTGCTTTACTTCTCTCGGTATCTTCTTCACCCAACAGTCTACCTGTAGATGACCACGTTTTCCACAGTTGTAACACCTCGGTCTTCTCTCTTTATCCCATCGTTCAAATCGTTGCGACTCTCTTGAACTTCTGAATTGTTTGTCCGACAACATTGTTTTTCTGCACCCATCGTAACAGCAATGTGATACAGCGATCTTCTGACTACAATGTGATGGCACAAAACCATTAATGTAGCGGGACGCTGACTTGGCAGCTTCAAACTCTAGGGCGTGGACAAGAGCTTCTGAGCTATTTCGGTGTCTTGCCATTCGTAACACTTGCTGAAGTTCACAATCTCCGATGCCATCAATAAATGTCTGCACCGCAAACCTTATTCGAAAATCTTCTGGTGCTTCAGGATAGGCCAATCTAATCAATCTGTCGATACTTGCTTCAAACTCTTGAAGACTCTCCCCGGAACGTTGTCGTCTTCTTCTCAACTGAGCGTAGTACACACCTCGCAAATATTTATCAACATACCGTAATTCCAGAGCTTTTATCAATTCGCCATAGGAGTTTTGGCTGTCAGGTGGCACTTTCTGTAGTAATTCTGCCGCAGGTCCTTTTAATCCAAGAACGAGTGAAACAGCCTTGTCTTTCTCTGTCCAATTATTTGCGCATGCAGCAGCTTCAAACTGGCGGAGGTACGTTGCCCAGTGACTGCTTCCATAAAAGGTTGGAGCTTTGACATGAACTGTCCCTACTGCAGGCACAGTGACTTTCTCTATTAACTTACTTTGTATGTCTTTCTCTGTCTTTATCATTGGTACAGTCTGTTCAGAAATTTGTTTTGGTTGTATTTTCACGAACTGCTCAACTTCACTTTTAATTTGTTCTCTTAAGTTTGCCATTGAGTTTTCTACTGCAGATATTTTGCTTGACACAGATTCTTCTATGACAGATATTTTTTTAGACATCGATTCTTCAACAATCGAAACAGATTTTTCTACTTCAGCTATTTTTAATGTCATTGATTCTTGTACATCCGATACTTTAGTAACTTGTTTATTAAGCTCACCTCGTAGGTGACCCAACTCTGTAGCGGTTTGTTCTTGTGTCTGCTTTTGCTCCTGTATTAACTCCTTGATGTCTTCTGTTTCACGCTTCCGTTCCTCTGCCTCCTGCTTATGTTCTTTTTTTTGTCTTTCTTCTGTTTCTAGCATTAGTGCTTTCTGATGTTCCTCATCCTCTTCTCTTTCCTGCCTGCGTTTTTCATCCTATCGTTTTTCTACTTCTTCCGCCTCCTGTCTGCGTTTCTCATCCTGTCGTTTTTCTGCTTCTTCTCTTTCTTGCCTTCGTTCTTCTTTTTGTCGTCTTTCTGCTTCTTCCTGTGTCTGCTGCAGCAGGGTTTGGAAAGCTTCCATCATCTGACTTCCATCCATTGTTTTCCGATTAATTACGAATTACCTCGTCACCTACAAAGTGTCCACTGTTTCAACTGTTAACCGTTCTATCCCAGTTCTGACACCACTGTTACGACGGTCTACTCGATCGTCGTAGGTACAGTGGAAACAAAATCAAGACACCAATTAAGTCACTAATCACCAGCTTTAATTTTGCACAGTTAAACAGTTCGTAATTAACAACACAGTCTCTTACAACAAATCAAATAAAAATTGTTCACACGCAATAAAATGTCTACTAAAATTAAACACAATTGTATTACAATTATCCCACTCGATTATTAAACACTTCACTAATAACCACTTGAACGCACACAGTAATATCGCCCGAAAATCACTTGTAATCGCCCGACAATAAACTCGGACCGCACTGTAAATATATCGCAACTAATACTGAATCTAAGGCCGCTGCCGCCTCGTATTTACACATCCGCGCACAGACCAGAAGATTCCAAACTGCGTCTTAGCGCCAGAGTGTACGACGTAATTAATTGCGGCCTTGACACAGTTCGCGCGGCTGGCGGCCTCCAGAAAAATCTCGCGAATGCGTCAAGAGTCACGTATGCCACACACATTAGAACGAGATTCTTCTGGAACATTCGACAAACACGTAGACTGTTCTGTAATGTCGTAACAATATAATAAAGCTACTTATGAATGATTCCTTTCTTTAAGAGATATCTTTGTGCTTTTAGTATATGATTGGTTTATGTTTTTTCTCAGTGCATTTTTTTATGAATTTACGTCGTACGTATTTTACTAACTTTGCTATATTTACATCGTTTTCTGTTTCTGTTACATAATAACAACAAATATTATTTTATTATTTAAAATATTATTACTGGTATTGCTACTGAGTAACCAGTAAGTAAGTAATATCTTATCACAGGACATTATAAAAGTTTACAAAAACACGTTCTTATTATAATGATACTAACGGTGACCATATTGATTCTGATTATCATGATGATGCTCGTTTTGGTAGTAATGATGCTTACGGTTACTGGTATCAAGATCACCACCACACCACAACCACTACTACTAATACTAATACTACTACTACTACTACTACTACTACTAGTACTAATACTAATGCGTACTACTGTATTATTACTACTACTATCACTCTATCACTAAAACTATACTACTTTATGGTGCGGAGATCTAGGTTGACGCACTCAAACTCCATAAATACAGCTCATCCATGTCAGCACTGCTCCAAATTGGCGCGCTCAGAATGGCTTATTCCTACCGCACGGATTCGGAGTCCGCGGATCTTGTCGTCGCGAAAATAATTCCAATCAGTCTGCTGGCATACGAACGGAAACAGGTATACAAGAAGTAGACCAAAGTAAGTAAAGTACAAGCTCACAGGGAGGCCAGTGTCCATATCAGTGGCCGGTGACCGGAAGCCAGTGACAGGAAAGATGGACCAGTGACACGAAGGGGAGATAGTACCATAGGCTCATAAGGCAGTTAGCTGAGTGGCCTGATTGCAAACATGAAGAGATTAATTATTTAATAGCGTAATTTCTATCTGGTCACGGCCGTTCTGGACTTTCCTATATAGGATGGAGAAAGTAGACGGACCGGATTGCATTTTGTGCAAACAGGAACTAGACGACGTGCACCACACGTTTTTCACATGTGACAAATCAAAAGAGAGAATCCAAACCCTATAAAATGTAGCGAGACAGATCTCGCCCGAAGATATCAACGGACTAATGCTGCAGAGCGAACACCGCCGAAATCAGGTAGCAGCCTACATTGATAAAACACTAAAACAAAAGAAGGAAACAGAAAATCTTCTTGCTAGGACCGCTAACAGAGTAGCAGAAAATAGGTAACGTGGACCCGCTTGAAGGTTAAAAAAAATGAATCATTGCGAAAGCTGAGTCCCGAGGTGAATCCATGCCATGAACAAAAGGGTTTGTGGTTTTGGTTGGTGCAAGTCCCACTCACCGTAGGAGTGCGGACTTTCCTATAGCGAACGTTAGTTTTCCACAGTCTCCCTCGTAAAAAAATAAATAAGTAAAAACTATTAACAAAACTAATAATCGGATACAGGTGAAGCAGGGTGTGCTATACCTAGCAGGGAATGTCACCACCTCATTAAGCAGGTTGATGACCAGGGTATATGAGACAAAAGTCTAGTAAATAACGTATGTCGTTCGCTGTCACGCAATCGATCGTGCTGTATGGAGCAGAGATAACGGCTGACTCATTCAAAAGTAAGAAGCACAAAAATCGCATGATTTCAGTACAAAGGAGATGTGCGCTGCACGATGCGTGTTGCAGGCACTTTCCGCGCGGCGTTACACGCTGCAATACTGGTACAGGAATTGCAGGCACGATCCCCATCTGTCTGGGATATAGACAGAATAGCGCAGAAAAGGCCGTGATAAAAAGAAATCAAGAATTATTAAATACAGAAACGGTAAGAACTTGCCTCAGGCAACAAAGGCAGGTGGATAATGAAACTCATTAAGAATTTGGATGTCTGGGTGAATAAAAACATGAGGAGATTGAATTTTATCTAACAGAGTTTCCTAAAGGACACAGACAATTTCAGTATTATCTTCACAATGTAGGTAGGACTCCTAGACCAAATTCTCCACACTTTAGTCAAGAGAAAGGAGACGCTTGCTATACGTTCTTTGTATACAACAATTTGTAGACAACAGTTAGACACATCTAGACCTAGACAACACCAAGTGGAACCCATTACCCCCTAAAACATTGTTAAAAAGTAGCTAAGTAAGTAGAAAACCTATTCTCAATTTGCACTTTACGATGAGTACAATCTTGCGAAAGTAGAAATAGTTCTAGGCCGCCATGACTCCTCAACGGTAACGTAACCTAAGAAATGTGAAGCCTAAACAAGCAAGGAAGTAACAAGAAAACAGGCAAAGTAAAGCATTGTGAAAACATGGCACCATGGAGATTCTTGCTAGGACAAAAGAGGTAGGATTTTAGTGAGTACAGCCCCCACACACCGGGATGAACGACGTTTCTGATGGTGGGTAGATATTTCCCTCCTCCTCGGAATAAACTATTACTGCAGTTGGTCGTACTGCTGCTGCTTTTATTATTAATGTTATGTGCTACATGACGTTATCAGTTTAATTTACGTATCTTATCCCGGCAAGTCAAGAAACAGTAGGTACCAATCACCATTTTGAACTATTCACAAATTTCTATTTCACATTATTCATTATTATCACAACTGGCAAATTAGATGTTCCGTAAATGTTATGTGTGTTTTAAAATAAAACATTATTAATTTCAAGGCGGCTCAGTAGACCAGTGGGTATGGCACCTGGCTACTAATCTAGATTTCCCGGGTCCAATTCCCGGGCCCGCACCATAAAATCAAGGTGCGTTTTGAGCCCCCAGGTCGACTCAGCCTGTTGATAATGAGTACCTGGGATAACATCCTGGGGATAATAATGGACGGCTGAAGCGTAGTGCTGACCACACTGCCTTCCTTGTATGCCGTACGGCTCGCATTAGGCAGCCTACCCTGCCTACTCCTAAGCTACTTCAGTGGTATACATGGGAGCCATTATTATTATTATTAATTTCATAGTTCACCTACCTGTAACTGATGGAACAAAAACACTGTTTTCAAATATCGACACAATTTTTTTTTTCTAAACGCTTTTACATAAAATTGTCTTTTTAATATATTACTCATTAAACTTGCTTCTTTCTGTTTGCTTCTGTCTTTCCATGCGAGAAAAAAATATTCTCATTTATACATTCTTGTGAAAATAAAATTAAATGTTTTCTGTCAACGAACGTTTTGTAAACTCTGACATACTTCAGTCAACCAGAAACGATTTAATAACATTCCATTTCGTGGAATTATATTTTATTTAGAAAGTTGATTCTTTTTCATATTAGACATACGAAGGACTAACTTAACAAAAGGCGTGGCCAAAGATTCTTTACTTATTTTTAAATTTGTTACTGTTCTCTCACTTCGACAGTCCTCTGTGCTACTCAAATAGTGTTTGTTACTATCGTGTCAGTCCATCTTCTATTGTATCTACTAGTGTACTATTCTAACGAATTACGATATGCATCGAATTTTGTGCACAAAGTACGGGCTGCTCGACAATACGTTAGGTCACGGAAGTTGTAGATGTCTGAGTTGCTGATACGCTGTCTTTCCGGGAATCTTTTTCCGGCCTTGCTGAAGAGAAACTCCTTTGTTAGAGTGACTGAATATTGCTTCTTCAGTCTCCAAATGTCAGCCAGCAAATAATTCCCAATCATTCAGCATGCCCCATGTAAGCCACTGTCTGAAAAAATGCAACTTGAACATTTTGCTTAACGTTAAAAAAAATATTTTTCTTAACTCAAAGCGTTTAAAATTAATTATTTTACCGCGAGTTATTAACTTGCTACACGAGACTGTTTATAAATAATACAAATCCAGGTACAAACTTTAAAATTATTAATACACTTACGTCAATAAAATTATTTCGATTTTCGTTTTTCTATTAGACGTAATAAGTAATTAAGCCTATAGAGGTAAATTAAAAGCTCATTCCCATTGACTTTTTTGTATTTTCGTGTGCGAACTAAATTACATTATCTGCAAAAACTGCAATTATGGAAACAGCCCCACGCTATCAAGCTAGAATTTAAAATCTCAATGTTAATCATCGTTATGATGAACATTGCAAATAACACAAACCGTGACACTGAGTGTATTATTTTAGAATTTTTTCACTTTTAAAGCAAATATTTAATCTTTATTGATTTTTTTATTGCAATTAAAATTAAAATTCTAGTAAGAGTCTATTTTTATAGTTCTATTTTTCAATTAAGATTTTCAAAGTACCCAAAAAGAAGTTATGCAAAAGATATTTTGACTTTCACTTGGTTACACAAACGCCACCAGATTAGAGTGTTTTAACTGAAAAGCGAAAGTATTTACAGGCGGGAACAGTATTAACTGATGAAATCTGAAGTTAAAGTATTTTACAACCATTGTAGTACTGTATTCCTTTCGATAATAAAAGATAAGATTAAACAACTCTGCACCTTACTCAACTGAAATGGTGTAATGGAATGATAACTGACATCTCCTGTGGTATTTCTATTGAATGGCACATTGCATATGAACGTTAACACGAGATGTGTGTACTCCTTGGTGGTAAAATCACAAGTTTCTAGCTCAGGCCTGTCAATCTTACCATGGGCACGTCCGTTCCTATAGCAACATAAAAACTGCATGCAGAGTAAGAACTGTCACGTATTATTGTTCACACTTATCTGAATACGAATAAGTTGGAATTTAAATTTTCAAGCGTATATCATAAGAACGCACATAACGGTCTTCTTTCTTTTGATCTACTGTACAATTTTAAATTAAATACACTTAATATAATTATACAAGGTAGCCAAATAGGTCGCGAAATATTTAAGATTCTTTTGTAATTGCATTTTTATTAACTGGCATAAATTAAGTTGACCCTCCAAAGTTGTAAGCTCAACTCGCAAGGTTAAGTAGTTGTTTAGTCTGACGAACCAGTTGAACGCTGTTCCCGTCATACAGTAGCTTCGATATTTATATCGTACAGCCAAGTAAAAGCGAAAAAGGGCACTTAACATGATACTGTAAATCAAAACTGCTGAAGAATGAAAGTTATGAACAACCTATTTTCACTTATTAGCTAATTAGAACAAAGACAGTTTTTCTGGTAATTGAATGTAGTTCAACGTCATACATCAACACTTTGCGTTTAGTACTCTACATTTGGCACTTAAATAGATTTAAAAAAATTAATTACTGACAATTAGATGAATTTATAATTGTATAAAGCTTACGCAAGTATATGGCGTGACCAAAATCTTTAAACATGGGCAGTTAAACTTACAAACAATTTTTCGCTGTGTAACCGAAATTTTTTTTTTTTTTTTTAAGAGGGGCCACTAGTTATTTAAAACTAGGCCAAAAGCCTAGAGAAGCCAAAATGCGCTGGGTCCAGTGAGACGGGACTTGCAATTAAAACTCACTATTAACAACCAATAAATACTTTTATTACATCTTTTAATTTTTGTTTTTATAATTGCAATTCTGTATAAACCGTCCCCCCCCATACATAACCCACAGAAATAACACATACATAATTCACATAAATACACATATAAATATATACCTCTATCACAGACCATGTTCAGTATCACAACATACATAACAAGCACCCTCATAACATTAAAGCATTGCCACCCGCCTATATACATTTTCTCTCCATACATCTATCGCCCCATATAATAGAAATAATTAATCATTTATAGAAATTTCAACCACCATACCTATACAGACATCCGACTATATATACATATCTCTAGTGCCCCCAAGAATCTGGGTTGGCCAGAATGCTAGATACCACTTTAAAATGCTCTTAAACCGTGCATATAAACTTGGTGAAATTATAATCACAAGTTGTTGGAAAATTCATAATTGACAATAATAACTCGAAAAGAAAACAAGCTACAATCTTTCCGTGACGTGAACAGTATGTGTGAATATTGTGAGATAATAATTTATAAATTTTTTGTAAGAAATCTAGTTTAGCAATAATGACTAAAAATTTACAACAGTGATGTGACATAATACCTTATAACTTTTTCTGAGAAAACTGATTTGGCAATAATAAATTAAAAAGAACTTTTACAACTGTGATGTGACATAATACCTTATAACTTTTTCTAAGAAAACTGATTTGGCAATAATAAATTAAAAAGAACTTTTACAACTGTGATGTGACATAATACCTTATAACTTTTTCTAAGAAAACTGATTTGGCCCGGTAGCCGACATGTTCCTAAGCATGACTGTTACTGAATAATAAAAAACTTACAACCCTTACATGACCCAAAACCTAAATTCAATGTGTGATATAACCGCAATTACCAGAGCTAACCTAACAGGAATTATAACTGAACCCGACCAGCCGGTGGGTTTCATCCTGTCACCATCAGATCCCCCCTTACATATCTGAAATTCCAGTCCCCTAATACTTGAACCACCCCCCCCCCTTTACAGAAAACGAGAAAGAAAAATAAGTGCATGAATTGTAATAAGCCTCGGATACCTACCAGCCGCCGGGCTTACACTTAATATCAATTATCAGTACATACTATACAAAGTTCCCCCAAAATCAGCACACAATTATGTCCAGTTAAACCGGGGCCCAATTAAAACTTTTAAAGATGAAAGCAATATCATGGTGTGTCACAAATACCCCACAAGTTTTACTAAGTGTTATCTGCACGAATCGGTGGTGTCTATGTAGGTCAAAAATAATAAATGGTTGGATGTCACCTTATTTATATCATGTTGTGGTGCTCGAGTTCAACGTCTAGTGCATGTAGTTTTGGTGTGGCATGCTGATCTCGCTGTTCCCTCCGGCAGGAGAAGTCGAGAGCCTCATTTAATACGTTCAGGAGCAGATGTTCATGCCTGGGCCGGGGTCCTCGTCTAGGGCGCAGGGACCCGCAGATCTGTACTAGATTATCTAGCCATCAGACGGTGATAGAATACGATCAAAAGGACTTCACTCTGTCGGAGAGAGGTGCAGCTGTTCACAGTATGGCGACTGGGGCAAGAACAAAACGAAAAACGGAACTTCGGCACCGTGACGAATCACGCGTTTCCAGGCCACCACCAGAATGCGTGGCTGGTACCACGGCAAGCTAGATTTTACTCCCGTTAAATACAGATACTGCTAACCGATTTCGCGTTAGACTTAAATATTTATTTATATATTCCTTATATAAGCGCCGATTCGTGGACGAACCGGCACAGCTGAACATTTAAGAATATTGATTAAACTCTAAATCGTAATACGTCGTAATTACTGAATAACAATGTAAGTAACCTAAAAGTAACTGGTGCTTTTAATATTAATTTTTCCTTGTTTTCATTCAAACTCTGATTCTACAGAGGTATAATTTATAACTAGAACCGTCTTCGTACCCAACTACGTATTCATTCAGACTCACAGCAACTTCATACTCATTGGGGGTGGGGGCGGGGTTCGTTGGTGCGTTCCACAATCAGTCCCCCTATTATCCCTACCTTCCCTATTACCTATTTTGAACAATAAATACGAATCTTTCCAGAAAAGTTATAGGAGCGCGCGCGCGCGCACGCACACATCATAATTTCACATATTCTTCATCAACTGTTCTATTTCTCCTAGTACATTTGGCAAAGTGAATCCTTAAAACTTTATTATCTGTTGATCTCATTTCTGACGTTTCTATTACTTGTGTCAGTCTAAATTCTCGTTTTTTTACATCTGGACGACTTGGCAAGGTCCTAATGTATTCTAAAGAAACGCAGAATTGTCATCCGTCAATCTCACCTCTATTCTTGTACAATTAGAGCATCAACGATTGTAGAACTCTCTTGCAGTTGTACTGTTCCTGTATAACGTTGTACAGCGGATCGACAAGTTGATGATGTTCAGCAAAAACTGTCTTGATCGAGGTTCAATCGGAAAATTTCGTTATAGAAACGAAGCATAAACGACAGTGCATTGTATAGATCTAGTGGAAATCAAATATTGAAATCTTAAACCAAAAATTTTGTAAACGTTGTCTAACATATATAGGCCTACCAGGTGCTAAAAGTGTCCAACTTTCGGTTTCAAGTACGTTTACAAACTTATTTGCATATAGTAGGCCTACGTATGTGAAAATGAATATAGAGTGCGGTGTCAGTGATTCGCTTATATATCAGTTAGTTGTAAAATACAAAACTGGATCATGAATCCCAAAAGTAGTAGAATATATTTCCAAACTCCAAGAAATTCGATAACAGCAATTTTTTATTAACACTTCTCTGAAAAAAAGTCATTCGTAATGCAATAGTTTCAATAGTTATACAGGTATCAATCAGGCATCATACAAAACAAATAAAGTATCAGATTTAATAAAATGCAATTTCGCTACTCAAATAAACAGTTAAACTCTTGACACTTGTACCGTTCTCTAGTACGACTTATAAATTGCTTGTTTAACTATACCTGGTTGTATACCTGGTGAATGGATGTATAATTATCGGTTGCGTACTGGTCGTAGTATATGGTATTGTTTAAATACCCAGAAGACAAGGTCACTCGTTGCGAGTAATGTTAGAATGAAGCTTTCATACGTTTCTACGTCAATTGGCCAGTGTAGAGATTTACCAGCATAAGCTTTTTTTCTAGACTCTACTAAACTATTTTGCCGACTCAACGGTACGTGACAAGTAGCACGCATGTTATTTATGGACGTAACAATAAATTACAGAATGTTTAAAGTCGAAATCTTACTACAAATTTGATTTTTTGCGACGTTTTGCCTAACGACTTGCGAATGCCAAAAACTAACCTGTCTATTATTAACCTTTGTGTCTATTAAGAAAACTAAACTGTCTGTAATAAGTAAAAGTAGCCATTTTTTGCACTAAAACAAGTTGTTACAGGACTCAATGTGTAAGACGTAAACTCTTATAGTTTTGGAAAGTCATATTCTTTGCCAGAGGACTGATTCTTGAAAACATACTGACAGCAGAAATTCGTTCATAGTTATCCTTATTAAGCTTCACGTTTAGCTCGTTTTATCACATCTCTAAGTTTATGAGTTTCCTGTAAGCTGTTTATGTTTTCCTTGTCTTTTCTCTACTCAATACAGTAAAGTCAGTTGGTGGCTGGTATTCGACGACAAACACCTAACGAACTGTTGTCGTCCACTGACAAGTACAATACATGTCTTGTTTTCGTTGCAAGAAACGTTCATGATGTATTAACTAGATATCCGTTAATCTGATAACAAATTAATAATTAATAAAATCGAAATTATTTTTTACGATCATTTAATTATGACCACTGTTTCATTTCTCAAAAGACTGATAGAAACACAAGTTCTGATTTTATGTGAATGTAGAATGTGTTCTCTTCACCTCAGTTTCCGAACGGTCACACTGTTTACAACAAACTACTGTATTATATTTTTACTGAGTACAACAAACTACTGTATTATATTTTTACTGAGTTTATAATAAGCACAAGGAGTGAGAATGATTAATAAGGCATTTGCTGATCGATTTAATTTACTTGGAACAACTGAGAAAGGGCTACGGATGACAAGAGCGACATAGTATTATGGAGTCGAGAACTGTTCTATAAACTATAAAACAGAAGGTGAGAAGTCAGAAGGTAACTTGACTCCGTTTAAGATAGACAAGAAAATAGACTATGCCACGCTACCTTCTTGTCTCTTCAATCTTCTTTGTTCTTAACTTATACATTTTTAATAAAATTAATTCAATAAAGTATATCATTATTACAATAATATAAAAATAATGTAAGATATCACACAAAGTAGACTAAATAGGCAAATGTTTCTACAGAATAGGCAAATATACTAAGCAATATTGTTTAAGCTTTAATTACTCAGAAAATATCTTCATTTATATAGTTTTTCAATCCTCTGCTTTATTTCTGCTGGTATCTGTACGTTTCTGTCGCCGCCTCTATTTCTTTCTATTTCTTTCACTGTTTTATTCTCTTGGTTCGTACTACTGTCCTCTCTATCGCTCTCTCTCTCTCTCTCTCTCTCTCTCTCTCTCTCTCTCTCTCTCTCTCTCTCTCTCTCTCTCTCTCTCTCTCTCTCTCTCTCTCTTCTCTCTCTCTCTCTCTCTCCTACATATACACAGAACAATTATTGTTTACGATAACCCTTATTGTATTCTGTGTAAAGTGAAATTCGAAATGCATTCTTCTTTTAATTTCATAAAGTCAATTCCATTACAAATGCATTACTTGTATTCTTCATTAAATTAACAAAAATCACAGTTGCTATATTTTTATACTGCCTTTTTATAATATATAACACAATATTCGTAAATATATAATTATACAAACATTGTTTGTGTATTTTAACCTATGGAAAATATTGTCATAACAAAAGCTTATAATATTTTTCTAACAATAGCATCAGGGTAGTAAAAACCAATGAATCAACACACGTTACAGTAATCAAATAAAATTGGGAACTCAAATAAAGCGTAACTTTTCTTGTTTGTTTTTCCAATACTGTCACGAGTGAAGTGAGATCTAATGAAATTTTAAACCAATAACTGACCACTTGTTTATTTACTTTTAATTTGGTTCTGTGGGTGTCTGTGGAAAACTGTAATCCATTTTATATATGATATATGCCAATATTGTAGAACATATAAACATTACATTTCCTTTACCTCATGTTTATGATGCGTGTGTATAACGTGGTCTGTACAAAAGAGTATTTCAGTATAAAAATAAAAGACAGCAAAACATCCTGTTAGGCTAAAAATTATGAACCTACCCATATTGCGCATGTGTGCATTACGCTATACTTTTTATGTTTGTGGTAAATAAATATATGTATATACTTACACATATATATACACGCGCGCGCGCGTGTGTGTGTTGCAATGAGCATTTTAATTGCACATAGAATGTATCAGTTAATAAATCATATGATATCATATAAGGAGACGAGAAATGTATGAATAAGTAGAGATTGCAGGTTTGAACATTGTATATTAGTTGATAAGAAACACTGTGAAAAATGTTAGTCTGAAGTATTTTTACACTAGTAAAACAACCTTTGGTGCAGTGAAATGGTAGGTAAGGATGCTTAGCCTCGTGTGTAGTGCGCGTGTGGGAGGGTTTGTAATTATTTTACGGAGCATTCATAAAAACCCCGGTAATTTAAATAACTTTCGAGATATGGGAATTTTTGAGATGGGACTTATATCAGAATACTCATAATAAAAAGACCTATCTGATGACAATAGTTGTTTTTTAAATCAGTAACGGAATGTGTGCGTCTGTTAAGTAGTAGAAAGGTTTTATAACCCATAAAACCGGTTGTAAAATATTTCAGGTTTTTTGAACAAGAATTATATTGTGATGGACAAGGACATTTATTATCTGTAAGAATCACAGTGCAGACCTGCGAGAGGTGATTTCGCAAGAACCTTAAACAAGCCGGAGCACTGTGGCAGATATTATTATGATGCCGGAAGCTTTAGCACCGATTGTATTAATTTGCCAGTGGGATGGATTCGTTTCACGCTAGGGCGAAATCGAAATTGACGGGTGAAGAAATAGGTTCTTTTGGCGGCCTCGTCCTTCTCGGCGTGGAGATGGACTAGTGGCATTGGCCTCCTGTGGCATGGGGTTGTAAGTGTGTAGGCCTTCATCGGAATATTGCCTGTACCGGGTATACCAGGTCTCGGAGTTTATTAAGGATTTCATGGAGTCTTCTGTCTGCGTGAAGACCCTTGAACGCAAGCAGCTTGAAATGAGACGAATGAAGGTATGGTAATGAGTGCCTGTAGACTTCACGAACGCCTCAAACATGAGGTGTCACTCAGCTTGGCGGACAACAATTTTGCCGGTGTCGCCCCCAAAGGAGCTTCAGCTCAAGCTTGTTACACGACAAGACGTGGACCGCGATTAACTGCCTGTATAAGATGGCGATGTTAGCCCTTCCATGACTAAACACGGGCAGAGCACGACCAGCAGCAAAGGACGCTTGGGCAACCCCTAAAAGCGCCTGCAGAGTCCACACCAGTTTTTCCCTGCGAAGGGGTCAATATTCATGACCCTGGGTGAAGTAGAGGACGAGATGCCTCCTGGGTTTCTTTACTCAGCTTACGGGTCACAGTAGCCTCATCGCCAAATATTTGAAACAGTAATCCCAGACGAACCGCCACTCGTTCGGTAACACTCTCGTGTGGGAACTCCAGGTGAACCGACGATCGAGGTGGAGACTGAGCTACATGACTTCATGATATTAGAGCAAATAGCCCTGGTACCCTTGCGGCTCCTTCCACCGCCAGACGAATAGCACTGAGGAGCTCTTGGTGTCGTTTATGGTAACTTTCCAGTTGTCGGTCCAGTCTTCAAACACACTGAGTTTTCGCTGTAAATGTATGATCGCCCTAAGATCAGCCCTACGATCGGAGCTATCCACCGACATGCAAGTTAACGCTATTTCTGCTACCTACCTTCATACTTCCAGCTGGAACTAAAACTACAGTCCTCGCTGTTTCATATTTATATACGTTTTCTTTGCATTTTTTTTCCACTGGTATATCATCTCACTGCACTAAGTAGATTGTGAAGTTTGTTAAAGCAATTATGTTTAAGGCTTCCACCTCCGTTGCCATTGTTCTTCTGCCCACCTACTAACTGTTTCTTGACCAATTTTCTACAAATTTACAGCCGTGGCGACCTTGACGCTATACATATGTACAGTCAAATCAAATTGAAATTCTACTATTTTAACGCCCATTAAGTGGTATAATTCAAAAGGAGAAATAAAAATACTGTTACTGTTTTCTAATATTTTGATGTTATCATGGATATATCTGTAATCATTCCGTTTCAGCTTCAGTTACAAAACTTAAAGTGCAATTAATGTTAAGCGTGCTTACAGTTCTATGTAGTTATAATTTTAGTGATTCGTAATTTTTATATTTTCACTAACATATAAAGCTAGTAACATGTTTGTAAGTAACTCACATTGCATTTGTGAAGTAACCAATATCCTACCAATTCTTCCGATTTATTTACAATGAATTATGTTTAAAAATTAATAATATCAAAGTTTTCTTCAGTGTTACAAGTTAATGTACGCGTACAGTCTTACAAGTACTGGTGGTTATTTTTGTTTACGCATATAAAAATGTTCTTTTTTTAAGTTTCACACTTCACATTGCAATTGTCTATGTTAAAATACAGATTCGGGCAAATTTTTTTTCTGCCTTACACAATATTTTGAATAAAGTCTTATTGATAGTTACAGGCAAAACAACTTTAATCAGCCAGAAAACGTATTCTAGACAGAGTAAAAACTACTTAAGATATTTACATGAGTTTTCGTGTGATAATAATTTGCCCGGAGTTACTTCTGTAGGAATATTAAAATTCATTTAGGCGTATTATAACCAAGCATTTTTTGTCATCAACTTCCCTAAGAGATCAGATTTTTTATTAAAAGATAATTGTATTTTGTTTGTGGATTAGTCTATGAGAAAGTAAATCTGACAAATTGAAATTGTTTTGGAATTAGATTGTATATATCTATTTATTTTTAAATTTCTTATACTCAACAGAACCGCAACTGTAATATACGTTTCACAATCTCATTCAACTACGTTTTGTACAATACGTTCGTTAATTTACTTACAACCTTTACTTTTAGGCCTTAACTGTACAGAATTGCTTCGCCGAAAAATTAATTAATATTGTTTCTAATGGGATCTGTATCGCTTTCTGAAGTGTTTACCACTTTAAAAAATGTACATATCCATCTCTTGTATATGTTGTGATGTGTTTCTCAATACAAGGTTTTATCAAACATAATTGCAGAAAACAAACTGACTGTATAAGAAAAAGGCCTCTACGTTTCTTCTGAATGGTGGTTGGTTCCGTGATTACATGTTGTAAATTTCAATACTTAATTAGTAAAAGACAGATTATTTTATCTAATTTTGTGCTAATTTATCTTCGTCAGGGCCTAAAAAATAGACTTCCATCTATATCACCAGTTTCAGATTTCGTTGCATAGATAATGTAAAAAGGGATCTATACGATAGAAATGAGATGTAATCTTAGAAGTATAAGATAAATGAAAACGATAATTTATATATTTTTAAAGTTTTATCAAACAACGTTAGTGTGTTTTATAGTTTTAATTTATTAGTAATTACGTTCAATATAATTTGAACGTCGATTTCATTACTACACCAAATGTGACATTAAACATTCATTCAAAATATGCCTTAAAATAATCGTACTTACCGAGAAAATGCATAACATGATTTCTCATAAAACATAACATGTTACGAAATAAAAAAAATTGTCGTATTAAGAAATTATAACAAACGATTAGTAAGTATAATTTTATTTTGTATTGAGTAAACTGAATTAACAGGACTTCCGTAAGCAACTTATCCTGAGTTCCTAGTTTTTAAATTAAGTGTACATAAGCTACGACTAAATATCACTTTTAATTCAGCTTTTTCTGTTCTCAATTTAACTCTCTCTCTCTCTCTCTCTCTCTCTCTCTCTCTCTCTCTCTCTCTCTCTCTCTCTCTCTCTCTCTCTCTCTCTCTCTCCAACTTTCTGCTGCCATTCCATTCATTTTCCTCTACCCTAATCCATAGGGTAGTTGTGCGGTGACACTCCTGTCCCAGCAACCGTTACCCAGTCTGAATCAGTACAGTTCCATCAAAGTGTAAGTATAAGATAATTTTCTGTTTATGGACTACAACACTTTTCTTGACTACATGCAATTACAGAGGTTGAAAGACATGTTTGAATACGTATCCAAGTCACTTATTGACAAAATCTGTATAATATTTACCTTATTTCTTCCGTCGTGTGTCTTCGTTTTGCGTTTTGATTTGCTTTACGCGTTTCGAGACATATGTCTCGTCATCAGAAATAAATAAAATAAAAATTCACTCTTACCGAGGTTGTTACATTAACGACCTAATGTCATCGATTTTATTACTCCGTAATAAAATAACTATCCCTTTAGAAAAGAAAACGGGGGTGTATAAATTAACGTGCGACGATTGTGAATGCTTTTATATCGGCCAGACGGGAAGGGGTTTCCAATACGGTTTATTAAACATACACCTAAGCACAATCTGAAGGGTCAGACAACACCATCAAACATAAAATCCAACTATGCACGTCACTTGATAAACGTAAATCATAAATATACAAGCTTTGTTTCCAACTTAAAACCCATGCATTTTTGTAATAAAGGCACTTACATGAACGCCTTGGAAGAATTTGAGATATATAGGGCGTACAATGACGTACTCAGTCGTGACTTCGTGCTAAACGATCATTTAAATTTTAAATCAAACCCGCTCTACGATACCGCAATAAACCTGTCTACACAATAGCTATTGATAATCAGTGTGCGATCGGTCCGACTCGAGTGCGCACTCAAGTAAAGCGGGCATGTGTGTAATCGTTTTCAAATATTTGGATTTTAATATGTAACGACCTCGCTAAGATTGAATTTTTATTTTATTTATTTCTGATGACGAGACATATGTCTCGAAACGCGTAAAGCAAATCAAAACGCAAAACGAAGTCACACGACGGAAGAAATAAGGTAAATATTATACAGAATTACAGAGGATGTAGATGACACTCAATGTTTGAAACGTAGGAAAACAACCACATGGACCTACTACAACACACATTTTACTTGTAAAGTAGGCCTACTTCTGTTACTTAATATGAACAACATAATATAAAGAAATTCTATTATTAGGATGTCATAGCCAGCCATATTAATTGAAATAAAGTTTATTAATATAAGCCGAATATATTTTCGATGGATTTTTATGGCTCACTTGTGCGTTTATATTAATTAATAAGTGGATTAAATGAAATAACTTGAAGGAGGTTTTTTGGCGTGTACAGCAGTAATTTATTTTATCCCTTTAAAGTACTAATTTTAACTTTAAAATAGATTGACTACAGCTCGTTTACTTTAAATCGCATTTTAAAAATTAACGAATATAAGGGTGTCTGTAAATCTTTCTAAAAAATTATTACGCAAGTGGGGAGTAAGAAGCCATTATACTGCCACGTAATTTGTCTTCTGTCTCAACAAGAACATCAATTACTGTCAATCTGTAATTATTTGACCCTTATATACTGGACAAAATTAAGCTAGGAACGTGGGCAGGACAAGTGGATAACATTATGTGGCTTTCTGTTTATGCTACACAGTTTCTGAGCAACAGGACGCTCAGACACATCACTCAATCGCGCATACGTGTACAGTGTACAACCACGTACGCCTTTACACATATACTGCAATAGAAGGATTGACAAGGGTGCTTATTTTAAGTTACTGTTATAATTTATGCTTTACAGTTAACTTGTTATATATTAACATTATCATCAACAGGCATTTTCATGACTGCAATAGGGCTAACTTCAAGAACGTTTAACACGTATGATAGTTTATTTCATAGCGTTGAGAAATTTCTTCTATAAAAACGCTTCATTTCACGCATACTTATGGTCGAAAAAAAATTTTAATTTTAAATTGTTCTTAAATACACACTTAATATAAATATCATTAATCGTTTTAAAAATAAGTGTCTTAATGTATATTTCTTTCTTTTGTCTTAGAAGAAAAGACACAATTTATAGAGTGTATTTTGCTGAAACATTGATACAAAGAAATAATAAAGGACAAAATTAATACAAATAATCTACAAGGAATAAAACATTTCCTTTAATCTGATCGCTTAAAAAACATGGAACCATATACGAAACCATTATACGAAATACGGTTCCATGTATTATACGGAAATACCATTAGGCGAAATAATGGAAACATTAGACTGAAACTGCGCTGCCCGACTAAACAAGTCTTTGAACGTGTTATTCTGAGAGTGACAAATTTCTTATATAAACCAGATCCGTTCTTTTTGGTAGCCAGATCCGTTCGTCACAGACAGTAACAACGATCTTAAATGTCACTGAAGTAGGTATGAGGTGTGGTCAGTAGATACAGCAGTGTTATACCGTCTACATAACATTTTTCTGTAACTTAAATATAATGGCAGTCTGATATATAATTACATTATTATGATAGACATCACAATCAATTTTACAATGTTCAAAATACTTCCTGTTAAAGCGGTTTAAATCTACAAATTACCACTATTAGGCAGAAACGCATGAACTTCAACACGCGCCTATGTACAAACGTGCTAAAAACATACTTTCAAATAACTGAGGCAACATGGATAATTTTTATAAAATCTGTATCTGATTTTTTCTTCTTTATAATTTTAAAAGCTTCAATTTATTTGTTCTTTTCTGTAACAACTATAGGCCTATATATTATTTTTTTATATAAAATTTTTTTTAAGAACGACAAGTTATTTATGAACTAACAACAATATTTTTTAAGTTATTAATTCCATTAGTAACTGTAATAATAATTAAACTTTACAATTAGTTATGCTTATATAAACTATAACTTACTTTTACAATGCTTTGTAATTCAGCCCCTATTGTTAGAATGCTCCCAGACCCTACATAACTTAACAATAAAACTAGTACGTGAACCAATATGTGAAAAAATTTGTAATACAGTATGAATAAATTTGTTACAAAGTAAATATGTAATTTTTTAATTTTTAGTCATTAAAATTTTAAAGTAATAAAGTACAAATAATCGTAAAATTATAAATATAATTTTATATTGTCTCAATAAGAAAATAAGAACATGAAGATAACAGGCCATGAAATTTCGGTTCTTGAAAACCAGTAGAACAATTTTTGACATACAGTTGCTTTCCCATTTATATAAATAATTTCTTTATTATAAAGTAAGCTCTGTAATTTTTTCACACATACACCAAAAACGCACAAAATTACATTACGATTAGACATTTATGTTTTAATAAATTTACAATTAGATATTTAATTTTATTTACTGTAAAGCTTTTTAAATGGATGCTTGTTTCTTTTTCGGTTTACATGATACACTTTCAGTAAACTTTTTCATTATACAATGTAATAAATTAGATATTCTTCTCACTTTATGTTTTGTTAAATTAAATACTTAATTTTTCCAAATTGTAGAAGTTGAGAATTTTACCATTTGTATTTAATTAGAAACAATCCAGTGATATATAACCAATAGAGCTCGACAATCCTGATCGCTTTATGAGACTCCTCCTTTCAGAATCCACAATTAGAACATTTCTAATGTAATGTAAACAAAATGTAATCATTTAATTAATAAATAAGTAAACGTACATTTTTAAATTATGTTTTTCCCTGAAAGTTTCTTATTGAGATTCTGACTGTTTATCTGATGCACGCTCGCTTATGAGTAATTGGTAGGCTTACATAACAAAATTAAGGAGGAAAGGTTCGGTGGACTACTTCTACAAAGTATGCAGGACGCCACACATGATCAACATTGTTTTAGTAGACTTGGGTAAGAAGATTTTTGACTTGTTATTTCATGACCGAGCTCATGACCTAAGTAAAAGTGCCAGCAGATAAATGTAGCAAGGATTTACCACCACATGATTTGTAACCTTGATTCTTGATTTTTGAGCGGGTGAGGCAACACTCTACTATCATCAATTGCTTAAGATATTATGCATTTTATTTTAATATTAATTTGTATATATACTGTGTATACTCTTAGAAGTGGGGTGGGGGGGGGAGTGCTTGAGCATCTTCAGGTAAACTGAAGTTTTATCAAATGGCAAGTAATTCATCTGAAAGGGATAAATATTCAGTCATTGTTCTGTCACTTATGTTTCCACAATTACATATGATTTAAAAATTGTAATATAAAGTTGCCTTTTTTACATACATGTTATAACCCCACGTAATTGTTCCTTATCAATCTCTTTTCTAAACCCCACTGCTGGGTTCGTCAATTTATAACACTCCAGGAATTACTGGTTATTTATGCCTCTCTTTGTTTACATCAATTTGTAACACTTGTTAATTCTATTTCTACATAAATAAAACACATGGAATAGTATCTGGTAATAATAATACTAATATTGCAATTTTATTCAAAAAAATTGCTAGTCTATTTAGTGTAACTATTAATATAATTTATAAATCTCAGGGTCGATTCTCTTCTCTTTGTTTATATTATTTTTAGGTTCTTTTGGCTGATATAAAGGTTCAGTGATTATAAAGAAAAACAAGTACAGAAAGTACATTACATTACAAACAATAATAATAATCAATAATATAAAGTGAGTATTAATTATAATAATAAATATACGTTACACAATGTTTATCAGTTCAGTTTGGTTTCACACAGCCTCCTGGTCTCAGTGATGAAAAATTTCCAATATCAGTTTGTTTATGTTGTCCAAATGAAGGAATCCACTTCTTTTGGTGATCAATAAATGTTTATCTTGTCACTTTCGTGGTCCGAAGCCTTCTGTTGGAATATTGTGATTGAAGTCCAGTGTATTGTTATTAATTCAATCCAAGTGTAGTTGTTCTTCTGTTTGTGTCATCAGTAAGATCTAAAGGCTGGTTTGTTAAGCTGTTTCTTTAATTACTTGAATCTTATATTCTGTTATAGTTTGATATAAGGTTTTTTTTTACTTTCTATTATATTATTTTTTAATAATATTCATATGTTTCTTGTATAAATATTTAGCTTGTTTTTTCAAAAATTACACTCAACTCCTTGGTTTGTTTTTTTTATAATAATCAACAACCTTCTTTTTCTCTCTTTTTGTTTCCTGGATACACATAAATACTCTGGTCATATCTGTTCAAATTGAGATTTAATTGTCATAGGATATTATTTTTATATAATACATTATTTTACCTTTTATGTACAAGTTTTTTGTTTTTTAGTTATTACATCATAATACTTAATACAATTTACATATTATTTTATCTGACAAAACTATGAACAATTTTAATATCAAATATTATAGTTATTGGTAATTTGACAAATATTTTTGAATAATTTATTATTTACTGAACATAATCATCTAGGCCTATGTTGACTGATTATATTTTTATATTGGAAGACTCATAATCGATCCTGCTTACACTTGTTTTATATTAATTAATTTCTTTAAATATAAACAATTAATTGACAATTATATTTTAATTACTATAATTCTCTTCAGGGCTTAACTGAATGCACACTTTTAAACCATTGTCTGTGTGATTAATATCTATTAAACTTATATAACTCAAACACTAATAAAGAAAAAACTAAATGTTAATGTCAGTATCATCTGCTACTATGGATTAGTAATTCATTTCATTAAATAATTGTTTATAATTACTATCCACTCACAGTTCTTCTTAATTGAATACCACTGTACCTCACATCCTCTTACCAATTAATTACACTTGTTTTATATTACATTTGTAGCACATCTTAATTACATTTTACATTTATTTCTAAATTTGTATTGTACTTTATATGACTTTCTATTTGATTCATTCATTATTCATTAAATTTATTATCATTATTTATTTGTTTATGGACTACTCCAAATCTAACTGGGTACTGTCTATATAGTATACTAATCTGTCATAGTAATGTCTGTTGTAGGACCTTTGGTTTTTAAATAGGTTCACACTTTTATTTATTATTGTTTCTTCTTTCAAATTATTTTGATTTCGATTTGTTTAGATAACTTGTTGTTATTGCTTGCTGATGTCTTCAACAGTGGACGTGTATGATATTATGGTATTAGTATTGCTTGGTGATAAGATTGACATTTATTAAACAAATTATTCATTATTATAGGCAAATTGAAACCTACTTTTCTTGTCAATACCAATTATTTTCTTCTTTATCTCTGGAGTTTGTTTATTTATATGGGTGGCTTTAACCAATTGTAATTCTTGAGTTTTCTCTTGGTTCATTGTGTATTCTATTTATATATTCCATTCTTTTATTCACATTGATTCCATACTAATGTTAAATGATTCCCCCTATATTAAAATGGTATTATGAATGAATATCGGCGTTGAGTGGCCCTTTTATGTCCAATTGCTCATCCGAACATTCACATACTTGGTACAGTGCACTTTGGCTGCTGCCCATAAAATAATTCTAGAGTGGTGCCTTAGCTTTCTACACTCTATAAATAAAAATAATTACAAATCTTATCATTATACACATCCTTGGAATCTTTTATCTTCTGAATATTTTTTCTTATTCTACCTTGCTTCCCAATAACTCCATTTATTTATTATATTCAATATTACTGTTGGTATATTTCTTAAGTAGATTTCTTTCTCTTTTATATAACTTCACTTCAGAATTCAATGATTTATTAGCTTTAATGTCATTCACCTTTGTTATTCAATACCTCTTGTAATATAGTAATTTTAATTATCCTTCTATTATTCTATCTGTTTTTATACTGCAACTCTTCTTCAGCAAGTTCATTTTCTAATTAGTTTTAAATTTCTCTTAGGCCTATTGTCATTAATATTGTGCTCCATTATTATTATATCACTATATATATTATTTATGCTTGATTTAAATAGATGCGCTTTTTTCTTTTAGAATTTTGGTGTCGTTACAATGTTGACCCAGTACTGACAATAAGTAAACGCAAACTCAACTTACAACCCTAGTTAAAATACTGTAGCAACATCTTCGGAAGATACGAATTCATATAACGCAAACACCTAACTTCAGTCAATTAAATTAATTGAAAAATCCTTTAACTTTTTTTTGTTATTTTATTGTGTTTGCGGGTCGTTTGAATAAGAAAGATATGGAGCGTGAGGAAGATGTCCAAACATGTAGAGCCAAGAAGCAGTAAATTAAAAATATTTCAGTTGTTATTACTGATTGGATTTATTCGTCCAACAATATAGAACATCGTGAAGAAAGAAGTAAAATCAAGAAAACAAAAGAGGAGAATCAACGAGGCAATTTATCATGATGACGCAAGTTTAAATGTAAGCCTCGCGCAGCCTTGAGTGTCAGCCCTGAATACGATTATATTGTCTGAAATTTTCCACCCAGAAAATAAGACGAGAAGTTTTTCGCTACTACTAAAAGTATCGTCTAAGTATAAATATTACTACGTTAGATTTTATATTTTAATTTTATACGTTAAAAAATGTATAGCAATACTTAATTCCTAACATTTATGTTTACTTTATATGACAAATTATATGAGTTTTTCTGAAAAAATATTTACTTGCCTCCATATATTGAGTATTCTAGTTACGACTCGTTTTTGCAATTAATATACAAGTTATTGAAATTAATACGTCTGTACTGCATGTTTTTAATAATGTTTACGCAGATGATGACAATTTCACATAATTTTGTTTTATATTATGTTCCATACAGAGTGGTGTATTAAAATATTTTAATTTCTTTCATTTCGACTGTATTACCAAATCTTCCTTGTCCAAGACTGTAAATGCAAGTTTGATGGCCCCTTTGTCTTCATCGCAGTTTCTGGTATATCACCTTTAGTTTATATTTTTCCTTTTATATTTGTAATATTTATAGTATGAATATATACTGCTCTCTTATTAAATGTTCTAGTCAACAATTTAATGTCGTTTCTAAAATTGTAAGCGTACCAAATTTTCTCTCGATGTACACAATTATCAAAGATGGTATTACTTTCTATCAGTGTATAACAGTAAAGGTGTAACTCAAAGAAAACATTGGTTTAAAATGTAAACGCCATCCTTAACGTACATCATTTGTAAATCACCATCACTTTTAATTACTGTAGAAATTCTATGTTCCAGACTCAGATAATAAAGGGCTTGACAGTAAATAAAGCAAGGCTGTTTATATAATAAAGGAGAGCGTAATTCCAGTATATAACAACAGTATTAAAAAGATTTTATTGCACAGCAGACTAGAACCGCTCTTAAGTTGGCAGTTTGAAATCGAATCATAATAAATAGCAAATGTTCAAATTGCTTTTGGTATTTTATTACCCAATTTGTGTGCCATGAAAACATCTTATTTGTTTAAATCATATATCGTCGTGTTATTTCTTTAAACCTAATCTTATTGTATCAGAACATTCAGATTTAAATCCATATATTGCTTATTTTGTGCATTGTAAGCCAACCCAACCCATCGAACTCATTAACAGTAATGTAACACTATATCGAAGTAATCTCATGTTGGCAGTCTTGCAGGGCCTAAGTAAATTATGCTTCTGAAAAATTTTCCCTTGTGTAATAAGTACGACGCAGTCTTGGCAGGGTTACTTAACACGGATAAGTGCTATCAGACCTGCGAGCATTTTGGATGTTATTTGTACTTTTTACGACCAGTAGTATCAGAACACTGTGTATACCCCATGTGATCTTGTTGGCGCTGGCAAAGCGATTCACTCGGATTTAGAATTCTGATATATTTGGTTAAGAATGCGGTAAATACATGAGTTTTGAATATTTCATAGCAGATTAATTTACAATCTTTAGTGACTAACATGCATCTAATATGTATTATTAGTGACTTTAATAACACATCAATTACGAGAAAATAAAATTGTCTGCATGGACATGAAAGAGTTATGGAAGAATGTCTTTCATGGAATTTTTATTTTTTCATGCTGAGTGCTGGGTAAATGTAGGAATAAACAGTTCCCACTGTCTAGTACAGTATATCACTGTATATTAATTTCTGTTTACAGTGTATCACTGTGCGTCATTAAATAAAGAGTGATACACGTCTACGTTTTAAAACGAATTTGGAAAACAGTAATTGCTTAACACAAAAAAATACACACACAAACATAAAACCACCACATATATTTAAACAGGCACAGAGTCTTCTATACTAGCGTTCATGAAGTCAGGCAAGTGGGAAAATTGTTTGCCACACTGGCGTGGTTGCCAGATATGGAGCCGGCAAAGCGGGAAGACATCGAGAATAGCTTGCTCTCAGACACTAACTGGCAAAATTTGTGTGCACTGCGTTACCTAATTCAACTGCCGCGCCCTCTCCTTCCTTTGTGTAGGATTAGTCGCCTACCACTTGCGCACTAGCCTTACCCCCAGTCATAAAAAACAAGTGTTATAGTATTGAATTTTGGATTTGTTCAAAATTATGATCTACTATTTGGACTCTGGCGTCCTAAAAGTTCTAAAACTGAACACTATATTTACATTTTGGTCAGAATTCTGAATAATTTAATATCCTTCATGTCCTTCACATGTTTGCCTCCCGCTCCCTACGTTTGGTAAAGAACCATCTCAAAAATAGTAGGGGAGTTTGTGGGTAAAAGTATACCACCCGTCTTACTTTTACGGAAATCGGTTGGTTAAATTCCGGTTATTGTGAGACATGCCCTAAACAGGTAGACAGACGGACAAATTCCAAATAGCCTAATTAAAACCGTGAAAAATGCTTCGCTCGTTCAAATATGAAAATAGAATTAACGTAGAAATACCAATTATGTTAGATTCAGTTTCTACATTTCGTTAGATGAAATCATTTTTGTTGAAAATGTATGGTGTACACAAATATATGAAAAGCATACAGGGCGAATACTATAGCCTAAACTGGTACATATAGTATTCAGGACGAGAACTGAAATATAGCCCTACCCTGAATAAAATTATGTACTTTAAAAAACTGGTTATAATAAACTGTTCAGAGAGAGAATAAGCGTGAGGCTAGGTATAGATATAATTGAAAGTAAACCGTTTCCGAATTTTAAATTAAGAAGACACTCTAATGTTTTCATGTCCTCTTTATTCGTGAAATAAGTTTCACGTTTTTGCTCAGTATCTTTATACGTTGTTTTCTATTTGTTTTAGTGCTTCTAGACACA
This sequence comes from Magicicada septendecula, assembly GCA_034769895.1. Classification (NCBI taxonomy): domain Eukaryota; kingdom Metazoa; phylum Arthropoda; class Insecta; order Hemiptera; family Cicadidae; genus Magicicada; species Magicicada septendecula. The sequence continues at coordinate 304,527,902 of CM068367.1, read as the reverse complement.
CACACACACACCATATACTTATATGCTTATTTTTTAAATAGTTTTGGGCACTTATTAGAGGTAATTAGATGTAAGTTGTACTACTTTTTATCCATTAATCGCACAGTTTCGATTTCAAAACGGATTCACTTGTTAGCATATTTGCGTGCTGTAGGATTCTAATCACGCTTGATAACAGTAAATGGTCTGCTTAAGTAAGTGTTAAAAAATTTCCTGAATTTGTAAGCCTAATTTTCTGTTTAAGTCGTTTTCCAGTTTAAAAAATTCACATTCCATACTAATTAGTACGTATCTACTAAAACATTTAGTAGAAGTTAGTATCAACAAAAAAGCAATAAAGCAATTACAATATTTATGAATTTTACCTTAATGCTTTTCCATTTACTAGTCGCAGTGCTTTGTTTTATAATCTCATCAATGTGCACATGCGAAACGAAATAAATGAATGCAGACCTACATCATTTTTAAGAAATTTCTGCTAATACCTCTTTAATCCAAATCAGAATATATTGACAATATTTTCTATATTAATTGCTGCCCTCTAATATTATTTTTACTATTGTGTCCACTGCTTGATGCTATGCTATGCTTTCAGATTAACGTTTCACTATCCTATTATATTATTACGATTAGAGGATAGATTTACAAAAGTGCCATGCTGTTCCGGACGTTTGTCGTTTTTTCTACCGGCATTCGGTCTGAGCGTTATGTAACAAGGTGGTACATCAACATAGTACGAGAGCGTTTCAGCGCCTGTAACTACTTGATTATTTCTCGACGCGTCTTCCGAAAAGTGACAGATATTTCTTGAACCTCAGCAGAGGGTAAGTAAGCATCCAGCGCCCGACCAACTTCAGTTTAGAATTGGCGATATTACACTGCAGTTCAGAGTGATTGTTATTGTGACTTGCAGCTTAGTGTTAATTAGTGCGAAACTGCAATAAGGTGACAGTTATTGTGTGTGTGGTGTGTGGTGTGTGGTGTGTGTGTGTGTGTGTGTGTGTGTGTGTGTGTGTGTGTTGGTCGATTTTTAACTTCAAAAATTGTATAAAAGTGTATTTGTTTATTATTAACTTTAATTAAAGTTATAATTAGTGACTTAATTTGGTGACAGTTACTTTATTTCCACTGTACAACATGGTGATCCGTGCGACCGTCGTAACAATATTTTCTTGAAGCAAAAAACAAATTCTTAATTTGTACGTGCAAGCTCAACAATTTTTAACAAAAACCAGAAGGTTTTTAATCAGCTGACACGACTTAACAATTTGTAAGTCGTGTAAAATGTAAGTGACCCAGACGCTTGACGGTAAAAGTGGGTGGAAAGAGAAGAAGAAGAAGTAAACTGTAGAGAAAATTGAACTTATGATTAAAAGTTTGTAGTATTGTTGTAACATGTGCTTCAGTGGTAAAAAAAAAATTTACTAACACTTGACAAGTGAAAAGTAGGTCTGCTTTATTTGACTTAAATAAAAGCCTGCCTAATTATAATTTTTAGTGAATAGTTATAGAACATTGATTTTCTGCAGTTAATAGTAAAAAAAGGTAATTATTTTGACAATAAAATGATTGTGTCATTTATGAAGAATGTATTCATATTATTATAAAGCTTTTCAGTAATAGTTTCTTATCTCTCATGTTAGTAACTAATAATTTCTTCTGTGTCAACTAAAAAGTATATCTGTCTCACTATATATATATCACCTTACATACGTTTCACATATATAATCTGCATCTATAGAAATCTGAATACCAATTAGGGAATAATCAATTTGTAATTCGATTTAAATTTTTCCGATTATTGTAATGTTTGTCTTTGTAATCGTCTGTTTTGACGGTTATATTGAAAGTAAACAAAACGGTCACAAAATAAATGTTACGTGGGACAATTTCAATTTATACAAGCACAATATTAACAATAATAATTTTACAATTAAAAACAAATTTAAATAAAACAAAACAAAATAATTTATTTAAAATTCTATATTTATAAAAATAAATAAATACAGACATTACAGTTTTCAATATAATACTCAGAACAGCTGATTATATAAACAAATCGAGTATAAACATTCAATTGAGTATTCGTTAATTTATGTTCAATCCTCTAAAGATAAACACTTAACCGTATACCTGTGAAACATATATACGGTGATATATAGTGACACAAATGTACTTATAGAAGAAATTATTATGTGCTAGTATAATACAGTTAAATATGTTTAAATACATCAAAGACAAGAAGGGCATCAAGGGGAGAATACAGCAGGGAAGAATTGCGGTTCAAATACTGAATGAAATATGGTGGAGAAAGAACATATCAAAACATACAAAATTAAGGATACATGGTAATATAGACTATGGCACAGAGGCTAGGCGACTGAATAAAACGGACAACAGAAGACTAGAAGCGGTAGACACGGATGCCCTGAGGAAATCTGCTAGAAAAACACGACTGGCTAGATTTCGAAATGATATCATCAGAATGGAGACTGAGTGAACCATAGCACAGACTTATATATAGACATCAATTGATATGGGCTAGCAATAGGTATAGGTATAGGTATGGCCATGTTCGGCGAGTTCCGATGTTCGACTCCCTAGACTCCCTAAAGTAGTTTTAAAATAGAGGCCATCCACCAGGAGGAAAAAGGACGAGCCAGAAGAACGTGGGATGACATCCGACGGGGCATGAGGTAGAGAGGATTGCTCGAAGAGCAAGTCTTAAACACAGAGAAACAGCGATCAATTTTCCAGGTCGGTAGGTGTTGAAACTCAAAACATGAAAGGTTACGTTTAAATAAACAATAATACAAACTCATCTACCCACTAATATTATCAGTTCTGTACACTATATCATACGTCTGCATATTTGCATCTTAGCGAATAAATGCTTTGTCTTTTTTATTTTTTTAGTTCTATATTGCAAGTCAAAACATTGTGATTAGCTATTCTAGGTTAATAGCTAATTATTTCAATCATCGATTTTTTTTTATTGAACGCTGTATTCTTGATAATATTATTAGATTAGTTGTTTAGTAAACTTCATTTGTGTGGGAGCGAACGCCATCTGTGTCACTTGTTTTTTCATATGGATGTATTGTGTGGATGTACTCATATAAACAAATATTTAGATAAATGAATTTTATATTAAACTTATGCGGCAAGAAGAGAAAGGAAATACACGTACTTCAGGAAACCAAGACATCTGTAGTAATTTATTTCAACAAATAACGAAGTACAATCAACTTACATGTAATTTTTTTGTTCAAAATGAAAATACTGTATGTTGTTATGAAAAAAGAATTTGTATAGAAATATTTTAAAGAGTTAATAAGATGTCAGCAGTTTTACGAATTTCAGTATGTTAAAAAAAAATAACTGTCGTCAATAATGCAGATTTCGAATTTTATTTCAAGGAAAGTGTTCTGTTTGTGTTACACAATATAAATACAATATAATATATAATACAATACATTATGCATAATACATACATAATACAATATAATAATACATAATATACTGTTACATCTTACCTTTCCATTTAAGAATTAATAATGCGCCGCTTCTGAATGATTCCATTTCTAACTCTGTATTCCCAAAGTTATTTTAGTTACAGATGTGTATTTTAAAGCCAACATGATGTGCAGCAAATTAAAACATTCTGTCTACACGCAGTTTTCCTCTCATAGTGTCGCAGAACATTTCTGCAGCAGTTTTAAATTTAATTCATAGGTAAGGCCAACATGTCGTACAACATCTCTATAGTTTCAATATATATATATTTTTTTTCAACAACTGTATATATATATATATAAAAAGCAAAAACGATAACACTGTTACATCTTTTAAAATATCCGTTTGGCTTTCTTATGAAACTTTCTATTCTGTAGAATTCGAAATGTTTTTTCATGAAATAAATCAATATGCCTATGCTTAAAATTGAACGTACGCTCCAGGATACCGTTATGCAGATCAATTTTAGTCCTCACAAGTTAACACGTTTGACATCGACAACAAAATTATCATGTTACACATTTCCATCTAACCCGTTAAGAATCCAAACCACCTGCTGGAGCCAATCTCCTATGCCGCAGACAGCTCATTATTGTATACAATTGAGTTTTTTAAAAATACAACTCATTTCCAAAATAAATTCAGGACTCAACTTTCTATTGATCCAGTCAAATTAAATCGTCTATACACGTGTTAGTTAGTCTTTTTTAATGTTATCACAGTCTTATTCTTCTTTTCCTCCAATTCATGGTGTAAGTTTGCAGTGTGATCCAATGACATATTCTCCTGTGCTATCTTCTTTTTTGTCTTTTAGCCTAATAGCGACTGCCTTCTGTTTCTCTCCAAGTGTTATTATTATTTTCTCTTTATAGAAGATTAGTTAGCCCCTTTGACCTTTTTTTGTATTGCATCCCTGAACGAGCAACCTTCATTAACTTTACTGCAACCAAATTCAACCAAAGCAACCTCAAAACCTTTACTGCATTGTAAATTTTACTTTATTTCATTTTAATTTTTTTTTCTTTTGTTTGCTAACACCCTATGTATGATGTTACACATCATCTAGTATTTACTCAGCTTGTTGCTAATGTTTTTCTCATACGCATTAATTAATGTCACAGGCTGGTAATTGGAAGTGTGTTATCTATTCTGACAATTGTTTTTGGTAATTTGGGTCACGTTCTGGGTTCTTCACACAAAAGAAATTTGTTAAGAACAAAGAACTTAGAAGACATTAAGTTATTTCTATTTTAAAATAACTTAAAATTGCAATTTCTGACACAAGGTACAATCGATACATTGAGTAGTGCAAATCCCTTTCAGTTTTCAGTATAATTATTTGATTATCTGTAAACAATAAAGTGTTTTAACAAGTATCTCCATGTAGATTCTCTTTCCATTGTCTAACACTGTCGCCTATATATGCCTTAAATAAACTGGGGTGACAAAATGTATCCTTTTCTAACTCCCATATTCACAGTATTGACCCATCTTACCATCCCCTATGTTTACATCTATTTTGGTGATTCATGAAATATTTAGGATATCCTCGTTTCTCTATTACATCTCGCAGGATATTTTTCTTGCCTCGACCTTTTTTACACACGATAAATATAAAGAATATAAAATTAAAATTTAATATTTTAAATTAAGTTGACTTCTTTTAATATTTAAAGTATCCTTAGCTTTAATACTTTAAAGAGCATACAGAATCTAATTTAGATGAAGTTAAATACTTAGCCCCAGTCTAAACCAATTATAGAGTAATATAAGAATATATGTTAATGCCGCATTATAAATAAATGTAGATTGGTAAATGCGCTGCTTACTGAAGAATATGTTTTGTAAAAGTTGCTGAGGCCAAGATTTACGTAAACTTGGAAAATATATTTCTTTGATATTGTTGAGGAAGAGCAGCCGTTCAGCAAGGGAACTGAGAGGTTAGAAGTCTCCACTTTCGAAGCCAGCCTCAAGGGTATTCTTTCCGTGTCTGAGAACAGCTGAGGGAATTTAAATTTTGATACTTGAATCGCTGGAGACGACACACGTAGAGAGTTTTGCGAAGTATCAGAAAAATGTGTACAATTGAAGTGAAAACAACTGTTGTTACAGCAAAGCTTTTCAACGTTTTACACGTTCGGTCTGACACTGCACCCCTCTCACTTCTAGTGATTCCATTTTGTTTTCAGTATCAGTTTCTTTAATACTGAGTTCTTTATCACACCTACATAGCTAAAACTAAATACTGCGCAATCAACATATTGAAAACATTATTCATTTCAGTGTTTACTCACGTAACAGATTTTTCAATATTTTAAATATATGTTGCTTACTAATGTTGCTTATACGTGTTACTTACCAAGACGACTAGGTAGATACATATACACTAACCTTTGCAAATAAAAAGGAACACAGCGTATAATGGCTCTATATTTTATGATTTTTTTTACTGTGATAACATGTTTTAGAGATAACATTCTTCTAGAATGTATTATTTTCAAGGAGATTTGCATTTTGTTACTAACTGTAATAGACACTGTCTAATTATACTGAACGAACCCAGAAAACAGTCGTTACAAACACATTTTTTTTACAATTAATTATTTTTTTTACAAAAATCATAAACTGAAGAACATCTTGCAGATTTGTTGAATATAAGAACCACACATTCTTATATATAAGAACGACGTTATTAAGAATATAACGTCGACATAAGAACGACATATAAACAGAAAAATTAAAATTCAATGGAGACAACTTTCGCAAGTTACAGACGATTATTTTTTGCTTATCTGCAAATATCTGCATATTCACATAGACTGTCTCACACATGCAAAGCGCAAACACACACACACAATGGCTTAATTCATAACCACATTGTACGCTTTGAAAGTAGTAAACTAAGATTCTGCAGTACCTGCCGGCACTATTCTTTAACTCTACCACAACGTTGAGTAAGTTAATCCTACTCAACATTAAAGTTATGCGGTATACTGTACGTAATATTAAAATATATACGTTAGTCGTAACGGAAAAATTAAAAACAAAAAAAGGAACACTCAATATTAGATCCCTTGCGAATGCTACACACGATTATCTGTATACTGACAGAATGATCAGTAAATCAGACTTGGAACAAAATCTGGACAAGTGATCAACGGAGTAGAGTGACTACGCAAACAGCCCTCGCTATGTTTTCCAGTTAATCGGTGAATATCGTAGACAATGCGTGCAACATATCAAAGAAGCGTCTTGTCCACTAATACCACAGTTTACTGTTAACATGAACTTTCTAATTTAATGAAACCTTTACTTTTGTACTTTGTGATTTCTACTAAAATACTATTCGCCAAAATAAAAGAGTACTATTGTTTTCAATTTTTATAATATGTTATTAACTATAATTAACACTTATCAGGCCAGTGCTGTCGTATGCTTCAGAAATCTGGACAATGACAAAAAATAGCGAGAGACTTCTAGGAGAGACTTCTAGGTTGCTGTGAAAGACGGATTCTAAGAACAATATTTAGAGGAGTATAAGAAAATGGAATTATGGCGCAGGCGCTACAATTATAAACTGTACCATCTGTATAAAGAACCAGACATTGTCAGGATAATCAAAATACACAGGCTGAGGTGGGTTAGACACATAGAGGGAATGGAGGAAGGACAGGATGGGGAAAATATTTTCTACCAGAAACCAATGTGTAGTAGAAAAACGGGAAGACCCCGAAGTAGATTCAAAGACCAGATAGAGGAGGACTTCGGAAAGCTGAACATAAGAAACTGGAAAGCCAAGGCATGCAATAGGGAGGAATGGAATCGACTCTTGGAGCAGGCCAAGACCCACCAAGGGTTGTAGAGCCACGATTGATGATGATGATGATGATGATTAACTATGATTATATACAAAAGTGCGGCTATATTTATTATTGAATAGGCAAGTAAAAAGTACAATCCAAAGAAAAGAAAATTATATATATTTACGTATATGTATAAAGTAAAGTGGTTGCAATGGGATTTCAATCATTTTTAAATATTTACGTCAGAAGTGGAGAATGTCAAGAAGTCTGTGTGACACACGACGGTACGACGTACATATGCCACTGTGGAACACAGAAATGGGACGATTGCCGGGAATCGTCAGCGATTACCGATAATCACTGCTTTGTAGTGGTAAATGTTAGGAAGAGGGATAGTTTCCACTGGTGACTTCCATAAATCTTTTATTGCTCACTATTGATTTGGAAATTATAACAGCAACAACTAAATTCCCCCACCATATTTCCGGAGGATTATTAATAGTGATTCTATCATTCCTTTCCTATAAGGCATTCATATTAATTATTTTTATAGAAGAAAAATTTTGTTAAATCGAAAAAATTTAATTGTTATTCAAACCAATCTATTTTTTAACATTAAATAGACAGATTTTGTAAAAAGTAATAAAAATGGCCGATAAGATGAAACAAATTTCCTTCAAAAAAATATTGCAAATTTTACTAACAAATGCAATTCCAGTATCTTATTTGTAATTATTATTTTGGATAAGACATCATTAAATTAATTATACAAACACAGACATCTTACAGTTACAGTGGCTAGTACCAAATCATTAATATACGAGGTTAGGCCTCTGTATCTAACACAAATGTTTACACCAGTTATATATTTGCACTGTGTAACAGTATTACTAGACTATATAATAAAATGTATAGCATACGTGCATAATCTGCTTCAAACGTCATCAGAAAACACTGTTACTGGCAAAAGAATGGTGTACAGCAAAGTTATCACAATAACCCTATCAATCTTTAGATACCTGTTGTTACGGCCAATTATGAAATATGCGGAAAAGCAGTCAAAATATATTATACAGTTTCACACACTGGACGTCGTAAATCATTGCGTGCACTGTGTTGCTTACAAAAGTACTTAATTGTAAACACGATCTATCAAGACAGCTACACAAAAAACTGAAGTAAAGGGTTTAGCAATTATTTTATTTAGAATATTTATCAGTAATACTGTTAATGCATGAGTCAAAAAAGTTTGTTAAAGTTATATCGTTATTTTCAAAAATGTTACTAAAAACAGACACAGTAATAACAATCAAGAAAGATCTTCACATAAGCATCGTCATCTTAACTCTACGCTTAATAAACCTCAGTTCTTTTGTATTTTGAACCAACTCTATGAAAAATTTATCTTTTTTTCTTTCTCAAAAGGCAGGAAATATAAAAATAGAATAATTCATGAACAGCACAGATTTTTCTGATGCAGAAAGACAAGATTTTTCTTGTAAGATTTTTCTTCTTAAGACAGTGGTTATGGAGCCACTCGTAAGAAGACATAAGTAATTCCAAATCTCAGTAGCTTTCTACGCACACTTTGTATTTCACATTCTTTCAGTGTTAAACATCCCTCGCGACTATGGACGTGAGACGTCGTACAGCTTTTGTGAAACCGCGTGTACTAACCTATGTCGTTTTTTATCTGCTGGAAAATCTATGACTTGTATTGTTCACGGTTTGCTACATACGAGAGCTTTGCCTCCCTTGTAGATTGTTGCTACCTGATTTGAAATTATTCACACATCAGTCGGTTATTATGAATATTTTCAATTTAATTAGAAGTACGTTATTCAATAGTCAAGAGCGTGTGCGTGTGTATGTGTGTGTGTGAGAGAGAGAGAGAGAAATATAGAGAGACAGAATTTTCACTCAACTAAAATTACTTACACGTTATATTATTTTAAAATTGAAAAATTAAAAAGTTCTATATTGTTTTAATGTAAGTTTTCTACCTTAAAGTTATTTAATTCATTGGATTTCACAGGTAAAAAACTTCAAGCGAAGGAATCTCATTTATATAATTCTATTCAAAAATTCAGATTTATGAAAAAAATATTCTAAAATCTAATATATAAGAAGTCTGCAAAACTGACATCCTACTCTATACGTGTATTATTACTTTCATGTTTATAGTTTTGTATTCTAAAAAACCTGAAAATTATTTCTGCGTTTGATTACTGACTTTCGGAATTACAGTGGTATATAAAAAAAATGTACAGATGTCTATGATTTGACATAACAACCAGGAATTCTTATTCTAAGTAACTTCGTCAACTAACGATGCATGAAGTACAGTTTCCAAATCGACCTGAAATACAGGTTGGTAAATGACCTGAAGATGGCTTGACTGCCGAAAGCGCTTATCAATACCAAAGACAACATAGTGGTTTGTACAAAATTACTAGTAGAAATATTTGAGACCACCAACACTCCCATACAACAATAAATTTATAAAAGCGTTGTCACTGTTAAAAATTCAATACTGCTAAAGTATTACTTACCCTTCACCACATCAAGCTGAGGGACGAAGAATAATATTTGTGCTGTCTGTCACTTTCTACCCAACAAACACTGCTGTTAACAAATATTTTCCTAGCAGCAGTATTGTAGTATGGACAAATATGACAGTTAAATTTGAAGTCAACACATTGTTTTGTATACTTTCGTTTGGTCACGTTAATTAACTCAACCAGTTTTTCTCGTTTTTTCTTCTGAGTCGATCACACGATCACAAGCGAACAACACGCAGGAAACATTTAACGTCTAATTATTCACTAGCACGTTCAGTTGGTTGCCTTCATCATTCATTTATTACAAGCAGTGGAAGCATGTGGACTCACCACCTCCCAAAAAATTTCGAACAATTGCTTCTGCAGGCAAAGTTATGGCCTCAATTTTTGGGGATAAAAGTGGCATCATTCACGTCGATTTTCTACTCCGTGGAGTCAATAATAACAGTGAGTACTACTGCAAAGTTCTTAAGATGTGCACAATGCTCTCAAGAAAAAATGGTCTGCTGCGATCACTAAAGGCGTTCTGTTTCTGCAGGACAATGCACGCCCGCATACCGCCCTCTGCACGATATGCACGCTACAAGATCTTGGCTGGGAGTTATTGCCACACCCCCCTTAGAGTCCGGACCTCGCTCCCAGCGACTTTTACCTGTTCGGGCCCTTAAAGTTGTTCCTGGGTGGCCAGCATTCCAACAGCGACGATGAGGTGAAGCAGTCAGTCCTATCTTGGTTTCGGCGTAACGACAAATCTTTCTACACTGTGGGTATCCAGGCACCAGTGAAACGCTGGTAAAATATATAAATGTAGCAGGGGATTACATCCAGAAACAAAAATGTTTTGACTATTATAAATGTGTTCTTTATTTATTAAAAATTAATAGTCCCCGATTGACGTGAACGTTTCTCGTATATCTACATAATTAAATCTATATATATAACTTTTGTCTTCTTATTTTGCTGTTTAAACCATGAAGAAGATGACCATCTTTTAATGTAATGAACTAAAGTATAGTCGCATTCAGGCGATTACAAAAAATATTATCTAAAGCAATAATACAAATTTTTTTGCTACGAGCGAAATACCGTTATTACAATAGGTGAACTGTGTGATGCAACGTTGTTAGTTAATTAATTTTCAAATGTCACAGTAGTATTTTGTAGAGCCCCAAGTTGTTTGTGCTAATTTTGTAATATTCAATTAATTTACATTTCTTAAATATAATGTTTATAATGGGTGTATGTAACTGCTATGGTTCTACCCACCTTTCAACGCCTTCGATGCTCTACGTTCTTGAGATTCAAATTCGTAATATAAAATATACTCTAATAAATGTGTAATTAATTTTCTTTAACATGTGTATTCATATAATTATACTACAAATGAGAACACACTTCTTTTGCTGCTCTGAATCATTAAATATTTATTCCTGCTTTTCTTATTATAATAAGTTCCCCTTTTTTTATTTTCTATTAACTAACAAATCATTTTCCCTTTTTAAGGTTTCAGCTCCATCTAGCTCTCGGATGCATGAAAATATTTATATATTCAGGGTTTTAATAACATAAAAAATCGTCTTCAGTAATATTATAAATTCACCTAACAAGTATTATACTAATAACATACATGAATAAAAAATTTGAACATGTAGTAAATAATTGTTGTTTGTGTATGATAGTTGTATGTGAGTTCTTGTGATTATACAAAAGAAATCAATTAGATAATTTTACAACTTAATATTACCCATTACAAATATAACCTTAATAAAACAATGAAAATAATTTTTTATCAGACATCAGGAATACAGTTGACAAAAGAAAATAAAATAAAAATTTAATTGTCTATGCTATATCTCATAGTTCATTATTTCTCAACATGGTGCGCTGCTGTACCCCTTCTCCACCGTTAAGAAAATGACAGACGCCATCTTGCTTTCTGTGGTATGCACAACATGGAATGTTTAATAAAATTTATACGAGTTCTACACTTTTGTTGGCTCAAAATAAGTTTGTGTCCACTCACTTTTGATATCATATGTTATGTTTAGAAATGTAGTCACACTAAATGTGTTCGTTTTTTAGTTTATATTGAAGTGTTGTGTAAACCGTTAATACTTGGTCAATATGGTTATAAAAGTTGGAATGATCTCACTGAATTCAAGATGTATTACACCAGTTAGGATAGTAGTTTCAATTGTTCTTCTCCAGGTGGGTTGAAAACAACTTGTACGTTAGTTTACTGATGATTTCTATAACTTTACTTGGCTTTTTTACTACACTCTTCTTATTTAATCTTGACTGGATTGGCAACTATTTCAATATGTTCCTTCTTCATGGGACGCCAACATTAGACAAAGCTTTCTTCCTTGTAACAATCAATTTTAGATTCATGTATAAGAGGCCTTGGTTTGTTGGTGTATTTTTCGGTCTCAGGACTGTTTTATCTGCCTCCAGTAAACAAAAGTTTTTAATATAACCTTACTTTTCCTGATAATTTTACATACTCCCATTTATGCTTTCATTTCACATAATTTTATATTGTCACTTGCACTAATGAAGTTGATTTTATTGTTATTTTTTCACTTCATATAAAATACATGCCATTCTCACCTTCTGGTCATACTTGGTTCACAATATTTTATATTTTTATCATTGTTTACACTGTGTCATTTGCACTGTTTTATTATCACTACTTATCACTTTTCTATTCGAATAAACACAATTATAAAATAATTATCTTGTCTTTACCATGACACTATCTATGAGCTAATTACAAATACAGTCTTAGGTTCAAGACCTAGCTTGACTTTTAGGCTGGTTACACAAATGATCTTTCTTAACCCTAAATACATTTCTCACTTAGACTACATACTAAAACATTACTATTTACAATATTATAACAAGATAAATAAAATCACTTCCCTAATCTATTGGGTAATTTTTGTGTCAAAGACACAGTCGAGTCTAGTCTTTTTTTATGTCTGTTTTGTCAAGTTATTTATTATGTTTGTTTACAAGGCTAATTCCTGTTTTTAATTTATTCATGCATCTGTAACACATATTCTTTATTTATTATTCATGATTTATTGGTTTAGTTATTATAATTCTTACTTTTTATAATTATTTTTGGTTGTTCTCATTTGATCACTCATTCTCTATTGCACTCCTCATTCAGTTGAGTAGTTTCCCTATATTTTTGATAATTAAATTGAGTTTCCTGGTTTGTACCATCTCGTGATTCTACAACTGTAATATTGTATCTTTTGTATTATTTTATTTTATTTGGCAATATCGCCCTACTGAACAAGAATTACACATTAAACGAACGTTTGCCTTCAATTGATGCCACAAGCTTTCACAGCCGGCCTCGTAACTGCTTTCCGGGATATCGGGCCGTCGTCCTACGTTGTTTATTGCAGAGGTTTCAACCATGCCATTGGTGGCCACCTACAGTGCCTGAAGGACTAAACGTTTACTGACACGCTCTCCGTGTCTCATTGTTGCAATCGCAATGAACCGGCGCGGCGGGGAGAAAGCCTGTTATTAAGCAGTATTTGGACACTTGCCATGGCTAACCTATAGCGTCGTCCTTTCTTCTGATCGACTGGAGGTGGTTTGCGACTACAACGTGCCGACTCTGAAAAGTTATATATGCGGGACCCTTATTAGGGCCACCAGCCTTTGCTACAGTACTGACGGAGACCGTGTTACCTTCAGGCACTGAAGATGGCCACCAATGGCGTGGTTGAAAGGTCTGCAATAAACAAAATAGGACCACGGCTCGATATATTCCGGAAAGTAGTTACGACATTTTGCCTTCAAGTTTTTATACTTTAAATAAAGTACACTATACTAAGGTACCATATAGTTGGCAAAGTACAGTAACTACTAAACTGTGTAACTATGATTTTGTATAATTTTCTCATATCGTTTCACATCCCCACTACAGGAGTTGTGGAAGCGTCAGTTGCGTCATACGCTAATGATTCTTCATGTATTTTTTATACATATTACATATTACAGGGAAGTGAGTTTTTGCAAAAGTCTTGCGTGAGAATTCAGTCCATTCCTTCTTCGGCATCTAACAAATAAAGTAAATATGAGGGGCCAGTAAATTAGAATTCACTTAAAGGCAACGCCAGCTACAATATCCTCTATAGAGAATTACTAAGTAAATAATAATAGCGTTAATAACAACAGCTCAAATGAGAATTAGATCCAAAATCGTAGTTCTAAAAGCTTTATTATTACTTAAGCTCATCAGGCATAATATAAACATTAATATCAACAGTTACAAAAGATAAAAAAATATGTTTGTTATTAATTGTGTTTATCGCGTACTAAAAGTAAAAGGTGTTACTTGTTTCCTTACAACACACATATAATAACATGACATTTATTGTTGCATAGACAATTACTTCTGTCAGAGCAAATCTGTGTGTGTGTGTGTGTGTGTGTGTGTGTGTGTGTGTGTGTGTGTGTGTGTGTGTGTGTGTGTGTGTGTGTGTGTGTGTGTGTGTGTGTGTGTGTGTGTGTGTGTGTGTGTGTGTGTGTGTGTGTGTGTGTGTGTGTGTGTGTGTGTGTGTGTGTGTGTGTGTGTGTGTGTGTGTGTGTGTGTGTGTGTGTGTGTGTGTGTGTGTGTGTGTGTGTGTGTGTGTGTGTGTGTGTGTGTGTGTGTGTGTGTGTGTGTGTGTGTGTGTGTGTGTGTGTGTGTGTGTGAAACACGGATACAATTAAATTTAAATTCCTGATTCGTTCATACTACGCAGCCTTCTCAGCCTTGGAGTATGTTGCCCCATTCCCGTTCTTTGTCCCCAGAATTCTCGGTTCGAGACATGTTCTTCTCTCACTTATAAAAGATGCCCACTTATAATCATTTTAAACTACTTTATTCAAATTTCTTTAGTTCTGAAAAAAATATTAAACTTTACTTTCATATTGCATTAAAAAACAAATAAATGGCCTTAAATCAGCGTCTAAGAGCACACGCTTCATATTGTGAAATATAAGACAACTTTTAATTCATGTAAAACAAAGTGACGTCGCTGGGAATGTGATCAGCCATTAAAACCTCCAGTTCGTTTAAATCAGACTATAATTAGGCTTTATCTATCTTCCGTAATAAAAAATGCATTAACGTTTTATATATATATATAAGTAATAGCCTATTATTTAGCCAAACAAAATGACGATTAAATTAAAAAATCGTAATTACAGATTAAAAACAAATTTATCTTCAGTAACGTATCGATACGGCCTGTTGAGATAAGTCTTATCAGCTCCGTAGAGGGACACGCACACACACTGATGCTTGTATATTACCTCGGCAGCTGTGATATGGTGATTATAAACACGTTCGATAATTACAATTAGATTAACGTACAGTTCAGACACGTTTAGATAAACGGTATCAATGTTAATTAATCAATTTCTAGAATAACAGGCCTAGGTACATGACATGCTTACAGTAAACAACTACCAAACGAAGGTGCTGCCCAAAAAATTATGGTAGTTTTTCGTTTTTCATTTCTTATTTCGTGACTGATGCTGCTTGCAACGGAAGTTTTCCGTTACTGCAACATACTTATTACGTTTTTCATGAAAGTAGATACAGGAACTTTCTGAAATTAAGGTTTAAAATTCCCAATGATTAACGAGTAATTAACTTTATACCTTACCTTACCTTAGATATGAAAATGTATGTAAACATTTTTGCTCATAAACCATAGGATAAAATTTTCAAATTTAAGTGTCAGGTAAATCCTATTTTTATACAACTGAGTAAATCGCAGACACTTCAAATTTGTACATTTTAATATATTGGTAAATTAAATCTTAAAACACTAAAAAGTTTGGAAATGAAAACCTATTCAGTTGTCTACTGAAGCAGGAATTTAATGTTTACAATATGTTACACTGTGTTAGCACGTCAAGTTTTAGTTTAACTGTAATTTATATGATTCGTAGATGAATGTATATGATAATAAATGGATACATTAGAAACACATAAAAATTACGTACGGATATTTACATTTCATACATTTTCCATAGTCTTATCGTGTCTTTTGCCGGTTTAGGTCACTGAATATGTTCCGCTTTACCATTTCAATTTATGTCCCACACTACATCCGTTACGAAGTCATTTTCAAAGATTTAGCCTTGATTATTTTACACGTAAGGGTCACGAATCCAGTCGCAAAACTACTCTAGCCTAAAGGTCAGGAAATCTTTTGTAGGGATTACAATCTCATAGCTGAGGAGATCCAGTTTTAAGGCGTAAGAGACTCGTCTTTACCCAACTCTTCTGAGAAAACATCAGGTTGTCTTCCATCCGTTGTTCTGATGCTGGTCGTTTGTTACTATTGCCTACCTTTCCCTAAAACTGGTCTTTCTGGGAGTTCGGGTATGTATCTTCAGATCTTTTTGACTTTGAAGAGCCACACCCGGTTCACCTTCGAAGGTTCTCCAATTCTTAGTTCGCGTCTACCTTGACGCTGGGACGCTCCATTGTATCTTTGATATATTAAGTAGTTTTTTAAATTGTGTCTAAAGATATAGAAAAAACATTGCAATGAAGCCACGAAACAAATCTGTACTGTAATGATGCTTTAATTCTATTCCTACCAAAAATGTTGTGTAGGTATGAATATTCTATTCATTTTGTGTAGCCTGATTTAAATAATTATCTCTTTCTTCTCGACAGGTAAGTGTAATCATTGATTAAAGTTAACTTTTTCTATGTTACAGGTAGTGGTTTTGATCTACAATTTGTAACAAAAGACATAATTCTAAACAGTATATATATACTGTGTCCTTCGCTGCTGCACGTTTGGAGTGGAAGTATTTATAGACCTGAATGTATTAATTTTTGTCAATGCCGCACATTGAAATAAATAATGGCATTATCTACCCCTTATAATAAATTCTGTTGACTCAATGGCTAACTGAGAGCGTCAGTCATTCGTTCACCCTCTGTTACACTGGATCTCTCCTGGCTTCTTTCTCATACTTTTTCGCATATTAAAATGAGATTAAACCATAACGCATAGCTTCCCGCATGTATCGTAACTTACGGCCGACGTTTTATTGTTCGGGATATTCAATTTTGATATTCACTTATTTACAAAATATCCCCCAGTATGACATGTATCACTTTATGCTAAGTTCTAAGTGATATCATTTTTTGAACCTCAATTTTTTGCCCTTCTAAATTACATATAGACATATATAGTGCCACTAACGAAATGCTTCATGTGTAGTGGTGTTTAGTTTTACTTCTTCGTGTAGGCCTGCTCCTATTTATGATATCATGACCCTTCAATTTCTCCCCAATCGCAAACACAATACTCTATGTGCAGTCACAGACAATTGGGCCGAAGACGAACCATCGGAATTCAAATCTTTGTTCACTGTTTTAACTATACAGTAACTAACAAACCATGGCACTTACATTACAGTCCCAATTACAACAGTGAGTTACAGTTATGCAATTCTGTAGTGATCGCATCATCGTCAGACATTCTTCAGGCTATTCATTAATTTATCTGTTGCGCTATTTTGTTATTTCTTCTTATTTCCAGTTAAGAAAAAACATTAATTTCAGCGTTGCCAATGTTAATCACCTGTTCAGTCTTTCCACACCAGCAACGCCGGGTGTCTCTAATATTTTCATGTCCTACCTAACACGACCCAAAATGTTTGGTCAGGATATGCGACTCAAAAACTACATTTAAGCTACAACTACCGAGAAAATTTACGTTTTATACTTTAATGAACTTTTAATTTTTTTATAAATTTATTTAAGTCTCACTAGAAGAACTGTTGCGATTATTCGGCTTTGGTACCTTGCCCGACGACTGACGTCACGTCGTTCCCTTTACTAACGGAGCCGTTTGTTCGGTTAAATCTTGTCAGTCGAACACCAGACCGCCTTTGTGAACAGAGCCGTCCTTTCAACGCACTATGTAAGAAGCCTCGTTTACCAAGGTAAATATGAATTTTTGTTATCATAAATCAATGCTGGGAGACGAATAATTTTCGTCCATTACGTCTGTAAAATAAAAGAAAACTCGTAATTTGTATAAAAAAAAATTGTTATTTATAACTAATCAAGACGTAGCCTGTTTGTAATAGTCAGCCTCGACTAAAATCATTTTCAGTCAGTCAATTTAATAAATAAAAAAAAGAAAGGGCAACTAAGATATGTAAAGCTTATTGTCAGTATTTGTTGTATATATAATTTGAAGTTGTAATTTTATAATGTAATTTTGTGAATTTGTAAATTTGGCATTGCGCACTGTACGAATGAATGTGCGCGTATTAATTAAGCTGTGTGGGTGCATAAAGCAAACTAAAAGATGTGAAATTTTCAGTTAAAAAACTTGCTCCGACGTACGGGAGCGAGAATACGAGTACATAGACTCGACGTAGCCTTCTACCAACGATCTTCCAGCATGGTCCAGAGCACGAGCTGAGAAACGTGCACCCGTTGCGACCAGCTACGGCAGGCCGTGAGTGAACCCCGCTGGAGTGTCAAGTAATATTTAACATTTAACAGCTTCCAGTCAAAGTCATACTGGAATTAATAATGAAAAGAGTGCTGGACTAGTTTCCTCACTTTAAGTGACATAAACCAGAACCTTTTGCGAATATTTTGTGAAACAACACAGTGTCAGAATTTTCATAAACCGATCACCGCTTATATGTTAAAGAATATTTAATGTAAACCAGTATTGATCTATGCAACCGTTTCATATCCAGTAATTAGTTATCCAAGTTGTAAATTGTACAATTGTTGAATTTTAGTATTTATTTTACCACTTATTCAGTACTTAGTCTTTTCGACATTTAGCTTTTGGGAGTTGGGTTAACTCAGTGCTGACTAATAAACTTGGATTAACTTTGGCTGACTGTTTTGTAATTTCGCAAGGTTTCGAGGCTCGTATCATTTGAAAATAAACGGGTCGGGTTCGACTCTGTTCAATAACTGGCGTTTCAAATTTTTTACTCAGACCCCCCTCATTTTATGAATTATGTTAAGCTTTAAGTATATTTGGATAGTATGTTATAATGTGCAAAGAGATATAAATAGTAATAAGTATTTTGGTTGGTTTTGTGATATACTATGTTATTTTGGGTGTACAGTATTCTGCGTGTTGCGCTTCTGGGCCCAACGCAGAGGAAGCGTGCAACAGAACTAAGCAAACCAATTAAGACGTATGCTACCGCGTTTACAGTTGATAATGTGTTTATATATTGACATGGAATCCATAGGTATGTAATGTCTTACTCGCACGTTTCGCGAAAATCGACCGTTATGTTTCAAATGTACTTTCGGAATACCACTATCTCACGAACCGCTCAACCAATCCCAGCAAACCAGGTGTCAGGTGATCGAGTCACTCGGCCCCCTTCCAACAATAGTACTGAGAATTTTGACAACTGACTTCAGTCGCCTCTAGGCTTTATCTGCGTGAGGGTGTTTTTGCGCCGAAAATTTCTAAATTCCTCCACTAAAACTTAAATATCTCGGGAACTACAAGTCCGATCGCGAAAATACAAAGTGCGTTGTGATCCTCAGAACTAAATCTCTCCAATAACATCAATGCCGAGTACCAGAAGCACTTACAGAAAATAATAACAACATTTGAACTCAAAAATTTGAAATGCCTCGACCTAAAAATCGCGATAAAACTCGAACCAAAAATTTCAAACCGAAAATCGGCAAATCATATGCAGAGCGTCAACAGGCCTATCGTTTGAGATTAAAATCAAAGAAATCGGCCGAGAACTTAGAAAATGGCAACCATTTGAAGATTGACGAAACCCCGTCAGCGCCCAAGCGGCCCGCATCTCCTATACCTGGGTCATCCGGCGTGCCCCCAAAGCGACTCAGATCGAGCGCACGGCTAGCTAGCAAGAAAACAGACGATGAGAACATTAATAACTTGTGCTTCGACAACATTGGACCCTCGATGCTCTGCGCAGAACAGCCCGGTCCAAGTCGCCGCTTCAAAGGAGTCGACGAGGAATTCTCTAAGCACTTTATTAACAATCCGTTCGGCTCGGTGTGTGGGATCTGCGATCGCTTATGGTTCAAGAGTGATCTAAGACCGTGCGTACCATCATACATAAGTCTCTTGGCCACAGTGTTCGGAGCGGACGAGTACTCAAGTGCGAGTAATATGGAGTAATATGGAAGGCGTGTGCTCTACGTGTGTTGCAAGTCTCAAACAACGCAACGTACCGCTGTTTATTTAACCAACCCTTCATTCCTTCCCAAAGCACAAGTCTGCGCCCATGATTTATCCTCGTACGAGCTCTATGTAATCCCAATCTTCTCTCTGTGTTTGCAGCATTTATCGATAAACACATCGTTGATAGCTCAGCGCAATTAGAGTGTTTTAAAAAGCAATATACTCCTCACTTAACGCTCCAAATACTCCTTATCTACGCTTAACAATAAACCTAATACCACTTCTACTTTATCGACGTACATTTTATAAGTATAAATTGTTTCATTTAATTATCCCAAAGCCACGTGTAGCTTCACACAGCACTAGTTAATGCTACAAAGTTTTTTTTTCTTAACGTTTAGAAACTTTCAGTAATGAATATTAAATTTCAAATCAGTTAAAATTAGTGGAACTATGTACGCCTCAACATTGCGATTATAACTTTGCTAAACGTATAATATCGTTCCTAGATTTAAATCTTAAATATATTTGTCTTTCTTAGTCTTATAACTTTGCTAAACGTATAATATCGTTCCTAGATTTAAATCTTAAATATATTTGTCTTCCTCAGTCTTATAAATTAACAAACTAATTGCGTGTGGCTCAGTGGTTAAATTCTGACACTGTCACTGTGTCCTCTTGCTGTAGCCCTCGTAGCTGGAGTCAGTAAACTGAACCTCCTACTGTTGGCGCAAACAGCACATAGTCTAATTTGACCAGCCAACCCAAGACATAACTTACACGATGTACATGAAACAAAGCTCTCTTCATACTAATAGCCAGGCGCCGTATCGACTGATCTACCAAGTCATAAAATTGTAAATCATAAATGTATATTATCTGAAATCGTTTATATTACGTATATTAAGAATATTAATTAAATACCAGAAAGTTGTTTAGGATTTAAAGTTTTAAAGTGTTCTGGTTAATTTATACGAAAACTTTATAATCTTACTTTTGTAAAAGTAAAATTACAAACGTAAAACGAAGCGCAGTTAAAATTTTTGCTTCCAAAAGTGATGGTCCATCTTTCCTATACAGGCTCTATTCCTTTACTAACTTTCAGTAACAAATAATATTTTATTTACCTCGTTCACAAAACAAAGGAAGCATAAACCCTAGCTACTATCCACAAACAGCAGTACAAATGGAAATTATAACTTTTAGCGTTCAGCACTCTACGATATGATAAATATTGATAATTCTTCGACAATACATTTATAGCTTATATTACAGAAAAATGTTTCAGGTTTTTTTGCTTGGTTCCAAAGTATTTTCAAATGTATCTGATAAACGTAGGTATAGCATGTCCAGATTAGTCTCATACAAACCTATTATTGTTTGCTTGTGTGTGTGTGTGTGTGTGTGTGTGTGCATGTGTGTGTGTACACGCTCACCTGTTAGCGTAGTTTTTTAAGTCAATACTATGAATTTTAAAAATTGGAAATACTTTATTGTCATCTAAATTGATATATAAATTTTGTACTAGTGACAACCAATACATACAAGAACACTAGTATTTAAAAAATAATCCAATTTATTGGATGATCCATTAATCCAACAAAGACATTTGTATACATGTGTAGCCTATAAATGCAAATAAGTGTTAAGTTTTCTCTATTGCGAGTGAACTAAAAATAAATAGCTAAAACAGATAACAAAAGTCTCATTACGTGTGGATCATAGGGGCAATAAAATTCACCAGATTTCTTAATCGTGTAGAATTAAAGATCTCTGTTCACTAAAAACAAGCACTAACTGCTTGTTCAGTGACAGTTTAATTACTATAATCTGTCCAAAAGCTAAGATAAGTATAAGAAGTTAAGTATTTGCGAAGCAAACAACTCTGTTTATAAACTGTAGAATACAATAATCGACTATTCAATGGATCAATGGTGATAGCATACAATAGTTATCTGATAACATAATTAGTAAGGTATATTTTGTACGTTATATGTAATCAAATAAGACTTAATTACATGGAATTAAAAGTTTAAATATTATAACTCTCTTTAATTGAGACGTTTGTAATAGTTTTACGTCTGTTTAACTACAAAACGTTGTTTGGTTAGGCAAGAATTTAGATTATTTTTACAAAACCGTTCCTTACTTTAATAATACAAGAAATTATTTACAGCAATATCAGTACCTATTTACAGTAACTACTAAACTTTATCAGAACAACATTTTATATTTACGCCTATACGTTCATAATATAATGTATCCTCTAATCCATGTTTGCATTTTGGGGTATAAAGTAAATTATAAGCGGCATTATAAGCAGCATTTTAGATTAAGAATTTTAAGAGTGTCACACATGGAAATTGATAGCTCCTAGGCCTGATACAGTAATAAAG
Source organism: Magicicada septendecula (assembly GCA_034769895.1). NCBI lineage: Eukaryota > Metazoa > Arthropoda > Insecta > Hemiptera > Cicadidae > Magicicada > Magicicada septendecula. The sequence continues at coordinate 304,505,430 of CM068367.1, read as the reverse complement.
TTACACCATTTATATTAAGCAGTAATCACAAAAATCGCAACAAAAAATGTGTATGAATTTCAATGAATATTATATGAGACAATAAATATGTCTCATGTCCCATAAACATGGATATCAGATCAACTTCACTTTGTAACCGATTAAGACTTTGAAGCTTTACAATTAATTACTTGTTTAAGCTAAACACGGAGTTTGTATTTTTTTTGTCGGATTTTGCTTCCAAAATTTTATCTAACTGAAGTATTAATTTAAGTACTTATTGTAAGACTAAGAGCTTCTGCGAGATGCGTTCAAGGGAGGATAATAGAACTTTTATGGTATTGCAGCGTTTTAACATTCTCTGTTAAATCCAACAATTAGCTTATTTCGTGTATAACGCACTACAACAGCAACGTGAAGCAATTGGCCGTTCGCAGAATTTAAATTATAAAAACCAAAAGATTACTTTTTAAAGTACGCCGCATTTGCTTTAGTGCTGTTTAAGCTACGCTGAAGCTTACATCTACCCTACAGTTATGTACGATCGGTTTCACCATATCATTGTTTCATCGGTTACTGTATTATTGTTTGTATAATTATTATTATTTCAATGTTCACTCCCTGTAGGATTATTAGTTTTTACATTCTGCTAGTGCGATTATTATTTTTTACTGTTTTATTATACAAATATAAAGTATATTCGAAATTTTATTACATTTAAACATTTGTGCTCATTAATTTTAGAATAGTGAAATTACTACCAAAGTAGTAACGCTATGTACGTAAAATCTTAGACTTCATAATATTACAAGATTGTGAAGATATAGAACTTAATCAATCAAAACATACATAACAAAAAAAAATTAATAAAGTTTGGTTAAATATCTGCTTTGATTTTCTTAATAATGACGAACAGATTTCAAAAGGTCAATAAAGAAACGATTATTTAACTAAACAGAAAGTTTTATAATTATTTTAAAACTCTATTCATTTATCATAACGTTCATTTATTCATGTCTTTGTATTTCATTTAGCTGTAATTTATATTGAGCTCTTTAGTACTACCAGCATATCGTCTGTGAAAACAATCATTTGGTTATCGTCTATGTGCTTATGCTGTTCAACGTTTACTTCACTTTTGTAGTTCTCACTACGAAGTTTTAAAATTAGAATGGAAGACCTCTTGTAAAAGAACTTTAATTACACTGATCGGAATGGTCGCTCGGCATTTGTGATGTGATATTACAATACAATACAACACAAGGTAATAACTACCTTGGTCAATCGTTCCGTTCCCTAAAAACGCGATCAATCTATAATTAACAATAATATAATACAAGTTTTGCTGGACATAGTCACATATCTAATATAAAATCACATATTAGACATAGTCAGTGTAAAATTGCTACACCGAAGCAGTAAAGGGAAAGTTCTAAATCCTTTAGAGATAATAGAAATTAAAAAAGCTGAAAAACCAAAAGAAAAACATCACCAGTAAACAAACTGGTTTTACAACATCCCCATTAATTCAAAAAATAATTTAAATTTATTCTATTTTATTTAGACATTGTTCAATAATTTAAATAATTGTTCAATAATTCAATAATTTAAATCTGTTTTATTTATTCTTGTTTAATGTTATACATATTTCTTCTTATTTTACATTATACCGGGAACTACATATTGTTTTACTTGTAAATTGGTTACTGTAAATTAGACCGAAAGCTTATTGTATGTTATTCATAATCACCTTGTAATTGTACTATAGACATTTTATATATATTTACATTAGTTTAAGTGACACGTACTCTGATTTTAAATTTTCTTCACACAAAAGCTTATTATATATGATTCATAATTATCGAATAATGGTACTTTATTTTGTTCAAAACAATAGAACATTGACCTTCGCTGAACCGATTACCTGGGATTTTCCAGTTACCCCCTACGTTTACTCTTCCCCTGCCCAACATACATTTCAAATCTCTGAGCTCTAATCTAACCCCTTCAGCTGCCGTAACTGGTGAAACAATTGTCAGGAAAGTAAAAAGTTTCTGTAGAACTATACCAAGTTATTAAATTCAGATCATTAATTTATCGTGTTTGTCAAATTTTTCACAGTAACTCACATACTGACATGTTGTAAATACATAAAATATAGATGAGTAGCGATTGTGCTAACGTGTTCGCGTATGACGCCACATTTATCATAAAACAACTAATACTGCACCGAGACTGTGACTTATGAATGGTGTGTTTTGTAGAAACAAAGAGTTAAAGTTATGTTGTCACCTTTGTGCACAGAATATAATATGGGAGAAACTATAGCACAACGTATGGTTAAACTTTGTTCTTATTCAAACTTTGTACTGTAAAATCCGCATTGCGGTCCGTTCAGTGACGTCATTTCCCCCCCCCCCGCTAATCTGCTACCGGCTTGAATTCAGGCTACCAGCAGTCAAAAGTTAGTTAGTTACTTGCAAGACTCCGGACGGGCAACTTGCCTCTGTTCGCCAGCCGCGGCTACATTGTTTCAACATTTCTAAATTTTAGCATGATCATCATGCGCTAATTACGTAGGCGATCTCAGCCTCTACACCTGATTATGTCTTTCAATATTCAATTCTATCTCAATTCTCAGGCATTTATGTCGCGCTAAACTGCACGCGCCAGCAACTATTTCTTAATAATTTTCAATAAACAATTAACTCTAAAACATATACAGTCCACTTAGTTATTTCATTTCTCACCAGCTAACTCAACAACTAGCGTTCTAAGACTAACTTAAGATCACTTCGAAGCGTCTAAGACGCAATATTTTGGTCCTCCGGGCCGGATCCGAATCGTGATTCGGACTAAGATTTCAGATATATTTCATTTAATGGGCCCAAACAACGTTCGGTTCAAGCCCGAATACTTTCAAACTGTAGATTGCTGGCCGTTGCATACCTTCATGGTTCTCAAAAAACTTCATACTTAACATCATCAAGATTCTGCAGAGCATCATATCTGAGGCAGCAAGACACTACAAGTCATCATCATTTGTCGTACAGCGAAATTCCAGAACTTCAAATTATACGGAGAGCTACAACTTCAAACGTCACCCGACCAGCAGAAACAAGAGTTGCGCCAACCTCTAAGGCCTGCCGAACAGGATCAACAAGGAAACAACAGGATCGAAGCCATCTTGAACACGCCGGGATTCACCATCCACGTGACTATGAACTTTCATTTTTTATAATTTTTCATTTATAATTTTTATGTACAGCAAAGTCAGTAATATTTTAGTACAGATTTAATAGCATTTAATATAAAATCTTTAATAATTTTTACAAAAACAGATATTAGTGTCAAGTGGCCATAAACTTGTATTTTTACCTAAATTTTCATTTACGCATCTGTACAATAATGAATTAAGAAACTTAAGTGATGTGATATGGCTATATGTATATTGTCACTTTGAATGATTCATATTTTCAATAACTTCCATAACTATTTTTTATTAAAGAAATTAAGCGCCTATTATAATAAGTAATAGATTAAGGTGTATACCGATCACTGGCTCCCGCATCATATCAGGATTTAGTAAATAATTCAAAGTACAACAATTGTTCACCTGCTCTAGATTTAGCTATCGTTTTCGAATCACATTTTGCATTTCAGTCATGGCTGATGTGAAAGCGTTAATCAAAAAACGGGGCACAATTAAGGCTTCTATATCCCGTGTAAATACTTTCGCTGACAATTTCGATCCGGACATAAGCGATCACCATGCCTTAAAAATTAAACTCCGCCATTTGATGGAATTGTCCGCGAAGTATGATGACATTCAGACCCAAATTGAGGCTGACGATTCCGATTTCGCATCAGTCAGTGACAGGGTTCAAACAGAGGATGATCTGTAATATTGAATGCAAGCTACACCATTTATTAGAGCAAGTAGAGGAGGTGAACAAGAAGCCATTGCTTCAAACTGAGGTTACGCCAATTAAAACCTCCCCTATACAGTTAGAGCCAATTAAATTGCGGTGCTTCTCAGGCAACATTATTGATTGGCAACATTATTATAATATGTTTTTGGAACTAGTACACATCAGAACTGACTTGACGGACATTCAGAAATTACATTATTTACACTCTTCATTAAGAGACGAAGCTTTAAACGTAATAAAATCTCTCCCAATAACCCATGATCACTTCGAAAGCGTCTAAGACGCAACAACGTAGGTATCTTCACTACAGCGTGTGGCTTAATTGCTGCGCTTACCTATCCCAGAATTGATTTTGTGCACTTATTACACCGTACTACAGTATTTTGTAACAGAATATTATTCTACGTTGTATTTATAAGTTAAATTTAGATCACATTTCATAGAAATATAGTTTACAATTTATTTAGTTATGCAGATTTGTATATCTGGTATTTATAATAAAATATAAAAGATATTAGGAGTTACAAATGATTTGAGAAAGTGACTGAAAGTTACTTTCTTAAACAATAATTCCGTAGCAAATCGTTTCCGTATCACAATCTCTTCTTCTTCTTCTTCTTCTTCTTCTTCTTCTTCTTCTTCTTCTTCTTCTTCTTCTTCTTCTTATTATTATTATTATTATTATTATTATTATTATTATTATTATTATTATTATTATTATTCTATACGTCAGGAATTAGGCAATGTGTCTGTTCCGACTTCACATTATCACATCCATTTCTTCCTTGGTCTTCCTGCATCCCTTCTTCCAGAAACCTTGTACTTGTTTAAAATTACTGGTATTTTATCTTCATCCATGCGGCTGAAATGTGTCTCCATTTTCCTTTGTATTCTTTAATTTTCTCATTTAGATGTTATATATTTAATTCTTCCCGTATATCTTCATTTCTTATATGATCCCTTCTCGTGCATTCTTTAACCGTTCTTAAAAATCTCAACTCTGCTGACTGTATGTTGTTTTATCTCTTTGTTTTGTAATCCAGGATTCACTACCATATAATAACACTGGAACAACCAATTTTTTGTAAAATTTTAATTTTACAAATTAAACAAAATTTCACGTTTCGTTTTCTTTTTCAGTGATCTACTTATAGTTCCACATACGTTTTGAAATCTATTGACTTTATTTTGTATATCTTTGTCAACGTCAAAACTTATATCACAACCTAAATAGTGAAAATTTGAGGTATGTTCCAATACTTTATCCTCAATAATAAACTTTGAGCGTACTGGAAATTTTTAGTAGTAAGCCATATGCCATATCTACCAACTTGTTTTGTTGGTAGATATCTTTAGGTTGTAGTATTGTCGTTCCAGTTTATGTAGTCTCTACACAGAGTGTTGTAAGTCTGCTTCATTATTTTGTAGTATAACCACATCATCCGCATACAGCAAAACATACATACTCTCTTAAGGCATTTTATTATCGTGCTCTTTGACGTTAATTACGTGTTTGCTTGACTGTGAAAAATCTTAAAATATTAAAAATTTAATATAAATTAACTGGTTAAGCCCCATAAACTATCTCAAAACTGTAGATAAACCGTTGTTAACAGTAAACATAAATTTCAATCGATACGTTATGAAATGTCATAATAATAAATAATCCTATAAATTATAATTATAAATAAATCTTATCAATCCACAAGTAAACCGTTCTTTATTTATTAACTGATAAATTACTTATGCGTTTAGTAACACATAAAACATTAAAACACAAACAAACAAATAAAAGCATAAATAAAAACTGCATAAACTATAAAGCGTAAAAGTGTTTGATACTTCTTCACTGAGAAACCGCTTAAATAAGTTATCTCGAATAGTCACGGTAAGTTATTCTCAGCAAAAATAAAAATAAATAAGTAATTATTTAATTTTCTGGTTTAAGATAAATGCAGCATATGTTTTACCATAATTCTGAAAATTTGTTATTGTAAATTACGTAATTAAGATTAGGCACCAGTAATAAATGGAGGTAAATGTTTTAAACTATGACGCAGTAAAGTATTTAATCCATTCTTGTATGTGTTTTTAGTAGCCTGTATTGTGAAAACTATGTTTTTTGCATATACAGTATAATTGTTAAACATTTAGTAAAATTATATGACTTATGTGTTAATATTAGATAACTTTATATTTATATTCCTTTAAGAGAATATAATCTAACAGTTCTTCATTTACTTATTTATATCGTTCCATCAAATATGGTAATTGCGTTAGCGTCCATCCTAGATTTCAGTTTATCTTTAGTTTATACTTGAAAAATCTCAATATAACAAAGTTTTTAATGTTATAAAAAACTATAATCTCTGCCAAACTGTAGGGTGTAAGGTACACACTATGGTGTGTTGAGATTTTGAATATTCATAGCACTAACCCTGCTTACTGTTGCCCCCAAGACAGTTCACTGTAAACATTAACTCGTGTTCTCAGTTGAGAATGTAATACAATTAGTCAAGTCACTTGGTGTGTACAAACGTATGTTGTGCAGATCAGTAACAATATAATCAATAAAATATGTACATAAATACTGACATTTGGCATAGGAGATTAACCATAATTCCCTCCCTCCATATGAATCAGGAGGTAAAAATAAACAAAACTTTCTACACCTTAGACCTCTACCTCGACTAAGGGAGATCAACTTATTTAGCCAATTGTATATACGTAATCAGTATTTGGTAGAAGTTACCAGCTTTAAAAAAAAATTATAAAATTGGAAATTGCTCTTTTGAAGATGTCTAAAATAGAGAGATAAATTAATTTCCCACCACACCATACAGACAAGTAGTATAACTTTTAAATAATGGTTATCAATATTCATTAATTAGAATAAAAACAACAAATTGTTATGAAATAACACAGCTGACCAAGCGATTTTCTTCTCCGTTGTCACTAGGATTGCGTAAAGGCTAAAGTTTGGTATCTCTTTAGTTAATTGTTCCGTCTCCTTTAAAGTAATTTCAAACCAGTCGGACGTAAAGTCACAGAACGGGGTACGCCACATTCTGAAGCGAGTTGGGGTCATGTCCTTTTCATACAGCTAAATCACTTTTTGACACAGACTAAGTGTCACAATAATTCAATAAAATATTATGATAATTGATAAACCTTCATCATCCAGTTCAATTACTTGTCAAACAAGAGGTTACACAAAGTGTGTATTGAAACTAACAGGGTTTTACAGTATTTCTTACTTTAACTTTCTGAACCGTGATACGTACTAATGAAATAATTATGGGGACAAGTTTGCTAATGGAGTAACTCTGGTTTTTATGAAATGAAGTGATGAATTAAATGTAATAATGAGTTTTTTTTATTTTTACTGGAGATAACAATGTAGAAATTAGTTTTCATTAAGTTTTTGTAGTGTCTAACTATATAAACTGACTTCAACTCACCAGTAGTTGACAATTTCATTTCCAGATAGCCTAACAAGTTGTAAATAACGCTTTATCTAGTTTCGTATCCCTTAAAGTTTCCATTTTGTGGGGCCAGCTGGAAGCTAGAAAATAACAATGCACTTTTATTGTGGGATGTTGGTTTGTAGCTTATAGCCCTACATTCAGTGTTTCGCAGTTTATACCTTCAACGTCTTGTAGTTTTATACTTTTCATTTTAAAAATTATTTACATACATTTAAATATAATTTTCCGCACACGCGCGCGCGCTTGCACGCACGCATAATCCATCTTCTTGTAAAAGTAAACATTAATATTAAATTGTTTTTCTATTAAGCAATGTGTTAATACAGACGTGATAAAATATTCATTATTATATAAAAGTATTCTTATTTATGTAAATCTAAATTATGAAGACGTACCTGTGTGTCATTACAATTAATTTAAAGTTCAAATTTTATTAACTAAACCGACACCTGCTAGCACTTTAGCTAATGTCGAGATCTGTCAGCGTTTAACATGATCTTGTAAACAATATCAGCTGCTAAGTTTTAAACTTACATATTTTGTCTATGCGTAAAGACACCACTTTACAATATGTAGTGTATTTACCTGTATTTACCACATGCCATTTATTGGCCTTCACTTACAAATATGATTTTCTCTTCGCAAAAATATTTATTGCGAAAACGAATGGACAAATATTATAATTTTTATTACCAGTTCCAATTGTAATTGACAAATTACACGACGGAATGTAGTAGAATTTTGTAACATAGTAATTTACAACCTAGATATATAAAAGTTTCATTGTTATGGATTACCAATTTATCAACAAATCGACTCATTAAGAAAGGTCAACAGCTTGAAGTAAATTATTTTAAATTGAGTTAAATTTTAGCTCCCTTAAATAGACTTTAATTAGCTGCTGATGGAATTTTATAAAATTATTTATGAAGGTTGAACATTAATTCAGACTACATAAAATTTGTGTATCTTACTTTTGTCATTTTGAAAATTATATTACCTCAGTGTCTAATCAGTATGCAATGGTACAAGGAATACGGTACTTGCAAACGACCAACAATACAAGTCGTAGATTTTCTACCAGTTGAGAAACGACATAACCATACAACTCGTTGGTTCCATAGGTAACACAAGGCACCGTGTTCATTTGTTTGGGCGATGTTCAACACTGAAAGGATGATAAATGTATACGTATATTTGTGTGTGTTGGTGTGTATAAAGCTATTCAAACTTGGCGTAACGTCTAGTCATCTCTGCTTACTTATGAATGACTCCGTAACACCTCTGTTGCTTCTGAATTATGCTTTCTTCGTGTCACGTTGAAAATTTTGTTGGAGCCTGGTTATAAACACAAAAAGCCTACCGTTTTAGTGAGCGCAGGGAAGATAAGTAGCCTTCACGTATACAGGAAGACGCTGTGTTATTATTATTTTGTTTATTCCACATTTTTATAGAATTTTTGAGGCAAATGTAATTACGTAAATTGGTTTAGTGAATACTCAAACATAGACAGATTGTCTGATAAGTTGACCCTAAATTAACAGAACTGCTAAGTTCACTGCTGCAGTTTTTTTTTTGAAACTGTTGATATTAGTGTTTTGATGTAAATATTTTCGAGTATAATGCAATGAGCCATTAAATTCAGTTCATGCACCCGTATAATAAAACTCAGTTTTCTTTTTCGTTTAGAGTATATTAGCATTAGTATGTGCATTTGGTGACACTAGTAATCGATTATTAATATTCACAACTGACCGTAATTGCAGGTGTCTGGAAAACTCGGGTGTCTGCAGATTATAGTGTTACTCTGCGTTACACACTTCACTTTGCCTACCGTTGTCCACTACCGTTGTTCAGTTGCCATTACTAGAATTTGCTGGTGATATATTACAGGCCTAAATACGCCTAATTAGTTACAACTACATTAACCACTTACATTATGAGAAGTATGACATATAATGTCAGATGCATGTAGAGTATGCTACTGACTTGGTACATTTCACCATAACTGCCATATACATGTGTAATAAGCATCCGCAGACAATTTTTATAATTTATTATAACAACATTACAAATCTGACAGTTATCTTATTTTTCAACATAGTCCCCTTGCTTTTCAATACACTTGGTCTATCATTGCACAAGCTTCCTGATGCCATCAGAAAAAAAGTTTTTCATTCTTGGATTTCGTTGTCCATGACGTGTCCGTTACTTAACTAAATATCACTATAATATTGACGACTCGGAACACTAAGTTTTTTATAAGTAAAAACGTAAAGTTTTACCTTACAGCCTAAACCGGCTTTCACCTATAGAAGGCTTCATCAGAGGCTGTCGTTAGTAGCGTTGTTCGTCTTGTTGTTGGCGACGAGATAATGTTTATTCACCACACACACACAGCTTCGATCTTTCGAAACATTATCTCGTCGCCAACAACAAGACGAACAACGCTACTAACGACAGCCTCTGATGAAGCCAGGTGAAAGCCGGTTTAGGCTGTAAGGTAAAACTTTACGTTTTTACTTATAAAAAACTTAGTGTTCCGAGTCGTCAATATTATAGTGATATAAAGTTTTTCAGCTGAGCAGCAAGCCACGGATGCACCGCTTCCTTCACCTCTGGGTCTCTGGAGAATCTATGGCCCCTTAAGGCATCTTTAAGTTGACCTAAGAGATGATAATCCGACGGGGCAAGATCGGGGCTGTATTCACGATGCTCCAACACTTCGAAACGCAATTTCTCAATTGTCATGCAACAAAAGCACTCACTCCGACAATAGGCCTCGCCGTTTGGAACGAATTGCAGCTTCAGTTCCTTAGACAGCATGTCACTGTAACTTGCGCTATTTACTGTTGAGCCCTTTTCCAAGTAGTGTTGCAGTATTGGCCCAGAATACCGTGTTAGATGTATATCTTTCCTACAGAGGGTTGACTCTTGAATTTCTTTTTGGCTGGAGATTCGGTGTGTTTCCATTCCATATTTTGGCGTTTGCTTTCAGGCATAAAGTGGTGGTTCCACGTTTCATCTCCAGTGACTATTCACTTCAAAAAAAATCTTCACCTTCATTAGTATAACGGTCCAGTAAGCGTTGACAGATGGCCACACGATTGCGCTTATGCTCTTCAGTGAGTTGTTTGGGGACCCATCTTGCATAAACTTTACGAAAGCCAAGCTTGTTGTGCATAATTTCATATTCAGAACCATGACTAATTTGTAGATGGTACGCCACTTCATCGATAGTCACTCTTCGGTTGGTCTGAATCATGGCATTAATGTGTTCTATAATGGCACCAGTAGTGAAAGAGGGTGGGAGTCCTGATGTTACCTCATCCTTGACTGTTGTCCGACCGTTGTTGAATTCTTCCAACAAATCATAGGCTATACAGTTAGCTGTGGTAAAACTAGGCCAGTAGTGTAAAACCAAAAAATTAGACGAATCGGAAATAATTGCTACAAAAGGTTATATTGTTTTAATGGCTTCATTTGTTGCCCAATATGACTATCCTAGGTTTTCCCCCCCGGCGGAGTTGTGCTTAAGTGGTGGGGGGTAAAAATGTACCCCCAAAAGGGGTATTTTTGCGGTTTTACGGTTATATCTCGTAAAGGACTCACAATATCGAAAACATGGTCCTATTAAAAGTTGTAGGGCATTAGATTCTGCATTGAATGAGACCAGACGCAAATTTTTTGGACCACCCGTTCCCATACTAGTGCTCATCAAATTTGGACAAATTTTACATATGATGAGACCAAAAGTGAATTTTTTGGACCACCCGTTTCCGTAAAGTTCCACCTTAAAGTTTGACCAACTCACATTGATTGTGTAGGTTGTGGGGAAGAGTAGGGAATTTTTTGTTGCAGCCTGTTTCGTATTGAAGTTGCATCCCTGTTTGTTTACAAGTTATGTTACCTGATGATGGCAGGCTACTGAGATCTTACACGTAATTTGTATTATTTACTATGATAATTTTAAGAAAATGTTTACAGTATAATATATTGAGGATATTGAAGGATTGGTTTTTAAATCTAATACTAAACAATGGCCACAATTCATTTCTAGTCTCCAGGAGGTCAAACACTTACAATCTTCTGGGTCTGAAAGGGTAAAACATAGTACTATAGCACACCATAGTACTAGTCTTGTATCTAGTAAATATAGTAATATGTTATTTAACTAAAATTTGAAATTTACAATTAATTTTGTTGCAGGTTGGAAACAAGCAGATGTTCCTATTGAAAACGGGACGGCGACATCCGGTTTTATCTTCTGTTCTTCTCTATAAACAATGACGGATCTGTGTCCTGTGTGTGAAAAGACAATAGAGGAGAATGAGGCAGTGACTGTGAAAGCAAGAGGAATCAGAACTTTGTTGGAGTGCAGTAAGAAGAGACGTGATGGAAAGGATGCTCTTTTTAAGACATGTGATACCGTAAAACTTCATATCTCGTGTCATAAATCTTACACCAGGGAGAAAAATGTGGCTGCTGCAGAGAAAGCTAGTGGAAGTGGAGTTGCACGTCGAGTCCGATCAGGTCAGCCAGCGTTCAATTTTAAAACAACATGTTTTTTTTTGTAACACGGATGCCAGTGATGATTTCATTTCCAAACAGCTAAGACTGAATGCCCATCGGCGGGTTGCTGTCAGTACCGTAACCACTAGAGAATTTGGAGACAGTGTCTTGGAAACTGCAGCTGCCCGGGGAGACCAGTGGGCGGAAGAAGTCACATCCCGATTGGGGAATGATTTGATCGCCGATGAGGGGAGATACCATCAGAACTGCATGAGAAAATTTTTCTTACCTGTACGTTCAACAAACATCAAAGGTAGACCCCAGGATGAAGACATCACTACTGCTTTACAATATGTTTGCAACTACATTGAGGGCATGGAAGATGAGTGCCAGTTTTCTTTGAAAGAGGTTCTGAAAGATTTCCCTGGCCCAAAAGTAAGTGAGAAATCTCTGAAGAAAAGGTTGCAAGACCATTATGGGAGTGGTATAAATAATCCGGGAAGATATCCGTTCAAAAGTGTATCGCCTTGACAGTTACCCAGATCCCCAACGCTTTCTGGAAAACTGTGAGGAGGATATTCCACAAACCCTACAAGTGTTGCTTGATTCAATCATAAAGAGAGGCAAACGAGGCCAACGGCAGAAAGACAGAACCAAAGTAATTTCTATTGCTCATGCAGTAATATCTTCCACCAGACCTAGATCTTTTCATTCATCTCTCCAAGTTGGGGTTGGAGCCCTCCTGTCCAGGAAATATGGCTCAAGGGAGCTAATACAAATAGCAAGTGGACTTGGTTTCTGCTGTTCCTACGACGAGGCCAGGATGTTTGAGGTGTCTTGTATGAACCACCCTCAGAGCTCTAACCACCCAAATTCTTTTTCTCAATGGGCGTTTGACAATGCAGATGTCAATGTTGACACAATTGATGGCCGTAATAATTTCCATGCCATGGGTGGTATCCAATGTGTAACGCCAGCAATTTCTGCCTCTTCAAGTGGTACAGTAATTGCTAGAACAAGTACTGTTCCAAAAGCCTACACAGTTGGAGAATTCTGTGTAATTCCAGTAACAACATTTGAACATACTGGAGCACCTTTGAAGAGCATCATGTTTGAGGACTTGACGGAAAATTGTTCAAGAGTGGACATTAAACTGGCTGATTTCAAGTGGATTTTTGGTAAATGGAAAGAAGATGATCTTCCAGGTTGGAATGGCTTCATGGAGCAAATAACGTGCTCTGAACCGTACTCGACGTCACAGACACTGTTCCTTCCATTCATCAATGCACCTCCCAGCAACTATGACACTGTGTACACTTCACTTCTCACTGCAATAAACAAATGCAAAAGCATCAAACAAAATGTCTGTTTTGTTACATTTGACCAGCCTCTCTATCTTAAGGCACGTGAGATAGTGGCATCTTTCCCTCCAGACTCCGATTTGGGCATAGTCATAGTACGGTTGGGAGGGTTTCATCTTTTAATGTCATTCTTGGGAGTCATAGGCTACATTATGAGTGGAAGTGGGCTGCAAGAGCTATTCTGCGTTGCTTACGCGCAGGTATCAACAGAAACAATGATGGCTGGTCGTGCTTATTCAAGGGCAGTTCGTGCACATATCCTTTGCAATCTGGCTCTCGCACATGTCATCCTCACTAGAATGAGTGACAATAAGAGAACAGATCAGCATCTTCAAGAGGCGTCTACCTCAACAAGTCCCTTGGAAGCCCTTGATCATGAAACTTTGAAGCAGATGTTTGCACAGAAACTTGAAGAGCTGGAGCTAAATGGTCCCACTGCCAAGTTATGGATTCTCTACTTCGACATGACTACTCTGATGAAGCAATTCATCTAGGCTGAGAGGAGTGGCGACTGGGAACTGCACCTCACCACTGTTAAGAAAATGCTACCCTATTTTCATGCAAGTGGGCATTTTCTGTATGCTAAATCTGCGCAGCTCTATTTACAAGACATGATGGGCCTTGAAAAGAAAATATCCCAAGAAGACTATACACGGTTTGCGCTCAATGGGTGGTTTACTATCAGAAGGTCTGATAAGTTTTGGAGTGGGATATGGTCTGACATGACGATTGAGCAGACCCTAATGCGCTCGTTGAAAAGTACCGGAGGGCTCAGTCATGGTCGCGGCATTCAGACAGTACTCTGAGTAGATGGATTCTGACCATGCCAACTGTTACTACAGTGACCCAGCAGGTTGAAGAGTTTTATGGGGTATCACTCACTACCTCGGAGCAACATGTTGATGCGAGGGATGCTAGAGTGCAGCGTGACAATGCAGACCTTCAGAAGTTTATTGAGTGGTTTCAATCCCTGTTTGATCCTTTCCCTGTTACTAATTTTGTTATGTCCATCAGCACAGGAATCGTCGGAGATGACTCAATCAACTGCCACAGAGCCTTTGAAATTGGCAATTCCTCAATGCTTGCCCTGGTTGGTCAAACCTTTGACAAAATCAAGTTTGTCCGAAAAAAAAGAGTAATGAGTATACAAGGATTCACATCTAAGGTGACCATTGATGGGGAGGATGTGCCAGTGAACCCTGAAACCATATTCCACCGGATAGCACTCCTCAAGAAATCCGATGAACAGCTTAAAGAATTCTTCCATTATGAGCTGGCACCCTATCCCCTCTCTCTGTTCGATGCATTTGGATTGAGGAAGACTCCCAAGTCAGTGTTATATGACTTGTTCACACCACTGAATGAGGTAAACCTGGAAGGAGCAGCTTTTGTCATCGATGGTGGATTTCTTCTCCACAGGGTTGTGTGGAAGAATGGTGAAACATTCCAATTAATCCTAACCAAATACGTTGACTACCTAAAAAGACACTACAACCGAAGTGCGACAAGTGTGGTGTTTGATGGCTACCCAGAAGACCAGCCCACCAAGAGCATCAAATCTGCTGAGCGCCTCCGCCGAAGCAAAAGACACACTACTCCTGAGGTCATCTTTACCGAGTTAATGGTGGTGACCATGACTCAGGAGCAATTCCTTTCCAACGACAGAAATAAAGCGCGTCTCATTAGCTTGCTTACTGAGAGGCTTGAAAGTGAAGGCTTCTCAGTAAAGCAAGCTAATGAAGACGCAGACCACCTGATTGTTGCCACGGCCCTTGAGGTATCACAGGAGCATGAGAAGGTTGTGGTAGTTGGTGAGGATACGGACCTCCTCATCATGCTCAATGCCCTAGCCACACCATCAGCAAACATATATTTCTCAAAACCTGGAAGAGGAACGACCCCATCAAAAGTATATGGTCCCAACAGCTTCAAACTGGCAGGCAACATCAGAAGGCCACTCATATTTCTCAACGCCATAAGTGGATTTGACACAACTTCAGCACTCTTCAAGCAGGGCAAGAAGAAGGTGGTCAAGCTCTTGGTCAAAAATGAATGTCTTCTCGAAGAAATCAAACCTTTCTTCGAGCATGACACTAAAGCTGAAGCTATTGCCGAAGCTGGCCTACGATTTTTAACAACCCTGTACGGAGGTAGGGCAGGAGATACTTTAGATAAATTGCGATTCGAACTGTTTTCCAGAGCCCTCGTGAAATCCAAATTCAACCTGGCATCCCTACCACCAACATCCGAAGCAGCCCGCCAACATTGCTTGAGACATTACCTACAAGTACAAATGTGGTTAGGACACCAGATGGATCCGCTCCTCTGGGGATGGCAGGCTTCAAAGTTTGGTCTTGACCCCGTTCCTACCTCCAAGGAACCAGCTCCACAGTCTTTTCTCTCCACAATTTTCTGCAAATGCAACAAGGGGTGTGCAGGTGGTTGTGGGTGTCGGAAGGCTGCGATTAAATGCTCATTGATTTGTGCCAACTGCAAGGGGAACTCCTGCACTAACTCCTTCCAACCAGATGAAATTGACGAACCAGATGTTGACGAAGACCTGGACTGCATATATGGGGCGACGGAAATTACAGACTTTGAGGAGCCGAGTGATGGGGCGACGGACTCCGTATCGGAAATTACAGACTTTGAGGAGCCGAGTGGCCCAACGACAGTCAAACATCGACGTCTGTGAAATTTGTGTACCTACCTATTTTTTTCCCCTTTTCATCTTCATACCTAACTACAATTTTTCTTATTATGAAATATAATCATCACTAATTGATTTCAAGAATGGTGTTTCTTATCCTCCCTCCATCTTTATATCAGTTGAATGGATCTCATCATATTCTATATGAAACCATTTTTTAATATTATCTTTTTATATATTCTACAATTTTAATATTTTATTGTATTACTATATTTACTGAGTACAAGACTAGTACAATGGAGTGCTATAGTACTATGTTTCATATAGTATAAATAACACTTATTGAAGAACTGCAGTTTAAACAAACAGTCTTCATTGATGATGAGAAATGGTCCAAATTTAAGGTAGAACTTTACGGAAACGGGTGGTCCAAAAAATTCACTTTTGGTCTCATCGGACGCAGAGTTTATTCCTCTATAACTTTTGTATGGACCACTTTATTGATAGATGGGTTAGTTTAGATGATATTACCAAAAATCAGAAGTTAAAACGAACATTTTTCATAAATATGTAAAATTTGTCCAACTTTGATGAGCACTAGTATGGGAACGGGGGGTCCAAAAAAGACGCGTCTGGTCTTATTCAATGCAGAATTTAATGCTCTACAACTTTTAATAGGACCATGTTTTCGATATTGTGAGTCCTTTACGAGATATAACCGTAAAACCGCAAAAATACCCCTTTTGGGGGTACATTTTTACCCCCCACCACTTAAGCACAACTCCGCCGGGGGGGAAACCTAGGATAGTCATATTGGGCAACAAATGAAGCCATTAAAACAATAAAACCTTTTGTAGCAATTATTTCCGATTTGGATTTTAAGCCTACTGGCCTAAACAGTGTCACCATATTGTTTTGAAAGTCTTCTGTGTATTTCGGCTCCTGATACACCTTCAGACTACAAAAAGCCGAATCTCTGCACGCTGTTCTTCGTTGGTGCCAACGGAGAGAGGGGGAACCGTGTTTATCGTTCAAACGGTCCACAGCTGACTGACGCGATGATAGTCTAACAGTCCACAAACGGAGACAACGGGATCAGGCTTACTGGAGCACTAAGTGGTACTGCCAATCTACAGACGATTATAACAAAATTGCGAATACATATTGACTTACCCTCCTATATAACTTCAACTCCTGGTAGCACATCGATTTTGCACTTCTTCCGCGACATTTATTGCCTGATTATAAGATGGCAGTCTTTCTTGATGATATGTCATAACATTATGCAAATAGACACGATGTGCATTGATTGCCTTTGTGAGTGGATGCCAGTCTCACTGTGAACAGGGTTCGAAACCTGCCACAGTCATTGATCTTGAGAAACAAACGCTACACACTCAACACACTCATTCATACTTTATACCTATCTTCAAGGACAAAGTGTTCAAGCCTGCCTCCCATTTAAAGTGGTACTTAGTTCGACTTGCGCGCATACTGTGAAACAGTGATTGACTATGAACCCATTAACTTTATGATCAAAATCAAAATTTAAATTATTATTCAAAAATTAGAAATAGATGTATATGTTAATAAATATACATTATAAAAGTGGACAAGAATTCTAAACAATAGGCTATAATTCCTTTCAAATATAACTATAAAAAATTTCTTGGTTATGATATATATGTAATAATAAAAAGTACGCTTATAAAACATTATGATTAGAGATAAGAAAACAAAATACTCAGTGGTTGTCTGTATTGATCAACAATAAAAGTGTTAGTTAAAATATAAAGAAAAAATATAGTGTAAATAAAACCGTGAACAGTTACTTGGTGAACAGAAATATAACCTCTAAAAACAAAATCCAAACTGAGACAGAAGAGGGCAATAATATATAGGGGATGAGGCTTAAGAACTAAAAGATTAAGCCCCTCTTCATTTTTAGTGAAACACGTTATTGTTTGAACTCTCCTCGTTTCCGACAGTTTGGCTGACTGCTACCCACATCACAGCAACTGGTCGGGTCGGGAACTGACTGTACTCCTGTGGGTATATGCATGTTTCTCACCTTTCGTACGGGAGCCTTAATACTCGGGTCTGCAAGGTAAATTAACTGTGTTGACTTATGTGTTATTTATGTGTAATGTTGACTAGTCCTCAGATTATCACTGGAGCAGGCTAAGACACATGGAGGTTAAAAAGATAACTTCAAAAGACCAAAATAAAAGAAGAAGAAGTATTTATCATTTAAAGTGAAAGAAGCCAAAAAATTGTGAAAACATAATAACAGAATGTGATTTTTACTCTAAACACTAAACGATTTACCAAAATGAGAAAATGCAGGCCTTTCCTCATACAAGTATTTCGTATAACAAATACGGGCATGTATAGTATAAAAATGGAAAAGAAAAAATTATAAGTTCTATGAAATTACGAATGACTTAAATAATATTTCATTTTACTAAAGCAAAAAGGTGAAAATTATTTCGTAACCTCCGTTCTGAAAAAACATTAATGAACACAATGAAGATATCCTAAGCTCTAAAACAATACGAATTTAGAATACGAATTTTGTTAAAATTTAGAAGAACTTTACGCAAAACTGTATTTTTAAGATTTAGTAAGTGGTATTGAACACAGAAAAGTTAACATACGAAGCTACGGATAATGTGAGAAACTGTAACACATACTTCATTTTTTAATTCTTCTGTTAAATGTATTAATTATTATGTCTGCTTAATGATTAAGATTCAAAAATATATAAAAAATAGCTATTATTAGTGCCCGTATGATTACTAAATCAAACTTTTATGACGCTGCTTACGACGACACATATAATATCCGAATTCATTCATTTTGATTAATTTAATTATGTTTTTTATAATATTTTTACTTATTTTAAATTGTTTCTCGTAAGAATCCTTCCATCTTATTTTAGCCTCTTACTTGTGGTACGAGGCGTTGGTTCTTCTCCGTTCTTTCCTAACACCCCTCCTCGTTTTCTAATTCTTTGTGACGGGACCTCTGAGTCCTCTCTCCCCTTCTAGATCATCGCACACACACACACACACACCCGCGCTTTTTTGTTTCTCGTCCCCATTTCCCACATCACCCTTGCCGTTCTTTCTGCTCTCATTCTCACTGCATGGCCTAACCATTTCAGCTGTAGTGTCTTAATTTTTTTCTGAAGCACTTCTCAACTTCAAAATGTATATATTTGTTACGCTTCTGATCTTAGCCATTAGAATTAATATAACGAAACAACTTAATATCTGCATATACTGATCTACAATAACATTGTTAGTAAAAACACAAAACTGACGTAATATAATTATTAGTATAATCTACGAGGGCTATTCAAAAAGTAAATTCCGATTGACTGACATACAGAACACGGCACATAGGCAATAGTCACCAGTAACCGTTTACTTTACTTTCAAATCCGCGACCGATTTTGTTCATTTCTGTTCTAGTAGCGAACCGTGGAACTTGTCATTGTTTCTTCCACCAACTGTGATGTACGCCAGCGTGTTAGCCATCATACCATCGTCTCCTGAGTACGTTTGAATTGTGTTCTGAACTCCTGGGCGGCGTCGGACGACGAGGTTCTCGTTCTGTAGAAAGTCGGGATCGAAACCGTCCGGCCGCTGCGGGTATTGCGGCACCGCGTCCCAAACGCCCCAGTGTGGACGGCGGTCGTTCCGCCAAATCACAGACAGATCAAGGGTATTAAGAGATGCCGAGTGGTCGTTATGACTTTAACAGAACCCTTCACGTGGATCACCTTCAATAGCATTAGGGACGCGTAATTCAGACACTTCCTACCAGGATTCGCACTTCAAGAAAGTTCAGATACAGCGGACTAACGGACTGCAAATGATCGTGCCCGTTTTCTGGCACCTGCTTAATCGAGACAGGTACACCGTCACACTGAGTTTCGGCAAGGGAGCTATCGTATCATTACGATTAATGTTTGTCTGGTTACTCAGCGTTTTTAAACTAATGAGAATCTCATTAATGGTGCCAACATTTGGCTAGGTATATTCGCAGCAAACATTAGCATTATTCAACGAGAGACTGCAAAAGGTACTGCAAAGTTATAACAAGTGCATATACGGGAATGGTGATTATGTGGAAAAATATTGTAGACATGTATGTAACTTATGTTCGTTTTATTTTTTTATCAATCAATCGTAGGTTAAGTTTTTAATAGCCCTCGTAAGAAACTCTTTCAGTTTCCCAATACTTCCATTGTATATGCTTCTTTTTCTTTGTTTTTAATCATTTATTTTTCCAAACTAATTACCAGTCAAAGGCACACACACACACGCACACAGATAACAACCGGTAGATGCAGACTTACCGGTGAAGAGTAACACAGAGTATTGATGGGCATGTATTTATTACTTACAAATTTAAGCTGTTCTATATTTTTACTTAGTCCTTTAGCGTGCACATAGTGGAAGTCGTTTATTCAAACAATTTCGTACTCTCAATGTTAAACACACAAATTCCTGTGCAAACGAATTACTGGGGTAAGGTACTGAACAATTTAAATACAATGCATTTCAAACTTTATTTTTAATTATCCAATGGATTACAAACAACACAGTTATGTAAAGCAAATTATAAAATGTGACACAGATGCTTGAGTTAAATTAAACCTTTCACACAATGGCACTGATGTCGTGTAGTGATTAAAAATGGTAATGGTCGGTTTCATTTAATTAAATACGGAAAGAGCTAAAATCAAACAAGAAGATCGCACAATTCCAGTCTTATCAAGCAGTGTTCTGTAAAAATTAAATAGCAGAAAGTCCTTCCGCTTGAATCAGTTTTCATTAACAAAGATTTATATGAAATAGAAGCATCCTGTAGGTGTACATGATATCTTATTAATTTGCTGTGATTTAAACTTATTGCAGAATACATTTTAAAAATTTAATCCATCAGTCAAGTTACAATTAGAAGTATGTATTTTGATGCAAGAGAAAAACTAAACTTTTGTTAATAGACTAACTATAGTCGTATGCATTTATATCTGGTGCACGTCCATGCACACAAATATACGTGTCCTTAAACATTTATTTGAGTCTTTCGGGCTCAATTTTGCCTCTATGTATTGTAAAAAAGTTGTGATATTTTGTTATCACTTATTTCATTATTCATATTTATGATCTATCTATATCTGCTGTCTAAGAAAAAAGAGAATGAATAATAAATATGGTCTATATAAAATATTATTTATTAGAATTCCTTTGGTTCTTTTACTAACTATGCTAGTTCATAAAGTCTACAATAATAAGACTTCTCCTGTTTCTTGTAATTTTTAACACAGTATTATCTAATTAAAAGTTAATTTTGTTTTCTTCCAAGTTCCATATTAACGCATTAATAATATTACTGGTGTTATAAATTAGTTTAAGTATGAATTTCAAGTGTATTTATTTATATTTTGTCAAAATACTGGAAACATGACTACTAAAATTTGAAAATTAAAACAAATCCAGTGACAAATTTTATGTCGCGTAGAATGTTTTTAAAATAATAGAAATTACTTCAATTTCTAAAATAATTTAATGTTTTTAACGTAATGTTTTTGAAGTAAAGAAATAGGCTTTAAAACAAAATTGTTTTCTTAGTCACAAGACCACTAAACAAGCATCACTACAGCCCCTCATCCAGAGAAACACAAGAAGAACTTACAAGGCAAGAAGAACTTACAACGTAAAAGGTATTGTGCCTTTAATAAAACCATAGGTGACAAAGGTTTTGAGAGTATTGGTCAATAAGTAGACACAATTGTTAAACTATTTGTATCAATGTTTCGACAATTTTCATTGTTATCATCACGACAACAGATGATGAATTTAGAAGCGTCGTTACGACACCAAACGCACACCTGTGACACCAAAACGAATGTTACATTATCAAAATATAGCTTTGCTTTGTAGGGACAGGTTTCTTATGTCACTGAGCATGGTTTGGATTTAAGATGCAATTCCAAAAATGCTGGTTAAATATTATCGACGCATATGCTGAAATTACAGAAAAAATAACGGATAGTACCGATCTCAGGGAAATTAGCGGGCGTAGTACATAATATACAATATATACATATTGGAGGATTTTGAACAGTTGTCTTAAAAAATTTAAGTGAGGATTTGTTAGAAGAGGAACATCAAGCGTTACGAAGTATTGCTCCTGCATGAGTAACATTTATAGCGAGAGACGACTAATTGAAAGAGACAATGGTTAAAGGGTAAATAGTTACCGGACGTGAGGATCTCCAACTAATTGATAATTAGGTCTTTACAGATAGAAGTGTCGAAAGGCTAAGGAAGAGTAGCTGACGCCGGACCAGGTGGATAGGTCTGTTATCCTTGTTGGGTAATAAAAAACGTACATTTTTTTAAATAGCTTCCTGTTACTAATAGTATTTTTACTTAAGGTTACTAATTCTGTTCACTTACTTAAGGCTATTCCCTATCGAAAATCTTTTTTTTTTTAAACCAATTCTTTTTTAATGCTATTTTCTCGTTTTTTGCCCTCTAAAGCATAAAATACACTAACTTGGGTTATTTTTTTGTTTCCCTTTACGATTTTTATTTTACTAAAAATTGACATTTTATGTTCTAGAGGTTCCGGAAACCTCATTATACCAAAAACCATTCATTATCGTGTGGTAAAGAGTTGTGAAAAATCTGAAGGCTGTATCTTAAATACTTGTTTAGACATATCAAATTTCATCATTGAAAAATTGAAAAATCCAGTCCTTGGAAAATGGTTTTAAAATTGTCGCTTGTACCTCATACCAAAAAACTAAAGTTTTCAAGTTTAGTTTCCACTGAAGTTAGTTTTAAATATTTTCACTTGTTTGCACATCTATACATGATAAAACATTGTTCCAAAAATTGCTAGGTCACGTGTTGTATGAACATGTCTTATCGGGAAATCACTAACTCTACAAAATATATGTGCACTGAATTTATACTAATGTTTCCATTTAAAATTTTTTAAATTCTACTGCTCAATATAACAGTCTTTGTTCTTTTTCTCCCTTCCTCATGTAACTGACCAACTTTTAGCTATTTCCTGTAAGTTTCATATTTTGAACACTTCCAAGCTTTAGCAAGCCGTAACCTCTTCTTGTCAAAATGTCTGAGCTATTGTAACTGTACTCTCCCAGGACTTACACCTACAGATTCTTGAAAAGTGGCTGAGGTCTTCATATATTCAGTGTAATATTCACATAGGCCTACAGCTTCATATGAACCAGCTTCTAACTTTCTTTTTGAAGTAAATACAGTTTTTTACGAGGCACACTAACGTAACCCAACCTAACACAACAACCTTTTATTGATATTAAGTTTTAAAATTGTTCTACAGTAATGTTTTTGGTTTCTGTTGTATTTTTCTAATATATAACAGTGTAATAAGTAATATAGATTTAAAAAATTTTAATGTTGATGTTTTCCCGAATTTTCAGTATGAAACCCCCTTAAGTAACATGTAGAGACATGTAAAGTAATTAAGAATTTATTTACGTACAAAGCCTACAAACTCTACTATACAAACTTCTGTTCTACTGCTAAACTTAAGAGAACAGTCATGCATGTCTAAAATTCTTGAAAAGTCAACAATTTCAGCAGAAATTCAGTTTCTTTCAATTGACTGCACTGGCGCCTCTAATAACTTTTCCTTTTAACCACAATAAACTATTTGTCTCCAATAAACATCTACGCAGTGTTCAGTATTCATGCACGTGACGCTTGAATTGGCAATTTTAATCAGTTTTAAAAACTGCATTATAATGCAGATAACAAGTAAATAATAAGCTCAGTAATTTGTAAGTTGTAAATCACCTTGTTGTAATCACCAAGTCTTGTGCGGATGTATCGTTTGTGTTGAACCTTTTTTATCTATTAATTTTTACAAAGCTAGATGAGAAACTGCTAGGCCTTCATCTTTTTTGACTTAATCTTTGCTCTTAAATTAAGACATAAGTTGCTCTCAAATTTCCTAAGTTGTGAAATATGTAATATGTTGTACTTTGTAGAGGGTTCTATCTGTTGTGCGCCGATGCAGACTTACCCCTCCCCCTCACTCGCTCTCTTTCTAAATAATATCTATAATAACTAAATATTATGAGTATACTCGACAGGATTGCCCAGTATCGGCTGAACTAGTGGGAACATTTTTGCCGAATGGTTGACTGCCAAATAACTATGAAACTATAAGCCGAAGAGACGAAGAGGTGTGGAACGTCCGAGGAAGCGCTGGAGTGACCAGCTCTAGACTCTTTGACTGTTTGAAACCGGAACAAACCATGCTTGGTTTAATCCTTTGCAGATGACGATGATGATGATGATGATGATGACGATGATGATATCAGAGTATATCAGATCCTGGAAGACAGAGGTCTGAGTACCTTTTTTAGCTACCGTAATCAGATATCGCGGTAATACAATTTTAATGTTTGACTCGAAAGAAATTACCGTTCCTTGACTCTTTATGATACACGTTTTTACTTAATCGTTTTTAGAAGTACATTATCTACGGTGTCAATATTCTGCAACTAAAGAGTAATGATGAAGAAAAACAAAACATTTTGTACACGCTCACAACTGCCTGCGACCCTGCCTTGTGAGAGTGTGGCGTCAGAAGCACGCACGTTGTCACACGCCACACGTGCGTGCTGTTCCGACACAATAACGGTGCCTGCCAATCGAAGCCCACGTAATACTGTACACTGGGCAATAAATAACTGCCATTTGACAGTAATTAATGGTCTTGTAAGTGCAGAAAAAGAATTACCCCAAACTCTAATGGCCAGTTATTAAAGAGAAACGTATTTTCTCTAAACGGATTTTAGGCTTCTTAGCTATTAATCTATTTCTGAAAAAAAAAAACTATCGACAACGATTAATTTTCCTTTGCGACTATTTAAGCCAGAGTTTTTTTGTTTAATAGAGACATCTCGTCTGTAAATAGCATACATGCGCGCGCTCTTACGCACTTACTGTACGTACTGGATATTGGAAATAGATTATAGGAACGAAAAATATTAGTAACTTATTTAAGGGCAACAGTGTTTAATCATTTACAACAGGGGTGCCTGAATTACCATTTATAAACATTCCTAATTTTTAGTATTTCACAGAAACTGAAATACTTTTTTGTTTCCAGTATTAGATACACATTCTTCTTTAATTTTTATCTTTTTATATAACTTTTTTATACTTAGGCCTATTTGGTTTTAATGATCTTAATAAGACAGATGATGTTGTAATATGATTGGTAAACATATTTTTTATTTTAATTGTACTTAATAGGTAGGCTTACTAAAAGAAAAATATTCCGAAATATTTGTCCTTGATATTTTATTTACATATTTAAAATATAAAATAATTAGAGTCACGGGCAGATCTGTAACATAAAAAAAATTCCAATCACCTCTATCGCGATTGCTTATTCTATTCGACCCTTATACATCGCAAGATATATAAAATAGTATTATTTTTATATCTGTGTATTAATATAATTTACATCTAAGTTAGTATCTACCTACAAACACCCCTTAAGCGGAAATGGGCCAAAACAAAACTATTATATGTTATTTTTCTACATAAATAAGCAATGATCAAGAGTACTACCTTCCTTTCAAAATCCCAACAGAAATTTACTATATATCTTACATCATGTGATATTCGTTAGGTTACAAAACTAAGTAGGTTACAATAAATAACGTTATAGTTACTTCCAATCTCTAAATAAAACCAATCGGTATATGCACTGCTATGTTGCAATGTTAATATATCAACATTGTCTATAAAAGGGTTTCTATATGTAAACAAACAAACACACTGTAACAAAGACACTGTATAAACAAATACAAACAAATGCAACGTTATGCCTGACATGAAACATTTTCCACAAATTTTACGTAAACAGTTTACACGCTTGAAACTATTCAAACGTATTGAAAATGAAAACAAATAATCCGATAACAACCGCGCAAAACACGCTGTAGTTTGAATGTCCTCATTTTATAGATTATTACGTTGTAAAGTAAAACAATATAAACATACTTCTGTAAATCCATCTCAGTATAGTGAACACTGTGTAATATAAATTACCCTTTTACAAAGTCTCCACAAATTTCGAGAAAGCATTAGATTCGGACGAACAATCAACTCTATGAAACGTTATGCGCACGAATAGACTACTAGTACAGATATCCCATTAGTAACCAACAACTAATCAAGTTTGTCACGTCTCATTAAATAAATCGTGTATAAACAAAGTTATTAGACATGATAAGATCATTTCCCACTACTCTTTAAACTAATCTTTGAAACAATGTTTATGAAGACCTTTATGTTATGTTCACATTGTATTTAGATTATACTATCACAGCCTAGAAAAGTTCTAGAGAATAACTTGATTCAGAACAGCCACATATAGAAGGAAATTAATTGCGTCCAATCTCAATAGTAGGCATTAAAACAATGTATAAATATTGACGAAAAAGCGTAGCGAGAGGGACGGGAGACAAAGATAAAAAGAGACGGACAGGTAAATAGAGAAAAAGAGTATAACTTAAAATAATTTAATCTTTTAAGTACACATATTATATCTAACTATAAAAACATTTTTATAAAACCAACTCTTACCCAATTTACAATTTAAAACTGAGTTATCAATAACGAGTCATAGGACCAACATCCACTCTCCATATAGGTACGTTACTTTATTTGTGCGGACGCAAAACACACTGAACCTAATACTGATTTGGGTAATTGTTTGTTAAACCACCTATATATTCGAAGGACTTTAGTTACTTGTCTCTTAACGAAATGAGCCAGATTTTCGAAGTACATCGCATAAGGAGCGAGATTACGCACAACAATAATAGTAATATAACTTACAATACTACTAAATATGATTTGTATAATAATTAAATAAAAATAAAAAAAATTAAGAATTAAAATAAATATTTTCTTTAAAATATATTATTTAAAAAATATACGGCGTGAACTAATCGCCGTTAAACTTTGTCAAATGGTGTCAAGGGGCAATTTACAAACTTTCCTCTAATGTTACCCAGTTATATGTTCTATATCATGTAATAATAAAATGTAAAAGTTGGAATTTACTATATCTATAATAAATAAAATTATATATTCAGAAAATAACACATATACACTGTTCTTTAACAAACTAAAAATTCTACACAAACCAAAGTGAGGCAGGTTACTATTGGACTGTTGTGTAACAGAGCTCAATTTTTGTTTTAAACTTTTCATTACCCACTTTTTCTTCCTTCTGTTCACATTTTTTTCAAAACTTATGTCTTGTGACAAAAACTCTTGATACAAAAAGTAATTTTTAAAAGAACTGTTTGGTTTGAAAATGTATTAAGAAAAGTGAATTGTGATAAAAAGTGGTATGCAGACTTTGTTTCGTGGTGAACAATAATTACAGAGGACAAATACTATGATAACACATCTCGTAACAACATTACTGACTGTAGGTACACATAGTGAATTATTATTTATTACTATATTTAGGTCTACTTTAGAAGCACAATAATTGGACACAATATTACAGTTTTTTAAGTGAGTCAGAAATTTTGGGGTTGTTAAATATTTTAAATATACCACTATATTTAAATTTACAAAAGTCATATGTGATCTGTGGCTACGAATTGTTCGTTAATAAATAAGTCATGGGATTAAAACCCTTCACGTTTACAACTGACTTTGAGCAGAAATAATGCAAAAATCAATGAAAAATGTGACTACAAGTTTGAACGTTATAGATATAGATATATATCGTTATAGATAGCTTTTTAAAGACATAGATGTAACACACTCATTACTTACAAAAACCATTATTTTTGTATACTTTGAGTATCACGGATTTGAAAATATATTACGATGTAAAATAAACTTATAACGTGAAAAGAATACGCGTGTTTTAAAAATATTGTTGGTCATTTCAAGAAAAAAGTATTTAACATTTTCAATATTTTGAAAATGTACAGCCTTCTTGTACTTAGCGAGGGTTTAAAGTAAAGATTTAGGACATTAACTTAGCTTCGACGCTTAAACTTTCATAAAGCAGGTTACGACCCTCCTCGTAGAAGGGATAGTATACCCAAGTTACACGTTTTTAATTTCCGTCCGTCCATCAGCCTGTCGTTCTGTCTAACACAATTTTTCCAGGTATGAGAACTTTTCTCAAAACGCATTCAACCAGTGCACCTCTCCCTTTACCAAGCTAAGCAACTTGAAAATTTATCAGCCTTTTAGCTATACACTGTTTCAATCGATCATGAGTGAAAGGATTTAGAAATATTCTCTAAATGCAGCACTCTTATTATTGATTATTTGATATTTTTTGTTTTAACTAATACAATTGGATATAACTTTTAAGAAAACCTTCAAAATTTAATCCCTTACATATTTACGCTTATAAAAGAAAATGGATAATGAACAAATCCTTTACATCTGTTTTGAGTGCGACTAAAAATATATACCTAGTATATGACTTAGTTTGAATACTGCACTAGCAAGTATATATTCGTGATTTAAATTACAGTGTACAGCTCAAAACCAAAGTAAATAAATGTGTTAAGTAAATCAAAACAGTCCAGTAGTCCAGACAGAATTTATATTATTATAAAAATATAATATCAGTCTTTAAAAGCAATGCCATGACTGGCATGACGACGAACTAAAAGAAAACACAATTCCTTAAAATAAAAATACTTTCAGGAGTTGAGAGTAAACAAAGGTTTTAAAAATATATAAAAACACTTGGAAAATTTCACAGTTCCATAAAGTGTATTAATATGTTTCATCCAAGTGCCCAACGAGTCATCAATCAATATCGTTGAGAGTAAACACTTTTCTTCGGAACTGATCGTTTGACCTCACTTATTATAACATAACTAGTAGTCAATATTACACCAGGTGTTCTATTTAACTGTTATACTGGACATTTTTGTACCGTAATTAATAAAAATTTTCACGACCAGTGGTCATTTTCATTGTTGGTTAACACGCGGATTAACAATATCTTTTGGGACAAAATACGGCTGTTGTATAAAAAAATATTAAATAATCTCATTCTTAAAGTCGTAATTACAGTATGAGAGACTCCTACTGCTTACGTTACTGTTACACCCACTGGTTATCCAGTGGTTTTTGTAATCCCCTCACTGCTTACCTCCGTAAGCACTATGCTATATCCATTGTTTCTCCAACTGTATAGATACTAAATTGAATAGTTTACCATCTCCGTAACTATCACTGCGTAATCTTTATTCTCCACACACAGCTTCTTCTTGTTTTCTGCACTGCTCTGATTTATTATATCATTATAATAA
Source organism: Magicicada septendecula (assembly GCA_034769895.1). Taxonomy (NCBI): domain Eukaryota; kingdom Metazoa; phylum Arthropoda; class Insecta; order Hemiptera; family Cicadidae; genus Magicicada; species Magicicada septendecula. Next base: position 304,476,109 of record CM068367.1, on the reverse strand, counting down.
AGTTGCAATAGACAACGTTCGTCGCAGTAATATGTTAGTATGCAATTTACAAGTTTTGTGTAATATAGTATGTAATATAGTCCTAATATATAATTCAAAAATCCCTACGACTTTAGCTACATACTATACGCATAGTACAAGGCTTCTAAGAATTCAATAACAAAATGCATTTTTTCACATACAATCATTCGTAATTATATTTAATTCCTGGTTGCGAAATAAGGATCTTCTTTTTATTATTGTGAGAAAACCCGTTGTTGGCTATCGTTCACCCTTTCGCTTATCGAGAACTCAGAATATTATTTTTCCAGTAACAGAACTGTTTACTTTTTCTTGCTTTTAATGTAAAAAATTCAGGTGTGTGTGCGCACGTGCGCGCGCGCGAAAAGAATTTTTTTGTTATTCGGTTAAACATTAAATAAAAGTAATTTAACATGGAGGTAGTGTAATCCTGTAGGTACGTGATGAATAAACGTCAAGTTATTCTTAGCCAGCAGAAATACTCTTGTTCTGCCTACGCAATATCCAGTTTAATAAATAATTAACGCTTGGCAGTAATTCTTTTAGTAGCGCAAAATAAATTACCTAAAGCTGCAGCGTACTGTTACTGAAGCCAAAGGTATTTTTGCCTAGTCAGATATTGATGCTTTCTTATTAATTTATCGGTTCTTTAAAAAAGAAAAACAATTCATCAGTACCCTTCGTCTAATTAATACTGAATAGTCTTGCAAATAGCAGAGACAGTCTACTTTCTCTTATCTCTGAGAAGCAATTTTTTAAAGTGATTACAAAACACTTTGCAATTATTTGTAAACATTGTTTGCTTACCCATCTTTAAATTTAACATAAAGCTGAGTAATCAAAAGATTATTTGATTATATAAATTAAAACATAGTATAAAAGAATAAATATATACGAGTATGAAACAGAATAGCGTTTTGTTGAGTAACCAGAACATAATTTTAATCGTAAAGCTACAAATTATAATAACTTTTTTTACACCTTAACAGTTACTTAAAGGCTGTTTACACTTTAACAGATTCACATCAGTTTTCATGTAGTATACTCAATACAGTAACTTTTCAAAACCTACTCTGTTCAAAATGTTTTACTAGTGTATACATTCGTTTTGTTAAATTTTATGTTTTATGTTATTTTTCGTTCATGCAAAAAAATTGTTTTGTGTATTACGGTCCGATCGATCTTTGTAATAGTGCTAATAGTATAGTGTACGCTTATTTTATTAATGGTTCATACAAGAAAGTTATGTTAGACGTATTGTATAATTACATAAAATACGCTGAAGCAAACAAACAAATTAATTCTCTACTACCTGGACAGTTGTTTTGAACAACCACGTAATCCCAAATACTCGTACAGTTTCTCAACGTTTGAAGTAGACTTCAAGTAAGCCTTATATCTTGTGGCTCATGATCCAACTAAACGTATATCTAACAGGAAATTAAGAAATATAAATGTCATGAACATAAAGGTGTGTCTGATACACACTATATTCTTTCCCTTTAAAAAACATTTACGTCGGTTGCCTTCTAAGCTGAACATGCCAACAAAATCGGTATTGTAATTTGCTTACATTCAGTGCACTTTAATAACGATCAGTGCCGTATCAACACTGTCTGAATGAGACTAGAACCTCTTCCACAGTCACCAAGACAGTCCTGTCAGCCGTTTTCCTTAACAGTATCTCAACACCAAGTGTTTGCGACTTTTTTCTTTTCTACAGGCGTAAACGTCGATACTTTTCTCCAGCATAAACGTTGGATACAAGCAAATGTTTGTGACGAATACACAAAATACAAGATATAAGAATCCATATGACACATTGGGTATTTGTGGGATTAATTCACTTAATGGCGCCTGTTCCAACACAGTTCACGTTGAGTACATTAATCCGATGCGACGTAAGCTGTGTAGCTTACGTGAAGTTTGTCATGTAATCTGTGTGATGCAACTACGTCGCCGATGACGCAATATTTTTCAGCCGCCGAGACGTTGCTCACTTCATCTGGAATTTCTCGTCATCATTACACAACAGATAACGTTGGTTATGACGTACAAAGGCCACAAGTTTAGAATTGGGCCAGTTAATTCTAAATAGACCATAGAACTACAGGAGCTTTGTTATTACGGTTAATTAAGGTTTGCGGTTAATTACGGTGTGTTTATACAGTGTTATTTCTAGAGCGGCATTAGTGTAACTGACAAGTGTTAAATTGATTATTTCTGTTTACAAACTATTGTAATTATTTAATTGTGTGACTTTTGTTATTGTTCTTATATAGTATACATTAGATAATTGTATAACTAGTATAACTTGAAGTAATGTTGTAATACCTATTTTGTGTCTCACAGAAAATGTTAATAAAAATTGGGAGTATCTATTTCTCTGGCGTTAAATAATTTATTCCATTGTTATAATATCACGTTCCGTTCTATCTTCGTATCAATATTAATTGCATTGCAGAATGTATACAGGACCGCACTTGTTCAAAGAATCTAATTAATATAAATTTTAAACGCGATTACTACAACTGTGGCTCGGTATAAATCGCTGGCATGTTTATGACACTGTAATAAATAGTAGTTTTTCCAACTGCGAAAGAGTTGGGAAAGTAAAATAACTTATTTCTCCATTCAGTACTGGAATACTGTAATACAAATTAGAAATGTAAGTTACTCTAAATGTATAATTCAACCAAACTGTTCCACGGTATAAAAACATCACATGCCACAATCAAAATACGCAGTAACTGAAAGGAAGTTTAGGTAAACAATATGTGTTTGTGTATTTCAAGCAGCCATAAATTGTGTTAATTGTATAAAAAGAAAAGCATTCTTTAAACTGGAAATATGTAAAAAACGTAGTAAAAAGGATGAGAAAATGATAACTCAAATAAAAGAAAAACAGTAACAAAATTTGTTGCGAGTGGTTACCGCTTTTAGAGACGTGCTGTGACCGTTTTTCGGTGGTCTGTTGTAGGCTAGTTCGTTTAAACACTTCTGTTGAGCAAGCAGAATAAAACTGAACTTTCCTTCCCTTCTGCCTGTTTCTCACTTTTATCTTATTTTCACTTCTCTTTCCATCTGTAGCTAAAGCTCTTTTACAATTACTCTATTTTTACCAAATAGAACACACAACAAGCAGCTTTAATACAGAAAGTTAAAGTTACGAGATAAATGTAAGCCTACATTTTAAATATTCAACAAATTTTAAAATAAAAGGATACGCGTACATCAACAACGTAGGAAAACTGTGCGACTGAGTGCGACAAAGAACAATATCAGACCGAAATTCTATTACTCGTTATGTCACTAAGCCATATTGTTTATTAAATTGAATTCTTAATACAGTTTGTAACGTATTGCCACGTTACAAATCCAGGGAACCCATCTTAACTGACATTTGCCAATTACATGGGCTGCCTACGTTGTAACGAACTGTTATTAAACTCAAATTAATAGAACAAATTACATAAGATAATTATAAGGAAACAAGGGAAGGTATTTCACTGATTTATGCACTCATATTCATGTGTAACAAGATGACTTCTCTTTATTAACAACTGTTACTCAAAGATCCCATCACATCATTAATTAGATTAAAATATTTAAATGCTTTTCATAAAAACTTAGGGATCAAACTGATTATGTATTCCTTTACCTCGGATCCGAGTTAACTTTAAGTATATTTATAGCAAAGACTTCTAAGTCTTTTGAGTTCATCTAGACGCTTGCAAGACTTCTTTTACCATTTGAAGAATGGTATTATTACTGAAAGTGATTATAAATTACATTTACATTTAAGGCGTTACAACGTACGATATTGAATCTTACAGTAAACTCTTAGCTTGTCTCATTTTAATTTTAAACAAAATTTATAGTCTTTGAAAAGTCTCTTTTTAATGTGAGTTGTGTATCAAATATGATTAACTCTCGATAGGCAAGCTATCGAGTCACCTTTACAATTGGTCGTAGTAACCTCGTCCTGGGGTGTCTCTCTTTGGAATTCTTGAAGTCGGCATCATCATCTGGGTCGTGTCTTCGGCAAGTACTAGATAGGATGTTCACTGCGGAGATTGAAGTTTCTTTTGTGAAAGTAGGTGTAGATCCACGGAGGTCCTCGTCAGCGTCTTATGCATCGTATACGTGTATTTATGAAGTTTATGCAGATCACATCTTCATGTATAAGGTTGTACTTGTATTTACCTCTTGAGGGCAGACGTCATCTTGTTTACTACTAGTTAAGTTTTTGTTTTACTTATTACATTTTTCTTCTTAACACGTCTTTATATCATTCACACATTACACAACGCTCGCCACGTTTAGCAGTGGTAGCTAACATTTTAAAATTAAATTTAAAAAACAAATGCATTTTCGTGGAGCTCTCGCTCATACGTCTGTACGGTCTGACGGCAGCATAGTGACTCTCTACTAGATTCGACTGGCACATAACAACGGAGAGGGGCAAGTACTCCGCGACAACATAGTTCCTATTTTTATTTAAATTGACATTCTTATTACCAAAAACAATACATTAATTATACATATATAATTTAAGTGAATTATTTTAACTACTACTCGTGCCTTCAAATTTCTAATTACAAACATTATGATTTTTATATCTTCCTAAATTACAGACGACTCGATAAACATTGAGTCCGGAACTAACAGGTCACCGCATGATGACTAGCAAAAGGTTAATTGTGATATTAACAAGTTTTTTACAATTCGACTTTTTTTAGTGCTTCTGTTGATTTTCATTCACTTCTCATTCTCATTCTGATTTAGTACAGGGGCTTTAGGTTTAATAGTGCGATTTAAAAATACTTAATCGTTCGCAAATTTAATTTTTATTTATTTAAGATTACAGTTTCAATTAAATCGTCACAAGTTGACAAACAATATGGAAGACGCGGAGAAATCAGATTTTTTACAGCTATACAGTTACGAGTAGCGTGAAATACTATTTATTTACAAGGTTGACGGTAAACTCAACAGAGATAAGATAGGTTAGATTTCCCCGCCCTCTCGTTCGCTCTCTCTCTCTCTCTCTCTCTCTCTCTCTCTCTCTTTCTCTCTCTCTCTCTCTCTCTCTCTCTCTCTCTCTTTCACACACACACACACACACACACACACACACACACACACACACACTTTATAGTAACGTAATGTCCTCCTTTCCCGTTTTTAGTACTCTTTACTGTTCACTGAAGACCCAAAATAACTCCCTTGTGCTCCACAAACTCCTGACTCATTGTTACAATTTCTGATAAAGATTGTGAGACAATGGAATTTAATATGTAGGCTATAAATAGTGGTAGGTATTACTATGCCCATTAACCTCATTGTTTGAGCATGTAAGTTACTCTAAGTGAATTCAACAGATTTCAAAGAATTTCTTAGTATTCATTTTTAATAAGATAACTTTAAACTGAAAAAAGTAAAAATCATAAAAAATGAACTTTAGGAAAACAACACAGAATTGTCCGCATGTGGTAGCTTATACCAATAAGTGACCACACACGTGTGAGTAATCTTGACTTATTATTTGTCACTGTTCAAGTGTTTATTCCGTTTGAATACAAATTCAAAAATCTGCACAGGGGGTCTGTCTGATCAACGCATTCAATGTTAATTATATCACACCTTTATGTTATCATGTCAGCGTCATAGTAAGACCAAATTTTACATGATTCAAAATTTGGATTTTTCCTGTTATTTGTTTGACACAAGTTGTTGTATTTTATGAATTGATTTTCATAAAACGATTTCAAAAGTCTGAACATTAGCCGTTCCAGTCTTACCTAACCTTTTCCGTTTTTTGCAAACCTATTTTTTATAAACTATTAATTTTGTTGAGAATCAAGTTAAAATTTTGCATTATTAACTGCGTTAACCATGCCTAACCTTTTTCTAGTTTTTGTACGCATCCCTTTGTTTAGTTATGTTAGGTTCATGCCTATGTGAATTTATATGTTGAAAAGGGTTAGACACTTAAGATGGCTATTTCTAAAAATTCTTGTAAAGACTGTTTTGTCCTGACTCCCAGATTAACATTGCTACCTAATTTGTAGGTATTTGTTTTTCTTATACTGTAAAAGTGTTTTTATATAAGTTATTACGTAAACAGTTTCAAAACTTAGGTTATATTAAAGTATAAGGTGTATGTAAGTGCCATTTTACATACCAATTAGAACCCAGAAAAATGTGTTAGGGAGAGTAATAAAATATATCACAAAATTTGAAACTTTATAAAGTGTACTTTCATATATATTTTTCCCTACAGGATATCTTCCAGTATACGTAAAACCAGAGGTTTTTTGTTTGATTTTTTGCATATGGCAGTGTGATAAATTGTGCTACCAGTGTAGATATGCTATTTTTACTCATGTTAAGACCGAAGACAATATAGACCTTCCGTACCAAGTGTTCAACGTTTATCCATGGAATGCTGATACATAGAAGTCATAATCGAAGCGTACTCCACATTTCGCGGGAAACACTACAATTGTAAAGAAAGATCGATTTATTCATTCTGATTTTATCTCTCTTTTCACCAACCGTATTATTCAAATACCCATTAGCTATAGCTATATTGATAATTCATTCGTTACGTGGCCGAAGGGCCAAGAACAGATAATAGACTTCTCCAACATGGAAGCAACGTTCACAGTTAAATACTTGACAATAGGAATGGGCAAAACGGACAGTTATTTTTGTCTTGATGAGACAAGAGACGACACAGCGTTAAAAGACTTACATCATCACTCAACACAATTTCCGTCACTCACCAAGGGACAAAGGTACATAGAACACAGATCTCCAGACAGGCCCAGGAAACCAAGAAACAGACCATTGAGTCACAAATTGCGTAGTAACGACTTCTGTCGACTATAGTCGATGAATGTGTACAAAATATAGCTAAATATTGTTGTACACAATATAATAGATTAAGAATTGCAAGAAAAACGTCCTTTAAATTGACTTTATTGAATATAATCGTATTTTCTAGGATTGACACATAAAGTCAAGAGGACCTTTAAAAGCTTGAAACATAGTTACTACTTTAGTTGTAAGGAAATGATTTAGGAAGATGGACATGTTTTAGAATGTTTTAGAAGACATGTCCTTTTGCATGTAAAACGATTAGTGAAAATGTAATATATTTACTAATAAAATTTTATTATGAATTTATAAAGCTCTGTGAGGATAGTCTCAGTAGCTTCACATACATTAAGCTAGTGATGTCAGCATAATGATGGTACTGGAATGGCAGAAGGCTATAGGTGGTCTTAATGAAAAATGCATATGGTCATATTCTCAGCGCATACGAAGTATACGGGAACTGTATACTTAACAAATTCATATAAATTTTATATGTGTAGTGTAAACATACGCGTGTATCGTGTAATGCATTACAAAATGTGCGTGTGTGTGTGTGTGTGTGTATGTGTGTGTATGTGTGTGTGCGCGCGCGCGTGTGTAGAGTAATCTGTGCATTATTTATTAAGACAATAAATAGGCTTTAGTGAGACGATTACCTAAAATATTTAAATAAATAACCTATTGTAATGTGTGCCTGTGTGCGTGTACTGTGTGTGTGGTGTTTTATACACGAAATGCCAGGCCAGTCGCATCCAAGCGGCTGAAATGAGATTTCTCAGGCACGTGGCAGGGTATACTCTCCATGATCATAGACGAAACACAGATATACGGCAGGAACTGAGTATTATGAGTATACTCGACAGGATCGCCCAGTATCGGCTGAATTGGTGGGAACATCTTTGCCGAATGGATGACTGCCGCATCACCAAATAACTATGGAACTATAAGCCGAGGGAACGGAGAGGTGTGGACGTCCGAGAAAGCGTTGGAGTGACCAGCTCTAATCTTTGCCTATTTGAGACCGAAACAAACCATTTTTGGTTTAATCCTTGAAGATGATGATGATGATGATGATGATGATGATGATGATTATATAAAACAATAATTTTATTACTAACACCAGCGGATATTATTACACTTGTTATTGTTGCTTTTATTATTGTTGTATATGTTTGCGGGCTTGGCAACTAAAGTCTATAGCCCAACGACGTGGAACAGAACTATGCTCATGACTATGGTTGGTTCTCACCAACTTTCTAGCTTATCAATGAAAATAGGAAGTCGTACACACACGGACTCAAAACAATCTTGTCAGAGCCCATACAGTCAACTTGATTGACTTTTACGGGCTCTCTCGATTCCTGAATTTGTTTGTAAAACTCTCATATAGTTTCCAGAAGTATCGGCGAAATACACAGACCACCGCGACAGAGCCCTTGAGTACAGCAGCTAAGACTAAATAAAACAGGTGCGTCCTGATGTCCTGAGACCACCGTTTGAGAACCATCAATCCAAAGACACGATGGAACCTATCGTATTTTACAGCGGATCCCGCATCCTTATCAAAATTCGGTTACCACTTTTCTATTAGCCAGCTGAAGAGTGGCAGCTGTCGCGCGCTCCCCCTGGCATAAATAATAATTATTATTATCATCATCATCATCATTATCTTTTTAACACTATTCTAACATTCTATATTAATAAATTAATTTATCATTCTATTCAAAATTTTTTACCTGTCATTTTATGTGAGAAATATTGACCAGGTCGATTTTCCCTATTTCCTGTAGTTTCATCGAGTATTTCTTCTAAATACATAATCGATTCGCATTTATAGGCCTACAGCCAAGAAAATTACACAAGTGAATTGTTTTTTGCAAAAATCGCTTCTTTGAGCGCGTGGATTGTAGGGTCAACAACAAAACCCCAAACATAAAATCGAATATAAAATCATTTTTTCGATTTTAATTTCGTGCATAAATTACTAAGCGTAACCAAGTTACATGGCTCACTCAATTTGGATATATGTCGAAGCCACTGTTTTATCCAGTTTGACATTAAAACACTGACATTTTAGTTTGAAACAAACGTGCTTACTTTTCAAATATTTTGTCTTTATACTCTGAATTACTGATTTTTTTGTCCATACAAACGAATTAAGAATATATTGATAGTGGAAGTTGTTTGTAAGAAACACTGTATTATATATACAGTTTTAAAACATTAAAACTATTTTAATAATGTTAAACGTAATTCAAGCATGTAATTTAATTTTACCAATCACTACGTTTTGTTTTGCAAACAAAATATAAATTCGCTTTTCTTTAATCCGTTTGTATTGCAATGTTTTACAATCACAAGTAGACTATATTACCATTCCAGAAGCATGCAGTTGGTTCAGAATAGGTTAAAGAAAACATGTTGAATTTAGCGTCGTCTCTAAAACTACGAGGTATAAAGTACAAGTACAGAAAAGACACGTATTTCCCTGACGCTTCCGTGCGTATCAGTGTGCTGAGGAAATTCGGAGGTCGAATTTACACGTTTTTAATTTCCGTGGCCTGTCAGTCTGTCGCTCCATCACACATTTTTCAGATACTAACCGTTTTTTCTGTAACTACTAAACTGATTACGAAGGCCAATTTATTTTACTACCCAAACTCCAATTGTGTGCAACTAATAGTGGAAATGAAGCGCTTAGGTCTGCACTTGAGTAATTTTAAAAATTACGCATTCCCAGAATACTTACAGAAATTAGATTTTTCATTTCTAAACAAAAGACTTACAAAAATTTCCATTTCATTATTATTATTATTATTATTATTATTATTATTATTATTATTATTATTATTACTATTTCCGCATCTATATTATTACTTTAATTAGTTAAAGTAGCGAAACTTAAAACTGGAAATTTTGTAACATAATACAAATGTATGTTATTTAATATTTTAAACATCCAGAATTATGAAGAGAACTGTGGAATTAAAATTCCAACACAATAAACTGTAGAGATAAATTATTTTTAGATAGTGAAAATAACATAATTATTATTAAGCCTAAAAATGTCTAGTAACTTTGCAGATATTATTTTAAAAACAAGAGTAACGTAATAAAATATATCTTCGACAAACTGCTTGAAAGATTTTTACAAGAACCACTTGTAGTTGCAAAATATTGTAACTACTTTAATTACTCTTTAAAGAAACTGACAAAGAATAACAACTATGACTGACTATCACTGGCTAGAGAAGCTCTCTTAGAACACCTTCTAACTCAGATCAAAGGACAAGTCAAGTGAGACAGATATGAGCTCTCTAAGAATATTAACAATCAGATCTGCTTTCTGCTGGCAGTTGCTTAGCTTTTGTAGTCACGAAAGTGGGTTTCACCCTTATTCTACAGTGGTGGGATTATTCCCTTCTCTTAATTGTAAAACCTTAATTTTTATAGGCTAAAACCAGTTGAGTGAGGGTAATTTCCTAACAATTGTGCAATTTTCTCACTGTTCGTCTATGACTGCATCATATGACCCTATGTAACGATTTGAATGAGGTTCTAGTAATTTAGATCAAAGTTATCACGGAGTACACCCATGTGTTTACCAGGAACCGTACGCACGCACGTGTAATTTAATGGGCCTACCCCAAAAGCATATCAACTTTATAGCGACATTTATGTCTTCTGTCTATACCTTGTTACCATTAATTCTTGTTTTATGTATCTGGTAAGACTTCGTGTGCTTTTCATAAATCTGTCTTCTGTTAGCCTAACAGATTGGTTTTTGATCTCTACGCATCTTTCTATTCGAATAATGGATGAGTAACCCTTGCCTGCACAAAAACAACAGTTTACGATTATTGTTTCCTTAACAGTCACCTATTTTATGAAACATGTATGGAATCCTTGTCCTTAGAAATTTCATAAAACTATTTTTATTACAAAACATCTGCTAATCTGGTTTATAGTCTGACACCTGTGTCCATACACAATTGACAATTTCAGTACCCTCAATTGTTATGACTGATGTTGATGTTGTTTATGATTACATTATTACATACATTTGACAATTACAACATAAGTCATTCAGCTTACATTTTATGGATGTCTTTCCTTACTCGCTTAGGCATGCGTGCATCTTTGTTTTAGAGGTAACAAATGTTTTTGATCTGTTTTTATTGAGACGTTAAGCTGTACTGTCCGTAGTTACCATGCTTCTTGTTCTTCCCGCGTTCTTCAATATTCATTTCATTTATTCCTTCCAACATAAGTTATTCTGTGCCGTGTTTGCGCGAGAACCCGGCTCCGTTAATTAAATAAAAAAAATTACGAACGGCTTAAGCACTGATTTCGCTAATTATTAGAGTGACGATATATACTAATGTTGGCAATACATTCGCTAAGCTGATCCGCGCGCGCTCTGGGGTCAGTGCGGCGTAACGTTTTTTCGGTCGTGGCTCAAACCAGTTCACTGCCAGCGCTTGACGGCGACTGTTTTTGTTCCTCCCGGCTGCCTTGAGATTTTGGATCTGTGTAAATTATCTATCACTATGCATAGATAATCGCTACGTGACTCTCCGGTAAGTGTGTTTAATGTATTTTACTTATTGTATGATAAAAAAAATTGTATTTAACTTAAAATTGACCCCGATGCAGGTAGATATATATACGTTAAGTTACCGCGTGGCGGGCACAGGTTAATTACTGAGTGTGCACGTCTCTGAATGTTAACACTGGCTGAGATACAGTATTTTATATTTCTGTATTTATGTCTATTATTCTAATTATATCAAATGGGGCGTAAGAAAACTATTTTGTAATATTTGTTGAAACGAACGTGCATTACGAACCTGTTCAGGGTTGTTAACTCATGGTGAAATTGCAGTACAATGGCTAATTAGTTGACGAACAGTTTGGGGAATAACTATTTATTTAATACTAATATTCCAGTCAGAAGGTAGTTTTTCATGTATTAAGCTCTTTGGGAAGATGTCACGGTTGTTCAAAGTATACTTATATTTCAAAATTTTTTAAAACGGAGCATGTTGTGGTGTGTGAGTTATGCTGGAGTAAAAGGGGTATTGTGAATTATTGAACACTTGAGTAATTACCCATATATATAAATGTCCAGGGTTCCTGATTAAGACGACGACCTGATTCGCTCCAGGAGGTGGCCGAACAACTGCCACCCATGCCATTAACCTAGCAACTTTCCGTTTTGGCTGCCGGGAGGAAGAGATGGACAACACGCCACAGAATCCGCATGCTCAGTGCTGGACTATAACCAGGTGACATTTATGCCTTTAAAAAATATCTTGGCCGCTACAATTTATAACATGTGACTTTATTCCCGGAATGGCTCCCGTTAGACGGTGCACACGTCCTGTGGGACATTAGAGAGACAAACTTTATCAGTTTTTAATTTATGAATGCTTACGCCCCCAGAATGAGTGTAAACCCAGACGGGGTCATGCGTCAGCCGATTTTGATGTTAATTTTTTCTTTTACTGTAAAAGTGTGCGGAACTGAAGGTTACTGATTCGTATAGGTGTTAATTATTCATGCATGGGTGCTGGGGTACTTTTGTTGGGGATTTTCTTGATTATATATATATATATATATATATATATATGGGTATTTGTTTTTTTAAATAATTTATAGGTTTAGGGGTGCTTTAACCTGTGGCCGTCACCTGTTGGTGCCGTCATCCACAGGTTTATGACATGTTAAATTTTGTTGGATCTGGTTCGGGCGCATAGCCGTGCCTGAGGTCAACCCAATTCTCTATGAACGCCTCAAATATGTTTTATTAGGTTTTACATTATAAAATTTTTATTATACATTTTATAAAATTTATTTTAGCTGTTTAATAATTCTGTAATAAGTAAATTTTCATTATTTTTTTTAACTGCCACAGCCAGTGCATTAATTGTTGAGTTTCAATATGAGCACACTACCGGTTCTCACTTCTTCAATTGTAAATGTAAAGTTGTAAAATCAGTATCAGTTCTATGTTATTTTCTGGTGGTTACGTCCCACTGGTTTTTTCGCTCACATTTGTATTTTTGTAAGAGCATGAAAGAAGCTGAGAAATATCCATTTTATAAGACCGTGCAGTCATGTTGACCTTGCGATGGCACCTTACTATTTGGGGGAACAAAACAAAATTTTTATTATGCATTGTAACTTAAGAGTTGTTCGGGCTGTATTGCCAATTTGACTTCGGCCATTTCTAATACTTGTAATTATTTCGTTTGTGTAACTCAGTTAGACTCTGACGAGTTAATGGATTTGTTTTCTTAAATGAGAAGTTTTTAAGGCTTGCTGGGCACCTTATCCGATTACGGTAGTTTGGGATGGGGGTTTTGGTGACAGATACGGGGGTTTTCCACACTCCCCTGCGGTATGGTGAAAATATATCTATAAGCTGTCGGCCAGGTGAACATGTGTGTGTGGTATATATATATATATATATGTTTTCTATGTGTATTCATGTATGTACATTAATTGATGTTGAATTTATGTGTATTTATGAGGAATTATTGAATTTAGAATTTATGATGTTACATATGTATATTTTGAGAATGTTATAATGTCAGGGGATTAGAAGTTTTTAATTAATTTTTTTAAATTCTATTAAATTTATGTTGGGGGTAAAGAGTTTGGCTAGAAACAAAATTTAAAAAACAAAAAATTGGAAATATTGGAAATACTGTTGTGGCGTGCTTAACGCTCTCGAAATTTTCTTGAGTTAGTGTAGCAAGCTGAAAGAAGCTGGTAGGAAGTCAGAAAAATGTTTTGAATAAATTAGTGGACTGTAAAATTAGATTAAGTAACGTTTATTTGAATATTATTCAGAAGCGCAGGCCCACGCAATTACGTCAGACGTTCATAGCCAAAATACAAGGTGTGGCGTAGATTGCCAGGCTACATAATGTGTAGCATTGAAAAGAGATCGAACAAGAAGTGCATAGTAAATTTAGGTTGCCGCGGCTAGCGAGAAAGTAAGGGTGCAAACGCACAGTTAAAAGGTTGAGTGATGACTGAATAAACGTAGCGGTGAGCCCACACGTCCAGCACCGCTACGGATGACGTAAGTGCGCTGGGCTGATTGCGCGTGAGCAAGTACAAGGTACAATGTATTAACATACTGCCCGCCTCAAAATCGGCGATTTTGACATAATTTGCAGTAAAAAAAAAGAACAAGTTATTTAGCACATACAAGTATACATGAATAAGTTGCACGTCTAAGAGATCCGACAATACATGGTACATGAATATTGGCAAAAATACAAATATAATATAAACAAGTGTAAATACATCATTAATCAATGCTCCATAAGTAATATGTAACAATAGTCCAAAGGCTTGAATATGCGATAAAACATAATAAGAATAATGACAATAATACATGGCAATAAGGACCTCGTAGGTGGCATTGTACAATCATTAAAGAAATACAACAAATTTAAAAATAACAGCGTGACACTTAGCGTATAATAAGCAGTATTACACAATAATACAAGGCAATATACCTGAAAAATTCCCTATGACAATATACAATAGAAATATGCCACAAATCTCGATAATAATTATACAATAAAAAATATGCCAAAAAATTTAGTATAATAATAGACAATAGAAATACCCAAAAAATTTAGTATAATAATATACACTAGAAATACCCAAAAAATTTAGTATAATAATATACACTGCACCACACAGTACCCCATAATTGACATCGCACTAAGAAAAAGAAAAACGTTTAAATGTTCACCAATGCACCGCTACATGGCGTCCATTAAATGATACAATAAATACAAGTGCATAAATCGGTATACATTACATAAGTAACATAAGTTACATAAGCAACATTGTATAAAGTAAAATGTGCATGGTAGAGCATGTGCTCGACCGGCAATGTCCCGGGCATGAAGCACCGCGACGTCAATCAGTCTGATGCCACCGGAAGTGGGCACAGCTTATGAATAGGTCTACGCAGAATGCCGTTAGCAGTATGGACGTCCGCGACACTTACTAAAGAATCCTGCCCTAAATATGTCTGAGTGACAATACCGCGTTTCCACAGCAATGGTGGAGTATTGTCATCCAAGATAAGGACTAGCTGTCCTATAGATAAATTTTTAGACTGCTTTTTCCACTTGTTTCTCTGCTGCAGCTGGTGCAGATAGTCTCTGGACCAAGTCTTCCAAATAGCACGAGTAAAACCTTGCAAAAGCTGCCATCTCCCCAAGCGACCCGTATTTGTATCCGAGTAATCGGATTCCGGTAGCGCGGTAAGGGGGGAGCCAACCAAAAAGTGAGCTGGAGTCAACGGCTCGGGATCTCCGGCGTCATTTTAAATGGAAAACAAGGGACGCGAGTTCAAACAGGCTTCAACTTGGGTCAAGACAGTGGAGAACTCTTCGAAGTTCATGAGCGTGTTGCCTATAACGCGCCGCAAATGGAACTTAACGCTCTTGACGCCACTCTCCCACAGACCACCAAAATGGGGGGCTGAGGGAGGTATGAACGACCACTTAATTCCGCGTGGACAGGCGAAGTCTTGAGCGGCCCTTTGAAATTCGTCCTGCTGGAAGAGCTTGTATAGCTGGTGTAATATAGTGCCAGCCCGTCGGAAGTTGGTACCGTTATCGGAGAATATTTGTTCGGGGATGCCCCTCCGGGATATGAAACGTTTCAAAGCAGCCAAAAAGGCGTCTGCCGTCAAATCTGAAACCAATTCAAGGTGAATAGCCTTGGTGGACAAGCAGATGAAAAGAGAAATATAGGCCTTAGTAAAAGATTTGGACCGCTGGCCGCCCTGACGTAACAACATAGGGCCGGCGTAGTCTACGGCGCATTGTGAAAATGGCTTGGAGGGGGTGACCCTAGGCGCGGGTAATTGACCTAACAGTTGGCTAGAACCAGATGCGCGAAAGCGAAAACAAGTGATACATTTGTGAATGACCGAGCGTATGTACGACTTGTCGTTTATAATCCAATACCTTTGGCGCAGCGAACACTGCGTCAGTTGTACTCTAGCGTGGAGTAGTCGAATATGTTCATATTCAATAATTAATCGAGTAAGGTGAGCCTGCGGATGTAGTATGATTTGATGCTTATTATTGTAACTTAGCTGAGACTGCTGAAGGCGACCGCCTACACGTAATATACCAGCGTTATCAATAAAAGGATTAAGTGAAAAGGTTTTACTATCAGTAGGTACAGGACGATGTGCCTGTAATTCCTTAATTTCAACATTGAAATGCGAAACCTGGGCTTGGCGAATAAAAACCAAGAGCGCGCTGTTTAACTCATGCGCAGACAAAAAGGAGGTGCTTCTATTGGAAACGGGAGACTTAGCGTTACGAATGAAACGCAGACAATAAGCAAAGACGCGTAGAAGCCTAGAGAGAGAAGAGTAATTTTCAACATAGTTTGAAGAGCGTGAGGTAGTAGCCAACGCGAGTAGAGCCTGTTTACGTTCTTCCTTGTCCAACTCCGGATGAGCGTAAGCGGAATTGGAATCGAAGGGACGGATAGGCCAGTCCGAAGGTTTCTTTAGTAACCAATAAGGGCCATGCCACCATTGCTGGTGGCCGTGTAACAAACGGGGTAAACAGCCGCGGGATAAAATGTCCGCGGGATTATCATGCGACGAGACATGATACCAATTGCCCAGACTAGAGAGTTGCTGAATTTCCGAAACACGGTCCGCTACAAATACCTTCCACCTCGACGGCTTTTGGTGAATCCAGTGTAGGGCAATCGTAGAATCAGAATAAAAATACAACTCGCTGAACTTGTAGGCCACGGCATTGACAACCTTAGAAACCAACTGCGCTAATAACAAACAGGCGCACAGCTCGAGACGAGGTAAGGAAATCTGCCTTAAAGGGGCAACTCTTGATTTAGAGCACAATAAGTGAGACGAAATACTGTTATCGGAATATACCGTGCGCGCATAGATACAGCATGCGTAACCTTTTACAGACGCGTCGGCAAACCCGTGTAATTGAAAGGAGATGATTGACGAACTACCTGAATCCTTTATAGCCCTCGGGATCCTAAAATGAGCGTCTGTAATTAATTGAGCGTAGAGCTCGGTCCATTTAATAGATAAGGAGTCAGAAAGCGGGTCGTCCCAATTTGTACCCGAAGACCAGAGTGTTTGCATAAAGTGCTTGCACCAAAACGTGATAGGCCCAATTAGACCCAATGGGTCTTAGATACCAGCGATGACAGATAACACCTTTCTTTTATTGAATCGATCAATTTTAAAATTTCCTTGTATATTGTATACGAAGCTGTCAGCAAGAACGTCCTACTGAATGCCCAAGGTGCGGATGGTTTTGTCCTTGTTAAAGTCCAGGGACGAGTTAGTGTACGAAGATGTCATATTCCGGTCGTTAGACGACCATTTGTGAAGAGTGAAGCCGTAGCGGCTTAACAACTCAGAAATGTCGGTATTCAATTGGATTAGAACATGTGAGCTATCGGAACCGGTAAGGAGGTCATCGACGTAAAAGTCGTTAGCAATGACTGAACAGGCCAGGGGGTACTGAGTACTATTTTCCTGGGCGATTTGTTTTAAACATCTAGTTGCAAAAAATGATGCACTGGCAGTCCCGTACGTGACTGTTCTTAAAGCATAATGTTTGAGTTCTTTGTGGGGAGCGTCACGCCAAACAATTCTTTGTAGATTGGAATCACGCGGGGTGACCAAAATTTGGCGATACATTTTCTCGATGTCAGCAATGAAAGCGTAACGATGGGTTCTAAATCTGGCCATAATGGCGAAAAGATCCTGCTGGATCGTGGGGCCAACCATAAGGGTGTCGTTTAACGACAAATCGTTGGACGCCTTGGCCGAACCGTCAAAAACAACGCGAAGTTTAGTGGTGGTGCTTGTAGTCTTAAAGACAGCATGGTGAGGTAGATAAAAAATGTTTGATTTGTTAACTGATAAGTCATATGAATTAAGCGGAGACATATGGCCAAGATTTACATATTCTTGCGTAAAGCTAATATAATCCTTGTGCAAAGACTGGTTTTGCCTAAACTTGAGTTCAAGGGTTTGAAAACTACGAACCGCTCCGATAAGGGAATCTCCGAGGCATTCTGTAGTGCGGGGTAGCGACACAACGAACCTACCACTATCGTTACGATAGGTGTTTGCGAGGAAGTGATTTTCACACTCCGAATCCGCATCTGAAGGAGTACGGCACGGAACATCCTCCAACTGCCAGAAGGCCTTGAGTTGCGATGAGATAGCATTATTGTCGTCGAGGGCAATGAATGAAGAGACCGGCTTGGTCATGTCCACGTTGAAGGGTAGATTCCCGGCGAGTATAAACCCTAGCTTAGTTTCCTGGATTGTCGGAAAATGTGGACTTCGAACGAATTTAGTCGGCTCAATTAACTGCAAAAAGTATTGTGCCCCAAGTAGTATGTCAATTTGTGACGAATTATTAAATTGCGGGTCAGCTAAAAATACCCCCCTAGGAATTTTCAAGGAAGCGATGTCAAAGGATTCTGTTGGAAGATTGTTTGTGATTCGGGGCAGAACAGCGCAGTGGGCATTCAAGGTGACGTCCCCAATGTCGTGTGATACGATTCCCAGATGTAGGTGCTAATTAACGAGTTGTTGAAGTTAAATTATGACGAAAAAAGAAATGCTGATAGGCCTGCTTAATGCACTAAACCATGAGACGAATTGTCCATGGATTTAGTCACGTCCGTGAAATACATATCCGGCCCGGAGGACCATATGTGGCGTGCTTAACGCTCTCGAAATTTTCTTGAGTTAGTGTAGCAAGCTGAAAGAAGCTGGTAGGAAGTCAGAATGTTTTGAATGAATTAGTGGACTGTAAAATTAGATTAAGTAACGTTTATTTGAATATTATTCAGAAGCGCAGGCCCACGCAATTACGTCAGACGTTCATAGCCAAAATACAAGGTGTGGCGTAGATTGCCAGGCTACATAATGTGTAGCATTGAAAAGAGATGGAATAAGAAGTGCATAGTAAATTTAGGTTGCCGCGGGTAGCGAGAAAGTAAGGGTGCAAACGCACAGTTAAAAGGTTGAGTGATGACTGAATAAACGTAGCGGTGAGCCCACACGTCCAGCACCGCTACGGATGACGTAATTGCGCTGGGCTGATTGCGCGTGAGCAAGTACAAGGTACATTTATTGCTGTTTGACAACCGAGTTTTAATTGCAAGTCCCGTCTCACTGGACCCAGCGCATTTTTTTGCTTCTCTAAGCCTTCCACCTAGTTTTAAATAACTAGTGGCCCCCTTTCAAAAAAAAAAAATTGTTTTTTTTTTATAAAGCATAAAAATAGAAAGAGGGGTTCTATGTAATTATATTCTTATATTATTACAAATTCCAACCGAAATCTATGTACTAGGTGTCTAACCGTGAAAGCTAATGTTTCTGCTTCTTTATAGACAACATTCTGAAGTGTAACACATTGTTTGTGCAAACAAATTGACTATTATAATAGGCCTATACAAAATTTTATTAAATTCCGATTTCCACAACTGAATAGGAAAAGATTTGATTCCCACACTTCTTACAGAACAGAAAAATATGCATAATGTATAAAGCATACGAATCGTGTTAGATAGCTACTTCTCACAAGTAACACGTCGGCAGAAAATTAAATGTTTTATCCTCAAAAATAACATGTTAATAGTTTCATGTAGGCCTACTATGTACTTTTTCATGCACATTGATTAAGGCTGCTACACGTCAACTCTTATTTTTTACACCTTTGTTTCAATCCATGTCCGGAAATTTAAACATAAGCAGGCCGTTAAAATCGCAAAAATTGCGAATGGAACAAGAATATATTAGACAGTACTCATCGATGTTATTATCATCTAAATAGTACATGATTTTAGATTGGAGATATATCAGTGGCCTAAGCGAAATTATGATAAAAATAGGTTCAGTCTGTTGTTAAATGTTTGAATTGTTTTTTGTTTTTGACCGAGAAATCTCCTGGTCACATGAACAGCAAACAGTATTTAAGTAACACGCGTACGACAATGAACAAACAATGTAAGTTCCTCGAAATATCTAATCATACGAAATATGTGTTTTTTTTATCCGCCATTAGCACCTTTTCTCGATTTCCTATTCTTAAAATATAATAAGCGTATTGTGACAATAAAATAAACGTTATATAATAAAAGTTATGTTATACTTATGTAACATAAGTATTTCAAATATGTGAGCCTGTTAAAGCGCGCGCACTCATTGAGTCATGGGATACACATGGCACCCTAGTACGTGACTGTCAGTGTAATACAATATCTCTTTCAAAAGAAGCAAGGTCCGTCTTTCAAATTTCCTCCTCCTGTTGTCTGTACCTCTACCTAACCTGTCTCCCATGACCTTTTTTTACCTTTACTTTATGTATAAGTCTGTACATGTGTGCGTGAGACTGTCTGTCTCTCTATCTGTCTACCTGTGTCTGTGAAAAATCCAAGGAGACTCGTTTGTCTCAGCCGTAATAATAAATTTCATTGTATTGTAGTAAATATAAATAGATTTTTAGTCTACGTATTATATTAAATATTTTAAACAAACATGTTCTTTCATGTTTATAACTGCGTGTAACTGTACCAGTAACAGGCATAATGAAAGAAGTCCCCAGTAAAAATGAATTTAAAAATATCATCACGGAAAAGAAGACAATATTCACACACACAAATGAGAAAGATGCTGATGCAAGTTGTAAAACTGAACGCACCGTACTCTGGTGTGAGTTGGTTCAAAAACGACCGCTGCTGTTGGGAGAAGAAATCCGACGCAACTGTGGGTTAAAAATGTTTCCACTTCTACGTACTATACAATATACAGTGTAACTCGCGAATAACGAGAACTCGGATGTAACGAGCAAATTACGAGATTTGTTTAGTTTTGTATCATAGTAATGACAATTAAACTCGCTTTTAACGAGTAGCAACGCATTACAGACTTGCTTATCACGATCATTTTATCGCAGGCTTGTTCATGGGTTAAGGTGTAACAAAAGTTCGTTACAATACAGCATTTAAAATATTCGTTTAAAATAATTATGGCAGTTTAGTGAAACTAATAATGTAAGTGATGAATTCGTGAATTTTTTAAATGAATTACAAAAATGTTTTGATATCTACAGATACAAAATTACTAAAACAAAAATTGATAATTTTTTTAAGGTTAATTAAGTTCTGTGTGTGAAATATATTTTGACTATCCCATTTAGAACGAAGGACAAAAAGACAAATACATTAGAGTGAATTTTCTAGTAATTTAAAAATAAATATTTTACATGTGGCATGGAAAGTTTTGCGGTTTTTGCCAGGTAGCCGGCTAATTTTTGGTAAGTTTTTACTACACGGTTACTTTTACGATATTTCGCGAATTTTAGCCCTATACACCAATATTCAGCAAAGAATTTTAGCGTCTAAAAAAATGTGTAAAATCTAAATTTCACTTTTAAGCCTAGAATGTAAAACGTATCAAAATTTTATTGTGCAAAGCCACTTGTATAGTAGACTTTTTTTTTTTGTATGTTCGATAATAACGGTATAAGAATTTAGGCTTGCGAGGCGACAACTCGGATGTAGCAAGCACCCGATTTTAACGAGCACATTTGTCCGGTCCCTTGAATCTCGTTATAAGCAAGTTCCGTTATATGCCAGTTTGTAATACACAGAAAACAAACTAATTTATTTGAGACGTTGGCTCTGGCTGTATCTGTGAATATGGCTCTAAGAGTGTTCGTGAGATAGTATTTGAGGAATGAGTGAGTATGGGGGTTATGTAACGTCGATGTACTTATATTGGTGTCCGAATGATAGACATGTGTAAACCTGTATGCAATTTGCATTCAAATTGCCACGTTCAGATTACTATATCGACGTTTAGTAACTGTTAACTCGATGATTCGAGTTTACCGATTGTTCACACGTTTCCTTTGTGTGTGAGTGTGTGCCTGAGGTGTAAATAACAATTGTGGATGTGTTTGTGTGTTGTCATAAAATATGAAGCCTTTGTCGATGTCAAGCTGCCGCAGAGCAATCTCTGGAAGTCGGTCTGTTTGTGTTGCTGCTACACTCTAAATAAACAGTTTGGAAAAAAATAACAGAATTCTCAGAACCTAATGGTCTAAAGCTGCAAAGCGAAAAATTGAGTTCAAAGAGTGCAAAACATGATATTACACTGTATATCCTATCATCAACAAGTGATGACTTTCAACGGATATAATAAGACACAAAACGAGAACTGTTAAATAACTAAATTTTTATACATTCTGTACTTGTATATAAAATGTCTGAATAAAGTACAAAAGAATGATAACATTCGATATTAAATTTTTTGGAGTACTCAAAAATTGCCAAAAACATGCTACAACATGAAGAAATTACTGTAAGAAAATGGTAGTTTGAAGTTTTAATATGAATTCGCTTGGCTCCCGAGAGCATTTTATTTATGACACTGGTCTATATTTTGTAAAAAATAAAACTGATCTTTTTTTATTAGAGTGATAAATAGAATAATATGAATAATCACAACGTAAATGATATTTCTAAATTATGTTAAAATTCTTAAACTAATTTCTACCATTCTTTTATTATGCTTAATATTTTATTATTTGTATGTAATTTAGCACATAGTTTTACATGATAGCACCACCTTTTTAGTTAAATTGTTAAGAAACCCCTTTTAAGCTCAATTATTTTTCGTAGTTTGTTGTTGTAGCATGTTGATCACCCTTCCATATTTAATGCGCACCTCTTTTTGTCTTGAACTCTTCCCAGGAACTATCCTTCCGTTTTCCTGTACTTTTATTTACTAACTAATCTCCCTCATCTGTTGGCTTTTCCCTCCATCCGTCTTTTAGTTGTTAATGGGTGTTAGGAAAGAAAAAAAGGGATAAATGTTTTGGGACCAAAGTTGCTGACACGTAGGTTCCCGTGAAAGGTCTGACTATCCTGGCTAATGTAAGATTCCAAATATTTAAATATTTTTTGTACTACGAGACTTTCTGGAGTTTAGCAAATCAAGTGTAGCAGCGCATGTGTTTGGTTTTCAAATTCAGACACTTGACAGTTTTGTTGTTCTGAAATATTCTTACTGTATCTGGAGCATAACGGAAAAGACATCGACAGAATGGAAAACTGCATAGACTTACTAAGACTCGAAAAGAAAAACCAGAATGATTTGTAAAACTGTAGAACAGTTTATTGTGTCATCCTTATAAACATTTTCAGAACGATCCTCAAAAATACGATTAGTAAAGTCCGCAATCGCTTAATCAAGCAAAATTTACAAGCAACTACAATACAGTATAGCTCTGTTAACCATTAAATTCACTTCAAGGTAAGCGTAAGTAGTGTGGACAACCACTTTGATTAGTAGCCAGATACAACATCTCGTATGTCCAGACGAATGGAATCGGCCAAAGAAGGAATTGATTTTGATAAAATATAACTTTTAATCTGAAATTTGCCAAAGTGCTGATACGTAAAACGTAGCTAGAGATGAAAAAAGTATTAATGACCTAACCAAAAAAAATTAAAAACGTTGTTCTGAGAATGAATTACGCAAAAACACATGTAATTTAAAAAATGATGAAGTGAAAATAATGGTAAACGATGTTCGTCGACACGCCTTTTTATCCACAAAGTTTACTACAACGTCTTTGCCAGAGTGTCCATATTATGTTACGCTTTTGTTTTGTTTTAAAGTGTTCTAAGATATCCCAACGTTATTGTTGTTGACATACTCATATTGATTTGAGCGGATACACTGTAAACACTTGATGAACCACCTTAATCACTCGACTTTTCCCTCAATAACCGCTACATTCTCTATCGCCTTCACGTCGCGCTATCTTAACTAATAAATAACTAGTGTTTGACAGTAATTAATGTTCTGTAGTAGAAGAAAATAAATTACCCAACGCTTGAAAGGCTTCTTACTGAGGCGAAAAGTATTTTCTGTAGCCAGATTTTGGGGCGTTTATTAATTAATTTATCGGTTGCTTAAAAACAATACGTCAATGTCCTACATCTAATTAATACTGAGTCATCTGCGAGTAACAGCGTTGTACTATTTGTTATTTTCATGTAAGGAACATATTGTATATTATGCTCAACAGCAAAATTAACGAGCTAATGTTTCGATCCTTAAGTTGTGGTAAGGCTAACCAATATACTTCACTTTATTGCTACCATAATCTGCCCAGAACAATGCGTCAGAGGAAGAGGTTTCTATGTCTTTAATGTCTTCAATATGTTATGTTTTAAAAACGATATGACAATAACATATCCAAAGACTTCTCTTACGTAAATTCAGTTTGTTAAGGCAAGGTATAGCATTATTCTCACAATTCAGTTTAGTTAAGCCAAGGTATAGCATTATTCTCACAATTATTAAATACCGGGCTGTGAGGCCGTGGCCGGTTGCTGTAAATTCTCGACCGCGTCGGCAGCGTTTCGTATCCCACCCACGGGGACCTTCTTCAGGCCCCAAAAAGCGACAGAGTGTTACATAAACAGTTACGGCAGATTTTAGGCCGAAAGATACCCGACACTTATTTCGTGTAAAAGCAACAGACGGTCCGTAACACAAGGTTACCTATATAATCTCGCGGACCTATATAACGAAGGTGATAACTGTGGGTCTCTTATTTAACTATGTTTGTGTTGCACTATTGTTTCTTATGTATGTATGGTAAAAGAAATTATATGCAGAACGAGCGTTTAGGAACAGTTTGTGACACTATATGACACCCATCAAACTGCACCTAAATTGCCCCTTTATGCTGAAATTAGAAGCCACTCTCCTGGCCAAATGGCAGAAGGGTTAATAAGCTTTCCAAACGCATAAGTCTTTCGGAAGATTAACGAAACGATTGTTTCAACAGTACTTAAAAAGTGGAAAGCACAGAGGCCAAAAAGCATAAACGCCTACAAGGTGGAGTGTAAAGAACTGTCGTTTACAGACGCTAGATTATAGGCCTACACAAGAGAATTTATCAGAAAGGGAAATGATAACTAAAGGTATAGAGCAGACGAAGGTTTTTGAATCCTGCTGAAATTCCGAGCAATCTCTAAAGAAAGAAAATGCTTGTATGTTACTTTCTATCGACGTTATTTGATTAGTTAAGATTAGTTAAGATAAAGCTCCTGGCTCTCCGCCGTTCATGATATCTTACAATTTTACCTTTGAAGCTGTTGACATTTTTCCTCCTCTGTTATTTTTATATAGGGGGAAACAAGAAAAGACCAACCAGGAGCCCTGTAGCTGACTGAGCCTAAACTGTTCGAAGCTAACTGAGGAGACAGAGTGTGACAGAGGTGAACTCTTGTAACGGCACCCGGCCCTCTGGCCCTGATCGCGTGAAACATAAAACAAAATAAAATATTAATTCATACGTTTGTGTGTGTGTTTGTTTGTAAGAGAGAGAGACAGACAGACAGACAGACAGATCGACGGGCGGACAGACAGTTAGACAGACAGACAGACTACGAATAGGTTACGGTGACAAGCACGCTCAACAATACACATCATGGTGGGAACAGTAAATAAACCCACCTGCGTTTGCCACAGACGCCGTGGGGTTTAACAAACAGCTGCAAACACTGCTCTCAATACAGCATAAAACAGCAGACCTATCGGAACTGACTGTGTGCAGGTTTCCGCTAGGTTTAAACCCGTACATCACTGATTTTGAAAAACGTTGAATTCTTCCATACTGGATATTACTGTGGACAACTCAACAATACAACTATTTCCTTCACGGAATATAATATTCATTTCCTTTTTGTTTGCCTGAAAAATTATGTGGACACAGCAATTTTAGACTCAAAAGCGTAGTGTCGCAAATTTAATACCAATTAAACGAATTGAACTGACAAATATATACGCTGTCACACCATTAAAATACACACTTGGAAGGCAGGAACTGAGAGGAAAAAAATATACAACTTAATTTAAGAATTTTTGGGACAGTCTTCGCCTCTTATAAGGAAGCTGAGCCTATTCTATCAAAACATATTCTAGAAGTTATAAATTTCATAGGACTGGTAAAACAGATTACACGTACGATAGTTAAAAAAAAATCGTGCACATACGACCAAAATGTTGAGCAACTCATAGAACGCCGTGCAAGACAATAGTTATTCGGTTGTCCACATGTTGTGTAACAACGTAATAGTATTATTATACAAAAAAGCATCTAACGCATGCATGACTCTATCCTTGTGTTGTAGCCAAATAGTCTGTCTGCAGCAATATAAGGTGATGTCTCCGAGATATCAACTGCTTGTATGTTAATTACTGTCAATTAGTGATAATAGTGATATTGCTCCGTTTCTTCATATAAGAAGCAAGATATTGTAAGTAGTATGTTGTTGATTATTGTGTTTCTGAAGCCAGGTCCTAACATACAATATCCCACGTTAGCGTTGACTCGTTTTCACTGAAGATACCAGTCACTGGTACTGCTGAAAGGTCTGGTTTTCAGCCTTTGAACCACAGCCTAACAGCCCGGGAGTTAAATTTAATCAAAATGACACCGGCCGTGTAAGCCTTCGTACAACTTTATTTTGTAATGTTGTGTTATTTACTTAAATAAAAATTTTTCATTACACTGTGGTGCACATCAAATAAAATCTACGGTAGTTGACGCTAAAATTTCTCGGGCTGTTAGGAAACTGTCCAAGTTGTCCTTACTACACTCCAAACGTTTCAACCATACCCATGACAGACATCCTCATGGTCCTACACGGGCAATCGAGTCTCTGATACCGCACGACTGAGGATGGGAGTCATGGACATGGTTGAAACGTTTAGCACGCGATATACCCACCTTAGACACGGCGTAACAGCCCGAAAAGTTTTAGCAACGTTCTTACTTACCGTGAAACCTTATGTCCCTTTATCTATACTCCTAATCCTGTTAACTAAAGCTTACATAGGTGATGTTAATCGTTCTTCAAACCATGCCTAATCCGACAATAAGTAACTGTACCTTTATTTATTCACTCTACGAAGACATAGGTAGATTCGTTGGATTGCGAAAAATCATTCTTCTTTAGTACCATTGAGTTCGTTTCCATTGTCAATTGTGTACAGGTTCGAGAACTGCTTAGCTCTTACTTAAATATAAAACAATTATTTTCTCCATCACGACAAATGCAAAAAAGGAAAACTTACACTTAAACATGATTTATGGAACAATTAGTCTAATAAACTTAAAACTTTTTGAGAGCTCTACGATTTTTTAATAATTGGTATAACTGAATATTTCACAATATACAAAGCGTACACTACATGAAATAACATAAGTGTATTGCTAATTAACGAATTGAATTTCGATTCAAAATAAATCAAATATAACATAGCAGTTTTGTTTTGTAAACCAGAAGTTTCTTTCTTTAAATTATTTATAACAAACAATAATTTATATTTTTGAACAAGAATAAAATTTTCTTACTTCTTATTTTTTATTTTTACTTATTTGTATTAACACTGTTTCGACAGTTTTCTCTACTGTCGTCTTCAGAATGACATGTTATAATTATGTTATATAAATTACAAATTAAATATAAAGATATCTCTTAATATATAAATTATATATATTAAATGTTATATTATATTATATATTCAATCACTTTCTGCTACAGTTCGTTTCCCGATGTATATACAATTTTTAAATTTGTATTTACTTTACCTCAAGATGTTATTTTTCCCTTATTTGGAACATGTTTCGAGAGCTATTGTGAATGTTCCTCGAATCCCGAAGGCTGAGGATGAGAGCTCAATAGCTCTTGAAACATGTTCCAAATAAGGGAAAAATAACATCTTGAGGTAAAGTAAATACAAAATTTAAATATTATATATATATATATATATATATATTGCAACAGATCAAACTTTATTATTCTAATAAGGATATTGTGAGTGTGTAGAAATCGATAAAAGTCTATTATGGAGGAGATGAAATATTATTTATTGCATACAAATATTGTTTATAAAGATGTATGTTTTTTTAAATTGCCATGTATTGATAGTATATTAAATTGTTTGTATTTTTCGATTAATATGAATCGATTTTACTTGTTTGCTGCAACGTCCTCCTCTCGTCTCGTCGGTCCCGTCTCGTCGTCCACTTCTACAGCTTCACTCCTTCCTGGTGTCCTCTCCGTCTCGTCGTCCTTGTACAGCAAGCAGCTCCAGCGGCGATATTTCAGAGCCTCGTAGTTATGTTTAACTGCTTCCACGATATCTTGTAGTGTCTTTAAGTTCCCTATGCGGATATCTTAACTTACACGACACAGCACTGAATTTTATTTTAAATTTTACTTAATTATTTATCCTCTTGGTTCTTACCGCAAAACTTCGTTAAGAATTACAAGGATTATAGTTTACTTTATATAAAATTTCCTACATTTGTAAGAGAACAACTCTCTTACTCGGGCACAACTTCCCTTAGCAACGGCGACAGACAGACTGTTTTCAACCTAGCTCTGCAACGTATGAATCTCACTGAATTTGGTGTAATTTGATAGGCCAAGCCCAAGTCACATGATTGATGGAACAACCAGATACACAAAATTCATGAAAAACTTTGTATAATTTTGCATAGTCCTGCATGGAAATTATCTACACTTGTTATTACCCTATTATTGATAAGAGTTACACTTGAGTTTTGCTTTACTTAAAAAAAATCATCTTTCTAAAATAATTACAAACCTCAGAGTATACACAAATCGAAGCTATTTATTTAAATAATTCCTTGTCAAATTTTCATGTAAATCGGTTAACTACCACTGCCGCTATATCGATCGCAGATTATCACACCCGCACACGCGCACCAATTCATACAAAAAATACATGACAATATAGTACAATTTTTATGAAGAGTTTGGTGTAACATATATGCTTATCATTTTTTAAATACAAAACTTATGACTAAAAAACAAAATATTACACAAAACAAATTTAAACAAGAATCTGCTCGTCATTCATGTACTCTGATATAAACAGCATCTCTTATCATCCTGTGTTCTGTTGCAGGATTAACCCCTCCACGTGTAAAAAAAAAAAAAAATTTTTTTATATGGAATACAAAATTTTTTTTTTAAACCTAAATTGACATAATTTCTTCCCAATAATCATAATCATCTAAATAATAACATAACAACTTCAAAAATCAAAATAACTGAGTAGCTTCTATCAAACAATATTTCCCCACCTGTCACTTTGACAGCTCTAATTGTATACAAACCTCACATGGCTGCACATGGTAAGCACATGGCTGCTTACCCCCATACATTCCTGAACACTAATAAGGATGTCAATGTCAGACGTCATTCGGCTATATCTACAGTTCAACCATACATTTTTCAACATGATTACAATTATTCTTATTTTACCTATAATTTTATACAATTGCATAACATACATACTCCTATATCCTGGCATTAAATTCAATTATCCTTAATGTAATATTTTCTTAAAGATGATGCATGGAACTTCCCTATCACCCTGTTTGTATTTGGGTTAGTGACAATGTATGTATTTTTACCCACTTGTTCCGATAAAATATATGGACGGTTGTATAATCTGAAGAATTTTGCTGCCGTATTATCTTCCCTGTGGCCAACATTTAACGCACGCAAGAGTACCTTCTCGCCAGTTCTGAACTTTACCAGTTTGTGATCCGCATTAAATTTCTCCGTCCGTTCTTCGGCACACTTTTTAATGCGTCTCCTTGCTTCTATCTTTTTAACCAGATTTGGAATAAACAAATTCTGCGTTGCAATCCTCCTGATGCACCCATCCCAGACACGCTTTGGCCTTTCCCCAGTTTGTAGTTCGTTAGGTGTAAACCCAGTAGTGTCATTGTAATTCCCGTTGATGGACGCCTCGAAAAACTCGAGATAATCCGACCACCTACTCTGGTTGGTATTACAATAAGTGCGAAACAGACGCCCTAACTCCCTGTTGACCCTTTCGGCAAGGTTACCTTGCGGTCTCCGGATTGCTGTCAACACTGCCTGTATATTGTGCTTCTCTAATTCGGACTGCCATTTCTTGTTGGTGAATTGCTTACCCTGGTCAGATGGAATTTTCTTCACTGGACCATATTTCGGAATGTATTTATTTAATACAACATTTAATACTGCCATCGTGGTAGGTCGTCCAATTGCATATAAACTTACGTTCTTAGAAAATGCATCTGTGCAGACAATCAGGTTCTTCATACCCCTTGCAGCACGTGGTAGCGGACCTAAAAAGTCGATACACAGTAGATCATTCTTATTCTTGGTAGTGATGTTACCCATCTCCACATAGGTGTGTTGATTTGGGTATTTAGCTGTTTGGCATATGTGACATGTACGCAAAATAGACTTAACTTTCCTTGCCATGTTCAACCATACAAAGTCTTCTCTCATCGCCAAATAACATTTATAAGCTCCAGCATGAGCAAGACTTTCATGACAAGCCCACGTTAAATCTTCTACGAGATCATCAGGAACCATAATTTTCCATTGTCCGTCGATTATTTTATACAGTACATCCCTGTCGATTTTGTACTTCGGGTTGTCTTGCCTTTGTATTTCTTCGCTAATTTTTCTTAATTTTGCGTCCTTTTGTTGTTCCAGATTTACCAATTTCAACCTATTCTTTAAGTCATCTGGTACTGTATACTTGACTGCTAGAATTTGAATTTCACTCCTGGTCGCGGAGTACTGTTCTTCGATGATAAGGGGATATCTACTCAGAGTATCAGCAGTTTTATTCTCACTGGCTTTACAATATTTGATGCTGAAATCATATTCTTGGATCGCCATGATCCAACGCGATATCCGCGCATTGGCCAGTTTACAATTAAGCATGAAAGATAAAGCCTGATTATCTCAGAGAATTTCAAAGTGTTGACCAACCAGGTAATATCTAAGTTTACTGATACAATAAACAATTGCAAGAATCTCTTTTTCAGACGTAAAATAATTTCTTTCGGCACCTTTTAAAGATCTACTTACATGTGCAATCACCTTATGTTCTCCTTTATTATTTCGTTGATATAACACACCACCGATCGCGTAGTCTGAAGCATCACAGTTGAGTACATACGTTCCTTCTTTTTCCGGGTGGAACACGTGTAAGTTCTTACTGTATAATTCTTTTGTAGCATTGAAAGCTGCCTCATGTCGCTCTTCCCATCTCCATTTGGTGGTCTTCCTTAACAATTCCAGCAGCGGTTCTATGGTTTTTTAATATTCCGGTGTGAAACGGCGAAAATATCCAGTCAATCCAAGGAACGCTCTGATATCTTTCGCTTTCGTTGGATTTGGAAATTCCGTAATGGCCTGAATTTTCTCCGGGTCAGTACTAACACCATCTGCAGAAATAATATGCCCGAGGAACTTTATTTGTGACTTTCCAAATTCGCATTTTTCTAAGTTGAGCGCAAGGTTCGCATCCCGTAACTTGCGGAATACGATATCCAGGTGCTGCATATGTTCCTCGAACGACTTCGATATAATAAGTATGTCGTCAACAAACACACTCACAAAATCATCGACCTCAGGCCCTAATGCCAATTCAAGACACTTAATCATAGCAGCAAGGCTGGTAACCAAACCAAAAGGTACTACCTTAAACTGGTAACATTTATTTTTATATAAAAAGGCTGTGAATTTCCGACATTCTTTGGCTAACGGAATCTGCCAAAACCCACTTTTTAGGTCAAGACGCGACATGTATTTTACTCCTTGACATTTTACAAACAAATTTTCTGCATTGGGAGCACAATCGTAACATTTTTGTGTTATATTATTAAGATTTCGCATATCTAAGCAGATGCGTATATCGTTATTTTTTTTTTCTTAACGACCACCATTGGGTTTAAAAAATTACTATCTGCCCGTTCAATAATATTATTTTCTAACATCGTATTTATTTCGCCTTCAACCTGTTGCTGATAATGTAATGGGATCGGATATGTTTTTCTTATAAATTTATTCTCGTCGCTTACTTGTATTTTATGTTCATAAACGTTGGTAATTGTCTGCTGCGTGTTGAAAATTGATTCATATTTATTTAAATGCTTTTGTTGACCATCCTTTATCTGCTTATCAGGCGCACCACCCTTAGCTGCTATCTTATCTAAGCGATTAACAGCTGGCTTCTGTAAGTCGACGGGACTATATCGGTCAACCGAATTGTCATATTCACTTCCCTGACTAAGGGAATAACCCCACTTAATTTTATGTTTCGACTTTTTAACTGTGCATTCAAGCGTTTTATTAGTAAAATCAATTGTTGCGTGTATGTTTCTTAATGTGTCCGTACCTACTATGACGTCGTACACTAGATTTTTGACTATAAGAACAGGTATTTCCATTTCCATCCCTTGTGAATTTATTGTGATAAGTGCTTGCTTATTAATAGTTTGTGAATCACCTGTGGCTGTTGTGACAAATGTATTGTTGACAGGTAAGATCGGTGTTTTTTTTAATTGGTGTTTATGTTTGTTAATGAATTTTTCGCTGATTAGAGAAATTTGCGCACCAGTATCAAATAATACATTTCCGACACATCCATTTATTTTCGCTCTCACAACAACCTCATTATCATTCTTATTTCTAACATTTTCCACATCATCATCAACCCAATTGTTAGATATTAATTCATCTCTAACGTCTATAGGATATATGCCTGAAGCAATGTATATTTTCTCACTACTATTATCGTTTACATAAGATTTTCGACACTGGTGTTCGTTATGGTATGTTTTATTTATAATTTTCAATTTATCGCACGGACTCAGGCCGTGCAACCCTACTCGTTTTGTGTTTGCTCTTCGCTGGTACTTGCTTCGGTAATTGCCGATACATTTCTTTTATTGCACTTTTGGAAATTAGGTTTATTTTTCATTTGTTGTGGTTGTTTTTGTTGTTGTTGTGGTTGTTGTGGCTGAAATTGTTTACGAGCCAGTTCACTATTATTATTACTATTACTTTGACTGTCAACATTATCCCATTTTGTTAACAATAGGAGTAGTTCCTCCAATGACTTAAGACCTTGTGTAATTACGGCGATTTGAATACCTCGTCCGAAATGATGAGCTAATTTATTAACTACCTCTGACTCTGTAAATTCTAGTTCAAGATATTTCGCACGAGATATGAGTTGGATTAAATAATTTTCTTTAGACCCTTTTAAACTGGAATACCTACCAAACTCCAGCTGTACGCGTATTTTTCGCTGTTCCAGTATCTCGCCCTAAAATGTCGTACCAGATCTTGACATGTGATTATTTTATCTTGTACTACCGTCAACCACTCAGCTGCAGTACCCTTTAACCTCCTGACTACATAGTTTATTTTATCCATCTCACTCAGGTTGTCGCCTATTGTGTCCATTTCTCGCTGGCAGTTATTCATGAAGAGAAGCGGATTTTCGGATTCTCTGCCGAAGAATTTCAACTGTGAATTGTTTTCTTCTAAAGTTCTATAGATGAACGTGGTCTGGTTCCCCGTTGTCGAGGAATTCTGGAGTCGGGTCAGCTTTTTGTTCCAGCTCCTGTATTCGCTGATCTTGTTCAGCTGCGAGCTCACTCACAGTAGATGTGTGTTGAACTACTCTTTCTTCTATTCCAGTGATTTTAGCTTCACATTCACTGATGCGAGAATTGTTCGCTTCTAAAGCGGTCTCAATATTGCTGCGAATTATTTCTACCTTTTCGCCTATACGTTTTTCGGTTGACTCTAAAAGTTGTTTACTTTGTTTAGCCTGTTCATGAACGGCTGTATAAATTTTTTTATTCTCATCGTGAAGCGATTGCAGTGATCTATTTTGTTTTACTGCTTCTTCTTTACTAGATTTAATTTCTTCCGACATTTTCTGCAGATTAGATTTACTTTCTTCTGACAGCTTTTGTATATTAGATTTACTTTCTTCGGACAGCTTTTGTATATTTGCCAATAATGCCGCCAATGTATTTTGTAATTCTAGTGATTCGGCCATATTGATTATTTATTTTTAAATTTATAAGATATTATAGTTTTATTTATAGTAACGGCAATATTTTTTTATACGTATTATTTCTAATAATGTCCGTTTATGTTATTATTATTATAGTTCAGTCTCACAATCAAATGTAAACACTTAATCTAACACAGATAACAATAATAATTCAACCTCCATACAGATAATAACTCTATTGTTCAAATATCTGATAAGAGAGAGTATTCCAACTTTTATCTACCCTCCCTGACAACATAGAACAGCACCTATAAATAGTACAATGAATTTAGTCTCTACACACTCAAATAAATATTTCTTTTTTTTTAATTAATTCATTAATCGAGCCCAACGTTGGCAAGCGCCAAATATCCTTATGCAACAGATCAAACTTTATTATTCTAATAAGGATATTGTGTGTAGAAATCGATAAAAGTCTATTATGGAGGAGATGAAATATTATTTATTGCATACAAATATTGTTTATAAAGATGTATAATGTTTTTTTAAATTGTCATGTATTCATAGTATATTAAATTGTTTGTATTTTTCGATTAATATGAATCGATTTTACTTGTTTGCTGCAACGTCCTCCTCTCGTCTCGTCGGTCCCGTCTCGTCGTCCTCTTCTACAGCTTCATTCCTTCCTGGTGTCCTCTCCGTCTCGTCGTCCTTGTACAGCAAGCAGCTCCAGCGGTGATATTTCAGAGTCTCGTAGTTATGTTTAACTGCTTCCACGATATCTTGTAGTGTCTTTAAGTTCCCTATGCGGATATCTTAACTTACACGACACAGCACTGAATTGTACTTTAAATTTTACTTAATTATTTATCCTCTTGGTTCTTACCGCAAAACTTCGTTAAGAATTACAAGGTTTATAGTTTACTTTATATAAAATATTCCTACATTTGTAAGAGAACAACTCTCTTACTCGGGCACAACTTCCCTTAGCAACGGCGACAGACAGACTGTTTTCAACCTAGCTCTGCAACGTATGAATCTCACTGAATTTGGTGTAATTTGATAGGCCAAGCCCAAGTCACATGATTGATGGAACAACCAGATACACAAAATTCATGAAAAACTTTGTATAATTTTGCATAGTCCTGCATGGAAATTATCTACACTTGTTATTACCCTATTATTGATAAGAGTTACACTTGAGTTTTGCTTTACTTAAAAAAAATCATCTTTCTAAAATAATTACAAACCTCAGAGTATACACAAATCGAAGCTATTTATTTAAATAATTCCTTGTCAAATTTTCATGTAAATCGGTTAACTACCACTGCCGCTATATCGATCGCAG
This sequence comes from Magicicada septendecula, assembly GCA_034769895.1. NCBI lineage: Eukaryota > Metazoa > Arthropoda > Insecta > Hemiptera > Cicadidae > Magicicada > Magicicada septendecula. The sequence goes on along the minus strand of CM068367.1, from coordinate 304,440,845 downwards.
ATTATCACACCCGCACACGCGCACCAATTCATACAAAAAATACATGACAATATAGTACAATTTTTATGAAGAGTTTGGTGTAACATATATGCTTATCATTTTTTAAATACAAAACTTATGACTAAAAAACAAAATATTACACAAAACAAATTTAAACAAGAATCTGCTCGTCATTCATGTACTCTGATATAAACAGCATCTCTTATCATCCTGTGTTCTGTTGCAGGATTAACCCCTCCACGTGTAAAAAAAAAAAAAAAATTTTTTATATGGAATACAAAAATTTTTTTTAAACCTAAATTGACATAATTTCTTCCCAATAATCATAATCATCTAAATAATAACATAACAACTTCAAAAATCAAAATAAATGAGTAGCTTCTATCAAACAATATTTCCCCACCTGTCACTTTGACAGCTCTAATTGTATACAAACCTCACATGGCTGCACATGGTAAGCACATGGCTGCTTACCCCCATACATTCCTGAACACTAATAAGGATGTCAATGTCAGACGTCATTCGGCTATATCTACAGTTCAACCATACATTTTTCAACATGATTACAATTATTCTTATTTTACCTATAATTTTATACAATTGCATAACATACATACTCCTATATCCTGGCATTAAATTCAATTATCCTTAATGTAATATTTTCTTAAAGATGATGCATGGAACTTCCCTATCACCCTGTTTGTATTTGGGTTAGTGACAATGTATGTATTTTTACCCACTTGTTCCGATAAAATATATGGACGGTTGTATAATCTGAAGAATTTTGCTGCCGTATTATCTTCCCTGTGGCCAACATTTAACGCACGCAAGAGTACCTTCTCGCCAGTTCTGAATTTTACCAGTTTGTGATCCGCATTAAATTTCTCCGTCCGTTCTTCGGCACACTTTTTAATGCGTCTCCTTGCTTCTATCTTTTTAACCAGATTTGGAATAAACAAATTCTGCGTTGCAATCCTCCTGATGCACCCATCCCAGACACGCTTTGGCCTTTCCCCAGTTTGTAGTTCGTTAGGTGTAAACCCAGTAGTGTCATTGTAATTCCCGTTGATGGACGCCTCGAAAAACTCGAGATAATCCGACCACCTACTCTGGTTGGTATTACAATAAGTGCGAAACAGACGCCCTAACTCCCTGTTGACCCTTTCGGCAAGGTTACCTTGCGGTCTCCGGATTGCTGTCAACACTGCCTGTATATTGTGCTTCTCTAATTCGGACTGCCATTTCTTGTTGGTGAATTGCTTACCCTGGTCAGATAGAATTTTCTTCACTGGACCATATTTCGGAATGTATTTATTTAATACAACATTTAATACTGCCATCGTGGTAGGTCGTCCAATTGCATATAAACTTACGTTCTTAGAAAATGCATCTGTGCAGACAATCAGGTTCTTCATACCCCTTGCAGCACGTGGTAGCGGACCTAAAAAGTCGATACACAGTAGATCATTCTTATTCTTGGTAATGATGTTACCCATCTCCACATAGGTGTGTTGATTTGGGTATTTAGCTGTTTGGCATATGTGACATGTACGCAAAATAGACTTAACTTTCCTTGCCATGTTCAACCATACAAAGTCTTCTCTCATCGCCAAATAACATTTATAAGCTCCAGCATGAGCAAGACTTTCATGACAAGCCCACGTTAAATCTTCTACGAGATCATCAGGAACCATAATTTTCCATTGTCCGTCGATTATTTTATACAGTACATCCCTGTCGATTTTGTACTTCGGGTTGTCTTGCCTTTGTATTTCTTCGCTAATTTTTCTTAATTTTGCGTCCTTTTGTTGTTCCAGATTTACCAATTTCAACCTATTCTTTAAGTCATCTGGTACTGTATACTTGACTGCTAGAATTTGAATTTCACTCCTGGTCGCGGAGTACTGTTCTTCGATGATAAGGGGATATCTACTCAGAGTATCAGCAGTTTTATTCTCACTGGCTTTACAATATTTGATGCTGAAATCATATTCTTGGATCGCCATGATCCAACGCGATATCCGCGCATTGGCCAGTTTACAATTAAGCATGAAAGATAAAGCCTGATTATCTCAGAGAATTTCAAAGTGTTGACCAACCAGGTAATATCTAAGTTTACTGATACAATAAACAATTGCAAGAATCTCTTTTTCAGACGTAAAATAATTTCTTTCGGCACCTTTTAAAGATCTACTTACATGTGCAATCACCTTATGTTCTCCTTTATTATTTCGTTGATATAACACACCACCGATCGCGTAGTCTGAAGCATCACAGTTGAGTACATACGTTCCTTCTTTTTCCGGGTGGAACACGTGTAAGTTCTTACTGTATAATTCTTTTGTAGCATTGAAAGCTGCCTCATGTCGCTCTTCCCATCTCCATTTGGTGGTCTTCCTTAACAATTCCAGCAGCGGTTCTATGGTTTTTTAATATTCCGGTGTGAAACGGCGAAAATATCCAGTCAATCCAAGGAACGCTCTGATATCTTTCGCTTTCGTTGGATTTGGAAATTCCGTAATGGCCTGAATTTTCTCCGGGTCAGTACTAACACCATCTGCAGAAATAATATGCCCGAGGAACTTTATTTGTGACTTTCCAAATTCGCATTTTTCTAAGTTGAGCGCAAGGTTCGCATCCCGTAACTTGCGGAATACGATATCCAGGTGCTGCATATGTTCCTCGAACGACTTCGATATAATAAGTATGTCGTCAACAAACACACTCACAAAATCATCGACCTCAGGCCCTAATGCCAATTCAAGACACTTAATCATAGCAGCAAGGCTGGTAACCAAACCAAAAGGTACTACCTTAAACTGGTAACATTTATTTTTATATAAAAAGGCTGTGAATTTCCGACATTCTTTGGCTAACGGAATCTGCCAAAACCCACTTTTTAGGTCAAGACGCGACATGTATTTTACTCCTTGACATTTTACAAACAAATTTTCTGCATTGGGAGCACAATCGTAACATTTTTGTGTTATATTATTAAGATTTCGCATATCTAAGCAGATGCGTATATCGTTATTTTTTTTTTCTTAACGACCACCATTGGGTTTAAAAAATTACTATCTGCCCGTTCAATAACATTATTTTCTAACATCGTATTTATTTCGCCTTCAACCTGTTGCTGATAATGTAATGGGATCGGATATGTTTTTCTTATAAATTTATTCTCGTCGCTTACTTGTATTTTATGTTCATAAACGTTGGTAATTGTCTGCTGCGTGTTGAAAATTGATTCATATTTATTTAAATGCTTTTGTTGACCATCCTTTATCTGCTTATCAGGCGCACCACCCTTAGCTGCTATCTTATCTAAGCGATTAACAGCTGGCTTCTGTAAGTCGACGGGACTATATCGGTCAACCGAATTGTCATATTCACTTCCCTGACTAAGGGAATAACCCCACTTAATTTTATGTTTCGACTTTTTAACTGTGCATTCAAGCGTTTTATTAGTAAAATCAATTGTTGTGTGTATGTTTCTTAATGTGTCCGTACCTACTATGACGTCGTACACTAGATTTTTGACTATAAGAACAGGTATTTCCATTTCCATCCCTTGTGAATTTATTGTGATAAGTGCTTGCTTATTAATAGTTTGTGAATCACCTGTGGCTGTTGTGACAAATGTATTGTTGACAGGTAAGATCGGTGTTTTTTTTAATTGGTGTTTATGTTTGTTAATGAATTTTTCGCTGATTAGAGAAATTTGCGCACCAGTATCAAATAATACATTTCCGACACATCCATTTATTTTCGCTCTCACAACAACCTCATTATCATTCTTATTTCTAACATTTTCCACATCATCATCAACCCAATTGTTAGATATTAATTCATCTCTAACGTCTATAGGATATATGCCTGAAGCAATGTATATTTTCTCACTACTATTATCGTTTACATAAGATTTTCGACACTGGTGTTCGTTATGGTATGTTTTATTTATAATTTTCAATTTATCGCACGGACTCAGGCCGTGCAACCCTACTCGTTTTGTGTTTGCTCTTCGCTGGTACTTGCTTCGGTAATTGCCGATACATTTCTTTTATTGCACTTTTGGAAATTAGGTTTATTTTTCATTTGTTGTGGTTGTTTTTGTTGTTGTTGTGGTTGTTGTGGCTGAAATTGTTTACGAGCCAGTTCACTATTATTATTACTATTACTTTGACTGTCAACATTATCCCATTTTGTTAACAATAGGAGTAGTTCCTCCAATGACTTAAGACCTTGTGTAATTACGGCGATTTGAATACCTCGTCCGAAATGATGAGCTAATTTATTAACTACCTCTGACTCTGTAAATTCTAGTTCAAGATATTTCGCACGAGATATGAGTTGGATTAAATAATTTTCTTTAGACCCTTTTAAACTGGAATACCTACCAAACTCCAGCTGTACGCGTATTTTTCGCTGTTCCAGTATCTCGCCCTAAAATGTCGTACCAGATCTTGACATGTGATTATTTTATCTTGTACTACCGTCAACCACTCAGCTGCAGTACCCTTTAACCTCCTGACTACATAGTTTATTTTATCCATCTCACTCAGGTTGTCGCCTATTGTGTCCATTTCTCGCTGGCAGTTATTCATGAAGAGAAGCGGATTTTCGGATTCTCTGCCGAAGAATTTCAACTGTGAATTGTTTTCTTCTAAAGTTCTATAGATGAACGTGGTCTGGTTCCCCGTTGTCGAGGAATTCTGGAGTCGGGTCAGCTTTTTGTTCCAGCTCCTGTATTCGCTGATCTTGTTCAGCTGCGAGCTCACTCACAGTAGATGTGTGTTGAACTACTCTTTCTTCTATTCCAGTGATTTTAGCTTCACATTCACTGATGCGAGAATTGTTCGCTTCTAAAGCGGTCTCAATATTGCTGCGAATTATTTCTACCTTTTCGCCTATACGTTTTTCGGTTGACTCTAAAAGTTGTTTACTTTGTTTAGCCTGTTCATGAACGGCTGTATAAATTTTTTTATTCTCATCGTGAAGCGATTGCAGTGATCTATTTTGTTTTACTGCTTCTTCTTTACTAGATTTAATTTCTTCCGACATTTTCTGCAGATTAGATTTACTTTCTTCTGACAGCTTTTGTATATTAGATTTACTTTCTTCGGACAGCTTTTGTATATTTGCCAATAATGCCGCCAATGTATTTTGTAATTCTAGTGATTCGGCCATATTGATTATTTATTTTTAAATTTATAAGATATTATAGTTTTATTTATAGTAACGGCAATATTTTTTTATACGTATTATTTCTAATAATGTCCGTTTATGTTATTATTATTATAGTTCAGTCTCACAATCAAATGTAAACACTTAATCTAACACAGATAACAATAATAATTCAACCTCCATACAGATAATAACTCTATTGTTCAAATATCTGATAAGAGAGAGTATTCCAACTTTTATCTACCCTCCCTGACAACATAGAACAGCACCTATAAATAGTACAATGAATTTAGTCTCTACACACTCAAATAAATATTTCTTTTTTTTTAATTAATTCATTAATCGAGCCCAACGTTGGCAAGCGCCAAATATCCTTATGCAACAGATCAAACTTTATTATTCTAATAAGGATATTGTGTGTAGAAATCGATAAAAGTCTATTATGGAGGAGATGAAATATTATTTATTGCATACAAATATTGTTTATAAAGATGTATAATGTTTTTTTAAATTGTCATGTATTCATAGTATATTAAATTGTTTGTATTTTTCGATTAATATGAATCGATTTTACTTGTTTGCTGCAACGTCCTCCTCTCGTCTCGTCGGTCCCGTCTCGTCGTCCTCTTCTACAGCTTCATTCCTTCCTGGTGTCCTCTCCGTCTCGTCGTCCTTGTACAGCAAGCAGCTCCAGCGGTGATATTTCAGAGTCTCGTAGTTATGTTTAACTGCTTCCACGATATCTTGTAGTGTCTTTAAGTTCCCTATGCGGATATCTTAACTTACACGACACAGCACTGAATTTTATTTTAAATTTTACTTAATTATTTATCCTCTTGGTTCTTACCGCAAAACTTCGTTAAGAATTACAAGGTTTATAGTTTACTTTATATAAAATATTCCTACATTTGTAAGAGAACAACTCTCTTACTCGGGCACAACTTCCCCTAGCAACGGCGACAGACAGACTGTTTTCAACCTAGCTCTGCAACGTATGAATCTCACTGAATTTGGTGTAATTTGATAGGCCAAGCCCAAGTCACATGATTGATGGAACAACCAGATACACAAAATTCATGAAAAACTTTGTATAATTTTGCATAGTCCTGCATGGAAATTATCTACACTTGTTATTACCCTATTATTGATAAGAGTTACACTTGAGTTTTGCTTTACTTAAAAAAAATCATCTTTCTAAAATAATTACAAACCTCAGAGTATACACAAATCGAAGCTATTTATTTAAATAATTCCTTGTCAAATTTTCATGTAAATCGGTTAACTACCACTGCCGCTATATCGATCGCAGATTATCACACCCGCACACGCGCACCAATTCATACAAAAAATACATGACAATATAGTACAATTTTTATGAAGAGTTTGGTGTAACATATATGCTTATCATTTTTTAAATACAAAACTTATGACTAAAAAACAAAATATTACACAAAACAAATTTAAACAAGAATCTGCTCGTCATTCATGTACTCTGATATAAACAGCATCTCTTATCATCCTGTGTTCTGTTGCAGGATTAACCCCTCCACGTGTAAAAAAAAAAAAAATTTTTTTATATGGAATACAAAAATTTTTTTTTAAACCTAAATTGACATAATTTCTTCCCAATAATCATAATCATCTAAATAATAACATAACAACTTCAAAAATCAAAATAACTGAGTAGCTTCTATCAAACAATATTTCCCCACCTGTCACTTTGACAGCTCTAATTGTATACAAACCTCACATGGCTGCACATGGTAAGCACATGGCTGCTTACCCCCATACATTCCTGAACACTAATAAGGATGTCAATGTCAGACGTCATTCGGCTATATCTACAGTTCAACCATACATTTTTCAACATGATTACAATTATTCTTATTTTACCTATAATTTTATACAATTGCATAACATACATACTCCTATATCCTGGCATTAAATTCAATTATCCTTAATGTAATATTTTCTTAAAGATGATGCATGGAACTTCCCTATCACCCTGTTTGTATTTGGGTTAGTGACAATGTATGTATTTTTACCCACTTGTTCCGATAAAATATATGGACGGTTGTATAATCTGAAGAATTTTGCTGCCGTATTATCTTCCCTGTGGCCAACATTTAACGCACGCAAGAGTACCTTCTCGCCAGTTCTGAACTTTACCAGTTTGTGATCCGCATTAAATTTCTCCGTCCGTTCTTCGGCACACTTTTTAATGCGTCTCCTTGCTTCTATCTTTTTAACCAGATTTGGAATAAACAAATTCTGCGTTGCAATCCTCCTGATGCACCCATCCCAGACACGCTTTGGCCTTTCCCCAGTTTGTAGTTCGTTAGGTGTAAACCCAGTAGTGTCATTGTAATTCCCGTTGATGGACGCCTCGAAAAACTCGAGATAATCCGACCACCTACTCTGGTTGGTATTACAATAAGTGCGAAACAGACGCCCTAACTCCCTGTTGACCCTTTCGGCAAGGTTACCTTGCGGTCTCCGGATTGCTGTCAACACTGCCTGTATATTGTGCTTCTCTAATTCGGACTGCCATTTCTTGTTGGTGAATTGCTTACCCTGGTCAGATAGAATTTTCTTCACTGGACCATATTTCGGAATGTATTTATTTAATACAACATTTAATACTGCCATCGTGGTAGGTCGTCCAATTGCATATAAACTTACGTTCTTAGAAAATGCATCTGTGCAGACAATCAGGTTCTTCATACCCCTTGCAGCACGTGGTAGCGGACCTAAAAAGTCGATACACAGTAGATCATTCTTATTCTTGGTAATGATGTTACCCATCTCCACATAGGTGTGTTGATTTGGGTATTTAGCTGTTTGGCATATGTGACATGTACGCAAAATAGACTTAACTTTCCTTGCCATGTTCAACCATACAAAGTCTTCTCTCATCGCCAAATAACATTTATAAGCTCCAGCATGAGCAAGACTTTCATGACAAGCCCACGTTAAATCTTCTACGAGATCATCAGGAACCATAATTTTCCATTGTCCGTCGATTATTTTATACAGTACATCCCTGTCGATTTTGTACTTCGGGTTGTCTTGCCTTTGTATTTCTTCGCTAATTTTTCTTAATTTTGCGTCCTTTTGTTGTTCCAGATTTACCAATTTCAACCTATTCTTTAAGTCATCTGGTACTGTATACTTGACTGCTAGAATTTGAATTTCACTCCTGGTCGCGGAGTACTGTTCTTCGATGATAAGGGGATATCTACTCAGAGTATCAGCAGTTTTATTCTCACTGGCTTTACAATATTTGATGCTGAAATCATATTCTTGGATCGCCATGATCCAACGCGATATCCGCGCATTGGCCAGTTTACAATTAAGCATGAAAGATAAAGCCTGATTATCTCAGAGAATTTCAAAGTGTTGACCAACCAGGTAATATCTAAGTTTACTGATACAATAAACAATTGCAAGATCTCTTTTTCAGACGTAAAATAATTTCTTTCGGCACCTTTTAAAGATCTACTTACATGTGCAATCACCTTATGTTCTCCTTTATTATTTCGTTGATATAACACACCACCGATCGCGTAGTCTGAAGCATCACAGTTGAGTACATACGTTCCTTCTTTTTCCGGGTGGAACACGTGTAAGTTCTTACTGTATAATTCTTTTGTAGCATTGAAAGCTGCCTCATGTCGCTCTTCCCATCTCCATTTGGTGGTCTTCCTTAACAATTCCAGCAGCGGTTCTATGGTTTTTTAATATTCCGGTGTGAAACGGCGAAAATATCCAGTCAATCCAAGGAACGCTCTGATATCTTTCGCTTTCGTTGGATTTGGAAATTCCGTAATGGCCTGAATTTTCTCCGGGTCAGTACTAACACCATCTGCAGAAATAATATGCCCGAGGAACTTTATTTGTGACTTTCCAAATTTTTCTAAGTTGAGCGCAAGGTTCGCATCCCGTAACTTGCGGAATACGATATCCAGGTGCTGCATATGTTCCTCGAACGACTTCGATATAATAAGTATGTCGTCAACAAACACACTCACAAAATCATCGACCTCAGGCTCTAATGCCAATTCAAGACACTTAATCATAGCAGCAAGGCTGGTAACCAAACCAAAAGGTACTACCTTAAACTGGTAACATTTATTTTTATATAAAAAGGCTGTGAATTTCCGACATTCTTTGGCTAACGGAATCTGCCAAAACCCACTTTTTAGGGTCAAGACGCGACATGTATTTTACTCCTTGACATTTTACAAACAAATTTTCTGCATTGGGAGCCCAATCGTAAACATTTTTGTGTTATATTATTAAGATTTCGCATATCTAAGCAGATGCGTATATCGTTATTTTTTTTTTTCTTAACGACCACCATTGGGTTTAAAAAATTACTATCTGCCCGTTCAATAACATTATTTTCTAACATCGTATTTATTTCGCCTTCAACCTGTTGCTGATAATGTAATGGATCGGATATGTTTTTTCTATAAATTTATTCTCGTCGCTTACTTGTATTTTATGTTCATAAACGTTGGTAATTGTCTGCTGCGTGTTGAAAATTGATTCATATTTATTTAAATGCTTTTGTTGACCATCCTTTATCTGCTTATCAGGCGCACCACCCTTAGCTGCTATCTTATCTAAGCGATTAACAGCTGGCTTCTGTAAGTCGACGGGACTATATCGGTCAACCGAATTGTCATATTCACTTCCCTGACTAAGGGAATAACCCCACTTAATTTTATGTTTCGACTTTTTTAACTGTGCATTCAAGCGTTTTATTAGTAAAATCAATTGTTGCGTGTATGTTTCTTAATGTGTCCGTACCTACTATGACGTCGTACACTAGATTTTTGACTATAAGAACAGGTATTTCCATTTCCATCCCTTGTGAATTTATTGTGATAAGTGCTTGCTTATTAATAGTTTGTGAATCACCTGTGGCTGTTGTGACAAATGTATTGTTGACAGGTAAGATCGGTGTTTTTTTTAATTGGTGTTTATGTTTGTTAATGAATTTTTCGCTGATTAGAGAAATTTGCGCACCAGTATCAAATAATACATTTCCGACACATCCATTTATTTTCGCTCTCACAACAACCTCATTATCATTCTTATTTTCTAACATTTTCCACATCATCATCAACCCAATTGTTAGATATTAATTCATCTCTAACGTCTATAGGATATATGCCTGAAGCAATGTATATTTTCTCACTACTATTATCGTTTACATAAGATTTTCGACACTGGTGTTCGTTATGGTATGTTTATATTTATAATTTTCAATTTATCGCACGGACTCAGGCCGTGCAAACCCTACTCGTTTTGTGTTTGCTCTTCGCTGGTACTTGCTTCGGTAATTGCCGATACATTTTCTTTATTGCACTTTTGGAAATTAGGTTTATTTTTCATTTGTTGTGGTTGTTTTTGTTGTTGTTGTGGTTGTTGTGGCTGAAATTGTTTACGAGCCAGTTCACTATTATTATTACTATTACTTTGACTGTCAACATTATCCCATTTTGTTAACAATAGGAGTAGTTCCTCCAATGACTTAAGACCTTGTGTAATTACGGCGATTTGAATACCTCGTCCGAAATGATGAGCTAATTTATTAACTACCTCTGACTCTGTAAATTCTAGTTCAAGATATTTCGCACGAGATATGAGTTGGATTAAATAATTTTCTTTAGACCCTTTTAAACTGGAATACCTACCAAACTCCAGCTGTACGCGTATTTTTCGCTGTTCCAGTATCTCGCCCTAAAATGTCGTACCAGATCTTGACATGTGATTATTTTATCTTGTACTACCGTCAACCACTCAGCTGCAGTACCCTTTAACCTCCTGACTACATAGTTTATTTTATCCATCTCACTCAGGTTGTCGCCTATTGTGTCCATTTCTCGCTGGCAGTTATTCATGAAGAGAAGCGGATTTTCGGATTCTCTGCCGAAGAATTTCAACTGTGAATTGTTTTCTTCTAAAGTTCTATAGATGAACGTGGTCTGGTTCCCCGTTGTCGAGGAATTCTGGAGTCGGGTCAGCTTTTTGTTCCAGCTCCTGTATTCGCTGATCTTGTTCAGCTGCGAGCTCACTCACAGTAGATGTGTGTTGAACTACTCTTTCTTCTATTCCAGTGATTTTAGCTTCACATTCACTGATGCGAGAATTGTTCGCTTCTAAAGCGGTCTCAATATTGCTGCGAATTATTTCTACCTTTTCGCCTATACGTTTTTCGGTTGACTCTAAAAGTTGTTTACTTTGTTTAGCCTGTTCATGAACGGCTGTATAAATTTTTTTATTCTCATCGTGAAGCGATTGCAGTGATCTATTTTGTTTTACTGCTTCTTCTTTACTAGATTTAATTTCTTCCGACATTTTCTGCAGATTAGATTTACTTTCTTCTGACAGCTTTTGTATATTAGATTTACTTTCTTCGGACAGCTTTTGTATATTTGCCAATAATGCCGCCAATGTATTTTGTAATTCTAGTGATTCGGCCATATTGATTATTTATTTTTAAATTTATAAGATATTATAGTTTTATTTATAGTAACGGCAATATTTTTTTATACGTATTATTTCTAATAATGTCCGTTTATGTTATTATTATTATAGTTCAGTCTCACAATCAAATGTAAACACTTAATCTAACACAGATAACAATAATAATTCAACCTCCATACAGATAATAACTCTATTGTTCAAATATCTGATAAGAGAGAGTATTCCAACTTTTATCTACCCTCCCTGACAACATAGAACAGCACCTATAAATAGTACAATGAATTTAGTCTCTACACACTCAAATAAATATTTCTTTTTTTTTTAATTAATTCATTAATCGAGCCCAACGTTGGCAAGCGCCAAATATCCTTATGCAACAGATCAAACTTTATTATTCTAATAAGGATATTGTGTGTAGAAATCGATAAAAGTCTATTATGGAGGAGATGAAATATTATTTATTGCATACAAATATTGTTTATAAAGATGTATAATGTTTTTTTAAATTGTCATGTATTCATAGTATATTAAATTGTTTGTATTTTTCGATTAATATGAATCGATTTTACTTGTTTGCTGCAACGTCCTCCTCTCGTCTCGTCGGTCCCGTCTCGTCGTCCTCTTCTACAGCTTCATTCCTTCCTGGTGTCCTCTCCGTCTCGTCGTCCTTGTACAGCAAGCAGCTCCAGCGGTGATATTTCAGAGTCTCGTAGTTATGTTTAACTGCTTCCACGATATCTTGTAGTGTCTTTAAGTTCCCTATGCGGATATCTTAACTTACACGACACAGCACTGAATTTTATTTTAAATTTTACTTAATTATTTATCCTCTTGGTTCTTACCGCAAAACTTCGTTAAGAATTACAAGGTTTATAGTTTACTTTATATAAAATATTCCTACATTTGTAAGAGAACAACTCTCTTACTCGGGCACAACTTCCCCTAGCAACGGCGACAGACAGACTGTTTTCAACCTAGCTCTGCAACGTATGAATCTCACTGAATTTGGTGTAATTTGATAGGCCAAGCCCAAGTCACATGATTGATGGAACAACCAGATACACAAAATTCATGAAAAACTTTGTATAATTTTGCATAGTCCTGCATGGAAATTATCTACACTTGTTATTACCCTATTATTGATAAGAGTTACACTTGAGTTTTGCTTTACTTAAAAAAAATCATCTTTCTAAAATAATTACAAACCTCAGAGTATACACAAATCGAAGCTATTTATTTAAATAATTCCTTGTCAAATTTTCATGTAAATCGGTTAACTACCACTGCCGCTATATCGATCGCAGATTATCACACCCGCACACGCGCACCAATTCATACAAAAAATACATGACAATATAGTACAATTTTTATGAAGAGTTTGGTGTAACATATATGCTTATCATTTTTTAAATACAAAACTTATGACTAAAAAACAAAATATTACACAAAACAAATTTAAACAAGAATCTGCTCGTCATTCATGTACTCTGATATAAACAGCATCTCTTATCATCCTGTGTTCTGTTGCAGGATTAACCCCTCCACGTGTAAAAAAAAAAAAAAATTTTTTTATATGGAATACAAAAATTTTTTTTTAAACCTAAATTGACATAATTTCTTCCCAATAATCATAATCATCTAAATAATAACATAACAACTTCAAAAATCAAAATAACTGAGTAGCTTCTATCAAACAATATTTCCCCACCTGTCACTTTGACAGCTCTAATTGTATACAAACCTCACATGGCTGCACATGGTAAGCACATGGCTGCTTACCCCCATACATTCCTGAACACTAATAAGGATGTCAATGTCAGACGTCATTCGGCTATATCTACAGTTCAACCATACATTTTTCAACATGATTACAATTATTCTTATTTTACCTATAATTTTATACAATTGCATAACATACATACTCCTATATCCTGGCATTAAATTCAATTATCCTTAATGTAATATTTTCTTAAAGATGATGCATGGAACTTCCCTATCACCCTGTTTGTATTTGGGTTAGTGACAATGTATGTATTTTTACCCACTTGTTCCGATAAAATATATGGACGGTTGTATAATCTGAAGAATTTTGCTGCCGTATTATCTTCCCTGTGGCCAACATTTAACGCACGCAAGAGTACCTTCTCGCCAGTTCTGAACTTTACCAGTTTGTGATCCGCATTAAATTTCTCCGTCCGTTCTTCGGCACACTTTTTAATGCGTCTCCTTGCTTCTATCTTTTTAACCAGATTTGGAATAAACAAATTCTGCGTTGCAATCCTCCTGATGCACCCATCCCAGACACGCTTTGGCCTTTCCCCAGTTTGTAGTTCGTTAGGTGTAAACCCAGTAGTGTCATTGTAATTCCCGTTGATGGACGCCTCGAAAAACTCGAGATAATCCGACCACCTACTCTGGTTGGTATTACAATAAGTGCGAAACAGACGCCCTAACTCCCTGTTGACCCTTTCGGCAAGGTTACCTTGCGGTCTCCGGATTGCTGTCAACACTGCCTGTATATTGTGCTTCTCTAATTCGGACTGCCATTTCTTGTTGGTGAATTGCTTACCCTGGTCAGATAGAATTTTCTTCACTGGACCATATTTCGGAATGTATTTATTTAATACAACATTTAATACTGCCATCGTGGTAGGTCGTCCAATTGCATATAAACTTACGTTCTTAGAAAATGCATCTGTGCAGACAATCAGGTTCTTCATACCCCTTGCAGCACGTGGTAGCGGACCTAAAAAGTCGATACACAGTAGATCATTCTTATTCTTGGTAATGATGTTACCCATCTCCACATAGGTGTGTTGATTTGGGTATTTAGCTGTTTGGCATATGTGACATGTACGCAAAATAGACTTAACTTTCCTTGCCATGTTCAACCATACAAAGTCTTCTCTCATCGCCAAATAACATTTATAAGCTCCAGCATGAGCAAGACTTTCATGACAAGCCCACGTTAAATCTTCTACGAGATCATCAGGAACCATAATTTTCCATTGTCCGTCGATTATTTTATACAGTACATCCCTGTCGATTTTGTACTTCGGGTTGTCTTGCCTTTGTATTTCTTCGCTAATTTTTCTTAATTTTGCGTCCTTTTGTTGTTCCAGATTTACCAATTTCAACCTATTCTTTAAGTCATCTGGTACTGTATACTTGACTGCTAGAATTTGAATTTCACTCCTGGTCGCGGAGTACTGTTCTTCGATGATAAGGGGATATCTACTCAGAGTATCAGCAGTTTTATTCTCACTGGCTTTACAATATTTGATGCTGAAATCATATTCTTGGATCGCCATGATCCAACGCGATATCCGCGCATTGGCCAGTTTACAATTAAGCATGAAAGATAAAGCCTGATTATCTCAGAGAATTTCAAAGTGTTGACCAACCAGGTAATATCTAAGTTTACTGATACAATAAACAATTGCAAGATCTCTTTTTCAGACGTAAAATAATTTCTTTCGGCACCTTTTAAAGATCTACTTACATGTGCAATCACCTTATGTTCTCCTTTATTATTTCGTTGATATAACACACCACCGATCGCGTAGTCTGAAGCATCACAGTTGAGTACATACGTTCCTTCTTTTTCCGGGTGGAACACGTGTAAGTTCTTACTGTATAATTCTTTTGTAGCATTGAAAGCTGCCTCATGTCGCTCTTCCCATCTCCATTTGGTGGTCTTCCTTAACAATTCCAGCAGCGGTTCTATGGTTTTTTAATATTCCGGTGTGAAACGGCGAAAATATCCAGTCAATCCAAGGAACGCTCTGATATCTTTCGCTTTCGTTGGATTTGGAAATTCCGTAATGGCCTGAATTTTCTCCGGGTCAGTACTAACACCATCTGCAGAAATAATATGCCCGAGGAACTTTATTTGTGACTTTCCAAATTCGCATTTTTCTAAGTTGAGCGCAAGGTTCGCATCCCGTAACTTGCGGAATACGATATCCAGGTGCTGCATATGTTCCTCGAACGACTTCGATATAATAAGTATGTCGTCAACAAACACACTCACAAAATCATCGACCTCAGGCTCTAATGCCAATTCAAGACACTTAATCATAGCAGCAAGGCTGGTAACCAAACCAAAAGGTACTACCTTAAACTGGTAACATTTATTTTTATATAAAAAGGCTGTGAATTTCCGACATTCTTTGGCTAACGGAATCTGCCAAAACCCACTTTTTAGGTCAAGACGCGACATGTATTTTACTCCTTGACATTTTACAAACAAATTTTCTGCATTGGGAGCCCAATCGTAACATTTTTGTGTTATATTATTAAGATTTCGCATATCTAAGCAGATGCGTATATCGTTATTTTTTTTTTCTTAACGACCACCATTGGGTTTAAAAAATTACTATCTGCCCGTTCAATAACATTATTTTCTAACATCGTATTTATTTCGCCTTCAACCTGTTGCTGATAATGTAATGGGATCGGATATGTTTTTCTTATAAATTTATTCTCGTCGCTTACTTGTATTTTATGTTCATAAACGTTGGTAATTGTCTGCTGCGTGTTGAAAATTGATTCATATTTATTTAAATGCTTTTGTTGACCATCCTTTATCTGCTTATCAGGCGCACCACCCTTAGCTGCTATCTTATCTAAGCGATTAACAGCTGGCTTCTGTAAGTCGACGGGACTATATCGGTCAACCGAATTGTCATATTCACTTCCCTGACTAAGGGAATAACCCCACTTAATTTTATGTTTCGACTTTTTAACTGTGCATTCAAGCGTTTTATTAGTAAAATCAATTGTTGCGTGTATGTTTCTTAATGTGTCCGTACCTACTATGACGTCGTACACTAGATTTTTGACTATAAGAACAGGTATTTCCATTTCCATCCCTTGTGAATTTATTGTGATAAGTGCTTGCTTATTAATAGTTTGTGAATCACCTGTGGCTGTTGTGACAAATGTATTGTTGACAGGTAAGATCGGTGTTTTTTTTAATTGGTGTTTATGTTTGTTAATGAATTTTTCGCTGATTAGAGAAATTTGCGCACCAGTATCAAATAATACATTTCCGACACATCCATTTATTTTCGCTCTCACAACAACCTCATTATCATTCTTATTTCTAACATTTTCCACATCATCATCAACCCAATTGTTAGATATTAATTCATCTCTAACGTCTATAGGATATATGCCTGAAGCAATGTATATTTTCTCACTACTATTATCGTTTACATAAGATTTTCGACACTGGTGTTCGTTATGGTATGTTTTATTTATAATTTTCAATTTATCGCACGGACTCAGGCCGTGCAACCCTACTCGTTTTGTGTTTGCTCTTCGCTGGTACTTGCTTCGGTAATTGCCGATACATTTCTTTTATTGCACTTTTGGAAATTAGGTTTATTTTTCATTTGTTGTGGTTGTTTTTGTTGTTGTTGTGGTTGTTGTGGCTGAAATTGTTTACGAGCCAGTTCACTATTATTATTACTATTACTTTGACTGTCAACATTATCCCATTTTGTTAACAATAGGAGTAGTTCCTCCAATGACTTAAGACCTTGTGTAATTACGGCGATTTGAATACCTCGTCCGAAATGATGAGCTAATTTATTAACTACCTCTGACTCTGTAAATTCTAGTTCAAGATATTTCGCACGAGATATGAGTTGGATTAAATAATTTTCTTTAGACCCTTTTAAACTGGAATACCTACCAAACTCCAGCTGTACGCGTATTTTTCGCTGTTCCAGTATCTCGCCCTAAAATGTCGTACCAGATCTTGACATGTGATTATTTTATCTTGTACTACCGTCAACCACTCAGCTGCAGTACCCTTTAACCTCCTGACTACATAGTTTATTTTATCCATCTCACTCAGGTTGTCGCCTATTGTGTCCATTTCTCGCTGGCAGTTATTCATGAAGAGAAGCGGATTTTCGGATTCTCTGCCGAAGAATTTCAACTGTGAATTGTTTTCTTCTAAAGTTCTATAGATGAACGTGGTCTGGTTCCCCGTTGTCGAGGAATTCTGGAGTCGGGTCAGCTTTTTGTTCCAGCTCCTGTATTCGCTGATCTTGTTCAGCTGCGAGCTCACTCACAGTAGATGTGTGTTGAACTACTCTTTCTTCTATTCCAGTGATTTTAGCTTCACATTCACTGATGCGAGAATTGTTCGCTTCTAAAGCGGTCTCAATATTGCTGCGAATTATTTCTACCTTTTCGCCTATACGTTTTTCGGTTGACTCTAAAAGTTGTTTACTTTGTTTAGCCTGTTCATGAACGGCTGTATAAATTTTTTTATTCTCATCGTGAAGCGATTGCAGTGATCTATTTTGTTTTACTGCTTCTTCTTTACTAGATTTAATTTCTTCCGACATTTTCTGCAGATTAGATTTACTTTCTTCTGACAGCTTTTGTATATTAGATTTACTTTCTTCGGACAGCTTTTGTATATTTGCCAATAATGCCGCCAATGTATTTTGTAATTCTAGTGATTCGGCCATATTGATTATTTATTTTTAAATTTATAAGATATTATAGTTTTATTTATAGTAACGGCAATATTTTTTTATACGTATTATTTCTAATAATGTCCGTTTATGTTATTATTATTATAGTTCAGTCTCACAATCAAATGTAAACACTTAATCTAACACAGATAACAATAATAATTCAACCTCCATACAGATAATAACTCTATTGTTCAAATATCTGATAAGAGAGAGTATTCCAACTTTTATCTACCCTCCCTGACAACATAGAACAGCACCTATAAATAGTACAATGAATTTAGTCTCTACACACTCAAATAAATATTTCTTTTTTTTTAATTAATTCATTAATCGAGCCCAACGTTGGCAAGCGCCAAATATCCTTATGCAACAGATCAAACTTTATTATTCTAATAAGGATATTGTGTGTAGAAATCGATAAAAGTCTATTATGGAGGAGATGAAATATTATTTATTGCATACAAATATTGTTTATAAAGATGTATAATGTTTTTTTAAATTGTCATGTATTCATAGTATATTAAATTGTTTGTATTTTTCGATTAATATGAATCGATTTTACTTGTTTGCTGCAACGTCCTCCTCTCGTCTCGTCGGTCCCGTCTCGTCGTCCTCTTCTACAGCTTCATTCCTTCCTGGTGTCCTCTCCGTCTCGTCGTCCTTGTACAGCAAGCAGCTCCAGCGGTGATATTTCAGAGTCTCGTAGTTATGTTTAACTGCTTCCACGATATCTTGTAGTGTCTTTAAGTTCCCTATGCGGATATCTTAACTTACACGACACAGCACTGAATTTTATTTTAAATTTTACTTAATTATTTATCCTCTTGGTTCTTACCGCAAAACTTCGTTAAGAATTACAAGGTTTATAGTTTACTTTATATAAAATATTCCTACATTTGTAAGAGAACAACTCTCTTACTCGGGCACAACTTCCCCTAGCAACGGCGACAGACAGACTGTTTTCAACCTAGCTCTGCAACGTATGAATCTCACTGAATTTGGTGTAATTTGATAGGCCAAGCCCAAGTCACATGATTGATGGAACAACCAGATACACAAAATTCATGAAAAACTTTGTATAATTTTGCATAGTCCTGCATGGAAATTATCTACACTTGTTATTACCCTATTATTGATAAGAGTTACACTTGAGTTTTGCTTTACTTAAAAAAAATCATCTTTCTAAAATAATTACAAACCTCAGAGTATACACAAATCGAAGCTATTTATTTAAATAATTCCTTGTCAAATTTTCATGTAAATCGGTTAACTACCACTGCCGCTATATCGATCGCAGATTATCACACCCGCACACGCGCACCAATTCATACAAAAAATACATGACAATATAGTACAGTTTTTATGAAGAGTTTGGTGTAACATATATGCTTATCATTTTTTAAATACAAAACTTATGACTAAAAAACAAAATATTACACAAAACAAATTTAAACAAGAATCTGCTCGTCATTCATGTACTCTGATATAAACAGCATCTCTTATCATCCTGTGTTCTGTTGCAGGATTAACCCCTCCACGTGTAAAAAAAAAAAAAAATTTTTTTATATGGAATACAAAAATTTTTTTTTAAACCTAAATTGACATAATTTCTTCCCAATAATCATAATCATCTAAATAATAACATAACAACTTCAAAAATCAAAATAACTGAGTAGCTTCTATCAAACAATATTTCCCCACCTGTCACTTTGACAGCTCTAATTGTATACAAACCTCACATGGCTGCACATGGTAAGCACATGGCTGCTTACCCCCATACATTCCTGAACACTAATAAGGATGTCAATGTCAGACGTCATTCGGCTATATCTACAGTTCAACCATACATTTTTCAACATGATTACAATTATTCTTATTTTACCTATAATTTTATACAATTGCATAACATACATACTCCTATATCCTGGCATTAAATTCAATTATCCTTAATGTAATATTTTCTTAAAGATGATGCATGGAACTTCCCTATCACCCTGTTTGTATTTGGGTTAGTGACAATGTATGTATTTTTACCCACTTGTTCCGATAAAATATATGGACGGTTGTATAATCTGAAGAATTTTGCTGCCGTATTATCTTCCCTGTGGCCAACATTTAACGCACGCAAGAGTACCTTCTCGCCAGTTCTGAACTTTACCAGTTTGTGATCCGCATTAAATTTCTCCGTCCGTTCTTCGGCACACTTTTTAATGCGTCTCCTTGCTTCTATCTTTTTAACCAGATTTGGAATAAACAAATTCTGCGTTGCAATCCTCCTGATGCACCCATCCCAGACACGCTTTGGCCTTTCCCCAGTTTGTAGTTCGTTAGGTGTAAACCCAGTAGTGTCATTGTAATTCCCGTTGATGGACGCCTCGAAAAACTCGAGATAATCCGACCACCTACTCTGGTTGGTATTACAATAAGTGCGAAACAGACGCCCTAACTCCCTGTTGACCCTTTCGGCAAGGTTACCTTGCGGTCTCCGGATTGCTGTCAACACTGCCTGTATATTGTGCTTCTCTAATTCGGAGCCATTTCTTGTTGGTGAATTGCTTACCCTGGTCAGATAGAATTTTCTTCACTGGACCATATTTCGGAATGTATTTATTTAATACAACATTTAATACTGCCATCGTGGTAGGTCGTCCAATTGCATATAAACTTACGTTCTTAGAAAATGCATCTGTGCAGACAATCAGGTTCTTCATACCCCTTGCAGCACGTGGTAGCGGACCTAAAAAGTCGATACACAGTAGATCATTCTTATTCTTGGTAATGATGTTACCCATCTCCACATAGGTGTGTTGATTTGGGTATTTAGCTGTTTGGCATATGTGACATGTACGCAAAATAGACTTAACTTTCCTTGCCATGTTCAACCATACAAAGTCTTCTCTCATCGCCAAATAACATTTATAAGCTCCAGCATGAGCAAGACTTTCATGACAAGCCCACGTTAAATCTTCTACGAGATCATCAGGAACCATAATTTTCCATTGTCCGTCGATTATTTTATACAGTACATCCCTGTCGATTTTGTACTTCGGGTTGTCTTGCCTTTGTATTTCTTCGCTAATTTTTCTTAATTTTGCGTCCTTTTGTTGTTCCAGATTTACCAATTTCAACCTATTCTTTAAGTCATCTGGTACTGTATACTTGACTGCTAGAATTTGAATTTCACTCCTGGTCGCGGAGTACTGTTCTTCGATGATAAGGGGATATCTACTCAGAGTATCAGCAGTTTTATTCTCACTGGCTTTACAATATTTGATGCTGAAATCATATTCTTGGATCGCCATGATCCAACGCGATATCCGCGCATTGGCCAGTTTACAATTAAGCATGAAAGATAAAGCCTGATTATCTCAGAGAATTTCAAAGTGTTGACCAACCAGGTAATATCTAAGTTTACTGATACAATAAACAATTGCAAGAATCTCTTTTTCAGACGTAAAATAATTTCTTTCGGCACCTTTTAAAGATCTACTTACATGTGCAATCACCTTATGTTCTCCTTTATTATTTCGTTGATATAACACACCACCGATCGCGTAGTCTGAAGCATCACAGTTGAGTACATACGTTCCTTCTTTTTCCGGGTGGAACACGTGTAAGTTCTTACTGTATAATTCTTTTGTAGCATTGAAAGCTGCCTCATGTCGCTCTTCCCATCTCCATTTGGTGGTCTTCCTTAACAATTCCAGCAGCGGTTCTATGGTTTTTGAATATTCCGGTGTGAAACGGCGAAAATATCCAGTCAATCCAAGGAACGCTCTGATATCTTTCGCTTTCGTTGGATTTGGAAATTCCGTAATGGCCTGAATTTTCTCCGGGTCAGTACTAACACCATCTGCAGAAATAATATGCCCGAGGAACTTTATTTGTGACTTTCCAAATTCGCATTTTTCTAAGTTGAGCGCAAGGTTCGCATCCCGTAACTTGCGGAATACGATATCCAGGTGCTGCATATGTTCCTCGAACGACTTCGATATAATAAGTATGTCGTCAACAAACACACTCACAAAATCATCGACCTCAGGCTCTAATGCCAATTCAAGACACTTAATCATAGCAGCAAGGCTGGTAACCAAACCAAAAGGTACTACCTTAAACTGGTAACATTTATTTTTATATAAAAAGGCTGTGAATTTCCGACATTCTTTGGCTAACGGAACCTGCCAAAACCCACTTTTTAGGTCAAGACGCGACATGTATTTTACTCCTTGACATTTTACAAACAAATTTTCTGCATTGGGAGCCCAATCGTAACATTTTTGTGTTATATTATTAAGATTTCGCATATCTAAGCAGATGCGTATATCGTTATTTTTTTTTTCTTAACGACCACCATTGGGTTTAAAAAATTACTATCTGCCCGTTCAATAATATTATTTTCTAACATCGTATTTATTTCGCCTTCAACCTGTTGCTGATAATGTAATGGGATCGGATATGTTTTTCTTATAAATTTATTCTCGTCGCTTACTTGTATTTTATGTTCATAAACGTTGGTAATTGTCTGCTGCGTGTTGAAAATTGATTCATATTTATTTAAATGCTTTTGTTGACCATCCTTTATCTGCTTATCAGGCGCACCACCCTTAGCTGCTATCTTATCTAAGCGATTAACAGCTGGCTTCTGTAAGTCGACGGGACTATATCGGTCAACCGAATTGTCATATTCACTTCCCTGACTAAGGGAATAACCCCACTTAATTTTATGTTTCGACTTTTTAACTGTGCATTCAAGCGTTTTATTAGTAAAATCAATTGTTGCGTGTATGTTTCTTAATATGTCCGTACCTACTATGACGTCGTACCCTAGATTTTTGACTATAAGAACAGGTATTTCCATTTCCATCCCTTGTGAATTTATTGTGATAAGTGCTTGCTTATTAATAGTTTGTGAATCACCTGTGGCTGTTGTGACAAATGTATTGTTGACAGGTAAGATCGGTGTTTTTTTTAATTGGTGTTTATGTTTGTTAATGAATTTTTCGCTGATTAGAGAAATTTGTGCACCAGTATCAAATAATACATTTCCGACACATCCATTTATTTTCGCTCTCACAACAACCTCATTATCATTCTTATTTCTAACATTTTCCACATCATCATCAACCCAATTGTTAGATATTAATTCATCTCTAACGTCTATAGGATATATGCCTGAAGCAATGTATATTTTCTCACTACTATTATCGTTTACATAAGATTTTCGACACTGGTGTTCGTTATGGTATGTTTTATTTATAATTTTCAATTTATCGCACGGACTCAGGCCGTGCAACCCTACTCGTTTTGTGTTTGCTCTTCGCTGGTACTTGCTTCGGTAATTGCCGATACATTTCTTTTATTGCACTTTTGGAAATTAGGTTTATTTTTCATTTGTTGTGGTTGTTTTTGTTGTTGTTGTGGTTGTTGTGGCTGAAATTGTTTACGAGCCAGTTCACTATTATTATTACTATTACTTTGACTGTCAACATTATCCCATTTTGTTAACAATAGGAGTAGTTCCTCCAATGACTTAAGACCTTGTGTAATTACGGCGATTTGAATACCTCGTCCGAAATGATGAGCTAATTTATTAACTACCTCTGACTCTGTAAATTCTAGTTCAAGATATTTCGCACGAGATATGAGTTGGATTAAATAATTTTCTTTAGACCCTTTTAAACTGGAATACCTACCAAACTCCAGCTGTACGCGTATTTTTCGCTGTTCCAGTATCTCGCCCTAAAATGTCGTACCAGATCTTGACATGTGATTATTTTATCTTGTACTACCGTCAACCACTCAGCTGCAGTACCCTTTAACCTCCTGACTACATAGTTTATTTTATCCATCTCACTCAGGTTGTCGCCTATTGTGTCCATTTCTCGCTGGCAGTTATTCATGAAGAGAAGCGGATTTTCGGATTCTCTGCCGAAGAATTTCAACTGTGAATTGTTTTCTTCTAAAGTTCTATAGATGAACGTGGTCTGGTTCCCCGTTGTCGAGGAATTCTGGAGTCGGGTCAGCTTTTTGTTCCAGCTCCTGTATTCGCTGATCTTGTTCAGCTGCGAGCTCACTCACAGTAGATGTGTGTTGAACTACTCTTTCTTCTATTCCAGTGATTTTAGCTTCACATTCACTGATGCGAGAATTGTTCGCTTCTAAAGCGGTCTCAATATTGCTGCGAATTATTTCTACCTTTTCGCCTATACGTTTTTCGGTTGACTCTAAAAGTTGTTTACTTTGTTTAGCCTGTTCATGAACGGCTGTATAAATTTTTTTATTCTCATCGTGAAGCGATTGCAGTGATCTATTTTGTTTTACTGCTTCTTCTTTACTAGATTTAATTTCTTCCGACATTTTCTGCAGATTAGATTTACTTTCTTCTGACAGCTTTTGTATATTAGATTTACTTTCTTCGGACAGCTTTTGTATATTTGCCAATAATGCCGCCAATGTATTTTGTAATTCTAGTGATTCGGCCATATTGATTATTTATTTTTAAATTTATAAGATATTATAGTTTTATTTATAGTAACGGCAATATTTTTTTATACGTATTATTTCTAATAATGTCCGTTTATGTTATTATTATTATAGTTCAGTCTCACAATCAAATGTAAACACTTAATCTAACACAGATAACAATAATAATTCAACCTCCATACAGATAATAACTCTATTGTTCAAATATCTGATAAGAGAGAGTATTCCAACTTTTATCTACCCTCCCTGACAACATAGAACAGCACCTATAAATAGTACAATGAATTTAGTCTCTACACACTCAAATAAATATTTCTTTTTTTTTTAATTAATTCATTAATCGAATCCAACGTTGGCAAGCGCCAAATATCCTTATGCAACAGATCAAACTTTATTATTCTAATAAGGATATTGTGTGTAGAAATCGATAAAAGTCTATTATGGAGGAGATGAAATATTATTTATTGCATACAAATATTGTTTATAAAGATGTATAATGTTTTTTTAAATTGTCATGTATTCATAGTATATTAAATTGTTTGTATTTTTCGATTAATATGAATCGATTTTACTTGTTTGCTGCAACGTCCTCCTCTCGTCTCGTCGGTCCCGTCTCGTCGTCCTCTTCTACAGCTTCATTCCTTCCTGGTGTCCTCTCCGTCTCGTCGTCCTTGTACAGCAAGCAGCTCCAGCGGTGATATTTCAGAGTCTCGTAGTTATGTTTAACTGCTTCCACGATATCTTGTAGTGTCTTTAAGTTCCCTATGCGGATATCTTAACTTACACGACACAGCACTGAATTTTATTTTAAATTTTACTTAATTATTTATCCTCTTGGTTCTTACCGCAAAACTTCGTTAAGAATTACAAGGTTTATAGTTTACTTTATATAAAATATTCCTACATTTGTAAGAGAACAACTCTCTTACTCGGGCACAACTTCCCCTAGCAACGGCGACAGACAGACTGTTTTCAACCTAGCTCTGCAACGTATGAATCTCACTGAATTTGGTGTAATTTGATAGGCCAAGCCCAAGTCACATGATTGATGGAACAACCAGATACACAAAATTCATGAAAAACTTTGTATAATTTTGCATAGTCCTGCATGGAAATTATCTACACTTGTTATTACCCTATTATTGATAAGAGTTACACTTGAGTTTTGCTTTACTTAAAAAAAATCATCTTTCTAAAATAATTACAAACCTCAGAGTATACACAAATCGAAGCTATTTATTTAAATAATTCCTTGTCAAATTTTCATGTAAATCGGTTAACTACCACTGCCGCTATATCGATCGCAGATTATCACACCCGCACACGCGCACCAATTCATACAAAAAATACATGACAATATAGTACAGTTTTTATGAAGAGTTTGGTGTAACATATATGCTTATCATTTTTTAAATACAAAACTTATGACTAAAAAACAAAATATTACACAAAACAAATTTAAACAAGAATCTGCTCGTCATTCATGTACTCTGATATAAACAGCATCTCTTATCATCCTGTGTTCTGTTGCAGGATTAACCCCTCCACGTGTAAAAAAAAAAAAAAATTTTTTTATATGGTATACAAAAATTTTTTTTTAAACCTAAATTGACATAATTTCTTCCCAATAATCATAATCATCTAAATAATAACATAACAACTTCAAAAATCAAAATAACTGAGTAGCTTCTATCAAACAATATTTCCCCACCTGTCACTTTGACAGCTCTAATTGTATACAAACCTCACATGGCTGCACATGGTAAGCACATGGCTGCTTACCCCCATACATTCCTGAACACTAATAAGGATGTCAATGTCAGACGTCATTCGGCTATATCTACAGTTCAACCATACATTTTTCAACATGATTACAATTATTCTTATTTTACCTATAATTTTATACAATTGCATAACATACATACTCCTATATCCTGGCATTAAATTCAATTATCCTTAATGTAATATTTTCTTAAAGATGATGCATGGAACTTCCCTATCACCCTGTTTGTATTTGGGTTAGTGACAATGTATGTATTTTTACCCACTTGTTCCGATAAAATATATGGACGGTTGTATAATCTGAAGAATTTTGCTGCCGTATTATCTTCCCTGTGGCCAACATTTAACGCACGCAAGAGTACCTTCTCGCCAGTTCTGAACTTTACCAGTTTGTGATCCGCATTAAATTTCTCCGTCCGTTCTTCGGCACACTTTTTAATGCGTCTCCTTGCTTCTATCTTTTTAACCAGATTTGGAATAAACAAATTCTGCGTTGCAATCCTCCTGATGCACCCATCCCAGACACGCTTTGGCCTTTCCCCAGTTTGTAGTTCGTTAGGTGTAAACCCAGTAGTGTCATTGTAATTCCCGTTGATGGACGCCTCGAAAAACTCGAGATAATCCGACCACCTACTCTGGTTGGTATTACAATAAGTGCGAAACAGACGCCCTAACTCCCTGTTGACCCTTTCGGCAAGGTTACCTTGCGGTCTCCGGATTGCTGTCAACACTGCCTGTATATTGTGCTTCTCTAATTCGGAGCCATTTCTTGTTGGTGAATTGCTTACCCTGGTCAGATAGAATTTTCTTCACTGGACCATATTTCGGAATGTATTTATTTAATACAACATTTAATACTGCCATCGTGGTAGGTCGTCCAATTGCATATAAACTTACGTTCTTAGAAAATGCATCTGTGCAGACAATCAGGTTCTTCATACCCCTTGCAGCACGTGGTAGCGGACCTAAAAAGTCGATACACAGTAGATCATTCTTATTCTTGGTAATGATGTTACCCATCTCCACATAGGTGTGTTGATTTGGGTATTTAGCTGTTTGGCATATGTGACATGTACGCAAAATAGACTTAACTTTCCTTGCCATGTTCAACCATACAAAGTCTTCTCTCATCGCCAAATAACATTTATAAGCTCCAGCATGAGCAAGACTTTCATGACAAGCCCACGTTAAATCTTCTACGAGATCATCAGGAACCATAATTTTCCATTGTCCGTCGATTATTTTATACAGTACATCCCTGTCGATTTTGTACTTCGGGTTGTCTTGCCTTTGTATTTCTTCGCTAATTTTTCTTAATTTTGCGTCCTTTTGTTGTTCCAGATTTACCAATTTCAACCTATTCTTTAAGTCATCTGGTACTGTATACTTGACTGCTAGAATTTGAATTTCACTCCTGGTCGCGGAGTACTGTTCTTCGATGATAAGGGGATATCTACTCAGAGTATCAGCAGTTTTATTCTCACTGGCTTTACAATATTTGATGCTGAAATCATATTCTTGGATCGCCATGATCCAACGCGATATCCGCGCATTGGCCAGTTTACAATTAAGCATGAAAGATAAAGCCTGATTATCTCAGAGAATTTCAAAGTGTTGACCAACCAGGTAATATCTAAGTTTACTGATACAATAAACAATTGCAAGAATCTCTTTTTCAGACGTAAAATAATTTCTTTCGGCACCTTTTAAAGATCTACTTACATGTGCAATCACCTTATGTTCTCCTTTATTATTTCGTTGATATAACACACCACCGATCGCGTAGTCTGAAGCATCACAGTTGAGTACATACGTTCCTTCTTTTTCCGGGTGGAACACGTGTAAGTTCTTACTGTATAATTCTTTTGTAGCATTGAAAGCTGCCTCATGTCGCTCTTCCCATCTCCATTTGGTGGTCTTCCTTAACAATTCCAGCAGCGGTTCTATGGTTTTTGAATATTCCGGTGTGAAACGGCGAAAATATCCAGTCAATCCAAGGAACGCTCTGATATCTTTCGCTTTCGTTGGATTTGGAAATTCCGTAATGGCCTGAATTTTCTCCGGGTCAGTACTAACACCATCTGCAGAAATAATATGCCCGAGGAACTTTATTTGTGACTTTCCAAATTCGCATTTTTCTAAGTTGAGCGCAAGGTTCGCATCCCGTAACTTGCGGAATACGATATCCAGGTGCTGCATATGTTCCTCGAACGACTTCGATATAATAAGTATGTCGTCAACAAACACACTCACAAAATCATCGACCTCAGGCCCTAATGCCAATTCAAGACACTTAATCATAGCAGCAAGGCTGGTAACCAAACCAAAAGGTACTACCTTAAACTGGTAACATTTATTTTTATATAAAAGGCTGTGAATTTCCGACATTCTTTGGCTAACGGAATCTGCCAAAACCCACTTTTTAGGTCAAGACGCGACATGTATTTTACTCCTTGACATTTTACAAACAAATTTTCTGCATTGGGAGCACATTCGTAACATTTTTGTGTTATATTATTAAGATTTCGCATATCTAAGCAGATGCGTATATCGTTATTTTTTTTTTCTTAACGACCACCATTGGGTTTAAAAAATTACTATCTGCCCGTTCAATAACATTATTTTCTAACATCGTATTTATTTCGCCTTCAACCTGTTGCTGATAATGTAATGGGATCGGATATGTTTTTCTTATAAATTTATTCTCGTCGCTTACTTGTATTTTATGTTCATAAACGTTGGTAATTGTCTGCTGCGTGTTGAAAATTGATTCATATTTATTTAAATGCTTTTGTTGACCATCCTTTATCTGCTTATCAGGCGCACCACCCTTAGCTGCTATCTTATCTAAGCGATTAACAGCTGGCTTCTGTAAGTCGACGGGACTATATCGGTCAACCGAATTGTCATATTCACTTCCCTGACTAAGGGAATAACCCCACTTAATTTTATGTTTCGACTTTTTAACTGTGCATTCAAGCGTTTTATTAGTAAAATCAATTGTTGCGTGTATGTTTCTTAATGTGTCCGTACCTACTATGACGTCGTACACTAGATTTTTGACTATAAGAACAGGTATTTCCATTTCCATCCCTTGTGAATTTATTGTGATAAGTGCTTGCTTATTAATAGTTTGTGAATCACCTGTGGCTGTTGTGACAAATGTATTGTTGACAGGTAAGATCGGTGTTTTTTTTAATTGGTGTTTATGTTTGTTAATGAATTTTTCGCTGATTAGAGAAATTTGCGCACCAGTATCAAATAATACATTTCCGACACATCCATTTATTTTCGCTCTCACAACAACCTCATTATCATTCTTATTTCTAACATTTTCCACATCATCATCAACCCAATTGTTAGATATTAATTCATCTCTAACGTCTATAGGATATATGCCTGAAGCAATGTATATTTTCTCACTACTATTATCGTTTACATAAGATTTTCGACACTGGTGTTCGTTATGGTATGTTTTATTTATAATTTTCAATTTATCGCACGGACTCAGGCCGTGCAACCCTACTCGTTTTGTGTTTGCTCTTCGCTGGTACTTGCTTCGGTAATTGCCGATACATTTCTTTTATTGCACTTTTGGAAATTAGGTTTATTTTTCATTTGTTGTGGTTGTTTTTGTTGTTGTTGTGGTTGTTGTGGCTGAAATTGTTTACGAGCCAGTTCACTATTATTATTACTATTACTTTGACTGTCAACATTATCCCATTTTGTTAACAATAGGAGTAGTTCCTCCAATGACTTAAGACCTTGTGTAATTACGGCGATTTGAATACCTCGTCCGAAATGATGAGCTAATTTATTAACTACCTCTGACTCTGTAAATTCTAGTTCAAGATATTTCGCACGAGATATGAGTTGGATTAAATAATTTTCTTTAGACCCTTTTAAACTGGAATACCTACCAAACTCCAGCTGTACGCGTATTTTTCGCTGTTCCAGTATCTCGCCCTAAAATGTCGTACCAGATCTTGACATGTGATTATTTTATCTTGTACTACCGTCAACCACTCAGCTGCAGTACCCTTTAACCTCCTGACTACATAGTTTATTTTATCCATCTCACTCAGGTTGTCGCCTATTGTGTCCATTTCTCGCTGGCAGTTATTCATGAAGAGAAGCGGATTTTCGGATTCTCTGCCGAAGAATTTCAACTGTGAATTGTTTTCTTCTAAAGTTCTATAGATGAACGTGGTCTGGTTCCCCGTTGTCGAGGAATTCTGGAGTCGGGTCAGCTTTTTGTTCCAGCTCCTGTATTCGCTGATCTTGTTCAGCTGCGAGCTCACTCACAGTAGATGTGTGTTGAACTACTCTTTCTTCTATTCCAGTGATTTTAGCTTCACATTCACTGATGCGAGAATTGTTCGCTTCTAAAGCGGTCTCAATATTGCTGCGAATTATTTCTACCTTTTCGCCTATACGTTTTTCGGTTGACTCTAAAAGTTGTTTACTTTGTTTAGCCTGTTCATGAACGGCTGTATAAATTTTTTTATTCTCATCGTGAAGCGATTGCAGTGATCTATTTTGTTTTACTGCTTCTTCTTTACTAGATTTAATTTCTTCCGACATTTTCTGCAGATTAGATTTACTTTCTTCTGACAGCTTTTGTATATTAGATTTACTTTCTTCGGACAGCTTTTGTATATTTGCCAATAATGCCGCCAATGTATTTTGTAATTCTAGTGATTCGGCCATATTGATTATTTATTTTTAAATTTATAAGATATTATAGTTTTATTTATAGTAACGGCAATATTTTTTTATACGTATTATTTCTAATAATGTCCGTTTATGTTATTATTATTATAGTTCAGTCTCACAATCAAATGTAAACACTTAATCTAACACAGATAACAATAATAATTCAACCTCCATACAGATAATAACTCTATTGTTCAAATATCTGATAAGAGAGAGTATTCCAACTTTTATCTACCCTCCCTGACAACATAGAACAGCACCTATAAATAGTACAATGAATTTAGTCTCTACACACTCAAATAAATATTTCTTTTTTTTTTAATTAATTCATTAATCGAGCCCAACGTTGGCAAGCGCCAAATATCCTTATGCAACAGATCAAACTTTATTATTCTAATAAGGATATTGTGTGTAGAAATCGATAAAAGTCTATTATGGAGGAGATGAAATATTATTTATTGCATACAAATATTGTTTATAAAGATGTATAATGTTTTTTTAAATTGTCATGTATTCATAGTATATTAAATTGTTTGTATTTTTCGATTAATATGAATCGATTTTACTTGTTTGCTGCAACGTCCTCCTCTCGTCTCGTCGGTCCCGTCTCGTCGTCCTCTTCTACAGCTTCATTCCTTCCTGGTGTCCTCTCCGTCTCGTCGTCCTTGTACAGCAAGCAGCTCCAGCGGTGATATTTCAGAGTCTCGTAGTTATGTTTAACTGCTTCCACGATATCTTGTAGTGTCTTTAAGTTCCCTATGCGGATATCTTAACTTACACGACACAGCACTGAATTTTATTTTAAATTTTACTTAATTATTTATCCTCTTGGTTCTTACCGCAAAACTTCGTTAAGAATTACAAGGTTTATAGTTTACTTTATATAAAATATTCCTACATTTGTAAGAGAACAACTCTCTTACTCGGGCACAACTTCCCCTAGCAACGGCGACAGACAGACTGTTTTCAACCTAGCTCTGCAACGTATGAATCTCACTGAATTTGGTGTAATTTGATAGGCCAAGCCCAAGTCACATGATTGATGGAACAACCAGATACACAAAATTCATGAAAAACTTTGTATAATTTTGCATAGTCCTGCATGGAAATTATCTACACTTGTTATTACCCTATTATTGATAAGAGTTACACTTGAGTTTTGCTTTACTTAAAAAAAATCATCTTTCTAAAATAATTACAAACCTCAGAGTATACACAAATCGAAGCTATTTATTTAAATAATTCCTTGTCAAATTTTCATGTAAATCGGTTAACTACCACTGCCGCTATATCGATCGCAGATTATCACACCCGCACACGCGCACCAATTCATACAAAAAATACATGACAATATAGTACAATTTTTATGAAGAGTTTGGTGTAACATATATGCTTATCATTTTTTAAATACAAAACTTATGACTAAAAAACAAAATATTACACAAAACAAATTTAAACAAGAATCTGCTCGTCATTCATGTACTCTGATATAAACAGCATCTCTTATCATCCTGTGTTCTGTTGCAGGATTAACCCCTCCACGTGTAAAAAAAAAAAAAATTTTTTTATATGGAATACAAAAATTTTTTTTTAAACCTAAATTGACATAATTTCTTCCCAATAATCATAATCATCTAAATAATAACATAACAACTTCAAAAATCAAAATAACTGAGTAGCTTCTATCAAACAATATTTCCCCACCTGTCACTTTGACAGCTCTAATTGTATACAAACCTCACATGGCTGCACATGGTAAGCACATGGCTGCTTACCCCCATACATTCCTGAACACTAATAAGGATGTCAATGTCAGACGTCATTCGGCTATATCTACAGTTCAACCATACATTTTTCAACATGATTACAATTATTCTTATTTTACCTATAATTTTATACAATTGCATAACATACATACTCCTATATCCTGGCATTAAATTCAATTATCCTTAATGTAATATTTTCTTAAAGATGATGCATGGAACTTCCCTATCACCCTGTTTGTATTTGGGTTAGTGACAATGTATGTATTTTTACCCACTTGTTCCGATAAAATATATGGACGGTTGTATAATCTGAAGAATTTTGCTGCCGTATTATCTTCCCTGTGGCCAACATTTAACGCACGCAAGAGTACCTTCTCGCCAGTTCTGAACTTTACCAGTTTGTGATCCGCATTAAATTTCTCCGTCCGTTCTTCGGCACACTTTTTAATGCGTCTCCTTGCTTCTATCTTTTTAACCAGATTTGGAATAAACAAATTCTGCGTTGCAATCCTCCTGATGCACCCATCCCAGACACGCTTTGGCCTTTCCCCAGTTTGTAGTTCGTTAGGTGTAAACCCAGTAGTGTCATTGTAATTCCCGTTGATGGACGCCTCGAAAAACTCGAGATAATCCGACCACCTACTCTGGTTGGTATTACAATAAGTGCGAAACAGACGCCCTAACTCCCTGTTGACCCTTTCGGCAAGGTTACCTTGCGGTCTCCGGATTGCTGTCAACACTGCCTGTATATTGTGCTTCTCTAATTCGGACTGCCATTTCTTGTTGGTGAATTGCTTACCCTGGTCAGATAGAATTTTCTTCACTGGACCATATTTCGGAATGTATTTATTTAATACAACATTTAATACTGCCATCGTGGTAGGTCGTCCAATTGCATATAAACTTACGTTCTTAGAAAATGCATCTGTGCAGACAATCAGGTTCTTCATACCCCTTGCAGCACGTGGTAGCGGACCTAAAAAGTCGATACACAGTAGATCATTCTTATTCTTGGTAATGATGTTACCCATCTCCACATAGGTGTGTTGATTTGGGTATTTAGCTGTTTGGCATATGTGACATGTACGCAAAATAGACTTAACTTTCCTTGCCATGTTCAACCATACAAAGTCTTCTCTCATCGCCAAATAACATTTATAAGCTCCAGCATGAGCAAGACTTTCATGACAAGCCCACGTTAAATCTTCTACGAGATCATCAGGAACCATAATTTTTTATTGTCCGTCGATTATTTTATACAGTACATCCCTGTCGATTTTGTACTTCGGGTTGTCTTGCCTTTGTATTTCTTCGCTAATTTTTCTTAATTTTGCGTCCTTTTGTTGTTCCAGATTTACCAATTTCAACCTATTCTTTAAGTCATCTGGTACTGTATACTTGACTGCTAGAATTTGAATTTTACTCCTGGTCGCGGAGTACTGTTCTTCGATGATAAGGGGATATCTACTCAGAGTATCAGCAGTTTTATTCTCACTGGCTTTACAATATTTGATGCTGAAATCATATTCTTGGATCGCCATGATCCAACGCGATATCCGCGCATTGGCCAGTTTACAATTAAGCATGAAAGATAAAGCCTGATTATCTCAGAGAATTTCAAAGTGTTGACCAACCAGGTAATATCTAAGTTTACTGATACAATAAACAATTGCAAGAATCTCTTTTTCAGACGTAAAATAATTTCTTTCGGCACCTTTTAAAGATCTACTTACATGTGCAATCACCTTATGTTCTCCTTTATTATTTCGTTGATATAACACACCACCGATCGCGTAGTCTGAAGCATCACAGTTGAGTACATACGTTCCTTCTTTTTCCGGGTGGAACACGTGTAAGTTCTTACTGTATAATTCTTTTGTAGCATTGAAAGCTGCCTCATGTCGCTCTTCCCATCTCCATTTGGTGGTCTTCCTTAACAATTCCAGCAGCGGTTCTATGGTTTTTGAATATTCCGGTGTGAAACGGCGAAAATATCCAGTCAATCCAAGGAACGCTCTGATATCTTTCGCTTTCGTTGGATTTGGAAATTCCGTAATGGCCTGAATTTTCTCCGGGTCAGTACTAACACCATCTGCAGAAATAATATGCCCGAGGAACTTTATTTGTGACTTTCCAAATTCGCATTTTTCTAAGTTGAGCGCAAGGTTCGCATCCCGTAACTTGCGGAATACGATATCCAGGTGCTGCATATGTTCCTCGAACGACTTCGATATAATAAGTATGTCGTCAACAAACACACTCACAAAATCATCGACCTCAGGCCCTAATGCCAATTCAAGACACTTAATCATAGCAGCAAGGCTGGTAACCAAACCAAAAGGTACTACCTTAAACTGGTAACATTTATTTTTATATAAAAGGCTGTGAATTTCCGACATTCTTTGGCTAACGGAATCTGCCAAAACCCACTTTTTAGGTCAAGACGCGACATGTATTTTACTCCTTGACATTTTACAAACAAATTTTCTGCATTGGGAGCACATTCGTAACATTTTTGTGTTATATTATTAAGATTTCGCATATCTAAGCAGATGCGTATATCGTTATTTTTTTTTCTTAACGACCACCATTGGGTTTAAAAAATTACTATCTGCCCGTTCAATAACATTATTTTCTAACATCGTATTTATTTCGCCTTCAACCTGTTGCTGATAATGTAATGGGATCGGATATGTTTTTCTTATAAATTTATTCTCGTCGCTTACTTGTATTTTATGTTCATAAACGTTGGTAATTGTCTGCTGCGTGTTGAAAATTGATTCATATTTATTTAAATGCTTTTGTTGACCATCCTTTATCTGCTTATCAGGCGCACCACCCTTAGCTGCTATCTTATCTAAGCGATTAACAGCTGGCTTCTGTAAGTCGACGGGACTATATCGGTCAACCGAATTGTCATATTCACTTCCCTGACTAAGGGAATAACCCCACTTAATTTTATGTTTCGACTTTTTAACTGTGCATTCAAGCGTTTTATTAGTAAAATCAATTGTTGCGTGTATGTTTCTTAATGTGTCCGTACCTACTATGACGTCGTACACTAGATTTTTGACTATAAGAACAGGTATTTCCATTTCCATCCCTTGTGAATTTATTGTGATAAGTGCTTGCTTATTAATAGTTTGTGAATCACCTGTGGCTGTTGTGACAAATGTATTGTTGACAGGTAAGATCGGTGTTTTTTTTAATTGGTGTTTATGTTTGTTAATGAATTTTTCGCTGATTAGAGAAATTTGCGCACCAGTATCAAATAATACATTTCCGACACATCCATTTATTTTCGCTCTCACAACAACCTCATTATCATTCTTATTTCTAACATTTTCCACATCATCATCAACCCAATTGTTAGATATTAATTCATCTCTAACGTCTATAGGATATATGCCTGAAGCAATGTATATTTTCTCACTACTATTATCGTTTACATAAGATTTTCGACACTGGTGTTCGTTATGGTATGTTTTATTTATAATTTTCAATTTATCGCACGGACTCAGGCCGTGCAACCCTACTCGTTTTGTGTTTGCTCTTCGCTGGTACTTGCTTCGGTAATTGCCGATACATTTCTTTTATTGCACTTTTGGAAATTAGGTTTATTTTTCATTTGTTGTGGTTGTTTTTGTTGTTGTTGTGGTTGTTGTGGCTGAAATTGTTTACGAGCCAGTTCACTATTATTATTACTATTACTTTGACTGTCAACATTATCCCATTTTGTTAACAATAGGAGTAGTTCCTCCAATGACTTAAGACCTTGTGTAATTACGGCGATTTGAATACCTCGTCCGAAATGATGAGCTAATTTATTAACTACCTCTGACTCTGTAAATTCTAGTTCAAGATATTTCGCACGAGATATGAGTAGGATTAAATAATTTTCTTTAGACCCTTTTAAACTGGAATACCTACCAAACTCCAGCTGTACGCGTATTTTTCGCTGTTCCAGTATCTCGCCCTAAAATGTCGTACCAGATCTTGACATGTGATTATTTTATCTTGTACTACCGTCAACCACTCAGCTGCAGTACCCTTTAACCTCCTGACTACATAGTTTATTTTATCCATCTCACTCAGGTTGTCGCCTATTGTGTCCATTTCTCGCTGGCAGTTATTCATGAAGAGAAGCGGATTTTCGGATTCTCTGCCGAAGAATTTCAACTGTGAATTGTTTTCTTCTAAAGTTCTATAGATGAACGTGGTCTGGTTCCCCGTTGTCGAGGAATTCTGGAGTCGGGTCAGCTTTTTGTTCCAGCTCCTGTATTCGCTGATCTTGTTCAGCTGCGAGCTCACTCACAGTAGATGTGTGTTGAACTACTCTTTCTTCTATTCCAGTGATTTTAGCTTCACATTCACTGATGCGAGAATTGTTCGCTTCTAAAGCGGTCTCAATATTGCTGCGAATTATTTCTACCTTTTCGCCTATACGTTTTTCGGTTGACTCTAAAAGTTGTTTACTTTGTTTAGCCTGTTCATGAACGGCTGTATAAATTTTTTTATTCTCATCGTGAAGCGATTGCAGTGATCTATTTTGTTTTACTGCTTCTTCTTTACTAGATTTAATTTCTTCCGACATTTTCTGCAGATTAGATTTACTTTCTTCTGACAGCTTTTGTATATTAGATTTACTTTCTTCGGACAGCTTTTGTATATTTGCCAATAATGCCGCCAATGTATTTTGTAATTCTAGTGATTCGGCCATATTGATTATTTATTTTTAAATTTATAAGATATTATAGTTTTATTTATAGTAACGGCAATATTTTTTTATACGTATTATTTCTAATAATGTCCGTTTATGTTATTATTATTATAGTTCAGTCTCACAATCAAATGTAAACACTTAATCTAACACAGATAACAATAATAATTCAACCTCCATACAGATAATAACTCTATTGTTCAAATATCTGATAAGAGAGAGTATTCCAACTTTTATCTACCCTCCCTGACAACATAGAACAGCACCTATAAATAGTACAATGAATTTAGTCTCTACACACTCAAATAAATATTTCTTTTTTTTTTAATTAATTCATTAATCGAGCCCAACGTTGGCAAGCGCCAAATATCCTTATGCAACAGATCAAACTTTATTATTCTAATAAGGATATTGTGTGTAGAAATCGATAAAAGTCTATTATGGAGGAGATGAAATATTATTTATTGCATACAAATATTGTTTATAAAGATGTATAATGTTTTTTTAAATTGTCATGTATTCATAGTATATTAAATTGTTTGTATTTTTCGATTAATATGAATCGATTTTACTTGTTTGCTGCAACGTCCTCCTCTCGTCTCGTCGGTCCCGTCTCGTCGTCCTCTTCTACAGCTTCATTCCTTCCTGGTGTCCTCTCCGTCTCGTCGTCCTTGTACAGCAAGCAGCTCCAGCGGTGATATTTCAGAGTCTCGTAGTTATGTTTAACTGCTTCCACGATATCTTGTAGTGTCTTTAAGTTCCCTATGCGGATATCTTAACTTACACGACACAGCACTGAATTTTATTTTAAATTTTACTTAATTATTTATCCTCTTGGTTCTTACCGCAAAACTTCGTTAAGAATTACAAGGTTTATAGTTTACTTTATATAAAATATTCCTACATTTGTAAGAGAACAACTCTCTTACTCGGGCACAACTTCCCCTAGCAACGGCGACAGACAGACTGTTTTCAACCTAGCTCTGCAACGTATGAATCTCACTGAATTTGGTGTAATTTGATAGGCCAAGCCCAAGTCACATGATTGATGGAACAACCAGATACACAAAATTCATGAAAAACTTTGTATAATTTTGCATAGTCCTGCATGGAAATTATCTACACTTGTTATTACCCTATTATTGATAAGAGTTACACTTGAGTTTTGCTTTACTTAAAAAAAATCATCTTTCTAAAATAATTACAAACCTCAGAGTATACACAAATCGAAGCTATTTATTTAAATAATTCCTTGTCAAATTTTCATGTAAATCGGTTAACTACCACTGCCGCTATATCGATCGCAGATTATCACACCCGCACACGCGCACCAATTCATACAAAAAATACATGACAATATAGTACAGTTTTTATGAAGAGTTTGGTGTAACATATATGCTTATCATTTTTTAAATACAAAACTTATGACTAAAAAACAAAATATTACACAAAACAAATTTAAACAAGAATCTGCTCGTCATTCATGTACTCTGATATAAACAGCATCTCTTATCATCCTGTGTTCTGTTGCAGGATTAACCCCTCCACGTGTAAAAAAAAAAAAAATTTTTTTATATGGTATACAAAAATTTTTTTTTAAACCTAAATTGACATAATTTCTTCCCAATAATCATAATCATCTAAATAATAACATAACAACTTCAAAAATCAAAATAACTGAGTAGCTTCTATCAAACAATATTTCCCCACCTGTCACTTTGACAGCTCTAATTGTATACAAACCTCACATGGCTGCACATGGTAAGCACATGGCTGCTTACCCCCATACATTCCTGAACACTAATAAGGATGTCAATGTCAGACGTCATTCGGCTATATCTACAGTTCAACCATACATTTTTCAACATGATTACAATTATTCTTATTTTACCTATAATTTTATACAATTGCATAACATACATACTCCTATATCCTGGCATTAAATTCAATTATCCTTAATGTAATATTTTCTTAAAGATGATGCATGGAACTTCCCTATCACCCTGTTTGTATTTGGGTTAGTGACAATGTATGTATTTTTACCCACTTGTTCCGATAAAATATATGGACGGTTGTATAATCTGAAGAATTTTGCTGCCGTATTATCTTCCCTGTGGCCAACATTTAACGCACGCAAGAGTACCTTCTCGCCAGTTCTGAACTTTACCAGTTTGTGATCCGCATTAAATTTCTCCGTCCGTTCTTCGGCACACTTTTTAATGCGTCTCCTTGCTTCTATCTTTTTAACCAGATTTGGAATAAACAAATTCTGCGTTGCAATCCTCCTGATGCACCCATCCCAGACACGCTTTGGCCTTTCCCCAGTTTGTAGTTCGTTAGGTGTAAACCCAGTAGTGTCATTGTAATTCCCGTTGATGGACGCCTCGAAAAACTCGAGATAATCCGACCACCTACTCTGGTTGGTATTACAATAAGTGCGAAACAGACGCCCTAACTCCCTGTTGACCCTTTCGGCAAGGTTACCTTGCGGTCTCCGGATTGCTGTCAACACTGCCTGTATATTGTGCTTCTCTAATTCGGACTGCCATTTCTTGTTGGTGAATTGCTTACCCTGGTCAGATAGAATTTTCTTCACTGGACCATATTTCGGAATGTATTTATTTAATACAACATTTAATACTGCCATCGTGGTAGGTCGTCCAATTGCATATAAACTTACGTTCTTAGAAAATGCATCTGTGCAGACAATCAGGTTCTTCATACCCCTTGCAGCACGTGGTAGCGGACCTAAAAAGTCGATACACAGTAGATCATTCTTATTCTTGGTAATGATGTTACCCATCTCCACATAGGTGTGTTGATTTGGGTATTTAGCTGTTTGGCATATGTGACATGTACGCAAAATAGACTTAACTTTCCTTGCCATGTTCAACCATACAAAGTCTTCTCTCATCGCCAAATAACATTTATAAGCTCCAGCATGAGCAAGACTTTCATGACAAGCCCACGTTAAATCTTCTACGAGATCATCAGGAACCATAATTTTTTATTGTCCGTCGATTATTTTATACAGTACATCCCTGTCGATTTTGTACTTCGGGTTGTCTTGCCTTTGTATTTCTTCGCTAATTTTTCTTAATTTTGCGTCCTTTTGTTGTTCCAGATTTACCAATTTCAACCTATTCTTTAAGTCATCTGGTACTGTATACTTGACTGCTAGAATTTGAATTTTACTCCTGGTCGCGGAGTACTGTTCTTCGATGATAAGGGGATATCTACTCAGAGTATCAGCAGTTTTATTCTCACTGGCTTTACAATATTTGATGCTGAAATCATATTCTTGGATCGCCATGATCCA
Organism: Magicicada septendecula; assembly: GCA_034769895.1. Classification (NCBI taxonomy): domain Eukaryota; kingdom Metazoa; phylum Arthropoda; class Insecta; order Hemiptera; family Cicadidae; genus Magicicada; species Magicicada septendecula. The sequence goes on along the minus strand of CM068367.1, from coordinate 304,399,877 downwards.
ACGCGATATCCGCGCATTGGCCAGTTTACAATTAAGCATGAAAGATAAAGCCTGATTATCTCAGAGAATTTCAAAGTGTTGACCAACCAGGTAATATCTAAGTTTACTGATACAATAAACAATTGCAAGAATCTCTTTTTCAGACGTAAAATAATTTCTTTCGGCACCTTTTAAAGATCTACTTACATGTGCAATCACCTTATGTTCTCCTTTATTATTTCGTTGATATAACACACCACCGATCGCGTAGTCTGAAGCATCACAGTTGAGTACATACGTTCCTTCTTTTTCCGGGTGGAACACGTGTAAGTTCTTACTGTATAATTCTTTTGTAGCATTGAAAGCTGCCTCATGTCGCTCTTCCCATCTCCATTTGGTGGTCTTCCTTAACAATTCCAGCAGCGGTTCTATGGTTTTTGAATATTCCGGTGTGAAACGGCGAAAATATCCAGTCAATCCAAGGAACGCTCTGATATCTTTCGCTTTCGTTGGATTTGGAAATTCCGTAATGGCCTGAATTTTCTCCGGGTCAGTACTAACACCATCTGCAGAAATAATATGCCCGAGGAACTTTATTTGTGACTTTCCAAATTCGCATTTTTCTAAGTTGAGCGCAAGGTTCGCATCCCGTAACTTGCGGAATACGATATCCAGGTGCTGCATATGTTCCTCGAACGACTTCGATATAATAAGTATGTCGTCAACAAACACACTCACAAAATCATCGACCTCAGGCCCTAATGCCAATTCAAGACACTTAATCATAGCAGCAAGGCTGGTAACCAAACCAAAAGGTACTACCTTAAACTGGTAACATTTATTTTTATATAAAAGGCTGTGAATTTCCGACATTCTTTGGCTAACGGAATCTGCCAAAACCCACTTTTTAGGTCAAGACGCGACATGTATTTTACTCCTTGACATTTTACAAACAAATTTTCTGCATTGGGAGCACATTCGTAACATTTTTGTGTTATATTATTAAGATTTCGCATATCTAAGCAGATGCGTATATCGTTATTTTTTTTTCTTAACGACCACCATTGGGTTTAAAAAATTACTATCTGCCCGTTCAATAACATTATTTTCTAACATCGTATTTATTTCGCCTTCAACCTGTTGCTGATAATGTAATGGGATCGGATATGTTTTTCTTATAAATTTATTCTCGTCGCTTACTTGTATTTTATGTTCATAAACGTTGGTAATTGTCTGCTGCGTGTTGAAAATTGATTCATATTTATTTAAATGCTTTTGTTGACCATCCTTTATCTGCTTATCAGGCGCACCACCCTTAGCTGCTATCTTATCTAAGCGATTAACAGCTGGCTTCTGTAAGTCGACGGGACTATATCGGTCAACCGAATTGTCATATTCACTTCCCTGACTAAGGGAATAACCCCACTTAATTTTATGTTTCGACTTTTTAACTGTGCATTCAAGCGTTTTATTAGTAAAATCAATTGTTGCGTGTATGTTTCTTAATGTGTCCGTACCTACTATGACGTCGTACACTAGATTTTTGACTATAAGAACAGGTATTTCCATTTCCATCCCTTGTGAATTTATTGTGATAAGTGCTTGCTTATTAATAGTTTGTGAATCACCTGTGGCTGTTGTGACAAATGTATTGTTGACAGGTAAGATCGGTGTTTTTTTTAATTGGTGTTTATGTTTGTTAATGAATTTTTCGCTGATTAGAGAAATTTGCGCACCAGTATCAAATAATACATTTCCGACACATCCATTTATTTTCGCTCTCACAACAACCTCATTATCATTCTTATTTCTAACATTTTCCACATCATCATCAACCCAATTGTTAGATATTAATTCATCTCTAACGTCTATAGGATATATGCCTGAAGCAATGTATATTTTCTCACTACTATTATCGTTTACATAAGATTTTCGACACTGGTGTTCGTTATGGTATGTTTTATTTATAATTTTCAATTTATCGCACGGACTCAGGCCGTGCAACCCTACTCGTTTTGTGTTTGCTCTTCGCTGGTACTTGCTTCGGTAATTGCCGATACATTTCTTTTATTGCACTTTTGGAAATTAGGTTTATTTTTCATTTGTTGTGGTTGTTTTTGTTGTTGTTGTGGTTGTTGTGGCTGAAATTGTTTACGAGCCAGTTCACTATTATTATTACTATTACTTTGACTGTCAACATTATCCCATTTTGTTAACAATAGGAGTAGTTCCTCCAATGACTTAAGACCTTGTGTAATTACGGCGATTTGAATACCTCGTCCGAAATGATGAGCTAATTTATTAACTACCTCTGACTCTGTAAATTCTAGTTCAAGATATTTCGCACGAGATATGAGTAGGATTAAATAATTTTCTTTAGACCCTTTTAAACTGGAATACCTACCAAACTCCAGCTGTACGCGTATTTTTCGCTGTTCCAGTATCTCGCCCTAAAATGTCGTACCAGATCTTGACATGTGATTATTTTATCTTGTACTACCGTCAACCACTCAGCTGCAGTACCCTTTAACCTCCTGACTACATAGTTTATTTTATCCATCTCACTCAGGTTGTCGCCTATTGTGTCCATTTCTCGCTGGCAGTTATTCATGAAGAGAAGCGGATTTTCGGATTCTCTGCCGAAGAATTTCAACTGTGAATTGTTTTCTTCTAAAGTTCTATAGATGAACGTGGTCTGGTTCCCCGTTGTCGAGGAATTCTGGAGTCGGGTCAGCTTTTTGTTCCAGCTCCTGTATTCGCTGATCTTGTTCAGCTGCGAGCTCACTCACAGTAGATGTGTGTTGAACTACTCTTTCTTCTATTCCAGTGATTTTAGCTTCACATTCACTGATGCGAGAATTGTTCGCTTCTAAAGCGGTCTCAATATTGCTGCGAATTATTTCTACCTTTTCGCCTATACGTTTTTCGGTTGACTCTAAAAGTTGTTTACTTTGTTTAGCCTGTTCATGAACGGCTGTATAAATTTTTTTATTCTCATCGTGAAGCGATTGCAGTGATCTATTTTGTTTTACTGCTTCTTCTTTACTAGATTTAATTTCTTCCGACATTTTCTGCAGATTAGATTTACTTTCTTCTGACAGCTTTTGTATATTAGATTTACTTTCTTCGGACAGCTTTTGTATATTTGCCAATAATGCCGCCAATGTATTTTGTAATTCTAGTGATTCGGCCATATTGATTATTTATTTTTAAATTTATAAGATATTATAGTTTTATTTATAGTAACGGCAATATTTTTTTATACGTATTATTTCTAATAATGTCCGTTTATGTTATTATTATTATAGTTCAGTCTCACAATCAAATGTAAACACTTAATCTAACACAGATAACAATAATAATTCAACCTCCATACAGATAATAACTCTATTGTTCAAATATCTGATAAGAGAGAGTATTCCAACTTTTATCTACCCTCCCTGACAACATAGAACAGCACCTATAAATAGTACAATGAATTTAGTCTCTACACACTCAAATAAATATTTCTTTTTTTTTTAATTAATTCATTAATCGAGCCCAACGTTGGCAAGCGCCAAATATCCTTATGCAACAGATCAAACTTTATTATTCTAATAAGGATATTGTGTGTAGAAATCGATAAAAGTCTATTATGGAGGAGATGAAATATTATTTATTGCATACAAATATTGTTTATAAAGATGTATAATGTTTTTTTAAATTGTCATGTATTCATAGTATATTAAATTGTTTGTATTTTTCGATTAATATGAATCGATTTTACTTGTTTGCTGCAACGTCCTCCTCTCGTCTCGTCGGTCCCGTCTCGTCGTCCTCTTCTACAGCTTCATTCCTTCCTGGTGTCCTCTCCGTCTCGTCGTCCTTGTACAGCAAGCAGCTCCAGCGGTGATATTTCAGAGTCTCGTAGTTATGTTTAACTGCTTCCACGATATCTTGTAGTGTCTTTAAGTTCCCTATGCGGATATCTTAACTTACACGACACAGCACTGAATTTTATTTTAAATTTTACTTAATTATTTATCCTCTTGGTTCTTACCGCAAAACTTCGTTAAGAATTACAAGGTTTATAGTTTACTTTATATAAAATATTCCTACATTTGTAAGAGAACAACTCTCTTACTCGGGCACAACTTCCCCTAGCAACGGCGACAGACAGACTGTTTTCAACCTAGCTCTGCAACGTATGAATCTCACTGAATTTGGTGTAATTTGATAGGCCAAGCCCAAGTCACATGATTGATGGAACAACCAGATACACAAAATTCATGAAAAACTTTGTATAATTTTGCATAGTCCTGCATGGAAATTATCTACACTTGTTATTACCCTATTATTGATAAGAGTTACACTTGAGTTTTGCTTTACTTAAAAAAAATCATCTTTCTAAAATAATTACAAACCTCAGAGTATACACAAATCGAAGCTATTTATTTAAATAATTCCTTGTCAAATTTTCATGTAAATCGGTTAACTACCACTGCCGCTATATCGATCGCAGATTATCACACCCGCACACGCGCACCAATTCATACAAAAAATACATGACAATATAGTACAGTTTTTATGAAGAGTTTGGTGTAACATATATGCTTATCATTTTTTAAATACAAAACTTATGACTAAAAAACAAAATATTACACAAAACAAATTTAAACAAGAATCTGCTCGTCATTCATGTACTCTGATATAAACAGCATCTCTTATCATCCTGTGTTCTGTTGCAGGATTAACCCCTCCACGTGTAAAAAAAAAAAAAAATTTTTTTATATGGTATACAAAAATTTTTTTTTAAACCTAAATTGACATAATTTCTTCCCAATAATCATAATCATCTAAATAATAACATAACAACTTCAAAAATCAAAATAACTGAGTAGCTTCTATCAAACAATATTTCCCCACCTGTCACTTTGACAGCTCTAATTGTATACAAACCTCACATGGCTGCACATGGTAAGCACATGGCTGCTTACCCCCATACATTCCTGAACACTAATAAGGATGTCAATGTCAGACGTCATTCGGCTATATCTACAGTTCAACCATACATTTTTCAACATGATTACAATTATTCTTATTTTACCTATAATTTTATACAATTGCATAACATACATACTCCTATATCCTGGCATTAAATTCAATTATCCTTAATGTAATATTTTCTTAAAGATGATGCATGGAACTTCCCTATCACCCTGTTTGTATTTGGGTTAGTGACAATGTATGTATTTTTACCCACTTGTTCCGATAAAATATATGGACGGTTGTATAATCTGAAGAATTTTGCTGCCGTATTATCTTCCCTGTGGCCAACATTTAACGCACGCAAGAGTACCTTCTCGCCAGTTCTGAACTTTACCAGTTTGTGATCCGCATTAAATTTCTCCGTCCGTTCTTCGGCACACTTTTTAATGCGTCTCCTTGCTTCTATCTTTTTAACCAGATTTGGAATAAACAAATTCTGCGTTGCAATCCTCCTGATGCACCCATCCCAGACACGCTTTGGCCTTTCCCCAGTTTGTAGTTCGTTAGGTGTAAACCCAGTAGTGTCATTGTAATTCCCGTTGATGGACGCCTCGAAAAACTCGAGATAATCCGACCACCTACTCTGGTTGGTATTACAATAAGTGCGAAACAGACGCCCTAACTCCCTGTTGACCCTTTCGGCAAGGTTACCTTGCGGTCTCCGGATTGCTGTCAACACTGCCTGTATATTGTGCTTCTCTAATTCGGACTGCCATTTCTTGTTGGTGAATTGCTTACCCTGGTCAGATAGAATTTTCTTCACTGGACCATATTTCGGAATGTATTTATTTAATACAACATTTAATACTGCCATCGTGGTAGGTCGTCCAATTGCATATAAACTTACGTTCTTAGAAAATGCATCTGTGCAGACAATCAGGTTCTTCATACCCCTTGCAGCACGTGGTAGCGGACCTAAAAAGTCGATACACAGTAGATCATTCTTATTCTTGGTAATGATGTTACCCATCTCCACATAGGTGTGTTGATTTGGGTATTTAGCTGTTTGGCATATGTGACATGTACGCAAAATAGACTTAACTTTCCTTGCCATGTTCAACCATACAAAGTCTTCTCTCATCGCCAAATAACATTTATAAGCTCCAGCATGAGCAAGACTTTCATGACAAGCCCACGTTAAATCTTCTACGAGATCATCAGGAACCATAATTTTTTATTGTCCGTCGATTATTTTATACAGTACATCCCTGTCGATTTTGTACTTCGGGTTGTCTTGCCTTTGTATTTCTTCGCTAATTTTTCTTAATTTTGCGTCCTTTTGTTGTTCCAGATTTACCAATTTCAACCTATTCTTTAAGTCATCTGGTACTGTATACTTGACTGCTAGAATTTGAATTTTACTCCTGGTCGCGGAGTACTGTTCTTCGATGATAAGGGGATATCTACTCAGAGTATCAGCAGTTTTATTCTCACTGGCTTTACAATATTTGATGCTGAAATCATATTCTTGGATCGCCATGATCCAACGCGATATCCGCGCATTGGCCAGTTTACAATTAAGCATGAAAGATAAAGCCTGATTATCTCAGAGAATTTCAAAGTGTTGACCAACCAGGTAATATCTAAGTTTACTGATACAATAAACAATTGCAAGAATCTCTTTTTCAGACGTAAAATAATTTCTTTCGGCACCTTTTAAAGATCTACTTACATGTGCAATCACCTTATGTTCTCCTTTATTATTTCGTTGATATAACACACCACCGATCGCGTAGTCTGAAGCATCACAGTTGAGTACATACGTTCCTTCTTTTTCCGGGTGGAACACGTGTAAGTTCTTACTGTATAATTCTTTTGTAGCATTGAAAGCTGCCTCATGTCGCTCTTCCCATCTCCATTTGGTGGTCTTCCTTAACAATTCCAGCAGCGGTTCTATGGTTTTTGAATATTCCGGTGTGAAACGGCGAAAATATCCAGTCAATCCAAGGAACGCTCTGATATCTTTCGCTTTCGTTGGATTTGGAAATTCCGTAATGGCCTGAATTTTCTCCGGGTCAGTACTAACACCATCTGCAGAAATAATATGCCCGAGGAACTTTATTTGTGACTTTCCAAATTCGCATTTTTCTAAGTTGAGCGCAAGGTTCGCATCCCGTAACTTGCGGAATACGATATCCAGGTGCTGCATATGTTCCTCGAACGACTTCGATATAATAAGTATGTCGTCAACAAACACACTCACAAAATCATCGACCTCAGGCCCTAATGCCAATTCAAGACACTTAATCATAGCAGCAAGGCTGGTAACCAAACCAAAAGGTACTACCTTAAACTGGTAACATTTATTTTTATATAAAAGGCTGTGAATTTCCGACATTCTTTGGCTAACGGAATCTGCCAAAACCCACTTTTTAGGTCAAGACGCGACATGTATTTTACTCCTTGACATTTTACAAACAAATTTTCTGCATTGGGAGCACATTCGTAACATTTTTGTGTTATATTATTAAGATTTCGCATATCTAAGCAGATGCGTATATCGTTATTTTTTTTTCTTAACGACCACCATTGGGTTTAAAAAATTACTATCTGCCCGTTCAATAACATTATTTTCTAACATCGTATTTATTTCGCCTTCAACCTGTTGCTGATAATGTAATGGGATCGGATATGTTTTTCTTATAAATTTATTCTCGTCGCTTACTTGTATTTTATGTTCATAAACGTTGGTAATTGTCTGCTGCGTGTTGAAAATTGATTCATATTTATTTAAATGCTTTTGTTGACCATCCTTTATCTGCTTATCAGGCGCACCACCCTTAGCTGCTATCTTATCTAAGCGATTAACAGCTGGCTTCTGTAAGTCGACGGGACTATATCGGTCAACCGAATTGTCATATTCACTTCCCTGACTAAGGGAATAACCCCACTTAATTTTATGTTTCGACTTTTTAACTGTGCATTCAAGCGTTTTATTAGTAAAATCAATTGTTGCGTGTATGTTTCTTAATGTGTCCGTACCTACTATGACGTCGTACACTAGATTTTTGACTATAAGAACAGGTATTTCCATTTCCATCCCTTGTGAATTTATTGTGATAAGTGCTTGCTTATTAATAGTTTGTGAATCACCTGTGGCTGTTGTGACAAATGTATTGTTGACAGGTAAGATCGGTGTTTTTTTTAATTGGTGTTTATGTTTGTTAATGAATTTTTCGCTGATTAGAGAAATTTGCGCACCAGTATCAAATAATACATTTCCGACACATCCATTTATTTTCGCTCTCACAACAACCTCATTATCATTCTTATTTCTAACATTTTCCACATCATCATCAACCCAATTGTTAGATATTAATTCATCTCTAACGTCTATAGGATATATGCCTGAAGCAATGTATATTTTCTCACTACTATTATCGTTTACATAAGATTTTCGACACTGGTGTTCGTTATGGTATGTTTTATTTATAATTTTCAATTTATCGCACGGACTCAGGCCGTGCAACCCTACTCGTTTTGTGTTTGCTCTTCGCTGGTACTTGCTTCGGTAATTGCCGATACATTTCTTTTATTGCACTTTTGGAAATTAGGTTTATTTTTCATTTGTTGTGGTTGTTTTTGTTGTTGTTGTGGTTGTTGTGGCTGAAATTGTTTACGAGCCAGTTCACTATTATTATTACTATTACTTTGACTGTCAACATTATCCCATTTTGTTAACAATAGGAGTAGTTCCTCCAATGACTTAAGACCTTGTGTAATTACGGCGATTTGAATACCTCGTCCGAAATGATGAGCTAATTTATTAACTACCTCTGACTCTGTAAATTCTAGTTCAAGATATTTCGCACGAGATATGAGTTGGATTAAATAATTTTCTTTAGACCCTTTTAAACTGGAATACCTACCAAACTCCAGCTGTACGCGTATTTTTCGCTGTTCCAGTATCTCGCCCTAAAATGTCGTACCAGATCTTGACATGTGATTATTTTATCTTGTACTACCGTCAACCACTCAGCTGCAGTACCCTTTAACCTCCTGACTACATAGTTTATTTTATCCATCTCACTCAGGTTGTCGCCTATTGTGTCCATTTCTCGCTGGCAGTTATTCATGAAGAGAAGCGGATTTTCGGATTCTCTGCCGAAGAATTTCAACTGTGAATTGTTTTCTTCTAAAGTTCTATAGATGAACGTGGTCTGGTTCCCCGTTGTCGAGGAATTCTGGAGTCGGGTCAGCTTTTTGTTCCAGCTCCTGTATTCGCTGATCTTGTTCAGCTGCGAGCTCACTCACAGTAGATGTGTGTTGAACTACTCTTTCTTCTATTCCAGTGATTTTAGCTTCACATTCACTGATGCGAGAATTGTTCGCTTCTAAAGCGGTCTCAATATTGCTGCGAATTATTTCTACCTTTTCGCCTATACGTTTTTCGGTTGACTCTAAAAGTTGTTTACTTTGTTTAGCCTGTTCATGAACGGCTGTATAAATTTTTTTATTCTCATCGTGAAGCGATTGCAGTGATCTATTTTGTTTTACTGCTTCTTCTTTACTAGATTTAATTTCTTCCGACATTTTCTGCAGATTAGATTTACTTTCTTCTGACAGCTTTTGTATATTAGATTTACTTTCTTCGGACAGCTTTTGTATATTTGCCAATAATGCCGCCAATGTATTTTGTAATTCTAGTGATTCGGCCATATTGATTATTTATTTTTAAATTTATAAGATATTATAGTTTTATTTATAGTAACGGCAATATTTTTTTATACGTATTATTTCTAATAATGTCCGTTTATGTTATTATTATTATAGTTCAGTCTCACAATCAAATGTAAACACTTAATCTAACACAGATAACAATAATAATTCAACCTCCATACAGATAATAACTCTATTGTTCAAATATCTGATAAGAGAGAGTATTCCAACTTTTATCTACCCTCCCTGACAACATAGAACAGCACCTATAAATAGTACAATGAATTTAGTCTCTACACACTCAAATAAATATTTCTTTTTTTTTTAATTAATTCATTAATCGAGCCCAACGTTGGCAAGCGCCAAATATCCTTATGCAACAGATCAAACTTTATTATTCTAATAAGGATATTGTGTGTAGAAATCGATAAAAGTCTATTATGGAGGAGATGAAATATTATTTATTGCATACAAATATTGTTTATAAAGATGTATAATGTTTTTTTAAATTGTCATGTATTCATAGTATATTAAATTGTTTGTATTTTTCGATTAATATGAATCGATTTTACTTGTTTGCTGCAACGTCCTCCTCTCGTCTCGTCGGTCCCGTCTCGTCGTCCTCTTCTACAGCTTCATTCCTTCCTGGTGTCCTCTCCGTCTCGTCGTCCTTGTACAGCAAGCAGCTCCAGCGGTGATATTTCAGAGTCTCGTAGTTATGTTTAACTGCTTCCACGATATCTTGTAGTGTCTTTAAGTTCCCTATGCGGATATCTTAACTTACACGACACAGCACTGAATTTTATTTTAAATTTTACTTAATTATTTATCCTCTTGGTTCTTACCGCAAAACTTCGTTAAGAATTACAAGGTTTATAGTTTACTTTATATAAAATATTCCTACATTTGTAAGAGAACAACTCTCTTACTCGGGCACAACTTCCCCTAGCAACGGCGACAGACAGACTGTTTTCAACCTAGCTCTGCAACGTATGAATCTCACTGAATTTGGTGTAATTTGATAGGCCAAGCCCAAGTCACATGATTGATGGAACAACCAGATACACAAAATTCATGAAAAACTTTGTATAATTTTGCATAGTCCTGCATGGAAATTATCTACACTTGTTATTACCCTATTATTGATAAGAGTTACACTTGAGTTTTGCTTTACTTAAAAAAAATCATCTTTCTAAAATAATTACAAACCTCAGAGTATACACAAATCGAAGCTATTTATTTAAATAATTCCTTGTCAAATTTTCATGTAAATCGGTTAACTACCACTGCCGCTATATCGATCGCAGATTATCACACCCGCACACGCGCACCAATTCATACAAAAAATACATGACAATATAGTACAATTTTTATGAAGAGTTTGGTGTAACATATATGCTTATCATTTTTTAAATACAAAACTTATGACTAAAAAACAAAATATTACACAAAACAAATTTAAACAAGAATCTGCTCGTCATTCATGTACTCTGATATAAACAGCATCTCTTATCATCCTGTGTTCTGTTGCAGGATTAACCCCTCCACGTGTAAAAAAAAAAAAAAATTTTTTTATATGGAATACAAAAATTTTTTTTTAAACCTAAATTGACATAATTTCTTCCCAATAATCATAATCATCTAAATAATAACATAACAACTTCAAAAATCAAAATAACTGAGTAGCTTCTATCAAACAATATTTCCCCACCTGTCACTTTGACAGCTCTAATTGTATACAAACCTCACATGGCTGCACATGGTAAGCACATGGCTGCTTACCCCCATACATTCCTGAACACTAATAAGGATGTCAATGTCAGACGTCATTCGGCTATATCTACAGTTCAACCATACATTTTTCAACATGATTACAATTATTCTTATTTTACCTATAATTTTATACAATTGCATAACATACATACTCCTATATCCTGGCATTAAATTCAATTATCCTTAATGTAATATTTTCTTAAAGATGATGCATGGAACTTCCCTATCACCCTGTTTGTATTTGGGTTAGTGACAATGTATGTATTTTTACCCACTTGTTCCGATAAAATATATGGACGGTTGTATAATCTGAAGAATTTTGCTGCCGTATTATCTTCCCTGTGGCCAACATTTAACGCACGCAAGAGTACCTTCTCGCCAGTTCTGAACTTTACCAGTTTGTGATCCGCATTAAATTTCTCCGTCCGTTCTTCGGCACACTTTTTAATGCGTCTCCTTGCTTCTATCTTTTTAACCAGATTTGGAATAAACAAATTCTGCGTTGCAATCCTCCTGATGCACCCATCCCAGACACGCTTTGGCCTTTCCCCAGTTTGTAGTTCGTTAGGTGTAAACCCAGTAGTGTCATTGTAATTCCCGTTGATGGACGCCTCGAAAAACTCGAGATAATCCGACCACCTACTCTGGTTGGTATTACAATAAGTGCGAAACAGACGCCCTAACTCCCTGTTGACCCTTTCGGCAAGGTTACCTTGCGGTCTCCGGATTGTTGTCAACACTGCCTGTATATTGTGCTTCTCTAATTCGGACTGCCATTTCTTGTTGGTGAATTGCTTACCCTGGTCAGATAGAATTTTCTTCACTGGACCATATTTCGGAATGTATTTATTTAATACAACATTTAATACTGCCATCGTGGTAGGTCGTCCAATTGCATATAAACTTACGTTCTTAGAAAATGCATCTGTGCAGACAATCAGGTTCTTCATACCCCTTGCAGCACGTGGTAGCGGACCTAAAAAGTCGATACACAGTAGATCATTCTTATTCTTGGTAATGATGTTACCCATCTCCACATAGGTGTGTTGATTTGGGTATTTAGCTGTTTGGCATATGTGACATGTACGCAAAATAGACTTAACTTTCCTTGCCATGTTCAACCATACAAAGTCTTCTCTCATCGCCAAATAACATTTATAAGCTCCAGCATGAGCAAGACTTTCATGACAAGCCCACGTTAAATCTTCTACGAGATCATCAGGAACCATAATTTTCCATTGTCCGTCGATTATTTTATACAGTACATCCCTGTCGATTTTGTACTTCGGGTTGTCTTGCCTTTGTATTTCTTCGCTAATTTTTCTTAATTTTGCGTCCTTTTGTTGTTCCAGATTTACCAATTTCAACCTATTCTTTAAGTCATCTGGTACTGTATACTTGACTGCTAGAATTTGAATTTCACTCCTGGTCGCGGAGTACTGTTCTTCGATGATAAGGGGATATCTACTCAGAGTGTCAGCAGTTTTATTCTCACTGGCTTTACAATATTTGATGCTGAAATCATATTCTTGGATCGCCATGATCCAACGCGATATCCGCGCATTGGCCAGTTTACAATTAAGCATGAAAGATAAAGCCTGATTATCTCAGAGAATTTCAAAGTGTTGACCAACCAGGTAATATCTAAGTTTACTGATACAATAAACAATTGCAAGAATCTCTTTTTCAGACGTAAAATAATTTCTTTCGGCACCTTTTAAAGATCTACTTACATGTGCAATCACCTTATGTTCTCCTTTATTATTTCGTTGATATAACACACCACTGATCGCGTAGTCTGAAGCATCACAGTTGAGTACATACGTTCCTTCTTTTTCCGGGTGGAACACGTGTAAGTTCTTACTGTATAATTCTTTTGTAGCATTGAAAGCTGCCTCATGTCGCTCTTCCCATCTCCATTTGGTGGTCTTCCTTAACAATTCCAGCAGCGGTTCTATGGTTTTTGAATATTCCGGTGTGAAACGGCGAAAATATCCAGTCAATCCAAGGAACGCTCTGATATCTTTCGCTTTCGTTGGATTTGGAAATTCCGTAATGGCCTGAATTTTCTCCGGGTCAGTACTAACACCATCTGCAGAAATAATATGCCCGAGGAACTTTATTTGTGACTTTCCAAATTCGCATTTTTCTAAGTTGAGCGCAAGGTTCGCATCCCGTAACTTGCGGAATACGATATCCAGGTGCTGCATATGTTCCTCGAACGACTTCGATATAATAAGTATGTCGTCAACAAACACACTCACAAAATCATCGACCTCAGGCCCTAATGCCAATTCAAGACACTTAATCATAGCAGCAAGGCTGGTAACCAAACCAAAAGGTACTACCTTAAACTGGTAACATTTATTTTTATATAAAAAGGCTGTGAATTTCCGACATTCTTTGGCTAACGGAATCTGCCAAAACCCACTTTTTAGGTCAAGACGCGACATGTATTTTACTCCTTGACATTTTACAAACAAATTTTCTGCATTGGGAGCACAATCGTAACATTTTTGTGTTATATTATTAAGATTTCGCATATCTAAGCAGATGCGTATATCGTTATTTTTTTTTTCTTAACGACCACCATTGGGTTTAAAAAATTACTATCTGCCCGTTCAATAATATTATTTTCTAACATCGTATTTATTTCGCCTTCAACCTGTTGCTGATAATGTAATGGGATCGGATATGTTTTTCTTATAAATTTATTCTCGTCGCTTACTTGTATTTTATGTTCATAAACGTTGGTAATTGTCTGCTGCGTGTTGAAAATTGATTCATATTTATTTAAATGCTTTTGTTGACCATCCTTTATCTGCTTATCAGGCGCACCACCCTTAGCTGCTATCTTATCTAAGCGATTAACAGCTGGCTTCTGTAAGTCGACGGGACTATATCGGTCAACCGAATTGTCATATTCACTTCCCTGACTAAGGGAATAACCCCACTTAATTTTATGTTTCGACTTTTTAACTGTGCATTCAAGCGTTTTATTAGTAAAATCAATTGTTGCGTGTATGTTTCTTAATGTGTCCGTACCTACTATGACGTCGTACACTAGATTTTTGACTATAAGAACAGGTATTTCCATTTCCATCCCTTGTGAATTTATTGTGATAAGTGCTTGCTTATTAATAGTTTGTGAATCACCTGTGGCTGTTGTGACAAATGTATTGTTGACAGGTAAGATCGGTGTTTTTTTTAATTGGTGTTTATGTTTGTTAATGAATTTTTCGCTGATTAGAGAAATTTGCGCACCAGTATCAAATAATACATTTCCGACACATCCATTTATTTTCGCTCTCACAACAACCTCATTATCATTCTTATTTCTAACATTTTCCACATCATCATCAACCCAATTGTTAGATATTAATTCATCTCTAACGTCTATAGGATATATGGCTGAAGCAATGTATATTTTCTCACTACTATTATCGTTTACATAAGATTTTCGACACTGGTGTTCGTTATGGTATGTTTTATTTATAATTTTCAATTTATCGCACGGACTTAGGCCGTGCAACCCTACTCGTTTTGTGTTTGCTCTTCGCTGGTACTTGCTTCGGTAATTGCCGATACATTTCTTTTATTGCACTTTTGGAAATTAGGTTTATTTTTCATTTGTTGTGGTTGTTTTTGTTGTTGTTGTGGTTGTTGTGGCTGAAATTGTTTACGAGCCAGTTCACTATTATTATTACTATTACTTTGACTGTCAACATTATCCCATTTTGTTAACAATAGGAGTAGTTCCTCCAATGACTTAAGACCTTGTGTAATTACGGCGATTTGAATACCTCGTCCGAAATGATGAGCTAATTTATTAACTACCTCTGACTCTGTAAATTCTGGTTCAAGATATTTCGCACGAGATATGAGTTGGATTAAATAATTTTCTTTAGACCCTTTTAAACTGGAATACCTACCAAACTCCAGCTGTACGCGTATTTTTCGCTGTTCCAGTATCTCGCCCTAAAATGTCGTACCAGATCTTGACATGTGATTATTTTATCTTGTACTACCGTCAACCACTCAGCTGCAGTACCCTTTAACCTCCTGACTACATAGTTTATTTTATCCATCTCACTCAGGTTGTCGCCTATTGTGTCCATTTCTCGCTGGCAGTTATTCATGAAGAGAAGCGGATTTTCGGATTCTCTGCCGAAGAATTTCAACTGTGAATTGTTTTCTTCTAAAGTTCTATAGATGAACGTGGTCTGGTTCCCCGTTGTCGAGGAATTCTGGAGTCGGGTCAGCTTTTTGTTCCAGCTCCTGTATTCGCTGATCTTGTTCAGCTGCGAGCTCACTCACAGTAGATGTGTGTTGAACTACTCTTTCTTCTATTCCAGTGATTTTAGCTTCACATTCACTGATGCGAGAATTGTTCGCTTCTAAAGCGGTCTCAATATTGCTGCGAATTATTTCTACCTTTTCGCCTATACGTTTTTCGGTTGACTCTAAAAGTTGTTTACTTTGTTTAGCCTGTTCATGAACGGCTGTATAAATTTTTTTATTCTCATCGTGAAGCGATTGCAGTGATCTATTTTGTTTTACTGCTTCTTCTTTACTAGATTTAATTTCTTCCGACATTTTCTGCAGATTAGATTTACT
Organism: Magicicada septendecula; assembly: GCA_034769895.1. NCBI lineage: Eukaryota > Metazoa > Arthropoda > Insecta > Hemiptera > Cicadidae > Magicicada > Magicicada septendecula. Next base: position 304,383,821 of record CM068367.1, on the reverse strand, counting down.
TTCTTCTGACAGCTTTTGTATATTAGATTTACTTTCTTCGGACAGCTTTTGTATATTTGCCAATAATGCCGCCAATGTATTTTGTAATTCTAGTGATTCGGCCATATTGATTATTTATTTTTAAATTTATAAGATATTATAGTTTTATTTATAGTAAAGGCAATATTTTTTTATACGTATTATTTCTAATAATGTCCGTTTATGTTATTATTATTATAGTTCAGTCTCACAATCAAATGTAAACACTTAATCTAACACAGATAACAATAATAATTCAACCTCCATACAGATAATAACTCTATTGTTCAAATATCTGATAAGAGAGAGTATTCCAACTTTTATCTACCCTCCCTGACAACATAGAACAGCACCTATAAATAGTACAATGAATTTAGTCTCTACACACTCAAATAAATATTTCTTTTTTTTTTAATTAATTCATTAATCGAGCCCAACGTTGGCAAGCGCCAAATATCCTTATGCAACAGATCAAACTTTATTATTCTAATAAGGATATTGTGTGTAGAAATCGATAAAAGTCTATTATGGAGGAGATGAAATATTATTTATTGCATACAAATATTGTTTATAAAGATGTATAATGTTTTTTTAAATTGTCATGTATTCATAGTATATTAAATTGTTTGTATTTTTCGATTAATATGAATCGATTTTACTTGTTTGCTGCAACGTCCTCCTCTCGTCTCGTCGGTCCCGTCTCGTCGTCCTCTTCTACAGCTTCATTCCTTCCTGGTGTCCTCTCCGTCTCGTCGTCCTTGTACAGCAAGCAGCTCCAGCGGTGATATTTCAGAGTCTCGTAGTTATGTTTAACTGCTTCCACGATATCTTGTAGTGTCTTTAAGTTCCCTATGCGGATATCTTAACTTACACGACACAGCACTGAATTTTATTTTAAATTTTACTTAATTATTTATCCTCTTGGTTCTTACCGCAAAACTTCGTTAAGAATTACAAGGTTTATAGTTTACTTTATATAAAATATTACTACATTTGTAAGAGAACAACTCTCTTACTCGGGCACAACTTCCCCTAGCAACGGCGACAGACAGACTGTTTTCAACCTAGCTCTGCAACGTATGAATCTCACTGAATTTGGTGTAATTTGATAGGCCAAGCCCAAGTCACATGATTGATGGAACAACCAGATACACAAAATTCATGAAAAACTTTGTATAATTTTGCATAGTCCTGCATGGAAATTATCTACACTTGTTATTACCCTATTATTGATAAGAGTTACACTTGAGTTTTGCTTTACTTAAAAAAAATCATCTTTCTAAAATAATTACAAACCTCAGAGTATACACAAATCGAAGCTATTTATTTAAATAATTCCTTGTCAAATTTTCATGTAAATCGGTTAACTACCACTGCCGCTATATCGATCGCAGATTATCACACCCGCACACGCGCACCAATTCATACAAAAAATACATGACAATATAGTACAATTTTTATGAAGAGTTTGGTGTAACATATATGCTTATCATTTTTTAAATACAAAACTTATGACTAAAAAACAAAATATTACACAAAACAAATTTAAACAAGAATCTGCTCGTCATTCATGTACTCTGATATAAACAGCATCTCTTATCATCCTGTGTTCTGTTGCAGGATTAACCCCTCCACGTGTAAAAAAAAAAAAAAATTTTTTTATATGGAATACAAAAATTTTTTTTTAAACCTAAATTGACATAATTTCTTCCCAATAATCATAATCATCTAAATAATAACATAACAACTTCAAAAATCAAAATAACTGAGTAGCTTCTATCAAACAATATTTCCCCACATGTCACTTTGACAGCTCTAATTGTATACAAACCTCACATGGCTGCACATGGTAAGCACATGGCTGCTTACCCCCATACATTCCTGAACACTAATAAGGATGTCAATGTCAGACGTCATTCGGCTATATCTACAGTTCAACCATACATTTTTCAACATGATTACAATTATTCTTATTTTACCTATAATTTTATACAATTGCATAACATACATACTCCTATATCCTGGCATTAAATTCAATTATCCTTAATGTAATATTTTCTTAAAGATGATGCATGGAACTTCCCTATCACCCTGTTTGTATTTGGGTTAGTGACAATGTATGTATTTTTACCCACTTGTTCCGATAAAATATATGGACGGTTGTATAATCTGAAGAATTTTGCTGCCGTATTATCTTCCCTGTGGCCAACATTTAACGCACGCAAGAGTACCTTCTCGCCAGTTCTGAACTTTACCAGTTTGTGATCCGCATTAAATTTCTCCGTCCGTTCTTCGGCACACTTTTTAATGCGTCTCCTTGCTTCTATCTTTTTAACCAGATTTGGAATAAACAAATTCTGCGTTGCAATCCTCCTGATGCACCCATCCCAGACACGCTTTGGCCTTTCCCCAGTTTGTAGTTCGTTAGGTGTAAACCCAGTAGTGTCATTGTAATTCCCGTTGATGGACGCCTCGAAAAACTCGAGATAATCCGACCACCTACTCTGGTTGGTATTACAATAAGTGCGAAACAGACGCCCTAACTCCCTGTTGACCCTTTCGGCAAGGTTACCTTGCGGTCTCCGGATTGCTGTCAACACTGCCTGTATATTGTGCTTCTCTAATTCGGACTGCCATTTCTTGTTGGTGAATTGCTTACCCTGGTCAGATAGAATTTTCTTCACTGGACCATATTTCGGAATGTATTTATTTAATACAACATTTAATACTGCCATCGTGGTAGGTCGTCCAATTGCATATAAACTTACGTTCTTAGAAAATGCATCTGTGCAGACAATCAGGTTCTTCATACCCCTTGCAGCACGTGGTAGCGGACCTAAAAAGTCGATACACAGTAGATCATTCTTATTCTTGGTAATGATGTTACCCATCTCCACATAGGTGTGTTGATTTGGGTATTTAGCTGTTTGGCATATGTGACATGTACGCAAAATAGACTTAACTTTCCTTGCCATGTTCAACCATACAAAGTCTTCTCTCATCGCCAAATAACATTTATAAGCTCCAGCATGAGCAAGACTTTCATGACAAGCCCACGTTAAATCTTCTACGAGATCATCAGGAACCATAATTTTTTATTGTCCGTCGATTATTTTATACAGTACATCCCTGTCGATTTTGTACTTCGGGTTGTCTTGCCTTTGTATTTCTTCGCTAATTTTTCTTAATTTTGCGTCCTTTTGTTGTTCCAGATTTACCAATTTCAACCTATTCTTTAAGTCATCTGGTACTGTATACTTGACTGCTAGAATTTGAATTTCACTCCTGGTCGCGGAGTACTGTTCTTCGATGATAAGGGGATATCTACTCAGAGTATCAGCAGTTTTATTCTCACGGGCTTTACAATATTTGATGCTGAAATCATATTCTTGGATCGCCATGATCCAACGCGATATCCGCGCATTGGCCAGTTTACAATTAAGCATGAAAGATAAAGCCTGATTATCTCAGAGAATTTCAAAGTGTTGACCAACCAGGTAATATCTAAGTTTACTGATACAATAAACAATTGCAAGAATCTCTTTTTCAGACGTAAAATAATTTCTTTCGGCACCTTTTAAAGATCTACTTACATGTGCAATCACCTTATGTTCTCCTTTATTATTTCGTTGATATAACACACCACCGATCGCGTAGTCTGAAGCATCACAGTTGAGTACATACGTTCCTTCTTTTTCCGGGTGGAACACGTGTAAGTTCTTACTGTATAATTCTTTTGTAGCATTGAAAGCTGCCTCATGTCGCTCTTCCCATCTCCATTTGGTGGTCTTCCTTAACAATTCCAGCAGCGGTTCTATGGTTTTTTAATATTCCGGTGTGAAACGGCGAAAATATCCAGTCAATCCAAGGAACGCTCTGATATCTTTCGCTTTCGTTGGATTTGGAAATTCCGTAATGGCCTGAATTTTCTCCGGGTCAGTACTAACACCATCTGCAGAAATAATATGCCCGAGGAACTTTATTTGTGACTTTCCAAATTCGCATTTTTCTAAGTTGAGCGCAAGGTTCGCATCCCGTAACTTGCGGAATACGATATCCAGGTGCTGCATATGTTCCTCGAACGACTTCGATATAATAAGTATGTCGTCAACAAACACACACAAAATCATCGACCTCAGGCCCTAATGCCAATTCAAGACACTTAATCATAGCAGCAAGGCTGGTAACCAAACCAAAAGGTACTACCTTAAACTGGTAACATTTATTTTTATATAAAAAGGCTGTGAATTTCCGACATTCTTTGGCTAACGGAATCTGCCAAAACCCACTTTTTAGGTCAAGACGCGACATGTATTTTACTCCTTGACATTTTACAAACAAATTTTCTGCATTGGGAGCACAATCGTAACATTTTTGTGTTATATTATTAAGATTTCGCATATCTAAGCAGATGCGTATATCGTTATTTTTTTTTTCTTAACGACCACCATTGGGTTTAAAAAATTACTATCTGCCCGTTCAATAATATTATTTTCTAACATCGTATTTATTTCGCCTTCAACCTGTTGCTGATAATGTAATGGGATCGGATATGTTTTTCTTATAAATTTATTCTCGTCGCTTACTTGTATTTTATGTTCATAAACGTTGGTAATTGTCTGCTGCGTGTTGAAAATTGATTCATATTTATTTAAATGCTTTTGTTGACCATCCTTTATCTGCTTATCAGGCGCACCACCCTTAGCTGCTATCTTATCTAAGCGATTAACAGCTGGCTTCTGTAAGTCGACGGGACTATATCGGTCAACCGAATTGTCATATTCACTTCCCTGACTAAGGGAATAACCCCACTTAATTTTATGTTTCGACTTTTTAACTGTGCATTCAAGCGTTTTATTAGTAAAATCAATTGTTGCGTGTATGTTTCTTAATGTGTCCGTACCTACTATGACGTCGTACACTAGATTTTTGACTATAAGAACAGGTATTTCCATATCCATCCCTTGTGAATTTATTGTGATAAGTGCTTGCTTATTAATAGTTTGTGAATCACCTGTGGCTGTTGTGACAAATGTATTGTTGACAGGTAAGATCGGTGTTTTTTTTAATTGGTGTTTATGTTTGTTAATGAATTTTTCGCTGATTAGAGAAATTTGCGCACCAGTATCAAATAATACATTTCCGACACATCCATTTATTTTCGCTCTCACAACAACCTCATTATCATTCTTATTTCTAACATTTTCCACATCATCATCAACCCAATTGTTAGATATTAATTCATCTCTAACGTCTATAGGATATATGCCTGAAGCAATGTATATTTTCTCACTACTATTATCGTTTACATAAGATTTTCGACACTGGTGTTCGTTATGGTATGTTTTATTTATAATTTTCAATTTATCGCACGGACTCAGGCCGTGCAACCCTACTCGTTTTGTGTTTGCTCTTCGCTGGTACTTGCTTCGGTAATTGCCGATACATTTCTTTTATTGCACTTTTGGAAATTAGGTTTATTTTTCATTTGTTGTGGTTGTTTTTGTTGTTGTTGTGGTTGTTGTGGCTGAAATTGTTTACGAGCCAGTTCACTATTATTATTACTATTACTTTGACTGTCAACATTATCCCATTTTGTTAACAATAGGAGTAGTTCCTCCAATGACTTAAGACCTTGTGTAATTACGGCGATTTGAATACCTCGTCCGAAATGATGAGCTAATTTATTAACTACCTCTGACTCTGTAAATTCTGGTTCAAGATATTTCGCACGAGATATGAGTTGGATTAAATAATTTTCTTTAGACCCTTTTAAACTGGAATACCTACCAAACTCCAGCTGTACGCGTACTTTTCGCTGTTCCAGTATCTCGCCCTAAAATGTCGTACCAGATCTTGACATGTGATTATTTTATCTTGTACTACCGTCAACCACTCAGCTGCATTACCCTTTAACCTCCTGACTACATAGTTTATTTTATCCATCTCACTCAGGTTGTCGCCTATTGTGTCCATTTCTCGCTGGCAGTTATTCATGAAGAGAAGCGGATTTTCGGATTCTCTGCCGAAGAATTTCAACTGTGAATTGTTTTCTTCTAAAGTTCTATAGATGAACGTGGTCTGGTTCCCCGTTGTCGAGGAATTCTGGAGTCGGGTCAGCTTTTTGTTCCAGCTCCTGTATTCGCTGATCTTGTTCAGCTGCGAGCTCACTCACAGTAGATGTGTGTTGAACTACTCTTTCTTCTATTCCAGTGATTTTAGCTTCACATTCACTGATGCGAGAATTGTTCGCTTCTAAAGCGGTCTCAATATTGCTGCGAATTATTTCTACCTTTTCGCCTATACGTTTTTCGGTTGACTCTAAAAGTTGTTTACTTTGTTTAGCCTGTTCATGAACGGCTGTATAAATTTTTTTATTCTCATCGTGAAGCGATTGCAGTGATCTATTTTGTTTTACTGCTTCTTCTTTACTAGATTTAATTTCTTCCGACATTTTCTGCAGATTAGATTTACTTTCTTCTGACAGCTTTTGTATATTAGATTTACTTTCTTCGGACAGCTTTTGTATATTTGCCAATAATGCCGCCAATGTATTTTGTAATTCTAGTGATTCGGCCATATTGATTATTTATTTTTAAATTTATAAGATATTATAGTTTTATTTATAGTAACGGCAATATTTTTTTTATACGTATTATTTCTAATAATGTCCGTTTATGTTATTATTATTATAGTTCAGTCTCACAATCAAATGTAAACACTTAATCTAACACAGATAACAATAATAATTCGACCTCCATACAGATAATAACTCTATTGTTCAAATATCTGATAAGAGAGAGTATTCCAACTTTTATCTACCCTCCCTGACAACATAGAACAGCACCTATAAATAGTTCAATGAATTTAGTCTCTACACACTCAAATAAATATTTCTTTTTTTTTTAATTAATTCATTAATCGAGCCCAACGTTGGCAAGCGCCAAATATCCTTATGCAACAGATCAAACTTTATTATTCTAATAAGGATATTGTGTGTAGAAATCGATAAAAGTCTATTATGGAGGAGATGAAATATTATTTATTGCATACAAATATTGTTTATAAAGATGTATAATGTTTTTTTAAATTGTCATGTATTCATAGTATATTAAATTGTTTGTATTTTTCGATTAATATGAATCGATTTTACTTGTTTGCTGCAACGTCCTCCTCTCGTCTCGTCGGTCCCGTCTCGTCGTCCTCTTCTACAGCTTCATTCCTTCCTGGTGTCCTCTCCGTCTCGTCGTCCTTGTACAGCAAGCAGCTCCAGCGGTGATATTTCAGAGTCTCGTAGTTATGTTTAACTGCTTCCACGATATCTTGTAGTGTCTTTAAGTTCCCTATGCGGATATCTTAACTTACACGACACAGCACTGAATTTTATTTTAAATTTTACTTAATTATTTATCCTCTTGGTTCTTACCGCAAAACTTCGTTAAGAATTACAAGGTTTATAGTTTACTTTATATAAAATATTCCTACATTTGTAAGAGAACAACTCTCTTACTCGGGCACAACTTCCCCTAGCAACGGCGACAGACAGACTGTTTTCAACCTAGCTCTGCAACGTATGAATCTCACTGAATTTGGTGTAATTTGATAGGCCAAGCCCAAGTCACATGATTGATGGAACAACCAGATACACAAAATTCATGAAAAACTTTGTATAATTTTGCATAGTCCTGCATGGAAATTATCTACACTTGTTATTACCCTATTATTGATAAGAGTTACACTTGAGTTTTGCTTTACTTAAAAAAATCATCTTTCTAAAATAATTACAAACCTCAGAGTATACACAAATCGAAGCTATTTATTTAAATAATTCCTTGTCAAATTTTCATGTAAATCGGTTAACTACCACTGCCGCTATATCGATCGCAGATTATCACACCCGCACACGCGCACCAATTCATACAAAAAATACATGACAATATAGTACAATTTTTTATGAAGAGTTTGGTGTAATATATATGCTTATCATTTTTTAAATACAAAACTTATGACTAAAAAACAAAATATTACACAAAACAAATTTAAACAAGAATCTGCTCGTCATTCATGTACTCTGATATAAACAGCATCTCTTATCATCCTGTGTTCTGTTGCAATATATATATATTTCAATATACTACTGTTATATAAAAATAATAATGAACATTATTTAGCATTCTGTACAATTGGACATATTGCTGATATTGTTTAAAAATATACATTTAACTCTTTTTTTAATTAACACAGCATACCTACTGAAACATTTTAAATGGTATTTAAGCTGTTATTTAACAAAATATAATTTATTCTAAACACATATAAATCTTATTGACTAGAAACTCTTTAAAACATATGGAGTTTATGGCTGTGAACAACTAGCCATTTTAAACCTATGAACATTTAAATTAATACCAGTCCTTTCTGGTCTAAACCATTATTATTTATTATCCCCTTATTGAGTAAACATGTCCACCCATACTTTAGTTATTATCATTTTTACAAATGTCTTGTAATAACAAAGTGACATTAAAATAATAAAATATTGGAAATCTTCCATTTTATTATTTTATGATGATGTGTATTATTGAATATAAAAGTTGTTATATAGCATATTGGTAAGTCATAGTATCACTACAACTTTAAGTTTATTGTATTTCCAAAAACACTTGCACTAGTTCACTTTCACTGGTGGTTCTGATATATTGAGTCTTATTATCTCAGACCAGACCTTTAGTCATCATGGACTGTTAAGACTTGTTTATTTTTTTTATCACACAATAGCTTTAGTTGGTTCACTTCTTATTATACTATACAACACTTTTGGTTTATTAATAATTACATTTTATAGGGTTTTGGGATGTTATACTTTCTTTAATTGTCTTTATGGGTTTGGGGTTGATGGTAGTTAATAATAGGTTTTATAATGGTGTTTCTTCCATACTATTTCTTCCTCTCTTCTTGTCTTCTTTCTTGTCTTTCCTCTTATTTTTCTTCTGGTCTTCCTTCTTCTTTCTTCTTGTCTTCATTCTTCACTCTTGGGTAAACCAAGGTACTTCGTGTTATCTTGACTGATGTTTCGTTTGGAGTATCTAATTTATTTTATGATACTGACTTTGCTCTTCGTTAAAGGGTTCAGGGTATTGTTTACTTCCTGATAATAAACTCTACTCTTCCTTCTTCTTGTGTTTGGGGTATTTTGTTGTTTCACCACTCTTTAACTGATTCTTTCTTCTTCATTTTGTGGTATCTAATTTGTTTTCTGCTCCTAACTTCCTGGGTAAATTCCTGATTTTATAATATGAGTTACTCTTAATTATTTCTTTGATTTTTTAATAGTGGTTTTTATATAATGCAATGAGGATTTTTATTTTATTGTGGTTTATTCCTTTGAATTCATTAAATTTCATTCGATATTATATTAGTATATGTAATGTAATTAGTGTTTATTATCTTATATGAATTAATAAGTAGTTGATTTTCTGTCACGCTACAATATGGATTAATAAACATGATTCAGATTGCAAGCTGTATCGTAGTTAAATAGGGAACGCACAATTCATGCATGGACACGCATTCCTGGCACACCTGTCGCTAGAGTTGTTTACACGTGTATTTTGTTTGTGTGTGTGAACCCTGTCCGTTCCTGAAATGTAACCAACCCTTTTCAAGTAGGATAGATTTTATGTTTTATTTTAATTATAAGAAAAATATGTACGACATGGTAAAACAAAAGACACCAAAGTGTATAGAAATTTCAGGTGAACAAAGGGTTAAAAGACCGTGCCAATGTGACGAAAAGTGCAATTATTATACGTAACAAGTGAATAGCTCTTTGTGTAATTACAATAAAGAAGTGTAATTTACGTATAGTAAATATATAAAAATTAGCGATCGATTGAGCATCGAGTGGTGTGAAACAGACTTCGTAATTCGCGAAGATAGGCGAAAATAGTGAATTGAACAAGAGTGGGGGAAAAGATGCTTCGACAAAATCTGACAAGTTAAAAATTGTTCAGACCTGAGCTTTTGCACGACCTGGCTATAAATACCAGGTCGCGCTAATAAAGTGTTCTTCTCTATTCAACCGTTGCCACAGGAGGCTATGTCAGTCAGAGACGCTATTTAAAATCTACAATGAGAGTCACAGGACAAACCAGAAGTCCAACCAGAGCAGCAGAGCACATACGAGGAGGTCTATGGACACACTTGCACCATATGATGTGAGGCGAGACCACTATTAAACAGCACATGCAGTGGAATCCGGGAGAGGACCAGAGGACTAGGAGGACACGGAGGACACGAGGACTGAGGACCAAAGGAGGTCATACGGATGATTAACCACGTCAAACGAGGTGATGAAAACCCATTGTAATTACAGACATTTGAAAGACACTAATTAAAGTTAGAATGGAAGACATTCAACCAGTTTATTAAAATAACTAAATTGTACATAAATGTAAAAGCAGAGTGAAATTTATAATAATATCTCTTGTATAAAATTTATTAATTGAGGGTAACGTAAATGATGAGAGAAATATTTGATTTTTAAATTAACGTAATTAATAAAGTCTTTGTTGATAAAGGAGAATGCATATGCAGTAGAAAGTTTTAAAGCAAATTAATATTAAAGAAATTGGAATACAAGTAAATTCATTATTGAAGTAAATTAATCAGCAATTGCAAACAGATGACCACACAATGAGTAAGCCGAGAGCAAATAAATATTTAATTAATTAAAATTAGATAATAAGATTTATGTATAACCTGTTGTATGTAATGTGTTAGCTATAAGTTGTGTGCGAAAGAGTCGTACAAACGATTTAATAATGAGTACTATTTCAATATGCGAAATGAAAGATTTTGTTTAATAAAAAAATAAATAATGGAACAATTTTAAACTTAAATAACGCATCATCTTCTTATTACGATTACACCCATGAATTCAATATATCAATTTGTGTGTTGTTATGTTATATAATTTGGCGCTCCAAAAGCGTGGGGCTCCACAAATTTTATTAAATTCAATCAATTTATGTTATTGTATATACATATATATATATTGTACTGGTGAAACCTATTGTATTAAAATAAAATAATACATAAATATTTTTACTAAACGCAAAACCACTTTGAAATATTTTACCCTCTAGTAGCAATATTCTAGTAAAGAGAAAGCTGTGAGCCAGTATACTCAATGAGATGCAGATAACAGTTTTGTTCAATCGTGAAGCGAATTTGCTTGTCTTTGATCTTTCTGATTGGTTTTTATCGCAAAAATTCCACTGTAGTTTACAAATTTCAACAAAACGTGTTGTATCCTCTCAATTAAAACTAGGTTTTTGTCAACAAAACAAAACCTGTAAAACTCGCATTATCTCATGTTAATATACGTACCTGTGGACAGCTAAAAAAAAATAAATCTGTTTAATGCACGACTAGAAAATGTGTCTAAAGTTGATGAATCTATTCGGTTTTCATACACACGTGACTCGATGTTAGCGATTTCATATAAGCGTTATCAAATTCGATTTATAAAATGGAGCTATGAAGTCATTTATGTTTGAACATCACATGTATTTTAATTTATTAACCAGTATTACAGCCTTCATCATTCATAAATTTAAATTCTCATTAGTATGTAACAATAATTAATTAATATAAAATGTTATACGATCAAGTTTAGAAGACCTTTTAACTCCTCTTCAGAACGACATTAAGATTACAAACAACGGTGGAAAGAACACTTACATAGAATGTCAGATTCCAGACTGGCCAAACGAGTCTGAAAACACAAACCTATAGGCGTGTGGGTAGACCCAGGAAGAGATGGCTGGAGGATCTGTAAAGGCGGAACAGGCAGCACCTTGCCTATGCCGTATCGTGAAAATGATGATGATGATGATGATGATGATGATGATGATGATGATGATGATGATGATGATGATGATGATAAAATGTTATAGATAATAAAATCTGAACTTATGGTGCAATCCATATTCTTTTCTATGAACCTACCTGACCGTGACATCTCGATTGGCCAAGTGATGTTCGGGACGTTAAGTGGTCGAAGCACACGTTACACTATTAAAAAAAAAATAAAATTTAATAAACTTAAAGTAACACTTTAGTTTTTTTTACTAATAAAGTAATACTTAATCTATATTTTAGTCGTGTAAATCTTTCGACGTTCATTCATTCATTCGTTCATTCAGACAATCAGTCAACCTTCGCCTGTTTCCAACTTCAGCTGTTTTTACATATATGTGACTGTGTAGCCTGCCTTCGGAAAAATGTTTAAGATAAATAAATTTTAATATTTTCTTATAATCTAAAAACGTAGAGATTATAAATTTTATTTTAGCTCAATATTCAGATATGGGTTTGACGTGGATAATTGGGCGTCGCCGGGGAAGCAGGTGTCAAGTCCCCAGCCACAATTCCTACCTTTACCACCAAGTCGCGCTGCTCATCCTAGCTACACGTTCAGCTCTGCTGGTTGACAGCGAACTGAAAGCTCTCTCAACCGAACCGAACTTACACCTTCTACTATTAGACCACTAAATCAAAGAAGTCTTACAAATTTGCAATTAACAAAATAATCATTAATAAACAAACGAGAAAAATTAAAATACTACAAATAACAACACATTATCCACGTATAGTTGTTAAATTAAAAATTTGTACATTCTCTGATTCACGTGTTTGCCACGTGCACATGTGCACGTACCGTAGAGGGTGAAGTGTAACAATCAGCTCGTCAAACAAGACGTACGTGATGCGCAAGTCACTGGTAAGGAAGTGGATACTACACAGGAAGAAGTTTGTAACCAGCAAACTTCCGCAATACCCTCAATTAAGCAATCACAGCTACGCTTAGGGAAAAGGGAAAACAGAACGTTCCCTATGAAAACAGATCGACTCCTGAAACGACTTGTTTACGACAGGAGTCAAAATTTCTCCAATGTCTTTCAGGTTACAAATTTTGTTTAATTCGATTACTTTATTTTCAAAAGAGCGTATACGTTAGACAATATTTATGTTTTATTGTGGTTATATTAATTTTTAATGAATTAAATATTTGCCGACTTAACTTTGTTAATTTAAGATATTGTGTGCTATAAGTCTTAAACATTCTACCTTGCCCTCCTAATCCATTTCGGTAGAAGTCTTCGATATAAGTGTTTAATTGTTTAATTGTGTTGCAAACTAATGTAACTAATTACGTGTTCTTACTCGTTTATAATGTGTACTAGATAATTGTGTAACTAGGATAAATGTTGTAACATGTGTTTTGAGTCTCATAGAAATGTTAATAAAAATTGGGAGTATCTACTTCTCTGGCATTCAATAATTTATTCCACTGTTATAAGATCACGTTCCGTTCCTTCGTCGTAACAAAACCAATTGTATAGCCCATACGTAAGCAGGATCGCGCTTGTTCGAAGAATCCAAATATATACATTTTAAGCAAAATGACAACTCTTGTGCTTCGTTATAAATCGCTGGCATGTTTATGGCGTTGTAATGTTTATCCAGTTTTTGCAACTGCAAAAAAGCTGGAAAGTAAAATAATTTATTCCTTTGTTCAGCACTGAAATACTCATAATACAAGTTAGAAATATACTATAAATTCATAATTCAATCGAATCCTTCTTCGGTGTAAAAACATCACACGCCACAATCAAAATAAGCATATAACTGAAAGGCAGTCTAGGTAAACAACATGTGTCTGTGTATTTCAAGCGGCTATAAACTTTGTTAGTTGTATAAAAATAAAAACATTCTTTAAACTGGAACTAGAGTAAAAAACACAGTAATAAGTATAAGGAAAGTATAGATCAAAATATAAAAAGAAACCATTACCTAAATTTGACGAGTGTGGTTATCGCTTTTGGAGACGTATCGTGTCCGTTTTTCGGTGCTCTATTTAAACGACTTATATTGTTCAAACAGAATAAAATTTAACTGCCTCTCCCTTCTTCCTCTTTGTCACTTTCACCCTATTTTTACTTCTCATTAGGCCTACATCTCTGGAATTGTTTTCTGCTGATGGTCTTTTGTAATATGTCTTCTGTCTGTTTTAACCGAAAAGAACACATAGAACACATACACGCAGATTTAATAAAGAATGTTAAAGCTACGGTGTAAATGTAAACCTACAAGACCTTCAGCAAATTTTATAACGAAACAACGCGTGTACAACACATACGAAGGAAAACTGTCGGATTAACAAGGAATCATTAGACCTAACAAAGAACAATATCAGGCCTAAATTCTGTTATCCTTTCTGTCAGTAATACATTATAGTTTATCATTTGAAAGTTTTAAAACAGTTTACAATAATGCGGAGGATGTAAAGGAAACAAATGTTTTACAGTTTTACAGTTACAAAGAAACGTGAAAAGTCCATTTATTGTACAATGCTGACTCTAAACTCAGTACAGATTAGATCGACAATTAGTACCGATTCGTTGGATTCCCTCGCCACCACCCTCTCTCTCTCTCTCTCTCTCTCTCTCTCTCTCTCTCTCTCTCACACACACACACACACACACACACACACACTTAGTAGTATAGAAGTAACGTAATCTGCTTTCCAGTTTTTGATACTTTTTACTGTATACTGAACCAAAATAACTATGAACCCCCCTGAGTCGCTGTTGCAATTTTTTCTACCGGCTTGCATGCTCGGTTAAATATATAAGGGTACAGATAGTAGTATTATTATGTCCGTTACCCTCTGTCTTTGAACGTGTAAATTAATCTTAATAAATTCAACAAATTTCACCAAATTTTTTAAGATGCATTTTGTAATACACTAACTTGAAACAAGAAAAACTAAAAATTAAACGTGATGAAAACCAAAGAATTAAGTGAAATGTCAGCAAGTGATATACCAAACAAATGAATATACCACGTGTGAGTATTCTTCACTTATTACTTGTCATTATTAAAGTGTTTACTCTATTAAAATACAGGTTCAAGAATCAGCACAGGGCTCTATATGATTACCGCATTCCAGGTTAATTATATCGCACCTTTTTCTTATCATGTCAGCCTCTCAGAAAAAACCAAACTTTGCAAAAATTTAAAATTTTGATCTTTCCTGTTATTTGTTCGTCACAATTGTTGCATATTATGACTGTGTTTTTATAAACCGATTTCAAAAGTCAGAACATTAGCCGTTCCAATCTTACCTACCCTTTTCCGTTTTTTGCAAACCTATTTTTTTTCTATAAACTATTAATTTTGTTGAGAATCTAATGCACATTTTGCATAATTATGCATTAATAATGTATTAAAAATTTATTAATAATACCTGATTTTTCCTAACTTCTGTACATATTTCTTTGTTTAGGGTTGCATTCACGTCTATGTATTAAAAATTCTTGGAACACAGTTTTGTTCTGACCCCCAGAGTACCTACCTTAATAATCAGGCTGCTCAAATGAGACAAATTTGATTACAGTCAGACGGTTTTGTTTCCGTTAAGACTTTCCATCATTTACAGAGACATTCAATTTTTTGACATCCACAATTTTTAATTGGGTTCATATCCAGTGAATTAAATGGCCAGACTACAGTAAACTACAGTGTTTTCCATATATTCCTGTACTATTTTTTATGCACGAAAGTAAAAACATCTTATTGAAGAAGTTTGTTTACTTCTGGAACCACGCCGTACATATTTTCAATGTTTATCATGCTATTTACATGAGACAAGAGCGTCTACACCATATAAATGAAACAATCACTAAACCTTTTTCGTAGGATGTTTTGCGGAATTGATGAATACTGTTACGACGGTTTCACAGATCGTCGTGTTCTACAGTGGAAAAGAATAACTGACACCAATGAAATCACAAATTACAAACCTTAATTAGACACAACAGTTAGAAATCAACAAAGGCCCACTTACACGATAATCCAAGTGTCCAACACACAATAACAAATGTTACCTTATTACGGTTTTTTACTAATTTACACAATAACTACTCCCCACTAAATCGTAACAATCATTTTGATCTGCACTTTAATCAAATTGCCAGATGTAATTGACACTCGGCCGCTTCAAAATCCAGTATTTATGCCTCGCCGCCTTGCATTGTTGTGGGATAGAGGGCCTGCATGCCGGTAGCGTAGTCGAGTAACGTCAGAAAGGGGCGTCTCGAATGACCTAGATCGTTACGTAACTCTGCCGCGCAGAATGATCTTCAAACGACTGGAACAGCCTCTCCCGCTGCCGCGTGCAAAGAGTCACCTAGGTACTTTTGTTATATTTCAGCTCAAAGTTTCGGTGACTCTGTTTTCAGTACTTAATCGTCGAATATGGATCTTATTCCTTAGGCCTATATAAAGAAATATCTTTCGTCACGAAACGTAACTATTATCCAGTCTTCAACAATAAATTATCTCCATTCCTTGACACACGTATTTCTTAGTTTTTCTTCATGGAACCAGTTAAAAGTCTTTTTTTCCTAGCTTTACTGAACCATCTAACACTATATGCCGAACAGTTGATTCACGGATCTCAAGCAAGTTTTTTATAAGCTTATAACTAGTCTCAGAAGAAATTATTTTACTATGTCTAATAACTGCTACGACTGTGTCATTTGTAGTCAGTTGTTGCCACAAAAACCTTTACTGCAATATTGAAACTGGACCAGTCTTGGTTCCTTATTTTATAATTTTATTTCTAATTTTTGATTACTTGAGAAAAAGCAAACTCCATTAAGATTAAAAACCAATAAATGTACATTATAAATTTCAACTTCTTGTCCTTTTTAAAGTTTTCAATTTCTCAATACGTGGTTAATATTCATACAAAGAAGAATGACAGTAAAAATAACAGAATAAATACCAGCTATATACGATAAGATTTTTATTCTTACTCTTCCTACAAAACTTGAAAGCGAAAACTGTTGTCAAGAAAAAAAGATAGTTGATAGATAAAGGAAATAAAGTGCGGAGTCAGCTCTAGATCGCTGCTGAGCACATAAGACTTTCCAGTATAAATAACCCAGATTTCTGCCGCGTAACGCCCGTCAACAGTTTTCCGCTGAAGCCCGTTCGTTCATATTGTACAAAGTTATCCACTAAACATATAAGCTCTGTTTACTATCATAATATTGTAGATATGTTTCATAACTACGTTATTGGTCTACACACAATATTCAGAATGTAGACGCAATACTATTGATATATTGACTGACTTGTCCATGAACAAGTAATATCATCTAATTAAATTTTAATAACAAGTTAAACTATTTTTCTTAAGGAAACGTGAAGAATCTATTATACGTTTCTTATGAAATGTAAATCAGGTTTTATCACAGAGTAACTGTCAAACGAATTTAATGAGCTTCATCCTGTATATTTATCGTTAACTTTAACAATAAAAAATAAAGATTTATACCTTTATTTTTTATGTCTGGAGTTGCGCGCGCGCGCGCGCATGTGTGTGTGTGTGTGTGTGTGTGTGTGTGTGTGTGTGTGTGTGTGTGTGTGTGTGTGTGTGTGTGTGTGTGTGTGTGTGTGTGTGTGTGTGTGTGTGTGTGTGTGTGTGTGTGTGTGTGTGTGTGTGTGTGTGTGTGTGTGTGTGTGTGTGTGTGTGTGTGTGTGTGTGTGTGTGTGTGTGTGTGTGTGTGTGTGTGTGTGTGTGTGTGTGTGTGTGTGTGTGTGTGTGTGTGTGTGTGTGTGTGTGTGTGTGTGTGTGTGTGTGTGTGTGTGTGTGTGTGTGTGTGTGTGTGTGTGTGTGTGTGTGTGTGTGTGTGTGTGTTCCAATCTCTGTAGTGTCCAACATCATGTGGCGTCTTGCTCTATACACAGTTTTTTCAACAAAACTTGATAAATGTTTATAGTAACTAATAATGTTTAAACGTTTACCGATAAACACTGAAAACCTGAAGGAGTACTTAATCATGCCAATAAAACGCTAGTCTGTGATCAATATTTTTGTCCACACGTTATTGTCACAACTGTAATAAATATTTGTAAAACTTAGAATTACTCAGAACAATAATGGAAGTTGTACTTCAGTTGTTCGTATTCCCACTAATTTATAAGATTATACTTATGATTACACTTGTGCAACGTTAAGGTTAAATAAGCCAATAAAAATTTACAGTTGGCATACACGTGTTCACTAAATGAACCTAAATGTTTTGTTTGACTTTGTATATATTTGTGTGTCTCTTTTCTGTATAAGTGCCCGCGTGAGTGTGTGGGAGAGTGGGAGGTGAGTGTGGGAGAGTGCGTGTGTGGGTGAGTCCGTATGTGGGTGTGTGTGTAAAAAATGTTTCTACATTTAAAGAACAGTCATTGCAGTGCTGGATTGAAGCATAGGCTACATAGGCTGCAGCCCAGGGTCCCGCACAACAAACAAAAATAAAAACAAAGAATAGTCAACTGCCGTAAAAATTTTCGTTCGTATTTTAGAGAACAGTAGAAGTTATTAGAGGAAAAGGTGGTATTATGAGCCATGTATAGAGTAGAGTGGGGTAAGAGTGCGTATAAATTTTAAATTCATCTCAAACTCCAATCACTTCACTGAGACTCATTATGTTTTGATAGAAAAATCATGAATCTCTAAAGGTTCGATTAAGCCCCTTTTTTATGTCATGTCAGGAGATAATATAGATTACTGTATAAAAATGGGAGGCTCACCAGTTCAGAATTGTGACAACGATCTGTCATACAAACAAAAAGACAAATTTTATAAGAAAGTGCCAAACTAGATTTTTGAGCAGAAAACCCGTAATGGCAAAGTAATAAAACGCTCATGGCTGTGTTTTTCTCCTAGTAATGGATGTGTATACTACTTTGTGTGCAAACTTTTTTCCCAAACACGCACACAATTTACACGTGGAGGGTACTATGATTGGAAGAATGCTACGAGCCCTCAAGTGGAGCCTGAAACTTCTAAAAACCATCTGAATGCTATAATTGATTTTGCCAGCGCTCAAAAGAAGTAGGACGTACTGATAAAGAATTTGTGCGGCAAGCCGAAGATGCATCTAGATACTGGAGGGAAGTGCTGAAAAAATTGATAATTGTCATAATTTTTATCAGTGAAAAGGATTAGCACTTCGGGGTGAAAATGAGATACTGGTCACCAAGAAATGGAAATTACTTGGATTACTAGAACTAATAGCAGAATATGACGACTTCTTAAGTAATCGTATTAAGAACCATTTCTTAATTGTAGAAGTGGTCATACACGCTACCTTTCATCAACGATTTGTGAGGAAGTTGTGGAACTAATTGGCATATGAGTTTAAATAAAATAATATCTCGCAACAAAAGTCTAAGTAAATTCTGTATTACTCGACTCAATTCCAGACAAAGGTCAGTCGACCAGCTTACTTTGATTTTCAGGTATTTAGAGGACTTAGTTGATATTCAGGTATTTAGTTGATAGATTTGCAATGTTCATGCCTAACAAGGTCCACAAGGCTAAGGAAATCTTCAACAGTTTGATTACGTTTATGAAAAAGAATGACATAGACATCAAAGGCTGCCGTGGTCAGTCTTACGACAATACTTCTCCAATGAGCGGCAAGTACAACGGCCTCCAAGCGTTGGTCCGCTGGCAGAAAATAATGTAGCAATAACATAATCTTGTTGAAGGCTGCAGTTAAAATATTAACTAAACATTGAATGCAGCCTACCAAACTCAATATCAAGCTGATGACGCAAGGTCTCCGAATCATTCATGTTGACAGAGACAGGTAAAGGGAATCCCTCCATTCATACAATGAATGGTTGTTAACGTTTTCATGTAGAGAGCTTTCTTCAGTCATACCTATGGGTTTGTTACGTCGACGAATCATTCATTACATGGCCGAAGAGCGAAGAACAGGAATACATTTATTAGTACAAAAACAGAATTCACACTTAAATAAATGACACTGGGAATAAAAAAACGGGTATTTTTTTACTTCTTATTCTCACAGAGAAGAGAGAAGAAATCTGCCGCCTTTGACATAAGGTCGCTACCTACTACACAGAAATTTTCATCGTCACCCAGTACAATTTATGTCGTTTAGCAAGGATCTTGTACAATAGTACATAGAACAGATGTCTCTAAACATGCCCTGGGCACCAAGAAACAGACCACTGCGCCCCAAATTGCATAGTAACGAACTATAACAAACCATTTTACATGATTTTTAACCTCAAAGAAAACATACAAAGATCGAGCATATGGAAGCTTAACAACCATACGCTATAGGCATAATGGGTGCAGTAGAATAAATTCCTAGCCATACACTTCAAGATACAGTGCTTACAAACACATAGTATCTACTATCAGATGACCTATGCGAAGCCCATGAATTACTCAGCCTCGATTACTAATAATAATCGATAATTACCGATACGATTACAATTACTAATTTTCCTGCGTAGACTGTTACCGTCCATACGGGACCAAAAAGTTTCAGGATGATCGGCGCCATCAGTACATACTCACTATAGAAAGAAGAATACACTACATAACTAGCACTAACTATATAAAGCGCTAAAACCGGCTGTTTCGCACGCAAAACGCTACACTTCATATAATAAGCTTCGATGGGACATGGATCGTTTAACCTTACACTTAATAATAAATAGTCCAACGTATCACGAGAGAGGCCTCGGCAATTGGCAAACGACCAAAGACGTTTCAACAAACAAGGTAATAACATCCTGTCGTAGAAGATGGCTAGGCTCGTGCAAAATTACTTACTCTCGAGATAAGTACTTCACCTTCCAGTATGGAAGTTATTCAGTAAAGCGTATGTTACAAATCTCCCTGTCAATACGTATGTCGGAAGCCTATAAACAAACAATGATTCAATTTCCGCCATATAGATGATACATGTGTATAAAATATGGCTAACTATTCTTACGTATACCGATAGAATAGATTAAGACATTCAAAGAAAACGTTCTTTAAATTGAATTCATTAAATATAATAGTATTTTCTAGGATTGACAAATAAAGTCAAGAGGACGTTTACAAGCTTGAAACATAGTTACTACTTTAGTTGTAAGCAAATTTTTTAGGAAGGTATGGTTTGGAAGATATGTCCTTTTGCATGTAAAATAATTAGTGGTAATGTAATATGTTCACTAATAAAGATTGATTGTGAATGTATAAATAAAGCTATGTGACGATAATCTCCAGTAGCTTCACATACGTTAATTTAATTAGTGATACCCAGCATAATGAATGCTACTGACTAAACGGCCATAAGCTACAGACTGTATTGACTGACGGCTGTAGACTGTAGACTGTACTGACTGACGGCTGTAAGCTATAGACTGTACTGACTGACGGCTGTAAGCTATAGACTGTACTGACTGACGGCTGTAGACTATAGACTGTACTGCTGTACTGACTGACGAGTGTAAGCTATAGATTGTACTGATTGACGGCTGTAGACTATAGACTGTACTGACTGACGGCTGTAGGCTCTAGCCTAGGTGGTCTTCATGAAAAATGCATAGGTTGTATTCTCAGTGGAAAGGGTGTATACGGGAACTACATAGGCCAACTTAGAAATTCGGCCAACTGGATACATTGTGTATCCAGGTTCCCTTCCCAGTAACTTATTTTTTTTTCTACTTGCAACTTCTTGAAAAGTGTATAAAATATTATTCACTTGAAACATTCTGTATTATTTTTAACGAACTTAAATGCTATATTACTATATTTAATTTATCATAGTATACCAAGTTAAAACCCGTCAAATATAAAAATGTTTTCCATATTTGTATTTTCATAAATTACTTTGCGTTACATGGCGTCACTTTTCATATGTGGCAAAGAAGGTATTGTTGGAACAAGTAATGCTGTAGCCTACACCTCCGACATTAAATACTAAAATAGCCAAACGAGATTAATTTTTAAAATCTTGAATAATCTGAATTATTGATTTCACTTTTTCAATATAAACAAATTGAGAATATGACAACAGATGATGGTTTTTTTGTAAGAAAACTGTATTATGTATACTTCAAATACATTAAAACAATTTTATTAATTATAAACGAAATTCAAGAATTTAATTTAATTGTGTTCAAGCATTGTGGTTTGTTTCGGAAATTAAATATAAATTCGCTTTTCTTGAAATCCGTTTGTATTGTAATGTTTTACTACCACAAATATTTTGCCATTCCAAAAGCATCGGTTTGTTCAGAATAGGTTAAGAAAATATGTTGCATTCAGCGCCGTCCCTAAAACTACGCGGTATCAAGTACACAAGAGGCACGTATTTCCCTGATGCTTCCGTGCGTATCAGCGTGCTGAGGAAATTCGGAGGTCGAATTTACACGTTTTTAATTTCCGTCGGCCTGTCAGTCTGACAGTCTATCATACTTTTTCCTGATACTAAACGATTTTTCTGTAACTACTAAACTGATTATGCAGGTCAATTTACTTTGCTGTCCAAACTTCAATTGTGTTTCACTAATGAAGGTAATTAACCACTTAGATCTCCACTTAAGTAACGTATACTAAAGTTAATTTTAAAAATTGCGCATTAGCAGAATACTTACAGTAACTACGTTTTTTATTTCTAAACAAATTACTTAACCAAAATTTCCATATCCAGAGTGTAAAGCCAAAGAACAATCGAGTCTACAAGTAATTGACACTATGAGATCTTCTGCTCTAAAGGCTACACATACCCTAGTTGTTAATGGGGGTGGGGAATTTACAATGTAAGCTCAGCGGTACGTAGACCAAGTCTTTAAAGCCTAAGCTTTAGGTCTTTCTCTTTACAATGTTTTACGTTGGATGACATAATATATAAATTTAAAACTTTTTGTCTTCAATGGCGTGTCTATTTGTTAAATAGATCTTCTTGTAAACATTAACTAATAAGACATGAGACAGAAGGTTTAGTTGATGATAACATTCATTTTACTTCAGGTATTAGAGGTGTATATCCCATATCAGATAGGAACATCAGATTCTGGATGCAAAACTTGTAATTATCAATAGTAATAAACACTTTTGTTGCTTATTATGCTAGTGGGGTAGCGCATGACTATTAATCCAGATTCCGGATTCCATTCCGGATTCTACCATTAAAAAAAAGATGAGTTTTTCAGCTTTTCAATTCCCAATGACACAACTTGTGAAATTGAGCTTCTGAGTTAACACCTTGGGGTAATAATGGTCAGCCACACTTTCTTCCTTGTACACTGAACAACTCACAAAATACAGCGTACCCTGCCTAACTACTAAACAAAATATATATAAAATAAATACTTTAATGTAATAATATCAAAGTCTTTGTTTCTTATGCCCCCTGTACCACTTCTCAATTTCTTATTTCTAAAATATGATAAGCGTTGAATGTGCTATATGAAGCGTTATGTTGACAATATGTGTGTGTGTGTGTTGGTATGGAAGGAGTTAAGTACGTACAAACGAGCGCCCTCCTCCAGCCATGTGATATACACATGGCACCCTAGTACGTGACTGTCAGCATAATACAATATCTGTTTCAGCTGAGCCAAAGTCCGTCTTCAACTCTTCTTTATATTGTCTACGTCTCTGCCTACCCTGTCACCCCTGACTTTTTACCTTCACCTCATTTATAAACCTGTACACGTCTGTATGTGTATGTGTGCGTGTGCATGCGTGTGTGTGTGTTAGTGCGTGTGCATGTGTGTGTTTCAATTGAAACAGAAAAGTCCAATTATGATATACTTGGAAACTCGATTGTCTCAGACGTAATAATAAATTTTATTGTATTACTTCAAATGTAAATACATTTATGTATTACTAGTAGGTAACCGTAGCTTCGCCTGCGTTTATTAATTCAACCGCTAGATATTTTTTAAATAATTTATTTAACAGCAAAATAATTAAAACATTATATTATATTTATTAACACTTACATCGTATTTACATAAATTGCATGGATTACATCATTTTATTTTTAATTATATTGTTACTTTCAATGTTTAACATACCGGGTTGGTGGTGGTACAAATAATAGTAAAAAAATATAAAAACCCGATATTATACAAAAACAAACTACTTTTTCATTACAGAATTTCCGGATAAACTATATTAAGTGTCCTCCCATTTGGAGCTAAGATGTATAGATTGTCTCCATTTCCAACTCTTGAACAATCCACGTACAGTTGACCATGGGAGAAGCACGGTTTCCGAAGATCGAGTCCTACAACTCTAAGTGATTGTCCTTGTGCCTTGTTGATGCTCATAGCGAAACTCAAACGAACGGGGAACTGCAAACGTCTAAATTGAAACGGTACATCTGAAGGGTTAATGGGATCCGAGGAATGAATACTACTTTACCCGCGGCATGTCCTTCAATAATATTCGGCATCAGTTTCTTGATTGAGAGTCGTGTTCCATTGCAGAGGGAAGGAGGATTCAGATTCCTGAGAAGCATAATCGGTGCACAAATCATTAGCTCCAAGATGTGCGGGGGTACTCAGGTGGCTCCAAGTTGTTCAAAAACTCTGTCGTGTAGTTGACAGCCTCATCTGTATTACATGTCGTGTCGATAGATTTGTCTTTCTCTGCTCTGTTGTTGTCTTGATTCTCTTTCTGGGGTGGATTCCGCTTCTCTTCTTCTTTGTTGTCTTTCTCTGTTTTCTTCTTGTCGAGTTCGCACACATTTTTTTTCCGAGGAGGCTGCGCCATATTTTTATCACAGTAAAAATCAAAATGTTATGTTACGTTCAATTTAGAAACCGCAACACATCGTTGTTGAATAATCAGCCAGAAAATCTGAAAAAAAAACATAAAGGCAGCCGTGGAAATAATTTGAAATTAATTAAACTAATAATTAATATTCTAAATTTCGACATCATAATTAATTTTTTAAATGTTTATTTGAAAAATCAATTAATTAATAAAATCAAAAGCATATTTGAGTTTAATATACTAACCAATCATTACGCTTTCAAATGAAAATTAAATTATTTAAGCAATTATCTTAATTTTTTTTGTAACTATGGCGGCCGTGGAAATAATTTCGAAATAAATTAAACTAATAATTAAAATTCTAAATTTAGACATCATAATTAATTTTGAAAAGTTACAGTGAAAAAATTGGAACTTCCCATTCAGGCCAACATACATGATCAGCTGTGCGCGCGCTAAAAATCACGTTTTTCGCTCATAACTCGCGAACGAACGCGAAAATTAAAAATCCGTCTTCGAGGTGCATTCGGACCCCCTTCCATCCACCTATGTTGAAAATTTCAAATCTCTGCGTGCCGTAGATTTGGCTGGGCATCGCACACACACACAAACACTTCCTTTTATTATTATAGATATTAAATATCACAAACATGTCTAGTGCCGGGTTTTGAAAACTCCC
Source organism: Magicicada septendecula (assembly GCA_034769895.1). Lineage (NCBI taxonomy): Eukaryota > Metazoa > Arthropoda > Insecta > Hemiptera > Cicadidae > Magicicada > Magicicada septendecula. The sequence goes on along the minus strand of CM068367.1, from coordinate 304,358,451 downwards.
GGCGCGTTTAGAATTGTTCAGTGCTACCAACGCAGTTGGCAGCAATGCCTGCCAAGGCCATTGTCAAAGGAGCGGCGACGCGATTGAGTGAGCCGTCGCGGTAGTCAGCTGTGGGCTGCGTTTTGTTCGAAATTAGGTTAACCGAAGGCTTATTTTTTTGCAAATTGGGACAGGTTTTATGCAGGCAGGTGCGACCAACAAACTACTGCGTCGGCCTCATTTCTCTGCCAGCCTTCGATCGGACAATTCCACTGGTCTGACGGCCCAGGATGTGTGTGGGTTTTCTTTATATGCGGCTGTAATCTCTTAAAGATGTTCAGGTGTGTACACTTAATTATATTATTTTATTTTTATTTTATTATGATTAAGTGTGTTATGATTGTGTAAGCGTGTGTGTGGCCGCCCAGACTTATGTAAAACTTATGCATTGTAAAATTTAATTTACTCGTTACTTCTTGTCTGGTAACAATTATTGCTCGTTAATCCTTATTCTGATAAAGCTAATTGAAATCAATTATGATAATTTAATGAAAGTAAGCAATTTTGGATTAATTAGAGTGAATAAGGTGTTAATAAAAAGATTGTCAAAGTGATTGAGGTGTTTGTGTTCCGAGGCGGGAGAGTGTAATGTCTGGGTGTATTAACTGGCGGCTAATCCCCAAATAAAATGTTATAGGGTCCCTGCACCAGCCAGGAGAAAGGGGGAAGAGCGGTGGTCACACTAGCACCGGTGACTACCAGCAGAGCAGTGCCACAGTATGCTCCCCGAAGCCATCAGACCGAGGAATGCTGAACGAACCTAATACACCGAAGGACCCAGAAATCCCAGGAACGAGTTCCAGCAGACAATCACCGTAGTACAGGGAAAAATTTTGCAACTCTGCTAGTACACTGTTCATCATGGTTCCAGTTGAGTTCGTCTCCACACAATTACAGGTGAGAACGTTTCATTTATCACTCTTCAATCTAGATCAACTCCATAGACTGGCTACCCTTGTCTTCAACATTAAATATTTGTAGAACGAACTGAAAATATCTCAAAGTCACAAGAACACAAGTTATTAAAAGATTGTAACTGACTACTTTGTAACTTGTCTGACATACACCATGAGGGGGTAGTTAAATTGTTTTGCTAGAGCATGGTTTCCTTACTTAAGCTATTTGGAGTCTGATCTGTATTATCATTATTTATTATAATTAGTGTGAAGGGTTATTCGTGTTTTTATTAAGTGGTGGGGTTAACTTAGTTTGGTCCGTTATTTCAACTGTATAGATGTTTGCGTTCTTCTCCCTCATGGGGTATGCTGGTCGGGAAATTAATATACATATATATACCTTATGTCTATATTCTTAAGACAATATAATTAATGACTGTATGTAAAACACAACATGATGCTGGAACATTGTGTCACCATCTTGAAATTTAATAAATCTTGTTACTTGTTAAAAATGTGTTGATTGCAAATCCTGTCATTCTGTTAGGCTTCAGCACAACTTTCGCTTCCTCTAGGTTACTTAACCTAGTCTTAAATTTCACTAGCGGTCTTGCGACGACTGCTGCAGTCCGTACATATGAGTGTACATATAACTTTACCAGTAACAGAGGTAATGAAAGACGTCCCAAAAATTAATTAAAGAATAGCATCACGGAAAGAAGAATTTATTGAAGAAAGGAGAAGTGAGAAAGATACTGCCACAAATTGTAAAACTGGAGGTCCAAAAATGCCCTCTTCTGTTGGGAAAAGAAATCCGACGCAAGTGTTGGCTACAGATGTTTCTATTTCTTCGTACTATACTCGTATCTATGCTAGTTTGTAATTTACAGAAAACAAACCAATTTAGTTTGAGACTTTGGCTGTCGTTGTATCATTGAATATGGCTCTGAGAGTGTTCGTGAAAGAGTCCTTGAGGAATGAGTGAGTGTGGAGGTTATGTAGCATCGTTGTATTTATATTGGTGTCCAGATGATAGACCAGACGTTCTTGATCGTCGTCCAGATCATAGTCATAGCCAAGAACGTGACCTGTCAAATCCAGATCTCATATGTGTCGAACCTCTTGTCCGATCACAACCCCCTTTTTATATCTGTATGAGAGATGTCGGCTTCACCCCGATCTCCCCCTTGTCTTGTTAGGAGAGTCAATTGACTCTCCTATCGTGACGAGCTCTCTCGGAACTCTCCTTCTCTCCTAGCGGCACGGTCGTCAGTTGTGACGATTTGGATCTCCAAGCCACTCATCTTCAATAGTCAGTCCAAGGTGTTATGGATCGACACACGTACTCCTAGAGGTGAATCATCGTAAATCGATCCTTCTTCCGGAAGTTCTATATGCGGTGCAAGATCTGGGGCAGATAGCAATGAACCCGAAACCCTGCCTTTAAATGGCACTTTCAGGCCCAGTCTCTTTACGACCAGCAACTTTTGGAGGAGGTAAACTCTGATCGATGGTACTCATATCTTGAGTCTCTGAAAGTCGAAAAGTCGACCACGCCTCCGTCTGGAGAGCGGTAAGCAGACTGACCCGCGAAAAAAAAAACTCGCAACCCGCTGAAAACTCCGAAGGGACTTGTGTATTCGGCAGCAGGCAAGGCTGAGGTCTTCACCGACTCCATAGAGACATTATTTTCCGTTCGTATTGGGATCCTGTTCACTCGGGCCCCGTTCGGAACTTCCTTTCTGTGGACTTAATAGCCACCTGGTCCTGACAGGATCGAGCAGCTGTACTCTAACGTCTCCCGAGCTCAGGCATTGACTTTGTTTTAGAGCTGTTTAACTCCTGTCTCCGGCTACAGTACTTTCCCCGCCCGTGGAAATCTGCCAACAGCCTCATGATTCCCAAGTCCAGAAATCACCGAATTCTTCCTGAAAGCTATCGCCCCATTTCTCTCTTGCCAGTTATATCCAAAGTAATTGAACGTCTCCTGTTGGCGAATATCTCGCCGCTGTTGGATGATTTCATCCGCAGCGATAAGTTCGGGTTCCACAGAGAGCACTCCACCACTCTTCGCTTGGTCCGCGTTATTACGCATTTGCCTTACTCCGTCAACAATAAAGCATCTACGGCCGCTGTCTTGCTGGATGTGAGTAAGGCCTTCGATAAACTCTGGCACGAAGGCATTCCACAATTCCTCCGTCCATTATGCCTTTTCCACTCTGTCGTATCTTAGAGTCCGAACCTTCAGGGTGAGTGTCGACGGGCCATGTTCTTCAGTTCGATCCGTCACTGCCGGCGTCCCGCAGTGTTTTGTACTCGACCTCGTTATGTTCCTTGTGTAAACGAACGATCTGCTAGTTCTCCCCGGAGTCACATTGTCCCTCTTCAGCGACAACGCTATGTATCACTGCATCCACTGCAGCTCCCTGTCCCCGCGGTTTGCTAGTACAAAGTTGTAGCGTCAGTTGGACGTGCTTCCGGACTGGCTACGAAAGTGGCGAGTGACGATCAATACGGAGAAATCCGAGGCAATCAGCAATCACTTTCACTCATAACTCTCGATGCCAGTATCTCTCCCTAGAATGGAGGCCCATCGCCTGGAAAGAGTCGATGAACTATTTAGACGTTCGGCTTGATCGCCGCCTATAACGTAAAAATTGAATGCTACCCAATTTTACGCTGGTTTTATATAGAAAACATGATTATTAAATGTATATTAGAATAAGAAATGCATGTAATGTGACTTGTTGTACGGTTAGAAACCAGCTTGGCGGTGTTTTTTCAAAAGCACACACCCTAGGCAAGGCGATAGTCTGGCGGTGCGAAAGTTATTCAGCAAGTCACGTACAGGGTGTAAAATCATAAAATGTATTGTATTAAAAAAAGCCATAAAGTTAAGTGAAATCGAGGGAAAATTGAGTGCTCGGACAATACCGTACCGTTAGAATTTAGACAGAGAGGGAGAGTGAAAGAACTCGAAATAGCGTCATGTCGCTTTCGCGGTAAAAGCTTGCTACGCGCTGTTTTTTGACGAATGGGAGAAAGCGTCACTTTTAAGCGGGTGAAATTAGCTAGTTGGGTTGGAGGAAATCAAATATCGCGGTACTTGAAACCAATGGGAACGCGATTTGTAAATATTGAGTATGGGTAACGTTTGAGGGAGTATAAAAAATGTAGTTGGGAATTTGTCAGTCAGTCTACGGAGAACTCTACAACTATCAGACTTGTTATCGCGCATTGTGATTTCATAACTAAAACTTGCGATAAGTAATAAGTACAGTATTCGTGTCGTGCGTTTAAATAATATTAAACCCGGTATTACAGTAAACGAACTATACCAAATCAAAGTAATTGTTAGGCTAATAACTTGGTGATAATTACCGAACTTCATAGTATCGATAATCGAACGCGTGCATTCGGAAATTACGGAACGTGGGAGTGTATTTGGGATGAATTATTGATATTGCGAGCACTCAGTTTAATAACATAGTTACTAAGGTGTCAAATTTAATTAGTATACACTAGTTACATGCCGAATCAGTGAGTAGGTGTGAATAGTGGTAATTAAAGTGAAACCGAAGAAATCAAGCGTTAGTGTCATCGAGTGTCAACAACAGGATCATCCGAATCGCCGACAACGCAATCTCCAAGATCGCAGACTCCGAGGGAAGGATTCGCCAACCAAAAGGAATTCAACTTATCAAGTAAACCAAATTGAACATTAAACTCAGATTAATTCATGTCTTTTTGTAACTCTATTAATATTGGCAATTCAATTGGTCTATGAACCTACTTTCAATGATAATTGATGAGAAGTATAAATTCAATAATTGTTAATCATGAAGATTGTATGCAACTTGTAATATGTTAATGAAGATGTTCATTAAAATTAGCAGTCATTCAAGTTAATTGTGTTAATAATCATTTCTTGGATACCCTGAGATAATTTTAAGAGTCGCCATCAAGCAGAGTTAAGAGTTCAGTATTAGTAAATTACACATATCTTTTCTAGCTTTAAACTGCGAGGGTGGTATGTGGCGCCCATAACCGTGGAGCTTATAAAGACCAAATCCTACACTAGGTAGTATTTGGAGCCTGTTGCAAGGTTTAATTTGTAAGCTAAACAGACAATTGAATTGCGAATAGACTATAAGGAAAGTAGAATAAGAAACGTAGAGAATAAAATAATTGTGTATGATCACACGAAGCAAAAGTAGGCAAACGAAATACATACAGAACAACACAAACAAAATAAACAACAAAATGAATACAGAAACAGGGACAACTCAGAGTTTCGAAGGGGAGTTAGATATTAACAACCAATTAGGGGATCAACATACACTCGACCAAGTAACTGCGGAGGATCAAGAGTCAAGGACGCGGGGACAGGACCACGAAGAAGTAGAAACACCACAAATAACACCAGAGATACAACACGAGGGAATACCGGGATTAGCACAAAAAACAACAACAGAAACACCTAAAGAACCGGATATGCATGCATTACTACAACAATTATCACAACAGATGTCACAACAATTGTCACAACAGATATCACAACAAATGACACAGCAAACAGAGGTAGTACAAAAACAAATGCGTGAACAGAAGTTTGAACAAACACAACAGACGAAACAGATGTTACAACAACTATCACAACAGATTACACAACAACACCAGGTCTTAAGAGACGAAATAAGCACACAACTCAGTGAAGTTAGAAAGGAAAACAAGAAAATTTTGCAACAATTTAAAATAGAAACCAAAACTATGATAGATGAAGAGATTAGTACTATTAAGAATAAAATTAATGATAAGTTTAGTGATAACGAAAAATTATTGAAGGAAATAGACGATAAGCATAGTAGTGACATTAAAATTTTAACAAACAAGTAATGGCGATCAATAAACGTTGTGACGAAAGTATTGTTGCTCACAAAATGGGGGCAGATAAATTAAAAGAATTAGAGAGTAAAATGGATAACCATTCGGGCGAAACGAACCTCAAGCTGCAGCAATTACAAAGCGACGTGCGGATGAAGATAGCATTGATAAACGCGTCACCCGTCACCCGAAGCGTTGTCAACGAACAGATTAAGGAAGTCAAGTTTAATGGATCCAGCGATTTCCCGATGGAATTCATCAAGGAACTAACTGAGATGTACCACGAACATTATCACGATATCAACAACATCGCATGGATATCGAGACACCTGGAAGGAGAGGTTGCAATTTGGTGGCGGTTAGTCAAAGACAGTATTAATAATTTTGCGGGTTTTACAGAAGCTTTAGTAATAAGTACTGAAATGACGTGATCCAGGAACGGGTGCGAGACCAGTTGGAATTCGGACTGTACCACTCAGAAACCGGGATGTCTACAATCCAATACTTAGAGAGAAAATTGTTGGAGAATAGGCAGTTGATTCCGCCTATCTCAGATAGACATTTAATTAGGAAATTGGCAAGACGTTACCCGCATGAGATTGAGGTAGCTATTATCACTCGTGGGGTTAATACGATCACGGAGTTTGAACAAGTAGGTCGATGTACCAGAGACCCGCTGACGGTCGGTTTGAGAGAAATTGTAGTAAACACAACGGAGAAGAGAGAGGGAAAGTGAGCGAGCGAGACGGGTTTACCGAGGAGAGAACGCAGTATAATAGACCGACTAAATGGAAGAGCCAGTTTAGGGGGGAGACTAACAGTGTCCCATCAACAAGTAATGCAGGTAGCAAGGTTGAACCAACGAAGCATAAAAAATCATGAAATTTAACACACACTACACTCAAAAAACAACAAAATAATAAATAAACAGATTGTAAGAACACCACTTTTACAGATGTATGTGTAATAATTTAAAGTAGATTTTAATAAGATTAAATTGACAAGATGTCGAGAGGACAAATAATTAAACATTGTATTATATATGTAGAATAAGCTTTTAAATAGATTATGGGTACAAGAAGTTATGTAATGGCTAAGGGAAAGTAGTTGTTTGTAACTAGGGCATGAATAGCGGGACCCGGGAACCGATGCGGTCTGTAGTTTTGACAAGCAGGTAGCAAAAACCAGTTTAGGGTTCTGTTTGTAAACAAACTGTGGCCTAATGCCAATGTCAACAGCTGATAGAGGTAAAGAGTGGAGAATGGAGTAATAAAAAAAAAAAAAAAAAAAAAAATTTACTATATGTACTGTCGTATAAACGATTAAAAATTCATTTGTAGATATATAATTAATATAATATGAATGTAATAGGTGTAAGAATTTTAAAATAAAAACATTGTAAAGGGGTTAAATAAATGGAATAAAATCCATTTGAAGGACGCAGCAATAGAATCGACATCAATTTTATAGCAAAAATCTTGTACGATTCTATTGGGGAACGATATAACGTAAAAATTGAATGCTACCCAATTTTACGCTGGTTTTATATAGAAAACATGATTATTAAATGTATATTAGAATAAGAAATGCATGTAATGTGACTTGATGTACGGTTAGAAACCAGCTTGGCGGTGTTTTTTCAAAAGCACACACCCTAGGCAAGGTGACAGTCTGGCGGTGCGAAAGTTATTCAGCAAGTCACGTACAGGGTGTAAAATCATAAAATGTATTGTATTAAAAAAAGCCATAAAGTTAAGTGAAATCGAGGGAAAATTGAGTGCTCGGACAATACCGTACCGTTAGAATTTAGACAGAGAGGGAGAGTGAGAGAACTCGAAATAGCGTCATGTCGCTTTCGCGGTAAAAGCTTGCTACGCGCTGTTTTTTGACGAATGGGAGAAAGCGTCACTTTTAAGCGGGTGAAATTAGCTAGTTGGGTTGGAGGAAATCAAATATCGCGGTACTTGAAACCAATGGGAACGCGATTTGTAAATATTGAGTATGGGTAACGTTTGAGGGAGTATAAAAAATGTAGTTGGGAATTTGTCAGTCAGTCTACGGAGAACTCTACAACTATCAGACTTGTTATCGCGCATTGTGATTTCATAACTAAAACTTGCGATAAGTGATAAGTACAGTATTCGTGTCGTGCGTTTAAATAATATTAAACCCGGTATTACAGTAAACGAACTATACCAAATCAAAGTAATTGTTAGGCTAATAACTTGGTGATAATTACCGAACTTCATAGTATCGATAATCGAACGCGTGCATTCGGAAATTACGGAACATGGGAGTGTATTTGGGATGAATTATTGATATTGGGAGCACTCAGTTTAATAACATAGTTACTAAGGTGTCAAATTTAATAAGTATACACTAGTTACATGCTGAATCAGTGAGTAGGTGTGAACAGTGGTAATTAAAGTGAAACCGAAGTAATCAAATGTTAGTGTCATCGAGTGTCAACAACAGGATCATCCGAATCGCCGACAACGCAATCTCCAAGATCGCAGACTCCGAGGGAAGGATTCACCAACCAAAAGGAATTCAACTTATCAAGTAAACCAAATTGAACATTAAACTCAGATTAATTCATGTCTTTTTGTAACTCTATTAATATTGGCAATTCAATTGGTCTATGAACCTACTTTCAATGATAATTGATGAGAAGTATAAATTCAATAATTGTTAATCATGAAGATTGTATGCAACTTGTAATATGTTAATAAAGATGTTCATTAAAATTAGCAGTCATTCAAGTTAATTGTGTTAATAATCATTTCTTGGATACCCTGAGATAATTTTAAGAGTCGCCATCAAGCAGAGTTAAGAGTTCAGTATTGAAACCCCCCCTTTTATTTTTCTAAGTTTTGTAATTTTTTTTTGAATTTTATTTAATTGTATTTTTATTAAGTTTTTTTTTGTAAAAGGGGAGAGACATCATATTTAGAACTAGGTAAAAAACCTAGAGGAAGCAAAAGTGTGCAAGGCCCAAATACAATTACAGACATGTCCCCCCAGGTGAATGACAGGACTTGCAAATGAAAACTCTTTTAACCAACAAGCGTGTGCTTTATTCAACCTGCAAGATTTTACATACATGACAAGTTCGTGATTGTGTGAGCACACCATTAAAGGCAGAATTATATATATATATGTATATATATGTATATATATGTATATCCATTAATTCATAATGTCACAAAGTAAGTGAATTGATATTAAACTAATTGCAAAAATTTCTGCCTGATTATGTATGAGTCAAAGTTAGTAATAATCTCATTCATAAAGCAATACTAATCCATCAGTGTTGTATAATATCAAATAGGCTAGCCTGTTGTCTCAGTAAGCACATTTATGGTTATTCTCTTTTTTAAATCCGTTACATATTCCCCAAAAAAAAGTATATATATAGTAAAATTACACACACAAACACATATACGACATGAATAACAAAACATCCCTCATTTCAGCACTAACCTCGTCATAAACCCATTCCAACTACAGTAAATGAATGAACCCTAATATGTATAGATAGGTACAAATATAAATGACAACGTAAATGGAATATCTCAGCTCCTAAGCATAGATTTGCCAGCATATTCACAAGCATAGTTCACACCAGAGAATGCAAGTGACCGCCCCGAAACTCAACCAGCCAAACGACCCCTTACCTTAATCATTAAGCGTTAAGTATGTGTGTGAAAGAAAATCGTTTCTCATCTACAGCATCAGACAACCCCCGCTACGTTATTAAAACTCAGCCATGACCAGATGACATGATAGCACGAGATAATTAACTCCCTAATGGTCTTAATTAGATGAAAGTTAGATCTTACAGAAAACTGCGGATGTGTGTGTAACTTCTTACACATTATACAGTTATAAGATACTTCATTAGGTGTACTGCGGTAATGTTCACACATGCAATAACATAATTGAACATGAGAGTTTGTGCTAGAGTATAATGTTCAGAACTTCACGAGTGAGCTTCTGGCGGCTTCTGTGCATTCACATGTTGTAGAGAGAGAGAGAAATAGATAATCAGAATTTCCCCACCTGGATTGTCCGGTGTACTTAGTTCGTATAGGCGCGGATCAGTGATGTCACAGTCGTGTCACAAGTCCCTGGTGCAGCTTAGCATTGGAAAAGTCCTCGACTGACGGCATTGTGGCTATAAGATCGTCTCTGCCATTAGGGTGGACAGATGTTCGTCCACCCCTGACACCCATCTCGCCCTTGGTCGAGCACCTGGACATACAATAGGTTGTAGAGGGTGTCATAAAGAAAATCACGCCACTTAGGCCGTCCACATTAAATACCAACACTAACTTTAAGCAGCAACAGCGCACACACACATCGCCACTAATTCAGATTAAACAATATTAAGCTCGTCTAGCAATTACTTTCTTAATGTTTCATTGAAATATTCAAATTGATTAGCTGTGTCTTTCGTAGTTATTAATTACATCAAAACAGCTGAGTGCAAGATACATTAGCATATTCTCTATTGAAATCAACTTGACCCACGACTCTCACATTCATAATTTAATTAAATTTAATTTAATTTGATTTTGTAATAGCATTAATGCCCAGATTAAAAACTGCTCTATACGCACACACACACACAAGCATAACTCATAATGAAAGCTGAAACACAAAATATATTTGGGGTTAGAATATTTTCAGAACCCGCAGACTTGCACGTACCTGGAACAACACTTTATCTAGCCTATCATAGTGATAGGTTCGGAAGTCCTGGATAGAAGTTTGCCGCCAGCCGAGACCAGATGAACAGGTTGGAGGATCAAGCAGAAATGAGGCCGATACAACGTTTCGGTCCAGCCAAGTAACCTCCGAAAGCAGGAATGTACAGACACAGCTGACTGGCAGCGCCAGCTGTATTGCGTAGCTCCACAACCGTTTGTGTGTATAACCGACCGGCAACAAACAATCGTAGCAGTGTGGCCGTGCGTGACGTCCGCGGCGCTCGTTTTTAAATACTAATAATACGTTGCCGAAACCAGTACGGCACAGTATTAGTAAATTACACATATCTTTTCTAGCTTTAAACTGCGAGGGTGGTACGCCTATGCTTTAACGTCCAAGTGACCGGAACCCTTGGCTAAGCTTGCGGAGTCCGAGCTAATCTATTTCATTTTCTCTGCGCACAAAGTCACCATCTATCTCGTACTGTACCCGAAAATGGCGACGCCTGTAGGTTGGATCGTCCCAGTAGCAGTGCCACAATATAAAGCCTTCTTCCCTTGCCATCTGGCGAAACATCGCATTGGCGGTAACTTTTCCAGTAATAACCACCTGTCGATGAGCCAGCACAGCTAATGGAAGATGCCAGTTTTAAAATAATTTTTGTACTATGTTACTTTCCGGAGTCTAACGGATCAAGTGTACTAGCGCATGTGTTTGTTTATCAATTTCGGATACTTAACAGTTTCTTTGTTCTAAAATTTTCTCACAGTCTTATATTTTAGATATTCTAAATACGCTTTCTACTATCTATAACATAACGAAAAAGACACCGAAAGAATGGAAAATTCTATAGACATACTAATACACGAAAAGCGGAAAGAGAATTATTTGTAAAACTTTAGATAAGTTCATCGTTGTTATTCCTATGAGAGTTTTAGGACGACCCGCTAACAGGCTTAGTAAAAAATTGACGGTCAATAATGTCTTAATTAAGAAGAATTTACAAGCAACCCCAGAACACAATAAGGCACTGTTAAGCATTACATTCACTTTAAGATGAATGTAATGAGTGTAGACAACCACTTTGAAAGCGTTCCTTGATTACTAGATAGACTTTTATTCACTGAACACCAAATTCGCAGTGATGACTTAAAACAAACGAGGTATTGGAAATCAATATCAACAGACAGGGCAAACTCAACACTTGTAGTCGGACTGCACACTTTATCAACTACAATGCCAATAGAAAAGTCTGTAGAAAGCTAACAGCTCATTATTATTGTTTAAATGTGTGTAGATGATAAAAATTAAAACGAAGGAATTATATTTGATGAAATACAACTTTTAATTTGAAACTTGCCAAACATATAGTGCTGTTTAGTAAAAACATACCTCGAGATGGGAAAAATTATTAACGAGCTAACCAAAAACATGTTGGTCTGAGAATAAATTACGCAAAGCCAACTGTAATGTAAACACGATGAAGAGACAATAATGGTAACAGATTGTCGCAGATGTTCGTCGACACGCCTTTTAATCGGCGACGTTTGTTATGTACACCGTCTTTATCGGAGTGCCCGTTTGCGTTTATCTCCATCACGTATCCTGTTTCAAACATAAACAAATTAGTTCTGTTTCAAGTGTATTAAGTGAGTAAGAAAAATCATTTTAGGCACTTCAGGAGATCGAACATTGACGGACTCCACCAAAGGTCAATGAATTAGTCACTATACTATCATTAACTTGTAGTCGACCATTAACTAGGAGGGAAAATTGCTATTATATCCTTACATCGCGTATATCTAGTCTTCTCCCTTTCTATCTCTCTCTATCTATTTATCTCACTCACTTTCTCTCTCTCTCTCTCTCTCTCTCTTCTCTCTCTCTCTCTCTCTCTCTCTCTCTCTCTCTCTCTCTCTCTCTCTCTCTCTCTCTCTCTCTCTCTCTTTTCCTCTCAATCTCTCGCTCTCTTCCTCTTGTTATTCTTTACCCCCTACGATTAGTAGTGTAATTAACATGCATTACATTGCTTTTTGTTTTAAGTTTTAAAAGTGTTCTAAGACATTCCCATGTTGCTGGCGGACATACTCATATCGATTTGAGCGGATACACTGTAAGCACCTTACATATTTGATGAACCACCTTAATCACTAGACTTTTCCCTCAGTAACCGTTACATTCTCTATCGCCTTCACATCGCATTATCTTAACTAATAAATAACTAGTGTTTGACAGTAATTAATGTTCTTGTAGTAGAAGAAAATAAATTACCCAGCGCTTAAAAAGCTTGTTACTGAGGCGAAAGGTATTTTCTGTAGCCGGGTTTTCGCCCGTTTATTAATTAGTTTATCTGTTTCTTAAAAACAGTACGTCAATGTCCTACATCTAATTAATACTGAGTCATCTGCGAGAAACAGCGTTGTACTATTTGTTATTTTCATGTAACGAACATATTGTATATTTTTCTTAACAGCGAAATTAAGACGCTAATGTTCCGATCGTTTAGTTACGCATTTGGTAAGGATAATTATTTACAGTCACGTTAATGCTACCATAACCTGCCCAGAACAATACGTCAGAGGAAGAGGTTATTCTATGTGTTTTGTGTTATATTTTAAAAACGATATGACAATGATATATCTAAAGCCTTGTCTCACCTAAATTTTATTTTAGTTAAGACAAGGTATGGCATCATTCACCACTCCCTATTCCTCTAAAAATTAGGTTGTGTTAATAACATTTTATTCAAAATTATTCCTCAATTTTTAATAGTAATATAAAATTTGCGGTCTTTTAAATTTAACCACAAAAATTTGGAGCCTCTAGAGCAGTGGTTCAAATTTCTACCAGACACTCCGGCAGTCATCTTCAGTATAAATACCAAGTTGATGAATGTTTTTTTTTTCGTGTAAATGATGGCCCGACTGAAAGTCTGCATTTCTTGACTTTACATAGGTAAATACATACTTACTTAGGTACAAAAGAGGCTTTGGTAACATTAAAACTGGATCTAGTAGTGGTTTCTAAATTTGATCGAATTAGACGTCATTTCATGTAATGTCATATACCGCCACGGCCATTCTCAGAATTTCATTTGAAGAAAACGTTAAGTGTGCGCAAGTCGGTACTATGGTTTCGTTTCCGACTCGTAATGGCCATGGCTGTGTTGGGGTCGTGGGTTCTTGTCACGGTAAAGTTTCGATCTGCATGTCCACCCATATTGCTAGGGACAAATAATAAAGCTGTCTATCCGGCATGGCTGGGCTATATAAGTAACAAAGGCACACTTACCAGCCTGATTTCTTTCTGGCGGTAGTAAAAGGTAAATTTTACACAGCCAGGGGCGCTAAACGCCCAGGCCTAATTATTGAAGAAAGAATTAGAGAAGAAGAAATGTTTTGTGTAGCAAAAAATTAGCTTACTTAATCCTCCCTATTTATCCATACAGGATAGGCACGCGTGGAAGCTTAGTTGTCGCACCCCGATACCCATAATTGTCTTAAATAACTTATTTCTGGCCTGCACAGATCTTCAAACATCTTATTAATTCACTACTTTCCTCTTTGGAGCAACAATTACCTTTTTATCTTGGACGACATTCTGATCTCTTTATAATCACTTACTTCATAGACTCAATTTAGATTGTTAGATTCGATTAAGCTATCCTTTTTATATGTTCTTATCAGTTAGTTTTCTGCCTCTGTACTACTTATTGCCTTCACATTCAATTTTTGTATATAAATTATTCTTATTACTTTATTCATCTTAATTTCATAAGCAATTTTCCTTTCACTTAAAAAATATCATTTCTATAAGTTGTATTTCATTTCTTTATTTTGACATTACAGTTCAATTCTCGAATTCATAATGTCATTACAGACATCCCCAAATTACTGAATATTTAAACGCTACTTTTAAACTCTCCTTTCTTTAGGAATTAATTTCTGTAATATTACCTATTAATATTAATATTATTATTAATACTACCTATCTATGCAAAGTTTATTTTGATACGCTGTAATATATATTCAAGCCTTCTTGTAAATATATGTCTTAATTTTAGGATATATTCAGTCAGAGCAGTTATTCCAGAAACAAGATAACTTACTCTCCTCAACTTATACTATATATATTTTGGGAGTAATACATTGCTTAATCAGTAAAACTTATGTATTTGATGTTATCATGATCGTTTTACTTTCGGATGTACGCTATTTTGTGTAATTTTTATAAGTTTTTCTTGCAGTGTTACTTTTTTTACATTCATTATCTTTTCCTACTTATCTGCGTTTGTCTTATTTTATGCAGCTGAATGACTCTCAGCTTTCTATATGTCAAATGAATACTATTTTAATTCGGATATGAATACATTGTACGTATATGCTATTCTTGTCTTCAGATTAAATTATCACAAAATATGTAATAATATTAATGAATTTTCTAGAGTGGTACATCGTGCAAATAAAACATTTTTTCTACATTCTGTTAATATGAACGTATACTTCACAATAATACATATAGGCCTACAGAGTCTACAGGAAATGGTAAATGACCTGGTCAAGAAATTTTATGGACTGTAGTAAGCAAAATTATTTGATATTAAAATATTATTGAGAAAAAATATCTCTTTACATACAAAGATTCCACGTTACTAATATATTACTATAACAATAATAATAATAATAATAATAATCATTGGCTACTAACCTAGACGTGTCCTAGGACCGATTTCCGGGCGCACTATAAAAAATCAAGGTTTTTAGTCTCCAAGTCGACTCAGGCAGTGGAAATGATTATCTGCAATAACACGCTGCTTTAATAATGGGCGTCTGAAGCATCACACACTGCCTTCCTTATATACCGAACGGCTCATGGCAGCCTGTCCTGTCGAACTCCTAGATTGTTTAGGCGGTAATAATAATGGTTTGGTGAAGCACGGTAGAAAGCCAGCTTGTTAGGTGCACCATACGAGGAAGGCAGTGTGGCTAGCACTACGATTCAGCTGTCCACTACTATCATATGTTTTATTCTACGTGCTAATTTTCGGAGACTGAGTTGAACGGAGGCTGAAAATTGTCCTTTGATTTTATGTTACTGCCCGGGAAATGAACAAGAAATATTATTTAAGTGTAAAAAGTTACTGAAATGTTTTGACGTTGATACTTTTATTACGAGAAAAACGGTAAAATGTTACGACAGAAATTGTTATGTGACAACGTAGACGGTAACGTTTCCTCTGCCGTTTATTGTACGAAGCTTGACAGTGAAATACCGCAGGGGCCAGATATACGCGACGTCAACACATGACATAGAGCGTGCGCGCGTGCGCCTGAGTGTGTGCGTATGTGACACTCAGCACTGCTGTTATGATCCTCCTGTACACTCGAGATCCAGTACTGCTTACCTGTTACCCTACACTAAACGTCGAGTCTTAATGAAGTCGTTTTTAAATATCTTTGACTCTATTGCTTTCGACTGAAAAGCCCGATACTTGTTAAGTACAGGAACGATGCAAAAATATCACAATAGAATTTTAACACAATATACATACTACTACTATACTACGGAGAACTCAAATTTTAGTGTACTATCTCATTTTGATGTATTATTTCACCCTTTTTTTACAATATAAATTTCATAACACAAACTACACACAATAAAAAAAAATAATGTGTTTATAAAGATTATTTTGAGTATTGTAGCATGACAGATAAGCCCATAAAAATAAATGGTAAAATGATCATAGAAATAAAATAATAACATAATTAAATCCGAGAAAGCAAATTAAAATAAAGAATTAATTAAGAACCACCGTGGAATACAATCCTTGATTAAAATAAAAGTTCATGTAAAATAAATGTTACAAGGAGTGATGAATCATCAAAACCAAGTTAAAAACTAAATATGAGAAAAAAGGTAATACCCAGGTAGGATAGGAGTAGGTAAGGAAGAAACCCAGAAAATGACTAAACCCAGAACAAAATGAAGAAAATGTGTTATAAGAAACCAGAAGAACAGAAGGGACCAATGAAGAAACATCCACAAGAAGATGAAGAAAATAATTCTATAAGAAACCAGAAGAAGAGGAGGAACCAATGAAGAAACAAGAGCAAGACAGCATCCGCAAGAAAAAGGAATGCTCTTATAAAAAAACACAAACCCCTAAATGAATATAATAATAATAAATCAGAGTATAACAAAATATCAAAGGTAAAAACCACATGTAAAATAGATGTAAACCAAAAAGTGTATAGAGTAAGAATTGAAAGTGAAAAAATGTGAGATAATAATATAACACCAAAGACAAATCTTCATTATAATCTATAAGTAGATTTCTTGATCTAGTAAAACTGTATAACTATTTAGAATTAAAATCAAGGAATAAATAGAGAAAGTGCAAGTTTTAGTGTTATAGAAAATAAACCTTATATGTCAATATTGGTGTTCACAAACTGAGTAGATGATGAAATACTACAACTTTAAAGGGATTTAATTTGTGTTCATGAATAATAAATAGAGTATTATCATGACCTATAATACATGTGTTTTTGTAAATAACTGCCACTCTTTTTAGAATAACATTCATTAGAATGAATAAAATAAAACAGAGCATGCCATAATAACAGTGAAGTGACAAGGTATCTATCCCCAAAAAACCCAAAAAACAGATAAAAACTGATATTCAAACCTAGCTTAAGAAATATAGGATAAGATTGTAATAATTATATTTGTTTGTATAGAATAAGGTGTTAGAAACAATTAAGTTTAAATGTCAGAATCTAACATTCCTTATTTATAATATTTCTTGTGTATTTTATCTATCAATAAGTATACAATGTCTGAGTTGAAAAGACAAATATTAATTTGATTTATATATTATGTATTAATGGTATGAACCATATAATAATTGTTATTTTTGTTTATAATAAGAAAATGTTAATTTGAGTTATATGTTATTTGTTAATAGTATGAACCATATACTAATTGTTAACTTGTTAAAATAAGAAAATGTCAATCTATGTCACAATAGCAATGAAAGTCAGAGAGGGTATAAATCAATATGTACTATTTAAAAAAAACTTTGTATGAAAAAACTATTAGAAATCTAGGCCAAATGTTAAAAACTAAAAACAGCATCAAATTTGATTAAATAAGTATAGAAATACAATTAAACTGAAGGGATCTACATAAGGTAAATCAGTAATAAAGTCATGTAATTATAAATATAAGTAAGGAAGATTTTGTAAAATTATAGCCAGAATTATTGTTAAAAATGGAAATGTAAGAACTCAAAATTTGGAGAGGGGAGTCATATATTACTGAATAATATTTTAAAACATAACCGATTAAGCTAATTGCAAGAAATTAAGGGAAGATAAACCTTTTATTACAATCTGAAATTTAATATAATCAATGATATAACTTATAATATGGCTTCATTTGAAAGACAAGGACAGGAAGTTAGATTTAAAAATTAAATAACAAAATGAAGAAACAAATTACCATTTTAGTTTAAAAACTTAATAAAACTACATTATTTGGTATCAAATTACGCAGAATGAACTGAAGAAGAAGATTAAGTAGTTACTAGCTAATAAATTTGAAGAATAACAAAAATATAATCAGTTATATAATGTAAATTATCACATCCACAGGATGCAATAAAAATTTCGAACAATGCTTTGAATAAGATTGTCTTGGCTAAGACTTTGGCCAAGGAAGGAGAAAGTAAATTAGTTGATTATTGAACGTTGAATGATACACTTGATACGTGTTCTTAAAAACCTTAACCTAGTTACTACAACCGTAATGGCGAACGTTTTAGAAGCCTAAAAGTAACGAACGGGAGTTTCAATAAAAAACTTATTTTAAACTGAGACCGAGTGAGATAGACACCTACAAACATTCGACTAACACTATACAGAACAGAACACCAGTGAATACAACATTTAAACCCATTAAAACAGTAATAACACTTAACCATAAAAGTGCTAACATACGACTAACCGACAAAAGTGAATTTGACTTAAATCTACACTATTTTTCCGAATGCAACACCAAAACTGAACCAGTGACACTCCACCAAAACAAGAAGGAAGAATTGCAGCCACCAGGACGTAAATTCAGAGGAAAAGCATATTTATTAAACTTTGAATCAGCGAGGTGAGACTGACTCCCAACTACACACTAGAGGCAGCCATCTTTGATTACCCATCATCCAACTCAACACAGCCACCACGCTACGGATTGGTTTGACAACAACTTACTTACTATTATATATCAAATATTAAATCTGTATTTTTAATTTTTAAGGTGATATATTTGTACTGTTATACTTGATAAACTTAACCCTTATTTCTCTGACTTACCATAAAATAACTGCTAAAAGAACCTTTTATATATAATTGTACGATAAAACAACACCCTGAGAATCGATTGACAAATCGATAAAGAGTCAAAAGATATTGAATTGCTAATAAAATTTCTTATTTATTTCATACTTACACAGTTTTTTCATTCCTAGAATAAATAATATAATAATTGAATTTAGTAGAAGTAACAACCAGGACCTCACCACGAAGAAGGAAAATAACCTCCAAAATAAGAAAAGTAAACAAATCGATTGTTCTTGGAGACGAATCTATCAAGTGGCGAGAGAATTTAAAAAATACCAAAAAGTCAATAAAACAATTAAAACAATAAATAAACGTTTCTGAACGCCACAAAACATAATTAATTAATTGTTTTTAATTAATTATATATATTACAAAAAAAATTCATAAACAAGATTTTTTTTTAAACGAACGTTATATTTGTAACGAAAACGTTTAGTTACAGTATTCACGAACAATATTAAATATTATTAGTTAATACATAATAATAATTATTATTATTATTATTCTCACATATCTCGTTTATTTCACCTTCAAAAATTACCTAGTAAATGCAGTATGCAGTTCATTCTCCTTTAATTTCCTTTAAGGCTAAAGAAAACGAAACAACTGTTCTGACAGGATTCATTTCGACAGGAAACTTACTATGAAGTGGGGGTAAAACAGGTTTATCATTCCGTTATAATCACAAACAAAGCAATCGGAAAACTTGCAAAATCTTTACAAGTGCAAAATAAATTAATATTAACTTCTGATCAACTAGTAATGACAATGTATTGAAGTAGTGGTACTGATGCGTCTGCAAGTATTATCCACCACTAGCCGAGATATTAAATCTTTTGGGTGAGATAATACGTAGCCTATATCATTATGCACTGACTAGTTATAGGCCTATACTACACACCTGCCGCGCGTACGCATGCATAGGCCTACTTGCAAAGTTACGGAAGCCTCCAATCTACTGGCCATTAATTTCATATATAATTATGTATATCATCTATCATGTCATGTATTTAGTATAATAATACAAAAATTTCTTCTCCCCCAAATTTTGAAATCCCCCAAGCTCCCGCTAGGTAGATGTTTACAGTGTGATTCTGTTGACCACGACACTAGTGACCATCCCTTCTAAGAAAATCGCCTAGGGTCCTAGGCAGTAGCGTGGCGTCCAAGTAACCGCTGTTGCCGGCGGCAACAGTCCTGGAAACGAAAGAAAATAATATTAACTGTATCACAGAATAAGTAGTTTAGTTATTGAATAATTTAAAATCTTAACAATATTAGTAGGGAAACTTTAAGAAAAACATAGCATTGCTTTCGAACTGATGTGCACTTGCACCCTCTTGTGTTGCCGGCTCAGACATCGGCAATATTTTACTGCATGTGGTCATTGACCTCGTAGAAATTGTCACTGTACAGACGGGAGGGGGACACATTCGTCCACCCAATGTGTTGCCACTGTATAAACTATAATGCCTAATTTCAAAAAAATAAATAAATAAAATAAAAAATATAAATATATATAGAATCAAATAAATTTTCTTTTAGTTAAGTTAAATGTCATTTGGACGTTGTGTCAAGTGATGTATGAGTTAGTTGTAGGGGTGGCGAACAAAAATTCAAGTACCGTCTGCCTAGTGGCAAAAGCTAAAGAGCATGATAATGTCTTTCGGCCGTCAGCTAAACGCAACATTTGCAGAAAGGAAACAATCAGTCAGTCAGTAACCATAATAATGTTACCCTATTAATATTCGTTAGCTGAATCGCATACGAAGACAACCATTAACTAGAGACAATAACCCCAATAACCTATCTACAGCTATGCAGTGTTGTTCGCTTGTTAGGTCTTTAATCTGCGACGACGTTAGCATGTTAGCGGTCGCGGTTTTAGTTAACGATTCCCGGCTGGTAAATTGTGCTAACACTTGATTTTAAACTTTCAGGACGCTTTATAAATCTGGTTTAATTGTTTGCAGTGATATTATTTTTAACACATTATATATATTGCGACGTATCAAAACAAACGTTTATTTACAACAATCCCAATGACGTCACGCAAGAATGACGTAATGCAGCGTGATGCGTTACAGTTTACAGCGTTACAGAAATTTTCAAATGATGGCCAGCCAAAAGACATTATCATGTCAAAAAAAAGGTGAAGGCATCCGCTGTCGCCTACGCAAGCCTAATTGACACGCCATAAATCTAGTGTAACGAGTGGCCACATGTTATATGGACAAGGTTATTGTGATGGGTATCTCTGGAAATGACGCTAGTGGTTAATAGTTTACAATCCGATGAAAGGCACGAGGGAGTGAATAAACTCATCAAATGAGAAATGTTTCGTCCGGACAAAGGATGGAAGGTTACACGATACGACAACAACAGACAGAAGACAATGAAGGGTGTTCCTTGACTGAGACGCGTAAACAGAGGATACGCCTAAACAATACTCAAATACCAGGAAAGAAATCGTACCCGAGGAACGAAGGAACTAAAAGGATGGGTTTTGTTGAGAACCAGACAAAAAAAGGAAATACTTACGGAGAGAGTTGGCAATACAATAAAAGGTAATACCATAGGCGCAACTAATTGGACAGGCAGATGTTGGAAGAGAAATCGAAGGGTTGTCCTTTGTGAAGAATAAGAAATACGACAACTAGATTTATTACTAGAATATTCGGAAATGCCGTTGACCGAAGGGTAAAGTATCCAGGAGAGGAGTTTGGGGGGAAAGCGGTAGGCCTATCAGAACTTACTTTGGAAAAAGTAGGTGGTTTCTGGGGTAGGTTGTACAGAAAGGAACCAATTAGGAAACGGCATTGCCGAAAACCAGAAGTCTAGTGGGGAAAATCCTCATGTTTGATATAGGAACGCGAGAAAGGCGCGCTCGAGAGTTTAACTAAAATTTTTGACGGAAACGGGAGTGTAAGTCCGCGACCGAGATTCCCATAGTTATTGGACTTAGAGAAATTCGGTACGATGGTTAGAAAAGTAAGCTCGTACTAGAACAAATTTCGGTAAAGAGAAAAACTGTAATTTTACTAGTGACGTACAAGTGAATTAATACAACACAAATCATAATCAAATAACGCTGTGATTTAGTTGTGCAAATACGCAACAATAACTTCATCATCGAGTAACATTACGAAACGAACTAAACCCGTAACAACAGTGATTCAAACCATAACGCAGTTAATAAATAATAATTAATAATGGCTGTAGAAGCGGATAACTATAATAACAATTAACGCGAACTAATTTCGAGTGAGTGAAGTTTGGTGTTGTGCAGTGTCTTGTGTGACTCCAAGGAGACCACGTTACAATCTGCTAATCCAGAGGGAAATATCGCAGATACGCCAGACGATCAACATGCCAACCACCACACCATATGAACCGCTACCAGATTTGGATACATACCACAAGTAAAATTTTCATGCCATAATTAGTATTAGGTCCACTGTCTGTTCACTTAAAGAACTCATAAGATTTAATTAAAGGATTAAGATAAAATTTTATTTAGAACAAAATTAAATAATATTAGGAAATTATGGAAAATAAATTTATCTATGAGCACCGATTTTAAATGAATCCAGATCAATAATTAACAATGTCGTAATATATTAAATTTAAGAAAATTATTATTAAAAGTTTTGTCTTTGAATAAGAATTACAATATTTAAATTATTAGAGCTATGAATATGAGTAATGAAATAAGATTTATGAAAATGAATATGTTTATATATTGATTAGAATTTATATAGTTCATGTGTCAATGATAAAGTATGATAATCAATCATAGCTAATTGTAATAAATCGAAGAACAATTTATAAGAAAATTTGAGCATTTATTTATATTTTACCCTGAGATAAAGAGCATAAAAATAAAAAGTTAAATTGGCGTCAACCGCTGGGCATAAACAAGTATTTATTGTTAAATTGGCACCACAACAAAAGTAGGGCTTAACTAATTAAAAGAGAAAATACACATAAATTAAAATATGTCAATTAATTTATGCTGAAAATATAACAAAAGAAAATTGTTATAAATTGACGCACACAACGTCGGGCATATTAATTGTTATAACTTGTAAAATGTTAGTAAAATGTTATAAATAGTATTATATTTGGCGCCGCACCGCACGGCTTGATAGACAAATAAATGTTATTAGGCTAGGGCAGTGACAGACAGTGTGGTTATAAATTTGTCTAGAAGTAAGTAGAATAAGATAATATAGTAATAAGTCGCTAAGTGCCTGAATGATAACGCGAAGGCGGGCAAAAATGGCAACAAATGATGTAAATAATCAGATGGGGGTGGAGCAATCAGAGAATAGCGCAATAGACAATGCTACCAGTGGCGAAGAAATTATTGGAAGCAGGGCCCGGGGACATGAGTCTATGCAGCCAGAAATTAATCTCAATATGTTGATAGAATTAATAAGAAATCAGAATGAAGAAACAAGAAAGCAACAGAATGAAGAATTGAGAAGGCTGACTGAAGAAACAAGAAAGCAACAGAATGAAGAAATGAGAAGGCTGACTGAAGAATTGAGAAAGCATAATGAAGAAATTCACAGGAGGACCGAAGAAAGAATCACAAAAAGCTTAGATGACAAAATAGAAGAATTAATTAAAGGGGATCTACAAGGTCAAATCCACCAAGTAAACGCTGATTTACAGATACAATCAGAAAAAATGGAAGAAAACAAATTAGGTGGAAATACTATGGATCAAATTGACACCGAGTATCAATCTTCAACAACTAAAACATTGTCTGCACATCATGTCTCAAGATCAAAAGATAGATCTACAATTAATAATGGTAGACATGAAGGTGATAAAGACACTTATACTGTGTTTGTTGACAACTTACCAAACACAATTACAAAAAAGAAAAATTTGAGTACTACAGTTAATATTACCAGTACTGATAGAAAAATTAGAAGTAGGACTGGGGAAGTACGTAAAAATTTTGAAACCGAACCTGAGAATAAGAAGATGAAAAACCGTTCTGATGAGTATCAAGGGCGAACTGCGTTAGCACGAAAGAGAAAAAAGATGAAAGATGCTGGACCATTCAAGAATATTGTAAAGATTGGTACGAGAACGAAAGGAAGATTTCAAGCGATGGAGATGAGATTTCTTAGAAGTCTCGAAAACTTCAAAACATTATTACGCAAGTACGCGGGAAGGAAAGCTAGAGAAAAAAAAACGAGTCACAAACAGTCAGTGAACGCGCTATTAAGAAACTTACGAAGAAACGAGAAAAAAAAACCCGAGCGTACATAAGTAATGGTAATGGGCCTGAGGGAAGTTGTCGAAAAGAATGGCATCAACACACCCTCATAAAAAGAGAGAGAGAGAGAGACAGGTCAAAAATTCTTTAGGTGTCAACGGCCGACTGCAGGGTAAGTGTGAAACGAAACCCACGAAGTCAATACCCTTACTAATTACCAACAAAATGTGTGGTAACGGCACTGAAAACGTACAACTATGTCTCCACAAATAGAAAATTAAAAGTAAAAATGTAACGGATTAAGGAAAACAATCTTAAGAACGTCCGAAAATTTAATAATTAAGTTAGATAATATTGGGTAAAATACCTTAGCTAAGATTGGTTATGTAAAAATACATTAACCGAAGAAAATGAATATAATATGAATAAAATAAAATAAATGGTAAATAAAAACATTGCCGTGAAAGTACGGAATTTTCATGAATGAAGTTAATAAAGAATGAAAATTATAAGAAGATTTATAAGAAAGATGAGAAGGAAATTAATTATCAAATAAATAGATATTACCAATTAATAAGTACGAAAGTGTGTCATGAATGGATAAACCAATGGGATTTATACATTCCCAGGAATTAATCAATAAGAAGTATTACGAATATCACCTACAGGGAAATGACATCGCGATGAACCTGCAAAAAGGGGTTTTCCTCGCCCAGTATGTTCCTAAAGGCTGAATTAGCTGCGATTAGGGAATGCTTGAAAATGGGATAATTAATGACCCAGAGCCCCTATCCAATTTGGGAACTGCTATAAAAAGGGACGGGAAAATGAGATTTTGTCTAGACGCCTGAGAGGTAAACCGTTAAAAAAAATAATAAAAAAAAATAGGGATGTGTAATTTTAAAAGGTTTATCGTTCAGAACACTTAGCAGAAAACTTAATTGAAGTCTAAAATAACTTGTAATTGACAGTTGAATTGTGTAAAATTAGATGTAAAATTTTACAACACTGAAATAACAATTAGTGAAGTTTTCTAGCAAACTAAAGTATGTAATAAATATTACTAACTATATGATGAATGGAAATTTGAGGTAACAATTGTCTTAGTAATGAGATGTTATATAATAAAATTTGTAAAGTTTGTAGTAAAATCCTGTTAACAAATTTTAGTAAAACAGTTGGCAGTGATTTGTTAAGGTAAATGTATAGATTATACTAAAATGTCCAAAATTTTGTTTGTGGTATAACATTTGTGAAGTTTACTAGTATGACACATTAAATATGTATATTCTCACAAAATATTTAGTTTAAGGTTGTAGTGAAGTGTTTGTTAAGAGTAAACAAAAAAATTTATAGAAAAGAACATTAGTAGCAATCTTAAATTTGAACAGTATATAACTGAATGAAGTAGATACATTAGCCTATTGTTAAGATGTAAGCATTAAATTGTATGTTCATGATTAGGTAGGAAAGTTGTTTAATTAGTGTTTCCTTAATATTCTTAAATAACTACCGGTTCAAAAAACATAAAATATTTGTATCAATCTAATACCACATTGTTAGGTAGTATTTGACATAATATACTACATGTGTACATCTGAATAGATAATTTTCAGAACTACTAATATTAATACGATTATAATTATTATTATTAAATGAAATGTTTAACAATTTTCTGTGTATATTTGTGTCATATGCAGGAATAAACAACAAAAGAGAATGTATGTAAAGAGTCGTATTGAAGCATAGATAAAATGTAGATTTAAAATTATATGACTAGATGTAACTTTGTAATCATAGAGGAATGTTAGCAATAAGAAAAGTAAACAGAAACGGATTCATTTAAGGGGGCGAAAGTGAAAGTTAGTTACCAATGGGGATGGGACCGTTACGACGTAGGGCGTTTAAACTTACGGCACCAGTTTTTTTTGTCAGTGGGTCAATAGTATTGTAAACATACTACACTATGTTCACGAAAAGTTGAGCCTGTGCACGGAATGCTGTGCGCATCTAATTAAGGTTGTATTTCAACGACAGGGCTCAAATGTGGGATCCTTTTTGATTCATAGAATTAATCCAAATTGACCCAAATTGGGGACGATATAATGCCTAATTTCAAAAAATAAATAAATACAATAAAAAATATAAATATATATAGAATCAAATAAATTTTCTTTTAGTTAAGTTAAATGTCATTTGGACGTTGTGGCAAGTGATGTATGAGTTAGTTGTAGGGGTGGCGAACAAAAAAAAAGGTGAAGGCATCCGCTGTCGCCTACGCAAGCCTAATTAACACGCCATAAATCTAGTGTAACGAGTGGCCACATGTTAGATGGACAAGGTTATTGTGATGGGTATCTCTGGAAATGACGCTAGTGGTTAATAGTTTACAATCCGATGAAAGGCACGAGGGAGTGAATAAACTCATCAAATGAGAAATGTTTCGTCCGGACGAAGGATGGAAGGTTACACGACACGACAACAACAGACAGAAGACAATGAAGGGTGTTCCTTGACTGAGACGCGTAAACAGAGGATACGCCTAAACAATACTCAAATACCAGGAAAGAAATCGTACCCGAGGAACGAAGGAACTAAAAGGATGGGTTTTGTTGAGAACCAGACAAAAAAAGGAAATACTTACGGAGAGAGTTGGCAATACAATAAAAGGTAATACCATAGGCGCAACTAATTGGACAGGCAGATGTTGGAAGAGAAATCGAAGGGTTGTCCTTTGTGAAGAATAAGAAATACGACAACTAGATTTATTACTAGAATATTCGGAAATGCCGTTGACCGAAGGGTAAAGTATCCAGGAGAGGAGTTTGGGGGGAAAGCGGTAGGCCTATCAGAACTTACTTTGGAAAAAGTAGGTGGTTTCTGGGGTAGGTTGTACAGAAAGGAACCAATTAGGAAACGGCATTGCCGAAAACCAGAAGTCTAGTGGGGAAAATCCTCATGTTTGATATAGGCAAGCGATAGAGACGCGAGAGGGGAGTCTTTATTAAATTTTCGAGCGTATCGGAAGTAAGAGACGGAACGAAAGTGTTACGGAGTTCGTAAAGCGACTTAGAAAAATATCGCTATGATATGAACTGTATGACATTTGCGAACCTAGCGTTCGAGTTTGCGATCATATAATAGTAAACGGTAGTGATACGTGATATAACGGCGGTACTCAAATGCTAAGAATGTTGTACAATAATTAGTCATGAATAAATATCAGTAATTTACCGACAAGTGTATCGGTTAACAACATAAACCGAGTGTAATATACGTCTTTAACAATATCACGAGTAGATTTAATGACACCGTTACAAAATGTCAGTGAATAACTGAAGCTATCGCAATAATAATTTAGACTCGAAATAAAGCCGATCCGAACACGCGTTGTGAAAAGTGCTATATACGCGTATATGTGAAGTGCAACTGTGAAGTTTAAGCATGCCACTCGAGATTCATCAGATGACTAATCTTCAAAAAACTTCAATGCTGATTAAGGAGCATCGCTTTCTACACTGGTGACCTCTACAAGAATTGGATAATCGAACCTCAAGTAAATTTTATATGTACTAATTAAATGTTACACCCACTGTCTGTTCACTAAAAGAACTCACGAAAGAAATTAATTTAAAGTAATAATTTAGAGACTTGATCTTAAGTTAGGTCATATTGAACCATTAGAGAAATCGTGGAGAATCTAATATTCATAACATATCTATACCACATTTCACAATCGTTTGATTTAAATGAATCCGTTTATATATAAATTTTGTACCAAACTTAAGTTGATCAATTACAAACTAATAAAAAAAACAATGAATTATAGTAATAAGTAAATTCGTAAAGATTGAAGAAGTATTAACTTTGTTAAATGTGCTATTTGTTAATTGTATCTATTTATTAATATTTATAGCAAGAATTAAGTGTAACAGGAAATATGATATAATGATGATTAGTTAATAAATTAACTAATAGAGAGTAATGAAGAATACATTTTATTGAATTTTACCCTGAGATATATCAAACCAGTATTTGTATTATTATATAAGACGCACACGACGTCGGGCAATCTAAGTTAAAGTTATTTGACGCTGCAACTTTTGTGGTATAATTCAAATCGTTATATTTGGCACCACAAAACATGCGAGACATAAATAATTAAAATAAATACAAATAAATTAAATATGTCAATCAACTTATGCTAATACAATAAGCAGCATAAAGTATCTTTATATTTAGCGCTCCAGAACGCTAAGGGTAGTATAGTATTATATTTGGCGTCCACACGCGGGACATTAAATAGATAATATAACAGTAATTTGTAAAAAAAGTATTATAAAACCAGCAAAACTCTCAGTTAGCAGCTACGTTCGTTTCGGAACCAACGTGCAGCAGTTACTAAGTTACTACCTACCTATTTGTGTTTTGTTCGTTAAGTTATGTTTCTCTCTGTTCATCTTTATCAGGGCCGGCTCGTCCATATAGACAACCTAGGCGGCTGCCTAGGGCGGAAAATTTTAGGGGCGGGATGACTGGGGATTTTTGTTTGCTTATTTTTAGCATAAACCAAAATGTACGTGCGCCAGCGCCCAGCGCACTTCACGTTTTAAATAGAGAGTTGGAACAACAAATAGTCAGTTTTGTAACCCTGTACTCTACTCCGCCCCGCCCCCGACTGATCATACTGATGCGACGTCTTCGTCAAATCAAGTCAATTACAAGCGCTACCACAGGTGTAGTTTGTTTTTGCGTATTGCAGTGATTAGTGAACTAGAGACCGTTGCGTACTATAGTGAAGTGAACTGTAGTGTGACACATAACGTGTCGTGTTTCGTGTACTGTTTGACGTTTATGCAGTGTTTTGAAGTGAAAGAGAAAGTTTTATGTGTTGACAGGTTAGTACACTAATTATTAAGCTAACATTAAGTAACACTTATATGGAACATCTTTTCTTTTAATTTTTTAAACTCATTAAAATTACTAGAGGAAGGGAGACAAATATGGAATAGAGTACAAATAGGGAATAGGTCGGTTTATCCTCTGTTAAATGCTGCAACCTAGTGGAAACAAGGCGAAACGTTTCCTTTTGAGCCGCCATTTCCTTAATGTTGTCTGTGCTGTTGTAGCTGCCACCACGTTTTTATTACGAGCATTTTTGTGTTTTTTGGAAAGTGTAAACTTCGGTAAGTCATCCTCTCCTTATTATTTTCACATTTAACTTTTATTTCTTGGTTTGTGATATTTATGTGGGCTAATAGGGCACATTTTGAGGTTTATTTTCGTCTGTGATCAATCGAGGTTTCGTTACCTGTATCTATATTTATAACCTCCTAAAACAAATGTCCAGTAGGCGATAAATATGGAATATACATTTTTCACCAGGGTTCAGATTTGGATGTTATAAAAAATGCAGTTTTTATTAGGCGCCATCTCGCTTGATTTTGTGAGATGAAAATTTGAGGACCGTTTAACATTGTATCAAATGGGAAACAAAATTCTTTTCCTTATATAATCCTTTTGAGTTTAGTTTTTGTATCAAATTTGGGATAATTTAATACATGGATATTATAACGGGTAAATTTTGATATATAACTTATATAATTAATAATTTAGAGAAATCAGGGAAAACCAAAAAGCCGTTACAATTAAGGGAAAGGTTAGTTTTACAGTAGACACAGCACATGGTGAACGAACAAACAAGGCCATAAACGTACCAACAAATAAACGTTGACAAAAAGGGTTGCAGATTTAAACTAAGCTCTTACAAATAGAATATAAATTAAACAAGTATTAAACAAATTTAGTTACTTTGATATTTGCATTTATTTCTGAAATTATTAACCTTTTATTACCTGTAGTTGATATACACACATATTATTTGCTTTGTGTTAGAATTAAAATATAAAGTCAAAGATAAAGTAGTATTAAAACATAATTGATCTCACATAAAATAAAATCAATTGACGTATAGTAGTGTAGGTAACATATCACATGTAGATATATTATCAGATATTGAGATATAATTATACGTTATAGAATGGTGCACTAACGTGTAGCATAGATAAAGATATAATTAAATTATAATCACACACATATAAAAGTATACTATCGTAATATGTTATTTATCGAAAGCAATAAAAATATAATTGTTTTATACAGAAAATATTTATTATTTTACATTATTTATGTATTTATGGTTAGCTTATACGTTGTTTTGCAGATACCAGTATGGCGGAAAAAAAACCAGCAACGCTTGGTTTAGGAAAAGAAGAAAAGAAAATGCAAAAAAATTCAAAGGATCATTTGAAAAATACCTTTTGAAGCAAGACAATGAATTGCTGTCAACTTCTTCTTCTGCAGAAGAACAAGAAACTGAATTGAAACTAGAGTTGATGGACGAACGAAAAACGACCAACCACAAGCCAAAGAAGATGATACCGTTACTAACACCGGTAATGTGTTAATGTATGTTACAACTAGTAAAAATGATAATGTAAAAGAAGACGACACAACTGAAGAATTACAGCCGGAAAAATCAAGCACTGTAATAATTGATTTTTCTGACCCAGCTTCTTGGGACACGTTGAACATTAGCCAGCGAACAATGTTAGTGGAACATGGACCTGAACAGGTTAAAGGCAAAGGCAACTTCCCAAAGGGTTTGAATAATAGAAAATTTTCTGATGTTCACTACAAAAGAAGGCTTCCAAATGGCGAAGAAGTATACCGTGAGTACCTACAATACTCAAGATCAACAGATAAAGCATTCTGCTTTTGTTGTAAGGTTTTTGGCATCGACGTTTCCTCTGCATTAGCCCAAAGTGGTTGTAATGATTGGCACAACATTTCTGCAATTATTAGTCAACATGAAACAGCTGATGAGCACCTTAATAACTACAAAAAATGGAAAACATTGAAGAATAACCTTGAAGAGGGCACGACCATTGACCATTCAAATGAAAGGAAAATAAAAGAAGAAGAAACTTACTGGCAGCAAATTTTGGAGCGATTAATATCTCTGGTCAGAACTCTTGGCACGCAAAACTTGGCCTTTCGAGGTGTAACACAGAAACTTGATGCTCATGATAACGGCAACTTTTTGAAATGTATTGAATATTTATCAATGTTTGACCCAGTTATGAACGAACACTTAAGGCGAATTAGAAGTGATGAAAAAAGACATACTCATTACCTGGGGAAAAATATACAAAATGAATTGATCCAGATCTTGGCTAGTGCCATAAAAAGAGAGATCTTGTCTTCAGTTCAAAAAGCTAAATACTTTTCCATCATATTGGACTGCACCCCAGATGCTAGTCATACAAAGCAAATGACTATGGTCATTAGATTCGTACAAATACTTTCTTCTTCTGAGGTAACATCAAAAAACGAATCTGATCTTAATCAAGTTCTGGTGAAAGAACATTTTTTGGGTTTTATGCCACTCCAAGAAAGTACTGGATCGTCCATGACTGAGGTAGTTCTTGAAAAGTTAAAAGATATGTCATTACCTGTTGAGAATATTCGAGGACAAGGTTACGACAACGGCAGCAATATGAAAGGAAAGGAAAGTGGTGTTCAGAGAAGGATTTTGGATATTAATCCTCGTGTATTCTATGCTCCATGTTGTTTGCATACTTTAAACCTTGTGGTCAATGACGCAGCTTCATCCTGCTTGGAAGTGACCTCCTTTTTTGATGTGGTCCAACGAACTTATGTATTCTTTTCAGCATCGACACGTCGATGGGTGATTTTATGCCGTCATGTGCCATCTTTGACTGTAAAACCCTTGAGTGATACACGATGGTCCAGTCGAATTGATGCACTAACGCCTTTGCGTTATCTGCTTTCAAGTGTGTGTGACGCTTTGGAAGAAATCTATGAAGATTCCTCTCTTACAGGTTCCAGTGGTATTAAAACAAATGCAGAAGCACTTGCGTTACTTAAAAACATCTCAAACTTCAAATTTGTTGTCGCTCTTGTCACATGGCACAACATTTTGTTTCAAGTCAATTTAACAAGTAAGATACTGCAAGAAAAGGATTTGTCTCTCCAAAAAGCAGTTAGGCAACTGAAAAAAACAGAGCAGTATTTGATCAGTGCTAGAAGTGACTTGGAATTCAACAGAACTTTGGTTGATGCTCGTGAAGTAGCATAAGTTGGTATAGAACCAGTTT
Organism: Magicicada septendecula; assembly: GCA_034769895.1. NCBI lineage: Eukaryota > Metazoa > Arthropoda > Insecta > Hemiptera > Cicadidae > Magicicada > Magicicada septendecula. The sequence goes on along the minus strand of CM068367.1, from coordinate 304,326,107 downwards.
TTGAGAAAGAGAAGGTCCTCATTCGAAAAAAGACGCGAATGTTTGACTACGAAGCAACAGATGAATCTGCAAATGTAACTGACCCGTCGGAAAACTTCAAAATCCATTTTTATTTTGCTGCTTTAGACACAGCTATCAATGCGGTCAAAGAACGATTTTTTCAGTTAAATGAAGTATCTGCTACCTTTGGATTTTTGTACGACATTCGTAACCTGAAAAACAAAAACTCTGCAGAAATTAAGCTGTTGTGTGAAAACTTGGAGAAGGCCTTAACAGTTCAAAATAAAGAAGGTGTGAAGGAATCTGATATTGACGCTTTAGGACTGTGTTCTGAGCTGAGAGGAATTTGTCATCATCTCAATGACTCAGTGACAACCCCTGAAGAGGTTTTAAGCTACATTTACCAACATGATCTTGAAAATGGATTTCCTAACATATGTGTAGCTCTTCGTATATTGCTCACGTTGCCACTGTCCGTAGCAAGTGCTGAAAGAAGTTTTTCTAAATTGAAATTAATTAAAACATATCATCGCAGTACAATGAGCCAGGAAAGACTTGTGGGTCTAGCCACAATTTCCATAGAAAGTGACTTGGCAAAACACCTCGATCCGACAGCCTTAGTAAAAGAATTTTCAAAAATAAAAGCAAGAAAAGCACGGTTAGGATTATAAATGTTTTATTTTATCAATGTATCTTAAACTGTGAGTGTGAGTCTTTTGTTGTAAAGTTAATTGAGTCTTTGTGTTACTATTTTTTTGTAAAGAAATTAACATCTACTTTCTAAACATGAAGGACTTAGACTAACAAAAAGTGTAAATAGAACCTGGCCTATTTCAAGAAAAATATTTTATTTATTTTTCCTTCTAACATTGGAAATAAAAAAAAAAATCATCAGTATTATAGTACAACATACTCATTTTTGATATTTTTCCACTTAACAATTCTATGTTGGCACAAATGAACTTAAACTTTCGATGCGGGAACGCAAGAAATTGAAACTGCAAATTCTCGTTCCACAACGAGACCAAACGGGTAAGTTTGATTTTATTTAATGCTTAAACAAATCTAAATTGTGACAAACAATAAACAATAGGATGGTGTGTGAAAATGTTAGGGGCGACTAGGCCTCACTTTTGTACGGTTGAGGGGGTTGAGATTATGGGGGTGTGGGGGCGGAGAACTTTTTTTCGCCTAGGGTGTCAAAAAACCTAGAGCCGGCACTGATCTTTATTATTATTAATTCGATTATTTGTGTCCTCATTTTTTCTGTGTAAGTATAATGGAGTCAGATTGCGCTGAACCGGGACCCTCTTCTTCTGCCAGCGAAAGATATAAAATTCTCTAAAAAGAACACTTGGTACTAAGAAAAATTCGAATTAATTTTTAGGTTACGTTTTAGGCCTATCACAACCGGCAACAGCTGTTTTGTACCCACGCAATGCCACTGGTCCTAGGGGTTCCATCATTATAGCCAGATGAATTCCCTCATTAAGACTTTGACTACTTTCGGACAGGTTGTCACCGAACCTTAAGGAAGACATCGATAAGCCGAACGTGTCCTCCAGAATCCTCCCCATCTGGCGTTTTCTAGATTTGACATTATTCTTTGAAGATCCGGCTTGAAATGTTGGCAAGGAATATCTCAGAACACCACAACAGACTAAAAGAACTGTTTTGATTTATACCTATGTATACTTTTGTTGCAAGGTAACAGGTTCGAAGCTGACTGCACTTGCAGAGAAAAAATGTTGACTGGGTGATTTTCATAGTTCTATGTAAAAATTATGAATTCAAAAATATATACAAATTTGAAATATTTGATAGTTATCAATTTAAAAGAGTCTCAAATTTTTTATAGTTCATAAAGAATTTTTATAATTTCACTTTCCCGAAATTTGCTGGGTTGAGTTGGATCGGTCCAGACGATCTTGCGGAGCTGCTCCTGTTTCCACACCAGCTAGGACATTTTCGCTAGAATACTTGTATTTATGAACTTATATTAAGCACAAACGTAAACTCGAACAAAAACGTACGAACATAGGCAAAAAACAACCATGCTTAACTCGTGAATGCCACCAACTCTTTTGTCGCAAATAGTTTGCCTGAGCTGCAAATAGTGTGGGAAAAACGCTTTTAATAAAAGCATGTCAAAGCGCAAATTGTCGTTTACAGGCAAAGCTAAAACAAAATTTAAAACTGGTTTAACTTTCCAGAGATTTTAACAAAATTAAGTAAAACGGCGTGTTTCCGTTTCCTTTTGTTTAATGCCTTCAAACACATTGAAAAATATCTATTGAATACACGGTAAACATTTTGGGCTTTCATGCTACTCAGTAAGCATAAAATTAAATTTAATTAAAATTGCTCAAGGTACTACATTATAAGTAACACAAAAAAATAACACTGTAATACTGATGTTTTTATTATAATCATTTCTTAGTCTACATGTCTTATTAAGCGTCATGTTTTAGTTTGCAGAAAACCCCCTGTTACAATTGTTACGACATTACAGAACAATCTACGTGTTTCTCGAATGTTCCAGAGGAATCCGGCTGTAATGTTGTGTGCGTACGTGATTTCAACATGTAGCGCTGATGCGTAGTATGTGGAATGTTCTGGTGTCTGAGCGGGGTATAAATACAAGGATTCAGCGACGGTCGAGTCACCTTGAGTTGCGATATATTCGAGTGCGGTTCGTAGTATTGTGGCGAATATGTTTTATGTACTTTATTTTTTAAAACTACACGCGTTTAATATCTTGACCGAGTAGGCTACTTCTTTGGGTTTTAAAAAATTCCCACATAATATAGGTTTGAACGACAAGATTTTATTGTTTTTGTTTTATATCAACGAAAATACTGTATAGAATGAATTTCTGTGTATATCCTGAAGGGTTTTGTCATGTATTCTGTCGTTTTTGTGAAAACTGAGAAAAACGCATTGTTCGAAGCGTTTTGGTCTAAAAACGTATAGAAGTCAACATTTATAAAGAATCGCTTACTGTATACAGCCTCTTTTCACTGCTAAAATTTCACATTAACAGAGTCATTGGAATATATCATTCTTTAATGAAGCAGATATTCCGTAGAATAATCTGAAATTAATCCTACAGGCTGTGGAACTCATAGTACTATGTTGATGATCATATTGACTTTTTAAATATTTGTTTTAAGTATAATTTTATCTGATCCTCAAGGTTGCCAAGTCAAGAAAGTTGTTAGTTATTCTTCCTTCCCTCTTGATCCTCAAGAAATTTCTCAACGAAGAAAATTAAGAGCATAGTCTACTTCGCTTCTTACGTCGACTACCACTGTGCCGAACTCTAGTGGAGAGACGGCGCAAAACCAGTTATAACCGCCTGTAGTTAAACGCAGTACTAATTTATAACTGTTTAATCGCTGCTGCGCTCTTGTAGCGAAGATAAGGCTCTAATTCTTCGTTGATTAAGTGCCTGAGACGTGCTGGCACCTAGCGCCAAGCTCTGTAGGCAGGCGAAATGGACAGGAATTTTTATGTTTAAGTCTGTCTCGCTTCTACTTTCAACGTATATGGCTGCCTTGTTCTTCTCCGGTACGATGAAGTTTTTATACCTTCAAGCCTTCACACCATGTCAGGCTAAACAGATACACGACTGCGGTAAGTGTCGCCTATACTCTCATATTAATTGTATTTAATATTTCACTAAAGAAAACTGTTTTTAATAAGCCTAAGTAGGTGGATTTCTGTTAACCTTGATGCAACCGCGTGGCGGTTGTGCAATAAGTAGTTTCAAGGTAGAATTTTTAAAACACTGTAAAAATTATATTAAATTCACGTGTCAGAACTACGGCACTAAAAAGTCAAAGAAATATGAATACAAAAGTATTAATTTAAAATAATGCAGACAATGATGTAATCAGATTTAACCTTTCTTTACCACGTGGTACCAAATATTCAGATTATGCATAAAGCTTCGTAAAATTGTAACAAGCAATAATTAACTATCAAAATGCAAACATGGTAACCCGCATTGGGTGAAGTTATTATTATAAAGATTTACTGTACGAAATATGTTCAAATAGGGCCTGTTGGCCATAAGACTTTGTCAAGTTTTACATTAAGGTAGCTCTAAAGCTATGTTAAGTTTATACATGTATTTTGGGGGGGGGTGTGCAAATTTCTCTGGGCATTGTGTTGGGTACTCTGGCTGATATATATAATGTTGTGTAATTAGGGTCCATCGAACAAGTCGAGAAAACGCCTACAACATGGCCTGAACTTGTAACACCATAAAGCTCTCCTTTTCATCTGCCGGAGGAATAGCCAGGGAGCCACACCAACACCTATAATGTAGACCACGAGATTGCCACCTTAACCCCCATGGACAAAAAAAATCAGGTGATACAAAACCAATATATTATGTACACGTAGAGTCAGCACTCAATAATACCCAGTGAACCAGTTCTCTCTATCAACCACTACACCTTCAAGTTTTTAAACATTTAATTGGATCCCCAATTGATGGGACAGTTTAGTGTGTGAACTGGGTGTAAAATTATTTGTAAATTTTATTAAATTTCTGGTAAAATTGTCAGCTCAGAGACTGGCATGTCTTCTTAGACAGTTCTACATTCAAACCTATAATTCCCTCTTATTTCAGTATATATGTTTCTTTACAGCTTTTAAGTCATTCATTCTATTGGTAATTTATCGGGTTCAATTTAGTAGTCTATATATTTATATATTCTAAATTTTAAATTCAGTTTGGTTCTTATTGTATAGAAATTTCTGGGGTAGGTAGGTGCATTTTCACAAGTTTCATCCTGAATGGATGCATGTTCATACAGTATTGAACTTGTTGTTGAGACAGGTTAAATTATGCATCAACTGGCAACTAACATGTCGGTCTCTGGGCCAAAAGTATTTTTCATAGGGTTATAATATTCATGCCATATTTCTATTTTCCCAACTTAGTAATGTTTCTATATATATAAATGCTTTTAATTAATTATGATAACTGGGGGGTGTTCATTGTTTTAAATATTTTTTATGTCTCACAGTAATAGAGCCCAGTGGGGCAGAATTGTATAACAGTATTAGGCACTTAGCCAAATTTTTGGAATTTATTATGTCCTGGGGACTACTGAAGTGCATAAGCATAATCTAATACACATGATGTGTAATGAACCAAGTAAATATTGTAATCCTAACAGGGATATCTATAAAAGAATTAATAATATATATATCATGCGGGTAAGAAAAGGGCGTGGCAAGATATCTTTATATATTGTATTGTATGTTATTGTATAGTGTATTTGTATTGTGGAACATGTAATGTTTTGTATATTTGTGTGTGTATTTTGGGGGGTTATATGTATTGTACATTTAGGTATATTTTTGGTGGGGAGTTTAGATATAGGGTTTTTATAAAAGAAAGTTGAAACATGGAATTAGGTATATACTTTTAATTTTTTATAACAAGTATTTATTCTATCTCAATTAATCTTTGCTGATTATTTCTTTAAGAAAATAATTTATTTTAATTAACTTTAATAACAAGTATATGAATTGTCACCCTTTAAAATTTTATTTAATTTGTTTGAGAATTTATTATTATAATTAATATTATCAAGGAGTCTATACCATTTATCTCCATTAATTTCTATGGATCATTCTAAAGAGAACATATAAAATAAATTTTATATATTATTAATATTTTACCGGAAACTTTATTTCAAGGATAGTAATGATTTTAAATTTTAATTCATTTGTAAAGAGATATAGCAAATTATTTTATAGGTGTTAATAAATATTTTCAGGTGACCTTGTTGAGAGAGTATACTTTATTTTAACTGACAATTTAAGGGAATTATAGATTATGACTGCTGTGTTTATTTATTTTGTTATTAATTTTGTTTACCAAGTGAGATAGAATAATAAAAGGGATTTATTAATTGTTTAATTTATGAGTTTTCATTGCAAGTCCCGTCTCACTGGATCCAGCGCATTTTTGGCTTTTCTAGGCTTTAGCCTAGTTCTAATTAACTTGTGGCCCCTCTTTTCAAAAAAAAAAAACACAATTTTTTTTTTAATATAATCTTTTTTTACTGCCTAAGTTAAAGAGGGGTTACACCACTTTGGTTTCTGGCATCACCATTGTAGGCGTACATGTTTTTACAGCCCATGTATTAATAAAAAATAAAACATTCCGGCAGTGAGACAGTGAATTTGTAACGATCAAAAACAATACCACTACCAATGACGTTCAGTGAGCGGAAGCAGGAAGCTGTGCAAAATGTGGCTGTACACAGGGCCGTTGTCTGTTGTGTGTGGACGCGCGTGTTTGTTCCAATGTGTTTCACATTTTGAAACTTCAAATATGTACGACACAGGAATTGCAGAATGTTATTGTGAAATGAAAGTGTGTTTGTTAGTTTCCATCTGGTTTCGTTAAAAACTATTTAAAGGTCACGAAAGCTTAATTTGCACACTTATATATCATTAACCACGCTGAAAATACACATGTGTAGTTTTGACACCGTCATTAACAAATGATGATATTTTTCGATATTCTTGGCTTTTCTACACTACGTTTCATGTTTTCCCTTATATGCTTTAAACGTTCTACTTTTTGCTTTCAACTCTGTGTTACAGCTGGTGCCTAGCAATTTTCATATTGCTAAGTTGTCATCACTGGGGAATACCTAGATATGAATATGCAAAACTAAAAGTCCCTGTCAATTGTTGAATTGTTATGCCTTGAGACTTTTTACTTTTTACATTTGTTGTTCCGTTTCTTCACACTTTACAAATTTTTTTAAAATCGAATCTTTTTTACCCATATTATTGACTCCAAAATAAAAGGAAATTTTTTACTTTATTATCAGCAAAACGGGGTTATTTCGTACTTTTCACTCACAAAAAAGAGGACACTGTATATTGTCATGAGTGTACAATGTAAGTATGTATGTATATGTTTTGATAGTACTAGTATTAACCTTACAATTTATGATAAAAAGGAAGCCTTTAGTAATAACTTAAAAGTGTCCTTCTTTTAAACTATTATGTATCGTTTGCAAAATTTTTCAATACCTTAATTTATCTTATTTTAATCTTTATTAACTTTAAATAATCTTTTTAAAATTTAAAAAGTGTTTCTAAAAACAGCACATGATTTATATTTCGTTTTTGGTAATAATGTTTATATTTATTGATTATAAATTCAGTACCCGCCTCAGCTGAATCTCAATTTCCAGTTGGCCAGATCTTTTTTGACAGTTGTCATTAATTTTAAGAAGATTATTAAAAAATGATTTTTGAATTATTATTGTTATTTTATTAAATAAAACTGAATATTCTTTGAAATTTTACTGCACAAACAAAATTTCTTTAATGGAATCCTTGTAGATTTTTTTTACTTTCCTTTGCTCATTGACTTTGCGTTATTGAAAATGTAGCTCTCTTTTGCTTTATGTCCAGGAATAGTAAAGAAAAAGTGACAATTCCGAGTAGGATTTTACGTTTTCAGCTAAAATTTTACACTTCCCTTGTATAAATAAGTTATCAAACCTTTTGTTCCAATCGAATTAATCAGTTAGAAATTGATACACTCAAGAAATAACGTGTACGTATATATAGTAACGCTCACTAAAATACACCGTGGGGAACTGGAAAATTATTATAACATTATTTTATTTGAAAACATGGAATTAAATCTCGAAATATTAAAGAATGTTAAAGTTAAAATCTCAATTAGTTTTGTCTTTTTGGAAAAAAAATTTAATTTTTTTTTTTTTGTTTATAATTTTGAACTTACATTTCTGTGCACACATGTATGATCCTGCGGTAGTAGACAGGACTAGGAAATATTTTTTTAAATTATGTTTTGCATATCTTCGTTGGACGCGAATTAAACACTGTACCGTTGCACCAGTAGATTGGAGACCACAGAAGGAAATGGTGTGAACACTTTAACGGCATGCCTGATATCCGTTTACCCGTGGTTGCCTTGGGTTACCATCCTACTGATGTCGGTAGATCGAGGAGGAGATGGGTTCCGGAACAGGTCTAGGGTCTAATTCTTGGAGTGGCGATGATGATGCATATCTTCCTTCTGTGTACAGAAGACAATAAATAAAGAAACTAATGACCATTGTGTATAGTAACACAAAATACACTAACCTGCAAGAATAGAGCAGAGTGAAGGAATAAATGCTTACTTAAATTATGTCCTTCTGATTCTTTTTCTCTTTTTCCAGAAAAGGGTACAGAGAAGCGTTGTTGTCTACAATATCAAAACCACTTGGGACAGATCAGATTAACTGTCCTGTATGTTTAATTCCATGATTTTTCATGTGAATTTACCATTAGTTTGTTCATATCAGCGTGGTAATTGGAGTTAGACCTGACGATACGTTTGTGGACTGCTTATCTTAGTGAAATGGGTATTAATGTAAGATTGTCGGTTTTTGTTAAAACAAAACAATAATCACTACATTTCGTGTTTGTGTTCACTACTTTGCTAGTGTAGTTATACTGTGTATATAATTACAGCAAACAAACAGTTTCAAAATGAACGCATAAATTACAGAGGTGAAATAAGAGATGGGAATTTACATTGCTTAGAATTATATAAATTTTACGTGAATGTAAGTTAAAAAGGAACACGCAAAACTGTAATAACCGAAAGACAACAAGAAACACAGGGTGAGATATTGTCTATAATAGTCCCAGCGCTTGTGTAACGTGACAAACATTAGATAACATTAGACACATTTGTAAAGGTAACAGGTATATTCCATTTAGCATCTACACTACATTTTAGGCTTTAATAATATTTATTTTAAACGTCGAGTGTTCGCTGACTTAAAACTACTACCGTTTAAATGCAAACACAAACATAATTGATATTTTGTGTTATCTTAGTAGCAAAAATAAGTAATTGCTAAGTAATTGAGTGGCTTAAATTTTTATTTATTTAATAAATAAACACTACTAACAGGACTTTAGAAAGCCCATGATTTTATTATTGTACAAAGTACATAAACGGGGTCGTATACACTTGTCATATTTTTTGTTGTGAAAAACCAGGTGTGCAAGGCTTATATGCACGTGAGGCAACACGTTTTGACTGTTTACCATTAGACTATACGTACTGCTGAAGTGGATGACGACAACAAACACACAGGATAAAGGCCTTCATTTATTTCAGTCCTCTAATGTATATAATAGCGCCTGCAAAGTTATTGTTGCCTTCAGCGTCACTGGCACACCTGCACGCATTGGAAATAACTAGGTTAAAAACATAAATACATTTGAACATTATAAGCACTCACACGAGCGTGTGCGAACACCCCTAAAGAAATAAATGTCAGCATCAAATGCTACAGCAGTGCTGGCCGCAACGCATAGCACTTCGAAGTAAATATGTTTGCTATGTTTAGAGTTTTTTTTTATCTTTTATTTCAACCCGTTTTTATAATTAATAATAACTGTAGTATTTAATATGACGTAGCTGCTTTGTTAAAACGTTTGTAGGAGATGTTAATGAAATGAACCGTTCTTACCTGAATACTTTAATATGTTGCTAACGGTTAATTAGAATTTTGTTTATAATTTTGATTAAAACTTTTAATAATACATGTTTTTTTAAAACACTTTAAATCACCTTACTTAAATTAACAATAAGTTAAAAGTATTACTCATTCATTAACCCAAAGAAGAAACAGTACTGTTACTGGCTGGTAAGGCTCATTTACAACATTTTTAAAAACAGATTAAAATTTAATCTTCTATAGCGTAACACAGAGTTTAAGTATACTAAAAACCTCTTACAATAAAATCTATTAAAAAGTGAGAAAGTGTAAGTTTTCTAATGCATCCTACAAGTAGTTCCAACTAACTTGCAGTTTGACTGACTGACTCTCTGGCGCTACAGCTCACGATGAGCCTTGGCCTCCCCGATTAGTCGCCTCCAAGCACCTCGGTCCTTCAGCTTCCGCCTCCAATCCCCGATATCCATCCTCCTAAGAACATCTTCTATGTCCTATAGCCACCTTTGTCTAGGTCTCCCTTTCCTTCTTTGCCCATCTATTGTCCCTGTAAGAACTGATTTGGGCATTCTGTCGTCCTCCATGCGCATCACATGTCCCAACCAGCTGATCCGCATAGACTTGATGAACCTCACTACGTCCTCCCCATCGATCAATTCCTCCAATTCCCTATTGTTCCGTATGAGCCATTCTTCACCTTCGTTCACTGGTTCAAAGATTTTTCTTAGAAGTCTTCTTTTAAAGACTTTTAAATTATGTACGTCACTATTAAGTAGTGTCCACGTCTCCGCAGCATGCGTCACAACTGGTCTTATTAAGATCCTTGTATATTCTAAGTTTAGTTCTTTTGCTGACTAAACTGGACCTGAAAATTTTCTGGTGGGCATAAAAACTCTATTACCACTCACTATGCGATTTGCAACCTCATCTCATTTGCTGATTTTGTTCTCATCGTTTATGGAGGCACCCAAATATTACGTACCCCGTGGAAAATATGCCATCCTACATTGAGATTTTCAATTCTCCTCCTTCCCTCTGCACTTGATACTTTCATATATTTTGTCTTTTCTTTGTTGACCTAGAGAACCTGCAGTTTACAGAGCTTTATTTAAGTTGTGTGTATTGTGTTCCAAACGTTTCAACCGTGACCATGACGGCTACCCTCAGTTGTGCAAGATCAGAGGTCAGAGATCATAGTGTAGGACTATGAGGATGTCCGTCTGAGCACGGCTGAAACGTTTGATGTGCAATAAAGACAACTTGGACCGCGTCCTAACAGCCCGAGAAATTTTATCGTCAGGGACCATAAATTTAGCGACTGTAATGTAGAAATTTTAGTTAAGTAAACAAACCAGCTTTACAACTTAAACATTAAACTGTGCTTAGTGCTCAAATAATATTACTGTGTGGAGAATGGCTTAGTCATCATTAAGGAATAAGAAAATTTAAGTCAGAGACAGTGAAAGACAAATTTTACTCAACGCTTATACAGTGAACTACAATTATTCTTCAGAAACACAATAATCCACAACGTACTACAGTATTTACAGTATCTTAATACTTCTAATTACTTTGGAGCATTACTGTAATCACTAATTAACAATCATTAACACACAATCAATTAATTTCTCTGTCACGATACATCACGCTGCCGCAACACTCTTTGGCTACAACACTCTTAGACTTTAGTGATAAAGAGTCAAGAAAGCATTAGGTGCCTTTTTATATAATAAGGCGTTTTTTACCATACAGATTACTGAATAACCATTATATTCCACAGCGTTATATAAATTGTAAAACTCAACATTTTTAAAATATTGACAAATTTTTGTAATAACCGTTGGAATATTCTGTTACACCATTTCTATGGCGTTTATAACTTCGGTTTTGCTAGAATATATTCAGCTTCCTTACATAATTTAAATTCATTTTTTAAATTAGGTTCTAGTTTCTTCTTTCCGTTTCTGCCGACCCATCCCAACATGTTCTTTCAGTGGCGTGACAGTATGTATATTCGCCATTACACTGGCTTCAATTGTCATTAAGTTTCTCACTCTATGCTTTTAAGCCCAAAATTGCCCTACGCACACCGACAACAAAGAGTGAACAATATTATATTCCGCGAAGGAATTAGTTGTATTGTTGATTTCCCCACAGTAATATTCAGTATTGGAAGAGGACAACGTTTTCAAAACGAGTGATATCTGTGAATGCTAGCGGAAAACTGTGCAGTCTCTTCCGATAGGTTTTTTTTTATACTTTAGTGATAACAGTGGTTTGTTAGCCCGACGCCGGTGACTAATGCATATTTACTGTTCCACCAGCATGCCGTGTACTGTTGTGTAAGCCTGTTCACCGTAAACTATTCGTAGTATCACTCTCTCACCCTTTCACTCTCGCTCTCTCTCTCTCTCTCTCTCTCTCTCTCCCTTTCCCCTCACACACGCACGCGCGCGCACACACAAATGTACACGTATGAATGAATATGTACATAAAAATATTTTTTAGGATTTGTGTTTTAGTAGTTACACGTAGTGAAGATAGAAACTAAAAAAGTTGCATTAATAGTGTTTTACAGTGAAGCGAAGTAGTGCTGTGTTTTGTTTTCATGAAGTATTTTTCACACTTTGTCTGTACGTTTACTCTAGAAGTTTTTTGTAGATATTTACTAGCAATGAACAGTTTAGGTATAGCCAGTTAGGGTCCCTGGTTAATCTCTTCCTGCCTTTTTCTTACATGCAACCAACACAGCAGAAAAACGGTCAACAGCTGCGAAACCAAAGTAGTGTGACATTCTAAACATCGGAGAGCTAGGCAGGTATCCTGCTGACTTTTTGTGTTGGTTGGCCCGTTAAAAACAAAGGATCACAACCTCTTCAGAAAGTAACCTATAAATTGGTCTTTACAAATTGGTCGTAATTGTATCAGCACTGAAAAACATCTAAATACCTAAATTATCATTAATTTTCCTTCTGAAAATTTGCGTTTTTAGTTGCCTGTAACCGATAGTTCTTCATATTCCTCCTCACACTTCTCTTTCGCCTTTTAAGTACTGTTAAATCAAGCATTTCGTGGTGGTTATTAAGCGCTACATAGGGACTCTATAAATAATATTGCGTTTATTTCACGAAATAGTTATGAGGCTGCAAAATCTATCATCTTTTCTGCATTTTATCCAGGAGGTTGTTTTTTTCTAATTTGAGCAGAAATATGCAATTTTATGGCGGTTTAATAGCTGTTATATACTGTAGTTTCACAAACTACTGCTAAAGCCTGTTTCTGCAAATTATTTCACTTACCATACGCACACAAGAAATAATAATGCAGCACAAATGTAGTCAAATAAGAGACAAATAATAATTACCTTCGTTAAGGAAACAATAATAAACTAGTTAAAATGTGTTGGAAGAATATAGCAAACGGTAATGTAAAGCCAAATTTTCAACGGAGGAATAGGAAGACTGTGACGGGAAGGCAGACCAAGTTTATGGAAATAAAACCTGGAGTATGTTGTCCATAACGTGTCCGTTGGTTAACTAATATAAATATATAACTACTGACTCGGAACACTATTAATAAACTAGTGTTCCGAGTTAGTAGTTGTATATTTATTATTCGGAAATAAAACAATATAAGTGAGACACTGTAAACGATTAGCTAAAATTAATTGTAGAGTCTAAATAAGGTTGAGCTGAATCAGGCTGCAATGCGTGTAAGCTGCAAAAACGGCCAGTTTCTTAATGCTACAAGCTATTTACAGTAAATAAAAATAAACACACTTATTTTCTTATTTGTATTTCTTGCGTTTCTATGATCTGAATTAGTTAAAAGTAATGAATTTTATAACAACAGGCTTATATAATAAGTTGTTTCTTAATGCGAACATTGTTTATAAAGAGGAATGAAGGAACACATTGAACAATAATTAAATTTTGTATTATTTTGCTTTAGTCGGTTGTAAAGAGAAAACTAAATTTAGGGCATAAATATGTAAATTAATTATACTACTAAACACAAAATACATACTAACTTAAAAGTCATATATGTATCTACCGTAAATTAATTAAATAATTAGAGGAGTATTTCTGTTAGCCTTTATACATTTTTAGTATATAGGCTAAAAAGAACCGGTAGTGATCGCCTTATACTAAAACTAAGGAGAATTAAAAATGTTATAACAGAGGAATTAAAGAGAAAATAGTTAGGTAAATAATTACGGCAGCTCGAATAATTAGTTCCATTTACAAGTTAAGTACGAAAGAGGCAATAGAAAATTATCAAATAATAATAGAAGGAATAAACATGACATCAATTTAAATTTTGAAATCAATGAAAGGGAGAAGACTAAACGGTTTGATACTAAAAAGCAGATGTTACTACATACATGACAAGGCAAGCTTAACAGCAAATGTAAACCCACGTCTATGAGCGTACTATAGTAAAAGTATTACTTTGACTACTGTACGAAACATTTTATTTCTATTTGCGCTGAGTGTGAGATAAAACGAATCCCCAAAAGAGCAGTTAGATGGATCAAAGGGAATATTTTTTAACAAAAACTTTTTCTTTCAGCTTGACAGAACACACACTATTCCCAGCGGATCTTGAAACTTAATTTTTCTTCCTCCAAATAAATATTTTCAAAGTTCAAAGTCTGAAAGAAAATTACTTTTGCAAATTTTATTTTCCGTTATTGCTACATCTGTGAGTTACTTTTTGTTCTAAAAGTAAATACTTGTTTGCATTATTCCTTATAAAAACGTTTTGTATTTGTATAGAATACTTTTATTGAAACTGTAGCTTCCTGATGTTAACTAGCAACTGTTTACCCATCGATTATTGACTCACATTTTATCTTAATCTCTATTTAATGCTTTCTTTACTCTCTTACTTATTTAGGCTATGTTCTGTTTCGAGGACGGCTATTATAATCAGACGCACCGTAGCCTAATGCTTGAGTCTACTTAATACCCTGGTCGAACTCCGTTTCTTAGTTACATTATTAATAACACAGTTAATTTGTTAATTACAAAAAAAAAGTAAAGTAAGCAGGGGATGCTAAGCAAGAGAAGAAAAAACTCTAGTCGATTACATGTAGTAGAAAAAAAGGAATGAAAAGAGCCTACGAAATCGGTAATGATGATTATCATATAAAACAGTAATGAATGGAAAAGCTAAGAAAACAATTTAAAAATACCACTACCAGCAGAGTTAAAAATGTCACGATGTTTACAGATGTCACGATGTTTACAGATGTCACGATGTTTACAGATGTCACGATGTTTACAGGTGTCACGATGTTTACAGATGTCACGATGTTTTACAGAACTCATATTTTCAGTTTCAAGAAAAAGATTTACAGCTGTCAAAAAGCTCACTTAATTTAATCAAATTTAGGATATTAGGTTAGGTCAATTCAGTACGTTATTCCAGCTCTCACAGATTACTAAATATAATTTTCAGTTAAGAAGATATTAGTACACATAAACAAACCATATACTACGTAGTACACAACTGATGTGTACTCGGTTTTGCTTAAATATACATTATACTGTATTGACTTCATTTCATAATCCCACAAAGCAAATTTTGAGGAATTATCACCTATTATCATTTTTATTATTATTAATTTTTATTTATTCGCCTTATTGTTGAGGTTTTTTTGTTTTCTTATTTGAATATAAATAAATAAGATTATTAAGAACAAAAATCTTTTCAATTGTAACAATACTGCAATAACATCCAATCATTTTTATATTTATTTATACTTACGCCTTAAAGGATACACAAAAATAAAAACATACAATACACAAATACATACATTTGTACACACAGACATACATACATACCCATACATGAATGTATTTAGGAATGTAGAAATCAAAACAGTTTTTTATTTTGTGTGGTGTTCTGATAGATCCTTGTCGAAGTATGAAGCCGGATCTCTGACGAACATGTTCGAATCCCGTAAACACCAGATGGTGAGGCTTCTGAAGGACACGCTTGGCCTATCGACGTCCTCCTTAAGGTTTGGTGGAAACCTCCGGCCTAACGCGGGAATTCTGCCGGCTATGATGGTGGAAATGTTAGGAACGACCACTACAATTCCTCAGGCTTAACTGAATCACATTGTGAACTCAGCACTCAGGGGGTGTTGGGTGTTGTATACTATAGCAACTGATGAGTATAGAGGGAAGTAATTTTTTGGTGATATTTTTATTTTTTTTAATGTTTAATTACTATAGTATAAGCTAATTATATAAAATACACAAGATACACTATATGAACACATTATCTTGAATCTTTTTTATTTTATGTAGTTTCTGTTCTGGAGTTATTATTTTACAAAAAAAATATTTATAGATAAAAAAGAGACATTAAATTAATGGAAACTTGAAACTTGATTTTTTTCAAACAGTTAATTGCTGGATAATTTATGTAGACAATTCCGTTATAATTTTTTCGTCTGATATACGTTCATGCACTTGAGGACTATTGGACTTGTAAATAGAGAGCAACAGAGTTGAAGATATTTAAAAACCACATCATTAAGACTGGACGTTTACTCCAGGAAAACAGGTAAGCTATACTGCATCTCGAATATACAAGAGGATCATAACGGCAGGGTTAGCGCTGTGCTGCAATGTGTAGCTCACGCACACAGTGTCATGTGTTGACGTCGCGTATATCTGGCCCCTGCGGTATTTCACTGTCAAGCTTCATACAATAAACGACACAGGAAACGTTACCGTCTACACTGTCACATAAAAATTTCAGTGGTAGCATTTTACAATTTTTCTTGTAATAATAATATCAGTTTTAAAGTACTTCGGTAATTTTTTACACTTAAACAATATTTCATGTTCATTTCTCGGGAACGAACACAAAATCAAGGTTTTGTGGTTCTCCAAGCAAAGCAGCTTGCGTTATGCGATCCGTTCGGCATTGTGGTCTCTCACTATTACATCAGGATGATATCCTTGGTATTCATTTCCAGATACTGAGTCGATCTGGGGGCTGAAAATCCACCTAGATTGTTATGGCCCGCCCGAGAATCGAACCCGTAACTTATTAGCCAAGGAATTATTCTTATCGTTATATTAGTGAGACTGAGTGTTTGTGTTAAAGAGATACGTTTTCTGAATAACATGTTAGTAATAATATAATTTTGCTAATTATAAGTATAACACTACCGGCTGGGAACACAAAGTTTTATATTGGTAAAAATGTAAAATTTTTACCTTATACCCTGAACCAGTTTTCACTTATTATAGAGGCTCGCTTATTACAAGTCTCTGACGAAGCTTATAATAAGCAAAAACTAGTTCAGACTATAAGACTATGTAACATTTTTACCAACATAAAACTTTGTGTTCCCAGTCGGTAGTGTTATACTTATAATTAGTTAATCAATGGACTCGTCATGGACAACAAAATCCAAGAATATAATTTTGCTTATTATATCCCCTAAAATACTTTGTCCAAATCAGTTACTACTTCCTCTTGATTTTGGATATTTATTGTCCTGAAGTACACGTTCATGCTAACAGCACATGTTATATAAATTGTTTTCGTTACATACTGTATCGTTGTTGTAAATGCACTAATATAATTTAATACATCAAGGTCATTTTATTCGAAAACAAAAGTAGTATATATTGACAATAAAAATATATTCGTCTCTTATTTAAAATAATACTTCTCTGATATACTACCATCTAAGAGTAGCCTACTATTCAGTCGGTAGAGTGAGAAAACATACACAAATTGCACAAGGTAATAGGTATAAAAGAAAAAGTAATAAATTTGAAAATAAAATGCAAGAAAAACTTACACAAAATAGGCTACATCCGAAAGTAAAACGATAATGATAGTACCAAATTCACAAGTTTTACTTATTACACATGAAGCTATTACCGATAAAATATCTATAAGTTAAGGATACTATGATTGTCTTGTTTTAACAATAACTGCTCTGACTGAAAAAATCCCAAAATTAAGACATTTATTAGCAGTAAGAATTGAATATATATAGAATTTATTGAAGTAGAGTATTTTCCTACGGCCAGGCTATCACGAATTATGCCAGACAAAAATACGTGATAATAATGGCCTAAAAATTCTAGAAGTGACGAAAGAATACAAAGAGTTTTGTATTATCACTGACTGGTAATCATAATTATTAGCAAATAAAGACGGATTAGGTGTTAACATGAAGACCTGAAGCTAGGTTACGAGCAATTGAGAATTACTGATAACGAAGCTCTTGGTTATCAAAATAATAAGTTGAGATGACTAGAAAATATTATAATTAAATGAAATTACCTAACTACCACCTCACAAAATAGAAGGTGCTGTACGGTATTTGGTACACGGTATGTTGGTACAACGAACATTAATATAGATGGTAAAATTTAGGAACCAATTCCGTTTTTATTGTAAAATGTTCATATTGCTACATATTGTTTCACAGAAACGTTTACCCGTAATGTTGGAAGATCAGTACTCTCCAATTACACTGTATAGTTATCCGTGAGTTTTAATAATATTAAAACTTTGTTTGAAAATGTAACAAAACCTAATTAGTAAGTTTATTTCTGTCGTTTACTAGAATCAGTTAAAAGTACCTTGTCTAGAGCATACTTATTAAGCATTATCGGCAGCAGAACGTCTATTTAAGTCATTAGACTAATTTGTCTTAACAGAACAATTTGACTTTAGGCTAGCCTCAATAAGATTTGTTTTTTTCATACTCTCCTCTTAAGTGTAGAGATAAACAAAATATAAAGAGAGCATAAATACAAAAAAATAGTAAAAAAATAGATACACAAAAAAGCAGAGTATACGTATCTTGTACTTTCAAGCTGAGGTGAGAGCACTTCTAATAAAAATGAGGAGATCGTTTCCTGTTTGGAGAATTATAGAAAATAATTAGGAAGAAAACTGTGAAAGTTAACATGACATATATAGAGAAATATGTTCTTAAAGGAAGGAAAGTATAAACAGTCAATGTAATGGTGATTGTGTAATAACAGATTATAAATTCGGGACATGAACTACAATATAAAAATAGTTATGGAAGTTGTAACAAAATATATATTTCGTGTTTGTTAACAAAATTTAAAAAATTGTGGTTGTGTTTGTTTTTTGAAAAATATTGTTTTATTGTTTATTGGTTCCGTATTTAGTAAATAATTTTGGTAATTGTTTTGTGTAAAAATTCAAATCTTTTATTTCTGTTTCTGTCAACTGTATCACTTTGAGTTTTTAGAATTAATTTCTGCGTTAATTATATTATCTCCAGCACTAATCGATGACGGTTCTTCTTCTTATTTATGTATCCTCCTTCCACTTTGGTAATGGCCGCCTTTCGGATAGTCCGTGATCTCAATTTTGTTTTATTTTATTTCTATTTATTAATTTTATAAATAAACAGAAACCAATTTGCAGAAATTCCAGATTTATTAACAAATTTTATTATATAGCGAGTGTTAATCGATTATTCAACAGTAGTATCGACTCGTTTCTCAGGGCTATCGATTATTTTTACATCTGTATTTAATATTAATTATCAGGTTCTTTGAAGGGTTATATTATATAGTCAGAGAAAGGGTAAGGTCAGGAAAGTATAACACTTACAAGTAAATAGCTTAAGAATTAAAAATTACAAAGTTATGATTTAATATATAATGTTTGTCAAAGTAAAATTTCGAACCATCGACGTCTTGGCGACTATATTGGCAACGCTCGAATGGAATTGTGGGAGTCAAGATGGGTGCTTCAGTACTGCATCTGTTAAAATGAAGTCGGGTCGACGAAATTTTCTTCCAACAAATGTTGCCTTTTCAATGTTTCCTCGTCTCAGCAGTTGTGATTATTCTTTCTGGTGTTAGTGGAGTGGTCCTGGTTAAGTGTTTTGTGATTCACTTCGATAAAATGTGTTGTATTATGTTTTAATTCACTTTTGTCAGTAAGGTCGAAACTTGCACAGTTCGTCTCGTTAGTAAGAATTATTGGCTTTATAGGTTTAATTTATTTATTCACTTATTTTCTGTTCCGTGTTAATTTAGTTTAATGTTTGTATTGGTTGTTCTCACTGAATTTAAAGTTTAATTTAAGTTTTTAGAAATTCATGACTTTCACCGTAGACTAGGCTTACTGAACGAACGCCATATTAGTCTTCGCTATAGGTTAATATTTAGCCAAAATCTCGTTCAAGTGTGCTTGACAAAGTCTAATAATCAACTGTTCTAACTTCCTTCGTCATCTGAAAACATCTTAGCCAATTTAATATTAGCAATACATTGTTTTAAATCTTTTTCGTTTCCGTTACATGTATGAAATTTACATTATATTACTGAATATATTTTTGATATTATTTAATTTTATTAAATACTAAATACATAATCTTTTTCTTTAGTTCATTCTGCTTGATTTGATACCAAATAAGATACTTTTACAAAGTTTTTTATCTAAAATGCTATATTTACTTCATTTTTAAATTGTAGGTTTAAAAATTGCTTCCTGTTCTTCTCAAAATGTTTGCCATTTTATATGTTATATTTCTGATTGTACTAAATCTCAAATTGAAATAAAAGGTTTATCTTCCCTTAATTTCTTGTAATTTTATTAATCGGTTATCTTTTTAAATATTATTCTTTAATTTGTGACTCCCCCCTTTGATTTTTCAGTTATTACATTTGCATTTTTTCCAATAATTCTTCCTATATTTTTACAATATCTTTCTAGAGTATAGTTCCAGTTATAATACTCTGTGACTGATTTACCTTATATAAATTTCATCAGTTTAACTAGTTTACTGGACTTAATTCCTTAATTATAATGTTGTTGAGATTTACCATTTGGCCTAGATTTTATCTGTTTTTACATACAAAGTTTTTGAATAATACAGCTTGTTTATACCCCTTCTGACCTTCTATTCTAATACAATATTACTTAACATTTCCTTACTTAAACAAGAACATTTAGTATTGAATTCATAATATTAATCCATAACAAATATTTGAAATTAAAAAAATGGTATTCAAACTCAGACATTTTAGTCTTGCTTATTACTAGTAACACATAATAAATATTTTATAATAAAAGAATGGTATCCACACTCAGACATTTCATCCTTGATTAACACTATTAAACATAATAAGTATTTTAGAATAATAAAACATTACACTCTATTTCCAACATTTAGGTATAGAGTTCATTTACTTTAATAGAAACATAACACATCTGTTCCTTCATTTTTAACTTATTTTAAAATTACTTTTGTGCAGTCTTACCTGTTTTTATTTTATATTAGGGATGTATCCCTTGTCACTTCACTTATTAACTACCTGCTCTCTATTTATCTTTCTCATTTTAGTGAATGTTGTTAGACAAAGAGTGGCACTTTCTTATAAACATTTGTATTTGCTTTTCATAATACTATTCTGCCAAATAGTATTTATGAAGTTAAATTAAAACTTTAAAGTTGTTCAAAGGTACACATTTACTTAGTTTAAGCATTTAATGCACTTTCTTGAAGTTTATATACTATAATAAAATAACTTGTACTGGTCCCCTGTTATTTCTTGATACTATCACTAATCAGTTTTATAGTTTTATATTATCAAGAATTTTATTTATAGAGGATTCTTAAGATTTGTTTTTATTCATTATAAAATAACTTTCATGGGTGCACTTTTACTTATACCTCTAAACACTTTTGTTTACATCTACTTTACATTAGTTTCTGTTTTTGGGTGTTATACTTTCGTTGGTGACTTTTAATCTTTTTTGGGGTTTTTATTTTCTTCTTACTGGGTTTCCTTTGGGTATTTCTTGTAGTCTTCTTATCCTACTACCTTGTTTCTTCAAAATCGTTCCTGTTTATTAGGTATTTCGGTTTGTTCAGGGTATTTACTTCCTTATTCATATCCTAGCTTGTTTCTTGAAAAACAGTCTTTATTTTAGGGGTGTCGGTCTGTTCTGGGTTTCGCCTTACCTACTGATTCTCATTCTTTGTTTCTTCACTACAATATGGTTTTATTATGTACGTTGGTTTGTTCTGGGTATGTTCCTTACTTACTCCTATCCTACCTGGGTATTTCCTTACTTTATTTTAGTTTTTTGGTTTATTTTTTCATTACTCATATTTGTTGCATAGTTGTTTTTTCTTTATTTTTATTTCTTCCAGTTATGATTGTATTTTATTGTGATACTTATTTGTTTTTATTTGGATTTTTCCTTGATAGTTATTTTAATTGATATTTGTTTATGATCATATTTCATTCATTATTAAGTGGATAATCTGTCATGCTACAAAGTTATGGAAATTAGATGTCTATAAGGAAAGGAAAATTTTGTATTAAAGAAGAATTCGTAAAATTATAAGTGTAATTTATATACAAAAATTAAATATCAAAGCAATAAATAGTAAAGTGGCAGAAAGCCAATCAATATGATATGGACAGGCAAAAAGGATAGTCTTAATCAAGTCTAACCAAAAGATCCTAAAGGGATTGTAAAGAGATTACGAAGTAGTCCGAGACAATGTGGTAAAAACACCAAAAAGGAAAGAAGTGAATTAGGAAGATGTTTAAAGATCTATGGAGGTCAGAAAAAATTGTGAGAATAATGGAGAATATCCGGTTGCGACAACTCAGCTTCCACGCATGCTTTACACCTGTATGGGCGGGAGGATTAAGTAAGCTAATGTTTCGTTATATACAACATTTCATCTCTGAAGAATTAGTCGTGAGGTCTGTTGCGCCCCCTGGCAGTGTACAATTCATGTTCTACCACTAGTTGTACATGGTATGGTAGCATAAAATTGATAAAATGATATAAGTTGGTTAACTTTACCATCATTTTGAACGGTTGAAAAGTGAGCGCTGTAATTTCGTTACCAAACATATGTACAGTAAGATTCTTACATGACCATAGCAAATAGTACAACACTGTTACTCGCAGATGAGTCAGTATTAATTAGATGTAGGACATTGACGTACTGTTTTTACGCAACCGATAAATTATTTAATTAACGCGCCAAAATCCGGCTACAGAAAATACCTTTCTCCTCAGTAACAAGCCTTTCAAGCGTTGAGTAATTTATTTTCTTCTACTACAAGAACATTAATTACTGTCAAACACTAGTTATTTATTAATTAAGATAATGCGATCTGAAGGCGATAGAGAATGTAACGGTTACTGAGGGAAAAGTCTAGTGATTAAGGTGGTTCATCAAGTGTTTACAGTGTATCCGTCCAAATCGATGTGACGCAAAAGACTGCGCCCGAGTGCAAGATATTCCCGATATTTGTTTATAAATTACAACTAGTCTGGAGCATCAGATCGTGTCGATCTTAGTAGCAACATCTTGGATATCTCTGAACACTTTAAAACAAAAACCAATTTAATGTATTTTACTTAAACCACTACGTCCTATCAAATTTAAATGCGAGATTTTTCTCCTTGAATTTAATAATAGACTATAAATTTATACCGGTATAGTGACTAGTGCATTGGCCTTTGGTGAAGTCCATGCATGTTCGATCTCTTCAAGAGTTAAAATGAGCTCTGACTTAATGTAATACACGGGATTATTATGTACTATTATGAGTATCATTACACGTATTATTATATTATAATACACGCGAACTAGAACAAATTTGTGAACATTTGAATTAGAACACATGTTGCATATCCCATATACACACACAGACGGCATAACGCAAAATAGGCACTCCGATGAAGACGTTAAAAGTTTTATTAAAAGAACATCTGCGACAATCTTTTATCGTTAGTTTCACTTTATCGTTTTTACAATACAATTTCCTTCGCTTTATTTATTCTAAGACCAACGTTTTCACTTTTCTGCATACCTGCATTTCACTGTTTCCATCTAGAGCTACGTTTTTATTAAACAGTACTACAACGTTGTTGTTCGTTGTGTGAACTTTTGCCAGTGTTGTTGTGCTTCCCGTTTTGCCCAGCGGATTTATAGGGTAAGCAGAGTTTCTTTTTTAGTTTCTACTGTTGTGTTCAAATTTGTAGGTTGGTAGTTGGTTTTGACAACATTATTCTTTTGACTGTTCACGCTTGTTAGTGAGTGAATCACGGGTAGGCCTAACTTAGTAATTTAGTGTGTTAGTTTAATTTACATGTACACCTTTCTTACTTACTCCAACAATTTAGCACATCTGTAATTTATCGACGTTAGTGGCATAATAATGGGGGGTCAGGGTGAACAATCTTCTCCCTAGAGTTATTAAAAATTCCAGAAAAATGCCATAATCACTTAAAGTAGATCAATTTGTAAGCCAGTTTTGCGTGTGTTAAAAAACGTCTTATTTTATAAATAAAAGGAATTACAATATTTGTAAATTACAGTAATAAAATAAAGTTAGAATTTTCTTAATAATAACATAATGACAACTACTCAACAGATAGAAAATAACGTACGGATTTCCAGCCTTAAAAAATAAGTACGCACGCGACAGAAAACGAAGGCAGAGTCTGTTAATCTATCTTTATATTGTTCTACACGTCTCTTTGCAAGTTTGTGTATGTCATGACTCCTCTGTCTGATAACTCTATTTGGTTTGAACCGTCATTTTTGTACAGATAAAGTAGCTTTTTCTTGACTTTAATTCGGAAAAGTGAAAAGATTTAGAACATTTCATTGCAAGATTTTTACATTAAAAGTAAAGTTCTTTAACAAAAATTATAAATTGTGAAACACTTTTGGGACAACATTCCTAAATTAGAATGCGATAGGGCATTTAAACCGGGTTTCAAAATATCTTCAAAAAGACATTTTCACAAGATTTATGAATAATTCAAATTTAGAATTAAAGTGACTCCTAATGACATGAGATTTATTACCTTTAATTTAAACAACAGTTAACTAGATAAAATATTTTGAAAACAGTGCTTTTCTATATTTTTTTTTAATTCTTACACTTCACGTTGGTTTGTTCAAAAACTTAAAGCAGGAAAGAATTTATAAAATGTACTTGTAAAATCAAATGGGAATAATCATGAATTTATCATTTATCGTTAAGAAAATGGGAGATCCAACATTGAAGCTAATCTCTTCCCCTCCTCCAGGAGCCACTTAGTTACGCCACTGCTCCACGTAGTAGTATGTTTTCGGTAATTTCCGTGTACTTCAACGTATTTAGTATCGACTATATTGTGTGTAACTATAGAAAGTAAAGAAATCTCCTATATATTGAATATCCTCATTTTGTATCCTATTACATCAGTCTTTTTATATCTATTGATTGTCATCGAATGATTATTTGTTGATGATACAATATCTCATTTATTGGACTTTTTGTACTCACTTCTTACTAGAGCATGTTGTATTTATGTGTTATTACAGCCTTAAACCACTCTTTTCAAACTGTTATAGCTGTAACAGCTTTATTTATTTTATTTATTTATGTATTTTTTAGACTGTTTATTACAGTACAGCGATAACAGAAATAGACCGACATCCAGAACTTTCTGTGCGGCAAATTCACATAGAAAAGGTTTAGGAATTTCTGACCACATACAAAGAAGTCTGTAACGGTTAGTTACATACATATCAGACACACACTATCACACTAAAGGGACATATAAACCCTTTACCAATATAGTGTCATTAAACAGGTGCCGTCTACCTGCTAGTAGTCGCTAGTGGTGACTTTCGTTGCCGGACAAAAGGGAAAGTTCTGAAAGGTCACGCAAATCAACAAATAAAACATAACTAGAACATCAATATTATAGTAGTCTGCAGGTGGTAATTTGGACGTGAATTGGACTGTGTTTCAGACGTTTCCAACACCCGGACGCCAATGTTAATACAACGGGGCTACGTCAATTCCATACTCACTCACTCCTGACAGACTCTCTCTCGAAAACTCTCATAGCCAGACTCAAAGGTATGGCCAGAGTCAGTTTCACGTTAATTCATTTGTTTTCTGTTTACCACGGGCTAGCATAGTATAGTTTGTATAGTACGAAGAAGTGGAAATTAATATTTCCAATCAACACTTGCGTCAGATTTCTTCTACCAAAAGCAGGACATTTGTTGACTACCGACGGCAGAGTACCGTGTATTCAATTTTAAAACTTACATCAGTATCTTTACTCATTTCTCCTTGTCTGAATATCTTCTTTTCCGTGATGCTATTTTTGTTTAACATAACCATGCGGATTTCTTTCTAATATATAAGGATTTCCTTTGTTTTCTCTGTTATTGGTACAGTACAAGATCCAAAACATGTATATGTGTGTAAGATTCTATTTATAATTTTAAATATAATACAGTAAATCTATTTATATATAGTATAATACAATAAAAGTGTTATTACATATGAAACAATCGAGTTTCTTCAGAATACAGTACCTCAAGTATACAAAAATTGGATTGTTCACTTTACACACACACACACACACACACACACACACACACACACACACGTAAAAGTTTATACATGGGGTGTAAGTTAAAGGTCAGAGTAGACAGTTAGGTAGAGATACAGACAAAATAAAGAAGATAGAAAGACGGACCTTGGCTCAATTGAAACAGATATTATATTACACTGTCAGTCACGTACTAGGGTGCCATGTGTATATCACATGACTGGAGGAGGGCGCTCGGTTGTACGTACTTACCTCCTCCACACTCACACACAAACACACATTTGAAGTATATATGTTATTCTTTTATTATATTGTCACAATACGCTTACCATATTTTGGAAATACGGAATCGAGAAGGAGGGGAAATGGGGCATAAGAAATGGGGCAAATTTTGTTGTTTGAAACAAAGTAGTCCAGAATAAGTCTGACGTAACGTAGCCTTAGTCAATTCGCATGAAAAGAAACACGGAAGAAGCCTGTACTTAATTCTCTATTAGTAACTTGTTATTTTTTATGTTAAGACATTTAATTTGTTGCCTGCCGATTTTGGGTGAGAGAAGCTGTCTAAGATGAATTGGAGCTTTATACAATACCTTTTTCTATCCGGTGAATTCCATTATAGGAAGTAGGACGGAATACACACTTCCTATAATTCCACACGGTATACACACTCCATTTAATACACACGCTTATTATGATTATAATGATACATACACAAATTGCACGCACGCACAAATTGTTACAGCACAGATTTGTGTTTCTGTAGACAAAAATAATTACCTTTCACGTTTACAACACAAAGTACATAGAATTTGATTGTAATTTGTAATAATATAAAAATAAAATTACAAATTCAAATAACTTAGTGATGGTAAGGAACAAATGAAAATTAATTTTGACGAATGGGTGGTAACTATGAACAGTAAAGCTTTACATCTTAATAAAAAAACAGTCAGAAACATATATTTTGTCTTAAACTAACGCGTATGACGCATGCCTCAGGAAGGATAGAAATCATCCAAAAAATGAAAGTTATATAATTTATTATTTATGATTAGCTAATTCTTGTCAAAAATTTTGTAAGCAGTTTGTATGATGTAGGGTTTTATTACATTAACTATGGCTATAAAAATAATATCTGTGACACTATTAGATAATCTCAGGCGTAATGTTAAATACATTTACTACCATTATCTTGTAATAATGTATCTTTACGCTTAATTGTCCTTGTTACATTGGAAATTCAATTCCATAATTCCATTCATAATTCTGGATGTTGAAAGTACAAAATAACATAAAATTTTAATTGGTTGTACATTTCCATTTTTAAATTCTGCTACTTTAACCAACAAACTAAAGTAATACTAAAAGACGTTTTATTTCTCTGTGTAGCGTAGCTAGTTAATTAGTAGAGTGAGCTTATATCTACAGTCACGTGTACGTACGTGCATTAGCGCAAGTACATGTGTGGCTGGTCGCACGTGTGTGTGTGAGTGTCTGTGGATTTAATTGTACTATATTCTTTCACATTGTCAAGAAAAATACACTCTTCTCAGTTCTCTGAAAATAATGACAATAATAATAATGCCCCCCAACCCTATGACCGGCCTACAACAGCTTGGCCTCATGAGGGGCGGGCAACAGCTGTTACTCTTATCTGACTAACAGGGCACTGGTAATTGAGTTTGATAAGGTTGTGTATACCGCTTTAAAACACACCATAACCCACGGTGGAACCGTTCGTGCCAATGGGTGTATGGCTCTACGTTAATGAATCGTGAACGATGGCCTCAGTGCACCAGGACGTACCATGTTGTATTCAGTCCTATTCGTGGTACTCGAGGGCTCTGCCGCGGCGGTCTGTCACTTCCCCGACACTCGTGGGAACACAATGTCATGTTCTCAAAACAGTTCTTGGATTGAGGGGTCCCTTTAAAACCCTCGTCTAGAATAAAGCCCTCTTCGGAGGGTGAATAGAAGGAGAAACTTCTCCTCGGTTGATTCCGAAAGATTCATAACATCGCCAGCCACTGTGCCGGCGGCGCTAAAGTATATGCTCTTGAAATGGAAAGAAGGTGACGTCGTAAATGTGAGTCCCTTCCTTATTGAAAAAGCTGTCACCGGTTCCGCTGGATCAGCCATACAAAACATCAGAAAAGCCGCATGTGGACTACTTGTCGAGACCCTAAACTATCAACCGGTTTCGAGGTTCTTCAATTGCAGATGATAGGGGACATTGCGGTAGAAGTCGTTCCTCATACCACCCTAAACACCACAAAGAGGGCGGTACTGTTCAGGGACCTGTTGAACTGCACAGAGAAAGAATTTGCGACTGAGCTTGCCCCACAAAGCGTTATCGCATGACGGAGACTATCGATGTGAAGGGATGGACAGACGCTCCCACCTGCGTCCCACGTCGTAATTTTCAACAGGACAATTTTGCCGGAAAACGTGAGAGCAGGCATTCATAGACTAAGTGTGAGGGCATTCATCCCTCAGCCGATGCAGTGTTTTCAGTGCTTGTGTTTCGGGTATACTGCATCAAGATGTGCTCGGGTCAAGACATGTTTCTGTAGGAAGTCGGCACATGGTCCAAGCGTACGTTCCGTGCGAAATGCCCCTTGGCTGATTAGAAAACCAAATTGCCTGCTGTATGTCGCTACTAGAAGCAAAAAATCGTTCTACCCAACTGAACTGAAACGTCTGTTGGAAACTAGATCAGTCCTGGAGGAATACGTCCGTAACTGGCAAGTAGCGGGTGATCGCAATCGTCGTGATCAAGTTTGCATCACCAGACTGCGAACTAGGCACACGAACTTGACGTCTTCGTACCTCCTACAAAGACAAAAATGTCTGCACTTGTGGCGTAGTATTTACAGTGAAACATATAATTGAAGACGGTAGTGCTCTTGTAGAATAAAAGACAGGCAGAGACGCGGAGTAAAAGGTGACCTAAAAGAAGAACTAGGAAACGAACAGTTAGCGATTACTGTATAAAAGCAGTAATCCTTCCTAAAAGCAGCAAGATTACTGTATAGGCTTTGGAAATGTTGTTTTGCGTCTTATTGTGTATGGGTTTTCACTCTCACTGAGTCAACTAAAATCTACGTGAAAACGAACATCCCGTCGAACAACGCTCCTGGTAGACGTCGCTGGGCTGAAGGCCTTAGTTGCCGAGCCCCCAAAACATAAAAAATAATAATAACAATAATACATTGTAATATACTAATTTAATAATAATATTTTTTTAAAGAGGTAGGGGGAAAATTTGCTCAATAAATGTTCAGAAGGGTGCACACTTCCGGCGTCTGTTGGTTTGGGTATATACTCTACGCTCTAAAAAACCACCTACCTTTCTATTTCTAGGACCTAACCTGGAACTGTTTGACACATTATTTCTGGCTGGTCCTATTGTTGTTTAGCTCTAGGGCTTACTCATGGTTTGTTAAGCTTCTTCTATATTAATGTTATCTACGTCTATCTTCTTCAGGGGAAGAGTCTGTTCTGCGAAGAGTACCATACAGTTCCAGGTGTCCTCTCCTCGAAGCATCGATTCGACGATATTATCCGGGGAGAGCCCCTGCTTAATATCTTCTGGCAATAATCTCCTGCGTTGCTCCCATCTGGCGCAGACGAAGAAGATAGTGAACGTGGTAATAATAATAATAATAATAATAATGGTAATAATTTCATCTTGATTTGATAATGTGCCCAGGTATCGAATATCGAACTCGTAACCTCTAGATTGGAGCCCATGTACTATCCCACTGCTCTACTAAAAGTTATTATTCCTAAAGAAAATGAGGTTTTCATCACCAGTCTAACAGCAGATGTTCTTATCTGAATTAGGATTTATGCCTAAAGTAAAATGAATTGTAACATCGACTATATTTTCTGTCGCATACTTAATGTTCACCAGAAGAACCTGTTAACAAATAGACTCACCCTAGAAGAATACAAGACTTTAACTTTCTATTTTATCGCATTTTCAAGGACCTAAAGCTTATGTTTACAAACCCGTCCTGCCTACCGCTAACTTACATTGTTAATGCCCCCTCCTTGTTCAACAACCAGGTATGCGTACCCTTTGTAGCACAAGATATATATACTAATACATAGTTTATCCATTACTTGTAGACTCAAGAAATACAAATTTTCATTAAGTACTTTGTTTAGAAAGTAAAAACATGCTTACTGTAAGTATTCTTCAGATGTGTAATTTTTAAAATTAATTTTTATATACGTAACTTAACTGTAGATGTATGGGGTTAATTTCCTCCATTAGTTGAACACAATTGAAGTTTGGACAGCAAAATAAATTGACTCGCGTAATCAGTTTAGTAGTTACAGAAGTAACGGTTAGCTTCTGAAAAATGTATTATAGGCTGACAGACTGACAGGCCGACGGAAATTAAAAACGTGTAAATTTGACCTCCGAATTTCCTCAGCACGCTGATGCGCCAGGGACATACGTGCCTCTTGTGTACTTTATACCTCGTAGTTCTAGGAGACGACGCTGAATTCAACATGTTTTCTTTAACCTATTCTGGAGTAACTGCATCCTTTTGGAAAGGTAAAACACTGCAAGACAAATGGATCACAAGGAAAACGAACTTATATTTTGTTTCTAAACAAAACATAATGATAAAAAGAATTAAATTACAGCTTTAAATTATGAGTAAAATTAACAAAATGGTTTCAATATTTTCAAACTCAAAAACTCTATAAATAATACAGTTTTTCTTGCAAAAACCATCAGCTGTCGTCATATTCTTAATTCGTTTGTATTGAAAACGTTAACTCAGTATTTCAGAGTATCATTGATTTTAGAAACTTTACAAAGTATTTGAGAAAGTATGTTTGGATATTTCAGTGTTTTAATGTCGGACTGTACAGTGTGACTGGATAAAATGGTAGCTTCGACATGTATGCAAATTGAGTGCGCCATGTAACTTAGTTACTTGTAATATTTATGAAATGACATATATTGAAAAAAAAGGATTTTACATCCGATTTTGTGTTCGGGGTTTTGTTATGTCCCACAACCCACTCACACAAAGAAACGACTTTTACTCACTTGTATAATTCGCTTGGCTGTACGAGTGCGACGCGAGAATCCATTATGAAAAACGAAATGTGTTAAGTCATGGTGAAACTAAAGGAAATATGGAAAACCGGCCTGGTCAATATTGCTCATGTAGTAACATCAACAGCAACAGTAGTAATAAATCCTGGTGTTAACAATAAGTTTCATGTATAATACTATAAAACATAACACATATGTATTATATATAACTAATTATTATAAACCAGTACAATATTTATAATAGTTATTTTAATGTTAATAAGCACTTATGCTTCTTTAAAACCATAAAGTAATTTAGTGCAGTTTCCGACACATGATATCGTCGGTACAGGATGTATTCCTACACAACTGGTGGATCAAATATACTGACACTTAAGTGTAGAGAAACACAAAGTATTTTTTTTTAATTAACTGTCGCCTTAAATACGGAACATTAGAGAGACGTCGATTCAATTGTTTTATTCCTTTTTAGAGTACAGTTAATCGGGAGGCGACGAGGATCGGGTAAACTTTCGTGGTGTCAACCAGTGTTTGAAATCGTTAAAGAATGTTTTATTTTAGTGATCATACTTTCATTTTAATTCCGAAATATTAAAAGTATAATATATGCGATAGCCGCATAATAGTACAAATATAAGATACTGTAAATAGATTATCTTAGTATAGACTGACAAATGTAAGTGTAACTGCTGAAAGCAATCTCTGTCAATTACAACGAAACGGCGTTTTTATCTACCCTTACCCTGTCTATTTCGTCCCCACTGTTGCTTGGCCGCAATTGACCGAATCCATGGCACCTAGTAGAAACGGTCCCGTTCCAATTTCGACGAGGTTTCAGTTCTGTAACTTTTTCATTTGTGCGAGTAGCCTGTTTCTTCCGATATTGTTTTTAGGTTAAGTTAGGTTAGGTTGGTTCCTCCTAGTTTAGGTTGGTTAGGCTGTTGTCTTTGGTTCCTCCGTCGACGAGTAAGACGGAGGCTGAGGAAGTCAGTGTACAATGGGAAAGTAGTAGTAATATACATGTTACAATGAGGGGTACAAAAACTGTGAATGAGATGTTCTAGCAGTTATTGAATTATGTATTTAGTAATGGTGTAACGTAATGTGTTAATGTTGGTGTAGGAGATTATAAGTTCTATTTTGCGGTAGATCCACATGTGATATCTTCATAGCTGCGAGCAGAAACGGCTCGTTAAAGGTCCAGGCGTTGCGATCTAATGCTTCGATGTCTGTGAGACATGAGCGATGATTTTAGTAATTCGGAAATGGACAGATGGCCGAAGGCCGCCGTTTCGATGCATATATACTGCGAGCAAAGTGACCGCATAGGTCTGTCACATATGGGTTTAGTATGTAGAGTGTAATTAAGCAAAAATATGAACAGAGAAATTTGGTAGGTCGCAACAGACGTAGTCTGTGTCTGTAGGTGATAGGACGATGTTTTCGATCGCAATTCGCCGGGTCACAATTGACCGGATTCAAATTTCATCTCGGTCGCAACTGACCGGTTTTTGTGCGATGCTGTCCCAACTGACTGTGAACCTTTGAAAGTCACCATATATGACATTGCTGATAGTGATTCGTAACAGAAAATAATAAAAGTAACTGTAACAGGATATTACGAACGCAGTGTATCTCCTGAAGTTACCTAATGCTCGTGCCATCTGTCCGTCGTCTAAGAAATACGCGCACCCATTCTCTCCACATGCCCCTGTCTTCGTTTTCTACTCTTTTATTTTATCCACTGCCGTGATGAAAGTAACATAATAATTTTAGATGTTTTCTAAGATATTATAATCTTATGTTTTTTTTTTAATTTTGTACTACATTAATTAATGTATACTTGTAGTAGAGTAATATTTATCATATACGCATTAAAAAAAAATACTGTCGATCAGTAAAAAAATACATTCTTCACAAAAATGAATTCCGCAAAATTGTAGAAAATAAGACTATTCTAAAGAGAATACATTGTTTGTCATGTTATGCTGCAAGCAGATTGAGATGACGAAGCTGTCGTTTGTTTACGGTAATTCTGTGTGCTACCCTACACCCTAGTTATGCATTACACATATGTGCATATGTTGATACTCCACTTACCACAAAATTTACATGATTTTGTTAAATACGCAATTCCAGGTATTTCATATGCACTGAGAACATCAAAATATTATTTTCATGAAGACAATAGATATAGTTATTCCATGGACGGTCATTATTACGTTGAGTGTAGCCTATCAAATAATATAGCTTGTCGTATGCGAAGTTGCTGGAAATTATTTTAAATAGCTTCATTTATATATTGATAACAAAATTATTAGTAAACATATCTCCACTAATCTTTTTGCATACAAATAGAGATGTGTTCTAAAGTGTCTGTCTAAAAAATGTTCTTACAATTAAAGTTGTAAATGTGTCTCAAGCTTGTAAACTTCTGCTTGACTGTATACGTTAATCGTAGAAAATTCAATTTCATTCTGTTAAGTCAATTTGAAGCATATTTTCTCAACTTATTCTATATGTCTACTGAGTCATATGTAAGTATATCTTATATACATTTCTCACCTACTTCTCCGAAGTTGAATCATTGTTTGTTAGGAGGCTTCCGAAATACCCCTCTGACGGAGAGATTTCTAATATACGCATTCTTGAAAACTTTTCATACTTGAACGTGAATTACTTTTCTCACAAATACGTAATTTTGCATGAACTTAGTTAGCTTATACGACAATATGTTATACTGTTTGTTGAAATGATTGTCAATCTCCAGCGCCTCCCTTGTGATATGTATTTGTTGTTAAGTGTGAGGTTAGACGATCCATGTGCCATCGAAGCTCACTGTGTGATGTGCAGTGTTTTGCGTGCGTCACAGCCGATTTCAGTGATTTTTAATGTTAGTGCTAGTGATACAGCTGATTCTTCCTTCCACAGCTTCCACTGCCTCAATGTGCTCTCAGGCGCGCTCACTGGTCCTGACACTTTTATGGCCTCGCACGGACGGCAACAGTCTCCGGGAGAAAAATTAGCGTATATTTTGGTTTTCGAAGATTATTATGTCCTTGGTGCTTCTCTTGGGTCACCTGATAGTATTATATGTTTTGTATGCTGTTTGGCATGTATGGGTAGGAATTTGTCTATTGTCCTCATTATGCTTCTAGCTTCGATAAGATCGACGTTGTCTTCTTATGTTCCCTTTAAGATTAGAGAAATCATATAAAATTGTTTGTTAGGGAAAGCGTTGCTATGCAATTTGCAACGCAATTGTCTGTTTCTTGGTACCAGGGCCTGTTCCCGTGTCTAGAGACCAGTGTTCTATGTAGCATTGTCTTACATCCTCGGTAAACGACAGAAATTATGGTGATGATTCAAATTGTAAGTAGTAGCGGAAGTCTTATGTCCAAAGTGGCAGTCATCGCAGTCATCGTCTCTTACCACTCTGAGAATGTCAAGAAAAAATAATTGTCCGTTTTTGTCTATTTTCAGTGTCAACTACTTAAGTGAGAACTTTGTTTTTGTGTTGGATAAATGTATTATCTGTTCTTCCCACTTCGGCTATATAACGAGTGAATCGTCGATGTAGCTAATCTCTAGGTTGAAGAGCGCTCTTTTACATGAAAAAGTTGGCAACGAGAGGAAAACGAAATTCAATGTATGGAGACTCCCTTCAACTTTCTCTATCACCATGGATGATGCGGAGACCTCGTGTCAACAGATTGGTATTGAGTTCTGATATCATATACTTCCTTCGTGTGGTTTAATGGCTATTTGAATACAAATATTAGTGAAAAATGAGATTAAATCGAAATTTACAAGCCTCTCTTCCTTTCCAATGTTAGTTTTTAGCGATTGCTAAG
Organism: Magicicada septendecula; assembly: GCA_034769895.1. Lineage (NCBI taxonomy): Eukaryota > Metazoa > Arthropoda > Insecta > Hemiptera > Cicadidae > Magicicada > Magicicada septendecula. The sequence goes on along the minus strand of CM068367.1, from coordinate 304,291,224 downwards.
AAATATGGAGTGCGTTTCGTTTACGACTTTCCTACAACAGCTTTGTAGCAATAAACATGGAACATTTGACGGCTTAGTTACCACTTCCTCTAGGCCAAACACTATAAATTGAAATAATTATTTAGTTAACTTAAGAATTTTTTTACCTTGTATAATCCACTATGCGATCTCAGTTTTTTACATACAACATGTTTCAGGGACTAAATCCCCATCTTCAGGTACAGTAAAAAATTTTTATTATTCCCCTAATACATAGGGGTCGTCGAAATGATTAAAATGTTTATACATAAAAACACACGCACAAAAATCACTGAATAAATTAACATATAACACAAACACATGAACACGTTAAAAGCGACTCAGTGCACCGGTCGACCTCCGATCGTCAACAACAGAGTTGACGATCGGAGGTCGACCGGTGCACTGAGTCGCTTTTAACGTGTTCATGTGTTTGTGTTATATGTTAATTTATTCAGTGATTTTTGTGCGTGTGTTTTTATGTATAATCATTTTAATCATTTCGACGACCCCTATGTATTAGGGGAATAATACAAATTTTTTACTGTACCTGAAGATGGGGATTTAGTCCCTGAAACATGTTGTATGTAAAAAACTGAGATCGCATAGTGGATTATACAAGGTAAAAAATTCTTAAGTTAATCATAATAGCGATCTGGAGACTGGAAAAAATGTATCTTGAATTATTTAGCATTTACTCTGAATATTAATTATTCGTAAAAATATAATTATTTTGTTTACAATAATTTGTGACGACACAAAAACGTAAGATTAACAAGTATACTCATGTCTGTATTAATTAAGTAATAAGCATATAAAAACATCTAATTTTGTTAACGTTTTTTAATCCTTTAAATGAAATAAAATATTCCTTTCTTTTAAATGTCAAACAAAACGAGTAGTAAACTGAAAAGAACAAGTTTGACACGAAACACTGGAGATGTGGTTCAGTACATACTGATTAGAATGTATAAAGTTTATAATAATACACAGTATGGCGCTCTGTTGATTTTTAAGTTTTGTTCAGTTTATCCATTGAACCAAAATTTGGTAGCACAATGTTTTTTATAGAGGTGTCTTTAATCACTGTTTTATTTAGTGCGATCAACACTATGTGATGTGGACCGTGGTTGACTTAAAAAATATAAAGACAGTCCAGACGAGGTAAGAAATAAGACTTCATTGATTTAGTAGTCTAATAGTAGAAGATGCTAGTTCGGTTCGGTTGGGAGAGCTTTGGGCACACTGTCAACAGCAAAGCTGAACGTGTAGCTAGGATGTGCAGCGCGACTCGGTGGTAAAGGTCAGAATTGTGGCTAGGGATTTGCCACATGCTGCCTCGGCACCGCCCAACTATCCACATCAAACCCATATCTGAATGTTAAGCTAAAATAAAATTTATAAGCTCCACGTTTTTAGATTAGAAGAAAATATTAAAATTTATTTAGCTTACAAATTTACCTTAAATTAGAAGAAAATACTAAAATTTAATTTTCTTTCGAATTTCCGTTAAATAACCCTGTGCATATATGCGGTCCCAATCACACAAGAGTACATCCTTTATTAAGAATGGACTACGCTCTACTAAATAGAACTTTGCAACTTTTGTGTGGAGAGAGGTTTTACGTGATCTGCGTGATTATTAAAGGGTTACTACAAAATAGTAATTTTATAATATATAAGACAAAATTAATAATCTTAAGATTAACAATAATTGCGCTATTAACGGAATAATAACAAAGTCGCTTCAAAAACGTGTTAACAATAATAATTAATTATTAATTTCCTTTTTTCCAATCACACAAAGCGAAGGACGCAGTAACCCCAAGATAAAGTTTTTAAAGGCGCTACTATTTAACTGTTACTAATGCTTAAAATAAGTTGTTATGTTAACCAAATCAGTTTCAAACTAATTTTATGGATAAATAAAAAAATATATATATTACAAGCGACATGATTTGTCTCTACATCTTGAAATTCGTTTAAAAATTAAAATTTTTACTGAATATTGTAAGGAGAAATGTATGAAAAAGTTGAAAACCTGTAGAGATGAAATTTAGTGTTTTCAGTTACAAGACATTTAGTTGTAAAATATAATAAAACAAAATAATTAACTCAATTAAACATAATACCTCTAATCTGAATAAAAAGAAAAATTGAATTTGAAAAAATAATAGCTCTACGTCTGTGTAAGACGCAGATTTGAAGAATTTACACGTATATTTATTATGTTCGTTGTTTATAGACAATGATTATTATTCACAAAATAATATCGAAGTATGTCGATGATTTAACAGTCACAGAGGAATAATACAGATATGCAGGTATAACTGCATGAGTTGGACCGATTAGCAAAATATAATGGTCAACATACAAAAAAATGGATGGCTTTTGTATGAGACAAGGTATACAGAGGAGTTATAGGTATTAGAATAGTTGAGAAAATGCCCCATTTCAATTATTGAGGTTGTATGACTGTTTTATCAAGGATGGAGACATCAGCAAAAGATTGGATAAGCAGGGGAACAATTGTCAGGCGATGTGTGGCATAGCGCACAGAACATTAGGGGCTAGAGTAAGTAGAGATGCTAACCTGAGTTTTTGTAGAGTAATGGCCATGACAGTGGTGATGTATGGTAACGAATATTGGTACCAACATAAAGAATAACACAGAATTCATGCGGGAGAATTGTAATTTTCGCGGAGCGTTCGGTGTTGCACTGGACTGGATAGAATACCCAGTGAGCTAAGTAGAGCCGACCTTGGCATTTATAACATCAATATTAGGATAGATGAATATAAGTAAAGGTGGAAGTAACACGCTGATGGAATGGACCCATGCGGATCACCAAAGATTATAATGTATTACAAACCGTATTACAAAATAGTATTGCAAAAATGTATTACAAAACTACATGTTCTGGCCGGCTAAAGAAATGGTAATCTTAACAAAGGCGGGACATGTAGTGTGCCTAATTCATGGAGTGACAAAAAGAGACAATAATATGGAACCTGACATATTTCATGTCACATTTATAAGTATTCACATGTGACATAAGTATGTCACATTTATAAGCATAATGTAACAGATAGAAAATACTGTAATGTCAAATCTACGTAATGCAAAGTGAACATGAATAAATGAATTTTATAGTAAATTAACAGTCATATCGATTATTGGAAAACTGGATTTCTATGACACATGTTCAGTTTCCATTCAGTAAATTGTCGCGAACACAATAGACAATAAAAATATCACGAGAATATCTTTGTTATAAGATATAAGTAACATAACAAACCCAACAATTTGAACGTACACAAATGAAATACACTACCGTAATTTTCAAATCTTTTGGATGCTGACTTACAAGTCTCAAGCCTAAGTGAGCATTTACAGTATGTTACTCTTTTGGCAATTAATTGTTACTTTTTGATTGATTTCTTATTTATTCAAAGAGTTTATATAAGACTCTTGAGAACAAAAATGTAATTCCCAAAATTCACTTATCCATTTGTGAGTTAAGGTTTTGGCTATTGGCAAGTTACGGCAATGATAATTATTTACCTTATGGTTATAAATACTGATAAATTTATACTGACAAATTTTTGACTAAATAGAAGGTATTACAAAGGCTCAGCTCAGTAGTCATAAAGTTTCAAGAGAACATGGACAATTCGTTTTTATTAATTTACTGTGCAATTATAGACTCTTTCCTGATAGTAAATATAATATTTTTCAAGCAAATCGACACTTCGAATCTCCAAAATTTCAAGGAAAATAAACGTCTTATTTTTACTTCCGAGTTTGGCAGGACACTGATGTCCTAAAAATAAACATTTTTTACACCACCTTGTTGTATAAAGTTTCATGTAGAATAAAATTTGTTAAACTAATAATACTATGCGACAATGAACGACATACAATATTGTTACGACATCACAGAACAATCTACGTGTTTATCGAACGTTCCAGAGAGATCCAGAATGTAAGCGTGTGGCGTACGTGTTTGTTGACGCATTGGCTAGACGGTGCGAGAATTCACACGGCCGCTCTCACTGTGTCACGACCGCAAGCAATTACGTCGTAGTTTAAAGGTAATACGTAGTATGTGGAATCGTCTAGATTTTCGGCGGCTATAAATACAATTACTCAGGGACGCTCAGTTCAGTATAGCAGCGATATATTTTCAGTGCGGTTCGAGTTATTATCGGCGAGATTACTGTGTAGGTTCAAGTGGTTATTAGTTAAGAGTGATGTTTTATAATCGGGCGGTATAATTGTAACACAATTGTGTTTAATATTAGTGACATTTTATTGCGTGTGAACAATTTTTATTTGATTTGTTGTAGTAGACTGTGTTGTTAATTACGAACTGTTTAACTGTAAAAATTAAAGCTGGTGATTAGTGACTTAACTGGAGTCTTGTACTTATTTTGTTTCCACTGTACATACGACGATCAAGTAGACCGTCGTAACAATATAATCTGCTCATTCCTTATTCGCTTACGTTTCCTTTAAATTTCTGTTTAGAGTTTGTATACGTTTCCATAAGGAAGGGTCAGATTAAACTTAACTTTTGTTTTATCGTTATTATTATTAAAATTAATAATGATTAAAAATAAATATAATTAAGGTAATTCAAACAATATTAAAAAATATTTATTATTTCAGTTCGAATCTAAATAAAAAACTACTCTTATACACAGTATGTTCAGAACGAAAGCCCATAAAGGATATTCCGTATAAACATACACATAATATCTTAGATGCGTATAAGATGAATATGCTTAGATGTATGTAAGCATAAACGATGTTGAAAAATAAAATTATAAAACTCCAGTAGCAACGTTAAAGTTGTGTATGTTCCGTCTGGCTCTAGTCAAATGTATGTGATACTTGAGATAGCGTAGGCGGATTTTGAAGCAACATCAGATATTCTGTACATCTGCTAAATGGCCCAAATAACACAGTGGAATATTAATCAGCATTGAATTTCGTTGCTAATTATTTTAATAACATACTACTAAACAAATTTTGTGCGTAGTAATAATATTTTCGTACCCGATCTTTAAAAAACAGTCATTAACCGTTTATAATTTATAAATTATCGTCAGCAGTAACGTGAGCACAGCACCTTTAAGGTACTGGGACTACAAACAGATGAGTTCTAACTGCTCGAACACAGAAACTGAAATAATAAAACTGAACAATAATAATAACAATTGTATAATAACAATAAAAACTTATGAGGTATATAAATGTGAGACCCAACGCGCATTCATGTTGTGTGGGTAATTAGGATGTTTATGGGTTCTTAAGGATGTCAATGAAGTTAAACACGTAAGATGAAAACGCTTTTTGTCTTCTTCCGTCTACGTGTCAGTTTCACCCATCTTCTTGATATTTTTTCTTTTTTAATATAGCCAGAATAATTAAGTGCATACATTGTTACAATTAACTAAGAGGAGACAGAGCAGAAAATCTCAATGTAACGAGTTTGTTATACTTTTATTATTTTATCCTAATTTATTTGATCAAATAGAAACTGATCTGGATTTGAATTTTTATAATTTTTCTACTAGAGAAAAGAATTAGAAACTGGGATACGCATGAAAAAAGAGAAACTTACCAAATTAATGTAACGGACGTGTGTAATGCTCTGCACACTTTACAGAAATATATAAAGTAATTGATATAAGTACATTAGTACTCGTTGATGAGTACTATTCACGTTAAAGGTACCTCACTGTTCACAGACCGGAAGGAACGTGTTTTGAGATAAACAGTATACACAGTATTGCACAAAATGAGAACAGTATGAAATTCCATGTGTAAGCGTGGTATGTTAGAATGGCTTTTGAGTGACGCAAATAAAAGAATATGATAAACAAAAATAAGGAAAAGTTACACAAACACATATAGAAACACAGTTCAGTCTGACTCCACGTGACAACAATGAGGTGATACACTCCTGCTTGAGCTTTCTGTTGAAACTTCCAGCTGTTTATTAAGCTTTTGAAATTTCTGGTTGACATAAATTTACATATTAATTTACTAGATTTTACCTGCAAAATTTTATTTGTTCCAATGTTACAATCAAAATTACCAAGGAAGGAATTTACTGTGGAGTCAAGTAAATAAAGCCTCAGCCTTTAGAAGATATCGATGCGCGCCGTGAAACATTTAAGTTGAGTGGAAAGCTGTCGCCGCAGTAGAAATCTGGGCCACCGAAATGGCACTTATGCTGGAGAGTTGCGTGTACGAATTCTAAGATTAAGGGTGTAAATTTTTTTTTTGCTTTCTCTAAGGGTGCAAAGGATGTCTCTTTTCTCTGCGTTTATTGCTCTTAGCTTCTCGGTTCTGAAGCCAAGAGATTTATAAAAGATTTCAGCATACTGATAAGTCATCTGCTTTCTGCTTTTCATATTTTCGTGTGTAAGTAAAAAGCTTAGATACTGTCAAATAAATCGGCTGATTACATTTACATCAAATTTGTTTATGAGCGTTTTACTTAAGAAAACTACTGTTACAGTACATTTAATACAATAATTTTAAGAGGACGAAACAGGTATTATATTTTATATTATCAGTATTGTTTTAATTATTTTTCGGACACGTTTTACCTGTTTTCATTCATAACTTTGCATACCAACGTAGTTACTAACAATACTGCATTTACCATATTATTTTTGTAAACCAATAAAATGTGTAAAACGTATTGTGCATGAATGCAAAAATTTATTTTTACAGTGTAAGATTTATAATTCCGATTTTGTGGTGGATTTAAATGAGAACATAAACTAGCATAAAATAAATTTTACATGCAATTTTTATATTGAACCTAATCAGCTATACGTATTGAATGCGTATGATATACAACTAGTCTGCACACAGTATACAATATTACAAATCACAAGTTACATTTAGCTTGGAACTAAGTCAGTCTGTATTGAAAAGAAATCAGACTTGATTCATTTTTCCGTGATCTTCGCCTTCGCGTGAGAAGGTGTGGGAGCGCGTCTTGCGCGAGGTCCGTACTGTACTGACCCAGGATTGTGATGCCAATAGGTAGCTGTGATATGCCGAGAATACTGCCTGAGGAGTCAGGATTACGGTTGTGAATGGAACAGCAGGACTGCCTGCCGCACCCTTGTAAATAAAAGGGACCCTGAGAACATCGAATTTTGCTAGAACGTTTTGGCCAGAGTACTTATATTTATCAAGTTATATTGACGCACAAACGCAAATGCTAAAACTAATTACATGAATAAAACTAATTACATGGGTGGTTATGAGAGTTCTAACGCGGAAGTGACGACACCGCAAATTCAAATATGGGCGGAAGTGACGTCACCTCCCTCTTGGCGGGAAATTCAAATATTGTGGTGGTGGTGGTGGTGGTGGTGGTGGGGGTCACGTGACGGTGGTGGAGGTAGGTGGGCGGTACCACGTGACAGTGGTGGGGGTAGTCCGCCATGTTGGAAAAGCTGTGTGACGTGTATTGGCGGGCAATGTAGTGATTGGAGGGGTAAAATTGAATTTTGGCGGTGAAGAGGCTGTGTGACGTGTATTGGCGGGCATTGAAGTGATTGGTTGTGTATGATTGTTGGGGGTAAAATTGAATTTTGGCGGCAAACAGTCTGTGTGACGTGTATTGGCGGGAAATGTCGTGATTGGTTGTGTATGATTGGTGGGGGTAAAATTGAATTTTGGCGGGGAAGATGCTGTGTGACGTGTATTGGCGGGCAATGTGTTGATTGGTTGTGTATGAATGGTGGAGATAAATTTGAATTTGGGCGGCGAAGACGGTTATGTTAAGTGACAATGTATGTGTCTATGGTAAGTATATATTGTGAGAAAAAGGTAGTGTTATCTACGTCCGGCGGTCATCGTAAAAAGGTGTAGTGTCCTCTTTTTCTGCATCTGGCGGTCGATGGTTTAAAATTATTCTGTAGTTTCTTTCACAACTAGTGTATTACCATCATGCAATTATTAAAAAAATTTTTTTTTAATTGTATGTAATAACACATGAACGGTCGGTGCGCAACGACCGCTCGAGCTTTTACATCGGTGTAATGTACTGTTTTTAAAATATTGTTAATGTTCACTCTCGTGTATGTCTTGAAAAGGACTTTTTAAAGTAAACAAAATGAAATGTTAAGGCAATTACGTATAATTTAAACAATTGAAATACATGTAAGCACACTATATTACAAGTTTAAAAATGCATACAAGTTTTAAAATGCATACAAGTTCAAATACATAATATGTAAACACACACACACGCACGCACAATGACATGAAGTAACAATTTCGTATAATTAAAACAATTGAAATATATGTAAGCACACTATATTACAAGTTTAAGAATGCATACAATTTAAAATACATAATATGTAAACACACACACACACACGCACAATGAAATGTAGTGACAATTGCATATAATTAAAACAAATGAAATACATATAAGCACTCTATATTACAAGTGAAAAAATGCATACAATATGAAATATAAATTTAAGCAAACCATAATTGTTAGTTCATAACATCTGTAACAACAACCGGCGTTACTCTAAGATGTCCACCACGTATGCCCTGTCTTTTTGTCCGCGGTACACGAGGTGTAGCGAGTACGGTGCTAATGTTTCAACTCCTCGTCTACGAACAATCCTGCATATCTTTTTGGAAAGTAAACACGATATTTTAATTTATCGTCTGCGTAGTCCCGAATTGTAGCGAGTACGGTATTCCCGTACTTACTGTCTATATTCTGTAGTTCTGTAGTGTCTGTATTCTGTAGTGTAGTTGTTCTATGGGATATTTTATACCCATTATGAGTTAATTAATTTTTTTATATTGTATAGCGCTGATTGCAGCAAACTTAGTAATGAATGAAGCCATTTCAAAGGAAGACTTTGTAATTGCGTCCGCGTCTGTCAACGTCTGAAACAATAATGCTCGTTCGTTCCGATGGAAGTAGGGAGGCTGTTGCAATCGACTCCCGCGCGGGAAGTATGGAGGGGGAAACCAAACGGTGCGCAGTAGGCGGTTATTTTTGTCCGCCAATCGACTCCCGCGTGGGAACGATGAAGGGGGGACCAGACGACGCGCAGTAAGCGGTTATTTTTAACCGCGCGAAACAGGATGGAAGCCGTCTTCACACGCCATGCACACGTGTTCAGCGGGTGCGTGGGGTGGGGGGGAGGTGACTAGACGGCGGCGGTTATTTTCATCCGTGCGAAACAGGATGCAAGCCGTAGCTGATGCAATCTACTCCCGCCGAGCGTGTGTCTTCCAAAATCACGTTCGAGCCTACTAATGTCTTCCAACAGTTTTCGAACTAACGTCTCCACAACGTCTTTACCGCGATACAAAACTGGTTCTTTAACAGCTTTTCCGGTCCAATCAACGATTACATAACTACATGGCACGTGATGCGCGTTACAACCAACAATCATACACAACCAATCACTTCAATGCCCGCCAATACACATCACACAGCCTCTTCGCCGCCAAAATTCAATTTTACCCCCTCTAATCACTACATTGACTGCCAATACATGTCACACAGCTTTTCAAACATGGCCGACAACTTCTCCAACATGGACTACTACCCCCACCACCGTCGTGTGATACCCCCATCACTGCCACGTGGTACCGCCCACCTACCCCCAACACAATTGTCACATGACCTCCCCACCACCACCACCCACCTCCACTATCCGTCACGTGGTACCCCCTCCACCACAATATTTGAATGTCTCGCCAACGGGTGGGGGAGGTGACGTCACTTCCGGCCATATTTTAATTTCAGATGACGTCACTTCCGCGTTAGAACTTTCATAACACCCTACTTACATGAATTCGAAGAACTAATTACAACTAGGAAATACAGAATCACGCTTCATTCATGAATGTCTCCAAATGTTTTGTCCCAAACAGTTTGCCTAAGCCATGAGCGTGAAAAAATCGTTTCAAGTAAAAGCACATCAAAGTGCAAATTGTCATTTACAGGTAAAGCTAAAACTAAATTTAAAACTGGTTCACTTTTCAGCAGACAGAGGGGAACGTTCTACGTGAACGTACAGCGTTTTAAAAAAATTAAATAAAATGGCGTGTTTCCGTTTCCTCTCGTTTCATGTCTTAAACGCACTGAAAATATTTTTAAAAACATGGTAAACCTTTTAGACTTTCATGCCTTCTACTAAACATAAGATTAAATTTCATTTAAATTACCTACAATATTGCATTACGATAACACAAAAAACAACTTTGCATAACTGACGCCTCTGTAATCTTCAATTTCTACACGATTAATTAAGATTCTACATGTATTTATTTTGCAGAAAACAGTAACAATTTTATAGCTTATTTTTTAATGTGTTAATTGTATTACTGTTATTATTATTAATACTGTTATATAATAATGTTGATTCCTTAGGTAATAAACTTTTATTACCCAAACTTAAAAACCTTTAATAACTAATCATGTAGACTAAAAAACAATGCAGCTATTGTTGTAAAATATTTAAAGAAACGCTTAAAATATAAGATAAAGAAATTAGTTTGGTTTCTAGTTATGAGTAGAACAGGATAAAGTAGAAATCGTTTCGTTTTGATCTGTAATAATTTTCCCCAAAAAATAGTTTAAAAAAGAAAATAGTATCACTAGAAATAGAATGTTAAAATGGAATACACTGGGCGTAGCCGTAGAAGGGAATTATGACGAATAAGATGGCTAAGGAAATAAGAATAAAAACACAGTTTTTAAGCTATTGTGTATCGGAAGAAGAATAAGACCAGCTAAAAGATAAAGAGCAATATAAGTATATTAGGGTATTAAATCTATCGATTTAGAAACAAGAAGGAAACTTGAGACATTATATAGTATATTTTATCAGCTAACGAGGGGAGACAGTTTCTTTTGGAGAAAGTTTTTCTTGGAGAAAGAGCTAATGTTTCGAATTTCTCAAGCTGTTAATGCTAGTATTTCAAACAAATGTCTCCAAAGATATTGTTTTTCAATAACATTAAAGTAAAGCGAAAAGAATAACAAATTGATCGAATGTTACATTTGTTAAGAAGAAATATCAACTTGGTAAGGTTAATAAAAAACATATTCTAGTAAAGACATATTATCTGAAACGTTTCGGAAGGTAATTTAGTTTGACGCGGAGTATGGTCTGCTGTAGTCGTGGTATATCAATAAATAGGCCTACGTACGTCATAGTAGGTAACGATCATACAGTCAATCTGCCTCACTTTTCCAAAGCTTTTGTTATCGTCGTGTTTTTGTGTAGTTGTTGGAGAACCTACTTGTAATTATGAAATGCTGAACCCTTCTTTGATACCAAACTTTGCACTATGAACTATGCAAAATTAATTTGAAATATTGCCAGCTCAATGGACAAATTAAAGTGAAAAAGATTTTTGAACGTAGAATACTCCTACAGTTTAATTACTGTTTAACTTCGTGTCACAGAAAGTTTACATTGTTATATATTACTACATATAATTATGTTTTTCAGTAAACACTTTAATAACTTGACCTGTTACCATAATGCCTACCGGTTCCCACATAATCTAGTTACGAATGCCTATATCTTCTTCCTTTTTTACGTTCATGAAAATATTATACAGTATAGGCTATCTGCAAATTTCCTAAAGGTTTTTCACGTATATTGTGTCGTTCTTGAAAAAAAAAACTGAGAGAAACGCGTTGTTTGAAGCATGTCAGTCTTAAAACGGATCGAAACCAATATTTATTCAGAAATGCGTATAATACACAGCCTTTGTTCACTACTATTATAGTGTAGGCTAGATTACGTTTTCATTTAAATCCATAACAAAATCGTAATTGTAAATTTTACATTGTAAAAATCTTTTGCATTCATACACAGTACGCTTTACACATTTTACACATTTTATTAGCTTAAAAATAATATTCCGACTGCAGTAATTGGACAGTAGTATTGTAACCCCTCTTTCCTTTTTATGCTTTTATCTATAGAAAACCGACTCCCCCCTTTTCCTTTTTTTTTTTTTATTTATTTTTATTTACATTTAATTTTATATTTATTTATTTATTTTTTGTTTTTGAAAGAGAGGCCACAAGTTATTTAGGACTAGGCGAGAGCCTAGAGAAGCCAAAATTGTGCTGGGTCCAGTATGATGGGACTTGCAAATGAAACACTGATCTTAGGATAACAATAACAGTATTTATTGTACTCTGCTTTGTACAACATGTGCGCCCTTAAAGCAAGATAATTACGAGTATTTCACAATCAAAATACCTCGCTTCCATAACCCTTAATTGTTGTTATAATCCCCTTAACATATGCATCGCCAAATAGTTGAATAATAAATAATAAATTATTATCATAAATAAATATTGAATAATTAATAAATAGTTGAATAATCATGGAATAATAAATAGTTGAATGGCACATAATTAATAATAATAGTGTGGAATGGCGCACAGTCTCGACCCTCCCCGTAATTACACAAATCACAACATGATATAAATATATAGATATATACACATATGCATAATCAAGTATAATAATGTAACAGTCACATAAGACACAAAACACACATATAATTGACATAGAAAGACATTTACATATAAGTAGCACATCACATGTTCACCTAGTTAGCAGCGTATGTTTGTCATCATACACCCTCAACCCCCCTTATTCTCACCAAATATCCGGCCCACCTCAATTTTCAATTAATAAATGACTAAACCCCAAAACCTCAATTACTATCCCAACAGAGTAGAATAGACATGCCCCAAAATTCTAATTAGATAATAAGTAAATCTAAATGTACTATGTGAGCATTATGGCCTGCGAACAAATACCACGCAGATGTTTAATTATCAATTTCGGATCTCGTCAATGATAATGATAAAGAGTGCCATCACGAGGTTAACATGGATGCCCGGTTGCCTAACTGCATTTCTTATTCCTTTTATTTTTCTGACAAAATTTAATAAACTAGTGGAACATAACCACCCATAAATACTCATAACTGATACTGATTAGTCTTGTATTCTCTAACATTAATTAACTGGCATTGTGAGCAATAAAAGATTAACAGTTACAAAATTTAAACTATGGCAAAATATAAACTGTAACAATATTTAAACGGCTATGGCAAAATTTAAAGTTTACAAATTAGCTGAACAGTAGAATTGAATTTTGCAAAACAGAATCTATGTCATGAAGGTACTGAAACATGCTTACAATGTTCATAAAAAAACTTGACTCCAGGCATGGTCATGCGTCTGGGCGAGATCCAGCAAAATCTGACATGATACAGTCCTGCAGTGAACGGCCCCTGTAGGTGTCGCCCACATGTTAAAACACCTCCCAGATCTTTAAATAAATAATAAAATACATGAGCCCTCATTAACTGAAAATTAATTAACTGTAAAATTTCCCCACGTGGACAGATACATCTGCACATGCATGCTCAACCCAGAAACAATTTAGTGCCGACCCTTTTTACGGAAAACTCCCCTCGACCCGGGTGATGCATGACCCTGACCGAGTTACAATTCTCAGAATGAGATAAACATTGATATATTCCTGAGGCGTAAGCCTTACAAAAAATTACAAAGCAAAATATAACCCCCATTGTCCGGAACTAATTTTCCAAACTGGAGCGTCTGCACAAGTGTCTCAAAAGAGTTTATCGGCCACAACATTTTGGTTTAATAAGCTTAAATTTCACCTGGTTAGTAGCGTGTAGTTAGAGGGTTCCGTTGAGTGTATTTTGTCCGTCCATTCCGGCTGACAGCTGACGGAAGTGTTTGAATCTACATCATCGGAGGCAGTTGTTCGGCCGTCCTTCTGGAGCGGGACAGATTCCCGTCTACATCAGAAACCCTGCACAATTATATCTGGGATTACTAACAAGTTTAATCAAACACACTACCACATTTACCAGCTGACATTGCATGGCCTGCCCAGTTTATAAACTCCGAAAATTCACTAAGTATAGAACACCATTGAATCTAATAAATCGCTTCAAAATAACCCTTTTAAATATTTTAAATTATAATATGTCCAAATATAGTCATTCCATAATAATAATAATCATTTCAATTAATAGTTATGCACCAGTTTTCATGAAGCACTTAACTCACCCTTACAGGAATCAGCAAACCTTAACAAGTCCGTGAAGTACACTGATTTCAGAAAAATAACTGACTTACGCCCCATTTTGGTTTAATGAATTGAGTATGATTGTTACTACATTATTATAACACATTATTATATTATTACTACTAATATCGGTTAACCAGCGTTAAGATTGAAACTTACATAAAAGGAACTTAACCTGTTGCCCGCCACGTGGTGATAATTACTGCAATATCTATCGCAACGCATCCGCGTTAATATCAAATAAATACAATTTGTTTTTATGAATAACTAATATATATATGTTAATACACTTACCGGAGGTCGCGTAGACTTCAACTTATCCATAAGTAGAGCAGCTAGAAGACGAAAACCTTTACATTTACTCTGTCAGCCGGAGACCAGATGTTAAGACGCTGAAAGCCAAAATTGAACTGCCCAAACCGGCGATTGAAAAAACAGTACGGAATCTCAGACCTAGAGCGCGTATGGGTCGGCCGGCAAGGAGATAAATCATAGCGACAAAGTCCAAATAATCGTACGTAAATTTTTACGTACCCCTCGCGTAGTCAAATACGTAATTTTAATCATTCCGCTATATAAAGGAACACCGCCGCGTTTTTCCCAAAACACGGCACAGTATGGTAATTTTCGTATTTGTAGGTTGGCTAATCTGTACGCTTGCTGAATCGTTCTTATCTCGTTTTTATAACAGACACAGTACTACGAGCCTTGGCCGGCAGCGGACGTTCTCACGTTTGCTGCCTGACTCTGTCATTTTCATTTCTTGTTGTCGCGACAATAATTTAGGCCTTAGACCACCACGTTTCGATGTAACTAAAGTGCACACATTTGTGCCGCATCAAAATGTAATTTCATTTCCGAATCGCTTCTCAAAATTTAATTTTCAGCATTAGCCAACCTCACTACAATGAATTGAGTGTAAGATTGGAGTAACTTAATAAATCTATTTATACAGTCCACTATCTTTATCATTTTGCATCCTGGCGATAATACAACAAGTTTCATTCCTTCTATAAAAAAGGGCATATGTGCTGACATACAATACATTTTTACGCGGTCCACATGGCCGCAGCTTAACTTAACATTTTATTTGGTCCTAACATGACCGATCAACATTCTTCTTAATAAACATTTTTTGGTCGCTCCGTGCCTGGATTCGTTATTCACGCTTTCATTATTCTTCTGCCCCAATTTCTGGCCATCACGGGCGACTCAGCATATTCGCTGATCCGACCGTGCCGTGACTTAACCAGCATTTCTTTCGTCGCCTTTGAGCCTCCTGACGATATCACTGCAAGATCATCCATGTGCTAGCGTCGGTACTCCAGTGTAAGCAGTATCTCTCCGGTCTGTGTGTTCGCCATCTTCTCCACGGCCTCGACGCTTCGGGACGTCGCACGCCAGGTACCACATCATTAACATCATTATCAGGTGCGTACAATGGCTGAAGAAGGCCTCAAAGTGTTGGTCAGAAAGAGAGGCGGCTTAAAGTCTGCCATAGTGCGTATTAATTCGGCTATCAGTAACTTTGACAAAAACACTAATACCAAACATTTCTTAACAGTCAGACTTGAAAGTCTAAAAAGCTTGGCAACAAAATACGATGAGGTACAGTCCGAAATTGAGCTTATTTCAAAAGACATAAACGCTGCTCAAGAAGACCGAGTTGAGGTCGAAGAGCTATTATACTCGACAGAAGCTAATATCTTACAACTTATAGAAAATTTTAACGTTCAGACTGTATCTCCCGTATTGACAAGCAATACGCAACTGAAACCAATAAGTTTGCCCTGCTTCACAGGCAATATCTTAGAATGGCAGCATTTCTACTCAACATTTTTGGACTTGGTGCATGCCAGATCTGATTTAACGTCACTGCAGAAATTACACTATTTGTATTCGTCTCTGAAAAATGAGCCGCTAGATATAATTAAGTCATTACCTATCTGTAATGAAAACTACTCGATAGCGTTGAGTTTTCTGTCCGCTAGATATGACAATAAATTCATACTAGCAAAGTACTATATTCAAAATTTACTTGAAGTAAAGTCAACAATAAAGGATTCTGTCCAAAGTTTGGCAGAATTCATAAATACGATAACGTCTTCCGTTAATTCACTGGCGGCCATGCAACTGTCAGTGGATTCATTCGAGCTTATCACTGTACAATTATTGTTAGCGAAACTCGACCATACTACTTTTAAATTATGGAAGGAGTCTATAGACCCTGATAATCTTCCTAACTTTCAAGGTTTCACTCAGTTTTTAAACGCACGTAGACAGCTGTTAGAAAATACACTGCCTATCGATGCCGGACAGCAACTCAACAAGCTAAGTTTAAGACTCAATAATAAATCTGACAAACATAAATCACGAAACGCTGCTGGCAGTACTGCATTTAAAAGTTATCACTCAGCGTCAAATAATTATTCATGTTTATGCTGTAAATCTAATCATCCAATTTACATGTGTGATAAATTTCGTGCACTAAGCACATCAGAACGAGGACAATTCATATTAAATCATAAATGCTGTACTAATTGTCTGAGACCAGATCATTTCTCATCTAATTGTAAGATTAAACAATCATGTAAGATCTGTTCAAGACGACACCACACATTGTTGCATATAAACAATGTGCCGAAGCCAGTCTCTGCCAGCAGCAGTAATTATTGTTCACTCAAATTACAATCCACAAATAATATTCTTTTATCAACAGCAATTGTGTTTGTCATTGACCAGACTGGCAACAGACAAACTGCAAGAGTTCTTTTGGATGCGGGTTCACAAATAAATTTTTGTACGGAATCATTTGCCAAGAAATTACGGCTTAACTTGACTAAATCCAACATACCGATTACAGGTATAAATAATACCGCGTGTTATGCCACTAATCTCGCGTCTATACGCATTATTTCTCGTTATCAAAGATTTAGCTTCGAGGCAAAATGTGCTGTCTTATCTGCATTAACCCATAAACTGCCGGCACAATCTTTTGACATAAATCAATTTAACATTCCAGATAACATTTTTCTTGCTGATCCAAATTTCAACATATCATCCGAAATCGACATACTGTTAGGGGCGCAATTCTACCTAGATTTAATCTTACCTAACGAATACGTCCGCGGTTCTCATTTTCCTATTATACAGGAAACAAAGTTAGGGTACATTCTTGCAGGCAATCTGCCTAAACACTGCCGCTATAAGGGTCCTGCTGTTTCGTTCCTAGCTAGGAACAACGACGGTCAAATTCTGGGGTCTCTCGAAAACTTTTGGGAGACAGAAACTATCCCTGATAATGCACCTATTAATAACGAGTCACCTTGTGAGGAGCATTTCGTTAGGTCTACTCATCGCAATCAAGAGGGTAGGTTCGTTGTTGCGCTACCATTTAAGTCAGACAATCCCCAGTTGGGTGAGTCCTATGCTACCGCTGAAGCAAGATTCTTGAGTTTAGAACGCCGGTTCATGCTCGATTCTAAGCTTGCGCGCGACTACGCAAACTTTATTCAGGAGTATAAGGATCTTGGCCACATGACGCTTATCGACAATTGCTCTATCAATTCTGGGGTTTCAAATACCTACTATCTGCCACACCATGCGGTCTTTAAGCGTTCTAGTACTACGACAAAACTTCGCGTCGTTTTTGACGGTTCGTCCAAAACTACCAATGGTCTTTCTCTCAATGACATCTTGTTGGTAGGCCCGAACGTCCAACAAGACCTTTTTTCTATTCTTTTGCGATTTCGTATGCATAACTATGTTCTCATTGCCGACATCGAGAAGATGTATCGACAAATTCTGGTAGCTGAGAAGGATTGTCATTATCAACGTATTCTGTGGCGCGACTCTCCCCTCGAACAGTTTAAACACTTTGTATTACGCACTGTAACATACGGCACTCCTAGTGCTTCGTTCTTGGCTACCCGCTGTCTTAATCAAATTGGTAAGGATCATGAAGCTTCTTTTCCTGACGCAGCGTCAGCTAAAATCAATGATTTCTATGTTGACGATTTGTTAACTGGAGCAGACACCATTTCTGATCTGACCAAGTTGAAATCTGACTTAGGTACCTTGTTGAGTCAATACGGTCTCACGCTGCATAAATGGGCATCAAATGAACCCCAGGTGGTTGCAAATCACGACAATTTATCACTCCCTTTAAACAAACAGGGTAATGTGCGTACCTTGGGCATTCTTTGGAATAACACTACCGATTCATTTTTGTTTCACATCAAATCATTCCCCGTTGAATCAAGCATCTCCAAGAGGAAAATCCTATCGATTATCGCAGGCATTTACGATCCGCTCGGACTTGTCGGTCCCATTGTTTTTCTGTACAAACAGTTTATGCAGCAACTCTGGCTGTGCAATCTTGGTTGGGATGAGCCAATCTCCGGGCAATTACGCTTGCATTGGCATTTATTGTGCGATAAGTTGTGTCTGATCAGTAAAATTATTGTCCCACGTTCTATTCGTTGCAAGTCTAAGGCAAGGATAGTTGAATTACATGGGTTTTCGGATGCTTCTGAAAAGGGTTATGGGTGTTGTGTTTATGTTAGAGTCATTTATCAAGATTCATCGGCCTCTTGTCACCTTCTGTGTTCTAAATCTCGCGTGGCCCCACTACGTCAGGTGTCATTACCTCGCATTGAACTCTGCGCTTGCTTATTGTTATCACGACTCGTATTCCAGGTCGCCCATGCTCTTCATTTCTTTATTAATAGTGTTCATTTATATTCTGACTCTATGGTGTCCCTTTACTGGATTCATGCCCAGTCATCGAGGTGGAAAACCTACGTCGCTAATCGTGTTGCCGAGATTCAGCGTCTCACGCAAGCCTACACATGGCATCACATCAATTCTCGTCATAATCCTGCTGATATCATTTCTAGAGGATGCCACCCAGACGTGTTGCGCGAATGTTCGCTTTGGTGGCATGGTCCCGCCTGTTTGTTTCAATCTTCCGAATCCAATCCTTTTCCACCCTTTTTACCTGCTAATCTGTCGTCTGCTGAATTCACTGCGGAGGAGAAACAAACCCCCAAACTTTCTCTAATGTCTACCCTGGCTATTGATCTTTCAAAGGACTTTTCTTCGTTGCACCGTCTGACACGCGTGTACGCTTACTGCTTTCGATTCATCAAAAATATTAGACTCTCCAGTGCTGAGAAAATATCGGGCGCTCTTACCCCCGTTGAAATTCATTCCACTCTTAATTTTTTCGTAAAACAATCTCAGTCGATCCACTTCGCTGCCGAGATTAATTGTCTTCGTAATGGGTCTTCCGTCTCTATTAGGAGTAAGTTGTCTTCTCTGGACCCGTTTCTTGATGAGTCTGGCGTAGTACGCGTCGGCGGGCGCTTACAGCAGTCGCAATTACCTTATGACAATAAACATATCAATTCTGGTGTTTCAAATACCTACTATCTGCCACACCATGCGGTCTTTAAGCGTTCTAGTTCTACGACAAAACTTCGCGTCGTTTTTGACGGTTCGTCCAAAACTACCAATGGTCTTTCTCTCAATGACATCTTGTTGGTAGGCCCGAACGTCCAACAAGACCTTTTTTTCTATTCTTTTGCGATTTCGTATGCATAACTATGTTCTCATTGCCGACATCGAGAAGATGTATCGACAAATTCTGGTAGCTGAGAAGGATTGTCATTATCAACGTATTCTGTGGCGCGACTCTCCCCTCGAACAGTTTAAACACTTTGTATTACGCACTGTAACATACGGCACTGCTAGTGCTTCGTTTTTGGCTACCCGCTGTCTTAATCAAATTGGTAAGGATCATGAAGCTTCTTTTCCTGACGCAGCGTCAGCTAAAATCAATGATTTCTATGTTGACGATTTGTTAACTGGAGCAGACACCATTTCTGATCTGACCAAGTTGAAATCTGACTTAGGTACGTTGTTGAGTCAATACGGTCTCACGCTGCATAAATGGGCATCAAATGAACCCCAGGTGGTTTCAAATCACGACAATTTATCACTCCCTTTAAACAAACAGGGTAATGTGCGTACCTTGGGCATTCTTTGGAATAACACTACCGATTCATTTTTGTTTCACATCAAATCATTCCCCGTTGAATCAAGCATCTCCAAGAGGAAAATCATACCGATTATCGCAGGCATTTACGATCCGCTCGGACTTGTCGGTCCCATTGTTTTTCTGTACAAACAGTTTATGCAGCAACTCTGGCTGTGCAATCTTGGTTGGGATGAGCCAATCTCCGGGCAATTACGCTTGCATTGGCATTTATTGTGCGATAAGTTGTGTCTGATCAGTAAAATTATTGTCCCACGTTCTATTCGTTGCAAGTCTAAGGCAAGGATAGTTGAATTACATGGGTTTTCGGATGCTTCTGAAAAGGGTTATGGGTGTTGTGTTTATGTTAGAGTCATTTATCAAGAGTCATCGGCCTCTTGTCACCTTCTGTGTTCTAAATCTCGCGTGGCCCCACTACGTCAGGTGTCATTACCTCGCATTGAACTCTGCGCTTGCTTATTGTTATCACGACTCGTATTCCAGGTCGCCCATGCTCTTCATTTCTTTATTAATAGTGTTCATTTATATTCTGACTCTATGGTGTCCCTTTACTGGATTCATGCCCAGTCATCGAGGTGGAAAACCTACGTCGCTAATCGTGTTGCCGAGATTCAGCGTCTCACGCAAGCCTACACGTGGCATCACATCAATTCTCGTCATAATCCTGCTGATATCATTTCTAGAGGATGCCACCCCGACGTGTTGTGCGAATGTCCGCTTTGGTGGCATGGTCCCGCCTGTTTGTTTCAATCTTCCGAATCCAATCCTTTTCCACCCTTTTTACCTGCTAATCTGTCGTCTGCTGAATTCACTGCGGAGGAGAAACAAACCCCCAAACTTTCTCTAATGTCTACCCTGGCTATTGATCTTTCAAAGGACTTTTCTTCGTTGCACCGTCTGACACGCGTGTACGCTTACTGCTTTCGATTCATCAAAAATATTAGACTCTCCAGTGCTGAGAAAATATCGGGCGCTCTTACCCCCGTTGAAATTCATTCCACTCTTAATTTTTTCGTAAAACAATCTCAGTCGATCCACTTCGCTGCCGAGATTAATTGTCTTCGTAATGGGTCTTCCGTCTCTATTAGGAGTAAGTTGTCTTCTCTGGACCCGTTTCTTGATGAGTCTGGCGTAGTACGCGTCGGCGGGCGCTTACAGCAGTCGCAATTACCTTATGACAATAAACATATCAATTCTGGGGTTTCAAATACCTACTATCTGCCACACCATGCGGTCTTTAAGCGTTCTAGTTCTACGACAAAACTTCGCGTCGTTTTTGACGGTTCGTCCAAAACTACCAATGGTCTTTCTCTCAATGACATCTTGTTGGTAGGCCCGAACGTCCAACAAGACCTTTTTTCTATTCTTTTGCGATTTCGTATGCATAACTATGTTCTCATTGCCGACATCGAGAAGATGTATCGACAAATTCTGGTAGCTGAGAAGGATTGTCATTATCAACGTATTCTGTGGCGCGACTCTCCCCTCGAACAGTTTAAACACTTTGTATTACGCACTGTAACATACGGCACTGCTAGTGCTTCGTTTTTGGCTACCCGCTGTCTTAATCAAATTGGTAAGGATCATGAAGCTTCTTTTCCTGACGCAGCGTCAGTTAAATCAATGATTTCTATGTTGACGATTTGTTAACTGGAGCAGACACCATTTATGATCTGACCAAGTTGAAATCTGACTTAGGTACGTTGTTGAGTCAATACGGTCTCACGCTGCATAAATGGGCATCAAATGAACCCCAGGTGGTTGCAAATCACGACAATTTATCACTCCCTTTAAACAAACAGGGTAATGTGCGTACCTTGGGCATTCTTTGGAATAACACTACCGATTCATTTTTGTTTCACATCAAATCATTCCCCGTTGAATCAAGCATCTCCAAGAGGAAAATCATACCGATTATCGCAGGCATTTACGATCCGCTCGGACTTGTCGGTCCCATTGTTTTTCTGTACAAACAGTTTATGCAGCAACTCTGGCTGTGCAATCTTGGTTGGGATGAGCCAATCTCCGGGCAATTACGCTTGCATTGGCATTTATTGTGCGATAAGTTGTGTCTGATCAGTAAAATTATTGTCCCACGTTCTATTCGTTGCAAGTCTAAGGCAAGGATAGTTGAATTACATGGGTTTTCGGATGCTTCTGAAAAGGGTTATGGGTGTTGTGTTTATGTTAGAGTCATTTATCAAGATTCATCGGCCTCTTGTCACCTTCTGTGTTCTAAATCTCGCGTGGCCCCACTACGTCAGGTGTCATTACCTCGCATTGAACTCTGCGCTTGCTTATTGTTATCACGACTCGTATTCCAGGTCGCCCATGCTCTTCATTTCTTTATTAATAGTGTTCATTTATATTCTGACTCTATGGTGTCCCTTTACTGGATTCATGCCCAGTCATCGAGGTGGAAAACCTACGTCGCTAATCGTGTTGCCGAGATTCAGCGTCTCACGCAAGCCTACACATGGCATCACATCAATTCTCGTCATAATCCTGCTGATATCATTTCTAGAGGATGCCACCCAGACGTGTTGCGCGAATGTTCGCTTTGGTGGCATGGTCCCGCCTGTTTGTTTCAATCTTCCGAATCCAATCCTTTTCCACCCTTTTTACCTGCTAATCTGTCGTCTGCTGAATTCACTGCGGAGGAGAAACAAACCCCCAAACTTTCTCTAATGTCTACCCTGGCTATTGATCTTTCAAAGGACTTTTCTTCGTTGCACCGTCTGACACGCGTGTACGCTTACTGCTTTCGATTCATCAAAAATATTAGACTCTCCAGTGCTGAGAAAATATCGGGCGCTCTTACCCCCGTTGAAATTCATTCCACTCTTAATTTTTTCGTAAAACAATCTCAGTCGATCCACTTCGCTGCCGAGATTAATTGTCTTCGTAATGGGTCTTCCGTCTCTATTAGGAGTAAGTTGTCTTCTCTGGACCCGTTTCTTGATGAGTCTGGCGTAGTACGCGTCGGCGGGCGCTTACAGCAGTCGCAATTACCTTATGACAATAAACATATCAATTCTGGGGTTTCAAATACCTACTATCTGCCACACCATGCGGTCTTTAAGCGTTCTAGTTCTACGACAAAACTTCGCGTCGTTTTTGACGGTTCGTCCAAAACTACAAATGGTCTTTCTCTCAATGACATCTTGTTGGTAGGCCCGAACGTCCAACAAGACCTTTTTTCTATTCTTTTGCGATTTCGTATGCATAACTATGTTCTCATTGCCGACATCGAGAAGATGTATCGACAAATTCTGGTAGCTGAGAAGGATTGTCATTATCAACGTATTCTGTGGCGCGACTCTCCCCTCGAACAGTTTAAACACTTTGTATTACGCACTGTAACATACGGCACTGCTAGTGCTTCGTTTTTGGCTACCCGCTGTCTTAATCAAATTGGTAAGGATCATGAAGCTTCTTTTCCTGACGCAGCGTCAGTTAAATCAATGATTTCTATGTTGACGATTTGTTAACTGGAGCAGACACCATTTATGATCTGACCAAGTTGAAATCTGACTTAGGTACGTTGTTGAGTCAATACGGTCTCACGCTGCATAAATGGGCATCAAATGAACCCCAGGTGGTTGCAAATCACGACAATTTATCACTCCCTTTAAACAAACAGGGTAATGTGCGTACCTTGGGCATTCTTTGGAATAACACTACCGATTCATTTTTGTTTCACATCAAATCATTCCCCGTTGAATCAAGCATCTCCAAGAGGAAAATCATACCGATTATCGCAGGCATTTACGATCCGCTCGGACTTGTCGGTCCCATTGTTTTTCTGTACAAACAGTTTATGCAGCAACTCTGGCTGTGCAATCTTGGTTGGGATGAGCCAATCTCCGGGCAATTACCCTTGCATTGGCATTTATTGTGCGATAAGTTGTGTCTGATCAGTAAAATTATTGTCCCACGTTCTATTCGTTGCAAGTCTAAGGCAAGGATAGTTGAATTACATGGGTTTTCGGATGCTTCTGAAAAGGGTTATGGGTGTTGTGTTTATGTTAGAGTCATTTATCAAGATTCATCGGCCTCTTGTCACCTTCTGTGTTCTAAATCTCGCGTGGCCCCACAACGTCAGGTGTCATTACCTCGCATTGAACTCTGCGCTTGCTTATTGTTATCACGACTCGTATTCCAGGTCGCCCATGCTCTTCATTTCTTTATTAATAGTGTTCATTTATATTCTGACTCTATGGTGTCCCTTTACTGGATTCATGCCCAGTCATCGAGGTGGAAAACCTACGTCGCTAATCGTGTTGCCGAGATTCAGCGTCTCACGCAAGCCTACACATGGCATCACATCAATTCTCGTCATAATCCTGCTGATATCATTTCTAGAGGATGCCACCCCGACGTGTTGCGCGAATGTTCGCTTTGGTGGCATGGTCCCGCCTGTTTGTTTCAATCTTCCGAATCCAATCCTTTTCCACCCTTTTTACCTGCTAATCTGTCGTCTGCTGAATTCACTGCGGAGGAGAAACAAACCCCCAAACTTTCTCTAATGTCTACCCTGGCTATTGATCTTTCAAAGGACTTTTCTTCGTTGCACCGTCTGACACGCGTGTACGCTTACTGCTTTCGATTCATCAAAAATATTAGACTCTCCAGTGCTGAGAAAATATCGGGCGCTCTTACCCCCGTTGAAATTCATTCCACTCTTAATTTTTTCGTAAAACAATCTCAGTCGATCCACTTCGCTGCCGAGATTAATTGTTTTCGTAATGGGTCTTCCGTCTCTATTAGGAGTAAGTTGTCTTCTCTGGACCCGTTTCTTGATGAGTCTAGCGTAGTACGCGTCGGCGGGCGCTTACAGCAGTCGCAATTACCTTATGACAATAAACATATCAATTCTGGTGTTTCAAATACCTACTATCTGCCACACCATGCGGTCTTTAAGCGTTCTAGTTCTACGACAAAACTTCGCGTCGTTTTTGACGGTTCGTCCAAAACTACCAATGGTCTTTCTCTCAATGACATCTTGTTGGTAGGCCCGAACGTCCAACAAGACCTTTTTTTCTATTCTTTTGCGATTTCGTATGCATAACTATGTTCTCATTGCCGACATCGAGAAGATGTATCGACAAATTCTGGTAGCTGAGAAGGATTGTCATTATCAACGTATTCTGTGGCGCGACTCTCCCCTCGAACAGTTTAAACACTTTGTATTACGCACTGTAACATACGGCACTGCTAGTGCTTCGTTTTTGGCTACCCGCTGTCTTAATCAAATTGGTAAGGATCATGAAGCTTCTTTTCCTGACGCAGCGTCAGTTAAATCAATGATTTCTATGTTGACGATTTGTTAACTGGAGCAGACACCATTTATGATCTGACCAAGTTGAAATCTGACTTAGGTACGTTGTTGAGTCAATACGGTCTCACGCTGCATAAATGGGCATCAAATGAACCCCAGGTGGTTGCAAATCACGACAATTTATCACTCCCTTTAAACAAACAGGGTAATGTGCGTACCTTGGGCATTCTTTGGAATAACACTACCGATTCATTTTTGTTTCACATCAAATCATTCCCCGTTGAATCAAGCATCTCCAAGAGGAAAATCATACCGATTATCGCAGGCATTTACGATCCGCTCGGACTTGTCGGTCCCATTGTTTTTCTGTACAAACAGTTTATGCAGCAACTCTGGCTGTGCAATCTTGGTTGGGATGAGCCAATCTCCGGGCAATTACGCTTGCATTGGCATTTATTGTGCGATAAGTTGTGTCTGATCAGTAAAATTATTGTCCCACGTTCTATTCGTTGCAAGTCTAAGGCAAGGATAGTTGAATTACATGGGTTTTCGGATGCTTCTGAAAAGGGTTATGGGTGTTGTGTTTATGTTAGAGTCATTTATCAAGATTCATCGGCCTCTTGTCACCTTCTGTGTTCTAAATCTCGCGTGGCCCCACTACGTCAGGTGTCATTACCTCGCATTGAACTCTGCGCTTGCTTATTGTTATCACGACTCGTATTCCAGGTCGCCCATGCTCTTCATTTCTTTATTAATAGTGTTCATTTATATTCTGACTCTATGGTGTCCCTTTACTGGATTCATGCCCAGTCATCGAGGTGGAAAACCTACGTCGCTAATCGTGTTGCCGAGATTCAGCGTCTCACGCAAGCCTACACATGGCATCACATCAATTCTCGTCATAATCCTGCTGATATCATTTCTAGAGGATGCCACCCCGACGTGTTGCGCGAATGTTCGCTTTGGTGGCATGGTCCCGCCTGTTTGTTTCAATCTTCCGAATCCAATCCTTTTCCACCCTTTTTACCTGCTAATCTGTCGTCTGCTGAATTCACTGCGGAGGAGAAACAAACCCCCAAACTTTCTCTAATGTCTACCCTGGCTATTGATCTTTCAAAGGACTTTTCTTCGTTGCACCGTCTGACACGCGTGTACGCTTACTGCTTTCGATTCATCAAAAATATTAGACTCTCCAGTGCTGAGAAAATATCGGGCGCTCTTACCCCCGTTGAAATTCATTCCACTCTTAATTTTTTCGTAAAACAATCTCAGTCGATCCACTTCGCTGCCGAGATTAATTGTCTTCGTAATGGGTCTTCCGTCTCTATTAGGAGTAAGTTGTCTTCTCTGGACCCGTTTCTTGATGAGTCTGGCGTAGTACGCGTCGGCGGGCGCTTACAGCAGTCGCAATTACCTTATGACAATAAACATATCAATTCTGAGGTTTCAAATACCTACTATCTGCCACACTATGCGGTCTTTAAGCGTTCTAGTTCTACGACAAAACTTCGCGTCGTTTTTGACGGTTCGTCCAAAACTACCAATGGTCTTTCTCTCAATGACATCTTGTTGGTAGGCCCGAACGTCCAACAAGACCTTTTTTTCTATTCTTTTGCGATTTCGTATGCATAACTATGTTCTCATTGCCGACATCGAGAAGATGTATCGACAAATTCTGGTAGCTGAGAAGGATTGTCATTATCAACGTATTCTGTGGCGCGACTCTCCCCTCGAACAGTTTAAACACTTTGTATTACGCACTGTAACATACGGCACTGCTAGTGCTTCGTTTTTGGCTACCCGCTGTCTTAATCAAATTGGTAAGGATCATGAAGCTTCTTTTCCTGACGCAGCGTCAGCTAAAATCAATGATTTCTATGTTGACGATTTGTTAACTGGAGCAGACACCATTTCTGATCTGACCAAGTTGAAATCTGACTTAGGTACGTTGTTGAGTCAATACGGTCTCACGCTGCATAAATGGGCATCAAATGAACCCCAGGTGGTTGCAAATCACGACAATTTATCACTCCCTTTAAACAAACAGGGTAATGTGCGTACCTTGGGCATTCTTTGGAATAACACTACCGATTCATTTTTGTTTCACATCAAATCATTCACCGTTGAATCAAGCATCTCCAAGAGGAAAATCATACCGATTATCGCAGGCATTTACGATCCGCTCGGACTTGTCGGTCCCATTGTTTTTCTGTACAAACAGTTTATGCAGCAACTCTGGCTGTGCAATCTTGGTTGGGATGAGCTAATCTCCGGGCAATTACGCTTGCATTGGCATTTATTGTGCGATAAGTTGTGTCTGATCAGTAAAATTATTGTCCCACGTTCTATTCGTTGCAAGTCTAAGGCAAGGATAGTTGAATTACATGGGTTTTCGGATGCTTCTGAAAAGGGTTATGGGTGTTGTGTTTATGTTAGAGTCATTTATCAAGAGTCATCGGCCTCTTGTCACCTTCTGTGTTCTAAATCTCGCGTGGCCCCACTACGTCAGGTGTCATTACCTCGCATTGAACTCTGCGCTTGCTTATTGTTATCACGACTCGTATTCCAGGTCGCCCATGCTCTTCATTTCTTTATTAATAGTGTTCATTTATATTCTGACTCTATGGTGTCCCTTTACTGGATTCATGCCCAGTCATCGAGGTGGAAAACCTACGTCGCTAATCGTGTTGCCGAGATTCAGCGTCTCACGCAAGCCTACACATGGCATCACATCAATTCTCGTCATAATCCTGCTGATATCATTTCTAGAGGATGCCACCCCGACGTGTTGCGCGAATGTCCGCTTTGGTGGCATGGTCCCGCCTGTTTGTTTCAATCTTCCGAATCCAATCCTTTTCCACCCTTTTTACCTGCTAATCTGTCGTCTGCTGAATTCACTGCGGAGGAGAAACAAACCCCCAAACTTTCTCTAATGTCTACCCTGGCTATTGATCTTTCAAAGGACTTTTCTTCGTTGCACCGTCTGACACGCGTGTACGCTTACTGCTTTCAATTCATCAAAAATATTAGACTCTCCAGTGCTGAGAAAATATCGGGCGCTCTTACCCCCGTTGAAATTCATTCCACTCTTAATTTTTTCGTAAAACAATCTCAGTCGATCCACTTCGCTGCCGAGATTAATTGTCTTCGTAATGGGTCTTCCGTCTCTATTAGGAGTAAGTTGTCTTCTCTGGACCCGTTTCTTGATGAGTCTGGCGTAGTACGCGTCGGCGGGCGCTTACAGCAGTCGCAATTACCTTATGACAATAAACATATCAATTCTGGGGTTTCAAATACCTACTATCTGCCACACCATGCGGTCTTTAAGCGTTCTAGTTCTACGACAAAACTTCGCGTCGTTTTTGACGGTTCGTCCAAAACTACCAATGGTCTTTCTCTCAATGACATCTTGTTGGTAGGCCCGAACGTCCAACAAGACCTTTTTTCTATTCTTTTGCGATTTCGTATGCATAACTATGTTCTCATTGCCGACATCGAGAAGATGTATCGACAAATTCTGGTAGCTGAGAAGGATTGTCATTATCAACGTATTCTGTGGCGCGACTCTCCCCTCGAACAGTTTAAACACTTTGTATTACGCACTGTAACATACGGCACTGCTAGTGCTTCGTTCTTGGCTACCCGCTGTCTTAATCAAATTGGTAAGGATCATGAAGCTTCTTTTCCTGACGCAGCGTCAGCTAAAATCAATGATTTCTATGTTGACGATTTGTTAACTGGAGCAGACACCATTTCTGATCTGACCAAGTTGAAATCTGACTTAGGTACGTTGTTGAGTCAATACGGTCTCACGCTGCATAAATGGGCATCAAATGAACCCCAGGTGGTTGCAAATCACGACAATTTATCACTCCCTTTAAACAAACAGGGTAATGTGCGTACCTTGGGCATTCTTTGGAATAACACTACCGATTCATTTTTGTTTCACATCAAATCATTCCCCGTTGAATCAAGCATCTCCAAGAGGAAAATCATACCGATTATCGCAGGCATTTACGATCCGCTCGGACTTGTCGGTCCCATTGTTTTTCTGTACAAACAGTTTATGCAGCAACTCTGGCTGTGCAATCTTGGTTGGGATGAGCCAATCTCCGGGCAATTACGCTTGCATTGGCATTTATTGTGCGATAAGTTGTGTCTGATCAGTAAAATTATTGTCCCACGTTCTATTCGTTGCAAGTCTAAGGCAAGGATAGTTGAATTACATGGGTTTTCGGATGCTTCTGAAAAGGGTTATGGGTGTTGTGTTTATGTTAGAGTCATTTATCAAGATTCATCGGCCTCTTGTCACCTTCTGTGTTCTAAATCTCGCGTGGCCCCACTACGTCAGGTGTCATTACCTCGCATTGAACTCTGCGCTTGCTTATTGTTATCACGACTCGTATTCCAGGTCGCCCATGCTCTTCATTTCTTTATTAATAGTGTTCATTTATATTCTGACTCTATGGTGTCCCTTTACTGGATTCATGCCCAGTCATCGAGGTGGAAAACCTACGTCGCTAATCGTGTTGCCGAGATTCAGCGTCTCACGCAAGCCTACACATGGCATCACATCAATTCTCGTCATAATCCTGCTGATATCATTTCTAGAGGATGCCACCCCGACGTGTTGCGCGAATGTTCGCTTTGGTGGCATGGTCCCGCCTGTTTGTTTCAATCTTCCGAATCCAATCCTTTTCCACCCTTTTTACCTGCTAATCTGTCGTCTGCTGAATTCACTGCGGAGGAGAAACAAACCCCCAAACTTTCTCTAATGTCTACCCTGGCTATTGATCTTTCAAAGGACTTTTCTTCGTTGCACCGTCTGACACGCGTGTACGCTTACTGCTTTCGATTCATCAAAAATATTAGACTCTCCAGTGCTGAGAAAATATCGGGCGCTCTTACCCCCGTTGAAATTCATTCCACTCTTAATTTTTTCGTAAAACAATCTCAGTCGATCCACTTCGCTGCCGAGATTAATTGTCTTCGTAATGGGTCTTCCGTCTCTATTAGGAGTAAGTTGTCTTCTCTGGACCCGTTTCTTGATGAGTCTGGCGTAGTACGCGTCGGCGGGCGCTTACAGCAGTCGCAATTACCTTATGACAATAAACATATCAATTCTGAGGTTTCAAATACCTACTATCTGCCACACTATGCGGTCTTTAAGCGTTCTAGTTCTACGACAAAACTTCGCGTCGTTTTTGACGGTTCGTCCAAAACTACCAATGGTCTTTCTCTCAATGACATCTTGTTGGTAGGCCCGAACGTCCAACAAGACCTTTTTTTCTATTCTTTTGCGATTTCGTATGCATAACTATGTTCTCATTGCCGACATCGAGAAGATGTATCGACAAATTCTGGTAGCTGAGAAGGATTGTCATTATCAACGTATTCTGTGGCGCGACTCTCCCCTCGAACAGTTTAAACACTTTGTATTACGCACTGTAACATACGGCACTGCTAGTGCTTCGTTTTTGGCTACCCGCTGTCTTAATCAAATTGGTAAGGATCATGAAGCTTCTTTTCCTGACGCAGCGTCAGCTAAAATCAATGGTTTCTATGTTGACGATTTGTTAACTGGAGCAGACACCATTTCTGATCTGACCAAGTTGAAATCTGACTTAGGTACGTTGTTGAGTCAATACGGTCTCACGCTGCATAAATGGGCATCAAATGAACCCCAGGTGGTTGCAAATCACGACAATTTATCACTCCCTTTAAACAAACAGGGTAATGTGCGTACCTTGGGCATTCTTTGGAATAACACTACCGATTCATTTTTGTTTCACATCAAATCATTCCCCGTTGAATCAAGCATCTCCAAGAGGAAAATCATACCGATTATCGCAGGCATTTACGATCCGCTCGGACTTGTCGGTCCCATTGTTTTTCTGTACAAACTGTTTATGCAGCAACTCTGGCTGTGCAATCTTGGTTGGGATGAGCCAATCTCCGGGCAATTACGCTTGCATTGGCATTTATTGTGCGATAAGTTGTGTCTGATCAGTAAAATTATTGTCCCACGTTCTATTCGTTGCAAGTCTAAGGCAAGGATAGTTGAATTACATGGGTTTTCGGATGCTTCTGAAAAGGGTTATGGGTGTTGTGTTTATGTTAGAGTCATTTATCAAGAGTCATCGGCCTCTTGTCACCTTCTGTGTTCTAAATCTCGCGTGGCCCCACTACGTCAGGTGTCATTACCTCGCATTGAACTCTGCGCTTGCTTATTGTTATCACGACTCGTATTCCAGGTCGCCCATGCTCTTCATTTCTTTATTAATAGTGTTCATTTATATTCTGACTCTATGGTGTCCCTTTACTGGATTCATGCCCAGTCATCGAGGTGGAAAACCTACGTCGCTAATCGTGTTGCCGAGATTCAGCGTCTCACGCAAGCCTACACATGGCATCACATCAATTCTCGTCATAATCCTGCTGATATCATTTCTAGAGGATGCCACCCCGACGTGTTGCGCGAATGTCCGCTTTGGTGGCATGGTCCCGCCTGTTTGTTTCAATCTTCCGAATCCAATCCTTTTCCACCCTTTTTACCTGCTAATCTGTCGTCTGCTGAATTCACTGCGGAGGAGAAACAAACCCCCAAACTTTCTCTAATGTCTACCCTGGCTATTGATCTTTCAAAGGACTTTTCTTCGTTGCACCGTCTGACACGCGTGTACGCTTACTGCTTTCAATTCATCAAAAATATTAGACTCTCCAGTGCTGAGAAAATATCGGGCGCTCTTACCCCCGTTGAAATTCATTCCACTCTTAATTTTTTCGTAAAACAATCTCAGTCGATCCACTTCGCTGCCGAGATTAATTGTCTTCGTAATGGGTCTTCCGTCTCTATTAGGAGTAAGTTGTCTTCTCTGGACCCGTTTCTTGATGAGTCTGGCGTAGTACGCGTCGGCGGGCGCTTACAGCAGTCGCAATTACCTTATGACAATAAACATATCAATTCTGGGGTTTCAAATACCTACTATCTGCCACACCATGCGGTCTTTAAGCGTTCTAGTTCTACGACAAAACTTCGCGTCGTTTTTGACGGTTCGTCCAAAACTACCAATGGTCTTTCTCTCAATGACATCTTGTTGGTAGGCCCGAACGTCCAACAAGACCTTTTTTCTATTCTTTTGCGATTTCGTATGCATAACTATGTTCTCATTGCCGACATCGAGAAGATGTATCGACAAATTCTGGTAGCTGAGAAGGATTGTCATTATCAACGTATTCTGTGGCGCGACTCTCCCCTCGAACAGTTTAAACACTTTGTATTACGCACTGTAACATACGGCACTGCTAGTGCTTCGTTCTTGGCTACCCGCTGTCTTAATCAAATTGGTAAGGATCATGAAGCTTCTTTTCCTGACGCAGCGTCAGCTAAAATCAATGATTTCTATGTTGACGATTTGTTAACTGGAGCAGACACCATTTCTGATCTGACCAAGTTGAAATCTGACTTAGGTACGTTGTTGAGTCAATACGGTCTCACGCTGCATAAATGGGCATCAAATGAACCCCAGGTGGTTGCAAATCACGACAATTTATCACTCCCTTTAAACAAACAGGGTAATGTGCGTACCTTGGGCATTCTTTGGAATAACACTACCGATTCATTTTTGTTTCACATCAAATCATTCCCCGTTGAATCAAGCATCTCCAAGAGGAAAATCATACCGATTATCGCAGGCATTTACGATCCGCTCGGACTTGTCGGTCCCATTGTTTTTCTGTACAAACAGTTTATGCAGCAACTCTGGCTGTGCAATCTTGGTTGGGATGAGCCAATCTCCGGGCAATTACGCTTGCATTGGCATTTAGTGTGCGATAAGTTGTGTCTGATCAGTAAAATTATTGTCCCACGTTCTATTCGTTGCAAGTCTAAGGCAAGGATAGTTGAATTACATGGGTTTTCGGATGCTTCTGAAAAGGGTTATGGGTGTTGTGTTTATGTTAGAGTCATTTATCAAGATTCATCGGCCTCTTGTCACCTTCTGTGTTCTAAATCTCGCGTGGCCCCACTACGTCAGGTGTCATTACCTCGCATTGAACTCTGCGCTTGCTTATTGTTATCACGACTCGTATTCCAGGTCGCCCATGCTCTTCATTTCTTTATTAATAGTGTTCATTTATATTCTGACTCTATGGTGTCCCTTTACTGGATTCATGCCCAGTCATCGAGGTGGAAAAACTACGTCGCTAATCGTGTTGCCGAGATTCAGCGTCTCACGCAAGCCTACACATGGCATCACATCAATTCTCGTCATAATCCTGCTGATATCATTTCTAGAGGATGCCACCCCGACGTGTTGCGCGAATGTTCGCTTTGGTGGCATGGTCCCGCCTGTTTGTTTCAATCTTCCGAATCCAATCCTTTTCCACCCTTTTTACCTGCTAATCTGTCGTCTGCTGAATTCACTGCGGAGGAGAAACAAACCCCCAAACTTTCTCTAATGTCTACCCTGGCTATTGATCTTTCAAAGGACTTTTCTTCGTTGCACCGTCTGACACGCGTGTACGCTTACTGCTTTCGATTCATCAAAAATATTAGACTCTCCAGTGCTGAGAAAATATCGGGCGCTCTTACCCCCGTTGAAATTCATTCCACTCTTAATTTTTTCGTAAAACAATCTCAGTCGATCCACTTCGCTGCCGAGATTAATTGTCTTCGTAATGGGTCTTCCGTCTCTATTAGGAGTAAGTTGTCTTCTCTGGACCCGTTTCTTGATGAGTCTGGCGTAGTACGCGTCGGCGGGCGCTTACAGCAGTCGCAATTACCTTATGACAATAAACATATCAATTCTGGGGTTTCAAATACCTACTATCTGCCACACCATGCGGTCTTTAAGCGTTCTAGTTCTACGACAAAACTTCGCGTCGTTTTTGACGGTTCGTCCAAAACTACCAATGGTCTTTCTCTCAATGACATCTTGTTGGTAGGCCCGAACGTCCAACAAGACCTTTTTTCTATTCTTTTGCGATTTCGTATGCATAACTATGTTCTCATTGCCGACATCGAGAAGATGTATCGACAAATTCTGGTAGCTGAGAAGGATTGTCATTATCAACGTATTCTGTGGCGCGACTCTCCCCTCGAACAGTTTAAACACTTTGTATTACGCACTGTAACATACGGCACTGCTAGTGCTTCGTTTTTGGCTACCCGCTGTCTTAATCAAATTGGTAAGGATCATGAAGCTTCTTTTCCTGACGCAGTGTCAGCTAAAATCAATGATTTCTATGTTGACGATTTGTTAACTGGAGCAGACACCATTTCTGATCTGACCAAGTTGAAATCTGACTTAGGTACGTTGTTGAGTCAATACGGTCTCACGCTGCATAAATGGGCATCAAATGAACCCCAGGTGGTTGCAAATCACGACAATTTATCACTCCCTTTAAACAAACAGGGTAATGTGCGTACCTTGGGCATTCTTTAGAATAACACTACCGATTCATTTTTGTTTCACATCAAATCATTCCCCGTTGAATCAAGCATCTCCAAGAGGAAAATCATACCGATTATCGCAGGCATTTACGATCCGCTCGGACTTGTCGGTCCCATTGTTTTTCTGTACAAACAGTTTATGCAGCAACTCTGGCTGTGCAATCTTGGTTGGGATGAGCCAATCTCCGGGCAATTACGCTTGCATTGGCATTTATTGTGCGATAAGTTGTGTCTGATCAGTAAAATTATTGTCCCACGTTCTATTCGTTGCAAGTCTAAGGCAAGGATAGTTGAATTACATGGGTTTTCGGATGCTTCTGAAAAGGGTTATGGGTGTTGTGTTTATGTTAGAGTCATTTATCAAGATTCATCGGCCTCTTGTCACCTTCTGTGTTCTAAATCTCGCGTGGCCCCACTACGTCAGGTGTCATTACCTCGCATTGAACTCTGCGCTTGCTTATTGTTATCACGACTCGTATTCCAGGTCGCCCATGCTCTTCATTTCTTTATTAATAGTGTTCATTTATATTCTGACTCTATGGTGTCCCTTTACTGGATTCATGCCCAGTCATCGAGGTGGAAAACCTACGTCGCTAATCGTGTTGCCGAGATTCAGCGTCTCACGCAAGCCTACACATGGCATCACATCAATTCTCATCATAATCCTGCTGATATCATTTCTAGAGGATGCCACCCCGACGTGTTGCGCGAATGTTCGCTTTGGTGGCATGGTCCCGCCTGTTTGTTTCAATCTTCCGAATCCAAACCTTTTCCACCCTTTTTACCTGCTAATCTGTCGTCTGCTGAATTCACTGCGGAGGAGAAACAAACCCCCAAACTTTCTCTAATGTCTACCCTGGCTATTGATCTTTCAAAGGACTTTTCTTCGTTGCACCGTCTGACACGCGTGTACGCTTACTGCTTTCGATTCATCAAAAATATTAGGCTCTCCAGTGCTGAGAAAATATCGGGCGCTCTTACCCCCGTTGAAATTCATTCCACTCTTAATTTTTTCGTAAAACAATCTCAGTCGATCCACTTCGCTGCCGAGATTAATTGTCTTCGTAATGGGTCTTCCGTCTCTATTAGGAGTAAGTTGTCTTCTCTGGACCCGTTTCTTGATGAGTCTGGCGTAGTACGCGTCGGCGGGCGCTTACAGCAGTCGCAATTACCTTATGACAATAAACATCCTATTGTCTTGCATCCATCGGCTCATATTACTCGCCTTATTATTGAACGCTAACACATTCGTCTACTTCACGCTGGGTCTCAACTCGTGCACCACTCACTTCTTCAGCGTTGGTGGATTATTAACGCCAAGATAGTCATTCGCTCCATTATTCGTAGATGTGTCAAGTGCCTCAGGTTTAGTGCCAAACAACAGGTTCAGAGGCTTGGTATTTTACCATCTCCTAGAGTCACTCCTTCGTGGCCGTTTCTATTCTGCGCAGTTGACTATGGTAGTCCCTTCATGATTCGTCATGGCGGGCAGAAATCTAGGACTTTATCAAAATCGTACGTGTCTTTGTTCATCTGCTTAGCAACCAGGGCCATTCATTTGGAATTGGTTTCCGACCTCACAGCCAACGCATTTATAGCTGCCTTACGTCGATTTATGTCCCGTAGGGTATACCCAGCCAGTTATATTCTGACAATGGCACGAACTTTAGGAAGGCCCGCAATGTTTTACATGACCTTTACAATCTTTGGCATAATAAGGATACCACCTCATCAATCAAATCCTTTACGACCTCTCAGGGTATTTCATGGTCATTTATACCGCCCTCGTCACCCCATTTTGGTGGTCTTTGGGAGAGCGGTATAAAGAGTTTAAAGCATCATTTGCGCCGCGTGGTAGGCAAGTCTATACTCACCTTCGAGGAGTTTACGACAGTTTTGTCTCAAATAGAGGCATGTCTAAACTCTCGCCCATTATTTGCCATTTCATCGGATGTAAATGATCCGGTGCCACTTACACCTGGCCATTTTTGATTTGCGCGCCATTAATGGCGATACCTGACCCAGACTTATCTCACGTTCCCATCTCTCGTCTTGGACGTTGGCAACTTCTCCAGAAGTTTGTCCAAGTCATTTGGAAGGCTTGGTCTCGGATTATTTACATCAATTACAACAACGTCACAAGTGGAAATTCGCCAAAGATAATGTTTCCATTGGTGACCTGGTTTTATTGATGGAGGATAACTTACCTCCATTATCATGGAAATTTGGGGTAATTACCGCCACATTTCCCGGCCCAGACAACTTAATTAGAGTTGTAGACATTCGCACACCTACGGGTATTTTACGGAGACCCGTTCATAAGCTATGCTTGTTGCCAGCCCGGGACGAGGCTTGAACAAGGTTACTATAATTATTTAGCACAATGCTAGTTTACTTGGCAACTGGCTTTCATTACTTTATTGTACGACCATTTGGTCAACTTATTGTGATATGTATCATCACAACATTTTAATGTCAATTTTGCATCATTGAGTGTTTTTATACTAAATTTGCATGTGATTTGTAATTTACAACCATGCACTGTCCTATTATGTCTGTACTTATCATAGTTTCATGGTGGTATACTTTGCTGTTTTTGTATTTATATGTTAACAATTTGTGAGGTATACTATGTCCTACACATTTACATTTTGATATTGGTATTGGGTATGTGTCATGTTATTGGTGGTATTGCTTTATATAAAAATTTGTTACATAATATTCGCATGGTCTGCAGTTATACAACCATGTATGCATTTTCTTGCACATTTGCCAATATGTGTGATTTTATTATTCTAGGAATGTATTTTTCGCAATTGTTCAACTCATGTCTTACATTTGTATAACCACATTGTTGTACTTGTCACTTATGCTATTGTGCCTTATTCATATTTGTAAGTAACTAAACTGATTTCTATTGTATTTATTATATAACTTGTATTTATGTAAAACACGTTGTCTTTCGCATGTACTGTGTATAACCACGCCACGCCTATATTTTTATCTTTATATTGTATTTTGCATTCTGTGATCACGCATTGCACAATTATCATTCATGCTAATTATGACATACATGTCATTACAATTTGTGATTGCAATCAGTCAACTATGTATAACTTGTTTTCACATAACAATTTATTGTATATTCCTGATACATCAGGATAGCATGCATAGTTCAAACTATATGGCGTCATGCTAAATTTATGTCTTTACATGTACAATTTATAATAATTTTGTTTGCTCATTGTATTCAATTCTGCTTGTGTGGGTCTACTGGCCGTAACTGGTTCAAGCTAACCAATGTCACTTGCATAAATTTTACAATTTATCGGGCCCATCATGTGATGAGTCACCGATTATTCATCATTAAACATTGTTAAATTATGTACTTTCATGTTTTATATCGTTCAATATTGTATTCACAATATGTATTGGCAATACATTGCTAACTTGCATTTTACTCATGTTTGATTCAAGCTGCACGCCAAATTTGGCCTGCTCAACTCTTATCATCTATAAAGCTTATCGCTAAGCAGTTAATGTCATAACTGCTATCTAAGACTACAACACAAGGTTCAATGCAGCCTACTGAGATTAACCTTTATTATTAAGAACTCTGTATTTTTTTTTTGTTTTTACAATAAGTTATTAAAATGTATTAAAAAATCTTTTGATTTTTTGACGGGCAGTTATGGACAGTAGTATGGTAATTTTCGTATTTGTAGGTTGGCTAATCTGTACGCTTGCTGAATCGTTCTTATCTCGTTTTTATAACAGACACAGTACTACGAGCCTTGGCCGGCAGCGGACGTTCTCACGTTTGCTGCCTGACTCTGTCATTTTCATTTCTTGTTGTAGCGAAAATAATTTAGGCCTTAGGTCACCACGTTTCGATGTAACTAAAGTGCACACATTTGTGCCGCATCAAAATGTAATTTCATTTCCGAATCGCTTCTCAAAATTTAATCTTCAGCATTAACCAACCTCACTACAATGAATTGAGTGTAAGATTGGAGTAACTTAATAAATCTATTTATACAGTCCACTATCTTTATCATTTTGCATCCTGGCGATAATACACCAAGTTTCATTCCTTCTATAAAAAAGGGCATATGTGCTGACATACAATACATTTTTACGCGGTCCACATGGCCGCAGCTTAACTTAACATTTCATTTGGTCCCAACATGACCGATCAACATTCTTCTTAATAAACAGTAATTTTAAAAACTGCATTCGTATACATGTTATGTATGAACACGGGTAATAACGTATTAGGACATAATGTAAACTAATATTCATATTTTAAAATATAATACCTCTTTAATCGAATTAAAACTACTCTATTAAATGTAACATAACAGTAGTTTTCCTTAATTAAAACGTACATCAAGAAACTTGATATAAATACATTCAGCTTAATCTGTATATTGTCTAAGACGTAGATACAAACGGAAATGCGAAAGACAGAAAGCAAGTGAATTATCGGTACGCTGAAATCTTTTATAATTCTCTTGGCTTTAGTACGGAGAAGCTTAGAGCAATAAACGCTAAGAAAAGGTATGGCTGAGGCAATCAAAACTTTACACCCTTAATCTTAGTATTCGTACACGCAACTCTCCGGCACAAGTGCCATTTCGGTGGCCCAGATTTCTACTGCAGCGACAGCTTTTTACTCGACCTAAATGTTTCACGGCGCGCATCGATATTTTCTGAAGACTTGAAGCTTTATTTGCTTCACTGGAACAGTAATTTCAGGATTAGTTTCGATTATTTCAAGTCAATGAGTTCTTTATTATTAGTGCCACAGTCCACCGCTATAAGCTCCTCGAACATCATTGGATAGACTCAAAATTCGTACTGTGATTACATTTTTTTTTTTTTTTTGTAAAAGTTATCTGCAGCCGATATAAAAAAGAAGCTGTATTCAGCGTTGGGGAACTCTTCTCCATCGAATACAAAGGTTAAGCGCTAGATTGCTGAATTTAAAATGGGTCGGACCAAGGGTCGGACAAATACAACTGACTGTCATCGTTTTGGACGTCCAATTAAAGTTACTACGCCAGAAAAATGGACAAAATTCAAAAAATCAATTTGGCAGACCGTAGAATGAAAATTAGTGAGACAGTATAGATTTTTGGTATATCAGTGAAACGAATACGCAATATCTTACATGAACATTTGTGTATGACAAAGCTGAGCGCTAAATGGGTGCCGCGTTTGCTTACACTTGACCAAAAACAGTGTCGAAAGGATATTTCAACCGATTGTTCAGCACTCTATACACGCAAGCCAACCAAATTTTTGCGTTGATTCATAACCGTTGATGAGACTTGGATCCACTACAATATTTTAAACAATGGACTACAAAATGCAAACCAACGCCAAAGAAGACAAAAACAATTCCTTCTGTTGGTAAGATTATGGCGATTGTTTTGGGGGGACCCATCTGGAGTAATCTTCTTTAACTACCTTAAAAAGGGGAAAACAATAGCGAGTAGGCCTACAATACGAACCTACTGCACCTTGTAAATGACGAAATCTAGAAAAAACGTCCACATTTTGGGAAAAAATGCTGTTTCACCAAAACAAAATCCCACAAGTTTATTGTTGCGATAGTTAAACTCAAAGAATTGAAGTTCGAACTGTGTCCTCACCCATCACACTCGCCTTATTTAGCCCCGAGTAACTTCTACGTCTCTTATAACATCAAAAAATGGTTTGTTGCAAAAATATTTACTGACGACGATGAAGTCGTAAATAGCTGCTTTGAGGACCTCGACAATCGGCTTATCATTCCGGCATAAGCAGTTTGGAACATCGTCTGAAAAATTGTATGGAGCTAGAGATTATGTTGAGAAATAAAATGCATATTAATCCAAAAAAATGTTGTTTTCTTATTCAGGTGGGAAACTTTTCACCCTATTCTCGTAAAAGTAAGATGTTTATTCTGTCTAAAATTTAAACATTCATAGTGTCATTTTGCTAAAATAAAATAATATTCACTACCGTAATAGATAATTACGTAATGAATTTATTTTAATACTTTATCCAATAATATTATCTTTATCATAAATGACTACTCAGCTGAGCCTTTGTTATTACCTTTGATCCAGTCTAAAGTTCATATTAGTTTAAAACATTTTTAAGGTGTTACCGTAAGGATCCCTTTTAGTACAATCTATGAATAGCCAAAACCTTACCCCGTAAATGGGAAATGAATAGAGCCTTATCTAAACGCTTTGAATAAGTAAGAAATCAATCAACAAACAAGAATTTATTGACAAAAGAGTAATAGGTCTACACTATAAAATTCTTACTTAAGCGTCAAGCTTTGAAGTTAGTATCTAAAGCATTTGAAACACAAACGTTGACATTTTTTGCATTAAGTTGATTTCCTCGTGACTCATCATTTCACAATGTAAATTTTTTTTTTTTCTTTTCACATTGTTTTCTTACTAACTGGTAAATTTTGTCTCATAGTTTTGTTTTCTTTAGTATATTTCATTTGTGTAAGTTCAAATTACTGGGTTTGTTATGTTATTTTTATCTTATAGCAACATCATGACATTTTTATTTTCTACTCTATTCGCGACAATTTACTGAATGGCAGCTAAACATGTGTCATAGAATACAGTTTTCCAATAATCAGTATTGTTGTCCATTTACTATAAAATTCATTTATCACCGTTCACTTTACATAGATTTGACATTACAGTATTTTCTACCCGCTTGCACACCGCTTACCAGTGCGACATACGTACGTCAATCTGTACTCTTCATAACGGTATATTACAAGTTCGACATATTTTCTCCCCTTCTTGTAACTTCAGAGATAGGAGCGCTGCGTGTTCTACCTTCGTAAAGACAGTTTCTTTACCTTGGACGTCCGACATCTCCTTTTCTCCCGTGGTTTTTAATACTTTAAAATCTTTGGTAGTCTCCAATGGTTCGCTCCATCGATTCCTTGCTTCCGCCTTTACTTACATTCTATCCTAATACTGATGTTACAAAATGCCAAGGCTGGCTCTTATTTGCTCTTATACAGTCGTTGTACCTCGTCTATTGCAACACCGAGCACTCCGCAAAAATGTAACTCCTCCTGCTTGAATTCTTGTTTTGTCTTTTTTTTTATCAAACATGTCCATTACACTCTGATGTTACCAAACCGGTTTGGCCATTACTTTATAAAATGTCAATTTTGACCCCGTTCTTACTTGACAAAACACACATCCGGGTATAAATACTCGTAACTCAAATGTGCCACCAGCTCAATTATTCTATTATCCACACCTTCTTTATAATTCGTGTCTTATACAAAAGCATTTGTTTGTATGTTTTATTGGCACATCACTTCTACCTTAGAGTATGCTATATGTAGCTCATAAGATTTTGCCAATTGGTTCAATTTTTGTAGCGATAACTGGCATATTTCTCTCTTTTTCCTGTATGACTGTTAAATCGTTCACTTATATCGATATTATTTTATGAACAATAATAACTGTCTATAAGAAACGAACTTAATAAATATATATTCATTAAATCTGTTTTTTTACACAAACGTAAAGCCATTAATTTTTGTTCCAAATTCAATTTTTCTTTCTGTTCGGATCATTGACTTCATTAATCTGTAATCTTATGTTCACAACTAACAGTGTTACATTTAAAACATTTAATTTTATTCCACAGTATTAGTGTATGAAATTTTAATTTTCAGATAAACTTTAAAAATTTTAGAGACAATTCGAGTTACTTGTATATTTTTCATATTTGCCAATAAAAATGGTTAACAGTTTATTAGGAAAACATGAAACCTTATTTATCTGTTAGTTAGTTAGACACCTAAGTGTTAGGTGTTAAGTGTTAGGTGTCTAAGTGTTAGAAAAGTACCGCCTTTTCGAAAACTTATGGCCCTTATGGATTATTTTTTCAGAAACATAATTTGGCCTCAGCAGTTATCATGAAAAAGGAAATTTCAGTTTTATTGGCACATATGTAGGCCTACTATTTGCACATTTTCTTCTGTTTACTTTCAATCCTTATATTGCAGGAAAAATCTATTAATTATTGTTAATAAGATGTTAACGTGACTTTATTATTTTTTTGTTAATATCGTGATTACTATTATCTTAATATTATTAAATAAATATTATTAATATAAATTAATATTTAATTGCAGTATTATGTTTTATATTAACCACCGTGTAGTTCACGTAAGACCTCTCCCCACAAAAAAAGTTTCAAAGCTCTATTGTAGTTTCTTACTTAAGGATGTACTCTTGTGTGATTGGGACCGCATACATGTTGGCCTACGCGAGTATTTAAAACAAATATTTTAAGGTAAATAATATTTAATATTTCCTTCTAATCTAAAAAACACGCAGCTTATTAATTTTATATTAGGTCAACATTCAGACTAGGTTTGATGGGATAGTTGCAAGGAGCCGAGCAAGCATGTAGCAAGTCTCTAGCCGCAATTCTGACCTTCACCATCGCGTCGCGCTGCACATCCAGCTACACTTTCTGCTTTGCTGCTTGACAGCGTGCCCAAAGTTCTCCCAACCGAACCGAACTTACATCTTCTACCAGTGCCGACTGGTGTTATGGTTGCAGTGTTGCACAACCATCAATATACAGTAGAATAACTAAACTATAAAATATAGGAAATCATTAAGCAGTTAAAAGTGTCATTAATTTCAACGGAAAACGTATTAGATTCTATGTGGCAATATTCACGAACAATTCAAATTGGCGCGCAGGCTGATGGTTGTAGGACGCTTGCACCAAATGCTGTAAATGGCAGAGCTTACTACACAAGCATATGGGAGGACGTGCATTACTCTTCACAGTTGTCCTATGTTCCCAATGTAAGCTACGTAGTTGCAAAGTTTCTGCAACGCTCCACTAACAGCGTTGTAGCGCATCTTTAATTTTGTCATGAAGTCAGGACAGCCTTCTTGATTTATAAGTTGTTCTCAGGTTTAGTGTTTACGTTGGTTCAAAGTAAATGTGTACTCGTTGTTTTTGAGGTTATAAAATTTTAGTTATCATTTTGTATAACTGTGATTGTGATAATTATGTGTCAATCAACTGTTATTAATTAACTGTGTGTTAAGTATTTTTTTATTAATTTAGAAATTCCTTTTCTGCAAAGACCAGTGGAGGAAGAAATTGAAATTAAGACATTATGTTATAAAGTTATTCTT
The DNA here is from genome assembly GCA_034769895.1 of Magicicada septendecula. Taxonomy (NCBI): domain Eukaryota; kingdom Metazoa; phylum Arthropoda; class Insecta; order Hemiptera; family Cicadidae; genus Magicicada; species Magicicada septendecula. The sequence goes on along the minus strand of CM068367.1, from coordinate 304,247,032 downwards.
TTAAAAATTGAAAGATTTGTGAAATTTTTAATATTGTGTACTGATTTATTTTTTCTTATTGTTCGTAAAGCAAAGCAGGCAGTATTCCACTCACTTCTCTTTTAGAGTAGACTTTTCAAGTAATATTTTATCTAATTGAATTTATGTGCCTTGCAGTTTATATACAGGGAAAATCTGTTCTTATAGCTCAAATAAGTCGTTTAAAAATAACTAGCCTATTATTATAAATTTTCTGTTCTTATTTTGTATTTCTCATAAACACAAAGATCGCTTTCAAATCAGCGTATTATTTTATAGGCATAAAAAGCACGATCTGTTTAACTTTTTCTTTTCTCTGCATGTTTAGTATTTGATTACTGCAAAGTTAGTGATGCTTGTAGCAATCATTCATGAGCGTGGGAACATGGAATCTGGTATAGGTAGACATACTGATAGAATCTGATAGAACCTGATTGAACCAACTACTGCAACCACCAGCCGCCACTGTCTTCTACTATTAGATCACCAAATCAACAAAGATAAGGTCTTACAAACACACAATTAACAAAATATTCTGTAATAAACAAACGAGAAAATTAAAATGTCTAGAAAACTCAACATCATCATCGATAATGTGTAACAATAATAGTTATTAAATTATATATTTTTGCTTTGCTGATTCACGTGTTCATCACGTACACGTACTCTAGAAAGTGAAGTGTAACAATCAGGTCGTCAAACAATAAGAGTACGTGATGCGCAAGTTACTGGTAAGGAAACGGATACTAACATGAAGAAGTTTGTAACCGGCAAACTTCGGCAATACGCTCAATTAAACAATCACAGCTACGCTTAGGGAAAAGAGAAAACAGAAAGTTGGTAAACTTCCAGAATCCGCTTGATTAAAAAAGACCTCCAAAACTCCCCTATGAAAACAGAACGGTTCCTGAAACGGCTTGTTTACGACGGGAATGCCAATTCAAACTTTCTCCCATGTCTCTCATGTTATAAATTTTGTTTAGATCATTCCTTTTACTTTTAAAATAGTTTACACGTAAAAACTTGCGTTTTAATTTGGTTACGTTAATTGACAATAAATTAAATATTTTCTTAATTAATTTTGTTAATTAATTGTAATTTGTTATTTAGTTCTTTAACAAATTAACAAATTTAACATACTGTGGCTATTCATCTTAAGCTTGATATCATACCTGCCCTCTCCTAAACCATTTCGATAGAACTCTTGCATCAATAATTTTAAGTTGAAATCATTGAAAGTTTTTGGAATCCCGAGATCTCAAAACATGCGTTCCGTGAAAAAATAAAAATCCATTAGCTTCAAACTTTATAGAATATTTATTAAAGGTAAACGGGCAAATAATATCAGTGAAAGATATCGACTCAGTGGTCCGCGATCATCTTAAGGCAGGAAGCTGCTGAATTAAAAAACACAAATAAAAACAAATACCAGTACTTCCAACAGTTAATTCTACACAGTGATTAACAAACTGAATTTAATACTTTAACCCAATAAAACTTAATTTTTTAAGTACACATTTAATTACCTAAGTCACTTTATATGTTAAAGAAATCAATAGGTGATCTATATGGAACACTTAGTGTATGTAATACATGTCATAAATCAAATATTTTCATAATCAACTGGAAAAAGAATCTTTTATGTTAAACATTAAAACCGTGTTTGGTAGAGATAATGATTGTTTGTTTAAAACTTATAACTACGAAAATAAATTAAACCCGATGCTGAGAGTCAGAAGGAGAAAGGAGAAGGAGATGAATAAAAAGAAGAAGAAGAAGAAGAAGAAGAAGAAGAAGATGATGATGATGATGATGATGATGATGATGATGATGATGATGATGATGATGATGATGATGATGATGATGATGATGATGATGATGATGATGATGAAAATTAATTATAGGCTTAAATAACAGAATATGTAATATGACTTGTAAACTATTATAGTATTTTTATCATAAAAGTTCTTACTACTTACAACAAATTTCTATACATACAAACAATGCACAGGAAAACAAAAGCACTGTTGTGGTGTTTCGTGTGTGTGTGTGTGTGTGTGTGCACGCGCGTGTTTTTGAGGGGGCAGTTCATGCGAATGCCAAAGGTACTAATTGCCGTGACACGTTCCATTAAGTACAACTTTGTACTTAAAACAATCTGTTCAACTGCTAACGACCGTTTATCTAAACAGAGTCGAGGTTAATGACGCCTGTTTCCTTCCGCCTAAATCGGTGTCCTAACTGTGAATAATAAATTGGACGCAAATAGTAATTAGGCCTGTAGCTGTTGTTAAACATTAGCCTGCTTATAACCACTAATGTTACTTTATTCTTGTTCTGTGTGTTCTGTAGTATACAAAACAATCATTTAAAGATTTAACCGTTACTGGGTCAAATGGAGAGGGTCAGTGCTTGTAATGAGCTATAACGATCGACAAAAAGGAAAAGAGTTAAAGAAAATAATCTTCACCCGTTATTTTCATAGAGTAGAACATAAGGCATACGACCTACGTGAGGACATCCTGTGTTATGGCAGTAAAGCCTGGATATCAACACAAAGCGCAATTGAACGCCTGAAGTATTTGAAAGGAACCTCCTGAGACAGATCCTGGCCCCATATATAGAAATGCGGAATTGAAGATACGACATAATGATAAGATATATTGTCACTTCAACGAACCAACGGTAGAATGTACGTATAACTGAGGAGGCTCCAATGGACTGGCCATGTCGTAAGAACGGACGACAAACAAACATATAAAAGAGCCCTTATGGAGAGTGTGGATGGCAAAAGACCAAAACGCCGCCAAAGGAAAAGATGGGAAAATGATGTGGCTGTGGATGCGAGAAAGATGTTGCTAGTGTGAGGATGGAAGTCCTTTGCTCTGATAGAGAGAGGTGGAGAGTCAGGATAGAGGAGGCCAAAGCTCGACTTCGGACTGAAGCGCCACAGGAGGAGAGGAAGATGAGGCGAATATAAGGTACTTCATACTAAAGTTAACCTTAGTTTTTTTAAGTGACTTTGGATTATTAATGATGGAAGATTTTGAGAAGTACGGTCATTAACTACGCACAGTTTTGAAACGTTTGTGCCAATGTTACGACAGGATTTCTTGTCATAATCAGGAGGAATTCTGTATGTGGGTGACACAGAAGTAATAAATAGCCTACACTTATGTATGGTTTTTTTTATTGTGTTTACGTTATGTAGGCTATAGAACAGTAATAACAACTATACATATATTACTATTCTTACATTAATATGAATAACTATAATATTCTATAAATATTATCATTTGTCATATGTGTTTTAATTCTGTTTGGACTGCTGTTACACACAGGTTCTCATGTTGACAATAAATTTCAAACCTTAACAAAACGTTTAATAAATAAACACTTATACAGATATTGTCTGTATCTGCTTTCCTGACAGTTGTTTCACCAGTTAAGGTAGCTTCAAAGATTAGATATGAACTCTAATTATGTGAACAGTTCTAATTCTAAAAATGAACACTTCAAATCTAACCCCTGAAGCAGCCGCTGTAACTCGTTAAAAAATTGGCAGGAAGTAAAAAGTATCTGTACTACTAAACCTTGTGTTTATTTATTAAATTTAAATATTATTAAAACATTCTGCCGAGCAACCTTTCGATCAGTGTAATTGACAAAAGGTGTAAAAAGTCGACAAAAATGTTTTAAAAGAGTGTAGTTGTTAATGAGCGAACTTCACAAAAGCTTTCATCACTATTAGTTAAAACATATATTTTTGTCAAGCAACTAATGGCCCAATTGTAATGCATGTGAATTACTTTTCTTTTATAAGATACGTGCGTTTTACTACATCCTATTTACATACGATACATGTTTACATCGTTCGGTTTTGATTAGATTCTTAACTGATCTTATTATTGATTGGCAAATTTTAACTTAAAATTAATATAATATAATAATGTTACAATATTAATATTCGTTTAATTTAATACTAAAAATAATTTTGCTAATAAACGCAGAAAACGTTTAATGAAACGTAGTTCGAAGTAAGAGATTATTCACTTGTACTTCAAGTAGGCCTACGTTGCACAAGCCATTAAGTCAACGTACATACCCCCCAGCAAGAGAACAGTAAAATTTTGAAGATAACGTCCTATTAGTGGATTCTAAAAACATGTTTTCAAAATAATCCCTAGTGATATGTACTTTTTATTTTCTAATATTACGTAATAACATACTTCATAAAACAGAATCCTTTGATGATAAAGTGCCAATTATTATGCATTATTATTTTTATTGCTGTTATTAGTAATTTTATTATTTTTTTACTATAGTTATTAAAGTTAGCTGTTTTATATTATGCAATAAACATTTTATTAAGGCTACTCATGGCGTTCAATTACACAGTAAAGCCAAAAAAATGTTACCCATGGAGTGACTTTTGCACGATATCAAATGTTTTCATCTGGAGAGCGAAAATACTTCCGATTAAGACACAAAGATTTATATACGTAATAAACTAAAAAAATTTCTTTTTTTACACTTCAGAGATTAGTCGCTTTGCCTGTTTCTTTTTTCATTTGTCTAATCGTTCCTAAGTGATGCATCATGCTGTGTGTATTGAGAGATTCGGGTATTATTAAATGTTCCGTGATAGTAAATGCCTGCTTGTGGGACACAGCCTGATAGGGCTGCCATCTTAAAGACCTGGTATCCTGCTTTGAAGTATCTATCAAGTAAACTGAATGGTTTTCTCACGGCCTTCTCTATCCTATACTATTGACCAGTATATAGATCAGATGCATTTAGAGGCAGTTTTCCAATCAAAGAACCTGTAAGGTTATCCGCCTTTCAAGGAGGCGAGGAGGCAGTTGGCAGTTGGTAGATGTGGAAGTCCTCATTAAGGACACTTCCCGTCATCAGACTCTCTATTTTGTGAAAATAGAGACGGGGGAACACTTAGTTCAATAAAGAGAAGTTTATTAAATTGGCGTTTGGACACAACAAACTATCTATTGCCTTACACTACTCCATTAATACTTGACTAAATAGAAATTTATTTTTTAAATACTTTATTACTTATTGAAAATAGGTGTCATTTTAACCTACTTTCGTGTATTAAGACTCGGTAAACGGAGCTAGATTGAATAAACGGATAAGAACTGGCAAGTGAGGCACGTAATTCTTTCATTCACCATCACTGTTTCATTCGGTATGTTTTCACTTACCGCTTTGCTCACCATCACTCTTTTATCTATGTTTTAAAAATTATTCGTTTTATCAGAACACTCCACCTTTTCATGTTTACAGTGTAAGGACAATGTACTACCATGTTTGCCTGCTTACACAGTTTTAGTCATCACCACATCTTTAAACTAGATCCCTAACAAAATAGGCTATTTAGTTATCCTTAAGATAAATAGAATGTACAAAATAAAGAATATTAAACTACATTTTCAAATAAATTGTTAATTGTTGATCAAAATAATCTTAAAGTTGTGAAATAACGGTATCAAATCGCTGGTGTTCATATCTGCGCAAATTCATGCACAACGGCTTTATATGTTACTCGTGTTTTGTATAAAGTCATGCACATATTTAAGTTAAAAGTTTCTCTCAAAAACCATTCAAAGCTTAAAACTTACGGCTCATATACCAGTTGACATATGCGTATAGTAACATTACAACAGAGTAAGAAAGTTCGAAAAGTTCAAAACCACTCCAAAATTAAAACCTGTCTGTTCTTTTAAAAATTGCTGATACACAAACAAAATACGAACACTACTACAAAATTAAAGCTACACATAGCTTAACAAGTTTTTTGCTTATCCAAATAATTTCTGGAGTTTTGTGCTTAAATGTATTTTATTATAGAAACAAACATGATTCGCAAATACGAGGGCTATTTTTTTTTTCAACCTCCGGTGAGTTGGCAAACCTGGTTCTGTTGTCATAGGAACAATTTGATTATTTATTAATGTTTTTGAGGGTTTTTTCTAACCTATAGCCACTGGTTTTATAGTTATTTTGTCTATTACTGTGGTGACGACAGTTTAATTATGGCAACTACAATTGAAATTGCCTCCAAGTGTGCGATTCGGTCTGTTATCAGATTTCTTCAAGCTGAAGGTCATAGTGCTGCAAAAATTCATCGAAGCTTGTGTAATGTGTATGGAGAAATTGTGATGAGTGATGGTTCAGTTTCGGGAATGGTGTCGAAAATTTAAAGAAGGGTGAATTGATGTTCATGATGAAAGAGGGTAACGAAGAAAGTCCGTGGCTACTGATGATATTGAAAGGGTAGACAGGATGGTTCGAGAGCGCCGTCGTTTCACAATTACTGAACTTTCTGCTAATTTTCCTGAAATTTCTAGGTCTGCTCTTTATGATATTCTTACTCAGAAGCTTGGGTATAGGAAACTCTATGTTCGGAGGGTTCCCAAATGACAACGCACAATCTCACACAGCTGCACTCACACAAAGCCTGCTTCGTGAATTTGGTTGGGAAGTCCTTGATCACCCACCTTATAACCCAAATTTAGCACCAAGTGACTACCATTGTTTACTGACTTGAAAAAGTGGTTACGTGGGCAACGGTTTAACTCCAATTATGAGTTAAAGTCCAGTGTGGCAGATTAGCTGACTACTCAGGAGCGAACATTCTACAACATGGGCATAGAAAAGTTGGAGCCTCGCTATGATAAGTGCCTCAACAATGTTGGTGACTATGTAGAAAAGTAGTTAACATATATATGAAACTTTTTTTTAACATATACTTATATGAAACTTTTGTATATAATAAAATTATTGATGTCATTCATGTGTCTGTTTATTGGTCTATTGGAGGTTGAAAAACAAATAGCCCTCGTATTAATTGACAGAGTCCGTACGCGTTTGCAAAACAAATATGTTGCAGTGAAACCTTTAAGTACAAATCTTATTATCCACGAACATAATTCACGATTAACATTACATAAGTAGAACGGCAGTTTCTCGATGACGCATTGTTTACACAAAGCAAACAACATTATTTTATCTACAGCAAGACTTGAAACTGAAGTACAAGGTGATTTCCGACCAGTCGATAACGTCTACTGAAACGATCAAAGCTCGTTTGGTTATCTGTTGCTACCGTCTGAGTGAGTGAAACAGGTAAGTTGTGATATTTTGTTACGTTTCGTAATATTAACGTTACCTTAAGAAAATTAATTGGCTGAAATAAATCGCAAAAGCGTTCTATTTACACAAATAATATTAACAAGTAGCAAGGAAATACAAACAAGTAGTATATAGTCGGGCAATAAGTAATAATTCACTTGGTAGTGTCACATACAATGTTTATTGGCTTTGTTTTGGTGTCAGACCATGCGCTGTTGTTTGATCTTTCGGCTGCAAGCGCTGTGGTCCCTCTAATATGCTCGGGAAACCAAAACGAAGCAGATTCAACTACGACGTAAAACACTATAATAATGTAAACAAATGTATGTTGACTTCATTTTGTAAATATTTAGTAATGAACCTATTTGGATTAGTCACATGTTTTTTTATAATATTTTATGATACTTTAGACAGGTGGTATTTTAACGAAACGTGGAAAGGTTTGTTAAGTGAAATACGTTTAAACGTGTTACACAAAAAAAAATAGTAGTCAAAACGGTTTAAACTAGTCAAAAAAGGTTTTCTCTTTTTAATAAGATATTTTACCTTAATATAAATATAATTAGATTATGTAAATCTATGTGTATGCATACATACGCCACTTGCTAAAACGCATTCTCTCGTGAGCAATGGCTTTGTTTCTATCTTTCTTTCTGCCGTCTGATAACTATCAATACAGTAAAAATACGACTTCACAAAGCCGCAGTAGAAAGTATTGGTGCATATGGCTTAGAGACATGGGAACTCAATGAAACAAATATAATTAAGAAAGTTGTGATAGTGGATATAATCACAAATAGAATTATCACTCTTGCACACATTTATAGAAAAATTATTCCTATTAGCGCTTTCAAGCTTTACAGCTCATCGTCAGATCGGAAATATGCAAAAAATAGATACAAATTGGAAACTACATAAGTGAATTAATAATAGAGAAGAGGCTGCAGGTTTGCAAGACGAGATAAGGGTAGACACACGCGCGCGCGCGCGCGCGTGGAATAGAATGGGAATTAACATGAGTCTTTTGAAATTAACCAACATGAGGAGATCAAGATGTATAGACATGTCCAGAGAGGATGTCAAATGAAATATCACCTAAGAGGATAAATGTCTGGTCACCTCCAAGTACAAGTAAAAGAGGTAGACCGAAAATTAATAGGAATAAAAACATGGTAGAAGCGATGCGGGATAGAGGACTCACGGATCGGGATTATTTTGATAAACATAGGTGAAAAGTGGAAGCTTGGTTGCGAGAAACTAGAGAAAGACAGCGAGACATATGAGAAAAGGCAGATGATAAAAGCTCTTGTATACGCTTTGCCAACATGTTAGACGCTTTACTGGATTTTTCCTGTAAACCAGGTCTGTATAATAACAATAATATTTAAATAATTATTTATTTCGTCGTTATTTTCATGCGTAAACTCAAGTTATTACGTGTAAATTTATTTGATGTTAATTTAGTTGAGTTAACACGATTACTTCACACTGCATTACTTCACACATTATGAGAATACTTAGCAGTTAGTATTGTTGTACAATAGTGGTTTCACAGGTAGGACTATTCACCATAATGAACCTAAGCAGCAATAATGTCCACTATAGGCCTAATACATAAGCGCGCGTGTTGTAGCATTTATAATTTGTGTGTGTGTGTGTGTGTGTGTGTGTGTGTGTGTGTGTGTGTGTGTGTGTGTGTGTGTGTGTGTGTGTGTGAGTGTGTGTGTGTGTGTGTGTGTGTGTGTGTGTTGTAAGCGTTGAATCTTTCATCCGTACGTAATACGGATTTTGTAAACTGATATTTGCTAATTTTCAGACTTAACTTATCTCAAATAAGAAATGTTGCAATTTAGATTTAAATAACATTCGTTCACTACACAAACACCACCGGAGGCAACTAGAGAAATGAACAAGTTTACACGTTTAACAAGTTGTTTACATGATAATAAATTATTTACATAATTAGCGAACTATTTACATAAATAGGTTAAAAAATACATGCGCTTTATCTACAGAGTGGTAAATAAGTTGTTTTTACAGAGATAATCTCTCTAAAACACATGAAGTCTTAAAAAATATTATCTCGTTATCACCAAAAATTACATAATATTTAATATAAAAACGTGTCTGGTCAACACCAGATCGAAGAACGATCGTTAATATTCGGTTGTTGATATAATTATTGTTACGTAATTATACTGTAACTGTAATTTCAACTTTTTTTTTTACTGTCAGCAAACGCTTATCAAACGTAGTATAAAGCAATACTTTCGTCCTCTTATTTTAAACCTAACATGTTACTGAGGCGATCGCTTGTTTAAAGCGTCTCACCTTGTACCGTTAGTTACCGTTAAGCTACGTCAATTTTCGTAGGCATCTAAATGTCATCTATCTTCGGGTTCCAACCTCCATCCCTAATGAATCCTTCACTTTGTATCTCAGAAATCTCCATATAGTGATACCGCACGGATCAGAAAAAAAAATATTGTTATAGAGCAGCGGTTCCCAAAGTGGGGTCCGCGACCAGGGCCGGTCCGAGAACATCTTTCCACACAAGCGACATATCGTTTGGCACCCCCCCCCCCACAAACAACAGTTGTTCTTTGCGCTCTTGGTAAGACCTTTAAAAATAAACCTAAATCTGCCGATCGTGGAAATGGATTGTTTCTTATTTTAAAGTAAGTACTGCAAAGACATTCCTCTGTAATAGAAACAAACTTCGGAATGGCATTGCAGTACTAAATATTAAAAGAAGAAACAATCCATTTCCACTTAAGGTGGATCGTGAGATATTTAAAAGGTTTTAGTAAAAGCACAAAGAACTACTGTATTGTTTTGGCTACAATCAAAATGTGCTAATTAGTAAACTGAGTGGAAACGAGAAAGAATAAAAAATCAAATTTCTATTTTTTTTTTTTTTTTTTAAGTTTAATAATGAAACTGCTTAATTCTATAACTTGCAAATTATTTTACTTTCCATCGCCAAAAGTGGGAAAGAAATACAAAAAACATCATCTAGTTTTATATTAACATGTTAAATATATGACATTGTTTGACTGCTGAATTTGTATGTTAGATGTGAAGAAAACTAACCTATAAGTAGTTAAATTTTAGAAAATTTACCATGACATGAAAGTAGTTGAAAATTGAGAAACTAGCTCAAAATATTTAAGTATAAAACTAAAAAGGAAAACACAAATTTAAAATGAAATTATAATATGAATTTGAACATTTAAATTTGTGTGTGATTACGAAAGACAATTAGGCTATTAACAAAGTCATGTAGCCTACAGTTTCTACAGTTGTTCAATATATGTACTGACAATTTTTCCCTTGGATAAAAACATTATATTGAAACTTTTTTAGCCTTTAACTCGGCAAAATCTTTCAAAATAGAATCTGTATCTATTGACTTCAAAGTGTCGCTTTCAGTGGCTAAAGTTGACAGTCCACACAATCGTTCTTGAGAAAGTGTTGACCTAAGGTATGTCTTTATCAACTTGAGTTTTGAAAAACTTCTTTCGCCACTAACTACAGATATAGGTAAAGTCAGGAGGATTCGTAAACTTACAAAAATATTGGGAAAAATGTCAACAAAACTGCTTTTTGTAATATAAAATAATGGAGAACTTCCAGCGGGAATAATGGGCACTAAGATCAAAAGTTCATCGTTGAGTTCCTTCCCGTCGATGTCACATTCATCACCATAACTTAAAAGAGTCTGAAGAGTCATACATGCTGCTTTTAGTTTTTCACCATCCCACGTCTGCAGATCATGAATATCGTATAGAAAGCTGAAGCTCTTACTATGATTGTCCATAAGCGGTGTGATGGGGGGGGGGCGCCACCGGCTGGCGAGGGCGCGTAATTCTGTGTCCAGAAATAGTTTATTCTTCGTCGCTGAGCTTCCGCTCTTCCGCGAAGCGCCCGGTATTTTGCTGTGAGGAGCGATTGTAATTTATTGGTCAAAATGCACTGAGGTTAATAATATTCAATCAGAAGCTTTTCACTTATGTTATAAACATTATCATTAAAATTTTGTTATTGTAAGTTTGCAAACAATTTTTTTTTTTAATTTTACACTTGGACGCCACCGGCGCCCCTTTCAGCTTGGCACCCAAAGCGGCCGCTTGTGTCGCTTGGGCCTCGGACCGGCCCTGTCCGCGACAATGTTTCAGGGGGTCCGCAGACACTTTTAACAAAAATTAGAATATACCGTAATGTTCTCCTATTTTCTATGCTCTAAAATCTAAATTTTAGAAACTTAAAAAAATTAGTAGAAGATTCCTGTATACTTTTTTTATGGAGTTCAAACTAATTCTAATTGTGAAAGTAATTTCAAACTAATGGCTTTAATAATGTCTTTAAATCATGTTGTGTAGCAGATCTGTTTGTCAGTCGGACTAGAACTCTCTCCTACACTACAAATATCGGTATGGAGAACCATACATGACTTCCATATTCTAAGATTTATATTTAAAATCATTTTCAGCCAAACAGCCAGGCTGTGTCTTACCTGCCTTTTTATTGCTGTATTAAATGAAAAATATTATATTACATTAAAATGAAAAAATTATAATTTTATTGCCTGGCAACAAAATTATTTTATTTTTAACAATTACCATTGTTTCAAAAAGTTTAAATAAATTTTCAAGTACTTTACTCTTGTTAAAACGTAAAAGGTTGCAGGTAAACTACCCCTTCCCCTTAACCGATTTTCACCAAAATCGAAAGTCATTGAGACCTCTACAATTCAGGGACGTATGCAAAAAATTATTTGATTCTGTTTGAATTTGCGGCTGTTATCGTTTGCCATAGAAAATACGCTTGATAAAAAAACGTTGCAGGTAAACTACCCCTTCCCCTTAACCGATCTTCACCAAAAACAATAGGTCTTGAGTACTCTACAAATCAGGGCTGTATGCAAAACATTATTTGATTCTGTTTGAATTTGCGGCTGTTATCGTTTGCCATAGAAAATAAAACGTAAAAGGTTGCAGGTAAACTACCCCTTCCCCTTAACCGATCTTCACCAAAAACAATAGGTCTTGAGTACTCTACAAATCAGGACTGTATGCAAAACATTATTTGATTCTGTTTGAATTTGCGGCTGTTATCGTTTGCCATATAAAATACCCTTGTTAAAAAAACGTTGCAGGTAAACTACCCCTTTCCCTCAACCGATCTTCACCAAAAACAATAGGTCTTGAGAAATCTACAATTCAGGGCTGTATGCGAAACATTATTTGATTCTGTTTAAATTTGCGGCTGTTATCGTTTGCCAAAAAAAAAAAAAATTTCCCTTGATAAAAAAAACCGTTGCAGGTAAACTACCCCTTCCCCTCAACTGATCTTCACCAAAAACAACAGGTCGCGAGTACTCTACAAATCAGGGCTGTATGCAAAAAATTATTTGATTCTGTTTGAATTTGCGGCAGTTGTCGTTTGCCATAGAAAATACGCATGATAAAAAACGTTGCTGGTAAACTACCCCTTCCCCTCAACCGATCTTCACCAAAAACAATAGGTCTTGAGTACTCTACAAATCAGGGCTGTATGCAAATAATCTTTTCATTCTGTTTGAATTTTCGGCTGTTATCGTTTGCCATAGGAAATACCCTTGTTAAAACATAAAACGTTACAGGTAAACTACCCCTTTCCCTTAACCGATCTTCACCAAAAACAATAGGTCTTGAGAACTCTACAATTCAGGGCTGTATGCGAAACATTATTTGATTCTGTTTGAATTTGCGGCTGTTATCGTTTGCCAAACAAACAAAATTTCCCTTGCTAAAAAAAACCGTTGCAGGTAAACTACCCCTTTCCCTCAACCGATCTTCACCAAAAACAATAGGTCGCGAGAACTCTGCAAAACCGGGCTGTATGCAAAAAATTATTTGATTCTGTTTGAATTTGCGGCAGTTATCGTTTGCCATAGAAAAAAAATCTACAGATAGACAGACAGACACACAGACACACAGACAGACAGACAGACAGACAGACACACAGACACTTTTCGGAAAACGACTTTTTTTCATGTTTTGAGTGTAGTAGAATCAGAATCTGCAATAATCTCGAACACGATTTTTTTTGCCATCACCATACTTCCATTCCTTAAGGAATATGGAAGTAAAAAGAAGATTCACTGGCGGAACTTTCAACTGACAGTTCATTAAAATTACACTTTTCTCAATTACAGCTAGCTGACTTCTGGTTATATGCAATGACTGACTATCCTAAACTCGCAAAAAAATAACCGCTTAATTGTGTTCCCCTCTACTTATTTGTGTAAAACCGGATTCTCCCTGCTCACGTACTTGAAGCGAAAGTTAAGAAATAAACTTGATGTCCAGAGTGACTTAATATTGAAATTATCAGACATTAAACCCAATATTCCAGAACTAATTGTTCAAAAACAACTTCATTGTTTATATTAAACTATGTTTGATATCATTATTATTATAATTTTGCAAGTTAAGAGAATTTGATTTTAATGCATTTTAATTCAAATATAAGAGTTTCTATCATATTTACTGTTTTATTTCAGAACTCAGAACTATTTATGTTTTATTACAACTTCACGGGGCCCGTGAATTTATAAATTGTTTGGCGGGCCCCCCCCCCCCCCCCGGTCCGCGGACTGAAAAGTTTGGGAACCACTGTTATAGAGAGTTACCTTCATAGAGAGAATTTATTATAGAGTAATTCGTTCCCTTCGCACAGATAAATTTTTCATAATTAACCACATTAATTGCTTATCAATTCGTAAATTTAAGTCTGAAAAAGACGAAATTAACGAGTATAACACTCAACTGATACAGACAATTATAAAACTATACTGCCTTACCTTGTGCCCAATACTGTATAGTACGAACAATGTTTACTCATTTTTTTCACATTGCTCGTTAAAACTATCCAGCCGTGGCCTAATTTTAAAATCGGTATCTCTGTTACTGCCTAGCGTTTTTTTGGCAGCTGGAGCTCTCAACATCTTCAGCTATGATGTCCCAAAAGAACCGGTAACTTAGATATTCCATATAACTCACTTTTTGATCAAACTAATCACACACTATTTTCACACTCACACCATATTGTTGTTAGCACTGTCCACTACTACACCGCTCCATTTTAAAAAGTAAGAAATAACAGTGCATTTCAATTTTTTTTCCTCAAGATCAAAGGAAATGACTCCGCTCTTCAACAGCTGATCTTTCTGCCGGTTCGTATTGTAGTACTGGGAGGGAAGTACGTATATTAACGGGCACTGAGGAAAACAATCGTAATAGAAAGATTTATCGGTATTGGGAGAACTGTTATATCGATAGTAATTTCACATTGCATTAATGGTCTTGATAACACTACCAGAATATTTTATCGTTATAGAGGGGATTATCGATGTATCGATAATTGCTGTACGGAGATTTCGTTTTATGCATACATATTAGATGAATCAGGATTGTGTATGTAGACCTTTCATAGGAGCAAAAGCCAATCGTCATTATTTGGTACGTACAAAATATTCCATACAGCTCTATCAGTCAGCTTTTATACAATGGTTTAATTACATTTGTACACTTATTTAAACACACAAAACGTTTTTTACGTGTTCTTATTACTGACATATCCTATTATAATATTCTGCTTATAGGCAAGTAGCAATTACTAGTCATTGATAAATTATTTTTTTATCTTTCATTATATTAAAGTAGAAGAAAAGTCAACGGGCTTCGGTTATTTAATATACTTGGATACTTTCCATGAGACTTTCGACGTTATTTTACATAATCATTGGAACTTATGTAACGTCATAATAGAGTAATCTTTGAACAAAATAAGTGCAATGTGGCTTTTTGCACTTAAGTAATGCTCAAAACGTCATTTATTGGAAATATATACCTTTAGATAAAACACCAAAACTAAAATCCATACGGGATGGATATTAAAATGATTATTATTGTAAAAAAGGAGAAAAGATGATTTCTTTAGAAAATATCGAAGCTATAACCGAAGTTCCACTGGTGCAAGCTCACTCATATGTAGCCTTCCACACAACTTGCATTTCCAGGAGGTTTTCACAGCGATGATAGCTACCGCTACATCCTACTAATCAATTCCTCCTCCACCCACCAATTCTATCCAGACCTTCCTTTTTTCCTAAATCATAGCACTATACGCCCTTTCTCAATCCTTCATTCCAAGATCGCATTTAGTGTCAGCACTATTCCATACAATGTTGACCTAACCAAGGTTCTTGCTTTGCGTTTGGCTGTCTGCTTATCCGCTATAAGTACTGTTTTAAACGTAACTACCACTTTACGACTGTGCTATGGTAATATTACCACATACACAAAAGTCACTCACGCTGAAAATTTACTCTCATACTGCACTGGTCTATAATAAAATGATTTATAATGTAATAATGTTACCCTCATAGGAACGTAAGTTCCTTGTAGAGAAAATTAATAAATGAAAATATATATATATACAGTATATATATATATTATAACAATTTTCTATATCGCTAACGAGCCACACGTTTGGTACCACAATTTATTTGCAACGATACTTACGTTATAAAATTTACAACGGATGTAATGTAATAATAATAACAACGTGAATTGTTTAGAATCTTTCAAACATTTAAACATTTATTAATCAAAAATCTCAAAAATATTGCTAGTTAAAATCTTCATTTATATTTGCATGTGTATATTTGTAGTACACATACTTGTTAATAAAATACAAGTAAAATCTTATATTAAGCATAGAAACATAAAATACACTTATAACTATAAATAACATTGATTATGATATAATATTGCTCTCAACTTGTTCAATTTCTTTAATGCTTATTAAATTCTCTAATCTTTCTTTTTAAATTATTATTGTTGTTACATATGCATCTCTTATTTATGACATATTAATTACTTTAAAAAATTACTATTTACTTTCAAAAATAATTTAAATATCTTTGATAAATTATCATTTCAAAAATATACTTTCATAAATTCAAATATTACTATTAATTAGTATACAATAAACAGTTACATTTACAAATTATTAATTTCACTTTTTGAAATTATATTGTTTTTCTTTCACGTTGTTTTATTGTCTTTAATTGAGTCTTTTGTTTTGATGAATACATGGCTTTATTTCACCTTAATCGTGGCGGTAATTCCTCAGCGTATCCTCTTCTGGTCATGAGTCCTTGATCCTGGTTGATCCTCCGTAGTCGGTGTAGTCCTGGAGTCCGCTCCCCATCTTCCGGATCCTCTCGGTCGTCCGATGACTCGTACCGTACGGCTGGAATCTATACCATGTAGTTGGATGCTCCCTCGTCTCCAGTACTAGCCTCTGGCTGCAGCGGTGATCTCACGAAAGTGATGAAGTTGTCGGGCATAGCCTCCGGCTGCCGCTGTAGTTGAACGAGAAAGAGAGAAAGGCTGGTGTGTCTCGCGTATTTATTTATACTCTAGGGCGCAAAAATCATGTCTCGACAATTCTCTGCATGAATCAGTCTGTCGTAGCGTTTGTTATAAACACGATCATTTACACACTTATTTCACTGGTCTTCGCAACATGCGAAGTCTTTTGTAAATTACCCGATATTCATCTGGTCGGTAATTTTTATATGTGCAACTGTGTGTTAACGCTTTTTTCTATCTTAATTATTATAGGTTTATTTACATTTATTTGCACTGTATTTACACTTTTTATTGTTTTCGCACAATCTTTTGTATACGCGTGCGTCTTTATATTATTCACACTGTGGCGTATTTTGTTTTGTGATATTTTACACACACTTATCACAATTTAAATAATTTATTTATTGATTAGCGTTTATTTAGGGGTGACGTTTTGCAGGAATTAACAAACGTTTGCACTCACACACGTAAGATATACGTGTACACACGTGTGGCGTGACTTTCCTGTTCAAACAGGCAAATTCGTTGTTCCCCTTTACAGCTTTCTATCTGAATTATTATACTACTGACAATATTGATTATATATTTTAATTTACATAAATTATCTTAACTAATTGTGCAATGCACAGTATACACATACGTACTGTTTCAATATGTATATATTTCTTTGTAAATAATTCGTTGAGTTTCCTGCAGGTCTCCCATATAATATCTTCAGATAAATACACTAAGAGTAGGTTTATTTTCACCTGACGAACGTTTCACAGAAATTATTCTGTATCTTCAGAGGTTTGAATTGTAATTGATAATTGTAATTAATATTAATAATTGATAATTGTAATTAATATTAATAATTGTAATTACAATTCAAACCTCTGAAGATACAGAATAATTTCTGTGAAACGTGCGTCACCTAGTAATGTATCAAAGCCTATTAATGTATGTATATTGCAATTATGTCTCAAAATTTTATTTCTGTTTTAGCATTGCATGTAAAGAACGGACATGGACGGATATGTGTATACACCTTTGGCTTTTGGCACATTCTTAACAAAATACACAATTCCAATCTGGAAAAAACATCAAACAAAATTGTTTGTCCAACTTTCGTGTAGTTCAGTAAACATTTTTTACTCTAGACTAATTCTATCCAGCTAGTGTTGTTTCTCACTAACCAATTAGTCCCTACAGAAACGAAGCTCGACAAAATAGGTTCTTGATATAAAAAAGGGCAATCTGACACATTTCCGTTAATAACGATATCATAAAATATCGTTTACTTTTCCCTTCGCTTATATAAGACAGTAATAATTCCTGAATAATTTCAGGCATATTGTTGTTGGTACAGGGACATACGACGAACTAGTACAGTATAGAGGTTCAAACACTAGCATCCTGTATAGCTCTACTGTCCTATTACAAGTCTGTTATATGTGTAATAGTAGTCAATAGTAGTAATCAACTTAATGACTGTTAAGTGCTACGCATTGTATGAATGGCATGTGACAGCAGACAGTCATATTATATTTAAAATATATAGACACTTAAGTCAGAATTTATATTTATTCTATCCGTCGCCGTCTTCTCCTCCCTCTTCTTCTTCTCTCTCTCTCTCTCTCTCTCTTCTTCTTCTTCTTCTTCTCTCTCTCTCTCTCTCTCTCTCTCTCTCTCTCTCTCTTCTTCTTCTTCTTCTTCTTCTTCTTCTACTCTCGTGAGCGAGGCCTTTCGTTTCTAGTACAATCTTTTCCATTCTGGTAGGCACCTTCTCAGTAGAAGCCATCAATTTCAATCTTGGTCCTCCTCTTACTCCTGGGCAAATTTCCTTCATGAATTTCAATTTCCTTCTATTAAAGTGAGAAAAAATTAATCTTAATAAAATGGGGAAACGCCCATCACAAACATGAATTTGCAGCTTCAGTTGATTACAGTTAACAAAGTGATAGAGTTTTATCTGTGTATTTCTTAATTATAATTAATACAAAAGTAAACAAACTACTTAAATATTCCATTATTTTTAACCCACTGCTCAAATATCCTAAGTTAACATTTTGCTATTATTAAAACGTGTCTTAATAATTATTAAAACCCAATACATAAATATATTTCTTAAATATATTGCAGATTACTAACTAAATCTCGTGTCACTTACTGTGCAGAAAACCATGCTGGGCCGTTGTAAATTGTGTTCAAATATACTACAGTCAAGGATGAAGAGTATTAGTACTACACAGTTACATCAGTTGCTAACGAGTGCACAAATTGTTGTGAAGTGTCAGTCTTCACGCTGCATGTCCTCTGGGCAACAGCGTCTCTTTCCACAGCCGGTAAGTACTTCACAGGCATGTGGTGAATAGTAGCTACATGCATTTCTAAGGAGAAAATGAACGGAGAGATGTGCTACCGAATAGACAAGTGCTACCGACAATAGGACGACCTGCATAACTATTAAGCAATGAAACGTTTGGTTTAATACTGGGGGATCATTGTGTGTGTGTGTGTGTGTGTGTGTGTGTTGTATTATATCGTGTAAGTGTATGTCTGTATGTAGGGTGTTTAAATGGCTATATATTTTGTGTACATAAAATGTGCACATTGTTCTTTATATTTTATTTGAGAGACGCAACATATCTGACAGTTTGTTTATGAATTTAATTAAGAAAGTTGTGTTAGTGGTTATAATCACAAACAGAATAATCACTGTTGCACACTACTATAAAAAATTATTCCGATTAGCGCTTTCAAGCCTCACAGCTCATCGTCATAAATGAGCACATTTCGATCTGACGATGAGCTGAGAAGCTTGAAAGCGCTAATCGGAATAATTTTTTATAGTGGTGTGCAACAGTGATTATTCAGTTTGTTTATGCATAAGCTCCTCCTCCTCCTGCTCAGACATGATCTGATGCGACATGATTTCATTTACAGTGAAACACACCATTGCATCTGGTTGCACCTGATATGACCTGCTTGCATTTTACAATCGTAAAAAATGTATGTAACTTATTGTTTATTCACAATCTCCACACATTACACAAAACTCACAATACACATACACACAAAACTCATTAACCGTCCCATCGATTAGTTCTTTGCATCTAGAAGAAAGTAGCAAAACGGGGAAAAATATTAATTTCATGGAACACTCGGTGGTCGAAATTCCTTGTAAGTTGTTGGAACGAAAATTCACGTTGTTGCAGACGGAATTGTTTTCCTAAAGCTTAAAAAACTAAGTCATTCATAACGTTTAAAGTGATTCGAGTTTTCAGATAAATTCAAAAGCACTGTCAGTAGCCTATAAAAAACAAACTTGTCAAGAAAAGACGACGGGTTTTACAATCTGCAGTAACACGGAAATAAGAAAGCTCACCCACTCATTACAAGACATTCACAATTTGAACACATAATCGGACATCGAAGAAGTTAAATAATAACGCAACTGATTGATTACTGCCTGAGAAACGGATCCGACAAAACTAATTATTTTCTTTCATTTGTGACTGGCCAAGATTAACATCCTGCTCGTTTCCACTTACATTTCTAGTCGATTTTGACAAATTATTAAATGTACTACATATTAAAAAAAATAAACTTAACCAGTTTTACACCTTACAGTCCAATCAGTGTAGAATTACGTTTGTATACAATAAATGAATAAACGAAAGTCATTACTATATTTTAATTAGAAATTTTTTTATTAATATATAATTATTTAAGAGTGCTTGAAACCTATTCTTTATCAATAAATATAATTATTCAACATATAGCTGTTGTATTCAAGAGTACACAAGTAAAATATCTAATGACTCGGTTTCTAACACAAGTGGAAGTCAAAGTTTAAAGATTTCCGTTCACGTATAATTACATTATTTAGCTTGATTCCTTCTACTAATTACGCTTATTAAAGTAAAGATTTTATATTATGCTGAATAGAGAAAACAGTCTAAAAGTTTTAAGTTGATTCAAGTATTCGACTCTCTCCATCCTCGTCATAGGCTATTATGCATAGCTTCCTGTGCATCAGAAGTGTAAACTCTACCTCACAATTTGTTGCCAGTTTATTATTTCAATCATATTACAGCTCGTACATTACATTTATATACAGCTACTTTGTACACAAGTAACAGCCAAATATGTTTATGTATTTTGTGTGGGAGTGAGGTATTGGTGGGGAAGTACGCTGTACTTTCTTACATTAAAAGGAATATCCGTTCTGTAGCAAGGTGTGACACAATCACCACACGTCATCTTCTGTCATCCGGTTTTCAGTTCTACATGATAATCCGTAGAAGAGATTTCTACGGACAACCAGAAGATGGCCCGCACCGATACTACAGAACCAAATCCTCGGATCTGATTACCAACTCATATCAGCGCTGTAACCCAAAAAAATCATGACTATACCGTACATTTTACCCTAAAAAAATACTTTAAATTAATATTACATATACACGTATAAATAAATTAATTCGTACACAGCAATGCATACACGTAGGAATAGATCTAACAATTAATACATCTTCTGAAGATTACAACGCCATCACAAATAACATACGTGTTCCATTAAGTAGGAAATACACACTTCGTGTTATCTGCAGTGCTCATACTTCACTAGTGTGGCAAAAACCAATTAAAAACAAGATTATTTTCAAGTATACAGCTTATCGTCGTATCTTCAATAACATATTACTTACACAGACGATAATTCAACTGAGTACATCCTGAGATTAAATAACGGTATTTTATTATTTTATTGTTTTAAAAATATTTAATCTACACTGCATACAAGGCCGGCTCTATAACTCACAATTTATCTGATTTGAAACGTTCACACGTCCTTGGAGCCGTAAAGCTTCAATTGGAAATATTTAGTCTACACTGCATACAAGGCCGGCTCTATAAATCACAATTTATCTGATTTGAAATGTTCACACGTCCTTGGAGCCGTCAAGCTTCAATTGGAAATATTTAGTCTACACTGCATACAAGGCCGGCTCTATAACTCACAATTTATCTGATTTGAAATGTTCACACGTCCTTGGAGCCGTAAAGCTTCAATTGGAAATATTTAGTCTACGCTGCATACAAGGCCGGCTCTATAACTCACAATTTATCTGATTTGAAACGTTCACACGTCCTTGGAGCCGTAAAGCTTCAATTGGAAATATTTAGTCTATACTGCATACAAGGCCGGCTCTATAACTCACAATTTATCTGATTTGAAACGTTCACACGTCCTTGGAGCCGTAAAGCTTCAATTGGAAATATTTAGTCTACACTGCATACAAGGCCGGCTCTATAACTCACAATTTATCTGATTTGAAATGTGCACACGTCCTTGGAGCCGTAAAGCTTCAATTGCAAAGAAAAAAAATCCGTTACGAAGAGACATAGCAGTATATACCTCGTGATCATCAACAAAAATAGTAACGTACAACAATATGCGACATTGGCGTCTGGTTTTGTTATTGCATACTTCAATATATTGTAACGATAATAATGTTGTTTATCTAATGACGATGATTGAACCTGATCGAAAACGTGATGTGAATGTAGCCTCACTTCAGGTTCGTCTAGTGGTAACCAGATTTTAATATTTCGTTACGTACAATGTTATTATGGATATGTTACTTATATTTATGTAGTGTGCACTTGAATTACACCACCCGTTGGAGGTGTCAACTTGTAATATAGGTAAATAATGTAGCGACAAACTCGCACTGGAGTCGTCTATGTATAATTATAAATGTGTTATGTTGAACGGCGAATGGTTTTTGTAAATTGCCGCTTACTCCCACTACGCTGCTTCTTTTCCGTGACGTCACTCAGCGATACCAACTATCGGGTTCACTGCAATCTGCGAATTTTATTTACTAAATACAACAGCAATAATAACGACACACAGTTACCATCAAACATATATCCTGGTGGAATCTTTTATTCGAAAACAACACTGGTTAATGGTTTAATAATTTTTAAACAGAATAATCGCAATTGTAGTACAAATTATAAATCTTCTCTTTACCAGTTGGCAGCAGTAGTAGCCAAACGTTCAGTATTTCTTGAGACCAAAACAATGCTTTTTGTTAACGTTTTAAATAAAAATAAATATTATCTCAGGGCGTATATGGTTCGGGGATTATAAATTAAACAAAATATTACATTATTAATCAAAATACAAGTTTACAATTATGGGATATTACAACGTTAGAGTGATAGTTGCACGCAGAAATCGTATAGTGGTTACCAGTCTTAAAAAGGTTATGTCCTTTTCAGGCTTTGTTCGTTATTATGTAAATTACAAGTTCTCGTTGTGTTTAAAAAGGTGTTAGTCTTATATGGTGTTATTAGTGATTGTTTTTAGTGTTTGTGTTATATGGTGTCTGTAAATAAATTGATTATTACTTAAAATACGTGTATACAAAGGTGTGTGTTGAAGTACGATATAATGAGATGTCAGAATCACCAAATCCTCTTCTTGTACTCTTCTTGGTTGAATGTAGGGCCCACGTACACGTCAGATCTTCCTTCTCGTCCCTCGTCCACTTCAAGTCTTCTTCCTGGTTATTATATCCTTTATTTCAAGTAATGGGTATTCTTCTGTAGTTGTAAAAAATTCGTGTAGTGTACCTCTAACTGTATTTATCTGGTTGTATAGTTTTTTTCACACTTTATAACACTAAATGTAAGACGATTTAAAAACGCGTCTATCTGCTAAGATCGTTGTCAAAGAAATCTCATTTTATTTATCCGAAATTTCTGGTTGCTATGGGTAAACTTGGAACCTGGTTGGTCAATTCGGACAGACATTGTCATATACTTTTATTATTTCAAAGTCTAAAATTCGTTCAAAATCTTTAAATTAACATAACTTTTCTATACTTAATGGGAATTTAAAACCATTATCAGCATTATTTTGATCTTCACATTTGATATATTTAGACACCAAACATGCCTATTTTTGCTTAAGAACTATGGATGTTACAATTTTGTTATTTGGAATTTCCTTAACTAACTTGATATGTGTTATTTTGTTCCTATATTCTTTGTATACATTTTTATCTATAAATACATCTACCCTTCCACATTTGCTTTACAAAATTTCTAATATAATTGTTCAAAATTTACTAAAGTTGGTTTCACCTGGCCTATGTAATAGTATTATTTTCATCACCATGTTTTAACAATTAAATTAACTTTTAACACTCATCAAAATTGTTTAACATATAACGTTATTTTAACAACACAACAGATATATTATTCTAATAGTTAAATTCATGCCCACATGGCTATGATTATACCAATTCCTTGCACAAATAACTGTTTTCTACTCAAACTGTATAGGTGTTTGACACTTAACAAAACATCTTCATATAGTCCATTCTGCTTGGTCAATTAATTTACCATGGTTTAACATCAGTTCTATTGTTATATTTGTTAACACAACATAAAAAATGTAATTAGTATCATTAAATTGACATTCCTTTAAATTAACTGTATCACCTGTTACATACAAAAAACACAACACAAATACTATGATATAACACTGTGCTAAAACATAAAACATGCACATTTTACAAAACAAATTCTATAATAATTGGTTAGTCCCTTGTCAGCTAATTTACTCATTATTCTGACACTGTCTATGTCATATTTACTATTTATATGGGTTTCAACATCCGTATACTTATTGATGTCTGACTTACACAAATTACAATAAAGTGAACACTGTAGCTCTACCTCACCACACAGTTCTAATAATCTTGTTACACTTACTGTTTATCTGGGTTTTACTCTTGTTATAAATGTTATTGTGACCATGTTATAATTTATTGTTTATTGGACAACCCTATGAACTCTATATGTGACAATTATTTGTATGTTTCATGTATCCATAACCAGGTGTATTTATATTTTTGTTACATCAATTAACTTAATTATTTACTAATATTTCTCTTACATAATATTACATGTTTGGGCCTATTATCCCTCACTTTGTATTTTGATTATCTGGATATAATGATACATTAACTGAAACCATTTTTTTCTTTATAGTCCTGGTTCATAAGCTGTTTGTCTTTACAATTCTTTGTTTGGTCAATACTGAAAATTCATGTCATAGTTGGGGTTTGAAGATATCTGCATCACTTAGCCTAAATCATTAATTTGGGTACGGTCAGTTGTCTTACTAGTCAGTCTAAAATTGTTAGTCGTTCTTCTTCACTATCATCTTGAAGATATGGTTCTTCTTGTTAGCTTCTTAACCAAAGTTTTCATTAAATCAGGTAAGATATTATGTTGTTCCAAATGTAATGTTACAATATATCTATACATTTTTAGAAGTAAGCCAAAACGTAATGAAATAACTCTTGTGTAAAAATACATAATCAAAATAATATAATTACTTTAAATGTACGGCTTGTTATATTCCCATATTGTAATGCTCGTGTTATTGTACCAAGTGACATATTGCATCGTTGCTGCGGTTGGTTTGTCCACTGGTGGAACAAATGGCCTCTCGCCGATTTTGCGCGGCATGAATTTAAAGTCGCTCAAAACAAATAAAATTACTCCAAAAATAAATGAAATTAGAATGTTAGCTGTAGAGCTAAAGATTCTTAATTCACTTACTTTTTATTTTAAAAATTATTAACGTGTATATACGTTTACGTATTCTACAGTAATTAACTGGTTACATTAATTGGTCTACCTTTTTGTATAGGCGCAATTTTTACTTATGCAAGTAGGCCTAAATGAGATACTACATCATTTGAAACGTTCATTTGTAAGCGACCTGGTTGGGTGTTTAGATAGGTTAAAATATTTTTTCTGATTCACTTTAGAGAGATCAATTTTTGAAGGAGTGCTGTAGTTAATGTATGGTGTTTACAGTGTTTACAGACAACACGTCAGTTGTAGCGTCACTTAATGATTCGGCTTAATACTGGTAAGCATACGTCTACAACAGAATTGATAGGAATATGTGTCTGAGTCCGAGTAATGTGGAAGCTACTCTATACAAAATACAACATAAAATCACACATTATACAACAATAATACTAATTTATATATTTATTAACAACAATATAAGCTCATTGTTTACTATTACTTTAGTAACACTTTTTTAAAAACAAATGAAAATACAGTTAATACTTAATACTAGAATTATAGAAATACTGAAAACAATTTATTAAAGTCTTTCTTGCTGTTCAATTGTCTCGCTACAAGAAAATTATTTATTTGTTATGTAATACAATATTTTAAGATCGGATAATTTCATATATTCAAAAAATAACAGTTCAATTGTTTTTAAATGAGTAACCGGTTAATTTAGAAATGTGAGTTTGGTAGTTGAAGTTGTGTAAAAAAAATTAATAATTTTCTTTAATTAATTTAATTGTACAATTAATATTACTTTCAGTAAACATAATTATTATATTGATACATAACTAGTAAATGTAAACGTTGTAGCGTGACAGAAAATCCACTACATTTTAAGTCATATGAAATCATAAAGTTTAATTACACCAACAAATGTTACAATAATATTGAATGACATTTAAATAAATCAGAGGAATGAACCACAATAAGATAAAAATCCTCACTACATAATATATAAAAACCACTGTTAAAAGAAACCAAAGAAAGTATTGAAGCAACTCATCAACTCATAGTATAATACCAGTAAGTTATCCAGGAAGCTCAGAGCAGTAAACCAGTTATATAAGACCATATCAAAGAAAAAAGAGACTCAATTAAAGGGTGGTGAATACCAAAATACCCCAAAAACAAGAAGAGGGAAGAATAAAGTTTGTGAACAGGAAGAAAACAATACCCTGAAACCTGTATAGAAGAATAAAGTCAGTTCAGTGAATAAATTAAATACTCCAAACTAAACCTCAGTCGTGATAACACCAAGTACCTTGGTTTACCCAAGAATGAGGAAGGAAGAACAGAAGAGTGAAGACTAGACGAGGGACAAGAATGAAGACTAGAAGAGGGACAAGATTGAATACCAGAAGGAAGATACGAAGAAGGACAAGAAAGAAGACAGGAGGAGAGGAAGAAATAGTATGAAAGAAACACCGTTATAAAACCTATTATTATATAAACTACTATCAACCCCAAACCCGCAAAAACTAAGCAAAAGAAAGTATAACATACCCAAAATATTATAAAATGTAATTATTGAGAAAACTAAAGTGTTGTATAGCGTTATAAGAAATGCGCCGACTAAAGCTATTGTGTAATAAAGAAAATAAACTAGTCTTAACGGTCCATGATTACTAAAGGTCTGGTCTGAGATAATAAGACTCAAAATATCAGAACCAACAGTGAAAGTGAATTTGTGTAAGTGTTGTTTTTTAAAAAAATGCAATAAACTTAAAGTTGGTGATACTATAACTTAGTAGTATGCTATATCACAACTTTAAAATCTAATAATAAACAGCATAATAAAATAATAAAATGGAAGGTTTCCAGTATTTTATTATTTTAATGTAAATCTTTATTTACAAGACATTTGTAAAAAATGATAATAAATAGAGTATGGGAGTTAATGTTTACTGATGTAGGGGATCACAATAATAATGGTTTAAACCAGAAAGGACTGGTACTAATATAGTATGAATAAGTGTAACATGTTTAGACAGACTGTTATTTCACAGTCCTAAAATCAATGTGTTAAATAAATGTATTTGTAAGGTTTATCAGAAAATAAGATTTATGTTATGTGTTTTAAAAAGAATTATGTTTGATAAATAATAACCTACATACCAGTAATAATGTTCTAATAGGTATGCTATGTTAGCTCAAAAATAGTTCAAAGATATATGTTCAAACCATATCTGCAATATGTTCAATTGTGCAGATTGCTAAACCATGTTCATAATTATTTATTTTAAATATGTAGTGTTAATTAACTACTACACAACACAATAAGTTATAAATCATGTTATTTTCATATAATTGTAATTATGTAAAGTCAGAGGAGGAATTAAGTTTAAATTATTTGAGAAGGAAAGAAATATAAAATTCTAAAATCTAGGCCATTTGGTGAAATCAGAGAACCAATATAAAATAGTATAACTCACTTATAAATCCTGTAAACTACCAAGATTTATATAAGATAACACAATTAACCACTACTAGGAATGATCCTATGAATTAAAATGATAATAAGGAAATATACCTTAACATTTTGTAAATTGTCAAAATATATAAATTAATTAATTTTAAAGAGCAATGTCAAATTTACAGATTAACACAAAAAACCAGTTCAAAGGTGTAATTTATATATATTTAAGGAAAGGAAGAGGAATATGACTAATTAAAATTTATTATAATAGTATTAATAATATTCAAATGGAGGGGATTTTGTATAAAGACGGAAATCCAATTTTGAGCCTATATTTCCATAAAGTAAAGAAATTTGTTAATTTCCACAAAATATCTACAGATATGGACTATAATACATCAATTTAAAGGGAATGAGATGATTAAACCAATAATAAGGTTAATAATTCATAAAAGTGAGGAATAAAATAGATAAATTCCATACATAATGTAATATTTTATCATATGTATGGGAAGTCGAAAAATGTTAACAATACTTTTTCAAGGATTAACTGGGCAAGATTTATGACCAAGTTAATTAGTCTTTTGTTGAATATCAAGCTGGACAGTTGTGTGAAGAACGTTTCTTAAAATCGAATTGAAAATGATACTAGTGTTTAGCCATTGAAATCAGTGAAACGAGAGTTAGGCGAATTAAACACTTTTAAAAGCTAAAGCTGTTAATACATTCACGACAATAGTGAAAACAAACACTTAACTACATAATACGAGTGATAGAAACAAGTAAAACACTATATCTCAACTGATATATTCTGAAATTCCTAACCATAACTTGAAAACGTAACCGCAGAAGTTGAACACATAGAAAATAAACTAACTAACACCAGTTTACACAGCACACTTCACCAGAATACACCAAATAGATTAACAGACATATTACACCAGTGCGGGGACATTTTAAACCTTAATAAAAGGAATTTTATTGTGATTTTCTGACACCACGCATATGCTGTGACTTAGTCCAACTCGAGTAGCGGCCATCTTGAAAACGAAACCTGCTTACTACATCGCAGTCACTGACGTCACATCAGTCTTCATTGGTTCGACAAAACATTTATTCTAATATTATATACTGAATTATTTAAAATACTATTGAATAGTAATTATTGTATTTATATTTTTAATTGTTAATGTTATACTTTCTCGTCACCCTTCTCTGACTATTAATTCTAATCGCTCAAAGAACCTGTCTTTTAATATAATATAACATAAAATTTTGTTCTGTATGACACAATCGATAATTCCTGAGACAGAGTCGATAATTGCTCTCCATCGATAAAATATCGATTATTTATTTAAAATTGTAAATAAATCTTTATATTTCCATTATTTTGTATCTGTACTTATTTCACAGGGTAATTTAAGGGTATTTATAAGGCTGAAGGACTTAAGTGAGAATAATATGTTCTATTTTGAACAAGATATAGGACCAGTCAGAAAAGTCACCAATCGATTATTACCTGGAGTTAATCTATTTAACTCCAGACTTGGTGCAAATCTTCAAGAAGTGTCCGACGGTCAATAAATACCTACCTGTTATTAAAATTTTACCAGAACCTTTTAAAAAACAGATTTATCTCTTATACATACCTCTATAAACATAAACAAAATTATTTTATTATTTGAAAATTCTATAATTAGTGAATTTTCCGTATACATTTTATTCTTTTGTAACGACCGGCATACAGCGGTCTGGTGACCAAGTGGCTAACCCAAACAGTGGGACTTGAAAGGATTACAGCCACATACAAGGGTCATTGTTACAACGTATACGTGTAATAAAAAGCTAATAAAATATTTTTATAAAAGCGTTCACGGTATGAGTAAGCAACAGAAGAAGTTCATGTTATATTTGGAAAACTTTGTTAAATTGAAAAGCAAACCTTAAAAATCATTCATTTTATCACATATTAAAATATCGGTATGGAGAACCATACATGACTTCCATATTCTAAGATTTATATTTAAAATCATTTTCGAAATGAAATATTACCATAGAAACTACTTTCTACTTACTGCTTCAGCCTTAACCACAGTACTGTGGTCACTAACTTATACCACCTCACGTTATCGCACTAGATTTTCACTGATGATGGAAGTCGATGGCATTGCCGAAATGTCTGGTTTTGTAGAAAACATTGGACTTCGGCCAAATATCCCGGGAAGGAATTTTAACAAAAACTACTTCTTTGTTGCCGATAACGTTGTACACATATATATCAGTGGCGAAGTTACATGGAGGCAATTGAGGCAATGCCTACCCTAAAAAATTCTGTAGAATAAAAATTATAAATACGTATGAACTACATAACGTAAAGATTATACATTGTTACTGCGACTGTCAAATTTATTAAACCGGAACGTGCTTTATTGAGCGACCGCTAGATGGTGACAGGTGAGATTCGGCATAGTTCGTTTAAAGCGAATGAGGCAACCTAAACTTGCCTCAGCGTTTTTTGTATACATCGTAAGCAATGTAGTGGTGTGATAGGGAAGTGAAGGGAGGGGGGATTGTCCCGCGCTGTACACACAGAGCGTTGAGGCATGCCTCACTTCTGTGGTCCAAACAGTTAAGTTAAAGCGCCTGTGTTGTTTCTAAGTGTTTATTTTATGCGGTTATTAAAAGTGTCACTGTTATTCCGCTGAACTAACAGATGATCAAGATTGTTATTTGAATTATTTGTAACATTAAACATATATATAGAAACTAATCAAGTTTAAAAATTTGAAGTTCAATCAGTTGTATTATTGTGTATGACTAATACAAGGATTGTTCAATAGAAAAACATATAGAGCTGTAAAGCATTTTTTATTCAACGATTTTAAAAGAAGTCTCCATTAACATTAAGACATGAGTTCCACTGTTGCACTACCCTGTAGATTCCCTGCTAGTAAAATTCTTACGGCTGTTTGTGAAACCATTCGCTTACAGCAAACTCTACCTCAGCGTCCGATTTGAACCACCGTCCTTTTAGTGATTCCTTAAAAAAATTTAAGATTTTTGCCGACCCATTCATTAACTACTAGCTTCGCCACTGCTCCGAACGCGCGTGACGCTTCTCTCGTAACGATTTTTTCCTGCTCAATCCTCTCCGTGCGGACCCCCGACATAAAAAGCTTCGCTTTAATAACTGGAATAAAATGAACGCTGTAATAAAGAGAAGTTTAAAATTTTGAAGTTCAATCAGTTGTATTATTGTGTATGACTAATACAAGGATTTATCAATAGAAAAACATATAGAGCTGTAAAGCATTTTTTATTCAACGATTTTAAAAGAAGTCTCCAATAACATTAAGACATGGGTTCCACTGTTGCGCTAACCTGTAGATTCCCTGCTAGTAAAATTCTTACGGCTGTTTGTGGAACCATTCGGTTACAGCAAACTCTACCTCAGCGTCCGATTTGAACCACCGTCCTTTTAGTGATTCCTTAAAAAAAATTTAAGATAAGATTTTTGCCTACCAATTCATTAACTACTAGCTTCGCCAGTAAGCAAATTGATGTCCATTTTTTCGGCTTGCACGCGTTATGTTGGTGTGGGTTTCGGCACTTTCCATTTAAAAAGCGTGCAAATGTAAGAAAATAAACATGAGTGAGGCCAGAAATAACGTGAATTTTGTGTGTGTGTGTGTGTGTGTGTGTGTGTGTGTGTGTGTGTGTGTGTGTGTGTGTGTGTGTGTGTGTGTGTGTGTGTGTGTGTGTGTGTGTGTGTCTTACCTGCCTTTTTATTGCTGTATTAAATGAAAAATATTATATTACATTAAAATGAAAAAATTATAATTTTATTGCCTGGCAACAAAATTATTTTATTTTTAACAATTACCATTGTTTCAAAAAGTTTACATGAATTTTCAAGTACTTTACTCTTGTTAAAACGTAAAAGGTTCCAGGTAAACTACCCCTTCCCCTTAACCAATCTTCACCAAAATCGAAAGTCCTTGAGACCTCTACAAATCAGGGACGTATGCAAAAAATTATTTGATTCTGTTTGAATTTGCGGCTGTTATCGTTTGCCATAGGAAATACCCTTGTTAAAACATAAAACGTTACAGGTAAACTACCCCTTTCCCTTAACCGATTTTCACCAAAAACAATAGGTCTTGAGAACTCTACAATTCAGGGCTGTATACGAAACATTATTTAATTCTGTTTGAATTTGCGGTTTTTATCGTTTGCCAAAAAAAAAATTTTCCCTTGATAAAAAAAACCGTTGCAGGTAAACTACCCCTTTCCCACAACCGATCTTCACCAAAAACAATAGGTCGTGAGTACTCTAAAATCAGGGCTGTATGCAAAAAATTATTTGATTCTGTTTGAATTTGCGGCAGTTATCGTTTGCCATAGAAAAAAAATCTACACACAGATAGACAGACAGACACATAGACACACAGACACTTTTCGGAAAACGACTTTTTTTCATGTTTTGAGTGTAGTACAATCAGAATCTGCAATAATCTCGAACACGATTTTTTTTGCCATCACCATACTTCCATTCCTTAAGGAATATGGAAGTAAAAATGTATTAAACATATAATGTTATATTTATTAATTAATTATAATTTATTAATTATTAATAAAGTTCCCTTTCGTAACTAACATCAATTTCTCTACTTAGTTTAAAGTTATCAAATTGTCCCTTTCATTGATTTTTTTATAGTTTTATTTAGAACAATCAAATTATAGAATAGTTAAAAGTAATTACAAAATATTAATTTTTATTTTGTAAAGCTCATATCGCCCTACACCGGGGGTGAATTGTCCAAGGTTCATTTATCCAGAAGTAAATTGTCGGGGTCGAATTTTTGTGGTTGAATATATTATATATAATATAATGTTTTTACATGAACATACCGTATGAAATATAAGTGACCTTAAGTGTATTTGTACTTTACAATCGTACACATCACTGCACCTGATTTGACCTATTGCCTTTTACAATTGTACACATTATTGCACCTGATGTGACTTGATTATTTTACAGCCATACACGTCACTGCACTTGATGAGACCTGACTGGCTTTTACAATCGTATACTTCGTTCTATCTGATTTCATTTTACAATCAGAAACATGTTTGCAACATATGCAACATGTGTACAATCGTACACATCACTGCAATTGCTGTGACCTGACTGCATTTTACAGTCGTATAGAACGTTTGGCCTGATGTAGCCTGTAACCCGGCTATGTTACATCCATAAAATCTCACTCCACCTGATATTGCATTTTACAATAATAAAAATCTTGATCAATTATTTATTCACAGGCGCCACTAAACTACCATAGTAGCTTAGGCTAGTTGTCTACATGTGATCAGTCATGAGATCTGTTGCACTTTTGGCACGTTTTGTTACTTACCTATCATAATCAATAAACTACTTTCACAAAGAATTAGGTGACAAAAGTAGGTCTAGTATATGACCCTCTATTAAGTGAAGCTCAAGCCTTTCTTGGATGAAGGCTAAAATCTGACGACCGTACAGCGATACTATAAAAATGTTTAACAAAATTATTCAACACACACTTTTAAATGATTTATAACTGTTTCCGATTGTAATAGACAGCCAATCGCTTGTTAATAGATCATTGCTCATTTATTTTGATTGCAGATAAGTCTAAAGAGACCAATACCGGCACCAAATAAAAGGAAAACCATTTTTACAGACAGGAGCCAGTTAAAGTACGCCCGTCGTCTGGTAGTCAAACTCAGCACACCCGTCATCACACGCGAAGACGAAAATGGATTGGCACTGGGAAGGTTAGCGTCTATCATAGAACAGGTAAACTCGCTGTTATAATTCAAATTATATTACACGTGCGCACGCATGCACACATCCAAACACTCACATATTATGGATTTGGCAAATTAAAAGTGGAGGCAGAATTTTGAAAAATTTTTAACTTTTATTAACGAAATTTAATATTTTAATTTGTATTTTTTCTTATTATTAGCCTATTATTAGGGTGTGTTGGAATTTCAGTTTCCAAAATTTACAAATTACTTTATAAGTAAGTCAAAAATTAATTCGTATCTTAATTGTTTTTTAAGAATTAAATATTTCAGTGTTATAGTTTAAAATTCTATTAGTTATACATTAGATGATCAAAAATGTGCAGTATGTTACAGTGATAACGTTTAACGACTCAGTATGTGTTAAACTACAAGCACTCGTTACCTCTAAGAACATAACTGAGTACCACACATTACTTAAAATCTGTTTCTATACCTATGTCAAAAGAGTAAACAGTAATTTGTTCGTGCTTCTTTCCTTAATTATTAAAGTGATAAAGCGATATGTTTCATGAGGTTCTACAGAATTCTGAAACAAAATGTAAAATACTTTGAAGAAATTCTATACCTTAACCGTTTTAATCTTATTTGGTACCTGTAATATGTAAACAGGTAAATGCAACGTTATCAGTGAAAAAGATAATGCAACGTTACAAGAATTTGAAAAATTACACAAATACATTACCATGTACTCAACGCAATTATGAAGTGTATTACACCGGCCAGGCCGCAGGATTTTTTTATTCTCGTTGCGTCAAGTATATGTAGTTGTACAATAATTAAATAAGTTTCAAAGAAGAGTGAGATGTTGTTGACATGAAATAATTAATTAAAACTGTTTCAAAATAATCGTTCTATGATTTATTGATGTTAATTGAAAATATTCAAATATTAAAATTTCAAATTTTTGATAAATAAAATAATCTCTTTTATAAGTTTACATAAAGTACCATATAACTTTCTCTGCTATTCATGACATATTATAATAAATTACCATATAATCTTACTAGCTAAACAGACATGTTAAACAAATTATCTAAACTCTTTTTATTTCAGTGTGTCTGACTTTTACTCCAATTTTTAAATAATAATAGCAACTCATATACAAACAAAAATAATATTAAACTCAATAATAAAATTAATTGTTGCTATAAACAAAAATAAAATAATAATATTTACTTTCAACCTATTATTTAATTCTACTGACACACCCAGATTTTAATATATAGCAGACGATTAGTATTATTTTTAATTTTCTTATTCAATTAAATTATTTACTTTACTACTATTTAAATTTAAAACTTTAAGTCTTTATTGTTCATGTATAATTTTTCTTTTTGAAAGTTCTTTTCACCAACAAAAAAATATAATTGTTTATTATCACCTGCGTACATCTGCCGTTACCGTTTAGCGAGCGATGGCGCGCGCGTGTGTGTGTGTGTGTCCTGAATCCTGAGAATTTGATGATGATGATGATTATGCTGATCCTGTGTTCTCTGTCTCTACGGGTTGTTGTTTGTAATGGTCCAGAGTTCCTCCATACGTCTTGGTGTGTGTGGTAAAGTGTGTGTGGTCCTGATCGATCGGCAGACCGGCAGCGTGACGTTGTGTGAAGATTTCTTGAGTCTGAGACCGCCCAAAAATTGCCGGTGGTATTTATACTGGACGGCGATCTGACATGTCCAGCACTGTTTTCGACCTGTTAGATATTGCCACTATCGTGCAAAGCGTCCTTTTAATTACAAATCACTTTTTGGTTCATTTTCGCGATTTTGTAAACATACTCGTAGCATGAGCGATATCATTGTTTGCGTAATTTTTTCCTGGTCACTCACATATAACACACTTATTTATTACTATTTAATTACACTAGTAATTAACATTAAATTACCCAGCCTCTTTATTTTGTACATTTTGCAATAATTTTTATATCACCATAGTCATTAAAAATTCCTTAATGTAATGGTGTCTTTATAATTTGGGTAAGTCTTCGTTTACAAGTTTAAAACGTATTAATTAGTTTATTTTTATCCGGTTAAAACCTGATTACAGCTGTAGCATCACCCCATATTTTCCTGTCGTAGCTTGCGTTACACACACAAACACACAAGCGCTGTATTCACGCGGAGGCAGGTGTACGCTTCTGACAATCCTTAGCCTGCATAATGTTGTTAAAACTGTTCATCATATACTTTCTATGCTAAATATTTACAAACACACCGCCCTGGGCAAATATGCAAATATATGTATTGTTGCAATAAACACATTCGATTACTGCAATTATTTTTATATAACATACAGACGAGTGCGGAAATGAACAATTGAATGGCTTATCTGACAACACAAGTGAGTATTCATTAGAATAAACAATACAATATTAATCAGGCAAGCAAAGTTCAACTGATAAGCAGAATTAGTTTATATACATTTTTAAGTACCTACATAAAAAGTATTGTGTATTGTGTAACAAGTATTGTGAATCAGTAACAAATATTACTGATTCGGATGAACAGGTTTGACAACAGTTCATTCTCAGTGTTAATTAAATAGTTTTGTAACTCGCCAATGTTTTATATCATATTACAAACTCCATAACTACTGAAGCGCATAAGTTAAACACAAACAGTACTTTCATATGGGAATGAACGTTGTAGTGAAGCGGAAACCAGTCATGACTTCATATACTTAGTCTCTACGTTCTACGCCCGGTATTTCAAAAATAAATTTTTAGATAAATGTTTGTTTACGACAAACGTTAACTTTCTTTTGAGTGCATTTAAAATTTTTTAATTTAGCCACTTTATCGCTGACTTTACTTACTATTTTTTTAATCCCAAATTTGTTTCTGCTAATAAAACTCACATTACTGTAAAAGTAATTTAATCATAATCATCATCTTCACAGATTAAACGAAGGATGGTTTGTTCCAGTCTCAAATAGGCAAAGATTAGAGCTGGTCACTCCAGCACTTCCTCGGACGTCCCACACCTCTCCATCCCCTCGGCTTATAGTTCCAGAGTTGTTTGGGGATGCGGCTGTCATCCATTCAGCAAAGATGTTCCCACCAATTCTGGCGATACTGGGCGATTCTGTCGAGTATACTCATAATATTCAGTTCCTGCCGTATATCTGTGTTTCTTCTATAATCATGGAGAGTATACCCTGCACGTGCCTAAGAAACCTCATTTCATCCGCTAAGTAATTTAATTGTACCATTAATTATAATTACTTAGTTATCTAGAAGCTTTCGGTTCCAATCTTAAAACACTATACAAATTGTACGTTTAGAGTAGATGTGTATTAATGATAGTTTGTGTTCGAGCCTAAGATTTCGTATAGACGAAATGCTATATTCCTTAAGCAGGCCCGCGATCGATGACCGTGGGTCATGGGCAAATGTAAACAGGGCGCTCTCTTTGTGCCAGTGTTGGTTCGGTGGAGGATCTCTCCCATAACTTTACGACGGCCAATCCAGTATCAGCCACCTACGGACCTGCCGTGTTCCGAACTGGCTAACTACCAGTTGCTTAGAATGGAGAAACTAACCTTTTCAATCCGCCTTCTTGATTTGCAATTAATAATGACGCCTTTCAGAGCATATACTTCATCATCACATATATAAAAATAATTGAAAAAATAACTTCATCTACTCATACAAGTGACTTAGATACCACTGAAAACATGCATGCTTAGAATGTAATCCTAATCTTTTGTTTCAACTTAATAAAACGTACATTATGCTATTAGTGTTCTATCGCAGGAACACAAACCTTCCACTGACACTTCCACACTCTCAAAATTTGAAATTTTAAGGATCATTAACGATATTTATGTCAGACGTAGAAAAAAGCAGGAGAGTTTTTTGTTACAATCTGCTTCCACTTCCCTTCAGAGCAGTGACTTCTTTCTTAATGGTAAACAAACAGATCCGACTATTACGCGTATATCCTTGAAATCCGATTCCATTGTAATGTCTTTGTTTGGTTAATAATATTAGGCAGTTAACCTTTCTCTCTTCCATTGATGACTTTTCCTTATTCTTATTTTTTTATATCTGAAAAGCTTCTTTCTGGTGCATTCTCAAACGCAATGTCTTCAGTCGTTTTCTACTCGTTTGTACGTAAGAATCAATGTTAAAATAAAGTGGATGAAGAGTTAAATCTCTCTTCTTCCCGAAATTTGTAAAATTATATAAACCAGGTTACCGATAACTACGAGTTGTAAAATTATTTACGACTCTCGTTATTAATTTATTAATAAATTTATATTAATAATAATAAAATAATGTTAAGTAATATTAATTCATGTTAACAATGTATAAATACGGGGATATATATTGTTATTGGTATCCAAGTCACGTTTCATTTATAAGTTAATAGAATCGCCTGAGATCCGTCGTGTGACTTCGTTTTCGCGTTAAAATGACGCGTTTCGGAACATATGTTCCATCTTCAAATATAAATCGCTCAGTCTAGGTCGTTAATTGTTACAATCACATCACATTTTATATTCACACACGTTTGTATGGGTGCGCACCCTTTGAAAGCCGATCGGATACTCAAGGGGTGCTCCTACCCGATCAGCCTTGAAAGGGTGCACACCGCCTTATAACGTGTGTGAGCATAAAATGTTTGTGATTTTAACAATTAACGACCTAGACTGAGCGATTTATATCATAAGATGGAACATATGTTCCGAAACGCGTCATTTTAACGCGAAAACGAAGTCACACGACGGATCTCAGGCGATTCTATTAATTTATATATGTAAGTACCACATATACTAATGTGTTAATAACACAGTATTGTAATAACACATTATTAATGTAGGCCTACATATACTGGTAACACTAATTAATGTCATTTGATTGAAAGTTTTATATTTATTATCAACAGTGCAATACTAATTTTAAATAAAAACTTTAACGAAACATGTTTTCCTTAAGGCACTGCATTAATGATCTTCACTATAACTGATTTCTGCCTTGCGCTGTATCACTACTGTCCACAATGTTTCATCTGAATCATGTGGATACATAATTAAAGAATTCTGCACAAAATCTCTTCGACACTGTACTTATTAGTTCCATATAAATTCGTAGCTATCAGAAAATTGTTGACGTTACAACACTCTCTTCTTTCATAAGAAATCCACATTCTTAGGACAGACCTGCGTGGCCTGTTACATTTGTTTAAATCAAAATAATGTTAAAAATGTAATGCGACAATTCAGTTAATTTAACAGAATTTTGGTGATTCTGATCATTTGTTTTAATTAACAAATATAACTTTTTATATTTTTGTGAATCTAATCACAAATTAGCGTGCCACAAGAAAAATACTTTTTGCATAACAGTCGTATTTTTTCAGTTAATTATTAAGACGAATTACGTTTCCAGTTAAGGCATCAAAGAGAATTATTCTGCCGATATTATAATCTGTCTTATTATAAAATCAATTTGTTTCGGGTCTAATTGGTTGACAGGCAATGAAATAACCGCGCGCAGTTGACAGTCCCCCTTCACAACCAACTATTACTAATTAATTACAATAATTGCGTTTTTCGATTGACTGATTCTGTTTCCCCTATAATTGGTTTCATTCCGCTACCGTTTTAATAAGAATTAAAAGCTTATACGGTTTCTTTTCTCTTTATTCGCTTTATCATTCAACCACATATCATTTTAATTTTTAAATAGCTCTTTAAATTTAAACCCTAATTGTAAAATTTAATTTCCGGTTAAACATAAATAAGCTTTAGGCTTGCATATGCCAATAACAGGTGAATTAATTTATTTATTAACAGATGAATTAAAAGGTTATAATTAATGTATTTTAATTAAGTGATTTTATCACGTTTGCGATTAAATTTATACGTCATAAATTTCAAACATGTTATTCAATTATCCACAGCCTACGTTTGCATAAATCTTCTCATCCTTTTCTAATTTTCCAGTGTTCCTCCGAATCTTTCCTGTTTCCTTTTTCAAAAAAACAAACTTCAAGCTTGTACTGACAATACATGTACCGATTAAATCATCAAAGAGAAACGTACATTTCTCAGTCTGGGATTCCTCTACATATAATTGTTTACCTCCTTTTTACCTTCTAAACAAAGAGTCACTGTCGCATATCACTGTTTACTAAACATCAAAATGTCGTCTTATATGCATTGCTTTTTACATATCACTGGCGCTTTATTTTCAACAACTTGTGACAGTGTGGACGTGAAGTAACCATAAATGAAATGCACTACTATGGTGGTAACTTTGTGTACATAGACGTCAGTTAGCGGAAAATGGCTATGGAAACGGTTTATCGTTTGGAATGCATAGTGACTTGGACGCTTATAGAACGCTTATAGAACTGAAAAATAAATAAAATTATTTACTTTATTTAATATAAATAAACAAGTTTATTTATAATTTGGTCAACAAGTTACACCAATTCGTTGATCAAACACAATAAATAAAGTAGAGCCTACTTTCATCAGTGATGGATATGATGTCTCCATAAAAGTAACCAGAATAGATTTAAGTTTTACTATGTTTACACATAAACTACTAATACGAGTTAGTAACAATGAATTCACTCACTACTACTACAAGCTAATAACAACAGTGCACTGAGCAAACAATGAATTCACTCACTACTAATACGAGCTAGTTACAGCAGTGCACTAATAAAATAATAAATCGCTCAATACCACCACGAGCTAGTAACAACAGTGCACTGATAAAACAATGAAGTCACTTAAACTGAAGAGCGCAAAAGAACTGTGTAGAAAAACAACGAGAGGCATTTCAGCCTCCTACTGAGAGAGTAAAGTAACCTTATACAGGAGATCAGAGTAGTAGACATTTTCTTACTGGGTAGTAAGTTTCTAACAGTCTAGTAAAAATAAAATTTTATAAAAAGCATGTAAGGTGGAAGGTGACTTAATAAACACTGGTAAATAGCTGTTACGGGGACAGGTCTCAAGACTGGCCCTTGTAGTGAAAAAGAATTAAATTAATTAGTTACGTCAGAAACAACCATTACTGGAAATAAGTGGGAAAACATTGATTTCAGGTGGCTGAATGCCACGTGCAGGGAAAGCAGTGTCTCATTGTAACGAGTGGAGCTACAGCGTTTGGCAAACAGAAACTGACACAGGAGCTGTTGATGTCTCTCAGTATGCGAGAGACTCTATCTCCAAAGGACCACACGAGAGCTGTAAGTAAGCATTGTATACACACGTCTATTCTTAAAATAAGTGTAAGAAATGGTTATATTAGTTTTATAGGAGGAATACATTCATATACTTTATAATTATAATACTAAACATGTTTTAATCAGTACACGAGAATTGCTAAAATAATATTATAAATTTACATAACTTATATGCCATACAAAAACCCTGGATTACATTAGTTTTTTACATGTCATTTATCATCTTGTTTCATTAAAACTGGTGAACGTTATTATACAGGCCCTATGCATCTACTCTGTTAGCACTGTCATATTTAAAATTGTAGCATTAAAAAAAGTGGAAAAAAGAAATTTTCCTTTCACCTACTAAAATTGTCTCATTGCTCAACATTTAATAGAATTAAAGTATTGAAAATATCATATAGTTAACGTACACTTGGTTCAAAACATAAAGGTATAGTTTTCGCTCAAGAATTTATCAAACCAAAACTTACTAAAGACTTCATTCTTGAAATGTTAACAAATTAATTATCTCCATTTAAACCACAAACATTTTCTAAATATAGGCCTATAATAGTCACAAACCATAATTTCTAGGTTACTCCATTTATACTCAACTCAGAAAGCATAATTTTTACGTTTTTTACGATATTTAATTCTGCAGAAAATTATTGTTTTTTAATGGGTAAAATAGTATGAATCGTTTTTTATTTTAAAATTGTCTTTAATGAGATTGAAAATTCCAAAGTAAACCTTAATCCTTAGCCTGTATCTCGAGCAAATAATAATTTTTTTATTTAAAAAATACGTATTAGATATCATGTTTCGCGTCTAACTCGTATAATACAATCAATGGATCAATAAACAGTTTGCCCAAAGAGTGTAAAAGTATAAAGTTTTCATACAGAACTTTACTGTAGCGTTGTTAATATATAGCACACCAGACATTTTGATAACACTCCGGCTGCAATACCAAAGAAGTGACCTCTACACAAGTGGTTATAACTTTTAATATAATCAACTTAGAAATGTAAAAACAGTACGTTTAACAAGACAGTTGTAATCATAATAAAAATTATTATGCTTACAAATTAATAAAAAATTATTTAAAATTACTAAAAAATAGTAAAAAAGAAAAAAGGGAAACATTTACTCTTTATATGTTTTTGGATGTACTTATTTTAAGATATAAGTATGTGTTCATTCAAATTCGTTTTAAATGTCAAAGTCATTCTATTCCCTTTGCTTTTACTTCATGCTAAAGAAAGTAGTTCTCGTATAGTATATTTCTCTTTTTTTTTTTTATTTAGATTTGTACTGTCACACAACATTTTACTTTGGTACATAATATGTTGACTTTTAAAATTCATAAACTTATCTTTTCAAATTTTTTTAAATGTTTTTTGAAACTTCAAAGTTTATTTTTAAGTATTAATTTATTAAATATCACTATAATATTGACGACTCGGAACACTAAGTTTTTTATAAGTAAAAACGTAAAGTTTTACCTTACAGCCTAAACCGGCTTTCACCTATAGAAGGCTTCATCAGAGGCTGTCGTTAGTAGCGCTGCTCGTCTTGTTGTTGGCGACGAGAAAGTGTTTCGAAAGATTGAAGCTGTGTGTGTGTGGTGAGATGTGTTCGAATAATGCGTGCGATTTGAATTGTGTCTGTTCGTTTAGGATGTCGTTTTTATTTGTTTTTGTGTGTTTGTATATTTCTAATTGTTCTAGAGTGTCTAGTTTTCGGCCTTTTGTGTGTACGTGTAGTATGTTCATGTTATTGTCGATGTTTTTATATGTGTGGTTTGCTTCAATGAGGTGGTTTGCGAAGGTAGATTCTGTAGTGGTGTGGAGTGCTTTTGTGTGTTCAATGTATCTCTGTTTGAAGCTACGTCCTGCCTGGCCTATGTAGAATTTACTGCAATTTGAACAATTTAGTTTATATACACCGGGTAGATCGAATTTGTTTTGTGCTTTGGGCATGCGTTTTGATAGTGTGTGTTCTGTTTTGTTAGTAGTTTTGTAAGCGATTCTGTATCCTGCTTTTTTGAATTTGTGGGCAATTTTTTCTGTTTGTTTGTTGATGTATGTTAGTGTTATGAATTTGTTGTTTTCTGTCTTTGTCTGTTGTTTGTTTTGTGTTTTGTGTAGGAGTTTACTGACTATTGTTCTGTCATAACCGTTAGATTCTGCTAGATATTTTATCGTGTTTAGTTCGTCTTTGTAGTCTATTTCATCTAAGGGGATGTTGTTAAGTCTATGTATCATGGTTCTAAAAGCAGCTAGTTTGTGTTGTATTGGGTGATTGGAGGTGTTGTGTATTAGTGTGTCAGTTGTAGTTGGTTTTCTGTATATACTGAATTTGTGCCTGTGTTCTAGTTTTGTGATGGAGAGGTCTAAGAAGTTTATGGTATTGTTGTGTTCGTATTCGGCAGTGAAGGTTATGTTTTTATGTATTTTGTTTATGTGCGTTAGTAACTGTTCACATTGTCTTTTGTTTCCCCTGTATAGTATTAGAATGTCATCAACGTATCTGTGCCAATATAATTAAACATAACAACCAGGCCGCCCGAATAACACAAAACATCGCACAAAGAACATACATAAAAGAATCAATTAAACAACTATATAAGAAAAAAGACGCTCTTAACCGCAAAGCATTAACACTACACCTACAT
This sequence comes from Magicicada septendecula, assembly GCA_034769895.1. Classification (NCBI taxonomy): domain Eukaryota; kingdom Metazoa; phylum Arthropoda; class Insecta; order Hemiptera; family Cicadidae; genus Magicicada; species Magicicada septendecula. Next base: position 304,203,646 of record CM068367.1, on the reverse strand, counting down.
ATCGCCAACACATACGGACACAATTACATGATTGAACTAATACATCACACAAATGAATGGACAAAAAAACAAATACATATCATACAGACAAAACACGACAGAAAAATAAAAAACCTGACACCAATCAAAACAGATATAATTCCCTCGCACAAATTCTACCCACGTACAGTAAACCTCACGAACGTCACACTCACAAAAAACGAACAAACACTCCTTGATAAAGGCCTAAAACATAACATACATTACAAACATAACAACCAAACACTAACAAAGCTCATAAGACACCAGACAACAACAACCACAACTCAGAAATACACACAGCCATCAAACTGAGGGAAAAGGCACACAAACACAACATCACATTTGTAAAAGCTGACAAAGGCAACACGACTGTAATTATCCCCACAGACAACCTACACAAAAAAGTACAAGACTTCATAGAACAGAACAACATCACAGAACTAAAACACGACCCCACCGACAGATACCAAAACTCAGTAAAACAAATAGTCAACAAAGCCAAACACATTATGACACATAAACAAAAGCCCTACATGAAACAAATCCGACCATCAGCACCTACACTCCAAGCGCTTCCCAAAATCCATAAAGAAGACATTCCGATCCGCCCCATTATCAACTACCGTAATGCCCCTGCACACAAACTGGCAAAATATCTAGACAAAATTATTAGACAACACACACAAATAGACAACAACATTGCAGTAAAAAACAACACTGACCTAGTAACAAAAATAAAAGACATACACATCCCCCATAACGCCACATTAGCCTCCTTTGACATTAAAAACCTGTACACAAACATCCCCATCTCTGAAACAATCACCATCCTACAAAACAAACTCAAACAGAACAACACACCAGACGAACTTATCAATGAAATAACAGAAACTCTGAACATTATCACAAAACAAAACTACTTTACTTATAACAATAAATACTACACACAGAACGACGGCCTACCCATGGGCTCCCCCATATCCAGCATTCTAGCAGAAGTCTTCCTCCAACACTTAGAAAAAACAAAAATACTCACAAACAATGACAGACACTCACATAAAATACTATATTGGCACAGATACGTTGATGACATTCTAATACTATACAGGGGAAACAAAAGACAATGTGAACAGTTACTAACGCACATAAACAAAATACATAAAAACATAACCTTCACTGCCGAATACGAACACAACAATACCATAAACTTCTTAGACCTCTCCATCACAAAACTAGAACACAGGCACAAATTCAGTATATACAGAAAACCAACTACAACTGACACACTAATACACAACACCTCCAATCACCCAATACAACACAAACTAGCTGCTTTTAGAACCATGATACATAGACTTAACAACATCCCCTTAGATGAAATAGACTACAAAGACGAACTAAACACGATAAAATATCTAGCAGAATCTAACGGTTATGACAGAACAATAGTCAGTAAACTCCTACACAAAACACAAAACAAACAACAGACAAAGACAGAAAACAACAAATTCATAACACTAACATACATCAACAAACAAACAGAAAAAATTGCCCACAAATTCAAAAAAGCAGGATACAGAATCGCTTACAAAACTACTAACAAAACAGAACACACACTATCAAAACGCATGCCCAAAGCACAAAACAAATTCGATCTACCCGGTGTATATAAACTAAATTGTTCAAATTGCAGTAAATTCTACATAGGCCAGGCAGGACGTAGCTTCAAACAGAGATACATTGAACACACAAAAGCACTCCACACCACTACAGAATCTACCTTCGCAAACCACCTCATTGAAGCAAACCACACATATAAAAACATCGACAATAACATGAACATACTACACGTACACACAAAAGGCCGAAAACTAGACACTCTAGAACAATTAGAAATATACAAACACACAAAAACAAATAAAAACGACATCCTAAACGAACAGACACAATTCAAATCGCACGCATTATTCGAACACATCTCACCACACACACACAGCTTCAATCTTTCGAAACACTTTCTCGTCGCCAACAACAAGACGAGCAGCGCTACTAACGACAGCCTCTGATGAAGCCTTCTATAGGTGAAAGCCGGTTTAGGCTGTAAGGTAAAACTTTACGTTTTTACTTATAAAAAACTTAGTGTTCCGAGTCGTCAATATTATAGTGATATTTAGTTAAGTAACGGACACGTCATGGACAACGAAATCCAAGATATTAATTTATTTACTGAATTTAAATTTATTTATTAAATTCAATGTGTAAAAGATTGTTATTATATATCAACGTTTGTGTATACGATTTTTAAAATGTTTTTCTTGTTACTTAAGAAATCTCGTTACCGATGGAAAAATCGCTTTTACCAGTTTTTTATAGTTGTAGAATTGGAACACGAGTTCTTATCGTATACCGCAAATTATTTTAGTTAAGAATTAGTTTTGGAAAAGTCTGTTTGCACTTCAGCCTCTGAGGACAGAGAACGTCGTATTCACTACTTAGTAGAGCGTATTGTAAGATATTCATGTATCAACTTGCCTGTACTCAAAGGCTGAAGATATCAAATAGGGTTTTCCAGAACTAGCAAACTAGTATCCAGAACTAGTAAACTATTATAGATGTGTCGCATCATTTCTTTATTGAACCAACACAACTATACGATTGTAACGTAGGATGCCAGCACGATACTGGGACACCGAGCAGCAGCCGCAGTAGGCCAGTCGGGCCTGATGTCACTTTACGACGCTATGTTTGCACAATATGGCGTCCAGATTTCACAGGTAACGAAAACAGGTATAACGCTTACTAACAGTATAGTTTATAAATAGGCTGTATTAGTTGAACTGCAATTCAGAATATTTGTATGCACGTATAGCGTGTGTATAATTGTACATAATTTAAAAAGTCTTTATTTGTCACGATTGTAATTATATTGTAGTCTTTGATTAATGAATTCAAAGCACTGAGTGTATAAAAGCTGTTTTTCAATTACATTTAACAAGCACAATTTACAAAAGCTCTTCGTTAAGTACAAATTTAATTTTAGGCATTTAAATATACGTAATTGTTTGTATATTTATTTTCAATTAATACACGAGAGAAGTATGTAGGGAAGAAGAAAGAGAGTGAACAGATAAGTAGCTGTTGTATGAATTAATCCAAGAGTATTATAAGGCTAATAAGCCTAATTAATTAATCCTAATTAATCCTTGTAAATAAGACTAATAGCAATAAACACACACGATGTATAATTTAGTAAGTACCAAACTCATAGCCTACATAATGTAATACAAACGCGCACGAGCAGAATAAGAAAAAACAACACGATAAACGGTCATGAAAAGGCTGTAGTATAAGGGTAAATAAACATATAAAACATCGGTATGGAGAACCATACATGACTTCCATGTTCTAAGATTTATATTTAAAATCATAATCGAAATGAAATATTTCCATAGAAACTACTTCTTTCTACTAATTGATTCAGCCTTAACCACAGTACTGTGCATGTGGTCACCAACGTATACTACCTCACGTTATCGCACTAATTTTCACTGATGATGACAGTCGATGGCACTGCCGAAACGTCTGATTTTGCAGAAAACATTGTACTGTGCCCAAACAGCCCGGGAAGGAATTTTAACACTAAACTACTTCTTTGTTGCCGATAACGTAGTACACATATAAAAACATAAAGCGTTGCAGGTAAACTACTCCTTCTTCTTAACCGATCTTCACCAAAATCAAAAGGCCTTGAGTTCTCTACAAATTAGGGGCGTATGCAAAATATTATTTGATTCTGTTTGACTTTACGGCAGTTATCGTTCGTCATAGAAAAAATTACCCTTGTTTAAACATAAAACGTTGCAGGTAAAATACCCCTTTCCCTTAACCGATCTTCACCGAAATCAACACGCCTTGAGTTCTCTACAACCGATGAAAGTATGCAAAACATTATTTGATTCTGTTTGAATGTGCGGCAGTTATCGTTCGTCAAAAAAAAATATCGGTATGGAGAACCATACATGACTTCCATATTCTAAGATTTATAATCTGAAATATGCTTGCCTGCCAAGCACGATATATTTTCTAATATATACATAATTTACATTAAAATGAAAAAATTATAATTTTATTGCCTGGCAACAAAATTATTTTATTTTCAACAATTACCATTGTTTGAAAAAGTTTAAATGAATTTTCAAGTACTTTACTCTTGTTAAAACGTAAAAGGTTGCAGGTAAACTACCCCTTCCCCTTAACCGATCTTCACCAAAATCTAAAGGCCTTGAGACCTCTACAAATCAGGGACGTATGCAAAAAATTATTTGATTCTGTTTGAATTTGCGGCTGTTATCGTTTGCCATAGAAAATACGCTTGATAAAAAATTGTTGCAGGTAAACTACCCCTTTCCCTTAACCGATCTTCACCAAAAACAATAGATCTTGATTATTCTACAAATCAGGGCTGTATGCAAAACATTATTATTTGATTCTGTTTGAATTTGCGGCTGTTATCGTTTGCCATAGAAAATACCCTTGTTAAAAAAACGTTGCAGGTAAACTACCCCTTTCCCTCAACCGATCTTCACCAAAAACAATAGGTCTTGAGAACTCTACAATTAAGGGCTGTATGCAAATAATCTTTTGATTCTGATTGAATTTGCGGCTGTTATCGTTTGCCATAGGAAATACCCTTGTTAAAACATAAAACGTTACAGGTAAACTACCCCTTTCCCTTAACCGATCTTCACCAAAAACAATAGGTCTTGAGAACTCTACAATGCAGGGCTGTATGCGAAACATTATTTGATTCTGTTTGAATTTGCGGCTGTTATCGTTTGCCAAAAAAAAAAAAATTTCCCTTGATAAAAAAAAAACCGTTGCAGGTAAACTACCCCTTTCCCTCAACCGATCTTCACCAAAAACAATAGGTCGTGAGTACTCTACAAATCAGGGCTGTATGCAAAAAATTATTTGATTCTGTTTGAATTTGCGGCAGTTATCGTTTGCCATAGAAAAAAAATCTACAGATAGACACACAGACACTTTTCGGAAAACGACTTTTTTTCATGTTTTGAGTGTAGTAGAATCAGAATCTGCAATAATCTCGAACACGATTTTTTTTGCCATCACCATACTCCCATTCCTTAAGGAATATGGAAGTAATTACCCTTGTTAAAACATATAACGTTGCAGGTAAACTACACCTTTCCCTTAACCGATCTTCACCAAAAACAATAGGTCTTGAGTACTCTACAATTCAGAGCTGTTTGCAAAAAATTATTTGATTCTGTTTGAATTTGCAGCTCTTATCGTTGCCATAGAAAAAAAATCTACACAAGACAGATAGACACACAGACAGACAGACACACAGACACTTTTCGAAAAATGACTTTTTTCATGTTTTGAGGGTAGTACAATCAGAATCTGCAATTATCTCGAACACGATATTTTTTTGCCATTACCATACTTCCATATCCTTATGGAACATGGAAGTAAAAAGCCATGAAATATGGCACTAAAAACAAGTAAAATTACAAATTTATTTTAAACTTCGCCGTTTTATTTAAAGCTGCAGAAGCATTTATTGCGGTCGTAAACGTCACCTGGCGTCTGAACTCTTTCAAACTGAAACAGAAACTGGAGTTGTCAAATCTGTTACAAATAGAACTTAATATATCTGTGTGTTGTATACTTTGTTCGCTTTGCGGGTGAGCCAGAGAGGCTGTAGAGGCAATGAAACCAAAAATTTACAACCCAAAATTGTATGCAGATCTGATAAACAACCGTTTCATGGATGAAAAATTATTGCTCCCCAACTGTGCTGTCAAAAAAGTATAAGACCTAAAAGATAAGCACTTGCCTGTGCGTGTGAATAAAAATCTATACACACGCATATTTATAAAATTAAAAAAGTTTACCGGGCTTTAAAAACGTCATAAATTATGAAACTCATAACCAATAGAAAATCTACAGGTTTTCTTGTGCGCTAATGTTACCGAATTTCTATGTCCATAATCTATTATTATATTCTATTATTAGGCGAAACACACCTGTTATATTTTCCGAAACTTAATAATCAAAACGAAAATAATACATAATGAATTTGCTGAGTAGCATATATTCTGCGTTAAATATTTTTTTATAATTAGTAATTTATTCTCATTTCTGACACGAAACCCCCTAATTTTATACGCCTGTGATTGTATCGCGCATGTCAAAGATGTATACAGTGACGAATGGAACAAACCTCGTTTAATCAGCCGCTGGGCTTATCACAACGTACAATAGGCCTGCCACATTCGGTATTCACTGAACTATAAACTTACCCGATAGCACCAAATTAATTTCAGTACTTGGTTACTGGGCTTAGCCTGAACGCTGTCTCCTACCTCTCAGTAAGTGATGATTATTTTCATAAAAGGATAAAAAGTACAGACTGATATGCCTCCTGACATTTATAAATGGTCTTTACAGCACGCACCAACCCATTTGTACCCTATACTTTAATTCAAAACACACAAAATGTTATACAAAACTAAGATAGTGTAACTAATTCATTATAAAACATTAGTTACTACATGTCTTCTTAACGTTTCAAATAATAATGAACAACTACGAAATTTTGTAACCAAACAAAACAATATTATCTTCGACTTTAAGTACAATTATTCAATTATTGTCAGGAATAGAATACCACAACTTATAAAAACACTCATATGTTCAGTTCTTCCATATGAAAACAAAGATTCGTCTTCAAGGATGCCAAAAATTGTCAAAAGTCGTAACTGTTGAAACTACTTACACTGTTTCATCTACACATACTGTGTACTTATCCCTTGAATAGGAGTATATGCCTATTCGTTATGTATATAAGAACGATATGATACACATGAATACGTAGCGCTCTACAGATAGTCGTACATAACTAATAAGCAAGTGTGTATTTGTGTTCTCTCTGTTGCTTCAAACAAAGAGAATGGGAACATTAATAATGCGATACGGCAAATGTACGACCTTTTCGTCTCCCTGTCTATTCGTTGATCAATATTACCTGTTCATAGATGTACGCGTACTCTACTGCCACTTGAAAATTGAAATAACCAATCTACTTGAAGAAATGTACAGTCAGTTTGTACGTGCTTAAGGAAAACGTATTTAACGTATTGTTAACCTTTCGTCTAACGTAGTCTTAACAACAAATCGCATTAAAATATTTCAAAAGAAACATGCAAAACATCACAAATTGCACAAATTCAATGTACTTATCTCGACAAGGAAACGAATGCATTTACTTCTGTAGACTGTAGTATTTGAACAATAGAGACAACAGATATGAAACCGTGATACCTGGTACACAAGGATGAGTTCTAGTAACGCATCGAACTTCGAAGAGTAAAATTAAATCGGTGGAACTTTTCCTTTAGTTAATTTATTTATGCGTACAGCAAAACCCGATTTCAAGAACTCACTGACACCCTGTTCTTCGGAAACTCGAATAAATAGAAATTGAAAAGAAACCGTTTTTAACCAGTGAAGTTAAAAACTTATGAAATTAGAAAAAACAATCTTGTGACGAACAAACGATGAAAGATGAGGCTACGTTTAACTACATAATATGACCCTTGGGAATAATAATGATGATGCATTATAAATATTTCGAAAACGTGTTGAATTGAACTTATGCTGGAAAGTATCCCAGCGTTTGAATGAAAGCAAGAATTAGATAACAAAAAAAAAAAAATTTGTACACTGTGTGTTTAATCTGAGTAGATTTATTAAATGTTTCTGGCAAAGAGCAAATATACAGTACATGTTCCTCTGTTGGTGTAGGCGAGTTAAGAGTTGTCTATCTTTGAACGTACTATTATTTACTAAGCAAACACACGACTTGTTCCATTTATATTACTTGTATCTATCTGTGTTCCTGCTCCCGTGTTTGTTTTAAATTAGTTTTCTTATCAATGTTTACACAAACCCAACAACTACATTGAAACTTAAATCTACTCAAGTAAGAATAATAATTCAACATAATAAGCACATATCTCCATTGTGTTGTAGTTATTCTGTTTCAGTAGAATTTATAGTTATATTAAATTTTTTTAAGTCAGCACGGAGAAGTAGATATGTAACACTCCAAAGCTTTGATTGTCTGTGTAGCGAGACTGCAAACGATTGACATTATCTTTGAGTAATATAACGACACTGTTTTCAATTCGAACGGTTCTATTTTACGTCTCATTTATTTGGCGAGTACAAGCAAACAAGAATTGTTTTTGTTGTTAGTATAGTAACACAAGCATACTAAGACTAAGGCGCCACTGTGGGTTTAGGTTCGAATCCATTTCAGGATAGTCGCTGTTACTTCCCCAAGTGAAATCACGTGATAGTTACCTGAACTAAGTTTGTCGAGATACTGCGCTAACTGTATAAGCTTAAATCTTGGCATTGTAATCTACGACTCAAGTAAGACATGCTTCTCAGTTCCACATCCTGCCGATAGTGAAATGAGGCGACTTAAACCCCAAGTTTGAATGAAGTTCCCGTTTAAATAAACCTACAAAAGAAAAAACTTAAATGTTGGTATAGAAATTTGACACTAACGGAAATAACGAAACGTACCTTTGCTGATGACTTGCTTATATTTGCAAGAAATTAATAGAGTTTACAGTACAACCTGAAGATATGGAAAAGTGCACTTCAAGAAAGAAATCTAAGGGTAAGCATCGATAAACCTAAAGTAGTGGTGATAGGCATTGACGATGGAAAGAGAAGTGACAGTAACCAAAAAAGGAATCAACAGGCGCGGAGAAGAGGAACCTTGAGGTCGGCTGTGAAAACGGAAGAACTACTAGAGAGGATGTTACGCAACAACCGCGAAATTGTTCTTCGCAAGTAGTGAACCAACTGCCTATATCACTTAGACCACCTGGAAAAGTATTACTGAATAGACGGTTTGCCAGTTCGGGACGAACATACTTAAGTATGGAGGGGCAGCACTATGCGGAGGAGACAGACAATACCACATGGTTGCCTGACTACGTGATGCTTCACCTGCTCGCGCCAACACCCGAAGCTGTTCCAGACGCTTAGAGATCATTCTGCGCGGCATGAACGTTTTAGGTCATGCGGTATGCCGCTTCCAGACGTTACTCGACCATCGACCGGCATAGGCCTACAGGCCCGCTGTGTCATTACAATCCAAGCCGGGCGGAGTATAAATACTGGTTTTCGAAGAGTTTGAGACCAGAGACAATAGAGTGAGATTCGGGATGTTTGTTATTGTGATTGACGTAAACTGGTTATTGTGTTAATTAGTGCAAGAGTACAATGACGTAACATTTTTTGTCGTCTGTTGGACAAATTTAACTTGAATTATTGTATACGAGTGCTTTGTTGATTTATAACTGTTGTTTGTGTCTAATTAAAGTTTGTAATTAGTGATTTAATTGATGTCAGTTATTCTGTTTCCACTGTACGCAAGACGATCCTGTGAGACCGACGACGTAACAATAGCTATATTTGTCGCTATCACTTACTGTAATAAACACATAGTAACAAAGCATATCAATAAGCCTATGTATCTTCTTCTCTGTTTCAAAGGTAACATTAAATAAGAGTTTTTTCGCGGCAGTCTTACTGCATTGCAGTTAAACTTAGAAGCTCAAAAAGTTTACCTGTTCTTCCTTACTCTGACGATGTGGCATATTTGTAAATACAATTCGGTTTACAAACATCCCGTATATGTTATGTTACTCTCTCTGCTTCACAGCCTATGCTTTCTTGTTTCCGAACTCTGTATAAAATTATTTAAGCTAATATTTGTGTGGTCCTATAAAACTTTTATTTCTTTAGGTAACAATGTTTTATGACATTACCTACTTAATAATAACAGAACAGTACCAGTACGCTAAAATCCTTCAAAAAGCATTATCAGTAATGGTCGAAAATAATAAGATTACAATCTTTTACTTCTGCTACTTCTATCAATTACAACAACTACTGAAATTACAAACAGAATTATGGATATCAAGAATTAATCACTAGTATAACTCCAGACAGTAGAAGCCTGTATATTGTAGAATATACAATATAATTGAAACATACAATACCTATAGCACGGGGAAAATGATGCAGCCTTTAAAGAAAGATGGACAGTGAACGGTTAGGCAATTAGTAATGTTTAATTGACCGAAGTCTGTACATACCAGTGAATACTGTACAATTTCCACAATACAAAAATGTTGTAAACGTGTTTACATTATAACCAAATCATGTTGACAATGTTTATAACATGAAAAATCATGTTTTTATTCAAACATCTGATTCTCTAAAAACGCAGTATCGGTTTAATTGTTTTCCTTCAGGTGCTTGTAACAAAGCAAGACTTTCTGGATGAGCAGACAAGGAAAAACTTGATCAGTACACTTTACGAGTTGATGAGTTTCCAGATTGTACCCATAATAAACACAAACGATACAGTAGCACCTTCACTGGATGACCTATCGCTACCAACCGGACCTTTCGACAAACAGGTATCGTCTACACTACAACAAAAGTGTGTGTGTGTGTGTGTGTGTGCGCGCGCGCGCGTGCGCGCGTTACTTATTAATTATACCTTTAATAATTTAATGGTATAAATTGTTTTTCTTTGAGTAATATAAAATACCATGTTCTGCGTTGAACAGACGCTTGACTTAAAAGGAAACAACAGTTTTGCAGCCATGTTAGCTTTCGAAGTCCAGGCCGATCTCTTGATACTTCTGTCCGAAGTTGACGGAATATACACAAGCCCGCCTTCAAAGGACGATGCCACTTTAATCTCGACGTACACAGCAGCCATGCTAGAATCGGACAGTAAGGATGCCTTGGCGACTGGAGATAAAGATTCCAAGGTAACACATCTTAAAACAATGAAACCAAGTTATATATTTTTTCGATTTTGACTTCCAACGTAGTAATTTTTATTTTATTGTGTTTTCTGATAGAAACTTATAAGTTAACACAACTGATAAAAAACTAATCATATTTTTAACCAATATTTTATTCAGTATCAATTAACTGTGTTCTGCCTTGTCCTGCCAGGTCATACACGACAGCTGTCCATGCCTCCTGTTTCTGCGCTAGACTTCATATACTCACTCAACCTTAACTGAATCCTTCATCCTGCACCACTTCTACTCTTCCTAATGACACTCGCCATTTCTTCAAGTTGTACCTTCACCTGATCGACTCGCCTTATCCAGTTTCCCAACCAATTAATCTTCTTTCACCGTTCTTTGAAGCAATTCCTCATCCTTGACTTTATACACCCCCCCCCCACTTCACTCCCACTATTCTCCGTCATATCCACACTTCAAGAGCCCCAAATATTACACCCTCCCTGCTCAGTGTTCACGTTTCAGCATCGTACAACGCTAAATTCCATGTACAGCACTTTTCCGAAACCCTCTTCCTCAATTCCTTACACATCGGTCCATAGAGTAACCTTCGCCTCCTCCAGTGTGTCAAATCTTCTCTCCTCGATCACCTCCGTATAACATATATTCCATATAAGGCACTTTCCAGTCTCTTCCTTATCCAATGGTCCACGTAGTAACTTTCGCTCCTTTCACACTGTCCTTCACCAATAACACTATAATATTAATTTCTGCCGTGCAACGCATATATTCAGTCACAGTGCTTCTCGCATACCTGGCCTGCCTCACTTCTCTATATCCTCACTGTTGAATGCAATATTTAGTCTGTCTATGTTCCCGCCTACTATCGCTTACCTTCTTACTTCTTCTTCTTCTTCTTCTATGTTCTTCACATTTCCCGTCAAGTTCTTTGACCACCTCAACCATTTTCACCTTACTACCCGCTAAAACAACAACCACATAATCAGCAAATCTAATACACACTATTATTCCTTAATCTATATTCACTCGCCCCGTGCCAATAAAGCAGTCTCTAATTATTTCCTCCAAATGTCCCTCCAGCATTCCTTCCCGTTCCCAATCACCTCATTCAACCCTCTCTCTATTCTTACTCTTGCCCTTTGACAAGTTTTTATCAGTTTTCTCTCCCTCCAATCTATTCCATAATTCCCAAATGTGCTCATAAGCCTGCCGAACCGCGATCAGTTGCGACCGAGGTGAAAATTTAAAACTGGTCAATTGCGACCCGGCCAATTGCGATCGTAAACAATGTCCTCTCAGCTACAGATATTTACACTACAATATTGAACCCATATGTGACATACCTCTGCGCTCGCTTCGCTCGCCCTACAAAGCACCGAAACGGCCGCCTATCGATTTGCAGGTCATTTTTGTCACAGACGTCGAAGCATTAAATCGCAACGTTTGCCCGCTCCACTCGCAGCTAAGAGAATATCACATGTCGGTCCACCGCATAATAATACTTATAATCTACTACAATCATTAATAATCACTTACAATCTACTATAATCACTATTATAACAATAATCACTTACGTACAATCAACTATAAGTTCGAAGTTTGGAAAAAGAACGTTTCTACTAGTTGTCATAATTTTGTTCAGTTGCGACTAAGTGAAAGTGTGGGACGCAATTAACCAGATAAGACCAGGTAAAACGTAGTTTGGTCCCAATTAACCAAAACAGAGCTTCCCTACCGTAGCCTCCGTTTCCTGCCCAATAAATACCGCATACTCTGTCATATACGTCTCCATATTTCACTATATAATAAATTTTAACAATTCAATAGCATCCCTTGTTCCCACCTACGTCAAACTCCATACTGTTTCTCCCCTAATCTCCCGTTTAAATTCCCATTCCATATCCTACTTACTACTCTCAACAATAATTTAGTAGCATGAGTATTAAACTTAAAACTCTGTGATCATTGCATTTCTTAACATACCGAGTCCTTAAAATATTCTTCCCCTTACAGTCCAACTCCTTTAATCCCAACCCAGCCCAACTATCAAGATCCCATCACATCCCACTGCCTTTCCATTTTATAACTCTTTTAACGACGCTTTTACTTCACTCAGCAGCACGTACCTTATCATAATCCAGCACAATACTGTCTTCTTCAAGTTTCAGATGCTGGACTATTCTCCCGTTAATATAGCTCACCCGTATATTATAATTTTTTAATATGGTCTAATATTTTGACGTAGGTACAACCATCCCTTGAAGTTATATGTTTAGCGAAATTGGTTGCATAATTTATTGTACAATCAAAACTAGAATCTACAGTAATTAAATAAAACAAATATATAGTCCATAAACTGTTCACAAGGTACTTTCTGTACCGTTCGTATTTTTTTCTCTTTGAACTCGGCATATGTTTTTTAGAGTAAATTAAAATGCTCATTTTCTTGTGTATTTTAATACATTTTAATTTTACAGTACTTTCATGCAATTAAATAATTTTAAACATCAGTCGGATTGGTATTTTGCCAGCCCTGCTAGTACGTAGCAACGCTCAGGCTAACATCCAGCTGTGGAAGATTACATTCTAATTACTACGGCCTCCAAGTTTTAAAATATTCGTTTATTTAAAGTATTAAACAGTTAGATAAATATTTAATTGCTTCAATCCTAACACTTTAATCGTTGTAAAGTGTCGATAACAATTTCAACTGCGTAAAATTAAATTGTATACTCGTTGATAGTATTTGCATCGGATTTTAATTTTCGTGAAATGTATGGTTACTATCAGTTGCCTAAATATGAGATTTCCTGGTATGCAAGGTACAACACGTTAATCTTGGATGAAAAACAAAATAATAATCGTTATATAATTACATTGCTTGTACAAACCAGTCTATTCGTTATGTGAGCAACTGTAAAACAGGGCTTCTGGTTTTAACAAATCGCTAGAAGTAAAATAGATCTAACCGATCTATTTCAATTAGATTTCTAAACAAACGTAAACAGGTAGGACTCTGCGCACTGCACAGTCTATTATCAATGTAATTGCTGTTCTAAGAATATTATATAATCAGTAGCATAATTGATTCATCACAGCTATAGTAAATCCATTATAATAATATCATTATAATTTTGGTACAGTTGAAGGCAGCAAAATGGGCATTAGAGCAAGGGCTCAATGTGGTTGTGTGTAATGGTATGCAAGAGAAAACAATGAGATCTGTCATCGCAGGAAGAAGACTGGGAACATTTTTTACAGACGCTGAATTGACCAGTTCAGCTCCCATCGACATCTTAGCCAATAAATGTAAGAATTGTTGGAAATTAATACTGTACTTAGTTAAAATTAAAACCCGTTTTTAAATGGAATTACACAAACAGATTTGTAAGATTGGCTGTTTAATAGTGCTTTACTGAATAACGTGATTTGATATAACGTCTTACAGAGAAACTCAGACTAACTTTAGACAATACTTATACATAAGCTAATTATTAGAAACACATATTTTAGTCCGATGTTTTTGCAGTAAACGCAATTTACAATCCATCGAACGTAAGAGATTTTTAAAATAGAATTATTATAATTATTTTAGTATGACGAAAACATTGATGGGAGGAATGCGAGTAGGCGCTTCGATCAAATGGCTGCAAAATCGGGTACAGAAGGATACACAGGTTAAACCAGAGAACGATTAACAGAATTTCGGGACTTCAAAATTTCAATATCCAGTAGTCCTCGTATTGACCCCGTGGTTGGATGCCTAGGGCTTTGACTTTCGGTCGAGTAATTGGGGCCGATACCGTTATACCCGATGGTCTCCCTCCATCCCCATCCCCATCGCCACCCAACACACACTGCCTCACGTGGCACGGGGATGAAACTGGCACTTCGGCTGGATTGTGGCTGACGTATGCCAGGCTAAGACTGTGTGCTTCGTGAACGGGACCCAGGGTTGACTCGTTACTGGCAAGTAGCTACACGAGGTGCGGTGAATCAGAGTAACGCCGCGTGTTTGGGAACCAGAGTTCTCTTCCCTTGCCACCAGCCTTTTCGGCTGTCCATTCTTTGGGTGCCCTGTGTGCAAACCCATTCAAGCATCCGTGAACGACGCCCTGCTGTTCCCATGTGGCCCATTTTAAGAGTAGCGACCCCTGTGGGTGGCCGGGGAGAGATCCCCGGGGCCTCACGTTTGGTAATCACCGCCGATTATGGATGGCTTTCCGTGAGTCCAAGACTTCCCCAGACACGCAGTACTTTCATGCGTAGGTCATAACTCTTCCTTCGGTGGCATGGACAAAGTTCCTGCTGATAGTTGGGAAATGCGTGTATAACTGCGAGAAAGATTAGCGAGGGTCTTTAGCAAGTCTCGTCGTGTCTTTCTGGGAGTTCGAGGGTGATAGTATGGCTTACGGGATACGGTATGCCACTTTCGCTTCCTTTTTGAGAGATTTCCGACTCCAACAGTATTCACATTCTTCCGTGCTCGGCAGTCTTCAAAGTACTCATATTGAAGCTGAAAAAAGAAGACAGACAATTGTTTGATCACTACTTACACTACTGTCTTAAATAAAAATCTCGTTTTATTCCTGCCTCCAGCATTTGCGTTGTTCGTTATTCCGGAGAACCGAATGTGACAGTTTCAGGATTCGGAGGGAAACTATCGTTCTATAAATTCAGCGTAAGAACAAAGAACGAATTCTCTTCATTGTCATTATGTGCGTCTTTGTACAAGAAACGTTTGTTTAAACCAGCAGTGGCGTTTAGATAAGAAAAACAAATAAACTACAATCCTGCATTATCAAAAATCGTACATGTATGTAATTTCGGTGTGTAATTAAATAATGAAAGTGTTACATGCACGAATATGTAGCAGATAAAAAAATAGTGGGACTTGAATTAAACTGGTTCCTTATTTATTGTGTCCCTACTTAAATTAGTAAATACATTGTTTTCATAACAGGTTTATCCCAATTTATTTATTGTCACTTCTAATACTTTGTATTATTTCTTATTTACTTAAATTATCGATTTTAAAGTCGATTATTTCTTCTAGTGATCGTACTATCCGTAAGTTATTGTACTCAACAAGCGTGTTTTTCAATTCACACCATTTTTTTTAATGTTCACAGCACGCAATGGAAGCGCGGCACTTCAAAGACTGCCAGCAGAAGACAGAGCCGAATGTATTCATACGCTGTGTGATCTCCTCATTCAGAGACAGTCAGACATTCTTGCGGCGAACGCGAAGGACATTGCAGAAGCTACAAAAAACAATTTACCTAAGCCATTAATTTCAAGACTCTCGCTTTCTCCTTCGATATTAAAGAGTCTGTCTGTTGGTAATACGCTTATGTTTAATTAAGTTTTGTAAAATTTCGTATTAGGCTATTTATTTTTTTTATTTCAGTGCCTTAACACATTTATTTTACTTCTGAAAATCCCACTCTGCACTTAAAAAATATAAGTTTTGTTAAGGGACGATGCATAGTTACATAACAACAATTATGTTATTACTGATGAATTAAAAGACTTCGCTTTGCTATGATCGTGTTATACGAACCACCGAGGGTTGCAAACAAGTTCTGTTCACTGTTGAGACTAGACATTCTTACTACCTTTGGATGGCATTAAAGAAGCCTATATGGAAAAGTCCTAACGTTCCAATATATGGGTTTCAACGTTCCGTTTGAAGGAGGATCCAAAATGCTTTGACACGTGTTTCTTATGTTGCCAGCATATGACTAGTGGTACTATAAGGTAGAATATTACACAGATGATTACTGCTGCTATAAGAATGTGTTGAACTGTTGTCCCATTTCTCGGAGATCAATTCATTCTCACACAAGTTTTCACGCTGCTAGAAGTGTTGCATAGTGATTTGATGAATTTGATATTAAAGGAGTGAAATGGCCACCCATAAGCTCTGATATGAATCCCATTGAGCACACTTGGGGTATCCTTAAAAACAGGTTTGGCAATGTAAGCCAGCTAATTTTCAACACTTACACAGGTAGTGGTTAAATACAAATGTGTAACGTTACTGTGGAACGTTATAAATTAATGCAATATGTGTAATATATAGATAAAAACTTCAATTATTAATCATAGTTATAGATGTATGATAAGATATGCAATTGTAATACACATAAATGTAAGTAATACGTAGAGTAAAGAATGAACAAGGCGAGGCTTGGGTGCCGACAGTCTGTCGCCAGCGAAATAAAAATACAAAAGGCGGTTGTACTCAGTATGTCATAAACGCATAAATTGCTTTGTGTATGAAAACAGCAAAAAAACGACATGTACCGTTAGAAAAAGCCGGTCGATGTCCTTCATGAGACAAAAGATGACAGCCCAATATTTATTACAATTTTAGAAAGTAGCGTCGTTTTTAACAGCTAAGCGACCACGCGGTAAAAATAACGTGCCCGCACTGTTTAACCAATAAGAAAAAGCGTCAGTTCTGCGCGCGTGAAAATAACGAGACAGGAATGGAGAATTTCAAATTCACCGTGGAATATTTAAAACTCTGGCCAATGAAAGTGTCTTCAACCAGAGTTGTGGTGATGGAATCAATAGCAAAACTATAAAAAGAGAGACGAAAGGAAGACAGGGGCTTTTTTTTTTAATTAAATTCCAAGACGAGCACGCGAAACCTGCGTAGCTCTATACAAACTTTTAGTAATATAGCGGAACGTCATAATAGTTTGTTATTTAAACGTATAAATTATGTCACTAATAATAATCGGGAAGTAAAACGTTAAAGTATCAAGAAGAGTATTTAGTTAGTGCGCGTAAAGTACGTGTTCGGAAGATATTTCAGATGTGCGTAAGAAGTTGAATTGAAAGTATATTTATTTATGTGCGTGACGTAAGAACAACGCGAGCGTATATTCAAGTTTAAGAAGTGCTAATCAAGTATGTGTAGTGACAGTGAAGTGCAATAAGCGGCGTGGAGCAGCTAATCAAGTCTGGAATCCTGCAAACAAGTAACATCTAAAAATCTTAACAATTCAAAATTCTAATATATATAAACATAGAAAAAATTAATATCTACCATAGTATAACTCATCTCATTTTCAAAAAACCCACGCGAGTTCAGATACTAACAATGCAATTTATGTAATATGACATACTAGAAAGGTATTATTAGTAATCACTGTATAATTAAGGGAATGAATTGAATATCGTAGTAATAGCAATTTGATATGAGTCATCTATAGATGTCAGATGAAGAGAATATAATACTGTAGCTTGTTAACTGAAGAATACAAAATCACAGTAATAGTAAAGAATCATAATACGTTGAAGCTAGTAGTAAAAGCATATTAAACGTATTAATAATGTTCTGTTAAATATCATAATGTTATGATAAAATGTCAAATGCCTTAGTTGTAAGAAAATGGAATAATATAGTATATTGGTATCTGAACTGAACGAGTTTTTATTTCTTAATAAACCCTGGGATACTCTGCTCTGGCGCCCAACCGAATTAATGAATTACATAATAATGAGTAGATGTATTTAGTAGCAGATATTAAAAATTAAATCATAAATAAATTAAATCATTATAATCGACATCAAAAATAAGAGCACAATTAAAGTCATATATTGTCGCCATCAACGTGGTGCAGTAGTTTAAAAAATAAAGTTATATTTGGCGCATCCAAACGTGGAGCTTTAATAATTAAAGTAATATTTGCCGCCCAACTAGTGGAGCTTGATTATAAAATTAAGTAAGCTCGGTAAAATGAGATGAGTAGAGAATAAGGAATAGAATATAAAAATTTTAAATTAATGTTAACTAGAAGTAAAACTAGAGAATTAAGGAATTTTAATAGAAATATAAATAGTGAAGTAAAAATGGCAAGTAACTATAATACCAATGATAGTGATAAAGGGGAGTTCGAAGTTAATAACCAGATGGGAGAGACGGGAATACTTGACGAACTAACCGATAACGAAACCGCACCGGTTCCTTCAGAGGCAAGGGGACGGGCAGAAGAAAACGTAACCAGCGCAATACAACATACAATAACAAACAGAGACATAGTCACAATGCTACAACAATTAAAACAACAAATAACGGAAACCAATAAACAGACAACAGAAAAACTAACAAAACAAATGACAGAAATCACTAAACAAACAACGGAAAACAATAAACGGACGG
This sequence comes from Magicicada septendecula, assembly GCA_034769895.1. NCBI lineage: Eukaryota > Metazoa > Arthropoda > Insecta > Hemiptera > Cicadidae > Magicicada > Magicicada septendecula. Next base: position 304,184,551 of record CM068367.1, on the reverse strand, counting down.
AAAAATTGGAAGAAAAATTAACGCAACACATGACGGAAAAACTGGCAGAAAATACCAAGCAGCTAGAAAAAAGAATTGAAGATGTTAAAGAGAGCATGCATGAAAACAATATACAATTAAAGACGGATATTGAACAGTACATGACACAACAGATAAACGAGCACAGATTGCAAGTAGAACAACAACTTAGTGAGATTAGGCGCGAGAACCAAGAATTATCAACAAAAGTGAGATCGGAAGCAAAGGAAGTGGTAAATGAAGAGATGAAAACATTTCAAACGCACGTGAACGAACAACTGGAGAGAAAAGAACAGGTAATCCGGCACACGCGAGAAGAAGCCGCACTAGAAATTAACAAGCTAACTAAAAAGGTAGATCGAAATAATAAGAAACAAGAAGACCAAGTTCAGCAACACAGACAAGAAGTTACCCGTGAAATAAATGAGGTAAGAGAAGTAACTACAGAGCAGATACAAAGACTCACAGAACGATACGAAAACAATTGTGTAGAAGTGGATGGACGATTAACTCAGGTAAAGGAAGACGTGAGAGCGAGATTTGCGCAGTTGGGAGCTGTACCAGTGCAACGCAGTATCACGGTGGAGCATCTGAAGAGTGTGTCGTTCAACGGGGAAGGGGAATACCCCATGGAATTTATAAAGGAATTGGAGGAGATCCGGAAGGAGTATTACGCGAGCGAGGGGGTAAACTGGGTCGCAAGACATCTAGAAGGTGAAGCAGCGATATGGTGGCGGTTAATACGAAATGATATTAAAACATTTCAAGAGTTCCAGAACGCATTCATTGCGAAGTATTGGAACCAAATGGTACAAGAAGAGGTGCGTGACCGGCTGGAATTCGGGAAATACAGATATGAGAGTGGATTGAGCATGGTTCAATACATGGAAAGATGTATATTACAAAATCGCCAACTGATTCCACCCATATCTGATCAACACCTAATAAGGAAGTTAGCACGCCATTACCACCACGATATAGCTATCGCTACTATCACTAGAGGAGTCAGTAACATTGCCGAATTCTAAATGTTATTGATGGAGTTTACAGCAATGCGAAGTATGAATACAGTAGAACGACCGCAGGTAAAACGAGAAGAAGAGAGTACAAATCGCCCGTGGCAAAACAGGAGGGCAGAAAGGCCGGCGGATAACGGTAATAACTCATGGCGGAACCGGGTGCAGAATAATAATGAGCACGGTCGACGAGACGTAAACAAGGGACCACAAAAGCACGTATACGAGGCGCAGGTCAACGCCGTCGCAAGCACTAGTCAAGCTCAAGGACAAACATCAAGCCCAAATACACAATATCCTAATTCAAAAAACTGAGTAGGGTTCCACGTAGTGATAAGGTAGATTTAGTACGTAGTTATAAGGAAATTAGCACAACATTTGTAGACGTAAGGGATGACCTATTAGAAGAGGATAAAGAGACGATAAGAACACGAAGATTGAAATGTCCGGAAGTGGAGTTATATCTAAATGGGGTACCGGTTATTTCTTTACTTGATACTGGGTCCCAGATTAATGCAATTTCCAGAGAATGGTTTAATAAAAACAGAAATAAAATGGGAAAATTGAATATACTAAGACTAACAAATACAATAGTGAAAGGAGCGGTTGGTAAAAAATCGAAGCAAATTACCCAACAAATATTAGTAGAAGTAAAATTCGGTGCGTGCGTGATCGATAGTGTGTTTATTATAGTACCCGATCTAATAAGAGATTGTATAATGGGGATCGAGCTGTTACGAGAAGGTGGCTGTATCATCAATTTCAATAACAACCAGATAACATTTAAGAATCACGTCACGGAAATACGTGTACCTGAAAGTTTAGAAATGCTAACACTGGAAGTGAACCAGGGAGAGGAACATATCACTACAATGATCCGGGAAAAACTGGAGGAGGTGACTGGGATTAGCAAGCAAACGAAGAAGGAGCTGGAAGAGGTATTAATAAATAACCATAGAATATTTCGGGAGCAACCAGGTAGAGTAAATGGATATGAGCACAAGTTCGTCGTAACGGATAACACGCCATATTGCATAAAGGGTTGGGCTATACCAATAAAATATCAAAGTGCCGTTGACCAAGAAATAAGAAAAATGGAGGAATGCGGAGTGATAGAGCGAGCTGCCAGCCCATATATAAACCCTATCGTGACTGTCATCAAGAAGGACCAGTCGGTACGGCTATGTCTGGACGCTCGGCGAAGTAATTCGGTGACTGTACCGGATTATGAAGGGGCTGTATCAATTAATGAGGTATTAGCGAACTGCGGTGACATAAAGGTAATGAGCAGTATTGATCTGACTAGTAGTTTCTGGCAGTGACTACACAGGGTTTCTATATAAGGGACGATGCTACCGCTACACTGTTACTCCGTTTGGACTAAAAACCAGCTTGGCGAGCCTGACCCGTGGATTGGACCATGTACTGACTGACGAAGTGAAGCGATTCACAATTATATATGTGGATGATTGCTTATGCGTATCCCGGAGCATTGAAGAACACATAGTCCACCTGCGATTGCTACTCGAAAACTTGAAAAAAGCTAACCTCACCGTGAATCTACGGAAATCAAAGTTCTTCAGACAAAAGATAGATTATCTAGGGTACGAGCTATCTACTAAAGGCATCAGTGCGTCACCAGAAAAGGTAGCTGCAATAATGAACTTCCCTAGACCAAGGAATCCAAAACAGCTAAAAGGATTCCTAGGATTAACAAACTTTTATAATAAATTTACGAGTCGTTATGCCGAAGAGACTCAGCCACTGCTACAACTGCTGAAGAAAGGAGTAAAGTTTAAATGGTCAAAAGAGCAGGACGAACAGTTCGAGAAGGTGAAACAATTGTTCGTAAACACGGTAATGCTCAGACATCCAAATCCTAACAAAAGATTCTACCTACAAACAGATGCAAGTAAATATGCGTTAGGAGGGCAGTTGTATCAAATTGACAACGATAATCAGATAGGAGTTGTTGCATTTACTAGCCGCGTTTTCAGGGGAGCAGAACTCAATTATTTTACCACAGAGTTAGAATTATTAAGTGTAGTACACTGCTTAAAGAAATTCCGAACCTATGTGTTAGGGCGTCCACTAACAATAATAACGGACAACAAGGCCCTAACTTTCATGCAAAAATGTCAGTTAACGAATTCAAGAATTACGCGATGGGTACTCGCTATCCAGGAGTACGACTTCGAGATCCTACACTGTAAGGGTAGTGAGAACATCGTAGCGGACATACTCAGTAGATATCCCGAAGATTCACAGATGGACAGGCCCATGGATTATGATGAGGAATTAGAAATAAATGCGATGGAAATAAAGATCAACCCAAAGCTAAGGAAACAATTACAAAACATATCACAGTTACAGAAAAACGATGAGAAACTGAATAAAATCATAAATCAATTACAGAGTGATCCGCGCAGTAAACTACACAAGATATATACGTGGCTCAACCAAAAATTATACCGTCAGGAGAAGCGGAAATGGAGACTGGTACTGACGAAAGAGCTGGGTGAAGATTTAATTAAGGAGATCCACACAGTATATGGTCATATTGGTATAAAAAGAACATATGAACTAGCCAAAGAATACTTCACGCGGGACCACTTATCTAAATTTACAAAACGATTGATCCGAAACTGCGAAAGATGTCAAAAATGTAAGGATCACCACAGAAAGGGAATTGGTGAGACCAAACCAATATTACCAAAGACCCGAGGAGAGCTGGTCAGCATGGATTTCTATGGACCACTACCGACATCAACGGGCGGTGTAAAATATTTATTAATAATTATAGATAACTTTACTAAATATGTAAGATTATATCCCATGAAGAGAGCAACGACTGCCACAGCAATTAATAAGTTAAAGGTATATATACGGGAGGTAGGTAAACCAACTGCTATATTAACTGATAATGGAGCCCAATTCACCAGTAAATCGTGGGTGAAGAACTTAATCCACCTTGGGATTAAACCGAAGTACACTGCTATTCGGAACCCATGTACGAACCTAGCGGAAAGGGTAAACAGACAGCTAGGGAATATGTTTCGAATACTGGTGGGTGGACACCACACAAAGTGGGCTAAATATATTCGATTGGTAGAAAAGTGTATCAATGAAACATATCACGATACCATCGAGATGACACCACATCAGGCTCATTGGGGTCGGAAACCAAAAAGAGTGTGGGAGATGTACGTTGACAAAGAACTGATGAAGGACGAAAGGAAGGTAAACCCAGGTGAACTCTACCAAAATTTGAAAAGAAAGGGTGAAAAGAGAGCGAGGAAACATAATGAAGGGAAAATGCAGCTGAAGTTCAATATTGGAGACCTGGTGCTGATCAGAACTAACCCGATCTCTGAGTTAACAAATAAAATCACTGCGAAATTTTGTGAGCTCTACGAAGGCCCATACAAGGTCAAGGAGGTCAAAGGGGGTGCAACATACGTGGTAGCTGAGGTCGACGACCTTGAATCGGTGCGAGGCATTTTCAACGTCAGGCAGATGAAGCCATACTACCATGGATGAGTCATTATAATTAATAGGGAATTTGAAAATAAATAATATTAAAATTCCTTAACATAAAATAAAATTGTACGTACTTAACATGAAAATTTATATGTAACTTAACTTAATATGAAAAAATTTGTACGTAACAAATCTAATGAAAAAATATATATATATATTTTTTTTTTGTGTGTGTAAATCCATGTAATATACTAAGAATAATGTAACTTAAAGGAGATAATGATTGTTCGAAATGTATGTTAACGTAGCAGGTACGCTAGGGTGTGAAAAAGTAGTATTATTTAAGGTAGAAGTTAGGGTGGTAAGATGTGAATGACCGCGCCAAAACCCCGAGCAAAAGCGAGAGTGACGAGCTAATGGGACCGGTTTTGACCATTTTGTTAAAGTGTGTCACACCAAATTTGTAAACAAACCCTTCATTGAATGATTATGCTGTAAGAGGCATACAAAATGATGTCTCAAATTCTCTAAGACAATTATAGAGAAATCATTTCGGGGGACAGATGTAACGTTACTGTGGAACGTTATAAATTAATGCAATATGTGTAATATATAGATAAAAACTTCAAATATTAATCATAGTTATAGATGTATGATAAGATATGCAATTGTAATACACATAAATGTAAGTAATACGTAGAGTAAAGAATGAACAAGGCGAGGCTTGGGTGCCGACAGTCTGTCGCCAGCGAAATAAAAATACAAAAGGCGGTTGTACTCAGTATGTCATAAACGCATAAATTGCTTTGTGTATGAAAACAGCAAAAAAACGACATGTACCGTTAGAAAAAGCCGGTCGATGTCCTTCATGAGACAAAAGATGACAGCCCAATATTTATAACAATTTTAGAAAGTAGCGTCGTTTTTAACAGCTAAGCGACCACGCGGTAAAAATAACGTGCCCGCACTGTTTAACCAATAAGAAAAAGCGTCAGTTCTGCAAGCGTGAAAATAACGAGACAGGAATGGAGAATTTCAAATTCACCGGGGAATATTTAAAACTCTGACCAATGAAAGTGTCTTCAACCAGAGTTGTGGTGATGGAATCAATAGCAAAACTATAAAAAGAGAGACGAAAGGAAGACAGGGGCTTTTTTTTAATTAAATTCCAAGACGAGCACGCGAAACCTGCGTAGCTCTATACAAACTTTTAGTAATATAGCGGAACGTCATAATAGTTTGTTATTTAAACGTATAAATTAGGTCACTAATAATAATCGGGAAGTAAAACGTTAAAGTATCAAGAAGAGTATTTAGTTAGTGCGCGTAAAGTACGTGTTCGGAAGATATTTCAGATGTGCGTAAGAAGTTGAATTGAAAGTATATTTATTTATGTGCGTGACGTAAGTACAACGCGAGCGTATATTCAAGTTTAAGAAGTGCTAATCAAGTATGTGTAGTGACAGTGAAGTGCAATAAGCGGCGTGGAGCAGCTAATCAAGTCTGGAATCCTGCAAACAAGTAACATCTAAAAATCTTAACAATTCAAAATTCTAATATATATAAACATAGAAAAAATTAATATCTACCATAGTATAACTCATCTCATTTTCAAAAAACCCACGCGAGTTCAGATACTAACAATGCAATTTATGTAATATGACATACTAGAAAGGTATTATTAGTAATCACTGTATAATTAAGGGAATGAATTGAATATCGTAGTAATAGCAATTTGATATGAGTCATCTTGTGACGATTTAAATTCTAACTGTAATCGTAAATAAAAAAAATTAAGTTTGCGAGCGATTAAGTAATTTTAAATCTCACTATAATACCTAAAACCCCTGTATTTACTCAGTATGAGAATGAGAAGTAATTAAGAGATCCAAAGAAACACTAATAAAAAGGGCGAATTGTAAAAAAGTTATTATTATCATAATTAACCCTTTGCTTGTCATCATGCGGTGACCTGTTATTTCCGGACTCGACGTGTTTACCGAGTCGTCTGTAATTTAGGAAGATATAAAAATCATAATGTTTATAATTAGAAATCTGAACACACAAATAGTAGTTAAAATAACTCAGTTAAATTATATATGTATAATTAAGGTATAGTTTTTGGTAATAAGAATGTTAACTTAAATAAAAATAGGGACTATATTGTCGCGGAGTAGTTGCCCCTCTCCTTTTGTTAAGTACCAGTTGAAGCGAGCAGAAAGCCTCTCGCTATGTTGCCTTCACGCAGTACAGACGTACGAGCGAAAGCTCTACCTAAATGTTTTTAATTTGTTTTTTTTTTAAATGTAGTATATTAACTACCACTGCAAAAAGTGGAAAGCGTATGTCATGTATCAATAACATAAATATGTGGTAAGAAGAAGATATAATATGTAACACAAAAAACAGAACTAGTGGTAATCAAGATGACGACTCCCTTCAAGAGGTAACTCCATTTACAACATCACTCCTGAAGATGTGATCTGCAGAAACTTCATAAAGACACGTTTACCATGCTTAAGACGTTGCTTAGGACATCCGAGAATCTACATATACTTACACCAAAGAAGCTTCAATCTCCTCTGTGAACATCCGACCTATTCTTGCCGAAGACACGACCCAGATGATGACGCTGACTACAAGGATTCCCAAGACGGACACCCCAGGACGAGGTTTCTACGTTCAGTTGTAAAGGTGACTCGATAGCCTTGCTATCGAGAGTTAATCATATTTGTTACACTACTCACTTCTAAAAGAGACTTTTCAAAGACGATTAATTTTATGTAAACATTATAATGAGAAAATCTAAGAGTTCACTGTAAAAATTCAGTTATCATACGTTGTAACGCTTTAAATGTTAATGTAACTTATTATCGTTCCAAGTAAAGTACCATTCTTCAAATGGTTAAAGAAGTCTTGCAAGCTTCTAAAATGAACTGAAAATAATTAGAAGTCTTTACTATAAATATACAGAAAGTAAACTCGGATCCGAGGTATAAGAATATATAATCAATTTGATCCCAAAGTTTTATGAAAAGCATTTAAATATTTTAGTTTAAATAATGATGTCATGGGATCTGTCAGTAACTGTTGTTAAATAAAGAGAAGTCGTCTTGTTACACATGAAAATGAGTGCATAAATCAGTAAAATACCTTCCCTTGTTTCCTTACAGTGATAGTGAGTAATTTATTGAATTAATTTGATTTGAATACAGTTCGTTACAACGTAGGCAGCCCATGTAATTGGCAGAGGTCAGTTAAGATGGGTTCCCTGGATTTGTAACGCGGCAATACGTTACAAAATTGCGCCACTCTGCTAACTTAATTTATTAGTAAATTAAATAACTCACGGCATTCACTTATTGATCTATGCACTCAGAGAACGTAATTAATGGAACTTTAATTTTCAAAAAAAAATGAATTTGTTTTGACATACGTAAAAGATAGTCTGTATAAATTGAAATATCATTGTAGGAAGATATATGCATGTACCTACTTGCATACATGAATTGTAATGTTTGGTCGACTGATCAGTCTTTAACAGGTTTGTATTATTACAATCCAAGACCTGTTGTTTCTTGAATAATCCTGCATTATAATTATTCAATCTGCATAGTATATGTTAGTGTATATCTGTTGTCACGGTAAAGAAAAACTTTGTTAATAATAATGCTCCTGTGTAAAGTAGACCCAGTTAATTATGTGGAAAGAATTTCGTAATTGAAATTGTGACCAAAATAAATAATTAATTTAAATTGGGGAAAGTACATGAATGAATCAAGTCAAACTGTTATAAAGCGTAATACTAGTGTAAATTGAAGAGGTGTGCATTGTTGAATAAGATTCACCCTATGCGTGCCAGCTGTCTCCTCCAGTTATGACCTGTTAAGGAAGTTAAACGGTGGCATTGTGTAGAGAACAATACGTGAGCGACAAACCCCCCATTCTCACGGACACACTGACCCTACCTTTGTTTACTAAATAAAGAGGGTGACCTACATTCCAGAAAAAAGCTGATCGGCTATTTAACTTTGAAAAATATGTGTGTAGAATTTCTGTCTCTCCCTTAGAAGAGAAATTGTTCTTTTCTGAATTATGCAAATTATTTACTCAAGAATTTATCTTATATATGTAAGTAGTGCATAGTATAGTAGAGCAAGTGTTTTCACTGTGACGACAATTAAATAAATGGTATAGTGACTAAATAATAATAATAAATTTCTAATAATAAATAAAGTGTGCTAAATAAATATGGTAATTAAGTAGGCAATAGTTCTAAGTAAGTTCTTAAATCTCCCCCAAAGTAAATAATAATAAAGAAAGTAATAATAAGTGAATAATAATAATTGCTTAAATAATAAGGCTGAATAAATCTTGATTTAAACTAAATTTGTGTGAAGTGTAGCAGTAAATAAGAAAAAGGAAAATAATAATACAAGTAACGTTGCATAGTGTAAAGTGTCTCCCCTTCTGCATAGTTTGTTTAAAAATTGTTAAAGAGATAATGAGAATTATCTTCGTGAGATTCCGCTTCTCTCTGTAACATAAGATGTTAGGATTAGCTATAGTCTAAAGTGGAGTATGGGATCCTCTTTAGATTAGATTAGAGACAAGTTGATGATATATAATTAAGGAGAATTATATATGTAACGTAACAAGTCACAACGGCGCCGACTGAAAAGGGTAATGATGGGGGCAGAAAGGTGCCAAGAGATCATTAAATGAGTGCTGAAAGCTAACTGGTGTAGTTAGAGTAAGCCAATGTCAGTCGGGCCACGATATTGTGAGTTACGGATAAGTAGGGATCTTTCCAATCTAAGGTTTGGAAATTAGTATTAAGACTTAAAATATAAGTTAGCGTGTTAAGAAATGAGAAAAAGGGAATTTCACGGAGGAGAACATTTAAATGAACAAGATCATTTAAAGAGAATTAGAGAAAACAAACCGTGCACTAATAATAAATAATACTAATAATAAATAACTTCACACACTGACACCATTCATACTCCAAGTCCCCAACTGTGCGTTAGACTCAAAAAAAAAACAACCGTAACGTGAAATTTAAGCGGTGGAGTATGTGACGATTTAAATTCTAACTGTAATCGTAAATAAAAAAAAATTAAGTTTGCAAGCGATTAAGTAATTTTAAATCTCACTATAATACCTAAAACCCCTGTATTTACTCAGTATGAGAATGAGAAGTAATTAAGAGATCCAAAGAAACACTAATAAAAAGGGCGAATTGTAAAAAAGTTATTATTATCATAATTAACCCTTTGCTTGTCATCATGCGGTGACCTGTTATTTCCGGACTCGACGTGTTTACCGAGTCGTCTGTAATTTAGGAAGATATAAAAATCATAATGTTTATAATTAGAAATCTGAACACACAAATAGTAGTTAAAATAACTCAGTTAAATTATATATGTATAATTAAGGTATAGTTTTTGGTAATAAGAATGTTAACTTAAATAAAAATAGGGACTATATTGTCGCGGAGTAGTTGCCCCTCTCCTTTTGTTAAGTACCAGTTGAAGCGAGCAGAAAGCCTCTCGCTATGTTGCCTTCACGCAGTACAGACGTACGAGCGAAAGCTCTACCTAAATGTTTTTAATTTGTTTTTTTTTTAAATGTAGTATATTAACTACCACTGCAAAAAGTGGAAAGCGTATGTCATGTATCAATAACATAAATATGTGGTAAGAAGAAGATATAATATGTAACACAAAAAACAGAACTAGTGGTAATCAAGATGACGACTCCCTTCAAGAGGTAACTCCATTTACAACATCACTCCTGAAGATGTGATCTGCAGAAACTTCATAAAGACACGTTTACCATGCTTAAGACGTTGCTTAGGACATCCGAGAATCTACATATACTTACACCAAAGAAGCTTCAATCTCCTCTGTGAACATCCGACCTATTCTTGCTGAAAACACGACCCAGATGATGACGCTGACTACAAGGATTCCCAAGACGGACACCCCAGGACGAGGTTTCTACGTTCAGTTGTAAAGGTGACTCGATAGCCTTGCTATCGAGAGTTAATCATATTTGTTACACTACTCACTTCTAAAAGAGACTTTTCAAAGACGATTAATTTTATGTAAATATTATAATGAGAAAATCTAAGAGTTTACTGTAAAAATTCAATTATCATACGTTGTAACGCTTTAAATGTTAATGTAACTTATTATCGTTCCAAGTAAAGTACCATTCTTCAAATGGTTAAAGAAGTCTTGCAAGCTTCTAAAATGAACTGAAAATAATTAGAAGTCTTTACTATAAATATACAGAAAGTAAACTCGGATCCGAGGTATAAGAATATATAATCAATTTGATCCCAAAGTTTTATGAAAAGCATTTAAATATTTTAGTTTAAATAATGATGTCATGGGATCTGTCAGTAACTGTTGTTAAATAAAGAGAAGTCGTCTTGTTACACATGAAAATGAGTGCGTAAATCAGTAAAATACCTTCCCTTGTTTCCTTACAGTGATAGTGAGTAATTTATTCAATTAATTTGATTTGAATACAGTTCGTTACAACGTAGGCAGCCCATGTAATTGGCAGAGGTCAGTTAAGATGGGTTCCCTGGATTTGTAACGCGGAAATACGTTACAATCTATAGATGTCAGATGAAGAGAATATAATACTGTAGCTTGTTAACTGAAGAATACAAAATCACAGTAATAGTAAAGAATCATAATACGTTGAAGCTAGTAGTAAAAGCATATTAAACGTATTAATAATGTTCTGTTAAATATCATAATGTTATGATAAAATGTCAAATGCCTTAGTTGTAAGAAAATGGAATAATATAGTATATCGGTATCTGAACTGAACGAGTTTTTATTTCTTAATAAACCCTGGGATACTCTGCTCTGGCGCCCAACCGAATTAATGAATTACATAATAATGAGTAGACGTATTTAGTAACAGATATTAAAAATTAAATCATAAATAAATTAAATCATTATAATCGACATCAAAAATAAGAGCACAATTAAAGTCATATATTGTCGCCATCAACGTGGTGCAGTAGTTTAAAAAATAAAATTATATTTGGCGCATCCAAACGTGGAGCTTTAATAAAAAAAGTTATAAATGGAACATTATTTCCAAGTAAATATTCAAAATCTTACATGTTGTTTTCCTAGAAGACCAGAACAAAAATCAGGGCTAGAAGTAGTTACTCTTGTTATTAGGTTCTTAAAAAGATTTAACCATAAGACAGTCACAGAAGAAATGTAAAAGTTGAAAATTTTCTACTTAAATATCTGAATATTTTTTATTTGCCACAAGTAAAGGTTTGTCCAAAGACATTATATCTTGTTTCTATTGTTTTTTGTAACACTACACAATTTTTATATGTCTCTCATTTTAATAAGTAAACATAGGCAAATAAGAATTATTACATTAATGAAGACAATAATTTTTTTTAATATACGAAAAATTATACAGTTGAATTTTTAACAATTTTAGAAAAAACTTAAGTAGGGATTAATTCTGTCTAGGAATTTAGTTTTTAGTATTGACATTAATGTGTTCTTCCTAATACTTAATACACAAATGCTGAAAAAATGTTACTTTTGCATACACATTAACATTTCAAATAAACATACACATGAGTTAAATGTATTTATTGCACTTACACACATACATATCCAGCACTAGTCCAGGATGGGCCTTAGCCTCTCTAATCATCTGCCTCCAGATAGTCCGATCATGTGGTCTTCCACAAGTCAACACCCATCCTACTCAGGTCTTCATCCATGTCGTCTTAATATTGTTTTCTTGGCCTGCCTTGTCTTCTGCACCCATCTATGTGCCCATTCATTATCCTTTTGGGGAGCCTTTGGTTGTCCATTATTTCTATATGCCCTATGTAGCTGATTCTTCTGGGCTTCATAAATCGGATATCTCCCTGATCTAGAATGGTATCTTTTTTTTTAGATCTGATCCTTCATTACAACATACTGGTCCAAAGATTCTTCTAATAATTTTTCTTTCAAAAGTCCTCAGAGCCTTCTCATCAACTGCTCTTAATGTCCAGGTTTTGGAACCATATGTCACTGCATGACTGGACACATTCCACATAAATACTTACATCATGTTTACTCTAAAGAGTATACCTAAACTGCTAACTTAAACTTCTGTCAAAATTTCCAAGTAATTTGAACTTTCTTAGAAATTTCCAAGGTAGGGAACACTCCCTTGGGACTCACAGACCAGAAATCTCCCTATGTGTCGCCTAGACAGAAACACCTCCTTCAGATCTCTAAAAACTTCTCTAAGGCCTCATTACATATGAAATACTCTATAAACTCTATGTCCCAATGGCTGTTTACCATCATTAAGGAACTACTATATATAGCTTATAAGAAACTACCACCTAGGGAGCTCTCAATGGAAATCCTCCATTACTATGATATTACTTAATCCCAGGAAACCTCCTTCTCTTCCATCAGAGCTCCCTCTTCCTTAGAGACCTTCTTCCTGGATGCCTTGTTACTTCACTGCTTACCGTTTATTACTGAATTGCTGCTTAGCACTCAGTTGATATAATTTATAAGTTTATTTCTAGATAGCCTCCTTATAAGGCTACTTAGTTGTTATTTCTAAAAATTCCATCAAATCATGAAGTCAAATTGAATATTGCACTCTTCTTGTAAACAATATGTTAATAATTTGTTTTCCATTTTCTATAAAATTATGCTTACCTTTCTATTGTCAATACTAGAACAAAAGTGATAATAAGAACCAATTATGGAAGTTCAAACGCTGAATTGGGACTGATAAAGATTGGACTGATCCTCCATTGTAATGAATATTTGTTATATAGGTTGATAGTATTTTAATGAGTTCTTTAAATCTAAACATTACATTTTTTTAATATAGCCTAAAAAACAATAAACAAACTGTTTCATATTGTCACCTAATATAATTTTTAAAAAAATCTTAACATAATATTGAGTTTATATCTTAACATAATATAATAGCAGATTTGCATTTTATCAGTGTGTTCACATACTTTCACATTACTGGAAAGTATACGGCCTTATTTTTTTTAAGGTTTACGGAAAGTTGCTGACACCAGCCATAAAACCATAGGCCGTGTACTTCGAAAAACCAAAATTGCTGAAGGCCTTAACTTGTCTCAGGTTACTGTGCCTATTGGAGTTCTTCTTGTTATACTTGAGTCTAGGCCTGACTGCATGCCACAGGTAAGTTATTAGACTTGCCTAATATAAACAAATTATGTCAGATAAAATATGGTACATACTGTAAATACTTTTCTGTTGGTTCACACAATTCTGTATAAATTATCAGAAAATTCATATTAATTAATATCCTTACAGTTTCTTCAAAATCAGTAATATACTCTTATCTTTTTATTTATTATACCAACTAGCATTTCCTAATTTAGTTGCTACATTTACTGTTTAGCATAAATATAACTGACCTATTCGTTCATCATGAAAGCAAATCCATTAATAAAAAGAATTATTTACAAAATATGTTTTGCTTAACACTTGGAAATGCAAAATAATGTTATTAAGAAGGCATTAAATATAATTCAATCCATACAGTTTATGAGTTTATAATTTCTACATGTATGCACAATCATCTAGATAAAAAGAAATTTAAATCTATTGTAAATATTATGTTGTAGGGAAAGGTCACATAAATATGTTTCTTCCTAATATTACAGTTTATTATACAGTACAGGTTGAATCTTTTAAACATTTAATTTAAGATAATATATTTCAGACATAATGGCCAAAAATAAAATGGCGTAACACTTTCAACTTCTCCTTCTGTATTAGTTATAGTGTACCAAAATTTGTAAAAAAAAAACATTAATCAGTCATCACATAATATGATCTAACCTTTCACTTCATTTAGCATATACTTACACCTCAGCGCAGTTCATTCAAAGGCACTGCTGACACTAATTTTGCCTAAACTTCCATCAGTCCCTATCATCTGTAATTTTCAGTTGCTTTGCATTCTGCATGAAGACATTCTGCCATCAGATTAAACTTATGAAGAGACAAGTGTCCATGTTATCTAGTAACAATATGTAACACACCAATCCTGTATTTAGTGCAATTATATTTCAATCTGGTTTGAATTTTATCCTTCACAATCATGTGGACCCACATCTGATTTACTGCAATTCTAGTTTTCTCTTTGTTATTTTAAACCCTTTTCACTCCTAGTGAAACATTTTAAATATGTTTTACATTTCTTTGTATTTCTCCAAAATGTGAAAGTAATACTGAGAGAATATATAAAAGAGAAGTCAATGATCTGTTAATAGTAATAGTATCTATTTTACGTGTTATCCAGTATTACATTTTTTCTTGTATATCACATCTAATGCAGACATAAACTTAATTACAACACAAAGTGGATCTGGCTCATTCATTTTAAATATAAACACAGTCATATTTTTCAATTTATTAGTATAATACTCTCAGAATTATCATCACTGTCATCGTCGTCATCATCATCATCATCATCATCATCGTCATTACATTTTGCTCCTTGTTTTTGTTTACTGATACATTTGCCTCACATAAACTTACATTTTGTTTATGTACAGTATTCTAGCCCCTTACCATTTGGTGTAGAATTGAATAGATGACGCATACTCAAGTATTGTACACTATACATTTTATACAATAAGTTTGTATTTTACTCTATTTTATGGTCACAGACCTATATGATTGTGAATGCTATACAAATTAAACATGATTTCAGGTTATTAAATGAATAATATGTGATTTTCAGAACAAATTACACTTTTTATTCATTCAGCGTTTTAACATGCTTATTCTTCGGTTTTGTTGTCCATGATGTGTCCAAGTATCACTGATGATTATTTTGTAAACACTATTCTTACACAGAACACTGGTATTAGACAAAATTCCAAAAACTTTTACCTTATTGCCTGAGCCAGCTTTCACTCTGTGTAAGCTTTGTCTGCCCATTGTAACATGTTTAACATGTTTTATTTCAAGCTTATAAATTATAAATAATGTAAACATCTTTATTTAATCTTTTCTGCTGTATGCTCCAATACGTATATGTCTGTTAAGATTAATTTTACACATTAAAGGTTGCAGCATTAGCAATAAGTTCAGCAAATGGACTGCTGCTGAAGGGTGGTAAAGATGCTTCACATACTAGTGAAGCTCTCATGGAAGTTATTACAGAAGCGTTAGACACAGTCAATGCAAAAGATGCTATTTCACTAGTAAGTAAAGTTCTTCCTTCATTTTCTATAAGTTTATATCAGTCACATAAGTAACTGTATTTTTTAACCAATACTGACTTTGTTATAATAAAAATGATAAATTATGACTGAGATCTATTGAATTGTCAAATCACATAAAGAAAACAAACTATCCTTTCCAAACAGGCATACATTATAATTTTATTTATTTATTTGTACGTATGTGTAGATCTTTTGTGTGTAGATCACTGTAAATAAATGTCTTTATACTTATGAACATATTACACATATGCTTCTGTGTGTGTGTGTGTGTGTGTGTGTGTGTGTGTGTGTGTGTGTGTGTGTGTGTGTGTGTGTGTGTGTGTGTGTGTGTGTGTGTGTGTGTGGTGTGTGTGTGTGTGTGTGTGTGTGTGTGTGTGTGTGTGTGTGTGTGTGTGTGTGTGTGTGTGTGTGTGTGTGTGTGTGTGTGTGTGTGTGTGTGTGTGTGTGTGTGTGTGTGTGTGTGTGTGTGTGTGTGTGTGTGTGTGTGTGTGTGTGTGTGTGTGTGTGTGTGTGTGTGTGTGTGTGTGTGTGTGTGTGTGTGTGTGTGTGTGTGTGTGTGTGTGTGTTGCAATGTTATGTTATAAAGCGTGCATGTTTGTATGTTGAACATATATCTAATACATTCATGTATCCTATGAAGCCATGGGATTTGAGCTTATTTGAGTAACATCCAAATGTCTGTCACATATAAAGACTAATTTTGTAGAGACGAGAGAGTATTGTAAAAAAATAGTAAATAAATAGAATACATTCAAAACAGATTAAACTGTTTTTTTTTTTTAACAAACTAGTAATTTAAAAATATGCCTTTTCTCATAAGTGTGCATATACATGTAAATAATAATCATCGTGTTAATAACTTAATGTTTATAATTAATTACAAACGTCAAAATAATACATAGTAAAAATAAAATTTACTTTTACAGTATACACTAAGATTCCACCACTCATAACATCACATCTGGTGAGTGGTGACACACCTGCCCAAAACTGTCAGTATAGGATGGATGTTCACTAACCTTTTTCCCGTTTTATGGTTGCTATAATTTGCATATGCATCACTGTATACCATCCATGCAATTTGTGCCATTTTCAATGTGTGTGTGTGTGTGTGTGTGTGTGTGTGTGTGTGTGTGTGTGTGTGTGTGTGTGTGTGTGTGTGTGTGTGTGTGTGTGTGTGTGTGTGTGTGTGTGTGTGTGTGTGTGTGTGTGTGTGTGTGTGTGTGTGTGTGTGTGTGTGTGTGTGTGTGTGTGTGTGTGTGTGTGTGTGTGTGTGTGTGTGTGTGTGTGTGTGTGTGTGTGTGTGTGTGTGTGTGTGTGTGTGTGTGTGTGTGTGTGTGTGTGTGTGTGTGTGTGTGTGTGTGTGTGTGTGTGTGTGTGTGTGTGTGTGTGTGTGTGTGTGTGTGTGTGTGTGTGTGTGTGTGTGTGTGTGTGTGTGTGTGTGTGTGTGTGTGTGTGTGTGTGTGTGTGTGTGTGTGTGTGTGTAAATCGGTTCACAACGTTATCCTACGGCTTCCGATCCCTAGTCTCCATTGGTCTCGATCCAACCAAGATTCTTCTTCCAATTCCCGGTCTCTCATTGCCCGATTGATGCCTTCTCTCCGACGGAACCTAGGTCTTCCTCTTCGCCTATGACCATATGGTGTCCACCCAATATTTGCTTGGGGAGTTGATTATCCGGCATTCTTTGCACATGTTCAAACCATCTTAGCTGTTTTGTTTTTATGTCGTCAACAATAGAGCACTGTACCCCCATTATCTCCCGGATTCTGATGTTTCTTACTTTTTCCAGTTTTGATCTCCCTGCCGCTCTTCGCCAATAATCCATCTCAGTAGCCTCCAACAACTTTTCTGTTCTTTGTGTTATTGGCCATATTTCACACCCATATGACGTAATTGGTTTCACAATTGCATTGATGTTTATTTTGTTTTGATATTTGTTGGTCCCACAATATGTTGTTCAGCAATGCTATTGATTTTCTTCCCAAGTTATTTCTTTCTCTTATCGCTTTATCTAGACTACCATCTTGTGTAACTGCTGTTCCTAGATATTTATAGCTACTGCCATTTAGTATTTCTTGTTTGTCTTCTAAAATTAAATTCTTCTGTTCCCCACCAATGCACATATACTCTGTTTTCTTTGTGTTTACATCAAGGCCCCATAGCTTATATTCCTCTATACGTTTTCGTGTCATATATTCCATGTCGTGATAGTCCTGCACTACCATGACTTGGTCGTCAGCGAAACACAGTGTGTACACTGTATTGTCAATTAGAGGTATCCCCATTTTGTGGCATTTCTTTTTCCAGGTTTTGAGGGATTGTTCCAAGTATATCTTAAGAAGTGTCGGTGAGAGACAACATCCCTGCTTCAGGCCCTTACTAACATTAAATCCTTTTGAGACTTTACTTCCAATTTTTACGTGCACTTTCAATCTGTTATATAAAGTCTTAACCGCTTCGATTAAAGTGGAGGCGATGTTTGTTCATTGAAGTGCCAGCCAAAGTTTGGTGTGTGGAATACTATCATACGCTTTCTTAAGGTCAACATATAGGCAGTGCACTTCTTGGTTTACAGCAGTTTTCTGTCTGTCTGTCTATTTCTTATAATTTTCAAAGATGTGTGACTTCCTTTCCCATTATAATTCAGTTATACATAAGTACTTACACATCCAGTATTCTCTTTACAAAAGGTGACGAATCAATGATTCTTCTCCATCCTTTCCTATTATTCACCTCCCTCATAACTTGTAATTGGCCAAGTTGGGTCCTTTCATCTGTAGTATATTAACTGTCTAGTTATCAGAAGTTTTCCATTTTTCTTCATTGTTCACACTTCTGATATTCCCTATTTCCAATTTATCATATTACTTTACCCATTTTTCCCACATACCCTACCCACCTCAAGATTTATGTCTCAATTTTTCCAACACACTTCTGACCTTTATACCAGTCGTTCCCAAACTTTTCAGTCTGCGGACCCCCCCCCCCAATAATTAAATAATTTCACGGACCCCGTCTGAGTTATGAAATAGAACAAACCGTAAATATGATACACTCTTATATTTTAATTAAAATGTATTAATTCCCTCAACTTGCAAAATTATAATATTAATTATATTAAACATAGTTTAATGTGAACAATGAAGCTGCTTTTGAACAATTAGCTTAGCAATATTGGGTTTAATGTCTGATAATTTTGATATTAAGTCGCTCTCGACATCAAGTTAATTTCTTAACTTTGCCAACCTTGGCTCTATCTTTCCAGCCACACGTGTCCAAATCCAGCTACTTAGGTGTCAAACCAGCTTCACGGAAAAAAAAGGTTTGCTTAGATACAGTGCTTATACATGGACTAAAACAGCGCGATTAGTTCTGCATTGATGCGGCACTCTAGTCAGTTCCGACTGACAAACAGATCTGCTACACGACATGATTTAAAGACATTATTAAATCCATTAGTTTGAAATTACTTTTACAATTACAATTAGTTTGATCAAAAACAAGGTAGAAATCTTCTGTAATCTTCTGAATCTTCTACTAATTGTTTTAAGACTCTAAAATTTACATTTTAGAGCATACAAAATCTAAGAAAATTACGGTATATTCTATTTTTTCTTAAAACGGTCCACAGACCCCTGAAATATTGTTGCGGACCCCCAGGGGACCCCACATTGGGAATCACTGCTCTAAATAACGGGAAGATTAGGGGGATAAATAATTTCAATAAATGTTAACCAGTTTTAATGTACTACCTTTGGGGAACCTGCTTTTTAACCCACATGCTTGCAATTAGATTATGAAACATCAGCCTGTGCTGTCTGGGAATTACGGAAAAAACCGTAATTGATACAAGCCAATTTCAGCAGGCGGCAACAGCTGTAGTCGTCATTGGCCCAGTTTAAACTGGCCAATCAGAGAAAGGCAATAAAACACATACGTTGGCGCGCAGCCGGACCAACGCCCAACACCTTGAGTCAGTTGGATAGCAGTCATCAAGAAGTACAGACCAGCTCAACACAAATCATCAAACAGCGCAGCTGTAATTTTAACTAGTGCCTCGGGAAAGTTTCGGGTAGGCCGAAAATAGTGTCGTCGGCCTACCAAAGAGTGCAGTTGGACACAATTCAGCAAACATTAAAAGAATTAAAACAGAGTCAGTGGCGACGGAAGTAAACGTGAAATACAAGTGATAGTGGACAATGGAATGCACATGCAGGTACAATGTAAACATAATCAGTTTGAGTCAAAATAAAGTAACTACAATAAAAGAGCTCAGTAAAAGGGGGGTAAAAAGTATATATATAAATCTGTAAAGGGTGAGAGAGTGTATGTGAGGGAAAAGGGGAGAAATCATTAATAAAAGTACTGGTTTCTAGATAAAAAGTAGTTAATAAAAGAATTTTGTCCAAATAAATTCATGTTTCTAATTGTTGCATTTGATAAAATAAAATCATATTTGTTTAGTGATATAAAAAATGTGTTAGAGTAAGTTATTACGTCATAATCATTTCCTAGTCTTCTGTGCTGAAAAACTCGTCTAACGTTCCGGGGAGTTTTCTGAAGTAAGGGTGGTCAGATAGCGGGTTTATTTAAGTTTTTATAATGGGAAGAGTGTAAAGGTTTCGATATTGAACCACAAAATATCGTGGCGGCCTTGAAGTTTTTTTTATGTTTAAAAGGTAAGTTTAGCGGGATTATGACGGTAAGTAATATTCGGGCAGCAGTGAGTTTTATTATTTTATAATGGTAAAAGGTGTATACCATTACAAGTGGCGACCCTGCCAGGATATTCGTATATATACTATATGAATTAGACCTGCTTTGAAGCACAGAAAATAGGATTTGGTAATGGCATATTTGTAAAATTTTGAATTATCGTATAGATTTACGTTGAGAATGTGTGATAAGGTTATGTTTTGGTAGCGTTATTGTGTGTTTACTTTTACGTATTGCTAACGATTTTATGTGTGGGGTATTTTGAGTTAAATTGAATACTTAGTGTGTGTTAGAAGGGTTATAGTGGGTGTTATATAAAGGGTATTATAAAAAAAAATTTTTTTGTTTAATATGGCTGAGGCACAAGTAACCGAAATGGATTTCGCGTGGGAGGAATGGGAGTACGAGTTCAGAAGTATTGTGAATAAAATGACGGATGATGAGTGGTGTAAACTGAATGATAATTTGAGACGAATGGAAGAACAAGAAGAGGGAATATTTGCTGAAATAGAAAAACATAGTGATACAACGAATAATGATGGTAAAATAGTTGAAGTGGTAGTGGTAGAGAATAAGACCGTGAACAATGATAATGATGATAGTGTAGTGGCGGTAGAAAATGGTAGAGAGACAGGTCAATTAAACGAGAATAAAGACATTCAGGTAACAAATAATAAGGTAAGGGATGAGAATATAAATGATAGTCATAATAAAGAGATAATGAATATGATGAAGCTGATTTTAGAGCAACAAAATAGAATGATTAAGAAAATGGAGGAACGAGATGAAAGGTAGAAACTAGAGATAGATAAATTAAAAGAAAATAAAGAAAGCGAAAAAAACCAGGTAAGTGGTTCTGATAGTGAGGTAATAGTGATGACAATACTTTTGAAAACAATGGTGTTATTTTAAGCAAATCAGGTGACAGTAGACGAGGTAATTAACAGTGATAATTATAATAATGATAGTGTAGTGGCGGCCGGAAATGGTAGAGAGGTAGAGCGATTCAAAGAAAAGTTGAAGCAACAAGACAAAGAATGGAGAGAACGTTGGGATAACATGCGTATGGAGAGGGAAAAACAGGAACGAGAGTGGGATGAATCACGACTAGATCCGTGGAGAAGAAATGAAGAACTGAAATGACTTAGAGATAACTTAAGGGAAAAGCTCAAAGAGGGAATCTAAGTGAGCGGGACAGAAAAAATTTGCAATATTTGGAGAAGACTATTGAGGAATTGGAAAGAGTAGTACACTGAGTGCAAGGAGAATAAAAATAATCAGATAGTGGATGATAAGGTAAGTAAAAGTGATAATAATCACGATATCACAAGTGATAATGGTGACATAATTGAAACTGTGGTGATAAAGAGTGGTACATTGAATAATGATAGTGGAGGTAGTAATGATGATACTTTTACAAACAATAGTGTTAGTTTAAGTGCAGTGGAGACAAAAAACGATGAGGTAGGTGAGGTCAATACAAGTGATAATCAGAAAGATGTTAGTTTAAGTACAAACAAGGTTATAATTGATAAGGTAAGTGGAAATAATAGTGACAACTATAATTATAATGGGGAAATAATTACGAGTAATAATGGTGATAGTTTAAGTGCAAATAAAGTAGTAATTGATAAGGTAAGTAGGGGTGAGAATGTTGGTGATATAATTGAAAATGTGGTGTTAGAGAGTAAAGTTGTGAATAATGATAGTGGTGATGAAGTTTTAGTGGAAATAGAAATTATTGATGAGATTGATAGAGAGTGTGACGAGAGGTTAGGTTGGCAAAAGGCAAACTTTCCCCATTGTTTAAGTGGAGTAAAGACTCCACTAGTGATTTACGAGGACAGAGTTTCCTCTAGAGGTTGTGTGAGAGACGAGGTGTCTCTAAATGGTCCCTTAAGTTTTTGCAGTAAACCTGGTAAAGCCAGGAAGTGTTATAGTAAATTTGTGGTGCACTTTGCATGGCATGAGATAGTTCAGGGGGGTTGTGACAGGTGTTATGATGAGAGGTATTTTGAGAATGAGAGAGAAATAGAATTATTCAAGTTGAGTAGAGATCACAAAGAGTTAATACAGGGAATAAATATTGAAATAACAGATAGTTATATTGTTAATAATAAAGACTTACCTTATGAAGTAAATAGCACAGTAGCAGATGATGATTATTTTGAGGGTATCGATAATAATTACTTACCCGGGTATAAAATGGGGATACTAATAGCAGATGATGGCTATAGTGACAAAATGGTAAACTATTTAAGTGTGACAAAAATTACTAACGGAGACTGTAACATACCTAATGTAGACAAGTTTTATGATGAAACAATAAGGAGTAATCCTGCAGAATATTGTTGTGGCATATTGGATGGAATGAATTTAAATGGTTATTGTATCAATGGTAATCATACAATGGATGTAAATAAAAATGAAATGTGTAATGTGGGCATCAGACTAATTTTTGACGATGGTTGTTAGACATTTATTACTAATGAACATTTAATTATTTGAGTTAATGGTAATTACTTGGCTTACTTATGTAATGAGGTGTGGTAAACAATGAAATGATATGATGAATAGTGTAAATAAATTTGTGTTGGTGTTATATGTAATATGTATTCTATAGTAAGGTTATGTTGTTATTATTAACTTTGTATTGTATGTAATCAATTTGTGATTTTGGTGAGGAATAGTGTCTTGTTAGGGGAGAAAATTAACAGTATACAATTTGTATGGGATTTACATGTGTTAGATGTAAGTATACAGTAAGTTTATGTTGTTATGTGGACACTGTATTTTGTGTAGTCAATTTACAGGGTTGTTTGAAATTAATGTAAAATGTTTACAAGATAGAAATCTTGGTAGTCAATTTGAACGTTTTTGATTTGAAGGCTATAAAAATGATAAATAAATTTTATTATGATGAATTGAAATTGTTGTGATAGTGTAATTAAAGTAACTCACAATGCTTTGAAAGATGATGAAATTAAATTAATTCGAGATGGGTTAAATTGATTTAAAAGGTGTGAAACTTTGGGTAATAAATTTGAGAAATTTAGTTTGAATTGAATTGGGTAATAAATGGTAAAGATATTACAATCCAAGTAATTGCAGTGTTGTGTGCATACATAGCAGATTGTGTAAGCAATGTTTACAGTTTTGAGTGAGTTGAAAACAACAATAATTTATTTTGAGGAAATAATTGACCTTATTGAGATTTTATAATGTAATTGAATTAATTTAAATTGGGGCAAATAATGTAGTTAAATTAATTTGAGGTAATTAATTTATTATTTGAAAAGATGGAATTAAATTTATTCAAAATTATTTAATTAATTTGAGAGGTTGTAAAAGATGAATTTTGGATAATTAATTTAAATTTTTTGTTGAAATTTGAATTGAATAATCAATGGTAGATGATTAAAATATTGAATGGAAATGCATAGTTGAAATTATAATGTAACAATTGGAAGATTTAGTTGGAAAGTGAAATTAAAGTTGTGATGGTTGTAAATTTTATGCAAATTCAGATATTGAATGTTTGTTTTTATGTAATGGTAGTAATGTTTACGTTGAGCTGAAATATTTGGGGAAAATAAAGTGTTTATTTGGGTATAATGACATTGTGTAGATGGTAATAGTAATCTACATTGTTAATTGAAATCAAAATGAAGTCTGAACTGGAATCTGTATGTGAATTCGAATTGTTTTTGGAATTTAAATTTTAATTGGCTTGTTGTTTATAACATAAAAATATCAAATGCAGTAGCATGTTTAGGTTAAGGATAAATATAGAACCAATGTATTTAGGCATTATAATTAGATAAGGAACCAGTACTTTGCAAAATACAAACCAGTACGGTTAAGAGGAAACAAATCGGAGGAGGATATGGTATAGTGAAACGCCCTTTATTGATATTTGGATTGAATGTTTCAGAGTCAGGTGATACTGTGGGGCGTACCTGTTCTGGCCGGTGCATCAGGGCAGAGACGTCTAGTGTCTGTCCGGCTTTGCGGTGTTGGGATCTCGAGAGGGAACTCCAGTAAAGTCGGATAGGTGTGCCCACAGTCACCGGACTAGGGGGGTAAGTAACCATTGATTATAATAAGTATTTAAGGGGTGTCGTGGCGCCACATCAAGGGGGGTCCTTGCTGATCCTCTTAGGTTAGAAGGCAATGAGAGTTTTTATGCTTCAGCATAAAACCTCTCATTGGGGGAGTATTGTAATGGAAAGATTAGGGGGATAAATAATTTCAATAAATGTTAACCAGTTTTAATGTACTACCTTTCGGGAACCTGCTTTTTAACCCACATGCTTGCAATTAGATTATGAAACATCAGCCTGTGCTGTCTGGAAATTACGGAAAAAACCGTAATTGACACAAGCCAATTTCAGCAGGCGGCAACAGCTGTAGTCGTCATTGGCCCAGTTTAAACTGGCCAATCAGAGAAAGGCAATAAAACACATACGTTGGCATGCAGCCAGACTAACGCCCAACACCTTGAGTCAGTTTAATAGCAGTCATCAAGAAGTACAGACCAGCTCAACACAAATCATCAAACAGCGCAGCTGTAATTTTAACTGGTGCCTCGGGAAAGTTTCAGGTAGGCCGAAAATAGTGGCGTCGGCCTACCAAAGAGTGCAGTTGGACACAATTCAGCAAACATTAAAAGAATTAAAACAGAGTCAGTGGCGACGGAAGTAAACGTGAAATACAAGTGATAGTGGACAATGGAATGCACATGCAGGTACAATGTAAACATAATCAGTTTGAATCAAAATAAAGTAACTACAATAAAAGAGCTCAGTAAAAGGGGGGTAAAAAGTATATATATAAATCTGTAAAGAGTGAGAGAGTGTATGTGAGGGAAAAGGGGAGAAATCATTAATAAAAGTACTGGTTTCTAGATAAAAAGTAGTTGATAAAAGAATTTTGTCCAAATAAATTCATGTTTCTAATTGTTGCATTTGATAAAATAAAATCATATTTGTTTAGTGATATAAAAAATGTGTTAGAGTAAGTTATTACGTCATAATCATTTCCTAGCCTTCTGTGCTGAAAAACTCGTCTAACGTTCCGGGGAGTTTTCTGAAGTAATGGTGGTCAGATAACGGGTTTATTTAAGTTTTTATAATGGGAAGAGTGTAAAGGTTTTGATATTGAACCACAAAATATCGTGGCGGCCCTGAAGTTTTTTTGATGTTTAAAAGGTAAGTTTAGCGGGATTATGACGGTAAGTAATATTCGGGCAGCAGTGAGTTTTATTATTTTATAATGGTAAAAGGTGTATACCGTTACATCTATACAATTTCTAATTGTTTCACTCTTCATATTCTCCATTCTAGTAACCCCTTTAATTTCCTACAGCCCTCTCAGTTCATACACTTCTATTCTCATTTTTAAGTAATTCATTACTATTCACAACAAACTGTACTTGAATATTAGCACCACTTTTATTTTCTTGCTGTTGAAGTATTCCATGTAACAAAGAAACTTTGCTAAGCTTGGTGTTCTAGTTCCAGTTTTTATTTCCAGTTTCACTCAATAAGCAAGAGATATTTTATTTGTGTCTTTCCCTGAAATTTCTTTCTTTTGGTAAGACCTCCACATGTTCTGGGATCACACCTACTTTTTTAATTTAATTTAAAAGTACTAGTATATTAAACACACAATTTCTTTTACAATTATATTTCTATACCTACTTAATTATTGCTCATTCATTTTCAACTTAATAGATATTTGACCTTTATCAAAGTAAAATATCGGTATGGAGAACTATACATAACTTCCATGTTCTAAGATTTATATTTAAAATCATATTCGAAATGAAATATTACCATAGAAACTACTTCTTTCTACTTATTGCTTCAGCCTTAACCACAGTACTGTGGTCACTAACGTATAACACCTCACGTTTTCGCACTCGATTTTCACTGATGATGGCAGTCGATGGACTGCCGAAAAGTCTGGTTTTGCAGAAAACATTGGACTACGGCTAAACAGCCCGGGAAGGAATTTTAACAAAGAACTACTTCTTTGGTGCCGATAACGTAGTACACATATAAAAAATTCTCCCCTCCCCAATCAACTATAATTTTCATTAATAGAAAATTACCCCCACCCCGTTCACCTAACCTCTTCATTTATAGATATTTCATCTACGTTTCTACAGTGGATTATTATGAGCTTCTTATTAGGATACATTATTTATCAAAATTAAGTACTTTACTCTTGTTAAAACATAAAACGTTGCAGGTAAACTACCCCTTTCCCTTAACCGATCTTCAACAAAATCAACAGACCTTGA
Source organism: Magicicada septendecula (assembly GCA_034769895.1). NCBI lineage: Eukaryota > Metazoa > Arthropoda > Insecta > Hemiptera > Cicadidae > Magicicada > Magicicada septendecula. The sequence continues at coordinate 304,157,721 of CM068367.1, read as the reverse complement.
GTTCTCCTTAATTCAAAAAGGTATGCAAAAACGTAGTCGATTCTGTTTGAATTTGCGGCAGTTATCGTTCGTCATATAAAAAATTATCATTGTTAAAACATAAAATGTTGCAGGTAAACTACCCCTTTCCCTTAACCGATCTTCACCAACACCAATAGGACTTGAGAACTCTACAATTCGGGGCTGTATGCAAAACATTATTTGATTCTGTTTGAATTTGCGGCTGTTATCGTTTGCCATAGAAAAAATTACCCCCGATAAAAAACGTTGCAGGTAAACTACCCCTTCCCCTTAACCGATCTTCACCAAAACCAACAAGTCTTGGGAACTCTAGAATTTAGGGCTGTATGCAAATAATCATTTGATTCTGTTTGAATTTGCGGCTGTTATTGTTTGCCATAGAAAATACCCTTGTTAAAACATAAAACGTTTCCAGTAGACTACCCCTTTACCTCAACCGATCTTCACCAAAAACAATAGGTCTTGATGACTCTACAATTTAGGGCTGTATGCAAATAATCATTTGATTCTGTTTGAATTTGCGGCTGTTATCGTTTGCCATAGAAAATATTCTTGTTAAAACATAAAACGTTGCAAGTAAACTACCCCTTTCCCTCAACCGATCTTCACCAAAACCAATAGGTCTTGAGAACTTTATAATTCAGGGCTGTATGCAAAAAAGTAGTTGATTCTGTTTGAATTTGCGGCTGTTATCGTTTGCCATAGAAAAAAATTACACTTGTTTAAAAAAAACCGTTGCAGGTAAACTACCCCTTTCCCTTAACCGATCTTTATCAAAATCAACAGGTCTTGAGTACTCAACAAATCAGGACTACATGCAAAAAATTATTTGATTCTGTTTGAATTTGCGACTCTTATCGTTTGCCATAAAAAATACCCTTTTAAAACATAAAACGTTGCCAGTAAACTACCCCTTTCCCTTAACCGATCTTCACCAAAATCAATAGATCTTGAGTACTCAATAAATCAGGGCTACATGCAAAAAATTATTTTATTCTGTTTGAATTTGCGACTCTTATCGTTTGCCATAAAAAATACCCTTTTAAAACATAAAACGTTGCAGGTAAACTACCCCTTCCCTTAACCGATCTTCACCAAAATCAGTAGGTCTTGATAACTCTACAATTCAGGGCTGTATGCAAAAGAGTAGTTGATTCTGTTTGAATTTGCGGCTGTTATCGTTTGCCATATAAAATATCCTTGTTAAAACATAAAACGTTGCAGGTAAACTACCCCTTTCCCTTAACCGATCTTCACCAAAAACAATAGGTCTTGAGAACTCTACAATTCAGGGCTGTATGCAAAAGAGTAGTTGATGCTGTTTGAATTTGCGGCTGTTATCGTTTGCCATAGAAAACAATTACCCTTGATTTAAAAAAAAACCGTTGCAGGTAAACTACCCCTTTCCCTCAACCGATCTTCACCAAAAGCAATAGGTCGTGAGTACTCTACAAATCAGGACTGTATGAAAAAAATGATTTGATTCAGTTTGAATTTGCGGCTGTTATCGTTTGCCATAGAAAAAAAATCTACAGACAGACACACAGACACACAGACAGACAGACACACAGACACTTTTCGAAAAATGACATTTTTTCATGTTTTGAGTGTAGTACAATCAGAATCTGCAATAATCTCGAACACGATTTTTTTTGCCATCACCATACTTTCATTTCCTTAAGGAACATGGAAGTAAAATCACCAACTTTCCAATGTTTATTTTGTTCTGTTTTATTGTTCAATTTTTATTTATAATCAACTACTTTGTAGTAATATTTTATTGTCTTTTTTTTATACACACAGGTATCAACCAGAGGGGAAATAAGTGATCTGATGACAATGGAAGAACACATAGATTTGATAATTATTCGTGGATCCAGTAAATTGGTGAGAAGGATTCAGCAAAAAAGTCTACGTATACCAGTTTTAGGGTGTGCAGATGGAGTCTGTCATGTCTATGTTGATAATGAAGCCGATTTCAAAAAAGCAGTGAAAATTGGTAATTGTGGTGTACTATTATAGTTAACTAATATTATAATAACAGAACATGGAGTGCCAGACCCGCCTGTCTTTATTGATTCATAGAGAGAGAATGCTTCTAGTTATATCCATATGTATTCATTTATAGTGTAAGCTTTATTTCTTCTTTAGTGAAGTTAAAATATATTTTAACTATGGTAAAGCAATCCAGTACTTAATAGTACTTGTCCGTTCATCAGGTCACAAATTAAATAATTTTCCATTACCTTATCAGTGTTTACAGTTTAAAGAAAACAGTTTCATACATCTATATTTCTTGGGTTACTATACGTAGAACCATTAAGAAAGACTGTTTAGGACTCCCTACCTGATACAGGTACTTTCAGCACTTTTAGAAGTTTAAGTTTCATAAAAATTGTAAAAGAACGTAACATTTATTCTCCTGATGAACAACATCTAACCCACAGATAACATTCTACCTCCAACGTGATACTGAAAGTGTAGTGTTACAACTTTTGTTTATGATAAATAGGTGATTTTATTTGAGTACATGTTTAATGATTTACTCACCTTATACTTTAACCTTATACTTATATTTAAGAAAACAAGTTGTTGGTTCTGGTCATGAACAAACAAACTACAAAGTCCAGCTGCTAATTCATTTCCAATTTGTTTTTGTGTGTACAAACATTGCTGGACACATTTTTTTATAAAATTCATTTATTTCTGAATTCAAATTTGTAATACATGATCATTTTGCCAAAATTTGGTACTATTAACAAGGGACTATCCTAAAATTTTTCATTATGTATATAATGCTGAGTAAGGAAGGGAAGTATCAATTGTACATGTAAACAATAAATTTAGTGATCACATAACACAAATTCTCATGACCAGAGTTGACAGTGTTATTAAGATTGTTGTCTGGGCTGTTAGGTCATGGTCCCCAAATGTCACTATGCAAAACACCAGAGGTTCTGGCCATCCCCATGGCAGCCATCATCAGTAGAGGAGAAATTGAGGTTCTGAACATCTGCTAAGTACTAAGATCAGTCCAACTAGAAGTACACTTCTACTTATACCTCTTTGCAGCTGTTCTAGTTGTTACCATAATGTATGCTATGCGAATTGTGAGTCAATCACATCGTGCTGGGCTCTGATAGGCCAGATTTCAGCATGTCACTCAATACATACTGATGGCCAGAGCTTAGATTCTCTCTCTCCCCCTCCCTCCCTCACCCCTTCTCTCTCTCTCCCCCTCCTCTCCACCTTTTAAATAAACAATTTAAAAGAGTTTATTTGGCATATGTAAAAGTCACTTCATAATGTTACACACAAAACCATATTACCCTCACAAGATCAAATGAAAAATGATAAAGAATAGTTTATGTATACTGATTACGATTTAAATTAAATAGTTTGTGTACTATAGCTCTTATTTCATACCTAACATGATTTTATATTATATATAAATTTATTGTTATTATATATTTATTATAAATTTATATATAAATTATATAAATATATATAAATTTTATATAATATAATATCCTAGATATACCGTTTTCATTACTGTTTATTTAGTGCGAGATTCAAAGTGTAACTATCCAGCATCAAGCAATGCAATGGAAACACTTTTGTTGCATGAAGATCATTTAAAAAGTGGATTCTTAAATGACATCTGCAAAATGGTTAAAGAAGAAGGAGTAAGTAGATTTTACTCACCATACATCTCATCATTATCCACTGAAGCTAATAAATATCTTGAAAACTCAATAAACATTAAATTTTGTTTTAATTATTTTCTAACTACAAAGCCACACAAATATATTGTGTTTAGCATTAATTTACAGTAACAATATTGTAATATTACTCCATTAGTCACGAATACACATGTTAAAAAAAACATTACATATCTATAAGAAACTACATTATATATGTTATTATTGTTATATGTCATGTCTGGTCAAAGCCTTCTGCTATACTAACTGGTTAATTGGTTTGATAGATTTAAAAATGTGAGTTTTAATAAAAACAACACAATCAATTTGTGAATGCACATTATAATAGCATAGTGAATGCATATTATGTGAACATAGTATAATATCAAATCAGTGAAGGCTTTAACATAATATTAAACTCAGCCTGGGGCCAGGCCTTCACAGAAGCCTTAGTGTTTTCTTATAAAATTTTAAAATGTCTTCTGATTGTTATTACATGTAATTGCAAAAATTCATATTTAGCCTATACTGCAAAAAATAACTGCATAATTACTTTTTTATCTTTATTTATTACTGTTAGTCTACAATACTGTGATGGCCCCACATTTCTTTTTTGCAATTAATTACTGATACTTCAACATATCACATTACAAGCATCAGCATTGATCAAACTTACAAAACAAGACATTTGAAAATTTTGAAAGCAGAACTACTGTTTAAAATGAAACTAACAATGGACTTTATATGCAATAAAGCTGATATGTAAAGCTGCTTCATTTCTACCTTAGACAAAATTTAAGATCATTGTACATCACTGTAAATTCTATTACTTAGCATGGAACAAAAACATAGAACATATAGAACTTTTCCCCAGGTTCCCATTTTAGTCACCACTACACTCAAACAACTCTAAGATGAATTCAAACCCCATGATATATTACTTCAGATCTGAGTGCCGTAATCTCGAGTGACACTCTATTCCATAGAAACCCTTTAAAAAAGCCCTTAACTCTTCCATAAAAATTAAAAACCCTCAACAGATCAATATCAAAGTGAATTTCCTTCACTATAAAGTTATATTTGCTTCCTTAACTTAATTTGCTACCATAATAACTAAGAACAATTTTATATAATTATCAGTATAATGCTACTGACTCGGAACACTAAGTTTTTATTTAAGAAAATGTAAAATTTTTACCTTATAGCCTGAACCAGTTTTTACTTATAACAAGCTTCGTCAGAGGCTGCCACTAGGAGTACTGTCCGTCTTGTTCTTGGTGACGGCGCTGTTGTTTGAAAGATCGATGTTGTGTGTGTGTGTGTGTGTGCGCGCGCATGCTATATCGAATAGTATGTGTGATTTGAATTGTGTCTGTTCGTTTAGGATGTCATTTTACATAAACAAACATAAAAAACTTATATAAAAAAATATATAAAAAGCTATACAAAAAACTTAGTGTTCCCAGTCAGTAGCATTATACCCATAATTAGTTACTCAACGAACACGTCATGAACAACAACATCCAAGAATATTTTATACTTTGACATTTTAAACTTTCATTTTGAAATTAGAAAACTGTTAGTGAATAAGCAGCTCCTGTGGCAAGTATGTTCTTGTGTATGACATATTGACATAATAATATACTATATTCGTTTATGTTTCTATCTAACTGACTGCAGAGACTTTAGTATTAAAGCTAAACAACAGTTCTTAAATAATTCACTTTGTTTTCTCTCTTCACTACTTTCATTACATAAGTTTTATAAACTTAATTCACTAGACAAATGGTATTCAAGCTACGTAGGTGATAATTTCATGTCAATTGTGAAAGAATACAAATTTAAAAAATGTTTGCTAATCTAGTTTAGTTTTTCTATTTAGAAGGATATAAATGTAGTTCATTAAAATGAAAACAATGAGTGCATGATTTTAAACTGAGTTGTAGTTTTGAGTAATTTTGCTAATAGTTTAAAGATCCATAAAAACTTAGTGGTGTGGAAAGACTGCCTGATTTTACAAGCAGTGTGTGTGTGTGTGTGTGTGTGTGTGTGTGTGTGTGTGTGTGTGTGTGTGTGTGTGTGTGTGTGTGTGTGTGTGTGTGTGTGTGTGTGTGTGTGTGTGTGTGTGTGTGTGTGTGTGTGTGTGTGTGTGTGTGTGTGTGTGTGTGTGTGTGTGTGTGTGTGTGTGTGTGTGTGTGTGTGTGTGTGTGTGTGTGTGTGTGATTTACATTTTCACATGAAATAGAAATGTTATTTTCCTAGAATAAAATAAACTACACCAAAAACATTGTAATTATTTGTGTTTCTACCAATAAATCATTACTTATTAATAAAAGCTTTGTAACTTAATTTTAATTTAGCATCAATAATTTAAAAAAATATATTTTCCATAATAATATTTTACTACTACTTCTACTACTACTACTACTACTACTACTACTACTACTACTACTACCTACATACGCTAGAAAATAGTCCCAGAATATTGGTGGTTTTCTAGCATATACGAGACAAAAACAGGACCATCTATAAGACACAGAATGGGCCCAAAATCATAAGCATGGTCACAAAATCAATATGAGTGTTGTAGTGATAAGTGTGTGTAATATAAGTAATTTTATTTTTTGTTTACGTACTCAGTAAAACAATATTAATATTATTAAATATTTTACATGCAGGTGATTTTCCATTCTGGCCCTAAACTAGCCAAAAAATTAACATTTAACCCACCTCTTGCAAAATCACTTAAAATGGAATATGGAAGTCTGGAATGTACTGTTGAAATAGTATCAAGCCTGGAAGAAGCAATTGAACACATCCATGAATATGGAAGTGGGCATACTGAAGTCATAGTTACTGAAAATGGTATGTTTTCTGATATTTTGTGGTGATGAATAAAATCCAAGATTAGTAACTGTCCATTTGTTATATAAATGTCTGTGATTGCGAGTGTGTGTGTGGGGGGAGAGTAAAAATTAACCAGGAAATCCAGTTTAATCATAATTTATACTTGAGTACTAGAACTTAAACTATAATCAACTTGAGATCATTTAATGTGAATTACATATACCAATAATAATTATTATATGTAAGAGTTACCAACAGCATACACCTGATTCAGTAGCTTATTCACTAGGTTAAGCTCTACAGGTATCTCTCATGCATACAGCACAATTTCTTGTTTTTCATGTATTTTGATGTGTTTTTCCAACATTCCTAAATAACAAAAAATGTCCTGTACTGTATGTACTGCTATGTTCAAATAATACTGAAATGTAATCACAGTAACATAATGATATAGAAATAAAAAATAATACAAATATCGAACACGTATAATATACACAGTAATTTGTTAATGAAATGAACTATACCTTCGCTCTATGCAAGAGTAAGCAAATAACCTCTTTGTTCTTAAATTTATATAATATGATCTACAAAAATGAGGTTTTATATTTATACTAACCTGTTTCACAAATCTGAATCATTTTTTAGATATTTCATACGTCTTTACACTCACAAACTTTATGTTAATGATAAAAATCATTTCCACAATGTTTTAATAATATATTAAAATATATGTGTTTTTAAGTTCTTTTGTATGTGTTTTCTACAAGCTTACATATAATAATCATTCTATGGATTTTTATGGAAGTGTCAGGTTACTTAGATATAGAACACATACACTAGGAAGTCTAATTGGGAGTTAGCACACTTGCTGATTTTTAACAAAGTTTGAATAATTTATTACCTTTTTATCCGTCAGTGACTTCGTTCAGCGTTTTTTATTTATACGCGTTTCGTGACATGTGTCACATCTTCAGTAGTCCTCGTCAAAAGTTAAAATTCACGTAAAACACATAAAAACATATTTGCACATATTTACAAAATTACAATGACGACACACACATAACACGATGTAACTACAGCTTCGCTGGACCGGTCCGACCACGCGTGCAGTTGCCGAGCCACTAATTGAACTAAGTCAATCCTTATCACCAGTCATTACCGTCATGCGCGATTATATTTAGGGCTGTATCATATAGTGAATGAGATTGAAACCTTAATTGTTCGTTTAGTATACTGTTACTGTTGATATTCTTGTCTTTAAATGATTTATAAATCTCAAACTCCTCGAGAGCGTCCATTAACCTACCCTTACCGCATACATGGATTGCTTTGAAATTGGTATTGAAATCAGTGTAATTATGGTTATGCATCAGTAGATGGCGCGCATAATTAGATTTGGTCTTGTCTAAATCATTCCTTGGTAGATGTTCTTTGTATCTTTTCAAGAAAGACCTGCCAGTTTGACCCAGATAGAAACAATCACAATCATCACATGATATCCTGTAAACACCTGTTTTCTCTTCTAACGGGAATGGTTGTTTTATGCGTAACAAATTAGATATATTATTATTTGTTTTAAACGCGACTTTTATATTGGAATTTAGAGAACACATTGGATATAATGTTAGGTAAAAGGCTACCGTACACTGTCGTTATATACTTTTTATTATTATTTTTATTATTGTTAACTTTATTATCATCGATGGTATTATGGTGGGATCTAGTTTTATATAGGTGTCGCTTAAGAAGTCTATCTATCATCGAACTCTTGTACCCATTCGCTACTGCTATGTGCCTTATTGTATCCAATTCGTCCTGAAAGTCCTTTTGGTTAAGTGGGATCGTTACCAACCTTATAACCTCTTCATTAGAGTTATAACGGAGGGAACCCAAAATAATTGGTTCTGCCAATTATTTCAGGCTGCCTTATTCGAGACGAGCTGAAATTTAAATCAGAACAACACACAGTAAGACATACAAGGAATCAGGGAAGGTGAAACTGTTGATTTATATACTCAGTATATGTGTGTAACAAGAAGACTTGCTTTATTAAACATTTGAAATATAACATTTACTCCAAAGAACAGATCCCATGACGTTATTAATTAAATTAGTAAAATTAAGTGAAATGCTTTATTTAGAATATGGGATCACAACAAATTTATCTAGCTATACCCCCGGATCCGGGTAACCATTGGTATTTAGTCTCTAATCTTTTAATTATATTTAATTCAAAATTGTTATCTTGCAAGACTTTTACCTTTTTGCTTCATATATCTTCCATTAGAAGAATGGTATTAATAACACTACGTTACGTTAATATCTAAACTGTTACAATTGAATGATATTGAATAGTTACAATTAAGTTCTCAAATTTAAGTTTTTATATTCTTATAAAATCAATCGTCTCTGTAAGTCTCTTAAATAGAGTATTGTGTTACAAAAAATATTATCATTATTCCTCGATAGGCGTGCTATCGAGTCACCTCTATTTTTTGGATGTAGTAATCGCCTCCATGTGGTTCCGTCTTGCGAGTCCTAAAACGTCGTCCTCGTCTTGGTCTGGTCTCTGTTGTTCATGGCTTAATACGTCTGCAGGATAGGTAGAGTCTTCTACACAGATACTCGTTGATTCTCAGATGTCTCGAACTGCATCATCGGTAGGGTATACTAGAGTTTTCATTTAGATGGTCCATGACCACAGGTCAGATGTTGAAAAGATTCGTCCATCGGTGAAGATTGCAGTCATCGTTTTTTCTTTATTAACACTCGTCGTTTGTATTTACATCTTTCTTCTTGTTACAAAGTTTTTGGAATTTTCTTTTTGTTAACGTTACATGTTACACTTTTTGTAACGGTTAGTAAAATACAAAATAATAATTAATTAATCCACACTAACAACAAATTGTATAACTTTTGAACAGAGCATTTTGCTCGTGCGTCTGCACAGCTGGGCGTCGTCATCGCAAGAGAGCGATTTTTCGTCCGCTACCCTCGTACATGACGAGAGAGAGTGGGGTGTTTATTCCGCGAGCATATATAGTTCCTGTTTTCTCTTTAAATATACTTTTTATTTATACAAACTATCGCTAGATAAAAATACATCATTTAAATTAATTGTTTTAGTTACTATCTGTGTCTACAGATACTTTAATTATTAACATTAGTTTACTCTATTATTTTTAATTACAGTAGACTCGGAAAACAGGTCGAGTCCGGTATCAACAGGTAGGCGCTTGATAGCAAGCAAAGGGTTAAATAAGAACATAATAATTATTTACAATATGCCTTTTCTTTATGGATACTTTGCCCTTATTAATTACTTCTTCCATTCACACTTAGTACCTACATGTTTTTATTATTATTATTGTGAGATTTAAATGGTTAATTGTACGCAACCTTAATTAATTAAATTTTTTTTTTATTCTGTAAATGTCACAATTTAAATCGTCACATACTCCGCCTCCTTACCAACACAGACTCCTAAAATTTTGGTCAGCTATGTACCGAGAGTATGCTTGGGGAGTGCCGTGTGAAATTTCTCTCACCCGTTTCTGGCTGTATATAATTACTAGCAGCATAAGTCATTTGACTGGCTGTTTCTTACCATCTATACATATATACTTCATGTTTTACACGCTAATTCTATTACTACATAAAATTTACATTATAAAGTATTTTCAACATTCTAAATTTCCTTAACTCTACTACTTATTACTACTACCGGATTTTTCCTTTTTCTTTCGAGAGAGTTTTTCTTCGTTATAGAATTTACTCTTTAATTACTCCATTACTTTTATTGGATGTCAGCTGACTTCTTGCTTTGCTCTACTTTCGATGAAGAGGATTCAAGGTTGATCAGCCCTCGTACCTACTTATACGACAAGGTAGCCAAAGGTTACGCAAGTACTTTTGCGGTTGAGTACTAAACATTGTTTTCACATTTACTTATTTAATTAACTGGCACTCTACTATTTTCTTCTTCAAGATAACGTTTTATCTGTGAAATATGTGTCCTTCGCACATATTTTTGAGTAGAAGGTTCGTACAGGGTCACAGTTACCGGAGTTAAGTATTTGTGAATTTGATAAGGACCGCACCATCTGTAAGATAGCTTGGAAGTTGTCTTATCGACTGCACTACTCGTTGGGTGCGTGTTATACATAACTAAATCTCCGATTTGGTATTTTACTTTATTATTCTTATTCTTTTGCTCGTAATATTTCCTTGACTTCGCTAAGTTTGTTCGTAAATTAGCACGCGCTTCGTTCCATATCTTTCTAATATTTTTATCCCTAATTTCAAGGGGTAACAATTCATGTATTTTCCACTTTGTGGATAATGGGTGATTAGGTTTATACTTGAACAACAATTCGAATGGGGTAGACTTATGTCCTTCATGATATGCCGAATTAAAGGCGAATTGTATCCAGGATAGGTTCTGGTCCCACGAAGTATGGTCGTTAGCATGGTAGGCAATTAAAGCAGATTTTAGGTTTCGCAAATACCTCTCAGCTATATTACCTTGCGGACGATACTCGGTAGTGGTAATGTGGTTTATACCTAGTTTGAAACACATGTTCCTGAATTCCTTGGACTTAAACTGTGGTCCGTTATCCGACACTAGATGGACTGGAATACCGAAATCTTTGAATAATCTATTCTGTAAAATGCTTACTGTTGTCGTAGCTAAAGCTCGCCGCATGGGGTACATCCAGACGAACTTACTAAACGAATCTACGCAAATTAGTAACATAGTATTTCCTAACTTGGAACGTGGGTAGGGTCCAGAAAAGTCTAAATAAATTTTGGAAAATGGGGTGGCAGGAATCTCAGATATTAACTGACTTATTTGGCTGTTTCTCGCTGGTTTGCTGAGTGCACACAACTTACACCTTTTTACAAAGTTAGCTATCTCACTGTTCATATTTTCCCAGTGATATTCTCTCCGAATCCGATGTATGGTTTTATTTATTCCCATATGTGCTCCAATGGTGGAAGAGTGATAATATTCCATTAGCATAGGTTTAATAATATCCGGGGCGATGATACGCAAATATTTTCCGTTAGCTATTCTACAACATAATACTTTCTTATTTAATAGGTATTTTTCAGACTTGTTTCCTTTTTCAAGTTGTTTGATGATCGGACTCAAACGTGGGTCTTGTTGTTGATAATGGGCTAAATCCGTAAATGCAAGAGGAAATTCGGTAATTAACGCATTAATAATAGGTGTCTCTCTACTCTTGTTTTCGTAATTATTACTACTAGGCTGGAACATACGTGACAGGGTATCGGCAACTACGTTTTGGGTGCCTCTAATATGTTGTACTTTGAATTTAAAACAATTTAATCTCAATACCCATCTTCCGATTCGACCTAATTGTTTTGGGTGGTTTAGTAGCCAGGATAAAGCTTGATTATCTGTTTCTAGCAAAAACTCTTTATGTTCTAAAAATGGTTTGAACTTCTCAAACGCAAAAACGATAGCTAAGCATTCTAATTCGTATGCGGAGTATTTCTTTTCTTGGTCCGTCAGGGTGCGTGAAGCGTAACTAATTGGTAATCGAGAGTTATCTACTTCCTGATAAATTACTGCACCTAGGGCTACACTTGAACTGTCGGTTTGCACAACAAACGGTTTACTAAAATCGTCTAATTGTAGTACGGGGGGTGATATGATGCTTTCCTTTAATTTCTCAAATGCGGTTTGGCGTTGCTCATTCCACTCAAATTTTACTCCCTTCTTTCTTAAAGTATTTAGTGGTGCTGCGATTTCGGCTAGATGTGGGATATACTTGTGGAAATAATTTATCATTCCTAAAAATCGAGCAATTCCTTTCGCATCCCGCGGTGGTAAAAATTCTCTGATAGCACGGGTTCGCTCTGGCTCTATGCTTACCTTTCCGTTGGCTTTTACGATGTGACCTAAAAAGGAGAATTGTGTCACAGCAAAATTTACTTTACTGGGGTTTACAGTTAATCCAGCTTTCTCTAATCGTGATAATACTTCACGTATATGTGCAAGATGTTGTTCCATTGACTCGCTGTAAATAACAATATCGTCTAGGTAGTGGTACACATATTTAAACTTTATGTCGTGAAATAATTTTTCTAACAATCTGCTACATACAGAACTACCTTGGGAAATACCAAAAGGTACCCTAGTAAATTGGTATAGGTTGAAAGGCACGGCAAAAGCGGTGAGACGTTTCGATTCTTCTGAAAGTGGTATCTGATGAAAAGCCTGATTCAAATCCATAATGGTAAAAATTTTTGCTTTCGTAAAATAATGAAAAGCACTGTGGATGTCGGGAAGTGGAATGGATTCAAATTCTATTCGTTTATTTAGTTGTCTATAGTCTACAACTAATCTATGTTTATCGTTGCTTTTGGGTACTAAAAACGCAGGGGATGAATAAGATGAAGTAGAGGGTTCGATGACTCCTTGTTCTAATAGTTTATTAATTTGGTTCCTCATTACTTCCATTTTTGGCGGTGATAACTTGTATGGGGCTAAACGTATTACTTTATTATCGCTCAAATTTATCTTATACTCTATCAGATCCGTCAGTCCTAACTTTGGGGGTGAGCACATTGGAGAATTGATTTATTAACTTTTGTATGTTACGTCTATCTTTACTTTCCAGATGACCTAATTCACATTCGTGATGCTTTAGATGAGAAGAAGTAGTGCTTGTACTTTCTCTGTTATTTGAATTATCCTCTAAGTTATATTTCCGTGAACGATCGAATCCAAAGTAAAATTTCTTATCATGAATATTTAGAATTATTCCTGTTTTACTGATAAAATCGGCTCCCAATATTAACTCGGGTCCTAATTCGTCGCTTACTAACATCGGAAAATACCACGTCAAATCTTTTATTTTAACTTTACACGTGATGATAAGTTTTATTATTAAGTTTTGTTCGTTAGCGGTAGAGCATTTAATGTTTACAGATTGACTGCGTTTGACTAAATTATGTTTAAATAACTTATTGGCGAGGTCATGACTAATTAAACTTCGCGTTGATCCGGAATCAATTAAACCAAGGGTGGATGTTACACCAAGGTCAACTTGTACATAAGGTAATTGACACTTACTGAAATTACACTTATTAATAGCGTTACATTTATCTATAAATTTTTTTACATAGGGGTCTAGTTTTCTTTTGTTATTATTATTATTTTGTTTTATTTTGTTGACTCTCAGGGGTTTACCTTTTTTTACGATGCTGCGGAAGACACAGGGTTTTGGATCTCCCTGCCTTACATGTTTTTTGGATAATGAGTTTTTTGATTATACCTTTTTTGTTTACAGTATCTACTGAGATGTCCCGATTTTCCGCAGTTATAACACACATATTCTTTACGTTGTGTCTTACTGGTTTCCTGGAGTGGTTGAGCCTCCTGGGACTTACCATGCCCATTGGTTGATCTTCGAAATGGTCTTCTTTCTTGTATACTTCTTGCGTCAGATACTAAGGCATGCATTTCTTTCTATTTTGTGTAGTGGATATCGATGCATGTCTGTGCTGATCTGCGTACCAAACATTGGAAGAATGAATACTACATTGTTCAAAGTCCGCGAACGTAAGGGGTCTACTTATTAGTGCTAAACGGGAGCGTTCATCAGGAGACAAGCCTACTAGGATCGTATCGACCAATTGTTTTTCAGTCCAGTCGACTTGTAGTATACGTGAAGATTCTCGGATATCCGCAATATAGTGGGCCAGTCTTTCGCGAGCTCCTTGTACTCTAAGTACAGTACTTCTTTTGATATCCTCATAAATTCCAGTGGGGATAAAATATTTGATTATATTCGTATGAAGATCTTCTACTGAAAGACTTGAGTTTTAATGTTTCTAGTACACGATCTCGTAATGGTGGTTTATATTTGGGTAATATTACTTGCAGTATTTGCCGATCGTTTAATTGTTGTAAATCTGTTATTTGCAGCAGGTATTTTATAAAAGTTAACAGTATCGTTATACTTAACCCATCGGTGTAAGGAATCTAATTAATTATTTTCTCTACTGGGTGGGAAATCTTTCCGTAGAGTTCAACATTCAAATTTACGTTTTGTATTTCCTTCGAAGAATTAGTGGTCGCATTTTGACTAGCACGAGTACGCTGAACTTTAGGTGGTGGGGGTTCTTCTACATTAGGGGATTGAACAGGGGAGATATGTAATTTTTGTAAGTATTGCTCAATTTCCTCCATTCTCGATTCATCTGGCTTTCGACGTAAGTCGTTAATAATTATAGGTAATTGGCGTAATGCCTCGTCTGCAAATTTCTGCACATCGGCGGGGACGACGGTGACGTCGGGCCAGCTTAATAAATTATTTAATCGGCGGGTTAAATGTTCTATACGTTGCGTAACGCGCAAAAGTTCCGTGGGTGATTTCTTGTCCTTAAGGTTCTGAGATAATACTATCAGTTCCCGATATTTCGCATAACAGGTTTCTCGTTCGCCGTCATAATCGAGTTCACGCAATTTATCTAACTGCGAGGTTGTCTCTGATCCGGTTTGGCGTAATGATTTTCGTAATTCAGACACGGTTACATTCACGTGTTTTAGACCTCGTAAAAGTGCTTCGTAGCATAGCTCATCTTTTACTAATAAATCAGGATTAAATTCAGCCATTTTCGTAAAGTGGCAAGAACTAATTATTCTACGATTAGTATTTACTACTATACAACGCTATATCATTTTACACAAACATAACAATATGAATAAATCGTATTCTTACACGTTTATTAATAAACAATTAAAATGAGATGACAAAGGTTGTCATTTTACATAGAAAGAGAGAGAGAGAAATCTCACACATGTTTACAGATGCTTACGGCAAAAGATTCCCCCTTCGGTTATCAACACATGAACAGACCACGCTTCAAATAACAATACACCACACAAGAAGGGTGACCGATTGTTCTCACTCTAACTGGGGAGACCGACTACGATAATATTAAACAGTCGCCAACAGGAAATTTACATGTCCGAGATTGTCGTGAATGGGGGTTGTTTATGAATGGGACTTTTAACAAGTACCTACATGGTTTGTTTACATTGGATTATATGTTACTCTTACTTTACACCTATCATATTTCCTAATAAAATTATCTATACTATATTACTATAATATTAATTATTATTTTATCTTATTTAAATTTCTGACACATATTAAAATACACGAGTAAATAAATCAACAGCTTATGAATAGGGACACAATTACTGTTTAGCAACACAAGTCACAAAATTTTTTTTTGTTATTAGTAGCAAAATTTAAACAAATTAGCAGAGTGGCGCATCTTATAACCTCTTCATTAGAGTTATAACGGAGGGAACCCAAAATAATTGGTTTTGCCAATTATTTCAGGCTGCCTTATTCGAGACGAGCTGAAATTTAAATCAGAACAACACACAGTAAGACATACAAGGAATCAGGGAAGGTGAAACTGTTGATTTATATACTCAGTATATGTGTGTAACAAGAAGACTTGCTTTATTAAACATTTGAAATATAACATTTACTCCAAAGAACAGATCCCATAACGTTATTAATTAAATTAGTAAAATTAAGTGAAATGCTTTATTTAGAATATGGGATCACAACAAATTTATCTAGCTATACCCCCGGATCCGGGTAACCATTGGTATTTAGTCTCTAATCTTTTAATTATATTTAATTCAAAATTGTTATCTTGCAAGACTTTTACCTTTTTGCTTCATATATCTTCCATTAGAAGAATGGTATTAATAACACTACGTTACGTTAATATCTAAACTGTTACAATTGAATGATATTGAATAGTTACAATTAAGTTCTCAAATTTAAGTTTTTATATTCTTATAAACAATCGTCTCTGTAAGTCTCTTAAATAGAGTATTGTGTTACAAAAAATATTATCATTATTCCTCGATAGACGTGCTATCGAGTCACCTCTATTTTTTGGATGTAGTAATCGCCTCCATGTGGTTCCGTCTTGCGAGTCCTAAAACGTCGTCCTCGTCTTGGTCTGGTCTCTGTTGTTCATGGCTTAATACGTCTGCAGGATAGGTAGAGTCTTCTACACAGATACTCGTTGATTCTCAGATGTCTCGAACTGCATCATCGGTAGGGTATACTAGAGTTTTCATTTAGATGGTCCATGACCACAGGTCAGATGTTGAAAAGATTCGTCCATCGGTGAAGATTGCAGTCATCGTTTTTTCTTTATTAACACTCGTCGTTTGTATTTACATCTTTCTTCTTGTTACAAAGTTTTTGGAATTTTCTTTTTGTTAACGTTACATGTTACACTTTTTGTAACGGTTAGTAAAATACAAAATAATAATTAATTAATCCACACTAACAACAAATTGTATAACTTTTGAACAGAGCATTTTGCTCGTGCGTCTGCACAGCTGGGCGTCGTCATCGCAAGAGAGCGATTTTTCGTCCGCTACCCTCGTACATGACGAGAGAGAGTGGGGTGTTTATTCCGCGAGCATATATAGTTCCTGTTTTCTCTTTAAATATACTTTTTATTTATACAAACTATCGCTAGATAAAAATACATCATTTAAATTAATTGTTTTAGTTACTATCTGTGTCTACAGATACTTTAATTATTAACATTAGTTTACTCTATTATTTTTAATTACAGTAGACTCGGAAAACAGGTCGAGTCCGGTATCAACAGGTAGGCGCTTGATAGCAAGCAAAGGGTTAAATACGAACATAATAATTATTTACAATATGCCTTTTCTTTATGGATACTTTGCCCTTATTAATTACTTCTTCCATTCACACTTAGTACCTACATGTTTTTATTATTATTATTGTGAGATTTAAATGGTTAATTGTACGCAACCTTAATTAATTAAATTTTTTTTTTTTTATTCTGTAAATGTCACAATTTAAATCGTCACAACCTATGAACAAAACTGTTGTAAGCCGCCATTTTCTGCTATATGGGTGATGAGAATCGGCGTGTATTGTAATATCTGTGGTGGTCGGTTTCCTATATATTTTATATTGAAATTTATTAATATACTTTGTAACAGTCAGGTCCAAAAAATTGAGTTTATTGTCAACCTCTGTTTCGAGGGTAAATTGTATGTTCTTGCTAAGGCTGTTCAAATAATGTTTCAATTTCTCTATCTGCCGTAGCGTGCCATTAAAAATTATAAAGGTGTCGTCTACATATCGTGCATAGAATTTAATATTATTACAAAATTTGTTATTCTCTGAGAACATGTAAGTATTTTCGAAATTATGCAAGTATAAATCCGCCAGCAGTCCTGAAAGTGGCGAACCCATTGCGAGACCAAACTCTTGTAGGTAAAAATTATTATTAAAAGTGAAGTAATTCTGCTTCAACAGGACATTCAACAATAAAATTAACTCATCTATTTGTTTGTGATTCAGCTTCTCACTTTCAATGAGAAGATCTTTTACAATTGAAATTGTGTCATGAACTGGCACGTTTGTATATAAATTAACTATGTCACATGAAGCGATTTTGTACGTAGGTAAGAGTTCGATATCCTGGACCCTTTTAATAAAGTCAATATTATTTTTTATGCTGTGATTATTTTTTAAAACGATACTATTTTTAATAATATGATATAATTTCTTTGCCATCTTATAGCCAGGTGCAGATGTGTAATTTATGAGGGGTCTGACAGGAATATTTGCCTTATGTATCTTCGGTAGTCCCGTGAGCTGCGGGGCGCGTGCATTTATTGGTTTTATATAACGTCGAACATTATCATCAAACAGACTACCGCAACGATTAATAATGCCATTTAGCTGTTTGACGTATTCATTGGTGGGGTCACTGTTCAATGTCCGAATGTTATTGTTATCTATAAATTCAAGTACTTTGTTATTATAGACCTGTATATCTAATATGACAATCGTGTTCCCCTTATCGGCTTTAGTGATCACGGCATTATTAGAAGTAAGTTTGTCTTTAATTTGTCCTAATATTTTGGTTTCTGTGGCATGTTTACGGTATGTTGTCAGTGGTTTATTAAGCTTAATACGTTTATTTAGTTTGACATTCATTAACGTTCGTAATTCGTTTTGTATTTGATGGTCGGATACAGTTTTAATGGCTGCTTCCATATTGGCAATCTCATTGATAAAGCGGTTATTATTACGTAAGATGGGTGGAATGTTATATTTTAAACCCTTGTTGAGTACGTCCAATTCTTCCTTATCAAAGACGATCGAAGTTTGATTAGATATGCGTGTGTAAACCTTATGTTTGTGCTCAATATTGATCTTACTATGTCCTTTGTTCGCTAAGTTTGAAAACTTCTTATTCTGGGTTATATATGTACTGTAAGTTATATCTGATGTATATTTATTCACATAATCTAAAATATTTTCGATTATAGCAGGATGGACGCTATCAAGTAATTGTAGCCTAAATGTAATTTGTACAACCGGTTATTCAGCATTAATTTCTTCCTATACAAGTACTTAATTTCCGATTTTACCCAGAAAAGTTCTGCATGTTCTTTAGTTTTTCTTGCAGTTGGTGAGGTATTATTAATGTATATCCTGGCGTACTTCGGAATCAGGTTATTTTCTAAGCATTTCTTATTGAATTTAATGTGCAAGTTAGTTTTTAATAGTTTAATTTTAACGTTTTGGTATTTAAATACTATCGATGCCTGACTGGCTTCCATTTTATTTTGTTTTTATATAGTATCCAAGTCACTTTTTCACAATAATTTATTACCTTTTTATCCGTCAGTGACTTCGTTCAGCGTTTTTTATTTAGACGCGTTTCGTGACATGTGTCACATCTTCAGTAGTCCTCGTCAAAAGTTAAAATTCACGTAAAACACATAAAAACATATTTGCACATATTTACAAAATTACAATGACGACACACACATAACACGATGTAACTACTTCACTTTTAATAATAATTTTTACCTACAAGAGTTTGGTCTCGCAATGGGTTCGCCACTTTCAGGACTGCTGGCGGATTTATATTTGCATCATTTCGAAAATACTTACATGTTCTCAGAGAATAACAAATTTTGTAATAATATTAAATTCTATGCACGATATGTAGACGACACCTTTATAATTTTTAACGGCACGCTACGGCAGATAGAGAAATTGAAACATTATTTGAACAGCCTTAGCAAGAACATACAATTTACCCTCGAAACAGAGGTTGACAATAAACTCAATTTTTTGGACCTGACTGTTACAAAGTATATTAATAAATTTCAATATAAATATATAGGAAACCGACCACCACAGATATTACAATACACGCCGATTCTCATCACCCATATAGTCAGAAAATGGCGGCTTACAACAGTTTTGTTCATAGGTTGGTAACGATCCCACTTAACCAAAAGGACTTTCAGGACGAATTGGATACAATAAGGCACATAGCAGTAGCGAATAGGTACAAGAGTTCGATGATAGATAGACTTCTTAAGCGACACCTATATAAAACTAGATCCCACCATAATACCATCGATGATAATAAAGTTAACAATAATAAAAATAATAATAAAAAGTATATAACGACAGTGTACGGTAGCCTTTTACCTAATATTATATCCAATGTGTTCTCTAAATTCAATATAAAAGTCGCGTTTAAAACAAATAATAATATATCTAATTTGTTACGCATAAAACAACCATTCCCGTTAGAAGAGAAAACAGGTGTTTACAGGATATCATGTGTGATTGTGATTGTTTCTATCTGGGTCAAACTGGCAGGTCTTTCTTGAAAAGATACAAAGAACATCTACCAAGGAATGATTTAGACAAGACCAAATCTAATTATGCGCGCCATCTAATGATCCATAACCATAATTACACGGATTTCAATACCAATTCCAAAGCAATCCATGTATGCGGTAAGGGTAGGTTAATGGACGCTCTCGAGGAGTTTGAGATTTATAAATCATTTAAAGACAAGAATATCAACAGTAACAGTATACTAAACGAACAATTAAGGTTTCAATCTCATTCACTATATGATACAGCCCTAAATATAATCGCGCATGACGGTAATGACTGGTGATAAGGATTGACTTAGTTCAATTAGTGGCTCGGCAACTGCACGCGCGGTCGGACTGGTCCAGCGAAGCTGTAGTTACATCGTGTTATGTGTGTGTCATCATTGTAATTTTGTAAATATGTGCAAATATGTTTTTATGTGTTTTACGTGAATTTTAACTTTTGACGAGGACTACTGAAGATGTGACACATGTCACGAAACGCGTATAAATAAAAAACGCTGAACGAAGTCACTGACGGATAAAAAGGTAATAAATTATTGTGAAAAAGTGACGTGGATACTATATAAAAACAAAATAAAAAGTTTGAATGCTTTAACTAATTATTAATTTTTGTCAATATTTTTTCTGTAGGTGCAAAAGCAGCATTATTTCAGAGAGATGTTGACAGTGCATGTGTGTTTCATAATGCTAGTTCCCGATTTGCTGACGGATATAGATTTGGATTAGGTATGAATCATAAATAAAAACAAAGAACACTACATCATATAAAAATAACTTGAAATTCTTCATATTATTCTTGAAACATAAGTTTTCAGATTACAATTCATGTTTATATTATTTTATTTTATTGAAACATACAAAATAACTGTTCCATTATTTACTTCAGTTCTGGTGTCTTTTTAAAAGTAACGTTAATATGTACATAAATTTGTATGGAAAATTTGTTTTTAGAATTACTGTCAGTTTTTATATAAAGTACCATACTAATAAAAAGTTGATATAATATTTACATCCAGCTTAAAGTACTGTATACATTATGAGATAACATATAAACTATCCTTATATAATTTGTAGGTTATAAAGTTATATACGAGGGCTATTTTTTTTCAACCTCTGATAGGCCAATAAACATACACATGAATGACATCAATAATTTTATTATATACAAAAGTTTCATATATAAAAATATGTAAACTACTTTTCTACATAGTCACCACCATTCTTGAGGTGCTTATCATAGCGAGGCACCAACTTTTCTATCACCTCACCATGTTGTAGAATGTTCGCTCCTGAGTAGTCAGCCAATCTGCCACACTGGACTTTTGCCTCATTGGAGTCAAACCGCTGCCCACCTAACCACTTTTTCAAGTCAGTGAACAAATGGTAGTCACTTGGTGCCAAGTCTGGGCTATAAGATGGGTGATCAAGGACCCCAACCAAATTCATGAAGGAGGTTTTGTAATAGTGCAGCTCTGAACAAACTGAGCACAGGGTTTCCTATACCCAAGCTTCTGAGTAAGAATATCATAAAGAGCAGACCTAGAAATTTAAGGAAAATCAGCAGAAAGTTCAGTAATTGTGAAACGAAGGCGCTCTCGAACCATCCTGTCTATCCTTTCAACAACATCATCAGTAGCCACGGACTTCTTCTTTGCCGTCCTTCATCATGAACATCAATTCGCCCTTCTTTAAATTTTTGACACCATTCCTGAACTGAACCATCACCCATTACATTTTCTCCATACACATTACACAACCTTCAATGAATTTCTGCAGCACTATGACCTTCAGCTTGAAGAAATCTAATAACAAACCAAATCTCACACTTGGAGGAAATTTCAATTGTAGTTGCCATAATTAAACTGTTGTCACCACAGTAATAGACAAAATAACTATAAAACCAGTGGTTATAGGTTAGAACAAAGCCCAAAAAACATTAATCAACAATCAGACTGTTGCTATGACAACAAAACCAGATTTTACAACTCACCGTAGGTTGAAAAAAAAATAGATCTTGTATAATTTATAAAATTATAGCAGATTTGACAGAAATAAAATTTCTTTATAAAAGTAATTAAATATAAGCAGTGGCACAGTGAGAGAAATTTGTGGGGAAAGGGTTAAACCACTAAAGTGTTAAACAAAAAAAGAAAATGGCAAATATTAAAAAAAAAAGTGCTGATAAAAGTATCATGAAAACTGAATTATCTAAATTAATGCTTACTTATTGTTAAAATTGTGTGTGTGTGTGTGTGTGTGTGTGTGTGTGTGTGTGTGTGTGTGTGTGTGTGTGTGTGTGTGTGTGTGTGTGTGTGTGTGTGTGTGTGTGTGTGTGTGTGTGTGTGTGTGTGTGTGTGTGTGTGTGTGTGTGTGTGTGTGTGTGTGTGTGTGTGTGTGTGTGTGTGTGTGTGTGTGTGTGTGTGTGTGTGTGTGTGTGTGTGTGTGTGTGTGTGTGTGTGTGTGTGTGTGTGTGTGTGTGTGTGTGTGTGTGTGTTACTTTTGTATGCACCAAATATTATTCAGTAAATATAACAATTTATCATAATATGATGCAACAATTCTTCCACATATTAATATTGCTTGTCATAATATACTTTAATTAATTGGTAATATTACAGTTTATAGAAATCAGACAGGCTTGTCAGAGACAAACATATTAGAGAATGTATTATAATTAACAAATTACAGTATTGTATCAAAGCAGGAATTATTAACTTTTCATTAATCTTTTTATAGAAAATATCAATTCATTTTAGTTTAGAAAATATCAATTCATATTAGTTTATTGCAAACAAATATATTTTGTACTGAAACAATAATAATCCAGAATGGACCAAATGTATAGCACAGATGACATAATCTTTTTTAAGTCAGCGAATTTTGGTCAGCTTTTATTACTTGCTACTAGCCGGATCAGCTGGGATTACAACCATGCTCAAAATTACATTTTTATTGTTTCCCAATAAAATAATACCTGTAATCTCTTAAACCATCGTATCTACATACATAAAATAAAACTGCTTCAATGTGCATAGGATTGAAAATTAATTTTGTGTAAGCAGTAGGTGTGTGCTTTGTGGTGGGGGTGGGGGGAAAAAGCAGAAAAATTCTGTGAAACAATGTGTTTCTGCAACAGTTTCTCTCTAACATGAGTGAAAGATTACAGCAACCTTTGAATATCATGATGCTTACAATGCATGTTTCATTCATATTGCATCATGAAGACAATACTGTCTAGTATCATGTATCAGGGAATTGGTATCCCTGTTATATCCCTAATAAGCCTAGAATAGAATTATATTAAATCTAAGAGCATAAAAGCTACACTTGACAGTTTGTGAAAATCTGAGTGGTGGAAACAAAATTAAGAATCAGCTGTTAATGCAGAACCTGTCAAATGAGGGTGCTGGCAACATACATGTAGCTTTTTAGTTTTTTTGTTACTTAAGGTGTTACACCTTACTACCTTACTTGTTATTTCAATCTTGCTTTCCTTACTATTGTCTCAATCTTGAATCTTGAAGTTAATTATGTAATTATGTTACTCTTATCGACACATTTTAATAAATCATATTCACATTTATTAAATCTTTAGGCCAGATCATCACTTCAGCTTTTATTATACATGCAAACCTTAACAAACTAATTTATTAACATTGGAGTTTTGTTTACTGTCTAACATAATATACTGGCTGCACTGAAGCTGTTGACAATCCTTCTTACATCTCATGGCAGCCCCACCACATCAGAATCTCCCTCTGCATGTAAGCATCTCATGTATTTTCATGACTTTAGTTTTTAATATTACAGATAAAATTTCTGAACTTCAAAATTGAAAGTTAAAAACTAATCTGCAATGAATTAACTTTGCTAAACAATTAGGATCCTACTTTTTCCATATACAAATAATTCTAAATTCTGAATCATTATTGTGTTCTGGTTGACTCCAGACGTACTCCAAACAGAATTTATAACACTAAGGACTTAGTAACACAAATTTATAAAATATAACAAAAACAGGTAACTGATATTTTAAAGAAACCAGAACTATGGAAATGTAAAATAAATATAAAAGTATGATTGCCTTAAAAATTAGGACAAACACTCTATTTTGATTATGTTCAAGGACATTTACAAAAAGTTTGTAAGTACCGTAATCATAAAAACAATGTTCATTTAATTTTGATAAAACATGATTGAAATATTCAAGAAAACAAATATTTTTTTTTAATTTTGATTACTTGCTGTACATTATTATTATTATTATTTTATGCGTGAGGGAGGAAAACTTCCCCAAACGGTAGAAAGTATAGTCTGGTGGTAGGCTGGTGCTTGTCAGCAAAGGTAAGGGTGACCTGGGCATGCCATCAGCATACAGGTCTCTGTGTGTGCTGGATACAGCTGGAAAGTGTCTGGAAATGTTACCTAAGTGTGTTAGCAGCCATTCAAAGCACAGAAGACCTGTCCAACAGACAGTATAGCTTCTGAAAGCTCCGATCAACTCTTGGAGCAGTGGAATAGGTAATCAGAACTTTCCATGTAGCCCAACAGTGAAATCATTATGCAAGAAGGATAGTCTTGTTGGCAATGATAGATAAAAGAAAATGCTTTTAATTCTGCCAGTTGGAGCAACACTTCTTCCGGATCCCACAGTATCTCCTCCCGATGACGGAATGCTACCTGAGTGACAGGTACTAATATATGATACAACAGATGGACCTCATAGTAATGCCCAGTGCTCAATTTTGGGCCCTGACCTTTGGAACATATCCTACAATGTAATTGTAAGGCTGTAGATGCTGCCAGACACTTCCCTTGTAGGTAATGCAGACTCTATTGTAGATATGATTGTAGCACGAAACACCGAGGATGCCAAAGAAGCCTGAGTCAGGTAATGAGGTGAGTGGGTTCCTGGCTAGAAGAACACGGCCTGAATCTATCCACGAAAAAGACTGAGATAGTACTGCTCACGCAGCAACTGATCCTCACTATCATACCACTGCAAGTGGGAGCTGAGACTATACTTACAAAGAACCCAGTGAAATACCTAGGGGTAGGGTCAGGGCCGCATTTATCTCACTTATGCCCCTGGACCTATGGTTATTAATTATGCAAATTAGTTAATTTTATGTAGATAAGGTAATTAATCCATTTATTTAATTTTAATTGATGTATGAGTTGATTATTGAATAAACTTAACTATCATAAAGTACTCACTCATATAAGCTTGATACCTTTCATAATATCCCGCGTTTGGGTGTCAATAAAAGAAAGAGGTAATTAACTAATGAGTTAATTCAAATATTAGTTAATTAGACATTTAAACTGAAATAATGTGATTCACTGTAATCATGATTTCACCTTCTTTCATATCTTGCATATTATATTGATCACTACTTAGGTATTGAAATAACTAACACATACGCATGTCAGGATCTAGAAATTAGCAGTTTATTATTTGCTAAACAATTAATAGTAAGCATTCATGATTGTACACATCCATGCTCCTGAAATGAAAACAATATATTACACAACTTATTTGTTAATTGATGGTACTATTCTAGTATACAACATAAGTATGTAATCACCTATACTCTACGGTCAACATCTTCTTACACTTAATGAGTTCATATTTCCAGACTTGCATCTACAATAGTGATCGTTTATATGAGTTAATTATTATCTAATATTTACATTCATCTCAATGGGTTTCTTTGTGAGAATCAGGTCAGTGGATTTGTAACTACTAACAATAAATAATTTACGTTACTTGTTAATTGTTATCCAAATTGCGTGGAACCTCCATCCGGCATCTTATGTTCTCCACTCTCCAGCACAATCGCTTATATCACAGATAATTTTACACTTCCACAACACATCTCTCGCACTCCGCGTCGGTATGCATCTGGTCTCGTTTGATATATATATATATATATATATATATATATATTCACGTATAATACCAAGTACCGAATGTCTACACATTAATTACTTGTGTTATGTTTAAGTCTGTTTTTTCATGTTTTAAGTTAATCAATAACGTTTCTGTTCGTTTTAACTCCTTTGATCTTACTGTGAGCAAATTGAAAATGTTAATTAATGTATTGCCATTGTGTTCACTGTTTACTGCCCACTATGTCGTATTACGTTGTGGTAGTAAAACTGATGTGTTATAAGTCATTACGCACAGATGTATATAAACTGTCAAGAGTCTAAGTCCAATGAAATAAAGAGTCTAGTATATTGTTGATTTAAAACTGATATTCCGAACTTGTAACATGTTGAGATATTGAGTTACCGCACATCTCAATAATACTGAGCAAAATGTATGTAATACTGAGCACTTTGAGTAAAACTGACTAAAATTAATGTGATACTCTCTAAAATTTATGTGATACTGTGCTAAAAATTATATGATACTGGCAAAATTTTGTGTGATACTGGGGCTCTCCTCCTGGTAAACACACGGTTTTATCAACTTAACTCCCTTCCACATCCCTTGATCAAATCTCTACCATCCTCCAATGTCTTCCTCATTGATTTCTTGTCTCAATTTCTTCAAAGACTCCATCCAAAGTCTTGAGTCAGGTTCACGACTCCCGATTCGTTTACGCCAATCGTCTCCATAGCAACATAGTTCTTGAGTCCAGCCCTGGCCAAACCTTGGTCTCTGATAGGCTGTCTACTCTACTCCAACATACTCTCTGGTGTCATCACCCCTTAATTCTTCGAAAAGAACAATTCCTCTGCCTGTCAATCACCCTTTTGTTCTACTCCCGTTCAAGTTATGTCCCTCTGATTTATACCCTGTCACTCTATCGTCCCATAGTCTCAGGCGTGACGAATTTCGGTATTGTCCTGCTGTATCCTTTCAGCGTTTTTATTACTACACTGCTGGTTGATAACTTCTCAGTACTGTACATCCGCCTTTCTCCCTCGCTCCATTCATGTTTGTAATCGTATACGAACCCTCCGTTGTCACTACATTGTCTTTTCACTCTCACAACAAAACCCTTATTGTTCATATGACGGGCCTTCAAGTAAAGTCATTGTAAACCCTTTGTGTCAGAGTGTCGTCTCGGACCTTTCACACATGGTGTTATGCTGCGATCGAGTCATTCGCCTTGTGTATTCTTGGTAAATGGCATGTACAGAGCAGCATCTTTTGTCTATCCGTTATGACGATGCTTTCTCTCGCTTCATCCTAATTTAACACAGCTATTTAGAGTTATTGCCTCTACTAAACAAGGCGTCACATTGTCGTCTTATTGCATACTTGTATTGTCCGAATGACAGTCATATTTATCCCCTATCCATCACACTCTTGACAGAAACTAACTGCCTTCGCGTTCGTTGTGTAATCCTAAATTATTTATGTATTTTTTTTTTTAATTTACACTATAGGCCCAATGCTGATATATAATTTACACTATAGGCCTCCAACCAATAACAACTGATCATTTTTTCATACAAGTAATTTTAAGCTTATATTGTCAATTATGTTACAAAAAAAGTGTTAATAAAATAATAAAAAGATGTACAGTTAAGAGAACAACTTTATTTTTGGCATAAAATACATTTTACTTTACAGTGACAAAAAAGCCTATATGCATAAAAATTCTAAAATTATTGTAAATACATTTGTGTATCAAGTCTTAACTATACCTAACTAATAACTGGTTTGCATCTGGCCTTTTAATGAGCAACTTTGCTGATCACATCTTCATAATCTAATTGTGTTGTTAAGTCATTTTCGATTGCAAGAACAGCTAAGTGAATTAGACGATTTTGAGTTTGAGTTGAGCGTAAATAATTCTTAATCCTTGCTAGTGTAAAAAAAGATCTTTCAGCTGAGCAGACTGAAGCAGGGGTAGACAGGTAAATTTTCAAAGCAATGGCAACATTAGAATACAAATCTAGTAAATTCTTAGAAATCATAAGTCTGTACAAATGTGATTGTGATAGTGATTTATCATCACTATTAATGATTTCTTCCTGAAGAAAACTTTTTAGATGAATGCATTCTGTTCCAAAAGATTCTTCTGTATCTGATGGATATGTCTTCTGTAATCTGTCAGCAGCTTGCATTATATCTTTTAGATTAGTTTCCATAAGATCTGATAGAAATGTGAAATTCTGAGAAAACTCAATGTAAACTGACACTCGATATTTTAACTCTGTGAGCAGTTTCATTAGTATCTGAGTATAGGTGGTCTGCAGAATACACGAAGATCTTCGACTTTCTAGGTCTTCTTCTGATTCACTATCTGACTCATCAAAAAATCTTGTACGCTTTACACTCTTTTAGGTCTAGTTTCCTCTTTTTCTGTTAATTGTTGGACACTTTTTAGTTTAGTTTCCACAATGTTCTTGTAGACTTTGAATGAACATTTCATTTCTTCAACAAAATGAATAAGGGAGTTGTACAGCTTAACAACTGTGCCAGCGCTCATTCTTTCATACTGTATTTTTTGCATTACATCTCCGAATCTACCAAAGATAACCCCCTATACAGCAGCCATGAAAACTGTTTCAGAAGAGGTAATTTTTCTCAGGATGCCTTTTGCCTCTTGCCTTGTAGTTGACTTTTCAGTCTTGTCTTCTGAAATTAATTTTAGGGCCTTAATAATAACTTCAAAATCTGTATTTAAACTTTTGCATGCATCTTCTCTGGCAGACTACCTCGTAATACTTAAGAATTTTGATAGAGAGGTTTCTGGAAGTAAAAAAAGATTCTAAAATCTTCCAGCTATAGGTTAAAGCTTTGAAAAAGTTGTACAATGTTTGTAGAAGGTCAAGACAGTCAACAGCAAGCCTATAGCAATTTGCAGCATTTGAACCCACTAGGTTCAGAGTGTGGGCAGAGTATGGTACGTAAAATGCTAGAGAATTAACTTATTTAATTCTTGCCCGCAAACCAAAATAAATTCCAGACATACTAGATGCGTTATCATATGATTGTCCTCGAAGATTCCTTATGTCCAAGTCATGATTCTGGAGGAAAGTAAACACAGCTTTTTCAAGCTCTTCACCTGTGCGGCCTTGATTTTTCATAAATTCAAGAAAACGTTCTTTAGGAACACCCTCATCTTCATCATTAATATACCTTAATATAAAGGTTAGCTGATCACTGTGTGTTACACCTGGAGTAGAATCCACTATTATTGAAAAATATTTTGATTGTTTTACTTCTTAGTGATTTCATTAATGACGGTTTTAGCCATTATCTTAATTAATTCTTCATAAGTAGCATGCGATAAATAAGATGTCTTACCTTGGCCTGGATTCCCAAAGCAATCTATGTGGCTTTTTAAGAATGGGTCGAATTCTGCAATAAGTTCTATACACATCATAAAATTCCCATTTTTTACTGAACCGAACACTTTGTTTTCTCCACGAAACACTAGTCCACGAGATGAAAGTTTTTTAACGACAGCTACCACCCCACCCTCTGCAGAACACACCTCCAATATTTAACTTCCTCTTCTAACTGACTCAATAAATGTTTATCAATTCTACACTGTTCATTACTCCTTCTTTTAAACATTAAAACACAGTCACGGTGAGATTGAGAATTCTCATGTTCTATCACTCGTTGGTTAGCATGCTTCCAGTCATTAAAGCCACTTTCACCAAATTGTGATTTTCTCCTAAACAGCTTACAAGGGGCACAAAAAACTGATCTTGGCTGCACGAGTACACAAGATAATCTCATTTTATTATATCTCCATTAGCAAGTTTTCTTTCAAATAATGCTTTAGTTAAACATCTTTGCTCGTCTGGGTAAGCTCTCTCAGATACAGAAAAATCACAGTTTCAATTTTGATCCACTCCATTTTTTACAACATAATCATGAGTTCTCTTATTTATAAACCAAAAAAATGGATCATCGCTTGGTTCAAAATTCTCACTCTCTTCTCCTGGAACAGGTTGGCCCAAGTTTTCATCTAGCCCTATAATGCTTGAATCATCATTACAAAGTTCACTATTGTTATTTGAACTCTGTGCTGCACACTCTTCACTACTTGTTTCATTTTGAGCAGCTTGGCTAGCACTACTTTCTAGAACTGACGCATTTTTCAAGAAAAAAGAATGCAGTTTTTGAGTTTGTAAAAGCACTTCATTTTCTCTCTTCTTCTTATCGTCTGCCAATTTTTGGTATTTAGCACCACTTAGCCATTTGCATCCATCCATTTCAGAGTTAATTTAAATCACGTAAATCACGCGTTGTGTATAAATCCGACTTCCGAACTAACCTCAAACCTGCAAAGCTTATTCGCACTGTGTAAACAGACTATCGGTATGAAGTGTTGCCACCAGCTGACTACTGGTGGCCGCAAAATGAAATTTCCCTGCCCCTGTGCTCATTAATCTGACTCAAAATCTATTTGTTTTCCAATTTTTCTGCCGCCCCCTAAAATTTGCCACCCTGGGCCCAGACCCAGAAGTCCCATGCCTAAAAACGGCCCTGGGTAGGGTAGATTCAAATCTCTCCTATTGAGAGCAAATCAAGTATGCAGCTGATAAGCCGGCTCATAACAAAGCTCAGCACAACAAAGGTCAGCAGGGTTATGGCCAATGTTGGAGGTCCCACTGCAAGCAAGAGGCAATTGTTGATGGGGGTCACAGAATCCATCCTTCTATATTGTTGTGAAATCTGGCCCAATGCACTAAAGATGGAAATTTATGGCATCAGTGCAGAGAAGAGATGCCCTCAGAGTAGCATCCTCTGTTGCGGTTTGGAAGCTCTTGAATAATCGTGAGTTATTCCAAAGACGCTAATGAGGAAGGCTGGATTGTTTGTTAGAAAGAAGTGGACTGTATTAAAGATGTTGAACATTCGTTTATTGAAAAAATCTGATTGTTAATTACGATCGGCACGTGCGGATGCATTTGAGGCAATAACGCCCGAAATTAATTTTGAATAAAATCGTGGTCCATTGTAGATGGACGCAGGTAGTTGAATGAAATGAAATATTATAAATGCATACTAAAAAATAGCCAGAAGCCGCGGCTGTAAGAGAAGTGTTTTACGAGAGTTGCGCTCGGAGTCGTGTTATAAACTGAACTAAACTTGCTTGCAGCCGGCGGTGATTGCCAGCTGCGGAGTTTGATAAACGCGTGACGTCATCCGTACGTGCCGTGTAACGGTAGCAGACCGCTTACAGCTGATAAACCAATACAAAGTTTAAACATACTGCCCGCCAAAATCGGGCCTATTTTGTACATTAAAGGTTACATTGAACAATATAATAATTAAACTTACATGTCGTAAGCGATACAATAATTGGCGCACTGGCCAGAGAGCAATGACATAATAAACATAATATGAATTCAATTCACAATCACCAAGCATACAATAAATTGACCCTTACGCCAATAGCAAGGGCTTACTGACGTTAAATTACTCAAAACATAATAGTAATACAATACGCACAATAATTAAGTAGATATTGATCTTTCCCAAATAATACCCCTTGATATTTGCCAAGCATTACAATAACAAGTGATAACACCATAAAAAATACAATAATTTCCCCATGATATTGACATAACAACCCCAATGAATTTCATAATGTTTGACCCTTAGAAAATACAATACATATATAGAATAATTGACACTATAAATGACACTTGTGGTTCTCAGAATTTGAATCACACAAACATATTGACAATACACAACATCCATAATGATTGATAGTACATATGAAACACAGTCACTATTGCTGCAATAGCTAGCGGCACGTAAACAATATTACAATGCTTATGATACAATTGACTTGTATGCTCGCCCCGGGGATGTCCCGGGCGTGGTTCATGTAATGTGACACGCACACACTCACACACACACACACCTCGTATGGCACGCATACGATTAGTTTGTAGCCACCGGAAGGGGGCATAATTTGTGGATGGGTCGGCGTAAGATACCTAGCGCGGTGCGAACTTCTGCGACGCGTACTAAGGAATCTTGACCCGGAAAAACATTGGTAATTACCCCACGCTTCCATTCTAGAGGGGGGGAATTGTCATCCAAAATGAGGACAAGTTGTCCGACGTTCAAATTCTTTAATGGGGTGCACCATTTATTGCGCTGCTGCAGCTGGTGCAGATAATCCCTAGACCACCGTTTCCAGATGGTCTGCGTAAATTTTTGGAGCAGAAGCCATCTGCCCGAATGAGTATTATTGCCTTGTGTATAGTCGGGTTCCGGAAGTGCCGTCAGTGGAGCACCGACCAAAAAATGAGCGGGTGTCAAGGGTTCAGGGTCTCTAGCATCGTCGGACACCGCGCATAACGGGCGTGAATTAAGGCAAGCCTCAATTTGAGAAAGAAGAGTAGAATATTCCTCAAAATTCAAGATCGTACCGCCAATTACGCGACGTAAATGGAATTTAACACTCCTTACACCACTTTCCCACAGACCACCGAAATGAGGGGCTGAAGGGGGGATAAAGGACCATTTGATGCCGTGGAGACCGCAAAACTCCAGAGAAGATTGCTCAACTTCCTTGGAGGTTAAAAATTTGTACCAATCATGCAACGTGTGGTTGGCACGACGAAAATTCGTGCCATTATCCGAAAATATTTGCGCGGGAATACCTCTGCGCGATATGAACCTTTTTAAAGCCGCTATAAAGGCGTTGGAAGTGAGATCCGACACCAATTCTAAATGGATGGCCCTAGTACACATGCATATAAATAGAGCGATATATGCCTTGGTCGTGGACTTAGAGCGCTGCCCGCCATGGCGCAAAAGCACAGGACCGGCGTAATCCACGGCCGACTGTGAGAATGGCCTTGACGGCGTGACCCTAGAAGAGGGTAATTGACCGAGTAATTGATTCGCGCCTTTAGCCCGGAAACGAAAACAAGTGACACACTTATGTATCACTGAGCGGATATAGGACTTATCGTGTATGATCCAATACTTACGCCTAAGTGAAGCTTGAGTTGATTGCACTCCAGCGTGCAACAAACGGATGTGTTCGTATTCAATTATTAATCTCGTGAGATGAGAGTGCGGGTGCAAAATTATTTGGTGTTTAGTCTCGTAGCTAAGTGGGGAGAATTGCAAGCGTCCACCCACTCTTAAAATGCCTGATTTATCCAGGAATGGGTTGAGAGCAAGAATTTTACTACTGCGTGGAAGGCACCGGTGTGCCTCAAGTTCCCTAACCTCCACGTCGAAATGCAACTTCTGTGATTGCCGGACAAAAATCAAGAGCGTGTCAGACAATTCTTGAGCCGACAAAAAGGACGTGTCTCTATCAACCACCGCGAGCCTAGAATTGCGAAAAAATCGACGGCAATATGCGAAGACGCGAATAAGCCTCGTAAGAGATGAATAATTTTCAATGTAACTATGTGTTGAGGACGCGACAATTAGTGAGGTTTGAGCCTGCTTGCGACGTTCCTCTTCAATATCGGGAAAAGTACAGGGAGTATTAATGTCGAACGCGCTGACCGGCCATGAGGCCGCATCACGAGCCAACCAGGAGGGACCATGCCACCATTGAGTATGACAGTGCAAACTACGAGGGAGGCAACCGCGCGATAAAACGTCGGATTTATTTTCATATGCTATTTGAGCCAGACAACGCGTAGCAAGGAAGGAGGCACTAGCAGAGCCATATGTAACCGTCCTTAACGCGTAATGTCGCAATTCCTTATGCGGTGCATCACGCCAAACAATGCGTTGCAAGTTTGAATCCTTAGGATTAACAATGATCTGGCGATACATCTTTTCAATGTCCGCAATAAGTACGTATCGGTGGGTGCGGAACCGAACCATTATCGAAAACAGATCCTGCTGGATCGTAGGACCGACCATTAAAGTATCGTTAAGGGACAAATTATTGGTGGTTTTAGCGGATGCGTCAAATACCACGCGCAATTTAGTGGTTAAGCTAGAGTCTTTGAAGACTGCGTGATGGGGCAGATAAAAGATCTCTGACCTGTCAAGCGACAGATCGTATTCATTAAGCGGCGACATGTGGCCAAGTCTTAAGTAGTCACTCATGAACTCACTATAATCCTTATAAAGGGTAGGGTTCTGCTTGAATTTGAATTCTAACGATTGGAATCTGCGTATGGCTCCGCGGAGAGAATCTCCCAAATAAGATTTATCAGATCTGCGGGGCAGGGCTACCACGAATCTCCCGTCGCGATTGCGGCTAGTGTTTTCCACGAAATGCCTTTCACACGGCGAGTCCTCAGATCGGGCTTCGCGACTAGAGATCTCCTCCAACTTCCAAAATTCCTTTAGTTGCGAGGAAACCTGATTATCGTCCCTACAGACCATAAAGGAAGAAACCGTTTTAGTTATATCGACGTTGAATGGTAAGTCACCGGCCAAAATAAATCCTAACTTGGTTCCTGAATTATAGGAAAGTGTGGTCCGCGCGTATATTTCATAGGTTCAATTAATTGGAGAAAATATTGAGCGCCGATTAATATATCGACTTGCGACGAGCAATGTAGGTGTGGATCCGCCAAGAATATGCGCTTGGGTAAATTTAAAGAAGCAAGATTGAACGACTCCGCCGGTAAATTATTAGTTATACTGGGTAATACGGCACAATGTACGTTTAACGTGAAGGGTTTATAGCGTGAATGTAGCCTTACATTAGTACTGAAGTCAGCCTGGGAAAGCGAGTTGTTTATACCCGTGATGGGCAGTTGCGATTTATCCAATTGGAGGCCCATCCTGCGGGCGAAATCCATTGTGCAAAAGTTCGCTTGAGAACCGGAATCCAGTAATATCCTAACGGGAAATTTTTTGCCGACTTTATTGTATGTCATACAGACGGCGGTAGATAACAATACCGATTTATTGGTCTGTGATTTCAGTGAACACTGGTTGTTAACAGAAGTTACGTCCCTGTTGGGGACATGAATCGTTGTGTGGTGACGCCTAGAACATTTTTTACATGAGAATTTTGAGGGACATTTTGAACCCTCGTGTCCCGAACGGAGGCAGTTTAAGCAAAGTTTGTTTTTTATTAACGCGTTTTTTCTATCAGGGATAGACAGCGATGTAAATTGTGGGCAATCGCCAAGTCTATGTACACCGTTACACAGCCTGCATAAATTGTTTCTAATATGTGAGTGGAATGCGCCCTTTGGAGTGCTTATCTGTTTAACTGCCTTGCGATAAGGAGACTTATCGCTTTTGTTCAACCTGCTCGTTGGGCTAGTCGCGTTATCGAGATTTTGCAATAATTTCCTACGTGAATTTAG
This sequence comes from Magicicada septendecula, assembly GCA_034769895.1. Taxonomy (NCBI): domain Eukaryota; kingdom Metazoa; phylum Arthropoda; class Insecta; order Hemiptera; family Cicadidae; genus Magicicada; species Magicicada septendecula. Next base: position 304,122,132 of record CM068367.1, on the reverse strand, counting down.
AAAATTTATAAAATTATTAAAATCAGGGAATTTATGCTCCGATAAACTCTCTTTCCACAAACGTAAAGTGTAATTGTCAAGTTTTTTGGCTAAATAATTTACAACAATAATTTCAAACGTGTTGACTGGCAGTTTGAGATTATTTAAAGCGTTTATATTTGCAGAGATTTGATCAATAAATTGCGATATGCTAACTTGGGATTCCTGTTGAACTAATGGTACGTCTAGGACATTCCACACGTGGTTAGCGGAAACAATCAGCTTACTATCATATCTATTCCTCAACAGATCGATAGCCACCGCGTAATTCTCATGTGTTATGGGCAACGATTTTATTACGTTAAGCGCCTCGCCATGTAATGACGAGTGCAAATAATGAAGTTTCTGTATATCTGTCAGATCTGCTCTGACATGAATTAGTTCCAGAAAAATATGGTAATAATGTTGCCATTCCACGATACTACCCTCAAACCGTGGTAATTTTATTGGTTCCAATTGAATGGGGGGTGTTTTAGGCTGTTTACCTTCAGCATTAATTACTGGTTTTTGGTTCATATGCTCAGCTTGCTCTAGCAGGTGTTGCAATTTACATTCTATAGTACAGAGATCGTCCTCCGTTTGCACTCTATCACTCGTTAAAGCAACGTCTGCTTCCTCAGCCTCGATTTGTGACTGAATCTCGTCATATTTGGTGGATAATTCCATCAAATGACGCAGTTTTATTTTGAGCGCATGAAGATCGCTGTTTAACAAATCGAAGTTATCCGCGAAGGTATTTACTCGGGATATTGAGGCCTTGATTGTGCCTCGTTTTTTTATTAGAGCCCTTACATCGGCCATTATTACAGTTTAAGATAAAAAGGGAAAGATATTTAGAAAGCAATTGAGCATGGAGCATGTGAACCACAAACTTAATTTTGCATGAGTTTAAATACGTTTTGGTAGCTAGCGATCGTTGTTTTGAACATAAACATACTCTCTCTAACTAATCAAGCTTGTTGGCAGTTAAATTATTGAAATTATGGATCTAAATGGTTACAAAGTATATCTTTATCTTTAACGTTCTGACTGATAATGAGCTGCCAACCATTTATTAATTTGTATTGTGTAATGAGGTATTTGTTTATATAAATGTGTCAAAAAATACCCACTGAGTGAAATATTATTAAAAATCAAATATAAGTAAAGTTTATAGTCACGTGGCCGTCGATCCATTCGTGATGAAGCTGGCTTCGATCCCGTTTGGAGCTGCTACACCTCCTGTCTCTGCCGGTCAGCCGATGCCTCATGTTGTACCCTCCATCAATTAAAGCTGTGGAGTCTCGAAAATGTTGTCCTGTTTCGTCCCGTCGTCTCTGGTCTACTGCTTGGCTGAATCTTGTCGAGATGACTGCGACGTGATTCACAATAATGGTGTCGCTCAGGACGAAAATGATGCCCGTATGGCGTGATTAACTTCAGATCGGTCTTTCCAGAAATGATGTGTATAAATAAATGCTGTCGCTTGTGTACTCAGATATGAGAAATCTGTGCCGTGGGGACCAAAAATGATGTAGTTTTTTGGGCCCGAAAATATGAAATCCTGCCTGGTTGGACCAAAAATGATGTCGTTTTTGGCCCGAAAATATGAAATCCGGCCCGGAGGACCAAAAATGTTGCGGTTTGGAAGCTCTTGAATAATCGTGAGTTATTCCAAAGACGCTAATGAGGAAGGCTGGATTGTTTGTTAGAAAGAAGTGGACTGTATTAAAGATGTTGAACATTCGTTTATTGAAAAAATCTGATTGTTAATTACGATCGGCACGTGCGGATGCATTTGAGGCAATAACGCCCGAAATTAATTTTGAATAAAATCGTGGTCCATTGTAGATGGACGCAGGTAGTTGAATGAAATGAAATATTATAAATGCATGCTAAAAAATAGCCAGAAGCCGCGGCTGTAAGAGAAGTGTTTTACGAGAGTTGCGCTCGGAGTCGTGTTATAAACTGAACTAAACTTGCTTGCAGCCGGCGGTGATTGCCAGCTGCGGAGTTTGATAAACGCGTGACGTCATCCGTACGTGCCGTGTAACGGTAGCAGACCGCTTACAGCTGATAAACCAGTACAAAGTTTAAACATCCTCTAACCGGACAGTGCCAGAACCAATAGTCCTGGTGATAGCGGGAGTGATTCCCATAAACCTGTTGGCTCTAGAGTGGAAGCATTTCTTCAAAAGGAGAGATGTAATTGGAAGGGATGTGGCAAAGAATGAAGCCATGGAACTCACTCTCTGGTACTAGAAAGATCAATGGAATAGGGAGGATAAAATATGGACTGCAAGGCTCATATTGAACTTGAAGGAATGGATTGACTGCCAACACAGTGAGGTTAACTACCATCTGACACAGTTCCTCAGTGGCCATGGCAACTTTAATACCTACCTCCAGAGAATGGGAAAGGTGCAAAGCCCAGCATGCCTACACGGTGACTCTCCCCATGAAGATGCCTTACACACCTCTTTCAAGTGCTGCAGATTCACAAGAGAGAGGATGACACTGGAGATGGAGCTTGAGGAGTTCATGCCTAGTTGAGTTTATGTTTCGAGGCAAGATGGAATGGGACCGCATCTCTGCATTTATTCAGTGGGTCCCACTAGAAAAAAAGGACAGGACCAAAATGCACCCAACAGGCAGATAAGGGACAATTAGAAAGAGCCCTATAAGGGTGCAATAGGCTCCATCCTGAAGCAATACACTAAGTGTTTCCAGGATGAACATGAATGCCTGAATTACAGGTGGGTTTTTAGTGAGTAAAAATATTATTTTTATTATACATTATATATAATTATGCACAATATAATACACAGTTCAGACTGTCGGACCCTCGCCTAGCAGGATTAAGCTCCTCATGGCAGTTGTGCATACCATACTCCTTATGGTTGTGACTTGTGGGTTATAGTAATAATTTAATACGCCCCGCATTCTGGAGTGCCAAATATAATGATACAAATATAAAGATAATTTTATGCTGCTTATTTTATTAGCATAAGCTGATTGACATATTTAATTTATTTTAATTATTGATGTCTCGCATGTTTTGTGGTGCCCAATATAATGATTTGAGTTATGCCACACAAGTTGTAGCGTCAAATAACTTTAACTTAGTTTGCCCAACGTCGTGTGCATCTAATATAATAATACAATTACTGTTTTGATATATCTGAGGGTTAAATTCAATAAAATGTATTCTTCATTACTCTCTATTAGTTAATTTATTAACTAAACATCATTATATCATATTTCATGGTACACTTAATTCTTGCTATAAATATTACTAAATAAATAAATTTAACAAATAGCACATTTAACAAAGTTAATACTTCTTCAATCTTTAAGAATTTACTTATTATTTCTTTTATAAAATTGCTATTAACTGCTACAATTTTTTGTTCAGACAAAGCTTTTCGTCATCTCTGACATCATCAGGTCTTAAACAGATGATGTCAGAGATGACGAAAAGCTTTGTCTGAACAAAAAATTGTAGCAGTTTAGCAATTTTATAAAAGAAATAGTAAGGATGGCTGCTAATTCAAATAATACGAAGAAATTTACTTATTACTATAATTCATTGTTTTTTTTATAATTGATCAACTTAAGTTTAGTACAACATTTATATATAAACGGATTCATTTAAATCAAACGATTGTGAAATGTGATATAGATATTTTATGAATACTAGATTTTCTACGATTTTCTCTAATGGTTCAATATGACCTTACTGATAATCAAGTCTTTAAATTCTTACTTTAAATTAATTTCTTTCGTGCGTTCTTTTAGTGAACAGACAGTGGGTGTAACATTTAATTAGTACCGTACATATAAAATTTACTTGAGGTACAATTATCCATCTCTTGTAGAGGTCACCAGTGTGGGAAGCGATGTTCCTTAATCAGCATTGGAGTTTTTGAAGATAAGTCATCAGATGAATCTCGAGTGGCATGCTTGAACTTCACAGTTGCACTTCACATATAGATATATAGCACTTTTCACAGCGCGTGTTTGTATCGGCTTTATTTCGAGTCTAAATTATTATTGCTATAACTTCAGTTATTCACTGACATTTTGTAACGGTGTCATTAAATTTACTCGTGATATTGTTAAAGACGTATATTACACTCGGTTTAAGTTGTTTACCCGATACACTTGTCGGTAACTTACTGTTATTTGTTCATGACTAATTATTATACAACATTCTTAGAATTTTGAGTACCGCCGTTATATTATGTATCACTACCGTTTACTATTATATGATCGCAAACTCGAACACTAGGTTCACAAATGTCATACAGTTCATATCATAGCGATATTTTTCTAAGTCGTTTTACGGGGCCGTAACACTTCCGTCACCGTCTCTTACTTCCGATACTCTCGAAAATTTAATAAAGACTCCCCTTTTCGCGTCTCTGTCACTTGCCTATATCAAACATGAGAATTTCCCCACTAGACTTCTGGTTTTCAGCGATGCTGTTTCCTAATTGGTTCCTTTCTGTACAACCTACTCCAGAGACCACCTACTTTCTCCAAAGTAAGTTCTGATAGGCCTACTGTTTTTAACCAAACTCCTCTCCTGGATACTTTACCCTTTGGTCAACGGCATTTCCGAATACTCTAGTAATAAATCTAGTTGTCATATTTCTTATTCTTCACAAAAGACAACCCTTCGATTTCTCTTCCAACATCTGCCTGTCCAATTAGTTGCGCCTATGGTATTATCTTTTCTTGTACAAAGGCCTCGCCAACTCTCTCCGTAAGTATTTCCTTTTTTTGTCTGGTTCCCAACAAAACCTATCCTTTTAGTTCCTGCGTTCCTCGGGTACGATTTCTTTCTTGGTATTTGAGTATTGTTCAGGCGTATCCTCTGTTTACGCATCTCAGTCAAGGAACACCCTTCATTGTTTTCTGTCTACTGTTGTCGTGTCGTGTAACCTTCCATCCTTTGTCCGGATGAAACATTTCTCACTTGATGAGTTTATTCACTCCCTCGTGCTTTTCATCGGATTGTAAACTATTATCCACTGGCGTCATTTCTAGATACACCAATCACAATAATCTTGTCCTTCTAACATGTGGCCACTCGTTACAATAGATTTATGGCATGTCAATTAGGCTTGCGTAGGCGACAGCGGATGCCTTCACCCGTTTATTTTCTTTCTTTCGTTCGCCACTCCTATTACTAACTCATACATCAATTGCCACCATGTCCAAATGACATTTACCTTAACTCAAAGAAAATTTATTTGATTCTATATATATTTATATATATATATATATATTTTTTTTTTTTAATTAGGCGTTATAGGGCTGATGCACTAAAAAAAAAGAACAATATAGAAAACAAAAACAGATTTCCTCAGTGGCCCCAGTGAAGAGAAGCCGTGAGTGACATGCTCCTATCAAACTGTGTCAGAGCCAGCAGACTTTGTAGTAGTGGCCCATCAACCTTATGGCTCAAGAGGGGAAGAAGATATATGAACTCAAGTTAGTGGATAGAGGAAGGAGCAGCAACAGTCATAACCAGAAATCTAACTATCTGCTGTTGGCAGGGCTACTGGAACAACGAGACCAGAGGTAGTTAGACCATAGGCCAGGGACGTAGCCAGGGAGGGGGGTCCGGGGGTCCGTACCCCCCCCCCCCCCCGAAAAATTGAAAATGTCTAACCATAAATACTAAAATCTCAAGCTAGACTAAGTATCAATGGTCCAGTTACACTCAAGTTCTTAATACACTGTTGGTGGCGTGAGTTACGCTAATTCTCGTGCGCATGAAACTAAGTCGTGATTTAACGAGATCTTCGTCCACTGAATCCCAAAAAAATTTTAATTCTAACGCGAGAAAATAATCATTTGCAATATTTAAGGAATTGGGAGTGATTAACCCCCCCGCCCGCTAAGCACATCAGCTGATTTTCTAGTGTCATGACCTGGTCTTTCTCGTTGGTTTCGTCGAGCTACGAATCATGCCTTCTGCGCATCTGATAATTTGCACACATCTCCCGCTCCTGCCGCGCCTGTCAGGAGTTTCCCTTTCATATACGGTGTTGTCGTACAGGTTATATTCGTGTTTGAAGTTTTTGTTACTGCCAGTATACTTCTTTGGTTAGGCGAAAAATATGAAGACACGATCGTGCAATACAATTGATAAGTATTTCAAATCGATGGCAGCTATTGCAGATACTGCATTAGTAAATAGTGCTGACTATGATTCGGAAACAGCACCTAAAAGAACTGTGTCGTCATCAGCCTTAAAGCCTGAGTTTCCAACCCCAAACTCAGGAGAGGATTTTATTAACTTTATCCAGATAAAAGAATTATCTGCTGAATATATATTTAATGTGATTCTAAAAACATGCGAAAATTTGGGACTTAATATGGACAACCTTGTAGGCCAAGGGTATGATGGTGTTTCAACCTTTAGTGGTCACACCACTGGTGTTCATAAGAGAATACAGGAGCTTTATCCAAAAGCCGTATACGTACACTGTGCTTTTCATAGGTTGAATTTGGTACTTAGTGATTCTCTTTCAGTGCCTTCCATCAGGAATTGCCTTGGTGTCGTTAATGAAATTTCTACTTTGTTTAGAAATAATTCTCAAGCAAGTGAATTATTAAAAACAAACATTATCAAACTAGTACCTGATACCAAAAAAAACTTTGTTAGTAGGGCTCTGTGAGACAATATTCGTTGAACGTCAAGTAACTGTTAATACATTTATCAAATTATTTCCTGCCGTAGTAAATAGTCTCCAGGAGTTGTCCTGTGTTAGTAGAGCAATTTCAATAAGTGCGTCATCTCTTCTTGCAGCCATTGAAAAAGGAAGTTTCTTAGTGGCTTTGATGGTTTGCGAATATGTCTTTAGCTTGACGCTACCACTTTCTAACTACCTGTAAAAACCTGAGCATGACCTGTCAGCTTCCTTAAAGTATGCTGATGATATCATCAAGGCACTTTGCAAGTTGCGTGAGTCAGGAACTAGTAATTTTGATGTGCAACAGTTCTCGAATATTTTTGAAAAAGCACAATTGATGGCGCAGAAGATTTTGTTTACTACTATTGATATTCTGCCACGACGAGCAAAAATGCAACATATAGAGAAAACCATCCGCATAATTCTGCAGAGGAATATTTTCGAAGGTCTATTTTTATTCCATGCATAGATGGTCTTATAAGTGCATTAGTTGCCCATTTTGATAATAACAGAGACATTTTGTCTGCTTTTCAAATGTTGTTACCTAGGAATGCTAATCCCCAAAGTGTGGATCCTATATTAAAATTAAAAATGTATTATGAGCATAAAACATCAGAATCAGTAGTCAAAGCAGAATACTTGCTGTGGTGTGAAAAATGGAAGAGCGAAGAGGAAAAACCAGTTAAACTACTGACGATTCTAGATGAATGTGATAAAAATTTTTATCCAAATATCCGAATGCTATTATCTGTGTTAGCGACCCTGCCTGTATCAACAGCTGAAGTAGAAAGATCATTCTCGTCACTTAAGAGGATTAAGAGTTTTCTACGAAATAAAATGGAAAATGAACGACTTACAGGACTGGCTCTGATGACCATTCACTACCCTGCACCTTTTACTGCTGAAGACGTTTTAAATTTTATGGCAGTTAATGGAAAGAGAAGGCTGCTATTGTAAAAAAATAGCTATTTCATTCATAATTTTTTTAAACAACTACTAGTGTATATTGTGCATTATTCCAGTAATCTGGTAGTATATTATGAGTTTTATTTTGTTTGTATACTATTACGTTCCATATGAGTATAATTTTCTTTTTATTTGCTATTTTATTCAAAACTACGTATAAACTGTATGCGTGTCTATTTAATATAGAAATTATAATATAATAATTTAAATCTTGGAATCATACAAAACTGGGTTAATCAGTTTTATACTTACAAATATTGGATTTAGAAATATCACACTTAAGATTATGTACCGTATATTTTTTTGTTATTTTACCAATATCTTCTGCCATTAGACAAATATATGTTATAGGTTTTATAAGAATTTTTGTATTGTCTAGCAATATTTATTATTAATTCCAGGTACTGAATTTGTTAAGATTAAATTTTAACCACTTAATGCTTGATAATAAGTGAATAAACATTATATTTTTAAATAATTTACATTAATCTATGGTATATTTAAGGTATGTATAAGACACACACACACATCTGGATCCCCCCCAAGCAAAATTCTGGCTACGTCCCTGCACTACGCTATTACGGAGTCTGAGGAAGTGGCTGGTCACCAGTTTGGCAAAGTAAACTACTACCTCGCTCAGTTTCTCACAGGACATTGATGTTTTCATGACTATCTGTTCATTATGGGCAAAGTGAGGAGTTCAGCTTGACTGTATGGTGATTTTGATGCCAGAACTGCCCAAATACTTTTTTGACTTACATGGAGATGCATTAAGCATTTTTACCCATTAGTAAAACAATTATTATTATTATTACTATTATTAATTTTTTAAACCCAAAATGTAGGCTACTAACCGTTAAGTATTTTACAGCATATAAGTAAAGGTTACATACAGTTGTTTGTAAAGAAGAGTGGTGTGTGTGTGTGTGTGTGTGTGTGTGTGTGTGTGTGTGTGTGTGTGTGTGTGTGTGTGTGTGTGTGTGTGTGTGTGTGTGTGTGTGTGTGTGTGTGTGTGTGTGTGTGTGTGTGTGTGTGTGTGTGTGTGTGTGTGTGTGTGTGTGTGTGTGTGTGTGTGTGTGTGTGTGTGTGTGTGTGTGTGTGTGTGTGTGTGTGTGTGTGTGTGTGTGTGTGTGTGTGTGTGTGTGTGTGTGTGATATTATGTAAATGTACTTACTTCCAAAGCAGTATGAGATTGTGTCCATGATGCATGGAATTGATTTAAAACCTTTAGCTCCACACATGGTGCATAACAGTAATCCCATTGCCAAATTAACCAAATTCCCACCTTTGTAGTATACACACTGTATAATGACTCATAGTACTGCAGCTAAGTGAAATAATTGTGCCTTTACTGATAGAAGCATACAAAATGGGGCACATATACTACATATATGAAGATTTAATTTTGGATATGAGGCCATCTCAGATTTCGCCTATTGCAGTAATGGCGGACATTCAAAATGGCGGCTTCTGAATATTTTTTATGTGCTCCTTTTAAATGTTATTTGATGATGTTAAATGACAGCTATTAAAGCAATGGCGAGTAATTGTTGTTTTGTGCATGTAGTTTGCTATTTTTAATAATATATACCATATTTTATTTATAATATATTTATTTATATTCTATTTATAACAAATGTTGATGGATTATTTAATGGAAATACTAATACTGCATTGTCTGTATTGTATAGAATTCTGATAGATAAATACATAATAGATTAGATTATACATATTAGATTAGATATAATAGATAAGAGATTAGATTCAAAATCTGATATCACTCAGTACAAAGAGCACCATAAGCACAAAGTGCGGTACACTGTAGGGCAGCCTTCCTACATTGACACTGTCGTGTGCAGCCTTTCTTGCAGCCACATCGTATGAGTTCCCTGCATGCTTGCGAAGCCTCTGGTAGGATTGTCCAAGATATTTCCCATCCACCTTCAATCTTCTTCTTCCAACCCCAATCACCTGGTGATGGGAGCACAGGGGTTGCGGTCATCATTTGAGCCCAGCAGTAACCAGCCTGGTAGACAGCTCTCTTTGTATGCTGAATGAGAGTATCTTGTGAAGGAGGCAGATTGTCAATTGCTCTACCTTTCTGAGTAAACAGGTGTTTTCTTGCATCATTAACACATTTGTCGCTGCTAGTACGGTCATATAGCAAAACTATAAATCTCTCCAATGGTTTCAGCATATCTTGTACAGTCTGCTGAGTAGGTCTGTCAGCCAATGCACAAAAAGTAACGGTGATATCTTGATATGCATTTCAGGTGTCCCATGCGGTCCTTTTGCCTCTTCCTCCAAAGAAGGATACAGTGTCGCACCCAGTTATTGCGTGAAACAATGGTAAGGCAGTACAACGATCACGGCCCAAAGATCTTGCTAAGTCATGCGCGGCGAAGATCCGGTAGTTCTTTCCCACTCCAAAAGCAACCCAAAGTTCCTCAATGTTTAGACGTTGTGCTGATAAGATGGCAAGAACTAAAACATCGGTGTCCACAGTGCGTATTTCGGCTTTGGTATATCCTTGTTGCACAGCATCACATAAATGAAGTAGGATTCGAGTGTCAGCTTCTTCATGTGTGCATGGAGCCAGTCCTAAGACATCTTGATGATTTATAGTAAGAACATCGCTACCAACTGTGGTAATCACCTGCTTGTCCATGGAAATAGCTGCTAATGTTGTAGCCAAGAAAGAGAACAATTCAGTCTTATTTTCATCAACCTGAAGAAACTCCTCCCAGTTTTTAGGAAGTGAACTTCTTGGTTCAACATGCTTTCGAACACCTTTTCCCCTTTTGCTGCTTGTGTCACACTTCAAGCTGTCAGGCATGTACACGTCCCAGATGACATCTATCCTTCTTACATGTTGAAGCTGAGCTTTGATGTAGGGTATGAATACAGTATTGGCATAATCTTCAAATGTTTTTCCCAATCCTGGTCGCAGCATGTTGAAAATTGTAGCACTATCAATGATTGTAATTTCTGCTGTTGGTTTGGTAGTGCTAGTAGGTGCGAGTCCTTCAAGACAAGTCAATAAATCTGACTTTGTTCCGGTTCTTAGACTCCCCAACTTCGACAGTGCTGGAGGATAAGCTTGGTTCTTGTGTCTAAAGAACTCATCCAAATCTCCATTACGTATCTGTGATGCAATGTACAATCTAGAGAACAACGAGCACTCATTCTTCAGTGATGTCAACTGTAACTGTTTATTAGACTTTTCATGAACTGGAAGACGGCTGAAGAGGTGTAGGTTATTCCGCTTAATAGGATCTGATATACTGCGACAGTACAAATAAGTGATGTACTGAGCATTGAATATAAAAATTTAAATTTACCTAATAAACTGTAAATAATTGGTAATGTATTGGAAATAAGCATGTCAGGGATTGCAAGCTTGGCTCAGACAAAAATATGAACAGGTGTTTCGACCTGTGATGAATCAATTATTCATACTGGGGTGGCAAACTCGCCTGCAGAGACCTGCGTTCACACACACCTATCAAAATACTGGTGCACACACACACAAATGTAACTAAAAGTGTGTACACCAGTATTTTGATAGGTGTGTGTGAACGCAGGTCTCTGCAGGCGAGTTTGCCACCCCAGTATGAATAATTGCACAATTACTGTTTTTCTGTAATTATTCATAAACTATAATTAAGAATTAAAATCCAAAACCACAATAAAATGTAATAAAATTTACTAAATACTGTGTACGAAAACCACGCGAAAGTGACACACCATATGAGTGTAATAGTGAAATAACTGTGTACAAATCGAAAGGGTTAAGTTGCAATGTCAAAAATTACAGTGAACATGTGTTGTAAAAATAGTTATAAGATAAGTATAAGAGTATACTTACAGGACTCTGCAATTCGCAGAAATATAAGAAATAGCGAATTTGACAAAGAGTGGGGGAATTGAATCCAGAGACAGTTTCTGACATGTCGATTTTGTACCATTGCAGGTGTCGACCAAGACATGGGTATAAATAGGACACGCAAGCTACAGTGGTTCTCTTTCGTAAATCATCCACGGTGCAGCGGGAGCTTATGCTCGTCCGCACGGCGTATTTATTTTTTTGTAAATAGTTTAAATTTTCCAGTTACATACGACTATGTAACTAAGTTGTAAAGACAATCATTTTTAAATAATAACAGCAGTACATAAGAAGAATTACATAAGAAGATCCATTGACGTCAGAAACAGCACGAGGAGAGTTCCAGAGAGTGATTCGACGCTGGACAAGAGGAGAGTTCCAGAGAGTGATTCGATGCTGGACAAGAAGAAGTGATACGACGCAGGACAAGAGGAGAGTTCCAGAGAGTGATTCGACGCTGGACAAGAGGAGAAGAGAGACAGCCAACGCTGGACAGCGAGACGAGGACAACTACAGATGGATCAAAAAAAATGATCGAGTATGATTGACGACAATGAGGTGATAAACAACTTATTTATATCTTAATCGTACAATGAACTCAAAGACAATTAAAGACATTTCTATTTTATTTAAAAGTAAGAGCCAATGTTTCTTGTAAAGTAGAATTAAAATCATAGATGTTTTAGAAATACGATTAATGTAACAAGAGCTCAAATTAATATGAAATAAAATGAATACAAAGCATTTGAATGAAAAGAATTAGAATTTGAGATAAAACAGTACTGAGAAACAAAAGATAAATTCAATAACTATTAATATTTTGAGTACATTACAATATATAAAAAGAGATTTAAATAATGATATTTTGAAACACATTAATCAACTGAGTAGTCTGAAAATGAGATTTTTCTGTAATACAATAATTAGTAGAATAGAATATTTAGTCAGTAAGGCTGTATATAGCATAAGCCTTATGGCATAATAACAATTAATAACGAATGTTTTAAATCGAAGTCAGTGCCATGTGCACAATTTTCAATAATATCAAATAAATTTGAAATACCCTTACAAGTTCCATAGAGTTCTTATTGCAGATACACCTGTAAATGTTATATTGTTACATAATTTGTCAATCTTGAACGTGAGACCGTTCACGCTAAATTTGTGTATATGTATATGTATTGTTGCATATTTGACTCCCAAAGAACGTGGGGCTATACAAATTAAAGTACATATAAAAATTCACACACATAAATACGTTGCATATAATTTGGCGCTCCAAGATCGTGGGGCTCCGCAAACACAAATAGAAGTGTATTTGTATTTGAAATTAATTTTAACAAAAATATAAATACGTTGTATATATTTGTCGCCCTGGACGTGGGGCACGACATGCCTAAATTTATGTAAAAAATTTTTGTTACATAAATTGTAGCCCATGAACGTATGGCCCGATCCCCATCATTTAACTATTAAAATTTTTTGTATGTAACTAAATGGTTGCTCTAAAATATAAAGAATGTGTAAAATGAAAAATGTATAATATGTAATTATTATTTATAGTAAACAGTAATTGAATGTAATATTAATTGTTGTGTAATCACACAGCTGGCGCCCACAAATAATATTATTTGTCTATGTAACAGGTGTAACTGTAATGAGTATTAATAATAACTAGTAATAAAAATAAAGAAATAAATAAATAAGTAGGGAATGGTTATCAATAATAATTGTTAAAGAATTACTACGAAATAAATATTTTAATAATAATTCACCATGGCAATATCAGGAAGTTTAAGGATGGGAGAAGCACTTCAAGCTATGATGCAAGCCGTATTTGGTGAAGTAGAGAACAAACAAACAGAAAAAGTAAAAGAAAATAATATTAGAACGCAAATAGAAGAGTTAACAGAATTTTTTACAAAACAGACCGAAAAATTAAGAGAAGAAAGGAAAGCAAAAGAGGAATTAGTAGAAAGAATTGACGATTGTAATACGCACATTGCGGCAGTAGAATATAAACAAACCATAAGAATTAAAAATAAAAGAGAAAATACGTTCGTAATTACTAACGATAATTATAAAAAAGTAATTAACATTAAGGAAGAGAAGCAAATTAAGGTTAATAAAACGTACCTTATTAATAGCGATATTCCAAGTGTGAAACACACACACAATAGTAAGTCACACAAGATGACACATGTGAAACACATAAGACACTACACTTACGGAGATAAATATCACTGTAAGTACAAAAGGAAACGTATTAAATTGTCTAGACGAAACACTACACAAAATTGTGGTAAATATGATGTTAGATATACGCACGATAAATATAATAACGATAATTATAACTGTAATTATAAAAATTACAGAGGTTATCATAAACGACGGATGAAAAAACAGTCAACAGTTGTTTATATGGGCTTCAAGCAGACTGAATATACGCAATGCATTAGTGACGAGAGAATTATGGAACGTGCTGAGAGAAGAGAGAGAAGTTATTCATCACAGCTAAGAAACAAATTCTTGCCGTGCAAACAGGTGACTTCTACGATAAAAACAAACATCGCAGTAATACAATGGAATGCGGACGTTGTTTACAGGAGGGAGAGAACAATGGTAAGCACGGCGACTATGTTACAAAGGAACAATATACGTCCGGTAGACGACGGACAATGTAATTGTTATAACGAGGGGTGTAAGATCGAACTACACAATGAACTCAGAACTCAATACCCGAATGGAATGAATAATTATTTTTAAAATAAAATAATATAACTATTAATTATTAATAATAATATAAGAGAGTATAATTAAGAAATGTTGTTTATTAAGGATATGATAGCAAATAAAAAAAAGAAATATTAGTGAAAAGAAATAAAGAATATTATTTGAAAGGGTTAATTAAGAAATGTATTATTGATAGTAAGGAATGCTATTGTAGAGAAATATTTAAGAAAGTAATGGTAAAATATGTTATTGTTGTTATTAATATGAAGAAAGGGTTAGGAATGGAAATAATTGCCATAATTGTCAGAACGACTGATCAAGCGAACAATTAATGAAGATACAAGGACACAGAAGAAAGCGAGAGTGAAAAGTCAAAAGGGCAGAGACTACTTAGGATTAAGGACTTCGAGAAAAATATCGTTGTTTTCCAAGACAGTTCCTCTGTAACCGATCATGCGACACACTACAAAGCTAAAAGAGTATTCTGTTACGGAAGTGTATTTCAGGAAAGTAATAGCGATCAGAAAGGTAATGTTAAAGAAATGTAATAAAAGGTAATGAATGTTAATGTATTGTATAAGTAATGTATTAGATAAAGTAATGTCATGTTAAGAAAAGAGTTAAGGAAGATTAGAAGCGAAGGTAAAGAAGTGTTATGAGTATCAAACGGCGAAAGGGCCGAATTTACACACATATGTAGGAATGCAGAGTGTACAGAAGGAGAACAAAGGAGAGCTAATTGCAGTGGATTTTCTGGGACCACTACCACGATCAAGTCGAGGTGTGAAGCACATATTGGTATGTATCGATGTGTTTTCCAAGGCAGTCCGACTGTACCCAATTATGCGACCCAGAACCAAAGTTGTTCTAAAGATACTACTGCAGAAATATATTCCGTTATATGGAAAAATGAAGAAGGTACTCAGTGATCAAGGTGTACAATTCCAAAGTGAAAATATCGGTATGGAGAACCATACATGACTTCCATATTCTAAGATTTATATTTAAAATCATTTTCGAAATGAAATATTACCTAAATATTCCCTAAAGACGAAAAGTCTGTCTATGAATCGTTCCTCTGTAAACACGTGCAGTTACACTGCCCAGCGATCCACAGGAAGGAAATCGCTATCCACGCTGGACACTTTTTCGGCTTGCATGCGTTATGTTGGTATGGGTTCGGCACTTTCCATTTAAAAACCGTGCAAATGTAAGAAAATAAACATGAATGAGGCCAAAAATAACGCGAACTGTGTGTGTGTGTCTTCCCTGCCTTTTCATTGCGGTAGTCATAATAATAAAATGGAAACGTAAACAGTACATAACTGAGAAAACAAGCGCGATATATTTTCTCTTATACATGATTTACATTAAAATGAAAAAATTATAATTTTATTGCCTGGCAACAAAATTATTTTATTTTCAACAATTACCATTGTTTCAAAACGTTTAAATAAATTTTCAAGTACTTTACTCTTGTTAAAACGTAAAAGGTTGCAGGTAAACTACCCCTTCCCCTTAACCGATCTTCACCAAAATCGAAAGTCCTTGAGACCTCTTCAATTCAGGGAGGTATACAAAAAAATTATTTGATTCTGTTTGAATTTGCGGCAGTTATCGTTCGCCATAGAAAAAAAAACGTTGCAGGTAAACTACCCCTTCCCCTCAACCGATCTTCACCAAAAACAATAGGTCTTGAGTACTCTACAAATCAGGGCTGTATGCAAAACATTATTATTTGATTCTGTTTGAATTTGCGGCTGTTATCGTTTGCCATAGAAAATACCCTTGTTAAAAAAACGTTGCAGGTAAACTACCCCTTACCCTTAACCGATCTTCACCAAAATCAATAGGTCTTGAGAACTCTACAATTAAGGGCTGTATGCAAATAATCTTTTGATTCTGATTGAATTTGCGGCTGTTATCGTTTGCCATAGGAAATACCCTTGTTAAAACATAAAACGTTACAGGTAAACTACCCCTTTCCCTTAACCGAGCTTCACCGAAAACAATAGGTCTTGAGAACTCTACAATTCAGGGCTGTATGCGAAACATTATTTGATTCTGTTTGAATTTGCGGCTGTTATCGTTTGCCAAAAAAAAAAAATTTCCCTTGATAAAAAAAACCGTTGCAGGTAAACTACCCCTTTCCCTCAACCGATCTTCACCAAAAACAATAGGTCGCGAGTACTCTACAAATCAGGGCTGTATGCAAAAAATTATTTGATTCTGTTTTAATTTGCGGCAGTTATCGTTTGCCATAGAAAAAAAATCTACAGACAGACACACAGACAGACAGACACACAGACACACACACAGACACTTTTCGGAAAACGACTTTTTTTCATGTTTTGAGTGTAGTAGAATCAGAATCTGCAATAATCTCGAACACGATTTTTTTTGCCATCACCATACTTCCATTCCTTAAGGAATATGGAAGTAAAATGGGAGAGGTGGTTAAGGGAAAATGGAATACAACCTGTACTCACATCCATAAGACATCCTCAAGGAAACCTTGCTGAGAGAGTTAACAAAGAATTAGGTAAATATTTACGAATATTTGACCATGATCAACACAATAAATGGGCAGAATATTTACCATTTCTTGAAAAAGCCATTAACGAAAATTATAGTGAAGCAACAGGATACACTCCCATGGAATTAGAAGAAGATAAGAAGCCAAACAGATTTTGGACTAAGTATATAAACAAACCTAATAACCAAAATGTACCTGTACCAATAAGTGTGAAAATTGAATACGCAAAGCCACGGATAAGAGAAAGAGATAACAAGAGAATAGAGAGATTTAATCTAACTCAGAAGCTACAACAATTCAACGTGGGAGAAAGTATACTACTCAAAGCAAATCCAGTGGGAAAACGGAGTGATAATACGGCGAAGAAATTCTTCAGACTTTATAATGGACCGTATACGTTAAGACAGCGAGTAGGACAACACACTTTCATCGTATATGATGAGATACAGAAGAAAGAAATTGGTAAATTCCACGCAACGTCATTTAGGAAGTTCTACACATGAAAACGACGAGGTCAATGAAACCAGTCAGATCAGCTGTTTGTTAAAGCCACCCTACTACAAGGTCACGAGCAGTAAGCGTACAAAGAGGGGAGGTAAGACATTTGTATACACTCCGATTAAGGGTGAAATGACAAATATTATTCTTTATTATTTGTTACATTTTATTTAAGTGTAATAATAATAATAAAAAAAAAATTATAATAAATAAATTTATTAATTTTTTTTTTGTTACCAAGCAGAGGGATAATGCGACAGTACAAATAAGTGATGTACTGAGCATTGAATATAAAAATTTAAATTTACCTAATAAACTGTAAATAATTAGTAATGTATTGGAAATAAGCATGTCAGGGATTGCAAGCTTGGCTCAGACAAAAATATGAACAGGTGTTTCGACCTGAATCGACGTGCACACACACACACAAATGTAACTGAAAGTGTGTACACCAGTATTTTGATAGTGTGTGTGAACGCAGGTCTCTGCAGGCGAGTTTGCCACCCCAGTATGAATAATTGCACAATTACTGTTTTTCTGTAATTATTCATAAACTATAATTAAGAATTAAAATCCAAAACCACAATAAAATGTAATAAAATTTACTAAATACTGTGTACGAAAACCACGCGAAAGTGACACACTGTATGAGTGTAATAGTGAAATAACTGTGTACAAATCGAAAGGGTTAAGTTGCAATGTCAAAAATTACAGTGAACATGTGTTGTAAAAATAGTTATAAGATAAGTATAAGAGTATACTTACAGGACTCTGCAATTCGCAGAAATATAAGAAATAGCGAATTTGACAAAGAGTGGGGGAACTGAATCCAGAGACAGTTTCTGACATGTCGATTTCGTACCACTGCAGGTGTCGACCAAGACATGGGTATAAATAGGACACGCAAGCTACAGTGGTTCTCTTTCGTAAATCATCCACGGTGCAGCGGGAGCTTATGCTCGTCCGCACGGCGTATTTATTTTTTTGTAAATAGTTTAAATTTTCCAGTTACATATGACTATGTAACTAAGTTGTAAAGACAATCATTTTTAAATAATAACAGCAGTACATAAGAAGAATTACATAAGAAGATCCATTGACGTCAGAAACAGCATGAGGAGAGTTCCAGAGAGTGATTCGACGCTGGACAAGAGGAGAAGAGAGACAGCCGACGCTGGACAGCGAGACGAGGACAACTACAGATGGATCAAAAAAAATGATCGAGTATGATTGACGACAATGAGGTGATAAACAACTTATTTATATCTTAATCGTACAATGAACTCAAAGACAATTAAAGACATTTCTATTTTATTTAAAAGTAAGAGCCAATGTTTCTGGTAAAGTAGAATTAAAATCATAGATGTTTTAGAAATACGATTAACGTAACAAGAGCTCAAATTAATATGAAATAGAATGAATACAAAGCATATGAATGAAAACAATTGGTATTTGAGATAAAAAAGTACTGAGAAACAAAAGATAAATTCAATAACTATTAATATTTTAAGTACATTACAATATATAAAAAGAGATTTAAATATTGATATTTTGAAACACATTAATCGACTGAGTAGTCTGAAAATGAGATTTTTCTGTAATACAATAATTAGTAGAATAGAATATTTAGTCAGTAAGGATGTATATAGCATAAGCCTTATGGCATAATAACAATTAATAACGAATGTTTTAAATCGAAGTCAGTGCCATGTGCACAATTTTCAATAATATCAAATAAATTTGAAATACCGTTACAAGTTACATAGAGTTCTTATTGCAGATACACCTGAAACCCAATTTAAATGTTATATTGTTACATAATTTGTCAATCTTGAACGTGAGACCGGTCACGCTAAATTTGTGTATATGTATATGTATTTATGTATATGTATTGTTGCATATTTGACTCCCAAAGAACGTGGGGCTATACAAATTAAAGTACATATAAAAATTCACACACATAAATACGTTGCATATAATTTGGCGCTCCAAGATCGTGGGGCTCCGCAAACACAAATAGAAGTGTATTTGTATTTGAAAGTAAATTTAACAAAATAAAATATGTTATAATACGTTTAGTTTTATTAATAAGCCTCTTGCTGATATATAACTCATACTGCTCCATTCCAATTTTTTCAATATTTAACAATGTGTCTGAAACTGCCGTATGTACAATATTTCTGCTGTCAAGTACCAGAAGATCAGAGCTGTTTTCACTGAATGGGTTTCCCAGATCTTGCATTACAAGATCATTACATTACATTACAGATTGCATTACAAGGTATTCACTGTTTAAGTGAAATCATGTCATGTAAGTGGACAGGAATCCATCTCGCATAGTGAGTATGGTCAAGAGAAAATAACCAGGGAACAATACTGGATAGCGCCTCTACATAGAGCTGAAAATCTCCTTCTCGTATTGTTCTAACAAAAGTCAACAAAAGGAGTTCTAGTTTTAGAATGATAAACCAGAATCTAAATTGGGGACATACATCAACTCTTTCTTTACACCACTCTTCAAATGACTTAACTTGACTGCTATGCTCTATGTGTTGGCTGTAGTCAATGTAAGCCTGCTGCATAAGTAAATATAGGCTACTGGCTTTGATTTGATGAGCCCTGCGGGTACGAGTTACATTGGAACCCATTACAAATGAATCCGCTTTTCCAGCTGTTGTAACATCAGCCTGAACAAGTGCTTCAGTCCATCCACTTTCATCCAAGAGATTTCCAAGAACCTTGAGAACTGCCATCTCGATATGAAACCCACCAAAGAGTATAACAAATTGACCTTCACCATGAGTTGTTGGCCAGTTCCACTGGATTTGTTTTGCCAATGCGTAGAGTGGCTGGTCAAATGCAATGATAGGAATCTGCCCCGGATTAAGCCGATCAATTGCTGTCTTAACAATATCCATTGAATGGCGAATCATGGCCACTGACATGGTCTGGAAATAGAGGAAGCAACGAAGAAATTGTTAAATCACATTCTTTAGGTTTATTGACTTGTTGACTAGCGTTGTATGCTGCCCAGGTGATTACAGTGGAACTTGGTTATTACGGCCTCGGCTGTTACGTCAACTCGGGAGTAGTGTTATTTTGTCATAAGTCCGGTCAAACTGATATCTTTAACATTATAAAAATTCCCGGTTTTAACGTCACTAAATATTGTACTATACTCTGTTATAGCGTCAAAAATTTCTCAGATATTTTACTCTAAATTTCATATAAACGTATATATGTGCGCACGCGTACTTCTAGTTGACAACTGTGCAGCCCATCCAAAGTTAAATTTAACAAACATTAATCTGGTCTTCTTACCGGCCAACTGTACGAGTATCCTGCAACCTATGGACCAAGGCGTCATTAGAAGCCTAAAGTGGCACTAACGCAAGCAATTTTAAACAAAATTATTTTCTGTATGGACACGGCGCAACCTGCCACAATTTCACTCTTAGATGCAATACAATTCCTAGACGACTCTTGGAAGAGTGTAACACAGAAGACGATAGCAAAATGCTTTAGTAAAGCACAACTCGTACATGAAAATTTACCCGATGATGACGAAGACGACGACTTGCCGCTCTCGGAGTGGATTAAGAAATTCGACATAAATGAATTTGGAAATGAACTTGATTCCTATGCATCAGTGGATGACCAAGTAGAAACATTCCAAGTGTTGAGTGACGCTGAAATTATCACGGAAGTAAAAAACATAGAAGCAGAAGATAGTGTTGAAGAAGATGCTGAGCAAGAGGAGGATGCCGACATCGTTTGTCCAACAGTACAGGAAGCAATGAGAGCCGCCGAAACTCTTTCACGATTTTACTGCTTTAGAGAGACGTCTGACAACACGTTCAATGCAGCGCAGCATCTCCACAGCACAACAGAAAGAATTTATTTTTCAGAAAGGAGCGTTCAAAAGAAAATTACGGATTACTTTCGACGGTAAGACTAAATGTAAGTTACATGTACTTTCTTTTTGATCTTTTAAAATATTCTTCATGCTGTTTGTATAAATGAAATGCAGTTTGTAAACTTTAGAATAAATATCACGAATAATGATAATAATGCAAAGATCATTTTTTTTATTTCTCCTTCCTTACTAGTGATTAAAAAGGGTCTTTTATAACGACTCTGTTATAACGTCACTCGGACATAACGTCTTTATTTTTTTGGTCCCTTCAATGACGTTATAACCAAGTTCCACTGTATTTCATCCCCTTGTAGGTTGTCAGCAGCCAAAACAGTTTTTACATGCTTCAGCCAGGTGTATTCTTTAACCACATCTTTCGACGACAGTTGGTAGTCAACAAAGTTTTCTTGTACTGTTGGCAAAGGACAGTCAGTTCTAATAGCAGGAACAGGGGTAACACTTGTGTAGCTTTCAGGAAGATGTTTGGTTGCCTTCATGACAACAGGACTTGAAGTCCTAGTTCGATCAGTCCCTCTGGAATTACCATCTGGATGTTGAAATAGGGATATTCCTGTACCATGGAAAGAATCATGAGCTGTAGTAGAAATTGGATTGCGGTCAATATTATCAACCCCACTAGTTGTGAAAAGCCCTCCTTTTAACTGAAGAGGAAAGACAGCATTTTCCATTGAATGTCCGCCATTTCTGTAATAGGGGAAATCTGCGATGGCCTCATATCCAAAATTAAACCTTTATATATTTAGTATATGTGCCCCAAGTTGAATGCTTCTATCATTAAAGGCACAATTCTTACAATTATTTCACCTATCTGCAGTACTATTACAATAAACCTAACTCATGAAACACAAAAGAGCAAACTTATCAACTTTAACTTTTTTTGTCTTACTGGCAAAAACACATCAAAATAATACATTTTGAATTGTCTGTTAATATAAGCCAGTTGTATTTGGAGTGTATTATGTTCATTTATAATAAATAGTGAATGTTATTAACATTTTCATTTTCCAAGCTATTAGGCCGCGGTCCGATGTTATTATTGCAAACCTTTCAGCCACCGATGTTAGTTAATAATAACTACGATGCCAGGCCATGAAAGTCTATGGTAACAAATAGTGAATGCAAGTTTTCTACTATCCATTGATGGTAATAAAGCCAGTAGTCAGTCTATAATGTTTAATTTGGAGAATCTAAATGTTGCTAACATTAATTACAAGTATAACATTACTGACTCAGAACACAAAGTTTTTTACTAGTAAAAATGTAAACTGTGTGTTCTGAGTCAGTAGTGTTATACTTATAATTAGTTAATCAACAGACAAGTCATAGACAACAAAATCCAAGAAGTTGCTAAAATTGTAAGTCTATAGCTAAGTTAAAACAATTTTTTCACACTATTGCAGAAAAGACACAGTATACTTAAGTTGCCCTTGCTTTTTGTGTCTAAATTAATTGCTTATTTGTTTTTTTTTTTTTAATAGGTGCTGAAGTTGGAATAAGCACAGGTCGAATACATGCCAGAGGTCCTATTGGAGTTGAAGGTTTGTTGACAACAAAATGGATACTTACAGGTGACAATCACACTGCAGCTGATTTTGCTGAAGGTGGTGGAAAAACATATCTTCATGAGTCAATATCAGATCTACAGCATTAATTCTAAATATTTATTATTAAATGATAATAATTCAAACACTTGATATCTATGCTTAAATATATTAAGTTTTAATTTTGTGCCGTAGTGGTTTATTTGACCTGACCCTTCAGCTCTAATCATTCAAATATTTGGACTATATAGACAATTTCATCAAATATCCATATACTTTTTCTGTGGTAAGACATTACTTATTAGTAAGAAAAACTAAATATAATATAAAAAGTTTAAAATATTTCACTAAAAATTATGATGTGTGTTTCATCTGTCAAGAAGAACTTGATTTCATCTGTCACTTTTATTTACCAAACAGTGTAAGGTAACCAGACAACAGATACAGCTGATGAATAAATAGTGAGCTAACTTAGCAAACATACTATTGCTGCTGGATATACAGTAGACTCCCGACTATCCGGCCTAATGTGGCGGAAGGGCAGGTCGGATAGGCCGGAGTTCTATAATTACTCACTTCCTGCCCCACCCATACCATTAAAAACACACTTTTTATTACCAAACCCACTCTTATTCATATTTTCTGACCTCTTAGTACAGGCCAGTACTTTATAAATGTTTGTTATGTACTGTACTGCACATTTTAAAAATGTATTACAGAAAAAGGAAGTCCAATAATAAAAATATTGTATACACATTTTAAGATAAATTTTATAATGTCTAACTTAATTGCAGGAAACACAAAATGGTGTACACTGTACAGTATGAATACATACAATTTTAAAATAAAAAATCATTAACTTAAAATGGAGGCCTAATTCTTTAAAAAAAGATATAAACTTATTTTACTGTTCATTGATAAATGATTACACAAATGAAAAGGTATGCCTAAAATAAAAGAATCAAAACTTATTACAGTTTTTAGTTTTTGAAAAAGTCCTTGATAGATGACTGCTTCTCATTTTTAGCTCTCTTTCTTGATGCAATATCCCTCCACTTACGCAACCAGATGATATCAGCTGGCGTCGCTTCCTCCTGCTGACTAATGTACTGTAACGCTGCCTCAATCATCTTGAACCCTATCAAATGTGGGATGAGATTTTTCCTGTCATCTAAAGATGCCTCCTCCTCCTCTTCTTCTATTTCTTCTCCCTGTATCACCATTTCCACAATATCGTTGTCAGTTATTTCATCAACTTCGTCGTTTGCGAGCCATTCTCTAATGTCCTCTGCATTGACATCGTCACAGCCTGGTACTTTTTCCAGCAATGAAACAAGTGTATCGTTGTCATCTTCCACTTCAGTTTCACATATGGGTTCAAGGTTGAAACATCCACCTTCATGGTCCAAAAGAATTTTCCAAGACCTTACAAGCAGGAGCGGATTAACCATTAGGCTAACTAGGCTGTAGCCTAGGGCACGGAACTTTGAGGACGCAAAATTTTAGTTAAAAAATAATAACATTTTGCAGCTAAATGTAAAACTGATAATAAATTACAAGGATAAAAATTTGAGTTCATTCTGAACACAGGCACCTGTTTGCGAGAAATTATGTTAAAACCGTACATAAATAATATAAGTGCTTTCCAAACTGTTTTCTCAGGTTATGAGTCATTGGCGGCTGGCGCTCATAGAACTATGCCGCTGCCCAACTTTCGTGGAATTGCCGACCACGTTATCTATTCCATCCACCTCCACCCCACCCCTTCACCTTCCTCACCATCCCTTTTCTTTGCAGACAAGTTCGGTATCGCTCATATTTGCGCATTCAAAACAAACATTTTGGTTATGGTTATGTTGATGTTGTTGTCACGGTCATATATATAGGTCTGGAAACTCTCGTGGCGGGGGGAGGGTCGCTTATGAAGTCCAAAAATGTTTTATTTACCCACTGGAGGGCGCGTCGATGTAGAAGGCTTTTGTAGTGCACATGCGTTAGGTATATCAACAAAAGACTGTAACAAGTAACAAAGACAGTGTATTACTGTCTTTATGCGCGCATGCACCTTATAATATGCCTTCTGCATCGTAGCGCTCAAGTGTTAATTATGATGAGTGTGTGCATTTAGCTCAGTTTTTAAAAGGCTATGGACCTGTCAAACCCAGAACAAGAAGGAGAAAAAAAGAAGAAAAAGTGATCTGAAGCAAAACCACTGTTGAATTTTTTGAAAATGCTTAACTTAGAATCAATGTTTCCTAATGTTGAAATAGCTTTGCGCATTTTCCTTACTATGCCCATCACTAACTGCAGTGGCAAAAGATCTTTTTCAGCTTTGAAGAGGGTGAAGAATTATTTACGCTCAAATTTGCGCCAGGATAAACTGACCAGTGTAGCCCTCTTGTTCATTGAAAGTGACTTTCTGCCAGGACTAGATTTCAGTGAGGTGATTAAAACATTTGCTCAATCTAAAGTGAGAAAAAAGAATCTAGCTTGAACTTTACATGAGTCTTAACAAATCCACAAGATATTTAACTGATTGTCTTCTTTGTGCAAATGATGTTAAATGTACACTTAATAAAACTGTTATAATTCTGTAACTACTTGGTTAATTTTTTCCTTATAAAAGCCATGCAAACTACAAATGGTTGAAGGTGTAACTCTAAAACAATCTCTGAAAAATAGCCTCAGTTTTCAATTCCTGAGACTATTTCCACAAACAGTAAGACATTTGAAATATTCCTAACTAAGAAATATATTGTCAAGTGTTTAAAACTTCATTCAGCCCCTTGGAAATAAACATAAGTGTAGCCTATAGGTGATGGGGGGGGCTAAAATATAATTAGCCTAGGGCACCAAGATATCTTAATCTGGCCCTGCTTACAAGTGATATGTTTGGAATCTCTTCCCATGCTTCGGCCAACCACCTTATGACATCTAGCAAGTCAATCTTTTTCAGAGTGGTTAGGTACTCTTTATTATTAACAATTGCTGATATCAACGAACTGACAAGACGCTGGCGATACTTTTTCTTTAGCATTTCAGGGACGCCCTGGTCCATCGGCTGATAAACAGCCATCACATTGCCTGGTAAAAATAACGCTTTGATGTCTCCATCTGTGAGTTCATTAGTGGCTGGATGCGAAGGTGGATTGTCAGTAGTAATTAGCACAGCTTTTCCCGGCAAATCGTCTTTCAAATGTTTTTCTACAGTCGGTAAGAAATCATTTTGGAACTAGGTTTTAAAGATTTCTGAATTCATCCATGCTTTTATTTTGATGTGTGTAATATAGGAGCAGTGATTCCTGATTTTCCAGTTTTTTAAAAGCTCTAGGTTTCTTTGATTTTGCTATTAAAGTCAACCTAAGCTTGTGGTTGCCGTTTGCATTACTGCAAGCCAAGATGGTCCTTTTCTTATATTCTGGTGCACCGGCTTCTTTTTTTTATGCAAAGCATTTTCCTAGGGAGCATCTTATAATTTAAACTGGTCTCATCGCAGTTGTACAACTGTTCCCCAGAAATTCCCTCCTTTTTAGTAAGCTTAAAAAGATAGTCTTTGTAATCTGGTGAATAAGATTACTTATAGTAATCTGGTGAATACCGAATTGTTTTTCCATCCATCACTGGCAATAAATTCTGAATCTTCTCCTTCTATTTGTCACTTAAATTGCAATTCTTTTTCCTGCAATATCGAACCAGTAAGAGGCAAGGCTTTTCCTCTTAAGTGTTCATGAAACAAAAATAAAGCTTCCTCAACTTCTTTATGCTTACCTTTCAGCATGGTTTTTCTTACTTTCATTCCACTTCCACTAGCTTGGGCAGCACACCACTTTTCAATTTCTGCTCGATTTTTCTTCCAGCGACCAACTGTACTTGTCTTAACTCCTAACTCCGAAGCAATAGTTTTTGCTGTTTCCCCAGAGTCCAGTCGTTTTATAGCGCGTAGTTTCTCCTCCATAGTCACTATAACCTTTTTTCATTTACCACCCAAATCATAATCTTTAATTAAAAAAAACAATGAAGCAGGAACAGTGGCAAATGTATTCTGCACTTGTTGACATCCGATAAACAACTGACGAAACAAAGAGCAGGTAGCAGGGCGGGGGGAAATCAGCGCTTTTCATGTCGCAACTTGTGTTTTGCACACGGCACATAGGTTCAAAAATAGGCCAGACAGTACGGAGGCCAGATATTCGCGAGTCGGATAGTCAAGAGTCTACTGTATATATAACTGAAACATCACACCAATGTGGTTAAGAACCACATGGGGAATTGTTCAACTGTTCCTTCCCAAAGTCTGCCATTGGATCACCAGAGTTTGGACACAATTCTCCAGCTCAAGAAGTCTCAACAACCAAATCTTGAATCAGGGATTTCATTAGATTTGTTGGGGGGGAGGGGTTACCCAACCATACCAGAGATCTGCAAACAGGCAACCACAAGACGTGTTAGACTAGTTCTTCATAGAATCTGACATCACATCTGTGAACGAACCTGATCAGAGCCAGTGAACACCAGCTGGCCAGAAGCCTGAAGACATTCCTTCCTCTTCTTAGAACTCAGAGAAGTATCTGGCCCAAGATATATCACCAACCAAGTCCTGACACAGGAATTCCATTGACCTAGAAGCCAGAATAGGCACGAATTGCCCCATCTAGTTCAGGGACCTACTGTCAAGAGACATCCACAGGAGTGTTTTAAAATTATGGTTCTAGATGATTTGACTTTTTTTTGGTATGATACAAGACAGTTTTCCGATAACTTGCTTTCAATGATAGCAAATAAGTGGTTTAACTCGGGCATAAAAATAATGAAGCTGAAAAGTTTTGCTGCTCCAACACATGGAGCATAATTTATTGTCTCAACCTATAATTTATTGCCCAATACTACAATTGGCTATGTTCATTTTAACATAGGTATAAAGTGTGTGTGTGTGTGTGTGTGTGTGTGTGTGTGTGTGTGTGTGTGTGTGTGTGTGTGTGTGTGTGTGTGTGTGTGTGTGTGTGTGTGTGTGTGTGTGTGTGTGTGTGTGTGTGTGTGTGTGTGTGTGTGTGTGTGTGTGTGTGTGTGTGTGTGTGTGTGTGTGTGTGTGTGTGTGTGTGTGTGTGTGTGTGTGTGTGTGTGTGTGTGTGTGTGTGTGTGTGTGTGTGTGTGTGTGTGTGTGTGTGTGTGTGTGTGTGTGTGTGTGTGTGTGTGTGTGTGTGTGTGTGTGTGTGTGTGTGTGTGTGTGTGTGTGTGTGTGTGTGTGTGTGTGTGTGTGTGTGTGTGTGTGTGTGTGTGTGTGTGTGTGTGTGTGTGTGTGTGTGTGTGTGTTCTCTATTCTATTCATTATCTCTATTATGCCTTATACGCCACATCAGAGCAGGTCTTCCTCTCTTTCTCCTCTTTTTAGTACATAATCCATCTATTCTCTGCCATCTTCTCTATGAGTCTCTTACTGTATAAGCTGTCCAAAGACTATGTAACCTCTCTATGCTTCTGGTATTTATTTTATTTCCTTTTAAATTTCTATCGCCTTGCTCATTGGCTTTCAAAGAGAGGTTACAAGTTATATAGAACTAGGCAGGAGCCTAGAGAAGCAAAATTATGCTGGGTCCAGTATGACGGGACTTGCAATGAACTCAGCCATAATATAACAATAACAGATTTATTATATCTCTGGAATTCATACTTGTGTACAAGATAAATATGTATCTATATAAAAACTACCAAAAGGTACATCATCAAGCATGTATAAATTAAGTGTACATCAACATAAGTGTGCACAAAGGAAATGTGTATACATATATATAATAGAAAAATTTGAATCACAACTAGCATATATAATTCCAGTTTACCTAAGAACAAGTGTATATAATAGAATAGCATTGCATCAGAACAAGTGTATATAATAGTATATAAGTTAAATGTACATACATAAATAATATATAAAATGTACAAACACATGTAAAATTCTCCCCGTCGTGTGGCTAGCTAGACACATAAAACACACATACAGAACACAAGGTACACAACTCACAGTCATTTACTTTCAACACGCATGCCCCTGTAACGCACCCACCCACTGGGTAAAGCAACTATCATCTTATGCCCCGGCAGTGATAAAATATACGCTCGTCAGCAACCCGTTCAGTAGGACAACCCAAACTCCAACCCCTTTAAAGACGAATAATTCATGAAGCATAACTGAAACTGGACCACCCATTTGTCTAGCATTCCGTTTATTAATGACCCATGATGAGTGTGTGAACCTTTGTTCCGTTCACAGCACCAGGTAATGTTAACAAACTCCTCACCTACTTCCAGACAGTGTTTATAAAATTCTAGACAGTATTGACTTCACAAAATTCCCAAGAAGGAATTAAATCCTGAGGTACTTTAATAACAGAAATTAATTGATTGAGGCTTTACAATTTCAGAAGATTTTGACAACATGTATATCTATTTAATTTACCCAAAAAGAAGAGGATGAAAACCAGTTAATATTCAAAATTAAACAGCAACTTCTCTACGTGTGAAGTCAACCCATATGTGTTTGCCAGTTAAGAAAACAATCAGCTTAGCCCTTGTGCAAGGGGCAAAATCGGCTAAGATATTTTAAGAACATTAATAAATCGTTTCGATGAGCCTCAGATAACTGTATAAAATAATTAGAAAAAGAATACAATAAGGTGGTTGTGCTCTGGCATCTGCGGGAGCGCGCCCACATGTAGTTGACAAAAGTTGACAGGCAATCAACCTGTCTGAAGTTGTACCAGCGTGTCAGGAAACTAAGTCCCATATTGTAAACACAGAAAAGTCCCCAAGAAAAACCCCCAGAAAGTCCCCAGCCCTTAAATATGAAATCCCTAGTCAAATTAAAAATTTATACGCAGCTGTTCCAGCCGGAACAGAACTACTGAGCAATAATTAAATTTTGAAAGAGTAAATCAGATGCAACAATAAAAATGGTACAAGATTAAAATCTCTCTATGGCGCGCTCTCGCAGTGCAGCACGCACTTACAGACATAGCATTTAGTGTTACTTAACTGAGTTATAAGAGGTATATGAAATTTTAAGTTAAAGTGTTCAGAGTCATGATCACAGTTCACTTCCCAAATAGAGTCTGGACACGTGGTCCCCGGGCATCTAAGTTATTCTCATAAAACAGGCACACTGCCGGTTCGGCCCCCAAAAAAAGAAAAAGCATAAATGTCACTTCATAAGTGCTGGTGAGTG
This sequence comes from Magicicada septendecula, assembly GCA_034769895.1. Taxonomy (NCBI): domain Eukaryota; kingdom Metazoa; phylum Arthropoda; class Insecta; order Hemiptera; family Cicadidae; genus Magicicada; species Magicicada septendecula. Next base: position 304,092,094 of record CM068367.1, on the reverse strand, counting down.
CAACGTGGTGATTCGATCTCCATCTCCCTCTTCGTAGGCGATCTTGACATGGTTCACAGCTTGAGCGGATGATCGGCTCACAGCCAGCCAGGAACCCGACTTAGGGCGAGAACCCTAAGGAATCAAGTAAATTAGAGAACAGTCTAAAAGAATGTACACCCGAGTTAAGGTAATTAACCTCTTAACGGGCCGCCAGCTAACTCTCACCAAAGGCACAAAATTAATTAATTAAAGTTTTTACAACCTGCTTAAATAGTCTACATTCAGCCATGGAATAAGTGAATTTGCATTATGAACAGAACTTATTAAATTGTGGCATAATATAAAGTGAACTGTACTCAGTCAACATGCTTCGACAAAATTTTGCAGGTTAAACCGGCCACGTGCAGAGCAATAATCATAATTTGGAAAAAAAATTTTAACTGGAAGTCACTCACAGCATTGAGAATGTTTTACCTTCAATTAAGGTTGATACAGAAAGCTCTCACACTTCATTCTCTATTCGTGAAGCTAATTAACAAGACAGCGACAGTATACAACATGTACCACACAGTTCACTACTTGACTGCACACCAAGTTTTGTAATTAAATTTTTCTTTATGTAAAGCACTTTTACCATGAGAATGACTCTTGAAACTTCTCGCATTATAACAGAAAATACTAAGGCATGGCAATACAAAGGGCGTAGCGTACAACAGAAAAAAAAATTATGTCTTACATAATTTTGTCAGGTCGCACACACACATAAATACGTACTTCACAAGATAGCGTAAATCTTGTTATTAAATATCCACACAACTAATAAAATAATTAAATCTTACCGGGGTGTCGTTATATTTTCTACTCCATTATGTAGAAGATACAAACTGCGCAGAAGGAATACAAAGAGCGGAGATGGAGTACAGTCTTTCTAGTAGGGGCAAGCGACGACTGATTTCCATAGCATCAGATCGTAGCGGCCGAAGTAGAGATGCGCGCGCACTGCGCACAACACCGCTCCCCTTTACACCGCCGGACAAAGGTCGCGCGACACCCTCACGTTATGTTACACAAAAAACGAAACCTATCTAACATATTTTGTAACGGCGGGCTCCGCGCCTCACTCGCGCATACCACAACCATGAAAACTTTCTAGAATTCCTATTTTGCAATCGCCGGCTTCGAACCGGCACAACTATTTGGTCCATCATTGTATAAATTCTTTTTGCCATTAGATACATGTTGCAATCTGGAAACTCCACTTGCTCTTCTGGAAAAATTAAATTCTAATGTGCATTTGTTTTGGACCAATAACTGTTAGCATTTTGCTCCATATGTCCATATTAGCTCCAGAATTTCTACGTAGATTGTCATTTTAATTCCAGTATTCGATGCAAATTTATTTGGCTTTACAATACCAAGTTAAATATCTGTACATATTTTTGACTTTGTTGAACTCTATATGCTGATGTTTCATAATTCAATACTATACCTCCTTCATATTTATACTCATTACACTTTATTGTGTCTCGCAATTATAAGTTAAGATCATCATCTACCTCTATGTCACCCCTGTTTCAATTTCACCTGTTTATCCTTTAAACTGTCTCCTGAAAGGGAGTGTTATATAAAATACTTGCTAATCATACTTCCCCCTCAGATGAAATTTATATTGTCTTTTTCTTTCTTTCCCTTCCTAAGGTTCTTTATGGCTTTCAGTGCTTGTGATATTCTTGTTCTCCCAAAGATCTCACGATTTCTTTACTCATACTTCTTTTCCTACATCTCATTGTTCTTCAGATCACTGTGCTTTACACTTCTCAATTATCATCATCATCATCACCTTCAGGAATTACCCATCCAGTTCAAGGATCTACTGAACCAAGGATTAAACCAAAAATAGTCTATACTGGTCCCAAGTAGACAGACCGGAACCAGTCACTCCAATGCTTCTTTGGACATCCCACATCTCTCCATCCTTTTGGCTTATAATTCCATAATTGTTTGGGGATGTGTCCATTCAGTTCAGATGTTTCTACCACTTTAGTTAATATTGCAGCAATCCTATCAAGTGTACTTATAATATCCAATTCCTACCACACATTGACATTTCTTTTGCAAACTTGAAGAGTATATCCTGCCACATGCCTGAGAAATCTCATTTTGGCTGCTTGAATATGACTGGCCTGGGATTTTGTTAAAGTCTAATTCTCAGACCCATAGAAAAGTGTGGGGAGGGTCATCACTCTGTAGAACTTCAGGCATATTTTTTTACTCATTGATTTTAGAGTTCTTCTGATGGTCACACACATATGGTTGAACTTGTGCAGCTTCTTCAGCATGTCACTGTTTGTAATGTAAGACACATTACAGACCAGATATTAAAATTATTGACCTGCTCCAGACAGTACCATCTACAACAATTTTTGCTCATATGGGGTCAGCTCCATGAAAAGCCATCACCTTGGTCTTCAACATGGAGATCTGTAATCCAGAATCCTTGCAGATTCGACTCAACAAGTGTAAGACATCTGCAAGCCATCTTCCAAGTTCAGGATAACCTGATCATCAGTAAATAACAGTATGTCAACTATAGAGCTATCAATCATAAAATTTTGTGGAAGATTCATATGTTTGTTTGCGTGTATGACATAATCCATATATAAATTAAAAAGAGAAGGTGACAATGGGCACCTTCATTTTACTCCATAATTGATCATGCTCATACTAGGAGTTGTGCTCCATCTTTCTGTCTCAATTAAGATTTTGTTTTCAATATAAAGACTTTATATGGCTCTAATAAGGTGTTGTAGGATCCCTTTTTTATTTGTCATTATCAGTGGCGAAGCTAGTAGTTAATGAATCGGTAGGCAAAAATCTTACCTTAATTTTTTTTAAGGAATCACTAAAAGGACGGTGGTTCAAATCGGACGCTGAGGTAGAGTTGGCTGTTAGCAAATGGTTCCACAAAGAGCCACAAGAATTTTACTAGCAGGGAATCTACAGATTAGTGCAACAGTGGGACTCATGCCTTAATGTTAATGGAGACTTCTTTTAAAATCGTTGAATAAAAAATGCTCTTCAGCTCTAAACGTGTTTCTATTGAATAATCCTTGTATTAGTCATACACAATAATAAAACTGATTGAACTTCCAAATTTTTAAACTTAATTAGTTTCTATATATATGTTTAATGTTACAAATAATTCAAATAACAATCTTGATAGTCTGTTAGTTCAGCGGAATAACAGGCATACTTTTAATAACTCCATAAAATAAACACACTTATAAACAACACAGCATGCTTTAACTTAACTCATTGCATCACAGAAGTGAGACATGCCTCAATGCTCTATGTGTACAGCACGGGATAATCCCCCCTCTCCCGCACTTCCCTAAAGCGCCCGCACATTGCTTACATACGATGTATACAAAAAATGCTGAGGCAAGTTCACGTTGCCTCATTCGCTTTAAACGAACTATGCTGAATCACACTGTCACCATCTAGCGGTCGCTCAGTAAAGCACGTTTCGGCTAATAAATTCGACAGTCGTGGTAACAGTGTATAATCTTTACATTACGTAGTTCATACGTATTTATAATTTTTATTCCACAGAAATTTTTAGGGTAGGCATTGCCTCAATTGCCTCCATGTAACTTCGCCACTGGTCATTATTGCCCACAGCCTGCTCCTATTCACTCTATCACATGCCTTTCCAAAGTCGATGAAAGCTATGCATATGGGCAACTGATATTCTCTGCGCTTTTAAATGACCTAGGCCCTAGACTGTTGTGAAGATGCAATATAAACGTGATTTGCCCTTCCTGAAACCATGCTGGGTCTCTGAGAGAATTGACTCCGTTATTGTATCCAGTCGTCTTGCAAGCATGGATGCATACAATTTGTAAGATGTGTTACACAGGCTGACCCCTGTATAGTTGCCACAGACATTACAATCTTCTTTCTTGAATATGAGGACTACATTTGCCATCTGCCAATCTCAGCAATATTACCAGTGGTCCAGCACAGACTAATAAAGTTCAATAAACGATCATGCAGCTAGGCTCGTGTGTACTTCATAAACTCAAAATTCAGCCCATCAGTGCCCAGTGATTTTCTATTTTTATAGCATTTTACACCAGCTAAGAATTCATCCATTGCTACTGGATCTACACATTCACTTATGTCTGCACTTTCTGTTTCCTCCAATTGCTCTTGGGTCCACAGTCGCTCATAATATCTGAGCCACTCCTTCTCTGTGATATTGCTGCTCTTCAGGTGATCTCTTTCTGTCTGATTTAAATATCATAATTTTTGCAAGCCTTCTCCTGTCTATCCTGGACACCATGCTCTATGTCACTTATATACTCATCCCAAATATTTCTTTCGATTTTCTTTACTTCTCTCCTGGCAGTATCACAGTGGAGCTTATATTCAGACCTTGTCTGATCAGTCTTTAAAGGTATTTCAAATGTCCCTGTTTCTTAGCATCTTTTATTTGGGCGATATCACCATCCCATACATGCAGGCCTCTGTTTCTGTATCTTTTATGTCTAGTTAGCTGTGTTTCTGACACTGCATTATATATGATAGTTTTGATGTAACTCCATTCTTGATTTATATTATTACTAATGGGTGTTTGTTGTGCAAAATGACTCAGCTGAGTCTGGTATAGGTACCATATACTAGTAGATGGAGTAGATGTACTTTAAAAGTCTGTTTGGGGCACTGGTGCTCTATGGGTCACACCTTTCTCCACCTACCAGAAAAACATTAGGAATCTTTTTGATGACAATATCTATGCTCATTAGTGTAAGTTCTTGTTGAAGTTCCACCTCCTTATGTGCAAGCCCTCTTACATTCCACACACCAAATTTAAATTGTTCCACAGTGCCAAGTTTCTTTTTCCCTTTATTCACAGCTATGGTCAGCAACGTTTGATCCATCTGGTTACATCTTTCTTGCAATAGTTTAATAACTAATATGTCCCCTGAATATGTTACTAGCATATCACAGAGTAGATGATGGTGGGGTCGCCACTTTTGGGCTTAACATCCTGCCCAATTTGCTATTTTGCTGTCTAGTTTGTCTCCATAAACTGGCTGTCTTACCAGACTAAAGAGACCAGTTTTCCCTCCACACAGTACTACAGCTGACTAAATACAACAAGATTCATGTTTGCAATATCCCAAAGATCCAATGTCAGTCTAAGATCATTTCCCTTTGCCTTTCTTGGCACTGGTGGCTAATGTTGCCCTCCACCAGGAATATCGATCTTCTGGTCTAAATCTGCACTGTTTTGCACTTCACCACCCAGTATGATCTTGCCAGGAAAGAGGCTGAGGTCTCCTTTGAGAGCTATCATGACTTCATTCAACACTGAAAATTTGTGAGGACCAGTGCCCAGTAGCGGGTTGACCTCTCCAAATTCCCTTGACCCTACTTCTCATTTATATCATGCATATTTTTTCTGCTGTCAGTATCCTTGTGAACAGCTCCTTTTGGTATGCTTTCATTTTTACTTTCTACCAAATTATTTATTTCTCCTGATAATTGTTCTGATTTCTATCCTTGGTTTGATAACTTAGAGGTTCTTTAAAAGCTTCATATATATATCTTTCAGCATCTAGATCTTTACACTCTTTGCTATTTCCTTATGTTGCCTAAACACTGGTGTGGTGAATCCATGCAAATCTGTGAACCTTTACTGTTGAAAGAATTCATTCATTATTTTTAAGGATAGATTTTGGCATTGTTTCACAAGTCATTTGCTGTTATCCTTTTTTATCTCCATATTTCCCTTTCTGTCCAACTCTAGCACTGAAATCTATGAGGATGCAGATTTCTTTGTCATTGTTTATCTTCAACATCGCAGCCAATAATTTATCGTATAACTCTCCTTTTAACAATAAAAAGAATAACAGGCAAAACACAGGTATACAGAATAATGAATCAGGGCCGTCTTAGGCCATGCAGGGGCCCTTGGGCACACAGAGTTTGGGGCCCTTTTAGAAAGTAAAAAAAAAATGTGAATGAAAACATCAGCATGTACTTTTATTTAGTGACTTTATTGGTTATTATGGTTAGCTTTATACAAATCAAATATAAGTGAAGTGATTACTGTTTTGAGAATTGGACTTATGTTAATGATAATGGTTTCTTCCGGGATTTCTGTTGTGCAAAATCTTCTATTATGTCCTCAAAGTCTAATTTTTGAAGGATATCACTTTCTATGCACATGATTGACAAATTAGTAAGTCGTTCTTGTAACAGAGTCGTTCGTAAATCATTTTTTATTCTTTTTAGCTGTGAAAATGAACGCTCTCCACTACAATTGGTGACCATTAACCAAAGGAATATCCTTGTAGCAACTTCCACATTCGGGAAAATTTCTTCTAATTTATCTGCTTTTATTAGAGTATGTAAGGCTGAGATACTCAAGTCTGCCGATTCATTTGCAAGGTTTTTCAAGTACTGCCTTAAATGAAAACATTCTGATTTGACCACATTAGCATTAATGTCTTCGTGATAGAATTCTGCAAATTCTTTGCATTTATTTGTCAACTGGTCAGAATCGATTGCTTTTAACTGAGAAAGAAAACTAAAACGTTTGTTAACTTCCTTGTATGATTCCGAACATTGCTTTAAATGACCATCCAATGTGTCGATTATAGGAAGAAATGTTTCTATACGAAATTTTTCTTTGCCATTCAACTGTACAGTCTCTGATGGTCCTTCCAAAAAAGTGATGCATGTGCTGCGAATTCCTTTTCTTTGAGAATTATCTTTATAGTCAGCATTTGGATTTTGTTCTTTGGCAGCCGATTCGTACTGATCGAAATTACTGCGTGCGCTACTGATATAATCGGCAAGAGATGCAAAAAGTTTTGTTGCAACGTCCATTGTCATGGAATAATTCTGTAAACTTATGCTTGTTTTATTGATGATTCCCAAAAGGTCATTCCATATCTCCGTTAGGAGAATGGTCTCCAATTTTTCCATTTTTTTGGCAAGGCTTTGAGCCTCGTTTCTTGTTTCTCCTGGTTGATCGGTGTTTCTGGCAATTGATGTTAAAGCTTCAGAAATATGATTATAACCATTTTGCAAAGCATTAAGAGCATCAGCGTCTGCAGACCATCTGGTTTCAGAGAGAGACTTCAGAACTTTATTTGCACCTACACATTCTGTCATAATTTTCCATCGATTGGTCGAACCCGAAAAAAAATTGAATAAATTTTGGATGAATTGGAAGTATGCTACTGCTTCTAAAACACATCCAACCGCCTGAACACCTGCTAAATTCAGTGAATATGTGGCACATGGGACAAAAATAGCAAATTCACATTTTTCTTTTATTCTAGTCTGAAGACCAGAATACTTTCCAGCCATATTTGGTGCATTATCGTAGCTCTGCCCACGGCAATCCTTTATTGGAATATCAAGGCTTTCCAAAAAGTTTAAAACGGTAGCTGCTATATATTGAGCCTTATGCTCCTCCATAGGTAAAAATTGCAAAAATCTCTCGATAGGCTCTCCGTCTTTTACGTATCGAGCAATGAAAGTCAGTTGGTCAACATGGGAGAGATCTGGTGTGGAATCCACGCTTATTGAGTAGTATTTCGCTGCTTTCATTTTGTTAACAATCGTTGTTAACACTTGCTGTCCCATTATATTAATAAATTCATTGCAAATATTTGCAGACAAATATGATGTACTTCCTTTTCCACGATTTCCGCAGTTTTGCATATGATCAGCAAGAAAAGGGTCAAATTCACTAATTAGTTCTAAGCATCCCAAATAATTCCCGTTATTTTGAGACCTCAAAATTTCATTATCACCACGAAACCCAAGTCCCCTTGAAGCCAAAAATTTCACAACTGCAACAATTCTTTTAAGTACATTCTTCCAATAATGACCTGTGCATTATATTGGGAAAGCAACCCACTATCAACTCGTTCAGTAGTTTTGCTTCTTGCGACATAATTCATCATTGATTGCCTGTGCTGTAAACTGTTCTCATGCTCCATTAATAAGTTACTTATATGCTTCCAATCTTTATATCCATTTGAAGAACTCAAATTATTACCCGTAGTATTTTTAAATAGACGGCAGCAATAACAATATACAGATTTCTTTGACAGCGAATATAGGAGCCATTTTCTTTCTACACACTCACCATTCGCCAATTTGCAAGTGAAACATTTCTAGTCAAGTTTCTAGTTTTTGTTTTACCGCTTAGATCAGGAAAACTTGTGGAAGTTTTGGGGAAGTCACAGTTTTTATTTTGGAAAAACTCTGGCCCTTTACGAATCCAAATATCGCGTACTTCTTCCATTAAAATTTCATCACAGTACATACTATGGTCGTGAGATATATTTTCTAAAATACTTGTAGTTGGTAAGTCGCAGTAGCTTGAACTGGAAGATCCAGGCTGTGATGTGTGTGTGACTGTCTTTATATCTGGAACTGATGAACTCAAAACACTAATATTATCTTCTATGTCAAACGTGGGCACTGTTTCAGAGCTTTGAAATTTAGAGGCATCTTGAGATGATGAGTTCGAAGATTCAGTCTGCCTGTTAGTTTCTTCAACTGTAAAAAATGAGGTTAGTTTAGGTAATTTGTTGATATTTTCTTTTTGAGCTGCAAGTTTTGTGCCGTGCTTGGGCGAGAACCCAATGTGTGTGTGTGTGTGTGTGTGTGTGTGTGTGTGTGTGTGTGTGTGTGTATGTGTGTGTGTGTGTGTGTGTGTGTGTGTGTGTGTGTGTGTGTGTGTGTGTGTGTGTGTGTGTGTGTGTGTGTGTGTGTGTGTGTGTGTGTGTGTGTGTGTGTGTGTGTGTGTGTGTGTGTGTGTGTGTGTGTGTGTGTGTGTGTGTGTGTGTGTGTGTGTGTGTGTGTGTGTGTGTGTGTGTGTGTGTGTGTGTGTGTGTGTGTGTGTGTGTGTGTGTGTGTGTGTGTGTGTGTGTGTGTGTGTGTGTGTGTGTGTGTGTGTGTGTGTGTGTGTGTGTGTGTGTGTTCATGTATGTACATTAATTGATGTTGAATTTATGAGGAATTATTGAATTATGAATTTATGATGTTACATATGTATATTTTAAGAATGTTGTAATGTCAAGGAGTGGATTAGAAGTTTTTAATGACATTTTTTAAATTATATTAAATTTATATTGGAGTTAAAGAATTTGGCTTAAAAACAAAATTAAAAAAAAAAATTGGAAATATTGGAAATACTGTAATAAAGATTGTTATCGCTGTTTAACAACCGAGTTTTAATTGCAAATCCCGTCTCACTGGACCCAGCGCATTTTTTTGGTTCTCTAGGCCTTCCGCCTAGTTTTAATTAACTAGTGGCCCCTCTTTCAAAAAAAAAAAAAAAAAAAATGTTTTTTTTTTATAAAGCATAAAAAATAGAAAGAGGGGTTACAGTTTTTTTCTTTTTTCTGAACCACTTAAATATGTTCTTTTCGACATAATTAAACGTGATTACAAAACTACATACAACACTTTAATAAAGATACTTTATAATTTATGATAAATAAGCAAGTAAACAAAACGAATCATTGAAGTTTGAGACATCAATCCCCAACCAATTGACAGCTTCGACATCTATGCCTACAGGTAGCGCTAACGTAGGTGACCGCTAGATGGCATAGTTTTAGTTTCGCTTCTGTCTTGAAAATCAAGTTGACAGTAAGTTAATGAAAATCTACTGCCACAACCCCAACCTGACGTTTAAAAAAATTTCTTTTAAATATTTTAAAGTTATTTAAATATTTGTATACATTTTATAGAATTAATTAAGAAATTTTACGCTATGTATTTTTCTGAAATTTTTTTAGATTTAGTAAAATTTTGTTCACTGTTTAGAAAATATTTAGAAATCTCATCTGGTTTCTGATTTATATTCAAATTTAGAAATTTTAACGGCAATTCTTAGTAAAATTACACTAAAAATTGAGCTCCTCTTTTTTCGGTGTAAACGACAACGTCAGCATTTTGAGGCCCCCATCAAGCCGGGGGCCCTGGGCTCGTGCCCCAAATGCCCCATGTGCCCTTATGGAAAAGACGGAACTGAATGTAAATATTTTAGAAAAATGCAAAATAATAGATATTGTGGAATTGGCAAAGGAAATGTAACAACTCTGGAATGACCATGTTGACAAGAAGACTGATGACAGATTAGTTAAGAAAGTACGAGATAATCATCCAGAAGATAAAAGAAGAATCAGATGACTGAGAAAGAGATAGAGAGGTTGTGCTGAGTGGTACAGTTGATTATCAACAGGAGGCTCTCCTGAAGGAAGAGAAAAAGAAGAAGATTGTTTCTTACACTTGTTCCTCCATCCTTGCTTGGCGTATTCACTACTATTATTATTGTGCCATCACCATCTTTCTCCGTTCATCTATTTCTTCAAATTTTTTTATTTCATGTCTATATTTTGTAGATATGGCTACAGAGATGACTATTTTTCACTTTTTCCCACTCCACTGCAGCAATACAAATAATCTCCAACTTTCCCATTCATTTCCCTTCTTGTGTTGTTTCTATGAGATTTTAGATATGAATTCTTTAAATTCTTAAAAGATCTCTTGCAGATCTTTAAAAACTTCTGTTTATTTTACCCTAAGCCCTTGAATATTCCATCACTCATATTGATGGAATAGCCAATATGTTTCATGGAATTGATGAAATTGATGGAATATTCCCTCACTATACTGAAGTACCAATGCCATACTGTGTTACCATACCTTAACCATGGCTTTTAATCTAAGGCTGCTGATTAAAACGTTTAGAAGATTAAAACGTTTTCCCAGTGATTGGTTACTAACTTGCTGATTCCACCCCCCAACCTGGAGGACCATGTGTATTTACTGTGGAACACAAAATCCAACCTCCTTCTGTACAGCTGATAAGCCTTTCTAATTTAGCCCACTGCTAATTTTAATTTGCAACAGCTACTTTATATCATCAGTATCCCCCAGTACATAACAAACTGGAGAGCAATCCACCTACCCACCACCTGAGAAGGCATCCAGTGAGGAATTAACAGATCCTACATAGTCTGGTCTAGCCCTCAGACTGACACCATCAGAGTCCGGACAAGCACATGAGCCAGCACTAGTCAGTAACTTTGTGGTCTATCAACACAACTTCCTGTGACAGTCACAGGAGTAAAGTAAAATTTTAATTTCTAACTTTTGTATCAGGGTTAATTAATTATATTTAAAAAAGTATTTTTCCTGACAAATGTGAAGTTGATCCTTAAATGTGTATGAAATAATTATGAAAAATTATAAAAGCCTGGGCTCCAGTTATCAATAAAAAAGAATCTGTGAGCTCACTAATGTTGAATTTTGTCTGCATAACTGAATCAGTTTTTGCTTTATATTATCTCTATACAAAAATTCTACATTAATGTCAGATCTACTAGAAGGCAGTACAAGTATTAAGGGATATTTAAAACTATTTACTTCCAATGGTGCTCAAATACCACTTCACATCTCTGCCCTTCTGCACAGATGGCCAGATAATATGACTCACCACACTCACTGTGAAGAAGTATATTATCTCATTATGAGTCATATTAGGGCTTACCAGCTGTGTACACTTATTTCACTGTGGTAGTGTATCATGCTGGTAGGATCACAGTGGAGTGAGGCCACGGAACAAAGACATTGAACTACATGTTGTGAGTGGTAACTTCATTCATTCATGACTACCTTAGCTGTAGATTACCTCAATACAGCATTGTCTTTCATCAGCAATAAAAAGATGAACTTCCAAAAAATACTTAGACTTGGTCTTACACAATGTCATAGGAATAACTACTGATAAATACACTACAACGACAAATTTTTAATTAAAAATTTTTTTTAAGTGAACGTTGTAACTAGGGTTTGCTGACAGCTGGACAAAGACATACGCTGGCTCGGTACCATGTGTCACCCAAGACAAGGGAAGGCAGGGAGTAGAAGAACAATGCCTCTGTCGTACCAGCTGTTCGGTTAAGAGAATTGCGGGTGACGCGCTGGACCTAAGAAAAACAAAGGACCTAGGAGAAAAAGTATCACTGAGAAGAGACAAAGAAAGGCTGACAGGGCGACATAGCGACGCTATACGAGAAACAATAAGCCACGTGCGTGGAGCTGAACACCAAATGCGGCGTTACATTGTCCACAATAGACAGGAAAGGCCCGGATTGAATGGCGATAATACGTTTGCGCAATTAACGAACTGCGGGACGTACAGTTTTACCAGAAGGGTACGCAGCTAAGGAAAGCCTGCAGAGCAGATGTAGCAGCTGTCAGGGATACTCAGAAATGACCACACCACTCGTGGGAACAGCTAGGAGAAGCTGATAGACAATGCGAGCATTGGTCACGGGTAAGCAGCGATACATGTGTTGAACAAAAGGGCAGACGAGAGGGCATGCAGCAATTAAGAGTACTTTGTCTGAAAGGACAGGACGTCAAGTTAAAAGAGTGATAGGCAGGCGTTAAATTTGGTCATCCGCCACAAAGGATGGGTGGAGTCAACCAGGAACTTTTTAAGGTAGGGAATCAGGAAGCCTATCAGAATCGAGAATTGAGGAAGGCGTTCCTACAAGAAGTGGTTGCCAAGGAGACGAGCTAGAGGAACGAATGAAAACCATGCCAGAAGAAAATCTAGAGTGCTAAGGAGGAGTTTTCACCAGAAAATAACTAAAAACCAATAGATGCGAAGAAGTTGAGAAGTTGAGTGGGAAGTAGAGAATGTAGTGGGATTCGGGGTATAAACTGGAGTGTTTACCGCGAGCGGGGGTCTTAAGTCTTAAGTCTGATGTTTTAGTCTTATATCAGAGAGTCTGATCTCTGAAGTCTTGTATCGGAAGTTTTATATCGTCAGTCTTATGTCTTATATCTGATGGCTCAAGTCGAAAGTCTGATATCGAGAGTCTTATAACTTATATATCGGAACTGTCGGGAGTGCGGGAGCCATAGCGGAGTAAAGTCGTATCGGTTGAAGAGTCGGTGTAAATTTATAAGTGCGGACAGTCGAGAATCGGAAGCCGTTAATGGGACTTAGTGATTAAAAGACATGTCGAAGTATAACTAAAATCGACTTAGTTTTGTCATCTAGTGTTAATATCGTAACCAAAGATGTTAAGCCGATCTGAAGTGCTGTAAAATGTGTAAGAGATAGACATAATGTCGTAATAGTAATAGCAAAAGAGAACCGGTAGATGAACTAATTACGGTCATGAAATTAGAAACAATTATAACTACTAACACCATTAAACATAATCAAATGGCATGTTAACAAAGTTAATGCGCAGAAGAACAGTGCTAATTAAAAACCCAGAGCATCCAACACTTAGTATAATTTCAAGAAACCATTAACATACTAAGAATAATTCAATGACACTTGAGTAGAAACAATTCAGCAAAATTTAGAGTCATCGAATAACATGTGTTAAAATTCGAGAATCCAATAACAAGAACAAACCCAAAAGTTACATATGTGTCAGAGTGCAAGAGAATAAGTGATTTGTACAAGTGCCTTCAACAAGATGATAACGCCATCCGCAAGGACAGCAAGAAACCTGGAGAGAGAAGGAAACAGGATGACAGCGCAGAGGACTCTTCGCAGTAAAATGGATTAACGTACCAACAAGTAAATTTTACATACATGCACTGCTAATGTCAAGTAAAACACTGTCTGTTCCTCTGAAAGAACTCACAAATAATATTTAAAGAGAATAATATCTAGTAGCTAGTCAGGGTAAATTGAGAATACAACTTTTTACAGATGATTTTAACTATATCCAATACTTTATGAATCCATTTATTAGGAATACCTTAATATAGAATAAAAGGTTATAATTATGATTGTTAATGTTTATTAAGTAACTAGAAGCAAGAGATTATAGGAGATTAAGCAAGTGTTAACAAAATAGTAAATGATAGATTGATGTATTAAGTCATATTGCAAGATACATGTTGTATTTCTTTTCAGGAAATCATGAAAGTGACATCAATGGTATTAACTGTAAATAAATTAAGTTAACCTTGTAAAGTCTGGTGTACATTGTCAATTATTTGAAAACACCTAAAGAGTAAAATTTAGTATATGACATCAAAGGAATTGAACAACGACTTCTAAATCATAATTTTCTAATGAATACATATACTTAATTAATAACAATCACAAACAAATTATTATTCTATTTGACGCTCCACCCAGGAAGCTTAAGAAGAGTATAAATCACAACACAATAATTACAGTAAATAAACAGAAATTAGTTATACACATTAATCGTTTACAAATAAATAAATTATAGTTATATTTAATGCCCACACTAGGGGCAAACACTTTATTGTTATATTTGGCGCCCACACGCACGGCTTGACAAATAAGTGATTAGTATTATTGTTAAGCGGGCAGAAAACAGACAGAGTGTGCACGGTAATTTATAAGTTGTTTAGCAATAAGTTGCAATAGAATAATATCATACCCTAAGTATATCTGAATGATTACGCATCAACGGGCTAAAATGGCTACAAGCGAGAATTCGGAAAGCCAAGAATTCGATGTCAATAACCAATTAGGGGTTGAAGGATTGGAAGACAACACCGTGGAAAGTAACGAAAGTAACAACACCATTAGGCGAGGGGACCATCCAACAGTAGCGAGATGGATATCGCTATGTTAAGGGAGTTCATCAAATCAAAATGAAGAAACAAGAAAAAATATTGAACCAGAAACAAGAAAACAAAATGAAGAAACAATAAAACAGATTAAACAAACAAGAAAACAGAATGAACAACAAAAAGAGGAAATAATACGTCATAATGAAGAACAAATTGGTAATTTAAGGGAATAAGTGAAAAAGACTGAGGAAAGGATTAACAAAAGGTTAGAAGAAAATATTGCTATAATAAATGAGAATTTCCAAGGTCAAATTAATCAAATAAATATAGAATTGCAAGTACAAACCAAAAAGTGGGAAGGAAAACTTGGCGAGTTGCAGAAGAAGAGTGAAAGTGGGATGAAAGAAATCAATAAAGAATTAAAGAAACAGACTAAAGAAAATAAAGAGTTACGCGAAAAGGACCGCCAAGATTGGGAAGAAGCAATTATTAAGACCCAGGATCAAAACAAAAAACAAATCGAAGGTGTTGAACTTCAGGTAAGGAGTCTGAAAGACGCTCACAACAGTACAGAAGAGAAATTAAATGGAGTTTCAGTAGAGAAGGGTAGGAGGCTGGATGAGATGGCGAGTAATCTTTCAACAATACGGGAAAATCAGCAAAGAGTTCAGCGGAGGTTGGAAGAAATGGAACAACGACCGGCCGTCGCCATAAATGAAAATCATGGCAATAAAGAGATCACGTTCGATGGTGAGGATAGTTTCCCTATGGAATTCTTAAAAGAACTGAAGGAGCTACAAGAAGCATACTATCCAGCAGAAAACACAAAGTGGATCAGCAGACATTTGACTGGAGAGGCAGCCATATGGTGGCGTATTGTTAGAAGCCAGATTAACACTTTCCAAGAATTCGCAGAGATATTCGTAGAGAAGTACTGGGGAGCGACGCAACAGGAACGGATTCATGATTCATGACCAGCTTGAATACGGTCGATATAATCCCCATGGAACCCTCAGCATGATACAGTATATGGAAAGGTTTGTACTACAGTGTCGTTAATTAATACCAATCATGTCGGATCGTCACCTGATTAAGAAGTTAGCACGTCACTACAGTAGGGAGATACAAGTAGCCGTAGTAACAAGAGGAATCACAACGATCAATAATTTTGAAATATTACTACGAGAATACATGAATGTAACCAGACGCACAAATAATGACGCTCAAAAGGCAGAAGAACGGGTGCCCAGAAAGGTCAATGAACACAGCAACTTTCCCAAACAGAAACAGTGGAACGATGAACAAAGGCGGGGTTGGCGAAAAGATTACGTTACAAAACCGAAAGCGGAGAGCGGGCCGCCAGTCATAAATTCGTTAGTAGTTGACAACCAGGCGTCAGGTAGTAAAAGCAGTGGGGCGGGGAACACAAAAATGCACAGTAACTGACAACTAAGTAGGTCAACGATCCCCACTGTTTACCAACAGACAGAGGGGTTTAACGGAAGCGATACAAAAATAAATACCTTGTTTCCAGACTTACGATACGAACTATTGGAAGAACCGGAGTAGAACATTAACATTTCATTTGTAAAAAGTCCCGAATTAACTATTAGCATAAATAAAATAAATATAAACCCTTTAATTGATACGGGCAGTGCTATTAATGCCTTATCAGAGGAATGGTATAATAATAATAAAGATAAAATCGGAAAACACGAAATACTTAGCGTGAATAACACTACGATAGTTAGCGCCATGGGCAAAAGATCTAAACATAGAAAACAGATATTTTGCGAAATTCACATCTATGGTAATGTTAAATATGATTGTGTGTTTTTAATAGTCCCAGGACTTGCGCGAGAATGTATACTCGGAATGCAATTTCTGAAACAGACACATAGTAAAATTGATATAGAAAGAAACAACATACTAATGAAGACCGATGTAAATGCTTTCGATTATGAAGAATCTTACGAAATATCGTTAATGGAAATCAAGGAAGAGGTTGACGACCTTGAGAAGATAATATTAGCAGAAAAATCAATGAAATGGAAGACGCAGACGCGACGAGGGGACGACAGCTGGAACAACGTTTATACCGGTACCAAGATGTGTTGCATGAGAGGTCAGGACGCATCCGTGGATATGAACATCACTTCACGGTAAGCGATAAAACACTGTATCTGCAGAGAGGATGGCCAGTGCCAATAAAATATCATGAAGCCGTACAAACAGAAAATAAAAGGATGATAGATTACGGAATCATCGAACGTACACAAAGCCCCTATATTAACCCCCTTGTGACAGTTATTAAGCGAGATGGAAGGATCCTGTTATGTTTAGATGAGCAAAAAATAAACAGTGTGACTACGCCTGACTACGAGGGACCACCCCCAATCAACGATATCTTGGCCAAGGTGTAGCAACATCCGCATAATGTCTATCATTGACCTAACCAGCAGTTTTTGGCAGATACCATTAGCAGAATCATGTCGAAATTACACCGGATTCCTACATGAAGGCAAGTGTTATAGGTTTCGAGTGACACCGTTTGGACTCAGCACAAGTCTTGCCAGTTTAGCACGTGGGTTGGATCACGTACTAAGAGAGGATGTGAAGAAAAATATCATTGTGTAAGTGGATGATATTTTATGCTTCTCGGAAAACGAACATGACCATATCACTCACTTAACAAAATTATTGGAGAATTTAAAACAGGCAAACATGACTGTTAATCTAGAAAAATCGCAGTTCTTCCGGAAAGAAATTCAATACCTGGGATATTGCCTAACCACTAATGGAATTAAAACAATACCTGAAAAGGTTGCAGCAATACAAAACTTTCCTACACTCAAAAATACAAAATAACTGAAAGGTTTTTTAGGCCTCACAAACTTTTATAATAAATTTACCGCCAAGTATGCAGAGTACACCCAACCGCTGTTGAAACTACTTCAAAAGGTCAGAAATTCAAATGGGATTCAAGTATGGAAGAACACTTTAAAAGGGTGAAAACATTATTTATAGATACCAGTTATGTTGAAATTTCCTATAACAGGAAAGCGATTTTACTTGCGGTGTGACGGCAGCAACTTTGCGTATGGTGGTCAATTATACCAGATCGACGATAATGAAGAGGTTGCTGTGGTAGCATTTACGAGTAAAATGTTTAAAAACGCCGAAAAGAATTATTTTGCCACTGAAAGGAAACTACTGGCAATAGTCCAATGTTTACAAAAATTCAGGATCTACATTCTAGGGCAACCGTTAACCATCATAACCGACAACAAAGCTTTAACATTCATACAGAAGTGCCACCTCAACAATACAAGGATCACGAGATGGATCTTGAGCATCCAAGAGTACAATTTCGAAATACAACATTGTAAGGGCAAGGAGAACGTGGTTGCAGATACCCTCAGTAGATACCCAGAGGACCATAATGGAAATGATATACTGGAAGAGAGGTATGAATATTACATTAACGGTGTAGAAGTAAGGTTAAATAAGGTTGTTGCAGGAAAATTACGTAACATAGGGCGTATACAAAGGACGAATGAAAAAGTGGCAGAATTAGTAAGAAAACTACGTGAAGGGATCAAGCAAATAAGTACTACAAAGTTATTAACAATAAATTATACCGTAAGGTTAAGGGAAATTGGAAGCTGTATATACCCGGGGAAGTCCGAACTGAGTTGATTAAAGAAATCCATCAGATTTATGGACATATGGGAACAAAGAAAACAATACAATTATTGAAGGAATATTTTACTATGGACGCAATGTGTAAAACGATCAGTCGAATAATAAAATCCTGTGACGTCTGTTAGAAATGTAAAGATGGCGGAAATAGGATCATTACAGGAGAAACGCGACCAATT
The DNA here is from genome assembly GCA_034769895.1 of Magicicada septendecula. Lineage (NCBI taxonomy): Eukaryota > Metazoa > Arthropoda > Insecta > Hemiptera > Cicadidae > Magicicada > Magicicada septendecula. The sequence goes on along the minus strand of CM068367.1, from coordinate 304,073,603 downwards.
GTACCAAAACACAAAGGAGAGTTGATCAGCATTTATTACTATGGACCACTTCCTATGTCCAATGGTGGTGTCAAGTACCTGTTAGTCATAGTTGACAACTTTACCAAATTTGTGGAGTTGTTCGCACTGCGTAGGGCCACGACAAATGTCACCTTGAAGAGGATCCAACAGTATATTAAGGATCATGGCAAGCCAAATAATATTCTGACTGATAATGGAACACAGTTCACGTCAAAGAAATGGACATGAGGTCTGGAAGAATTGGGATTAAAACCAAGGTTCACTGCAATTAGAAACCCGTGTACAAATATTGCGGAGTGTTGGAACCGACAACTGGGGAATCTGTTCAGAGTGTTTGTTCAAAAAAAGCATACTAAATGGGCAACTTGCGTTAAGATCATAACAACCTGCCTAAATGAGACATACCAGGAGACAATAAGGATGACACCATATGAAGCCCAGTTCAGAAAGAAGCCGACCAGCGATTGGGAAAAATAGGTTGATACGTCTGTGGTTAATAACGAAAAGGTAGATCTCATCAGGATACAACTACATATTAAAGAGAAATAAGTAAGCAAGCAGAGAGGATTAACAAATCCAAATGTCTAACGAACTTCAAGGTCGGAGATCAGGTGCTAATACACACATATAAACCCTCCGACGCAACACAGAATATAATTGCAAAATTTTATGCTCTCTATGAAGGACCATATAGGGTCATAAAAGAAATTGGAGGTGCTACTTACTTATTGAAAGAAGAAGGAAATAAGGTAGTCCGGGGAATATTTAATACAAGACAATTGAAACTTTATCATTCAGATTGCTTAGGGGAATGATAAATTCCCTTGTATAAAAGAAAAATGTTGTATTGAAATTTATGTAAATATATACAATCAGATACTGAATTATGAACTATCAGTGTGAATGAACCATGTTTGTGTTATAGTAAAATAGTAAGATAGTAGCTGGTAGTGATAAGGAAATTCTGTGTACTATTATAAACTAATTAGCAATAAATTGCTAACATAAGGCTGGACTTGACTGTAATTTACATTGAATATTAATATGATAGTATAGCAACATGAATGATCATTAGTATTAAGTTTGTAATTGTATCTATTTTATTGCTAAATGTTAACAAAAGTATATGTGCATTAATCATAATTAGCTCAAAGATATATTATAAAAGGGGAATTAATTAAAGTAGTGAAATTTTGTGAAGCAAAGTCGATATTAATGTATAGCTAAAGGAAGGTATAAAAGTTTGTAAATGGGACGAGTAGTCAAAATGTGTGTCTACTTAAACATACTAAATTGATATTCATATCATATGTTATTATCTTTGGACAAGAGCCAAAGACACATAAAGTTAATCTTGAGTCAAATTTGTGATTATTGTTGTAATTATAATGAGCAAATGGTTTAGTTTTTTTTCCGTAATATGTATGAAATATTGATTAAATTAAAATGATAATTAGTGGCAATAAATTCATAGCAATAAGATGTAAAATAAAATAAGCTCATCAATGTTTAATTAAGTAGAGATTTATGTAAAAATGGATTCATAAAAAGGGGATACAGCAATATATTCAGTGTAGGGACCAAAACCACCAACAGAAAGGTGTCACCAGACAGTAGGTCAACCCAAGAAGATGACACTTCTACTACACCCTATGCATGGAAAGATGAGCACTGAGGAATACCAGAGATAACGGGCATGAATTTGGCTCCAGTTGATGCGGAAGATTAATCAATGGACCCAAATTGGGGACAATTACAATGACAAATTTTTAATTAAAAATTTCTTTTTTAAGTGAATGTTGTAACTAGGGTTTGCTGACAGCTGGACAAAGACATACGCTGGCTCAGTCCATGTGTCGCCCAAGACAAGGGAAGGCAGGGAGTAGAAGAACAATGCCTCTGCCGTACCAGCTGTTCGGTTAAGAGAATTGCGGGTGACGCGCTGGACCTAAGAAAAGCAAAGGACCTAGGAGAAAAAGTATCACTGAGAAGAGACAAAGAAAGGCTGACAGGGCGACATAGCGATGCTATATGAGAAACAATAAGCCACGTGCATGGAGCTGAACACCAAACGCGGTGTTACATTGTCCACAATAGACAGGAAAGGCCCGGATTGAATGGCGACAATACATTTGCGCAATTAACGAACTGCGGGACGTACAGTTTTACCAGAAGGGTACGCAGCTAAGGAAAGCCTGCAGAGCAGATGTAGCAGCTGTCAGGGATACTCAGAAATGACCACACCACTCGTGGGAACAGCTAGGAGAAGCTGATAGACAACGCGAGCATTGGTCATGGGTAAGCAGCGATACATGTGTTGAACAAAAGGGCAGACGAGAGGGCATGCAGCAATTAAGAGTACTTTGTCTGAAAGGACAGGACGTCAAGTTAAAAGAGTGATAGGCAGGCGTTAAATTTGGTCATCCGCCACAAAGGATGGGTGGAGTCAACCAGGAACTTTTTAAGGTAGGGAATCAGGAAGCCTATCAGAATCGAGAATTGAGGAAGGCGTTCCTACAAGAAGTGGTTGCCAAGGAGACGAGCTAGAGGAACGAATGAAAACCATGCCAGAAGAAAATCTAGAGTGCTAAGGAGGAGTTTTCACCAGAAAATAACTAAAAACCAATAGAAGCGAAGAAGTTGAGAAGTTGAGTGGGAAGTAGAGAATGTAGTGGGATTCGGGGTATAAACTGGAGTGTTTACCGCGAGCAGGGGTCTTAAGTCTTAAGTCTTAAGTCTGATGTTTTAGTCTTATATCGGAGAGTCTGATCTCTGAAGTCTTGTATCGGAAGTTTTATATCGTCAGTCTTATGTCTTATATCTGATGGCTCAAGTCGAAAGTCTGATATCGAGAGTCTTATAACATATATATCGGAACTGTCGGGAGTGCAGGAGCCATAGCGGAGTAAAGTCGTATCGGTTGAAGGGTCGGTGTGAATTTATAAGTGCGGACAGTCGAGAATCGGAAGCCGTTAATGGGACTTAGTGATTAAAAGACATGTCGAAGTATAACTAAAATCGACTTAGTTTTGTCATCTAGTGTTAATATCGTAACCAAAGATGTTAAGCCGATCTGAAGTGCTGTAAAATGTGTAAGAGATAGACATAATGTCATAATAGTAACAGCAAAAGAGAACCGGTAGATGAACTAATTACGGTCATGAAATTAGAAACAATTATAACTACTAACACCATTAAACATAATCAAATGGCATGTTAACAAAGTTAATGCGCAGAAGAACAGTGCTAATTAAAAACACAGAGCATCCAACACTTAGTATAATTTCAAGAAACCATTAACATACTAAGAATAATTCAATGACACTTGAGTAGAAACAATTCAGCAAAATTTAGAGTTATCGAATAACATGTGTTAAAATTCGAGAATCCAATAACAAGAACAAACCCAAAAGTTACATATGTGTCAGAGTGCAAGAGAATAAATGATTTGTACAAGTGCCTTCAACGAGATGATAACGCCATCCACAAGGACAGCAAGGAACCTGGAGAGAGAAGGAAACAGGATGACAGCGCAGAGGACTCTTCGCAGTAAAATGGATTAACGTACCAACAAGTAAATTTTACATACATGCACTGCTAATGTCAAGTAAAACACTGTCTGTTCCTCTGAAAGAACTCACAAATAATATTTAAAGAGAATAATATCTAGTAGCTAGGCAGGGTAAATTGAGAATACAACTTTTTACAGATGATTTTAACTATATCCAATACTTTATGAATCCATTTATTAGAAATACCTTAATATAGAATAGAAGGTTATAATTATGATTGTTAATGTTTAATAAGTAACTAGAAGCAAGAGATTATAGGAGATTAACCAAGTGTTAACAAAATAGTAAATGATAGATTGATGTATTAAGTCATATTGCAAGATACATGTTGTATTTCTTTTCAGGAAATCATGAAAGTGACATCAGTGGTATTAACTGTAAATAAATTAAGTTAACCTTGTAAAGTCTGGTGTACATTGTCAATTATTTGAAAACACCTAAAGAGTAAAATTTAGTATATGACATCAAAGGAATTGAACAACGACTTCTAAATCATAATTTTCTAATGAATACATATACTTAATTAATAACAATCACAAACAAATTATTATTCTATTTGACGCTCCACCCAGGAAGCTTAAGAAGAGTATAAATCACAACACAATAATTACAGTAAATAAACAGAAATTAGTTATACACATTAATTGTTTACAAATAAATAAATTATAGTTATATTTAACACCCACACTAGGGGCAAACACTTTATTGTTATAACACGAATATATTAATTATTATGATTACAGTAATTAATTATGATTGGTATACCACAGGAACCACTTTGTGTTGGTACACCACCATGTCACTTTGTTTTAATCAAACTGGAACTGTCACTAACCAAGAATCAGACATTTACTATTACTTGGTTTTATTTTAAGTAACTGTCACCTACTGGTAGTTTTAATTTTAGTTTTTATCACCTCCATTATAAACTGGAAGACTGGACAGTAAAATAAACATGAACCGTTTCCTTTTCTTGTTCCAAACTGATGTCGATTCCCCTTCTTAAGGATCTTATCCATTCAAAAGTGGCATGCAACATGAAAACCTACCTTTATTCAGATACCACTTCGTAACATTCCCACAGGTAACTTCAGGAAACATTTAGCCAGGGGCTCCATCCCAAACAAATGTAGGCCTACTCCTTCTACAGAGAAACTCTATAAGCGTCACTTGTATTGGAAAGTTTTATTTGGAAATTCTATAGGACATATTTCTGGGAACCCCAGAAGGAAATGCTTCCTATGAACCCCCTTCCTAAACTCTGCCTCTCATCATCTCCTATATGTTCTATAGACTTCCTACACAGTAAGTCCTTACTACTGAACCCCAAATGGTGTATTTTTTTAAGTATAGACCTGAATGTACACCGTAAATTATTATATCTATATTTAAAAGTCTTCAATAGACACTTCATACGAGAAATTACACAAATCCAATCACTTTTATAATCTGTTTCCCTCTATGTCTGCCTGAGAGTTCTTCATTAGAGACCCCTCTCCTAGACCATGACTTTCCAATTGAGAATGAACCAAGAACGTTTCTTATGAACTGGCCATTAGTTGTTTAATTTACCTTGTTGCTTAGCACTAAGTCTTAACCATGCCCGGCCATGACTTGACCAATGGTTGAATTTGAAATTTGTTTTTAACCACAATTGATGAGAGCAACTAAAGGTATAGTCATATAGATAATTCAGCAATCTGTTAAGAATATTCTAAACTTTGGCTGCGATTAGGTTTAACATGTATTAATTTGAGGTCCCTTACCCCATGTGTGAAACCTCAGAGAGAGAACTCGGTCGAATATAGCATAATAACTGGCTTTTAACTATATTTTTTCTATTCAACACCTAAGCTCCTACACGATTGTCACACGGAATTACTTTGTCACAATCTGTTGTCAGCCACAGGATTCAGAGAGTTCTGTATATTAGAAATGAATATCCTTTTTAAATAAGACTATTTGCCAGTTACAAATTATAAGAATTTATTATTACAATAAACTACTTCGCATAATCTTCTGCGGGAAAATGTAAGTCTACTCAAATAAAATTAGAAACGGAAGTAACCTAACTTATGCGAATACATATTTATATAGACATAATCCAGTGCGCGTCCTTAATCTCAGTAACAGTTGTACAGCTACAGTAATAGTTTACAAGGAAGAGGTTTACAAAATTTAATAAAATATGTAAATTTACTACGGTGAATGAATAGTTTTCAATAATTGGCAACAGTTTGACATCTTTGCGCCATTGTTTTTGTTGACACTTATGTTTTCAGTATTGTATGTATTTCGTGATATACACTCGTTGCATTAGACAGTCTGTGATTAAAGAGTACAATAATTTACACATCAAGTGTTATTTTGTAAATAGTTCTCTCAAATGACGTATACAGGGTAAGATTATGCGTTGTTTACTATACATAACCTAATTTGAAATTTAATTTCCGAAGCATTGTATTTCCGCGTGAAGAATCGTTTTTACTAAAAGGTTAACAGTTTTATGTGTAACAGTTTATCCTTTTTATTTGTAAACAATTCTCTCAGATGATGTATAAAGGGTAAGACTATGCACTGTTTATTATAGGCTACATAACCCATTTGAAATGTAATTTCTTGAACATCGCATTTCCGCATGAAGAATTTTGTATTTTTTGAAAGCTGTTCTACTGGTTTTGGGTAATTATAGAAAAAAAATAAAATAAAGGAAATTCGTTTACAAACGTTACATTTCGTTATAGTTATATATGTTTAGGAAGATTCTATTACTTGCGTTCTGTTTCAGTGACAGTTTTAATTTATGAAATAAGTTTTAAAAAACTACATATACTGTTGTGCGTGGTGAGACATTCAGCAGACGCATTTTTTCAGTTATTGTTACTAGCAATACGATTACCTCCAGACTGATTATGATGTGATTAAACAATTTTGTGGGTTAACAAAATGTTGCTAGTAGTGGTGCCAAATGTGCACAGAATACAGATTTACCCAGTACTGAAATAAACTAACCATCATGGTTTTATGGCGTATCTAATTTTAGGGACATAGGAAGAACTTACTGAAAAATTGGCACAATTTCATGGATCATGTAGCCTACTGGGGATCAAACTGTAGATTGTTGAATCTACAAACAGTTCTGTGGATGCATATTATTTATAAAAATAATTTTTTAAAGAAAATGTTATACCATTGATAGGGACTGAGTTTTTTTTTAGCCACGAAATTTATAATGAATAGGCTCTACCCGTAACTTGAATCTAACGGTTCTATCACTTGTCAGTTTCTTCAGATATTCATTAACAGTCTTTCTACATCACTCATTTCTAATATATATGTTTGCCTATTACTGTTTCAGCATAAAATGTAATAAACAGGAAAAAAATTTTTTCAAGAATAAAACATACCGTAGGCTATTCCTTTCCATTTGTTTGGTGTCTTGTATTTAATTCTGTATTTCAACAACTAAAGCTCTAACCTGTTTTACTGGTAAATGATTAATACAAATTCTTAACTTATCCAGTTAGCTTCAGTCAGTTATTAACTGAGGCAATACTTTAATGTACACAGCATCTTAATTCTTCTTTAACTTACTTTTCCAAACAGTCATAATTTTAGTTGTATGTTACTATTTGCCTTTAATCAGTATTTACCAGTAGCATAATTATTGCAGTTTTTTGAAGCTGTAAGTTAGTTTATGAGTCTGTATTTGAACAGACAGAATTTTGACCATTGTTGATATAAATGAGAATAACCCCGTTTTTACATAAATCATGACAAAAATTTTGTATTGTTAATATGATGGCTTTCTTTGTACAAGGCCAGATGGGTGAACTCTTGAAATACGCTAGTAAAAGCCACTACAACTACTATAGGGCCTATATAGGAAGTAGGCTGAAACTGTTGTCCGTATAACTGGATTGTGCTAAAAATTTTGATAATTTTAATCAAAACCAATAACTCCTTTGCAGACCTGTTGTTTCAGTTATAGTTAATGACGTGGAAGTAGTAGTACAAGGTTGTTGCTGATGTGTTTCCTCCCTTACCTCTTGTAGTGTGACATGCAGTCTTGACTTTGATTTGTCTTGAATTAGCCCCCCCCCCCTACTGACACTGTCATTTATTCATTCACTCAGTACTAAAGGAAAATGGTACTGTACAGTCAAACACACTACAGTGATATGTTTATATTCACACAATCTATAAAACACTATCAAAACCATTATAAATCTGACGATAAGTTTCAAATTATCACTTAGAGATGTGCAGTGGACAAACACCTCATTGCGAAGCTAACAAAATTTCAGTCATTTTGGACTGCACACAACAGTTTTGTACAGTGTTTCACAGTGTTAATGTCAGCTGCAACAAGGTTGACGAGAACATCAGAAGAATGTGTGTGATAGATATAAAAGTTAGTGGTAAGTGAGACAGTGAACTGTTATCACGTTGTCTCCACTCCCAACTCTCCAGACACATTACACTATACTTATAAGTGGGGTTAATTCTTTGGTGGGTTTGGTGTAGACCAGTGCTCTAGAAAGGCTGTCACATGTATACCTGTTATTTTAATCCAGGGGACCTGCCATGGACTGGGGGAACTGTTGTCCTTATCACTTCAGAAATTGTGACTGTCTTCCTTGTCTGAGTTTAACAAATGTATAATGATGGGCTGTAGTTACTTGTCATATCCAGTCTCTTTGGTAAAGTCATCTTCTTGCAGTATTTCAGCATGTTTTGTAGATTTCCCAGTCTTTTTGTACTGAAATGAATAAATTTTTTCATTAACAAGTCTTTCTTTAGTTACTCATTTTGAGTGTATTATTGTTGTTCGCAACTATGTTGTTACTAGCAACCACACAAGCTCAGTTGGGTTGTAATAGCAGTCATATTATATCTATTTCATCTGCGAGCTGATTAAGCTCATGTATTGTAGGCTGAATGTGTGGATGTGTTTTGAATTTTTTTTCCAATGTGATCAAATAATGTGAATGTCATCCATTACTATTTTACTTATAATAATAATGGCTCCCATGTGTACCACCTGAAGTAGTGTAGGAGAAGGCAGGGTAGGCTGCCTTAAACGAGCCGTACAGCATACAAGGAAGGCAGTGTGGCCAGCACCACGCTTCAGCCGCCCATTATTATCCCCAGGATGTTATCTCAGGTACTCATTTTCAACAGCCTGAGTTGACCTGGGGGCTGAAAAACGCACCTTGATTTTTATGGTGCGGGCCCGGGAATCGAACCCGGGACCTCTAGGTTAGAGCCAGGTGCCATACCCTCTGGTCTACTGAGCCGCCCACTATTATACTTTCCTCTTCTAAATAATTCAACAACAGTTCTTAAACACTGCATGATAAACCTCATAATTGATCGTTGTTTTTGTTGACCAAGTATCCACTCATTCCCAAGTAGTCTGTTGTCACTTAACCTACATGAGAAACCATTAGGCATTTTAGTTACCATAAGGTAGCTTCATCTCACCATTTCTTGAAAAGTCTTGCACTGTTCGTTTCAGTGAATGATACTGACATACATTACATTAGGCATGTGTGCTCATCATTTGTTCTTTTGTATGCAAAGCGTAAATATTGTAGTATTCTATATGTGTGTGAATCAGAACCTTCATAAGACAGTTTGGATTTCAAACCTAGAAATTTTTGCAGGATCAGGAAGTCACGTTCATTGTAAAACTCTAAGACAGTCCTATGTGTCCTTGTAAAGTGTCACAATGACATGTAAAGTGTCACAATGACATGTAAAGTATCCTTGTAAGAGTCACTGAAGTTTGTAATCCTCTTTAAAGGTCCAGTGTTCTTCCTAGGGGACAGAAATTCTGAAACACTATTGGAACCTGAACACTGTACGCAATGTATTTCCCTATCTTCTATCATGGAAATATATGAATTGTCAAGGTTTTACTCTGTAGCAGGTATTGATTTTTGTAATAGCATGGATCAATACTTTTTGACATATTGTTACGATATTACAGAACACTCTACGTGTTTCTCAGATGTTCCAGTAGAATCCGGCTGCAATGTTGTATACGTACATGACCTCAACATGCGTTAGCGAGCCGCTTGCACTGTGTCAAGGCCGCAATCAATTACGTTGTAGTGTAGCTCTGATGCGTAGTATGTGGAATGTTCTGGTGTCTGAGCAGGGTATAAATACAAGGCTTCAGTGGCGCTTAGTTGAGTTTGAGATGCGATATATTCCAGTGCGGTTCAAAGTATTGTGGCAAAGTGTTATGTGATTTATATTTGTGTGGGACAATTGTAATACAATTGAGTTTTATACTCGTTGACAGTATTATTGTATGTGAACAATTTTTATTTGATTTGTTGTAAGAGACTATCCGTGATAATTAAAGCTGGTGATTAGTGACTTAATTGTGTCTTGTATTTTGTTTTCCATTGTACCATACGACGATCAGTAGACCATCGTAACAGTGGTGTCAGAAGTGGGATAGAACCGTTAACAATGGAAACAGTGGACACTTTGTACAAGACGAGTGTAATTCATAATTAATTGGTAAACAATTGATGCCAGTCAGATGATGGAAAATTTCCAGGCACTGTTGTTGTAGACAGAGGAACGACGCCAACAGGAGGCGGAAGAAGCAGAAAAACGACAGGATAAGAAACACAGACAGGAGGCGGAAGAAGCAGAAAAATGCTAGGATGAAAAACGTATGCAGGAGGCAGAGGAACGGAAGCGTGAAACAGAAGACATCGCAGCATTAATACAGGAAACATATGCAAAAACATAGTACTGCAGAATTGGGTCTTCTACGAGGTGAGCTTAATAAACAAGTTACTAAAATATCAGAGGTACAAGAATCAGTGACATTAGATATAGCTGAAGTATAAAAATCTGTCTTGAGTGTTGAAGAATTGATATCTACAAAAATATCTGTCATAGAAGAATCGATGTCTACAAAAATATCTGTCATAGAAGAATCGATGTCTACAAAAATATCTGTCTTAGAAGAATCCATGCCAAATAAAATATCTGCAGTAGAAACTCAGTGGCAAACATAAGAGAACAAATTAAAAGTGAAGTTGAGGAGTTCATGAAGATACCAAAGCAGTTCATTTCTTAACCAAAACAAATTTCTGAACAGACTGTACCAATGATAAAGACAGAAAATATGTCAATAGAGAAAGTCACTTTGACTGCACTAGGGACAGTTCATGTCAAGGCTCCAACCTTTTACGGAAGTGGTGACTGGGCAATGTATCTTCGCCAATTTAAAGCTGGACAGAGAAAGACAAGGCAGTTTCACTCATTCTCGTATTAAAAGGACCTATGGCACAACTACTACAGAAAGTGCCAGCTGACAGCCAAAACACCTATGCCGAATTGATAAAAGCTCTAGAATTATGGTATGGTGATAAACATTTGCGAGATGTGTACTATGCTTAGATAAGAACAAGATGACAATGTTCCGGGGAGAGTCTTCAAGAGTTTGAGGCAAGTATTAACAGGCTGATTAGATTGGCCTATCCTGAAGCACCAGAAGATTTTCGAATAAGGTTTGCAGTGCAGACATTTATTGATGGCATTGGAGATTGTGAACTTCAGCAAATGTAACGAATGGCAAGACACCGAAATAGCTCAGAAGCTCTTGTTCAAGCCCTAGAGTTTGAAGTTGCCAAATCAGCGTCCCGCTACATTAATGGGTTTATGCCATCACATTGTAATCAGAAGATCCCAGTATTACATTGACGTTACGATGGGTGCAGAAAAACAATGTTGGTGGACAAACAATTCAGAAGTTCAAGAGCGCTGCAATGATTTGAACGATGGAAAAAAGACAGAAGACCGAAGTGTTACAACTGTGGAAAACGTGGTCATCTACAGGTAGACTGTTAGGAGAAGAAAATACCGAGAGAAGAGAGTGATCGCACCAATTGGAGAAGTAAAGCCCCAGAACAGCACACAGTTTCCACGCTACATAAGACCAGTGGAAACTTGATCGTTAATGGATTTGCGGAAGGTAAACCAACATCATTTACAGTTGACACGGGCGCAACAGTGACTAAGAGGACTTAGTCAGCAACCGCCAGCCTCTAACTAGATCTTGTACAATACAGACTGTGACTGGAAGTCCTGTCAAAGTGCTAGGAAAGGTAGACATACGCATATGCCTGGGTCTTCTTGAGTTTAGCCACCAAATGTTGGTTGCAGAGATTGTTGATGAAGTGATTCTTGGCACAGACATTATGAATGCCTACGGATTCCTTGTGCACTTAAGAGAGATTGTACTGAGGGTTGGCCAAGAGAAGATTAAGCTTTGCATGGCTAAAATGACAGGGTCTAGCAACCATTCAATTAAGCAAGTGGCATTGGCCAAAGAAAAAGTCAACAGGTCTGGTCAAGAGGAACCCTCACTATTGCAAGCAGGAATGGAGGAAGAACTAGCAGAGGAAGTACAAATAAGTGTAACGACAAAAGAAGTGATTGGAAAGCCAACTATGGGTGTCCAGACAAGACTCTTGCTTGTTCCTGAGTTAATGGAAGAGGAAGAACCCGGGGAAAACGTTGCTGAAGATGAAGTCACACAAGAGGTTGTTGACAAGAACCAATCAGACTTGGACCAGCCAATGGCATATAGGTCATCAGTGCATGACGCAACAGGAGGGATTCCCACAAAACTAGTGGTTGAGCAGAAGACTCATATTCCTGGGGACTTGATGTTCGGGTTACACGAGACTGAATTTGAAGAACCAGAGAATTATCTTTCGCAAGTAGCCCAGCTATGTAGATCGCCTGGCCAAGTATTACTTCAGAGATGGTTTGCTAGTTCGGGGTGAACAGGCTTAAGGAGGGGGCAGTGTTACAACATTACAGAACAATCTACATGTTTCTCAGATGTTCCAGTGGAATCCGGCTGTAATGTATGCGTATGTGATCTCAACATGCGTTAGCGAGACTTTTCTAGATTCCGCCAGCCGTGTGTACTGTGTCAAAGCCGCAATCAATTACGTTCTAGTGTAGCGCTGATGCATAGTACAGTATGTGGAATGTTCTGGTGTCTGAGCGGGGTATAAATACAAGGCTTCAATAGCGCTTAGTTGAGTTTGAGTTGCGATACATTCCAGTGCGGTTCGAAGTATTGTAGCGAAGTGTTATGTGTTTTATATTTATGCAGGACAATTGTAATAAAATTGTGTTTTATACTCATTGACATTATTGCGTGTGAACAATTTTTATTTGATTTGTTGTAAGAGACTATTTTGTTGATTACAAACTGTTTAATTGTGATAATTAAAGCTGGTGACTAGTGACTTAATTGGTGTCTTGTATTTCGATCACCATACGATGATCAGTAGACCGTTATAACAATATTATCCAAGACAAGTACAAATCTTTCGTAACTAATGTTTGTATTAGTGTGCTTATTATTAAATTATCAGTGTATTCATATATTACTAATATACCGGTATTAGTGCTCTTGCTTATAAATTCACAAATTTCTGTTGTATACAGTGGAGTTTTCAACTTTACAATCAAATGTGAACCTGCTGAATCATTAAGCGTGTCCTGTCATCCTGTGTGTAATAGTTTAGGGGAGTGTAATTGAATTGCTATCTGAAGGTCAGTTAAAATTACAGACGTGTACTCTGTGCAACAGGAAATAAAAATGCAGTTTCTGGCACTGCAGTTTTAAATGCATTGTGCAGCCAAGTTGATTTGTGATATCAAGTATTACAGACATAAATATTTAATTGCACTCGCTCACTTTATAATATATCATAGGATTCAGATACCATTGAAAGTGGGCTGTGTGCATCCCTCTTCTCTTGCTGCTGCTGCTTTGTGCCTGATGGAATAATTGTGTGTAGAAAAGATAATTTTATTTGTTTAGAAATGTTTATCACCTATTATAATGTATACTTCTTCGTTAATCATTACAAAAAGGTCAAGTAAGTAGCTCTGAAAAAATTTAGCTCATAATGATAGTGAGGTAACTTTTTTATACTGTTGTCTTGGATGTTCGTGGAGGCAAGGCAACAGTGTTTGCTACATACAGGCACTTGATCAGGGAAATACCCTGATCAAAAGTGTTTCGAACACATTTGGTTCTTCCATTCCAGTGAAGAACAGTACAGCATAAGATTCATCTTCATATTTTCCAAGTTCTCCTGAGTATCACTTGTCTTGTCTTTCTCATGCCTATACCATTTTCTCGTAAACATATAATTCACTGACCTTTGATACATTGTCTAGTTTTACATTATCTTTCTCTGTTGGGTTAATTACCTTAAAACATTATATGCCATTATTTGTATTACCACTATAGGCCCTATATAAATTTGTTTATATAGTAATTATAAAAATTGTTCTAATTTTATATAATAAGTGCATACTAAAATATTTTTAATATTGTTTATATGAATGTAAAGTAGGCCTAAATGTAATAATAAGTTTTTTAATAAAATTAACAGAAAATTTAGTGAAAAATACATGCAAAATTAAATAGCCTAGTAATTTAAATCAGGTTTTTATTTAAGTTAGCCTTATTTGTTTCAGGAATCATTAATAGAAAATGTTTAGTCCCACATACTTTCCACGCCAGAGGTGGGTTTATCCAAAAGACCATGAGAGGAACTTTGTTGCAGCATTTTTTCATATGATTACCATTACCCTAATATGTATTTCTGTGGGAAAGCTCGGATGGTTCCGTATTTGGGGTGGACACTGTACTAGTCATCTAGCGGTGTATCAGTTCTTTAGTTTTGGATATTTTGATAGGATTACTACACAAGGTGAAATTCACCTCCCAGGAGGAGAAGTTATAACTTCACCTGTTACCATTCAGTATCATTCATCTAGTGAAAGTAAGTATACCTAAATTATGCACTTTTTCTTTTTTGTAACTCATTGTAATGATAATGTAAGATTATAAATGAAGCACACATGATTAAGTGAAATATATGTAGTAGAAAACAGTTTCACATTAACAGAAAAAATATTATTTTTCTAATGTTCTGATACAGTTGTAAGACACTTTAAAAACTGGTGTTGTTACAATATAGGCCTAATTATATCATATACAGTTATTTTGCATGCTTCCATAACCTGTGTCATGCAAATTGATACAATTTCATCAAATTGATTTTTATATTTGGAAACAATCCTTTCCTAATAATTACTTATCCCATTACTATTGCTGTAGCTTTGAAATTTATAGGCCTAATGTGTGTTAGTATTAACTGAGCGTTCTGCAAATGTTGGTTTCACAGAATGTCATTAAAAATCAGTTTCATTATAAATAGACTAAAGTTAAGAAAAATCTGACTCTTATAAATTTTAACATAGTGTGTAAGTAACTGTAAATAAACAAGAATTATAAATAATTACAACATATTATACATATAACATTTTTATGTTAAAATAGTGTACTATTTTATTGTAGCATAGGCCTATATAATTCCTCTTGATCGAGGTAGTTACTAGAGAAAAAATTTTAGTTGATTTGTGGTAGTTGTGTCAAATTGTACACCATTATTCAAAGTGGAGTTACTCCTCTTATGTCACTGACAGAATTATTTGTGATTCTGAATTTACATTTATAACTAGTTGCTTTACAGCATCTTCTAAAATCCCTTCCTTGCACGACAGATCATCAATTTGTTTTGTGCGTCACTGCCTTTCTCCAGTCATCTGCAGCTACATTATTAATACCCTCTGCGATTAATCTTTCCATTTCAGTTCTGTAAAACTCTTATTTTCTACTGTAAACCCCTTCACTTGTGCCCAAATTAGCTCAGTGGGGTTGAAATGACAGTGATAAGAGGGCAGTTGTAATACTTTATTATGGCATGCTTTCTGCTAGTTGATTTTGTATTTGGGAACCTTGGTTTTAGAAGCTGATAACAGTTCTACCAGCCCTGCCTTTCTCATGATGTCACCGGTGGAAATATTATGTTGGTGAAGACAGAGCCGTCTCTAGCTTATCTGGCGCCAGGGTGCGAACCCAGCTCAGGCGCCCCCTAACCATTTCAGCACCCCCCCATCTGTGGTGTAGGTTTGGTAATGGCTGCTACACACAGCGCCCGGCGACTTGCAGGCGGTTATCAAAGCGCGGCTGTGTAGCCGGGCATTGTGTAGCAGTTATAAGGAGGACAGCAGAAGGAGGAAGGGAGGGTTGTTACACAGTAAAAATATGCAATTTTAATGCTTTTACCATTTATTTATTATAAAATATTCACTTCTTACTATTTTGCTAACTTACACAACAATCAACAACAAAGTAACAGGATATAACTATGATAAAGAATTTTAAGTAACAAATTAAGAAAGTCTCTTTACAGACATTTTGTGATCCTCAAAAGGTACCTAACCTTATTATTAAATTACTATATTAGATTAATTTTTCTTGCTTTATGAGCAGCAAAATCATTCACTGTCTCCCGGGTTTCAATCTTGATGTCATGTTCAATACTTATTATGGCTAAATTTGTTAAATTATTTTGCGATAGCATTGACCTCAAATAATTTTTGATTAATTTTAGCTTGGAAAAAGATCTTTCACCTTGTGCTACTGTCACTGGTAATGTTAAGTAAATTCTTATTGCAGTGCTTAAATTCAGAAAGAGGGAAATCAGATTATTTGCTAATAAATAATCCAATATAACTAGTGGGGTTGTGCAGTCGCTGACGAAAATTGGTAAAATATTGATTTCATCGAAGAGACCATCTTTATTGATATCGGAATTTAAAAATTGCTCAATTTATTTTGTAAATTGTTACAGAGCATCTTCTTTTGTTGAGCATCAAAATCACTCCAATTCTGTAAATTTTGCAGAAAAGAAAAATCTGTATTACTATCGTTTAAAAGCTTGAAGCATTCGCTAAATTGATTAATTGCTGTGTCTAATAGGTAATAATAAAAATGTACTTTAAAATGAGTTTCTGGGTCAGTTATTGGTTCATCTACAGCCTCGTAGTCAAACATTCTTCTCCTAGCACGGGGACGGGTCGTTTCGGGAAATACTGTGACTGTAGCAGCATTGACCTCTTCGGCCACCGTTTTGGTGGTAGTGACCATTTCTCTAAACGCGGTCTCTGATCGTATTTCTGCCAGTTCATCTTTCACTTTATTAAGCATTGTTGCTGCAACTGAGAGAATAACGTCTGATTTCTGCAACGCTTTGCTAACGATATTTATTTTACTGAGAATGTCGTACCAAATTACTATTGAGCATATAAATTTGAAAGACATTAATTTTGATATTAAGGAATTTGCTGTGTTTCTTGTATCGGAATCTCTGGTGTTATCACAGTAAATTTTGTATAACGCGTCATATACTTTTCCTAAATTAAATCGAAGGGATCTTAGCGCATCAACTCTGCTCTCCCATCGGGTAGTGGATAAGGGCTTTAAAGTTAAAGAAGGCATTTCGTTTATGAGTAATTGTCAACGTGCGGTTGATGCAGCAAAAAATACATATATTTCTTGAACAATGGAGAAAAAATTCGATATTTCAAGAGAACATTTAGCGGCATCGTTTACAACTAAATTAAGACTATGTGCCGCACAAGGGATAAAGAATGCGCGTGGGTTTATATTCAGTATTCTTTTCTGGAGCCCTATGTTTTTCCCTCTCATATTGGCACCATTATCATAGCCTTGACCGCGCATATCCTGTAAATTGATATCACACGATGACAAATATTCTAATAGAAATGTCATTAACTGCTCACCAGTAGTATATGTTATAGGAACAAAACCCAGAAAATGTTCTCTAACTTGAACCTTCCTTGTAGAGGCATTAAGAAAAACAAATCTAACAATGATTGTGATCTGTTCTATATGAGCCACATCTGTAGTGCAATCCAAAATGATAGAATAGTATTTTGATTGCTTTAGGTCTAAAATTATTGTCTTTTTTTATTTTTTCTCCCACTAAAGTTACAATTTCGTTTTGAATGTTATGACCTAAATAATGAGTCATGCGATTCTGAGATTTTTGGATCCGAGAAATATGTTCATTTAAGATATCAAAATTAGAAACAGATTCAATTAGTTTCAAGAAATTGCCATTATTAGGATCAAAATGTTTTGCCGATGTACCTCTTAGTGCTATACATTGCCTTGCAAGGAAATAAATAAGATGAATTAATCTTTCAATTACAGCTACCCATCTCTTTTTTTCGCGTTCAATTATCATTTGGTTTTCAGAGTCTATAGTCTTTCCTTTTGATATGTCAGTTCTTAAGCTTAAACAATTTTTAATGCTCATTAAATGCCCGCCACTTTTTTCATGCTGTTCTATGCTTCTAGTCAAGTGCTGCCAATCTTTGTAACCGATTTTATCATTAAAAGCATTGACATCCATATTAAAAAGTTTGCAGTAGAAACAATAAGCAGAATCAGTTGATTTTGAATAAACTAGCCAGTCTCTTTTGACAATTTCATTATTAGGTAACTTTTTTTTATAATATATATTTGAAAATGATCTTTTGTTACTATTTGTTGAATACACAAAATTAACTATCTGTAAATTAACTATCTGGTCCATGATCTAGTAATATTATTCTATGATTATCTCTTATTACTTGAGGCCATAAAGCAACGTCGTGATCGCATCTTTGGAAATAATCTCTTCCGAGGATACTACGTCGTCCGCGTCGTCGACACGTTCTGCGAAGTTAGTTATCGGCGACGGCGCAGAAGGCTCTGCGGAAACTGTTTCATCGACATGTTCTGCGGGGCTAGTTATCGGCGACGGCGAAGAAGGCTCTGCGGAATCGGTCTCATTTTGATTTTCTTCTAATACCACCAGATTTTCGGAAGCCGAAGATGAGCCTGTTAAACAAAAATAAGTAATAAATTATAGAAATGGTTAATTTTTTTAAATTGATACGTGCTAAGTATCTAGCCGGGCGCTGTGCATAGCAGCCATTATAGTTTTCGATCAACAATGAGTGCAAAACCACTTACTGGGTTGAAGAAATCTTTCTATGGAACTAGTAACCTTCTTAACATGTTCTTCTTTCTCCTGTTTTTTTCTTCGGTCTGTGCACCGGAAAGTTTTCTCTTCTTTCTTTTGCCTTCGGACATCTAAAAAAAACATGATTATTTTATTTTTTATAAACTTCATACTTTAGGTAGGTCAGGTAACTCAGGTATTTTATTTAGTCTTAAAATAATCATAATAGTAAAACTGAAATAAATTAGAGCTCTTAAAAATTCACTATTTTTTTTCAAATAATCTATTTGTTATAGAGCCATGAATTTTTTTTTACTGATTGGGAATATAATAAGCATATGTTCCCATATTTTTATATTGGAATAAGTATGAGAATAAAAGATTTAAAAAATATTGAAATTTTCTTGGAGGTTAAAAACGAACAATTCAATGTATAATAACACGGTAGTCTTCAGGCTCGACTTTACCTCCTGAGCCAATCACACTACCGTGTTCTTCGATGATTATTTTATTTTGTGTAAGCTTATCGACTCAGCCCGTGCGAAGCGGGGCGGGGCGGCTAGTTACTTAATAAAAACATTGATCTGAGTGAGACTCTTGCACTGACCTCCATTTATGTAGTAACTAGCGGACCCGCCCCCGCTTCGCATGGGATAATTCGATAAGTTTACACAAAAATTCACAAAATAATAATCAATTTAAACCTTCCTCTTGAATCAACCTATCGAATGGTGAAAACCAGAAAAAATCCGTTCCGTCACAGTAGCAGGTAGGTAGGTCCTACCCACTTGTAAGGCTACCGTAGATAGATAAAAACACTACCTTATACCTAACCTAAAAAGTAAAACAAAACAAAAAACACTCAATAAATCAACAAGTAGGTTTTACTCACCTTCCGGCTAAGTTTTGCTGAGCATATAAGCTGAGTCCAAGTCGGCTTTAGATTCCAGCCACTTCGTAAGTATTACAACATTCACAACTCACAAGTCTCACAACACAAATAAATACAATAATTTTGTCGAATAATCTCAATCTCTGAATTTGCAATGTTCGTAGTTCGTAGACTTGGCGCGGCGCCGGCCGACAAAGGTCGAGCGGCAAATCAAAGAAAGTTCAGTCAATATCACCGCCGCCAAAAGTTCAGTAGAATAATATGCTTTCTCGCGCGGAGTTTACATTTAGTTTGGCTCGCATAGAGTAAGACTGACTGCCTACCCACTGGCCACTGTCGGTGCCGGCCGGCCGTTGCGGCGCGGTGGTTTGTTTTAGAAAGTAAATTGATCGTTAAAGCACTCACTTTAGATTCAATATCGCTTGCATGCGGTTCGTTTAATGTTCGAAAATTGCCGTTTGTTAGATTTAAAATAATTATAATTATAGGTACTGTATATAGGTAGGTACAATGATGAATGTAGGTAAATTTGAGCTGAGTAAAATAATTTCTCGGCAGCTCCGGCGCCGAGGCGCCCCTGATGCCTCGGCGCCTGGGTGCGCTGCACCACTTGCACTCCCGGGTAGAGACGGCCCTGGGTGAAGACAGTCAATAATATCTTTTTGTGTAACCAAGGTCAGTGCTTAGTCATAGACAACCAAGTGATAAGAAGCATTATCCATGACAATTATTGATGGGGCTGTGAGATTTTTAATAACTATTCCATAAAACAGTAGTCCATATTCAGAATTCACTTCTTTATGGAAATCGCTAGTTTCCTTATATTTGACGTAAAAATCAGGTAGGTACAAAACCTTAGGCAGTTCTGGGATGTACAATAATATATCAACGTCACTCGAGCTAACAGTACTCTCATTATCCCTTCCACAGTGTTATCCGTCCAGCCCTTTCGCAAAGTATGATCTATACTCACACATGTTCATATAACCACACTACCTGCTCTAAAGATTTTGTTCTAATTCTCTTCAAAAGTTTGCAGCATGGAGAAACTATACTTTCACTTTCCATTATAATTTTCTGCATCAAAATACTGGTAAATTTGAAATCAGTGGTTTGTATAATTTGCTAAACAGACAATTGACTATCATTAATAAGTTCAGGATTTGTGAATTTTATTTATTATTGTGGTTTCTTTTCTACAGTAGTAGCCATAAATTGTTGCTGACTGATGGCTTCTTGAAAGGATCTAAGAATATAACTCTTCTATTGATATTCCTTTTTTATATGGGGTGTTGTAAGTTTTTGCTGCCCTTCATGAGAATCCATTTCCAGTTTCAATTCCTCTCTTTGCCTCTGCTCTTTGACAAGATCCTACCACCTTCAAATGCAGCAACTGTATGCCCTAAAACTTCACTGATGGCAATTAATGGGCCCTCATTTACTTTTTCTTTTTAAAAACATTCACTCACTGAATATATTGTTTCTCTTGTTTGACTATTTAACACGTCTCTCTTTTTACCTTATGGTACACGTACCTGAAGCACTGGTACTAGCATCAGACATATTTGAGTTCATAATATTAAACAGTCTGACACTATCTCTAAATATACCAAATGTTTAAATTACACATAAATCACTACTGAATAGCACTGATATTGTTATTTGCTTATTAAATTTTGTTAAAAATACAAAATTCATAATCAAGAAGTAATGTAGTTATTAATACTCTGAAATTACACTGGTTATCACACTAATTTATCACTATAAATTGGTAATCCCTTATTTTGCATAACAATTAAATAGGTAATCCCTTATTTTGCATAACAATTAAATTTGTAATCATAAAATAACTTAATTATTAATATATTAATTAAATTACAATATACATTAGTTTGATTGTTTTGCGGAATTCATACGATACTCTCAGCATGAAGTTTGCAAATTCACATGGTTAAGTTCATGTATGTACACACAAAGCATGTCGACAACACTGTAGCATATCTCTTGGCCAATCGAAGAGCTTTAAATGCCACACATAGGTTTAAACTGACTATAGGTTGCCAGTGGATTCTGACCACGAGTCCATGAGTGGCTGGAGCAAGCACCCATCTAATAGGACAGCAGGCATTTAATTTTTTTATTGACAATTCAGTGACCTCAGGATTATTTCTTACATAGACAGGTTTATCTATAATTGTATTATAGTATTATAGATGGACCTTTGTAAGATGAATAAAACATTGCCAGACTATGCGAGAAGAGAGAAGCACGGATTATTTTTGTAATTATTTTGTGGTATATTTTATATTATGGCATGTAAAAGTGTTAAGTAGTAAGACTGTTAATACTGAGAAAAAACGTTTAACGCTTCACAGTTCAAATCACATCATGTACAGAAATGACATAAAGACAAATTAAATCATTTACATCACAGAACCTAATGTGTGTACATACAAGAAATATTTAGGAAATAAAGATACAAAGTCCAGAAAACTTTTGTAAGCCACTTTAAGACATTTTCTTTAAAGGGGTTGAAATTATAATACCTTTAGAACGTACTTTTATTCATTTTTCAACATAGTCCGAGCATTTGGTGAGAATGGGAATGAGTTTACCAGCCAGATGTTCTTCAACTTTGGACAGCTTTTAACTTGACGGTGTGTGTTTGTTATATATACTCCTATATAACACATGCAGCATGTGTACAGTAAACTGTACACAGTTTTATCAGTGTCTCACAGTAACCAGCAGCATTTATAGTATTTCCTCAAGGCAGAAAGTCAATGAGATGGAAACCCTACCTGTCCTAGAAAATGGTTTCCATAATTTTTCATGTGCCGTTGATGTTTTTACTGACTGGATGTTTGAGTACTATTTTATTGATTGTCGTTATTCGTAGGTGTATGGTGAGATACCCACATTTACCTCCTGTCACAGAGCAGTCCAGAAAGTTGATCTTCATAATATGCAAGGAGAATGGTTGGACCGCAGCCACTTGTTCATCACCACAAAAGTTGATGTTCAACTTTTTGAATGATTTAATGAGTGAAACAGATGCCCTTCCACTCGTGGTGAACATTACTTTTTTCCACTTCAAATTCACCAACCCATGTTACCTTTAAACATGGTAAATTCATAACATCTTCACTTTAAACAGAAACAAGTTGGTGAGAATTTATTGCAGTAGCTGTTTCGCCTTGTGCACAAGGAATCCAATCACTGTGTGCACTTCACATTGGGTAGAGTTTGGGGTTGATGCTACAATTACAACAGTGCAGCAGCTGAGGTCTATAAACTCTGTTGCATCATATAGACAGGCCAAAAATGAGTTCTGCCAACTGTGAAAAATAATTTTCCTTGCATTTATACTACCATTATATCTTTACTTTCCAAATAAATGTATTATATCTTTACACATTCATACATACTGTATATAAAATATATTTTGTTACAAACTTAAGAAGCAATAATTTAATACATGATGCCCTACTTCTAACTATTGAACACTAATTTTAAAAAAATTGACTAATTTTGTATCTTTGCCTAAGCTAGTTTTTGCCTATTGCAAGCTGTGATGAGGCCTCTGGCGAAGTGTACAATAGATAAAAGTTGGCTTATGGTGAAGCTTACAACAGATAAAACTTGGCTTATAGGTGAAAGTAAAAATTATATTAAAATTTATTTCTAAAAATTAATGTTACATAGTTGGAAATACCATATTACGTATTAATATAGCTGACACATAATTTTGTTCAATTACAACAAAATTTAACAATGTAAATATGTGTGTGTGTGTATGTGTGTGTGTTATTTGTAGACAATTATTAAACAGTTTACTTAATTTAACACTTTAGATACGTTGCCCGTGCTTTCTGTGGAAAGAAATTAATTATATTAAACCTGCAACCTGAATGACCTGGAACATAATCTCTCACATATTTATTTCCAAAAAAATATAGATTGCAGCAGTTTTGTGTTTTTACATTTTTTTTTTTTTTGCATATAGGAATTATATGTTTTCACAGGCTTTCCATGGCAAATTATTGTTAAATTTTCCTGCAGAAAATTGTGAAGTTATTATTAATAAATATCTTTTATTTATATTTGCCTGGTGACTAGTTTAAATATGTAATGTAGGTTGGGAGAATATGCCGTGTCACGTGGTTAGTAAGGTTCGAGAAGTGGTGGGGCACTGTTGAGTATGGCTTTAGTTCTTGTGCTTATGTGTACGCTATTTGATTTTGTGGCCACATAACTAACTTTTACTGTTATTTTGTGGCCTGTTTTAACTCATCCTGAACTGGTAAGTGTAGATTATGTGTGTTCATACGTTAATACAATGATCTTAATATTATCGGTAATCAGACTATTCAACTCGGTCTAGAAAGTATGGTTAATTGAATATGGGTTAGAGGCAAAAAGACGCATGGCAGCCATGACTGGGCTTACTTATTGCATGTGGCATCTTGTCCAACAAACTGGGGTAAGATGCCGTGATTTATCCTGTCGGAGTAACATGCCTGTTTTCATGTATTTTGGCTGGGCAATAATATGTTCGTGTGTATTTGTATAAAATTAATAAAATGGGTTTAATGCAGGGAAATGCCTCTGAAAAATGAAATAAAACCCGAGAATGAACAGAGCAAGATTTAAAACCTGCCTTTACTGCTGTGCAAAATGAGGGAATGTCTATATATGCAGCAAGTAAACATTTTAAAATTCAAGAGTGGACACTGAGGAGGAGGCTACAGAAAAACAACACATAACTAACCTTGGGACCTAAAGGCATTCTTGGTGCAGATATTGAAATAAAGCCTGTGTCTCATATAAAGAACTGCAAGCTGCTATTTTTTTCCCTCGACTGTAACACAAGTCAGAATTCTTGCTTATAAAATTGCTGAGCATTTTAGTTTGAAACATAATTTCAACCAGGATAAAAACATGGCTGGCTACAATTGGTTTTATAAATGTTTAAGACGGAATCCAAACATTGTTGTCAGAAAGTCTGAAGGTTTATTGCTGGCTAGAGGCCAACAGAATAAAAGAAGAGGCTACAAATTACTTCGACTTACTGAAATCTCTTCTTATAAAGTACAATAATGGATAAACCATCTAATATTTATAATGTTGGTGACACTGGGTTGCCACTGTACAACAAGTCAGGATTTGTTCTTGCTGAAAAAGGATGTAGGGATGTACATAAGCTGAGTTCAGGCGACAAAGACGAATCTATAACTATAAAGTCTGCAGCCACATAGAAGGCAACATTCTTCCCCCAGCTTGCATTTTCAAATGGGTTAATAAGAAAGCAGAATGGAAAGACCAAATGCGATGAGGGTCGTCAGTTGTAATGGCACAAAAGTCAGCAAATGTGACAACGGATTTTTTTTCAGAATAGTTGGAAAATCATTTTATTCCACGGAAAGCACAAGGTAAAGTATTGCTGATACTAGATGGTCAGACACCACATACAAGTGCAACTAAATTATTAGAGCTGGCTGCTGAACATGACATTGAGTTCTTGTGCTTACCAAGCCATTCAACTCATTACTTGCAGCCTTAGGATTGCTGTTTTTCAAATCACTAAAACATCACTGGTTCTAGGCATGTCAGAAGTGGATGGACATCCACTCAGGCAAGAAAGCTGGGACAGGCTCAAAAGTATGGGGATTGTTGAACTCAGCATGGAGTAAGTCCACCAATTCTAAGAACGGGATTTATTGCTTTCAAGCAATGGGGATTTACCTACTTGACTCCTTTGTTATTTCTGATCGGGCTTTCATTGGCTCTGTGAACAATCCCAGTACACTAGGTTCACCACAGCCATCAACGTCATCATAGCACCATAACCATCAAGCCCAGATTAACAATTCCTACAATACATTAACAATACTACAATCCTAACAATAGATTGACAGTTCATTAATAATACCTATTTCTCAGTGCCAAGATGATACCCCTACAAAAGTGCTACAGCACATATCTACAAGTCCAACTCTTGGAAAGCATAAAGCAAGTGCAAGAAGACAACTCCGGCAAATTTTGGCATCTCCAGAAATTATTGCCGCAAAAAGATTAAAATTGAAATGAAGAAGAAGAAGAAAGAATCTGTCTCAAAACCCAAAGGCAATAAATTGAAGAAGACATTAAAAAAGACAGAAAAAATGAGGGGGAGCAGGATAGAGGAAGACTGTACCTAGAAGCCAGAAGTAACGCTAGGAATTATAAAAATCACTCAAATAATGTTTCTGTTGTATCCAAAAGAAACAAGTTGTCATACATATCATCAGAAGATGATACTGTGACTGATGTGCCATACCAGGAATCGGATGAAACCTACATGGAATGATCAATAAAAACAAATGTTCTGAATGCTTAGAAGAGTATAGAAAAGTGCATGACAGTTGTGATTGAGTTAAGTGTGTGATGTGTTTTAGATGGCTATTTGAGTGTTGTTCAAAAATTTTAAACAAATGTGCTGTCTGTGGTAGGGCTGAAATTCTTTGCAAAAAGAGCATTTGACCTACTTGTATTTTTTAAGTTTTATCTTACACAACTTTACTTTTAACCTAAGGGGGTCTACCACCACCATTATTATTTTTTTTTTTTTTTTATTTGGTAGAAATTATATTATTCGAAGAACAACCATAATTTGACAAATTCAATTTGTTCACATTAATATAAGAGTGTACTATTTATACCACTAATGAACATTTTTTTAATGTATTTTTTTGTAATGTGTCTGAAATTGTGTTAAGTGCAATTTAATAATTTTGTGTTCTTATATTTGACATTGTAATACTTCATTTTACATAAAAATAATGTCTTTGTTGTATTTAGTTGTCATGCATCTATTTATTATTGAAACCTCACCACCCATGTTCCCCCAACATGGTTTGTCATCTTACCTCACCCCACCCTTAAATGCAGACATTTTTATTTAACTATCTTCTTATGTTATGTAGGTGTATAGAGATAATTGTTTTGTAGATAATATACACAGAATACATTTGCACTTCATTACTATGATGATAAAAAAATTCACCGATAATTTTTTTATGTCTTTGTACCTAGGAAAAAAACACGGCACCTTCCCCCAACCTACCGTAATTAATTTTAATTAGATTGTATGGAATATTTATAAATCAGACAGATGCAGAACTTTGGTAAAACTTTTATGTATGTAAAAAATGCATTTTTTTAAATTAATTTTAAATATTAATCATTACATTATTGTAAATTTGTGTATGTCAATTTAAAATGAAAGAATTGAACTTTTGTATGATATAGACAAGTTTCAGTAAATGTTAATGAGCCTTTGCAGGAAAAATTACAAAATACATCATAAATCGTGCACATCCAAAGTGTTACATAATTATTTTGAGCTGCAAAGCATATTTTGAAGTTAGATCTTTGAAACCATGCACAACATTAAGAAGAAAAGAGTTAATTATAAGAACTCTTATCCACCTGATGTACGAGAAAACAGTACTTAAAAATAGTATTTTATTATAGACAAAAGTAAGTACTGAAAATATATGAATTGGATATACAGGTATATTAATATAACACTTGGATGTCATTTGTTTCAGTTTTACGTTGTGTTACCCCTGAGGTTGCAAACTTAATGCGTATTATGATAATATTGTGTATACTAGCTGTGTTTTCTTCATTAGTTGGCTTTTGTTTAGATGTTGTTGGCCCTACAAAAAAAATTCTGAATAATTTAAGGAAAAATGCTGTCCCTAGCATTGCAACAGGTATATTTTCTAATATTTATTAGTATTTTATAAATTAAAATTATTATATTTACTCTAATTATTAGTCTCTTTGTAACAGTCACAAACAGATGTTTCTAACAAATGTTACAGATTTTGTAATGTATACTGATTTTCTTTTACCATTCATAAGTTATTTGAATTTTTAAATCTTTTTTTCTTGACGTTTGGCATACAGTTACAAGTATAAATTTCATAAGGGAAGACGAGATAGTAAAAATCCTTATATAGACTCTATAGGGAAAAAAGAAAACTGCATGCAAGCAGGTGGACGTGTGTGTGTGTGTGTGTGTGTGTGTGTGTGTGTGTGTGTGTGGTCTTAAAATTCTAAATTTCAGCTTTGTGCTCTATTAGTTTTGTAAAGTTTGTTGAGATTATAATTTTTTTTTGAGATTTTGTTTTATATATATAATATATATATATATATATTTTTTTTTTTTTTTTGTAAAAATAAACAACTAACTCTGTTGTAACATTAATTAGGTGGACCCATTTCCATTGTTATTGTTATTCATTATTTTGTTATCTTTCAAAATGTTGTGCGATCAGATATACTCCTTAAAAAAGTATCTTTTAAATGTCTTGACTGCTGTTTCTTTCTTCCAGCATTTAATGACCTCTGAAGTAAATCCAAAAATATGCCTTAAGAACACTGGACTTAACCATAGACGTCATAAATACCATTCCCTTAGCAGCCCAGGTGAACTTATGTATGAACTTATGTATGTCTTTGTGTATATAAAATGGATTAATAATTTTTAATTCACTAAATGGATTGAACTCTACTAGTCAGTGACTGTTTTGTTTTAAAACATATTCACCTTCTATGCCATTTATGATTTGGATTCTTTCTGATAAGTACATTTGATTTCAGTTTAGAATTAAGAAATAATTTTTGTCTAATTTATTACTTTTTATGCACAACAATAGTAAACTTATTAAAGATACTCATTCATAAGATACTTCTGTAATTAAAACACAGTTACCTCTAAAATTGGAAGTTATCACAAATACTAGAAGCATTATGTGAATATTTTACAAACAATGTTTCATGTGCTTATCTCCTTTACATAATTACATAATTCAAATAATTATGTAAACCTATATCTGAGTGAGTGTGAGTGTGTGTGTGTGTGTGTGTGTGTGCGCGCGCATTTGTTTCTCCTCTTATACTTATGAGAATATTGTCCCCAGTAACTAGTTTATTATCAGGTTTCAAAATTAAAACCAGTGTACTGAAATTAATCTGCAAAAAATTACAGTAAAAATTAAAACGAATATGCAAAATTTAAAATGTTCACCTGTAGATCCTACTAACCTTGTGAACATTTATTCGAGTCAACAACAGTACAGTGTACACTATTTTTTTGTTTTTTGCACGTAATGGTGTTCAAAGTTAAACTATACGTATATTTCACTACTTTGACAGTACTATGAGAGTATCTGAAATGATATTGTTTTGTATAGTTCTTCTAGTGACTTCAGTCATCGGTGTGTGTTATTTAATCACAAGGTCACTGGAAATTACAATATATGAAATGAATCCACATGCTAATGTTCAAGTGACATATGAATATGGTTGTTATACAATGACTGCAGCAGGTGAGATTGTAGTGTATCTTATAAATACTGTTAAATAGTATTCTTTATTTAACTTTAAGTTTAAGCCCAGACCTGTGTGGGTAACATTCTCAGTAGCTTATAAATATCTGTCAGGATACTCTATCTACTTAGTGCCATTTTCTGTGGTCATTATATTTTCACCACACACTTCACAAATGGGATGATGTATTTTATCACACTCCACATTCCTAGCTTTCAGATGAATTGTACCAACCAGATTTTATAATTTGTGGGCTGTTCCAAGTTCATTTAAAAACAATTAACACTAACAACAAATGCAAATGTACGTTAACTTCAATGTAATGACATCTTTGGCTTGCCAATGAATAAAGGAAGACATTGGGCATATGTGATACATTTCAAGATGCATGGGACATATATGCAAACAGAACCTGTTTTGTGATTATAATGTTGTATTTTGTTTATTTTGTTGTGCTAATTAATTATATTTTTAAGGATATCTTATACATTTCAGCAGTAAGTACATTTTTACTTTGGCATTATTTATGTTTTTATATATCGAATTACACACTACAAGTGTATTTGATTGTATAAATTTTTTACACATGGCATGTTTATATAAATAGCCTATGTTGTATTTTTTAAAAGAAAGTATTTTTTCTGGAAAGCAAGTAAAATTTCAAACATAACCCACTTGTGTGATCACTTATGTGGAAAAGCCTATAGAATTTCCTTTTCATTAGATTGATAAAGATACCATAACAGGAGAAGGAATTGAACGCCCTTTGAACTACCATATATGGTCAGAAATCCCCAAGATTAATTCATCAACAGATCCAAGATTCGTCAACAGATTAAGGGGTTTGATGTAGCTGAAAATCTCAAAAATTTAATTTTGTAATATTTTTAATGGATTTTATTTAGTAGATTTTTCTGAGGTATTTGCCATAAAAATTATTGAAAAATTAGCTTTTTTTAGCTAAGTTATGAATAATAAACCAAACAGTGCATCTGACGAATTTTCGCCTATTTTTGGCAGGATCAATATATTCTTATGGTTATAATACTTTATTTTTGCTTTTTCTATTCCCCTATTCGTAATATACATATTTTTAGCTAAACAAAATATATCTATTTCCATAATGGACATACATTATAGACAAACAGATGATTTCAATGTGTTTCACAACAGTTCGCTGTACTTATTGTTGCTGTATGCCGATTTCAAGTGCAGGTGTCTAGTGAAATTTTGAAGTGAAATATGGATAGAAAAGGTATAAATAGAACAAAGTAGAGAAAGTTCCATGGTAATACATTTACTACAAAGAAAGACTAATCATAAAAGTGCTTCAGGTAAGAAATTAAAACTGAGCAACAAGGATGTGTCACCTAACCTCAAAGACTTAGCTGCCACCCAACCTATCCATAACAATACAGCTGCCACATTTTCACACGAAAACACAATACCTGTGCCAATAATGGAACTTATTAAACCTGTATTCTCAGACCTATCAACACCTGAACTATTAAGAAGTTGTTTGAAGAGGAAAACTCAGAATGCAAATGAGACGTTCATTACTGCACTTTGGTCTTTGTGTCCTAAAAGGGGCTTTGCTGGGACAAAAGTGTAGAAATTACTGCACGTGAAGCTACTCTTCTGTACAATGAAGGCTGTCGGTTTAAAATTAGAGTTCTTATAACTAATTAGGTATTGCCCCTGGACAGCACACAGAAGGTGCTCTGAAGAAGTTCGATATGAGGAGGTTGCATGACACAGATAAGAGGTTTAGTAAGGCAAGTCTAAAAGAAAGAAGTGTTAGAAAGAGGCTTAGACATAAAAAAGAACAGACTACAGCTGATAAAGAAGGAGTAATGTATGCTGCTGGGGAGTTTAAAGCTATCAACACTGTTATTTTTCTGTAAAATTGTGAAATAAAACTGTAACTTTGAATTTCCAAAACTGTGTTTTTGTAACATTTTACAAAATATCTCAAAAACTATGTAGACTACAGCTACCAAATTTTCAGGCGTTGTTTATTATACCTTTGTCTGTGGTGTGAACTACAGTAAAGTAAGTTAGTAAAATACTTTCAAAGTTATAGACTTTTCCTTACAAAAAAATTAATTTTTTTATAAAAGTAATAAAAAATTATGAAAATCCAATATTTTTTCAGTAGACAAATTTTTATAGTTCACACCATAGCCATAGATGTTTAAAAGAAGGAAACACGTTATTTTTTAAATTATGTCAACTAGCAACAGATAAATTATGTAAAAAGTAAAGATATACTTCAATTTTTTAATTTATTTTTAATTATTTATATTTTTACAAATAAATTGTATACAGCACTAATTTTTTGGATATAGCTTTTAAAGTATGTAATAAATGAACTGTGAAAAGTAACAGTGAAGACTCAATGTGGGAGGAATGGTAAGAAAATGGGTTAGGCATGCAATTGAGGATGTTTAAACCAATGCACTTGGATGGGCATGGCACTTGGCTACTAACCTAGAAGACCTAAGTTCCATCCCCCAGGTGTACCATAAAACCAAGGTGCCTTTTTTAACCAGGCTAATTTCAACTTGTCCTGTGTAAATCAGTATATATGGGAATAAGTGGCTGAAGCATAGTCCTGGCCACACCACCTTCCTTGAGTGTAAAATGGCTCACATAAGCAGCCTTCCCTGTCTCCTCCAAGCTATTTTGATGGTAAAAAATGAGTCTGTTTTATTTATAATGTAAACATAACGGTAAGGCATGGGGTGCATTGCCATCCATAATTATTGATGATTTGATGCAGAAAAATCAACAAAAAATGACCAGAATTGGTTATTTATTTTAATGATTTCTTTACTTTCTTGAAAATTTCCTCAAATACAAAAAGTCTTCTGTATAATTGTGACAGGATATTGAAATCATTGGTAGTTATGCCAATGAGTGTAAATCATTGGGTTCCTAAAATGATCTCTGAGGTACATAAAAGCAAGGGGTGACTAGGGCATGCTGTGACATTTCTTATATAATACATTCATGGAGATGGTGATCTTTTAAGTAACACTGACACTGGTGATGAGACATGGGAGACATTAATTTCATGCCTTAGGGCACAAATTAAATGCTTCGACCTATTTTAAGGTGTTGAACAAAATTGTATTATGCAATCCAGAACCTTAGTCATGAAGTTTAGTTGTTTCATTACAATGCTTACCCACTTATTCAGACCCGGGAGCTTATTACATCAAGCATTGTTTCTCCTGCATGTATCCATCACACAATAGATCAGTATGGCTGACAAGCGTTTAGAATTGATAGTGAATCAGTTCTGTTTTTCTTCATTGAGAAAACAGAACTCATAACACAAAACACACACACACACAAAGTAGTCTGATCTTTTCCATATATGCAATTCTATACAACATTGGTTTACATATACAGTCTATAAAATAATACAAGTTCTGCTGGAAAAAAAGGACAATTTTGTAATAACATACCAATTTACAAGTAGAGCACATTGAGGCTATTAAGTGGAGGTAGTTGGTAAACAGGTAGTAAAAACTTTCTAGACACTTCAGTTTCTAAACCATTCATACTAGGAGGACTGTATGAGCCAAACAAGTGGTTTAAGTGCTTCAGGGAGGGCAGAACTTTGGTCAGTGAATATCCAAGACAGTTTGTGGAAACATTGTTCCACAAAAAAAACATTGTTATGAAACATTTTATGAAAGAGATTTTTATGAAACATTGTTCAACTGTCAAAAAAGTTGCTGAGGAATTGAGCATCAGCATAAAATATTTCCACCCATTTTGACTTAAAACTTCAGATACATTGCATTGCAAATATGTGTCATGTTTGTCAAAGTCAGTCAGTAAGAGAGCTATATTGAAATCAGTTAACTGCTTTCAATTGGCATAGCCAAGAAGGTTAATGGGGAGCACAACCCATCCATTGTGTAGATCACTAATAAGATCTTATAGCTAAAACCTACAGACAGGCATAACATACACAGTAGGGTATAACTGGCAAATCCTTTCTATAACCACCAATACCTCTGCCTTATCATCAGTAACCACTAACACAGAAAAGTCCTCCTTTATACATCCAAATTGTTGTTTAAATATATTGTTAGGATGGTCTAACTGATCATCATATGGTACAGTGGAAAACAAAATACAAGACACCAATTAACACTTTGAGTACCATGGCGTTTGTACATAGATCATCCCCTATGACCAGCGTTTTTTTTTTTTTTTTTTTTTTTTTTTTTTTTTTTTTTTTTTTTTTTTTTTTAAGCACTAATGTTTAAACATTCATAAATACTTAATACAATTTAGTACTAAAAAAATTATTGTACCCCACATTTTCACAGACTTTCCTCTTATGAAAATACTCATAATATTTTTATTATTGATTTTATGTATTGCAACTGAAGCTTTTGTAAATACAAGGTTTCATGCAATTTTAACCAGAAAATTATGTCAAATATTGTTTATCAATTTTGTAACTAATAATATAGTAATTAAAACAAACACACTCACTACTATCAATAACACACAAAATAAATATGAAATAACCTCAGGGAACCCGCAAACCTCACATTAACTAAAGCTGCAACTTCCACCTTGAACACGCAAAACGTAAACAAAATCGTGATGCATGCGAACTGTACAAATTATTTCCTAAAAACTGTTTTCTTCAGTCAGTGCTGCAATCTGATGGCAGAAACACGAACTAAAATGTCAAATAAAACTTCTGTGGCATAAATGTGCGCCATCTGTTAAAATACCAAGTCCACTGGTGGTGCAATATTATGCCGTTGGTCCTCAAAGTGTTAAATCACAAAGCACCAGGTTTAATTATCACAACTAGTGGTCGCCCAGTGGTCGAAATTCGACCGTAATTCATTGAATTTTTAAGTTTGAACGTTATTGAGGTTCTTTCGTCAAAGAGTATACCTCTATAATCATTGCATATAATTTTTTTGAATGTTGTTCTATTACGTCAGCTGCGAGCATGTACAAATACGTCATTAGCATGTGTTGTTTGCCTTAATTCCCTGCAATACCTATGAAATTTAAAATTTAATGTTAGGAACAGTTGAAAAAAAAACACAATTACAGCTTGTATTCGTATTTATTTTTTGATATAATTCATTGTCAGTTTTAATTTTTTCATGTTATTATTGAATCAAATAAACGCTAATAAAAATGAGACTTGACATTCATAGAAGTATAAGATACATTGTTTTCAATTCTAGTGGATTATATTTCATTTTTGGTAAGGTACAAAATTCGAAAACAGTTTGAAGATTATCTGCTACAAAGCTTATATAATTTTTTAATTTTATTTTCTATGCATTAATTTTCGAGTTATTTGAAAAATATGAAAGATAGGAAAAATGAGGTTTAGCTTGGCTAAGCCATATTTAAAAAGCAATAACGCGTTTTTTGACATTTCCTTGGGTGTTTTTTATTGCCATACTGACCAGGTTTCGCCAAGGCTACACAGTTATTTTGCCTATCTTTTTCGAATTATATAAAATTTAAATAAAAAATTAATATAAAATAAAAAATGAAATAAAAAATACGTGCCTCGTATTTTTTCATATATTTTTCATTAAATCAAAAAACCGGGCGGTTAAAAAAATAAATGTTGTCCATTGAACTTAAAATAGTTTGAAAGTGAATTTAATGATTCAGAACTTCTGTGTAAACGATGTTTTTTGTAAAAACTTTTTCATCATTTGCTAAATGCCCTTGGCCATTATATTCGGAAATATAAAATCTCAAACCATCGAATGATCGAACTCTACTTGCTGCGGCGTACAATTGACCATGTGTAAAAACTGGCTGCCTCAATAAAATTCCAATTTTTTCTAATGTTTGTCCTTGAGACTTATTTATTGTCATCACAAATGCAGGTATAATTGGAAATTGAGTTCTTTGAAAGTTAAATGGTAAAACAGTACCGGAATATGTTAAATTTATACGTGGAATCAAAATTCTCTTATTGCGTGCGGTTCCAGTTAAAACTTCGCAATCAATAGCATTACGATGCATACACTTGATGCGCATTCTTGTTCCATTGACTAATGCTTCCTTTGTATTTAAGTTTCTGATCACTAAAACGATGCAATTAACTTTCAATACTAACTTATGTGGTGGCAAACCACTAATAGTCAAAGAATTCAAAAACTCTACTGGATAGTTATTGATTTCATTGTCATCATCACAAATTATTTTATCGTAGCTATGATGTGTTTTCTATTCACCTGGTATTCGATTAAGTATATCAGCATTAATAAAAGTACAATCATCATTTTTAGGTGCTAAAATAACTGACTTCAATATGTTATCTGAGAGTATGTTTTCGGAAATATTTCCATACACCTCATTAATAATATTATTTTCATCTCCTATTAATTGCTGAGGTATTTCAATAATATTTTCACCAAACTGAGGGAATTGTGGGGCTTCATCATTACCAATTTTTTTCAAGAATTCGACAAATTCTATTTCACTTGGTAAGGCTCTCATATTTTGAGTAAACGTTACTTTATGAAAACAAACAAATTTATGCCAACTTGTGACACAATTTTCAATTAAAGTTGCACGTGATCCATGTGGGACAACTGGTAAGATTTGCCGAAAATCACCGCACAGAAGTATCGTTTTCCCTCCAAATGGTTTATGTTTATCATTTTCATCGCATAGATCCTGCAATAATCTATCTATGATTTTCAACACTTGCAGTGGGCACATAGAAATTTCATCAATAATTATCAATGATGATGAATTTATGTAACGTCCATAGCTACTATTTGCGGTAATATTCGCTACAGAATTTTCCAAAATGGGTATAGGCAATTTAAACACATTGTGTAAAGTTCTACCTCCAAGTAATAGAGTTGAAGCTATGCCACTGAACGCTGTTGCAATGCAACTAAGATTAAGGGAATTTAATTTGTGAATGATTGCTGTTTGTGTGAATGTTTTTCCACAACCTGCATGAGCGGTTAAACAAAAAACATTAGATCCAGTATCATGATGCAAAACTTCACGAATCACACGATCAATTAGATTACGCTGTTCAATATTTGCAGTTTCATAATGCTCAGAAAACAGAAACTCTTGTTCTATTGGATCAATAGCATGTGCTTCGTCTGTTCTCTGCGAATACGTGGGAACTGGTAAACCAAGTTCTTGACATGACAAATTATGAACATTCAAAATATCTTCAATTTCTAATAGAGCTGTATTAAAGGATACTTCTTCGTTGTAATCTCTCAAAAAATCTTCACTAAGATATACTTTAAATTCATTCCATAACGCCAATGCATTGGCTGGCACATTTAATGCACAAATGTAACCAAATAAATTTCGCATTTGTTTTGGTGAATGTAATTCTTTTGCTTCATTTAAACATTCGCGCCATTCATTATCATTTGAAGCAATGCCGCGAGCATGGCACGCTTCAACAAAAGAAGTGTGTATAATTCCATTGTATGTTCTAACATCCTCAAATGATTTTGGACCACAGACATGTAATAAAAGCAATCGTAAATGGAAAAGTTCGATGTCTTTTGGTGATACTACATATATGCGTGTAATGATTTTATCACCTCCACGCCTTCTCTTCTTCCATTTTTTTCGGGAATCTTCCCACACATAATGCAAAGGAATTTCAATATACTTATATTCATGCACTAATGGATCTGATCGATTCAATTCAAAAAATGCTAATAATTTTGTTCGTCTTGCATTTTCAATTGCTTGACATTCTTGCCCTTCTCGAAAGTAAACATTCTGTCTACGCGGTAAATGAATGTCAAGTCTAACGATGACATGTGATTGAAAATGCATTGGTAATTCATAGATGCGCCATACAGCTTCAGTTGATCCGAAATAACAGCCATTTAAAAAATGTTTAACTTCATCAATTTGTATTTCTTGACCTGGTTCATTTCTCTCTGAACCTAATTCAACAGATGCACTGTCATAGCCTTTATACACGTATTTATAAATGTATTTAACACTTTTAACTGTAGTGCATACTTCAACATTTATATGGCAATTAAATTTGGCAAGTAAATACGGATTGTATGGTACAACATAACGATTGTCGAGGCAACTACCGCGAACTTCAGCATTAATACCATTATCACGCCTTCTGTATAATGGATATCCATTTAATGATTCACATGTAAATTCATTAAATCGTTTTGGATAATCTTTTGTGCATTTTCCATCTCTCATACATACAGAATTTGGATTAAGTACACCGCATGGACCATGCATCATGTGTTTTACAACATATTCATGTAATGTAGGATGTGTTTGAATGTTAGGAATCTCCGCAGATACAACTTTATCAATATCGGTAGCGTTAACAATTTTATCTTGCTCATTTAAAGAGAGTAAAATGTGAGCATGAGGCAATCCTCTCTTTTGAAACTCAATTGTATAAATGAGTGCTTCAACTTTACCGAAGATTTTTTTAGTGTAAGGCCCTCAATTAATGCTTTCAGTTTGGACTTGAATACACGCACAACAATATCAGGTCGAAAATTAGCTGACTCACCTACACCAATATTGCTAACTATTTCAGGAAAACTTGGATTGCAAGTCATTGTAAAAAACAAAGCAGGCTTTCCGAAATGTTGTACAATTGACATTGCATCTAAATAATTCTGATACATATTTCTTGGAGATCCATTGAATGAAGATGGTAAAATTACTCTACTGCCAACATTATTGGCATTGGGGTTCAATTCTAAATAATCTGTTAAATTGTTGTAAACTTCAGACCTAAGACTTGTTTGATTTTGTCGAATGAAATGTAACCTTGTGCCCTCTATTCTCACATACATATCAACTACCCACTGCAGAAATAATTTTTGTCAATGGTGCAACATGCTAAAATCTTCTCTAATTGCAAGTCGATAGGCTGCATACTGAAGCATGGTTAATTTATTTCTGGGCACTCTTGAATTAGATGTAGTTGGTACATTATGAGAAATATTGATATGCCACCCAGTATCACCATTTGGAAAAAGTAATGGATACGCTAAAGGGTCCAATGATGAATCCAAAACAGAGATATTTTTAATGGTACCATTAACTTTTGAAAACAAAACCATATTTCGTTCAAAGGGTGGCTCACCATCAACTGTACTAAATATTACTGCTACATCAGTTTGAACTGAATCATTATAACGGCATAGATCTAAATCACGATTTACTTTAATGAGCATACAAATTTCTTTATTTTGATTTTCAACTCTCTGACAATGATCTTTCATTGCAATGAATGACCGAACGAAAGGATTAATGCGTTCCAATTCAAGAGAGATTTCGCGCATTATATTGTTATTGCATGTTTGATTATAGTGTTCACGTAATCTATAATTGACAGCAGTGTCAACATCATAAAAATATAATTGTGCATAACATGGTGAGCGACCATATCCAGCAGTCATTGGACCTGATCTGTGATAAAAAACATCATGTATTTTAAAATGATACACTCCACGCGTAACTGTATCCGAAATTTTAGCTTCTGAGCTAACCATAGCAAATGATGAATTGTATTTACGTATGTTTTCAAAATAATTTTTTGACTTTCTTTTTATTGAAGGTTCATTTGAAGTAAGTCCATCATACAATGATTTAAAGTATTCATTTTGACTTAAAGCCAGTAATATTGCTTTACCCTTATGACAACGTGAAGTGAATGCAGTCCTTTCACCTAAAGTGACCTCAGATTCGAAATTTTTTGCATTGCAAAACCTGCATTGTAAATGCATTAATCCACAATCAAAAGTATTAAAATTTCTTGGAATGACATTCAGTGCGCATTTAAATGTATCCCTCAAAATAATTTCATCATTTTGTATACTATTTACACTATTTAAATTTGCATTTGGTCTATTATCATTTTGACTTTCACGCGAATATATATTCCTTCTTCTTTGTCTCACTCTGACCCATCAATGTTATACTATTTACACTATTTAAATTTGCATTTGGTCTATTATCATTTTGACTTTCACGCGAATATATATTCCTTCTTCTTTGTCTCTCACTCCGACCCATCAGTGTTCTATGTCGAGGCATAATGGAAGTAGGTGCGAATATCTGAATGTAAAAAAAAACATGTAATGAAATTACTGAAACTAAGATTAGACAGGGTTTAATTTAAAAATAATAAAATGTACTCACTTTTTTGAAACCACCAATAATAATTAGGCGAGAGTAAGTCAATTCAAATTGCTGCTACAAAATTTTCCTTTTGCAACAGGTGTATATTAAGCAAGCTGTATTTCACTATCAACTGCACATTAATATATAAAACACAGATATCTAATATACAAAATATAAAATAAACGCTTTTTTGCCTTGACATACACTCCACAGACTATTGTTGCCTGGCAACAAAATTATTTTATTTTTAACAATTACCATTGTTTGAAAAAGTTTAAATGAATTTTCAAGTACAAATGAATGTTTTATTTTATTTTATTTAATGTATTTGTAACACATATTATATATAAATTTTAGCTTTCTGCACTCCTTCTCCATATAAACTTTAACTATGCCAAATCTCACACTCCTCCGTGCGTGGAATATGCTTAAAAAGGGGTACAAAGTTTTCTCTTCACGTATTAATATATAGATTAAACAGTTTGTAATCAGCAAGATAGTCTCTTACAACAGATCAAATAAAAATAGTTCACACACAATAAAAATGTCAACTAATATAAAACACAATTGTATTACAATTGTCCCGCACAATTATAAATCATATAACACTTCACCACAATACTTCGAACCGCACTAGAATGAATCGCAACTCAAACTGAAACTGAGCGTTGCTGAGTACTTGTATTTATATCCCCGCCTGAAATCCAGAACTATCCATACTACGCATCAGCGCTACACTAGAATGTAATTGATTCCGGCCTTGACACAGTGTGCATGGCTTGCAAAGTCTCGCTAACGCATGTTGAGATCACGTACGCACACAACATTACAGCCGGATTCCACTGGAACATCCAAGAAAGACGTAGAATGTTTTGTCATGGTGTAACACTATTTCCGCATTATGTAATACTGCCCTCTCCTTAAGCCTGTTCATCCCGAACTGGCAACCCGTCTCTGAAGTAAGACTTGGGCAGGCGATCTACATAGCTGGTCTACTTGCGAAAGATAATTCTCCGGTTCTTCAAATTCAGTCTCGTGTGATCCGAACATCAAGTTCCCAGGAATATGAGTCTTCCGCTCAACCACTAGTTTTGCGTGAATCACTCTCATTGCGTCATGTACTGATGACCTATACGCCATTAGCTGATCCAAGTCTGATTGGTTCTCATCAACAACCTCTTGCGTGACTTCATCTTCAGCAACATTTTCCCCGGGTTCTTCTATTAACTCAGGAACAAGCAAGAGTTTTGTCTCGACACCCATAGTTGGCTTTCCAATCACTTCTTTTTCTTGTCATTACACTTATTTGTACTTCCTCTGCTAGTTCTTCCTCCATTTCCGCTTGCAATAGGGAGGGTTCCTCTTGACCAGACTTGTTGACTTCTTCTATTAATGGGTCATTCATTCATACATATACCTCTGTATTAATGTATTCGCTGCTTTAGTATAGTATTAATGTAATGAATGAATACAATGCATGAGACATGAATTTTTTCTAACCATTATGTGTCTTTTTTTGTAGGTGCAGTATCAATATTGGCTACAGCATGTAACTTGTTGCAGCCACAGTCAAGTATGCAAGAAGACAGTCAGCGACACCGCCTTGTAGAAGACTGGGATGGATTAGAAACATTTTCTGTTGGAATGCGTAGCATTCCTTTACCACCGCCACCATACACTCCCTAGCACAAACTTGTTATATTGTTATATATGTTACTTACATAATGTGATATCAGTAATAATTGTTATTATTTAAATGTTTTCTATTTAACGTAAATATTTATAGAGTATATGCATGTATGTGTGTGCATTATAGTAATGAACATAATGATCACTCATGTTTGTAACTCGCTAGCCAGCTTCAGGTATTAACAATCACTGTAACATCAGATTAATTTAATGTAGGAAAGAACATTATTTCTTAGTTGAGAAGTATTCTCAGTGGCAATGTTAAATTCAAAATATTCTTTACTGCAGCTTTCAGTCCTATGTGTATTATAATTAAGTTATTTCAAATTGCTGGAAACATAGGTTTTAACTTCAATTTTATTAGAGGAAACTATTTTCTTTTTGTGCTGAATTGGTGGGCTGGGCTATTCCCCATCCTGAAATTCCTAAGATCGTTTCAGCTTTGAGTTGTATCATTTTTGTGTAAAGTAAGATTGTAATGAAGAGTCTTGTAGACAATGTATTACAATATGATGAACATCTGTGTGTAGATAAGCTTTACCTGAACTATTTA
The DNA here is from genome assembly GCA_034769895.1 of Magicicada septendecula. NCBI lineage: Eukaryota > Metazoa > Arthropoda > Insecta > Hemiptera > Cicadidae > Magicicada > Magicicada septendecula. The sequence continues at coordinate 304,032,365 of CM068367.1, read as the reverse complement.
ATTATCATGTTTTAACTTCCACTGTATATCGTTAAAGAATCTTCCTCCTCCTTGTCTCTCACTGTTACAGGTACACAAGTACATTCTCCAGTAATTGTATATCAAAAACATGCGCATCTGTTTTGTGTGTGAATTCTGCAACATCTACATAAATTGTTCGTTCATCAATTTCAAGCAGTCTTTTGATACAGTTCAATATATAAACACTTCAGAATTTAATACTTCTAGCAGTAGCATGGAAATTGGTGGTTTAACTAATTAAAAAAAGCAAAAGCAAATGGATAGTAACAAATTTACGATTTTAATATTAAAAAATGGGTGAATCTCATCTTTTCTTTCAACTTAATTTTATGCAGCTACTTATAAAATTAAAAAAAGCAACATATTAACAATAAAGTAGACACGTTATCAACTATGCCAGCATAGACAATTATAAAATTATAATTGGTATAATGAGTTGTGATATAGTTACAATTGTTCACAATACGTGTATATTTTAGGACAATTTTTAGAGAACTAAAAAGACAAACAGATGAAGTAGGCTACTGTAACCATGAAATGACCAAATGCATGTTAACTTCAAAAAGAATTGAAGCATGTTTGAGATTGAAAGCCAAGTCAAGAGAACGGCTGAATTTAAATACCATATTGGCCCGAATATAAGGCAGGCTCAAATATAAGACAACTGTAGATTTTCAAGGTGTTTTACAAGAAATAAAAGAGCCTGCATATAAGACGACCCTGAAATTTTGAGGAGTTGTATGAGAAAGAATGTTCTAAATGCCATGCCTTGAGGTGAAACTAAATTAATTAGGCTATTTTACATTAAAAGTTAAATTATAACTAATAAAATGCCTTATTATTTTTAGTTCCAATCATCATCCGCGTTTTCTTCTCAGAGTTCATCTTCAGTACTGTTACTGGAATCAGAGTCGTAAGTGGAGTGTCCACAAAATGTCGTCTTTGCTTCATCCACATTATTAGAAAAACTATATTTTTTAAACCACTTTACAATGGATTGACTTTTGATTTTCCCCCAGGATGATTATCCACTGGGCCAGTAGCTGTATGCTTGGCTTCTTCAACTTGTCTGTTGGACTCAGTTCAGTTCAGTTCATAGTCCTTCAGTCTTTCGACTGGTTAGTACCCTCCCCACATATACCCGTGGTCCGTGTGTTACTGAATCTCTCACAGGTATATGGGACCTACAGTTTAACGCCGGATCCGAACGGCAATTTTTTTTTTTTTTTTTTTGGGGGGGGGAGGGTTTATACTAGGCAGGATACCACTCGCTGGGTTGCCATTACCTTGCGAGGAGGAACGGTACATGCACTTGGACTCAGTGCAGTGTTTAATAACAACTACACTATAAGCTTGAAGTCATTTCCCCAGGGGTTATTATAACAAGATCAGTGTTCATTTCTTCAACCAGTTTCTTGATTTTCTCAGTTGTGTGACCACAAGAAGCATGAAGAATAACATCACTCTCTGCCCTAATAAACATCTGGTCAATGTCCTCAAACAACTTTAAGGTAACTGTTCCTTTGGAAGCATTTTTCTTTTAAAAATAATATATGGTGGAAGTGTTCTACCATCGGTAGTTACTCCTAGAATCACAGTAATGTGTAATTTTTCATTGTCTGTAGATCTTACTATAAACAATTTTGCATCCTTCTTGCCCTCAGTAAAGGCATATTGAAGGTTATAAGGGACTTCTAAGACAATGGTACCAGTAGGATACGGCGATCAGTAGCCCACATGGTAAGGAAACATGTGAAGCCGCACATGGGAAATTGCCATGCAGTTGGGCAGCAAATCTGTGCTCAAATCCAGCCAAATGGTTCGTAAATTTCCCCTAAAAGGGAGTGGCAAAATGGTTTTTTTGTCATGCAGAAAACATTTAAATGAATCTGGCCAAACAGATTCAGCAAAATGAATTCGTTCAATTCTTTGGTGGTTAAGGGAGACTTGGTATAGTGTTTCGCAGACAATCTTTCACAGAATGTGGTGAAATGGATTCAGCCATGTCTTGACCTGGAGCTCATTATAACGTGTGTAGATTCCTGCTACACATGTGGGAAGCCTGTGCAGATGGCGAATCATACAAAATATGTTACACTTTTGTAGGTATAAACACGAAATTTGTATATGTTAGGTTGTGCATATAAGACAGGTACAGTTTTTGGAAGGGCATTTTAAGGAAAAAAATCATCTTATATTCGGGCCAATACGGTATTTGAATAATTTCTTGTTAAGAATAGTTCATTAAATAATGAAATAAGTAGAAATTGAGGAGGATAAAGAAGCCAACTGTAGTAATTCAGATTAAATATGTTCTAAAACCATGAACATCAAACAAAAGATAAAGCTTTACAAAAACTTAAAAAAAAGAGGCCAATAATGTTAGACGTATGTGAGACTTGGATTCTACTTAAAAAAGGATGAAGAAGAAGATTTGAATGAAAAATATTAAGATGAATATTTGGTACAATACAAGAATAAGATGGAATGTGGGGATTTTGTATGATTGTGAACGTAACATTTTTGTCAGTAATGCTGACGCCAGCAAATTTACCAAAGCACATTGGTTTAGGGTTTTCATTCCTTTCATATATACAGAATGAAAGGAAACACTTTGTAATTCCATCCTTGTAGAATGGAAACCTGGAGAAACAATACCTACACAGAGACTCTGAAAAAGTTGGTTAAACTGTAGAAAGTTAAAAGTACTTGAAATAAGAGGCTGGAAGAGAATTGTTAGAAGTAGAAAGGAGAAAGGAATAAGGTTAAATTGTTGAGGAAACCATAATCCACTAAGAGTTGTGTAAAGCAGAATGAAGAATCATTTTTTTAGGGCCAATATGCTGTGGAATAATTATTATCTGTATTAGTGTTTATATTGTGTGCAAGAAATAGTTCAGACTGTCCATATGGAAGTAGCTTCTGTGGTGGAAAGTTGCTCTTGCAAATTACTTGTGATAAATTTTGATATATATATTTTGTAAACTATATATTTATACAAAGGATCTTAAATGCAGATGAATCTCTCAGATCAAATATGTTATTCCAAAGTACGATAAGCGTATCAATTAACTAAAATGTATAATAATGTATTTGAAAAATTAGCTTTTGTACTAATAAAAAATGTTTTAGTATTATATATATATGTATATTAAAAATGTATTATTATATAAAATTGTGAATAAACATGTCATTAATCACAAGGTTATTTAATTTAAAGTATGAACTTTACTCTGTGTGTGCGTGTGTGTGTGTGTGCAAGTGCGCTGCAAAAATCAGTGCCGATTGTGCACTTTGTGTACACTGAAACCAACTTACACAATTTGATTTTCATTTTAAATAACTTTTTAACTTTTGAGAGGGTAGTTTTGATTTCAATTGTTTCCTTTGAATCTAATACAGTCCATTATCAGTTATCAGTCCTCAGTACATATTATAATTGTGTTGGTATCATCTTTTTTTTAAGTAAATATATGTAGTATGGCAGCTTTCCACTTGTAAATACTTTTTGCAAGTGTACAAAACATTTGTAAACATTATTATTGCAACACATTAAAGAAATTTTCAGTTTTAAATGCTTAATTATAATCTTATTAGCTTGGGCACATCTTCAGTAAAATATAGAAAATAACACACATTTCTCAACTAGTAAAATGACATATATAATCCATGGGTTTATAAATAAGCCTGTTCCTTTTTTTAAGTATATTTGGCCCAGAGAGGAGTCAATCTGTGCATCTAGTATCAAAATAAAGATTAAATTTTAATAGACATGGCAAACAATTTTTAATTCAGTACAGTATGTTTTTCAAAAAATTAAACAATTTTTATACAAATCTTCCTCAACATGGAAAAAATCGGCTCCATGCATAGAGTTCTAAATCGGCACAAGCTCATATTTTAATAGAAAAAAATGTGTCTTTCTGTTAAGATATCAATTACTTATAAAATATTTACACAGATTATATCAGAAATTACAATGTTTTATCTTACCAAAAACTCCAAGTTGTAAAATTGGCTTGCATATCAGTTCCTTAAGGAAAGAATTTTCATAATTATTCTCAAAATTTAAACATTGACTTCTGTATCCTTTCTGAAATAAGGAAGACAGTTTGGTTTGGTGTTACCTTATTAGGCAACACAGAATACTGATGTTTCAGGATCTACTATAAAATTTAATTCAAATTTCAAGTTTGTCTTATATGTCCATAATAAAAAAATAGATATAATTATTTCACTGCCGACTCGGAACACAAAACTTTTTATGGGTAAAAACGTAAAAGTTTTACCTTATAACCTGAACCGGTTTTCGCTTTTAAAAAACTTCTTCAGAGGTTGCCGCTGGTAGCACTGTTCGTCTTGTTGTTGGCGACGGAATCGATTTTTGAAAGATCGATGTTGTGTGTGTGGGGTTTGATATGTTCGAATAATGTATGCGATTTGAATTGTGTCTGTTAGTTTAGGATGTTGTTTTTATTTGTTTTCGTGAGTTTGTATATTTCCAGTTGTTCTAGAGTGTCTAGTTTTTGGCCTTTTGTGTGTACGTGTAGAATGTTCATGTTATTGTCGATGTTTTTGTATGTGTGGTTTGCTTCAATGTGGTGGTTTGCAAAGGTGGATTCTGTAGTGGAGTGGAATGCTTTTGTGTGTTCAATGTATCTTTGTTTGAAGCTACGTCCTATCTGGCCTATGTAGAATTTGTTGCAATCTGAGCAATTTAGTTTGTAAACACCAGGTAGATAGAATTTGTTTTGTGCTTTGTGTGTGTGTTCTGTTTTGTTAGTAGTTTTGTAAGCGATTCTGTATCCTGCTTTTTTGAATTTGTGGGTTATTTTTTCAGTTTGTTTGTTGATGTATGTTAGTGTTATGAATTTGTTGTTTTCTGTCTTTGTCTGTTGTTTGTTTTGTGTAGGAGTTTATTGACTATTGTTCTGTCATATCCGTTGGATTCTGCTAGATATTTTATCGTGTTTAGTTCGTCTTTGTAGTCTTTGTCATCTAGGGGGATGTTGTTAAGTCTATGTATCGTGGTTCTGAAGGCAGCTAGTTTTTGTTGTATTGGGTGATTGGATGAGTTGTGTATTAGTGTGCCAGTTGTAGTCAGTTTTCTGTATGTACTGAATTTGTGCCTGTGTTCAAGTTTTGTGATGGAGAGGCCTAAGAAGTTTATGCTATTGTTGTGTTCGTATTAGGCAATAAAGGTTATGTTTTTATGTATTTTGTTTATGTGCATTAGTAACTGGTCACCCCTGTATAGAATGTCATCAACGTATCTGCCAATATAGTATTTTATGTGAGTGTCTATCATTGTTTGTGAGGATTTTTGTTTTTTCTAAGTGTTGGAGGAAGACTTCTGCTAGAATGCTGGATATGGGTGAGCCCATGGGTAGATCATCATTCTGTGTATAAAATTTATTGTTATATGTAAAGTAGTTTTGTTTTGTGATAATGTTCAGAGTTTCTGTTATTTCGTTGACAAGTTCGTCTGGTGTGTTGTTCTGTTTGAGATTGTTTTGTAGGATGGTGATTGCTTCAGAGATGGGGATGTTTGTGTACAGGTTTTTAATGTCAAAGGAGGCTAATGTGGCATTATGGGGGATGTGTATGTCTTTTATTTTTGTTACTAGGTCTGTGTTGTTTTTTACTGGAATGTTGTCTAGTTGTGTGTGTTGTCTGATAATTTTGTCTAGATATTTTGTGAGTTTGTGTGCAGGGGCATTATGGTAGTTGATAATGGGGCGGATCGGAATATCTTCTTTATGGATTTTGGGAAGCGCTTGGAGGGTAGGGGCTGATGGTCGGATTTGTTTCATGTAGGGCTTTTTTTGTGTGTCATTATGTATTTGGCTTTGTTGACTAGTTGTTTTACTGTGTTTTGGTATCTGTCGGTGGGGTCGTGTTTTAGTTCTGTGATGTTGTTCTGTTCCATGAAGTTTTGTACTTTTTTGTGTAGGTTGTCTGTGGAGATGATTACAGTCGTGTTGCCTTTGTCTGCTTTTACAAATGTGATGTGTTTGTGTGCCTTTTCCCTCAGTTTGATGGCTGTGTGTATTTCTGAGTTGTGGTTCTTGTTGTCTGGTGTCTTATGTGCTCCTATTATATTGTTTATATTATGTCTTAGTGTGTCTTGATGTTCTGTTCCTTAAAAATATAAGAACGTCTGTATAAAAAGAAAAACCAAAACAATTATACAGAGAACAAAATACTGCACATTTATTCAATAGTATGTAAAATTTTCTTACCCGATACGTGTGCTAAAACTAATTTATATAACTTACAAATATAAATTTTTACAACATTTTTCCAATGGTGTTTCGTTTTCATTGCAGGGCACTCTGTTGTGTACGAAAGCAGTTGGTTTGCTAAGCTGTATTCCCGAAGTCACTCTGGATTTCCATGCTCTCAACATGTCATCAATGTATATATTAAACAAGATTAAGGAAATACAGCAGCCCTGTCTAACTCCCTTATTTATTGGAATGTCACCTGAGAGCCATTTAGATCCAGGACTATAGATGTACTTTTGTAAAGGATCTTAACTGAATTTACTAAATGCTGTGGATATCCTCTTCTATCCATAATATTCCTTAACTTTTAATGGTCTACATTATCAAATGCTTTTTCCAGATCAACGAAAGCGATATGCATTTTCTGGTTATACTCCCGCATTTTCTCTATTATCTGTTGTAATACAAACAATGCATCCACAGTCGATCTACCCTTTCTAAAACCTATTTACTCGTCAAGAAGTAATGAATCTTAATCTTTGATTGAGAATTCTTGTATATATTTTGTACATTGATTCCAACAAGCTTATTCCTTTATAATTATTTGCATCTGTTCTGTCTCCTCTTTTATATAACGAAATCACTTTTGCCCACCTCCATTCTTTCGGAATTTTGTTTTCCATCCAAATGTTATTTAGAAAATGGAGAATTCATAAATTTTGCCACCATATTTTATTAACTCAGCATTTATTCCATTAAGTCCTGGTGCCTTTCTACTTTTCATTCCACTCATTGCCTGTTGGAGTTCTTCTACAGTTAACTTATCTGGACCTTTTCCACGGTGCTTACTTATATATTCCTTATCATTTTCTCTTGCACTGTCAAAATATAACTTTCTATAATGGTTTGTCCATTCATTTTCCTCAGTCATATTAACACGAATATTTTCTCTTTCTGAGCTATTCAGTGTTTTCATCACTTTATATGCCATAGTGTACTATATAAATCATGTTTCATAGTGGCTATGAAGTGTTCCCATGAGTCTTGATGGGCTTGTTTAATAATTCCCTTTGTTCCATTTCTTATTCTCTGGTATGCTTCTCTTAACTCTTCTGTTGGATGTGATATATATCTTCTAAATCTACCATTTTTCCTCTTTACCGCAATTTCCAAAGCAGCCTCAGAGTAAGGTCTGGAAACTGTGGCAGTAGGACCCTGGCAAAGAATAAGTAGAAAGCGGATCCAGACTATTAAAGGCCCTTAAAGCACTTGGAATTCCTCAGAAAATTGTACAACTAGTTGAGATTACAATGGATGGAACCAAAGGAAAAATATCCAGGAAGAGAAAAGAGTAAGGAGTTCACAAAAACATCTGGGGTTAAACAAGGTGATGCATTATCGGCAACATTATTTAATTTAGCTCTCCAGTACGCAGTAGGAAAGTTGGGACTGAGGGGACACATATATTTCAGCGAATGAGGCAGATGAGTGCATATGCAGGTGATGTGATGATGGTGGCCAGAAATGTAAACACCTTAAAAGGAACCTTTGAAGAACTGGAAAGGGAGGTCCAGAAAGTAGGATTCTATGCCAACGAAGAAAAGACAAAATATGAAAGTATCAAGTGCAGAGAAAAGGAGAACTGAAAATCTCAATGTAGGATAGCATTCTTTCCAAGGGGTCTGGGTATTCAAATATTCTCCATAAACAATGAGAATAAAATCAGCAATGAGATTGCAAATCGCATAATGGGTAGTAATAGAGTTTTTTATGGCCACCAGAAAAATTTGGGATCCAATTTAGTCAGCAAAAGAACCAAACTTAAAGAGCATACAAGACCTTAGTAAGACCAATTGTGATGTATGTTGCACAGACCTGGACACTACTTAATAGTGGCATACATAATTTAAGTCTTTGAAAGAAAAATTTTTGGACCAGTGAAGAATGGTGCATACAGAATAAAAGGGATTGGAGGAATTGACAGATGGCAAGGACATAGTGAGGTTCATCAAGTCTATGAGGATCAGCTGGTTGGGACATGTTATGCACTTGGAGGACGACAGAATGCCCAAAGCAATTCTTAGAGGGACAATAGATGGGCAAAGAAGGAAAGGAAGACCTAGAAGAAGGTGGTTACAGGACATAGAAGATGACCTCAGGAGGATGGGTATCAGGGATTGGTGGCAGAGGCTGGAAGACCAAGGTGTTAGGAGGCAGGTGTTGTGGGCTGTAGCGCCAGAGGAATTGAACTGAACTGACAGCTAGTTCTGGCTATGGGTCTGTATTAAATACAATACTTTCTTTTGTTAAATCAGTTTACAGATAATAAAATTTTGTTTACATAAATAAGGATCCCAAATTGGAGAAGAAACAAAACTAATCAATGGAGTGAGGCCACATTCTCTCACCAAAGTATTGGTGAAAATCAATACTATGGATTTCTATTTGGAAAATCATGGAAATCATTTATGGCAGAAGAGGGAGTCTTGTTAATGGAAATCATGAAATATGGCAATCAATTTGGAAGTATAATGTGGGACATTAAATTGTTAGTAGAACTGTTCAAAACAAACATAGTGTTAGTGTTCAAAATTGACTTACAGTGTTGTTTCTTTTCAACAATTCATGTCCATATACTACTCAACATATTCAATCTTTGCTACAACAATTCAAGTAGAAAGTGTTTATCACCCTCCACATAGCCCATATTTGGTAAGTATGACTGTTTCGAATCCGTTTCATGACTGCACTGATTACCATTTCTTCAATGCAGTAGTTCAAATTGCAGTAGCAGAATTTTATAAAACTCAAAAGATCATGAAATGCTTTATTAATTCAAACCCTTGTTTGAGATGCTTCAATGAACTATTAATAACATGCTCTGTTTGGGAACAGAAAGTCACTGGCAGATCATGCAAGAAATTGCAAATGACATTGGGATTAACAAGGATTCTGTACATATGATTTTGATTAATTATTAGGTCATGTGAACGGCAAAGCAATTTATGCCAAAGCTGCTTTCTCTTCAACAGAAAGAGTTGTTTTGATGTTGCAAAGAACATGCTGAAGTGCAGTGGCACAACTACTGGGGGGGGGGGTGATCAATCCCCCCCCAGAGCTATTAGAAATTTCAGCAACATTCCATAATCACTTAATGTATGCTTATTTCTAAGCCAGTTGTGTGTGTTAAATTAAGGCTTATAAATAATTGTAAAAATAAAATGAGTTACGATACTTGTAAATTAATAAAATAAAGGGAAGTTCAACTTTAAAGCTAATCTCATCCCCCCCCCCGAGGAGCAGCTCCGAGTGTACCAACTGTGATACTGATATTCTTAAGACTGGTAACTGGTGATAGTGGATTGAGTGTTAAATATGACTGAGAAAGTAAGGCTCAGTGAAAGTCACCATCATCCCCAACACCAACTAAAGAAAGATACATGAGGAGAAAAGTGAAAGTGATGCCTTTTTATACTATACAGAATAGTGAATTAAGAATACACATCAGAAGGCCAAACTGTCAATAAACAGTCTACAGTTCAGACTGGTTCAAAGGATCAGACCTTTCCCACATAGAAATTACATTTGACATTACAATTCAGGATTTATGGGTCAAGCAAAGAATTGCTCACGTTAGCCAGAGTCCTTACTCGCCAGACATGGCTCTTTGAGATTTCTGGTTGTTCCCCAAATTGAAGTGCCACTGAAAGGGTGCCAATTTAATAGCCAGAACAACTTAATGCGACAACTGTCAAAAGGGGACACTATTTGCCCTTTCAGCAATGTAAAGGCTACTGGGCTAAGTCTGTGGATCACAAGGGGATTACTTGCAAGAGGATTAGGATTGGAAGCCACTATGTAAGCTATTCCACCCCCCCCCCCCGTTAGATGTAGTGTTTAGCTAATTTTCAGTTGTAATTAATTTTCATTGTGTAAGTATCCTGTGTTTGTCTTTCCTCGTAACTTTAATTTCACGTACGATTTGGTAAGTTCAAATAGTGCGCGAGTGCGTGTCGTTTTATGCAAGACCAACCACAAATCGATCTCTCGCGCATGCGCTGAACTCTGTTCTGTTGTTCGCTTCGTAGTTATACTCGTGTTCGCGTCGCCTTCGCAGGCCTGCCTCTTTTTCGTATGTTACATTTGCCGCAAATACGGCAAACGGTCAAAACTCACGCAAAAGTTCGAAAAATCGCGTATGTGCGAACTGTTCATCAACACCGCAGTTTCTACTACAACATCAACTACCAGAACAAGCAGCTTCAGCTACATGCGGTCTTACAGCCTACAAGAGTGCTTTCCATCAAACCACAGGTACTGTACGTAATTTGTATTTCATCAATGTAAATGGCAATTGCTGGGAGGGAATTTACAACTCTCACAACAATTCCAGCAATCGACCAAGTTCAGTTGGGGTTAACAACCAATTCTACCTTTCTAAAAAACCGGCGTTTATCAGAGCCTATAATTAATCCCGACAAATGGTCCTCCGGGCCGGATTGTTCAAATAGTGGATGGTTCAAATTCGCAGTGTCGTTTTTGTGAAATCATAAAAACTTGTGAAACGTGGTCGGGCGAACTGTTACTACCGCTCATTTCGTCGGTTACCGGTAACGGTTGTTTTGCAACTACTCTCGTATGTCTCCATGTAAATTGTGTACGGTAATTGTTATTAGTGTCAAGTAACTGTTATTTCATAAGGTACATTTCATAACTGTTCTTTTCCTTGTTTTGTTGGCTAAAAACTATTGCGACATTCCCAGTACGTCACCTATGGCTCCGAATCCCCCGTGTTTACGCATAACTCACGTATCCATCGTTGTGTTTACGCATAACTCACGTATCCGGCAGCCAGTCCACACGCAAAAATACATTCAGCCGTCTGTGCTACTGTATACGCACATTATGCATCGCATACTGCAAATGCATCGTGCACATTATACTGAAAAAAGTCATCTCGTCTAATATTCGTCTTCTCCGCAATAAATTGTTCAACAATCAACATGACTGGTAAAAAGGACGCATTACTACGCGCAAATGCAGTTTATTTTGCCAAATGCAAACGTACCCTAAATACGCTACAGACCTTTGCAACTTCAAAGGGGCATAATTTAGATGGGAAAACGTACGAAGTCGCACTTAAATTACTTATACAACGACTTTTCATATGCAATCGAAAAAATTGAAATAAATAATATTTCCTTACAAGAAAAGGATTCAACTGATGTACTTGACATTTCAAAAGAATGTGATGAACACTGGAAGAATGTGAGTCTCCTCACACTGGACAATTCAACTGAACAAAAGCCTGTCATACAGGCACATGCTTCCTTTAAAGTGCCCAAAATTTCACTGCCTGTTTTCTCTGGTGAACCTAATCAATGGATTAATTTTAAAAATTTGTTTGATTCATCTGTTCACAATTCATCTGTCTTCACACCATGTCAAAAACTTCAATGTTTGCGTACGCACTTGTCAGGTCATGCATTGTCCTTAGTTGAAACATTACCAAGTGCTGATGTAAATTACCAAACAACGTATGACATTTTATGTAATAGATACAGAAATAAGAGGTCTGATGCAAATCATTATTATGCTTTGATGAAAAATTATCAAATAAAAGAAAATAGCCATGACAACTTAAAACATTACCTGTCAACCTTTCAGTCACCCGTCAATGCCTTGCTCAGCCTTGACATAAACATGCAAGATTTCTCCTGTTGCAGCTTGCTTTACACAAATTGCCTTCTGACGTCCGTATGCTGTACGAACAAAAACAAACGGAGGATGATAATAAAATTCCTACCTTTCAGGATTTGATAAAATTTATCACCAACTTAGAAAGGTCATACGAAATTATTCAGGCTGAATCGCCTCCTAGTTCGCCTCCCAGTACACCACCTGTCAATAGGCGATCGTTTCCCGGCACAAGTGGTTTCAAAGGCACACCTAACCAGGCAAAATTTGTAAATAAATCTGCAAAGACTCTTGTTAGTTCAAACCTCTCAGGAAGCTCGACCCAACACTACCTGTTTTCATTGCAATGGCAATCACAAAATATTCAATTGTGAAAAGTTTCAACAACTGCCTGTTGACTCTCGTTACAATGTACTTCGTCAGCACAAACGATGCTTTGCTTGTTTTTCCACTCATCCTCGTGCAAATTGTACTTCAAACAAAAGTTGTCGAACATGTCGTAGTAAAAGTCACAACACATGCTTTGTCAGGCAAATGTTCAAAGCTCGTCTGTCAATTCAACGCCGAGTAGTGTCCAAACGGGCGCACCCGGACCTGTTTTCTCACCATCAAGCTCTGCTAACAGTCAGAATGCAACTTTCTCTTGTCACGCCTCAACCGTCGATACTGTTTCGAAAATTGTGTTACTCGGCACAGCAAAAGTATTAGTAAAGGATGCATATGGTCAGTGCTAGGAAATTCGAGCTGTTCTCGATTCCGGCAGTCAACGCAGTATAATCACCGCAGATTGCGCCGCACGTCTTGCTCTTAAACAATGCCCTGTTGACTTCACACTCACTGGTATAAATTCTCAAGTGAACAAGGCTACTTTCACTGTAGATCTCAGTCTTCGGTCTCGAGACGCTCGTCAACGCCCAATTCATGTACAGTCTGTAGTCATGGATCACATCACTAGTGAATTGCCTTCCATTAATCTCCACAAGGATGTAGCTGCCCAATTCTCAGGCCTGCAACTTGCTGACCCTGATTTTTATCGCCCTGCCAAGGTCGACCTACTCATTGGAAGCGACGTGTATCCATATTGCCTGTCAGACGGCCCACGTTCCGTAATCAAAGGCAATCCTTCTGCTATATCTACCATGTTCGGATATGTCCTAGTCGGCACTGTAGTCAATCGCCAATCATTCTCATCACGTCAAGCGTCGTCCACCACCTTGTTCTCAACTCTGAACGATAGGGTTGATCTCCAACTTAAACGGTTTTGGGAAATAGAGGAAGTCGAAAAACCCAAATCTATATCACCTCAAGACCAATACTGTGGAGACTTGTTTGTTCAAACCACGACGAGAGTACAGGACGGGCGGTACATGGTTGCACTGCCAGTTGCCCCTGAAGCTACTGAAATTGGATCGAATCGTCCAGCCGCTGCTGGTTCCTTTCTTAACTTGGAACATCGCCTTTCAAAAAACCCCGAAGTGCAGGACAAGTATAACAATTTCATGCAGGAATACTTGGACCAGGGCCACATGTCTGTTGCGCACACTCGGTCTTCGTACATAATTCCAAACCATTGTGTATTCAAAAGGCACGATCCCCACGCAAAAATCGGGTCGTGTTTAATGCCAGTTCTCCAGATCACACTGGTGTGTCACTCAACGAACGTCTTCTTGCAGGTCCCAAGCTTCAAAGTGACCTTCAACACATATTGATATCATTCAGTACTCACAAATTTGTCATCACCGCAGACTGTCGTCAGATGTATCGTCAAATTATACTTCGTCCGGAAGATCGACATTTCCAACATATCTTTTGGCGTAGCGATTCATCTCAACCTCTCCAAGAATATGAGTTAGCCACTGTAACATATGGACTAAAACCGTCAGCGTATTTAGCTCAACGTTCTTTAAAACTACTGATTTCAGATGAAGGCTCATCTTTCCCACGCGCCGCGTATGCACTCGAACATCATACCTTTGTAGACGACCTAGTCACTGGTACTGACACCTTTGAGGAAGCTGTGCATCTCATAAAGGAGCTAAATACAATGTTGTCACTTTCGGGATTTGAGCTAAGAAAGTGGACGTCAAACAACCCAGCACTGATAGCCCAATTTCCTCCAGAACACCTGGAAAATCCTTTCATTTTTTCTCATGAAAACCAAACAGTAAAAATTCTTGGTATTCGTTGGTGTCCATCTTCTGATACCTTTTCGTATAACTATATTCCGTTCAAAGGGAAAATCACCAAACGCAGTATCTTGTCCTACATCTCCCAATTTTTCGATCCTCTTGGTTGGCTTTCGCCTGTCGTTTTTTGGGCCAAATGTTTCATGCAACGTCTTTGGACTGCTTCGTTGGATTGGGATGACCCGTTATGCTCTGAATCCGAAGAGGATTGGAAAAAATTCGTTGTTGGATTATCAGCTGTAAGTGAAATATCATTTCCACGTCGCGCCACTATTGACAACGCTCATTATCGTTTCATCGGGTTTTGCGATGCGTCACAGCATGGCTTTGCCGCCGCCGTTTATCTGCATTCAGAAAGTAACAACCGAATCAACATGCAACTGCTCGTAGCCAAAAGTCGTGTCGCCCCGCTAAAAACTGTCTCCATCCCTCGACTAGAGCTCAATGCCGCAGTGCTATTGTCACGATTGATAGCATCAACTCAACAGGTCCTATCCACTCTTCCTATACAGGAAATTCGACTGTACACTGATGCTAGTACTGTATTGGATTGGCTTAATACACCATCCTACAAACTCGAAACGTATGTTGCTAATCGAGTGGTGACCATCCTGGAACTCACCGCAGTAGGTAGGTTATGAGAGTTCTAACGCGGAAGTGACGTCATCCCCCCACTTTTGGCGCGAAATTCAAAAATAATGGTGGTGGGGGTAGACTTCCGGTGCTGTGTGTCGTCCTGTCCAGAGGTGGGGGTGGATCGGGGGTAGTGGTGTGTACCACGTGACCGTGGTGGGCGTGCCGATGTCGTGATTCGTAGGTCGGCCATGTTGTCGGCGCGCGGCCATTTTATGGTGCGTCGGCGGGGGGTTATCTGTGCGTTGATTGGTGGAGGCGTGGCCGCGGTTTGTTCACCGTCCGGCGGCGGCCTGGCCGCGGCCTGGTCGTGGCTTGATCGCGGCCTGGAGTGGTGGGGTCGTCATCCATGTTGTCGGCGGCGTCGGCCATGTTGTCGGGAGATGATTGGTGTGGTCGGTCATGTTGGAAAAGTGGCGAGGTTGTCGGTTTGTGTAGGAGTGTGCTGGTTAAGGTTCTGCCACGTTGCCGACTCGTGCGTGTGTTATAGTGTATGTGTTTGGATATATACGGTGTTTTCCGGAAGGGTGGCCATGTTGGAAAAGCGTCGACGTTGCCAACTTGTGCATGTGTGCTGGTTTAGCGTCGGCTACGTTGTCAAGTTGTGCATGTGTTATAGTGTATGGGTTTAGATATGTACACTGCCGCCGCCGTCCGGATATCGTCGATGTGAAGAGACTGAGTGAGGTGAATTGCATTGTTGCCAACTCGTGAACTGTAAATTTGAATGTGTGTGCCTTTGTGGTAAGTATATATTGTAAAAATAAAAAATGTGCACATCATCAGTGTGAAACTCTCGTTGACTCGGTATTTTGGTGCAAAATTTAAAATCAATTCACTTGTAAAATTGAATATCACGCATTTGTGCAATGTAATCAAACAAAAAATATACAATAAACTACACATACACCTCTCGTTGACTCGGTCCTTCGGTGCAAAATTGAAAATCAATTCACTTGTAAAATTGAATATTGTGCATTTGTGCATAGAAGATAAGTATTACTATAGTAAGTTATATCGCACGAACGTAAAAAGAGTGTAGTGTTGTGTACATTTATTGTTGTAAGAAACACACATGATATGCACTGCATAATTGAACGTCAATTATCTTAATTAAATCAAACAACACTCATGAAAAATAATTACTGTTTATTTTAATCTTTGTGAGTATGTAATATCTGTGAATAACTGATAGTCACAAATGATGTAATCGACTCCCACTCAGACCTTCACACCTGGTGTTATTTTTATCCGCGTACATCAGAATGCTGGCTGACCAGCTGTTATCGCTGGTGGGTATGTAATTTCTGTGAGTTAATATAAATTACAGACAATAAGTGGCAGATGTTGTAAATGACTCCCGCTGAGACCAATACACGTGCAGATATTTATAACTTCTTACATCATGATGTTGTCTGTCCATCTGTTATCGTTGCGTGTGAACATGTTTATGGCGAGGGGGCTTTATTAGTCGTACATAAATTTGTTTACTAACAGAACACAAGTTGCTGATGACGTAAGTCAATCCCTTTGTCTGACCATCTGTTATCGCAGCGTGTGAACGTAGTGAGAGCGGAGGCTTTATTAGTCGTACATCAATTTATTTAATAACAGAATGCGACCCGTTGATTATGTAATAATAATAATGGACTCCGACTGTCTGAGCATATGTACACATGCTGCTGATGATGTAATTCAACCCATCTGTCTAATCATCTGTTATCGCAGAGTGTGAACGTAGTGAGAGCAGAGGTTTATTAGTCATATATAAATTTGAAGAACGCGAGCCGTTGATGATGTAATATTATTACTTGGCTCCGACTTTCTGAGCATATGTTATCACTCTGTGTGTGTGTGTGTGTGTGTGTGTGTGTGTGTGTGTGTGTGTGTGTGTGTGTGTGTGTGTGTGTGTGTGTGTGTGTGTGTGTGTGTGTGTGTGTGTGTGTGTGTGTGTGTGTGTGTGTGTGTGTGTGTGTGTGTGTGTGTGTGTGTGTGTGTGTGTGTGTGTGTGTGAACGAAGTGATGGACGTACATAAATCAGTATGTGAAACAGAACGCTAGCCAAGCTAAGTGGTCGTCCTTGGCTTTGTGTGTAGCAGCTCTAAGGTTTTTTTTGTCGTTGGGTATGCTGCATTAGTTGTTACCGTCTCCTTTCGCGTTCATCCTTGAGATACTGTATATAAGCTGTACGAATTGCTCTCAACATCACATCGTTCGTCGAGACTCACATTCACCAAGACTCAACTAGAACTCGTACAGGGTGAGTTTCATTTTTAATTATTTTTTAATTTCTAAAGTATAATATAATCAAGCAATTATTGTTTAATAAAATTTATTTTTAAATTAGTTGTATGTAATAACACATGAATGCACATTGTGCAACACTCGTTCTAGCTTGTATATTGAGTGATGATTAGTGTTAATCTTTGAAGGACTTTTGAAATTAAAATACAATAAAAATGTTAAAGCAATACTGTTTAATAAAAACAATTAAAATACATGTAATCAAAATATATTACAATTTAAATATATATTATGTAAACGCGCACAGCAGTGTCAATTACAAAATACATATTATGCAAACATGCGCAATATTTCAATTGTGTACGATATACATCTCAATAAAACTAATTACAAGTTAAAATAAACCAGAGCACTATGATAAATATTATAATGTAGTTTCTAATGGTCTTACATTATAGTGTAGTTTCTATTAAATGTCTTCCTTCTGCTGGAATAGAAACGTCGTCCTTAAAGTATTCTGTAAAATGTTGAAGTGTGTCAGAGTGTAACTTGTGTATGTGTGTCTTACCAATTCGTCCTGCCTCGGTGACGTAACTTACGATACTTGAGTCCATAGCGAACGTACGGATAACCAGGTATCGTAGTCCCGATCTAGGTTCACTAGGAGTGTATAATTCCCGGGTGGCGCCAAATTGTTTACTTAAAACAATTAAAAATTTCTTATTATCAGCGATTCTGCTCAGACGGTGCGAAGAATTCAATTCGTCCCGCCGTTTATCGAGTGGTATGATCGAGCCGGCAGTTGCCGTATTCGCTGCTTGAGTGCTAGTTATCACGTCAGAGACGTTCGCTGTAATTTATAAATTTAAGAATACACTTTCCTACTGAAAATAAAACACATTTTTATATACACAGTATTGATTTATTAGCGATTGGATATTACTGTTTTCATAGACACAAGCTATATTTGATTTCTTATATAATTTTGCACCGGTTATTTATTTATGAGACTTTTTCTCTCTGGGTTTTACAATCGATTTTGAACGTGCCTAACATACAGTATGTCGTTCTACCAAACTGGTAAACAAATATTTTCGTTCAAATGTTTTGGATTCTTTTGATCACGTTAAAAGGCTCAGATGCAATTACAATAATAAAAATACACAACCTTACAATGTTTCTACTTAAATATTGTAACGTGTAACTATAAATGGTTTGTTGAAGTGTAGTAGAAATGTTTTAAAGGTTCGTACATTAATGCTAGGTTATCTTTACAATTTAACCAATATACAGTGTCTTAATATTTTTATTTAATCTTTGAAAGAGAATAAAATTGATTCAGTGATATTTCATAATATAGTGAGAAATATTCAAAGTGCGTTATTTTGGAAGTTTATATAATTTATTGGATACTTAACAGCTTCGTAGCATGTGATTAATCTGTTGGTCTGGACTGAAGGAATGTGGCCGCAATATGATTCAGTTTTCATTTATTCGGGCTTCGGGCATCTTTTTCAAAGTATTTAGATTCATTTATTCACTTCGTCTTGAAATAAAACGTCTTCTCCATCAGGTAATTGAGTTCAGTGATAGTCAGCCTCCTTCTCCTTCAATTTTGATAATTTGTTTGACTTTTAAAATATTTTAATTAAGAAAATAGGTTGTTCTGAATTCTGGCGTCTGTTTTTCCTTAGCGTCACTTATTGAGTAATGATATTCAATGGTAATTTTGTCTTCAACCGTGGTTTCCATGGTTACCAAAGCATTCTGATTGGGCTAGCTTGATATAAATCCATTGTTATCAAAATTTGAATTCTTTTCAAATCTTCCTATATCTTCTGACTTCCTTCCTTCTCTTATCTTCCTTCTCAAGTATTAATTATTAGCACTGTCATTTGTATTTCCTCACAAAGATTGTTTTGGTATCCCACAATATTGGGTTTTTCATGTTTTATAAGTTTACAGTTAATTTAATATTTACTAATTACATTTCTCTGTTCACATAACTCTTTATTTTAATATTTGTTGTTAATAATATTTACCATTTATACTTGGTTAATTAGTCACCTTGGATTTGTTAATTACTTGGCTATTTTCATACAATTAGTATTTGTTGACGTTTGACCGTTAGGCCTGTTTCAAGTCTAAGTAGCCATTACTGGTTTTTGATTGTTTCATACACATTATATCTCATTTTGTCCTAGATCGTTATTTTTGTTTTTACAATTAGGTTTATTATCTATAGAGGTGTTTTGGTTCAGTCTTTTTTTTTTGTGATTTTTGTGTGTAACAACTGTGTTATTCAATATTTCTTGCTAATTATTTACTAACGGTTTTCTCTTTTATAACTCAAACATTGTTCTCTTTCCTTATTTTTTAATTACTCTGCCAATGTCAATAATATGGCTATTAATTACTACCTTTTCATCATATAACATATAACATTTAGGTTTATGTTTGGGATAATTACCCAATCCATCTCCTATTCATAATTAACTGTTTATACAATTAATTAACACTTATTATTTAATATTGGTGTACAATTCATTGCTTTTGATTTATTGTTCGGGTGATAAACAATCTCACCTTTATTGAACTTATTTCATTACTCTCCTCTTATAACATGGGTATTTACTTATGGTTATGACATACTTATTTTATAAAACTCTTTGCTTTCCTTTCCATGTTAACATCATCTTATTACTTTTTCTTGTGATTCTCACCTTTAAATTCTACAATACATTCTTAAGTTCTATAATAATATTATTTTATAATTACCACAGGTAATATCACTCTTCAGTGTTCATTATTACTGAATCAATGTTTTATTTTAAATATTATTTATAATAACTTTCTGAAATATTATTGTTCACTATTAAATCTTAAACATTGGTTACTTTTACTAAGTCTTTATCTTAGCCTTCTCTATTCTTACTATTTTTATTACTGACAATATTTTTATTTATTTATCACTTGCACTTTTAAATTATTTTGTGTTCATTATAATTTACTTAGTGTTTCTTTTCCTATCATTTCACTTTATGGTAAATTCACTTTCACTAGGTTAACTTCCCTTTACTTCTCACTATTTTACTCTCTTTCTCTACACATATTATATATAATTATTAATATCATGTCTTTCTCTATTAACAACTTACATGTACTTCTAACTCTTTGGCTAGTGTATTTTTATTTTAGCTATCGTGTTTTATTCATGATTATTTACAATTGTCACTCAGTCAATACTAACATTTATTAATTATTTTGGTTCTTTACCGGTTTCATTTTCTTTATTATATTTGATTACATTATTCCTCACTTCTCTATTCTTTATTACTTGTCTGTGTTTTCTTGACGTGTTTCATTTTATCTTCTTCATCGTTGGTTTGTTCCCTCTTTGTTCTCATTTTCTTCTCCTTCACTTCTCATCTTGTTTACATTATTTTGGTTATTAGCTGGCCAATATCTGGGATTGGGTCAAAGTCGTTTGTCTGTCAGTCTAGTCGTTGAGTTTCTTTAATAATCACTTTTGGTTTATAATTCTTTCTCCTTCTTTCTTGATTACTTTTTACGTTTTTACTCTCTTCATTATTTATTCATTAACATACATTATTTTTTTAGCATTTTTACATACTTATTGTTATCAAAACTGATCTGAATTTGGCGATGTTATATAATGCCCTTCCACCAAAATTGATCATTTTATAAAACGTGATTCTAAGATTGATGAAATTATCAATTGTATTGTATCATTTTCTTCTTAAATTCTCCTGCTTCTCATTCATTTTTTATGCTTAATTCTGTAATTTTTATTTCCTTTCTTCTGATTCTCTTCTTCATTATTTTCTCATATTACGAACTGGCTTATTGCTTTTTTATTATAAATTATTCCCTATAAATCCAATTTAGAAAAATATGGGAAGTAAAATTTAACAAGCCTATGATCAAAAACGAAATAAACATTCTAAGAGTTATAATATGAATTGAGATGAAACAAAGAGTAATTAAAAATGAATAAAAATGTGAATTGTATCAATGAAAAGCAATGCTTCAAGTATTATCAAGTAGTATCTATAAAGAAGGATGAAAAAATATGACTCGAACTGAGCAATAATGAAATACAAAAGTAAAAGATTCCCAACAAATATTATGATTATTATTATTATTATGAGTCACGAGATGACTGTATTGAAGATTCATTAATTGAGATTGACTGTTGAATAAGTCCAGCAATCATTTAACTGAGCAGGGATGATGTTCCCCTGATCTCAGAATAAGAGTAGTTTTGAACGACGGAGTTATGTAAGCCAATAGAGCCCATCCGAATCGATTTCAGCTACAAAGTAGGGATAGTTAGGGAAAATAAGATTTATAGGGAATAATTTATAATAAAAAAGCAATAAGCCAGTTCGTAATATGAGAAAATAATGAAGAAAAGAATCAGAAAAAAGGAAATAAAAGATACAGAATTAAGCATAAAAAATGAATGAGAAGCAGGAGAATTTAAGAAGAAAATGATACAATAAAATTGATAATTTCATCAAACTTAGAATCATGTTTTATAAAATGATCAATTTTGGTGGAAAGGCATTATATAACATCGCCAAATTCAGATCAGTTTTGATAACAATAAGTATGTAAAAACACTAAAAAAATAATGTATGTTAATGAATAAATAATGAAGAGAGTAAAAACGTAAAAAGTAATTAAGAAAGAAGGAGAAATAATTATAAACCAAAAGTGATTATTAAAGAAACTCAACGACTAGACTGACAGACAAACGACTTTGACCCAACCCCAGAGATTGGCCAGCTAATAACCAAAATAATGTAAACAAGATCAGAAGTGAAGGAGAAGAAAATGAGAACAAAGAGGGAACAAACCAACGATGAAGAAGATAAAATGTAAATTATAATGAACACAAAATAATTTAAAAGTGCAAGTGATAAATAAATAAAAATATTGTCAGTAATAAAAATAGTAAGAATAGAGAAGGCTAAGATAAAGACTTAGTAAAAGTAACCAATGTTTAAGATTTAATAGTGAACAATAACATTTCAGAAAGTTATTATAAATAATATTTAAAATAAAACATTGATTCAGTATTAATGAACACTGAAGAGTGATATTAACTGTGGTAATTATAAAATAATATTATTATAGAACTTAAGAATGTATTGTAGAATTTAAAGGTGAGAATCACAAGAAAAAGTAATAAGATGATGTTAACATGGAAAGGAAAGCAAAGAGTTTTATAAAATA
The DNA here is from genome assembly GCA_034769895.1 of Magicicada septendecula. NCBI lineage: Eukaryota > Metazoa > Arthropoda > Insecta > Hemiptera > Cicadidae > Magicicada > Magicicada septendecula. The sequence continues at coordinate 304,010,095 of CM068367.1, read as the reverse complement.
TGTATGTCATAACCATAAGTAAATACCCATGTTATAAGGGAAGAGTAATGAAACAAGTTCAATAAAGGTGAGATTGTTTATCACCCGAACAATAAATCAAAAGCAATGAATTGTACACCAATATTAAATAATAAGTGTTAATTAATTGTATAAACAATTAATTATGAATAGGAGATGGATTGGGTAATTATCCCAAACATAAACCTAAATGTTTTATGTTATATGATGAAAAGGTAGTAATTAATAGCCATATTATTGACATTGGCAGAGTAATTAAAAAATAAGGAAAGAGAACAATGTTTGAGTTATAAAAGAGAAAACCGTTAGTAAATAATTAGCAAGAAATATTGGATAACACAGTTGTTACACACAAAAATCACAAAAAAAAAGACTGAACCAAAACACCTCTATAGATAATAAACCTAATTGTAAAAACAAAAATAACGATCTAGGACAAAATGAGATATAATGTGTATGAAACAATCAAAAACCAGTAATGGCTACTTAGACTTGAAACAGGCCTAACGGTCAAACCAGTGGCGGCAATAAGGCCCCCGCAGACCCCGCGGCGCGGGGGGCCCCAGTTGGCCCAGTCATGGGACATAACTTGTAACATGAAAAATAAGCGTAAACGAGTTGTAAAACGCTTCTTTGTTGAATTATCAGTTGACCATAGAATTGACGACCCAGTGAAATCATTTGAAGTAAAAGTTTTCAATGCAACACTAGATATTGTAATAGCTCAGCTACAAATGAGATTCGAAGGATTGCGTTGCATTGATGATAGGTTTTCATTCCTGACGCCTCAGAATTTAGTAAACTTCTCACAAGAGACAATAGTGGAGAAAAGTAAGGCTCTGGTAAATGTGTATCCTGGTGACCTTTCCACATCACTGCCTGACCAAGTAATATCCTTCAAAGCTCTGATGGCCAAAGAAATTGTACACAAGAAAAGAATTCGAGAAATGATGAATTTACTGGTTGAAGAAAACAGCTGCCTTATGAGTTGCCTCTCAGACTTAACTACACCTTTGCAGCTTTATTTAACCATACCTGTCACAACAGCTACAGCGGAAAGAAGCTTTTCAAAACTTAAATTAATTAAATTAAGTCATACTTAAGAAGTACCATGGCCCAAACTCGGTTGAGTGACTTGGCACTGTTAAGCATTGAGCATGAAGAGACACAGAAAACTAATATCGACGAAGTGGTTGAAAAGTTCTTAGCTATAAAAAAAGAAGACTAGGCTTAGGAAAACAGTGAATTTTGGTTGATCCTCATCTGTAAATATTGTACATTACTTGAGTTCGAGTGTTATTGAATTGGATTAGACTTAAGGAGAACTTGTATAGAGTATATTCAAGAATTTTACAAATTCAGTTACAAACTAATTTAAATGTTTGAAAAAAGCTAGAATGTTACTTTGGTATTCGTTTTTAAATAATAAATTTTTAACACTCTGTGTGCGGTACTGTTTCATAGTCTGTTTCATATCTTTGACGTAAAAATAAATCATTCTTTTTATTTTGGTTTTTTATAGTTTGTATAGAACTTTGTCTATTTAGCAACAATGAATTTTAAGAGTTTGTACACGTGTAAAACATCCTTTGCAAATTGCAAACGCTTTGTGATAGACGAGGAAGTATTCACAAACCATTGTTGTGAAACACACGTAAATAGAAACTCATTTGAGTGTTTTCCCCTATTACGTATACAAAATTTAACCATTTTTATAGCGCCCCCTAATTAGTTTCGCGGGGGGCCCCCCTTTCGTTAGCGCCGCCACTGGGTCAAACGTCAACAAATACTAATTGTATGAAAATAGCCAAGTAATTAACAAATCCAAGGTGACTAATTAACCAAGTATAAATGGTAAATATTATTAACAACAAAATATTAAAATAAAGAGTTATGTGAACAGAGAAATGTAATTAGTAAATATTAAATTAACTGTAAACTTATAAAACATGAAAAACCCAATATTGTGGGATACCAAAATAATCTTTGTGAGAAAATACAAATGACAGTGCTAATAATTAATACTTAAGAAGGAAGATAAGAGAAGGAAGGAAGTCAGAAGATATAGGAAGATTTGAAAAGAATTCAAATTTTGATAACAATGGATTTATATCAAGCTAGCCCAATCAGAATGCTTTGGTAACCATGGAAACCACGGTTGAAGACAAAATTACCATTGAATATCATTACTCAATAAGTGACGCTAAGGAAAAACAGACGCCAGAATTCAGAACAACCTATTTTCTTATTTAAAATATTTTAAAAGTCAAACAAATTATCAAAATTGAAGGAGAAGGAGGCTGACTATCACTGAACTCAATTACCTGATGGAGAAGACGTTTTATTTCAAGACGAATTGAATAAATGAATCTAAATACTTTGAAAAAGATGCCCGAAGCCCGAATAAATGAAAACTGAATCATATTGCGGCCACATTCCTTCAGTCCAGACCAACAGATTAATCACATGCTACGAAGTTGTTAAGTATCCAATAAATTATATAAACTTCCGAAATAATGCACTTTGAATATTTCTCACTATATTATGAAATATCACTGAATCAATTTTATCCCCTTTCAAAGATTAAATACAAATATTAAGACACTGTATATTGGTCAAATTATAAAGATAACCTAGCATTAATGTACGAACCTTTAAAACACTTCTACTACACTTCAACAAACCATTTATAGTTACATGTTACAATATTTAAGTAGAAACATTGTAAGGTTGTGTATTTTTATTATTGTAATTGCATCTGAGCCTTTTAACGTGATTAAAAGAATCCAAAACATTTGAACAAAAATATTTGTTTACCACTTTGGTAGAACGACATACTGTATGTTAGTCATGTTCAAAATCGATTGTAAAACCCAGAGAGAAAAAGTCTCATAAATAAATAACCGGTGCAAAATTATATAAGAAATCAAATATAGCTTGTGTCTATGAAAATAGTAATATCCAATCGCTAATAAATCAATTCTGTGTATATAAAAATGTGTTTTATTTTCAGTAGGAAAGTGTATTCTTAAATTTATAAATTACAGCGAACGTCTCTGACGTGATAACTAGCACTCAAGCAGCGAATACGGCAACTGCCAGCTCGATCATACCACTCGATAAACGGCAGGACGAATTGAATTCTTCACACCGTCTGAGCAGAATCGCTGATAATAAGACATTTTTAATTGTTTTAAGTAAACAATTTGGCGCCACCCGGGAATTATACACTCCTAGTGAACCTAGATCGGGACTACGATACCTGGTTATCCGTACGTTCGCTACGGACTCAAGCATCGTAAGTTACGTCACCGAGGCAGGACGAATTGGTAAGACACACATACACAAGTTACACTCTGACACACTTCAACATTTTACAGAATACTTTAAGGACGACGTTTCTATTCCAGCAGAAGGAAGACGCATTAGAAACTACATTATAAATTGACGACAAACTGGTGGGACTAGAAGAAAAAAAGATACAAAATTCTAGCAGCGATCACGAAAGGAGATCAAGATGCATACAAGAGGATTATCGAAAAAGTTGGCGAAGGACAAAGAGATGGAAGAAAATAGAGGGGAAGAAGAGGAAGGAACATCGATCGAAGAAGTGGAGACAACAATAACCACAACAGAACCAAACAAAGACAAAGAAAGAGAACCACGGGCGGGGGACAGGGAGGAAGCCAGAGGAGGCATGGATTTAAAACAATTATGGGAGTTGATTAATTGAAAATTAGACAAGAATGAGGAGAGTCTGAAGGAGATGAACAATAAATTCGACGGCATGAAGAAATAAACCAGTGATAATTTTAAGAAACAGGAGAAGAAATTCGACGGCATGAAGGAAGAAACCAATCACAGTCTAAAACAAATTAATGAAAAGTTTGACAAGAGTGAGGAGAGTTTGAAACAAATCAATGAAAAAATAATTAGTACCAACGAAAGTACTAAGGAAGAATTAAGACAAACAATTAACCAGAATAACGAAACATTACAACACCAATTGATGGAATACTGGCTAGAAACTAAACAACAGATCACTGAAACAAATGAAAAATTAGAGGGGACATTGGAGAAACTAGAGAAAACCAACGAAAATGTTTCTGAAGTCCTTGAGGACGTACTCAATAAAATGAACAACCTCGAAGGAGAAAATAAAAGGAGAATTGAGGAATGTCACGAAGAAACAGCCAAAAGATGTGAACAGATGGACCAGGACATACATCTAGTCCGGAAAGAGAACCAGAAGGAGATAGCAACTGTACGAACAGACCTGGGAGAAAGAATGGAAGGGGTGTACAGCAATTTAAATAAAATAGACAGCAAAGTAGACAAAAACAAACAAAGGATTGACGAGATGCACAGACTAGAAGAAACATTACGGAAAGAAGTGGATGCCTGGCGTGACCGGCCATGTAACAGTAACCATATAATGAACGCGGACAATAGAGATATGATTAACTTCCGTAATTATAAAAGGAACCCTATTGAATTCCTGAAGAGGGTGGAAGAGTTAATAATAAAAAAATCGAGAGACCCGATGGACAACAGTGAGAGGAATGCTGGACGAAATGTTCAAAGAGACCTACGACAACTGGTGGACTGCCACAAGACCAGACATCCAGAGCATTCAAGAATTTAAGACCCAATTCAAGGCTAAATACTGGTCTGAATCGACCCAGAACATGGTCCGCAACAACCTAAGCAACGGGAGGTATGAGAGTCAAAATGGACAATCTCTCACATCCTACTTCCTGGGAAAGATCTGCATGGCAAGAAATTTGGAACCACGCATCCCGGAAGAGTGTCTTGTGATACAATTGTCTTACCATTACGATGACGCCATACAAAAAGCACGGATGTACAGCCAGGTAAAGACCATTCAAGACATGGCTAGTTTGTTAGAGAGCCATGAGCATGAGTGGCAGTACAGGAAAAATAGAGTATCGAGCTTCAGAAGTGATAGAATAAATGAAGGACCATCATTACCAAACCAACAGGGGGATAATAAGCCACCACAAAACAACCCTAACAATTATCAAGGGAACCAACGGGGCAATAACATACCCAGAAATTTCACCCGAAATGGGAACTATAATAACAATTTCCGGAACAACTACAGGGGTAACTACCCCCAGAATGGTCATAATAACTATTATCACCCTGGAAACGGTAATAAAAACAACCACCAAGGATACCGACCACAGGTAAATTACATAAGAGGACAAAGACAACGGAGTCCAGGAAGAAACTATTCACAAGCTATCGACGAACGTACTTTAACCAGGTACCCGACACAAGAAGCCACCCATTCGAAGAAAATACCAGGAATGACGGAGATAACAGGAATAATCGACAGGAGCCAATCACTAACCAACCATTAAACACTAATGAAGTTAGGGACAATGAGGCCAGCCCTCATTTAAACGCCTAAGGTCAGTGAAAACTGTGAACAGCCCATCACTGGACCAATCTCTTGGGGAATGTAAGACGACAAAAAATATAATCACTATAATACATACGAATTATATAAAAAATATAAGAGACAAGTTGATTGAAGAAAGTAATCAACCAATGCCTAACCGAAACAGTGAGATAGTGTACGTAAATGCCCAAATAAATGGAGTCATGTCAACATTAATGATCGATACTGGATCTAATATGTCTTTAATTGACCAAGTAGAGTTAAGCAGACTACAACAGGAAAGTAGTATACCTATACCAACTCTACCAATAAACAATGTGACCATCATCGGTGCTACCGGCAGACAAAACAAAACTGTCAGGAAACAAGTGTCCCTGGAACTTAAAAGTAAAGGCCTAACATTCACTATGTCTTTTCTTGTTGCCAGTGGCCTACCATTCTCAATATTTGTTGGATGTGATGTACTCCGACAATACTCTGCCATAATTGATCTGCGGCAAGGAGAAGTGTCACTAAACACTGAACATGGAATATGGACAAGTATAGTGAAGGGTAGTAACTTACATTCAGTAACCAACTGTTGCACCATGTTACAAAACAATTATTGTCAACAATCACATGGAAAAATAGTAAATGAATGGAAGGATGAAGAACTATGGTCAAACAAGCTGGAGGAGATCAGACAATTCCAAAGAGAAGTACGAGATCAACAGATTAGTGTTCACCAGGCAGAGGATCTCATAAACATTTACAATAAATATCGACACATTTTTTCTGATGCCCCGGGCAAGGTAAAAGATTACCAATGTAAAATCATATTCAAAGAGCCCGTTGATTTTAAGAAAAAATCATATCCTATCGCCTACTCTCAAAGGAATGCAGTAAGGGCAGAGATTAACCAGATGATGGAAGATGACATAATGATGGAATGATGATGATGAAGGAAAAGTAAGAATATGCCTCGATGCTAGAGAGATCAATAAAATGATCGTAAATGATAGAACATCCCCAGGCGAAATTGAAGAAATTCTAAAGAATTTCCATGGTACTAAATACATCAGCGCATGGGATACAGTATGTGGATACTGGCAGGTGGAGCTACATCCAAACAGTAGAAAATACTTAGCTTTTCCGTTCGATGAGAGAAACTACCAATTCAAAAGACTGCCGTTCGGACTGATAAATTCGGTTGCAGTATTCGTCAAGTTTATGGACCAGATATTGGGACAAGAGGTACTTAATTTTACTACTGTATACGTAGATGACTTGCTGATCACCTCATCAAATTGGCAAGAACACTGTGATAGACTGGAGACAGTTTTGAAAAAAATTATCAGATAACCATATTACCCTTAAGCTGGATAAATCAAAATTCATAGCCAGCAAGGTACAATTTTTAGGTTTCAATCTGACAGAAGAAGGCATCTCCCCTTCATCAGAGAAAGTTGAAGCAATACAACGATTCCCCACACCTAAAAATAAAAAAACAGCTACAGTCTTTCCTTGGAATATGCAATTATTATCGAAAATTCCAGGACAATTATTCCAAGCTAACAGCACAATTTCAAAAACAGTTATCCGCTAAAAATAAATGGACATGGGGAGCTGAACAAGACGAAGTATTGTTCAAATAAAACAAAGTATTGACAAAGTATTGACAAATAAAAGAGAAATTTTTAAACACCGTCATTTTACACCATCCAGATTTCAAAAAGCCATTCTTCATGAACTGTGATGCGAGTGAAGTTAGTGTCGGTGCTGTGTTATATCAAGAAGATGATAAGGGGCAACACATGGTCATAAGCTTTGCAAGTAGAATCTTAAATGTATGTGAAAGGAACTACCATGTCACAGAGAAAGAACTACTTAGTGTTGTGTTCGCCTGCAACAAATTCTGGACGTATATTTTAGGATACAACATAACCGTGAGAAGTGACCATAGATCCATATCTTTCCTTAAGCAATGCAAGCTCAGTCATGGAAGACTAACCCGATGGATATTACTACTACAGGAATACCATATTAACTGGGAATACATACCAGGGAAGAAAAACACAGCTGCTGATATATTATCCCGTATCAACATCCAGCAACAAACGTTCGAGAGAGAGAAAGAACTGCTAGTCAAGGTATATAACATAATCAAGGATAGAACAGATCTGGAAAAAATAACGCTGGAAATAAGCAAACAGCAAAATGTGGACCCAAAAATAGTGAGTATCCGAGAGAGAATATTGAAAGAAGAAGAACCCATTGTACAGTATTATAAAGTACACGATAACTTATTATTCATTAAAAGTAACCCTAACATTGGAGAATGGAAACTAGTAATTCCGTCTATTGTAGAAGAACAGCTGATCTTGGACTACCACATCCGGTACGGCCATATGGGTGCCATGAAAGTAGTAAAAGCACTAGAGGAACAAGTGTATATAAAGAGTATTTATTGAAAGGTGAGCAAAACTATACAAAAATGTCACATCTGTCAAATGGTACAGTGCAACAATTCTAAAAAAGAGGGTATGATGATACCCATAATATCAAGTCAAAAATTAGAAAGAGTATTCCTTGATATTTGTGGTCCATTTCCTCGCAGTGGAGGAAGACACCGTTTTAAATTCATTATAATCATATTCGATCACTTCACCAAATATACTAAATTGTACTCCATTAACCGTGCTACTACCAAGAAAATTATTGAAATCATATTAAACAACTTTATACCAGAAGTGGGGAAACCTATGGCCATCAAAACCGATCATGGGACTCAGTTTAAAGGAAATCTGTGGAAAAGCAAACTCTGGGAACATGGTATTAAGACCTACAAAACATCCGTTTATCATCCCAGCAGTAACCCAGCTGAGAGAGTACTTAGAGAAGTGGGTCGAATTCTAAGGACCTACTGCCATAATAAGCAAAAGGAATGGTACAACTACCTAAAATCCACTGAAGAATTTATAAACCTGGCTTACCACAACTTCACTGAAGCCACACTTTACCAGTCTTTCCGGACTAGATGTATGTCCTGGTCCATCTGTTCACATCTTTTGGCTGTTTCTTCGTGACATTCCTCAATTCTCCTTTTATTTTCTCCTTCGAGGTTGTTCATTTTATTGAGTACTTCCTCACGGACTTCAGAAACATTTTCGTTGGTTTTCTCTAGTTTCTCCAATGTCCCCTCTAATTTTTCATTTGTTTCAGTGATCTGTTGTTTAGTTTCTATCCAGTATTCCATCAATTGGTGTTGTGATGTTTCGTTATTCTGGTTAATTGTTTGTCTTCATTCTTCCTTAGTACTTTCGTTGGTACTAATTATTTTTTCATTGATTTGTTTCAAACTCTCCTCACTCTTGTCAAACTTTTCATTAATTTGTTTTAGACTGTGATTGGTTTCTTCCTTCATGCCGTCGAATTTCTCCTCCTGTTTCTTAAAATTATCACTGGTTTCTTCCTTCATGCCGTCGAATTTCTCCTCCTGTTTCTTAAAATTATCACTGGTTTATTTCTTCATGCTGTCGAATATGTTGTTCAACTCCTTCAGACTCTCCTCATTCTTGTCTAATTTTCCATTAATCAACTCCCATAATTGTTTTAAATCCATGCCTCCTCTGGCTTCCTCCCTGTCCCCCGCCCGTGGTTCTCTTTCTTTGTCTTTGTTTAGTTCTGTTGTGGTTATTGTTGTCTCCACTTCTTCGATCGATGTTCCTTCCTCTTCTTCCCCTCTATTTTCTTCCATCTCTTTGTCCTTCGCCAACTTTTTCGATAATCCTCTTGTATGCATCTTGATCTCCTTTCGTGACCGCTGCTAGAATTTCGTATCTTCCTTTCTTCTAGTCCCACCAGTTTGTCGCCAATTTATAATGTAGTTTCTAATGCGTCTTCCTTCTGCTGGAATAGAAACGTCGTCCTTAAAGTATTCTGTAAAATGTTGAAGTGTGTCAGAGTGTAACTTGTGTATGTGTGTCTTACCAATTCGTCCTGCCTCGGTGACGTAACTTACGATGCTTGAGTCCGTAGCGAACGTACGGATAACCAGGTATCGTAGTCCCGATCTAGGTTCACTAGGAGTGTATAATTCCCGGGTGGCGCCAAATTGTTTACTTAAAACAATTAAAAATGTCTTATTATCAGCGTTTCTGCTCAGACGGTGCGAAGAATTCAATTCGTCCTGCCGTTTATCGAGTGGTATGATCGAGCCGGCAGTTGCCTTATTCGCTGCTTGAGTGCTAGTTATCACATCAGAGACGTTCACTGTAATTTATAAATTTAAGAATACACTTTCCTACTGAAAATAAAACATATTTTTATATACACAGTATTGATTTATTAGCGATTGGATATTACTGTTTTCATAGACACAAGCTATATTTGATTTCTTATATAATTTTGCACCGGTTATTTATTTATGAGACTTTTTCTCTCTGGGTTTTACAATCGATTTTGAACGTGACTAACATACAGTATGTCGTTCTACCAAAGTGGTAAACAAATATTTTCGTTCAAATGTTTTGGATTCTTTTGATCACGTTAAAAGGCTCAGATGCAATTACAATAATAAAAATACACAACCTTACAATGTTTCTACTTAAATATTGTAACATGTAACTATAAATGGTTTGTTGAAGTGTAGTAGAAGTGTTTTAAAGGTTCGTACATTAATGCTAGGTTATCTTTATAATTTGACCAATATACAGTGTCTTAATATTTGTATTTAATCTTTGAAAGGGGATAAAATTGATTCAGTGATATTTCATAATATAGTGAGAAATATTCAAAGTGCATTATTTCGGAAGTTTATATAATTTATTGGATACTTAACAACTTCGTAGCATGTGATTAATCTGTTGGTCTGGACTGAAGGAATGTGGCCGCAATATGATTCAGTTTTCATTTATTCGGGCTTCGGGCATCTTTTTCAAAGTATTTAGATTCATTTATTCACTTCGTCTTGAAATAAAACGTCTTCTCCATCAGGTAATTGAGTTCAGTGATAGTCAGCCTCCTTCTCGTTCAATTTTGATAATTTGTTTGACTTTTAAAATATTTTAAATAAGAAAATAGGTTGTTCTGAATTCTGGCGTCTGTTTTTCCTTAGCGTCACTTATTGAGTAATGATATTCAATGGTAATTTCGTCTTCAACCGTGGTTTCCATGGTTACCAAAGCATTCTGATTGGGCTAGCTTGATATAAATCCATTGTTATCAAAATTTGAATTCTTTTCAAATCTTCCTATATCTTCTGACTTCCTTCCTTCTCTTATCTTCCTTCTTAAGTATTAATTATTAGCACTGTCATTTGTATTTTCTCACAAAGATTATTTTGGTATCCCACAATATTGGATTTTTCATGTTTTATAAGTTTACAGTTAATTTAATATTTAATAATTACATTTCTCTGTTCACATAACTCTTTATTTTAATATTTTGTTGTTAATAATATTTACCAATTATACTTGGTTAATTAGTCACCTTGGATTTGTTAATTACTTCGCTATTTTCATACAATTAGTATTTGTTGATGTTTGACCGTTAGGCCTGTTTCAAGTCTAAGTAGCCATTACTGGTTTTTGATTGTTTCATACACATTGTATCTCATTTTGTCCTAGATCGTTATTTTTGTTTTTACAATTAGGTTTATTATCTATAGAGGTGTTTTGGTTCAGTCTTTTTGTGATTTTTGTGTGTAACAACTGTGTTATTCAATATTTCTTGCTAACTATTTACTAACGGTTTTCTCTTTTATAACTCAAACATTGTTCTCTTTCCTTATTTTTTAATTACTCTGCCAATGTCAATAATATGGCTATTAATTACTACCTTTTCATCATATAACATATAACATTTAGGTTTATGTTTTGGATAATTACCCAATCCATCTCCTATTCATAATTAATTGTTTATACAATTAATTAACACTTATTATTTAATATTGGTGTACAATTCATTGCTTTTGATTTATTGTTCGGATGATAAACAATCTCACCTTTATTGAACTTGCTTCATTACTCTCCCCTTATAACATGGGTATTTACTTGTGGTTATGACATACTTATTTTATAAAACTCTTTGCTTTCCTTTCCATGTTAACATCATCTTATTACTTTTTCTTGTGATTCTTACCTTTAAATTCTACAATACATTCTTAAGTTCTATAATAATATTATTTTATAATTACCAGAGTTAATATCACTCTTCAGTGTTCATTATTACTGAATCAATGTTTTAAATATTATTTATAATAACTTTCTGAAATGTTATTGTTCACTATTAAATCTTAAACATTGGTTACTTTTACTAAGTCTTTATCTTAGCCTTCTCTATTCTTACTATTTTTATTACTGACAATATTTTTATTTATTTATCACTTGCACTTTTAAATTATTTTGTGTTCATTATAATTTACTTAGTGTTTCTTTTCCTATCATTTCACTTTATGGTAAATTCACTTTCACTAGGTTAACTTCCCTTTACTTCTCACTATTTTACTCTCTTTCTCTACACATATTATATATAATTATTAATATCATGTCTTTGTGTATTAACAACTTACATGTACTTCTAACTCTTTGGCTAGTGTATTTTTAGCTATCATGTTTTATTCATGATTATTTACAATTGTCACTCAGTCAATACTAACATTTATTAATTATTTTGGTTCTTTACCGTTTTCATTTTCTTTATTATATTTGATTACATTATTCCTCACTTCTCTACTCTTTATTACTTGTCTGTCTTTTCTTGACGTGTTTCATTTTATCTTCTTCATCGTTGGTTTGTTCCCTCTTTGTTCTCATTTTCTTCTCTTTCACTTCTCATCTTGTTTACTTTATTTTGGTTCTTAGCTGGCCAATCTCTGGGGTTGGGTCAAAGTCGTTTGTCTGTCAGTCTAGTCGTTGAGTTTCTTTAATAATCACTTTTGGTTTATAATTCTTTCTCCTTCTTTCTTAATTACTTTTTATGTTTTTACTCTCTTCATTATTTATTCATTACCATACATTTATTTTTTTAGCGTTTTTACATACTTATTGGTATCAAAACTGATCTGAATTTGGCGATGTTATAATATGTAAACGCACACATTAGTGACAATTACAAAATACTTAGATAGTATAACAAGATTATACTTTATAATTAAATTATAAATAAATAAATTATAATTATATTAAATTGTAATTAGATTATAATTGAAAAATACATTATGTAAACGCATACACAATGTAATAAAATTAAACAAACTCTCTCCTTAAAGCCCCACTGTTGGGTTCGAATTTGTAATAAAATTATACGTGTCGTGTGTGTTTAATTTCTGCCACACGTTGTATGCGTCAATTTGTAAGTAAACGAGAACTGGGATGGTTAAATAAAATTTAATTATGTTTACGTTTGAAATATTATTTTGAAATATATTAAAGTTTGTAATTGTTGGAAATTGAAGGTTACTAATTTTATAAAACAATTTAAAATGTAACATTCGAGGTTACTCAAAGTGTGTTTACAATTGTAGAATTATAATTGTCTGAAAATAATTCCCTTAAATAAAATAAAAAATAATCGTGTTAATATTATTTAAATACTAGCGTTGCTTAAGTTTCAAAGTAAAGTATACTAGTTGGTCGCTTGATGATGGTGACCGTCTTGTGGATACTAGCTGCGAAACTCCTCCTCCAGGTCGATAATCGTCTAAGTACGTTACGTCTAGTAATGTCTGGACAATAGAATAAATATAATACACTTTCACATACCTGTTCGCGTTTTCTGGAAGTTCAATAAGCTGCCAAGACGGTTTACACAAACCAACTCACTTTAGCTACAAGGTTAGGTTGCCTTGTTTAATAGTGGGCGCCACACGGATTTATTTTGGGAAAATCCCGTGGAAAACCCATGAATAGAATCAATTAATGATTTAAAAAAAATTAAAATAATTGTTTATTACCTTTATGGCAATGCTATTCAAAATATTTAATCACAACTGAAGGTTGTTTTGAGTTTTTCTGAATAAAATATTTAACTATTTGTTAGAAATAAATTAAGTCGAGTTATGCTGTTAATAATGGGGTTTTATTCATACCCTTGATAGAGAATTCAAACAAATATAATTAAAAACATACAATGATGTACAATTGTAAATAAGTTATTACATACCCTATAAGGCTTGCTCAGAACATAAGCACTAACTCTGGTTACGTCCAGATATTCTTTATTTTTAACATTAATATTATTAAAATCTCAGATGTAAGTTCTTTGAGACACAAAAAAGAAAGTTTATGCCTACACAACAGCTAATGATTTTCTGATATGAGATAGACTAGTAATGTCTTTGATGTTACTATTACAAATAAAAATAAAAATAACCTATTTCATAGGTTATGCGTTCGTCACGCTTGGTTTATGATTTACAACGTTATATTTTGAGAACACTTATAACTAACATTCAGCTTAACTAATATTGACAAATCCATCAAATAAATTTAGACATGGTGTAATATAAAAAAAATGTTTCAGTGTTATGCGTCAGTACAGATCAGTGTATCAAAACGTACAGGTTATGGCGCTCGTAGTAAAATGAATAAATGGTTACACTGTTACCTTTAGGTTTTAATCATTTGATTAAAACTCAATTACCACATCGATAGTCGGATTATAATGATTATCGTTATTCACTACACACGCACAAGAACAGAGAATTTCGATCCACTTCTAACTTAAAGGATCATAAATAATATTATTTAATTATTTATTCTGTTCATTATTTTTCCCGCACTAAATGAAATAATACTGCACATAATCACAATGGTTCTTTGTAGAGTAATTTGAAGTAGTTGTAGGTTGTTGTCAAACTGTTTCCTTTGATGTACGCTATCAGTTATTAAAAATTTCGAGATGGCCAGCGCACGTTCCGCGCTGAATGAGATTAAGAAGTGTCTGCTGAAAATCTGTTACAGCTCTTTTTATACCCGACCCTTAGATCGGCTTTAGGCAAGAGTGTTAATTACTAAGCAATTTTGTGATTGGCTTAGCCAGGTGTGATGAGCGTGACGTATTGTTTTTTCAACCGTCAAAACGGTTTTCTAACCGTCAAACGCTGAGATGATTGACAGTCATCACTGTTATTGGTATTGATAACCAGATTTCGGATGCATATTTTGTAAATGATGCTAACACCTTTCACGCACTTAATATAGTTGCGATTGGGGCTGTATCGCCATCAAATTAAAGAATATTTAGTCCTCTTTAATTTGATATAGTTTGATACCGAGTTAATTTCACTTTTACTGACATTGCTACATAAACAATGTTCAGGTACACTACTCCGCACTGTCGTTTGTTTACCGAAATCGGCGATTATACACTCTGACTAATATAGTTTGTGTTCTACATCGCGTTTTATCACTCAAACGTTTATGTGAGAACACTATTAAATCTGTACTGACATTTATTCGCTGAGTATTATAATTAAATCCTAACTTATACATTGTTCTTAACAATACTTACTCACTATGACAGTTCGTTTCACCTTATCTTGCTCCGTTCTAGTAACTCACAATTGAATTATTAATTATATCATTTTAATAATGTTTATTGCTATGTTTGAGCATAACAATTGTTTTGTGCATTCGATCTACACTTATATTACCTCCTAATAATCACCTCACTGATTATCGCTTGGTCTAGGCCTTGTTAAGGCATACCGTTTATACTGGAATTCTGCCTGAACAACATTTATTAGTTTATAATTCGGTAATTTTGCTGAGGTAGCTTATTGGTATAAGATTCCCTCTTACAAACGTGTCTATTTGTCATAAGTATATTTGAGATTGAAACATAGCTTTTTTCTCATTTTGTGGCCATCGCTAATTTTAGTTCTTGGCCTTAATAATTACTAGTCATGGTTGATTTATTATCAGCCAAATGCTGATTCTGATCTCACATTATTCAGATTCTTATTTAATCATTTTTTAGTAACATATCATATTCAGTTTACATTATTCACTGACTCGCTTGACAGCTTAAAGTGAATTTAATTTGTCCATCAGTTTGTGTCAGTTGTAGTCTGGTTGTAGTCTGGTTGTAGTGTCAAACAGTATTTGGGTTTACTGTTTCTTGTGGCACTTCTGCTTCTTTCTTCTTCCATGATTCCTCTCTTCTTGGTTATTCTTATCATTACCTTAGCTATTTACATTATCGTTATGTACTTATTAAACCTGATAGTATACGTTTAGGTTATGTAACATCTGGTTATGTTACATATACTCCCCCCTCAAAATTGATAATTTGAGAGAAAATTTGATTTTTTATAAAATTATCATTTCATGTCAGTTTCTTGCATATTACTACTGTTTTTTTTTTCTTGTACTCTTTATATCGATCTTTAACATACTATTAGTGTGTTACACTAGCTTGATTGCTTGTCTAGTGATATAATTCTTAGCTTACTAGTATTCTTTTCAAGTTGCTTACATTTTAAGTCATCTAATTACAATAGGTCTTATTTCTTAAATTAACAATTTCCTGTCTTATCATACACTTTTCTTTCTTATTACATATCTTTACCTTTGTGATTATTTCAATAGTTCTTATATTTTTATACCTCACAGATTCTTTCATAATAGTCCTTGATACATTACAATATAACTCCCTAACTTTTGTAGTGGGTTCGGAATCAGAGTGGCTCACTGTGGCTTACATTCTCTGCCGTTCCTCAATACACATACTCAGATTCAGAGGCATACTCTTCTCTGTCTGAGAAAAAAAATAAAAATTGCACCTGGCAATAGTTGCACTATCACAACACATAAAATATAATACATATCATTCATTTTCAATAATATAATATCTTCAATATAATATTCAAGGTATCAGAGGTTTTCATTTGTATCACATTTCGTTCTTTATACTTGCTAACATACTTTCTTTTCACAGGCAATTATTTCTTTTCAGACTTGACATTCTCGACTATGCTTTTTTATTAGCCGTATTGTTACTTTTTATACTAGTTGACAATTTGTTCTGGTTTACTCAAGTATTCTTAATATTACACACTTACATTGATCATCATATAATTATCCAGTTGGTTTTTACATATAGAGTCTACAATATTTTATTCTCACAATAGTTTACAAGTTTTTCTTTCTCGTTAGTAATTTATACTTATCCTGAATTATCAGGGCTTACAATATTCATATACGAAATGTTCTTGGTTAGATGTTCTCTGACATATTTAGCTACATACAATATTTGATAATTACAAGACAATGTGATAATATAATCATAACATATTAATATCTGATTTTATAGACATTCTTGGGGTTACATGGTTTATTTAATAAACATTTTTTCTCTCTCTCTACTTTCCATAATAATATCCTTATTTCATATTACACTCTTTGTTATTCTTCTTCTCTACTCCTTCAAGTGATGGTGGTTTTCACTTATTCTGGATGATTTTAATTCTCGTTTATGGAGTATACAATATTTGATAATTACAATACACTGTGATAATATAATAACAACATATTAATATCTGATTTTATAGACATTCTTGGGGTTACATGGTTCATTTAATAAACATTTTTTCTCTCTCTCTACTTTCCATAATAATATCCTTCTTTCATATTACACTCTTTGTTATTCTTCTTCTCTACTCCTTCAAGTGATGGTGGTTTTCACTTATTCTGGATGATTTTAATTCTCGTTTATGGAGCATACAATATTTGATAATTACAATACAATGTGATAATATAATAACAACATATTAATACCTGATTTTATAGACATTCTTGGGGTTACATTGTTCATTTAATAGACATTTTTTCTCTCTCTCTACTTTCCATAATAATATCCTTCTTTCATTTTACTCTCTTTGGTTTTCTTCTTCTCTACTCCTTCAAGTGATGGTGGTTTTCACTTATTCTGGACGATTTTAATTCTCGTTTATGGAGTATACAATATTTGATAATTACAATACACTGTGATAATATAATAACAACATATTAATATCTGATTTTATAGACATTCTTGGGGTTACATTGTTCATTTAATAAACATTTTTTCTCTCTCTCTACTTTCCATAATAATATCCTTCTTTCATTTTACTCTCTTTGGTTTTCTTCTTCTCTACTCCTTCAAGTGATGGTGGTTTTCACTTATTCTGGATGATTTTATATAATATTTTAGTTTTATGAGAGGTATACAATATTTGAAATTTGATAAACATTTAGTTACATACAATATTCATTTGGTAAACATTTTTTCTCTTTTTCTCCACTGAAACTGTTTCGTCACTGGCAGTACCGCCTTCTACCGAGGTCGTAGTTAGCTTGCACATGATTAGCTCGGCGATATTGTGGTGGTGGATTATTCCCGCCTTGGTTTGGTGGTCGGTTGGTATTATTATTATAATTGGGTCGCCGGTTGTTATTATTATTATTATGGCTACCGTTATTATTATTATTGTTACTACTTTGGTTATTCGGCCTACTGTTATTGTTATTATTATTATTGTTGTTATAATTTTGGTTTGGATGGTTATTATTATTAAAATTACTCCTGTAATTTCTGAAGTTGTTATTATTATTATTGTTTATGTTACCGCCCCTATCATTAAAATGGTCATTCCTCCGACGACTCCTTCGGTAATACCCTTCATGTTCCTGATCCTCGAGCAGTGCGGACATAGCTTGTATAGTTTTAATTTGCCCCCACTGACGTGCCTTAGCGACACCCTCTTCAAAGTGGTACGACAGTTTAGTAACGAGGCATTCTTCAGGTATTTTTGTTTCTAAATTGCGTGCTAGACACACCTGACCCAAGAAATAGGAAGTCATTGTTCCTCCTCTGCCCGCATCATATTTACCGTGGCATATGTGTTCGCGTACTATGTTTTGTGTGGCCTCTGACCAATATTTCGCGCGGAATTGAGTCTTGAATTCCTCGTAACTGTTGACTTCGTGGCGCGTTGCAGTCCACCAATTATCATATATTTCCTTGAAATACTCATCTATCAAGCTTCTTATGTTGTTCCATCTGGTCTCTCGGATTCGTGCCAAGTTTTCTTCAACGCGTGCTAAGAATTCAATAGGGTTTTTCCGATAGTTTTTAAAATTAATCGCGTCGCGGTTGTCATTTGGTAGCAGATACTGACCTTGGATAGTACGGTTGCGAATGACTTCAATTTCTTCCCGCAGTTGCACGATTTCTTGTTGTCTTAGTTCCTCAATTCTTTCCCGATTAGCGACGGTTAAATTTCTTACCGCGTCTACTGATGTACTTACCTCCTCACAGCACTCACCTACGTCGGTCCTCACCCGCTTAATTTCCTCTTGACTCATTCTTTTCAAGGATTCTATTCGGGCTTCAGTCACCTCCTCCATGGTGTCGATCCTCCCGTCGACCTCTTCTCTTGTTCGCTTTAAGTCCTGGTCTTGCTGTTCGCACCTTTTGTTTACTTCTATTATTTCTTCCCTCACGACCGCTATCTCCACGTCTACTCTGGTGTTAATTTTCTCGCTACCTTTCTCCATTTTTCGACTAATTTCACTTAATGTGGTGTTCAACTCTTCCTTCAACGCTCGGTTGCTGTCATCAATTTTCCGGTTCAGTGCGTCCATGGACCTGTTGGTGTCCTCGAATTTCTTGTGGAGATCTTTTCTTAATGAGTCGATATTTTTCTGGCCGTCATCCATTTTCCTGTTGATCGATTCCATATTCTTTTTTAAGTCACGATGATCCTCCTTCATCGACTCTATATTCTT
Source organism: Magicicada septendecula (assembly GCA_034769895.1). Lineage (NCBI taxonomy): Eukaryota > Metazoa > Arthropoda > Insecta > Hemiptera > Cicadidae > Magicicada > Magicicada septendecula. The sequence continues at coordinate 303,990,898 of CM068367.1, read as the reverse complement.
ATTTAATAACTCGATATTCTTCTGATTCTCTTCCCGGGATTTCCTACCGTCTTCCTTTAATGACTCATTACTCTTATTCACGGTTTCTTCCATCATTGTTCTCATCATCTCGAAAAAGTTCATATCGCCTGGTTGTGGGAGTCCTTCAAGTCGTCTGGGTAGGTTGTCGACCCTCATTTCTACTTCCGGTTCTACCTGGGGTGTTTCTTCAGGTCGAGTTTCTATATTATTAATGGTAATGACTTCCATTTCGTGTATGGGTTGTGTTTCATATGTCTCTGTATTTGGTTGTACTTCTCCTACCCGACTGTCCTTATATCTCGTATCATATTGATGGGTGTGTGGCATGTTTATTCTTTTGTGTCTACCGGGCTGTTTATCTATATAAAAAATATTTTTTTTAATATTTTTAAGCCACACTAGTTGGTGCGCCAATTTGTAATAAAATCAAACAAACTCTCTCCTTAAAGCCCCACTGTTGGGTTCGAATTTGTAATAAAATTATACGTGTCGTGTGTGTTTAATTTCTGCCACACGTTGTATGCGTCAATTTGTAAGTAAACGAGAACTGGGATGGTTAAATAAAATTTAATTATGTTTACGTTTGAAATATTATTTTGAAATATATTAAAGTTTGTAGTTGTTGGAAATTGAAGGTTACTAATTTTATAAAACAATTTAAAGTGTAACATTCGAGGTTACTCAAAGTGTGTTTACAATTGTAGAATTATAATTGTCTGAAAATAATTCCCTTAAATAAAATAAAAAATAATCGTGTTAATATTATTTAAATACTAGCGTTGCTTAAGTTTCAAAGTAAAGTATACTAGTTGGTCGCTTGATGATGGTGACCGTCTTGTGGATACTAGCTGCGAAACTCCTCCTCCAGGTCGATAATCGTCTAAGTACGTTACGTCTAGTAATGTCTGGACAATAGAATAAATATAATACACTTTCACGTACCTGTTCGCGTTTTCTGGAAGTTCAATAAGCTGCCAAGACGGTTTACACAAACCAACTCACTTTAGCTACAAGGTTAGGTTGCCTTGTTTAATAGTGGGCGCCACACGGATTTATTTTGGGAAAATCCCGTGGAAAACCCATGAATAGAATCATTTAATGATTTAAAAAAAATTAAAATAATTGTTTATTACCTTTATGGCAATGCTATTCAAAATATTTAATCACAACTGAAGGTTGTTTTGAGTTTTTCTGAATAAAATATTTAACTATTTGTTAGAAATAAATTAAGTCGAGTTATGCTGTTAATAATGGGGTTTTATTCATACCCTTGATAGAGAATTCAAACAAATATAATTAAAAACATACAATGATGTACAATTGTAAATAAGTTATTACATACCCTATAAGGCTTGCTCAGAACATAAGCACTAACTCTGGTTACGTCCAGATATTCTTTATTTTTAACATTAATATTATTAAAATCTCAGATGTAAGTTCTTTGAGACACAAAAAAGAAAGTTTATGCCTACACAACAGCTAATGATTTTCTGATATAAGATAGACTAGTAATGTCTTTGATGTTACTATTACAAATAAAAATAAAAATAACCTATTTCATAGGTTATGCGTTCGTCACGCTTGGTTTATGATTTACAACGTTATATTTTGAGAACACTTATAACTAACATTCAGCTTAACTAATATTGACAAATCCATCAAATAAATTTAGACATGGTGTAATATAAAAAAAATGTTTCAGTGTTATGCGTCAGTACAGATCAGTGTATCAAAACGTACAGGTTATGGCGCTTGTAGTAAAATGAATAAATGGTTACACTGTTACCTTTAGGTTTTAATCATTTGATTAAAACTCAATTACCACATCGATAATCGGATTATAATGATTATCGTTATTCACTACACATGCACAAGAACAGAGAATTTCGATCCGCTTCTAACTTAAAGGATCATAAATAATATTATTTAATTATTTATTCTGTTCATTATTTTTCCCGCACTAAATGAAATAATACTGCACATAATCACAATGGTTCTTTGTAGAGTAATTTGAAGTAGTTGTAGGTTGTTGTCAAACTGTTTCCTTTGATGTACTATGGTGATGACGCTATCAGTTATTAAAAATTTCGAGATGGCCAGCGCACGTTCCGCGCTGAATGAGATTAAGAAGTGTCTGCTGAAAATCTGTTACAGCTCTTTTTATACCCGACCCTTAGATCGGCTTTAGGCAAGAGTGTTAATTACTAAGCAATTTTGTGATTGGCTTAGCCAGGTGTGATGAGCGTGACGTATTGTTTTTTCAACCGTCAAAACGGTTTTCTAACCGTCAAACGCTGAGATGATTGACAGTCATCACTGTTATTGGTATTGATAACCAGATTTCGGATGCATATTTTGTAAATGATGCTAACACCTTTCACGCACTTAATATAGTTGCGATTGGGGCTGTATCGCCATCAAATTAAAGAATATTTAGTCCTCTTTAATTTGATATAGTTTGATACCGAGTTAATTTCACTTTTACTGACATTGCTACATAAACAATGTTCAGGTACACTACTCCGCACTGTCGTTTGTTTACCGAAATCGGCGATTATACACTCTGACTAATATAGTTTGTGTTCTACATCGCGTTTTATCACTCAAACGTTTATGTGAGAACACTATTAAATCTGTACTGACATTTATTCGCTGAGTATTATAATTAAATCCTAACTTATACATTGTTCTTAACAATACTTACTCACTATGACAGTTCGTTTCACCTTATCTTGCTCCGTTCTAGTAACTCACAATTGAATTATTAATTATATCATTTTAATAATGTTTATTGCTATGTTTGAGCATAACAATTGTTTTGTGCATTCGATCTACACTTATATTACCTCCTAATAATCACCTCACTGATTATCGCTTGGTCTAGGCCTTGTTAAGGCATACCGTTTATACTGGAATTCTGCCTGAACAACATTTATTAGTTTATAATTCGGTAATTTTGCTGAGGTAGCTTATTGGTATAAGATTCCCTCTTACAAACGTGTCTATTTGTCATAAGTATATTTGAGATTGAAACATAGCTTTTTTCTCATTTTGTGGCCATCGCTAATTTTAGTTCTTGGCCTTAATAATTACTAGTCATGGTTGATTTATTATCAGCCAAATGCTGATTCTGATCTCACATTATTCAGATTCTTATTTAATCATTTTTTAGTAACATATCATATTCAGTTTACATTATTCACTGACTCGCTTGACAGCTTAAAGTGAATTTAATTTGTCCATCAGTTTGTGTCAGTTGTAGTCTGGTTGTAGTGTCAAACAGTATTTGGGTTTACTGTTTCTTGTGGCACTTCTGCTTCTTTCTTCTTCCATGATTCCTCTCTTCTTGGTTATTCTTATCATTACCTTATCTATTTACATTATAGTTATGTACTTATTAAACCTGATAGTATACGTTTAGGTTATGTAACATCTGGTTATGTTACATATACTCCCCCCTCAAAATTGATAATTTGAGAGAAAATTTGATTTTTTATAAAATTATCATTTCATGTCAGTTTCTTGCATATTACTACTGTTTTTTTTTTTTCTTGTACTCTTTATATCGATCTTTAACATACTATTAGTGTGTTACACTAGCTTGATTGCTTGTCTAGTGATATAATTCTTAGCTTACTAGTATTCTTTTCAAGTTGCTTACATTTTAAGTCATCTAATTACAATAGGTCTTATTTCTTAAATTAACAATTTCCTGTCTTATCATACACTTTTCTTTCTTATTACATATCTTTACCTTTTTGATTATTTCAATAGTTCTTATATTTTTATACCTCACAGATTCTTTCATAATAGTCCTTGATACATTACAATATAACTCCCTAACTTTTGTAGTGGGTTCGGAATCAGAGTGGCTCACTGTGGCTTACATTCTCTGCCGTTCCTCAATACACATACTCAGATTCAGAGGCATACTCTTCTCTGTCTGAGAAAAAAAATAAAAATTGCACCTGGCAATAGTTGCACTATCACAACACATAAAATATAATACATATCATTCATTTTCAATAATATAATATCTTCAATATAATATTCAAGGTATCAGAGGTTTTCATTTGTATCACATTTCGTTCTTTATACTTGCTAACATACTTTCTTTTCACAGGTAATTATTTCTTTTCAGACTTGACATTCTCGACTATGCTTTTTTATTAGCCGTATTGTTACTTTTTATACGAGTTGACAATTTGTTCTGGTTTACTCAAGTATTCTTAATATTACACACTTACATTGATCATCATATAATTATCCAGTTGGTTTTTACATATAGAGTCTACAATATTTTATTCTCACAATAGTTTACAAGTTTTTCTTTCTCGTTAGTAATTTATACTTATCCTGAATTATCAGGGCTTACAATATTCATATACGAAATGTTCTTGGTTAGATGTTCTCTGACATATTTTGCTACATACAATATTTGATAATTACAAGACAATGTGATAATATAATCATAACATATTAATATCTGATTTTATAGACATTCTTGGGGTTACATGGTTCATTTAATAAACATTTTTTCTCTCTCTCTACTTTCCATAATAATATCCTTATTTCATATTACACTCTTTGTTATTCTTCTTCTCTACTCCTTCAAGTGATGGTGGTTTTCACTTATTCTGGATGATTTTAATTCTCGTTTATGGAGTATACAATATTTGATAATTACAATACACTGTGATAATATAATAACAACATATTAATATCTGATTTTATAGACATTCTTGGGGTTACATGGTTCATTTAATAAACATTTTTTCTCTCTCTCTACTTTCCATAATAATATCCTTCTTTCATATTACACTCTTTGTTATTCTTCTTCTCTACTCCTTCAAGTGATGGTGGTTTTCACTTATTCTGGATGATTTTAATTCTCGTTTATGGAGCATACAATATTTGATAATTACAATACAATGTGATAATATAATAACAACATATTAATACCTGATTTTATAGACATTCTTGGGGTTACATTGTTCATTTAATAAACATTTTTTCTCTCTCTCTACTTTCCATAATAATATCCTTCTTTCATTTTACTCTCTTTGGTTTTCTTCTTCTCTACTCCTTCAAGTGATGGTGGTTTTCACTTATTCTGGATGATTTTATATAATATTTTAGTTTTATGAGAGGTATACAATATTTGAAATTTGATAAACATTTAGTTACATACAATATTAATTTGGTAAACATTTTTTCTCTTTTTCTCTACTGAAACTGTTTCGTCGCTGGCAGTACCGCCTTCTACCGGGGTCGTAGTTAGCTTGCACATGATTAGCTTGGCGATATTGTGGTGGTGGATTATTCCCGCCTTGGTTTGGTGGTCGGTTGGTATTATTATTATAATTGGGTCGCCGGTTGTTATTATTATTATTATGGCTACCGTTATTATTATTATTGTTACTACTTTGGTTATTCGGCCTACTGTTATTGTTATTATTATTATTGTTGTTATAATTTTGGTTTGGATGGTTATTATTATTAAAATTACTCCTGTAATTTCTGAAGTTGTTATTATTATTATTGTTTATGTTACCGCCCCTATCATTAAAATGGTCATTCCTCCGACGACTCCTTCGGTAATACCCTTCATGTTCCTGATCCTCGAGCAGTGCGGACATAGCTTGTATAGTTTTAATTTGCCCCCACTGACGTGCCTTAGCGACACCCTCTTCAAAGTGGTACGACAGTTTAGTAACGAGGCATTCTTCAGGTATTTTTGTTTCTAAATTGCGCGCTAGACACACCTGACCCAAGAAATAGGAAGTCATTGTTCCTCCTCTGCCCGCATCATATTTACCGTGGCATATGTGATCGCGTACTATGTTTTGTGTGGCCTCTGACCAATATTTCGCGCGGAATTGAGTCTTGAATTCCTCGTAACTGTTGACTTCGTGGCGCGTTGCAGTCCACCAATTATCATATATTTCCTTGAAATACTCATCTATCAAGCTTCTTATGTTGTTCCATCTGGTCTCTCGGATTCGTGCCAAGTTTTCTTCAACGCGTGCTAAGAATTCAATAGGGTTTTTCCGATAGTTTTTAAAATTAATCGCGTCGCGGTTGTCATTTGGTAGCAGATACTGACCTTGGATAGGACGGTTGCGAATGACTTCAATTTCTTCCCGCATTTGCACGATTTCTTGTTGTCTTAGTTCCTCAATTCTTTCCCGATTAGCGACGGTTAAATTTCTTACCGCGTCTACTGATGTACTTACCTCCTCACAGCGCTCACCTACGTCGGTCCTCACCCGCTTAATTTCCTCTTGACTCATTCTTTTCAAGGATTCTATTCGGGCTTCAGTCACCTCCTCCATGGTGTCGATCCTCCCGTCGACCTCTTCTCTTGTTCGCTTTAAGTCCTGGTCTTGCTGTTCGCACCTTTTGTTTACTTCTATTATTTCTTCCCTCACGACCGCTATCTCCACGTCTACTCTGGTGTTAATTTTCTCGCTACCTTTCTCCATTTTTCGACTAATTTCACTTAATGTGGTGTTCAACTCTTCCTTCAACGCTCGGTTGCTGTCATCAATTTTCCGGTTCAGTGCGTCCATGGACCTGTTGGTGTCCTCGAATTTCTTGTGGAGATCTTTTCTTAATGAGTCGATATTTTTCTGGCCGTCATCCATTTTCCTGTTGATCGATTCCATATTCTTTTTTAAGTCACGATGATCCTCCTTCATCGACTCTATATTCTTATTTAATAACTCGATATTCTTCTGATTCTCTTCCCGGGATTTCCTACCGTCTTCTTTTAATGACTCATTACTCTTATTCACGGTTTCTTCCATCATTGTTCTCATCATCTCGAAAAAGTTCATATCGCCTGGTTGTGGGAGTCCTTCAAGTCATCTGGGTCGGTTGTCGACCCTCATTTCTACTTCCGGTTCTACCTGGGGTGTTTCTTCAGGTCGAGTTTCTATATTATTAATGGTAATGACTTCCATTTCGTGTATGGGTTGTGTTTCATATGTCTCTGTATTTGGTTGTACTTCTCCTACCCGACTGTCCTTATATCTCGTATCATATTGATGGGTGTGTGGCATGTTTATTCTTTTGTGTCTACCGGGCTGTTTATCTATATAAAAAATATTTTTATTTAATATTTTTAAGCCACACTAGTTGGTGCGCCAATTTGTAATAAAATCAAACAAACTCTCTCCTTAAAGCCCCACTGTTGGGTTCGAATTTGTAATAAAATTATACGTGTCGTGTGTGTTTAATTTCTGCCACACGTTGTATGCGTCAATTTGTAAGTAAACGAGAACTGGGATGGTTAAATAAAATTTAATTATGTTTACGTTTGAAATATTATTTTGAAATATATTAAAGTTTGTAGTTGTTGGAAATTGAAGGTTACTAATTTTATAAAACAATTTAAAGTGTAACATTCGAGGTTACTCAAAGTGTGTTTACAATTGTAGAATTATAATTGTCTGAAAATAATTCCCTTAAATAAAATAAAAAATAATCGTGTTAATATTATTTAAATACTAGCGTTGCTTAAGTTTCAAAGTAAAGTATACTAGTTGGTCGCTTGATGATGGTGACCGTCTTGTGGATACTAGCTGCGAAACTCCTCCTCCAGGTCGATAATCGTCTAAGTACGTTACGTCTAGTAATGTCTGGACAATAGAATAAATATAATACACTTTCACGTACCTGTTCGCGTTTTCTGGAAGTTCAATAAGCTGCCAAGACGGTTTACACAAACCAACTCACTTTAGCTACAAGGTTAGGTTGCCTTGTTTAATAGTGGGCGCCACACGGATTTATTTTGGGAAAATCCCGTGGAAAACCCATGAATAGAATCATTTAATGATTTAAAAAAAATTAAAATAATTGTTTATTACCTTTATGGCAATGCTATTCAAAATATTTAATCACAACTGAAGGTTGTTTTGAGTTTTTCTGAATAAAATATTTAACTATTTGTTAGAAATAAATTAAGTCGAGTTATGCTGTTAATAATGGGGTTTTATTCATACCCTTGATAGAGAATTCAAACAAATATAATTAAAAACATACAATGATGTACAATTGTAAATAAGTTATTACATACCCTATAAGGCTTGCTCAGAACATAAGCACTAACTCTGGTTACGTCCAGATATTCTTTATTTTTAACATTAATATTATTAAAATCTCAGATGTAAGTTCTTTGAGACACAAAAAAGAAAGTTTATGCCTACACAACAGCTAATGATTTTCTGATATAAGATAGACTAGTAATGTCTTTGATGTTACTATTACAAATAAAAATAAAAATAACCTATTTCATAGGTTATGCGTTCGTCACGCTTGGTTTATGATTTACAACGTTATATTTTGAGAACACTTATAACTAACATTCAGCTTAACTAATATTGACAAATCCATCAAATAAATTTAGACATGGTGTAATATAAAAAAAATGTTTCAGTGTTATGCGTCAGTACAGATCAGTGTATCAAAACGTACAGGTTATGGCGCTTGTAGTAAAATGAATAAATGGTTGCACTGTTACCTTTAGGTTTTAATCATTTGATTAAAACTCAATTACCACATCGATAATCGGATTATAATGATTATCGTTATTCACTACACATGCACAAGAACAGAGAATTTCGATCCGCTTCTAACTTAAAGGATCATAAATAATATTATTTAATTATTTATTCTGTTCATTATTTTTCCCGCACTAAATGAAATAATACTGCACATAATCACAATGGTTCTTTGTAGAGTAATTTGAAGTAGTTGTAGGTTGTTGTCAAACTGTTTCCTTTGATGTACTATGGTGATGATGCTATCAGTTATTAAAAATTTCGAGATGGCCAGCGCACGTTCCGCGCTGAATGAGATTAAGAAGTGTCTGCTGAAAATCTGTTACAGCTCTTTTTATACCCGACCCTTAGATCGGCTTTAGGCAAGAGTGTTAATTACTAAGCAATTTTGTGATTGGCTTAGCCAGGTGTGATGAGCGTGACGTATTGTTTTTTCAACCGTCAAAACGGTTTTCTAACCGTCAAACGCTGAGATGATTGACAGTCATCACTGTTATTGGTATTGATAACCAGATTTCGGATGCATATTTTGTAAATGATGCTAACACCTTTCACGCACTTAATATAGTTGCGATTGGGGCTGTATCGCCATCAAATTAAAGAATATTTAGTCCTCTTTAATTTGATATAGTTTGATACCGAGTTAATTTCACTTTTACTGACATTGCTACATAAACAATGTTCAGGTACACTACTCCGCACTGTCGTTTGTTTACCGAAATCGGCGATTATACACTCTGACTAATATAGTTTGTGTTCTACATCGCGTTTTATCACTCAAACGTTTATGTGAGAACACTATTAAATCTGTACTGACATTTATTCGCTGAGTATTATAATTAAATCCTAACTTATACATTGTTCTTAACAATACTTACTCACTATGACAGTTCGTTTCACCTTATCTTGCTCCGTTCTAGTAACTCACAATTGAATTATTAATTATATCATTTTAATAATGTTTATTGCTATGTTTGAGCATAACAATTGTTTTGTGCATTCGATCTACACTTATATTACCTCCTAATAATCACCTCACTGATTATCGCTTGGTCTAGGCCTTGTTAAGGCATACCGTTTATACTGGAATTCTGCCTGAACAACATTTATTAGTTTATAATTCGGTAATTTTGCTGAGGTAGCTTATTGGTATAAGATTCCCTCTTACAAACGTGTCTATTTGTCATAAGTATATTTGAGATTGAAACATAGCTTTTTTCTCATTTTGTGGCCATCGCTAATTTTAGTTCTTGGCCTTAATAATTACTAGTCATGGTTGATTTATTATCAGCCAAATGCTGATTCTGATCTCACATTATTCAGATTCTTATTTAATCATTTTTTAGTAACATATCATATTCAGTTTACATTATTCACTGACTCGCTTGACAGCTTAAAGTGAATTTAATTTGTCCATCAGTTTGTGTCAGTTGTAGTCTGGTTGTAGTGTCAAACAGTATTTGGGTTTACTGTTTCTTGTGGCACTTCTGCTTCTTTCTTCTTCCATGATTCCTCTCTTCTTGGTTATTCTTATCATTACCTTATCTATTTACATTATAGTTATGTACTTATTAAACCTGATAGTATACGTTTAGGTTATGTAACATCTGGTTATGTTACATATACTCCCCCCTCAAAATTGATAATTTGAGAGAAAATTTGATTTTTTATAAAATTATCATTTCATGTCAGTTTCTTGCATATTACTACTGTTTTTTTTTTTTCTTGTACTCTTTATATCGATCTTTAACATACTATTAGTGTGTTACACTAGCTTGATTGCTTGTCTAGTGATATAATTCTTAGCTTACTAGTATTCTTTTCAAGTTGCTTACATTTTAAGTCATCTAATTACAATAGGTCTTATTTCTTAAATTAACAATTTCCTGTCTTATCATACACTTTTCTTTCTTATTACATATCTTTACCTTTTTGATTATTTCAATAGTTCTTATATTTTTATACCTCACAGATTCTTTCATAATAGTCCTTGATACATTACAATATAACTCCCTAACTTTTGTAGTGGGTTCGGAATCAGAGTGGCTCACTGTGGCTTACATTCTCTGCCGTTCCTCAATACACATACTCAGATTCAGAGGCATACTCTTCTCTGTCTGAGAAAAAAAATAAAAATTGCACCTGGCAATAGTTGCACTATCACAACATATAAAATATAATACATATCATTCATTTTCAATAATATAATATCTTCAATATAATATTCAAGGTATCAGAGGTTTTCATTTGTATCACATTTCGTTCTTTATACTTGCTAACATACTTTCTTTTCACAGGTAATTATTTCTTTTCAGACTTGACATTCTCGACTATGCTTTTTTATTAGCCGTATTGTTACTTTTTATACGAGTTGACAATTTGTTCTGGTTTACTCAAGTATTCTTAATATTACACACTTACATTGATCATCATATAATTATCCAGTTGGTTTTTACATATAGAGTCTACAATATTTTATTCTCACAATAGTTTACAAGTTTTTCTTTCTCGTTAGTAATTTATACTTATCCTGAATTATCAGGGCTTACAATATTCATATACGAAATGTTCTTGGTTAGATGTTCTCTGACATATTTTGCTACATACAATATTTGATAATTACAAGACAATGTGATAATATAATCATAACATATTAATATCTGATTTTATAGACATTCTTGGGGTTACATGGTTCATTTAATAAACATTTTTTCTCTCTCTCTACTTTCCATAATAATATCCTTATTTCATATTACACTCTTTGTTATTCTTCTTCTCTACTCCTTCAAGTGATGGTGGTTTTCACTTATTCTGGATGATTTTAATTCTCGTTTATGGAGTATACAATATTTGATAATTACAATACACTGTGATAATATAATAACAACATATTAATATCTGATTTTATAGACATTCTTGGGGTTACATGGTTCATTTAATAAACATTTTTTCTCTCTCTCTACTTTCCATAATAATATCCTTCTTTCATATTACACTCTTTGTTATTCTTCTTCTCTACTCCTTCAAGTGATGGTGGTTTTCACTTATTCTGGATGATTTTAATTCTCGTTTATGGAGCATACAATATTTGATAATTACAATACAATGTGATAATATAATAACAACATATTAATACCTGATTTTATAGACATTCTTGGGGTTACATTGTTCATTTAATAAACATTTTTTCTCTCTCTCTACTTTCCATAATAATATCCTTCTTTCATTTTACTCTCTTTGGTTTTCTTCTTCTCTACTCCTTCAAGTGATGGTGGTTTTCACTTATTCTGGATGATTTTATATAATATTTTAGTTTTATGAGAGGTATACAATATTTGAAATTTGATAAACATTTAGTTACATACAATATTAATTTGGTAAACATTTTTTCTCTTTTTCTCTACTGAAACTGTTTCGTCGCTGGCAGTACCGCCTTCTACCGGGGTCGTAGTTAGCTTGCACATGATTAGCTTGGCGATATTGTGGTGGTGGATTATTCCCGCCTTGGTTTGGTGGTCGGTTGGTATTATTATTATAATTGGGTCGCCGGTTGTTATTATTATTATTATGGCTACCGTTATTATTATTATTGTTACTACTTTGGTTATTCGGCCTACTGTTATTGTTATTATTATTATTGTTGTTATAATTTTGGTTTGGATGGTTATTATTATTAAAATTACTCCTGTAATTTCTGAAGTTGTTATTATTATTATTGTTTATGTTACCGCCCCTATCATTAAAATGGTCATTCCTCCGACGACTCCTTCGGTAATACCCTTCATGTTCCTGATCCTCGAGCAGTGCGGACATAGCTTGTATAGTTTTAATTTGCCCCCACTGACGTGCCTTAGCGACACCCTCTTCAAAGTGGTACGACAGTTTAGTAACGAGGCATTCTTCAGGTATTTTTGTTTCTAAATTGCGCGCTAGACACACCTGACCCAAGAAATAGGAAGTCATTGTTCCTCCTCTGCCCGCATCATATTTACCGTGGCATATGTGATCGCGTACTATGTTTTGTGTGGCCTCTGACCAATAATTCGCGCGGAATTGAGTCTTGAATTCCTCGTAACTGTTGACTTCGTGGCGCGTTGCAGTCCACCAATTATCATATATTTCCTTGAAATACTCATCTATCAAGCTTCTTATGTTGTTCCATCTGGTCTCTCGGATTCGTGCCAAGTTTTCTTCAACGCGTGCTAAGAATTCAATAGGGTTTTTCCGATAGTTTTTAAAATTAATCGCGTCGCGGTTGTCATTTGGTAGCAGATACTGACCTTGGATAGGACGGTTGCGAATGACTTCAATTTCTTCCCGCATTTGCACGATTTCTTGTTGTCTTAGTTCCTCAATTCTTTCCCGATTAGCGACGGTTAAATTTCTTACCGCGTCTACTGATGTACTTACCTCCTCACAGCGCTCACCTACGTCGGTCCTCACCCGCTTAATTTCCTCTTGACTCATTCTTTTCAAGGATTCTATTCGGGCTTCAGTCACCTCCTCCATGGTGTCGATCCTCCCGTCGACCTCTTCTCTTGTTCGCTTTAAGTCCTGGTCTTGCTGTTCGCACCTTTTGTTTACTTCTATTATTTCTTCCCTCACGACCGCTATCTCCACGTCTACTCTGGTGTTAATTTTCTCGCTACCTTTCTCCATTTTTCGACTAATTTCACTTAATGTGGTGTTCAACTCTTCCTTCAACGCTCGGTTGCTGTCATCAATTTTCCGGTTCAGTGCGTCCATGGACCTGTTGGTGTCCTCGAATTTCTTGTGGAGATCTTTTCTTAATGAGTCGATATTTTTCTGGCCGTCATCCATTTTCCTGTTGATCGATTCCATATTCTTTTTTAAGTCACGATGATCCTCCTTCATCGACTCTATATTCTTATTTAATAACTCGATATTCTTCTGATTCTCTTCCCGGGATTTCCTACCGTCTTCTTTTAATGACTCATTACTCTTATTCACGGTTTCTTCCATCATTGTTCTCATCATCTCGAAAAAGTTCATATCGCCTGGTTGTGGGAGTCCTTCAAGTCATCTGGGTCGGTTGTCGACCCTCATTTCTACTTCCGGTTCTACCTGGGGTGTTTCTTCAGGTCGAGTTTCTATATTATTAATGGTAATGACTTCCATTTCGTGTATGGGTTGTGTTTCATATGTCTCTGTATTTGGTTGTACTTCTCCTACCCGACTGTCCTTATATCTCGTATCATATTGATGGGTGTGTGGCATGTTTATTCTTTTGTGTCTACCGGGCTGTTTATCTATATAAAAAATATTTTTATTTAATATTTTTAAGCCACACTAGTTGGTGCGCCAATTTGTAATAAAATCAAACAAACTCTCTCCTTAAAGCCCCACTGTTGGGTTCGAATTTGTAATAAAATTATACGTGTCGTGTGTGTTTAATTTCTGCCACACGTTGTATGCGTCAATTTGTAAGTAAACGAGAACTGGGATGGTTAAATAAAATTTAATTATGTTTACGTTTGAAATATTATTTTGAAATATATTAAAGTTTGTAGTTGTTGGAAATTGAAGGTTACTAATTTTATAAAACAATTTAAAGTGTAACATTCGAGGTTACTCAAAGTGTGTTTACAATTGTAGAATTATAATTGTCTGAAAATAATTCCCTTAAATAAAATAAAAAATAATCGTGTTAATATTATTTAAATACTAGCGTTGCTTAAGTTTCAAAGTAAAGTATACTAGTTGGTCGCTTGATGATGGTGACCGTCTTGTGGATACTAGCTGCGAAACTCCTCCTCCAGGTCGATAATCGTCTAAGTACGTTACGTCTAGTAATGTCTGGACAATAGAATAAATATAATACACTTTCACGTACCTGTTCGCGTTTTCTGGAAGTTCAATAAGCTGCCAAGACGGTTTACACAAACCAACTCACTTTAGCTACAAGGTTAGGTTGCCTTGTTTAATAGTGGGCGCCACACGGATTTATTTTGGGAAAATCCCGTGGAAAACCCATGAATAGAATCATTTAATGATTTAAAAAAAATTAAAATAATTGTTTATTACCTTTATGGCAATGCTATTCAAAATATTTAATCACAACTGAAGGTTGTTTTGAGTTTTTCTGAATAAAATATTTAACTATTTGTTAGAAATAAATTAAGTCGAGTTATGCTGTTAATAATGGGGTTTTATTCATACCCTTGATAGAGAATTCAAACAAATATAATTAAAAACATACAATGATGTACAATTGTAAATAAGTTATTACATACCCTATAAGGCTTGCTCAGAACATAAGCACTAACTCTGGTTACGTCCAGATATTCTTTATTTTTAACATTAATATTATTAAAATCTCAGATGTAAGTTCTTTGAGACACAAAAAAGAAAGTTTATGCCTACACAACAGCTAATGATTTTCTGATATAAGATAGACTAGTAATGTCTTTGATGTTACTATTACAAATAAAAATAAAAATAACCTATTTCATAGGTTATGCGTTCGTCACGCTTGGTTTATGATTTACAACGTTATATTTTGAGAACACTTATAACTAACATTCAGCTTAACTAATATTGACAAATCCATCAAATAAATTTAGACATGGTGTAATATAAAAAAAATGTTTCAGTGTTATGCGTCAGTACAGATCAGTGTATCAAAACGTACAGGTTATGGCGCTCGTAGTAAAATGAATAAATGGTTACACTGTTACCTTTAGGTTTTAATCATTTGATTAAAACTCAATTACCACATCGATAATCGGATTATAATGATTATCGTTATTCACTACACATGCACAAGAACAGAGAATTTCGATCCGCTTCTAACTTAAAGGATCATAAATAATATTATTTAATTATTTATTCTGTTCATTATTTTTCCCGCACTAAATGAAATAATACTGCACATAATCACAATGGTTCTTTGTAGAGTAATTTGAAGTAGTTGTAGGTTGTTGTCAAACTGTTTCCTTTGATGTACTATGGTGATGACGCTATCAGTTATTAAAAATTTCGAGATGGCCAGCGCACGTTCCGCGCTGAATGAGATTAAGAAGTGTCTGCTGAAAATCTGTTACAGCTCTTTTTATACCCGACCCTTAGATCGGCTTTAGGCAAGAGTGTTAATTACTAAGCAATTTTGTGATTGGCTTAGCCAGGTGTGATGAGCGTGACGTATTGTTTTTTCAACCGTCAAAACGGTTTTCTAACCGTCAAACGCTGAGATGATTGACAGTCATCACTGTTATTGGTATTGATAACCAGATTTCGGATGCATATTTTGTAAATGATGCTAACACCTTTCACGCACTTAATATAGTTGCGATTGGGGCTGTATCGCCATCAAATTAAAGAATATTTAGTCCTCTTCAATTTGATATAGTTTGATACCGAGTTAATTTCACTTTTACTGACATTGCTACATAAACAATGTTCAGGTACACTACTCCGCACTGTCGTTTGTTTACCGAAATCGGCGATTATACACTCTGACTAATATAGTTTGTGTTCTACATCGCGTTTTATCACTCAAACGTTTATGTGAGAACACTATTAAATCTGTACTGACATTTATTCGCTGAGTATTATAATTAAATCCTAACTTATACATTGTTCTTAACAATACTTACTCACTATGACAGTTCGTTTCACCTTATCTTGCTCCGTTCTAGTAACTCACAATTGAATTATTAATTATATCATTTTAATAATGTTTATTGCTATGTTTGAGCATAACAATTGTTTTGTGCATTCGATCTACACTTATATTACCTCCTAATAATCACCTCACTGATTATCGCTTGGTCTAGGCCTTGTTAAGGCATACCGTTTATACTGGAATTCTGCCTGAACAACATTTATTAGTTCAAAATTCGGTAATTTTGCTGAGGTAGCTTATTGGTATAAGATTCCCTCTTACAAACGTGTCTATTTGTCATAAGTATATTTGAGATTGAAACATAGCTTTTTTCTCATTTTGTGGCCATCGCTAATTTTAGTTCTTGGCCTTAATAATTACTAGTCATGGTTGATTTATTATCAGCCAAATGCTGATTCTGATCTCACATTATTCAGATTCTTATTTAATCATTTTTTAGTAACATATCATATTCAGTTTACATTATTCACTGACTCGCTTGACAGCTTAAAGTGAATTTAATTTGTCCATCAGTTTGTGTCAGTTGTAGTCTGGTTGTAGTGTCAAACAGTATTTGGGTTTACTGTTTCTTGTGGCACTTCTGCTTCTTTCTTCTTCCATGATTCCTCTCTTCTTGGTTATTCTTATCATTACCTTAGCTATTTACATTATCTTTATGTACTTATTAAACCTGATAGTATACGTTTAGGTTATGTAACATCTGGTTATGTTACAACAATTGTGTAGAATTAAATCAAATTGAAATAAGTGTAAGCACATTATATTTTAAATACCATTTGTAAACGTGTGCCATGACAATTATGTACAAATATATTTGTTAATTTTGAAGATGTCTATCCGGGCTTACTCTAAAATGTACACCACATAAGCCTTGTTTTATTGTCTAGACATAAGTACATTGACAATTGAATACAATTAAATCAAATGAAATATGTGTAAGCACATTATATTATAAGTTAAAATATAATATGTATAATTAAAAGAAATTAAATGAAATACAACTAAGTACATGTTAATATATATGTAATCGTACACGCAGCTAATGACAATTATGTGGATCCACAATGAAAATTATACATGATAAATGAAGATGTCCATTCGGTCCTACTCTACAACGTCTACTATGTAAGCTCTATCCTTTTCTCCACGATAAATCAGTTGCAGTGAACACGGTACTAAATTTTTTTAATTCCTCATCTTCGAAAACGCCCACGTATCTCTTAGGTAGATATACACGATATTTTAGTTTAGGATCTCTGTAATCTTGGAGAGTGGCGAGTACGGCTTTCCCGTACTTCACGTCTATGTTCTGCAATTCTTCTATTGGATATTTAACACAGATTATCAATTCCCTAATTTTTTTATACTCAATCGCGCTAATGGTTGCAAACTTTGCAGTGAATGATGCCATTTTAAAATAAAGAATTTATATTTTCTTGCGCGTCTCTCAAGGACTGAATGAATAACGCTCGTGCACAGTGGAATAAATAGGGAGGTAGTTGTGGAGGTGGAAACCGGAGAGGGGGAACCACACAACGCACAGTAAGCGCTTATTTTTAACCGTGTGAACAGGATACGGGCTGATTTCTCACGTTATGTTCGATGGGTAGGTGTGGAGGAGGAGACGAGTCGGTTATTTTTATACGACTAGACAGGATGATGTAATTAACAGCACTCGTGCATGTTCGAACATGTCGCCGACGCTAATTTTTTTTATGTCTAGACAGGGTGATGTAATCGACAGAAAGGCGACGGTTGTTATTTTTTACGTAAGCGCTAAACAATAATGTTTTCAATTAGTAATTTATCAGAAACATATTGATTACTCTAAAATCTGATACAACCCACTCGCGTAAAGCGTCTACTCTAGTATTTGTACATATTTCCGGAAATAAATGGTGCGCGAGACAGGCTGTTCCATGTATTGATTGTAATTGATCGAGTTTGGGACAACCGAAATCTTCTAAATTTATAATATTAAAATGCACGATACGCTTCTGTAGAAATCTTTTTTTTCAATCCTTTTACGAACACGAAGCTAAAAGGAAATGTATACTTTTCTAATATTGGTACAAGATGTTCGTACGATGTGTCCCCGTCCGTCCACGCTAGTCCATGATAATGGTCCGTTAACCATCTGTTTGTCCTCACGTGTTTGTGATTCGAAACAATCGTGTCTGCTGGAGGTGTAAATATCCAATGCCTGCTTTCAAATGCAGTGACATCCATAACGGCTAGTTCCTTAACGAGTTCGTTTCCATCGTTGTCGATGGAACAATGAAAGTCAAGTATGACTGCTAGCTTATCCTCGCACATCCTTTTTTCGTTATAAACAACGTGTTTGGTGTTGCTAGGAACGCTGCAGATCCGTCCGTCTTACGGAACAAACACGTTGTATGTTGTGAAACGCTCGTAAAGAATTGTTTCGGAACGTTTATTTTGTACCTTATATTTTCGTCACGGATCAGTGCAACAAATTTACATGTCAAAATGTCGTATACAAAATTTTCTATAGGGTACAGTACTGTGTGCTTTAAGTCACTGCAACGTATGTACTCGTACGGAGATAACAGCTCCATGCGTCCGTCTTCAACGCGTGCTGTTCAAACACTGAGGTATGCGAGATTAGCGGAGGTTGGAATAAACACTTTTGTCTCAGCAGCATATATTTTCAAACCTTGTGTTCACTAGGCGAAAAAATTAAAGCGTGAAAACGAACTAGAAATACGCTCTCATGTAAGCCGTGTATGCGGTTCTACATAAGGGACACGTATGTAGGGTTATGGCGCAATTCACACATGTGATAAAATGTCGACAGGGAATAAGTACAACTTCCACGTTTTATGCGTAACAGACTTTGCACATTGTATCACGATTCGAGCCTCCTTCTACGTTTTTTATATTCTCCTTGATCGTGTCGGTGCGTTGTTCGTTCTCTGCTGTCGCTGCTGTTGTTGGTGCGTGCGGTCGGTAACGATACCCAGTGCCTAGATGATAAAATTTTTATCTTTCATTAACATTACGTAAGAGCACGCGGGGAAATGACGTGCGTGTTCCATCCAAGCATATTCTCCACGTTCCCATTTGTTTAATCCACCTCCACAGCAAAAACAAATCACTCTATCGTTGCATCCGGTGTAAAAGAAACCCGCTTCTGATAATTCTTTAGGCGTTATCGTTAACGATACAGGCCATTCTTTAAAACCCTTTAAACGGATTTCCAAGCTTCTGTAACGCGGGTACGGAGATATGATTTTTTGAATTAAGATGACATGCACTTCTTTATCGTCTGGTGATAAGGACTTGATCGTTGATGTCGTCGCTTCACCGCATTGTTTGAAATAGCGGTTGTTGTTGGGATTGATATCGTCATCCTCGTGATCGTTTGAAAGCATCTTGTGCGTCCTCTCGCGAGTCGTGTCGATGAAACACTGAGCGAAGAATAGGGAGGAGAGGATAATCGTTTCCCCCTCCACGAAAAAATACGTGAAAAATGATTACATTTTTTTTAATAAAAAAATTACATACATGTAATTCGCACATTACATTCTATTTACAGCAAAAAAAAAAAACAGTAATATATAGTAAGCGTTTAATTGTGTCTGCGCACCGTGTTGGATAACGGAGTGTACACGTTGAGCGAATGATGCACTATCAAGCAGTAGGCCGCGGTCTGAGCGGGGAAATTGGTCGATGACTCGAATTCCAATCTGACGTCGACTGGTGAAGACTTGAGCGACTCATCCTGTCTGCTACAATCGAAGACGAATAACGGTGCTTTTGCTATGAACTCAGTAGGTGTTAGAAGTACGTTGGGTTGACGTCTGTGGTAGTACGATTTTTGAAATCGTGTATACATGTCGTACAGCAATGCGTAACGTCCGTTATCGATTATCCAGGTTCAGGTTATCGTACGGGTAGTATTTGTCGTTCAGAAAGAGTCTCGCGTTTGTCACATTGCAGTGATCGAATTTGTCTGCATGTTTGTTCAGATTGTTCTTTCTGGCGGTCTGGAAGGTGAGTATCACGTACCGCGGTTTCTCCAGTTGTGTAGTTGTTTTCACCGTCCAAGTCTGTCTGTCGATCGTTGGTAAAGCCGGGTACTCGTGCAGTTCCCAACTACGAAACGGTAAGAATAGTGGTAAGTCCTTGCGTATGATATCCAACAATCGTATCCGTACTTCGTTGTTCACGTACACGAACGGAATCATCCAAGAGATTTTGGTCAGTTCTATATCAGCGTTAGCGGGCGCATCCGTGGGCGAGAACAGAGCGTTAACGTCAGTGGAAGTGCGCAACAGTATCAGTTCCTGTTTCATGTTTAAAATAACGTGCGTGAAATCCTCAGCGAATCCCATCAGCATCCTCAACGGTATGCAAAAGTTGAATTCATCGTTTTTACCGGACGGTGTTAGCTCGTTAGCTGTAGGAGCAACCCAACCGGCGTTTTGCATCGAAACAATGTCTTGCTTGCTGGCAGATAGCACGGTTTTAATAGTGGACGTGATGCCGACGCTCTTTGTACGATCCACTTCCACGCCAGCCAGTTCGTAACGGATTTCTTCGAAGAGAAACGCGATCGCATTGTTGACCATTTTCACGTTCACAGTACCGGTGCTGGCGGTCTTTTTGCTCAACTTGCCTTCAACATACAGGAAACTTTCCATCGGTAAAGTGAAGACTTCCTGTTGCAGGATAGGTATGCGTATCTCATCGTTATTTCCGTATCGTGACGCCGACGAGTACGGTGCATGAGGATGGTATTCGTAATGCGTGATGTTGTCTTCAAAGAATGGTCGTCGTTCAACTGATAAGACGATACCGCTGTCCATCATGTTACTTGTTTTTCTTGAGTTTGAATCATAGTGAAATCTGGTAGCGTCTGTTAGTCGCTGTTAACCGTGCCAACGACGTACGTCTACTGATACCTTTTCCAAAAGTGTTGTCCTCTTTTATCTTGTGGTGCGAGCTGTCACCGTCGCTCTCATCACGGGGGTATCGGTGAAATAAATTCCCATGATTACTATACACGTTTCAAATGTATACGCACGGTGATGACTTCCCCTTGAAAATTCACGATATCACCGTCCTGATCGTGTACGGACACTGTAACGTTACGCAAGTGTAGTACGTTAAGCGGAAAATAAATGACGTTTCTAGGCGTTTCGACTATCTTGAATCCTGGCTCAACCGTTGGATAGAACGAGTGCAATATATGCTCGTTTCGTCCCGCCTTGTACGAACCTTGTACAGCGTTACACCTTATCTCCAAAACGTTCACTTTGTTAATGTTTACAGGCGCGTCCGACGTGTGTAATTTATACGCTTCTCACTTGCGGCTCTTGGAAAACCCAACATGGTACCGATCGTGTGTTCCGTACATCCAAAATCGATATCGTATGAACAACAAATTTCACATTTCAATGTGTTGTTGTTGGGTCGTAGAGAAAATTTCGGGTCTGCTAGTTCTTTCTTCAGGTACGTTTCAATATCACCGATTTCGTACACACCGGTCGGTATATTGACAGGCTCTAACGTTTTACGTGCTCCCTTTAGTACGGGAAAGACGTTGTTTCTTCCACTTTCAACGTTCGGTATAGAGTTGTACGTGGTAAAGTCCAGCAGTCCAGCGTACCATTCGCCGTCCGTCAGTTCAAGCGGTGGAAAAAAGTCACAAACCAGTGCGCTCGGATCCGTTCTCGTGACGGTGACCGTAAGCGAAGACATCTTGTCGTTTACTGATCGTTCGATGTCAAAAACTCTAAACATAAATGTCCGCAGATGACTGTGTCCGACGGCTGTTTCCGCGTGTAATTGTAATGAACGTTGGTCACGTTCGATCCGAAGTACCGTATTAGCTCGACAGGAGGACGCAGATTGCCGAATTCATCAAAGTACCAGACTCTGTCGCCTCGCTTCTTGTAGCATACCCAGTGCGTGCCCGGCCCGCTAGCGTCGTCCAGATTCACGATCGTGCTTTCGTTCTCCCACGGTGATGTACTAGGAAGTGCGTCGCGCATGTACACACCTCTGAAATAAGGTATACGCAATCGTTTCGTGTACTCATAAAGATCACGATCGGACAACAGACGCACGGGTATTTTGATTAGTTTTTTCGGTACGGTCGAAGGTAGAGTCCTGAAGCCTTTTATCACTGGTCCGTCTTCGTCGACGTCCTGTCCCCGTTATCGTCGTCGTCGTCGTCATCCTCCTCCTCTTCCTGATTATCGTGCGTCGAAACGGCTTGCGTCGTCTGGTGCGACGTCGACGTTTACGCACACCACCACCGTCACCGCCACCGCAGCATAGCCCGCTGCCTAACGCAGATTTCGCCTTCATCGCTGCTGCTACGGCTGCCGCGTACGCTCTTTCACTGATGCCTGAATTGAAAGCTTTCACTCGTTCCCACGCTTTACCGGCTAGCACACGATCCGCTACACCTCTTCGTTCGTTGTCCTTGTACTTGCTGTAAGCGATATCGTGTTCGCGACAGGCTCCGTCCAACTCGTTGATTCCTCGATCACCACGAGCCAATCTCTCCTCTAGTTTCGTTCCGGGTCCGCAGAACCTGTAGCCGGGCAGATGTAGTTCCACCGGTAATACGTCCACCGCTCGATTGATCAATGTAGGTACTGACTTCGCGACGAATGGTACCGCACTTTTAACTATTTTTCCAATAAGACCACGCCCCCTTTTTTTATCAACACGGCTACGTAGGTCATACATGACTACTCGAGTCGGTAAGTCCATTTTTATTAACAATCACTTGTACTAATGCGTTTACGTTCGGTATTCAAATTATTCTATTTTTTCAGTGATGCTGCTGGTCCACCTGCTGCTGTTTCTACTGCTGCTGCTGCTGCTGCTGCTGCTGCTGCTGCTGCTGCTGCTACTGCTGCTACTGCTGCTATTGCATCTCCACAAGCCGGCACGAGTCGGTACGTTTGTTTTTCATTAACGTTCACTTGTACTATTGCGTTTACATCTGGTATTAACAGTGTACTTTTTTTTCACCAGTGACATTTGTCCACGATCGCAGCAGATAACTCTTACACCACCACAATCGCCACCACCACAACCACAGGAGCAGCTACCACAATCTCGTCCGCAATGGATAAGCACGCATCAGCATCAGCCTCAACCACAGCAGCTACTCCCACAATCCCCGCAGCAGATACTCCCAGAGCCTCAACAGCAAATACAGCAGCCTCAACCGCAACCTCCACAACTGCATCGTAACACACAGCACCTGCGACATGATCCTCGTTTGCGGTCCCCTCCAGAAGACGCACCATGCGTCTTCTATGACGTTATCGACACGGTGGAACCAAGGCTACACATTGAGCCTGCCACGATGAGATTACTTCTAAGAAGTAGATTCCCAAAGTGGCGATGGAGCCGTGGAGAGCTCTGCCCCATACAGGGTATGTTAGGGCACACATCATGTAGTGTGTGCCAAGAAAATTATAACTGAGGGGCAGAGACTCCTCGGATTAATGTGTGGCCATACATACCATTATCTATGTATAATTAACTGGTTCCAAACCGTGGCGTTGGAGGGGACACAGCCTGGATGTCCACAATGTCGGGTGTATGCGTTCAGCAGGCCAATTCACCCATTTTATGCACGCATGCATATTTGAGGTATGTTACAGTACACATAAACATTATTCTAATCCACCCTACACATATCAACTATACGTCACTAATACTGTTTTTTTTTTCTGTTACAGATGGTTGTGCACAATATATTTTAAAAAATGTGTATAAATGTCAATAGTTTAATATATTGCAACAATATAACATTGCAAATATAATATAATTTAAATTTGTGATGCCCCACGTTCGAAGCGACATTTCTTATGCAACGCTACTACGATGTACATAAAAATAGGCGTGTCTGGCCTCATGTTCAAGGGCGACAAATTATGTAACAATGTAACATTTAATTTGCGTTTCAGGTGTATCTGTAATAAGAACTCTATGTAACTTGTAACGGTATTTCAAATAATTTATTTGATATTAATAAAATTGTGCACATGGCACTTACTTCGACTTAAAACATTCGTTATTATTTCGTTATTATGCCGTAAGGCTTATGCTATATACATCCTTACTGACTAAATATTCTATTCTACTAATTATTGTATTAACGAAAAATCTCATTTCCAGACTACTCAGTCAATTAGTGTGTTTCAAAATATCAATATTTAAATATTTTCTTATATATTGCAATGTAACTCAAAAATATCAATAGTTACTGAATTTATCTTTTGTTTCTCAGTACTGATTTATATCAAACGCTAATTTTTACTTAAATGCTTTGTATTCTTTTCATTTCAATACTAATTTGAGCTCTGGTTTACGTTAATCTTATTTCAATAACATCTATGATTTTAATTCAAATTTTACAATAAACATTGACTCTTACTTCTAAATAGAACAAGAATGTCCTTAATTGTCTTTACGTTAATTGTTCGATTAAGAGATAAATAAGTTGTTTATCACCTTATCGTCGTCAATCATACTCAATCATTGGATCCCTCTGTAATCGTCCTCGTCTCGAACTTCAGCATCACTCGCTCTTCTCCTCTTGTCCAGCATCGCCTCTCTCTTCTCCTCTTGTCCAGCGTCGCCTCTCTCGTCTCCTCTTGTCCAGCGTCGCCTTTCTCTTCTCCTCTTGTCCAGCGTTGACTCTCTCTCTGTCCAGCGTCGTATCGCTCTCTGGAACTTCTCCTCGTGCTGTTTCGGACGTCAGTTGATCTTCTTATGTGGATCTTCTTATATAATTTTGTTACTACTTAAAAATTGTTTGTTTTACAATCCAGTTACATAACTGTATATGTAACTGGATGAAACTGTTTACAAAAACTTAAATATTCTGTGCGGACGGGCAGAAGCTCCCGCTGCACCGTGGATGATTTAAGAAAGAGAACCACTGTAGCTTGTGTGTCCTATTTATACCCATGTCTTGGTCAACACCCGCAGTGGTACAAAATCGACATGTCAGAAACTGTCTCTGGGTTCAGTTCCCCCACTCTTTGTCAATTTCGCTATTTCTTATATTTCTGCGAATTGCAGAGTCCTGTAAGTATACTCTTATACTTATCTTATAACTATTTTTACAACACATGTTCACTGTAATTTTGGACATTGCAACTTAACCCTTTCGATTTGTACACAGTTATTTCACTATTACACTCGTACGGTGTGGCACTTTCACGTGGTTTTCGTACACAGTATTTAGTAAATTTTCTTACATTTTATTGTGTTTTTGGATTTTACTTCTTAATTATAGTTTATGAATAATTACGGAAAAACAGTAATTATGCAATTATTCATCTTGGGGTGGTAAACTCGCCTGCATAGACCTGCATTCACACACACTAGCAAAATACTGGTGTACACACTTTCAGTTACATTTGTATGTGTGTGCACTTCGATTCAGGTCGAAACACCTGTTCATATTTTTGTCTGAGCCAAGCTTGCAATCCCTGACATGCTTATTTCTAATAGATTATTAATTATTTACAGTTTATTAGGTATATTTAAATTTTTATATTCAATGCTCAGTAAATCACTTATTTGTACTGTCGCAATATATATATATATATATATATTATAATACGACATTCTTTCCCGTAGTATCTTAATGGTATAATATATTACGTTCCTGAAATAATAACGCATGGATATGATTTAATAACATAATGGTTTAATCTGTGTAACATAAATTCAAATTATTGGAAAATTCCATTCGATACATACGGTTGTCACAATCGATATTTATCTCAGGATTTAATAACTAAATAATTTTAATATATATTTTGTGGGAATTCTTGTGGCTGCTACGAAAATTCCTTTACATGTTAATTAATAATAGAGAGTACCTTTACAAACAATATATTACTTATAATCTAAAAAATTACAAAAATTATATATTAAGTTACATACAAGTTTTGACGATATTCAATACGCTTCGTAAAAGCATGTAGGTTAGAGTAACGTCAACATCATGACTATTTGTCCGTCTCAGAAAATAATGTAGTTTATTAATGTGTACAATAAATGTTTTCCTTGTAATCACTGTTCGCTTAGATATTGAATTTGGTTGCACTTTAAAATGTTTACTAGTGATTAGTGTTAGTGTAACTTGTTATATTGTCTAGTGGTTGTTCCTTGTTGGATAAAAATATTGTCAAATTATACTTTACACATCTAGACGATATTCTGAAGGTTTTCTGGTTTATTCTGAAATTTTTTCTTCATTGTGTGTATTACTTGTTCATGAAAATTGTAGTGGAAGGATTATTATCTTCGATGATGGTCTTTCAGATCTTCTTTCACAAACGGGTTATCTATTTTTATATTTTTTTAATTACATCTAGACACGCACTATTCAACTGTTTTCCATCACAATTAACAATTAAGTGTTATTTCTTCTTTTTTAGTTATAGAACTCATACAAATTTCTTAAATTTTGATTGGTCATTTATGTACAGGTTAAATGTTATAGGATCAACACCCATTACCTACTTTATATTTTATAAATTACCCTTAATAGATAATTTTATTATTATACTCTAATGATACATGCAATGTTTATACAATTATTAATTAGATAATTATAAACAATTTGATACTAAACATGCCTCAGTTTATAACTGTAAAACCTTATTAATTTGAATTTCTATGATATGTGGTGGAACAATTTGTTATGGTTGATTGTAATTTCTACTTTGACTACCTGAGATAAATATATTTACATAAATTAACTGGTGACATAAAATCTTATAACATACAACAAAACTCTTAATAATAATAATTGTTTTTGACAGTTTTAGTTTATTTATACTGCTAAACTACTGTCTGTATGATAAACTAAAATTCTGTCTAATAATAACAATAAAACACTTTTCATACAAAAATAATTAACACTGTTTAACAGTAGTCTGTGTCACTAGTTATATTATGTCACTCATATAACTGTAAGGTTTGTGTCCCTTTTTCTATCCTTAAAATATGTTCATACAATTTTGTTAATACAATTTTAATTTATGATTAGGTACTCTTTATTGGGTTTGGTTGTTATTCAGGGTAAGTTGATTAGGCCTACTAGGTTTATTTATGTAACTTTTTTCTGTTTACTGCCCTATTCTACTGGGTTATTTCTGGGTTCCTTGATAATATTAAATAAGTCAAACCAACTAGGTTTCCCTTAATTTGCTTTCAATTATTATTTCTTGTTTCCTCTCTGGATCGGATTTCACTATTATTTACTATTCTTTTGTAACATTTGTTTCGTTACAAATTGCCTCCCTTCAGAAGTAATTATTTCTGAACACTTCATTAGGTGTGAGGACATAATTACTTATGTTATTTTACCTTCTCTTCCTCATGATATTTTTTCATGTATTGTTGATTATAATCTTCTGAATTGCTACTATTGGACTAGTATATGGTCATTGGCTATGCTCAATTATATCATTTAACAACATTTTATTAATTTCAGCTCTAACCGCCTCCTTCAATGAATATGGTATAGGATAGGATTTTCTGTGGAATTCTGCTGGTTCTTTAAATTGTATTCTACACTGATAGTTTTTTACATTTCCTGGTTTTTCTGAAAATACATGTTTATACTTCTTATATATTATAATGAGATCTTCTACTTGTTTTACTGTCAAATTATTTGTGCCTTGGTGTCTAAACTCTCTTATCTCCTGTAATTTACTGTTCCACAGGTCTTCATTTGTCATATTATAGATTATTTTTCTGCATTGGGTGTCATTATTTAAAAAATTTAATTCCCTAACTTGGTGATGGGTACGGGTTCAGAGGGGCACCATCGCTTCCTATTAACTCTGCCGTCCACATAACACCTTCTGAGTTCAAGGACACCTTCTCCTTGCTCAAATCAATAATGGCTGAATATTTCCTCAGCATATCGCATCCGATTAATATTTCGAATGGTAGGCCAATTGCGACCAGACATATAATATTAATTGTAACACCTTAGCTTTCTAGTTCCAATGACACTTGTTTTCTCACTGTTTTATTTTGACGCCCAGTGGCACCTATTAAAATAACATTATTGACAGGTAAGGTAGGTATTATATTTTTACTTTGTTTCTGTATTCTCTCCAGTTCAGCGTCGTTAATAAGTGATACATTTGCACCAGTATCTATCATTATTCGTGTAGGAATGCCTTCAATTTGAGCGGTTATGTATAAAATTTCATTATGCTGGTTGATTCTACTTGTCACCGTTTCCTCCAACAGTTCTTCTCGAAGATTTTTCAAATAATAATTGTAAATAATAGTAAGATTTTGACTATCCGTCCTTAAACTTTGGTTATTGTTATACTTCAAAATTCTTTTATTTTCCATAATTAGTTTTTCATAATTAGTTGGTAGTAATTTGTTATTACTATGTTTTTGAATTTGGTGGTTTTTGTACCCAATAGTTAGTAGCAGTAAGGGGTCGCGAGGGTTTATTACTGCCTCACTCCGTTTAAATTAAGGCTATCATGATTATTTTCCGGGCATGACTGTTGATTTGCCTGGAATGGTGTGCTGGTTCCTGGTTGTTCAACCTCTCGGTTGTCTAATTGTTCGCTTCCCCTTGATTCTCGGAAGTCCTCCTGGCTTCCTTACTTGGTTATAATGGTGACTCATCCCTCTGGGATTTCCTCTTTAATCATAACTGTTATTAAAACTGTTCCTCCGAGGTTGATGGTATCTCCAGTAATCCCCTTCTTCGGCACTGATATAATTTATTCGGGGTCGGTACGGACGATTATTATTATAATTACCCTGATTATTATTGTTATTAACTCCTGAGTTACTCCTAAAATTATTATAATTTTGGTTTGTTTGGTAGTTATTATAATTATTATTTCTATTACCCAGATGGTAATTTTGATTGGGCCTGTTGTTACTATTATTGTTAATTGGGTTTCGATTGAAGTTTGCTTGTTGGTTATTATTTGGAGTAAAATTTTGGTTGGAACTACGATCGTTGACATAACTATTCCGGTTATTCATGTTATTATATTGATTATGATTCATACCATGGTTATTATTTTTTGAACCGCACTGATCAGTTCGTTGTCTGCTTCTTTTGTAGTAACCATCGTGTTCATAATTTTCTAATAAGTCAGCCATTGTGTGGACCGTTTTAATCTGGCTTCCCAGGCGTGCTCTGGCAATTCCTGTGTCATAATGGTATGCCATTTTAGTTACTAGGGATTCTTCTGGTATTCTTGGCTCTAGGTGTCTCACCAAACACACCTTTCCCCAGAAGTAAGTAGTTGGAGATGTACCTCTATTTCCATCATATCTTCCCTGACAAATGTTGTCCCTTATAATATTCTGTATCGCTTCGGACCAGTATTTTTCTTTAAACAGTTTTTAAAATTGAGCGTAGTCCACTATCTCATTCCTGGTTGCTGTCCACCAGTTGTCCGTAATCTCTCTAAAATGCTCATCCAACATCTCTCTAATCGAGCTCCAGATAGTTATTCGATGTTTATTAAAATGTTCCTCGATTCTGGCCAGGAATTCCATGGGGTTTCTACGATAATTTTTGAAATTAATTCCTTCTCTGGTTTCATTTGTGGAAACATGAGTAATATTATTTGGTCTGGTTCTAATTAACTCAATTTCTTCTTGATTTTGGCATACTTGACCAGTTAAATTGTTCACCGTAGTGTTAATATTGTCACACCTTTCTCCGGTTTGTTTGTGTAAATTCACTAAATTTTCTTGTTCCTTTTGTATTCCTTCTATTTGAATATGACTATTTTCTTGGACCTGGTCTATTCTGGTATTTATCACTGCTTTATTTTGTATAATGGTTTCATTAGCTTTTCTTAATCTCTCATTAATGTCAGCTGTTTCTTGCTTCCTTTCCTCATCGATTTTGTCCATCTTCTGGTTAATTGTATCATTGACCTGTTCAATTCTACCGTTAATTCTTCTTAAATTCTCTTCATTGATTTGTCTGAATTCTTCCTTCATTTGGTTATTATTGTCACTTATAGTTGCCTTAAGGTTTCGTTAGTACTTTCTTTAATACTATCAATTTTTTCATTGGTTTGTCTATTGCTTTCCTTAATGCTGTCTATTTTGTTATTCATTATTTTATTATTCTCTTCGAATTTGTCATTAATTTGCCTCAAGTTCTCATTCATTTGTCTGTTGTTTTCATCTGTATTCCTGTTAATACTGTCTATTTTCTCGTTAATCTCTTCCTTCATACCGTCTATTTTCTCATTTGTTTGTCTGTTATCTTCCTTGATACTATCAATTTTTTTCATTCGTTTGTCTGTGGTCTTCCTTGATACTATCAATTTTTTTTCATTCGTTTGTCTGTGGTCTTCCTTGATACTATCAATTTTTTTTCATTCGTTTGTCTGTGATCTTCCTTGATGCTCTTCAAATCTTCCTTCGTTTATCTGTTATCTTCCTTGATATTATCGAATTTTTCCTCCATTTGTTTTAATAAGTTTTGACTCAAAATTTCATTTTGTTTCCTTGAGTTTTCAGTGAATTCTTCCTTCTGCTTCTTAAAATTGTCATTCGTTTCTTCCTTATTTCTGTCCATTTTTTCACTCATACTATTCATTAATTCCATTAATTTTATAAGATTCGGGTCTCCCCTATCTTCCTTTCTTGCAAACGTCTCCACATCCTCCACCGATGTTACTTCTTTCTCTTCCATCCTGACTTCTTTCTCTGCCTCCTTCGTCCGTTTCAGTGATGTAGCCCTCTTACGCATCTTTATTATTTCTTGGAACTTATAGCAGTCGCCAGCTAAAAATTAGGAAATTAATTTGCTTGTTTCAATTTCTTCACCTAATATTCCCTAATTTCAGCCTCACTAGTTGGTGCGCCAATTTATAATACGACACTCTTTCCCATAGTATCTTAATGGTATAATATATTACGTTCCTGAAATAATAACGCATGGATATGATTTAATAACATAATGGTTTAATCTGTGTAACATAAATTCAAATTATTGGAAAATTCCATTCGATACATACGGTTGTCACAATCGATATTTATCTCAGGATTTAATAACTAAATAATTTTAATATATATTTCGTGGGAATTCTTGTGGCTGCTACGAAAACTTCTTTACATGTTAATGAATAATAGAGAGTACCTTTACAAACAATATATTACTTATAATCTAAAAAATTACAAAAATTATATATTAAGTTACATACAAGTTTTGACGATATTCAATACGCTTCGTAAAAGCATGTAGGTTAGAGTAACGTCAACATCATGACTATTTGTCCGTCTCAGAAAATAATGTAGTTTATTAATGTGTACAATAAATGTTTTCCTTGTAATCACTGTTCGCTTAGATATTGAATTTGGTTGCACTTTAAAATGTTTACTAGTGATTAGTGTTAGTGTAACTTGTTATATTGTCTAGTGGTTGTTCCTTGTTGGATAAAAATATTGTCAAATTATACTTTACACATCTAGACGATATTCTGAAGGTTTTCTGGTTTATTCTGAAATTTTTTCTTCATTGTGTGTATTACTTGTTCATGAAAATTGTAGTGGAAGGATTATTATCTTCGATGATGGTCTTTCAGATCTTCTTTCACAAACGGGTTATCTATTTTTATATTTTTTTAATTACATCTAGACACGCACTATTCAACTGTTTTCCATCACAATTAACAATTAAGTGTTATTTCTTCTTTTTTAGTTATAGAACTCATACAAATTTCTTAAATTTTGATTGGTCATTTATGTACAGGTTAAATGTTATAGGATCAACACCCATTACCTACTTTATATTTTATAAATTACCCTTAATAGATAATTTTATTATTATACTCTAATGATACATGCAATGTTTATACAATTATTAATTAGATAATTATAAACAATTTGATACTAAACATGCCTCAGTTTATAACTGTAAAACCTTATTAATTTGAATTTCTATGATATGTGGTGGAACAATTTATGGTTGATTGTAATTTCTACTTTGACTACCTGAGATAAATATATTTACATAAATTAACTGGTGACATAAAATCTTATAACATACAACAAAACTCTTAATAATAATAATTGTTTTTGACAGTTTTAGGTTATTTATACTGCTAAACTACTGTCTGTATGATAAACTAAAATTCTGTCTAATAATAACAATAAAACACTTTTCATACAAAAATAATTAACACTGTTTAACAGTAGTCTGTGTCACTAGTTATATTATGTCACTCATATAACTGTAAGGTTTGTGTCCCTTTTTCTATCCTTAAAATATGTTCATACAATTTTAATTTATGATTAGGTACTCTTTATTGGGTTTGGTTGTTATTCAGGGTAAGTTGATTAGGCCTACTAGGTTTATTTATGTAACTTTTTTCTGTTTACTGCCCTATTCTACTGGGTTATTTCTGGGTTCCTTGATAATATTAAATAAGTCAAACCAACTAGGTTTCCTTAATTTGCTTTCAATTATTATTTCTTGTTTCCTCTCTGGATCGGATTTCACTATTATTTACTATTCTTTTGTAACATTTGTTTCGTTACAATATATATATATATATATTTATTGATATAAAATTTTTCTGTATATATATATATAGTCTCTGTATTTTAATGTATATTTTTTCTTTGCTTAATTGTAAAATTTTGTATAAATGTATAATTTCCTCTTTGTATAGTTTATTATATTATATAGAATAATATAATATAATGTATATAGTTTATGTTTTTTATGTGTATAGTTTATTGTATATTTTTTGTAAATTATATTTTATTTAGCTTCACTATTAGGATAGCCAATTTGTTACATCTAGACTCGAATCTATGGTTATTTATCTGAATTTGTGTCTTGTTTAATTCTGTTATTATTTGTATATATTTTTGTTAATATTAAATTAAGGATGAGGGGGGATGTTTGTTGAGCGCCAATTTGCAATCACCATTTGCAAATAAAATTTTATTGGTGAAATATCAATAATAAATTTTTGATCAAATTTATGTAAATAGTATGTGGTCTCTTTATTCTGTAATGAACTCTCTTTTATTCTTTTCTTTCAGCAATGGATATGATAATTTGTACTCATCACCACCTTCTTTTTTAAAGAAATATGCTAAGATTTTCAATTGATGAGTGTTGCCAACTTAATCTAATTACTGAGGTCAACTCACAGTATCAGATATTTTGTTCAGAATATCATACCCTTTTTGTTTTCATGAAATAAGAAACAAATAAACCTTTTTCTGTAATTTGTAAACTCAAATCCTTTATTTATTCTTTAATTGGTTCTAGATGTAAAACATAATTTTTTAACAAAGTTTGGCCAGCTGTATTTTTATAAGCTCAGAGTGGCAGCAGTAACTCTTAGATCTCAAGTTTTTTTAAAACATTTTGTATTTTGTATTTAATAAATAAAATACAATTATAATGTTCAGTAGGTCCTTTCGACTACGATATAACAACAGTATTGACAGGGAAAGTACCAAAATACATATGATGAGAAATAGTCACAATGCATTTTAAAAGGATTATATTAAAAGTGTAAAACAGTTCAGTGTATAGGTTAAGTTATAAAAAAATTTTTTAGACTTAAATATCTTTAAATTATATTAGCACTATATATCACTGGTGTCTTATGCTTATGTCCATATTATTAATAATTATTGTTCTTAGTGAAAGTCAATTATGGTTTTTATAAAAAGTGTATTCAAAGTTTTTTGAAACCTTTAGATCAGGTTTAACAGGGAATTTTTCAGATTAATTTTAGATAAAAATATACTTCTCTCCCTGTGTCAATTGGTCCAATTTCTTCAGAGATGTCCTGGTTTAATTCTGTAGAGTCTTGTAGCAATTCTTTCTTCTATTTTAATCTCGTTATATATAATTATTCAATTGTTTATCTGTAGATACACTGATTATTACACATATTAGAATTTATTTTTCACTATAAGTATTTAAATCAACCTTCTTGCATTCAGTTTTTTAGAATCAATCTATTTTCTTCCTTCAGATATCTGTTGCTAAGGCCTCTCTTAGATATCTCCTTGGTTTCCAAGTAACATTTTTATATCACCCTGGTGACATCATAAGAATAATATAAACAAACTTTTTACTATTTTATGTCATTTTCTTTTAAAAGGATATACCTTTTTTTATAAAAGCTCTTATCTTCTTTTTATTTGTTTCTTTGTTCTTCTGATAAAAAACTGATCATTTTGACATCACTCTTGACTATTTTCTGATCTATATTTCCTGAGTTAATGATTCACTTTTTATTTATTTTTGTTACAAACTTATTTATTATTTCTTTTTTGTACCTTTCACTTTCTTAAATTTATTTTATACACTTGGTAATCTTTTAACATAAACTGACATTGTTTCCTTATTATTTTAATAGAAATCTTATTCATATAATTTGACTGACTATGATTTTGGTACTTTCTTGTTAAGACTAACATTAGTGTTATTAACACTAATATACATAATGTTAATAAATGTGACAAAAACTGATTACTAATAACTATTAGTAATATGTTATAATTCCCCTTAACTGACTGTGTTTATAACTTTACAGTCTGCACAAAAAAAAACAAATTTCATAAGTAAGTTCTTACTTTAATTATAATAAACATAACATACAATAAACAGTTAAAATTAAACATATTCAATTAAGTCTTTCTTAAAATATTATGTCTCCTGGTACTTTTTAATAATACAATCATGGTATATTTATGTTACTAGGGCATGGTAAAAATGTCACGTAACATAATGCCCCCCCCCATAAAACAGGTTATTTTAGTAATCATTAGGTTGCTTAAATAAGCTGATTGATTTCACCATTACGTTTCTCAATCTCCATAATATTTTTTTATTTCGGTTTGATTATATACTCCCTTTACTTTGTTCGTTTCAGTGTTGTATAATTCATAAGTATTATTATGGTTATCCTTTGTTATTGTATATGGTCCTGTATATAACAATAATAACTTTTTAGATATCCCTTCAACAGAACTGGGTAGATGTCTATTTTTTAGCAAAACCTTTTCGCCCATAGAGTATTTTAAAATCCTGTTATGATCTCTTTCTTCTTTTCTCTTCTGTAGCTCAGCTCTGTGCAACACTCGATTATGTATTTCGATAATAGCCAATTCTTTCTCTTCCATAAAAGGGAATTTAATTAAAGATGTTATTTCCCTAGGTGGTGGTCGATTAAACATAACTTGATATGGACTATTTCCTATGGTCTCGTGGTAAGCTAGGTTGAGGAATGTTTCGGCAGCTTCGACATATTTACTCCAGTTTCTATGTTCTTCATGACAATATGTGCTCAGAATCCTACCTACTTCACGGAGAACTCGTTCTGCAGGGTTACTTTGGGGATGATACACCGAAGTCTTGTAAGTTCTGATTCCCCTATTTACTAATTCCTTTTGCCACTTTTTCCTTTAAATTGAGTACCATGGTCGGTTACTATCGTCTCTGGTTTACCCACCTCAGGAATGTATCTCGTTATGATTATGTCCAGGATTTTACGAGTTGTAGCTTTGCTGATAGAGTATAATTTTGAAAATTTTGAAAAATGATCAAATATTATTACAATATATTTGAACTTACTTCTTCCCCCACTCTTAGGAAATGGACCACATATGTCTAAAAATATCTTTTCCAAACTATGGCTCGAAATGATGGTTATCATAGCACCATCCTTCCTTTCATTATTCGTTTTTACCATTTGGCAGATTGTGTATTTTCTAACAGTTTGCCTTATTTGCTTATTTATCCCCTTTATGTAGACGTGTTCACTCAATGCTTTTACAACTTTAAGGGGCCCCATGTGTTCATATCTTATATGATAGTCGATGATGATTGATGATTCAACACTCTTAGGAATACATAATTTCCATTCCTGTTTTCGGGAAGTTGGAGATGTAAATATTAAATTATTATAAATACAATAAAATGCTAAAATTGTGGGGTCATTGCTTGCCAATCTTTCCTTAATTGATTTTAGTTTGATATCTAAATTCTGATGAATTTCTATCTGTTTTAATACTTCTGCTAAATCTTCTCTTGACTTCAGTATGTGATACACTCTTCCTATGTTTTCTTTTTCTACTTCGTAAGTTCCATTTGCCGTATTAATTCTGGATAATCCATCAGCTACAATATTTTGTTTCCCGGGTACATACTCCCAATGTATATGGTACTCTTGTAATATCAAATTCCATCTGGTTAATCGACCATGATTTAGTTTGCACCTTTTTAGGAAAGATATGGATTTATGATCTGACCTTACTGTTATTTTATATCCTAAAATATAGGTGCGGAACTTTAAGCAGGCAAACACCACACTGAGGAGTTCTTTTTCTGTAACTGTATAATTTCTTTCGCAAGCACTCAAAACTCTACTAGCAAAACTGATTACTAAATGGTTTCCTACTTCATCTTCTTGATATAACTCAACACCTAAACTCACATTACTTGCATCACAATTTAAATAGAACCCCTGGTTAAAATCTGGGTGGTGTAACATAACACTATTTAGGAACTTAGTCTTGATTAAATTAAAGTTATCTTCTTCAGCCTTACCCCATTTCCATTTGTTCTTGGTTGAAAGTAGATTTTGAAATTTAGTGGTCAGCTCGGAATAATTTTGTTGGAACTTGCGATAATAATTACAAATACCTAGAAATGATTGTAATTGTTTGATATTTCTAGGTCTTGGAAAATTTTGTATAACTTCTACTTTCTCAGGCGACGGCGTGATCCCAGTTTCAGAGAGTATAAACCCAAGAAATTGTAATTCCTGAGTTATGAATTTAGATTTATTTAACTTCAGTGTGATATTATTTTGTTGGAGTTTCCTGAGTACAATTTCAATACGATCACAGTGTTCATCCCATGTTTTAGAGGTAATAAGAATATCATCTACATATACTGTTGCGAACTCTAACGCTTCTTTTCCTAGTATCTGGTCCATGCACTGGATAAAAATGGCGACAGAATTAACGAACCCGAAAGGTAAGCGTTTAAATTGGTAGTTTCTTCCATCGAAGATGAAGGCAACATACTGGCGACTGTCAGGGTGTAACTCTACTTGCCAGTATCCGCAAACAGCATCCCAACTACTCATAAACTTACAACCATGGAATTTCTTCATAGTTTCTTCTATCTCTATTGGAGAGGTGCGATCCGTTATTATAATTTTATTTATTTCCCATGCATCAAGGCACAACCGTACTTGTCCATCTTTTTTAGGAATCGCCACAATGGGACTGGTATATGGGGAATTACTTCGTTCTATAATATATTCTTGAATCATCCTAGCTATTTCTTTTCTAACTGCCTCTTTTCACGATTGAGCAATAGGATACGATTTCTTATTGAAATTAAGGGATTCATGAAATTTTAATCGGCATACGAAATCCTTCGCCTTTCCAAGAGAATCAGAAAATACATTACGATAAGTTTTATATATTTCTATAAATTTTTTCTTCTGTTCCACACTGATTGCCTCGGTATACCCCTTTCCTTGAAACGACAATATTTCCTGCCATAATGCTGATTCTGTTACAATCTCTTTATCTCCTATGGGTGTCCTTATTATTTCCCTAACGTGGTATGAGTTTCTGTACTGAGGGGCTATTGAGCTTCCTATTATCTCAGCAGTCCATTCATAACCTTCTGAGCTCAGTGTTATTTTTCCATTGGCTAAATTAATAATCGCATAGTGACGCCTTAGCGTATCACAGCCTATCAACACCTTAAAGGGTAACCCTTGGGCCACCAGAAACACTATAGGAATAGTAATATTACTATAGTAATCATTACTATGGGGAATATATGTAGAGTAATGATTGATATATTGATGTAATAAGTAAATGATGATATTTTGTTGTAGTTGAAGTAATGTAATGAGAAAGGTAATTATAGTTGATGGGAATTTTGTAAGAGGGGATGGGGTGGTAGGAGTCCGCAACAAAAGTGGTTGGGACGGGAAGGGACCGTTTAGCGCTGGAAAGGGTTGCCTTAGGTAGAATCCAGGGACCAAAATAAGGGAATGAGCTTTTGGGGGGGAACACACATCCTGAGTACAAAGGGTTAGAGAGTATTTTTTTATATAAGAGTAGAATGTGGTGAATTGAGTTGAGTAGTAAGCTGGTTTTAGAGATTGATAGATATTTTTGATAGAGATGGGTGTCATATTTGTTAAAGCTGTTAATGAGTATTAGAGTCAGAGGGGTAAAGATTATATATGTATAAACGCCAGGTTGATAAAATCAAGTTATTGTGAATAATTAAATCACCCAAATTAATGAAGATTGAGAATACTAAAGAAAGAGAGTTATAGTAAAATATAAAATTTTAATTGAAACAAGTGACAATTTCCATAGAATTTGAGGATAAAGTAAAGTTGTGAAAGGTATAATTTTGAGTAATTTAAATGTCAATTTTATTTGTTAATTGTATTAATACTTTGTTAATTTTAAAATGTCATATTTTATTATATTTTATTGTGTTTAAAGATAGAATTTTAAAGATGTTCAAGGTATTTTCTGATGTAACTTGTGTATAACTTATGTAGGTCAAGGTTCTTGACTTGACCCAGTTTGATCAGCTGATGGGTGATGTTCTATACTAGACCCATTCGGCAATGAAGTGATGCCAATTTTGTTTCTTAATTAATTTAAATAAATTTAAATAATTTTAATATTGAGAAAATATATTTTAATAAATTTAAATTTTTTTGAAGTTAAAATTAAAAAAAAAATTTCGATTGTTGATCTAATTGATGTTTTTGCATTTTGATTATATTATTGTTTGTGTGTATTAATAGTGTTTTTTATTGAATTGTATTATTTAGGATATGTGTCTAATCCAATGTTAGGATAAGGAAGTTCATGTTTTTAACAAATGTTCCATTTATTTGTTTTCTAATTATCAATAATAACGAAGAGAATTATTCAATTCAGATAAAAGATTTGTATTTTGATTTTTGAGATTAATGGTAATATAGATTTAGTTTCAATTTAAAGGAAACTCCTAAATTTGATAACCAGATTTGATAGGATGTAGCAATAAGTGTGTGTACAAGCCTAGTAACTGCTAAAGGCAGCCCAGTGTGCATGATAAGGGGGAACATATCGGTGGAGGATCTGGCATGATATAAGACCAGGGGTTTGGATTTTGGGGTGGCATGATAGAAGGTGAGGTGCGCCGTGGTGCGTGTCTGTTCGATTTTATGGTGTTGGGATCTCGCACAGAGAAGTCCAGTAATCTCGTTCAGATGCGGCCATAGTCACCGAGCCAGGGGGGAGAAATTTCATAAGTAAGTTCTTACTTTAAATAAATAAACCTCCGCTCCACAGTCCGTTAAGGACCAAGGCGTACCGCGCGGCTTTTGTGTTAGTGTGACAGTGTATGGCTAGTACTACGCGCCACCAGCCGCTAGTTGCGGTATTGACGGCCAGGAGGCGGCGCTGTTATCTCAGCGCCTACTCAGTTTGCCTCACGACGCTGAGTGCACGCCGTATGGAGCCTCCGACAGGAATTGAACCCGGGACCACGAGCGCATCAAACGCCCGCGTTAGCCACTAGACCACCTGGAGGCTCAAGTTCTTACTTTAATTATAATAAACATAACATACAATAAACAGTTAAAATTAAACATATTCAATTAAGTCTTTCTTAAAATATTATGTCTCCTGGTACTTTTTAATAATACAATCATGGTATATTTATGTTACTAGGGCATGGTAAAAATGTCACGTAACAGTATATGTATATTGTAACGTAAAATGAGCAGTCGCTATTTTTCAAGCCCCGCGATGGAAGCCAATTTGTAACGTCCTTCTCATTCAAGAGGCACTTTACCACTTACGAGTGTATTGCAAGTTATATCGAGCTTCGTTAATTCCGCCCCACAGTTGTACGCCAATTCTGTAACGTGCGGTTTCTGCGAGAGGCGGGTGTTAGCGAAACGTCCTTCTCATTCAAGCCCCAAATGTTGGGTTCGCCAATTCTGTAACGTGCCGCTTAATGTGAGGTGTGCACTTGCGAAAGTGTTATTATATGCCTCACGCAGTATGCGTCACTTTTGAATTATACTAACTGACATTTTAAAAGGTATAAATAAAGGATTTTGTTTATCTTGTTTTACTCAATCTAAAAGAAATCGAGAGTGTGTGATTTGGGGTCAAGGAGGTAATCTGTTCAGCCTTATGCAGAAGAGAGAGTAAGTATCATTATTGCCCCTCAGTTGTGACGATTTCTTCTGTATGTTGTGCTGAAATTTTCATTAACTACCCACTACAATAAATTATAACACGTTATAATTCAATATTAATTTTCAATAATATTGCTTTATTGATTATTGACTTTTGTCTCCTGCCACCAAAATATAGGTATCACAATTAATCTTATTTAAAAAAAAAAACATCATCTCGACTTTACCGAGTAAACATAGATCTGTCTAAGGAACAAAACATATATGTTGTTATTTACCCAATATTACGCTATAATAAAAAACATCAGTTATTACATAATTCTTAATAATTCCCCAGGGTTCAGGGTGAATTCTTTGTGTTATGAGAGTGTCAGAAATGGGTAATTGCTACGCTTTACAAATATCAAAAAATTAATAAATAATTTTGTTTATTTTTCAAATATTACGTAGTTTCCGGAATTGCCGTAAGAGAGCAGCATGTATTTGTTTACTTTGAAAGAAACATATGATAAAATGAATATTTTTTGTTCTATTTCACTGTTAAAAAACGAGTTTTCTTCTGGACTTATTACGAAAAAATGTTTATATTACCTCGCTCCATGTTGTCCTTACTGGATTGAAGTTTTATTCTGTGATGAGGTACGTCTTGCGTTATTATTTCCTTTTCGTTTGGAGTATTTTCTAATTGTCTACTGGAAGTAGGCCGGACTATATTGGATCCTCAGAATGTTTTCATCCACTGGTTTTTAATGTATATCACCATTTAATTTGGATTCCTCAGGTATAATTAGTTAGTATTCACTTTGTTTATTACTCTTGCGTGAATTTCGCCTCCTCCAACGTCCAAGAAAGGTTATTTTTTATAATTTTTGTCGCATCGTTTCTTCAACTCTCCGGTTTAGTTCAAAAATTTTTATATCTTATTAACAATACTTGTTATTTTTCATCACTCTTAGTAACACATAGTATTTTTATTATGTAGGCAGTTTGTGATAATTATAAATTTATATTTTATTTATGGAAAAATAATTCCCTTCCATTCCGGTTTCTTTACTAATTTAATTTACATAATATGTTTTGGTTAATTTTTTTTTTATGACATTGTATATAAATATTTTATCATTTTATTATCATTAAATAAATTTATATATTATTTATTTAGTCTCGAATAGTGTTCATACCCGGTACTACTTCCTGTTGCCATTTCCTTCATAGGATTATTTTAATTTTATATTATCTTTGGTCGTTAAAATTTTTATGTCTTTTAAAATTAACCCTGGGTTTTCTTACAATCTAACACAATTATTTGAAACAATATAATATTAACTTGGGTATAACAAATTGTGGTTCATACAATATAAATTACAATAAATAAATAAAATTACAAAAATCAATTAGTATTATTACATACTACTTCCATAGTTTTATCCTATCCAAAACATACAGCACAGTTTAGTAATACATTAGTTTCACTTTGGTTTTTCACCTCAATGGGTACACTAGAACTCACTTCACTATATAACACTCGAATTGTTTATTATGTTGAGTGATATAATTAAATTTTGAGCGAGCTTTAGTTTTACCCATTTCTGACTTTTATTCTCATGATTTACTTTATTGGGACCGGGTTATGTACCGTTACATAAAGCCCCCCCACTAGAACAAATTTATTTTAGTTCAACTTGTTGATAGAAATAAATTGTTGATTGGTTCGAGTGTCCTAATGGTCTTGACTTTGTTTTCATAATAGTGTTTCATTTCTGACTGATTATAAACTCTGGTAATTCAGACTTGTGGTAATTGCTGTTTTCTTACTTAACTCTCTCTCTCTTGGAGGCAAATTCATCAATTATTTCTCGGGGTTAGCGGTACTTCCACATTTTATTTGATAAGGACTGGTCACACTAATTATATTAAACTTGTTTTAACACTCATTTCTATTTACTTTTATATACTCGCTTTATCAATTAAGCTTCTGTCTGCTATCTTCCTTCTATTTTCTTTATCTATACTTCTGGAATCTAATATCAATCTATACAGCTATTTTATAATTATTATCCCTTAAATATTCAATTTCCCTAACATTTTTCCCTATCCTGTGCGGTGGTTCCAGTCGGGTGGCCACTCTGGGTCCATACACCGCTGTCCATCCTTACACCTTCTGAGACCAGGGGAACATCATCCCTGCTCATAAAAATTATTGCCGGAACATTTCTACGGTCAATACAAAAAAATAAAAAAATTATAAGTAGTAGTCAATTCGCGACTAGTACCAAACACTTTTGGGATTCTTCATACTGTAGCTGTTTGATTTATTTATATATTTCTTCTTCTCCTTGATTCCTTCTTCTTTTCCATCGACTAATAGCATATAACATTATTGATAGGCCTTATGTTAAAATTCTTTTGACTTTAATTCTTGTGACATATTTCTCCGTATCATTTCTTCTTATATAATCTTCAATTCCGAGAAATTCTAATTATTGTATTAATTATCATCCTCCTTCAGTTTCATTGGAGTCATTAAATTATTCGTTATTCTTCTTATTGTACCTTCTTATCTGAGCACATTACCATCAATTGTTTTTGTTCATTTAATTTTCCTTCTGTTTGTTACCATTAAAAATATTACTTTTTCCTATTATTTCAGTTTAAATCAGTTATTTATAATTAAATTATATAATCTGTTCTTACATTTTCTTGGTGTTTTGTCTTTTTATTTTAAATTATATGGTTTCAAAATAACTTGCGTAAGATGTCCTTACATGCTTTTTATTAATTCTAATGGTTGCAAAATATCTTAAGTAAGTTGTACTTACACACTTTTTGAATTTTGGGGTTTTAGTTTCTTCATTCTAAATTATATTGTTCGAAATAAGTTGAGTAAGATGTCCTTACATGCTTTTAGAATTTTGGGGTTTTTAGTATTACAATGGGTTGCTTGGTCCTGTATCCATAAAATCCGTCCCTTTTTTCTGGTTTGTTTGGAGTCTGTTTAACCGTGGTCCCTTATTTCAGGTACTCCATGTTCTCGGATTGCTGGGGTGTTCGTAATTAATTCTCTCCTTGATAATCTTCTTACCATCCGGCTCTCCCATTTTGCTGCTATGAAACTTTCACGTAAGTACCGGTCTTCCGTCATAATTCGTTCCTTTTTAACTAATAAGTATCGTACCTCCTCTAACATAACATAGTTGCTCATTTTTAATCTCATTTCATTCCCTTTTAACTCTGGATTATTTGCCCAATATTTGCATGTTGTCTTCCGTCTTGAAGATACGGCTGATATTGTCTGATACACTTCCATCGTTGACACCTTTAACTGGGATGTAAACTTAATTAACTCCCTCTGTTCGTTAATTGGAAGGTTGAATACATTAATTAATCCACCTGTAATCATCTCCCATTCTTCCTTGGTATTTATTATTTTCTTTCTACTTGTTTTTATTATTTCCTTGGTCTTCTTTTCCACGGTTTGAACATCCTTTTTGTTGCGGCTATTTTTATTTTCCGATGGCATTACACCTTGGTATTCTGTAATTTCTATTTCCTTCCTACTCTCTTCTGTATTCGGACTTACTTTAATACCTTCTGAAGTGCTGTCTGATGTTTCATCCAAATTCTTGACACTATGGTCCATTTGTTTATTTGTCTCCTCTTTGTATGTATCTGCTTTTTGGATACGCGTATTAACATTTTCAAACTTCTCTCCGAAAGTTTTCCATATCTCCTTATTGACATTCTCCATTTTACACTCAAATTGTTTTAAATTCTCTTCAAATTTTGCATTCATCTCTTCTCTTTGTCCTTCAACAGTTTCTTTCAGTTCATTGTATTGTTCATTCATGGTTTGTTTGATGTTTCCATGAATGGTTTCTATTTTTTCATTTAGTTGTTTGACTAAATTTTCCTGAATGCTATCTATTTTCTCGTTGGTCTGTCTATTTTGTTCCTCCTGTTTCTTAAAATTCTCCTTATTTTCCTCATTGGTTTGTCTATTTTGTTCCTCCTGTTTCTTAAAATTCTCCTTATTTTGTTCCTCCTGTTTCCTAAATTTTTCGTCTATTTTATCATTGGTTTGTTTATTGCTTTCCATAATAATTCTCAACATCTCCTGCATGCTCATGTCTTCTTTTTGGGTGGATTTATCTGGTTGGTCCCCTTGGGCATCCTCTTCCACTATTTCCTTTT
Organism: Magicicada septendecula; assembly: GCA_034769895.1. Taxonomy (NCBI): domain Eukaryota; kingdom Metazoa; phylum Arthropoda; class Insecta; order Hemiptera; family Cicadidae; genus Magicicada; species Magicicada septendecula. The sequence continues at coordinate 303,946,226 of CM068367.1, read as the reverse complement.
CCGTATCCATAACTACTTCGGTTTCTTCTGTATCACCTGTCTGTTGGTCCATTTCACTGTCCGTGACTAACTCTATTTCTTGTTCCTGTCCACCTTCTTCAATCTCCTTTTCTTCTGCCCTCTTCTTCGATTTTCCTCGGGTATTAGGCATTTCTTGTTTTCTCATAACTGCCAACGATAATTAGATTTTTTGATATATCTTTTTCATTAAATATCGAAATTCTTTTCTAATTACCGCCCTTTTACGTTGAGCGCCAATTTGTAACGTAAAATGAGCAGTCGCTATTTTTCAAGCCCCGCGATGGAAGCCAATTTGTAACGTCCTTCTCATTCAAGAGGCACTTTACCACTTACGAGTGTGTTGCAAGTTATATCGAGCTTCGTTAATTCCGCCCCACAGTTGTACGCCAATTCTGTAACGTGCGGTTTCTGCGAGAGGCGGGTGTTAGCGAAACGTCCTTCTCATTCAAGCCCCAAATGTTGGGTTCGCCAATTCTGTAACGTGCCGCTTAATGTGAGGTGTGCACTTGCGAAAGTGTTATTATATGCCTCACGCAGTATGCGTCACTTTTGAATTATACTAACTGACGTTTTAAAAGGTATAAATAAAGGATTTTGTTTATCTTGTTTTACTCAATCTAAAAGAAATCGAGAGTGTGTGATTTGGGGTCAAGGAGGTAATCTGTTCAGCCTTATGCAGAAGAGAGAGTAAGTATCATTATTGCCCCTCAGTTGTGACGATTTCTTCTGTATGTTGTGCTGAAATTTTCATTAACTACCCACTACAATAAATTATAACACATTATAATTCAATATTAATTTTCAATAATATTGCTTTATTGATTATTGACTTTTGTCTCCTGCCACCAAAATATAGGTATCACAATTAATCTTATTTAAAAAAAAAAATCATCTCGACTTTACCGAGTAAACATAGATCTGTCTAAGGAACAAAACATATAGGTTGTTATTTACCCAATATTACGCTATAATAAAAAACATCAGTTATTACATAATTCTTAATAATTCCCCAGGGTTCAGGGTGAATTCTTTGTGTTATGAGAGTGTCAGAAATGGATAATTGCTACGCTTTACAAATATCAAAAAATTAATAAATAATTTTGTTTATTTTTCAAATATTACGTAGTTTCCGGAATTGCCGTAAGAGAGCAGCATGTATTTGTTTACTTTGAAAGAAACATATGATAAAATGAATATTTTTTGTTCTATTTCACTGTTAAAAAACGAGTTTTCTTCTGGACTTATTACGAAAAAATGTTTATATTACCTCGCTCCGTGTTGTCCTTACTGGATTGAAGTTTTATTCTGTGATGAGGTACATCTTGCGTTATTATTTCCTTTTCGTTTGGAGTATTTTCTAATTGTCTACTGGAAGTAGGCCGGACTATATTGGATCCTCAGAATGTTTTCATCCACTGGTTTTTAATGTATATCACCATTTAATTTGGATTCCTCAGGTATAATTAGTTAGTATTCACTTTGTTTATTACTCTTGCGTGAATTTCGCCTCCTCCAACGTCCAAGAAAGGTTATTTTTTATAATTTTTGTCGCATCGTTTCTTCAACTCTCCGGTTTAGTTCAAAATTTTTTATATCTTATTAACAATACTTGTTATTTTTCATCACTCTTAGTAACACATAGTATTTTTATAATGTAGGCAGTTTGTGATTATTATAAATTTATATTTTATTTATGGAAAAATAATTCCCTTCCATTCCGGTTTCTTTACTAATTTAATTTACATAATATGTTTTGGTTAATTTTTTTTTATGACATTGTATATAAATATTTTATCATTTTATTATCATTAAATAAATTTATATATTATTTATTTAGTCTCGAATAGTGTTCATACCCGGTACTACTTCCTGTTGCCATTTCCTTCATAGGATTATTTTAATTTTATATTATCTTTTGTAGTTAAAATTTTTATGTCTTTTAAAATTAACCCTGGGTTTTCTTACAATCTAACACAATTATTTGAAACAATATAATATTAACTTGGGTATAACAAATTGTGGTTCATACAATATAAATTACAATAAATAAATAAAATTACAAAAATCAATTAATATTATTACATACTACTTCCACAGTTTTATCCTATACAAAACATACAGCACAGTTTAGTAATACATTAGTTTCACTTTGGTTTTTCACCTCAATGGGTACACTAGAACTCACTTCACTATATAACACTCGAATTGTTTATTATGTTGAGTGATATAATTAAATTTTGAGCGAGCTTTAGTTTTACCCATTTCTGACTTTTATTCTCATGATTTACTTTATTGGGACCGGGTTATGTACCGTTACAATATATATATATATATATATATATAAATTTTTCTTTGCTTAATTGTTTATTTTCAACTATCCTTTTTCCATGCATGATGCTTGTTTTACAAGTGAAGTGTCAATCAGAATATTATATATTGCACAAATGTATGATATTCAATTTTACAAGTGAATTGATTTTAAATTTTGCACCGAAATACAGAGTCAAAGATAGTTTCACACTGATGATGTTCACATTTTTTATTTTTACAATATATACTTACCACAAAGGCACACACATTTAAATTTACAGTTCACGAGTTGGCAACAATGCAATTCACCTCACTCAGTCTCTTCACATCGACGATATCCGGACGGCGGCGGCAGTGTACATATCTAAACCCATACACTATAACGCATGCACAAGTTGACAACGTAGCCGACGGTAAACCAACACACATGCACAAGTTGGCAACGTCGACGCTTTTCCAACATGGCCACCGTCCGGAAAACACCGTATATATCCAAACACGTACACTATAACACACGCACGAGTCGGCAATGTGGCCGAACCTTAACCAGCACACTCCTACACAAACCGACAACCTCGCCACTTTTCCAACATGACCGACCACACCAATCATCTCCCGACAACATGGACGATGACCTCACCACTCCAGGCCGCGATCAAGCCACGACCAGGCCGCCGCCAGATGGCGAACAAACCGCGGCCATGCCTCCACCAATCAACGCACAGATAACCCCCCGCCGACGCACCACAACATGGTGGTGGCGGCAAAAAAGCCGCGGCCACGCCTGCACCAATCAACGCACAGATAACCCCCCGCCGACGCATGACAACATGGCCGACCTACGAATCACGACTTCGGCACGCCCACCACGGTCACGTGGCACACACCACTATCCCCTGATCCATCCCCACCTCTGGACAGGATGACACACAGCACCGGAAGTCTACCCCCACCACCACTATTTTTGAATTTCGCGCCAAAATTTGGGGGATGACGTCACTTCTGCGTTAGAACTCTCATAACCTACCTACTCACCGTACTTAAATGTTGGGCTCACATTCCTACGCACAGTAATCCAGCTGATGTGGGTTCCCGTGGATGCACTGCTGCCACGCTTCAAAACTCAGGACTGGGGTGGAAGGGACCACCGCAATTTCACGTGTCATCTAAGTCCTGGCCTCTGGTTGTCTACAGTAGAAAGGTCCACTTGGAGATTCCTGAATTGAAACCTGGTCCGGCCACAACTCTTGTGGTCACTTCTCCAGAAAGATTCACTGACTTCTACCAAAGAATGTCGAGTTTTCAAAAACTCATACGTGTATTTGCTTACATTCATCGGTTCGTAAATCACTCTCGTAAGCATATGGCGTCAAAATCTACTGTTTTGTCTGTCAAAGAACTCAAAGTCGCTGAACTCACCGTAGTACATCTAACGCAACAAGACTACTTCGATCAAGAGATTGCCTGTATGCAGAAGGGAAAGATTCCTGACTCGTTACGTTCGCTGTCTCCGTTTATCTCCAACGATGGTATCCTTCGTGCTGGTGGTAGACTATGTCACTCCGTGTTGCCGGACAGATCCAAGTTTCCTATGCTTCTGCCAAAGAAATCACATCTAACTGATCTCGCCATTGATCACTTTCATACGTTAGGTTTGCATTCTGGACCACGTACTACTCAAGGATTGATCAACCAAACCCTTTGGATTCCTTGCCTTCGCTCCACCTTGAGAGCTCGGCTGCGTAAATGTGTCAAGTGCTTTAAAATGTCTGCAAGGCCCTCGCAACCTATCATGGCTTCGTTGCCTATGTCTCGAGTAACACCACAACCTGCATTCTTGTCCACCGGCATTGATTATGCTGGTCCGTTCTCAACTAAAGACTCTCTCCTTCGTAAACCACGCACCTATAAAAGTTATCTTTGCGTATTTGTGTGTATGGTTACCCGTGCAGTACACCTAGAAGTTGTCTCAGACTTGTCTACTGAGGCTTTCCTCACCACGCTGGATCGTTTCATCGCTCGTCGTGGACTTCCTTCAGATCTTTATTCTGACAATGGTCACAACTTCGTTGGCATCTCCCACCACCTTCGTGATTTGTGTTCTATGTTGGAAACTCATAGCGATGAAATAGCCGCTCAATTAGCGATACGCAAAATTCAATGGCACTTCAATCTGCCGTATGCGCCGAATTTCGGTGGAATTTGGGAAGCCGCCGTCAAATCCGCGAAAGGTCATTTGTACCGCACTCTTGGTGATGTAACATTTACATTTGAAGAAAATTGTACCATATTCACGCATTGAAGCGATATTGAACTGTCGCCCTCTATGCGACATGTCACTAGATCCATCTGAGGAACTTGATTTTCTTACCCCTGGACATTTCCTCGTTGGAAGATCCTTGTTATCAGCTCCAGAAGAGCCTCAAGATAATGTCACCCATCCACGTCAGCGATGGACTCATCTACGTCAAATAGTTCAATCGTTTTGGAAACGGTGGAGTAAGAGCTATCTTCACAGTCAACTTCAACGCTCCAAGTGGATCAAGAACTCGGCGTCACTCCATGAAGGGCAACTTGTACTATTACAAGACGGAGAGTCAGCACCACTGCACTGGCCTGTCGGACGAATGCTCTCCCTTCATCCCGCTCCTGATTCCGTTACCCGAGTTTTGACCATACGTACCGCAAATGGTACCGTAGTGCGACCCGTCAATAAGGTTGCATGCACCCTTTCCAGTTTTGTAAATGCACGTGGTCACCCCCGTCACTATTTGAAAAACCATAGGTTTTTGGCGGGCGGTGTGTTAGATGTAGTGTTTAGCTAATTTTCAGTTGTAATTAATTTTCATTGTGTAAGTATCCTGTGTTTGTCTTTCCTCGTAACTTTAATTTCACGTACGATTTGGTAAGTTCAAATAGTGCGCGAGTGCATGTCGTTTTATGCAAGACCAACCACAAATAGATCTCTCTCGCGTGCGCTGAACTCTGTTCTGTTGTTCGCTTCGTAGTTATACTCGTGTTCGCATCGCCTTCACAGGCCTGCCTCTTTTTCATATGTTACGTTTGCCGCAAATACGGCAAACGGTCAAAACTCACACAAAAGTTCGAAAAATCGCGTATGTGCGAACTGTTCATCAACACCGCAGTTTCTACTACAACATCAACTACCACAACAAGCAGCTTCAGCTACATGCGGTCTTACAAGAGTGCTTTCCATCAAACTACAGGTACTGTACATAATTTGTATTTCATCAATGTAAATGGCAATTGCTGGGAGGGAATTTACAACTCTCACAACAATTCCAGCAATCGACCAAGTTCAGTTGGGGTTAAGAACCAATTCTACCTTTCTAAAGAACCAGCGTTTATCAGAGCCTATAATTAATCCCGACACCCCCCTTCAGTTAGATACTAAAATTGTTATAGTAAAATTGGGTTAATTTGAATGTGTTTAATTCAGATTTTTGGATAATTCAAAGAAAGTTTTCACTTTTGAGTCCCTATTAAAATTAGTGTTAAAATTGTATTGTATTGGTCAATTGAAATTTTTCACCTGTAAATTTTGATAATTCTAAGTCACAATATTTCTTGCATTTTAACAATTTCTTCAAAATTATACATTTAATTATATTAAAAATCACCATTAGCTTTGTGCAATAAAGTCCAGGTACATACCAATAACTGTTGTTCACTAAACGGAAACATCCTTTGAGCAGGGGCGGTTCGTTCTTAGGGCGCTAAGGCGTGCGCCCCCTAGATTAAATCATATCATTAAACAACCCATTATCACTACTTGTGGAAAGTTATTACATATTTCTTTAATACTTCGGTCAAGAAAATATTTTTATATTAGCTAATAGCAGAAATGTTTTCGGAACAGCATGCATTACGGCGCTCTGACAATCGCGTCCATTTCTCAATTCACCCACTCTATCCAAAGTTGAACGAAGTTGTAAGCTTAAATACGGCATTTAGACGGTCGCTCGGAGCGCCGGCTTCTGCGCCACGTTTAGCAGAACGCGGCGTGATTCACTCAGTACAACTAATCGCAGACTATTGATAATAAAAATATGACATTTGCTCTTTTTAGTGTTTATAGTTCCTCTGGCGTGGTTAATTGAATGCGGGCATTTGTTTAGGTTTAGGTTTTGAGTTTGTGTGTGTTTTTTTAATAGCTTCACGAATAATTTAGGGAAATACTGTAGTGTCGAATTATTAGGTTTAGTTTTAACATTTAATCCAACATTTTAACATTCAGTGCAGGCCCTTAAAGCAATAACTTTTGCAAGATTAAAAAATTGAACTAAAGTCATTAGGTAGGCCAACTCCTGAATTCTGCATGATGGAAACAGAAAATAAGAAAAGTGGGAATCGTGTTTTCAGATGGCAACTGCTTTCAGAAGATGCATACCAAAAAAATGACTGGATCTGGGTGGCTGCGACGTTCAGAAATCTTTGTTCTGTTTTCCATGTAGACTATTTTATTGTCTACCAGAGACAATGGTGATCCAATACTGTTGGCTGCAGCACTAGAATAGGGTTTGCAAAAGAATTACGTGACATAATTATAACTCACGTAAAAGATAGATTTACTTACACGGGTCACCTAGAAGCAGCTTCATTGATGTCCAATGACTTATTTCCAATTTTTTCTACAAACTTTCCAGAAGAAAAATTCAAGCTAGTGATTCGGCATTAACCTTTCTTACAAGAAAACAAACTCCGGAGTGAATTGGAACTACTATACAGATGGCATGATTATAATATTAAAGGCGCAGTAAAACTTCTTAACTTTATAGAAGAAAACAATCTTACGTCAGTTTTCAAAGAAGTGTTGATACTTCTGAAAATTGTCATAACTACCCCCATGACAACTGCTGAACCTGAGCGCTGCTTTTCGACTCTGAAAAGACTGAAGACTTTCTTGAGAAATACAATGAAAAACGATAGACTGAATGCCCTTGCGATGTTATCTATCAACAAGGAACTTGTTAAAGAAATGAAAGACTTTGATGCTAGAAGTTTGTTAATGTAAAGGCGAATGGACTTTGTATATAAATAAATGGTCTGTTTAAAGTGTAGGTATCACAAAAATAATTTAATGTAAATATAGTATATTACTTTTTTTGTGGAAACAGCATAGACATTTATGTGGAAGAGACTTTCGACAGTTTGTGGTTATGTTTATTAATAAATCTGCTGACTCTCTACAAGAGCTCACAATATTTGAGGTGAGATCAAATTTTTAAATAATATTTGCATGCTGCACGTGTTACTATTCTTATTTTATTAATGAATTATGTGATTAAATATTGGCGACATTTCCATTGTGCGTTAACTTCAATATTGATACATAATTAAGAAGCTTAAAGGCCGCGCCCTCCAGCCTCTTAAGTCACGAGCCGCCACTGCCTTTGAGTGCTACCATTTTAAGCTGACTCGCATTCTCAAACCACTACTGTATTTTTTGTATTATTTAGACCTATTTATAACAATAACATAGATATATTCACACTTATGTTGCCACATGTTAATTCTGAGAATAGGCTATATATATAGTTTACTGTAAATTTCATTTTGCCAGTTTGGAGTGGTTATTGTTGAGTGAGTGTTCTGTGAAGTTTTAATTGTTTTTAATCATGTTCTGTAATGTCTAAGCAGAGAATGTACTCCAGTTTAACCTTATTGAAAACAGATTAAGTTATAAGTAGAAGAGGATGTAAGACAGAAGTGAGATACACGAAGTAATATTGCTGAAGACTCTGTCAGCAATATTGCTGTAGACTTATTTAAATGTCAAGAAAAATTATGCAAAGTTGTAACCTGCAATATGGAGGAAACAAGAAACGAGTAAGAAGTGGTAAGTATCCAGAAGTTGATGAGTTTGTTTTGAAATGGTTGAAACAAGTGCATGACTAACTGTAACGATACAAACCAATGAGGGTATATAATTTAAAGTTTAAAACTTAAAATGATTTTTACAAGATTTGAACTTGATAATAAATAGTAAATGAGTAACGTAAAATGTGTGTAGTTGTTGAGTCATATGGTTGTAATAATGTATCAGAAAGTACATAGGGTTTTATACATTATATTTGTGGTGATGAATGTTTATATTTTTGAGTTTATGACAAGTGATCATGTTTTATTTGATTAAATAGCTGACCATATGTAAGTATAAATTTGATAATGACTTTAAGTAAAGTAAAATATTTGAATAATAAATTTTAAATGAGTTTGAAAGGTTTTAAATTAGGTGATTCAATTAATTTGAGGTAATTATGAAGTTTCTAAGGTAATATTCAATGATCATATTAATGTAAAATGTTGTAAAAGATGGAGTTTGGGTGATAATTATTTCAATAAGGCATTTGAGTCAGTCAGAGTTAACTTTAAATGGGTGTTAGACAAAATAAGAATTTTGGAATAAAATAATACAGAAACGGGTCAGTAGTAGGGACACAGTAACGAGAGTGCATGTATGTAGAGAAAGAGGGAGTGATGAAAGTGGACAGTAAATAGGCTAGCAGGGTACATATATTTTGTAGTGAGGGTGGAGGTGAAAGAAGTCCTCAATGCAAGGCGTTGTGGCGGGGGGTGAATAGTTTTAAGTGAGGTTTGGCAGAGTTACCTGGGAGAGGCCAGGAACTAATAAGGGAGTGAGTATAAGGGAAGGGAACACACATCCTAGGTACAAAGAGGGTGTCAGGTATTTTGTAATAAGAGGAGAATGATTCAAGTAGAGTTAGAGAAATTAGTGGAGGTAAATATTATTGAGAGATCGGTATCACCCTATGTAAATCCGTTAGTCGTCGTTAGAAGGAAAGAGGTGGGTAAGGTTATTCATGCCCATTTAATAAATCAAATCATTGTGAATGACTGAGAATCACCCGAACCAATTGATGATGAAAGTACTTAATAGAAATTCATAGCTAAAATATAATAATAAATGTAACAAGTTAAAGAGTTAATAGCATTTGAAACTAAACTTAAAGTTGAAATGTTTGTAAATTTTATTCAGATACAAATGAGATGTTTATTTTAATGGAATGAGTTGTATGTTCTTCATGAATGTGTGTGTTGTATTATGTTTTTTATTTTAGCGTGTAGGAAGTTTAAACATGTATTATGTATTTTACATGTGATTCCCCACTTTTGGGCGGTCACGGCGTCACCGAACCCTGACCGTGGATTTGGATTATTGATAGCAAGTATGGTTGGGCAGATTGTATCCTAGCCATACTTATTATTTTCAAAATTGGTGACTTTAGAAATTAACCGAGGGGAGGGGGTAAATCAGGGGAATCACCAGAACTATGGAACAGCGGCTAGCCATCAAATGGGATGGTAGACCGTATAAGGGCATATCACTAATTTTTAGTAGGATTACTGGTGTCCTCGGACATCAGTAATGCCGAATGTTTTGTAACGCCGAAGCAAGAACGGTGTAGGCAGCATCTACACCCTAATTAAACTTCAGTTCTTGTGGAGGCAACTGGGCGCTACAGTCCAGGGGGGGCCATAGTGTGTGTGGAAGGAGGTTTTTAAATTATCAAATAATTTCTTATTGAAAAAGAAATAAAATAAAATTGATGATTATTGTAATTGTGCTGAGAATTGTGAAGTAGTGGAGTAGATTGTTTGCTTATCTGTGTACTGACTGTATTGAATAGTTTGCTGTTTTCTACCGTCAGACGTTGTATTGTGTATAGATGGTAATAGTAAGCTACCTTGGTAACTAAAATCAAAATGGAATTTGAATAGGAGTTGGTAAATGAAGTTGAATTATTTTGGCGTTTAAATTTTTTATTTTGTTTGTTGTGTCTAACCTAAAGTGTATAGGTTACAGAAGTAAAAATAATATGGAATCTATAATACAGAAAAATGTAATATGTTCAGATTAAGGATACATGTGTTAGGAAATATTGTTTATTTAAGTAGTTCATTGAGATAAAACCAGTACTTTGCTAAAAGACAAACCAGTACGACTAAGAGGAAACAAGTCAGTTGAGGATACGGTATGGTGAAAAAGCCAGTTATTGAGATTTTTTTCTTAATTGTTACAGAGTTTGGTGATACTGTGGCAGGTGCCTGTCTGACTTTGCAGTGTTGGGATCTTAACAAGAAGTCCAGTAATGTCATTCAGGTGCAGCCGCAGTCATCAGACTAGGGGGGTAAGTTACCCATGATTGTAATAAGGATTTAAGGGGGGGTTGTGGGTGCCAGATGCTCGCTGGTCCTCTTAGGTTTTAGCAATGAGTTTTTCTGTTTCGGCAGAAAGCCTCTCATTGGGGGGGGGGGTATTGTAACGGTACAAACCAATGAGGGTATATAATTTGAAGCTTTCCATTTTTTATTTAACAAGAGTATATTTTTGGTAACCGACTGTAGCTCCATGTGAGGTACGGAATGGTACAGGAATGCAGACTATCAACGAGGGTGCGTATTCATGCATACACACACACACACGCCTGGGCCAACTTTCCCAGTGTAAAGACACGTACATACATTCCAGAACCGAACATGTGGTGGGAACAGAGAATCACAGACTGTGAGCTGACGGCTACGCCTAACACCTGGCGGGTAGGCAACCAAACGCACACACAGTCAGTCGTCGCAGAGCAGGGCAGTTCTCTACAACTCATCACACGGTACAGTCACAAATACAGCAGCCTCAGAAATTTCGGTAGACCAAAGTGAATTGAGTAGCCGAGGTCTACCGAAACTGGTAAATTTAATGTCTTTTAACGTTAAACGAAGTAAAACAGTGTCAGTGACGACGGAAGTGAACGGGAAATACAAGTGATAGTGGACAAAGGAATGCACGTGCAGGTAAAACGTAAAAGTAATCAATTGGAACCAAAATGAAATAACAGTAATAAAAGAGCTCGATACAAAGGGGGTAAAAGGTATATATATATATAAATCTGTAAAGAGTGAGAGAGTTATGTAAGGAAAACGGGGAGAAATCATTAACAAAAGTACTGGTTACTAGATAATAATTAGTTGATAACAACCTTTTGTTTAATCAAATTCATGTTTTCAGTTGTATTTCATAAAATAAAATCAAGTTTGCTTAGGGATATAAATATGTGTTAGTGTAGTTATTTCGTCGTTACCATTTCCTAGTGTTCTGTGCTGAAAAATTCGTCTAAACGCTCCGTGGAATCTTCTGAATTGGGGTGGTCAGATGGCAAAATTGTCCAGTTTTAATTAAGGTAATGTATAAAGGTTTCCATATATCTCCTGCAAAGATATTGGTGGCGACTCTGAACTTCTGTTGGCATTTTTTAAAAGGTAAGTAGCGAGAAAAAGATCGCAGGTAAGGTTCTGGTAGAGTATTATTTTTATTTTAAATTTATAAGTTTGGTTGTACCATAACAAAACATTCCTTTAAGTGATCCAATGATATGTGCTAAGGCGGAAGAATTCAAAGAAAACATTCAAATTAATGAGTTTAAAGCCAGTAGGATTGGTTTGAAGGTTTTAAAGACAGAAATGAGACTACATTTCAAACAGCCTGTGGTGAAAGTGTGTCAGTGGATTAACAAAGTGGTGAAAGAAGCAAACAGGTGATTTAACAAATCGTCTAACCTTATCACTAATTATGATGAAAAGAAATTTTTTTAATATAAACAAAACTGGTCCATTTTTTAAATGTATGCCAAACAAAACATTTGCTTTTGAAGGAGAACAATGCAGTTGTAGGAAACAAGTAAAGAAAGAGTAACAATTTTTTAGGGCAAATGTGGATGGCTCTGAAAAATGTCCCCTATTAATGAAAAGAAAATTGACAAAACCAAGTTGCTTCAAGACAATGTAAAGTTTCCCTGTTCACTATGAAGCTAACACAAAATCATGGATGACTAATCAACTTTTGAAAAACGGTATGTTGGACTACACAAAAAAAATGTTTACTGCTAACAGGAAGATAATTATTTTCACTGATAACCGCACAGTCCAAAATGCCATTCCTTAAGTGTATTAAAATTGTTTAATTCCTTCCCAGCATGTCTTCAGTAGCTCAACTGATAAATCATAACATCAGTTCAAAGGTTCAAACCAAAATTGATCTACATGCAAGATGTTTGTTAAGTAAAGCATGGAAACAAGTTACACAACAATTTCATGCTGCTTTACCAAAGCTGGCTTCAAACTTTCATCTATTCAACCTGTGGAAGGTCTGATTCCAAAGTATTGGGACAAAGTAGCAGCTGAAGTCAGTAACATAAGCACTGACAATGAAATTGCTATTTGTGACAATGGTGACATTCTTCAGAAGGTGACAATGAAAACCAATCCAGAATCTTCTGGTGAAAAAACTAACAATGACCACAGTTTAACAGAAGATATACCAACAGCTACTTAAGCTGCTACCGTGACTGATAAAATGTGTTGAAGCTCAATGAACATTACAGATTATGATGTAATGTAAAAGTTTTTCGGCCTTTAAATGGACCTTATGACTTTGTTTACAGTATAAAATTAAATTTGAAACACACAAATATTAAATATTTTTATACAGTACACTCAATGTATTCTTGATCATGTTAATATACAATCGCACACTGAATTTGTTATTTATTTTTTAATTTAATAAATAAAATGAACTTTTATTAATGAATGTAATAATTTCATAACTTTTATTTTAATAATAATCGTTATTTTAAGTAATAAAACAGTTTTGATAGCAATAGGTCTGCACAGCACAACCTTTCAAGTTTTTAATGTAATTTATAACAGTGCAATTTTGTTGAGAAATGCTATAGTTAGATCTTTAACATGATCTTTTTTTTTAATTTATGAATAGTAGGCCATTATCTTAACCACCATTTTAGGTTATGCTGACTTACTGAGAAATTAATTCTTGGAAATTCTTACTTAAACTTAAGTTAGTTAATAAGCTTACAAATCTGGTAATTCAAATTTTGGATTATTCAATTTTTTCAAATTTCCTTAAAAGTTTGAATTAAAAAGCTTTTACTGTAACTGTGTTGGTATTTTTTAAATTTCCAAATAATACCAATGATGTAATAGTGCATTTGTATAAATCACTTTCCACATAGCCCTTGAAAAATCTTAACATCTTTCCTCAAAAGTGATGAACTGTTATGCAATCAACTTAATTTCATTAGCTCCACAATACTAAGTCTGGCATTCTCCAAAGCTGATGCAGAAGTAATGAGCATGTTTTTTTCTGACTTAATGTGCATTTCAACAGATGTACCAATAGAATTAGATAAAACATACTGACAAAATAAATTATATTATTTTTTAGAAAGAGCATAACCAGGAAGTACAATACTGTACAGTTTACACCAGTACTGTACAGTATCAAAAGGAAAATGTGATTTGAACTGTTAGAAAAATTATCATAGAGAAATAAATTGATGAGAACCAAACTTTGTTAATGAAATTTGGTTAACAAATTCAAACTTAGTTTTTTTAGATTTTTATTACAAAATAACAAAATGGTACACCTCTTTTACTTTCACAAACAACTGTACTTACTTCTTACAGCCTAATTAAAAATGAATTACAAGTAATCTCCATGTAAACATGTTGACATATTTTAAAAATATTTTCAGTTCTTCATCAGAAATTAACCCCCCCCCCACACACACACACACACACACACACAATCAAATAAATAGAAATAAAAGTGATAATTTATTGTGAATATACTGCAAATCAGTATTCAGGAAACATTCTTCTATTGCTAAACATCTTACTTCTTCCATATGACAATATGTCATATGGCTTCTATATTCATCTGTCATGTATTATTCCTAATCATACAATGTTTACTTAAACATTAAAGCCAACTGTAATTGGCATTTTCAAATATCAGGTTATATCAAAGCATTCACGAACTCCATATATAAACATCAGGTAAAAAATGATGTTGGTACCTGTTTTTTGTGATGCTGTGTATCTGTCATTGACATCTGTTAAATTTTACACTCAATTACCGTATTTTCTCGCATAATTAACGCCCCCGCATAATTTACGCATCCCATTTCTGGGGGGTTCAAAGTGGGAAAAAAGAAATATTTGCGTATTTGACGCACCCACTTTCTCGATGATTTCATCACGCAGTTCCGAGTGCGTTTTGAAATAAAGATGTCAAGTAGTAGCTTTCCTATTGCGCAACCTCGCATTTCAAACCCTCGTCAAACTTCCTGTTATTACTCACTGCGGTATTTCAGTCCGGTGAGTGAATCAGTGAAGACGTGATTAGTGACGATCTATTCCAGTCTGGCAGAAACTCATTTTACGAGTGTTTCGGGTACATGGATGTTTTGTGATCTCAAAGTCCTTCATTAATCCACAATGAGCAAGTATTCGAGTAATACTGCATCATATAAACTTGTGGTGATCGCTTACGTCGAAACACATGGGAATAGGGCAGCAGGCCACAAATATTCTGTGTCCGAGTGTAATGTGCGGTACTGGCGAAAACAGAAAATTGTCCTTCAAGAGGCCAACAAGTCTCGTAAAGCATTTCGCGGTCCAAAAAGTGGCAAGTTTCCGCAAGTAGAGGAGTATCTTCTGAAATATGTGATTTCGTTACGCAATGATGGATATGCCGTTTCTTACGAAATGCTGTATTTAAAGGACGAGAAATAGCTGCAGCACATGGGATCAGTGTCTCGAATTTTAAGGTTAGCCGAGGCTGGGTGATTAAATTTATGAAGAGAAATGGACTCTCTCATCGAAGAAGAACATCCTTATGTCAAAGAATGCCGAATGATTTCGACCAAAAAGTCATTGATTTTCATCGCTTCGTGATTAGGAAACGGAAAGCGAAGAAATATTTGCTTTCCCAGATAGGAAACGCAGATCAGACGCCCATCAGTTTCGATATGCCACAAAGTCGAACAATCGATACGAAAGGAACATCGAGTGTTATTGTGCGCACTACTGGAAGTGAAAAACAATGGTGTACGGTAATGCTTGCTGTAACAGCTGATGGCAGAAAGCTTGCACCGTACGTTGTCCTGAAGCGAAAAACAATGCCGAAAGTAAAATTTCCATGTGGGATCCACGTTCGTGTCCAAGAAAAAGGGTGGATGGACACGTCACTCGTAGAAGACTGGATACGAACGGTTTGGGGAAATAGAGCGGGGTCTCTCCTTCGGTGCCCAGCTCTTCTCGTGTTGGACAGTTTTTGTGGCCATCTGACGGAAAACACTAAAAAATTATTGGAAACCATGAAAACCGATTTGGCTGTGATTCCTGGTGGACTGACATCATTACTTCAACCCTTGGACATTTCGATAAATAAACCATTCAAGGACAATGTGCGAAAACTCTATCAGTGCTGGATGGCGGAAAATGTGCACGAACTTACTCCAACAGGCAAAATTCGGAAACCACCTGTGGAACTCCTTTGTGAGTGGATATTGTGCGCTTGGGACATGATTTCTTCGAAGGTGATTGAAAAGAGCTTCAAAAAGACGGGAATCTCGAATGCATTAGACGGGACTGAAGATGACTTCTTATGGAGAGATGTGAGCAGTGATAGCAGCACCAATTCTTCCTGCAGTTCCAGTGGCGACGACCAACTCGGTAGCCTATAAAAGGTAAGATTATTTTTCTTCCTTTTTAGCAGGTATGTCATTATTACTTACGTCGTTAGTACTTTCGTTAATTCATATTTATTTTGCTTCAGGTTGTACTATCAGCTCGTGACGGGAAGAATATTTTCCGGTGTCCGTACTTGAAACTGTGTGTCCAACTTGCCTAATGTACTCTATTTGATTGTTCAGAAGAAAACTCAACCGTAATTTTACGCCAAATGACGATAACTTCAATGAGTTGAACTGATTTTGTGTATAATATATTTAATGTATCTTTTAAATGTCAATAAATTTCAAATGAAATTTGGGTATATCTGAAATCCTTGAATAATTTACGCACCTGAAATTTTTGCCGGTATTTTTCGTCAAAAAAGTGCGTTAATTATGCGAGAAAATAAGTAAGTTATGTCTTAGTATATTTTGTGACTTTTCTGAACATCTTACAGTGGAGGACCTACTATTTTATACTGAATTATTAGATAAAAGGTAAAGAAAGAATGCTATAACATAATAAATATTTTACAAAAGGCTTATGGTGAGTTACATATGCATGAAGAAGCTGTTTATAAATGGTATAAATACTTTCAAATATAGTGTGACACTGTTATGATGAGAACAGAGTTGAAAGACCACACAGTGTTAACAACAAAGGCATAAAAATAATGGAAAATGGTTGCTAATTGTCACATCACTATTAACCAAGCGACTGAAGAAAATAAATTAATGTATGATTTATGGAAAGTAAGTTTCCATAAAATTAAAAAACCAAAACAAATAACAGAGAAACCAAACAAAAGATGCACTGCAATGAAATTGAACAGAAATAATAAATTAAGTTGCTACTTTATCAACATCACTCTAATCCATCCAGCAGAAAATAAATCATTAGTGTGTGAGTAATGAAGTTCAAAGTTCTCAGTTTTCTTCATTTATCATCGTATAGTGTACAGTGAATTTTAACAAGGTAAACCAAGTTATATTTAGAAATTTATGGTTGTCTGTGGAAAAACATTCAGCTTTGGGAAAGGACAATTCTTTGAAATTGCACTACGTTAATACACCGCATTACTATATTTACCCTAATACACTGCCACTGCTATATTTACCCTATGGTTTTTCTTCTTAAAAGTACAAAAACATTTTTAAACTGTTGAAGACATACAACAAAAATTGGCATGCGAACTCAAGACTATACCAGAAAATGCATACTATATTTTGGACTCTGGAAAAAACCTATAGATGAGTTATAGTGGAGATCATTTTGAGGAGGACGATATAAAGACACACATTTTCATAAACAAAATTACACAACATTTTGCTTTCGGCTAGTACATAGCATGTTACTTAGCTTTTAGAGTATCATTTCATTTATTGTCATTTTCTACACTTAAATCATTACACATCGTTTATCGTTTCTCTTTTAATTAGTTGTATTTTATCTCCAAAGCATTTCTTCTTAGGAGGAGCTTCATTTAATGTTGGGGGACTCAAACATGCACTCATTTTGTAGCAGCAACTGCTTCCATCTGCAGACTTTATAACTAGTATAACCCTAAACATAAACCAAAATATATGAACTACAACAAATAAAAGTACTATAAAACAGGTTAATTACCTTCTGTCGTGCTTCTTAAAATCCAAATATAGGATAACTCGAGTTTCGACAACTAGTGTGTCATCATCAGATCCGCATGAATATAGTTAAAACTACATTTGTCGATGTTTATACATCTCGTCAAATAATAAAAACAACACATACATAGTACAAAAATAATAAATAATTTAACACATATTAAAAACGAATGAAACACAATACACACGGCCGCCACGAACCTGCACAGGAACGCGTTACACGGACGGCGGCCGCGTGTATTGTGTTTCATTCGTTTTTATTTCATTTTTAATATGTGTTAAATTATTTATTATTTTTGTACTATGTATGTGTTGTTTTTATTATTTGACGAGATGTATAAACATCAACAAATGTAGTTTTAACTATATTCATGAGGATCTGATGATGACACACTAGTTGTCGAAACTCGAGTTATCCTATATTTGGATTATAAGAAGCGCGACAGAAGGTAATTAACCTGTTTTATAGTCTTAACCGCTTCTGGAGGCAAATAAAATGTTTAAATAAAAATACTTAATCTACAGATATCAACTTACCACGTACAAAAGATATCATCTCTATAGAAAAAACTTGTTAAAAAACAAGTCTACCTAAAATCTGTATATAACATGTTTTTACATATTCTGTTTTGAAGAAATTCTCATATGTTTTAAAAATTCACTTTATACAGACAATAACCTATGAATCAAAAAATTTTTTAACAATTCTTTGTACATTACAAAATAAACATTCATCATAATGATATAATTGTAAATTGCCTTCTTCTCACATCAATATAAACATGAAACACTAAAAATAAGATCAGTTACCTTGACTGTGTGTGTCTGTTTTCAATTGAGCTTTGTACCTGCTGCAACCACTGGGGAGAGATTCTTTTCTTTGCCAAAATAGGTAAGTATGCATCACAGAATGCAGAACACTGTTTCTGTTTTCCAGTAAAGTAGATAATATCAAATTCAGAAAGATAATGATAATCCACATTCCACAGCTCGTGTACTACCAGAAAAAAGTCATTAAAATATGCAAAATCAACACAAATTGCAACAAGTATTTAAAAAAAAAGGAACAGATGCTAAGTCAGTATTGCTGAATGCATATAAATTCTACAATTTTGCAAAACTGATTTTAGATGGGTAAACAATACCAAACCTTAACCAATCTGTAACATAATTTTTACAGTTTTATAACAAATAAAACAACAGTTTAAGTTTTAAGTTACAACAGTCAAATTTACAGTTACTAATGAAGTTATAGTTACTAATAAAACTCTTAATATGACTACTTATTTTAACTGAAATAATCTGAAAGTAACATAGAGAGCAGGCATACCATGCCAGTTCTACATAAAATTTTCTGCACTACCAATGAGAAGAAAATTAATGTTACAAAAGCAATATTTTAAATATATTGTCGGGATAGTGAGCGGAGATGTGGTACTAGGTCTTATAAATCAACTTCAATTAATTGCTCTTCACTTAAAGTTTATTAACATTCTTAACTAGTTAGCTACTACAGCTTTCATCGAGTACATTTTTAAATGAACTCGTGTTCAAATGAATAATCAGTAAATCGTAATGAACTCTAGTTCAAATGACTTGAGTTTTGTTTTAAACAGTTAGTAAATCATAATAATTTCACATAACCAAGCAGTGACTCTGTTTTACTCTCAAAAGATTCTAAGTTCATTAAGATCAAAGATTCTAAGTTCATTTAATAAGACTTTGAATTTTACATGTTTCTTAAGTCTGCGAACAGTAGTTCACTCACCAATTGGAAGATAGCCCATTGTAGTAGAGAAGTGTTCTGGCTGAATCGTTCATGGGTCGCGACTGTGTAGCGTATGACCGAATGAATGATTTCTGCGGTCAGGACTCGGGTATTTATTGAAATCTGGGGCTGTATGTCTCCACGTGCGCCTTTGAAGTTGTTTACATAAACTTGATGTTTGACGTAATGTCATGAAAGGTGAGAGACATATGCGGCTTTAACGCAGGTCCGAAGAGGAAGCGTTGTGGTTCTGGTTTACAGACAACAACAGATAGGACAGCTATGGTAATTAACCGCGAGATGCTCACACGTGTATCCGGTTAGATAGGCCTTGGTTTTGAGATATATACTGGTTAAACTGATTGAATTACGTCTTGGAGAACATCTGCGTGTCAAATAAAGAAAACGAAAAGAAAAATAATAAAAACAGAAGTTGCTCGTGGGAGGTCTGGGCACTACAATATTGTCAACGAAAATTACCACACAAATCGCTGTGACATGGTAACAATTATACCATGACATATGCAGAATACATGATAGGTCTGTGCATATATCATTCATTAGAAAGATTAACAACAATAGTATCATAACCATCTCTATTCTGTATTGTTCATAAAATTATTAAATAATCATTCCTTTCAAATCTGTTATGGTTTTCTACCTCGTCCATGCTGCTCTCCCATTAAATTAATTATCAATTCTAGAACCTTGTATTTGTTACTGACAGGGTGTACTATTTTATTACATTATGATAGTTGCAACGACATAAAAAATCTTTATAATATGCTTGCAGCTCCGATACAAGAATACTGAGAACACATAAAAATTTGCAATGCAATTTCTTATTTGTAGAATTCCCCTCAATTAAATTGATTACATACTACTCATTTTAATTCTTTTATTTAAACACCAACTGCTGACAAACAACTGACACATGCAATACAAGTAAAGCTAACTTATATTATAATCTGAAGGAATGTTGAATTATACTAACAACTTGAATTTTTTTTGTCCCCTCACCTTCGCACAGTTCCATGAAAGTGTCAAAGGCAACCATGACAGTGACTCTGTCTTTACACCCTAAATTCATTATTCTCTGGATCTGAACAAACAAAACACTGTACACAAGTCAATAAGCAACTAAAAATTAATGTATTCCTTAATTTAATTATAATTTTATCCACACACTTGTTCATTAATTATTACACACACCTACACAAAAATGTTTCAGAGTTATACCTGTCATCATGTTTATACTGCATGCTGTTATTCAGTTTTCGGATTATATACTATAGACCAAACTGAAAAACAATGAATACAGAGGGCATGTAAGGTCCATAGGAAAGTCAACCTACCTTCCAAATCAGTGAAACTTTCAAAGTACATGCACTGTTTCATCTGAATATTTTAAAACTAATGTTAATAACATATGACTCAAGTAAAGTGAATAACTTCATTGTGTACAACATTGTGAATAAAAGCGAATTATATTTTATTGTGTGGACAAAAATTGGAAAACACCTCAATAAAAGGCAATTTTTTACTTGTAGTGTTAAATGTCACGAGCTAATAAGTAAACATTTTTTAAATTCTGGGTGTTACATTTGACTATAGATGGTATATAAAAAACTGTATTGAAAACACAGATAGTGGGGTGGGCACTCTGGATAGAGGCGTAGCTAGGTGCGGGGGGCAAGGGGGCAGCTGCTGTGGGTGCTTAGCTAGGAGAATGAAAATATAAGCACACATTTTAAACAAAACTATTTTCACTTTATAAAACTGCAAACATTATTTATTTGAAAAGACTCCTAACTTAGAAGGAGATACATTTTGATATGAAAAAAATTGTTGAAAAACTTTTTTAAGTTACTCCTCTTCTGGGCAGATATTTTAATCTATACTTAGACAGAATTCAGAAAATACTGCAGGCAGAAGGATAAGCAATATTCAAACCATGACACTTCTAGAGATATCTGTTGGAGGAATGAACTGTGTGTGACAATATGATTATACTAAGGCAGAGTAGATATATATAATCATTCTTATGCCAATACCAAGTATAGCATAAGAAGAAACCATACGATGCCAGTGGAATACGCAAATCTCCTTCACCCGAATGCCAAAAAACCAGCTATGTCACTATGCCTAGATTTTTAGCATGGCATATACCATAATGTATGTTTCTACCACTCGAAAAAGGAAGTATGTATGTTTTAAAAAAACGACAAGAAAATTTCATTTTACTCATCTTGAAAATCAATTTGTATGGCATGTGTTGTTTATTAGAAAGCTCATGGTTCAGTTTCACAGCCTGAGTGAAGGTTTTAGAACAGCGATTCCCAAATGGAGTATCATAGCAATTGAGGATGACATATAATTATCACAGGATGCAACAAAATTCTAGAATTAAAGTATTAAAAAGCAATTACATAAAAGTAAAAGTTATCTTTACACTAAGACTCTGCAACATGTAAACTATGGGCTAAGTTTAATTCCTAACGTCATACCATATGATTTACACTTATAGGTATCTCGTCTTAAATACAGAGTAAAGGAAACACTGGTTAGCTAGTATTAGGAGCGGAGCTGCAGTATTTCAGGCAATTCTGAAAGGGTACTGGAAAGACGAAAAATTTGGAAACATATGTGGTACAAAACAGATGTTGACAGATTTTGCCTAAAATATGTAAAACCCCGGAAATTAAAAAATATAGCGTTACCGGCACTGAAAATGCTGATACTGAATAGTGTTCCTCATGAGGAAATGAGGATTGACACTGACAAGCTCGACCACAAAAGTGTAAAGATTGATCTGCAAAATACGAATAGGAATAGGCTGGACAAGTTGAGGATGCAAAAATTGATAACATTCTAAAAAGATAAGGTTATGTTCCAGCAAATAATATCCGAGTGACGTCCAAATAGATAATTCTGTTTCTTACATTCACTGCACATACTTACTTCAGGGTTGTTAAAAGGTGCTTCTGTAAAAGCCATAACAAGGTGACTCTGATATACACGACTCTTTTACTCAAACGAAACTTTTAAACGCCTCCAACTCCAAACCAAAGCAAACACAAGCTTCACATGTAAACAATCAGTTCAGTGTTCCTGTCAGTCATGCTAAAACAAAATTCTTCCCCTATAGGCTATACTGAAAATTACCCAACTTAAACCAGAAACACATTCCACGATTAATAATAATAAAAAAATTAATTGTTAATCAAAATAATAGTATTTATGGAGGCAATAACGTTATCAACCAAGTGTCATGACAGGAGCCACACATAATTGAATTCAGTAGGGTACCTTTCAAGTAATAATATGTAGACTATGATAGATACAATACCGCAGTAAAAGCGAGAAGACTAACGAAATCATTGGATGTATTCTGTGAAAGGCATATCAGTCGAAAATCTAATTAATAATGTTTTCAAAGTTCAAGGGATTATAGATTTTGAGCGTTTCGATCCTAACATTTGAATTTATAAAATCAAGATCAGGTTTCTAAAAAAAATCCCGCAGGCTATAGTGAAAGTTTAGCATTATACTTTCTATAAGTTTAAATATAGCACCATATCTTTTTAGTTGTTTAAATTCATATTTAAAAAATTGTAATTAATCTAATAAATTTTAATGTTTTAATTCATTATTAATTTTAATAAGTACAACATTATAGGAAATTCAAGGTTGTTATTAATTAGTTTTTGTAACAAATTAATTTAATTTAGCTGGTAATAGTAAAATGTCCTATATAATGAGAAGAGGGAAATTCTGTTTCGTGGAGGGAAATGTTTTTATACGTCTGGTCCAACCTCCAAACAAAATGTTTGTTTGTTTGTGTGTGCGTTTGTAGGTTATGTTGATTGTGTTTTTATAAATTTGAAAGTTGATTATGAGTTCTGGTAAATCACGGTCGATTTCGGGTAAATGTATTAAAATATTAGAGATGTTAATCCATTATTCCTTTGTGAGTAACTCGTTGAGTTTCGTTCAGGTCTCCTATGCAGGATTATTTTCAAATAATTACAACTGCAAATAGGTTTATTTACACCTGGCGCACGTTTCACAGAAATTATTCTGTATCTTCAGAGTTTTTTTAATTGTAATTGAACTGCAGTTATTTGAAGATATTACATAGATGTCATTATGTATTATATATACCTAATAATTCAGTGCCGGTAGCGTTCAAAGTATCATTGAATCACCATGTGTTCATGTTTATGTTTAATGCTCGCAAATTCTGTAAAAGTGTGTAATTATTCAATAAGTAGGCTATATGGTGTTCCTTTTTGTGGTAAGCATTCCCGTTATGTATTGAAAGTCGGGCATTAGGCCTACAAACATTTTTTACAAATGTAAAGTCACCATTTTTCTATATCAAGATGTAACATTTTCATCTTGTAACATAACATTATCAAGATGTAACATAATACACATGAGTCTCCAGGTGGTCTAGTGGCTAACGCGGGCGATTGATGCGCTCGTGGTCCCGGGTTTATTTCCCGGCGGGGGTTCCGTACGGCGTGGCGTGCACTCAGCGTCGTGAGGCAAACTGAGTAGGGATGCGACATCGATGTCGATGTTTTCAAAACATCGATGTTTTGATAAAAACATCGATGTTTTTAACATCGATTTATTGGAGCCGAGGTTTTTTTAACATCGATGTTTTGTGCTCGATGTTTTACGTTATCGATTTTTTTTAATGAAAAAGTACCATAATAAAAAAAATTAACTACATATCATAACTAAATATCACTATAGTATTGACGACTCGGAACACTAAGTTTTTTATAAGTAAAAGCGTAAAGTTTTACCTTAGCCTAAACCGGCTTTCACCTATAGAAGGCTTCATGAGCCTCTGATGAAGCCTTCTAGTGGTAAGCGAGCTTGGATATCGCCTAGGTAAAGAGGCCGGTGGACACCTCTCTTGGTAAGGGGAGGTATCTAACGAAGCCGGTCATTTGCCCAGCTCGTAGTAAGCCTGAGCGTTTCAGTCCCGCTTGCGATCCGGCTCGGGCCGGACCCTAGGTCCCTGGTTACCGCCGGAGGCAGCCTGGCTGCCTCTGGTCGGCAAACCTCCCGCTCGTTGGCGGAAATGCCCGCTCCGGGCGCGTCAACGAGCACGCAGTCGCTCGCCTCTTCCATACCCCACACGAGCGATTCGCCGTGTTCTCCGGCTATGGATGCGGACCAAGTAGTCGATCCCCGGACGGTTCCGCTGCCGGTGACGAGACCGACGCTTTCGTGGCGGTTGGGCCACGGGGGCGCCCGGTTAAGAAACCGAGGCGGAACCGGTCCTCCTCAACCTCTTCCTCGGCGTCCGCCATGGAAGTTGTCCCCGCCGATGGCGAATCCGGCTCGGGGCCGACTGTGCCCGGCGCTGCCCAAGCACCCCCGGCCACTCGTCGCATCCCGCCCGTGTTCGTTCACGGCGTGAACAACGTCACCGGTTTTTACCGGCGACTCATAGTGGCTCCCGGACTTTCCCCGGCCAGCGTTGACCTGAAGCTCCTTGGGGGCGACACTGTCAAGATCGCTGTCCGCGGAATGGACGAGTACCGCAGCGTCATGGCGTTCGTCGAATCCGCCGACCTGCACTATCACACCTTCACCCCGAAACACGTGAAGCCTCTGTCACTTACCCTCAGAGGCTTGGACGTGAACTCTCCTCTCGAGGAAATCCTCGATGAGCTGCGCGAGCTGGGCTATCCGGTTCGCGCGGTACATCGGGTATTTGCTCCTGCCGGACCAAGGCGTCCGATTCCCCTGGTTCGCATCATGGCCGAGAACAGCGAGGCAGGCACAAGCCTACTCTCTCTTACGCGGCTTTTTGGTTTCCGCGTAAAAGTGGAAAGAAGCCGCGCTCCCGGGGCTCTGCCTCAGTGCTACAAGTGCCAACGCTTCGGGCACCACTCAGAGACTTGCTCTAACGCTCCGGCGTGCGTGAGGTGTTCTTTGCCTCACGCCAGCAAACACTGCGATGCTCCAGCCTTTAAAAGGTGCATCAACTGCGGCGGAAGTCACCCCGCCAACTACCGGGCATGTCCGGTGTTTCAGCGGGAGCTCGAGCGGCGAAAGCCGAAAGGGCGCCTGCCACCACCGAGGCATCCGGAAGCTGGTTCCAGACCTGCAACCGAGCACCCAGGCCCTGCGCCTCCTGCTACGGCTGCCGTGTCTTTCGCCGCAGTTGCCAACAGGCAACGTAAACGTAGCAAAGGCCCGAAGCAGACACCTGTAGTCCAGGCATCTCAATCTCAGGCTCCTTCCCAGGCCCCTGTCCCGCCTCAGGCGAAAAAGCGCCGTAACCTCGCGGCTTCTAAACACAGTGAGACAGACCAGCCACTGCCAAACATCTCGGTTGTGGAGCCTGAGAATTCTCAACCCTCCCCAGCACCGGAGAATCCTGCCCCTGCTTTAGAAGCAGCCTCGCCTGACCTCCCGCCCCCGCGGTACCCTAATGCAGGCAAAAAGAAGCGGCAACGTAAGCCCCGTGGCGCTAGATCCCGGGCTCCTGCCAACCCAGCCGCACAGTCCAGACAGCCTGCGCAGCGCGTGAAGACCGACGTTATCGCATCTGTCCCTCTTCCTAGCACCTCCGCTAGAGGCGCTACACCTGGCCCTAAGAAACCCCTGGCTTCCACCAATCCCCCGATTGACAAGCCTCGGCGCTCTTATGCGCAAACAGTCTCCGGGCACTCTGCCTCAAAAACCGTTCCAGACGACTATCAGGTCGTCAAAGACTTCCTTGCGGAATTCGACCTCCGCAAAGTTGCCCAGACCTTCAGGTCCATCCGCTCCCGCTTGGAGACTGCCGATACAACCGAGAGATTCATGCTCTTGGTGGAAGCCGCCACTTGTGTAGGTTTTCTATGAGTCGGGTCCTCAAACGTGATCTATCAATTCTTTCCTGGAACGCCAACGGGTTGTCCAACAAGATCCAGGAACTCCAAGAATTACTGGCCCGACTCAAACCCGACGTAGTCCTTCTCAATGAGACCCACTTGACTCCTGCGAGTCGGTTACGACTGGCCAACTATGTGTGCTATCGAAACGACAGGCCGGGCACTGCTGGTGGCGGTACTGCCGTCGCGGTGAGGCTCACTCTCGAGCATCACCGAGTCGTCTTGCCTGCAATGACTCACCTCGAAGGCACCGCTGTGGAGTTGTTAAACACTCTAGGCGGCGTACAGATGGTCGCGGTGTATAAACCGCCGCAAAAAGAGCTCCTTCACCCCGATCTAGCTGTCGCGTTCGATGCACACAGGAGGGTCATCATGGCCGGCGACCTGAACTGTAAACATCGCGATTGGAACAGTCGCTTGACTGCCCCAAACGGGAACCGTTTACGCAGGTTTGCCGATTCTCGCAGGATTCAAGTGATTGGGCCTACCCAACCTACGTTCTACCCCTCACAACGCAACGCGGCTCCCGATGTCTTGGACATAGCGGTGATTCAAGGAATTGACTGTCCGGTCCATGTGTCCGCGCTAACGGAACTATCGTCCGATCATCTCCCTATCCTGATACACGTCGCTACCCAGCACGTCGTACGCAGAGATGTCAGGAAGGTGGTAGAATGGGATCGCTATGGCCCGGCGTTAAGTCGCCGATTGCCAGACGCGGGACCACTCGAAACCTTCCGCCAAGTCGACGAGGCAGTTGCCGCGTTTGACGAGGCTGTCGTATCTGCGATCGACGCGTCTTCCAGGATGAAGCCTGGCGTCACGCCCCACTGGCAGCGGATCCCAGAGGAGACGAGTGCTCTCGCTTGCGAGAGAAATCGCCTCCGGAGAAGCTGGCAGCGAACCCGTGATCCGGCCGACAAGGCAGCGTACAACCGGGCGACCGGCATTTTACGTCGTGAAATGCAGGCCTACCGGAGACGCTGTTGGGAACTCGCCGTGGCCCAGGCAGGGGACGGATCGGACGAAAGTAGCCCTTACCGGATACCTTCGGCGTTGGTAGGGAAGAGGCGCCGGCCACTTTGCTATCCCACGACTTCAGCGCGCACTCTATGCGTATTCGACGTGGACGGAAAGCTGGAAAGTTGCCGTCAACGAAACCAAGAGCTCCGCGGTGCTATTCACAAAGCGCCGGAAAGAACCACGAGGCCGAGTGAGACTCGGTAGAACGTATTTGCCCTGGTCGAGAGAAGTAAAGTACCTCGGTGTCCACCTTGATCGTCGGCTCACCTGGCGTGCCCACGCTGAGACGATGCGAAAGAAAGCGTCCGCTCGTCTCGCGCAACTGTTTCCGATACTTGCCAACAAGGCTATGACCCGCAAGCTGGGTAAGTTGATTGTCAACGCGTACCTGTTGCCGATCATTACCTACGCTCTTCCCGTCTGGGGTTACCTCGCAACCGTTCATAAAAGAAGGTTGCAAAGCGTTCTCGATAGAGGGCTTCGGCTAGCGGCCAAAGTCCCCTATCGGTTTTCTTCTCGTCTCCTGAGAAGAGGACTCGGTGTCCGCTCCTTGGATGACACCGCAAGGCGACTTGCACGTAAATTTTACGTCCGAGCTGCGAGGACCCAGACAAACCCACTCATAGCTGGCCTTGGCAAGTACCGAACACGTCCAGGTGATTCTTGGAAACGGCCTCGACAAATACTGTACTAGTCGACCTAGTACGAGCATGTCGTTGTAGCGACCAATAAAAACTAATAAATCAATATTCCGTCTGGACAGGACCACTAGGCAGGAGCCCCTACCGGAGGCTCGGTACTAGGATACCATTGGGTCGTCTCACGACGCACAACCCAACAGCTCTGAACACTTGATGAAGCCTTCTATAGGTGAAAGCCGGTTTAGGCTGTAAGGTAAAACTTTACGTTTTTACTAATAAAAAACTTAGTGTTCCGAGTCGTCAATACTATAGTGATATTTAGTTAAGTAACGGACACGTCATGGACAACGAAATCCAAGAATATCATAATTTTCACAATCAATAAATTAAAATAAACATACTTTCCGACCAAACTGACCAAGGGTGAAGGGTCTGAGTTAGGGATTAAAAATTATGTCTTGATAACTTTTGTTTTCTTTAAAGAATACAATAAAATGAAATATTCTTACTTAACTTCACATTCCATACTTTTGCATTACATTCAGTGATAAAACCATTCACAACTGATACCCTTCTTCGTCACTGCATGGTGTATCGAAACTACTGGGCACTCAAAACATCAAAGTACTAGTGTGCGTGTGTGTGTGTGTGTTTTATTTGGACAGTACTCGATATTGTTTTACCTGCCTCAAGTAAGTTTTTAGTGCATCATGGAAATTCTGTGATTTGCGCTGACTCTAGCGACCAAGTTTTTGTCATTTGTGACAGCCCAATCAATGAGTAAAATTAAATGCCCCCCCCCCCCAGCTAACATTGATGTTAGAGGTTACTAAACAGGTTTTAAAAAATGGATGTTTAAAAACATCGATGTTTAAAAACATCGATGGTTTTTGGGCGATGTTTTATTAACATCGATGTTTCAATATTGAACATCGATGTTTTGAAACATCGATGTTTTGTTGTCGATGTCGCATCCCTAAAACTGAGTAGGCCCTGAGATAACAGCGCCGCCTCCTGGCTGTGAATACCGCAACTAGCGGCTGGTGGCGCGTAGTACTAGCCATACACCGTCACACTAACACAAAAGCCGCGCGATACGCCTTGGTCCTTAACGGACTGTTGAGCGGAGGTTTATTTTATTTTATTTATTTAACATAATACACATACACTACATTTTGTACACTTCAGTCATGTAACCAGATACCAGTCAACCAAGGCAGAGATCGTTACCTAGCTGTATAAAACCAATTTATGAATAAAAACTAATCTGTATTCCACTCCACGTGTTGTTACTGTGGATTCATTCTGATGAATGAATCTTTGTTAGGTCATCCTTATTATCTTACGGTATTTTATACAAATCAGTACCGATACATATGTAATCAGTTCGCCTTGCTGGAACATAATTAAGGCTTTGTACTGACAGGTACATTCATGGAGTCTATTGCTAGTTCATATTCACTATACTTGAAATACGTGTATATATCCTGATTGTAACCCAAAACAAAGTGAGGACAGTTAAAAAAAAAAAACTGACCCAACTAAATTCTGACGTTTAGTAATCTTATCTCAGTTGGTTAACTGTACTCAGAACCATTTTTATTTGTTACTCCGAAAGGCCCTTTACAATTTCACATAAAAGAATTTGAAGCTTTTTAAAACGCATGCTTTGTGTTTATAAGTGATTTATGGGTGCCGACTTATTTGTATTATTCGAAACAATGTAACAGTCAATACCATCATTTTAGTGTTGGAAGAGCTTGCAAATGTAGCAGCTCATTAAAAAGAAAATATTATTATTATTCTTCCTAATCCTTTCACATCATTATTTTTAACATATGTCCTTTATACCAAAGTTGCAAAAATTCAGTTTTCTACCAGCTATATCCTCAGAATAGATAATGTTCATAATATTGCCATAATTTACCGTAAGTAAAGGCATAGACAGGTTCCAAGGTTGGTTTACCTTCACTGACTGTACAGGTTGAGTCCACATATCTTGGGTGTATAGTATGGTACATATTCTGTTTCTGTGAACAGATTTCTACTGACCCTTCAGGCTCGGTAATTTTATTTGCTTATGTCAAAGCAAAATACTATCAAAATGTTATCGAAAGCATCACTTTAACAGTCTGTATTTCTTCAAGATACCACTCTGCAGGGGTGCAGAAATGTAGACGAATAAAATTCCTCATAACTTGATGCTCCTCCTAGAATTTTCAGGGTAACACTACATTCAGGTATGTGTTAAAATTCCCCTTAGTCTGACACCCGGCATTAATTTGTACAATCATTTCAAATTTTTGATCTGTTTTTGGGCCAACATGTCAAACAATTTTTTAATTTCAACGACTGATCACCATCTTCAGATTTTAGTTAAAAGTTTCTTTAATTTAACACCTTATATGGATTTTTGTGATTTTCTTTCAAAATTTTGATCCACTTTTGGGCCCTAGCAACATTTTGAAATTTCCAAAAGTCAACACCATATTGAGATTTTACATAAAATTCTCTTTTAATTTGACAACCATTTGGAATTTTGTAATTTTTTCAAAATTATGGTTCCTCACATTTTTGCCTCCTGACCCCTTATTTTTGGGGGAGGAGGGTCAATTTAATGCCATTCCACGTTTCACAAAAATTTGGTTGATGCAGTCAAAAGTTATCATCAGACCTATCCCAAATAGACAGACGGACAAATGTCAAATGGTCAAATTAAAACTGAGAACTTGCTTTGCTCATTCAAAAATGTTAAATATTACCGTACTAGAACACAATTTTGTCCAAAGTTTCTTGCAAAACTGTAACTTATACTCATGTATGTTTAAGCAACTGAGAGACTAGTAAGATACCTGAGCTGCAGAACTAGCCTAGCTCATTATTTAAAAAAAAATACTGAGGTAAATTTATTAGGTAAATTTCATAAATTTGAGTGTTAAATAATTTTTCAGTTATCAGAAAACTATGATTACTCAACTTTTTTTTTAGTAAAATAACAATTGCAAAGCAAACAATTATATAATAAACAACTAAAAATTCCAAATCACTACATTGGTTTTTTATTTTTTTTTTAGTTAAATTTGTAACCATAATGCTGAATTGTTACTCTTCTTATTTAACCAAGGTCGTGGTTTAGGACTTGAAAATGGTGGAAACACTGAAAGGCCTCGTCTAGAATAGCAGTCTAGCAAATAAGCACGATAAAGTTGGGAATAATGCTAAATGATAAATAATGAGAGCCTCCATGCTGGTGACAGGGGTAACAACGGGGACAGTTTTCAGTAGGTTAACTCGAGGGCTGAGAACAAGAAGTTATGAACGAGGATGCCATTATGGTGTGTCATCAAGAATCGCCCGAGGGCATTTGATTTGGATCGGGGGTGGAGGTTCTGAGGTGCTGATGGTCCTTAGGTAGGGGAAGGAGGAAGTAGCGGCTGCAGCTAAGAGAGTTACAGCCAACAAGCAGACAAGAGCAGACAGGATAGGAACTCAAAGACCTCCACAAATTATGCCACTTCTGAGAAACCAAGGAGATCCCAACAAGGAACAGAGGAATCTTTCCAGTCTACGCCTGTTGGTGGTCAACAGAAGTGACCACCATGTGGGAGCCGCTTAGGTCAGTACAGACCTGAGAAACAAAAGATGAATGGTAACTTTTGTGTGCAGAGCCAGGCCGCTGGGGAGAAGCCACTAGAGAGGAAGAATTGCCTGCAAATAAACAAGATGTAGGAGCAGGAAGAGAAGGCATACCAGTCATACAGGGATGAGTTCAGAGATGGGATGGTGTTTGTTACAGGGTCAGAAAAAGTCACTGAATAGGACATTATTATAATTTATTTTAATAATGTATTAATAATTTATTTTGTACGTTATAAAGAGAACTTTTCTAATCAAATGATTGCTTCGTAGAAGTAAATTAGAGCAGCAAGTAAGTAATTGTAATGTTATAAGGTTACGCCCTCATTCGTTCATATCTCGTTTTGTTCCTCCGATGTATTGCATTTTTCAATAATTTTTACTTCCATGTTCCTTAAGGAAATGGAAGTATGGTGATGGAAAAAAAAATCGTGTTCGAGATTATTGCAGATTCTGATTGTACTACACTCAAAACATGAAAAAAAGTCGTTTTTCGAAAAGTGTGTGTGTGTGTGTGTGTGTGTGTGTGTGTGTGTGTGTCTGTCTGTGTGTAGATTTTTTTTCTATGGCAAACGATAACTGCCGCAAATTCAAACAGAATCAAATAATTTTTTGCATACAGCCCTGATTTGTAGAGTACTCACGACCTATTGTTTTTGGTGAAGATCGGTTGAGGGAAAGGGGTAGTTTACCTGCAACGGTTTTTTTTATCAAGGAAAATTTTTTTTTTTGGCAAACGATAACAGCCGCAAATTCAAACAGAATCAAATAATAGTACATAGGCTTTCACGGCCGGTGTCATTATGATTATCTTCTAAAACTTCTGGGCTGAAAGGCCGTGGTCGAATGCTTGATATACTGCTAAACGTTTCTGCTGCACCACCGGTGGCCATCTTCAGTAGCGAAAAATTGTGTTCGAATAGATGACACGCCGAACACGTCTCCCAATGAACTGGGAACAAGCAACAGTGAGTTACGGCTACGAAGCCTCTATTTAGTACGTAGGCTTTCACGGCCGGTGTCGTCAGTGTGGACGACACTTTCGTGGTCTGGAACCATGGGGATGAAGAGTTGGAACGATTCCTTGGACATCTGAACGCTGTGCACCCGCGCATACAGTTTACGATGGAGCGCGAGAGTGGTGATCAATTGGCTTTTCTGGATGTGTTGGTCCTGAAAAGGACCGATGGCAGCTTGGGACATAAAGTTTATAGGAAGCCAACGCACACCGACAGATATCTGCACAAGTCCTCCAATCATCATCCTAGGCAGAAGAGGGCGGTGCTGAAGACTCTGGTTGACCGGGCAAAAAGAATCTGAAGATGAGTTTCGGCATCTCGAGGAAGCACTGCAGTCCAACGGCTATTCTGCTGCGGAGGTTAGGAGAGCTGCCCGGCCGAGAAGATCTGGTAGGCCGGACGAGTCGGTGTTGCCTGAGGTTGTTGGCTCTGCTGTCTTGCCCTACATCCGTGGCGTGACTGACCGCATCGGCAAGTTGCTGAGTAAGCGGGGCATCTGGACGATCTTTAAGCCAACCAAAAAGATCCAACAGTTCCTGCGACCGGTGAAAGACGCCAGGGATCCACTCTCTTCGTGCGGGGTGTACAGTATTCCTTGTACGTGTGGCCAGGTCTACATAGGCACCACGAAGCGTAGTGTCCGGACGCGCCTCTCTGAACATCGGAGATACTGCCGCCTGGGCCAGCCAGAAAAGTCCGCAGTTGCTGAACACGCTCTTTCCCATGACGATCACTGGGTGATGTTTGATGAAGCCTGCGTGTTGTCTTCTGTCCGGGGTTACTTCACTTGCCTGCATCTGGAGTCCATCCATATTCATAAGAATGCGTCCGTCGCTATGAACCGCCGTGGTGAAAGCATCTCCTTAAATAGTGTCTGGCATGGTTTATTTTCCATGGCCAATCAGAATCGAGAATGACGAGCTGGCTTCTCATTGGTCCGCGCGATACGCCTTAAGCGGCCAAAAAGTTATAAATAGAGGCTTCGTAGCCGTAACTCACTGTTGCTTGTTCCCAGTTCATTGGGAGACGTGTTCGGCATGTCATCTATTCGAACACAATTTTTCGCTACTGAAGATGGCCACCGGTGGTGCGGCCGAAACGTTTAGCAGTATATCAAGCATTCGACCACGGCCTTTCAGCCCGGAAGTTTTAGAAGATAATCAGAATCAAATAATGTTTCGCATACAGCCCTGATTTGTAGAGTTCTCAATACCTATTGTTTTTGGTGAAGATCGGTTAAGTGAAAGGGGTAGTTTACCTGTAACGTTTTATGTTTTAACAAGGGTATTTCCTATGGCAAATGATAACAGCCGCAAATTCAAACAGAATCAAAAGATTATTTGCTTACAGCCCTAAATTGTAGCGTTCTCAAGACCTATTGTTTTTGGTGAAGATCGGTTAAGGGAAAGGGGTAGTTTACCTGCAACATTTTTTTAACAAGGGTATTTTCTATGGCAAACGATAACAGCCGCAAATTCAAACAGAATCAAATAATGTTTTGCATACAGCCCTGATTTGTAGAGTACTCAAGACCTATTGTTTTTGGTGAAGATCGGTTAAGGGAAAGGGGTAGTTTACCTGCAACGTTTTTTTATGAAGCGTATTTTCTATGGCAAACGATAACAGACGCAAATTCAAACAGAATCAAATAATTTTTTGCATACGTCCCTGAATTGTAGAGATCTCAAGGACTTTCAATTTTGGTGAAGATCGGTTAAGGGGAAGGGGTAGTTTACCTGCAACCTTTTACGTTTTAACAACAGTAAAGTACTTGAAAATTCATTTAAACTTTTTGAAACAATGGTAATTGTTAAAAATAAAATAATTTTGTTGCCAGGCAATAAAATTATAATTTTTTATTTTAATGTAAATCATGTATGAGTTAATAGTATAAAGGATTAATTTACACTCAAAATGTACAAACAGAAAATTTTGTTACAAACATCTATATCATTCGTGTCAGGCAAGCATATCTCAGTTATGTAATGTTTACGTTTCCATTTTATTATTATGACTACCGCAATAAAAAGGCAGGGAAGACACACACACACAATTCGTGTTATTTCTTGCCTCACTCATGTTTAGTTTCTTACATTTGCACGCTTTTTAAATGGTAAGTGCCGAAACCCATACCAACATAACGCGTGCAAGCCGAAAAAGTGTCCAGCGTGTATAGCGATTTGCTTCCTGTGGATCGCTGGGCAGTGTAACTGCACGTGTTTACAGAGGAACGATTCATAGACAGACTTTTCGTCTTTAGGGAATGAACCCTCTGCAAGATGCTGAGGGTCCATGAGTGACTTCGGAGCGCTCCTTTTTCACGTGTTTGTTCTGTGAAACGTACACTGTAGATTCGCAGCTTTACCCTAAGCAACGCTCAATAGGAAATATTGAAAATTTTTGTCCATGGTGTACCCTCATACACACTATACCTGCTCTGATGTTTTAATTACGGACATCATAATATTAAAACTTTGGAAACTTGAGCACTACTTAATGGAGATCAATCATTAACTTATACAAGCCATTAATTTTATGCATATTTTTTATATATATCAGTGGCGAAGCTAGTAGTTAATGAATGGGTAGGCAAAAATCTTATCTTAAATTTTTTTTAAGGAATCACTAAAAGGACAGTGGTTCAAATCAGACGCTGGGGTAGAGTTTGCTGTAACCGATTGGTTCCACAAACAGCCGTAAGAATTTTACTAGCAGGGAGTCTACAGGTTAGCGCAACAGTGGAACTCATGTCTTAATGTTATTGGAGACTTCTTTTAAAATCGTTGAATAAAAAATGCTTTACAGCTCTATACGTGTTTCTATTGAACAATTCTTGTATTAGTCATATACAATAATACAACTGATTGAACTTCATATTTTTAAACTTGATTAGTTTCTATATATATATGTTTAATGTTACAAATAATTCAGATAACAATCTTGCTCATCTGTTAGTTCAGCAGAATAACAGTGACACTTTTAATAACCACATAAAATAAACACACTTAGAAACAACACAGGCGCTTTAACTTAACTGTTTGGACCACAGAAGTGAGGCATGCCTCAACGCTCTGTGTACAGCGCGGGACAATCCCCCCTCCCTTCACTTCCCTATCACACCACTACATTGCTTACATACCATGTATACAAAAAACGCTGAGGCAAGTTCAGGTTGCCTCATTCGCTTTAAACAAGCTATGCCGAATCTCACCTGTCACCATCTAGCGGTCGCTCAATAAAGCACGTTTCGGTTTAATAAATTTGACAGTCGCAGTAACAATGTATAATCTTTACGTTATGTAGTTCATACGTATTTATAATTTTTATTCTACAGAATTTTTTAGGGTAGGCATTGCCTCCATGTAACTTCGCCACTGATATATATGTGTACAACGTTATCGGCAACAAAGAAGTAGTTTTTGTTAAAATTCCTTCCCGGGATATTTGGCCGTAGTCTAATGTTTCTACAAAACCAGACATTTCGGCAATGCCATCGACTTCCATCATCAGTGAAAATCGAGTGCGATAACGTGAGGTGGTGTACGTTAGTGACCACAGTACTGTGGTTAAGGCTGAAGCAGTAAGTAGAAAGAAGTAGTTTCTATGGTAATATTTAATTTCGAAAATGATTTTAAATATAAATCTTAGAATATGGAAGTCATGTATGGTTCTCCATACCGATATTTTCGAAAAGTGTCTCTGTGTGTGTCTGCCTGTCTATCTGTGTGTCTGTAATTTTTTTTATGGCAAACGATAACAGCCGCAAATTCAAACAGAATCAAATAATTTTTTGCATACAGCCCTGATTTGTATAGTACTCAAGACCTATTGTTTTTGGTGACGATCGGTTAAGAGAAAGGGGTAGTTTACCTGCAATGTTTTATGTTTTAACAAGGGTATTTTCTATGGCAAACGATAACAGCCGCAAATTCAAACATAATCAAATAATTTTTTGCATACAGCCCTGAATTGTAGAGTTCTCAAGACCTATTGTTTTTGGTGAAGATCGGTTAAGGGAAAGGGGTAGTTTACCTGTAACTTTTTTTTTTAATCAAGGGTAATTTTTCTATGACAAACGATAGCCGCAGATTCAAACAGAATCAAATAATTTTTTGCATACAGTCCTGAATTGTAGAGTTCTCACGACCTATTGTTTTTGGTGAAGATCGGTTAAGGGAAAGGGGTAGTTTACCTGCAACGTTTTATGTTTTAACATGGGTAATTTTTTATATGATGAATGATAACTGCCGTAAATCCATCAGAATCAAATAATGTTTTGCATACCTTCCTGAGCTACAGAGAACTCAATGTCTGTTGATTTTGTTGAAGATCGGTTAAGGGAAAGGGGTAGTTTACCTGCAACATTTTATGTTTTAACAACTGTAATTTTTTCTAAGACGAAAAATAACTGCCGCACATTCAAACAGAATCAAATTTTTTTTGTATACGCTCATCAATTGTAAAAGACTGAAGGCCTGTTGATTTTGGTGAAGATCGGTTAAGGGAAAGGGGTAGTTTACCTGCCACATTTTATGTTTTAACAAGAGTAATTGTTTCTATGACGAACGATAACTGCCGCACATTTAAACAGAATCAAATAATTTTGTGCATACCTTCCTCAATTGTAGATATCTCAAGGTCTGTTGATTTTGTTGAAGATCGGTTAAGGGAAAGGGGTAGTTTAGCTGCAACATTTTATGTGATAACAAGGGTAATTTTTTCTATGATGAACGATAACTGTCGTAAATTCAAACGTAATCAAATAATGTTTTCCGTACTTCCCTACATTGTAGAGTACTCAAGACCTGTTGATTTTGGTGAAGATCGGTTAAGGAAAAGGGGTAGTTTACCTGCAACATTTTATGTTGTAAAAAGATAAATTTTTTCATGACGAACGATAACTGCCGTAAATTCAAACAGAATCAAATATTTTTTTACATATGTGCCTGAGTTGTAGAGGACTCAAGGCCTATTGATTTTGGTGAAGACCGGTTAGGGGGAAAGGGTAGTTTACCTGAAACATTTTTTGTTGTAACAAGAGTAAAGTACTTAATTTTGATAAATATAGTATCCTGATAAGAAGATCTTAATAATCCACTGTAGAAACGTAGATGAAATATCTATAAATGAAGAGGCTAGTTGAATGGGGTGGGGGTAATTTTCTATAAATAAAAATTATAGTTGAAGGGGGAAGGGATAATTTTTTATATAATATGTACTACGTTATCGGCAACAAAGAAGTAGTTTGTTGTTAAAATTCCTTCCCGTCCTGTTTGGCAGTAGACCAAAGTTTTCTGCAAAACCAGACGTTTCGGCAGTGCCATCGACTTCCATCATCAGTGAAAATCGAGTGCAATAACGTGAGGTGGTATACATTAGTGACCACAGTACTGTGGTTAAGGCTGAAGCAGTAAGTAGAAAGAAGTAGTTTCTATGGAAATATTTCATTTCAAAAATGATTTTAAATATAA
This sequence comes from Magicicada septendecula, assembly GCA_034769895.1. Lineage (NCBI taxonomy): Eukaryota > Metazoa > Arthropoda > Insecta > Hemiptera > Cicadidae > Magicicada > Magicicada septendecula. Next base: position 303,908,217 of record CM068367.1, on the reverse strand, counting down.
ATCTTAGAACATGGAAGTCATATGTGGTTCTCCATACCGATATTTTGTTTACGCCACACTTCAAGACGATGTGAAATAAAATTGTTGTTAGGTATATTTTAATTCTAACAGTATTAATAATGAAATCGTTCTACTTTGATATTTCTATGTATTATTACATTTTGGAATTTTTTTAAACATTTACACAACTTTTAGATTATACCTTGTTTATTTAAAATTTTGATTTAAAACAAGGTGCAGGTCAGTTGTTACGCGCTTTACTATAGGCCCTACTTATAGGCTATATGCCTCACAGCCTGTAACCGATCACGTTTCATTTGCTTTTCACCTCTTGCTACACTATACACCTATATTGTATGTCTCTGTTATTGTATTTATTTGTAACCTAAATACAGACACAGATATGTGCATACTAGGCACACGACATCACAGCGTTTGCTTGATATCTGATGTTAGTGTAATTACAAAAAATTGTATCACACATGAGTTTACGTTTGCAATATTGAAATAAGGTACATTAGTCATACTATAATGTGATATCACTGCCAAAGCTTGTGCTTTATTAACGCTTGTCATCATTTTTAGTTTTCTCTTCTTTGCTTCTTACTACACGCTCTATGGAAGGTAGACGATACTTAGAAACAGTAATTTAAGGATTAGCTGATAATAAAGTATGTTGAGTTTATAAAAAGAAACACACTTAAAAAGTTACTACATTTACTTTTACGTCATCCCCTTATAACACCAAAAGTATTCAAAAAAAAATTACAATTAATTGATTGCTACCAACTATAACTCAGTAATTAATGTTATGAAACCAGTACTTTAACTTTGTACGTACGTACTCACACTTACGCTCTCTCTCTCTCTCTCTCTCTCTCTCTCTCTCTCTCTCTCTCTCTCTCTCTCTCTCTCTCTCTCTCTCTCTCTCACACGCTTCTATTTCATTGAGGTAATTTTGTTAGGTATTCTACCAGTTGCAACTGTAAAATTTAAGAGTTTGGCCAATTAATTATTGCTTGTACTTAACCATTCCGTGTGTGTCTCTGGGAGTTGCACAATCACTGCCTATTCACCCTCTTCCGGTTCACTCCAAATTTCTTGATTCAACTATTAAATTATTAACGATAGTTCATTTGTTCATACTTCACCGCTAATTAAATTAAAATGATACTCATTATTTTAGCCGGCCGATTGTATGATTGCTCGTGAGCACTTGTTTTTTTTTTTATGACCGTGTGGTCTAAAAGAGTTTTGTCGACTGGGTAATTGTTCGCACGCTGTTTACTGGAATAGAAAGTCCACCTTTAATTGCTCACACACTGATTAATGGAACCACGCGCTCATTTACTGACCCGCGCGGCTCTGTGTCTCTTTGTCGACTGGGTCAGCGATAACTGCAGCTGTTGCCTCCTGATGAAACCGGCTTGTGGCAATTACGTATTTTTCCGTAATTCACAGACAGCACAAACTGTAGGTGGTTACGTAATCCGTCTAGACGAACTGTCTAGACATAAACAGACTGGTCTCTCATAACATTGTATGCATCTTTGTTAAAGCAGGAGTTCCCCAAAGGTTGTACATTATTTGAATTGGATCTGACTGGAATTATTATTTATTAAAATTATTTTTTATCACCAATCTGTACCATTACAATACCCCCCCCCCAATGAGAGGTTTTATGCCAAAGCATAAAAACTCTCATTGCCTAAACCTAAGAGGATCAGCGAAGATATAGTGCTGCAACCCCTCTTAAATCTTTACTCAAATCATGGGTTATTTACCCCCATAGTCCGGTGACTATGGCTGCACCTATCCGACTTTACTGGACTTCCCTCTCGAGATCCCAACACCATAAAATCAGACCGGCACGTCACCACAGTATCACGTGACTCTGAAACATTCAATTAAAATATCAATAACCGGTCTTTCATTACTACATATCCTCTACCGATTTGCCTCCTCTTAGTTGTACTGGTTGGTCATTAACAAAGTACTGGTTTGATTCTTTTTTTCAAATAACTGAAATTAATTACCTCAACTTAATTTAATTAACTAATTTACAACAATTTCAATTACATCATAATAAAATTCATTTCCAATCAAAACGTTTTAATTGACTACCAAGATTTCTATCTTGCAAACATTTTACATTGATTTCAAACAACCCTGTAACTGGACTACATAAAATACAATGTCCACCTAGCAATATAACCTTACTGCATACTTACATCTAATACATATAAATCCCATACACATCGTATACTGTTAATTTTCTCCCCTAACAAAACACTATTCCCCACCAAAATCCTAAATTAATTGCATATAAGACACGTGAATAATAACAATATAACCTTACTAACACATATTACATATGACACCAACATTTCACCTTTAAATTTGAATAAAATTTATAAACATTACAATTTTAATCTCAATTGCCCATTAAATGAACATTTTAATTGTTTACCTTTCATTATAACGTTTACTTTACTTTTCTATTAAACATTTTGATCATCAAACTTCAATCATTATTACATTATCACATACTTCAATCAGCTATTACACAATTCAAAATAAAATAATTTTTTATGTTTATTACCAAAATTCACATTTTAAATTAATTTAATCTGATTCCTACTCAAATTTAATTTAATTACCTCATTTGTTCAAAACAGTTTAAGATACTTTAATTACATTATTCAAAACACTTTCAATTTATTTAATTTCATCATAAAATTCACTTATAGCAATTATTCATCAAAATAGAATATTATTGTTGTTATAAATTCCATCATAACTGTAAACATTTGTCATACAACATACAATGTACATGTCAACAACATATCAGCTGATGCACTACCAGAATATCAACATAACCTTAACACAATACATTTAACACCAATATAAATTTATTTACAATTTTCGTCATGTCATTTCATTATTTACCACACCTCATTACATAAGTCAGCCAAGTAATTACCATTAACTCTAATAATTAAATGTTCATTAGTAATAAATATCTAACCACCGTCGTCGAAAATTAATCTTATTTTATTACCACACAATTCTTTTTTATTTAAATTCATTATATTACTATTGTTAATATAATAACCATAACAATTTGTTTTTCCATTAATAATAATAATTCCCCGGGTTATCCCCCATTATTATTTTATCATATGTCATGTCTCCATTAGTATTTTTAGTCCAGTCTCCATTAGTATTTTCTGTCACACGTAAATAGTTTATACTTTCATCATCATAGTCATCAATTGCTACTAGTGCGCTAATTCTTATAACAGGTAAGTGTTTATCATCATTAACATCAATATAACCATCGTTTACAAAATACTTTGGTAGAGTCTGCAGAAGAAGAAGAAGAAGAAGAAGAAGAAGAAGAAGAAGTTTCTGCTTGTGATTTGGCTAATTTAGCGAAATCTGTTACTGGAGGAGGTAACGTCGATGAAGATAACATCGTTGAGTGGATTAATTGTGACGCCAAAGATCCAGGCTTTGAACATTTTACTGATGAACAAATCGTAGGTGGAGCATTAGGTATGGTTTTGGAGGAGAGTGAGGAAGAAGAAGAGGATAAGATGCAGAAGCAAGTGAGCCATGATGCAGCTTTAGCATACATTGACGGGCTCATTCAATATCTGGAAGAACAAGACGATGAATCACTTTGTGACAAAATGTTGTTAAAAAAACTTCAATCACAAATAAAGAAGAGGTGTTTTATCATGAAAAAACAAAAACAGTTGACCGATTTTTGTGTGAAAAAGTAAACCAACAAACTTGTAAGTACATAAAACTACTGTTTATTAAGTCATAATTGTATTTGTAGACCTCCTACTGTAAATAAATATTGTTCAAAAGCATTTTCGTGTTGATTTGTGTCCTTTTTCTGCCATTTTGCGGATTATCCGCGGAATTGGCTTATCTGCAGTTGAAGCGCCACCCAATTCCGCGGATAATCGGGAGTTTAATGTATTATGTTTCTTCAACTGTTTATTAGTTAACTGTTTTAGTAGTCAACTGTTTCTTTCTGTGTAGTTATGATAGTCATAGACTTTATTCAGTACCATTTTGGCTTCTCCATGTAAATTTCCTGCTCTCCTCTTTCCAGAAAGAATGTATATAACTCATTACAGTCTGTTAGCATTTAACACTATAACATTATGTGACTATGTATTTAAGATCTGAGTAAGAATAGTTTGTAGAGCTTTAAATTTAAAAGCTTTTAAAACAAGATACTGACCATTTAAAACAGTTCCATATAACCAGTGTTATACATTTTTGTTCTTCTGTAGCAAAGCTTTTGGGCTCCTTACCTGATGAAGTTTTGGGAGAATTACGTGGTCTGAACAGTTCAAAAACAGATGTCAACGTGAATGAGTTTCTGAAAGAACATATCCCTGATGACAGAGAAGTGCCTGAACAACTAAAAAAGGTATGAACGTTTAAAAGAGGATGCATGTGACATCTAATACAGTATATAGTCTTCTTCTTCTTTAACTTCCTTATTAGGATTCTGTCCTGTTCTATAACAATGGTCCTACATGCTGTCACTCCACCTCTTCCTTGACCGACCAATGCTCCTCTTGGTGTTCAAAGACTGTCTTTGAGCCATTCATATCTTTCCAGTGGATAGGTGGCTAACCTTGTCCACCAACCCTCCTCCTTTATCCGGGCTTGGGACTGGCAGTGGTGTCCAATGTGCTACTCAATCCACACATTTTCATTTACCACAGGCGGAGTAGTAAATACAGTAGATTCTGGAAACAAGTATACACAAAGTATTTACTTGGAATAATCTGTGAGCTCAACTGTAAGGGTACGTGCATAGCACAGACTACTAGCATAGAATACTCACATAGAAGATCGCACATAGCATATTGCATATGTATGTTAGGTGTGCATACCGAGGGCTGAAATAATGTCTGGTTCATGAGAATAGTGAACAGTGTCAGTGTGATCAGTGGTGTCAGGCAGTTGTACAGAACATGCTTGTCTACAGTTAATGTCTCGTTATTGTTATTGTGGTCATTTTTTAAATATGTGCAGTGTAACGATGATTCACGATAGCAGTAGTGACAGCGACGATATGTCGATGGCCGCAAAATTTTACCTACTTTTAAATGCCTCCAACAGATGGTATAGTGTTCATTATCAATCAGAGAAGACGATCACTTGGAGAGTTTCATCATTTATACAATGAAGTGAAAAACTACTCAGACAAGTTTCATGCATACACATACGGTGTAAAGAAACGATTTTACTCGTGATCAATAAGATTTATTTTAGGTTTCGGGTTTTGACCAAGCTCCACGTTGGTATGCGCCAATTTGTAAAGAAACAGTTACAGTTGTGTTTGTCACTTATGTGTTTCCACGTTAAGCCCCATGTTGCAGGCGGCAATTTGTAAAGAAAACGGTTATAGGTGTGTTACAAATATATCTTATACAGCTCTGTAAATTATTTGTTTATTTATGTAAAATTTTCTTTCTCGGTATTAATCTTCAGCCCCACTGTTGGGTTTGCCAATTTGAAATAAAACGTGTTTGACGGTGTTAATAGAGATGATGATGCCCCACGTTCTGAGCGTCAATTTGAAATAAAACTTTTATAGGGAGTTCTTTTTATTTCAGCTCACGTTGGAGTTGTCAATTTGTAATAAAACGTTTATGGTGTTTTATTTACTTATGTGAGACTCCCGTGTATCAAACGTCAAGTAATACGTTGCAGGTGGCAATTCGTAACAATTAAAATGTTGTTACCTGGTATAATTAATGTGTTATTAATAAATATATCTATTCGGTTGTGACCGATGAAACCTCCTGAAAATATATTATTAGGCAAACAAAATTATAATTATGTTCCTTTAATTTATAACCATACTACAATATAGATTTAACTTAGTTTTCAGTGGTTGGGTAATATTAGCGATATGTATAGAGTATTGACTGAATGTAATGGGTATTTTTGTCAACCCTAGTCACTCGATGTTAGAAAATTCTATTCAAATTTTGTACTAAACACAAGCTAGTTCAGCTATCTCCCGTTCCACCAGCTGCAATCGTTTAGCGCTGTTACTTGTAATAAGCGTACTTATAGGTTAGTTGTTCATCGGGTTTGAATCAACCTTTTATTGTAAATTATTCCACCCACTACATATAGTATCTATTCTGCAATACCTTCACACATTATCTCATACAACAAAGATCCTTTATTAAATTTATCTATTAATTCACAGTCCCTGTCATGTCCAAAGATAATAATATAATCAAATCGATCACACACAAAAATATATCAATTGTAAATTAGTCAAATTCCATTGACTTATACAAAATGAAAAATAACAATAAATAGTTCTTATCCCAGGGTTCGTAAAGTTCTTGGAACCATTAGTAAGGCCAGGTAAAATGCATAATTAAGGTTACTCAAGTATTACAAAACAAAATTATTAACTCTAAATATATATTGAATTTAAAATAGGTTGTTTTTTACCAAGTCGATGAAAACTCCGATTGGCCGTGGACGTCTATAAACAGTTGACAAGACTCAGCTTAACTCATCTTTATCCAGTAAAAGTGTTCTGGCCTTTAATAAACTTGATTGTGGAGTGTACTGGGAAGCTCTCAGGAATTCTTCTGGCTGCTGTTCTTCTCCTATGATCTTGATAATTGTCGGTCCCGGTGGAATGAAATTAGTATCCCAACTTCTTCTGCTTATGAAGGTTAACTCTGCAAGACGAGATCCTCGTATGTCTTTTCAATAATTCCGTTAGTTTCGTACTCTAATTCTCTTAACTGATCTTCTGGTTATAGTGGAAATCGTTTTAATAACGAATCCAGCGGAATTATCCTGGTGAATGAGGTGAGGGTTTTTCAACTCTTTTTACATGTATTCAATTATAATTTGGAATTCTATTTAGTTTTATTACTCCTCAGTATTATGATAGAAATAGGTTTCAATGAGGGTTTTTTAATTTTGATTTATATTTCCTTCAGAAATTATCATTCATTTTTTTTAAATGTATCTGTCCATCTCAACTTAATAGCTTGTAACAATCAGAACGAATGATTCAATATCAACAACTCATGTACATTTCAGTTGCCTTAACAACCATTTTTTCCTGTCATTGGATGAAATTAGATATCCTAGAGCCAGAATTATAGAATATTACTACTCTTTTTCAATAAAATACTCCATGCTTGGATTAATATTAAATTACCTAAAATTCTCGCCTAACCTTCCTTCTTAAACAGTAAATGTTTTACCATAGTTTCATTGGACTGGACTTCTTAAAAAGGTATTAATTTCCTTTCACAAATATGGAATTTAGGCCTATAGGTTTTCTTACAACCGTTATAATATTATTTGGTTTTTTAACTTAATTTTCTTTTACCTGACCTACTGTACAATTACTTATTGGTTAATGGTTAATTACATTGATTTTAATTTCCTGGTGTTTACTTTATTACACTAATTAACTGGTCATGGAACCCTTCCTTAGTTTATAATATAATTATTAGAACTACTTGTCAAACATTGAACACTGATTGCCCTCCTGGTCAAATTTACAAACATTAATTAAAACAACAGCATTATTCAAATTTAGACAGTACTTAAAACTTAGTATAATGCCTAACACAGGTAACTATACTTGATTGTCTAAAGACAAATCTAACATAAATACAAACATAATTATTGATGAAGTATTCCTTATCTATTAAACAACATCAGTTTTCTTACCATACTCAAAACATAACATAAATATTCTGTAAACATTAACATGTTACAGTATAAAACAAGCATAATTTATTATATTTAACTATTAATTGGTATGGTTTTTTTTTATATTTAACATTAATTATTGCCTCTTTTGACTTGAGGTACTTCTCAGATGCATTAACTACTGAGGAACCTTAATTCAGGGTATGGTCCTTGACCATGTTTCATTGAATTTTTTATGTAACGTTGGGGGACCTCAACTCTGTTGCGTTACATAACACCCCCCCCCCTTCGAAAGAAGTTTATTTTGCTTTAACAACGTTTAGTAAAAAACAAACGCACAACTTGTATCTGACCAATTGGTTCCCTTATTCATAATACCTTTTTTATTTCAGAATTATCCATTGTATTACTTTATTTCTTCGTTCCTTCTTAAAATCAATTATTTCCCAAGTTTAAACCTTACTTCTATAATCATTCTTGTGATATTCTTTATTAATTATACATTTTGGATCTGGTTTTATTTATTAATCTATATCTATTTGTGAGTTTTCCCTCTAATATTTAATTTTCCTAAACCTCCCTAACATTATAACTGGAATCGAATCGGTGGTGCTCTATCGGCTAACCAATTACCGTCGTCCGTTACATACTTTCTGGGATCAGAGGAATATCATCTCTGCCCAATTAAATGATTGCTGGAATATTCTACAGTCAATCTTCATTAATAAACCTCATAAGGTAGTCATCATGTGACCTTCAATAAAATCATTAATAATAATAATACTCTAGGGATTATTCACTGTACTTTAACTCAGATCATATTATTTCTTCATATTAATTCTTCCTTCTATTATACACTTCTCCTCTCCAATACTTGGCTATTTTATTGACATTTATTAATTGGCTTTCTTACAGATAATCAGATAATTCTTAAATATTTGTTTTTTCTTTTCTTGTGATCCTTTTGAGGGTTCCATTTTGGCTTCTTCATTCTCTTATCTTCCTTGGCTCATATTCCTTTATTACCAATACAGCTGGTTATGAGATTTTGGTTAGTATTATACATCACATCATGTAATTATATTCTTCTGGCACAATCATTATTATTCCTTTTACATTCTAAATTACATTTCTCACTATTATATTACATCAGATAAACTCATTTTGTCTTTTGGTTTTGATGATTTTTATTAGGTTGAATCAGTGTTATTTTCTTTTCTTTTTATATTAGTTTAAAGTAATTTCTTCTAAATTATATAGTAAGGTGTTCTTACTAATTTTTGAATTTTGTTGTTGTTATCTTCAATTTTTTTTTTTTTTTTTATATATCTCATAAATTGTTTTCTTAAATACTTGTTTGTAAGGTGAACTTACTTCATTTTTTTTTTTTTTAATTTTGGGGTTTTCATCTTCAAAATTCTCTTTTTTCTATAGCTCATAAATTGTTTCCTTAAATACTTGTTTGTAATGTGAACTTACTTCATTTTTTTTTTTTTTAATTTTGGGGTTTTCATCTTCAAAATTCTCTTTTTTCTATAGCTCATAAATTGTTTCCTTAAATACTTGTTTGTAAGGTGAACTTACTTCATTTTTTGAATTTTGGGGTACTTATCTTCAAAATTCTCTTTTTTTCTATAGCTCATAAATTGTTTCCTTAAATACTTGTTTGTAAGGTGAACTTACTTCATTTTGAATTTTGGGGTTTTTATCTTAAATCATATTGTTTCTAATAAATTAAGTAAGTTGTCCTTACATAGTTTTTGAATTTTGGGGTATTTATTAAATCATTTTATCTGTATAAGGTTCATAAATTTTTTTGTTTGTCCTAGTTATCATTGTTGTAGTTATTCTGTTATCAACCATTTCATAGTATCGCTTAATCGATGATTGGTTGTATGTACCCTTCTTCTTTAGTGTATTGGGATCCAATATTTCGTAAGTATTATTTCCGTTATCATAGTGGTATGCTAACCTGGTGACGAGAATTTCCTCCAGGATTTTTGGTTCAAGGTGTCTCGCCAAGCATACTTTTCCCAGGAAGTAGGCGGTAAGTGTTGTTCCCCTGCTGGCGTCATACCTTCCATAGCTGATGCTCTCCCTTACTACGTTCTGGGTGGCGTCTGACCAGTACCTGGCTTTAAAAGCTATTTTAAATTCTTCGTAGCTTCGGATGTCGTGCCTGGTGGCTGTCCACCAGTTATCATAGGTTTCTTTGAAATATTCGTCTAAGTAACGACGAATTATTGGCCACCTGTTTTCACCAATTCTCATTAGTTGTTCGCCGACCCGTTCCAAGAATTCCATTGGGTTTCTCTTGTATGACTTAAAGTTGATGGTCTCCCGGTCGTCTATATGTTGTGTATATGGAATAGCGATCGTTCGGTTGTCAACTGACCGTTGTATGTTCTCGATTCTCTCCTGGTTACGTTGTCCTTGCTTCTGTACTTCGTTCACGACCATATCTAAGTTTCGATGCTGGTTTCCGCAATCTGCTCATATTGATTCCACTTGAATCCGGTTTTCTTCTTCTATATGGCCTATCTTGACCTCTAGTTCAGCCCTATTTCGTGTAATAGCTTCATCGGTCACTCTCAGTTTTCTATTTGTTTCAGTTATCTCCTGTTTTCTTTCGCCGTCGTTCTTACCTACCTTCTGGCTGATTGCCTCACTAGCGTCCTCGATTTTCTTATTGAGAGCTTGTCTTAACACTTCATTCTGTTTATCAACATTTTCCCTTAATTCCTTGTTAGAATGCTCAATTCTCTCATCGATTCGTATAAGATTATCCTCATTGATTTTCTCAAGATCTGCTTTCATTCGTTTATTGTTTTCCTCAAGTTTTTCGTTCATTAGTTTGTTATCGTCCTGAATCTGTCTCAAACTCTCGTCATTCCTGTCAAACTTTTCATTCATTTGTTTGATTAAATTTTCGCTCAAAATTTCGTTTTGTTTTCTTGAGTTTTCATTAATACTGTCTATTTTATTTTCCAGCTTCTCATTGATTTGTCTAAAGTTCTCCTTATTTTCCTCATTTATTTGTTTATTGCTTTCCATTATAATCCTCAACAGCTCCTGCATACTCATGTCTTCCTTTCGGGCAGATTTATCTGGTTGGTCCCCTTGGGCATCCTCTTCTACTATTTCCTTCTCTGTGATAATTGCTTCAGTTTCTTCTTTATCACCCATTGTTTGTTCCATTTCACTGTCCGTAAATGTTTCTACCTCTCGTTCCTGTCCACCTTCTTCCTTCTCCTTCTCTTCTGCCCTCTTCTTCATTCCTGTGCCTCTAATGGTTGCCGGCTCAAGTTAAGTAACAGTTAATATGGTTTTTTTTTTTCTTAACTAAAGCCCACTCGTTGAGCGCCAATTTGTAATAAAGAAAACGTTTTACTCGTGATCAATAAGATTTATTTTAGGTTTCGGGTTTTGACCAAGCTCCACGTTGGTATGCGCCAATTTATAAAGAAACAGTTACAATTGTGTTTGTCACTTATGTGTTTCCACGTTAAGCCCCACGTTGCAGGCGGCAGTTTGTAAAGAAAACGGTTATAGGTGTGTTACAAATATATCTTATACAGCTCTGTAAATTATTTGTTTATTTATGTAAAATTTTCTTTCTCGGTATTAATCTTCAGCCCCACTGTTGGGTTTGCCAATTTGAAATAAAACGTGTTTGACGGTGTTAATAGAGATGATGATGCCCCACGTTCTGAGCGTCAATTTGAAATAAAACTTTTATAGGGAGTTCTTTTTATTTCAGCTCACGTTGGAGTTGTCAATTTGTAATAAAACGTTTATGGTGTTTTATTTACTTATGTGAGACTCCCGTGTATCAAACGTCAAGTAATACGTTGCAGGTGGCAATTCGTAACAATTAAAATGTTGTTACCTGGTATAATTAATGTGTTATTAATAAATATATCTATTCGGTTGTGACCGATAAAACCTCCTGAAAATATATTATTAGGCAAACAAAATTATAATTATGTTCCTTTAATTTATAACCATACTACAATATAGATTTAACTTAGTTTTCAGTGGTTGGGTAATATTAGCGATATGTATAGAGTATTGACTGAATGTAATGGGTATTTTTGTCAACCCTAGTCACTCGATGTTAGAAAATTCTATTCAAATTTTGTACTAAACACAAGCTAGTTCAGCTATCTCCCGTTCCACCAGCTGCAATCGTTTAGCGCTGTTACTTGTAATAAGCGTACTTATAGGTTAGTTGTTCATCGGGTTTGAATCAACCTTTTATTGTAAATTATTCCACCCACTACATATAGTATCTATTCTGCAATACCTTCACACATTATCTCATACAACAAAGATCCTTTATTAAATTTATCTATTAATTCACAGTCCCCGTCATCTCCAAAGATAATAATGTAATCAAATCGATCACACACAAAAATATATCAATTGTAAATTAGTCAAATTCCATTGACTTATACAAAATGAAAAATAACAATAAATAGTTCTTATCCCAGGGTTCGTAAAGTTCTTGGAACCATTAGTAAGGCCAGGTAAAATGCATAATTAAGGTTACTCAAGTATTACAAAACAAAATTATTAACTCTAAATATATATTGAATTTAAAATAGGTTGTTTTTTACCAAGTCGATGAAAACTCCGATTGGCCGTGGACGTCTATAAACAGTTGACAAGACTCAGCTTAACTCATCTTTATCCAGTAAAAGTGTTCTGGCCTTTAATAAACTTGATTGTGGAGTGTACTGGGAAGCTCTCAGGAATTCTTCTGGCTGCTGTTCTTCTCCTATGATCTTGATAATTGTCGGTCCCGGTGGAATGAAATTAGTATCCCAACTTCTTCTGCTTATGAAGGTTAACTCTGCAAGACGAGATCCTCGTATGTCTTTTCAATAATTCCGTTAGTTTCGTACTCTAATTCTCTTAACTGATCTTCTGGTTATAGTGGAAATCGTTTTAATAACGAATCCAGCGGAATTATCCTGGTGAATGAGGTGAGGGTTTTTCAACTCTTTTTACATGTATTCAATTATAATTTGGAATTCTATTTAGTTTTATTACTCCTCAGTATTATGATAGAAATAGGTTTCAATGAGGGTTTTTTAATTTTGATTTATATTTCCTTCAGAAATTATCATTCATTTTTTTTAAATGTATCTGTCCATCTCAACTTAATAGCTTGTAACAATCAGAACGAATGATTCAATATCAACAACTCATGTACATTTCAGTTGCCTTAACAACCATTTTTTCCTGTCATTGGATGAAATTAGATATCCTAGAGCCAGAATTATAGAATATTACTACTCTTTTTCAATAAAATACTCCATGCTTGGATTAATATTAAATTACCTAAAATTCTCGCCTAACCTTCCTTCTTAAACAGTAAATGTTTTACCATAGTTTCATTGGACTGGACTTCTTAAAAAGGTATTAATTTCCTTTCACAAATATGGAATTTAGGCCTATAGGTTTTCTTACAACCGTTATAATATTATTTGGTTTTTTAACTTAATTTTCTTTTACCTGACCTACTGTACAATTACTTATTGGTTAATGGTTAATTACATTGATTTTAATTTCCTGGTGTTTACTTTATTACACTAATTAACTGGTCATGGAACCCTTCCTTAGTTTATAATATAATTATTAGAACTACTTGTCAAACATTGAACACTGATTGCCCTCCTGGTCAAATTTACAAACATTAATTAAAACAACAGCATTATTCAAATTTAGACAGTACTTAAAACTTAGTATAATGCCTAACACAGGTAACTATACTTGATTGTCTAAAGACAAATCTAACATAAATACAAACATAATTATTGATGAAGTATTCCTTATCTATTAAACAACATCAGTTTTCTTACCATACTCAAAACATAACATAAATATTCTGTAAACATTAACATGTTACAGTATAAAACAAGCATAATTTATTATATTTAACTATTAATTGGTATGGTTTTTTTTTATATTTAACATTAATTATTGCCTCTTTTGACTTGAGGTACTTCTCAGATGCATTAACTACTGAGGAACCTTAATTCAGGGTATGGTCCTTGACCATGTTTCATTGAATTTTTTATGTAACGTTGGGGGACCTCAACTCTGTTGCGTTACATAACACCCCCCCCCCTTCGAAAGAAGTTTATTTTGCTTTAACAACGTTTAGTAAAAAACAAACGCACAACTTGTATCTGACCAATTGGTTCCCTTATTCATAATACCTTTTTTATTTCAGAATTATCCATTGTATTACTTTATTTCTTCGTTCCTTCTTAAAATCAATTATTTCCCAAGTTTAAACCTTACTTCTATAATCATTCTTGTGATATTCTTTATTAATTATACATTTTGGATCTGGTTTTATTTATTAATCTATATCTATTTGTGAGTTTTCCCTCTAATATTTAATTTTCCTAAACCTCCCTAACATTATAACTGGAATCGAATCGGTGGTGCTCTATCGGCTAACCAATTACCGTCGTCCGTTACATACTTTCTGGGATCAGAGGAATATCATCTCTGCCCAATTAAATGATTGCTGGAATATTCTACAGTCAATCTTCATTAATAAACCTCATAAGGTAGTCATCATGTGACCTTCAATAAAATCATTAATAATAATAATACTCTAGGGATTATTCACTGTACTTTAACTCAGATCATATTATTTCTTCATATTAATTCTTCCTTCTATTATACACTTCTCCTCTCCAATACTTGGCTATTTTATTGACATTTATTAATTGGCTTTCTTACAGATAATCAGATAATTCTTAAATATTTGTTTTTTCTTTTCTTGTGATCCTTTTGAGGGTTCCATTTTGGCTTCTTCATTCTCTTATCTTCCTTGGCTCATATTCCTTTATTACCAATACAGCTGGTTATGAGATTTTGGTTAGTATTATACATCACATCATGTAATTATATTCTTCTGGCACAATCATTATTATTCCTTTTACATTCTAAATTACATTTCTCACTATTATATTACATCAGATAAACTCATTTTGTCTTTTGGTTTTGATGATTTTTATTAGGTTGAATCAGTGTTATTTTCTTTTCTTTTTATATTAGTTTAAAGTAATTTCTTCTAAATTATATAGTAAGGTGTTCTTACTAATTTTTGAATTTTGTTGTTGTTATCTTCAATTTTTTTTTTTTTTTTATATATCTCATAAATTGTTTTCTTAAATACTTGTTTGTAAGGTGAACTTACTTCATTTTTTTTTTTTTTTAATTTTGGGGTTTTCATCTTCAAAATTCTCTTTTTTCTATAGCTCATAAATTGTTTCCTTAAATACTTGTTTGTAATGTGAACTTACTTCATTTTTTTTTTTTTTAATTTTGGGGTTTTCATCTTCAAAATTCTCTTTTTTCTATAGCTCATAAATTGTTTCCTTAAATACTTGTTTGTAAGGTGAACTTACTTCATTTTTTGAATTTTGGGGTACTTATCTTCAAAATTCTCTTTTTTTCTATAGCTCATAAATTGTTTCCTTAAATACTTGTTTGTAAGGTGAACTTACTTCATTTTGAATTTTGGGGTTTTTATCTTAAATCATATTGTTTCTAATAAATTAAGTAAGTTGTCCTTACATAGTTTTTGAATTTTGGGGTATTTATTAAATCATTTTATCTGTATAAGGTTCATAAATTTTTTTGTTTGTCCTAGTTATCATTGTTGTAGTTATTCTGTTATCAACCATTTCATAGTATCGCTTAATCGATGATTGGTTGTATGTACCCTTCTTCTTTAGTGTATTGGGATCCAATATTTCGTAAGTATTATTTCCGTTATCATAGTGGTATGCTAACCTGGTGACGAGAATTTCCTCCAGGATTTTTGGTTCAAGGTGTCTCGCCAAGCATACTTTTCCCAGGAAGTAGGCGGTAAGTGTTGTTCCCCTGCTGGCGTCATACCTTCCATAGCTGATGCTCTCCCTTACTACGTTCTGGGTGGCGTCTGACCAGTACCTGGCTTTAAAAGCTATTTTAAATTCTTCGTAGCTTCGGATGTCGTGCCTGGTGGCTGTCCACCAGTTATCATAGGTTTCTTTGAAATATTCGTCTAAGTAACGACGAATTATTGGCCACCTGTTTTCACCAATTCTCATTAGTTGTTCGCCGACCCGTTCCAAGAATTCCATTGGGTTTCTCTTGTATGACTTAAAGTTGATGGTCTCCCGGTCGTCTATATGTTGTGTATATGGAATAGCGATCGTTCGGTTGTCAACTGACCGTTGTATGTTCTCGATTCTCTCCTGGTTACGTTGTCCTTGCTTCTGTACTTCGTTCACGACCATATCTAAGTTTCGATGCTGGTTTCCGCAATCTGCTCATATTGATTCCACTTGAATCCGGTTTTCTTCTTCTATATGGCCTATCTTGACCTCTAGTTCAGCCCTATTTCGTGTAATAGCTTCATCGGTCACTCTCAGTTTTCTATTTGTTTCAGTTATCTCCTGTTTTCTTTCGCCGTCGTTCTTACCTACCTTCTGGCTGATTGCCTCACTAGCGTCCTCGATTTTCTTATTGAGAGCTTGTCTTAACACTTCATTCTGTTTATCAACATTTTCCCTTAATTCCTTGTTAGAATGCTCAATTCTCTCATCGATTCGTATAAGATTATCCTCATTGATTTTCTCAAGATCTGCTTTCATTCGTTTATTGTTTTCCTCAAGTTTTTCGTTCATTAGTTTGTTATCGTCCTGAATCTGTCTCAAACTCTCGTCATTCCTGTCAAACTTTTCATTCATTTGTTTGATTAAATTTTCGCTCAAAATTTCGTTTTGTTTTCTTGAGTTTTCATTAATACTGTCTATTTTATTTTCCAGCTTCTCATTGATTTGTCTAAAGTTCTCCTTATTTTCCTCATTTATTTGTTTATTGCTTTCCATTATAATCCTCAACAGCTCCTGCATACTCATGTCTTCCTTTCGGGCAGATTTATCTGGTTGGTCCCCTTGGGCATCCTCTTCTACTATTTCCTTCTCTGTGATAATTGCTTCAGTTTCTTCTTTATCACCCATTGTTTGTTCCATTTCACTGTCCGTAAATGTTTCTACCTCTCGTTCCTGTCCACCTTCTTCCTTCTCCTTCTCTTCTGCCCTCTTCTTCATTCCTGTGCCTCTAATGGTTGCCGGCTCAAGTTAAGTAACAGTTAATATGGTTTTTTTTTTTCTTAACTAAAGCCCACTCGTTGAGCGCCAATTTGTAATAAAGAAAACGTTTTACTCGTGATCAATAAGATTTATTTTAGGTTTCGGGTTTTGACCAAGCTCCACGTTGGTATGCGCCAATTTATAAAGAAACAGTTACAATTGTGTTTGTCACTTATGTGTTTCCACGTTAAGCCCCACGTTGCAGGCGGCAGTTTGTAAAGAAAACGGTTATAGGTGTGTTACAAATATATCTTATACAGCTCTGTAAATTATTTGTTTATTTATGTAAAATTTTCTTTCTCGGTATTAATCTTCAGCCCCACTGTTGGGTTTGCCAATTTGAAATAAAACGTGTTTGACGGTGTTAATAGAGATGATGATGCCCCACGTTCTGAGCGTCAATTTGAAATAAAACTTTTATAGGGAGTTCTTTTTATTTCAGCTCACGTTGGAGTTGTCAATTTGTAATAAAACGTTTATGGTGTTTTATTTACTTATGTGAGACTCCCGTGTATCAAACGTCAAGTAATACGTTGCAGGTGGCAATTCGTAACAATTAAAATGTTGTTACCTGGTATAATTAATGTGTTATTAATAAATATATCTATTCGGTTGTGACCGATAAAACCTCCTGAAAATATATTATTAGGCAAACAAAATTATAATTATGTTCCTTTAATTTATAACCATACTACAATATAGATTTAACTTAGTTTTCAGTGGTTGGGTAATATTAGCGATATGTATAGAGTATTGACTGAATGTAATGGGTATTTTTGTCAACCCTAGTCACTCGATGTTAGAAAATTCTATTCAAATTTTGTACTAAACACAAGCTAGTTCAGCTATCTCCCGTTCCACCAGCTGCAATCGTTTAGCGCTGTTACTTGTAATAAGCGTACTTATAGGTTAGTTGTTCATCGGGTTTGAATCAACCTTTTATTGTAAATTATTCCACCCACTACATATAGTATCTATTCTGCAATACCTTCACACATTATCTCATACAACAAAGATCCTTTATTAAATTTATCTATTAATTCACAGTCCCCGTCATCTCCAAAGATAATAATGTAATCAAATCGATCACACACAAAAATATATCAATTGTAAATTAGTCAAATTCCATTGACTTATACAAAATGAAAAATAACAATAAATAGTTCTTATCCCAGGGTTCGTAAAGTTCTTGGAACCATTAGTAAGGCCAGGTAAAATGCATAATTAAGGTTACTCAAGTATTACAAAACAAAATTATTAACTCTAAATATATATTGAATTTAAAATAGGTTGTTTTTTACCAAGTCGATGAAAACTCCGATTGGCCGTGGACGTCTATAAACAGTTGACAAGACTCAGCTTAACTCATCTTTATCCAGTAAAAGTGTTCTGGCCTTTAATAAACTTGATTGTGGAGTGTACTGGGAAGCTCTCAGGAATTCTTCTGGCTGCTGTTCTTCTCCTATGATCTTGATAATTGTCGGTCCCGGTGGAATGAAATTAGTATCCCAACTTCTTCTGCTTATGAAGGTTAACTCTGCAAGACGAGATCCTCGTATGTCTTTTCAATAATTCCGTTAGTTTCGTACTCTAATTCTCTTAACTGATCTTCTGGTTATAGTGGAAATCGTTTTAATAACGAATCCAGCGGAATTATCCTGGTGAATGAGGTGAGGGTTTTTCAACTCTTTTTACATGTATTCAATTATAATTTGGAATTCTATTTAGTTTTATTACTCCTCAGTATTATGATAGAAATAGGTTTCAATGAGGGTTTTTTAATTTTGATTTATATTTCCTTCAGAAATTATCATTCATTTTTTTTAAATGTATCTGTCCATCTCAACTTAATAGCTTGTAACAATCAGAACGAATGATTCAATATCAACAACTCATGTACATTTCAGTTGCCTTAACAACCATTTTTTCCTGTCATTGGATGAAATTAGATATCCTAGAGCCAGAATTATAGAATATTACTACTCTTTTTCAATAAAATACTCCATGCTTGGATTAATATTAAATTACCTAAAATTCTCGCCTAACCTTCCTTCTTAAACAGTAAATGTTTTACCATAGTTTCATTGGACTGGACTTCTTAAAAAGGTATTAATTTCCTTTCACAAATATGGAATTTAGGCCTATAGGTTTTCTTACAACCGTTATAATATTATTTGGTTTTTTAACTTAATTTTCTTTTACCTGACCTACTGTACAATTACTTATTGGTTAATGGTTAATTACATTGATTTTAATTTCCTGGTGTTTACTTTATTACACTAATTAACTGGTCATGGAACCCTTCCTTAGTTTATAATATAATTATTAGAACTACTTGTCAAACATTGAACACTGATTGCCCTCCTGGTCAAATTTACAAACATTAATTAAAACAACAGCATTATTCAGATTTAGACAATACTTAAAACTTAGTATAATGCCTAACACAGGTAACTATACTTGATTGTCTAAAGACAAATCTAACATAAATACAAACATAATTATTGATGAAGTATTCCTTATCTATTAAACAACATCAGTTTTCTTACCATACTCAAAACATAACATAAATATTCTGTAAACATTAACATGTTACAGTATAAAACAAGCATAATTTATTATATTTAACTATTAATTGGTATGTTTTTTTTTTTATATTTAACATTAATTATTGCCTCTTTTGACTTGAGGTACTTCTCAGATGCATTAACTACTGAGGAACCTTAATTCAGGGTATGGTCCTTGACCATGTTTCATTGAATTTTTTATGTAACGTTGGGGGACCTCAACTCTGTTGCGTTACAACGGATGTCACCAGATATTTTCAGTTATATACTACATCTAATTCAGTTAAATCTCAAACCACGGGCATACGAGAACTTTCATGCTAATCCAATTACAGGAGAGGAAATGCTCGTTGTAACAGTCAGGTAAGGATTAAAAAAAACTACATATTCACATGTACATTATGACCACCCCCCTTTTTCATGTGTTGTCATCCAATAAAGCCCCAAGTTGTTGGCATCAATTTATAACAACAAGCTTCCTTCGTGTGTGTGTTTTAATCTAGTCACACGTTGGTTGTGTCAATTTATAACAAGCTGCTTGAGTCGTACTCTATTTTATTCAACTCCGATCGTGTTATTTTTTACGATGTCTGAAACCTCGTAAGCTTTCCCGATACTCGTCGTTCTTTTGACCTCGCCAATACCTGTTTACCTGATTCCACGTAGTTGTTATTTTCCCGATTATAGGTGCCAAATTGTTTGATTCAAAACTACTAAAAAATTTTACTTCTTTCTCTTAATCCAACTGTATCTCTCGTCGCGTGGTGTTTGCTAAATTCGAAATCCGCTCTGTCGCGACAGTCGTACCAACCTGTAATTCTGGTAGAAAATTTTCACGGTGCTATATTAATGAAGTAAACACATAAATATTATTAATTGAAATAATGAACAGGTATTACTTTTGAGTATTGGTTTATTAATTATCGGTTCTGCTTTTGATAGTTACTAAGACATGAGATTATAAAAATATATAACTTTTTTGCTCCGGCTTCAAAGAAATTACAACTCAGCGGTTGGCAATTGATCGTTGGGTCATTGACTGACCATGCTCTAATGTCGAGTTTATTTTATACAAACGTGTAATCAGTTGAAGAGCCTTTTGATTACGGCAAAAAGATAACAAAATGATTTTTGAAAGTGCAATCCTTCACATCAAGTTAATTAAATATTATGATCCTTCTTTACAACAGTTTTCTTAGTATTTAAAACAATAGTGAGTTCAGTTTACAAATATAGGTTAAGTTAGGTATCGTGTACAAATATTTTCTTATTTCCCAAAGTGTTAATAATTAATTTGAGTAATCTTTTAATAATGATTATTACATGTTTTAATAGTCATTCAGTGTTTTTAGTGTTTGAACCAAGTTTTGGATATTGTGCATTAATTTTGAAGTGTAGTGATCAGTCTCATGGGTGTAGTAAATTAATTAAATATTATACATTACAACTTCATCGATGTTTGATAGATTATTTTGATAAATTCTGGTGTTCAGGTCTTCCTTCTCTTATTTCATTAGGTTATATTGGTTTTATTTTCTGTAATTCTCAATTAAATTGGATGGATCTTGCTAATAGGTTCTGTTCATGTGGTTTTTCATTTCCATTTAGTATTATTTGTTTTAATTCATCTGGTTGGTTTATTTTCTAATTTTTATGGAGCGACTATTTTGTCATCTGCTCTCTTCTGATGCTAAAAATGGACTGTTAATGAGTTTGTAACGGTTTTTTAGTTCTAACTGCCAAAACCTACCTTCTCATTGGTTGAAAGAATTTTGTACTCATTGTTAGATATGGCTTGGGTTTTTGCCCAAAATGAATAAATATTTTCTAATTAGGATAATTTCCTTGTATTATAATCAATATGATTTTTATTATTATCATTGAATAGCTTTTCTGATGTAGATTAATTTGACATTAAACATGACTAGGTTCTATTATCTCTGGGCTGTTTTAACATTTGGCTATTTTTGTTCTTTGTACTTATTTTGTTTATTATCTTGTTTTTTGCAATTATTTTGGGTTTGTAATGTTCCTTGGTTTGGTATTTTATGTTTACTTATCTTTTTCCCTCACTGTGTACTGTTATTTGTTTATATTTTACAATTTTTTTTCACATTGCTTTTGGCCTACCTTTGCCTATCCTTTTGACATTGTTTAAACTTTAATTTTGCTCTTATTACTAGTTTCTTATTGCTTTGTTTTAGCTAGTTTACAATGATTACGGATTTACATCCCTTAGTATATGAATATTACCGCTTCTCCGACATATTAATGCCTTTTATATCTAAATTTATAACTTTAACATGAACTGTTTCTTAGGCTTTCATCACCACTCAACATAATACAACTTACTCTTAAGACTATTTCAACAATTATAACATTTGCACATTTCTATAATATTATTATTATCTTCTCTGCTTTTCTTTATGACATAATAACAATACTTTCAAACATTTATTATATATTTTAGTATTGTAACATTCATTTCTTTTTTAGGCCTACTTTTCTTTTATACCATATTATTGGTTTAAAGTTTGATCTGGCCCTTTAACTATTAACTCTAACTGTTAACAATAATACCGTGAATAATATTAATGGATTCTTATCCTGAATAATAATATAATATAATGCTATCTTATCTACTACTGTTTTTGGTCCTTTTCCAAAACTAAACTCTAGTATTGTTCACTTATTTTGGTGTCTTTATACAGATTGTGTTTGTGTTTTATTTTTAGTTAATTACTTTCCTTCCGCACTCTCACTTTTATATGAGTTCTTGCTTATATTTGATGTTTTTTATTTATATTTTGTGTCACACCTGCACTTGTACTGCTTCACTGTACTTAGTGTCAGTAGTGTTATACACTTTTATTTTATATAATATAGAATATAGAACTTTCACTTGTGAAACTTACTTGTTTTTCTTTCCGTACGCGTTTCGGCATGGAAAGAAAAACAAGTAAGTTTCACAAGTGAAAGTTCTATATTCTATATTATTTAGTACTGCGAAAAAAGAGAGAAAAGAAGATGAACAATCAAAACAACTTTTATTTTGTTTCTTTATACACTGTACTGGTTATTATTAATCACATTGGTGTTATCACCATTATCACAGTGTTTATGCCCTCTATTACACTAGGCAACATGTGGCGGGCAACTTGTTGCCGAGGTCGTCTAGTAACATTGTTTATATGGGAGCCTATTATACTAAGCCACTTGTTGATATGGGTCGACAACTAGTGGATGACGGTGGACGAGATCGGCAACTTCCCGACCACTCGGAAGTTGCTGACGCTGGACGTGGGGCATTGTTTCAGATGGGAGCTATTACACTGGGCAACATGTGGCGCACCACTCCCGCTTCTGCGCATGCGCACTTCGCCACAGACACCACCTTAACTGACTTGTGTCCGTTGTCATTCGCATTCAATACGCAAGACATAAACTCTCTTCATTTTGGTATCAGTGCCAGTTATGTCTGCTTTGATCAAGTCCAACAATTCATCAAATGATTGTTTTGACATACGAAAATAGTTAAAAAAATTATTTTCGTCCACGCACAGATCATCGAACAGTGTGAAGTATAATCCTTTATCCATCCTTGTTGATAACATAGGGTGTATGTAACTTACATACGTTTTCTCCAAGCTCTGCGTCTTCTTTCTTTAATAACAAAGCGAGCAGCAGAAGCTCTTCATTCCTTGACGCCATTTTCTCGACTTAAATCATCAACATGTAGCCGAGAGTTGCGCACCATTTTTAGCCCTCTTCAACTAGTTGTCCGAGGGCGGACAACTAGTTGCCCGCCACATGTTGCCTAGTGTAATAGAAGCCTATTACTTAGTGTTTATTTGTAATTCACTCCCTATTCATATCATGCACTCTTGGTTCACTTTGGTCTATGACTATTTTGAGTATTAGTCTATCTCTATTATATTTCATTTTTGTTATTATACTTTTCTGTATCATTGTTTGTGTATTTTATTATTTGTTTATTTCATCATTATTCTATACTTACTTAGCTAATATTACAACATTTTCTTTTGGTTTGTACTTTCTATATTCAATGGTACATTTAATTATATTTACTTTTCTTAGTTTTTTATTTCATGGAATTTGTCATTTGGCCAATCACTTGGGTTGGGTCATAGTCATTTGTCTCGTATACGTTACAGTCATTCTAGTGCTATTTATTTAAAATTGTTAATTCTTCTTCTTTTATCTACCTTTAGCCGCATGCTTTTTACTTTATATTCTATGGTATATCTTCCCTTGTATTGGGCTGCTTTTGGTATCGTAACAACATTTATTATAACTGATACTGTTAGTGTTTAATTAAAATTGACTTGGCTAACAAAAATTATAAAACCATGCCCAGAAATATGTACCAAATGAATTATACAAAGAACTAAATTATAAAACGAATGATAACACGAAGTTGGAACTTGAAGTGGTGATATGAGAAGGGTGATATGAGAATGACGAAGGAATAATAGTAGTATTGAGCGGTGGGGCAGTTTGCTGTGAAGGAAAGGTAAAGTTATAAAGTAATCTTTGAACTTCCATTCTACACTGCATTTTTGCTTGAGTGTCAAGTTTCTTAACATGCAGCAAAAGCCCACGTCTTCGTCATTTGGGTCAGTGAAAGAACGCGTTCTTTTCATTTCTAATTCTCTCTCACTAACTCTAACAAAGATTGTCCAATTGCAGCTTGGACAGTACTCCTATTTCAATAGACTGCAGCAGAAACCTGAGTGGACATTCCTTCTGGTGTGGAAGGTGCTGATTGTGATGGAAATGAGTCAGTCATAGGAATTTCTTCAGTCTCGTGAGAAAAAGTGTCTTCATTGAATTCATCATTTTCATTTTCCTCAACCATATTAATGTGAATCTGCCAGGATAAAAACTGGTCCTTTAAAAAAAGCAAACTTTCAAAGTAAGGCCAAGAATTAGCTGTTTCATCAGGAGCAGAATTGCCAGATCTAGTTTTTGTCAATTTCTTTGCAAATTCTTGTCTCAGATACTTCCAAGTTGACTTTGCAAACCCATCTGTAACATGAATAAAAGAAGGGACTTACAGTATGTGAAAACCTGTTTAATAATCTCTTAAAAATTATAATTTTAGTATACTAGCCCCCGGCATCATAGGTTCACAAGAAGAGAGTAAACTTTATAAAAAAGTGATTATTTTACAAAATTTAAAACATGATTTCTTTGAGAACTAAATATTAATACATTCGTTTCGAAAGGAAAATCCAAGTTGTGCTGCTATTATTGTCCACTTTTTGTTTAAAATATACCTGTTGTGGTGATTCTGATGGCATTTGTCCCATATTTCAAAGCAATTTTCAACTTCCAAAATAAGTTTTTCTTTTATGTTACTCATTATTTTGCACAAAAAATATAAAACAACTATATGAAACACAGAACAGACTGTTTACACTTTATCACGAGTGGTATATTAGATAGAGTTGTGTGCGGCTACAGTGGGGGAAATGTCCTTAAATCAACCAATCAGAGCTCAGAACTATTCCATGTGTGATGTGAAAAAACAAACTTGTTTGCTTTCCGGAGAGGATCAGCGATGATATTCTCTGGTATGCGATGTGCGATCTGCTTCGGTATGCACGGTGCTGTATAAATACAGGATTTTGTTTTCACATTGACTATAATCTGTGTGAGTATTCTGTGCTATGTACACACTCTAACACTAACATTTCACAATATTAAAATGGCTTGTAGTTTTTATTGTCATATAAATAATAAAAATAATCCATCATTATAGCTGTAATCTGTTGTGCCAACTTATAAGGAAACCTGCAGATTTACACCAATATCTGTATACAAATTAATTATTGTAATGATTGTTGTACAAGGGACAGCAGGATTAACCTCCACACAGCAGGAGAGGGGCTGTGCAAAGCGATGGGCTTGCCATCCTAAGCCTCACTGTTGCGCCGCATCCTGAGCCTCTTGTAGAACTCCCACCACAGGGACCAAAAGACTCATGGTTTTTCTAGATGTGGCCTGCTACCAGCCATAGTTTTTCAGTTAGACATTTCTAATTGAGCGTGAGGGTTCATCAAGGCCAGGTCCAAAATTCACCTGCCACAGATGGGTTTTGTGCAAGAGTGCTTATAAGAGAATTACCCTGAAAGCAGGGACAGTGGTGGTAGAACTTTCTAGAAAGTGTCTATATAGTGGCGCTCAAGGAAGGGACATGTAGGGATTTTCAGATAGTCCAGTTCAAAGTTAGATGGTGGGCTTTGCACATCCAGTGCTATCCTCAGTCAAAGAGAGACTGATGATTTCACTTATGGCTCTTAGCCAACAAGTAGCCTCACACAAGGATCGCATAGGTAACCTTGCAACATACATGGTGACGATAAGTTTTCCTAGATGGTGGGTCATCTATTTACTACAAAGCAGGGGCGGAGATGATAAAGACGATTGACGGTTTTGCAGGCTACTGTCTCAGAAAGTGTCCACCAGTTTAGACAACGATCCAGGTGACGACTACAGCTGTGCTCTTGGCTGCATTAATAGTGACCCTCCATTTCTCTGCCCACTCAACGTGGGAGTCCAGCTGTTCCTGGAACCAGATAATGGCCATATCAGATGATGATCGACAGCATACACTGCCGTGTCATCAGTGAACATGGCCACTTGGTTTCAGGCAACTTGGGCACATCATTGACATATACAGAGAAAACAGTGTGACCCGTGCTTGATAAAAATTAATAAATCTTGTACTGCTTTTTCTCTAGGGCAATATAGTTCTATAATTTGAAAACGATGTTCCTTTCTCATACCTTCATCACAATGAATACCCGTATTTCTCAGAAATTGTATCATATTGATTTTTGTAGAATACTTTGTCAGAATCTTTTCAGCCAAAACAGAATGATATGGTGCGTTGTCCATAACTATTACTGATTCCAGCAGAATATTTGGCAACAACTTATTCTAAACCCATTTTTTTTAAATTTTATAGTTCAACTTGTTCTGGGGCCTGTCTTGTATGTATTATTTACCAGCGACATACAAGACTTAAAACAAGCAAAATTGGCTACTTTTGCTGATGATACAGCTTTTGCTTACAACAAGGCAAGATGAGGTTATTTCAACTCGATTATTGCAGAAAGCTAGCAACACCATATATGAATGGACTAAAAAATGGAAAATTAAACTTAACGAAGCCAAATTGGCTCACATTAATTTCAACAATAAAAGATTGAATAATCTTCCATCATTGGTCATAAATGGAACGGTAGCTCCTTATGAAAACAAAGCCAAATACCTGAGTATGACATTGGATACCAAACTGAGATGGAAAGAGCATGTAAAAAAGAAAAAATAGGAACTTAACATAAAATTCTGATGATACAAATGGCTCATAGGAAAATATTCCAATATAGTAAAACTCTGATCGATAAAAAGATAATTAAACCCACTTGGCTGTATGGAATTCAACTCTGGGGATGTGCGAAAGATAGTAACATCAGGATAATACAAACATTCCAACGCCGATATCCACAGAGATCTAGGCATTCCAGCAATTAAAGAAGAGATTAAAAGGTTTGCGAAGAAGTATGAAGAAAGGCTTCACCTCCATGAAAATGCAGAAGTTCTTCAGCTGCTGGACAATCAACACATGTTCCGAAGACTGAAGAGAACAAAGCCATTTGAACTTGTGTAGTGTTTTGTGTTATAAAAGCAGAGCATTGTGTGCGGGTGAGAGTGTTTAGTTAAGAACACCAGATCTAACTAAAGGATGTCATTGGACTTAAATGGGCTGATATGTATTTAGTATTAAGAGGTATTAGAGATAAGTTGATGGTTGGTCTTACAAACCAGTTTTAAATGTTAAATTCATTAAGAAAAAAAAAAAATAGTTCATCTGCCCATGATGACACCACTAGTACTTCCAAGTTTGTACAAAAGTTTAGCACCCTGGAACAAAGTCATTTTTACTTCCCATATGTAAAATCAACATGCAATTCTGTAACATGCCAGAAACCTCATTTGACTCCAACATTTATCTACAGTTATATTACTGTCAACCCATGTTTCATCTAAAAAAATATGATATTCCCAGATTCTCGAAATTTGTAATTTGTACAAGGTACTTGTAAAGCATCATTACATCATTAACACTTTTCTTTTACTTCTACATTTCTTCCAATTGAATCCCACACTTTTAAGCACTCACATTAATGATTTAGCACCCCATGGGAAATGGATTCTTTCTTTCATGATAGATAGGATTTTTTATCAGTGGGCACAACGTTTTGATTTTTATAAAAATCCTGAACAATATTTCTTACTACAGAGTGTCGAAAACATCAATAAAAAGTTTCCTTTTCTCACATGTCTTAACGTTTTTTACCCCGGTGTGGAGTGTTTTCCTTCTGGACTGCGTTTTCTTTGCTTTCTCAAGCAAGCCTTCCGATTTGTAATACACGGCTCTCATTTTGTTGCTTGATTCAGTGGGTATGTCAGTGAGTTTTGTTGTTTTTCTTCATCACATGTTTCAGTTGTATTACTTATTATTTTGTGACCTTCAATGTGAACAACAAGTTATTTTTCTTTCTTTTGATGATCCTTGAAGATAATTTGTGAATAGACAGCTACAAATAACTGAAAGTTACTAAAAGTACACTAATTCTAAACGATAGTTCACAAATTCATATTTTTAATGTTACTATAACACAACTACTTAAAAAGTACTAAGTTGTAAACACAAAACCAATAATACATAGAGAGCATACAGAGAGTACGGCAGCTATAGAGTATGGCAGCTGTCATGAATCATTGCCCTTGCAAACAAAGGATACCAACAACACACACACTCGCTCATACTTTATCCCCTACATCAGAGACACAGAGTTCAGTCTCATGCAGTACATATGACAGTATTTTCTTGTTGCATACCAGGTCACAATTAAAACAATCTTTTAATCTTTTTTATATAACATTTTTATTTTTCAAAAAATAAGTTACATTACTTCATCACATTTTATCATACCTTTCTTCGTATCTGTACATTTTATACAATCGTAAATGTGTCTTTATTACCAGTGGTAACAAAGAACTGAATACCTGCATCCACCTGGAACTAAATAAATTACCAATTTACTTTATAAATACATTATGTAACCAAAAAAAGTTGCTACAATGACTAGTATTTTTTTAACAATCGCCTTAAAAATATATAAATCTTTTGTTATAAATATAGAAGGTTCAGTCATTTCCTATAAACAACAGAATTTATTTTTCATGTCCACAAAGATAAATAATCAATAATCTTCAACAGTTGATCATGGGACAAAGTAATTTCTATTGTTTCCTTAATTTATAGTAGCCATTGCAGTTGGTAAAAATTATATTTTGTTATGACAAACAATATTGTATTCATGTTTACCGAATTCCACATTTATGTGACATTTTGTGGGCAGTTTTATTATGCTGTGTCTTTGGTTGTTGACAGTTATATAGGTATAGTGACAGTAATGATGACAATGGTCATGACATACCTAGGATAACAGGATTTGTCCTAGGTGCCAAAGTAAATAAAACACTATTATAACATTTATGAAAATAATATAGATTCATTTGAGATTTATTTACCATACAAAGGCTTTTGGTTGGATGTTCTATGCATGACCATCTTTTACTGCATTTGTCCGTTGATTCAAAATATAGTGCTTATACTTGAGTAATTGATTCTTTATGTTACTGTTTGTTGGTGACTATATTTGTGTGTTTTGTCTGTGCAGATATTTATATTAGATAAATTCAGATTGAAAAAAAAGTGGACAGAAGTGAGAAAGAAGAAAACTCATTTAAATTTGAAAGAAAAGAGAAAATTGGGACTCTATAGTCTTAATAGAAAAGGCCTTAAATATGATGATTTTGTTGGTTTAAATAAATTATGGATGGAGTACATGATGAACAATGTTAATTTACAAAATTTAGGAAATAAAAGGTAATTTTCAGGTTTTTCAAAGTAATTTTACTATTTTAATAAAATTAAGAATGTGTTTTAATTAAGAATCTGCATGTAGATGGTTATTCTAATTAAAATATCCTAATAATTATAAAAAATTTGTAAAAGTAAAAAAAACATTAAACATAACGCTAACACTAAATGTTATTTATACAGTACAAATCACAAAAATGACTTGAATTTTACTAGATTATATGTTTGTTAAATGAAAATTTTAAAGAAAAAACAGAATCTGCCACTAATGTAATAGAAGTAACAAATTCAAATTTAACATAAATAGTGCATTTTTCAAGGTAATAACTGATACAATATAAATATGTTATGGTATATTATACTTTATAAGAAACTGACATTTAGTAGTAGGTTTCTTATATATCATCCATAAATTTAATAATACTGAAAGCTAAGATTCAGTTGTATAAAATTAATACAAATTATTTTGTTTTGAACACCCAATCGTTAATAATAATGTAATAATTATGATGGTCTTCCCGCGCATGCTCAGCTAATTTTAGATTAAAAATATACATATAACTTTAATGTGTATTTATAATAAGAGTATTTTTATTTATCAGTATTTTAAACTCGTATTTATTATTTCTGCATTATTATAAGTATTCATCAACATCATTAATAATTGTCGGTCACGGTATTGCTCATTATTAAATGTTTATATCTTATGATATGCAACATTACATATATTTAAAAAAATCTCTTATATCTAAACATGTTAATAATCTTATATCTAGACATGTTAAATAATTGGTTTATTAATTTATTATAAAATTAACATATATTTTTATATTGAAATAAATTGTCTTATCTCAGATCTGACCTCTACTCGCTCAGTCTATACCAAGGTTTAAAATTCAATTTAAATTTATATTAATTGCTTGCAGACTGACCTTGTTTTAATATTCAACTTTAAATTAATCTTTATATACTTCAAATATCTACTCACTTTACTATCTATTTTGATAATAAACTCTACTCTCTTTACTTTAAATTCTCTTTCATTTATGAATGCTTTTATATATATATGCGATCGCTCATTCTTATGACTAAACATTTATTTACATTTTAACATATTATTACTAAGTATAAACTTTTCTTTGTTTTAATTTACTGTTCTTTGAAATCGTCTTTATGAGCTCTTATTTTTTTTTACAAATCATTAAAATGCATTATGCATATCACCTCGATTTCTGATGATCTTACGACTGTTGTCCGGGGTCCAGCGTTGTCCAGAGTTAGTTTTCTATTCCTCTTGTCCTGGCGTGGTCCTGGATATGTCTAGAGTCCAGTGTCGTTCTACGGCAGCATGTGTTCCTGGATACGTCTAGAGTCCAGCGTCGTTCTACGGCAGCTTTCCCGTATATACTCTTGGTAGACTTACTATTGGGGTATTTACTTTTTCCGTAATATTGTCGTGAATTTAACGAATGTTATTTCGTTTGTTACTGCGACTTGTAATAGAATAAAAATAAACTGTTTTGCCGACGGACAGCATGTCCGGCTGCAACTGTGTCTTGAAATGAAGAGAAGGGTTTTTGGTCGAACCCTTAATTTATTCCCCTCAAGATTCCGTGCCAGTTGGCTCCAAAATCGTCCTGTCTATACCTGCATATATCGTGACAGCCCCCACTCCCAAACCTTTTCATCTATTTGCAATTATTAGCAAATAGCAAGTTTTGCATGGAATCGAGATAGCACAAATCATAGCTAATTCGATTAAGCACTCACTATATTAATTTGAGCGTCTTAGGGTAATTTGCGTATTTTTTTAGCACGTTTATTTTGCACTGTCTTCGTATAACGTGTTCTATTAACGTCATCTTTTCACTGGGGATAACTATAAATTTCATACAAACTTTGGTGCCTTTGGTTTGATCATACACTAATTAGTTTTCGCACAGTGAATTAAAATAATTATTTTATTAATTACTTGGGGCGGGTTGCTGAGATTCCTGTCTATGCCTGCATCACTAACACACACAAGATACACGTGTAACACACATACAATTGAGCAGGTGTTCACTGCTTGTCGAAACAGGTTAATTCTCCCCTAATCTAACAATGAAATATTTTTGCAATCTCAGACCTGTCCATTTACCCGTAACTTATACAAATTATACAAAATTTATATTTATTTAAATTAATGCCTAATACAGCGTATGGCTGTATCGTTGCATTATTCCTCTGCCTGAGAAGAAAAAAATTTAATAAATATTTATTTATTAAATTTTTTGTCTATTTGTTCTAGACAAATATAATCATGTTATATTAACTTAACTTAAGTTTATACATCGGTAAAACAAACACATAATAATGAGTAAGTCAGTCTAACGTTCACCGTGGTGGTATGCAATATTCACCCCCATTATAACAGCTGATCGGTGCGTTGACCTTGTACTGATTCAGTGGCATTGTTCCACTCTTACTCTCTCTTCTCATTATTCATAAGTAGCTAAATTTTTTTTTATCGTTCTCCTTTAATCTGGTCCCATCGACCTATTTATATATTTTTTTACGTGTAGCACATCCTACACGAGTTTGCATTCATGCACTGGTAAACATTTTGCATCTTAACATATTATGCCATTCTTCAATCTGAAATTTTACCATATGCAGGATTATATTTATACTACAACTTTAGTTGTGGATCGCCTAATTGTATACAGATGGACGGCTTTGGAAAATACATCTATACAAACAAATATGTTTTTCATACCCCGACTTTATCTTGGAAGTGGTCCAAGAAAATCCACTGCAATTAGCTTTCCTTATGGTCCTTTCGGATATTCTGCATTTCCACATAGGTATGTAGATTTGCTCTGTACTGTTACATTTCCTTACTCATACATTCTTACCTTCGCTTCTTAACTCTTTTCTTAACATGAACATTACTTATCTTTCTTAACTTTTCTTATATTACTTATACAATACATTAACATTTCTTACCTTCAATTATTACATTTCTTTACTATTACCTTTCTGATCGCTAATAATTTCTTCATCCTTACCATTACTTTCTGAAATACACCTTTTTCGTTAGCTTCATAGTGAGTCCTTATCGGCTACAGATGACTACCGGTACCTTAGAAACACGTCTATATCCAGACTTCATGTGCTTAACTCTACTCGATGTTTCAATCGTAGTAATTGGAGCTCTAAATAATCTCTGCCCTTGACTTTCACTATCGCTAAGGTATGAAGATTTCGCTTGATCAGCCATTCTGACAATTAACATTAATTTCTCCTCTCTAATCCTTTCTTCATATTAATAACAACATCGATAATAACATTCCTTACCATTTCTTACAACAGAACATTCTTTCTATTATTAATTCTTTAATCTTTTTACATATATTATTCTTATTAATTAACTCCTTTTCTTATTAATAATAATTAACAGTAATATTTTTCTTTTAAAAATAATTATTCATTTCTATAGAGCCTTGAGTGCGGTGTCGTTTGATTTCCACCCCTCACCATTATAACAATTGTATTGGGTCAGTCAACAGGAAATTCATTGTATTTTAACGTGTAGTCACCGTTGTCGTATATCAGCTGACATGTACAGTTATTTCCGTCTCGCACCCTCCTTGTGTTAACGTCCCATTGTAACATAGCGACTGTGAGCTCATCTGATGTCATTGCGTAACTCACCTGTTTGTACGGCATGAATTTGTTTCTTAGCTGCGACGAATAACCTCTCTCTCCTCTCTCAGTACGTTCCATAATTCTCTCGTCACTAATGCAGTGTGTAAGGTCAGTCCGTTTTAAGCCTATATAAACAGCTGTCGACTGTTTTTTCATTCGCCGTTTATGATAACCTCTGTAGTTTTTATATTTATTGTGATTATCATTATGATTATCGTTCAATCAATACTTACTGTGCGTACCCTTGTCGCGTGTGATTTGTTTCAATCGTGTTACCTTTTTAACTTGTTTTATTTGTGTGTGAGTGTAACTACTACTTTGGATACTTCCGCTAGCACGGTACGTTTGTTTAATTAAATGTATTTTACATTCTTCCTTAGAGTTAATTATTGTTTTAGAATTATCATCAGTAATTATGCAAGTCTGTTCTCTCTTACTTTCAATTACAATTGTTTGTTCAGAAACCATCATTTCGCATATTTGTTCCGTTTGCTTAACAATTCTTTCACATACATTTTCTGTGATAGTCTCAATGTGTGAGTTGGTATCACCAACCTTTTCTGTTAATTCTTTTAGACTCTCCGTATTTTTATGGTGTCCTGTTTAAAATTTTCAGTCTGTTGTTCTAATTTATTATTAAAATTTTCAGTCTGTTGTTCTGATTTGTTTTCTAAACTTTCTGTTTGTTCTTTAAGTTTAGCATTCAAATTTTCTGTCTGTTTTGTAACTACTTCGTCATCATGGCCCACATCATTTTTCGAAAGGCCTCCATATCTAAGTTTTCTGGAGTCGTCATGTTGAATTATTTTGTATTTAAATATTTATTTAGCAGAAAGTGACTAAATATTTATTTATAATTTATTATTATTAATGAACCATATGCAAGCTTTTATTTATTTATCGTTGAACTGTTATTATTTATTTATTTTTATTTACTCATGTTACAATTACACCTGTTTATTTTGTTGAGCGCCAGTTGTGTTTTAGTACATAACAATTAACATAACATACAGTTAATGTTTAATATAAATAATTATTACATATAATATATTTTTCATTTAACACACCTTTATTTTTAGAGCACCCATTTAACTACAAAATTTCTAATAGTTAAATGGTGGGGATCGGGCCACACGTCAAGGGCGACATTCTATAACAAATTTATTATAGAATTTAAATTTGTGGAGCCCCACGTTGGGCGCCATTCTATACAACGATACATATACATAAATGTAGGCATGTCGGGCCTCACGTTCAAGGGATACAAACTTATACAACGAATTTATATGTAAATTCGATATACAGTAATTCATGCAGGTTGTATAATTATACCAGGTGTATTTATAATAAGAGTATTTTTATTTATCAGTATTTTAAACTCGTATTTATTATTTATTCATTATTATAAATATTCATCAACATCATTAATAATTGTCGGTCACGTTATTGCTCATTATTAAATGTTTATATCTTATGATATGCAACATTACACATATTTAAAAAAATCTCTTATATCTAAACATGTTAATAATCTTATATCTAGACATGTTAAATAATTGGTTTAATAATTTATTATAAAATTAACATATATTTTTGTATTGAAATAAATTGTCTTATCTCAGATCTGACCTCTACTCGCTCAGTCTATACCAAGGTTTAAAATTCAATTTAAATTTATATTAATTGCTTGCAGACTGGCCTTGTTTTAATATTCAACTTTAAATTAATCTTTCTATACTTCAAATATCTACTCACTTTACTATCTATTTTGATAATAAACTCTACTCTCTTTACTTTAAATTCTCTTTCATTTATGAATGCTTTTATATATATACGATCGCTCATTCTTACGACTAAACATTTATTTACATTTTTACATATTATTACTAAGTATAAACTTTTATTTGTTTTAATTTACTGTTCTTTGAAATCGTCTTTATGAGCTCTTATTTTTTTTTTTTACAAATCATTTAAAATGCATTACGCATGTCACCTTGATTCTGATGATCTTACGACTGTTGTCCGGGGTCCAGCGTTGTCCAGAGTTAGTTTTCCATTCCTCTTGTCCTGGCGTGGTCCTGGATACGTCTAGAGTCCAGCGTCGTTCTACGGCAGCGTGTTCCTGGATACGTCTAGAGTCCAGCTTCGTTCTACGGCAGCATGTTCCTGGATACGTCTAGAGTCCAGCGTCGTTCTACGGCAGCTTTCCCGTATATACTCTTGGTAGACTTACTATTGCGGTATTTACTTTTTCCGTAATATTGTCGTGAATTTAACGAGCATTATTTCGTTTGTTACTGCGACTTGTAATAGAATAAAAATAAACTGTTTTGCCGACAGACAGCATGTCCGGCTGCAACTGTGTCTTGAAATGAAGAGAAGGGTTTTTGGTCGAACCCTTAATTTATACCCTCTCGAGATTCCGCGCCAGTTGGCTCCAAAATCGTCCTGTCGATACCTGCATATCTCGTGACAGCTCCCACTCCCGAACCTTTTCATCTATTTGCAATTATTAGCAAATAGCAATGTTTTGCACGGAATCGAGATAGCACAAATCATAGCTAATTCGATTAAGCACTCACTATATTAATTTGATGAGCGTCTTAGGGTAATTTGCGTATTTTTTTGGCATGTTTATTTTGCACTGTCTTCGCATAACGTGTTCTATTAACGTCATCTTTTCACTGGGGATAACTATAAATTTCACACACACTTTGGTGCCTTTGGTTTGATCATACACTAATTAGTTTTTGCACAGTGAATTAAAATAATTATTTTATTAATTACTTGGGGCGGGTTGCTGAGATTCCTGTCTATGCCTGCATCACTAACACACACAAGATACACGTGTAACACACATACAATTGAGCAGGTGTTCACTGCTTGTCGAAACAGGTTAATTCTCCCCTAATCTAACAATGAAATATTTTTGCAATCTCAGACCTGTCCATTTACCCGTAACTTATACAAATTATACAAAATTTATATTTATTTAAATTAATGCCTAATACAGCGTATGGCTGTATCGTTGCAATATACTGTATAATGTTTGTCCTTATATTCAGACAAACAAACTCCCAGTGGTCTGCAGGTTTCACTATATCAGATACCATACCTGCAAGGAAGACAGCAAATTATATTTTTAATTCCCATTTAGTAAGCCCAGCTTTAGATTTACAGAGGTATCCTTGAAAAAGAGGATAACCAAACCAACCTTCACTGCCATGTGGCTGGCGTGAATTGGACACTCTGTAGATTGTAGAGCATTGCTTCTACTTAAGGAAGGAAGCTGTATCACTTTTCATTTGTATTGACAATCTTGAGTCAATACAGTTATTGATCTATGTTGGTAGATTGTCTATTTTGGATTTTGTATTAACAAAGTTGAGATAGAGATTAAATGGGAAACTGGTAGCCTTGTTCTCCCTGATATTTTCATGACCCCCTTGTTGATATTTTCATTTGCGTACCATTGTAGATGAAGTAGTCTCTACCATCAATAAGAAGATAATTGTTAAAGAGATTATCTCAGGCTGTATAATGCTGTTAAAGCAACTGATTGTAACAAGATCTGCACTGATTGTGGTGTAGGTATGGCAGTCTGTTACCTAAATAAAACTTTGTCTGCCCCTCTCTCTAAGAGTAATGTTTATACTGGAAGTATACTGGTTTTAAACACATCTAATGGAATTCTAAAATAGCACTGAGATGCAAGTTCATTCGGACAGCAATAAATCTCCAGTCATCCCTTTACAGTATCAAATATTATTTTAAGAGATACATTGATGTGATATAATTGTTAATGTAACTGTTGTCCAATTTAATATATGAAATTTTTAAAAGTTTCAAAGGTGTTTTGCAGTTGAATTTATTGGGACCGGGCCCTCGTCTTATAAAAGAATTTATCTGGTTGAGTTTCATTAAGGTTGGGAACCACTCCTCTAATCAGTTAACAGGTTATTTTTATAGCTCATGGTAACTCTATGTATTCTTTCAGAGCATGTCTGTTACTGGTGTAATTCTAGTTAAAACTTTCCACTAGTTTTGTGCCATCATCTATATTATCCTAATTAAAATCAGGGATGGAACCATGAATTTGGATGCCAGTCTATTCACAAAAGAGTAAAATTTTGAGTGATATATTGTTCATTAAAAAAAAGTGTAACCTTCTAGTATGAAAAAGGCACAGCCCTGATATGTAATTATGATAACAGAATATTTTCTTCCATGTCTACCAACAGGTATAGTTTTTTTATATTATGTGTTCAGTTTTGTTTTTACTATGTTCTCGTATCTACTTCTTGCGCACTTTTCTTGTTTGTTCTGTAATTATTTTTTTTTTTTTAATTTAATGTTAAATGTAATGTGTTTTTGTCATTATGACTCCAATTTTTAAAATGATTTTTGTAATTAGGTATGGGAACAACGAAAAATATGAGATAACTGTACTAATGTTAGATTGACATGTTTTAAATAACACTGGATTCCAATTTTATAAACTGAATCATTTTCGTAAAGTATACATTTTACAAGATATAGTGGATTTTAATAATTCTTAAATTCTAATATTTATTCTAGTATGTTAAATAAATGCAATAACAGACATATATTTTATGTGTTCAGTGGTACAGTCGATATAACAGATACACATTGGACGAATGTAAACACACTGTTAGAGAAAGCAGATTATCATGGTGCTTGTATTCGTGTTTTGAGATCTCGTTGTCCATCAGTTGTTGGTATTCAAGGTATTATTGTCATGGAGACTAAAAATACTTTTAAAATTTTGGGAAAAGACAATATCACAAGAAGTAAGTATGAAGTTTAAATAAAATGTGTATTATTTTTTGAATAACTTTCATAACCTTTTGTAGAATCAACATGACAGAAACCCTATTGTACCACAAGGGATAGCTGAAAATTAATGCACAGTCACACATAAGGGAAAACAAAAAGTTTTGTTGTTAAGACATTCCATTCATATTATGATACAGTGTCTTCATTAGTGCCACTCAAACTGAGAGGAGCTTCAATTTATGTCTTATAGTCTTATACAACTATAGTTATTAATTGTTAATACAATATTAGAGATTAATGCTTAAAAATAGGTTACTACATCTATTTACAGTATTCTTTAATTATGTACTGGTAAACAATTGGTAACTAGTAACTGTTATCTTGTAGCGGGTCAATTTTGGGTCCTTTTATTTATTACTGGTAATGGGTCTGAAAGGAGAGGGTTTTATTTTATAAAAAAAAAAAAAGAAGAATGAATTTTGTTTGGACATCCTTTACGGTCACTCAAACATGCTTGTTGGACACCCTGTATTAAGATCCGTGCCAGTCCGAGTAAGGCACAAAGCGATAACGATGGAATGTGACTGTAAATGTGCGCCCGTGCGCCGTTGGCGATAATCTCGACACCAAACTCAACAACCGAACGGAACAACACGTGACTAATTAGACTGGTCACGTGAGCGCCGCAGCCAATCACAACTCGAGCTGACGGAAGTGGGCATAAAAAAAACCCAGTCTACATTAAGCAGAGACGCTAAGCGGTCCACGAGGTGTAGAGTACCGCTACAGACGCCTACAGTTTCGTTTCGGGCCCGGTTGGTCGAGTTTTCATAAAATGTAATTCATTCAATAAGACCGACCGGGACCCAAGAAGTTAATAACCATATTACTGTGATTGGCGGGCAGTTGGCGTAGTGACATGGAGTGATAAACGAAATACGTAATCTTTAAAAGAGGAATCGGATAACAGAAACACGTGTTCAGTCGGCAGTGAACAGTGAATTAAAACATGAATTAAATACTATTACCGGGAATTCAATATGAAACATCAATGGGTAAAGTGTAAAAATGGCATGTGTGTGTGTGTGTGATGCAGAATGGGCTACCTTAATTATTATAATACTTGATAGGTTAGAGGATATTTTATGTTAGTTAAGTCTGAGGGATCAATGTATATTTTAAAACCTATTTTTTCAGTGTCTTTTAACATTCATTAAAATCAGTTGGTTTACCTTGAATATGTGTTAGACTAAGTTATTTCATCATTACCACGTTCTCATTTCTGTGTTGAAAAATTCGTCTAACGAACCGGAATCTGTCTGAATTATTAATTGGGTGGGGTCAGATTGCTAAATTGTCCGTTTTATTACGGTAAAGTGTAAAGGTCTCCATATCTGTCCTTAAAAGATATAGGTGGCGACTCTGGGCTTCTGATAAAATTTCCGCAGCAGGTAAGTAATTTAAGTCCTGGTAGTGGATTTTATTTATTTATATATTTCGGCTTATTTTTTATTGTTACAAATGGCTCTCGCTGCCAGGATTTTCGTTTAATTGTAATTTTATACGAGATAGACCTATTTTAATACACAGAAAATAGGATGTGGTAATGACGAATTTATAAAAATGATTTAGCGGATATAATTATACACATAGGTTATGTTTGTGTTAGTAAGGGATACAGTTGTGTTAGGCGTTTTAATTTTACAATAATAGTCGTTTTTTATATATAAAAAGTTACAGAAATAAATTTTAAATATGGGGGAAGTACGAGATAATGAAATAATAAAAATGATGCAGACGCTTTTTAATATACAAAATAGTAAGTTCGATGAGAAATTTAGTAACCTAGATGAGAAATTTAGTAACCTTGATGAAAAATTTAGCAAACAGAAAAACGAAATTAGAAATATCCAAAATAATCTTAACATGCAATTTGATGAAGTGAAGAAAGAAATTAAAGAACAAGGCTCTATTTATGACAAGAAATTGAGTGAAATAGAGACGCGGTTAGGCGAAATAGAATTAGAAAATAAGAAAGTAATAAACAAATTAAAATCGAACAAAGATAACGGGGTAAGTAGTAGTGGAAATGATAATTTAAATAATGAGTTGACAAGTAATAACAATGATAATACAAATAAAAATATGGTGTTAGAAAATGATTGTGTAGATGTTGAGAGTGATAACGTAATTGTAGAAAGAGTAGAAGTTGATAAGATGGTTGTGTGTGATGAATTAGAGAGAGAAAGTAGAAAGAATTTACAGGTAGAGTGGATGCAGGTGGTAGATTTTTCACGTAATGTTGTAGTGGGGGGTGAAGAAATGGCTTCACGTGAGTATTTGGAAGAGTATAGGTTTGCAGATAAATTTCCCTTGGTTTTTTGTGCACTTCATAGGTGGTGCCGTAATGATAAGTTAGTGTCCCCTGAATATTTTGACAGAGAGAGTGTAGCTTGGTATGATGGTGAGAAATGTTTTGAGAGAGAGAGAAAGAGAGAAATAGAGATATTTAAAGTAAAAAGAATTATGAAGAATTTGCAGAAAGGTTATGCGTAGAGAGAAGTAATAATAAGAATGAGTACTTACCTTACAGTGAAACGGAGATAACAGTAGATAAGGTTAATGACGATAATATAACTCACCTGATTTTAACAGAATATAATAACGGCGACAGGACCATACTCGAGCGTGACCAGGTATATGAGGGAATAATATGGAATAATCATATTAATTCAAATGATATGGTAGAAGAATATGATAAGATAGAGAATAATTATATTGATAATCACGAGATAGTGTATTCAATAGTAAACGACTGGTATAGTCATAAGATTAGACTATTATTTGACGATATGGGGTAATTGTTTATTGTTTATTGTTCATGAACATTTAATGATATGAATAATGTGGTTTTGAAGTGCATTGTCTTATGGAACGATTTGTGGGTAATGATAACAAGTGATAAGTTGGACTGTATATTTTTTTGATGTGTTACTATCATTATGTTAAGTGTATTTGTGTACTACATTATAGTGTACTTGTTATGTAAACAATGTGTATGTACAGTAGAAAGTGATAACATTAATTATCAATTAAATTGAATTTGCAATTAACCAGTATAAATTAACAATAATTATAAAATTTGACAGACTAATTAAGCGATGAAAATAATTGTGAACTGTTAAATAATTGAAGTAAATAATTGAAAATTAATTACTTAATTAAGGTCGTATAAAAGAAAGTTTGAGAATGAAGTTAAATGATTTTATGAAATTAAGATTCTATAATGATTGGTAGATGATTAAACAGATGGCATGTTCAAATTGAGGTATATTATTATAAGGGGAGAAGTGATGAATTTTCTAGTGTTATATCAAGGTAAAATGTGGAAAACAGATTTTGGGTGATAATGAAATAAGACAGGTGAGTTAAGTAGAATTAAAGTTAAGGGGAGTTAGAGAGAATAAGAATTTTGAAATACAGGGAACACACAGAGATAGTGTTAGATATTTTCCGGACACAGTAGTAGTGAGTATATGTAGAGATGAGTAATGTGAATGAAATATAAACATATTTGTTGATGATATTTTGTAGTAAGGGTGAGGTGGTAAGGAGTGAGCAACGTGCGGCGTGGCGAGAGACCAGCGTGCGGCGTTGTGGCGGGAATAGAGTAGTTTGAGTGAGTGTTTGCCGATATTTTGGAGGGGCATTGGCTCATATGGGTATAGCCAGGTAGGGAACACACATCCTAGTACAAAGATGAGCGGTGCCAGAGGTAAGTGGAATTAGTGAAAGGTATTTATAAATGAGAGATTGGTGTCATAAGTGGTTCATAGTGGTTGTTAGTAAAAAAGGGAGTAATATTAAAATGTCTATTCAAGTGAAAGTATAGAGAGTACAAGTGTCACCCAGATTAAGCAATGATTAAAATGTGAAGAGTTAGATAGAAAATTCATAGTAGAAAGGCACTCGGAGATATAATGTAACAGGAAGGTAATAATAACTTGAAATTTTGCATAGAATCAAATGATAAATAATTGATGGTTAATTAGTAACAGTTCAATTGAAATTAAAATGTAATGTTTATAAGTTTATAATTTGTAGGGTATGTAGATTTTTACTAAGGTTAAATGTGATTGGGTTATTTTAATGTAATAATCGCAATGTTAGTTATAAAGATATAAGTGCCAAGTGGCAGATCCAGCTAAAATAAGTATGTAAAATCAACCAAAGTAAGGTAGAATCAGATTATTAAATAAAGAGAGAGATTTATAATAAAGATATAAAATTTTCATTTTTTAAACCAGTGACAGAATCTTGATAGAGTTGAAAATAATGTAAAGTTAAGAATTGTTTATTTTATTATTATGTAAAGGTCAATTTGCTTATTATTTATTAATATTTTGGTTATTCTAAATGTTTTATTTTATTGTTTTGTGTTTCAAATTAGACTGTTACAGATGTTAAATGTATTTTCAGAAAGTATACATAACATATGTAGGTCAAGGGTCTTGGACTTGACCTAGTTTCGATCAGCTGATGAGGTCATACACCTACTAAGCTTGTATAGTAGGAAGTCAATTTAATTTGTTTATTTAATTGATTTAAACCAATTTTTAAATAATTTTACATATAAAGGAAACATTTAAATAAATTAAAAATTTTTTTTTTAATTTTAAAATTTTTGGAAATTTTTAATTTTTTGAAAAAAAAAAACTTGATTTTTCGCCTGCCAGCGAATGAATATTGTGAGTAATGGTTATTTTATTATGTGTGTACTTAACATGTTTATTTTATTGTTTGAAAGGAAACAGAAAACCAGGAAGAGAATTTTTTGAGTATATTATTTTGAATTTTTAATTTTTTTTTAATTTTTTGTCAATCTTAAGGAATTTTTATAATTTTTCAATTTTACAATTTGTCAAAGTGTAATATGTAGTGTGAGTGTGTGTGAGCCCAGTATCTGCTAAAGGTAGCCCAGCTTGCATAAAAGGGGATCCATATCGGCGGAGGATCTGGAGTAATTTAAGCCAGGGATGGAGGATTATGGGGGTTGCATGTTAGGAGGTGAGGTGGGCTGTGGTACTTGTCGGTTCGATTTCTCGGTGTTGGGATCTCTTACGGAGAAGTCCAGTGATCTCGTTCAGATGAGTCCATAGTCGCTGAGCCAGGGGGGTCGTGTACCCATGTAGATTAAGAACAAGGGGGTTGTTGGCACCAGTTCCTGACCGGTCCTCTTCGGGGTTTGTCGATGAGATTTCTTCTGTTATGGACAGCAGAATTCTCATCGAGGGGGTATTGTAGCGGGTCAATTTTGGGTCCTTTTATTTATTACTGGTAATGGGTCTGAAAGGAGAGGGTTTTATTTTATAAAAAAAAAAAGAAGAATGAATTTTGTTTGGACATCCTTTACGGTCACTCAAACATGCTTGTTGGACACCCTGTATTAAGATCCGTGCCAGTCCGAGTAAGGCACAAAGCGATAACGATGGAATGTGACTGTAAATGTGCGCCCGTGCGCCGTTGGCGATAATCTCGACACCAAACTCAACAACCGAACGGAACAACACGTGACTAATTAGACTGGTCACGTGAGCGCCGCAGCCAATCACAACTCGAGCTGACGGAAGTGGGCATAAAAAAAACCCAGTCTACATTAAGCAGAGACGCTAAGCGGTCCACGAGGTGTAGAGTACCGCTACAGACGCCTACAGTTTCGTTTCGGGCCCGGTTGGTCGAGTTTTCATAAAATGTAATTCATTCAATAAGACCGACCGGGACCCAAGAAGTTAATAACCATATTACTGTGATTGGCGGGCAGTTGGCGTAGTGACATGGAGTGATAAACGAAATACGTAATCTTTAAAAGAGGAATCGGATAACAGAAACACGTGTTCAGTCGGCAGCGAACAGTGAATTAAAACATGAATTAAATACTATTACCGGGAATTCAATATGAAACATCAATGGGTAAAGTGTAAAAATGGCATGTGTGTGTGTGTGTGATGCAGAATGGGCTACCTTAATTATTATAATACTTGATAGGTTAGAGGATATTTTATGTTAGTTAAGTCTGAGGGATCAATGTATATTTTAAAACCTATTTCTTCAGTGTCTTTTAACATTCATTAAAATCAGTTGGTTTACCTTGAATATGTGTTAGACTAAGTTATTTCATCATTACCACGTTCTCATTTCTGTGTTAAAAAATTCGTCTAACGAACCGGAATCTGTCTGAATTATTAATTGGGTGGGGTCAGATTGCTAAATTGTCCGTTTTATTACGGTAAAGTGTAAAGGTCTCCATATCTGTCCTTAAAAGATATAGGTGGCGACTCTGGGCTTCTGATAAAATTTCCGCAGCAGGTAAGTAATTTAAGTCCTGGTAGTGGATTTTATTTATTTATATATTTCGGCTTATTTTTTATTGTTACAATCTCTGTATTGTAGTTCTTCATTGCTTGTGTAGATTTTTATAAAGAGTAATGAAGCACGCTCACTACAAATGTTTTATCAAACAGTACATACAGATCTTAGTATGGCTGTTGATTTCTCCCTTTTGACTTTTTGTATGTTTCAGCTTTTTAGACATGATTATCAGTAATGATTTGTGTACACTTTTCTGACATGGAACACCAACATTTTAGATAAAAATGTTTACCTTTGTCTTAGCCAGCTTTGCTCATTGTGAGCTTTGTCAGATTTGATTTACTTGGTATTTACAAATAAAGTGCTTAC
The DNA here is from genome assembly GCA_034769895.1 of Magicicada septendecula. Taxonomy (NCBI): domain Eukaryota; kingdom Metazoa; phylum Arthropoda; class Insecta; order Hemiptera; family Cicadidae; genus Magicicada; species Magicicada septendecula. Next base: position 303,863,536 of record CM068367.1, on the reverse strand, counting down.
AGTGTTATAAATTCTACATTTATAAATTCTACATAGACCAAACAGGAAGCAGCTTTAAACAGAGGTACAATGAACAATGCATAAAAGCATTACACTCCACTACTAAATCCACTTTTGCAAACTATCTCAATGAAGCAACTCATACATGCATAAACAACATCATGAGAAAATTTCTACACATAAAGACGAAGGGTCTAAAACTAGACACACTTGAACAATTAGAAGTATACAAACACCCCAAAACACATGGACACAACATTCTAAATGAATAGATATAATTTAAATCACATCTACTCTTTGAACACACACACACACAACAAGCCAGGAAAATCAAACAATGGCCTTATGACTCTCATGGAGGGCCATATTGAATGCTAACTGTAACCACTTAAGATTCTGGTCCCAACAATTCTGTTGCTCTGCATGGTAAGCAATCAGAGCAGACCTAAGATTCCTGTTGAATCTTTCTGCGTGGGACAGCTGAGGGTAGTAAGGGGAAGTGGTTACATGTTGGATACCGTTGCCGATGCACATTCGCCTGAAATAAATTGTGGACCATTGTCAGAGACAATGATGGCCGGAAGTCCGACATGCTGGAAGATATTGGTCTGAAGTGCTAGATTGGTTAATCGAGCGTTTGCCCTCCGTAAGGGCAATAGCCAGACAAACTTAGAGAAAGCATCCACACAAACAAGCAGGAAAGAATTACCTGACTTGCTACGTAGGAGAGGTCCCACATAGTCGATGAATAACTTCTCCATTGGTCTGCTCGCCACGTCCGATGACAAGAAACCTAACTTGGTGTTTTGGGCAGGCTTACTTAAACCACAAAGATGACACGCCTTAACTCTAGCCGCAATATCCCTATCCATGCCCTTCCAGATAAAGTGTTTCCTAATGCTGGAAATAGTCTTTGAAATCCCCTTATGTCCACTTACTGGGGAATTATGGTAGTAGCTGAAGACCATTGGCACTAACTTGCTAGGCAGCACGACTTTAGGAACTCGTCCTTTTCTTTCTTTGCAACACAGGACCCCCTTGGACAAGAAATATGGGACCTGTACGTTACCCTCTTTTAACTTATGGATGATCGGACCCAACTCTTCATCATCTAACTGATGGGGTAACACATCAGTAAAGGCTAGTGGAAAGTCTAACAACAAGGCACAGGGTTGCTCAGATTGAACTTCACTGGGTTGGGAAAACATGCGGGAGAAAGTGACAGCAACCACATTTGAGTTCCCCAAATGTGTTGCACTTTGAATTTGAAGGATGAAATCTTCACCACCCATCTTCCAGTTTTACTCAGTTGCCGGGGATGAGCAAGAAGCCAAGAGAGAGCCTGATTATCGGTCTCAAGTAGGAACTCAGCATGTTCCAAGAAATGCCTGAACTTATCTAGAGCGTATACCACAGCCAAACACTCTAGTTCATAAACCAATTACTTCTTTGCTTGTTGGGTCAAAGTCCGTGATATAAAAGCCACTGGCTGCCTAGAACCATCAACAACTTGTGAAAGAACCGCTCCGAGCGCAAGCTAACTCCAAACTCTAGATCATTTTTAAATAACAGTCTACATGCCTGGACTCATTTTCCTAAAACGAGGACGGATAATAAAGACATCAGAACTACAATAAAATTGGTGGGAGGTCTCCATGGACTGCTCATTTCTCAGTCGCCATATATTACATAATTAAATTGGGCACAGATAACAATTCACAAAAACACATGACAGAAGAGGAAAAACTTGACTTCCCACAAGTGGCCTCAGGGTCCCCTAACGAAGCAAGAGAAAGGGGAGAAGACGAAAGGAGACCAAGCTCCCAGAATTCACTGAACAAACAACAACACACACCAACCATGATACGAAAAATTATTATAAATATACAACACATAATATACTATGTACATTCAATAAAAATTCAACTAAAAGGGATTCTCAAAATTAAGAGAATTTTAAACACACACTCCAACTGTGTGAACCTGATCATAACTCAAAATTAAAAACTCACTATCTCAACTACAAGGGACTATGGTCCGACCATAACCGCATTCTCCAAAAAAAAAATTAATTCATATATTATAATACATCGCGTGTACCCGTAGTATCTTAATGGTATAATAATTTGCCCGTGTTATTCCTTGTATATGTTAATTTGTAATAAATCGTTGTAAATAGTGTATCAGTTGATCGTGGAATATTTATGTTGTGTGTTTACGAATGTGATTTAAATATATAAGTAAAAGAATTGAATTATTCTACCTTGGTTTCTGAATCAGAATTATAATTATTCCAGTTCAGTAGTTAGAACTCCAAAAGTCAATTCAAAAATAGCGGTCGAGTCATCCCAAACAATTTTCAAGTCACCTTCGATATTAGGCTTTAACCTATTATTTGAGGTTAATCTTGGTTTTGCAGTTTGCGTACTTCCAATGACTCCCCGAATTCTTCTTATCCTTGTTAATTATAAAATAAATGCCATTACGTTCCTGAAATAATAACGCATGGATATGATTTAATAACATAATGGTTTAATCTCTGTAATATAAGTTCAAATTATTGGAAAATTCCATTCGATACATACGGTTGTCACAATCGATATTTATCTCAGGATTTACTAATTAAATAATGTTAATATATTTCGTGGGAATTCTTGTGGCTGCTACGAAAAGTTCCTTTACATGATAATTAATAATATTGAGTACCTTTACAAACAATCTATTACTTATAATGTAAAAAATTACAAAAATTATATATTAAGTAACATACAAAGTTTAACGAGATTCAATGCTTCGTAAAAAGCATGTAGGTTAGAGTGACATCAACATCATGGCTACCATTGTCCGTCTCAGAAAATAATGAAGTTTATTAATGTGTACAATAAATGTTTTCCTTATAATCACTGTTTTGTTCAGATATTGAATTTGTTTTCACTTTAAAATGTTTACTAGTGATTGGTGTTAGTGTAAATTGATATATTGTCTAGTGGTTGATCCTTGTTGGATAAAAATATTGTCAAATTATACTTTACACATCTTGACGATATTGCTGAAGGTTTTCTGGTTTATTCTGGATAATTTCTTGATTGTGTGTATTACTGGTTCATGAAATGATTGTAGTGGAGGGATTATTTATCTTCGATGGTGGTCATTCAGATCTTCTTTCACAAATGGGTTAACAATTATTATATTTTTATTTTAATTACATCTCGACACGCACTATTAAACTGTTCTTCATCACAATTAACAATTAAGTGTTATTTCTTCTTTTTTAGTCACCGAACTCGTACAAACTCCTTAAATTTTGATTGGCCATTTACGTACAGGTTAAATGTTATATGATCGATTCCCATTAATTACTTTACATTTTTAAAAATTACCTTTAATAGATAATTTTATTATTATACTCTAATGATACATGCAATGTTTACATGATGATTAATTATATAATTATAAACAATTTGATACTAAACATGCCTCAGTTTATAACTGTAAAACCTTATTAATTTGAATTTCTATGATATGTGGTGGAACAATTTGTTATGGTTGATTGTAATTTCTACTTTGACTCCCTGAGATAAATATATTTACATAAATTAACTGGTGACATAAAATCTTATAACATACAACAAAACTCTTAATAATAATAATTGTTTTTGACAACTTTAATTATTTCATACTTTTAAACTATTGTCTGTATGATAATACTAAAACACTTTTTATAAATAATAAATAGCACACTGTTTAACTATAGTTTGTGCCACTATTTATTATTATATCACTCATATCACTGTAAAGGTTTGTGTCCCCTTTTCTATCCTTATTATAGGCCTGTATGATTTTAATTAATACAATTTTTATTTTGTGAATAGGTACTCTTTATTAGGTTTAGTTGTGTTTCAGGGTAATTTGATTATTTAGGCCTACTAGGTTTATTTATTTAATTTTGTCTGTTTACTGCCCTATTCTACTGGGTTATTTCTGGGTTTCTTGATAATATTAAATAAGTCAAACCAACTAGTTTCCTTTAATTTGCTATCAATTATTATTTCTTGTTTCCTCTCTGGATCGGATTTCACTATTATTTACTATTCTTTTTGTAACATTTTGTTTCGTTACAAATTGCCTCCCTTCAGAAGTCATTATTTCTGAACACTTCACTAGGTGTGAGGACATAAGTACTTATGTTATTTTTCCATTTCTTCCTCATGATATTTTTTCATGGATTGTTGATTATAATTGGCCTTGATCTTCTTTGAAATGGGGTCGGTTAATTCGTACGTGTTGTTGTTGTTGTTTTTTGTTATGGTGTAGGGTCCAACGTATAGAAATAATACTTTCTTTGATATCCCTTCTAGAGTGCTAGGCAATTCCCTGTTCTTTAACAAAACTTTCTCTCCTACTTCATATTTAATTATTTTACCCTTTATTTTCTGGTATTTATTTCTGCGTTTTTCCAGATTTTCCATCACCTGATTATAGAATTTTAATTTATTAAATTGGTACGGTGGAGACTTAGGAAATTTAATCAATTCTTGGATCTCTCTGGGTGGTTGTTTTTCATACATGGCAGTGTATGGAGTGCAATTTATAGATGGATGATAAGCCAAGTTTAAAAAATCTTCTGTGGCTGATAAGTAATCAGGCCACTTCCTTTGTTGTTGATGACAATAGGTTCTTAAGATTCTACCAACCTCTCTCAGTATTCTTTCTGATGGATTGCTACTGGGGTGGTATACGGAGGTCTTATAGCTTTTGATGTTCAGTTCTAACAATGTGTTCTTCCATTTTCTGCCTCGAAACTGTGCACCATGGCCTGTAACTATTGAAACAGGTATTCCTATTTTTGGAATGTATTGAGTAGTTATTACTTCAAGAATTTTCTGCGTAGTTGCTCGACTGATTGGATACAATTTGGTGAATTTGGTGAAGTGGTCCATAATGATTATAATGTATTTATACCGGCTTCTACCTTCACTCCTAGGAAATGGTCCACATATGTCAATGAATAATTTTTCCAATTTTTGTTCTGACGATATAGGTATCATTACACCTTCCCTTCGTTCATTATTAATTTTGACCAATTGACAGATATGACAGGGTTTTATATAATTTTGTACCTTCCTGTGTATGTTCTTAATGTAACAATTCTCCTCCAATGCTTTCACTACCTTTACTGCACCCATATGTCCGTATCTTATGTGATATTCCAACACTAGTTCTTTCTCCATGATCCTGGGAATGATTACTTTCCAGACTTCTTGGTTCAATGTATTTTTTATAAATAAAATTCCTTCTTGTTCACAATAGAATTGGTTTTTTGAAGAGTTTTGGTTCACCATACGTTCCTTGATTTTTATTAATTTTGAGTCTAATAATGATTAGCTTTGATATTTTGTAATAATGCCTCCAAATCAGATCTACTTTTGAGAATGTTGTACACCTTGATAATCCTTTCTTTCTCACCCTCAGATGTCTGGGTGTCCAGATTTATTCGAGATAACACGTCTGCTATCACGTTTTGACTCCCTGGAATATATTCTCATTTGATATTATACTCCTGCAAGGCGAGTATCCACCTTGTAAGCCTTCCGTGACTCAGCTTACAACTTCTTAAAAATGAGATGGACTTATGATCTGTTCTGACAGTTACAGGATATCCCAAAATGTACGTTCGGAATTTACTACAAGCAAAGACTATGCTTAATAGTTCCTTTTCAGTAACATTATACCTTCTCTCACAGTGGTTTAACATACGACTGGCAAAACTGATGACTAAATGGTTTCCTTCTGTGTCTTCTTGGTACAATACCGTCCCAAGACTGACATCACTTGTGTCACAGTTCAAAAAGAATGGGTGATCAAAATTTGGATGATGAAGGATTACTGTCTCTAAGAATTTATCCTTTATCTGTTGTAGTATAGCATCCTGTTCATGTCCCCATGTCCATTTGTTTTTGGAAGACAGCTGTTCCTGAAATTTAGATGTCAAATGCGGAATAATTGCGTTGGAACTTCCGGTAGTAATTACGCAGTCCTAAGAAGGATTGGAGTTGCCTCTTATTCTTTGGTTGTGGGAACTTCTGGATTGCAGTAACCTTTTCTTGTGATGGGGAAATACCTTGTTCAGTCAAATTGAAACCTAAAAATTGAACCTCCTTCGCTATTAATTGGGATTTTTTGAGTTTTAGTGTTATGTTGTTCTCTGCTAACTTACTCAATACATATTCCACCCTGTGACAATGTTCCTCCCAGTTGGATGAGGTAATCAACAGGTCGTCTACATAAACTGTGGTGAATTGTAGCGCTTCCTGACCCAATACCTGGTCCATACATCGTACAAAAATTGCTACCGAATTGACTAATCCAAATGGCAATCTCTTAAACTGGTAGCTTCTACCCTCGAAAATAAAAGCCATATATTTTCGACTCATCGGGTGCAACTCCACCTGCCAGTAACCACAAACTGTGTCCCAGGTACTGATAAATTTTGTACCATGAAATTTCTTTAGAATTTCTTCTATTTCTCCAGGTGACGTGCGATCATTTACTATATGTTTATTTATTTCTCGGGCATCCAAGCAAAGTCGAACCTGCCCGTTCTTCTTCTGAATTGCTACTATTGGGCTAGTATATGGTGATTCGCTATGCTCAATTATATCATTTAACAACATTTTATTAATTTCAGCTCTAACCGCCTCCTTCAATGAATATGGTATAGGATAGGATTTTCTGTGGAATTCTGCTGGTTCTTTAAATTGTATTCTACACTGATAGTTTTTTACTTTTCCTGGTTTTTCTGAAAATACATGTTTATACTTCTTATATATTATAATGAGATCTACTTGTTTTACTGTCAAATTATTTGTGCCTTGGTGTCTAAACTCTCTTATCTCCTGTAATTTACTGTTCCACAGGTCTTCATTTGTCATATTATAGATTATTTTTCTGCATTGGGTGTCATTCTTTAAAAAATTTAATTCCCTAACTTGGTGATGGGTATGGTTCAGAGGGGCACCCTCGCTTCCTATTAACTCTGCCGTGTTCATAACACCTTCTGAGTTCAAGGACACCTTCTCCTTGCTCAAATCAATAATGGCTGAATATTTCCTCAGCATATCGCATCCGATTAATAATTCGAATGGTAGGCCGATTGCGACCAAACATATAATATTAATTGTAACACCTTTGCTTTCTATTTCCAATGACACTTGTTTTCTCACTGTTTTATTTTGACGCCCAGTGGCACCTAAAATAACATTATTGACAGGTAAGGTAGGTATTATATTTTTACTTTGTTTCTGTATTCTCTCCAGTTCAGCGTCGTTAATAAGTGATACATTTGCACCAGTATCTATCATTATTCGTGTAGGAATTCCTTCAATTTGAGCGGTTATGTATAAAATTTCATTATGCTGGTTGATTCTACTTGTCACCGTTTCCTCCAACAGTTCTTCTTGAAGATTTTTCAAATAATAATTGTAAATAATAGTAAGATTTTGACTATCCGTCCTTAAACTTTGGTTATTGTTATACTTCAAAATTCTTTTATTTTCCATAATTAGTTTTTCATAATTAGTTGGTAGTAATTTGTTATTACTATGTTTTTGAATTTGGTGGTTTTTGTACCCAGTAGTTAGTAGCAGTAAGGGGTCGCGAGGGTTTATTACTGCCTCACTCCGTTTAAATTAAGGCTATCATGATTATTTTCCGGGCATGACTGTTGATTTGCCTGGAATGGTGTGCTGGTTCCTGGTTGTTCAACCTCTCGGTTGTCTAATTGTTCACTTCCCCTTGATTCTCGGAAGTCCTCCTGGCTTCTACTTCTTACTCGGTTATAATGGTGACTCATCCCTCTGGGATTTCCTCTTTGACCATAACTATTATTAAAACTGTTCCTCCGAGGTTGATGGTATCTCCAGTAATCCCCTTCTTCGGCACTAATATAATTTATTCTTGGTCTGTACGGACGATTATTATTATAATTACCCTAGTTATTATTATTGGTATTAACTCCTGAGTTATTTCTAAAATTATTATAATTTTGGTTTGTTCGGTAGTTATTATAATTATTATTATTAATTCTATTACCCGGATGGTAATTTTGATTGGGCCTGTTGTTACTACAGTATTATTGCTCATTGGATTTCGATTGAAATTTGCTTGTTGGTTATTATTTGGAGTAAAATTTTTGTTGGAACTACGTTCGTTGCCATTAAAGTTATAACTATTCCGGTTATTCATGTTATTATAGTGATTAGGATTCATACCATGGTTATTATTTCTTGAACCGCACTGATCAGTTCGTTGTCTGCTTCTTTTGTAGTAACCCTCGTGTTCATAATTTTCTAATAAGTCAGCCAATGCGTGTACCGTTTTAATCTGGCTTCCCAGGCGTGCTCTGGCAATTCCTGTGTCATAAAGGTATGCCATTTTAGTTACTAGGGATTCTTCTGGTATTCTTGGCTCTAGGTGTCTCGCCAATCATACCTTTCCCCAGAAGTAAGTAGTTGGAGATGTACCTCTATTTCCATCATATCTTCCCTGACAAATGTTGTCCCTTATAATATTTTGTATAGCTTCGGACCAATATTTTTCTTTAAACAGTTTTAAATTGAGTGTAGTCTACTATCTCATTCCTGGTTGCTGTCCACCAGTTGTCCGTAATCTCCCTAAAATGCTCATCCAACATCTCTCTAATCGAGCTCTAGATAGTTATTCGATGTTTATTAAAATGTTCCTCGATTCTGGCCAGGAATTCCATGGGGTTTCTCCGATAATTTTTGAAATTAATCCCTTCTCTGGTTTCGTTTGTGGAAACATGAGTAATATTATTTGGTCTGGTTCTAATTAACTCAGTTTCTTCTTGATTTTGGCGTACTTGACCAGTTAAATTGTTCACCGTAGTGTTAATATTGTCACACCTTTCTCCGGGTTGTTTCTGTAAATTTATTAAATTTTCTTGTTCCTTTTGTATTCCTTCTATTTGAATACGACTATTTTCTTGGACCTGGTCTATTCTGGTATTTGTCACTGCTTTATTTTGTATAATGGTTTCGTTAGCTTTTCTCAATCTCATTAGTGTCAGCTATTTCTAGCTTCCTTTCCTCATCGATTTTGTCCATCTTCTGGTTAATTGTATCATTGACCTGTTCAATTCTACCATTAATTCTTCTTAAATTCTCTTCATTGATTTGTCTGAACTCTTCCTTCATTTGGTTATTATTTTCACCTATAGTTTGCCTTAAAGTTTCATTAGTACTTTCTTTAATACTATCAATTTTCTCATTTATCCGTTTTAAACTCTCATTAGTGGTTTCATTTTGTTTCCTAAAATTTTCGTTAGTTTCTTCTTTGTTTTGGTCAAATCTTTCCTCCATCTGTTTTATTAAATTTTCACTCATTTTCTCATTTTGTATCCTTGAGTTCTTGTTAATCTCTTCCTTCATACTCTCGTCTATTTTCTCGTTTGTTTGTCTGTTATCTTCCTTGATACTATCAATTTTTTCATTTGTTTGTCTGTTATCCTCCTTGATACTCTTCAAATCTTCCTTCGTTTGCTTGTTTTGTTCCTCCATTTGTTTTAATAAGTTTTGACTCAAAATTTCATTTTGTTTCTTTGAGTTTTCACTGAATTCTTCCTTGATGCTATCAAATTTTTCCTCCTGCTTCTTAAAATTGTCATTCGTTTCTTCCTTATTTCTGTCCATTTTTTCACTCATACTATTTCATTAACTCCATTAATTTTATAAGATTCGGGTCTCCTCTATCTTCCTTTCTTGCTGCCGTCTCCACATCCTCCACCGATGTTACTTCTTTCTCTTCCATCCTGACTTCTTTCTCTGCCTCCTTCGTCCGTCTCAGTGACGACGCCCTTTTATGCATCTTTATTATTTTTTGGAACTTATAGCAGTCGCCAGCTAAAAATTAGGAAATTAATTTGCTTGTTTCAATTTCTTCACCTAATATCCCTAATTTCAGCCCCACGTTGGGCGCCAATTTATAATACTTCTCGTGTACCCGTAGTATCTTAATTTTATAATAATTTGCCCGTGTTATTCCTTGTATATGTTAATTTGTAATAAATCGTTGTAAATAGTGTATCAGTTGATCGTGGAATATTTATGTTGTGTGTTTACGAATGTGATTTAAATATATAAGTAAAAGAATTGAATTATTCTGCCTTGGTTTCTGAATCAGAATTATAATTATTCCAGTTCAGTAGTTAGAACTCCAAAAGTCAATTCAAAAATAGCGGTCGAGTCATCCCAAACAATTTTCAAGTCGCCTTCGATATTAGGCTTTAACCTATTATTTGAGGTTAATCTTGGTTTTTGCAGTTTGCGTGCTTCCAATGACTCCCCAAATTCTTCTTATCCTTGTTAATTATAAAATAAATGCCATTAGGTTCCTGAAATAATAACGCATGGATATGATTTAATAACATAATGGTTTAATCTCTGTAATATAAGTTCAAATTATTGGAAAATTCCATTCGATACATACGGTCGTCACAATCGATATTTATCTCAGGATTTACTAATTAAATAATGTTAATATATTTCGTGGGAATTCTTGTGGCTGCTACGAAAAGTTCCTTTACATGATAATTAATAATATTGAGTACCTTTACAAACAATCTATTACTTATAATCTAAAAAATTACAAAAATTATCTATTAAGTAACATACAAAGTTTAACGAGATTCAATGCTTCGTAAAAAGCATGTAGGTTAGAGTGACGTCAACATCATGGCTACCATTGTCCGTCTCAGAAAATAATGAAGTTTATTAATGTGTACAATAAATGTTTTCCTTGTAATCATTGTTTCGTTCAGATATTGAATTTGTTTTCACTTTAAAATGTTTACTAGTGATTGGTGTTAGTGTAAATTGATATATTGTCTAGTGGTTGATCCTTGTTGGATAAAAATATTGTCAAATTATACTTTACACATCTTGACGATATTGCTGAAGGTTTTCTGGTTTATTCTGGATAATTTCTTGATTGTGTGTATTACTGGTTCATGAAATGATTGTAGTGGAGGGATTATTTATCTTCGATGGTGGTCATTCAGATCTTCTTTCACAAATGGGTTAACAATTTTTATATTTTTATTTTAATTACATCTCGACACGCACTATTAAACTGTTCTTCATCACAATTAACAATTAAGTGTTATTTCTTCTTTTTTAGTCACCGAACTCGTACAAACTCCTTAAATTTTGATTGGCCATTTATGTACAGGTTAAATGTTATATGATCGATTCCCATTAATTACTTTACATTTTTATAAATTACCTTTAATAGATAATTTTATTATTATACTCTAATGATACATTCAATGTTTACATGATGATTAATTATATAATTATAAACAATTTGATACTAAACATGCCTCAGTTTATAACTGTAAAACCTTATTAATTTGAATTTCTATGATATGTGGTGGAACAATTTGTTATGGTTGATTGTAATTTCTACTTTGACTCCCTGAGATAAATATATTTACATAAATTAACTGGTGACATAAAATCTTATAACATACAACAAAACTCTTAATAATAATAATTGTTTTTGACAACTTTAATTATTTCATACTTTTAAACTATTGTCTGTATGATAATACTAAAACACTTTTTATAAATAATAAATAGCACACTGTTTAATTATAGTTTGTGCCACTATTTATTATTATATCACTCATATCACTGTAAAGGTTTGTGTCCCCTTTTCTATCCTTATTATAGGCCTGTATGATTTTAATTAATACAATTTTTATTTTGTGAATAGGTACTCTTTATTAGGTTTAGTTGTGTTTCAGGGTAATTTGATTATTTAGGCCTACTAGGTTTATTTATTTAATTTTGTCTGTTTACTGCCCTATTCTACTGGGTTATTTCTGGGTTTCTTGATAATATTAAATAAGTCAAACCAACTAGTTTCCTTTAATTTGCTATCAATTATTATTTCTTGTTTCCTCTCTGGATCGGATTTCACTATTATTTACTATTCTTTTTGTAACATTTTGTTTCGTTACAAATTGCCTCCCTTCAGAAGTCATTATTTCTGAACACTTCACTAGGTGTGAGGACATAAGTACTTATGTTATTTTTCCATTTCTTCCTCATGATATTTTTTCATGGATTGTTGATTATAATTGGCCTTGATCTTCTTTGAAATGGGGTCGGTTAATTCGTACGTGTTGTTGTTGTTGTTTTTTGTTATGGTGTAGGGTCCAACGTATAGTAATAATAATTTCTTTGATATCCCTTCTAGAGTGCTAGGCAATTCCCTGTTCTTTAACAAAACTTTCTCTCCTACTTCATATTTAATTATTTTACCCTTTATTTTCTGGTATTTATTTCTGCGTTTTTCCAGATTTTCCATCACCTGATTATAGAATTTTAATTTATTAAATTGGTACGGTGGAGACTTAGGAAATTTAATCAATTCTTGGATCTCTCTGGGTGGTTGTTTTTCATACATGGCAGTGTATGGAGTGCAATTTATAGATGGATGATAAGCCAAGTTTAAAAAATCTTCTGTGGCTGATAAGTAATCAGGCCACTTCCTTTGTTGTTGATGACAATAGGTTCTTAAGATTCTACCAACCTCTCTCAGTATTCTTTCTGATGGATTGCTACTGGGGTGGTATACGGAGGTCTTATAGCTTTTGATGTTCAGTTCTAACAATGTGTTCTTCCATTTTCTGCCTCGAAACTGTGTACCATGGCCTGTAACTATTGAAACAGGTATTCCTATTTTTGGAATGTATTGAGTAGTTATTACTTCAAGAATTTTCTGCGTAGTTGCTCGACTGATTGGATACAATTTGGTGAATTTGGTGAAGTGGTCCATAATGATTATAATGTATTTATACCGGCTTCTACCTTCACTCCTAGGAAATGGTCCACATATGTCAATGAATAATTTTTCCAATTTTTGTTCTGACGATATAGGTATCATTACACCTTCCCTTCGTTCATTATTAATTTTGACCAATTGACAGATATGACAGGGTTTTATATAATTTTGTACCTTCCTGTGTATGTTCTTAATGTAACAATTCTCCTCCAATGCTTTCACTACCTTTACTGCACCCATATGTCCGTATCTTATGTGATATTCCAACACTAGTTCTTTCTCCATGATTCTGGGAATGATTACTTTCCAGACTTCTTGGTTCAATGTATTTTTTATAAATAAAATTCCTTCTTGTTCACAATAGAATTGGTTTTTTGAAGAGTTTTGGTTCACCATACGTTCCTTGATTTTTATTAATTTTGAGTCTAATAATGATTAGCTTTGATATTTTGTAATAATGCCTCCAAATCAGATCTACTTTTGAGAATGTTGTACACCTTGATAATCCTTTCTTTCTCACCCTCAGATGTCTGGGTGTCCAGATTTATTCGAGATAACACGTCTGCTATCACGTTTTGACTCCCTGGAATATATTCTCATTTGATATTATACTCCTGCAAGGCGAGTATCCACCTTGTAAGCCTTCCGTGACTCAGCTTACAACTTCTTAAAAATGAGATGGACTTATGATCTGTTCTGACAGTTACAGGATATCCCAAAATGTACGTTCGGAATTTACTACAAGCAAAGACTATGCTTAATAGTTCCTTTTCAGTAACATTATACCTTCTCTCACAGTGGTTTAACATACGACTGGCAAAACTGATGACTAAATGGTTTCCTTCTGTGTCTTCTTGGTACAATACCGTCCCAAGACTAACATCACTTGTGTCACAGTTCAAAAAGAATGGGTGATCAAAATTTGGATGATGAAGGATTACTGTCTCTAAGAATTTATCCTTTATCTGTTGTAGTATAGCATCCTGTTCATGTCCCCATGTCCATTTGTTTTTGGAAGATAGCTGTTCCTGAAATTTAGATGTCAAATGCGGAATAATTGCGTTGGAACTTCCGGTAGTAATTACGGAGTCCTAAGAAGGATTGGAGTTGCCTCTTATTCTTTGGTTGTGGGAACTTCTGGATTGCAGTAACCTTTTCTTGTGATGGGGAAATACCTTGTTCAGTCAAATTGAAACCTAAAAATTGAACCTCCTTCGCTATTAATTGGGATTTTTTGAGTTTTAGTGTTATGTTGTTCTCTGCTAACTTACTCAATACATATTCCACCCTGTGACAATGTTCCTCCCAGTTGGATGAGGTAATCAACAGGTCGTCTACATAAACTGTGGTGAATTGTAGCACTTCCTGACCCAATACCTGGTCCATACATCGTACAAAAATTGCTACCGAATTGACTAATCCAAATGGCAATCTCTTAAACTGGTAGCTTCTACCCTCGAAAATAAAAGCCATATATTTTCGACTCATCGGGTGCAACTCCACCTGCCAGTAACCACAAACTGTGTCCCAGGTACTGATAAATTTTGTACCATGAAATTTCTTTAGAATTTCTTCTATTTCTCCAGGTGACGTGCGATCATTTACTATATGTTTATTTATTTCTCGGGCATCCAAGCAAAGTCGAACCTGCCCGTTCTTCTTCTGAATTGCTACTATTGGGCTAGTATATGGTGATTCGCTATGCTCAATTATATCATTTAACAACATTTTATTAATTTCAGCTCTAACCGCCTCCTTCAATGAATATGGTATAGGATAGGATTTTCTGTGGAATTCTGCTGGTTCTTTAAATTGTATTCTACACTGATAGTTTTTTACTTTTCCTGGTTTTTCTGAAAATACATGTTTATACTTCTTATATATTATAATGAGATCTACTTGTTACTGTCAAATTATTTGTGCCTTGGTGTCTAAACATTCTTATCTCCTGTAATTTACTGTTCCACAGGTCTTCATTTGTCATATTATAGATTATTTTTCTGCATTGGGTGTCATTCTTTAAAAAATTTAATTCCCTAACTTGGTGATGGGTATGGTTCAGAGGGGCACCCTCGCTTCCTATTAACTCTGCCGTGTTCATAACACCTTCTGAGTTCAAGGACACCTTCTCCTTGCCCAAATCAATAATGGCTGAATATTTCCTCAGCATATCGCATCCGATTAATAATTCGAATGGTAGGCCGATTGCGACCAAACATATAATATTAATTGTAACACCTTTGCTTTCTATTTCCAATGACACTTGTTTTCTCACTGTTTTATTTTGACGCCCAGTGGCACCTATTAAAATAACATTATTGACAGGTAAGGTAGGTATTATATTTTTACTTTGTTTCTGTATTCTCTCCAGTTCAGCGTCGTTAATAAGTGATACATTTGCACCAGTATCTATCATTATTCGTGTAGGAATTCCTTCAATTTGAGCGGTTATGTATAAAATTTCATTATGCTGGTTGATTCTACTTGTCACCGTTTCCTCCAACAGTTCTTCTTGAAGATTTTTCAAATAATAATTGTAAATAATAGTAAGATTTTGACTATCCGTCCTTAAACTTTGGTTATTGTTATACTTCAAAATTCTTTTATTTTCCATAATTAGTTTTTCATAATTAGTTGGTAGTAATTTGTTATTACTATGTTTTTGAATTTGGTGGTTTTTGTACCCAGTAGTTAGTAGCAGTAAGGGGTCGCGAGGGTTTATTACTGCCTCACTCCGTTTAAATTAAGGCTATCATGATTATTTTCCGGGCATGACTGTTGATTTGCCTGGAATGGTGTGCTGGTTCCTGGTTGTTCAACCTCTCGGTTGTCTAATTGTTCACTTCCCCTTGATTCTCGGAAGTCCTTCTGGCTTCTACTTCTTACTCGGTTATAATGGTGACTCATCCCTCTGGGATTTCCTCTTTGATCATAACTGTTATTAAAACTGTTCCTCCGAGGTTGATGGTATCTCCAGTAATCCCCTTCTTCGGCACTAATATAATTTATTCTTGGTCTGTACGGACGATTATTATTATAATTACCCTAGTTATTATTATTGGTATTAACTCCTGAGTTATTTCTAAAATTATTATAATTTTGGTTTGTTCGGTAGTTATTATAATTATTATTATTAATTCTGTTACCCGGATGGTAATTTTGATTGGGCCTGTTGCTACTACAGTATTATTGCTCATTGGATTTCGATTGAAATTTGCTTGTTGGTTATTATTTGGAGTAAAATTTTGGTTGGAACTACGTTCGTTGCCATTAAAGTTATAACTATTCCGGTTATTCATGTTATTATAGTGATTAGGATTCATACCATGGTTATTATTTCTTGAACCGCACTGATCAGTTCGTTGTCTGCTTCTTTTGTAGTAACCCTCGTGTTCATAATTTTCTAATAAGTCAGCCAATGCGTGGATCGTTTTAATCTGGCTTCCCAGGCGTGCTCTGGCAATTCCTGTGTCATAATGGTATGCCATTTTAGTTACTAGGGATTCTTCTGGTATTCTTGGCTCTAGTTGTCTCGCCAAACATACCTTTCCCCAGAAGTAAGTAGTTGGAGATGTACCTCTATTTCCATCATATCTTCCCTGACAAATGTTGTCCCTTATAATATTTTGTATAGCTTCGGACCAATATTTTTCTTTAAACAGTTTTTTAAATTGAGCGTAGTCTACTATCTCATTCCTGGTTGCTGTCCACCAGTTGTCCGTAATCTCCCTAAAATGCTCATCCAACATCTCTCTAATCGAGCTCCAGATAGTTATTCGATGTTTATTAAAATGTTCCTCGATTCTGGCCAGGAATTCCATGGGGTTTCTCCGATAATTTTTGAAATTAATCCCTTCTCTGGTTTCGTTTGTGGAAACATGAGTAATATTATTTGGTCTGGTTCTAATTAACTCAGTTTCTTCTTGATTTTGGCGTACTTGACCAGTTAAATTGTTCACCGTAGTGTTAATATTGTCACACCTTTCTCCGGGTTGTTTCTGTAAATTTATTAAATTTTCTTGTTCCTTTTGTATTCCTTCTATTTGAATACGACTATTTTCTTGGACCTGGTCTATTCTGGTATTTGTCACTGCTTTATTTTGTATAATGGTTTCGTTAGCTTTTCTCAATCTCATTAGTGTCAGCTATTTCTAGCTTCCTTTCCTCATCGATTTTGTCCATCTTCTGGTTAATTGTATCATTGACCTGTTCAATTCTACCATTAATTCTTCTTAAATCCTCTTCATTGATTTGTCTGAACTCTTCCTTCATTTGGTTATTATTTTCACCTATAGTTTGCCTTAAAGTTTCATTAGTACTTTCTTTAATACTATCAATTTTCTCATTTATCCGTTTTAAACTCTCATTAGTGGTTTCATTTTGTTTCCTAAAATTTTCGTTAGTTTCTTCTTTGTTTTGGTCAAATCTTTCCTCCATCTGTTTTATTAAATTTTCACTCATTTTCTCATTTTGTATCCTTGAGTTCTCGTTAATCTCTTCCTTCATACTCTCGTCTATTTTCTCGTTTGTTTGTCTGTTATCTTCCTTGATACTATCAATTTTTTCATTTGTTTGTCTGTTATCCTCCTTGATACTCTTCAAATCTTCCTTCGTTTGCTTGTTTTGTTCCTCCATTTGTTTTAATAAGTTTTGACTCAAAATTTCATTTTGTTTCTTTGAGTTTTCACTGAATTCTTCCTTGATGCTATCAAATTTTTCCTCCTGCTTCTTAAAATTGTCATTCGTTTCTTCCTTATTTCTGTCCATTTTTTCACTCATACTATTTCATTAACTCCATTAATTTTATAAGATTCGGGTCTCCTCTATCTTCCTTTCTTGCTGCCGTCTCCACATCCTCCACCGATGTTACTTCTTTCTCTTCCATCCTGACTTCTTTCTCTGCCTCCTTCGTCCGTCTCAGTGACGACGCCCTTTTATGCATCTTTATTATTTTTTGGAACTTATAGCAGTCGCCAGCTAAAAATTAGGAAATTAATTTGCTTGTTTCAATTTCTTCACCTAATATCCCTAATTTCAGCCCCACGTTGGGCGCCAATTTATAATACTTCTCGTGTACCCGTAGTATCTTAATGGTATAATAATTTGCCCGTGTTATTCCTTGTATATGTTAATTTGTAATAAATCGTTGTAAATAGTGTATCAGTTGATCGTGGAATATTTATGTTGTGTGTTTACGAATGTGATTTAAATATATAAGTAAAAGAATTGAATTATTCTGCCTTGGTTTCTGAATCAGAATTATAATTATTCCAGTTCAGTAGTTAGAACTCCAAAAGTCAATTCAAAAATAGCGGTCGAGTCATCCCAAACAATTTTCAAGTCACCTTCGATATTAGGCTTTAACCTATTATTTGAGGTTAATCTTGGTTTTTGCAGTTTGCGTACTTCCAATGACTCCCCAAATTCTTCTTATCCTTGTTAATTATAAAATAAATGCCATTAGGTTCCTGAAATAATAACGCATGGATATGATTTAATAACATAATGGTTTAATCTCTGTAATATAAGTTCAAATTATTGGAAAATTCCATTCGATACATACGGTTGTCACAATCGATATTTATCTCAGGATTTACTAATTAAATAATGTTAATATATTTCGTGGGAATTCTTGTGGCTGCTACGAAAAGTTCCTTTACATGATAATTAATAATATTGAGTACCTTTACAAACAATCTATTACTTATAATCTAAAAAATTACAAAAATTATCTATTAAGTAACATACAAAGTTTAACGAGATTCAATGCTTCGTAAAAAGCATGTAGGTTAGAGTGACATCAACATCAGGCCTACTAGGTTTATTTATTTAATTTTGTCTGTTTACTGCCCCATTCTACTGGGTTATTTCTGGGTTTCTTGATAATATTAAATAAGTCAAACCAACTAGTTTCCTTTAATTTGCTATCAATTATTATTTCTTGTTTCCTCTCTGGATCGGATTTCACTATTATTTACTATTCTTTTTGTAACATTTTGTTTCGTTACAAATTGCCTCCCTTCAGAAGTCATTATTTCTGAACACTTCATTAGGTGTGAGGACATAAGTACTTATGTTATTTTTCCATTTCTTCCTCATGATATTTTTTCATGGATTGTTGATTATAATTGGCCTTGATCTTCTTTGAAATGGGGTCGGTTAATTCGTACGTGTTGTTGTTGTTGTTGTTGTTTTTTGTTATGGTGTAGGGTCCAACGTATAGTAATAATAATTTCTTTGATATCCCTTCTAGAGTGCTAGGCAATTCCCTGTTCTTTAACAAAACTTTCTCTCCTACTTCATATTTAATTATTTTACCCTTTATTTTCTGGTATTTATTTCTGCGTTTTTCCAGATTTTCCATCACCTGATTATAGAGTTTTAATTTATTAAATTGGTACGGTGGAGACTTAGGAAATTTAATCAATTCTTGGATCTCTCTGGGTGGTTGTTTTTCATACATGGCAGTGTATGGAGTGCAATTTATAGATGGATGATAAGCCAAGTTTAAAAAATCTTCTGTGGCTGATAAGTAATCAGGCCACTTCCTTTGTTGTTGATGACAATAGGTTCTTAAGATTCTACCAACCTCTCTCAGTATTCTTTCTGATGGATTGCTACTGGGGTGGTATACGGAGGTCTTATAGCTTTTGATGTTCAGTTCTAACAATGTGTTCTTCCATTTTCTGCCTCGAAACTGTGTACCATGGTCTGTAACTATTGAAACAGGTATTCCTATTTTTTGAATGTATTGAGTAGTTATTACTTCAAGAATTTTCTGCGTAGTTGCTCGACTGATTGGATACAATTTGGTGAATTTGGTGAAGTGGTCCATAATGATTATAATGTATTTATACCGGCTTCTACCTTCACTCCTAGGAAATGGTCCACATATGTCAATGAATAATTTTTCCAATTTTTGTTCTGACGATATAGGTATCATTACACCTTCCCTTCGTTCATTATTAATTTTGACCAATTGACAGATATGACAGGGTTTTATATAATTTTGTACCTTCCTGTGTATGTTCTTAATGTAACAATTCTCCTCCAATGCTTTCACTACCTTTACTGCACCCATATTGTAACTAGACGCGTATCCGTCTATAGTTTATAATTATTTTATTATTGAATAGTAGTCTCAGGGTTCTTTTACTGTTAATGGGTCTTGCTCTCGGCTAATCGTTATTGTTCAATATCAAATTTTATTATTATTTTACCGTTTAGGGACTTATTCCCCTCAATTCAACCTATTGTTGAATCCAGGATTGAATAAGTCGGTACTTACTCTTTGTTTTTTCGTCGTATTAGCTGTCTGTTTAAATAGTTTAATTTTATGTATTATATTCACTGTTAGGATGTCCACTTGACGTTCCGTTGACACTTTGTTTATCAGCGGTTGTGAGGAGATCAGTTGTTTCTTCCTATACACTAACATACACAAACATAGGCATGGTACACATAATAACTCATGTATAATATTATTGTATAAGATTGTAACTATATTGATCTGAGCGGTTGTAAACAAAACAAGGAATCATTCAATTTGAATAATTCGCATTCTCAGCATGGTACCAACCGCCTCGTTTTTCTCCTCTAAGCTGTATTTTTACTGATACAATAAAATCAACTCTTTCACCGGTAAAAAATAATAATGGTAATTTATTCAAATAACACACAGTGAAATTCAATACAATAAGGCGTTTTGCTCTTCTTTTTGGTTAACAATTAATATTTTAAAAGTGAACATGAACTCTAAAACAAATGATGAGCTCTAGTTGGCATGACTGCCTCTGGTTAGTAATACAATGTGTTTTGACCAACATATAGGTTATGTCGTAATGTTCGACTTTAAAATTGAATCATGATTATAATAATAAAAGTAGTAGGTTCTTTTAGACTGCAAAATACACTTCTTTGAAATAATAGCTATGGTTAGAACAAACATATAAAATAAAAATTCAATGATTATTAATGAAAAAAGATAAAATATGAACCATTGTTCGTAGTTAGGCACATGCTTTACATATTGTTTAGTGCAACCTTATTTGGTTAAAAGTAGTGAATTATTTATTATTAATTAATAGTAATTGTGATAATCCAGTATCAGGTACTACAATCATCTGTGAAATTGGATATTCCTATTTCAGGTAATGGTAATTTATTTATTATAGATATCGCACTCCGGCGAAAACTATTAATTGAATTTAGGAACAAAATACTTCATACTCTAGTCTACTGATAGCATAAGAGCACATATACTCTTCTTTGATGTTACAATGTCTTTACTTATCCTAGGTATTTATTGTATACAAATAGTTAAAACTGTCATTACTCAGAACGTTCAATTTCAACATTGTTCATTTGTATTTTATCAGTTCCCTTCTGTTGAGGATAGGGAATTTAATTGTTTCTATATTTCAAGTTTTATCGCTTTTAGCGTTCAGTTATTATGCTTATAAACTAATCATAACATTATATTTGTGGTTATGAATACTTGCGTCTCTCGTTGTTCGAAGGGTTACACCTTTTTGATTATAAACACTTTTTTAATTAATTAAAATTTATTAATTAATTATTTAACTTTGATCACAACACTGCACACACTCCTATGCGCATAAACTCCGAATAGAGTACACTTGTAAATATACTGCACTGATTCTTCAATGTAGGTAATCTATGTCTCACTTTGAGGTTAATATGGTTGACGCTGTGTTGCTGTCAAATGCACGTTTTTCTGAGGCGTTGGCGAGCGTGCAGTCCGCTTCGTTCTTGTTGAAAGACTGTATCTGGTTCCTCGGTTGGAATGATGAATTTCGGATTTTTTATAGGCTCTGATTGGTCAGTTTTTCCAATTCGTTTATTTACGGTAGACTTCATCAAAATAGACGCTATCATAAGCGTCAGTCTTTGGGAACAAGATTAACAAATTCTGGTTCACACGCCCACGCGGAAGGGCTAAGCACAATACAATTATTTTTAAAAGTCTAATATCTTTCTTATAATTGTACTGAGGATGTTGTGCTTACTCTCATTGTTCGTGTTTTTGAAAGACGATTAATTTGAGTCCCCTTATCATATATTTCTGATTAGGGTTAGCTGACTTAGCACTCAGCATTTATGCTTATTGTCCATTAAACCATTAATTATTAATATTTCATGGTTTTTATTTTATTTTCCATTGTAATGTCTCATTCTTAAGCTACTGTACAATTTTCCCTTAAAACTATGTCCTAATATTAATACTATGTCCGTTTTCATAGATTCACACTTAAACTTATTGTCATACATTTTTGTTTTGCTTATTACTCAGTAATAAGAGTATTTAATTAGCTTTTAACATGTTGTAATTAAATATTGATTGGTTAAGTCACTACTGACAGTGTTCTTTTTCCCTACATTATTTGTTTAATGCCTTAACTATCACTTATGAATCAGGCTTGTTATGCCTATATGGCGTTACTTGGTAGTATGCTTAATATCATAGACATTTTAGTTGTATTGTTTTCTAATTGATAACTGAAATAGTCACTAGGACCTTATCGTTATTGTGATGCAGTCCACTCTGCATTTGACCCTGTTATTAGCAAGGTTTGGTTGCTGTAAACTTTACTTGCAGCTACTTGTCATAATGGTTTAGTTATAATTACATTTATATAAACGATTTAAATGGTTATTTTGGTTCCAATTGCACATATGAATAATATTCTGTCTGACATCAAATCATTAATTGGGTTACTTTCTTTGTACAATGTGTTTATTACTTAATTTTGGTTGCATAGTGTCACTTTGCCATTACCAGCATTTGGTCATACTTGTATTACATAAATATAGCTTTTATATCCTGTTATACTATTAGCTATCGTGTACAAAACATTCCTTATATGCTCTATTTACTTCCTAGCTCATTACATTCTGGTCTAACATTGTTTTGATTCATTTTTTATCAAGTTTTATTGGAAACTGAATGCCCAGATTAGGTTATGTCATAGGTTCAGTAAACATTAGTGTGTTGTTTATGGCTGTGTATTTCTATCTTAGTCTATTCGACTGGTTTTCGTTTCATGTTTGTACATTGGTTATTGGTTATCAATAGTTCACATTTAGTTTATTCCTGTACTATCTTATTTGTTGTTAATTAGTGAGTTGGTATGTACATCATTCCCACTGTACAATTGGTCATTCACTATTTTGGTTGCATATTCCTCTGTTTATTCTATAACTACACATCATTTAGCTATCATAAACTCATCTTGTCCTCATTCAGGTTGCTTGTGACTCTTTATTTACAATATTTAATCCTTATTTACAATAATGTGTTTCACATAAACAATAAATGTGTTCATTAAATGAGTTGTTGTCAGTGTTGACTTTACTATACAGCTTAGGGATTTATATCACATAATTATTTAACACTTCTTCCTTCTTCTTAATACAATTATTCTCTCAATGTTTATGTTAGTTTGTTATACTTCAATTTTCTTCCCTTATTCTTGTGTTTGGTCTGGTTATCTTCCTTCTTCCTTCTTCTTTCTTCACTGATCTCCTCCTCACTATTGTTTATTTTATACATGATGAGGTTTTCACTTGTCTTCTTCACACTGTTTCTTCCTTCTTCTTTCTTGAAGTTGTCCTTGTTGTATCCTTCTCCCTGACTCTTCCTTCTTCTTTTGTTGTCTTGTGTCCTTCTCACTGATTTTTCTTTTGTTGTGTTGTGTCCTTCTTACTGATTTTTCTTTTTTCTTTTGTTGCGTTGTGTCCTGCTTACTGATCTTTCTTTTTTCTTTTGTTGTTTTGTGTCCTTCTTACTGATCTATTGGGTATAGTATGTCGGTCGTCTCGTCTTTATTCTTCTTTTCTTCTTTCTTGGTGCATTTACTAGTGAATTCCTTTCAATGATGCTTCACTTATTCAAACTTATGGTAC
Organism: Magicicada septendecula; assembly: GCA_034769895.1. Taxonomy (NCBI): domain Eukaryota; kingdom Metazoa; phylum Arthropoda; class Insecta; order Hemiptera; family Cicadidae; genus Magicicada; species Magicicada septendecula. Next base: position 303,839,743 of record CM068367.1, on the reverse strand, counting down.
TTTTCTTTAGTATACTTGGTGGTATTCTAGATCTTTTAATGTATTTTTTCTAGTGGTGGCCTTTAAATTAATTTTCAGTACTTAGGTGGATGTGGTGACATATGTACTGTTACATATTGCCTCCTTATTAGAATTGATCATTTCCGATATCTTCGTTTTATGATTGAAGAAATTATCAATTTTTTATTTCACTCTTAAGTCACATATAATACTTAACTAAAAATGAACTTTTTTCATGTGAAAAACTTACTATTTTATCGGACGCGTTTCGGCTTAGTATCCGCCTTCTTCAGCTTTGGTAACAGACTGCCAGCATTTTGTAACGGTTGTGTGGAAGGTGAAGTGGGGGTGGTGTGTAGCGGAAGGGGATTGGCGCGGGGATTCAATTTATTGTTTGTTTTCTGTATAATTGTGTCAAAAAGTGTATGTGATTTATATTGTAATTGATCGTTGAGTATGTTGTTTTATACACAACATTGAACAGAACCACATAATAAACAACAACAAATACACTAACAAAATTATATACTGGCACAGGTATGTAGATGATATATTACTTTTATTCAAAGGCAACACAAGACAAGTTGAAAACTTCCACAAATACATAAACACTATACACCACAAATTAAAATTTACACTGGAAACTGAACAAAACAATAGTATAAATTTTCTAGACCTAACAATTAACAAAACTAACAATACACACACGTACAAAATATACAGGAAACCAACCACAACCGACATGGTTATACACAACACATCAAACCACCCAACACAACATAAATATGCGGCCTTCAACCATATGCTCCATAGACTAACTAAAATACCCTTAAATAAACAAGATTACACCGACGAACTCAACACAATAAAATACATAGCAATAAAAAATGGTTATAACCCCAATTTAATAAACATACTACACAAACGCATCAAAAACAAAAACAACAAAACACTAAATACCATCAACACACAACACAATAAGTACATCACACTCACATACCACAACTCATACACACACAAAATCGCCAATACATTCAGAAAACACAAATACAAAATAGCATTCAGAACAACCAATACCATCAAAAAACACATCAGTAATACAAACACAGACATAGACAAATATAACAAAACAGGTGTTTACAAATTAAATTGTAATGACTGCAATAGTTTCTACATAGGCCAGACGGGAAGATCTTTTTCATCCCGTTATTCTGAACACTTAAAAGCTTTAACCAACAACAATATACACTCTGCATTTGCCACACACATACACACAGAAAACCACAGTTACACCAACATAGACACTAATCTTGAAATTCTACATTACATACCCAAAGGTCAAAAACTCAACACAACTGAACAATATGAAATATATAAACACCACACAACACAACCAAACAACATACTCAACGATCAATTACAATATAAATCACATACACTTTTTGACACAATTATACAGAAAACAAACAATAAATTGAATCCCCGCGCCAATCCCCTTCCGCCACACACCACCCCCACTTCACCTTCCACACAACCGTTACAAAATGCTGGCAGTCTGTTACCAAAGCTGAAGAAGGCGGATACTAAGCCGAAACGCGTCCGATAAAATAGTAAGTTTTTCACATGAAAAAAAAAAAAAAAAAAAAAAAAAAAAGTTCATTTTTAGTTAAGTGTTAGTGCTGTGAAAGAAGAGATGAATAATCAAGACAACTATAATACCGCAGATAAAGCGTATTTCATCAATAAGTACAGAAACGCCAAGCAACAAGTAACAAAAACTTCCTTACACATAGCATTCAATAAAACTTGTCGAAAACACAACATCATACCAACACACGCACAAGTTACAATAAAACAAAACACACATACAGCACTACAAACCAAACGGAAATTAGAACAAATAAACCTAAACAACATAATCAATTATTTATACCATAAAAAAGACACACTCAACAGACAGGCATATAACTTACACATGAAACTCACACGAATATTACACCACACAGAACTTGAAAATGTAATACAACACACACAAGACAACATAGAAAAACTCAAATTGACAATACAACATCGACACAACAAAAAAATAACTAACCTTACAACACACACAATTGAATCAATCCCTGAACCGGCACACATATTCCACGCACGCGTAGTTAATACAACACACATTAATTTCACAAAAGATGAAATGAATTTATTAAACAAAGGATTGAAACATAATTTGAATACCAATACAACTAACATCAAAAATCACAATAAACACATACGCGACATCATCATAGACGCAGAAACGGCTGTACAAAACACGCACCTCAACGACCAAGACACGATACGTCACGACATAAAAAGAAAACTTCAAAACACACATACAAAACCAAAAATACACAACAATGAAACAAAAACACTCAATAGTGTAAAACACAAGTTACTCGAACACAACACAACAATCCTAAAAGCCGACAAAGGTAACATTAGCGTCATAATGGACAAACACCAATTAAACACTAAAATCGAAAGTTTCTTCAACGAAAATAATATAACGGAAATAAATAAAGACCCCACACTAAAATTTCATAAACAGATTAATAAATTTATAAACAACACCAAACATATAATCAAACCAGAAAACGCCAAATACCTTAAACAAATAAAACCTAACCCCCCTAAACTAAATGCATTACCAAAAATACATAAACCTAACATTCCAATCAGACCATTAATAAACAACACACAGGCCCCCTCCCACAAAATAGCAAAACAACTAGACAAAATAATCAGAGAAAACATAAAACTCAGCAACAGCACCTCTATCAAAAACAACATTGACCTAGTCAGGAAAACTGAACACATACACATCCCACATAACTCAACTCTGGCATCTTTTGATATAACCAATTTATACACTAATGTCCCCATCAAAGAAACCATACAAACACTAGAACAACTACTCAGACAAAACAACACACCTGAAACACACATACAAGAAATCATCACACTTACCAAAATAATAACTGAACAAAATTACTTTACATACAATAACAAAATATACACACAAACAGAAGGACTCCCGATGGGATCCCCCATATCAGGAATACTAGCAGAAATATATATACACAACATTGAACAGAACCACATAATAAACAACAACAAATACACTAACAAAATTATATACTGGCACAGGTATGTAGATGATATATTACTTTTATTCAAAGGCAACACAAGACAAGTTGAAAACTTCCACAAATACATAAACACTATACACCACAAATTAAAATTTACACTGGAAACTGAACAAAACAATAGTATAAATTTTCTAGACCTAACAATTAACAAAACTAACAATACACACACGTACAAAATATACAGGAAACCAACCACAACCGACATGGTTATACACAACACATCAAACCACCCAACACAACATAAATATGCGGCCTTCAACCATATGCTCCATAGACTAACTAAAATACCCTTAAATAAACAAGATTACACCGACGAACTCAACACAATAAAATACATAGCAATAAAAAATGGTTATAACCCCAATTTAATAAACATACTACACAAACGCATCAAAAACAAAAACAACAAAACACTAAATACCATCAACACACAACACAATAAGTACATCACACTCACATACCACAACTCATACACACACAAAATCGCCAATACATTCAGAAAACACAAATACAAAATAGCATTCAGAACAACCAATACCATCAAAAAACACATCAGTAATACAAACACAGACATAGACAAATATAACAAAACAGGTGTTTACAAATTAAATTGTAATGACTGCAATAGTTTCTACATAGGCCAGACGGGAAGATCTTTTTCATCCCGTTATTCTGAACACTTAAAAGCTTTAACCAACAACAATATACACTCTGCATTTGCCACACACATACACACAGAAAACCACAGTTACACCAACATAGACACTAATCTTGAAATTCTACATTACATACCCAAAGGTCAAAAACTCAACACAACTGAACAATATGAAATATATAAACACCACACAACACAACCAAACAACATACTCAACGATCAATTACAATATAAATCACATACACTTTTTGACACAATTATACAGAAAACAAACAATAAATTGAATCCCCGCGCCAATCCCCTTCCGCCACACACCACCCCCACTTCACCTTCCACACAACCGTTACAAAATGCTGGCAGTCTGTTACCAAAGCTGAAGAAGGCGGATACTAAGCCGAAACGCGTCCGATAAAATAGTAAGTTTTTCACATGAAAAAAGTTCATTTTTAGTTAAGTGTTAGTGCTGTGAAAGAAGAGATGAATAATCAAGACAACTATCACATATAATGTTTTCATATCTTGTATTTACTCTTACACTTGTCTTCAGTTCACTATATTCTCTACATCTCCTTCTTCTTCATACTCTTGAATCTTGTTTAATTATATTCTTGGCTTGTCATGTTTTTTCCCTTAAATATTTAATTTCCCTAACATTTTTCCCTAACTTGGTAGCTGGAATCGATTCGGGTGGGCTCTATGGCTTACCTAACTCCGTCGTCCATAACTACATTCTTTCTGAGATCAGGGGTACCTCATCCCTGCCCAGTTAAATGATTGCTGGAACTTTTCTACAGTCAATTCATCAAATAATAATACTCATAAGCAGTCTCTTTCGACTAATAATAATAAACACTCTTGGGGTTATTCATTTTCTTGCCTTTTATATTTTATTATACACTCTCTTCTGGATTCCTTCTTCACTTCTGCAGATCTTCATTAGTTAATGTTGTTGACAAATAGCATTTGTAAATATTCTTCATTTTTTCTTCTCTCCTTATCGTGACAAAATTGTTCTTCACATTGATTGGTTCTTTCTTCTTTTTTCTTGGTCAATTCTCCTTTTCACTATCTTTTCTACATAATATTCTCATTAATGGTCTCCTTTTCTCCTCTAGCAAATGTCATAATTTTTTAACATTTTATTTTGAATAGTACACAATTTTTCTCAAAGTGATAGTAAACATTGTTTAAAATATCTTAAGTGTGTTCACTAGTTGCTTGTTTTCGTTATGGTTTAGTCATCAGATACTAGTCTTCTTTTTCTCGTGTTACATATAACATTCATTTGACAAACATTTTTCGTTCAATATTTAATATAATATTTGATTAATAAAATTTCTTCTTTTATATACAATATTCACTTAATAAACATTTTTCTTTTTCTTCTTTCCATAAGAATAGCCTCTTCTTCTGTTGGTGAGTTATTGGGTATACAATATTTAATAGTTATGATATAATGTGATGACATAATAACAACATATTAATATTTGATTTTATAGACACTCTTGGGGTTACATGGTTCATTTAATAAACAATTTTCTTTTCCTCTTCCTTCCATGATAATATCCTTCTTTCTTTTTACACTCTTTGGTCTTCTTCTTCTCTACTCCTTCAAGTGATGGTGGTTCTCACTTATTCTGGATGATTATATTTCTTCGTTTTTAGTGTATACAATATTTGTTAATTACAATATAATGTGATCATATAAAAACAACATATTGATATCCGATTTTATAGACATTCTCGGGGTTACATTATTCATTTAATAAACATTTTTCTTTTCCTCTTCTTTCCATAATAATATCCTTCTTTCTTTTTACACTCTTTGTTATTCTTCTTCTCTACTCCTTCAAGTGATGGTGGTTTTCACTTATTCTGGATGATTATATTTCTTCGTTTTTAGTGTATACAATATTTGTTAATTACAATATAATGTGATCATATAAAAACAACATATTGATATCCGATTTTATAGACATTCTCGGGGTTACATTATTCATTTAATAAACATTTTTCTTTTCCTCTTCTTTCCATGATAATATCCTTCTTTCATTTTACTCTCTTTGTTATTCTTCTTCTCTACTCCTTCAAGTGATGGTGGTTCTCACTTATTCTGGATGATTATATTTTTTCAGTGAAGCTTGATTATAGACTCCCTTGGTTCTATTGGTATTTGTGTCCATAATTTCGTATGTGTTGTTTTGATTATCCTTGACGATAGTATAGGGTCCAGTATATAGTAGTAGGAACTTCTTTGCAATTCCTTCAAGGGTACTGGGGAGCTCTCGATTTTTTAGCAATACTAGTTCTCCCATTTTGTACTGGATTATTTTGGGTTGTTGTTTCTTATATTTTTCTCGCATTTTCTCTGCTCGTTCGACGGTCTTGTTATAAAATTTTACTTGGTCAAAGGTGTAATCATCGCCTGGGGGAAATTCTATTAATTCTATAATTTCTCTAGGAGGTCTTCTCTCAAACATAGCTGTAAATGGGGTTGTATCTATTGTTTGATGGTACGCCAGGTTGATAAAATCCTCTGCAGCTGGTAAATACTCTTCCCACTTTCTTTGTTGTTGGTGACAGTATGTTCTCAGGATTCTTCCTACTTCTCGGAGAACTCGTTCGGCGGGGTTGCTGCTAGGGTGGTACACTGAGGTTTTGAAGGTTCTCACTCTCTTACTCAGCAGTGTTTCCCTCCATATTCTCCCCTTGAATTGGGTTCCATGGTCAGTGATTATCGACCCTGGCACTCCTACCTCTGCCATGTATTTACTCATAATTATACTCAACAGATTTTTTGTGGTGGCTCTGTTGATAGGATACAACTTTGTATATTTAGTGTAGTGGTCGAAGATAATGACGATGAATTTGTATTGTCGTCTTCCCCCACTCCTTGGTAATGGGCCGCAAATATCAACAAATACCTTTTCTAGCTTCTTGGATGAGGTGATTGGTATCATTAAACCCTCCTTCCTCTCGTTGTTACACTTTACCATCTGACATAGGTGGCAATTCCTAATGTAACGGCGTACTCTCCTGTTGATATCCTTGAAATATACATTCTCCTCTAATGCCTTTATGACTTTAATAGCTCCCATGTGACCATATCTAATGTGGTAATCCATGGTGATCTCCTTCTCCATAGTTTTGGGTATAAGTAATTTCCACTGGTTACTTTGGTTAGTGTTTTTTATAAATAGAACATCTTGGTATACACAATAGTATGGGGTAACTCTCTCGTCTTTATTTATTAATCTCTGGCGAATGTTGTTCAATTTCTCCTCGCTTCTTTGTTGGAGTTTTATTTTATTTATTATCTCGGCTAGTTCTGTCCTGTCCTTTATAATGTGATATACTTTGGCTACCGTCTCCCTTTCTCCCTCGAAAGTTTGGTTTTGGATGTTGGCTCTCGATAACACATCTGCTGCTACGTTGTATTTTCCAGGTACATACTCCCAGTTAATATTATATTCCTGTAACATTAATGTCCACCTGGTAAGTCTCCCATGGCTCAATTTGCAATTTTTTAAAAAGGATATCGATTTGTGATCTGTCCTTACAGTTAAAGAGTAACCCAAAATGTAAGTTCGGAATTTGTTGCAGGCAAATACAATGCTGAGTAATTCTTTCTCGGTAGTATGATAGTTACGCTCACTCTTGTTCAGGACTCTGCTGGCGAAGCTAACCACAAGGTGATTTCCTTGGTCATCTTCTTGATATAGGACAGATCCTAGACTCACGTCGCAATTCATATAAAACGCTCTTTTGAAGTCGGGGTGGCGTAGCATTATTGATTCCAAGAATTTTTCCTTTATTAGTTTAAAAGTGGTATCCTGTTCTGCTCCCCACTTCCACTTGTCTCTAGAGGATAGTTGTTGTGAAAATTCGGCCGTTAATTTTGAGTAGTTGTTTTGGAACTTTCGGTAATAGTTGCAGATACCTAAAAATGATTGTAACTGCTTTTTGTTCTTGGGCGTTGGGAATGATTGTATTGCTTCGATTTTTTCCTGTGATGGTGTAATGCCGTTTTCGGATAGGTTAAATCCTAAGAATTGTACTTCATCAGCGATGAACTTTGTAACATAACAAAATGTTACCTAACCTAAACGTATATTATCAGATTTTATAAGGACAGAACAATAATGTAAATAGGGAATATAGTAATAAGAATAAACAAGAAGAGAGGAATCAAGAAAGAAGAATGAAGCAGAAGTACCACATGAAACAGTAAACCCAAATACTGTTTGACACTACAACCAGACAATGACTAACTCAAACTGATGGACAGAGTAAATTCACATTAAGCTGTCAATCAAGTCAGTAGATAATGTAAACAGAATATTATATGTAAATAAAAAGTGAATCAATAAGAATCTGAATACTGTGAAATCAGAATTAGCATTTTGCTGATAATAAATTTAACCATGACTAGTAAATTATGACTGCCAAAACTAAAATTAGCAATGGCTACAAAGTGAGAACAAAGATATATTTCAATATCAAATATACTTATGAGAAAGAAAAACCATTTGTATGAGGGAATATTATACAAAGAAGGTACCTCAACAAATTACCGAATTGAGAACCAATAAATGTTGTCAAGGCAAAATTCCAGTCTAGACGATATGTCTTAACCAGGCCTAGACCAAGCAATAATCAGTGAGTAAATTATTGGGAGGTAACGTAAGTGTAAATTAAATACACAGAACAATCGTTATGCTCCAACATAACAAAAAACATTATTAAAACGATACATTTAATCGTAATTCAATTGTTAAGTAGTAGAATAGAACGAATTAGCGTAAAACGAAATGTCATAGTAATAAGAATCGTTCATCACAATGTATAAAGTTAAGGTGTATTTATAATGTTCAATAATTGAAGGTCAGTACAGAGTTAATAGTGTCCCCACATAAACGTTTGAGTAATAAAATGCTATGTGAACACAAACAATATTAATCAAAGTGTAAAATCGTCGATTCAAGTAAACAGACGACAGCGCAAAATAGTGTACCCGAACATTGATTTTATAACAATGTCGGTAAAAGTGAAATTAATTCAATATCGAGTGATATCAAATTAAAGAGGACAAAATAATCTTTAATTTGATGGCGATATCGACCCAATCGCAACTGTATTAAGTGCGGGAAGGATGTTAGCATCATTTGCCAAATATGCATCAGAAATTTATTTATCAATACCAACAACAATGAAAGCTATCTGCCACCTCAGAGTTTGACAGTTAAAAAACCGTTATTAACGGCTAACGAACAATACGTCAGACTCGTCACACCGGCCAGAACCAATCACAAAATTAGTTAGTAATTAACATTTTTTCCTAAGACCGATCGACGAGGAGGGTATATAAGAGGATGTAACCGATTCTCATTAGACATTTATCAACTTAATTCAGTGCAGAAAGTGTGCTCGCCGTCTCAACATTTTTTAATAACCGATAGCGTCACCTCGAGAACTCATCGACGGAAACCATTCGACAATAACCTATGATTACTTCAAATTATTCTACAGAAAACAACAGTGATTATGTGCAGTATTATTTCGTTTTTGTGCAGGAAGATAATGAACAAGAGTAATTAAAATAATATTATCCACGATCCATTAAGTCAGAAGAGGATCGAAATACTCTGTTCTAGTGCGTGTGCAGTGAAATCATGATAATCACTATAATCCGATTATCAAGGTGCTAAAATGAGTTTTAATTAAATAATTAAAACCAAAAGGTAACAGTGTAACCATTATTTCATTTTTTCTACGAGCGCTATAACCTGTACGTTTTTATACACTGATCTGTACTGACGCAAACCATAGAAACATTTCAATATTACACCATGTCTCAATTTATTTGATGAATTTGTTACTAGTAATTAAACTGAATGTTAGTTATAAGTGTTCTCAATTTATAAATTTTGTAATTCATGAACCAGGCGTGACGAACGCATAACCTATCAAGCAGGTTATTTTTATTTGTTTACGTTATAAAAGTAACGTCAAAACATTATTGATCAATTTTATATCAGCAAATTATTAGATATTGTGTAGGCATAACTTTCTTTTTCGTGTCTCAAAGAACTCACTTCTGAGATTTTAATAATAATATTAATGTTAAAAATAACCAATATCTGGACTTAGCCAGATTCGCCACTTGTGCTCTGAGCAAGCCTTATAAGGTATATGACAACTTATTTACAATTGTACAACATTGTATGTTTTAATTATATTTGTTTTGAATTCTCAATCAAGGGTATTAATAAAACCCATTATTAACAGCATAACTCGACTTGATTTATTTCTAATTGATAGTTAAATATTTTATTTAGCAAACTTAAACAACCTTCAGTTGTGTTTAAATATTTTGGAATAGCATTGCCATAAAGGTAATAAACAATTATTTTAAATTTTTTTAATCATTCAGAGATTCTATTTGTGGGTTTTACACGGGATTTTCCCTAAATAAATCCGTGTGGCGCCCACTAACAAACAAGGCAATCTAACCTTGCAACTAAAGTAAGTTGGTATTTGTAAACTGAGTTGACAGCTTATAATAGAACTTCTAGAAAACACGACCAGGTACGTGAAAGTATATTCTGTTTATTATATTGTCCAGACATTACGAGACGTAACGTACTTAGACTGTCAGCAACCTGGAAGAGAAGTTCCACAGCCAGTATCAACAAGACAATCATCATCATCAAGCGACCAACTATTGAACTTTACTTTTAAACCTAAGCAAAATTAGTATTTAATTATAATTAACCCAACTATTTTATTTGTTTCATATAAGGGAATTCTTTTCAGACAAGTATAATTACACAATTGTAAACACACTGTGAGTAACCTTGAATGTTACATTTTAAATCGCTTTACAAAATTAGTAACCTTCAACTACCACATTTAAATAATATTTCACACATAATTGAATTTTATTTAAACACAACCTTTAATATTATTAATACCTTTAATATTTTAAACATAAACATACTTTTAAATAACAACAGCAACACTTTTATTTTATTACAAGCTAACGCATACACCGTGTGGCAGATTTATACACACCATATTATCGTTCACTCTCAAATTGACGACTCCAACGCGGGGCTTTAAGAATAAAGGAAGAACCCCATTACTTAGTTACGTTACAAATTGGCTAACCAAATAGTGTGGCTTTAAAGGAGATAATTTTAGTCTGGTTACAAATTGGCTAGCCCAACAGTGTGGCTTTTAAAGGATAATCATACACCGTATTCGATCGATTTATTTACAATATAAACCTAATTTTAAACAACCGGATTATTATTTTATTTTATTACAACTTTGACTTCTCTAGTTTAAGTGTTACATGATTTTCTGCCAGTTTTGATAACACCTCCTCAATACGGTCACAATGATCTTCCCAGTTATCAGACGTAATTAATAGATCGTCAATGTATACCGTAGTGAATTGTAGGGCCTCTTGACCTAGAACTTGGTCCATACACTTTACAAAAACGGCCACTGAATTTACTAAACCGAAGGGTAGCCTCTTAAATTGGTAGTTTCGCCCTTCGAATATGAATGCCATGTATTTTCGGCTATTGGGGTGCAATTCCACTTGCCAATACCCGCAGACGGTATCCCAAGTGCTAATAAAACGGGTACCGTGGAATTTCTTCAATAGCTCTTCGATCTCCCCTGGTGAAGTTCGGTCGTTAATTATGATTTTATTGATTTCTCTGGCATCCAGACATAGTCTTACTTGACCATTTTTCTTCGGTACTGCCACTATAGGGTTGGTATAAGGTGAATACTATATTCAATAATGTCTTCATTGATGAGTCTATTTATTTCCGCTCGGACTGCTTCTTTTTGCGAATAGGCAATGGGGTAAGATTTCTTTTTAAAATCGGCTGCTTCCTTGAATTTAATCTCACATTGGAAATCCTTTACTTTTCCGGGAGCATTGGAAAATACGTGTCTATACTGCTCGTAAATTGCAATTAATCTTTCCACCTGGTTGTCGGTTGTTCTTCTATCGCTTTTCGCTGTCTGGAACCTCCGGATTTCTTCTAACTTTTCCTCCCATAAGTCGTCATTTTCATGGTCACAATTTATTTCTTCTCTAGGTATTTCGTTCCTATAATTATTATCTTCGTTAATGTAACAAATGATCCGGTCGTGAGGGGCTTCTTCGCTTCCAATTAACTCCGCCGTCCATTGCACACAATTTGAGCTCAGAGATACCCTTGCTCTGCTCATATCTATTATAGCTGCGTACTTTCTTAATACGTTACAGCCTATCAACAAACTGAATGGTAACCCACTGGCTACTAAAAATATAGGAAGGGTATTCCCTTGACTGGTGACTTCTAGTTGGACTTGCTTTCTTATGGTCTTGTTTTGTCGTCCGGTCGCTCCGATCAAAATAATATTATTTATCGGTAAGGTCGATATGGGCTCCTTACTCCTACTCTGTATTTTGTTAAGTTCTAATTGATCGATGAGCGATACATTGGCTCCTGTATCTATCATGATTTTAGTAAACACGCCATTCACTTCGGCGGGGATATAAGTCCTACGCGATTTCGCTGTTGTTATTATTATTGTTTTCTGTGATTTCTTCGTCCATCAGATCCTCTCTGATGTCCTTCAGGTAGTGATTGCGTATGATAGTAAATGTCGCTTGATTGTTTGTCCGTCGTCGTAGTTCGTCGTACCCAATAGATCGGATCAGTGAGGGTTCGAAGTGAGTTTTCACTGCCGTTGTCCGTTTAAAGAGGTAGCGTTTTCTTCCCCGCTCCTGTCATTAGTGTTGGGGGTTCTATTCTCCCTTTCTTCTGGTCTAGTCGGATTGTTGTATTGACGTCCGCTATTATTATTTCTGTTTATATCTTCGCTACTGCGGCTCCTTCGTGTGTCGTACCCGGATTCGCTACTCCTTACGTCCTGCCTATACGGGTTATTATCTTCATTGAAGCTTCGTCGTCGCTGATAGAAGCGTCTCCCTCCGTTTCTGTCGTCAGCACGAACGTAATTAGCTCTTCTGAAATTGCTCGGGTTGTGGTTATTCCCGTTGTTCGGTCGGTACTGGCGATTGTTATTATTTGGACGGTAGGGGTGGTTACCATTGTTTGGCCGATGTTGATTTCCACTATTATAATTAGGACGGTGGTTGTTATTAGGAGGATTCTGATTATAATTATTATTATAATTTGGCCTATAATTCGGGCTATTTCTATCTGGCGGATGACTATTCCCGTTACTATTTGGCCTCGGATTCTGGTCTGCATTATCTCGGTTTGAATTATTATAATTACCTCGATAATTATTTCGGTATCCGGCCTGACCGTTTCTATCAAAGTATGGGTCTGGTCCCTGCCGACTCCTCCGATAATACTTCTCCTGCTCATAATTTTCTAATAACGCGGACATAGTTCGGATTGTTCGTATTTGTCCGTTCAGTCTCGCTCTGGCCACGCCCTCTTCGAAGTGATACGCCAATTTCGTGACGAGGCATTCTTCAGGTATCTTTGGCTCAAGATTTCTGGCCATACACACCTTGCCTAAGAAGTATGCGGTGAGTGATGCCCCTTTGCTGCGGTCATACTTCCCGTTGCAGATGTCGTCCCGCACTATGTTCTGTGCCGATTCGGACCAGTATTTCGTTTTAAACAGCGCCTTGAACTCTGCATAATTCTGTATATCATGTCGGGTAGCCGTCCACCAATTATCGCGCACGTCCTTAAAGTACTCGTCTAACATGTTTCTGATAGTAGACCATCTAGTTTCGCGTGTACGGGCGATATTTTCTTCCACTCTTTCGATGAACTCCATTGGATTCCTTTTATAATGTTGGAAATTTATCAGTTCACGATTTTCTATGTTCATTATTCCGGTCACTTGGATTGGTTGACTCCGGAATAAATTAATTTCTTCCCTGAAATTATTGAGTTCTCGCCGTTGAAGTTCAGCCATCTTCTCCTTGTCAGTGTGTACTTGCTCCCGAACATCATTCACGGTGGTGGTGATTTCTTCACATCTCGTTCCCAAGTCTTCTTGTTTCTTAGTCAAGATTTCGAATTTATTTAAATGGGATTCTTCGATGTTGTTTACTCGGGTTTGAAGTGTCTCTTTCGCTCTCTGTATTTCTTGTTGGTTCTCTTCACACCTCTCGCCGATTTCAGAAACTTCCCGTCTGACTTCGGTTATCTCCTCTCCTATTTTCGTATTCAATTTTTCGTGACTGTCTTCGAGTCTCTGGCTGATAATTTCAATCTTCTTATTACTATCTTCGATGCTTTCATCAATCTTCTTGCTCAACTCTTGGGTGTCTTCCTTCAATGAAGCTATGATTTTATTTGTCTCCTCCGTTTTCTTGTTTAGCTCCCCTTTGAAATCCTCCTTCCACGATTCAATATTTTTTGTTAATAATTCATTATTTTTATTTAATTTCTCGTTAAAATCTTCTTTTAAAGACTCGATGTTTTTATTCAGCGATTCTTCCGTCTTCTTCTGGCTATCTTCCATCTTCTTATTCATCGCTTCCAAAGACTGATTATTCTTATTTAATTTCTTGTTAAAATCTTCTTTCAATAATGCAATATTCTTCTGGCCGTCTTCCTTCAATTCTTCTTTTAATAATTCAATATTTTTATTCATCGCCCTCAGTATTTCCAAGAAGTCGGCGTCTCCCGTTTGCGTGGGTTTCTCAATTTGTTCCTCTTGTTGTACAGGTCGGCTGGGTTCTACAGGAGGCAATATTTCTTCTAGATCTTCGACTGGCGTCGCCTCCTTATCATCCATGTCTATTTCTTTATCTGCTTCCGCCGCACGTCTCTTAGAGGTTGCTCTCCGTTGCATTTTTGGTCCTGTGTATTGCAGCTGCCTCGAAAATTAGGTTGATAATTATTTTGTAAATTAGGTTGGATATTTTTTCCGCCTAATTTCGCTCGAACGTTGTGCGCCAATTTGTAACTAGACGCGTATCCGTCTATAGTTTATAATTATTTTATTATTGAATAGTAGTCTCAGGGTTCTTTTACTGTTAATGGGTCTTGCTCTCGGCTAATCGTTATTGTTCAATATCAAATTTTATTATTATTTTACCGTTTAGGGACTTATTCCCCTCAATTCAACCTATTGTTGAATCCAGGATTGAATAAGTCGGTACTTACTCTTTGTTTTTTCGTCGTATTAGCTGTCTGTTTAAATAGTTTAATTTTATGTATTATATTCACTGTTAGGATGTCCACTTGACGTTCCGTTGACACTTTGTTGATCAGCGGTTGTGAGGAGATCAGTTGTTTCTTCCTATACACTAACATACACAAACATAGGCATGGTACACATAATAACTCATGTATAATATTATTGTATAAGATTGTAACTATATTGATCTGAGCGGTTGTAAACAAAACAAGGAATCATTCAATTTGAATAATTCGCATTCTCAGCATGGTACCAACCGCCTCGTTTTTCTCCTCTAAGCTGTATTTTTACTGATACAATAAAATCAACTCTTTCACCGGTAAAAAATAATAATGGTAATTTATTCAAATAACACACAGTGAAATTCAATACAATAAGGCGTTTTGCTCTTCTTTTTGGTTAACAATTAATATTTTAAAAGTGAACATGAACTCTAAAACAAATGATGAGCTCTAGTTGGCATGACTGCCTCTGGTTAGTAATACAATGTGTTTTGACCAACATATAGGTTATGTCGTAATGTTCGACTTTAAAATTGAATCATGATTATAATAATAAAAGTAGTAGGTTCTTTTAGACTGCAAAATACACTTCTTTGAAATAATAGCTACGGTTAGAACAAACATATAAAATAAAAATTCAATGATTATTAATGAAAAAAGATAAAATATGAACCATTGTTCGTAGTTAGGCACATGCTTTACATATTGTTTAGTGCAACCTTATTTGGTTAAAAGTAGTGAATTATTTATTATTAATTAATAGTAATTGTGATAATCCAGTATCAGGTACTACAATCATCTGTGAAATTGGATATTCCTATTTCAGGTAATGGTAATTTATTTATTATAGTTATCACACTCCGGCGAAAACTATTAATTGAATTTAGGAACAAAATACTTCATACTCTAGTCTACTGATAGCATAAGAGCACATATACTCTTCATTGATGTTACAATGTCTTTACTTATCCTAGGTATTTATTGTATACAAATAGTTAAAACTGTCATTACTCAGAACGTTCAATTTCAACATTGTTCATTTGTATTTTATCAGTTCCCTTCTGTTGAGGATAGGGAGTTTAATTGTTTCTATATTTCAAGTTTTATCGCTTTTAGCGTTCAGTTATTATGCTTATAAACTAATCATAACATTATATTTGTGGTTATGAATACTTGCGTCTCTCGTTGTTCGAAGGGTTACACCTTTTTGATTATAAACACTTTTTTAATTAATTAAAATTTATTAATTAATTATTTAACTTTGATCACAACACTGCACACACTCCTATGCGCATAAACTCCGAATAGAGTACACTTGTAAATATACTGCACTGATTCTTCAATGTAGGTAATCTATGTCTCACTGTGAGGTTAATATGGTTGACGCTGTGTTGCTGTCAAATGCACGTTTTTCTGAGGCGTCGGCGAGCGTGCAGTCCGCTTCGTTCTTGTTGAAAGACTGTATCTGGTTCCTCGGTTGGAATGATGAATTTCGGATTTTTTATAGGCTCTGATTGGTCAGTTTTTTCCAATTCGTTTATTTACGGTAGACTTCATCAAAATAGACGCTATCATAAGCGTCAGTCTTTGGGAACAAGATTAACAAATTCTGGTTCACACGCCCACGCGGAAGGGCTAAGCACAATACAATTATTTTTAAAAGTCTAATATCTTTCTTATAATTGTACTGAGGATGTTGTGCTTACTCTCATTGTTCGTGTTTTTGAAAGACGATTAATTTGAGTCCCCTTATCATATATTTCTGATTAGGGTTAGCTGACTTAGCACTCAGCATTTATGCTTATTGTCCATTAAACCATTAATTATTAATATTTCATGGTTTTTATTTTATTTTCCATTGTAATGTCTCATTCTTAAGCTACTGTACAATTTTCCCTTAAAACTATGTCCTAATATTAATACTATGTCCGTTTTCATAGATTCACACTTAAACTTATTGTCATACATTTTTGTTTTGCTTATTACTCAGTAATAAGAGTATTTAATTAGCTTTTAACATGTTGTAATTAAATATTGATTGGTTAAGTCACTACTGACAGTGTTCTTTTTCTCTACATTATTTGTTTAATGCCTTAACTATCACTTATGAATCAGGCTTGTTATGCCTATATGGCGTTACTTGGTAGTATGCTTAATATCATAGACATTTTAGTTGTATTGTTTTCTAATTGATAACTGAAATAGTCACTAGGACCTTATCGTTATTGTGATGCAGTCCACTCTGCATTTGACCCTGTTATTAGCAAGGTTTGGTTGCTGTAAACTTTACTTGCAGCTACTTGTCATAATGGTTTAGTTATAATTACATTTATATAAACGATTTAAATGGTTATTTTGGTTGCAATTGCACATATGAATAATATTCTGTCTGACATCAAATCATTAATTGGGTTACTTTCTTTGTACAATGTGTTTATTACTTAATTTTGGTTGCATAGTGTCACTTTGCCATTACCAGCATTTGGTCATACTTGTATTACATAAATATAGCTTTTATATCCTGTTATACTGTTAGCTATCGTGTACAAAACATTCCTTATATGCTCTATTTACTTCCTAGCTCATTACATTCTGGTCTAACATTGTTTTGATTCATTTTTTATCAAGTTTTATTGGAAACTGAATGCCCAGATTAGGTTATGTCATAGGTTCAGTAAACATTAGTGTGTTGTTTATGGCTGTGTATTTCTATCTTAGTCTATTCGACTGGTTTTCGTTTCATGTTTGTACATTGGTTATTGGTTATCAATAGTTCACATTTAGTTTACTCCTGTATTATCTTATTTGTTGTTAATTAGTGAGTTTGTATGTACATCATTCCCACTGTACAATTGGTCATTCACTATTTTGGTTGCATATTCCTCTGTTTATTCTATAACTACACATCATTTAGCTATCATAAACTCATCTTGTCCTCATTCAGGTTGCTTGTGACTCTTTATTTACAATATTTAATCCTTATTTACAATAATGTGTTTCACATAAACAATAAATGTGTTCATTAAATGAGTTGTTGTCAGTGTTGACTTTACTATACAGCTTAGGGATTTATATCACATAATTATTTAACACTTCTTCCTTCTTCTTAATACAATTATTCTCTCAATGTTTATGTTAGTTTGTTATACTTCAATTTTCTTCCCTTATTCTTGTGTTTGGTCTGGTTATCTTCCTTCTTCCTTCTTCTTTCTTCACTGATCTCCTCCTCACTATTGTTTATTTTATACATGATGAGGTTTTCACTTGTCTTCTTCACACTGTTTCTTCCTTCTTCTTTCTTGAAGTTGTCCTTGTTGTATCCTTCTCCCTGACTCTTCCTTCTTCTTTTGTTGTCTTGTGTCCTTCTCACTGATTTTTCTTTTGTTGTGTTGTGTCCTTCTTACTGATTTTTCTTTTTTCTTTTGTTGCGTTGTGTCCTGCTTACTGATCTTTCTTTTTTCTTTTGTTGTTTTGTGTCCTTCTTACTGATCTATTGGGTATAGTATGTCGGTCGTCTCGTCTTTATTCTTCTTTTCTTCTTTCTTGGTGCATTTACTAGTGAATTCCTTTCAATGATGCTTCACTTATTCAAACTTATGGTACTTTTCTTTAGTATACTTGGTGGTATTCTAGATCTTTTAATGTATTTTTTCTAGTGGTGGCCTTTAAATTAATTTTCAGTACTTAGGTGGATGTGGTGACATATGTACTGTTACAATATGTCCGTATCTTATGTGATATTCCAACACTAGTTCTTTCTCCATGATTCTGGGAATGATTACTTTCCAGTCTTCTTGGTTCAATGTATTTTTTATAAATAAAATTCCTTCTTGTTCACAATAGAATTGGTTTATTGAAGAGTTTTGGTTCGCCATACGTTCCTTGATTTTTATTAATTTTGAGTCTAATAATGATTAGCTTTGATATTTTGTAATAATGCCTCCAAATCAGATCTACTTTTGAGAATGTTGTACACCTTGATAATCCTTTCTTTCTCACCCTCAGATGTCTGGGTGTGCAGATTTATTCGAGATAACACGTCTGCTATCACGTTTTGACTCCCTGGAATATATTCCCATTTGATATTATACTCATGCAAGGCGAGTATCCACCTTGTAAGCCTTCCGTGACTCAGCTTACAACTTCTTAAAAATGAGATGGACTTATGATCTGTTCTGACAGTTACAGGATATCCCAAAATGTACGTTCAGAATTTACTACAAGCAAACACTGTGCTTAATAGTTTCTTTTCAGTAACATTATACCTTCTCTCACAGTGGTTTAACATACGACTGGCAAAACTGATGACTAAATGGTTTCCTTCTGTGTCTTCTTGGTACAATACCGTCCCAAGACTGACATCACTTGCGTCACAGTTCAAAAAGAATGGGTGATCAAAATTTGGATGATGAAGGATTACTGTCTCTAAGAATTTATCCTTTATCTGTTGTAGTATAGCATCCTGTTCATGTCCCCATGTCCATTTGTTTTTGGAAGACAGCTGTTCCTGAAATTTAGATGTCAATGCGGAATAATTGCGTTGGAACTTCCGGTAGTAATTACGCAGTCCTAAGAAGGATTGGAGTTGCCTCTTATTCTTTGGTTGTGGGAACTTCTGGATTGCAGTAACCTTTTCTTGTGATGGGGAAATACCTTGTTCAGTCAAATTGAAACCTAAAAATTGAACCTCCTTCGCTATTAATTGGGATTTTTTGAGTTTTAGTGTTATGTTGTTCTCTGCTAACTTACTCAATACATATTCCACCCTGTGACAATGTTCCTCCCAGTTGGATGAGGTAATCAACAGGTCGTCTACATAAACTGTGGTGAATTGTAGCGCTTCCTGACCCAATACCTGGTCCATACATCGTACAAAAATTGCTACCGAATTGACTAATCCAAATGGCAATCTCTTAAACTGGTAGCTTCTACCCTCGAAAATAAAAGCCATATATTTTCGACTCATCGGGTGCAACTCCACCTGCCAGTAACCACAAACTGTGTCCCAGGTACTGATAAATTTTGTACCATGAAATTTCTTTAGAATTTCTTCTATTTCTCCAGGTGACGTGCGATCATTTACTATATGTTTATTTATTTCTCGGGCATCCAAGCAAAGTCGAACCTGCCCGTTCTTCTTCTGAATTGCTACTATTGGGCTAGTATATGGTGATTCGCTATGCTCAATTATATCATTTAACAACATTTTATTAATTTCAGCTCTAACCGCCTCCTTCAATGAATATGGTATAGGATAGGATTTTCTGTGGAATTCTGCTGGTTCTTTAAATTGTATTCTACACTAATAGTTTTTTACTTTTCCTGCTTTTTCTGAAAATACATGTTTATACTTCTTATATATTATAATGAGATCTACTTGTTTTACTGTCAAATTATTTGTGCCTTGGTGTCTAAACTCTCTTATCTCCTGTAATTTACTGTTCCACAGGTCTTCATTTGTCATATTATAGATTATTTTTCTGCATTGGGTGTCATTCTTTAAAAAATTTAATTCCCTAACTTGGTGATGGGTATGGTTCAGAGGGGCACCCTCGCTTCCTATTAACTCTGCCGTCCACATAACACCTTCTGAGTTCAAGGACACCTTCTCCTTGCTCAAATCAATAATGGCTGAATATTTCCTCAGCATATCGCATCCGATTAATAATTCGAATGGTAGGCCGATTGCGACCAGACATATAATATTAATTGTAACACCTTTGCTTTCTATTTCCAATGACACTTGTTTTCTCACTGTTTTATTTTGACACCCAGTGGCACCTATTAAAATAACATTATTGACAGGTAAGGTAGGTATTATATTTTTACTTTGTTTCTGTATTCTCTCCAGTTCAGCGTCGTTAATAAGTGATACATTTGCACCAGTATCTATCATTATTCGTGTAGGAATGCCTTCAATTTGAGCGGTTATGTATAAAATTTCATTATGCTGGTTGATTCTACTTGTCACCGTTTCCTCCAACAGTTCTTCTCGAAGATTTTTCAAATAATAATTGTAAATAATAGTAAGATTTTGACTATCCGTCCTTAAACTTTGGTTATTGTTATACTTCAAAATTCTTTTATTTTCCATAATTAGTTTTTCATAATTAGTTGGTAGTAATTTGTTATTACTATGTTTTTGAATTTGGTGGTTTTTGTACCCAGTAGTTAGTAGCAGTAAGGGGTCGCGAGGGTTTATTACTGCCTCACTCCATTTAAATTAAGGCTATCATGATTATTTTCCGGGCATGACTGTTGATTTGCCTGGAATGGTGTGCTGGTTCCTGGTTGTTCAACCTCTCGGTTGTCTAATTGTTCACTTCCCCTTGATTCTCGGAAGTCCTCCTGGCTTCTACTTCTTACTCGGTTATAATGGTGACTCATCCCTCTGGGATTTCCTCTTTGATCATAACTGTTATTAAAACTGTTCCTCCGAGGTTGATGGTATCTCCAGTAATCCCCTTCTTCGGCACTAATATAATTTATTCTTGGTCTGTACGGACGATTATTATTATAATTACCCTTGTTATTATTATTGGTATTAACTCCTGAGTTATTTCTAAAATTATTATAATTTTGGTTTGTTCGGTAGTTATTATAATTATTATTATTAATTCTATTACCCGGATGGTAATTTTGATTGGGCCTGTTGTTACTACAGTATTATTGCTCATTGGATTTCGATTGAAATTTGCTTGTTGGTTATTATTTGGAGTAAAATTTTGGTTGGAACTACGTTCGTTGCCATTAAAGTTATAACTATTCTGGTTATTCATGTTATTATAGTGATTAGGATTCATACCATGGTTATTATTTCTTGAACCGCACTGATCAGTTCGTTGTCTGCTTCTTTTGTAGTAACCCTCGTGTTCATAATTTTCTAATAAGTCAGCCAATGCGTGGACCGGTTTAATCTGGCTTCCCAGGCGTGCTCTGGCAATTCCTGTGTCATAATGGTATGCCATTTTAGTTACTAGGGATTCTTCTGGTATTCTTGGCTCTAGGTGTCTCGCCAAACATACCTTTCCCCAGAAGTAAGTAGTTGGAGATGTACCTCTATTTCCATCATATCTTCCCTGACAAATGTTGTCCCTTATAATATTTTGTATAGCTTCGGACCAATATTTTTCTTTAAACAGTTTTTTAAATTGAGCGTAATCTACTATCTCATTCCTGGTTGCTGTCCACCAGTTGTCCGTAATCTCCCTAAAATGCTCATCCAACATCTCTCTAATCGAGCTCCAGATAGTTATTCGATGTTTATTAAAATGTTCCTCGATTCTGGCCAGGAATTCCATGGGGTTTCTCCGATAATTTTTGAAATTAATCCCTTCTCTGGTTTCGTTTGTGGAAACATGAGTAATATTATTTGGTCTGGTTCTAATTAACTGTTTCTTCTTGATTTTGGCGTACTTGACCAGTTAAATTGTTCACCGTAGTGTTAATATTGTCACACCTTTCTCCGGGTTGTTTCTGTAAATTTATTAAATTTTCTTGTTCCTTTTGTATTCCTTCTATTTGAATACGACTATTTTCTTGGACCTGGTCTATTCTGGTATTTATCACTGCTTTATTTTGTATAATGGTTTCATTAGCTTTTCTCAATCTCATTAGTGTCAGCTATTTCTAGCTTCCTTTCCTCATCGATTTTGTCCATCTTCTGGTTAATTGTATCATTGACCTGTTCAATTCTACCATTAATTCTTCTTAAATTCTCTTCATTGATTTGTCTGAACTCTTCCTTCATTTGGTTATTATTTTCACCTATAGTTTGCCTTAAAGTTTCATTAGTACTTTCTTTAATACTATCAATTTTCTCATTTATCCGTTTTAAACTCTCATTAGTGGTTTCATTTTGTTTCCTAAAATTTTCGTTAGTTTCTTCTTTGTTTTGGTCAAATCTTTCCTCCATCTGTTTTATTAAATTTTCACTCATTTTCTCATTTTGTATCCTTGAGTTCTCGTTAATCTCTTCCTTCATACTCTCGTCTATTTTCTCGTTTGTTTGTCTGTTATCTTCCTTGATACTATCAATTTTTTCATTTGTTTGTCTGTTATCCTCCTTGATACTCTTCAAATCTTCCTTCGTTTGCTTGTTTTGTTCCTCCATTTGTTTTAATAAGTTTTGACTCAAAATTTCATTTTGTTTCTTTGAGTTTTCACTGAATTCTTCCTTGATGCTATCAAATTTTTCCTCCTGCTTCTTAAAATTGTCATTCGTTTCTTCCTTATTTCTGTCCATTTTTTCACTCATACTATTTCATTAACTCCATTAATTTTATAAGATTCGGGTCTCCTCTATCTTCCTTTCTTGCTGCCGTCTCCACATCCTCCACCGATGTTACTTCTTTCTCTTCCATCCTGACTTCTTTCTCTGCCTCCTTCGTCCGTCTCAGTGATGACGCCCTTTTATGCATCTTTATTATTTTTTGGAACTTATAGCAGTCGCCAGCTAAAAATTAGGAAATTAATTTGCTTGTTTCAATTTCTTCACCTAATATCCCTAATTTCAGCCCCACGTTGGGCGCCAATTTATAATACTTCTCGTGTACCCGTAGTATCTTAATGGTATAATAATTTGCCCGTGTTATTCCTTGTATATGTTAATTTGTAATAAATCGTTGTAAATAGTGTATCAGTTGATCGTGGAATATTTATGTTGTGTGTTTACGAATATGATTTAAATATATAAGTAAAAGAATTGAATTATTCTGCCTTGGTTTCTGAATCAGAATTATAATTATTCCAGTTCAGTAGTTAGAACTCCAAAAGTCAATTCAAAAATAGCGGTCGAGTCATCCCAAACAATTTTCAAGTCACCTTCGATATTAGGCTTTAACCTATTATTTGAGGTTAATCTTGGTTTTTGCAGTTTGCGTACTTCCAATGACTCCCCAAATTCTTCTTATCCTTGTTAATTATAAAATAAATGCCATTACGTTCCTAAAATAATAACGCATGGATATGATTTAATAACATAATGGTTTAATCTCTGTAATATAAGTTCAAATTATTGGAAAATTCCAGTCGATACATACGGTTGTCACAATCGATATTTATCTCAGGATTTACTAATTAAATAATGTTAATATATTTCGTGGGAATTCTTGTGGCTGCTACGAAAAGTTCCTTTACATGATAATTAATAATATTGAGTACCTTTACAAACAATCTATTACTTATAATCTAAAAAATTACAAAAATTATATATTAAGTAACATACAAAGTTTAACGAGATTCAATGCTTCGTAAAAAGCATGTAGGTTAGAGTGACGTCAACATCATGGCTACCATTGTCCGTCTCAGAAAATAATGAAGTTTATTAATGTGTACAATAAATGTTTTCCTTGTAATCACTGTTTCGTTCAGATATTGAATTTGTTTTCACTTTAAAATGTTTACTAGTGATTGGTGTTAGTGTAAATTGATATATTGTCTAGTGGTTGTTCCTTGTTGGATAAAAATATTGTCAAATTATACTTTACACATCTTGACGATATTGCTGAAGGTTTTCTGGTTTATTCTGGATAATTTCTTGATTGTGTGTATTACTGGTTCATGAAATGATGTAGTGGAGGGATTATTTATCTTCGATGGTGGTCATTCAGATCTTCTTTCACAAACGGGTTAACAATTTTTATATTTTTATTTTAATTACATCTCAACATGCACTATTAATCTGTTCTTCATCACAATTAACAATTAAGTGTTATTTCTTCTTTTTTAGTCACCGAACTCATACAAACTCCTTAAATTTTGATTGGCCATTTATGTACAGGTTAAATGTTATATGATCGATTCCCATTAATTACTTTACATTTTTATAAATTACCTTTAATAGATAATTTTATTATTATACTCTAATGATACATGCAATGTTTACATGATGATTAATTATATAATTATAAACAATTTGATACTAAACATGCCTCAGTTTATAACTGTAAAACCTTATTAATTTGAATTTCTATGATATGTGGTGGAACAATTTGTTATGGTTGATTGTAATTTCTACTTTGACTCCCTGAGATAAATATATTTACATAAATTAACTGGTGACATAAAATCTTATAACATACAACAAAACTCTTAATAATAATAATTGTTTTTGACAACTTTAATTATTTCATACTTTAAACTATTGCCTGTATGATAATACTAAAACACTTTTTATAAATAATAAATAGCACACTGTTTAACTATAGTTTGTGCCACTATTTATTATTATATCACTCATATCACTGTAAAGGTTTGTGTCCCCTTTTCTATCCTTATTATAGGCCTGTATGATTTTAATTAATACAATTTTTATTTTGTGAATAGGTACTCTTTATTAGGTTTAGTTGTGTTTCAGGGTAATTTGATTATTTAGGCCTACTAGGTTTATTTATTTAATTTTGTCTGTTTACTGCCCTATTAAATAAGTCAAACCAACTAGTTTCCTTTAATTTGCTATCAATTATTATTTCTTGTTTCCTCTCTGGATCGGATTTCACTATTATTTACTATTCTTTTTGTAACATTTTGTTTCGTTACAATATATATATATATATATAATAGACTTGTTTGTGAATTTTACACACTCACTATATCCTTATTAGTATAATACAATTTGATTTGTTGCAATATATATATATATTGTCCAGGGTAATTCCCATATCGCGATCCAATAGCTCAACAATCAAATTAAAACCCTTAGTGCAATCACGTCAGAGATGGAAGATCATTAGATGACATCGTATGCTTCAACAATTTAGGTCAATACCCAACAGGGTCGAACATGTTATAACCAACTCCGACAAGGTC
The DNA here is from genome assembly GCA_034769895.1 of Magicicada septendecula. Lineage (NCBI taxonomy): Eukaryota > Metazoa > Arthropoda > Insecta > Hemiptera > Cicadidae > Magicicada > Magicicada septendecula. The sequence goes on along the minus strand of CM068367.1, from coordinate 303,813,890 downwards.
TGACAGAACCTGGGCATGCAGAAAACATTTTTCAAGGGTACACCAAACATACATAAAACCCCAAACGGAACGTACTTAATATCCCGCATGAGCAACTTGAATGAATATGCATGCCATACAAACATATAAATGTGTGTGACCCCCACAGAACTATATATGTTACCTCCGGTTTACAATTTGATAGTAATAATATTTAAAATAAAGAAGCGATTATAACATTAAAAGACATACCTTGCACTAACTATAACAATAGTAACCACAAACACAATATCCACATTTTCTAAATTCATAAACCCATTAACAACCACAAACACTAATAAAACATTTTTTTTAACTCATTCCATTTCAATATTGTAACATATACATATTACCTATATATAGAATTACACCACCTTCCTTGCTGACCCAGAAAAATTTATGTAAACTCCCAAATTGCATTGCAAGCCCTGCCCTCTTCAGGTCAGCACACCTAAATGTTATAACCACGCTCTGCTACAATTTGTAAAATTTAAAAACTAGACGCTTGGCCTAGATGGAGCGAAAATGTGCTGGGGCCCAGAGGGACAGGACTTGCAATAAAACATCCATTTAACCAGTAACAATCTTTTATTAGTGTTTCCTCATTTCATTATCATAACATATTTTGCTACAGTGTTCAAACGATTGAATTCTTGTGTATTTCATAGCAGTTCTTAGTTTTCATTGTATCAACAAATAAATAAATATATATAGGAATGTTAATTATCGACCGTATTATTATACTGTTAATGATTTCGAGGTTCGGTCATTAATTATGAAAACTCAGTTTTGCGACGTTTCGAGATTTATTCTTCTCATAATCATGCCTACAACATTAAAATATAGTCTTACTACAATTATATTATTTGTAAGTGTGTATAGGTGTGTGTAAAGTCATACATTACTATAACTATTTACTTACATTAACTGTGAGATGAGCTACAGCAACCACATTACACTAAACACTTATCACTGTTCCATACTTATACACATATAACACATTACATTAGTATAGTGTTAGCGTTATGTAGTTATCTGACAGACTGCCAGCGATATAAAATTTTAATAGTACCTAACTAGAAAGTTGTTCAGTATTCCTAGTTAGGTACTATTAAAATTTTATATCGCTGGCAGTCTGTCAGATAACTACATAACGCTAACACTATACTAATGTAATGTGTTATATGTGTATAAGTATGGAACAGTGATAAGTGTTTAGTGTAATGTGGTTGCTGTAGCTCATCTCACAGTTAATGTAAGTAAATAGTTATAGTAATGTATGACTTTACACACACCTATACACACTTACAAATAATATAATTGTAGTAAGACTATATTTTAATGTTGTAGGCATGATTATGAGAAGAATAAATCTCGAAACGTCGCAAAACTGAGTTTTCATAATTAATGACCGAACCTCGAAATCATTAACAGTAAATATATATATATATATATATATTCAATCTGTATTAATCACAATTACCATTACTATTAACAATAAAAATTAATCAAACAGTATAGCAAGTGGATCCTTTTTAACACAGTTAATAATATAAATCACAAATATACATCCATAGGACTTGTTCTAACAAAATTTTAATCATTATAAATATGAAAATACTGCTTATATGTATGCTTTCTTTTTATGCTTTGAAAACCAGTGGAGTGTTGCTGTTGAGGTTTAATAAATGGAATCTTCCCACCTGTACTTTTGAAGAATTAATGATACCAGGTAGAGCCTGTGATGATGAGTGTTGGTACTGGTACTGGTGAGTTCCGAAGCTCCTCCTCGTCTCCTTCTGGGCAGCTGTCGTTTGGTGTTCTGGAGTATTTCTGGGTCTGACGGCGTTGGGGAGCTTCCTAGTGCACAGCTCTGCAGATGGTGATGGGTGTTGGTGTCACCATCTCCTCATTTCCCTCTCTCCCGGCTGTACGGGGACCCTGTAACATTTTTTATTTATAGTAGGCGGTCAGAAAATACAGCTACCCCAACTCTCTCTTGCCTCGGAACACAGACACCACACACACACACTGTCACAATTTTATCCGCACTTCTACTCTGTTATTAGCAATACTGTTCTGTGTAATAAGGAAGCTTGAAAATTCACATTTACATTTTCATTAACATTTACAAAATTCAAAACATTTACATTAAATTACTTTTACATTTACATTTACTTTTACTTCTACCTGCACATTTACTTTAAATTTTTTTTTGAAGGCAGTTAAGTGCAAAGTCGCCACGTGCATCAGACCGGAAGTAATGTGTAAGTCCATTTTACCATAGACTTTACAAACGTCACACACACATGTGAACAGATCACACACATACACAAACACAACACACAACTCATTATTAAATTAACATCGAATAATGTAATGATTCTCACCTGAGACACTTTAGAAATTTACGAACTCATAATAAGTTGAACAAGTAGTTTGCCAAGCTGTCAGACCACGAAACACCCTGTCGGAAGTTTGGAGACAAAATGAGACAGCTTGTAGGCTTCTAAACCGACCATGCCACAGGAAAAAAACTTGTGGATTGTGAACCTTTAGCCGAACAGCTGATGCGGGTTGCTGAATTATATCGCCGTAGCGCTGGCATGGCCTCACTGATCAAGATAGCTGGGCTGCCCCACTGCCACACCTTGGCGGCCTTCCACGTCTAAATCGTGCCTGGGAAAATTCAAATCTCGGCACACCAGGTAATTATAGTGTGTGACGAGGACGACAGACTATATGTTTAGAAAATTGAAAGAGGAGTACAAGAAATGGGGTCTAAACATAAACACTACTACAACAGAATATCTGAAAATAGGAGACATTCAAGAAGAAGACCCAGATCTGCAAATCCATAGAATCGGAAAGTGTAGGGAATTCACATATTTGGGAAGCATTGTTTCAGAAGATGGAACAACAAAGAATGAGATCAAAAATAGGATACAACAGGGAAAAAAGCTAGTCGTTTGCTGAACTCTTTACTTTGGTCGAACAAAATGAAGCTTCAAACTAAACTGACAATCTACACAACTATTGTGGAGCCCATTTTAACTTATGGCTGTGAATGCTGGCAACTTTCAGATAAAGAGAAAAAGATGATAGAAACTGTGGAAATGGACTGCTTAAGAAGAGCGTGTAATATTTCTAGAATGCAACATGTTAGAAACGAAGATATAAGAAGGAAAACAGGGCGCATAGTTGGAACAAACTTAAGTTCAACTTAATAAAATAAAATCCCATATTTTTGTCACGTTACAATACTCCCCCCCCCAATGAGAGATCTTCTGTCGAAACAGAAGAAATCTCATTGCTAAAACCCCTAAGAGGACCGGTGAGGAACTGGTGCCAACAACCCCCTCTAGCTCTTACACCTCATGGGTAAACGACCCCCCTGGCTCGGCGACTATGGACGCATCTGAACGAGATCACTGGACTTCTCTGTAGGAGATCCCAACACCGAAAAATCGAACAGATACGCACCACAGCGCACCTCACCTTCTAACATGTTTCCCCAAAAATCCAAATCCCTGGCTTAGATTATGCCAGATCCTCAACCGATATGTTATAATTAAACTATAAAGTTTTACCTTAATCCGTCTATGTGATCGCTTAACTTTTCTTCTTTTCTTCTAACGCGTTTCGGATTGTTAATCCATCATCAGAGGTTAAAATAATTCGTCGGTTAAGACTTCGTTAAACATTAAAAGTTGCGTAAAAGACATTTAAAAATTACACTAAAAGAACATTTAAAAATATAGTCCACAAACACAGCGACGTAGCGGATGCAAGTGCGCACTCAATACCGGTCAGCGACGTACTGCACAGTTTATTGGAGTTTTCATGTTATCTATTGATGTGTTGGGGTATGTATTCTATGGCTATGTTATCTATAATCTTATCGTATAGTGTATGCGATTTAAATGCCAATTGTTCGTTTAATATATTATTGGGATTATTTCTGAAGGCTCGGTAAATTTCGAACTCTTCTACCACATCCATATATCGTCCCTTTCTGCAAATGTGTAAGGGTTTGCAATTTGTCTCAAAATTTGTATAATTATGATTTAATGTGACGAGATGTTTAGCGTAGTTTGATTTATTTATATTTGAAATGCTCGTGGGTAAGTGTTCTTTATATCTTTCGAAAAAGGTCCTGCCAGTCTGACCAATGTAATGCATGTAGCAGTCATCACATATCATTTTGTATACACCCGTTCTTTTTTCAATTGATGTACGTGTGGCATTATTTAGCATTTTACGGATATTGTTGGTTGTTCTAAATGCGATGTGGATGTTATGTTTTTTAAAGGTGTTTCTAATGAGCATTGAAAAGTTGTTAGTATTGTTACGACGGTCTACTCGATCGTCGTAGGTACAGTGGAAACAAAATAAGTACAAGACACCAATTAAGTCACTAATCACACCTTTAATTGTTATAGTAAAACAGTTCGTAATTAACAACACAGTGTCTACAACAAATCAAATGAAATTGTTCATACGCAATAAAATGTCCACTAATATTAAAACTCAACTGTATTACAATTATACCGTCCGAATACAAAACGCAACACTTCACTAATAACTACTTGAACGTACACCGTAACAACCCGAACCGCTCTGTAAAATATATCGCACTAATACTCTCGAACCGCACAGTCAAAAATCTCGCATTGAACTGAAAAACTAAGGCCGCGGAGCGAAGTATTTATAGTTACGCTACACACACCAGAAGCTTCCAAACTGCGTCTTATCTCTCGCAAACTACGTAATTGCTGCGGCCTTGACACAGTCCGAGCGCCCGAGTGAAGGCTGGCAAAGTCGAGAAATTTCTCGTAACATGCGTTTAGTAGCATGTACACCACACGCTTACGTCGAGATCTTTCTGGCACATTCGATAAACACCTAGATTGTTCTACGCTGTCGTAGCACTGCCCCTTCCTTAAGCCTGTTCGTCCCGAACTGGCAAAGCGTCTCTAAATTTGTATTTAGCCAGGCGATCTAGGTGAACGACCTTGAACTTTCGCTGTCCTTCCTGTTGAATCCGATAAACAACGTCATTAATCCTTTTTTTTACAGTGTAGGGTCCTTCCCAGTTAGACTGAAGCTTAGGTGAGCGACCACGACGGCGCTTTGGATTGAACAACCAGACCTGATCTCCTTCTTGGAAACCCACACTATTGCTGCGAATGTCATACCGAGTTTTCATTTTATCACTGGCAATCTTGAGCCGTCCTCTTACCAAGCGATTCATTTCTCGCAGTTGGTTTTCTAATTGCGAGGAATAGTTCTTTGGCTCTTGGGACTGAGTCTCAGGTGATCCAAACATCAAGTCCCCAGGAAGACGAATCTTTCGCGTAACCACTAGCTTCGCTGGAATCACTCTCGTTGCGTCATGTACTAATGACCTAAATACCACTGGCTGATCCAAGTTTGTTTGGTTCTCGTCAACAACCTCTTGCGTAACCTCATCTTCAGCCACTTTACCCTCGGCCGCTTCTATCAGCTCAGGAACAAGCAAGAGTTTTGTCTCGACACCCATAGTTGGCTCTCCAATCACTTCTTTTGTCGTTATACTTATTTGTACTTCCTCTGCTAGTTCTTCCTCCATTTCCGCTTGCAACAGGGAGGTTTCCTCTTGACTAGACTTGTTGAATTTTTCTTCGACTAATGCCACTCGCTTAATCGAATGGTTGGTAGACCCTGTCATTTTAGCCATGCAAAGCTTTATCTTCTCTTGGCCAACTTTCAGGACATTCTCTCTTAAGTCCACAACGAATCCGTAGGCATTCATAATGTCCGTGCCAAGAATCACTTCATCGACAATGTCTGCAACGAGCATTTGGTGGCTAAACTCAAGAAGACCCAGGCGTACACGTACGTCTACCTTTGCTAGCACCTTGACGGGGCTTCCAGTCACAGTCTGTATTGTACAAGAGCTAATTAGAGGATGGCGGTTACAGACTAAGTCAGGGCGCACAATGGACACTGTTGCGCCCGTGTCAACTGTAAATGATGTTGGTTTACCATCCGCAAATCCATTAACAATCAAGTTTCCACTGATCTTATGTAGCGTGGAAACTGTGTGCTGTTCTGGGCCTTTACTTCTCCAATTGGTGCGATCAGTCTCTTCTCTTGGTATTTTCTTCTCCCAACAGTCGACCTGTAGATGACCACGTTTCCCACAGTTGTAACACTTCGGTCTTCTGTCTTTGTCCTTTGGTTCGAAAGATAGTTGTGGTGCTGCTGACTTCTTAAACTGTTGTTTTTGAATCGTCTTTTTATGCTGTCCGCTATGACGATACTGTGGTATTGGATCCGTTTGGCTAAAACGTGATGGCATATTTTGATTAATGTAGGTCGCCGACTTGGCAGCTTCAAAATGGAGAGCATGAACAAGAGCGTCTGATTTATTATCATGCCGAGCCATTCTTAACACTTGTTGTAACTGACCATCTCTGATACCGTCAATAAACATAATGAGAGAAATCCACTTCCGGAAGTCCTCCGATTCTTCGGGATACCCCAATCTCGTCAGTCGGTCGATATTCGCTTCAAACTCTTGAAGGCTCTCCTCTGAACGCTGTCGCCTCGCTTTAAGTTGTTCACGGTACACTTCGCACAAATGCTGGTCACCGTACCGTAATTCCAAAGCTTTAGTTAATTCGGCATAGACGTTCTGACTGTTAGATGGCACTTTGTGTATTACCTCTGCGGTAGGTCCTTTTAACGCAAGAACGAGTGAGAGGCCTTTCTCTTCTTCCGTCCAGTTATTTAAGCGAGCGGCAGCTTCAAATTGGCGATAATAAGTTGCCCAGTGGGTGCTTCCGTCAAAGGTTGGAGCTTTGACATGAACTGTCCCTACTGCAGGCAAAGTGACTTTCTCTGTTAACTTATTTTCTGTGTATTTTTCTGTCTTGATCACTGGTACAGTCTGTTCAGAAATTTGTTTTGGTTGAATCTTCATGCACTGTTCAACTTCAATTTTAATTTGATCTCTTATGTTTGCCATTGAGTTTTCTACTGCAGATATTTTATTTGAAACAGATTCTTCTATAACAGATATTTTTGTAGACATCGATTCTTCAACAGTCAAGACAGATTTTTCTACTTTAGCTATTTTATTTGACATGGATTCTTCTACGTCAGATATTCTGGTAATCTGATTGTTGAGCTCACCTCGTAATTCACCTACGTCACCACGTAGGAGACCCAATTCTGCGGTAGTGTGTTCTTGCAACTGTTTCTGCATAACTTCAAAGAGAGCTTCCGTTTTATCTGCTTCTTGCTTACGTTTTTCATCCTGTCTTTCTTCTGTTTCTAGCATTAGTGCTTTCTGACGTTCCTCAGCTTCTTCTCTTTCTTGTCTTCGTTCTTCTTTTTGTCGTCTTTCTGCTTCTTCCGCCTCCTGTCGTCGTCGTTCTTCTGTCTGCAACAACAGCGCCTGGAAATTTTCCATCATCTGACTGGCATCCATTGTTTTTCGATTAATTACGAATTACACTCGTCTTGTACAAAGTATCCACTGTTTCCACTGTTAACCGTTCTATCCCAGTTCTGACACCACTGTTACGACGGTCTACTCGATCGTCGTAGGTACAGTGGAAACAAAATAAGTACAAGACACCAATTAAGTCACTAATCACACCTTTAATTGTTATAGTAAAACAGTTCGTAATTAACAACACAGTGTCTACAACAAATCAAATGAAATTGTTCATACGCAATAAAATGTCCACTAATATTAAAACTCAACTGTATTACAATTATACCGTCCGAATACAAAACGCAACACTTCACTAATAACTACTTGAACGTACACCGTAACAACCCGAACCGCTCTGTAAAATATATCGCACTAATACTCTCGAACCGCACAGTCAAAAATCTCGCATTGAACTGAAAAACTAAGTCCGCGGAGCGAAGTATTTATAGTTACGCTACACACACCAGAAGCTTCCAAACTGCGTCTTATCTCTCGCAAACTACGTAATTGCTGCGGCCTTGACACAGTCCGAGCGCCCGAGTGAAGGCTGGCAAAGTCGAGAAATTTCTCGTAACATGCGTTTAGTAGCACGTACACCACACGCTTACATCGAGATCTTTCTGGCACATTCGATAAACACCTAGATTGTTCTACGCTGTCGTAGCAGTATAATCAATCGCCATATATATTGCGTTCGTCGTGACACGGTGAGGGTTGTTAGTTCTGCGTTTGTGTCTAAGCATCAAGCGTTCCACTAATGAACTGCGGTAACCGTTCGTAATTGCAATATGTTTAATTATATCTACTTCTTCTTTGTGGTTGGCGGGATCTAAAGGTACGCTGTATAGTCTGTGTATCATACTATTGAATGCGGCCATTTTTTGTGAGTGCGGGTGGAAAGAATCAGCATGTATAACACCATCAGTTGTGGTGGGTTTTCTGTATATTCTGTATTGAAATTTATTATTATGTTTCATAAAAGTTAAGTCCAGAAAATTTATGGCATTGTCTGATTCTATTTCAAGTGTGAATTGTATGTTTTTGGTAATGTTATTCATGTAATGTAACAACATGTTTGCCTGTCTCGTTGTCCCGTCAAATATTACAAACGTGTCATCCACGTATCTTTTATAAAATGAGATGTTACGTTGCCATTTATTGTGTGGGGATAGCAAATATGTATTTTCAAAGTTATTCAGGAAAATGTCAGCCAGCAAACCAGACAAGGGTGAACCCATTGCAAGACCCATTACATTACAATGACTTTAAAACCGATATGTTTCCCCTTATATGCAAACTGGGCTGCCTTTAGCAGTTACTGGGCTCACACACACACTTATACTACGTACTGTAGACATTGACATATTCTTAGCTATACCATTTCATTTAAGTTAAAATCCAAAAAATCAAACTAAAATCTTTTATCAAAAAAAATTCTCTTCATTAGTTTTTTGATATTAGAAAATACACAAATTGAACATTTCTTAAAATAGGAACATCCTTAACCTAACATGTGATTACACCTATATTCTAACAATACAATTCAATAAAAACACTAATGATACACAAACAATAACATCATCAAAGTTCAAAAATATCAATTAGATGGCAGGCGCAAAAGTCAAGAAATTTTTTTTTTTTTTCAAAAATTTTAAATTTATTAAAATATATTCCTTTTTTCAATACTGAAATTATTTAAAATTATTCAAATTAATTAAAAGCAAACTTGGCTTTATTTCCTTGCTAAACATGTCTAGTATATGACATCATCTATCAGCTGATCAAAACTGGGTCAAGTCAAAACCCTTGACCTACATACGTTATACACAAGTTACATCTGAAAATACATTGTACATCTGTAAAAGCCTATCTTTAAACATAAAAACACAATAAAACACAACATTTAAAATAAAAAAAAAATTATTATAATTAACAATCAAATTGATATTTAAATTATTCAAAATAAACACTTTATAGCTTTACATTTTCAAATTCTATTAAAATTGTCACTGGTTGCAATAAAAAGTTTTACCTTTTTACTATAAATCTCTTTATTTAATCATCTCCTTCTCCATTAATTTGGGTGATCTAATTATTTATACTAGCTTGATTTGCCACTTGACCTGTATACCTTTATAATTAACATTGCGATTATTAAAACATTAAAATAACCAGATCACATTTAACTTTGGTCAACATCTACACAATCTACATCTTTTAATTTGCGTATAACAATTCTAAACATTTTACATTTTCATTTCAATTGAACTTTTATTAATTAACCATCAATCATTTATCATTTAATTCTTCACAAAATTTCAAATTTATTATTAACCTTCATGTTACATTATATCTCATCTCTGATTATCTTTCTACTATGAATTTTCTACTTAACTCTTCACATTTTAATCATTGATTAGTCTGGGTGACACCTGTATTCTCTATGCCTTCAATTGAATAGACATTTATCATCTTACTCCCTTTCTTCTTACTAACAACCACTATTAACAAATTATGACACCAATCTCTCAATTATAAATACCTTTCACTAATTCCACTTACCTCTGGCACCGCTCATCTTTGTACTAGGATGTGTGTTCCCAACCTGGCTATATACATACCTAACCCTTTGCCCCTCCAAAATATCAGCAAACACTCCCTTAAACTACTCTATCACTTGCCACAACGCCGCACGCTGCTCACACCTTACCACCTCATCCTTACTACAAAATATCATCATTAACAAATATATTTATATACCATTCACATTACTCATCTTTACATATACTCACTACTACTGTGTCCCTAAATGTCTAACACTATTTTTGTGTGTTACCAGTATCTCAAAATTCTTATTCTCTTTAACTCCCATTAACTTTAGTTCTACTTAACTCACCTGCCTTATTTCCTTATCACCCAAACCCTTCTACAACATTTCACTTTGATATAATCATTACATTACCCTGGAAATTCATCACTTCTCTCCTTATAATACTATACCTCAATTTGAACATATGATCTGTTTAATCATCTACTAATCATTATAGAATCTTACTTTCATAAAATCATTTAACTTCATTATCAAACTTTCTTTTGTACAACCTTAATTAAGTAATTAATTTTCAGTTATTTAATTCAATTATTTAAAAGTTCACAATTACTTTCATCGCTTATTTAGTCTGTCAAATTTGATAATTATTGTTAATTTATACTGGTTAATTGCAAATTTAATTTAACTGGTAATTAATGTTATCACTTTCTACTATACATACACGTTGTTTACATAACACATAGTACACTATAATGTAGTACACAAATACATTTAACATAAGGACATCAACACATAAAAGAATATACAGTCCAACTTATTATTTGTTATCATTAACCACAAATCGTTTCATAAGACAATGCACTTCAAAACCACATTATTCATATAATTAAATGTTCACAAACAACAAACAATCACCCTCCATCGTCGAATAATAGTCTAATCTTATATCTATACAAATCATTTATTATTGAATCTCTTATATTCGTATCATCAATGTACATACTATTCAAATTTTTATAATTTTCCACAATCTCATATAATTCGTCATGATCGGATATGGTCCTGTCACCTTTAGTATTGTCTGTCACACTCTGGTAAGTCATATTATCATCGTTAACCTCATCTACTGCTATCTCAGTTTCACTACACGGTAAGTACTCATTATTATTGTTACTTCTCTCTACGCCTAACCTTTCTACGAATTCTTCATAATTTCTCTTTACTTTAAATATCTCTATTTCTCTCTCTCTCTCTCAAAACATTTCTCACCATCATACCAAGCTACACTCTCTCTGTCAAAACATGCAGGGGACACTAACTTATCATTACGGCACCACCTATGAAGTGCACAAAAAACCCGGGGAAATTTATCTGCAGACCTATCGTCTTCCAAATACTCACGTGAAGCCATTTCTTCACCCCCCACTACAACATTACGGGTAAAATCTACCACCTGCATCCACTCTACCTGTAAATTCTTTCTACTCTCTCTCTCTAATTCATCACACACAAACATCTTATTATCAACTTCTACTCTTTCTACAATTTCGTTATCACTATCAACATCTACACAATCATTTTCTAACACCATATTTTTATTTGTATTGTCATTGTTATCACTTGTAAACCCATTATTTAAATTATCATTTCCACTACTACTTACCCTGTCATCTTTGTTTGATTTTAATTTGTCTATTACTTTCTTATTTTCTAATTCTATTTCGCCTAACCGCGTCTCTATTTCACTCAATCTCTTATCATAAATACAGCTTTGTTCCTGAATTTCTTTTTTCATTTCATCGAATTTTACGTTAAAATCATTTTCCTGTTCGCTAAAAAGTGTTTGCATCATTCTCATTATTTCGTTATTATCTGCCATTTAAAAAAAAATTTTTTTGTTTAAATATCTCTTTCTAAATTTATTCCGTATAATAAATATTACACAATCTTATTATATATAAAATTATTGTACTATTTTCTACCACATTTAGTCACAACATAACCTTACTTTTACGTATTATCTACTCTTTCGATACCCACTCTGTTTCTGAATTCTGGCTTATTTATATAAATATTTTATATAATGTCCCTGTTCGGGCGCCATTTGTATAAAAACAAACTGTTTTATAATTTTACTGGTTGTTACTTACCAAGATTTCGATATCCCTCGGGTCCCAGAGTTCTTTCATAAGCGAGGTCAGAAACAGTGTGAGGTTACGAAATAATTATTCTAACACATTTTGAATGAAGGGAATTAACTTTTTAATTTTTAAAAATCATTTAAATTCCAACAAATTTTACCATGCTTTCGCATATGACATAGCTTCTTAATGATTTCTTCTTTTGCTTGTTATTCATTACATGAGTACCACTCCTATTCTATCTTATTCTACTGGCTTACCTTACTCTATATCATTCAGACTGCCCAGCCTGCATTTTACACACACACACACACACACACGTACATTATTAAAAAGCCCTTAACATTTTTAAATACCCCTCCCTGCCGGCACATGGTTATAGCTCGAGGTATTAACTTTTCATTTTCTTGTATTTGATAATGTGTCCGAATTTACTGTTGATGTTCTTTAGTTACTTACGCACTTCACTGCCACATAATTGTTAATGGAAAACTCAAGTTTTAGTATTTAAACTTAGAAAATTTGACGAGCCCCTTTTGGGCTATACCTGTACAGGTAAAGTCTCCAGGTGAACTGGGCAGAGCCGCTATATGTTCGCAGCCAACTGGATTACTTCGTTTTTTTGTGGAAACCAAGGCCTCATGGTTCTTCGTCGCAGCTTCATCCTATTCAACCCATGTAAGTGTTTGTGGGCTGATCATATAGGATATTCGCTCGGCACTGGCTGACGTCACAAGATATGCGGGACTTAGGCTTTACGTCCGGCCGCATGGTAGACTAAGTAAACAGAATTTGTTCACTTAGCCATCTTTGCTTTGCACAAAACGGCGTCGCTCCGCGCGCATGGTTGTGTGATGCATACGAGCGCACGGCCACATTCTCGCAAAGTTCTTGGAAACTGAGGCTGGGTGCATTCTTCTGTACTGATTGCACAATTGTGGACACGTATTACTCCTTTGTTAACACGGCTCTTACAATACAACACGTGGTCTGGTCACAGTTGAAAAGTAAATTTACAAATATTTTAATAAAACCCCAAAAAATTTAATAAAATAAAATCCCATATTTTTGTCACGTTACAATACAATATATGACGGCAATACTTTGCCAACACATACATTTTTATTCATGTTTGAAATCAGTTGTTCACCAACCTTGGCTTACAAACGCTTATCTTTAAAGCTTATCTGTATTCATGCTTATCACTAAACCATTAACGTACAGCTGTTATCTCATACTATAACTCAAGGTTCAATTCAGCCTTGAAATTAACTTTCATTATTAAGAACACTGTATGTTATAAACTAAGTTACAAAAATGTATAATAATTTATTAAAATGTGGTAAAAAAATCTATTGATTTTGACGGGCAGCCTATGTACAGTAGCGCGATAATTTTGCTTTATAGGTTGGCTAATCTGCGCTTTGATTTTTACGGTATCTGATTATTCATGTCGGTGCTCTGCACAGTACGTCTCAAACGCTTGTAAGCGGCGGTCGGCTCGCCCGCAGCTTCACTGTCATATTTTTTCTTGTCGCGACATTCTATGTAGGCCTTAGGCCAATACACTTTACTTATGGCCCATTAGGCCCGTTTATTAATTTAATAAATTTGATACGTATTGTATCCATATCATGCTTATTAGCCAGCCTAACATTCAAAACAATTTCTAACTGTATCACAATTTATAATGTATTTTTAAACATCAAATAAATGAATTAACTACAGTCCGCTCGCTTCATCATTTCTGCATCCTGGCGAATCAACTATAAGTGGAACATTTCACACACAACATTCTTCAACAAAACATTTTCCGGTCCACTCGGACCGGAGACTTAATATTTTTTAGTCCTCACATGATGGATCTGTCTTCTCACTAAACATTTTTTGGTCCACGCGGACCGGATACTAAACAACTACTAACACCCATATTTATATATTATGACACCAATATCTCTATAATGACCCCCTTCACTAATCCCATTTAAATCCTCTGGCACCGCTCGTCTTTTGTACTAGGATGTGTGTTCCCTACCTGGCCATATCCATCCCTAACCATTTGCCCTCCACCAAATATCGGCAAACGCTCTAACCCAAAATTGCTCCGCCTGCCACAACGCTGCACACTGATCTCTTGCCACGTCGCACGCTGATCACTCCCTACACCGGATCCTTACTACAAAATATCATCATCAACAAATATAATTACCATTCACATTACTCACCTCTCTACATATAATCACTAACTACTGTGTCCCTAAAATATCTAACACCTCTTTATGTATTATCTGTCTTTCACCTCTTATTATTCTCTCTAACTCCCAATAACTCTGCTTAACTAACTCAAATGCCTTTATTTATCACTATTCCCCAAAGTCTTTTACAACATTTCACCTTAATATACCACTAGAAAATTCATCACTTATCTTACAATCCTAAAACAACTCAATATCCAAATATATCATATGCATAATCATTTATTATCCATTAGAATCTAAATCTCATAATTATTTAAAATCATTATCAAACTTAATTATTCTTGAATATTTAAAATTCTACAGTACATGGTTTACATAAAAAATACATAAAATACACAACAGCAAAATACACAAATACATTGACATTAATACACAAAAATATACAATCCACATTATCATTTAATCATTTACCAAAACTCAGTTCCTAAACAATCCATTTCAAAAAACACTGTCACATTATTAAATGTTCATAAACACAATAAAATATCTACCCTCCATCGTCAAACAATAGTCTTATATCTATATACATTGCTTATTATTGAATCTCTTATATTGACATCATAAATGCATATACCATTCAAATTTTTATCATTTTCCGCAAACTCATATAATCTGTCATGATTGGTCATTGTCCTGTCATCTCCAGTATTATTAGTCATAATTAGGTAATTTATAAAGTCATTATTTCCCTTATCTCCTACTACTTCAGTTTCATTACAAGGTAAGTATTTACTTTCATTATACATCATCTCTACTCCTAACCTTTCCATAAATTCTTCATAAGTTCTACTCATTTTAAAAATCTCTATTTCTCTCTTTCTTCTACAATAACTCTCCCAACAACACTTCTCTCTCTCAATATATCTCTCTCTATCACACCAAGCTACCTTCTCTCTCTCAATATTTGCAGGGGACACTAATTCACAATTACTGCACCACCTGTGAAGTGCACTAAAAAAACCAGGGACAACTTTATTTGTAGACCATATGTCTCCCAAATATACATTGAAGGCACTCTCGTCCTTCCTCAAAACATGTGAAGTTTTTACTTCACCCCCTACTCCATCATTAAGGGAAAAATTTACCCCCTGCAATCCCCCTACAATTATACTTTCTTTACACACTCTCTTTAACCCTTCAACACACTATCATTCCATCATTATCATATTCTATTCCCCATAAAATCTCATTATCACTACCCCTGTTTACATAATCATTTTCTAATATCATACTTTTATTTATTTTGTCATAATTTTCTCCCCCACTTACCTTGTCTTTGTTTATATCTAATTTGTCTACTCCCGTCTTATTTTCTAACTCTATCTCGTCTAACCGTGCATGTATCTCATTTAATCTTTTGTCAATATTACAATTTTGTTTTTTAATTTCTTTTTTTATATCATTAAATTGTTCATCAAATTGGTTTAATTTATCGTTTAATTCATTATTCTGTACTTTCATTAACTGAAAAAGGTCTTCTAATGACACTTTATTATTCATAATGGGTGTTGAGTTAGCTTCTGTTTCATTTAATAATAGAGATTCTGTTGCTGTATTTTTTATACTAATGTTTTCGTTATCTGCCATTTTGATCATATTAATAATAAATTTTATTTTTAGTAGTTGTTCTGTATTTTATTCAAACAATAACATAACCTATACTGTTAACCTATGTTGCTTCTGTATTACGTATATTTCGCTACCCGTCTGCTTCCGTACTCTGGTTCATTTATATAAGCCAATTTGTTATATAAAGTCCCAAGTTCGGGCTGCCATTGTTATCTGGCTTCATAATTAAGTCCCTAGTTCGGGTCAACATTGTTAACTACCTTCATAATTACATATTTATAACTATAAGTACTTACCATAGTTATGTAGTCCATTTGCATATATATCGGGTGAAATACCATGCTTCCGGATGCCACGTGCTCAAATCGTTTACACTGAATATATTAATTATACCTAAGGGTGCCAAAGTGTCGTTAAACGAGAGGTAGAAGCAGCACGGGTTATAGAAATAACGTCTCACACACATAGGTTTGAATACAGCACACTTTTAATTATCGTTATAGTTACTCAGTTACAAAACAAAGAAAGGGTTAAATTACATTGGAATCATAGTACAAAATGGCGGCTCTGCAGTTCCGCTCTTACTTAGTAGTTATCGGTATCATCTTCCCCATCTTATACTTTAATCTGACAGTCGGAAGATAATCATTTTATATAGCAATTGCAATATTTCATACATTTATTAAATTTGAATACCCCTTTTACCCATAAACCAGTTGTTGTTGGCCGACATTTGCTCACACTCTGTCCCTCACATACTGATGTTACAAATAATAAATTTCAACGTTTAATATCTTATTAGAGCTCTAATTTTGAAAATAAGAATGATAATATTAGTGACTTTCCTGAAAGTAGTTGCAGTTGTGTAGCTTAGACGTTTTCCATGGTCCGGCCGTTGGCTGGCGTACTTCGGTGTTATTAGTACTGTCTGTTTTGTCTGTTGCTTCACTGAATTTACATATTTAGAAACTGGTACTGTTCACTGTTAACTGATGCTTACATTTTTAAATTTGGTCACACTTTTACTGGTTAAATTTTACCAGAAAAAAATGTACGTGTTTACGCCATAACAAAAATCTTCAGAGTGGGCAGACATAGTGTCGAATTGTCGACAAGTGGAGGGGATCAATTGTGATCAACTATTCGTCCGCATCAGCTGACGGCATTGTTCCTCGTCATTGTGGTGACGTGTGTCAACATTTGTAATATCATTTTGTTTGTGTCGATCAGAATCGCCATTGTATACGTTTTCCTTCACACGTACGCCCTCGGCCTTGAAGTAAATCGTATCGATGAAACTGCGTTGTTTGTGCAGACATAGGGAAATGGACCTAACCATTCTTTATATATATGAATACAATAAAAATGTTATGTAACATCCTTGAACCCCATAATTATGACGGCCCTGTTTGTCCCGTTACAAAGAATATCTTTTAAAATCTTAACGCTAAAAGTGTTACAACCAGTAAAAGAAACAGATGAATGAACATTGAGATAATTTATGTTTTACTAGCTAGCAAACAAATTTAACTGTAAATAAAGCAAAGCGTTGAAGTTATAACATGTGATGTTCAATATCTATGACATTTCTTTCATTTCAGTATTACATTCCATTTTATTTTTACACAAAATTTGTGTGCGCGCAGACACACACACATACACATACCAGTACATATATTTTTCATTATAATACAACTAATATTCTACTATTATTTCTGTTCTTTTTTATAATTAATTACACTTATTTTAAAGAAACGCAAGACCTTAATAAAACACCTCCAGACTCATTCAAGAATGTGCGAAAGGTAGCATGAATAGTTTATTTTTAAATAAGCTTATTCAGTTAGCGTATTTTGATGCTCAAGCCTACCTGTATCCAATTTTTCTTAGAAGAACTCTGAGGGAACTAATTTGGCTCATGAAGTTAATGTTTTCTCTAATGACGGGTAGCAATGCACTTACCGTTGGATGCCTCTTATGAGTGACATGGAACTGATTAACAATCTGATGTATAACGTGGATGTCAAAGTCGCTCACACTTGTCTTGGGACTAACCTGGGATTTGGTCTTTTTTGGGCTCTTAAACTGTCCTCCTCCTAATTTTTCTCCCTCCTTTGCGATACGCGATAACGTGCGGGTAGATATTCCAATTGCCGCAGTAACCCTTTCGAAAACACTTTTAATTGGAATTTTTATTCCTTCAGCCACTTCTCTTCTCATAAATTGTAAAACATTAAAAATTACTTCCCATGCTTGACTATGAATAACTTTCGTGTATTTGCTAGTTGAAGGAGAAGTATCCATTTTAACAAATCTCGTTACTGGGGTGATAACACAAATAATTATGATAATACGTAATTACAGAATAAAAACTACCAATAGAAATTAACTAAAAAATTAAATAACTAATAAAAATGAGTGACTGTAAAACAAACGATACAATTAATAATAAATTGAGGTAATAATAACAAATGCAAGACTGATATAGCACGTAGCAGACTAACAATGTACTGGTAACTAAAACATCATACGCAAGTTGGCAACACCTCCACTTGCATACCAGCTGATTCTCTGTCACCCTCCCACCATTCACAATTTCAAAGTGGACTCGTCCATCCATAAATTGGTTTCTGCGTGTATGCCCTTAACTTTCAATTTTACTGTAATTTCCACCTTGATTTGGGTGCATGTAGGTGGTGTGTACTCACTTAAAAGCAGCATATCTTCATGAAAACAGATTAAGTTATACAGAATAACTTGGCAGATAAGGGTAGTACATAATTTCACAACTTTACCCCCACAAAAATGGACCTATGGATCATAAACTCTTTACATCATTAAAAAAAATTAGGTGATGTGTTGTGTTTTTTTTTCAACTTAAGAGAGTTTAATAAATAAAAAAGTAAGAAATACTTCACTACAACATAATTAATGACGTCAAGTTTTTGTATAAGAATATCTTATCTAATCTGTTGCACAATTGCTTCAGTTTTTGTGTTCTATTTTCCCTGTATCTTAATAGTGCTATATGTATTCACAAATTAGAAAATATGAAGTAGGGTGCTGGACATTCAAGTTTTTCCAACAGTTGGCATTCTAAGATCTCATGAAGCACCTGTAAGGTTATTGTAAAACACCCAGATATTCTATTGCAAGTTTTATAAGGTGATTATGATAATTTTTGCCTGCCAGTCATAAGATAGAGTTATAAGATTTACTTTATAACCATTGCCATTACAGTGTACATTATTTATAATACTAGTATTACACCATTGTCACCATAAGTACATTATTCTACAGCTATAACAAACTTAATTCCATAGCAAATTGTGTTCTTTAACAACTTACATAACAGATCTTTATATGTGTCTGTTTAGTCTCTTCTGATAACATTAAGATGTAAGAAAAAACGTTTGAAATTTAATATTTTAAAAAAGGTTAGTAGGATCTCAACTTAAGGTCTCAGTATTGGAAGCAATGCTGTAATGAATGAAGAAGGGAGTAGCTGTAATATTAGAGTACTCCAAAGAAGTGACTAAAGTGCTATAATTCATTGGACCTACCTCACAGATATAAGATTGATTGCACATTTCATTAATTTAAATTTTAAAAAAACTTTCATCTTTCTCACTTACTCTGTTACACTATATTACACACAAACTTCATTTTACTCAGTCACTTAACAGTATTCATGTCTACAACTCTGCAGTTTGTTAAAAATAATAAAATCAAATTTCACATGGGTGGCAAACAAATTTCCAAATCTTTCTATAGGTAGATATAGATATTACTAGAGGAGAAATTACTCTGAGAAACATCTAAATCAGTGGTGCAACTCTTTTTTCTGCCCCCCCCCCTATAGGAAATCTTTGTGGGCTCCCCTGTTACCCTTACTTAATTCATGCCATTGTTCCCTCTTGAATATTAACCCCTACTAGATGTGGCAGCTAGTAAAATTATACAGTAAAACTTCTTTTATACGTTTCGCATTTACTCGTTTTTCTCCAAGGTCCCGGCAAAATTCCTATACTTTCCATTTTATTTGATTTCAGTTATTCGTTTTTTTACACTTATATGACAAATTCGTAAGTCCCTGGAGATAACTTCATTTATACATTTACTCTGAAATAAACTCTGTTATTCAGAATACGTTTATTCTTTAATACATTCAGTTCTGAAACTTTGTTTACATATTTATTCTGATTTACGTCACGTATATAGCAAAATGAATGTATGAACGCAAATATTTTGGACTATTTCTAGGGAATCATCAATTAGTGCTGTTCGGTTGAGTTAGCAGTTGTTGAAGAACATTCAAGCTAGCTTAGATTCCTAGAAACATACGGTATTTGCTCACTGCTTGTAAAGCTTCATCTTTACATTTCTGTTAATGTCTTGTGTAGTGTCTATTATTGTAGGGAAAAACTGAGCAGATTGTTTCAAAATAATATTTTTAACTTTTATGGGTAAAGACTGAATGAGTTCATTTTGAAATTTCAGACTCATACACTTCTCCCTGTTTTTCGAACCACTGATTATCTCTCGCAACAATGGATTGCATTTACTCAAAAGATTGATAATTGCCAAAACATTTCCGCTATTAAAGCTGTCAGTTTCAAAGTATCATTTACAGCATGATCCAGTACTTAGTCTTACTGTGACCCATTTATTAATTTCCTTTCATAGCTCGTAACAAATAACAATGTAGGCCTGGCTTGTGGCATTGGCGCTTTCTAAATTGGAATCACCACTCTAGTATGCAGTTAACCAAATAATGTATACTCACACAGTACATCATTAGGTATTGGTAAAATAACAGTAAAAAAATAACTGCATTTGGAAATTTGGCTTTACTTACATTCAATGGTTTATATCCATTCTTAAAGTATTAAGGGAAATGTTTGCCCCCCCCCCCCCCAGTCCACAGGATACCGTTATATTAAATTTAGATCTAGTTGTTTTAACACTGATTACTTGTCAGATAAATTTTCATCTAAATTCTATCTGCAAATGTTTTGCAATTTTCTTCCAAACTTGTTATACTTGTTCCTCTCAAAAAATCCCTGCCTTTTAATAAAATGGAAAATGTTGGTCATTATAGGGGATAGTCACCTTTTAATACTTCTAGGGTATTAAACACTCCTACATGTACAGTAACAGTGTTACAGTACAGTATTATGTAAATAAACGGTGTTCTCTATGTATGTACATAAAGGAGTGTTTGCCAGGAAGAGCAACTTATTAATATAAATATGTGTCATTATAAAATGAATTTAACCAAATAATTAAAAATTTATGTGTTAGATTTTTTTATCAAATTGTGTTTGTTTTCTGTTACAGCAGTCCCAAAGGAGTCAAGTATATTTCAAGTATCATTCGATAAATATGACCTGACATTGTATGGAAAATATTTATGTACTAGGCCTGCTGAACGGAGCACAAAGAAGATTAAAAACTTGTTGATACCTGATTTGTAAAACCTGTGTATATTTTGAATATATTGTGTAAGTTTTTTTCTAAATTAATAATTGTGTCTTATAATTAACACCTTATATAGTGTTTACAGGCCTATAGCCATTGGAGGGAAGATTTGTAGATGATTAAATTATATATAACCTACACCAAATGAACTACGAAAACAAAAATAATTGTATTCTGTGGAAAACACAAAAGCACTCAATATATAGCTAAACTTGTACCTACAATCACATTCTTGAAACAAATATATGTTGTTCCCAACCCTTAGGCTATTGTATAATTTATGCTAGTTAGTGTAGGATGTAGTATAAATAACTGATTAAGTTATATATGAGAATCATCCAGAGAGTAAAGAATTTTTTTATTTTAAAAAATAAAAAAGAAGAGTGTTAATTAAACAAAATTTATTTGGCACTCAAAGAAAGCCTTACACTCCTTTTCTACATAGTCTCCATACAAATTCAAACACTTATTACAGTGTGGTACAATGTTTTCTGTTCATTCATTATTCTCTACTACTGCCAAGTTGTTGAACAAATCAGTGGTAACTTCTTTCAGCTCATCATTTTCAAGTTGATTGCCAGCTAAAAAGTTTATTTTTTTAACTTAGGAAACAGATGAAACTCACAAGGTGCTAGCTAAGTCAGGGCTGCATGGCAGATGTTGGAAAATTTACCAGCCAAAATGTTGAAGCTGTCTTTGAGTTGTTGCAGCCAAGTGTGGACATGTGTTGTGAATCAAAACAATTCCTCTAGACAATAAACTGTGTTGTTTTTCTGTATGGCACGTCAGAGTTGGTGAAGTGTCTGACAGCAGGACTCATGAGTTTATTATCTCTCCTTTTGGCATAAACTCAATCAAAAGGACATCCATTCAGTATCAACACGTCACCATCACTTTCCACGTGCTAAGTATTTGTTTAATTTTGGGGGTTTTCCTGGAGATTGGAAATGATACAATTCCGTTGACTAGTGCTTGGTTTTTAGAGTTAGATGTCTTACCACCAGTCATGATATGGTTCAAAAATTTGACTCCATCTCTGTCATATCAAGTAAGAAAAGTCAAAGCAGCTTCTATTCTTTTTTCTTGTGTTCCTCAGACAGAATTCGAGATACCCATCTAGCACACATTTTTTTTGTACTCAAGATTATCCATTGCAATTTCATGAAGAAGTCTCCTTGAAATTTTAGGAAAAGAACTGTGCAAACTGTTTAAGGTGAAATGTCTGTCCTCACAATTTTTTTTTTTTGTCAATAGTCTTGAGTGCTTCAGTGACAAGGAAGGGTCAACGAGAACTTTTCTTCGTCATGAACATTTGAGCTTCCTCAATTAAACATGATGCTCCATTCCCTTACAAATGCTTCTTTTGTAACGTTATCACCATATACTTTCATTACGTGTCTATGTATTTCAATAAGACGAAACATTTTTGCAGTCAAAAAGCATATCACACGGCACACCTCATCCTTCACTGGATTTTCGATTTTCATACACTTTAAAGGTGTATAAAAAATAGAAGAACATCTCACTGCTTGGGTGAAACTGAGCTAGTTGAAACTGGAAAGTTCATTGGCATGATAGCTGTGATGGTGGGGGTTTGCATTCTCCACCAAGGTCAAACATTCTTTACTTGCTGGACTACGCTGAATAAAAGAAAAACAACAAATACCAGAAAAGATACTCAGATGAAGCTGTGTACAAAGTGTTATAAAATAACCCAACTGATGTTTTGAAATTTGTTATCCAATAATATTATACAATGGAAATATCCTCTTCAATCTTCCCCTCTCCCTAATCCCTACGCTGATCTGCATTAATTTTCCATTGTTGGAAGTAATGCTGCAGCTCACTTCTGATAGTGTCTTCCCCCAGACTTTAGCTCAGGATACAGTAAAAGTCACATGGGGCTAGATTAGGTAAGGATTCAAGGAGTCATAGGCAGTGGCGGCTCGTGACTTGAAAGGCTGGAGGGCGCGGCCTTTAGGCTTCTTAATTATTTATCAATATTGAAGTTAATGCACAATGGAAATGCCGAATATTTGATAACATAATTCATTAATAAATAAGAATAGTAACACGTGCAGCATGCAACGATTATTTAAAAATTTGATCTCGCCTCAAATATTGTGAGCTGTTGTAGAGAGTCAGCAGCTTTATTAATAAACATAACCACAAACTGTCGAAAATGTCCACAAAAATGTCTGCTGTTTCCACAAAAACAGTAATACACTATATTTACATTATATTATTTTTAAGATACCTACACTTTAAACACACCATTTATTTATATACAGAGTCCATTCGCATTTCCTTTAAATTAACGAACTTTTCTAGCATCAAAGTCCTTTTTTTCTGTAACAAGTTCTTTGTTGATAGATAACATCGCAAGGGCATTCAGTCTATCGTTTTTCATTGTATTTCTCAAGAAAGTCTTTAGTCTTTTCAGAGTCGAAAAGCAGCGCTCAGGTTCAGCAGTTTTCATGGAGGTAGTTATGACAATTTTCAGAAGTATCAACACTTCTTTGAAAACTAATGTAAGATTGTTTTCTTCTATAAAGTTAAGAAGTTTTATTGCGCCTTTAATATTATAATCATGCCGTCTGTATAATAGTTACAATTCACTCTGGAGTTTGTTTTCTTGTAAGAAAGGTTAATGCCGAATCACTAGTTGAATTTTTCTTCTGGAAAGTTTATAGAAAAAAGTGGAAATAAGTCATTGGACATCAATGAAGCTGTTCCTAGGTGACCCGTGTAAGTAAATCTACCTTTTACGTGAGTTATAATGATGTCACATACTTCTTTTCCATCCCCTATTCTAGTGCTGCAGCCAACATTATTGGATCACCATTGTCTCTGGGAGACAATAAAATCCATGGAAAACAACAAAGATTTCTGAACGTTGCAGCCACGCAGATCCAGTCACTTTTTTGGTATGCATCTTTCGAAAGAAGTTGCCATCTGAAAACACGATTCTCATTTTTCTTATTTTCTGTTTGCATCATGCAGAATTCAGGAGTTGGCCTACCTAATGACTTTAGTTCAGTTTTTTGATCTTGCAAAAGTTATTGCTGTAAGCGCCTGCACTGAATTATCCGTGTTGGATTAAATGTTAAAACAAAACCTAATAATTCGACACTACAATATTTCCCTAAAGTATTCGTGAAGCTATTAAAAAAAACAAACTCAATATCTAAACAAATGCCTGCACTGAATTAACCACGCCAGAGAAACTATAAACACTAAAAAGAGCAAATTCATACTATTATCAATAGTCTGCGATTAGTTGTACTGAGTGAGTCACGCCACGTTCTGTTAAACGTGGCGCGAGAGCCAGCGCGCCGAGCGACAGTGTAAATCCCATATTTAAGGTTATAACTTCGTTCAACTTTGGATAGAGTGGGGGAATTGAGAAATGGACGCGATTGTCAGAGCGCCGTAATGTATGCTGTTCTGAAAAACATTTCTGCTATTACGTAATACAAAAACATTTTCTTGTCCAAAGTATTAAAGAAATATGTAATGACTTTCCACAAGTAGTGATAATGGGTTGTTTAATGATATGATTTAATCTGAGGGGGCGCACCCCTTAGCACCCTAAGAACGAACCACCCATGCTCATAGGTAAACTGTTCAGTACCTGGCTAACACACTTTCACACAGCAGCAAAAAAATATTTATTATCAAGACAAATGCGCCCTTTTTGCAAAATATTCACTGCAAATGTAACTGCATTAATCCAGCTGATAGATCGAGGCGTCATTTCCA
The DNA here is from genome assembly GCA_034769895.1 of Magicicada septendecula. Taxonomy (NCBI): domain Eukaryota; kingdom Metazoa; phylum Arthropoda; class Insecta; order Hemiptera; family Cicadidae; genus Magicicada; species Magicicada septendecula. The sequence continues at coordinate 303,788,624 of CM068367.1, read as the reverse complement.
GTTCGAAAAACCAACACCAGTGTCTCAAAAAAAAAAGTAACATATTTCTTGTAGTGTACAATTATAAAACAAGTTGCAAGTATAAATAAGAATTGGATTTATTTATGATAATAAATGTCATAAAAATATCACATCGTATTATCCACTTGTGTTTTGGTATATTAAGGTAATAATATATTTTGTATGAATAGTTTTAGTTACTAGATAGCAGTTTAGGACTTTAGCATTGATTTCTGGATTAGTCATGACTCTGCATTGTTTTTGTTTTATCTGCAATACTCTTCCCAATCGTCAGGCAGATATTCAAGATCAAGCGTATGATGGCATGAACATAGAGACACTTTTCACAATCACAGTCATAACGAAACTAATAATTGTAACTCACTTATGGATGAAAAACTCCAAGGAGGGTAGTCAAAATTGAAAAAAAAAAACAGCAGAACCTTTTGGCATTATACAAGAATTATGATGAGACCACAAACGTATTTCCATCAGTTCCATTGAACACTGCTCTGAACAAAATTGGGTTCCTAGATATGCAAAGAATCATGTGTAATAAGGAGTAATTGATTTGTAAGTCAGTTTAATATTGAAATGAAGGAACATTCTTGAACAATGGAGAGTGTCATTCTACACACTTCTCAACTACCCCAGCATGCCTCATCTGTATCAGGGCAGTCAGCACACCAGATATACTAATTGCCAGAAGTTTAGTAAAACCTGACAAAACTGGAAATGTATCTATTAGAGTGGAGAATATTTTGGATCAAGCTGTCACTTCACAAAGCAATACGCACCTAGGTAAAATGTCTCCTGTGGCCTGGGTAGCTAGAATGACGCAATGAAGTTCTTTGGACACTCCAAATTACCAGAAGAACTTAAGGAATTGTTGAACAGATCTTCTAATCTCTCAAGTGGTGAGGTAAAAGAACTCAAACAGTTTTTACATGAATTTAATGATTCTTTTGCAGTTTGGGGCCAGTCACTGGGAAGAACCTCTCTTGTAAACATCGCACCAGTACTGGGGATGCAACACCAATACACCAACCTCCTCAAAGACCTCCATTAGCCAACCAAGAAGAAATGTCTGTTTGCACAGGACATAGTGACAGAAGGAGTAATCGAGCCTTTGTCAAGTGCTTGGTCTTCTCCAGTAGTGCTGGTAGAGAAGAAGGATGGTGGATTACGTTTCTGCATAAACTACTGGAGGTTGAACAATGTGACAAAGAAAGATTGCTATACACTACCTCACATTGACGATACACTCGACACACTGTCTAGAGCTTTTTTCCACATTGGACTTGAAGAGAAGATATTGGCAAGTGGGTATTCATCAAGAAGACAAGGAAACGACAGCTTTCTCGACCCTAAGGAGCCTATTATAATTTAAAGTCATGCCATTTGGACTCTGTAATACACCAGCAATGTTTGAAAGGTTGATGGATCTGGTCCTCCGAGGCCTGACATGGAAAATTTGCCTTGTTTATTTAGACAATGCCATAGTCATCGGGAAGACTTTCAAAGCCCATTTAGAAAACCTTAAGGAGGTTCTAACTAGAATTCAAGGTGCCCAACTGAAACTGACCCGAAAGAAGTGTTCTCTATTCCAGAAGGAAGTACAGTATTTGGAACAGCTGGTCTCAGCAGCGGGTGTTAGTATAGATCCAAATAAGGTAGACACCATAAGAGACTGACCAGTCCCAAAGAGTAAACATGAAGTTCGGAGTTTCTTGGGGTTATACTCATATTACAGACGTTTTGTAAAAATCTTCACTAATATTGCGCTACACCACTACATGAGCTAACGGAAAATAAACGAAACTTCCAGTGGTCGAGAGAGTGTGATCAAGCATCCAGGACTTTTAAAATTGCATTATGTTCACAGTCAAGTTTGCTTTCCCAGCTTCCGAAGGGATGTACATCGTAGACACAGATGCAAACAATACTGGTATAGGAGCAGTTTTGTGTCAAGTGCAATGGTGAAGAACGAGTAGTAGTGTATTACAGCAAAAAAGCTTTCTAAAACAGAGAGAAACTATTGCATTACAAGGAGAGAGTTGCTGGCAATCGTCCGAGCTTTGGAGCACTTCCATAAATACCTCTATGGGAAAGAGTCTTCACTACGCACCGACCTCGCCGCGCTTGCATGGCTCTTGAGATTTAAAAATCTGGAAGGGCAGTAGGGAAGGTGGCTCGAATGTCTGCAAGAGTACAACATAGGCAGGGGCGCCTGCATGGTAATGCGGATGGCTTATCTCGAAGACCGTGCTCGGAAGACTGGTGACATTGCCACAGAAAGGAAGAACAAAATGCAAGTGAACATGTTCAAGCCATTATGAACTGACAAAGACATTGGACTGATCTTGACGGCAAAAGAGGAAGGTCACTGCCCAGATTGGCAAAATGCCTGGCATGATTCTGAAGGGCTACTCGGCACAATGGGAATCTCTTATCTTAGAAAATGGATTGCTGAAAAGGGCTTGGGAAAGTGGAGGTGGACAAGACGTGGTCATGCAGCTGATAGTTCCCGGAAGTAATGTGCAGACTGTTTTGAAGGAGATGCATGATGGGACATCTGGAGGTCATCTTGGCGTTAATAAACCCTTGACAAAATACGAAAGCATTATATGCACTGTCTACTGATCCCAGAACTGATGCGTTTGGAAAAAACATAGCTAATGGACTAGCTCGCAAGATTAAGAGTTTCAAGTTCATTTGCTGTCTCGTAGTTTGGCATACAGTTCTATTCAGAATCAATCTTGTAAGCAAAATGCTTCAAAAATAAGAAATGGACATTTCAAAAGCAGTTGAAATGATAGCAAAAGTAAAAAGTCATTTTGAAGCAATGCGAACAGATAGAGGGTTAGAAGAGCTACTAGTTGATGCAAGAGGAATTGGAGAGACTCGAAATTGACCCGCTAATCCCGAGTGAGTCACAAGTACGACAACGAAAAACCAAATGTCAGTTTGAATACGAGACCCCCGAAGAGCTCATTGCAGATCCCAAATTTTCTTTCAAAAGTAACTTTTATTTTTATGTTTTGGATCAAGCCATAAGCTGACTGGAAGAACGATTTTCTCAACTAAACCACCATAATGACCTATTTGGGTTTTTCTACAAAATAAAACATGAAGACAAGGATTACCTGATAAAGAAATGTGCTGACCTGCAGATGGGCTTAACAGATGAAGACCATTGTGATACTGAGGGGTTCCAACTTCAACAGGAACTGTTAGTCTTGTAACGGGCCTATTTTGGGGTAATAAGGCAGTTTGTATTTTTTTTTATAAAACAAATAACATTTTTTTTCGAATATTAGGGACAAACGTAAACAAAGGTAAATTCAGTGATTGCAATGATAGCGACAGTGGCAACACTGCATGTGACAATTATTCAGTAAGATTTTATAAAACGAGTGAAACAACCGACGGAATTGTGCCAAGGTCAACCAGTGACACACAAAAACTGTCAACAAATTATGTAACGAATCGTCAGGCGACATTACGTCAGAGACGATCCCCACGATGGAATTCGGTGTGTAATGCAGTTATGTAACAAAACAGTCTGCTGGCGTAGGAATACAAACTTTCAAACAATAAGACTTGGTCATACAACCACGGCGACAACACAAAATAGTGCCGGTGGTCTATTGCCAGTCTAACTTCACCACTCGCGAGTGGCATACGTAAAAGTTCCGGAATGTAAATTGCGGGCCCACAACACACCAAAAAATGTGAATAACATATAAATTTAATTAAAATACGCCTAAAGTTTAAAAGAATGTGAGATAAGTAATGTCAATTAGATAAACACATAAACTCAGTGAAAACAACAATCTATATAGTGCACGGACAATGCGACGTCGTCGAAACTCAGCAGCAGTTAAGTAATGGGGTAGAGTAAAACATAAAAAATGGGTTAAACTAAAAGTATAATGGTACCAATTTCTTTGAATTTGTTTAACAAGAATAAAAATGAGATCTCTTAAAGGTATGGGATGTTTGCGTGTGAGTGAGTGAGAGAGAAGGATGTTAATATGGAAGTGCTGGTTGCGTAATTATTTATATAACAATTAAATTCATTTCATTTGTTGTTTTAAAATTAGTTAATAATTAAATAAATAATGAGTTGTTTTATCAATTGAGCCTCGTGGCCAAATATGTTCAAATGGTTTAAAAGAAATAAAATGTACAACTGGGGGAACGAAATAAAAAATAAAAGGAAACGTCATTTGGTAACAAATCGATAAATAAAGTTTTCATTATTTCGACAACCATTCTGATCTCCTGAGTTCGCCTAAAAAGGACCCGAAAAAATGGTAAGTACATATATTTTTCTTGTAATTAATAAATACAAGATGGCGCCCGACAAAGTTAGACAGTAAAAAGTAAATATAGATATAAAATCAATCATGTTTTATTTATTTTATTAATATCAATAAAGAATAAAACATAACATTGGCTTCTGAACAGGGACAATTTTATATAAAGAAATTTATATAAAATATAGGCCTACTGGTAGAGCAGAATGGTTGTTTAAGGTAACTAAAAAATGTGTAAACATAAGTAGTAAGGTTATGATATGATTGATAGATGTGTATTATAAATAAGTAAGAATTAAATAAAAATGATGAGTACTAATGAAAATATTAACACTGAAGTCAGTTTCACTGAAAGTCAAATAAATAGCAATTTAAGCGAGACTGAATCGAGAATAATGGAAGGCGTAACGAGTCAGTCGAAGCCGACCTCAGTTAAGAAAGAGAGTAATAGTGATATGATGAGTATGATGCAGTTATTGTTGAATAAATTTGATATGAACAATAGGGATTTCAATATTAAATTCAATGAACAGAAAAACGAGATAAATGAGAAATTAGATATACAGAATAACAAGTTTGATGTAATTGACAAAAAATTTGAGTCGTTTTGATTCTAGTGACGAAAAATTTGACCGTCGTTTTGATGAACTTAGAACTGAAATTAATAAAGTACACATCAACTGTGAGAGTAACTGTAACAAATTAAAATATGAATTAACTGAAACGTTGAGTCGCTCATTAGATAGTATAAATAACAGAGTTGACAAAATAGGGAGTAATGTGGCAAAAAAATTTGATGAACAAAGACAAAAGGTAATTGAAAAGTTTGAGTGTAAAACAGAGGATAATTATAATGATATGGGTAAAAACGTAATAGTAGAAAGTAAGGTAATAAATAATAATGATGTTGTTGAAAATAATGAGAATAATAATATAATTGAAAATGTCATATCAGAGAGTACTGATGAGTTTGTGGAATATGATTATGAGATGTTAAGGTGTATTGATGAAGTAGAGAGAGGGTGGAAAAATAATATAGTAGTTGAATGTGGGCAGAGGGTAAATTTTCCCATTAATTTTTCTGAACCAGAGTGTTCACAAATGTTGTTTTTGCAGGGCAAGAGACCCGTATTAGTAGATGAATTGAAGTGTATATTGATGTTGTATAATGTTGTACCCTCTGCCTGTAATAATTGTGAGAGTGTGATGTGGTGCTATAAAGAGAGAGAGTTGTGTATTGAGAGAGAGATAGAATTGTATAAGTTAAAAAGGAATTATGATGAATTGAGAAAAATATTAGAAGGGGTGAAGATGAACTATATAAAGTACTTACCTGTTGAAAGAGAGATAGAGAATTATTTTGATAATATTTTTATAAACGATAATGACTTACCTGACGTAATAGAGGAATATAAAAATGATACCACAACTTACCTGACATTGACCAATAATACTGATGGAGACTGGACAATAGTAACTTATGTTGACAAGGTTTATGAAATATTAATAGGGAATAACCCTATAAATTATAATGGCATAATGAATGAAATAAAGTTGATGGATTATAATAATAATAATAATAATAACAAATTGTGTGTGGATAACAATGATGCATGTTACAAATATATTAGATATTTATATGACGATGGAGGGTGAACTAAAAAATCAGTGAATGGACATTGTTAGATATTGTAAATTTTTGGTAACGACCTTGCAGATTTGGACATATGAAGTGTGAAACAATTGAACAGTTATTGACGAATAATTTGTAAATAATAATGTAGTGAATTCAATTGTGTGTGTTATGAAATGTTAGGTGTATATGTAGTAGTAAATGTTGTGATAATAATAATAATATTATTAATATTTTGCAGTCTGAATAAATAATAAAAATAATTTTGAAGACAATAATTGATGATTTGTAAAATTTTGATAGTAATTGAAATATGTTGTGTTTTAATACTAAATTGAAGTAAATAATTTGAGATGTTTAGATATTGTGATTGAAGGTTATATGTTCGAATTTTTATAATGAATTTAAATTATTTGATGAGATTTCAATTTGATAACAATTAATGAATAAATAAATGTTAAATGGTTTATTTTGTGGAATAACATAATGGTTAAAAATATAGATTAATAATAAATTTGGAAATTTTGAAAATCTAATTGCAGCACAGGATAAATAATGAAATGATGATATATAAAAAAAAAGTTAATGAAGAATTTCAAGCAAGAATGTTTATAAGTTTCTATATATAAATTATTTAAAGGAGAATTGTTTGTTTAATGTATGCTAATGATCAAGGTTAATGTCTATTTGTTTATCATGTTATGTAATGTATTATACAAGATGTGTGTGTGTGTGGCAGGGAGGTTATCCAGGGGGGTAACGAATTAGAAATTTGCTATATTTATAAATGATAACTTGCTACTAAATAATTTTGTTTTGATTTGAAAAATAGATGCACTACATACTTCCTATATTGTGTTTATTATATCTTATTGTGTTAATTGCATGTAGTTTGTTATGAATTAGGATTATAAAATACGATAATATGTTTTTAATGTGTTTATAGATTTTAAAATAAAATGAAATAAAGTTGTGATAGTTTAAAATTTTCAATGGGTTGCAAAAGATAGAAGTTGGGTGATGAATATTTGTGGGACATATAGATCTGTCCAAATTGAAGTCAAAGTTAAAGAAATAGTAGAGATGAAAATAATGTAATGTTGTTTTGAGTTACTGTATGTTATAGAATTTTGAGAAGTATTGATGGAGACACAGTAGATATGGAGAATTTATGTAGAATATTGATTGATATATTGTTGTTATTAATTGATGTGGTTATTTTGTTGTAGTTGTAGTAAGGTAATGAGATTGAGATTTTTTGGGGATGGCAATTTTGTAGTAGGGGGTAGTGTAATGTGGGAGTCCGCAACATAATGATAAGTTGGGACGGGATAGGGATAGATTTTAGTGGAGACGGGGCCGCCTTAGGTAGAATCCAGGGGCCAGAGAACGGGAATTGAGCTTTTTGGGGGGGAGAACACGTATCCTATGTACAAAGGGTTAGAGAGTATTTTTTTTATATATTGAGAGAAGGTGGCGAATTGAGTTAAAGTAGTAAGTAGTTAGAGGTAGAGAAGGGTTAGTAGATTTTGATAGAGTGGGGTGTCATACTAGTTAAAGATTTTGTAAGGGAGCGTTAGAGTAATAAAAAGGGTAAGATTATGAGTAAATGCCAAGTTGATAAAGTGAATTATAATGAATAACGGAGAATCACCCAAATTAATGAAAGGGAATAATAAATGAAATGATGTGGTAAACGAAGATTGAAAAAAAAAAAAAGTTTTGATAAACGAATTAATAAAAGTTAAATTGAGATTAAAAGGTAACTTTATGATTTTATATGCAAATTTAATGATGTAAAGTGTGTAAATTTTAAATACAAATTGTTTATTTTAAGGTAATAATAATGATGTGAATTATGAATGTACTATGTTTTCTTATGTTATGTTATGTGGTTAGGTATTCTGATATGTTAGAAATAAGTAAAAAACAAAACCAGTGCTTCTGAGCGCAAACCAGCACCGCTAGGGGGAAACAGATCAGTTGGGGATATGGTGTTGTATAAGGCCACTATTTGATATTTGATTTGTTGTTTCAGTATTTGGTGATGCTGTGGCAGCGGACCTGACCTGGCCAGCGCGTCAGAGCAGGGGCGTTAAGTATCTGTCTGACTCTACGGTGTTGGGATCTCGAGAGAGAAGTCCAGTATTGTCATTCAGGTGCGGTCACAGTCACCGGACCAAGGGTGAGTTGATTATATTTTTTGTAAACCATACAGGGGGTGGTGGCGACATATCCTGGCTGATCCCTTTAGCAAGTATGAATGTGTCAATGAGATTTTTTATGGTTCGGCATAAAGTATCTCATTGAGGGGGTATTGTAACGGGCCTATTTTGGGGTAATAAGGCAGTTTGTATTTTTTTTTATAAAACAAATAACATTTTTTTTCGAATATTAGGGACAAACGTAAACAAAGGTAAATTCAGTGATTGCAACGATAGCGACAGTGGCAACACTGCATGTGACAATTATTCGGTAAGATTTTATAAAACGAGTGAAACAACCGACGGAATTGTGCCAAGGTCAACCAGTGACACACAAAAACTGTCAACAAATTATGTAACGAATCGTCAGGCGACATTACGTCAGAGACGATCCCCACGATGGAATTCAGTGTGTAATGCAGTTATGTAACAAAACAGTCTGCTGGCGTAGGAATACAAACTTTCAAACAATAAGACTTGGTCATACAACCACGGCGACAACACAAAATAGTGCCGGTGGTCTATTGCCAGTCTAACTTCACCACTCGCGAGTGGCATACGTAAAAGTTCCGGAATGTAAATTGCGGGCCCGCAACACACCAAAAAATGTGAATAACATATAAATTTAATTAAAATACGCCTAAAGTTTAAAAGAATGTGAGATAAGTAATGTCAATTAGATAAACACATAAACTCAGTGAAAACAACAATCTATATAGTGCACGGACAATGCGACGTCGTCGAAACTCAGCAGCAGTTAAGTAATGGGGTAGAGTAAAACATAAAAAATGGGTTAAACTAAAAGTATAATGGTACCAATTTCTTTGAATTTGTTTAACAAGAATAAAAATGAGATCTCTTAAAGGTATGGGATGTTTGCGTGTGAGTGAGTGAGAGAGAAGGATGTTAATATGGAAGTGCTGGTTGCGTAATTATTTATATAACAATTAAATTCATTTGATTTGTTGTTTTAAAATTAGTTAATAATTAAATAAATAATGAGTTGTTTTATCAATTGAGCCTCGAGGCCAAATATGTTCAAATGGTTTAAAAGAAATAAAATGTACAACTGGGGGAACGAAATAAAAAATAAAAGGAAACGTCATTTGGTAACAAATCGATAAATAAAGTTTTCATTATTTCGACAACCATTCTGATCTCCTGAGTTCGCCTAAAAAGGACCCGAAAAAATGGTAAGTACATATATTTTTCTTGTAATTAATAAATACAAGATGGCGCCCGACAAAGTTAGACAGTAAAAAGTAAATATAGATATAAAATCAATCATGTTTTATTTATTTTATTAATATCAATAAAGAATAAAACATAACATTGGCTTCTGAACAGGGACAATTTTATATAAAGAAATTTATATAAAATATAGGCCTACTGGTAGAGCAGAATGGTTGTTTAAGGTAACTAAAAAATGTGTAAACATAAGTAGTAAGGTTATGATATGATTGATAGATGTGTATTATAAATAAGTAAGAATTAAATAAAAATGATGAGTACTAATGAAAATATTAACACTGAAGTCAGTTTCACTGAAAGTCAAATAAATAGCAATTTAAGCGAGACTGAATCGAGAATAATGGAAGGCGTAACGAGTCAGTCGAAGCCGACCTCAGTTAAGAAAGAGAGTAATAGTGATATGATGAGTATGATGCAGTTATTGTTGAATAAATTTGATATGAACAATAGGGATTTCAATATTAAATTCAATGAACAGAAAAACGAGATAAATGAGAAATTAGATATACAGAATAACAAGTTTGATGTAATTGACAAAAAATTTGAGTCGTTTTGATTCTAGTGACGAAAAATTTGACCGTCGTTTTGATGAACTTAGAACTGAAATTAATAAAGTACACATCAACTGTGAGAGTAACTGTAACAAATTAAAATATGAATTAACTGAAACGTTGAGTCGCTCATTAGATAGTATAAATAACAGAGTTGACAAAATAGGGAGTAATGTGGCAAAAAAATTTGATGAACAAAGACAAAAGGTAATTGAAAAGTTTGAGTGTAAAACAGAGGATAATTATAATGATATGGGTAAAAACGTAATAGTAGAAAGTAAGGTAATAAATACTAATGATGTTGTTGAAAATAATGAGAATAATAATATAATTGAAAATGTCATATCAGAGAGTACTGATGAGTTTGTGGAATATGATTATGAGATGTAAGGTGTATTGATGAAGTAGAGAGAGGGTGGAAAAATAATATAGTAGTTGAATGTGGGCAGAGGGTAAATTTTCCCATTAATTTTTCTGAACCAGAGTGTTCACAAATGTTGTTTTTGCAGGGCAAGAGACCCGTATTAGTAGATGAATTGAAGTGTATATTGATGTTGTATAATGTTGTACCCTCTGCCTGTAATAATTGTGAGAGTGTGATGTGGTGCTATAAAGAGAGAGAGTTGTGTATTGAGAGAGAGATAGAATTGTATAAGTTAAAAAGGAATTATGATGAATTGAGAAAAATATTAGAAGGGGTGAAGATGAACTATATAAAGTACTTACCTGTTGAAAGAGAGATAGAGAATTATTTTGATAATATTTTTATAAACGATAATGACTTACCTGACGTAATAGAGGAATATAAAAATGATACCACAACTTACCTGACATTGACCAATAGATGGAGACTGGACAATAGTAACTTATGTTGACAAGGTTTATGAAATATTAATAGGGAATAACCCTATAAATTATAATGGCATAATGAATGAAATAAAGTTGATGGATTATTATAATAATAATAATAATAATAACAAATTGTGTGTGGATAACAATGATGCATGTTACAAATATATTAGATATTTATATGACGATGGAGGGTGAACTAAAAAATCAGTGAATGGACATTGTTAGATATTGTAAATTTTTGGTAACAACCTTGCAGATTTGGACATATGAAGTGTGAAACAATTGAACAGTTATTGACGAATAATTTGTAAATAATAATGTAGTGAATTCAATTGTGTGTGTTATGAAATGTTAGGTGTATATGTAGTAGTAAATGTTGTGATAATAATAATAATAATATTATTAATATTTTGCAGTCTGAATAAATAATAAAAATTATTTTGAAGACAATAATTGATGATTTGTAAAATTTTGATAGTAATTGAAATATGTTGTGTTTTAATACTAAATTGAAGTAAATAATTTGAGATGTTTAGATATTGTGATTGAAGGTTATATGTTCGAATTTTTATAATGAATTTAAATTATTTGATGAGATTTCAATTTGATAACAATTAATGAATAAATAAATGTTAAATGGTTTATTTTGTGGAATAACATAATGGTTAAAAATATAGATTAATAATAAATTTGGAAATTTTGAAAATCTAATTGCAGCACAGGATAAATAATGAAATGATGATATATAAAAAAAAAGTTAATGAAGAATTTCAAGCAAGAATGTTTATAAGTTTCTATATATAAATTATTTAAAGGAGAATTGTTTGTTTAATGTATGCTAATGATCAAGGTTAATGTCTATTTGTTTATCATGTTATGTAATGTATTATACAAGATGTGTGTGTGTGTGGCAGGGAGGTTATCCAGGGGGGTAACGAATTAGAAATTTGCTATATTTATAAATGATAACTTGCTACTAAATAATTTTGTTTTGATTTGAAAAATAGATGCACTACATACTTCCTATATTGTGTTTATTATATCTTATTGTGTTAATTGCATGTAGTTTGTTAGGAATTAGGATTATAAAATACGATAATATGTTTTTAATGTGTTTATAGATTTTAAAATAAAATGAAATAAAGTTGTGATAGTTTAAAATTTTCAATGGGTTGCAAAAGATAGAAGTTGGGTGATGAATATTTGTGGGACATATAGATCTGTCCAAATTGAAGTCAAAGTTAAAGAAATAGTAGAGATGAAAATAATGTAATGTTGTTTTGAGTTACTGTATGTTATAGAATTTTGAGAAGTATTGATGGAGACACAGTAGATATGGAGAATTTATGTAGAATATTGATTGATATATTGTTGTTATTAATTGATGTGGTTATTTTGTTGTAGTTGTAGTAAGGTAATGAGATTGAGATTTTTTGGGGATGGCAATTTTGTAGTAGGGGGTAGTGTAATGTGGGAGTCCGCAACATAATGATAAGTTGGGACGGGATAGGGATAGATTTTAGTGGAGACGGGGCCGCCTTAGGTAGAATCCAGGGGCCAGAGAACGGGAATTGAGCTTTTTTGGGGGGGGAACACGTATCCTATGTACAAAGGGTTAGAGAGTATTTTTTTTATATATTGAGAGAAGGTGGCGAATTGAGTTAAAGTAGTAAGTAGTTAGAGGTAGAGAAGGGTTAGTAGATTTTGATAGAGTGGGGTGTCATACTAGTTAAAGATTTTGTAAGGGAGCGTTAGAGTAATAAAAAGGGTAAGATTATGAGTAAATGCCAAGTTGATAAAGTGAATTATGATGAATAACGGAGAATCACCCAAATTAATGAAAGGGAATAATAAATGAAATGATGTGGTAAACGAAGATTGAAAAAAAAAAAAAGTTTTGAGAAACGAATTAATAAAAGTTAAATTGAGATTAAAAGGTAACTTTATGATTTTATATGCAAATTTAATGATGTAAAGTGTGTAAATTTTAAATACAAATTGTTTATTTTAAGGTAATAATAATGATGTGAATTATGAATGTACTATGTTTTCTTATGTTATGTTATGTGGTTAGGTATTCTGATATGTTAGAAATAAGTAAAAAACAAAACCAGTGCTTCTGAGCGCAAACCAGCACCGCTAGGGGGAAACAGATCAGTTGGGGATATGGTGTTGTATAAGGCCACTATTTGATATTTGATTTGTTGTTTCAGTATTTGGTGATGCTGTGGCAGCGGACCTGACCTGGCCAGCGCGTCAGAGCAGGGGCGTTAAGTATCTGTCTGACTCTACGGTGTTGGGATCTCGAGAGAGAAGTCCAGTATTGTCATTCAGGTGCGGTCACAGTCACCGGACCAAGGGTGAGTTGATTATATTTTTTGTAAACCATACAGGGGGTGGTGGCGACATATCCTGGCTGATCCCTTTAGCAAGTATGAATGTGTCAATGAGATTTTTTATGGTTCGGCATAAAGTATCTCATTGAGGGGGTATTGTAACGGGCCTATTTTGGGGTAATAAGGCAGTTTGTATTTTTTTTTATAAAACAAATAACATTTTTTTTCGAATATTAGGGACAAACGTAAACAAAGGTAAATTCAGTGATTGCAACGATAGCGACAGTGGCAACACTGCATGTGACAATTATTCGGTAAGATTTTATAAAACGAGTGAAACAACCGACGGAATTGTGCCAAGGTCAACCAGTGACACACAAAAACTGTCAACAAATTATGTAACGAATCGTCAGGCGACATTACGTCAGAGACGATCCCCACGATGGAATTCGGTGTGTAATGCAGTTATGTAACAAAACAGTCTGCTGGCGTAGGAATACAAACTTTCAAACAATAAGACTTGGTCATACAACCACGGCGACAACACAGAATAGTGCCGGTGGTCTATTGCCAGTCTAACTTCACCACTCGCGAGTGGCATACGTAAAAGTTCCGGAATGTAAATTGCGGGCCCGCAACACACCAAAAAATGTGAATAACATAAAAAATTTAATTAAAATACGCCTAAAGTTTAAAAGAATGTGAGATAAGTAATGTCAATTAGATAAACACATAAATTCAGTGAAAACAACAATCTATATAGTGCACGGACAATGCGACGTCGTCGAAACTCAGCAGCAGTTAAGTAATGGGGTAGAGTAAAACATAAAAAATGGGTTAAACTAAAAGTATAATGGTACCAATTTCTTTGAATTTGTTTAACAAGAATAAAAATGAGATCTCTTAAAGGTATGGGATGTTTGCGTGTGAGTGAGTGAGAGAGAAGGATGTTAATATGGAAGTGCTGGTTGCGTAATTATTTATATAACAATTAAATTCATTTGATTTGTTGTTTTAAAATTAGTTAATAATTAAATAAATAATGAGTTGTTTTATCAATTGAGCCTCGTGGCCAAATATGTTCAAATGGTTTAAAAGAAATAAAATGTACAACTGGGGGAACGAAATAAAAAATAAAAGGAAACGTCATTTGGTAACAAATCGATAAATAAAGTTTTCATTATTTCGACAACCATTCTGATCTCCTGAGTTCGCCTAAAAAGGACCCGAAAAAATGGTAAGTACATATATTTTTCTTGTAATTAATAAATACAAGATGGCGCCCGACAAAGTTAGACAGTAAAAAGTAAATATAGATATAAAATCAATCATGTTTTATTTATTTTATTAATATCAATAAAGAATAAAACATAACATTGGCTTCTGAACAGGGACAATTTTATATAAAGAAATTTATATAAAATATAGGCCTACTGGTAGAGCAGAATGGTTGTTTAAGGTAACTAAAAAATGTGTAAACATAAGTAGTAAGGTTATGATATGATTGATAGATGTGTATTATAAATAAGTAAGAATTAAATAAAAATGATGAGTACTAATGAAAATATTAACACTGAAGTCAGTTTCACTGAAAGTCAAATAAATAGCAATTTAAGCGAGACTGAATCGAGAATAATGGAAGGCGTAACGAGTCAGTCGAAGCCGACCTCAGTTAAGAAAGAGAGTAATAGTGATATGATGAGTATGATGCAGTTATTGTTGAATAAATTTGATATGAACAATAGGGATTTCAATATTAAATTCAATGAACAGAAAAACGAGATAAATGAGAAATTAGATATACAGAATAACAAGTTTGATGTAATTGACAAAAAATTTGAGTCGTTTTGATTCTAGTGACGAAAAATTTGACCGTCGTTTTGATGAACTTAGAACTGAAATTAATAAAGTACACATCAACTGTGAGAGTAACTGTAACAAATTAAAATATGAATTAACTGAAACGTTGAGTCGCTCATTAGATAGTATAAATAACAGAGTTGACAAAATAGGGAGTAATGTGGCAAAAAAATTTGATGAACAAAGACAAAAGGTAATTGAAAAGTTTGAGTGTAAAACAGAGGATAATTATAATGATATGGGTAAAAACGTAATAGTAGAAAGTAAGGTAATAAATAATAATGATGTTGTTGAAAATAATGAGAATAATAATATAATTGAAAATGTCATATCAGAGAGTACTGATGAGTTTGTGGAATATGATTATGAGATGTTAAGGTGTATTGATGAAGTAGAGAGAGGGTGGAAAAATAATATAGTAGTTGAATGTGGGCAGAGGGTAAATTTTCCCATTAATTTTTCTGAACCAGAGTGTTCACAAATGTTGTTTTTGCAGGGCAAGAGACCCGTATTAGTAGATGAATTGAAGTGTATATTGATGTTGTATAATGTTGTACCCTCTGCCTGTAATAATTGTGAGAGTGTGATGTGGTGCTATAAAGAGAGAGAGTTGTGTATTGAGAGAGAGATAGAATTGTATAAGTTAAAAAGGAATTATGATGAATTGAGAAAAATATTAGAAGGGGTGAAGATGAACTATATAAAGTACTTACCTGTTGAAAGAGAGATAGAGAGTTATTTTGATAATATTTTTATAAACGATAATGACTTACCTGACGTAATAGAGGAATATAAAAATGATACCACAACTTACCTGACATTGACCAATAATACTGATGGAGACTGGACAATAGTAACTTATGTTGACAAGGTTTATGAAATATTAATAGGGAATAACCCTATAAATTATAATGGCATAATGAATGAAATAAAGTTGATGGATTATTATAATAATAATAATAATAACAAATTGTGTGTGGATAACAATGATGCATGTTACAAATATATTAGATATTTATATGACGATGGAGGGTGAACTAAAAAATCAGTGAATGGACATTGTTAGATATTGTAAATTTTTGGTAACGACCTTGCAGATTTGGACATATGAAGTGTGAAACAATTGAACAGTTATTGACGAATAATTTGTAAATAATAATGTAGTGAATTCAATTGTGTGTGTTATGAAATGTTAGGTGTATATGTAGTAGTAAATGTTGTGATAATAATAATAATAATATTATTAATATTTTGCAGTCTGAATAAATAATAAAAATAATTTTGAAGACAATAATTGATGATTTGTAAAATTTTGATAGTAATTGAAATATGTTGTGTTTTAATACTAAATTGAAGTAAATAATTTGAGATGTTTAGATATTGTGATTGAAGGTTATATGTTCGAATTTTTATAATGAATTTAAATTATTTGATGAGATTTCAATTTGATAACAATTAATGAATAAATAAATGTTAAATGGTTTATTTTGTGGAATAACATAATGGTTAAAAATATAGATTAATAATAAATTTGGAAATTTTGAAAATCTAATTGCAGCACAGGATAAATAATGAAATGATGATATATAAAAAAAAAGTTAATGAAGAATTTCAAGCAAGAATGTTTATAAGTTTCTATATATAAATTATTTAAAGGAGAATTGTTTGTTTAATGTATGCTAATAATCAAGGTTAATGTCTATTTGTTTATCATGTTATGTAATGTATTATACAAGATGTGTGTGTGTGTGGCAGGGAGGTTATCCAGGGGGGTAACGAATTAGAAATTTGCTATATTTATAAATGATAACTTGCTACTAAATAATTTTGTTTTGATTTGAAAAATAGATGCACTACATACTTCCTGTATTGTGTTTATTATATCTTATTGTGTTAATTGCATGTAGTTTGTTAGGAATTAGGATTATAAAATACGATAATATGTTTTTAATGTGTTTATAGATTTTAAAATAAAATGAAATAAAGTTGTGATAGTTTAAAATTTTCAATGGGTTGAAAAGATAGAAGTTGGGTGATGAATATTTGTGGGACATATAGATCTGTCCAAATTGAAGTCAAAGTTAAAGAAATAGTAGAGATGAAAATAATGTAATGTTGTTTTGAGTTACTGTATGTTATAGAATTTTGAGAAGTATTGATGGAGACACAGTAGATATGGAGAATTTATGTAGAATATTGATTGATATATTGTTGTTATTAATTGATGTGGTTATTTTGTTGTAGTTGTAGTAAGGTAATGAGATTGAGATTTTTTGGGGATGGCAATTTTGTAGTAGGGGGTAGTGTAATGTGGGAGTCCGCAACATAATGATAAGTTGGGACGGGATAGGGATAGATTTTAGTGGAGACGGGGCCGCCTTAGGTAGAATCCAGGGGCCAGAGAACGGGAATTGAGCTTTTTGGGGGGGGGAACACGTATCCTATGTACAAAGGGTTAGAGAGTATTTTTTTTATATATTGAGAGAAGGTGGCGAATTGAGTTAAAGTAGTAAGTAGTTAGAGGTAGAGAAGGGTTAGTAGATTTTGATAGAGTGGGGTGTCATACTAGTTAAAGATTTTGTAAGGGAGCGTTAGAGTAATAAAAAGGGTAAGATTATGAGTAAATGCCAAGTTGATAAAGTGAATTATAATGAATAACGGAGAATCACCCAAATTAATGAAAGGGAATAATAAATGAAATGATGTGGTAAACGAAGATTGAAAAAAAAAAAAAAGTTTTGAGAAACGAATTAATAAAAGTTAAATTGAGATTAAAAGGTAACTTTATGATTTTATATGCAAATTTAATGATGTAAAGTGTGTAAATTTTAAATACAAATTGTTTATTTTAAGGTAATAATAATGATGTGAATTATGAATGTACTATGTTTTCTTATGTTATGTTATGTGGTTAGGTATTCTGATATGTTAGAAATAAGTAAAAAACAAAACCAGTGCTTCTGAGCGCAAACCAGCACCGCTAGGGGGAAACAGATCAGTTGGGGATATGGTGTTGTATAAGGCCACTATTTGATATTTGATTTGTTGTTTCAGTATTTGGTGATGCTGTGGCAGCGGACCTGACCTGGCCAGCGCGTCAGAGCAGGGGCGTTAAGTATCTGTCTGACTCTACGGTGTTGGGATCTCGAGAGAGAAGTCCAGTATTGTCATTCAGGTGCGGTCACAGTCACCGGACCAAGGGTGAGTTGATTATATTTTTTGTAAACCATACAGGGGGTGGTGGCGACATATCCTGGCTGATCCCTTTAGCAAGTATGAATGTGTCAATGAGATTTTTTATGCTTCGGCATAAAGTATCTCATTGAGGGGGTATTGTAACGGGCCTATTTTGGGGTAATAAGGCAGTTTGTATTTTTTTTTATAAAACAAATAACATTTTTTTTCGAATATTAGGGACAAACGTAAACAAAGGTAAATTCAGTGATTGCAACGATAGCGACAGTGGCAACACTGCATGTGACAATTATTCGGTAAGATTTTATAAAACGAGTGAAACAACCGACGGAATTGTGCCAAGGTCAACCAATGACACACAAAAACTGTCAACAAATTATGTAACGAATCGTCAGGCGACATTACGTCAGAGACGATCCCCACGATGGAATTCGGTGTGTAATGCAGTTATGTAACAAAACAGTCTGCTGGCGTAGGAATACAAACTTTCAAACAATAAGACTTGGTCATACAACCACGGCGACAACACAAAATAGTGCCTGTGGTCTATTGCCAGTCTAACTTCACCACTCGCGAGTGGCATACGTAAAAGTTCCGGAATGTAAATTGCGGGCCCGCAACACACCAAAAAATGTGAATAACATATAAATTTAATTAAAATACGCCTAAAGTTTAAAAGAATGTGAGATAAGTAATGTCAATTAGATAAACACATAAATTCAGTGAAAACAACAATCTATATAGTGCACGGACAATGCGACGTCGTCGAAACTCAGCAGCAGTTAAGTAATGGGGTAGAGTAAAACATAAAAAATGGGTTAAACTAAAAGTATAATGGTACCAATTTCTTTGAATTTGTTTAACAAGAATAAAAATGAGATCTCTTAAAGGTATGGGATGTTTGCGTGTGAGTGAGTGAGAGAGAAGGATGTTAATATGGAAGTGCTGGTTGCGTAATTATTTATATAACAATTAAATTCATTTGATTTGTTGTTTTAAAATTAGTTAATAATTAAATAAATAATGAGTTGTTTTATCAATTGAGCCTCGTGGCCAAATATGTTCAAATGGTTTAAAAGAAATAAAATGTACAACTGGGGGAACGAAATAAAAAATAAAAGGAAACGTCATTTGGTAACAAATCGATAAATAAAGTTTTCATTATTTCGACAACCATTCTGATCTCCTGAGTTCGCCTAAAAAGGACCCGAAAAAATGGTAAGTACATATATTTTTCTTGTAATTAATAAATACAAGATGGCGCCCGACAAAGTTAGACAGTAAAAAGTAAATATAGATATAAAATCAATCATGTTTTATTTATTTTATTAATATCAATAAAGAATAAAACATAACATTGGCTTCTGAACAGGGACAATTTTATATAAAGAAATTTATATAAAATATAGGCCTACTGGTAGAGCAGAATGGTTGTTTAAGGTAACTAAAAAATGTGTAAATATAAGTAGTAAGGTTATGATATGATTGATAGATGTGTATTATAAATAAGTAAGAATTAAATAAAAATGATGAGTACTAATGAAAATATTAACACTGAAGTCAGTTTCACTGATAGTCAAACTGAAAGTCAAATAAATAGCAATTTAAGCGAGACTGAATCGAGAATAATGGAAGGCGTAACGAGTCAGTCGAAGCCGACCTCAGTTAAGAAAGAGAGTAATAGTGATATGATGAGTATGATGCAGTTATTGTTGAATAAATTTGATATGAACAATAGGGATTTCAATATTAAATTCAATGAACAGAAAAACGAGATAAATGAGAAATTAGATATACAGAATAACAAGTTTGATGTAATTGACAAAAAATTTGAGTCGTTTTGATTCTAGTGACGAAAAATTTGACCGTCGTTTTGATGAACTTAGAACTGAAATTAATAAAGTACACATCAACTGTGAGAGTAACTGTAACAAATTAAAATATGAATTAACTGAAACGTTGAGTCGCTCATTAGATAGTATAAATAACAGAGTTGACAAAATAGGGAGTAATGTGGCAAAAAAATTTGATGAACAAAGACAAAAGGTAATTGAAAAGTTTGAGTGTAAAACAGAGGATAATTATAATGATATGGGTAAAAACGTAATAGTAGAAAGTAAGGTAATAAATAATAATGATGTTGTTGAAAATAATGAGAATAATAATATAATTGAAAATGTCATATCAGAGAGTACTGATGAGTTTGTGGAATATGATTATGAGATGTTAAGGTGTATTGATAAAGTAGAGAGAGGGTGGAAAAATAATATAGTAGTTGAATGTGGGCAGAGGGTAAATTTTCCCATTAATTTTTCTGAACCAGAGTGTTCACAAATGTTGTTTTTGCAAGGCAAGAGACCCGTATTAGTAGATGAATTGAAGTGTATATTGATGTTGTATAATGTTGTACCCTCTGCCTGTAATAATTGTGAGAGTGTGATGTGGTGCTATAAAGAGAGAGAGTTGTGTATTGAGAGAGAGATAGAATTGTATAAGTTAAAAAGGAATTATGATGAATTGAGAAAAATATTAGAAGGGGTGAAGATGAACTATATAAAGTACTTACCTGTTGAAAGAGAGATAGAGAGTTATTTTGATAATATTTTTATAAACGATAATGACTTACCTGACGTAATAGAGGAATATAAAAATGATACCACAACTTACCTGACATTGACCAATAATACTGATGGAGACTGGACAATAGTAACTTATGTTGACAAGGTTTATGAAATATTAATAGGGAATAACCCTATAAATTATAATGGCATAATGAATGAAATAAAGTTGATGGATTATTATAATAATAATAATAATAACAAATTGTGTGTGGATAACAATGATGCATGTTACAAATATATTAGATATTTATATGACGATGGAGGGTGAACTAAAAAATCAGTGAATGGACATTGTTAGATATTGTAAATTTTTGGTAACGACCTTGCAGATTTGGACATATGAAGTGTGAAACAATTGAACAGTTATTGACGAATAATTTGTAAATAATAATGTAGTGAATTCAATTGTGTGTGTTATGAAATGTTAGGTGTATATGTAGTAGTAAATGTTGTGATAATAATAATAATAATATTATTAATATTTTGCAGTCTGAATAAATAATAAAAATCATTTTGAAGACAATAATTGATGATTTGTAAAATTTTGATAGTAATTGAAATATGTTGTGTTTTAATACTAAATTGAAGTAAATAATTTGAGATGTTTAGATATTGTGATTGAAGGTTATATGTTCGAATTTTTATAATGAATTTAAATTATTTGATGAGATTTCAATTTGATAACAATTAATGAATAAATAAATGTTAAATGGTTTATTTTGTGGAATAACATAATGGTTAAAAATATAGATTAATAATAAATTTGGAAATTTTGAAAATCTAATTGCAGCACAGGATAAATAATGAAATGATGATATATAAAAAAAAAGTTAATGAAGAATTTCAAGCAAGAATGTTTATAAGTTTCTATATATAAATTATTTAAAGGAGAATTGTTTGTTTAATGTATGCTAATAATCAAGGTTAATGTCTATTTGTTTATCATGTTATGTAATGTATTATACAAGATGTGTGTGTGTGTGGCAGGGAGGTTATCCAGGGGGGTAACGAATTAGAAATTTGCTATATTTATAAATGATAACTTGCTACTAAATAATTTTGTTTTGATTTGAAAAATAGATGCACTACATACTTCCTGTATTGTGTTTATTATATCTTATTGTGTTAATTGCATGTAGTTTGTTAGGAATTAGGATTATAAAATACGATAATATGTTTTTAATGTGTTTATAGATTTTAAAATAAAATGAAATAAAGTTGTGATAGTTTAAAATTTTCAATGGGTTGAAAAGATAGAAGTTGGGTGATGAATATTTGTGGGACATATAGATCTGTCCAAATTGAAGTCAAAGTTAAAGAAATAGTAGAGATGAAAATAATGTAATGTTGTTTTGAGTTACTGTATGTTATAGAATTTTGAGAAGTATTGATGGAGACACAGTAGATATGGAGAATTTATGTAGAATATTGATTGATATATTGTTGTTATTAATTGATGTGGTTATTTTGTTGTAGTTGTAGTAAGGTAATGAGATTGAGATTTTTTGGGGATGGCAATTTTGTAGTAGGGGGTAGTGTAATGTGGGAGTCCGCAACATAATGATAAGTTGGGACGGGATAGGGATAGATTTTAGTGGAGACGGGGCCGCCTTAGGTAGAATCCAGGGGCCAGAGAACGGGAATTGAGCTTTTTGGGGGGGGGAACACGTATCCTATGTACAAAGGGTTAGAGAGTATTTTTTTTATATATTGAGAGAAGGTGGCGAATTGAGTTAAAGTAGTAAGTAGTTAGAGGTAGAGAAGGGTTAGTAGATTTTGATAGAGTGGGGTGTCATACTAGTTAAATATTTTGTAAGGGAGCGTTAGAGTAATAAAAAGGGTAAGATTATAAGTAAATGCCAAGTTGATAAAGTGAATTATAATGAATAACGGAGAATCACCCAAATTAATGAAAGGGAATAATAAATGAAATGATGTGGTAAACGAAGATTGAAAAAAAAAAAAAGTTTTGAGAAACGAATTAATAAAAGTTAAATTGAGATTAAAAGGTAACTTTATGATTTTATATGCAAATTTAATGATGTAAAGTGTGTAAATTTTAAATACAAATTGTTTATTTTAAGGTAATAATAATGATGTGAATTATGAATGTACTATGTTTTCTTATGTTATGTTATGTGGTTAGGTATTCTGATATGTTAGAAATAAGTAAAAAACAAAACCAGTGCTTCTGAGCGCAAACCAGCACCGCTAGGGGGAAACAGATCAGTTGGGGATATGGTGTTGTATAAGGCCACTATTTGATATTTGATTTGTTGTTTCAGTATTTGGTGATGCTGTGGCAGCGGACCTGACCTGGCCAGCGCGTCAGAGCAGGGGCGTTAAGTATCTGTCTGACTCTACGGTGTTGGGATCTCGAGAGAGAAGTCCAGTATTGTCATTCAGGTGCGGTCACAGTCACCGGACCAAGGGTGAGTTGATTATATTTTTTGTAAACCATACAGGGGGTGGTGGCGACATATCCTGGCTGATCCCTTTAGCAAGTATGAATGTGTCAATGAGATTTTTTATGCTTCGGCATAAAGTATCTCATTGAGGGGGTATTGTAACGGGCCTATTTTGGGGTAATAAGGCAGTTTGTATTTTTTTTTATAAAACAAATAACATTTTTTTTCGAATATTAGGGACAAACGTAAACAAAGGTAAATTCAGTGATTGCAACGATAGCGACAGTGGCAACACTGCATGTGACAATTATTCGGTAAGATTTTATAAAACGAGTGAAACAACCGACGGAATTGTGCCAAGGTCAACCAGTGACACACAAAAACTGTCAACAAATTATGTAACGAATCGTCAGGCGACATTACGTCAGAGACGATCCCCACGATGGAATTCGGTGTGTAATGCAGTTATGTAACAAAACAGTCTGCTGGCGTAGGAATACAAACTTTCAAACAATAAGACTTGGTCATACAACCACGGCGACAACACAAAATAGTGCCGGTGGTCTATTGCCAGTCTAACTTCACCACTCGCGAGTGGCATACGTAAAAGTTCCGGAATGTAAATTGCGGGCCCGCAACACACCAAAAAATGTGAATAACATATAAATTTAATTAAAATACGCCTAAAGTTTAAAAGAATGTGAGATAAGTAATGTCAATTAGATAAACACATAAGTTCAGTGAAAACAACAATCTATATAGTGCACGGACAATGCGACGTCGTCGAAACTCAGCAGCAGTTAAGTAATGGGGTAGAGTAAAACATAAAAAATGGGTTAAACTAAAAGTATAATGGTACCAATTTCTTTGAATTTGTTTAACAAGAATAAAAATGAGATCTCTTAAAGGTATGGGATGTTTGCGTGTGAGTGAGTGAGAGAGAAGGATGTTAATATGGAAGTGCTGGTTGCGTAATTATTTATATAACAATTAAATTCATTTGATTTGTTGTTTTAAAATTAGTTAATAATTAAATAAATAATGAGTTGTTTTATCAATTGAGCCTCGTGGCCAAATATGTTCAAATGGTTTAAAAGAAATAAAATGTACAACTGGGGGAACGAAATAAAAAATAAAAGGAAACGTCATTTGGTAACAAATCGATAAATAAAGTTTTCATTATTTCGACAACCATTCTGATCTCCTGAGTTCGCCTAAAAAGGACCCGAAAAAATGGTAAGTACATATATTTTTCTTGTAATTAATAAATACAAGATGGCGCCCGACAAAGTTAGACAGTAAAAAGTAAATATAGATATAAAATCAATCATGTTTTATTTATTTTATTAATATCAATAAAGAATAAAACATAACATTGGCTTCTGAACAGGGACAATTTTATATAAAGAAATTTATATAAAATATAGGCCTACTGGTAGAGCAGAATGGTTGTTTAAGGTAACTAAAAAATGTGTAAATATAAGTAGTAAGGTTATGATATGATTGATAGATGTGTATTATAAATAAGTAAGAATTAAATAAAAATGATGAGTACTAATGAAAATATTAACACTGAAGTCAGTTTCACTGATAGTCAAACTGAAAGTCAAATAAATAGCAATTTAAGCGAGACTGAATCGAGAATAATGGAAGGCGTAACGAGTCAGTCGAAGCCGACCTCAGTTAAGAAAGAGAGTAATAGTGATATGATGAGTATGATGCAGTTATTGTTGAATAAATTTGATATGAACAATAGGGATTTCAATATTAAATTCAATGAACAGAAAAACGAGATAAATGAGAAATTAGATATACAGAATAACAAGTTTGATGTAATTGACAAAAAATTTGAGTCGTTTTGATTCTAGTGACGAAAAATTTGACCGTCGTTTTGATGAACTTAGAACTGAAATTAATAAAGTACACATCAACTGTGAGAGTAACTGTAACAAATTAAAATATGAATTAACTGAAACGTTGAGTCGCTCATTAGATAGTATAAATAACAGAGTTGACAAAATAGGGAGTAATGTGGCAAAAAAATTTGATGAACAAAGACAAAAGGTAATTGAAAAGTTTGAGTGTAAAACAGAGGATAATTATAATGATATGGGTAAAAACGTAATAGTAGAAAGTAAGGTAATAAATAATAATGATGTTGTTGAAAATAATGAGAATAATAATATAATTGAAAATGTCATATCAGAGAGTACTGATGAGTTTGTGGAATATGATTATGAGATGTTAAGGTGTATTGATAAAGTAGAGAGAGGGTGGAAAAATAATATAGTAGTTGAATGTGGGCAGAGGGTAAATTTTCCCATTAATTTTTCTGAACCAGAGTGTTCACAAATGTTGTTTTTGCAAGGCAAGAGACCCGTATTAGTAGATGAATTGAAGTGTATATTGATGTTGTATAATGTTGTACCCTCTGCCTGTAATAATTGTGAGAGTGTGATGTGGTGCTATAAAGAGAGAGAGTTGTGTATTGAGAGAGAGATAGAATTGTATAAGTTAAAAAGGAATTATGATGAATTGAGAAAAATATTAGAAGGGGTGAAGATGAACTATATAAAGTACTTACCTGTTGAAAGAGAGATAGAGAGTTATTTTGATAATATTTTTATAAACGATAATGACTTACCTGACGTAATAGAGGAATATAAAAATGATACCACAACTTACCTGACATTGACCAATAATACTGATGGAGACTGGACAATAGTAACTTATGTTGACAAGGTTTATGAAATATTAATAGGGAATAACCCTATAAATTATAATGGCATAATGAATGAAATAAAGTTGATGGATTATTATAATAATAATAATAATAACAAATTGTGTGTGGATAACAATGATGCATGTTACAAATATATTAGATATTTATATGACGATGGAGGGTGAACTAAAAAATCAGTGAATGGACATTGTTAGATATTGTAAATTTTTGGTAACGACCTTGCAGATTTGGACATATGAAGTGTGAAACAATTGAACAGTTATTGACGAATAATTTGTAAATAATAATGTAGTGAATTCAATTGTGTGTGTTATGAAATGTTAGGTGTATATGTAGTAGTAAATGTTGTGATAATAATAATAATAATATTATTAATATTTTGCAGTCTGAATAAATAATAAAAATCATTTTGAAGACAATAATTGATGATTTGTAAAATTTTGATAGTAATTGAAATATGTTGTGTTTTAATACTAAATTGAAGTAAATAATTTGAGATGTTTAGATATTGTGATTGAAGGTTATATGTTCGAATTTTTATAATGAATTTAAATTATTTGATGAGATTTCAATTTGATAACAATTAATGAATAAATAAATGTTAAATGGTTTATTTTGTGGAATAACATAATGGTTAAAAATATAGATTAATAATAAATTTGGAAATTTTGAAAATCTAATTGCAGCACAGGATAAATAATGAAATGATGATATATAAAAAAAAAGTTAATGAAGAATTTCAAGCAAGAATGTTTATAAGTTTCTATATATAAATTATTTAAAGGAGAATTGTTTGTTTAATGTATGCTAATAATCAAGGTTAATGTCTATTTGTTTATCATGTTATGTAATGTATTATACAAGATGTGTGTGTGTGTGGCAGGGAGGTTATCCAGGGGGGTAACGAATTAGAAATTTGCTATATTTATAAATGATAACTTGCTACTAAATAATTTTGTTTTGATTTGAAAAATAGATGCACTACATACTTCCTGTATTGTGTTTATTATATCTTATTGTGTTAATTGCATGTAGTTTGTTAGGAATTAGGATTATAAAATACGATAATATGTTTTTAATGTGTTTATAGATTTTAAAATAAAATGAAATAAAGTTGTGATAGTTTAAAATTTTCAATGGGTTGAAAAGATAGAAGTTGGGTGATGAATATTTGTGGGACATATAGATCTGTCCAAATTGAAGTCAAAGTTAAAGAAATAGTAGAGATGAAAATAATGTAATGTTGTTTTGAGTTACTGTATGTTATAGAATTTTGAGAAGTATTGATGGAGACACAGTAGATATGGAGAATTTATGTAGAATATTGATTGATATATTGTTGTTATTAATTGATGTGGTTATTTTGTTGTAGTTGTAGTAAGGTAATGAGATTGAGATTTTTTGGGGATGGCAATTTTGTAGTAGGGGGTAGTGTAATGTGGGAGTCCGCAACATAATGATAAGTTGGGACGGGATAGGGATAGATTTTAGTGGAGACGGGGCCGCCTTAGGTAGAATCCAGGGGCCAGAGAACGGGAATTGAGCTTTTTGGGGGGGGGAACACGTATCCTATGTACAAAGGGTTAGAGAGTATTTTTTTTATATATTGAGAGAAGGTGGCGAATTGAGTTAAAGTAGTAAGTAGTTAGAGGTAGAGAAGGGTTAGTAGATTTTGATAGAGTGGGGTGTCATACTAGTTAAATATTTTGTAAGGGAGCGTTAGAGTAATAAAAAGGGTAAGATTATAAGTAAATGCCAAGTTGATAAAGTGAATTATAATGAATAACGGAGAATCACCCAAATTAATGAAAGGGAATAATAAATGAAATGATGTGGTAAACGAAGATTGAAAAAAAAAAAAAGTTTTGAGAAACGAATTAATAAAAGTTAAATTGAGATTAAAAGGTAACTTTATGATTTTATATGCAAATTTAATGATGTAAAGTGTGTAAATTTTAAATACAAATTGTTTATTTTAAGGTAATAATAATGATGTGAATTATGAATGTACTATGTTTTCTTATGTTATGTTATGTGGTTAGGTATTCTGATATGTTAGAAATAAGTAAAAAACAAAACCAGTGCTTCTGAGCGCAAACCAGCACCGCTAGGGGGAAACAGATCAGTTGGGGATATGGTGTTGTATAAGGCCACTATTTGATATTTGATTTGTTGTTTCAGTATTTGGTGATGCTGTGGCAGCGGACCTGACCTGGCCAGCGCGTCAGAGCAGGGGCGTTAAGTATCTGTCTGACTCTACGGTGTTGGGATCTCGAGAGAGAAGTCCAGTATTGTCATTCAGGTGCGGTCACAGTCACCGGACCAAGGGTGAGTTGATTATATTTTTTGTAAACCATACAGGGGGTGGTGGCGACATATCCTGGCTGATCCCTTTAGCAAGTATGAATGTGTCAATGAGATTTTTTATGCTTCGGCATAAAGTATCTCATTGAGGGGGTATTGTAACGGGCCTATTTTGGGGTAATAAGGCAGTTTGTATTTTTTTTTATAAAACAAATAACATTTTTTTTCGAATATTAGGGACAAACGTAAACAAAGGTAAATTCAGTGATTGCAACGATAGCGACAGTGGCAACACTGCATGTGACAATTATTCGGTAAGATTTTATAAAACGAGTGAAACAACCGACGGAATTGTGCCAAGGTCAACCAGTGACACACAAAAACTGTCAACAAATTATGTAACGAATCGTCAGGCGACATTACGTCAGAGACGATCCCCACGATGGAATTCGGTGTGTAATGCAGTTATGTAACAAAACAGTCTGCTGGCGTAGGAATACAAACTTTCAAACAATAAGACTTGGTCATACAACCACGGCGACAACACAAAATAGTGCCGGTGGTCTATTGCCAGTCTAACTTCACCACTCGCGAGTGGCATACGTAAAAGTTCCGGAATGTAAATTGCGGGCCCGCAACACACCAAAAAATGTGAATAACATATAAATTTAATTAAAATACGCCTAAAGTTTAAAAGAATGTGAGATAAGTAATGTCAATTAGATAAACACATAAATTCAGTGAAAACAACAATCTATATAGTGCACGGACAATGCGACGTCGTCGAAACTCAGCAGCAGTTAAGTAATGGGGTAGAGTAAAACATAAAAAATGGGTTAAACTAAAAGTATAATGGTACCAATTTCTTTGAATTTGTTTAACAAGAATAAAAATGAGATCTCTTAAAGGTATGGGATGTTTGCGTGTGAGTGAGTGAGAGAGAAGGATGTTAATATGGAAGTGCTGGTTGCGTAATTATTTATATAACAATTAAATTCATTTGATTTGTTGTTTTAAAATTAGTTAATAATTAAATAAATAATGAGTTGTTTTATCAATTGAGCCTCGTGGCCAAATATGTTCAAATGGTTTAAAAGAAATAAAATGTACAACTGGGGGAACGAAATAAAAAATAAAAGGAAACGTCATTTGGTAACAAATCGATAAATAAAGTTTTCATTATTTCGACAACCATTCTGATCTCCTGAGTTCGCCTAAAAAGGACCCGAAAAAATGGTAAGTACATATATTTTTCTTGTAATTAATAAATACAAGATGGCGCCCGACAAAGTTAGACAGTAAAAAGTAAATATAGATATAAAATCAATCATGTTTTATTTATTTTATTAATATCAATAAAGAATAAAACATAACATTGGCTTCTGAACAGGGACAATTTTATATAAAGAAATTTATATAAAATATAGGCCTACTGGTAGAGCAGAATGGTTGTTTAAGGTAACTAAAAAATGTGTAAACATAAGTAGTAAGGTTATGATATGATTGATAGATGTGTATTATAAATAAGTAAGAATTAAATAAAAATGATGAGTACTAATGAAAATATTAACACTGAAGTCAGTTTCACTGATAGTCAAACTGAAAGTCAAATAAATAGCAATTTAAGCGAGACTGAATCGAGAATAATGGAAGGCGTAACGAGTCAGTCGAAGCCGACCTCAGTTAAGAAAGAGAGTAATAGTGATATGATGAGTATGATGCAGTTATTGTTGAATAAATTTGATATGAACAATAGGGATTTCAATATTAAATTCAATGAACAGAAAAACGAGATAAATGAGAAATTAGATATACAGAATAACAAGTTTGATGTAATTGACAAAAAATTTGAGTCGTTTTGATTCTAGTGACGAAAAATTTGACCGTCGTTTTGATGAACTTAGAACTGAAATTAATAAAGTACACATCAACTGTGAGAGTAACTGTAACAAATTAAAATATGAATTAACTGAAACGTTGAGTCGCTCATTAGATAGTATAAATAACAGAGTTGACAAAATAGGGAGTAATGTGGCAAAAAAATTTGATGAACAAAGACAAAAGGTAATTGAAAAGTTTGAGTGTAAAACAGAGGATAATTATAATGATATGGGTAAAAACGTAATAGTAGAAAGTAAGGTAATAAATAATAATGATGTTGTTGAAAATAATGAGAATAATAATATAATTGAAAATGTCATATCAGAGAGTACTGATGAGTTTGTGGAATATGATTATGAGATGTTAAGGTGTATTGATGAAGTAGAGAGAGGGTGGAAAAATAATATAGTAGTTGAATGTGGGCAGAGGGTAAATTTTCCCATTAATTTTTCTGAACCAGAGTGTTCACAAATGTTGTTTTTGCAGGGCAAGAGACCCGTATTAGTAGATGAATTGAAGTGTATATTGATGTTGTATAATGTTGTACCCTCTGCCTGTAATAATTGTGAGAGTGTGATGTGGTGCTATAAAGAGAGAGAGTTGTGTATTGAGAGAGAGATAGAATTGTATAAGTTAAAAAGGAATTATGATGAATTGAGAAAAATATTAGAAGGGGTGAAGATGAACTATATAAAGTACTTACCTGTTGAAAGAGAGATAGAGAGTTATTTTGATAATATTTTTATAAACGATAATGACTTACCTGACGTAATAGAGGAATATAAAAATGATACCACAACTTACCTGACATTGACCAATAATACTGATGGAGACTGGACAATAGTAACTTATGTTGACAAGGTTTATGAAATATTAATAGGGAATAACCCTATAAATTATAATGGCATAATGAATGAAATAAAGTTGATGGATTATTATAATAATAATAATAATAACAAATTGTGTGTGGATAACAATGATGCATGTTACAAATATATTAGATATTTATATGACGATGGAGGGTGAACTAAAAAATCAGTGAATGGACATTGTTAGATATTGTAAATTTTTGGTAACGACCTTGCAGATTTGGACATATGAAGTGTGAAACAATTGAACAGTTATTGACGAATAATTTGTAAATAATAATGTAGTGAATTCAATTGTGTGTGTTATGAAATGTTAGGTGTATATGTAGTAGTAAATGTTGTGATAATAATAATAATATTATTATTAATATTTTGCAGTCTGAATAAATAATAAAAATAATTTTGAAGACAATAATTGATGATTTGTAAAATTTTGATAGTAATTGAAATATGTTGTGTTTTAATACTAAATTGAAGTAAATAATTTGAGATGTTTAGATATTGTGATTGAAGGTTATATGTTCGAATTTTTATAATGAATTTAAATTATTTGATGAGATTTCAATTTGATAACAATTAATGAATAAATAAATGTTAAATGGTTTATTTTGTGGAATAACATAATGGTTAAAAATATAGATTAATAATAAATTTGGAAATTTTGAAAATCTAATTGCAGCACAGGATAAATAATGAAATGATGATATATAAAAAAAAAGTTAATGAAGAATTTCAAGCAAGAATGTTTATAAGTTTCTATATATAAATTATTTAAAGGAGAATTGTTTGTTTAATGTATGCTAATAATCAAGGTTAATGTCTATTTGTTTATCATGTTATGTAATGTATTATACAAGATGTGTGTGTGTGTGGCAGGGAGGTTATCCAGGGGGGTAACGAATTAGAAATTTGCTATATTTATAAATGATAACTTGCTACTAAATAATTTTGTTTTGATTTGAAAAATAGATGCACTACATACTTCCTGTATTGTGTTTATTATATCTTATTGTGTTAATTGCATGTAGTTTGTTAGGAATTAGGATTATAAAATACGATAATATGTTTTTAATGTGTTTATAGATTTTAAAATAAAATGAAATAAAGTTGTGATAGTTTAAAATTTTCAATGGGTTGAAAAGATAGAAGTTGGGTGATGAATATTTGTGGGACATATAGATCTGTCCAAATTGAAGTCAAAGTTAAAGAAATAGTAGAGATGAAAATAATGTAATGTTGTTTTGAGTTACTGTATGTTATAGAATTTTGAGAAGTATTGATGGAGACACAGTAGATATGGAGAATTTATGTAGAATATTGATTGATATATTGTTGTTATTAATTGATGTGGTTATTTTGTTGTAGTTGTAGTAAGGTAATGAGATTGAGATTTTTTGGGGATGGCAATTTTGTAGTAGGGGGTAGTGTAATGTGGGAGTCCGCAACATAATGATAAGTTGGGACGGGATAGGGATAGATTTTAGTGGAGACGGGGCCGCCTTAGGTAGAATCCAGGGGCCAGAGAACGGGAATTGAGCTTTTTGGGGGGGGGAACACGTATCCTATGTACAAAGGGTTAGAGAGTATTTTTTTTATATATTGAGAGAAGGTGGCGAATTGAGTTAAAGTAGTAAGTAGTTAGAGGTAGAGAAGGGTTAGTAGATTTTGATAGAGTGGGGTGTCATACTAGTTAAAGATTTTGTAAGGGAGCGTTAGAGTAATAAAAAGGGTAAGATTATGAGTAAATGCCAAGTTGATAAAGTGAATTATAATGAATAACGGAGAATCACCCAAATTAATGAAAGGGAATAATAAATGAAATGATGTGGTAAACGAAGATTGAAAAAAAAAAAAAAGTTTTGAGAAACGAATTAATAAAAGTTAAATTGAGATTAAAAGGTAACTTTATGATTTTATATGCAAATTTAATGATGTAAAGTGTGTAAATTTTAAATACAAATTGTTTATTTTAAGGTAATAATAATGATGTGAATTATGAATGTACTATGTTTTCTTATGTTATGTTATGTGGTTAGGTATTCTGATATGTTAGAAATAAGTAAAAAACAAAACCAGTGCTTCTGAGCGCAAACCAGCACCGCTAGGGGGAAACAGATCAGTTGGGGATATGGTGTTGTATAAGGCCACTATTTGATATTTGATTTGTTGTTTCAGTATTTGGTGATGCTGTGGCAGCGGACCTGACCTGGCCAGCGCGTCAGAGCAGGGGCGTTAAGTATCTGTCTGACTCTACGGTGTTGGGATCTCGAGAGAGAAGTCCAGTATTGTCATTCAGGTGCGGTCACAGTCACCGGACCAAGGGTGAGTTGATTATATTTTTTGTAAACCATACAGGGGGTGGTGGCGACATATCCTGGCTGATCCCTTTAGCAAGTATGAATGTGTCAATGAGATTTTTTATGCTTCGGCATAAAGTATCTTATTGAGGGGGTATTGTAACGGGCCTATTTTGGGGTAATAAGGCAGTTTGTATTTTTTTTTATAAAACAAATAACATTTTTTTTCGAATATTAGGGACAAACGTAAACAAAGGTAAATTCAGTGATTGCAACGATAGCGACAGTGGCAACACTGCATGTGACAATTATTCGGTAAGATTTTATAAAACGAGTGAAACAACCGACGGAATTGTGCCAAGGTCAACCAGTGACACACAAAAACTGTCAACAAATTATGTAACGAATCGTCAGGCGACATTACGTCAGAGACGATCCCCACGATGGAATTCGGTGTGTAATGCAGTTATGTAACAAAACAGTCTGCTGGCGTAGGAATACAAACTTTCAAACAATAAGACTTGGTCATACAACCACGGCGACAACACAAAATAGTGCCGGTGGTCTATTGCCAGTCTAACTTCACCACTCGCGAGTGGCATACGTAAAAGTTCCGGAATGTAAATTGCGGGCCCGCAACACACCAAAAAATGTGAATAACATATAAATTTAATTAAAATACGCCTAAAGTTTAAAAGAATGTGAGATAAGTAATGTCAATTAGATAAACACATAAATTCAGTGAAAACAACAATCTATATAGTGCACGGACAATGCGACGTCGTCGAAACTCAGCAGCAGTTAAGTAATGGGGTAGAGTAAAACATAAAAAATGGGTTAAACTAAAAGTATAATGGTACCAATTTCTTTGAATTTGTTTAACAAGAATAAAAATGAGATCTCTTAAAGGTATGGGATGTTTGCGTGTGAGTGAGTGAGAGAGAAGGATGTTAATATGGAAGTGCTGGTTGCGTAATTATTTATATAACAATTAAATTCATTTGATTTGTTGTTTTAAAATTAGTTAATAATTAAATAAATAATGAGTTGTTTTATCAATTGAGCCTCGTGGCCAAATATGTTCAAATGGTTTAAAAGAAATAAAATGTACAACTGGGGGAACGAAATAAAAAATAAAAGGAAACGTCATTTGGTAACAAATCGATAAATAAAGTTTTCATTATTTCGACAACCATTCTGATCTCCTGAGTTCGCCTAAAAAGGACCCGAAAAAATGGTAAGTACATATATTTTTCTTGTAATTAATAAATACAAGATGGCGCCCGACAAAGTTAGACAGTAAAAAGTAAATATAGATATAAAATCAATCATGTTTTATTTATTTTATTAATATCAATAAAGAATAAAACATAACATTGGCTTCTGAACAGGGACAATTTTATATAAAGAAATTTATATAAAATATAGGCCTACTGGTAGAGCAGAATGGTTGTTTAAGGTAACTAAAAAATGTGTAAACATAAGTAGTAAGGTTATGATATGATTGATAGATGTGTATTATAAATAAGTAAGAATTAAATAAAAATGATGAGTACTAATGAAAATATTAACACTGAAGTCAGTTTCACTGATAGTCAAACTGAAAGTCAAATAAATAGCAATTTAAGCGAGACTGAATCGAGAATAATGGAAGGCGTAACGAGTCAGTCGAAGCCGACCTCAGTTAAGAAAGAGAGTAATAGTGATATGATGAGTATGATGCAGTTATTGTTGAATAAATTTGATATGAACAATAGGGATTTCAATATTAAATTCAATGAACAGAAAAACGAGATAAATGAGAAATTAGATATACAGAATAACAAGTTTGATGTAATTGACAAAAAATTTGAGTCGTTTTGATTCTAGTGACGAAAAATTTGACCGTCGTTTTGATGAACTTAGAACTGAAATTAATAAAGTACACATCAACTGTGAGAGTAACTGTAACAAATTAAAATATGAATTAACTGAAACGTTGAGTCGCTCATTAGATAGTATAAATAACAGAGTTGACAAAATAGGGAGTAATGTGGCAAAAAAATTTGATGAACAAAGACAAAAGGTAATTGAAAAGTTTGAGTGTAAAACAGAGGATAATTATAATGATATGGGTAAAAACGTAATAGTAGAAAGTAAGGTAATAAATAATAATGATGTTGTTGAAAATAATGAGAATAATAATATAATTGAAAATGTCATATCAGAGAGTACTGATGAGTTTGTGGAATATGATTATGAGATGTTAAGGTGTATTGATGAAGTAGAGAGAGGGTGGAAAAATAATATAGTAGTTGAATGTGGGCAGAGGGTAAATTTTCCCATTAATTTTTCTGAACCAGAGTGTTCACAAATGTTGTTTTTGCAGGGCAAGAGACCCGTATTAGTAGATGAATTGAAGTGTATATTGATGTTGTATAATGTTGTACCCTCTGCCTGTAATAATTGTGAGAGTGTGATGTGGTGCTATAAAGAGAGAGAGTTGTGTATTGAGAGAGAGATAGAATTGTATAAGTTAAAAAGGAATTATGATGAATTGAGAAAAATATTAGAAGGGGCGAAGATGAACTATATAAAGTACTTACCTGTTGAAAGAGAGATAGAGAGTTATTTTGATAATATTTTTATAAACGATAATGACTTACCTGACGTAATAGAGGAATATAAAAATGATACCACAACTTACCTGACATTGACCAATAATACTGATGGAGACTGGACAATAGTAACTTATGTTGACAAGGTTTATGAAATATTAATAGGGAATAACCCTATAAATTATAATGGCATAATGAATGAAATAAAGTTGATGGATTATTATAATAATAATAATAATAACAAATTGTGTGTGGATAACAATGATGCATGTTACAAATATATTAGATATTTATATGACGATGGAGGGTGAACTAAAAAATCAGTGAATGGACATTGTTAGATATTGTAAATTTTTGGTAACGACCTTGCAGATTTGGACATATGAAGTGTGAAACAATTGAACAGTTATTGACGAATAATTTGTAAATAATAATGTAGTGAATTCAATTGTGTGTGTTATGAAATGTTAGGTGTATATGTAGTAGTAAATGTTGTGATAATAATAATAATATTATTATTAATATTTTGCAGTCTGAATAAATAATAAAAATAATTTTGAAGACAATAATTGATGATTTGTAAAATTTTGATAGTAATTGAAATATGTTGTGTTTTAATACTAAATTGAAGTAAATAATTTGAGATGTTTAGATATTGTGATTGAAGGTTATATGTTCGAATTTTTATAATGAATTTAAATTATTTGATGAGATTTCAATTTGATAACAATTAATGAATAAATAAATGTTAAATGGTTTATTTTGTGGAATAACATAATGGTTAAAAATATAGATTAATAATAAATTTGGAAATTTTGAAAATCTAATTGCAGCACAGGATAAATAATGAAATGATGATATATAAAAAAAAAGTTAATGAAGAATTTCAAGCAAGAATGTTTATAAGTTTCTATATATAAATTATTTAAAGGAGAATTGTTTGTTTAATGTATGCTAATAATCAAGGTTAATGTCTATTTGTTTATCATGTTATGTAATGTATTATACAAGATGTGTGTGTGTGTGGCAGGGAGGTTATCCAGGGGGGTAACGAATTAGAAATTTGCTATATTTATAAATGATAACTTGCTACTAAATAATTTTGTTTTGATTTGAAAAATAGATGCACTACATACTTCCTGTATTGTGTTTATTATATCTTATTGTGTTAATTGCATGTAGTTTGTTAGGAATTAGGATTATAAAATACGATAATATGTTTTTAATGTGTTTATAGATTTTAAAATAAAATGAAATAAAGTTGTGATAGTTTAAAATTTTCAATGGGTTGAAAAGATAGAAGTTGGGTGATGAATATTTGTGGGACATATAGATCTGTCCAAATTGAAGTCAAAGTTAAAGAAATAGTAGAGATGAAAATAATGTAATGTTGTTTTGAGTTACTGTATGTTATAGAATTTTGAGAAGTATTGATGGAGACACAGTAGATATGGAGAATTTATGTAGAATATTGATTGATATATTGTTGTTATTAATTGATGTGGTTATTTTGTTGTAGTTGTAGTAAGGTAATGAGATTGAGATTTTTTGGGGATGGCAATTTTGTAGTAGGGGGTAGTGTAATGTGGGAGTCCGCAACATAATGATAAGTTGGGACGGGATAGGGATAGATTTTAGTGGAGACGGGGCCGCCTTAGGTAGAATCCAGGGGCCAGAGAACGGGAATTGAGCTTTTTGGGGGGGGGAACACGTATCCTATGTACAAAGGGTTAGAGAGTATTTTTTTTATATATTGAGAGAAGGTGGCGAATTGAGTTAAAGTAGTAAGTAGTTAGAGGTAGAGAAGGGTTAGTAGATTTTGATAGAGTGGGGTGTCATACTAGTTAAAGATTTTGTAAGGGAGCGTTAGAGTAATAAAAAGGGTAAGATTATGAGTAAATGCCAAGTTGATAAAGTGAATTATAATGAATAACGGAGAATCACCCAAATTAATGAAAGGGAATAATAAATGAAATGATGTGGTAAACGAAGATTGAAAAAAAAAAAAAAGTTTTGAGAAACGAATTAATAAAAGTTAAATTGAGATTAAAAGGTAACTTTATGATTTTATATGCAAATTTAATGATGTAAAGTGTGTAAATTTTAAATACAAATTGTTTATTTTAAGGTAATAATAATGATGTGAATTATGAATGTACTATGTTTTCTTATGTTATGTTATGTGGTTAGGTATTCTGATATGTTAGAAATAAGTAAAAAACAAAACCAGTGCTTCTGAGCGCAAACCAGCACCGCTAGGGGGAAACAGATCAGTTGGGGATATGGTGTTGTATAAGGCCACTATTTGATATTTGATTTGTTGTTTCAGTATTTGGTGATGCTGTGGCAGCGGACCTGACCTGGCCAGCGCGTCAGAGCAGGGGCGTTAAGTATCTGTCTGACTCTACGGTGTTGGGATCTCGAGAGAGAAGTCCAGTATTGTCATTCAGGTGCGGTCACAGTCACCGGACCAAGGGTGAGTTGATTATATTTTTTGTAAACCATACAGGGGGTGGTGGCGACATATCCTGGCTGATCCCTTTAGCAAGTATGAATGTGTCAATGAGATTTTTTATGGTTCGGCATAAAGTATCTCATTGAGGGGGTATTGTAACGGGCCTATTTTGGGGTAATAAGGCAGTTTGTATTTTTTTTTATAAAACAAATAACATTTTTTTTCGAATATTAGGGACAAACGTAAACAAAGGTAAATTCAGTGATTGCAACGATAGCGACAGTGGCAACACTGCATGTGACAATTATTCGGTAAGATTTTATAAAACGAGTGAAACAACCGACGGAATTGTGCCAAGGTCAACCAGTGACACACAAAAACTGTCAACAAATTATGTAACGAATCGTCAGGCGACATTACGTCAGAGACGATCCCCACGATGGAATTCGGTGTGTAATGCAGTTATGTAACAAAACAGTCTGCTGGCGTAGGAATACAAACTTTCAAACAATAAGACTTGGTCATACAACCACGGCGACAACACAAAATAGTGCCGGTGGTCTATTGCCAGTCTAACTTCACCACTCGCGAGTGGCATACGTAAAAGTTCCGGAATGTAAATTGCGGGCCCGCAACACACCAAAAAATGTGAATAACATATAAATTTAATTAAAATACGCCTAAAGTTTAAAAGAATGTGAGATAAGTAATGTCAATTAGATAAACACATAAATTCAGTGAAAACAACAATCTATATAGTGCACGGACAATGCGACGTCGTCGAAACTCAGCAGCAGTTAAGTAATGGGGTAGAGTAAAACATAAAAAATGGGTTAAACTAAAAGTATAATGGTACCAATTTCTTTGAATTTGTTTAACAAGAATAAAAATGAGATCTCTTAAAGGTATGGGATGTTTGCGTGTGAGTGAGTGAGAGAGAAGGATGTTAATATGGAAGTGCTGGTTGCGTAATTATTTATATAACAATTAAATTCATTTGATTTGTTGTTTTAAAATTAGTTAATAATTAAATAAATAATGAGTTGTTTTATCAATTGAGCCTCGTGGCCAAATATGTTCAAATGGTTTAAAAGAAATAAAATGTACAACTGGGGGAACGAAATAAAAAATAAAAGGAAACGTCATTTGGTAACAAATCGATAAATAAAGTTTTCATTATTTCGACAACCATTCTGATCTCCTGAGTTCGCCTAAAAAGGACCCGAAAAAATGGTAAGTACATATATTTTTCTTGTAATTAATAAATACAAGATGGCGCCCGACAAAGTTAGACAGTAAAAAGTAAATATAGATATAAAATCAAATCAATCATGTTTTATTTATTTTATTAATATCAATAAAGAATAAAACATAACATTGGCTTCTGAACAGGGACAATTTTATATAAAGAAATTTATATAAAATATAGGCCTACTGGTAGAGCAGAATGGTTGTTTAAGGTAACTAAAAAATGTGTAAACATAAGTAGTAAGGTTATGATATGATTGATAGATGTGTATTATAAATAAGTAAGAATTAAATAAAAATGATGAGTACTAATGAAAATATTAACACTGAAGTCAGTTTCACTGATAGTCAAACTGAAAGTCAAATAAATAGCAATTTAAGCGAGACTGAATCGAGAATAATGGAAGGCGTAACGAGTCAGTCGAAGCCGACCTCAGTTAAGAAAGAGAGTAATAGTGATATGATGAGTATGATGCAGTTATTGTTGAATAAATTTGATATGAACAATAGGGATTTCAATATTAAATTCAATGAACAGAAAAATGAGATAAATGAGAAATTAGATATACAGAATAACAAGTTTGATGTAATTGACAAAAAATTTGAGTCGTTTTGATTCTAGTGACGAAAAATTTGACCGTCGTTTTGATGAACTTAGAACTGAAATTAATAAAGTACACATCAACTGTGAGAGTAACTGTAACAAATTAAAATATGAATTAACTGAAACGTTGAGTCGCTCATTAGATAGTATAAATAACAGAGTTGACAAAATAGGGAGTAATGTGGCAAAAAAATTTGATGAACAAAGACAAAAGGTAATTGAAAAGTTTGAGTGTAAAACAGAGGATAATTATAATGATATGGGTAAAAACGTAATAGTAGAAAGTAAGGTAATAAATAATAATGATGTTGTTGAAAATAATGAGAATAATAATATAATTGAAAATGTCATATCAGAGAGTACTGATGAGTTTGTGGAATATGATTATGAGATGTTAAGGTGTATTGATGAAGTAGAGAGAGGGTGGAAAAATAATATAGTAGTTGAATGTGGGCAGAGGGTAAATTTTCCCATTAATTTTTCTGAACCAGAGTGTTCACAAATGTTGTTTTTGCAGGGCAAGAGACCCGTATTAGTAGATGAATTGAAGTGTATATTGATGTTGTATAATGTTGTACCCTCTGCCTGTAATAATTGTGAGAGTGTGATGTGGTGCTATAAAGAGAGAGAGTTGTGTATTGAGAGAGAGATAGAATTGTATAAGTTAAAAAGGAATTATGATGAATTGAGAAAAATATTAGAAGGGGTGAAGATGAACTATATAAAGTACTTACCTGTTGAAAGAGAGATAGAGAGTTATTTTGATAATATTTTTATAAACGATAATGACTTACCTGACGTAATAGAGGAATATAAAAATGATACCACAACTTACCTGACATTGACCAATAATACTGATGGAGACTGGACAATAGTAACTTATGTTGACAAGGTTTATGAAATATTAATAGGGAATAACCCTATAAATTATAATGGCATAATGAATGAAATAAAGTTGATGGATTATTATAATAATAATAATAATAACAAATTTTGTGTGGATAACAATGATGCATGTTACAAATATATTAGATATTTATATGACGATGGAGGGTGAACTAAAAAATCAGTGAATGGACATTGTTAGATATTGTAAATTTTTGGTAACGACCTTGCAGATTTGGACATATGAAGTGTGAAACAATTGAACAGTTATTGACGAATAATTTGTAAATAATAATGTAGTGAATTCAATTGTGTGTGTTATGAAATGTTAGGTGTATATGTAGTAGTAAATGTTGTGATAATAATAATAATAATATTATTAATATTTTGCAGTCTGAATAAATAATAAAAATAATTTTGAAGACAATAATTGATGATTTGTAAAATTTTGATAGTAATTGAAATATGTTGTGTTTTAATACTAAATTGAAGTAAATAATTTGAGATGTTTAGATATTGTGATTGAAGGTTATATGTTCGAATTTTTATAATGAATTTAAATTATTTGATGAGATTTCAATTTGATAACAATTGATGAATAAATAAATGTTAAATGGTTTATTTTGTGGAATAACATAATGGTTAAAAATATAGATTAATAATAAATTTGGAAATTTTGAAAATCTAATTGCAGCACAGGATAAATAATGAAATGATGATATATAAAAAAAAAGTTAATGAAGAATTTCAAGCAAGAATGTTTATAAGTTTCTATATATAAATTATTTAAAGGAGAATTGTTTGTTTAATGTATGCTAATAATCAAGGTTAATGTCTATTTGTTTATCATGTTATGTAATGTATTATACAAGATGTGTGTGTGTGTGGCAGGGAGGTTATCCAGGGGGGTAACGAATTAGAAATTTGCTATATTTATAAATGATAACTTGCTACTAAATAATTTTGTTTTGATTTGAAAAATAGATGCACTACATACTTCCTGTATTGTGTTTATTATATCTTATTGTGTTAATTGCATGTAGTTTGTTAGGAATTAGGATTATAAAATACGATAATATGTTTTTAATGTGTTTATAGATTTTAAAATAAAATGAAATAAAGTTGTGATAGTTTAAAATTTTCAATGGGTTGAAAAGATAGAAGTTGGGTGATGAATATTTGTGGGACATATAGATCTGTCCAAATTGAAGTCAAAGTTAAAGAAATAGTAGAGATGAAAATAATGTAATGTTGTTTTGAGTTACTGTATGTTATAGAATTTTGAGAAGTATTGATGGAGACACAGTAGATATGGAGAATTTATGTAGAATATTGATTGATATATTGTTGTTATTAATTGATGTGGTTATTTTGTTGTAGTTGTAGTAAGGTAATGAGATTGAGATTTTTTGGGGATTGCAATTTTGTAGTAGGGGGTAGTGTAATGTGGGAGTCCGCAACATAATGATAAGTTGGGACGGGATAGGGATAGATTTTAGTGGAGACGGGGCCGCCTTAGGTAGAATCCAGGGGCCAGAGAACGGGAATTGAGCTTTTTGGGGGGGGGAACACGTATCCTATGTACAAAGGGTTAGAGAGTATTTTTTTTATATATTGAGAGAAGGTGGCGAATTGAGTTAAAGTAGTAAGTAGTTAGAGGTAGAGAAGGGTTAGTAGATTTTGATAGAGTGGGGTGTCATACTAGTTAAAGATTTTGTAAGGGAGCGTTAGAGTAATAAAAAGGGTAAGATTATGAGTAAATGCCAAGTTGATA
This sequence comes from Magicicada septendecula, assembly GCA_034769895.1. Taxonomy (NCBI): domain Eukaryota; kingdom Metazoa; phylum Arthropoda; class Insecta; order Hemiptera; family Cicadidae; genus Magicicada; species Magicicada septendecula. The sequence continues at coordinate 303,745,734 of CM068367.1, read as the reverse complement.
AAGTGAATTATAATGAATAACGGAGAATCACCCAAATTAATGAAAGGGAATAATAAATGAAATGATGTGGTAAACGAAGATTGAAAAAAAAAAAAAGTTTTGAGAAACGAATTAATAAAAGTTAAATTGAGATTAAAAGGTAACTTTATGATTTTATATGCAAATTTAATGATGTAAAGTGTGTAAATTTTAAATACAAATTGTTTATTTTAAGGTAATAATAATGATGTGAATTATGAATGTACTATGTTTTCTTATGTTATGTTATGTGGTTAGGTATTCTGATATGTTAGAAATAAGTAAAAAACAAAACCAGTGCTTCTGAGCGCAAACCAGCACCGCTAGGGGGAAACAGATCAGTTGGGGATATGGTGTTGTATAAGGCCACTATTTGATATTTGATTTGTTGTTTCAGTATTTGGTGATGCTGTGGCAGCGGACCTGACCTGGCCAGCGCGTCAGAGCAGGGGCGTTAAGTATCTGTCTGACTCTACGGTGTTGGGATCTCGAGAGAGAAGTCCAGTATTGTCATTCAGGTGCGGTCACAGTCACCGGACCAAGGGTGAGTTGATTATATTTTTTGTAAACCATACAGGGGGTGGTGGCGACATATCCTGGCTGATCCCTTTAGCAAGTATGAATGTGTCAATGAGATTTTTTATGGTTCGGCATAAAGTATCTCGTTGAGGGGGTATTGTAACGGGCCTATTTTGGGGTAATAAGGCAGTTTGTATTTTTTTTTATAAAACAAATAACATTTTTTTTCGAATATTAGGGACAAACGTAAACAAAGGTAAATTCAGTGATTGCAACGATAGCGACAGTGGCAACACTGCATGTGACAATTATTCGGTAAGATTTTATAAAACGAGTGAAACAACCGACGGAATTGTGCCAAGGTCAACCAGTGACACACAAAAACTGTCAACAAATTATGTAACGAATCGTCAGGCGACATTACGTCAGAGACGATCCCCACGATGGAATTCGGTGTGTAATGCAGTTATGTAACAAAACAGTCTGCTGGCGTAGGAATACAAACTTTCAAACAATAAGACTTGGTCATACAACCACGGCGACAACACAAAATAGTGCCGGTGGTCTATTGCCAGTCTAACTTCACCACTCGCGAGTGGCATACGTAAAAGTTCCGGAATGTAAATTGCGGGCCCGCAACACACCAAAAAATGTGAATAACATATAAATTTAATTAAAATACGCCTAAAGTTTAAAAGAATGTGAGATAAGTAATGTCAATTAGATAAACACATAAATTCAGTGAAAACAACAATCTATATAGTGCACGGACAATGCGACGTCGTCGAAACTCAGCAGCAGTTAAGTAATGGGGTAGAGTAAAACATAAAAAATGGGTTAAACTAAAAGTATAATGGTACCAATTTCTTTGAATTTGTTTAACAAGAATAAAAATGAGATCTCTTAAAGGTATGGGATGTTTGCGTGTGAGTGAGTGAGAGAGAAGGATGTTAATATGGAAGTGCTGGTTGCGTAATTATTTATATAACAATTAAATTCATTTGATTTGTTGTTTTAAAATTAGTTAATAATTAAATAAATAATGAGTTGTTTTATCAATTGAGCCTCGTGGCCAAAGATGTTCAAATGGTTTAAAAGAAATAAAATGTACAACTGGGGGAACGAAATAAAAAATAAAAGGAAACGTCATTTGGTAACAAATCGATAAATAAAGTTTTCATTATTTCGACAACCATTCTGATCTCCTGAGTTCGCCTAAAAAGGACCCGAAAAAATGGTAAGTACATATATTTTTCTTGTAATTAATAAATACAAGATGGCGCCCGACAAAGTTAGACAGTAAAAAGTAAATATAGATATAAAATCAAATCAATCATGTTTTATTTATTTTATTAATATCAATAAAGAATAAAACATAACATTGGCTTCTGAACAGGGACAATTTTATATAAAGAAATTTATATAAAATATAGGCCTACTGGTAGAGCAGAATGGTTGTTTAAGGTAACTAAAAAATGTGTAAACATAAGTAGTAAGGTTATGATATGATTGATAGATGTGTATTATAAATAAGTAAGAATTAAATAAAAATGATGAGTACTAATGAAAATATTAACACTGAAGTCAGTTTCACTGATAGTCAAACTGAAAGTCAAATAAATAGCAATTTAAGCGAGACTGAATCGAGAATAATGGAAGGCGTAACGAGTCAGTCGAAGCCGACCTCAGTTAAGAAAGAGAGTAATAGTGATATGATGAGTATGATGCAGTTATTGTTGAATAAATTTGATATGAACAATAGGGATTTCAATATTAAATTCAATGAACAGAAAAACGAGATAAATGAGAAATTAGATATACAGAATAACAAGTTTGATGTAATTGACAAAAAATTTGAGTCGTTTTGATTCTAGTGACGAAAAATTTGACCGTCGTTTTGATGAACTTAGAACTGAAATTAATAAAGTACACATCAACTGTGAGAGTAACTGTAACAAATTAAAATATGAATTAACTGAAACGTTGAGTCGCTCATTAGATAGTATAAATAACAGAGTTGACAAAATAGGGAGTAATGTGGCAAAAAAATTTGATGAACAAAGACAAAAGGTAATTGAAAAGTTTGAGTGTAAAACAGAGGATAATTATAATGATATGGGTAAAAACGTAATAGTAGAAAGTAAGGTAATAAATAATAATGATGTTGTTGAAAATAATGAGAATAATAATATAATTGAAAATGTCATATCAGAGAGTACTGATGAGTTTGTGGAATATGATTATGAGATGCTAAGGTGTATTGATGAAGTAGAGAGAGGGTGGAAAAATAATATAGTAGTTGAATGTGGGCAGAGGGTAAATTTTCCCATTAATTTTTCTGAACCAGAGTGTTCACAAATGTTGTTTTTGCAGGGCAAGAGACCCGTATTAGTAGATGAATTGAAGTGTATATTGATGTTGTATAATGTTGTACCCTCTGCCTGTAATAATTGTGAGAGTGTGATGTGGTGCTATAAAGAGAGAGAGTTGTGTATTGAGAGAGAGATAGAATTGTATAAGTTAAAAAGGAATTATGATGAATTGAGAAAAATATTAGAAGGGGTGAAGATGAACTATATAAAGTACTTACCTGTTGAAAGAGAGATAGAGAATTATTTTGATAATATTTTTATAAACGATAATGACTTACCTGACGTAATAGAGGAATATAAAAATGATACCACAACTTACCTGACATTGACCAATAATACTGATGGAGACTGGACAATAGTAACTTATGTTGACAAGGTTTATGAAATATTAATAGGGAATAACCCTATAAATTATAATGGCATAATGAATGAAATAAAGTTGATGGATTATTATAATAATAATAATAATAACAAATTGTGTGTGGATAACAATGATGCATGTTACAAATATATTAGATATTTATATGACGATGGAGGGTGAACTAAAAAATCAGTGAATGGACATTGTTAGATATTGTAAATTTTTGGTAACGACCTTGCAGATTTGGACATATGAAGTGTGAAACAATTGAACAGTTATTGACGAATAATTTGTAAATAATAATGTAGTGAATTCAATTGTGTGTGTTATGAAATGTTAGGTGTATATGTAGTAGTAAATGTTGTGATAATAATAATAATAATATTATTAATATTTTGCAGTCTGAATAAATAATAAAAATAATTTTGAAGACAATAATTGATGATTTGTAAAATTTTGATAGTAATTGAAATATGTTGTGTTTTAATACTAAATTGAAGTAAATAATTTGAGATGTTTAGATATTGTGATTGAAGGTTATATGTTCGAATTTTTATAATGAATTTAAATTATTTGATGAGATTTCAATTTGATAACAATTAATGAATAAATAAATGTTAAATGGTTTATTTTGTGGAATAACATAATGGTTAAAAATATAGATTAATAATAAATTTGGAAATTTTGAAAATCTAATTGCAGCACAGGATAAATAATGAAATGATGATATATAAAAAAAAAGTTAATGAAGAATTTCAAGCAAGAATGTTTATAAGTTTCTATATATAAATTATTTAAAGGAGAATTGTTTGTTTAATGTATGCTAATAATCAAGGTTAATGTCTATTTGTTTATCATGTTATGTAATGTATTATACAAGATGTGTGTGTGTGTGGCAGGGAGGTTATCCAGGGGGGTAACGAATTAGAAATTTGCTATATTTATAAATGATAACTTGCTACTAAATAATTTTGTTTTGATTTGAAAAATAGATGCACTACATACTTCCTGTATTGTGTTTATTATATCTTATTGTGTTAATTGCATGTAGTTTGTTAGGAATTAGGATTATAAAATACGATAATATGTTTTTAATGTGTTTATAGATTTTAAAATAAAATGAAATAAAGTTGTGATAGTTTAAAATTTTCAATGGGTTGAAAAGATAGAAGTTGGGTGATGAATATTTGTGGGACATATAGATCTGTCCAAATTGAAGTCAAAGTTAAAGAAATAGTAGAGATGAAAATAATGTAATGTTGTTTTGAGTTACTGTATGTTATAGAATTTTGAGAAGTATTGATGGAGACACAGTAGATATGGAGAATTTATGTAGAATATTGATTGATATATTGTTGTTATTAATTGATGTGGTTATTTTGTTGTAGTTGTAGTAAGGTAATGAGATTGAGATTTTTTGGGGATGGCAATTTTGTAGTAGGGGGTAGTGTAATGTGGGAGTCCGCAACATAATGATAAGTTGGGACGGGATAGGGATAGATTTTAGTGGAGACGGGGCCGCCTTAGGTAGAATCCAGGGGCCAGAGAACGGGAATTGAGCTTTTTGGGGGGGGGAACACGTATCCTATGTACAAAGGGTTAGAGAGTATTTTTTTTTATATATTGAGAGAAGGTGGCGAATTGAGTTAAAGTAGTAAGTAGTTAGAGGTAGAGAAGGGTTAGTAGATTTTGATAGAGTGGGGTGTCATACTAGTTAAAGATTTTGTAAGGGAGCGTTAGAGTAATAAAAAGGGTAAGATTATGAGTAAATGCCAAGTTGATAAAGTGAATTATAATGAATAACGGAGAATCACCCAAATTAATGAAAGGGAATAATAAATGAAATGATGTGGTAAACGAAGATTGAAAAAAAAAAAAAAGTTTTGAGAAACGAATTAATAAAAGTTAAATTGAGATTAAAAGGTAACTTTATGATTTTATATGCAAATTTAATGATGTAAAGTGTGTAAATTTTAAATACAAATTGTTTATTTTAAGGTAATAATAATGATGTGAATTATGAATGTACTATGTTTTCTTATGTTATGTTATGTGGTTAGGTATTCTGATATGTTAGAAATAAGTAAAAAACAAAACCAGTGCTTCTGAGCGCAAACCAGCACCGCTAGGGGGAAACAGATCAGTTGGGGATATGGTGTTGTATAAGGCCACTATTTGATATTTGATTTGTTGTTTCAGTATTTGGTGATGCTGTGGCAGCGGACCTGACCTGGCCAGCGCGTCAGAGCAGGGGCGTTAAGTATCTGTCTGACTCTACGGTGTTGGGATCTCGAGAGAGAAGTCCAGTATTGTCATTCAGGTGCGGTCACAGTCACCGGACCAAGGGTGAGTTGATTATATTTTTTGTAAACCATACAGGGGGTGGTGGCGACATATCCTGGCTGATCCCTTTAGCAAGTATGAATGTGTCAATGAGATTTTTTATGGTTCGGCATAAAGTATCTCATTGAGGGGGTATTGTAACGGGCCTATTTTGGGGTAATAAGGCAGTTTGTATTTTTTTTTATAAAACAAATAACATTTTTTTTCGAATATTAGGGACAAACGTAAACAAAGGTAAATTCAGTGATTGCAACGATAGCGACAGTGGCAACACTGCATGTGACAATTATTCGGTAAGATTTTATAAAACGAGTGAAACAACCGACGGAATTGTGCCAAGGTCAACCAGTGACACACAAAAACTGTCAACAAATTATGTAACGAATCGTCAGGCGACATTACGTCAGAGACGATCCCCACGATGGAATTCGGTGTGTAATGCAGTTATGTAACAAAACAGTCTGCTGGCGTAGGAATACAAACTTTCAAACAATAAGACTTGGTCATACAACCACGGCGACAACACAAAATAGTGCCGGTGGTCTATTGCCAGTCTAACTTCACCACTCGCGAGTGGCATACGTAAAAGTTCCGGAATGTAAATTGCGGGCCCGCAACACACCAAAAAATGTGAATAACATATAAATTTAATTAAAATACGCCTAAAGTTTAAAAGAATGTGAGATAAGTAATGTCAATTAGATAAACACATAAATTCAGTGAAAACAACAATCTATATAGTGCACGGACAATGCGACGTCGTCGAAACTCAGCAGCAGTTAAGTAATGGGGTAGAGTAAAACATAAAAAATGGGTTAAACTAAAAGTATAATGGTACCAATTTCTTTGAATTTGTTTAACAAGAATAAAAATGAGATCTCTTAAAGGTATGGGATGTTTGCGTGTGAGTGAGTGAGAGAGAAGGATGTTAATATGGAAGTGCTGGTTGCGTAATTATTTATATAACAATTAAATTCATTTGATTTGTTGTTTTAAAATTAGTTAATAATTAAATAAATAATGAGTTGTTTTATCAATTGAGCCTCGTGGCCAAAGATGTTCAAATGGTTTAAAAGAAATAAAATGTACAACTGGGGGAACGAAATAAAAAATAAAAGGAAACGTCATTTGGTAACAAATCGATAAATAAAGTTTTCATTATTTCGACAACCATTCTGATCTCCTGAGTTCGCCTAAAAAGGACCCGAAAAAATGGTAAGTACATATATTTTTCTTGTAATTAATAAATACAAGATGGCGCCCGACAAAGTTAGACAGTAAAAAGTAAATATAGATATAAAATCAAATCAATCATGTTTTATTTATTTTATTAATATCAATAAAGAATAAAACATAACATTGGCTTCTGAACAGGGACAATTTTATATAAAGAAATTTATATAAAATATAGGCCTACTGGTAGAGCAGAATGGTTGTTTAAGGTAACTAAAAAATGTGTAAACATAAGTAGTAAGGTTATGATATGATTGATAGATGTGTATTATAAATAAGTAAGAATTAAATAAAAATGATGAGTACTAATGAAAATATTAACACTGAAGTCAGTTTCACTGATAGTCAAACTGAAAGTCAAATAAATAGCAATTTAAGCGAGACTGAATCGAGAATAATGGAAGGCGTAACGAGTCAGTCGAAGCCGACCTCAGTTAAGAAAGAGAGTAATAGTGATATGATGAGTATGATGCAGTTATTGTTGAATAAATTTGATATGAACAATAGGGATTTCAATATTAAATTCAATGAACAGAAAAACGAGATAAATGAGAAATTAGATATACAGAATAACAAGTTTGATGTAATTGACAAAAAATTTGAGTCGTTTTGATTCTAGTGACGAAAAATTTGACCGTCGTTTTGATGAACTTAGAACTGAAATTAATAAAGTACACATCAACTGTGAGAGTAACTGTAACAAATTAAAATATGAATTAACTGAAACGTTGAGTCGCTCATTAGATAGTATAAATAACAGAGTTGACAAAATAGGGAGTAATGTGGCAAAAAAATTTGATGAACAAAGACAAAAGGTAATTGAAAAGTTTGAGTGTAAAACAGAGGATAATTATAATGATATGGGTAAAAACGTAATAGTAGAAAGTAAGGTAATAAATAATAATGATGTTGTTGAAAATAATGAGAATAATAATATAATTGAAAATGTCATATCAGAGAGTACTGATGAGTTTGTGGAATATGATTATGAGATGCTAAGGTGTATTGATGAAGTAGAGAGAGGGTGGAAAAATAATATAGTAGTTGAATGTGGGCAGAGGGTAAATTTTCCCATTAATTTTTCTGAACCAGAGTGTTCACAAATGTTGTTTTTGCAGGGCAAGAGACCCGTATTAGTAGATGAATTGAAGTGTATATTGATGTTGTATAATGTTGTACCCTCTGCCTGTAATAATTGTGAGAGTGTGATGTGGTGCTATAAAGAGAGAGAGTTGTGTATTGAGAGAGAGATAGAATTGTATAAGTTAAAAAGGAATTATGATGAATTGAGAAAAATATTAGAAGGGGTGAAGATGAACTATATAAAGTACTTACCTGTTGAAAGAGAGATAGAGAATTATTTTGATAATATTTTTATAAACGATAATGACTTACCTGACGTAATAGAGGAATATAAAAATGATACCACAACTTACCTGACATTGACCAATAATACTGATGGAGACTGGACAATAGTAACTTATGTTGACAAGGTTTATGAAATATTAATAGGGAATAACCCTATAAATTATAATGGCATAATGAATGAAATAAAGTTGATGGATTATTATAATAATAATAATAATAACAAATTGTGTGTGGATAACAATGATGCATGTTACAAATATATTAGATATTTATATGACGATGGAGGGTGAACTAAAAAATCAGTGAATGGACATTGTTAGATATTGTAAATTTTTGGTAACGACCTTGCAGATTTGGACATATGAAGTGTGAAACAATTGAACAGTTATTGACGAATAATTTGTAAATAATAATGTAGTGAATTCAATTGTGTGTGTTATGAAATGTTAGGTGTATATGTAGTAGTAAATGTTGTGATAATAATAATAATAATATTATTAATATTTTGCAGTCTGAATAAATAATAAAAATAATTTTGAAGACAATAATTGATGATTTGTAAAATTTTGATAGTAATTGAAATATGTTGTGTTTTAATACTAAATTGAAGTAAATAATTTGAGATGTTTAGATATTGTGATTGAAGGTTATATGTTCGAATTTTTATAATGAATTTAAATTATTTGATGAGATTTCAATTTGATAACAATTAATGAATAAATAAATGTTAAATGGTTTATTTTGTGGAATAACATAATGGTTAAAAATATAGATTAATAATAAATTTGGAAATTTTGAAAATCTAATTGCAGCACAGGATAAATAATGAAATGATGATATATAAAAAAAAAGTTAATGAAGAATTTCAAGCAAGAATGTTTATAAGTTTCTATATATAAATTATTTAAAGGAGAATTGTTTGTTTAATGTATGCTAATAATCAAGGTTAATGTCTATTTGTTTATCATGTTATGTAATGTATTATACAAGATGTGTGTGTGTGTGGCAGGGAGGTTATCCAGGGGGGTAACGAATTAGAAATTTGCTATATTTATAAATGATAACTTGCTACTAAATAATTTTGTTTTGATTTGAAAAATAGATGCACTACATACTTCCTGTATTGTGTTTATTATATCTTATTGTGTTAATTGCATGTAGTTTGTTAGGAATTAGGATTATAAAATACGATAATATGTTTTTAATGTGTTTATAGATTTTAAAATAAAATGAAATAAAGTTGTGATAGTTTAAAATTTTCAATGGGTTGAAAAGATAGAAGTTGGGTGATGAATATTTGTGGGACATATAGATCTGTCCAAATTGAAGTCAAAGTTAAAGAAATAGTAGAGATGAAAATAATGTAATGTTGTTTTGAGTTACTGTATGTTATAGAATTTTGAGAAGTATTGATGGAGACACAGTAGATATGGAGAATTTATGTAGAATATTGATTGATATATTGTTGTTATTAATTGATGTGGTTATTTTGTTGTAGTTGTAGTAAGGTAATGAGATTGAGATTTTTTGGGGATGGCAATTTTGTAGTAGGGGGTAGTGTAATGTGGGAGTCCGCAACATAATGATAAGTTGGGACGGGATAGGGATAGATTTTAGTGGAGACGGGGCCGCCTTAGGTAGAATCCAGGGGCCAGAGAACGGGAATTGAGCTTTTTGGGGGGGGGGACACGTATCCTATGTACAAAGGGTTAGAGAGTATTTTTTTTATATATTGAGAGAAGGTGGCGAATTGAGTTAAAGTAGTAAGTAGTTAGAGGTAGAGAAGGGTTAGTAGATTTTGATAGAGTGGGGTGTCATACTAGTTAAAGATTTTGTAAGGGAGCGTTAGAGTAATGAAAAGGGTAAGATTATGAGTAAATGCCAAGTTGATAAAGTGAATTATAATGAATAACGGAGAATCACCCAAATTAATGAAAGGGAATAATAAATGAAATGATGTGGTAAACGAAGATTGAAAAAAAAAAAAGTTTTGAGAAACGAATTAATAAAAGTTAAATTGAGATTAAAAGGTAACTTTATGATTTTATATGCAAATTTAATGATGTAAAGTGTGTAAATTTTAAATACAAATTGTTTATTTTAAGGTAATAATAATGATGTGAATTATGAATGTACTATGTTTTCTTATGTTATGTTATGTGGTTAGGTATTCTGATATGTTAGAAATAAGTAAAAAACAAAACCAGTGCTTCTGAGCGCAAACCAGCACCGCTAGGGGGAAACAGATCAGTTGGGGATATGGTGTTGTATAAGGCCACTATTTGATATTTGATTTGTTGTTTCAGTATTTGGTGATGCTGTGGCAGCGGACCTGACCTGGCCAGCGCGTCAGAGCAGGGGCGTTAAGTATCTGTCTGACTCTACGGTGTTGGGATCTCGAGAGAGAAGTCCAGTATTGTCATTCAGGTGCGGTCACAGTCACCGGACCAAGGGTGAGTTGATTATATTTTTTGTAAACCATACAGGGGGTGGTGGCGACATATCCTGGCTGATCCCTTTAGCAAGTATGAATGTGTCAATGAGATTTTTTATGGTTCGGCATAAAGTATCTCATTGAGGGGGTATTGTAACGGGCCTATTTTGGGGTAATAAGGCAGTTTGTATTTTTTTTTATAAAACAAATAACATTTTTTTTCGAATATTAGGGACAAACGTAAACAAAGGTAAATTCAGTGATTGCAACGATAGCGACAGTGGCAACACTGCATGTGACAATTATTCGGTAAGATTTTATAAAACGAGTGAAACAACCGACGGAATTGTGCCAAGGTCAACCAGTGACACACAAAAACTGTCAACAAATTATGTAACGAATCGTCAGGCGACATTACATCAGAGATGATCCCCACGATGGAATTCGGTGTGTAATGCAGTTATGTAACAAAACAGTCTGCTGGCGTAGGAATACAAACTTTCAAACAATAAGACTTGGTCATACAACCACGGCGACAACACAAAATAGTGCCGGTGGTCTATTGCCAGTCTAACTTCACCACTCACGAGTGGCATACGTAAAAGTTCCGGAATGTAAATTGCGGGCCCGCAACACACCAAAAAATGTGAATAACATATAAATTTAATTAAAATACGCCTAAAGTTTAAAAGAATGTGAGATAAGTAATGTCAATTAGATAAACACATAAATTCAGTGAAAACAACAATCTATATAGTGCACGGACAATGCGACGTCGTCGAAACTCAGCAGCAGTTAAGTAATGGGGTAGAGTAAAACATAAAAAATGGGTTAAACTAAAAGTATAATGGTACCAATTTCTTTGAATTTGTTTAACAAGAATAAAAATGAGATCTCTTAAAGGTATGGGATGTTTGCGTGTGAGTGAGTGAGAGAGAAGGATGTTAATATGGAAGTGCTGGTTGCGTAATTATTTATATAACAATTAAATTCATTTGATTTGTTGTTTTAAAATTAGTTAATAATTAAATAAATAATGAGTTGTTTTATCAATTGAGCCTCGTGGCCAAATATGTTCAAATGGTTTAAAAGAAATAAAATGTACAACTGGGGGAACGAAATAAAAAATAAAAGGAAACGTCATTTGGTAACAAATCGATAAATAAAGTTTTCATTATTTCGACAACCATTCTGATCTCCTGAGTTCGCCTAAAAAGGACCCGAAAAAATGGTAAGTACATATATTTTTCTTGTAATTAATAAATACAAGATGGCGCCCGACAAAGTTAGACAGTAAAAAGTAAATATAGATATAAAATCAATCATGTTTTATTTATTTTATTAATATCAATAAAGAATAAAACATAACATTGGCTTCTGAACAGGGACAATTTTATATAAAGAAATTTATATAAAATATAGGCCTACTGGTAGAGCAGAATGGTTGTTTAAGGTAACTAAAAAATGTGTAAACATAAGTAGTAAGGTTATGATATGATTGATAGATGTGTATTATAAATAAGTAAGAATTAAATAAAAATGATGAGTACTAATGAAAATATTAACACTGAAGTCAGTTTCACTGATAGTCAAACTGAAAGTCAAATAAATAGCAATTTAAGCGAGACTGAATCGAGAATAATGGAAGGCGTAACGAGTCAGTCGAAGCCGACCTCAGTTAAGAAAGAGAGTAATAGTGATATGATGAGTATGATGCAGTTATTGTTGAATAAATTTGATATGAACAATAGGGATTTCAATATTAAATTCAATGAACAGAAAAACGAGATAAATGAGAAATTAGATATACAGAATAACAAGTTTGATGTAATTGACAAAAAATTTGAGTCGTTTTGATTCTAGTGACGAAAAATTTGACCGTCGTTTTGATGAACTTAGAACTGAAATTAATAAAGTACACATCAACTGTGAGAGTAACTGTAACAAATTAAAATATGAATTAACTGAAACGTTGAGTCGCTCATTAGATAGTATAAATAACAGAGTTGACAAAATAGGGAGTAATGTGGCAAAAAAATTTGATGAACAAAGACAAAAGGTAATTGAAAAGTTTGAGTGTAAAACAGAGGATAATTATAATGATATGGGTAAAAACGTAATAGTAGAAAGTAAGGTAATAAATAATAATGATGTTGTTGAAAATAATGAGAATAATAATATAATTGAAAATGTCATATCAGAGAGTACTGATGAGTTTGTGGAATATGATTATGAGATGTTAAGGTGTATTGATGAAGTAGAGAGAGGGTGGAAAAATAATATAGTAGTTGAATGTGGGCAGAGGGTAAATTTTCCCATTAATTTTTCTGAACCAGAGTGTTCACAAATGTTGTTTTTGCAGGGCAAGAGACCCGTATTAGTAGATGAATTGAAGTGTATATTGATGTTGTATAATGTTGTACCCTCTGCCTGTAATAATTGTGAGAGTGTGATGTGGTGCTATAAAGAGAGAGAGTTGTGTATTGAGAGAGAGATAGAATTGTATAAGTTAAAAAGGAATTATGATGAATTGAGAAAAATATTAGAAGGGTGAAGATGAACTATATAAAGTACTTACCTGTTGAAAGAGAGATAGAGAGTTATTTTGATAATATTTTTATAAACGATAATGACTTACCTGACGTAATAGAGGAATATAAAAATGATACCACAACTTACCTGACATTGACCAATAATACTGATGGAGACTGGACAATAGTAACTTATGTTGACAAGGTTTATGAAATATTAATAGGGAATAACCCTATAAATTATAATGGCATAATGAATGAAATAAAGTTGATGGATTATTATAATAATAATAATAATAACAAATTGTGTGTGGATAACAATGATGCATGTTACAAATATATTAGATATTTATATGACGATGGAGGGTGAACTAAAAAATCAGTGAATGGACATTGTTAGATATTGTAAATTTTTGGTAACGACCTTGCAGATTTGGACATATGAAGTGTGAAACAATTGAACAGTTATTGACGAATAATTTGTAAATAATAATGTAGTGAATTCAATTGTGTGTGTTATGAAATGTTAGGTGTATATGTAGTAGTAAATGTTGTGATAATAATAATAATAATATTATTAATATTTTGCAGTCTGAATAAATAATAAAAATAATTTTGAAGACAATAATTGATGATTTGTAAAATTTTGATAGTAATTGAAATATGTTGTGTTTTAATACTAAATTGAAGTAAATAATTTGAGATGTTTAGATATTGTGATTGAAGGTTATATGTTCGAATTTTTATAATGAATTTAAATTATTTGATGAGATTTCAATTTGATAACAATTAATGAATAAATAAATGTTAAATGGTTTATTTTGTGGAATAACATAATGGTTAAAAATATAGATTAATAATAAATTTGGAAATTTTGAAAATCTAATTGCAGCACAGGATAAATAATGAAATGATGATATATAAAAAAAAAGTTAATGAAGAATTTCAAGCAAGAATGTTTATAAGTTTCTATATATAAATTATTTAAAGGAGAATTGTTTGTTTAATGTATGCTAATAATCAAGGTTAATGTCTATTTGTTTATCATGTTATGTAATGTATTATACAAGATGTGTGTGTGTGTGGCAGGGAGGTTATCCAGGGGGGTAACGAATTAGAAATTTGCTATATTTATAAATGATAACTTGCTACTAAATAATTTTGTTTTGATTTGAAAAATAGATGCACTACATACTTCCTGTATTGTGTTTATTATATCTTATTGTGTTAATTGCATGTAGTTTGTTAGGAATTAGGATTATAAAATACGATAATATGTTTTTAATGTGTTTATAGATTTTAAAATAAAATGAAATAAAGTTGTGATAGTTTAAAATTTTCAATGGGTTGAAAAGATAGAAGTTGGGTGATGAATATTTGTGGGACATATAGATCTGTCCAAATTGAAGTCAAAGTTAAAGAAATAGTAGAGATGAAAATAATGTAATGTTGTTTTGAGTTACTGTATGTTATAGAATTTTGAGAAGTATTGATGGAGACACAGTAGATATGGAGAATTTATGTAGAATATTGATTGATATATTGTTGTTATTAATTGATGTGGTTATTTTGTTGTAGTTGTAGTAAGGTAATGAGATTGAGATTTTTTGGGGATGGCAATTTTGTAGTAGGGGGTAGTGTAATGTGGGAGTCCGCAACATAATGATAAGTTGGGACGGGATAGGGATAGATTTTAGTGGAGACGGGGCCGCCTTAGGTAGAATCCAGGGGCCAGAGAACGGGAATTGAGCTTTTTGGGGGGGGGAACACGTATCCTATGTACAAAGGGTTAGAGAGTATTTTTTTTATATATTGAGAGAAGGTGGCGAATTGAGTTAAAGTAGTAAGTAGTTAGAGGTAGAGAAGGGTTAGTAGATTTTGATAGAGTGGGGTGTCATACTAGTTAAAGATTTTGTAAGGGAGCGTTAGAGTAATAAAAAGGGTAAGATTATGAGTAAATGCCAAGTTGATAAAGTGAATTATAATGAATAATGGAGAATCACCCAAATTAATGAAAGGGAATAATAAATGAAATGATGTGGTAAACGAAGATTGAAAAAAAAAAAAAAGTTTTGAGAAACGAATTAATAAAAGTTAAATTGAGATTAAAAGGTAACTTTATGATTTTATATGCAAATTTAATGATGTAAAGTGTGTAAATTTTAAATACAAATTGTTTATTTTAAGGTAATAATAATGATGTGAATTATGAATGTACTATGTTTTCTTATGTTATGTTATGTGGTTAGGTATTCTGATATGTTAGAAATAAGTAAAAAACAAAACCAGTGCTTCTGAGCGCAAACCAGCACCGCTAGGGGGAAACAGATCAGTTGGGGATATGGTGTTGTATAAGGCCACTATTTGATATTTGATTTGTTGTTTCAGTATTTGGTGATGCTGTGGCAGCGGACCTGACCTGGCCAGCGCGTCAGAGCAGGGGCGTTAAGTATCTGTCTGACTCTACGGTGTTGGGATCTCGAGAGAGAAGTCCAGTATTGTCATTCAGGTGCGGTCACAGTCACCGGACCAAGGGTGAGTTGATTATATTTTTTGTAAACCATACAGGGGGTGGTGGCGACATATCCTGGCTGATCCCTTTAGCAAGTATGAATGTGTCAATGAGATTTTTTATGGTTCGGCATAAAGTATCTCATTGAGGGGGTATTGTAACGGGCCTATTTTGGGGTAATAAGGCAGTTTGTATTTTTTTTTATAAAACAAATAACATTTTTTTTCGAATATTAGGGACAAACGTAAACAAAGGTAAATTCAGTGATTGCAACGATAGCGACAGTGGCAACACTGCATGTGACAATTATTCGGTAAGATTTTATAAAACGAGTGAAACAACCGACGGAATTGTGCCAAGGTCAACCAGTGACACACAAAAACTGTCAACAAATTATGTAACGAATCGTCAGGCGACATTACGTCAGAGACGATCCCCACGATGGAATTCGGTGTGTAATGCAGTTATGTAACAAAACAGTCTGCTGGCGTAGGAATACAAACTTTCAAACAATAAGACTTGGTCATACAACCACGGCGACAACACAAAATAGTGCCGGTGGTCTATTGCCAGTCTAACTTCACCACTCGCGAGTGGCATACGTAAAAGTTCCGGAATGTAAATTGCGGGCCCGCAACACACCAAAAAATGTGAATAACATATAAATTTAATTAAAATACGCCTAAAGTTTAAAAGAATGTGAGATAAGTAATGTCAATTAGATAAACACATAAGTTCAGTGAAAACAACAATCTATATAGTGCACGGACAATGCGACGTCGTCGAAACTCAGCAGCAGTTAAGTAATGGGGTAGAGTAAAACATAAAAAATGGGTTAAACTAAAAGTATAATGGTACCAATTTCTTTGAATTTGTTTAACAAGAATAAAAATGAGATCTCTTAAAGGTATGGGATGTTTGCGTGTGAGTGAGTGAGAGAGAAGGATGTTAATATGGAAGTGCTGGTTGCGTAATTATTTATATAACAATTAAATTCATTTGATTTGTTGTTTTAAAATTAGTTAATAATTAAATAAATAATGAGTTGTTTTATCAATTGAGCCTCGTGGCCAAATATGTTCAAATGGTTTAAAAGAAATAAAATGTACAACTGGGGGAACGAAATAAAAAATAAAAGGAAACGTCATTTGGTAACAAATCGATAAATAAAGTTTTCATTATTTCGACAACCATTCTGATCTCCTGAGTTCGCCTAAAAAGGACCCGAAAAAATGGTAAGTACATATATTTTTCTTGTAATTAATAAATACAAGATGGCGCCCGACAAAGTTAGACAGTAAAAAGTAAATATAGATATAAAATCAATCATGTTTTATTTATTTTATTAATATCAATAAAGAATAAAACATAACATTGGCTTCTGAACAGGGACAATTTTATATAAAGAAATTTATATAAAATATAGGCCTACTGGTAGAGCAGAATGGTTGTTTAAGGTAACTAAAAAATGTGTAAACATAAGTAGTAAGGTTATGATATGATTGATAGATGTGTATTATAAATAAGTAAGAATTAAATAAAAATGATGAGTACTAATGAAAATATTAACACTGAAGTCAGTTTCACTGAAAGTCAAATAAATAGCAATTTAAGCGAGACTGAATCGAGAATAATGGAAGGCGTAACGAGTCAGTCGAAGCCGACCTCAGTTAAGAAAGAGAGTAATAGTGATATGATGAGTATGATGCAGTTATTGTTGAATAAATTTGATATGAACAATAGGGATTTCAATATTAAATTCAATGAACAGAAAAACGAGATAAATGAGAAATTAGATATACAGAATAACAAGTTTGATGTAATTGACAAAAAATTTGAGTCGTTTTGATTCTAGTGACGAAAAATTTGACCGTCGTTTTGATGAACTTAGAACTGAAATTAATAAAGTACACATCAACTGTGAGAGTAACTGTAACAAATTAAAATATGAATTAACTGAAACGTTGAGTCGCTCATTAGATAGTATAAATAACAGAGTTGACAAAATAGGGAGTAATGTGGCAAAAAAATTTGATGAACAAAGACAAAAGGTAATTGAAAAGTTTGAGTGTAAAACAGAGGATAATTATAATGATATGGGTAAAAACATAATAGTAGAAAGTAAGGTAATAAATAATAATGATGTTGTTGAAAATAATGAGAATAATAATATAATTGAAAATGTCATATCAGAGAGTACTGATGAGTTTGTGGAATATGATTATGAGATGTTAAGGTGTATTGATGAAGTAGAGAGAGGGTGGAAAAATAATATAGTAGTTGAATGTGGGCAGAGGGTAAATTTTCCCATTAATTTTTCTGAACCAGAGTGTTCACAAATGTTGTTTTTGCAGGGCAAGAGACCCGTATTAGTAGATGAATTGAAGTGTATATTGATGTTGTATAATGTTGTACCCTCTGCCTGTAATAATTGTGAGAGTGTGATGTGGTGCTATAAAGAGAGAGAGTTGTGTATTGAGAGAGAGATAGAATTGTATAAGTTAAAAAGGAATTATGATGAATTGAGAAAAATATTAGAAGGGGTGAAGATGAACTATATAAAGTACTTACCTGTTGAAAGAGAGATAGAGAATTATTTTGATAATATTTTTATAAACGATAATGACTTACCTGACGTAATAGAGGAATATAAAAATGATACCACAACTTACCTGACATTGACCAATAATACTGATGGAGACTGGACAATAGTAACTTATGTTGACAAGGTTTATGAAATATTAATAGGGAATAACCCTATAAATTATAATGGCATAATGAATGAAATAAAGTTGATGGATTATTATAATAATAATAATAATAACAAATTGTGTGTGGATAACAATGATGCATGTTACAAATATATTAGATATTTATATGACGATGGAGGGTGAACTAAAAAATCAGTGAATGGACATTGTTAGATATTGTAAATTTTTGGTAACGACCTTGCAGATTTGGACATATGAAGTGTGAAACAATTGAACAGTTATTGACGAATAATTTGTAAATAATAATGTAGTGAATTCAATTGTGTGTGTTATGAAATGTTAGGTGTATATGTAGTAGTAAATGTTGTGATAATAATAATAATAATATTATTAATATTTTGCAGTCTGAATAAATAATAAAAATAATTTTGAAGACAATAATTGATGATTTGTAAAATTTTGATAGTAATTGAAATATGTTGTGTTTTAATACTAAATTGAAGTAAATAATTTGAGATGTTTAGATATTGTGATTGAAGGTTATATGTTCGAATTTTTATAATGAATTTAAATTATTTGATGAGATTTCAATTTGATAACAATTAATGAATAAATAAATGTTAAATGGTTTATTTTGTGGAATAACATAATGGTTAAAAATATAGATTAATAATAAATTTGGAAATTTTGAAAATCTAATTGCAGCACAGGATAAATAATGAAATGATGATATATAAAAAAAAAGTTAATGAAGAATTTCAAGCAAGAATGTTTATAAGTTTCTATATATAAATTATTTAAAGGAGAATTGTTTGTTTAATGTATGCTAATAATCAAGGTTAATGTCTATTTGTTTATCATGTTATGTAATGTATTATACAAGATGTGTGTGTGTGTGGCAGGGAGGTTATCCAGGGGGGTAACGAATTAGAAATTTGCTATATTTATAAATGATAACTTGCTACTAAATAATTTTGTTTTGATTTGAAAAATAGATGCACTACATACTTCCTGTATTGTGTTTATTATATCTTATTGTGTTAATTGCATGTAGTTTGTTAGGAATTAGGATTATAAAATACGATAATATGTTTTTAATGTGTTTATAGATTTTAAAATAAAATGAAATAAAGTTGTGATAGTTTAAAATTTTCAATGGGTTGAAAAGATAGAAGTTGGGTGATGAATATTTGTGGGACATATAGATCTGTCCAAATTGAAGTCAAAGTTAAAGAAATAGTAGAGATGAAAATAATGTAATGTTGTTTTGAGTTACTGTATGTTATAGAATTTTGAGAAGTATTGATGGAGACACAGTAGATATGGAGAATTTATGTAGAATATTGATTGATATATTGTTGTTATTAATTGATGTGGTTATTTTGTTGTAGTTGTAGTAAGGTAATGAGATTGAGATTTTTTGGGGATGGCAATTTTGTAGTAGGGGGTAGTGTAATGTGGGAGTCCGCAACATAATGATAAGTTGGGACGGGATAGGGATAGATTTTAGTGGAGACGGGGCCGCCTTAGGTAGAATCCAGGGGCCAGAGAACGGGAATTGAGCTTTTTGGGGGGGGAACACGTATCCTATGTACAAAGGGTTAGAGAGTATTTTTTTTATATATTGAGAGAAGGTGGCGAATTGAGTTAAAGTAGTAAGTAGTTAGAGGTAGAGAAGGGTTAGTAGATTTTGATAGAGTGGGGTGTCATACTAGTTAAAGATTTTGTAAGGGAGCGTTAGAGTAATAAAAAGGGTAAGATTATGAGTAAATGCCAAGTTGATAAAGTGAATTATAATGAATAACGGAGAATCACCCAAATTAATGAAAGGGAATAATAAATGAAATGATGTGGTAAACGAAGATTGAAAAAAAAAAAAAAGTTTTGAGAAACGAATTAATAAAAGTTAAATTGAGATTAAAAGGTAACTTTATGATTTTATATGCAAATTTAATGATGTAAAGTGTGTAAATTTTAAATACAAATTGTTTATTTTAAGGTAATAATAATGATGTGAATTATGAATGTACTATGTTTTCTTATGTTATGTTATGTGGTTAGGTATTCTGATATGTTAGAAATAAGTAAAAAACAAAACCAGTGCTTCTGAGCGCAAACCAGCACCGCAAGGGGGAAACAGATCAGTTGGGGATATGGTGTTGTATAAGGCCACTATTTGATATTTGATTTGTTGTTTCAGTATTTGGTGATGCTGTGGCAGCGGACCTGACCTGGCCAGCGCGTCAGAGCAGGGGCGTTAAGTATCTGTCTGACTCTACGGTGTTGGGATCTCGAGAGAGAAGTCCAGTATTGTCATTCAGGTGCGGTCACAGTCACCGGACCAAGGGTGAGTTGATTATATTTTTTGTAAACCATACAGGGGGTGGTGGCGACATATCCTGGCTGATCCCTTTAGCAAGTATGAATGTGTCAATGAGATTTTTTATGCTTCGGCATAAAGTATCTCATTGAGGGGGTATTGTAACGGGCCTATTTTGGGGTAATAAGGCAGTTTGTATTTTTTTTTTTATAAAACAAATAACATTTTTTTTCGAATATTAGGGACAAACGTAAACAAAGGTAAATTCAGTGATTGCAACGATAGCGACAGTGGCAACACTGCATGTGACAATTATTCGGTAAGATTTTATAAAACGAGTGAAACAACCGACGGAATTGTGCCAAGGTCAACCAGTGACACACAAAAACTGTCAACAAATTATGTAACGAATCGTCAGGCGACATTACGTCAGAGACGATCCCCACGATGGAATTCGGTGTGTAATGCAGTTATGTAACAAAACAGTCTGCTGGCGTAGGAATACAAACTTTCAAACAATAAGACTTGGTCATACAACCACGGCGACAACACAAAATAGTGCCGGTGGTCTATTGCCAGTCTAACTTCACCACTCGCGAGTGGCATACGTAAAAGTTCCGGAATGTAAATTGCGGGCCCGCAACACACCAAAAAATGTGAATAACATATAAATTTAATTAAAATACGCCTAAAGTTTAAAAGAATGTGAGATAAGTAATGTCAATTAGATAAACACATAAATTCAGTGAAAACAACAATCTATATAGTGCACGGACAATGCGACGTCGTCGAAACTCAGCAGCAGTTAAGTAATGGGGTAGAGTAAAACATAAAAAATGGGTTAAACTAAAAGTATAATGGTACCAATTTCTTTGAATTTGTTTAACAAGAATAAAAATGAGATCTCTTAAAGGTATGGGATGTTTGCGTGTGAGTGAGTGAGAGAGAAGGATGTTAATATGGAAGTGCTGGTTGCGTAATTATTTATATAACAATTAAATTCATTTGATTTGTTGTTTTAAAATTAGTTAATAATTAAATAAATAATGAGTTGTTTTATCAATTGAGCCTCGTGGCCAAATATGTTCAAATGGTTTAAAAGAAATAAAATGTACAACTGGGGGAACGAAATAAAAAATAAAAGGAAACGTCATTTGGTAACAAATCGATAAATAAAGTTTTCATTATTTCGACAACCATTCTGATCTCCTGAGTTCGCCTAAAAAGGACCCGAAAAAATGGTAAGTACATATATTTTTCTTGTAATTAATAAATACAAGATGGCGCCCGACAAAGTTAGACAGTAAAAAGTAAATATAGATATAAAATCAATCATGTTTTATTTATTTTATTAATATCAATAAAGAATAAAACATAACATTGGCTTCTGAACAGGGACAATTTTATATAAAGAAATTTATATAAAATATAGGCCTACTGGTAGAGCAGAATGGTTGTTTAAGGTAACTAAAAAATGTGTAAACATAAGTAGTAAGGTTATGATATGATTGATAGATGTGTATTATAAATAAGTAAGAATTAAATAAAAATGATGAGTACTAATGAAAATATTAACACTGAAGTCAGTTTCACTGATAGTCAAACTGAAAGTCAAATAAATAGCAATTTAAGCGAGACTGAATCGAGAATAATGGAAGGCGTAACGAGTCAGTCGAAGCCGACCTCAGTTAAGAAAGAGAGTAATAGTGATATGATGAGTATGATGCAGTTATTGTTGAATAAATTTGATATGAACAATAGGGATTTCAATATTAAATTCAATGAACAGAAAAACGAGATAAATGAGAAATTAGATATACAGAATAACAAGTTTGATGTAATTGACAAAAAATTTGAGTCGTTTTGATTCTAGTGACGAAAAATTTGACCGTCGTTTTGATGAACTTAGAACTGAAATTAATAAAGTACACATCAACTGTGAGAGTAACTGTAACAAATTAAAATATGAATTAACTGAAACGTTGAGTCGCTCATTAGATAGTATAAATAACAGAGTTGACAAAATAGGGAGTAATGTGGCAAAAAAATTTGATGAACAAAGACAAAAGGTAATTGAAAAGTTTGAGTGTAAAACAGAGGATAATTATAATGATATGGGTAAAAACATAATAGTAGAAAGTAAGGTAATAAATAATAATGATGTTGTTGAAAATAATGAGAATAATAATATAATTGAAAATGTCATATCAGAGAGTACTGATGAGTTTGTGGAATATGATTATGAGATGTTAAGGTGTATTGATGAAGTAGAGAGAGGGTGGAAAAATAATATAGTAGTTGAATGTGGGCAGAGGGTAAATTTTCCCATTAATTTTTCTGAACCAGAGTGTTCACAAATGTTGTTTTTGCAGGGCAAGAGACCCGTATTAGTAGATGAATTGAAGTGTATATTGATGTTGTATAATGTTGTACCCTCTGCCTGTAATAATTGTGAGAGTGTGATGTGGTGCTATAAAGAGAGAGAGTTGTGTATTGAGAGAGAGATAGAATTGTATAAGTTAAAAAGGAATTATGATGAATTGAGAAAAATATTAGAAGGGGTGAAGATGAACTATATAAAGTACTTACCTGTTGAAAGAGAGATAGAGAATTATTTTGATAATATTTTTATAAACGATAATGACTTACCTGACATAATAGAGGAATATAAAAATGATACCACAACTTACCTGACATTGACCAATAATACTGATGGAGACTGGACAATAGTAACTTATGTTGACAAGGTTTATGAAATATTAATAGGGAATAACCCTATAAATTATAATGGCATAATGAATGAAATAAAGTTGATGGATTATTATAATAATAATAATAATAACAAATTGTGTGTGGATAACAATGATGCATGTTACAAATATATTAGATATTTATATGACGATGGAGGGTGAACTAAAAAATCAGTGAATGGACATTGTTAGATATTGTAAATTTTTGGTAACGACCTTGCAGATTTGGACATATGAAGTGTGAAACAATTGAACAGTTATTGACGAATAATTTGTAAATAATAATGTAGTGAATTCAATTGTGTGTGTTATGAAATGTTAGGTGTATATGTAGTAGTAAATGTTGTGATAATAATAATAATAATATTATTAATATTTTGCAGTCTGAATAAATAATAAAAATAATTTTGAAGACAATAATTGATGATTTGTAAAATTTTGATAGTAATTGAAATATGTTGTGTTTTAATACTAAATTGAAGTAAATAATTTGAGATGTTTAGATATTGTGATTGAAGGTTATATGTTCGAATTTTTATAATGAATTTAAATTATTTGATGAGATTTCAATTTGATAACAATTAATGAATAAATAAATGTTAAATGGTTTATTTTGTGGAATAACATAATGGTTAAAAATATAGATTAATAATAAATTTGGAAATTTTGAAAATCTAATTGCAGCACAGGATAAATAATGAAATGATGATATATAAAAAAAAAGTTAATGAAGAATTTCAAGCAAGAATGTTTATAAGTTTCTATATATAAATTATTTAAAGGAGAATTGTTTGTTTAATGTATGCTAATAATCAAGGTTAATGTCTATTTGTTTATCATGTTATGTAATGTATTATACAAGATGTGTGTGTGTGTGGCAGGGAGGTTATCCAGGGGGGTAACGAATTAGAAATTTGCTATATTTATAAATGATAACTTGCTACTAAATAATTTTGTTTTGATTTGAAAAATAGATGCACTACATACTTCCTGTATTGTGTTTATTATATCTTATTGTGTTAATTGCATGTAGTTTGTTAGGAATTAGGATTATAAAATACGATAATATGTTTTTAATGTGTTTATAGATTTTAAAATAAAATGAAATAAAGTTGTGATAGTTTAAAATTTTCAATGGGTTGAAAAGATAGAAGTTGGGTGATGAATATTTGTGGGACATATAGATCTGTCCAAATTGAAGTCAAAGTTAAAGAAATAGTAGAGATGAAAATAATGTAATGTTGTTTTGAGTTACTGTATGTTATAGAATTTTGAGAAGTATTGATGGAGACACAGTAGATATGGAGAATTTATGTAGAATATTGATTGATATATTGTTGTTATTAATTGATGTGGTTATTTTGTTGTAGTTGTAGTAAGGTAATGAGATTGAGATTTTTTGGGGATGGCAATTTTGTAGTAGGGGGTAGTGTAATGTGGGAGTCCGCAACATAATGATAAGTTGGGACGGGATAGGGATAGATTTTAGTGGAGACGGGGCCGCCTTAGGTAGAATCCAGGGGCCAGAGAACGGGAATTGAGCTTTTTGGGGGGGGGGGAACACGTATCCTATGTACAAAGGGTTAGAGAGTATTTTTTTTATATATTGAGAGAAGGTGGCGAATTGAGTTAAAGTAGTAAGTAGTTAGAGGTAGAGAAGGGTTAGTAGATTTTGATAGAGTGGGGTGTCATACTAGTTAAAGATTTTGTAAGGGAGCGTTAGAGTAATAAAAAGGGTAAGATTATGAGTAAATGCCAAGTTGATAAAGTGAATTATAATGAATAACGGAGAATCACCCAAATTAATGAAAGGGAATAATAAATGAAATGATGTGGTAAACGAAGATTGAAAAAAAAAAAAAAGTTTTGAGAAACGAATTAATAAAAGTTAAATTGAGATTAAAAGGTAACTTTATGATTTTATATGCAAATTTAATGATGTAAAGTGTGTAAATTTTAAATACAAATTGTTTATTTTAAGGTAATAATAATGATGTGAATTATGAATGTACTATGTTTTCTTATGTTATGTTATGTGGTTAGGTATTCTGATATGTTAGAAATAAGTAAAAAACAAAACCAGTGCTTCTGAGCGCAAACCAGCACCGCTAGGGGGAAACAGATCAGTTGGGGATATGGTGTTGTATAAGGCCACTATTTGATATTTGATTTGTTGTTTCAGTATTTGGTGATGCTGTGGCAGCGGACCTGACCTGGCCAGCGCGTCAGAGCAGGGGCGTTAAGTATCTGTCTGACTCTACGGTGTTGGGATCTCGAGAGAGAAGTCCAGTATTGTCATTCAGGTACGGTCACAGTCACCGGACCAAGGGTGAGTTGATTATATTTTTTGTAAACCATACAGGGGGTGGTGGCGACATATCCTGGCTGATCCCTTTAGCAAGTATGAATGTGTCAATGAGATTTTTTATGCTTCGGCATAAAGTATCTCATTGAGGGGGTATTGTAACAGGCCTATTTTGGGGTAATAAGGCAGTTTGTATTTTTTTTTATAAAACAAATAACATTTTTTTTCGAATATTAGGGACAAACGTAAACAAAGGTAAATTCAGTGATTGCAACGATAGCGACAGTGGCAACACTGCATGTGACAATTATTCGGTAAGATTTTATAAAACGAGTGAAACAACCGACGGAATTGTGCCAAGGTCAACCAGTGACACACAAAAACTGTCAACAAATTATGTAACGAATCGTCAGGCGACATTACGTCAGAGACGATCCCCACGATGGAATTCGGTGTGTAATGCAGTTATGTAACAAAACAGTCTGCTGGCGTAGGAATACAAACTTTCAAACAATAAGACTTGGTCATACAACCACGGCGACAACACAAAATAGTGCCGGTGGTCTATTGCCAGTCTAACTTCACCACTCGCGAGTGGCATACGTAAAAGTTCCGGAATGTAAATTGCGGGCCCGCAACACACCAAAAAATGTGAATAACATATAAATTTAATTAAAATACGCCTAAAGTTTAAAAGAATGTGAGATAAGTAATGTCAATTAGATAAACACATAAGTTCAGTGAAAACAACAATCTATATAGTGCACGGACAATGCGACGTCGTCGAAACTCAGCAGCAGTTAAGTAATGGGGTAGAGTAAAACATAAAAAATGGGTTAAACTAAAAGTATAATGGTACCAATTTCTTTGAATTTGTTTAACAAGAATAAAAATGAGATCTCTTAAAGGTATGGGATGTTTGCGTGTGAGTGAGTGAGAGAGAAGGATGTTAATATGGAAGTGCTGGTTGCGTAATTATTTATATAACAATTAAATTCATTTGATTTGTTGTTTTAAAATTAGTTAATAATTAAATAAATAATGAGTTGTTTTATCAATTGAGCCTCGTGGCCAAATATGTTCAAATGGTTTAAAAGAAATAAAATGTACAACTGGGGGAACGAAATAAAAAATAAAAGGAAACGTCATTTGGTAACAAATCGATAAATAAAGTTTTCATTATTTCGACAACCATTCTGATCTCCTGAGTTCGCCTAAAAAGGACCCGAAAAAATGGTAAGTACATATATTTTTCTTGTAATTAATAAATACAAGATGGCGCCCGACAAAGTTAGACAGTAAAAAGTAAATATAGATATAAAATCAATCATGTTTTATTTATTTTATTAATATCAATAAAGAATAAAACATAACATTGGCTTCTGAACAGGGACAATTTTATATAAAGAAATTTATATAAAATATAGGCCTACTGGTAGAGCAGAATGGTTGTTTAAGGTAACTAAAAAATGTGTAAACATAAGTAGTAAGGTTATGATATGATTGATAGATGTGTATTATAAATAAGTAAGAATTAAATAAAAATGATGAGTACTAATGAAAATATTAACACTGAAGTCAGTTTCACTGATAGTCAAACTGAAAGTCAAATAAATAGCAATTTAAACGAGACTGAATCGAGAATAATGGAAGGCGTAACGAGTCAGTCGAAGCCGACCTCAGTTAAGAAAGAGAGTAATAGTGATATGATGAGTATGATGCAGTTATTGTTGAATAAATTTGATATGAACAATAGGGATTTCAATATTAAATTCAATGAACAGAAAAACGAGATAAATGAGAAATTAGATATACAGAATAACAAGTTTGATGTAATTGACAAAAAATTTGAGTCGTTTTGATTCTAGTGACGAAAAATTTGACCGTCGTTTTGATGAACTTAGAACTGAAATTAATAAAGTACACATCAACTGTGAGAGTAACTGTAACAAATTAAAATATGAATTAACTGAAACGTTGAGTCGCTCATTAGATAGTATAAATAACAGAGTTGACAAAATAGGGAGTAATGTGGCAAAAAAATTTGATGAACAAAGACAAAAGGTAATTGAAAAGTTTGAGTGTAAAACAGAGGATAATTATAATGATATGGGTAAAAACATAATAGTAGAAAGTAAGGTAATAAATAATAATGATGTTGTTGAAAATAATGAGAATAATAATATAATTGAAAATGTCATATCAGAGAGTACTGATGAGTTTGTGGAATATGATTATGAGATGTTAAGGTGTATTGATGAAGTAGAGAGAGGGTGGAAAAATAATATAGTAGTTGAATGTGGGCAGAGGGTAAATTTTCCCATTAATTTTTCTGAACCAGAGTGTTCACAAATGTTGTTTTTGCAGGGCAAGAGACCCGTATTAGTAGATGAATTGAAGTGTATATTGATGTTGTATAATGTTGTACCCTCTGCCTGTAATAATTGTGAGAGTGTGATGTGGTGCTATAAAGAGAGAGAGTTGTATATTGAGAGAGAGATAGAATTGTATAAGTTAAAAAGGAATTATGATGAATTGAGAAAAATATTAGAAGGGGTGAAGATGAACTATATAAAGTACTTACCTGTTGAAAGAGAGATAGAGAATTATTTTGATAATATTTTTATAAACGATAATGACTTACCTGACGTAATAGAGGAATATAAAAATGATACCACAACTTACCTGACATTGACCAATAATACTGATGGAGACTGGACAATAGTAACTTATGTTGACAAGGTTTATGAAATATTAATAGGGAATAACCCTATAAATTATAATGGCATAATGAATGAAATAAAGTTGATGGATTATTATAATAATAATAATAATAACAAATTGTGTGTGGATAACAATGATGCATGTTACAAATATATTAGATATTTATATGACGATGGAGGGTGAACTAAAAAATCAGTGAATGGACATTGTTAGATATTGTAAATTTTTTGTAACGACCTTGCAGATTTGGACATATGAAGTGTGAAACAATTGAACAGTTATTGACGAATAATTTGTAAATAATAATGTAGTGAATTCAATTGTGTGTGTTATGAAATGTTAGGTGTATATGTAGTAGTAAATGTTGTGATAATAATAATAATAATATTATTAATATTTTGCAGTCTGAATAAATAATAAAAATAATTTTGAAGACAATAATTGATGATTTGTAAAATTTTGATAGTAATTGAAATATGTTGTGTTTTAATACTAAATTGAAGTAAATAATTTGAGATGTTTAGATATTGTGATTGAAGGTTATATGTTCGAATTTTTATAATGAATTTAAATTATTTGATGAGATTTCAATTTGATAACAATTAATGAATAAATAAATGTTAAATGGTTTATTTTGTGGAATAACATAATGGTTAAAAATATAGATTAATAATAAATTTGGAAATTTTGAAAATCTAATTGCAGCACAGGATAAATAATGAAATGATGATATATAAAAAAAAAGTTAATGAAGAATTTCAAGCAAGAATGTTTATAAGTTTCTATATATAAATTATTTAAAGGAGAATTGTTTGTTTAATGTATGCTAATAATCAAGGTTAATGTCTATTTGTTTATCATGTTATGTAATGTATTATACAAGATGTGTGTGTGTGTGGCAGGGAGGTTATCCAGGGGGGTAACGAATTAGAAATTTGCTATATTTATAAATGATAACTTGCTACTAAATAATTTTGTTTTGATTTGAAAAATAGATGCACTACATACTTCCTGTATTGTGTTTATTATATCTTATTGTGTTAATTGCATGTAGTTTGTTAGGAATTAGGATTATAAAATACGATAATATGTTTTTAATGTGTTTATAGATTTTAAAATAAAATGAAATAAAGTTGTGATAGTTTAAAATTTTCAATGGGTTGAAAAGATAGAAGTTGGGTGATGAATATTTGTGGGACATATAGATCTGTCCAAATTGAAGTCAAAGTTAAAGAAATAGTAGAGATGAAAATAATGTAATGTTGTTTTGAGTTACTGTATGTTATAGAATTTTGAGAAGTATTGATGGAGACACAGTAGATATGGAGAATTTATGTAGAATATTGATTGATATATTGTTGTTATTAATTGATGTGGTTATTTTGTTGTAGTTGTAGTAAGGTAATGAGATTGAGATTTTTTGGGGATGGCAATTTTGTAGTAGGGGGTAGTGTAATGTGGGAGTCCGCAACATAATGATAAGTTGGGACGGGATAGGGATAGATTTTAGTGGAGACGGGGCCGCCTTAGGTAGAATCCAGGGGCCAGAGAACGGGAATTGAGCTTTTTGGGGGGGGGGGGGAACACGTATCCTATGTACAAAGGGTTAGAGAGTATTTTTTTTATATATTGAGAGAAGGTGGCGAATTGAGTTAAAGTAGTAAGTAGTTAGAGGTAGAGAAGGGTTAGTAGATTTTGATAGAGTGGGGTGTCATACTAGTTAAAGATTTTGTAAGGGAGCGTTAGAGTAATAAAAAGGGTAAGATTATGAGTAAATGCCAAGTTGATAAAGTGAATTATAATGAATAACGGAGAATCACCCAAATTAATGAAAGGGAATAATAAATGAAATGATGTGGTAAACGAAGATTGAAAAAAAAAAAAAAGTTTTGAGAAACGAATTAATAAAAGTTAAATTGAGATTAAAAGGTAACTTTATGATTTTATATGCAAATTTAATGATGTAAAGTGTGTAAATTTTAAATACAAATTGTTTATTTTAAGGTAATAATAATGATGTGAATTATGAATGTACTATGTTTTCTTATGTTATGTTATGTGGTTAGGTATTCTGATATGTTAGAAATAAGTAAAAAACAAAACCAGTGCTTCTGAGCGCAAACCAGCACCGCTAGGGGGAAACAGATCAGTTGGGGATATGGTGTTGTATAAGGCCACTATTTGATATTTGATTTGTTGTTTCAGTATTTGGTGATGCTGTGGCAGCGGACCTGACCTGGCCAGCGCGTCAGAGCAGGGGCGTTAAGTATCTGTCTGACTCTACGGTGTTGGGATCTCGAGAGAGAAGTCCAGTATTGTCATTCAGGTACGGTCACAGTCACCGGACCAAGGGTGAGTTGATTATATTTTTTGTAAACCATACAGGGGGTGGTGGCGACATATCCTGGCTGATCCCTTTAGCAAGTATGAATGTGTCAATGAGATTTTTTATGCTTCGGCATAAAGTATCTCATTGAGGGGGTATTGTAACAGGCCTATTTTGGGGTAATAAGGCAGTTTGTATTTTTTTTTATAAAACAAATAACATTTTTTTTCGAATATTAGGGACAAACGTAAACAAAGGTAAATTCAGTGATTGCAACGATAGCGACAGTGGCAACACTGCATGTGACAATTATTCGGTAAGATTTTATAAAACGAGTGAAACAACCGACGGAATTGTGCCAAGGTCAACCAGTGACACACAAAAACTGTCAACAAATTATGTAACGAATCGTCAGGCGACATTACGTCAGAGACGATCCCCACGATGGAATTCGGTGTGTAATGCAGTTATGTAACAAAACAGTCTGCTGGCGTAGGAATACAAACTTTCAAACAATAAGACTTGGTCATACAACCACGGCGACAACACAAAATAGTGCCGGTGGTCTATTGCCAGTCTAACTTCACCACTCGCGAGTGGCATACGTAAAAGTTCCGGAATGTAAATTGCGGGCCCGCAACACACCAAAAAATGTGAATAACATATAAATTTAATTAAAATACGCCTAAAGTTTAAAAGAATGTGAGATAAGTAATGTCAATTAGATAAACACATAAGTTCAGTGAAAACAACAATCTATATAGTGCACGGACAATGCGACGTCGTCGAAACTCAGCAGCAGTTAAGTAATGGGGTAGAGTAAAACATAAAAAATGGGTTAAACTAAAAGTATAATGGTACCAATTTCTTTGAATTTGTTTAACAAGAATAAAAATGAGATCTCTTAAAGGTATGGGATGTTTGCGTGTGAGTGAGTGAGAGAGAAGGATGTTAATATGGAAGTGCTGGTTGCGTAATTATTTATATAACAATTAAATTCATTTGATTTGTTGTTTTAAAATTAGTTAATAATTAAATAAATAATGAGTTGTTTTATCAATTGAGCCTCGTGGCCAAATATGTTCAAATGGTTTAAAAGAAATAAAATGTACAACTGGGGGAACGAAATAAAAAATAAAAGGAAACGTCATTTGGTAACAAATCGATAAATAAAGTTTTCATTATTTCGACAACCATTCTGATCTCCTGAGTTCGCCTAAAAAGGACCCGAAAAAATGGTAAGTACATATATTTTTCTTGTAATTAATAAATACAAGATGGCGCCCGACAAAGTTAGACAGTAAAAAGTAAATATAGATATAAAATCAATCATGTTTTATTTATTTTATTAATATCAATAAAGAATAAAACATAACATTGGCTTCTGAACAGGGACAATTTTATATAAAGAAATTTATATAAAATATAGGCCTACTGGTAGAGCAGAATGGTTGTTTAAGGTAACTAAAAAATGTGTAAACATAAGTAGTAAGGTTATGATATGATTGATAGATGTGTATTATAAATAAGTAAGAATTAAATAAAAATGATGAGTACTAATGAAAATATTAACACTGAAGTCAGTTTCACTGATAGTCAAACTGAAAGTCAAATAAATAGCAATTTAAACGAGACTGAATCGAGAATAATGGAAGGCGTAACGAGTCAGTCGAAGCCGACCTCAGTTAAGAAAGAGAGTAATAGTGATATGATGAGTATGATGCAGTTATTGTTGAATAAATTTGATATGAACAATAGGGATTTCAATATTAAATTCAATGAACAGAAAAACGAGATAAATGAGAAATTAGATATACAGAATAACAAGTTTGATGTAATTGACAAAAAATTTGAGTCGTTTTGATTCTAGTGACGAAAAATTTGACCGTCGTTTTGATGAACTTAGAACTGAAATTAATAAAGTACACATCAACTGTGAGAGTAACTGTAACAAATTAAAATATGAATTAACTGAAACGTTGAGTCGCTCATTAGATAGTATAAATAACAGAGTTGACAAAATAGGGAGTAATGTGGCAAAAAAATTTGATGAACAAAGACAAAAGGTAATTGAAAAGTTTGAGTGTAAAACAGAGGATAATTATAATGATATGGGTAAAAACATAATAGTAGAAAGTAAGGTAATAAATAATAATGATGTTGTTGAAAATAATGAGAATAATAATATAATTGAAAATGTCATATCAGAGAGTACTGATGAGTTTGTGGAATATGATTATGAGATGTTAAGGTGTATTGATGAAGTAGAGAGAGGGTGGAAAAATAATATAGTAGTTGAATGTGGGCAGAGGGTAAATTTTCCCATTAATTTTTCTGAACCAGAGTGTTCACAAATGTTGTTTTTGCAGGGCAAGAGACCCGTATTAGTAGATGAATTGAAGTGTATATTGATGTTGTATAATGTTGTACCCTCTGCCTGTAATAATTGTGAGAGTGTGATGTGGTGCTATAAAGAGAGAGAGTTGTGTATTGAGAGAGAGATAGAATTGTATAAGTTAAAAAGGAATTATGATGAATTGAGAAAAATATTAGAAGGGGTGAAGATGAACTATATAAAGTACTTACCTGTTGAAAGAGAGATAGAGAATTATTTTGATAATATTTTTATAAACGATAATGACTTACCTGACGTAATAGAGGAATATAAAAATGATACCACAACTTACCTGACATTGACCAATAATACTGATGGAGACTGGACAATAGTAACTTATGTTGACAAGGTTTATGAAATATTAATAGGGAATAACCCTATAAATTATAATGGCATAATGAATGAAATAAAGTTGATGGATTATTATAATAATAATAATAATAATAACAAATTGTGTGTGGATAACAATGATGCATGTTACAAATATATTAGATATTTATATGACGATGGAGGGTGAACTAAAAAATCAGTGAATGGACATTGTTAGATATTGTAAATTTTTGGTAACGACCTTGCAGATTTGGACATATGAAGTGTGAAACAATTGAACAGTTATTGACGAATAATTTGTAAATAATAATGTAGTGAATTCAATTGTGTGTGTTATGAAATGTTAGGTGTATATGTAGTAGTAAATGTTGTGATAATAATAATAATATTATTAATATTTTGCAGTCTGAATAAATAATAAAAATAATTTTGAAGACAATAATTGATGATTTGTAAAATGTTGACAGTAATTGAAATATGTTGTGTTTTAATACTAAATTGAAGTAAATAATTTGAGATGTTTAGATATTGTGATTGAAGGTTATATGTTCGAATTTTTATAATGAATTTAAATTATTTGATGAGATTTCAATTTGATAACAATTAATGAATAAATAAATGTTAAATGGTTTATTTTGTGGAATAACATAATGGTTAAAAATATAGATTAATAATAAATTTGGAAATTTTGAAAATCTAATTGCAGCACAGGATAAATAATGAAATGATGATATATAAAAAAAAAAGTTAATGAAGAATTTCAAGCAAGAATGTTTATAAGTTTCTATATATAAATTATTTAAAGGAGAATTGTTTGTTTAATGTATGCTAATAATCAAGGTTAATGTCTATTTGTTTATCATGTTATGTAATGTATTATACAAGATGTGTGTGTGTGTGGCAGGGAGGTTATCCAGGGGGGTAACAAATTAGAAATTTGCTATATTTATAAATGATAACTTGCTACTAAATAATTTTGTTTTGATTTGAAAAATAGGTGCACTACATACTTCCTATATTGTGTTTATTATATCTTATTGTGTTAATTGCATGTAGTTTGTTAGGAATTAGGATTATAAAATACGATAATATGTTTTTAATGTGTTTATAGATTTTAAAATAAAATGAAATAAAGTTGTGATAGTTTAAAATTTTCAATGGGTTGAAAAGATAGAAGTTGGGTGATGAATATTTGTGGGACATATAGATCTGTCCAAATTGAAGTCAAAGTTAAAGAAATAGTAGAGATGAAAATAATGTAATGTTGTTTTGAGTTACTGTATGTTATAGAATTTTGAGAAGTATTGATGGAGACACAGTAGATATGGAGAATTTATGTAGAATATTGATTGATATATTGTTGTTATTAATTGATGTGGTTATTTTGTTGTAGTTGTAGTAAGGTAATGAGATTGAGATTTTTTGGGGATGGCAATTTTGTAGTAGGGGGTAGTGTAATGTGGGAGTCCGCAACATAATGATAAGTTGGGACGGGATAGGGATAGATTTTAGTGGAGACGGGGCCGCCTTAGGTAGAATCCAGGGGCCAGAGAACGGGAATTGAGCTTTTTGGGGGGGGGAACACGTATCCTATGTACAAAGGGTTAGAGAGTATTTTTTTTATATATTGAGAGAAGGTGGCGAATTGAGTTAAAGTAGTAAGTAGTTAGAGGTAGAGAAGGGTTAGTAGATTTTGATAGAGTGGGGTGTCATACTAGTTAAAGATTTTGTAAGGGAGCGTTAGAGTAATAAAAAGGGTAAGATTATGAGTAAATGCCAAGTTGATAAAGTGAATTATAATGAATAACGGAGAATCACCCAAATTAATGAAAGGGAATAATAAATGAAATGATGTGGTAAACGAAGATTGAAAAAAAAAAAAAGTTTTGAGAAACGAATTAATAAAAGTTAAATTGAGATTAAAAGGTAACTTTATGATTTTATATGCAAATTTAATGATGTAAAGTGTGTAAATTTTAAATACAAATTGTTTATTTTAAGGTAATAATAATGATGTGAATTATGAATGTACTATGTTTTCTTATGTTATGTTATGTGGTTAGGTATTCTGATATGTTAGAAATAAGTAAAAAACAAAACCAGTGCTTCTGAGCGCAAACCAGCACCGCTAGGGGGAAACAGATCAGTTGGGGATATGGTGTTGTATAAGGCCACTATTTGATATTTGATTTGTTGTTTCAGTATTTGGTGATGCTGTGGCAGCGGACCTGACCTGGCCAGCGCGTCAGAGCAGGGGCGTTAAGTATCTGTCTGACTCTACGGTGTTGGGATCTCGAGAGAGAAGTCCAGTATTGTCATTCAGGTACGGTCACAGTCACCGGACCAAGGGTGAGTTGATTATATTTTTTGTAAACCATACAGGGGGTGGTGGCGACATATCCTGGCTGATCCCTTTAGCAAGTATGAATGTGTCAATGAGATTTTTTATGCTTCGGCATAAAGTATCTCATTGAGGGGGTATTGTAACAGGCCTATTTTGGGGTAATAAGGCAGTTTGTATTTTTTTTTATAAAACAAATAACATTTTTTTTCGAATATTAGGGACAAACGTAAACAAAGGTAAATTCAGTGATTGCAACGATAGCGACAGTGGCAACACTGCATGTGACAATTATTCGGTAAGATTTTATAAAACGAGTGAAACAACCGACGGAATTGTGCCAAGGTCAACCAGTGACACACAAAAACTGTCAACAAATTATGTAACGAATCGTCAGGCGACATTACGTCAGAGACGATCCCCACGATGGAATTCGGTGTGTAATGCAGTTATGTAACAAAACAGTCTGCTGGCGTAGGAATACAAACTTTCAAACAATAAGACTTGGTCATACAACCACGGCGACAACACAAAATAGTGCCGGTGGTCTATTGCCAGTCTAACTTCGCCACTCGCGAGTGGCATACGTAAAAGTTCCGGAATGTAAATTGCGGGCCCGCAACACACCAAAAAATGTGAATAACATATAAATTTAATTAAAATACGCCTAAAGTTTAAAAGAATGTGAGATAAGTAATGTCAATTAGATAAACACATAAGTTCAGTGAAAACAACAATCTATATAGTGCACGGACAATGCGACGTCGTCGAAACTCAGCAGCAGTTAAGTAATGGGGTAGAGTAAAACATAAAAAATGGGTTAAACTAAAAGTATAATGGTACCAATTTCTTTGAATTTGTTTAACAAGAATAAAAATGAGATCTCTTAAAGGTATGGGATGTTTGCGTGTGAGTGAGTGAGAGAGAAGGATGTTAATATGGAAGTGCTGGTTGCGTAATTATTTATATAACAATTAAATTCATTTGATTTGTTGTTTTAAAATTAGTTAATAATTAAATAAATAATGAGTTGTTTTATCAATTGAGCCTCGTGGCCAAATATGTTCAAATGGTTTAAAAGAAATAAAATGTACAACTGGGGGAACGAAATAAAAAATAAAAGGAAACGTCATTTGGTAACAAATCGATAAATAAAGTTTTCATTATTTCGACAACCATTCTGATCTCCTGAGTTCGCCTAAAAAGGACCCGAAAAAATGGTAAGTACATATATTTTTCTTGTAATTAATAAATACAAGATGGCGCCCGACAAAGTTAGACAGTAAAAAGTAAATATAGATATAAAATCAATCATGTTTTATTTATTTTATTAATATCAATAAAGAATAAAACATAACAGTCTTACTCTCCCTACTGCCAAATGAAAATGCTAAAAGACCCCTCCCTTGACGTATTAAAATACTTGACAAGTAACCACCTGACTGAAAATTTCCCTAATGTGTCAATTGCACTGAGAATTGCCCTCACCCTCCCTGTCAGCGTGGCTTCAGGCGAAAGGAGCTTCTCAAAATTAAAATTAATTAAAAATTATTTGAGATCTAACATGTGTCAGGAGCGCCTTGTGGGACTCGCCATGATGTCGATTGAGTTTGACATTCTACAAGACATTGACATGGATGTCATTGTTAGAGACTTTGCAGATAAAAAAGCTCGGAAGGTTCTGCTGTAATCATGTCACCATTAGTAGTGTTCAATAAATGTTGTTCATTGTTGTTTTTGTTTATACATATACATACCGGTACATAAATAAAAAATGTGTAATGGATATCATGTGCATATTTTTTAAGTCCTACGTATTCCTGTATCATGCATTTTGAGAAACGAATTTGAGTATTAATTTTGCTCTTTGAAAAATGGGCTTTAAATTATTAAAACCACTGTAATAAAATGTAAACTACAGGCTAGGACTAGGTGGGGGGGGGGGGCAAGAAGTCACTTTGCCCAGGTGAAAATTTTGCCTTAGGCCGTCCTTGTGGTTGGCCAAGTATTACTTAAGAGACAGTTTGCCAGTTTGGGACAAACAGGTTTAAGGAGAGGGCAGTGAAACGATGGAACATTCTCGAACAATGGAGAGAGTCGTTTTACATGCTTCTCAACTATCCCTGCATGCCTCATCTGTATGAAGGCTGTCCACTCATGTAGCAGTAAGTACTTCCAGATTATTCAAGACCACACTTGAAATATGCATTAGGAAATGAATCGCTTCCATCATACTGCACTAATGTGGAAAGTTTATTCTGGAACACTTGTGTGACCTATAAAAGCTACAGCAACTGGCTTTGTCAATCAGTTTACAGTGAATGATTCCTTTTCCTTAGTGCAGATTGAGTGGTTGTTGAAATATTGTGAAAAAAGATTACTTTGCGGAACTATATTACTTGACATTATTATTGTGTGAGTACAAATTTAGCTTGAATTGTAAGAAACTACCTTGTTGATAAAAAATTGTTATTTGTGGTTAATTAAAGCTGGTGATTAGTGACTTCATTGGTGTCTGTATTTGTTTCCACTGTACCATACAACAATTGGTGAGACCGTCATAACAATATGAAAATTAAAGAAAGCAGTCAGACATCCCAACAAGCTGAAGGAAAGACTGTAAACAAATGTGTAAATGTTTCGCCTGCTAAACAAAAGTATAGTAGCTGTAGAACGTGAAGCTGGGAAAACAGTCTTATGGCTTGTTTGGGAGCAAATATGACAAATGTAGTTATGTCATAAAAATTGTGGTGGTTATGTTGACAAAAAACAGCTAATGAAAATTCATTTCAGATATCGCATCTCGTACAACAAAACATATACAAAAGTCAATGAATATTGCTATTACAATGCATCGATTTTGAAATCGATCATGGACATAACAGAATGAGTTTTAGTGGGGCTAATAATAAAGATAATTTGATACTTTCCCAATATCCATATCCACATTACATTTTCGATGTTTTGAATATGTGATTGTATCGATATACCACAATGTGAGATGAAGTGTATTAATTGTAAATTATTCTATTTCTTAAAGTGAAAAGACATCATGTTTTCATCTACGAGGTTACATCACAATGTTTTTTTGGTTTTCAGTTTACTGTTTAAAGAAATAAAAACCACGATTAGGATTGGAAATAAAATCATGATTCCATGATTAATGTAACTAATGTGTATATACAGTGCTATAAGAGTAACTTTTAAAATATAGAACATGACTTTTTTTTAACAAAACAACTACAGAAAATGTAAAGTGCAAAATACAGTACTCTCTGAATAGTAAGATTGAAACATTAAAAAAAAAACAATGTATTAAGAAATGAAAACAAGATTTATTATTAGTTAGGCAATGATTTATCTTTTATATAATGCAGTAAAATCTCAAAAACTTGATAAAAGCGAATTTTATGCAAAACACAAAAAGAAGGGAGACAGTAAAGCATCCTACCTTACCTCGAGTTTGTTGCTTTTCCAGAGATCTGCACAAAAACTAAGTAATAGTGAGAAAACTAGTATTTTTGGAAAATGAGTTCGCCACAAAAAGAGAGACATGTATATTAATATGCATTACTTTGAGTTTCTTTTTTATGCATTTTTCCACAAAAAGCAAGTGTTGTGTTAAAGGCATAGGGTAAAAGGAGGTAATTTGGTGACAGTTCAAAAATATGTCTGTCCAATGTGCGTAAATAATAATATTATTATATATAAAAAACTTTCACAAATGAACTTACTTTTGTTCTCACTTTCACAAATGTTTCAAGGTGTTGTGCCTCTTCCTCAGTGTGAGTAAATACTGAAAGTCATTGTTGATAGTCCATAATCGTTATTCTGCAACAATGACTTTCAGTATTTACTCACACTGAGGAAGAGGCACAACACCTTGAAACGTTTGTGAACGTGAGAACAAAAGTAAGTTCATTTGTGAAAGTTTTTTATATATAATAATATTAGTAAAAGTGAACAAAGAGGATGAATCAACAAGATATTTATAAATAATAATATTTACTGTCTGAAACCGTGTTTCCTGATTAGCCGATTAGTTTCTCACAAAAAGTGATTATTGTGGTAACTTTTAATCAATACAATTTTTAAAAGAAACCAAAAATATAGATTTGAGTAATGGATAGGTAATCATCATCAGCGGCGCAACAACTCATTACTGAGTCAAGGCCTCCTTTAACAGCCTCCGCCAGCTGTCCCGGTCAAGTGTAGCTGCTTTCCAGTTCCGGGTCCCAAGGATGTGGTCCGCATCATAGCTCACACTGTCTTCCCAACGTAGTTTGGGTCTACCAACTCTCCTGGTGCCATAGATCTGTTCTGTGAGTTCCTTTCTTGGTATTTCATTCTCCCCCATTCTGATCAAGTGTCCAGCCCACCTGAGTCTACCAAGCTTTATAATTTTCACAATATCTGGTTCATTCAGAAGAGTGTTCAGTTCTTGGTTGGTTCTTTTCCTCAATTCACCTCCCACACATATTGGACCAAATATACTACTGAGGATTTTGCGTTCATGAACCAGCAGGCTTGACTCAGACTTTCTAGAAATGGTCCAGGTCTCAGAACCATAGGTGAGAACTGGGCGGATCAGTGTTTTATACAAAAGCAGGTTGATGCTCCTGGCAATTATTCTGCTTTGGAACAGGAGTCTGAGACCAAAGAAACACCTATTAGCTGAGGAGATTCTTCGCTTTATTTCCTCTGTTGTTTCCCCATCAGCGTTAACTTGGCATCCTAAATAAACAAAGTTGTTGATTTTTTCGAAGGAATAGATGCCAATTTGGATGTGTTCTCCTTCTCTAGCCTCCTGTCCTGTGGCCATGTATTTTGTCTTGCTTTCATTTATTATGAGACCCAGTCTCCTTGCGGAACCTTCAAGAGCAAGAAAGGCTTCAGTGACTGCTCGAAGGGATCTCCCGATTATATCTAGGTCATCAGCGTATCCTAGGACCTGCACCAACCTGTTGAATACAGTCCCAGAGGAATCTATTCCATCACCTCTCATAGCTTTTTCTAAGGCAAGATTGAACAGGAGGCAAGCAAGAGCATCGCCCTGGAGGACTCCCTTTCCATAGTCAAACTCTCCTGATAAGTCATTCTGAATCCTCACCATGCCCTCACTGTCACCATTGTCATCCTACACAATCTTATTAATTTCTTTGGTATGCCCAGTTCTTCAAGAGCAGTGTAAAGTTCTTTTCTGTCAATGCTGTTGTATGCATTTCTGAAATCTATGAAGAGGTGATGGGTTTGTAGCTTATGTTCCCTACCTTTCTCTAGAATTTGTAGGAGTGTGAAAACCTGGTCTACTGTCGATTTTCCTCTTTAAAATCCACACTGATATCGACCAATCACCTGATCAGCGTGTGGAAGCAGTTTTTCGTAAAATATATGGGACACTATTTTATATGCCACAGGGAGAAGAGAAATGCCTCTGTAATTATTACAGTCTAGTTGATCTCCTTTTTTATAAACCGGACATATAACTGACTTCTGCCAGTCTGTTGGCAGTTTCTCTTCTATCCATATATCAATGACAAGGTGATGAAGGGTTTTAACCAGCTCTGGGCCACCATTTTTTAAAAGCTCCGCAGGAAGATCATCAGAACCAGGAGCTTTGTCGTTTTTAAGGCTTTCTATTGCAGCTATCACATCATTCATCCGGAGGCTCGATGTGTTCATGTTTCTCTAGCACAGGTGGTACATAGTTGTCCACCTCGTCATTCTTAGAAAGAAGAGTTTCAAAGTGCTTGCGCCACCTTTCGAGGATTTTCCCCTTTTCTGTAAGTAGGGTGCCATCAGTGTCACGACAAGCTGTTGTCCTGGGTTTAAAGGGTTCCCTATCTTGATTTAGCTTATTGTAGAATTTTCTGATTTCATTTGCATCGTTAAGATCTAGGATCTCTACCAGCTGTTGACTCTTCCAATGGCGCTTCTTCTGCCGATGTACTCTGCTCTCCTCCACTTCCTATACTCCTCTGCACTTCTTCTTGTATGCCTCTGTATCATTGTTGTATAGACTTCATTTTTAAGGTCTGTAGCAACTCTGCATTCTTCATCAAACCACGGATTTGAAGGTTCCCTTTCTTTGAGGTCCAGGTTTCCTCAGCAGCACCGACAAGTGCTGAAGAGATTTCTTCCCAAACAATGTCTATACTTGGATTTCCTGTAGTCGTTTCGGTGATTTTATTTCCGACTAGTGCAGTGAATCCCAAGTGGTTGTCCTCCTCCTTTAGTTTGGATATGTTGTACTGTTTTCTTCTTGGAGCACGCTGTGTCTTAATCATTGACATACGGTCTCTCAATTGTGCAACCACTAGGTAATGATCAGAGTCAATATTGGCTCTCCTTCGTGTCCTCACATCCAGTAGATTAGATCTACTTTGTGAGCTAATGAGGAAGTGGTCTATTTGGTTAGGTACCATCAGGTGAAGTCCATGTTCCCTTATGAACATGTGAGGGAACATGTATATCTTTGTGAGGGAAGAGTGTTCCATCAATGACCAGGTCCCTTGATGCGGCAAAATTAATCAACCTCTGCCCGTTATCATTAGTTGATTCGTGTAGGCTATGCCGTCCAATTGTTGGAGAGTAGATTGTTTCTCTACCTACTTTCGCATTCATGTCTCCAGCAATCACTTTAATGTCATGACTAGGGCATTGATCAAAAGTCTCATCAAGGAGATCATAAAATTCTTATTTCTCCATTTCTGGGGATGCTTCTGTTGGCGCGTGAACACTAATGAGGGAGTAATTCTTAAATTTTCCCTTAATTCTTAAACAACAGATTCGTGGACTCATGGGTTTAAAGTCAATCACCCTTTGTCTGAACCGCTTTTGGATGATGAATCCTGTTCCACAATGATGTAGCCTATCATGACAGCTGTAATAGACAGTGTGGCTCCGCTTCTCAAGAATTCGCTGGCCTGTCCACCGGATTTCCTGTATCACAGCTATGTCTATTGCAAAAGCGTCAAGTTGGTCTAAGAACACTCTGAGAGCTCCGGGTCGGTATACACTGAGCGTATTCCATAGTCCAATATTAAAATTAACTTGATTATTTCTGCGAGTTCTTTGTTTGGCAGTAACATGAAGTTGTGAGGACTGCCCCCCCCCATGGGTCCGATCGGGCCCCTACGGGGAGAAAATTATTAGTCGTCACATTCATATATGTAAAAACTGGCTGGCGAAAGAAACTGACAGGTTTCTGCACATAAAACTTTTACAGATGGGCTATGTGAATTCTTTGATCCAACCCCCAACCTGGAGGACCAGGAACTTTGATTTCGGGGTGCTCTTCCCCTAGAGAGTTGCTTTCACCTCAGCTGACGAGCTCTTTCTGCCCGGTCGCAGTAGGCTA
Source organism: Magicicada septendecula (assembly GCA_034769895.1). Taxonomy (NCBI): domain Eukaryota; kingdom Metazoa; phylum Arthropoda; class Insecta; order Hemiptera; family Cicadidae; genus Magicicada; species Magicicada septendecula. The sequence continues at coordinate 303,702,481 of CM068367.1, read as the reverse complement.
ACTGACTAAGCCCATGTGTGCAGCCGTTGAGCTACTATAGCCTCCTCCGCCTCCACACTAGATGCACACCCTGCTGCCGATGTGCACCATCCTTCCCGGCCAGGACCCAGGATACCCCCAGGCTGTCCTGACAGAACCCCCATCTCTCGTTTGCTTACCAATCCACTCCGCCGAAGGGATTGGTTACCACAACCTTGGAGTGGATTGCTCAGCATAACAGGGCTCACCGATGTAGGTGAGAGTGGAGCTTGGGTGGAGAGGCTGGTGCATTTCTCTTCTATGAAAGCATATGTTCGCATCACACCCCTTTTGGACCCCAATCGATAGGTAATATGGGAGGTATTTTGGTGATAGTAGGGAGTTAATTTAGATAGTAGGGAGTTAATTTAGTGATGAAAATGATTAAACTTTGTTGTATGGTACTGTAATAAAATATGTTGTAATTGCTGAAAGTACATTAAAAATGAATACAAAGAACATAAACTAAAAGAATACTATATAAAAAAGCAATTAAAAATTGCAAAGAATTATTGATAAAAAATTAATAAAAAACAATAAACTATACAATAGATAATCTCTAGAAAAAATGTAAACATTATTTTCAGATCAATTTATATTCACCAGTTCAAATTTCACTGTTAAAACACTGTTATTGTATTTTTCACAACCATGACTTAGAGAAAAACAATGTTAATGTTAGTTTTAAAAATAAATTTTTAAAACAAAATTGGCAAATAAAACTATTGTCAGTTTTCAAGAACAATAACACAAAAATTTTAGGTAAATAAATAGGCCAAACAAGCAGAAAACGTATTTTTACATTTTGTTATAATAAAAGTGTAATGTTCACCTATTTTACTTAACTAAACTATCAATCAGGCTTGTCTCACCTCAGTAACTTAAGACGAACATTTTTTGTATATATAAGGAATATAAGGACCTTCAGTGGTTGACTGCTGTTGGTATTTTGAGTAGTAGGGTGTAAGGCAAAAACAACACTACCAATTTCACATCATATTTTTTTCCATGTCCCGAGAATAAAGAATACTGCACACACCACACATCCAATTGTCATCACATGGTTTGTTTTGGTAGACAGAAGGTACGTTGTCCATTAATTTCTTATATATTCCAGACACTGATGGTTCTTCAGTGTCAAGAGGTAGGAATTGAGAGATTTTGTCCACTGTGCCTTTAAGGATTTGTATATTTCTACGTCCAAAGTTGTAAAATATTACTACAGTCTGTAGGGAAAGTGATAATAAAGATGTTAGAAGCCTTTGCTAGGTCAATTACTACAGGAGTTATATGTGAACTATGCGAGTCCATAAACAAAATGTCTAGTCTTGCTGGCGGAATACTTTCAACAAAAATGTGAACCACTCATAGAACACTTAACTAAAAATGAACTTTTTTCATGTGAAAAACTTACTATTTTATCGGACGCGTTTCGGCTTAGTATCCGCCTTCTTCAGCTTTGGTAACAGACTGCCAGCATTTTGTAACGGTTGTGTGGAAGGTGAAGTGGGGGTGGTGTGTGGCGGAAGGGGATTGGCGCGGGGATTCAATTTACTGTTTGTTTTCTGTATAATTGTGTCAAAAAGTGTATGTGATTTATATTGTAATTGATCGTTGAGTATGTTGTTTGGTTGTGTTGTGTGGTGTTTATATATTTCGTATTGTTCAGTTGTGTTGAGTTTTTGACCTTTGGGTATGTAATGTAGAATTTCAAGATTAGTGTCTATGTTGGTGTAACTGTGGTTTTCTGTGTGTATGTGTGTGGCAAATGCAGAGTGTATATTGTTGTTGGTTAAAGCTTTTAAGTGTTCAGAATAACGGGATGAAAAAGATCTTCCCGTCTGGCCTATGTAGAAACTATTGCAGTCATTACAATTTAATTTGTATACACCTGTTTTGTTATATTTGTCTATGTCTGTGTTTGTATTACTGATGTGTTTTTTGATGGTATTGGTTGTTCTGAATCCTATTTTGTATTTGTGTTTTCTGAAATCGTCACATACAAGAAATCATCACACTTACCAAAATAATAACTGAACAAAATTACTTTACATACAATAACAAAATATACACACAAACAGAAGGACTCCCGATGGGATCCCCCATATCAGGAATACTAGCAGAAATATATATACACAACATTGAACAGAACCACATAATAAACAACAACAAATACACTAACAAAATTATATACTGGCACAGGTATGTAGATGATATATTACTTTTATTCAAAGGCAACACAAGACAAGTTGATAACTTCCACAAATACATAAACACTATACACCACAAATTAAAATTTACACTGGAAACTGAACAAAACAATAGTATAAATTTTCTAGACCTAACAATTAACAAAACTAACAATACACACACGTACAAAATATACAGGAAACCAACCACAACCGACATGGTTATACACAACACATCAAACCACCCAACACAACATAAATATGCGGCCTTCAACCATATGCTCCATAGACTAACTAAAATACCCTTAAATAAACAAGATTACACCGACGAACTCAACACAATAAAATACATAGCAATAAAAAACGGTTATAACCCCAATTTAATAAACATACTACACAAACGCATCAAAAACAAAAACAACAAAACACTAAATACCATCAACACACAACACAATAAGTACATCACACTCACATACCACAACTCATACACACACAAAATCGCCAATACTTTCAGAAAACAAAAATACAAAATAGGATTCAGAACAACCAATACCATCAAAAAACACATCAGTAATACAAACACAGACATAGACAAATATAACAAAACAGGTGTATACAAATTAAATTGTAATGACTGCAATAGTTTCTACATAGGCCAGACGGGAAGATCTTTTTCATCCCGTTATTCTGAACACTTAAAAGCTTTAACCAACAACAATATACACTCTGCATTTGCCACACACATACACACAGAAAACCACAGTTACACCAACATAGACACTAATCTTGAAATTCTACATTACATACCCAAAGGTCAAAAACTCAACACAACTGAACAATACGAAATATATAAACACCACACAACACAACCAAACAACATACTCAACGATCAATTACAATATAAATCACATACACTTTTTGACACAATTATACAGAAAACAAACAGTAAATTGAATCCCCGCGCCAATCCCCTTCCGCCACACACCACCCCCACTTCACCTTCCACACAACCGTTACAAAATGCTGGCAGTCTGTTACCAAAGCTGAAGAAGGCGGATACTAAGCCGAAACGCGTCCGATAAAATAGTAAGTTTTTCACATGAAAAAAGTTCATTTTTAGTTAAGTGTTAGTGCTGTGAAAGAAGAGATGAATAATCAAGACAACTATAATACCGCAGATAAAGCGTATTTCATCAATAAGTACAGAAACGCCAAGCAACAAGTAACAAAAACTTCCTTACACATAGCATTCAATAAAACTTGTCGAAAACACAACATCATACCAACACACGCACAAGTTACAATAAAACAAAACACACATACAGCACTACAAACCAAACGGAAATTAGAACAAATAAACCTAAACAACATAATCAATTATTTATACCATAAAAAAGACACACTCAACAGACAGGCATATAACTTACACATGAAACTCACACGAATATTACACCACACAGAACTTGAAAATGTAATACAACACACACAAGACAACATAGAAAAACTCAAATTGACAATACAACATCGACACAAAAAAAAAATAACTAACCTTACAACACACACAATTGAATCAATCCCTGAACCGGCACACATATTCCACGCACGCGTAGTTAATACAACACACATTAATTTCACAAAAGATGAAATGAATTTATTAAACAAAGGACTGAAACATAATTTGAATACCAATACAAATAATATCAAAAATCACAATAAACACATACGCGACATCATCATAGACGCAGAAACGGCTGTACAAAACACGCACCTCAACGACCAAGACACGATACGTCACGACATAAAAAGAAAACTTCAAAACACACATACAAAACCAAAAATACACAACAATGAAATAAAAACACTCAATAGTGTAAAACACAAGTTACTCGAACACAACACAACAATCCTAAAAGCCGACAAAGGTAACATTAGCGTCATAATGGACAAACACCAATTAAACACTAAAATCGAAAGTTTCTTCAACGAAAATAATATAACGGAAATAAATAAAGACCCCACACTAAAATTTCATAAACAGATTAATAAATTTATAAACAACACCAAACATATAATCAAACCAGAAAACGCCAAATACCTTAAACAAATAAAACCTAACCCCCCTAAACTAAATGCATTACCAAAAATACATAAACCTAACATTCCAATCAGACCATTAATAAACAACACACAGGCCCCCTCCCACAAAATAGCAAAACAACTAGACAAAATAATCAGAGAAAACATAAAACTCAGCAACAGCACCTCTATCAAAAACAACATTGACCTAGTCAGGAAAACTGAACACATACACATCCCACATAACTCAACTCTGGCATCTTTTGATATAACCAATTTATACACTAATGTCCCCATCAAAGAAACCATACAAACACTAGAACAACTACTCAGACAAAACAACACACCTGAAACACACATACAAGAAATCATCACACTTACCAAAATAATAACTGAACAAAATTACTTTACATACAATAACAAAATATACACACAAACAGAAGGACTCCCGATGGGATCCCCCATATCAGGAATACTAGCAGAAATATATATACACAACATTGAACAGAACCACATAATAAACAACAACAAATACACTAACAAAATTATATACTGGCACAGGTATGTAGATGATATATTACTTTTATTCAAAGGCAACACAAGACAAGTTGAAAACTTCCACAAATACATAAACACTATACACCACAAATTAAAATTTACACTGGAAACTGAACAAAACAATAGTATAAATTTTCTAGACCTAACAATTAACAAAACTAACAATACACACACGTACAAAATATACAGGAAACCAACCACAACCGACATGGTTATACACAACACATCAAACCACCCAACACAACATAAATATGTGGCCTTCAACCATATGCTCCATAGACTAACTAAAATACCCTTAAATAAACAAGATTACACCGACGAACTCAACACAATAAAATACATAGCAATAAAAAACGGTTATAACCCCAATTTAATAAACATACTACACAAACGCATCAAAAACAAAAACAACAAAACACTAAATACCATCAACACACAACACAATAAGTACATCACACTCACATACCACAACTCATACACACACAAAATCGCCAATACATTCAGAAAACACAAATACAAAATAGGATTCAGAACAACCAATACCATCAAAAAACACATCAGTAATACAAACACAGACATAGACAAATATAACAAAACAGGTGTATACAAATTAAATTGTAATGACTGCAATAGTTTCTACATAGGCCAGACGGGAAGATCTTTTTCATCCCATTATTCTGAACACTTAAAAGCTTTAACCAACAACAATATACACTCTGCATTTGCCACACACATACACACAGAAAACCACAGTTACACCAACATAGACACTAATCTTGAAATTCTACATTACATACCCAAAGGTCAAAAACTCAACACAACTGAACAATACGAAATATATAAACACCACACAACACAACCAAACAACATACTCAACGATCAATTACAATATAAATCACATACACTTTTTGACACAATTATACAGAAAACAAACAGTAAATTGAATCCCCGCGCCAATCCCCTTCCGCCACACACCACCCCCACTTCACCTTCCACACAACCGTTACAAAATGCTGGCAGTCTGTTACCAAAGCTGAAGAAGGCGGATACTAAGCCGAAACGCGTCCGATAAAATAGTAAGTTTTTCACATGAAAAAAGTTCATTTTTAGTTAAGTGTTAGTGCTGTGAAAGAAGAGATGAATAATCAAGACAACTCATAGAACAGTTCAGCATTTATCCAACCCTTCGCTGAAAGCATCACTTGCACATTTGGAAGACAGTCTTCTTTTAAATTATCATGCCACCGAACACCTTTAAAAATAATAAATGGTGGGATCCAGCTCCCATCCCCACAAACACATGCAATAATAGTGTGGGTTTCTCCATAAGATCTTTTGTACACATACCATTTTCCAATCGATGCTATCACTCTAGTTGGTTTAACAAAATATGATAATTCCGTTTCATCCACATTCCAAAGTCTTTCTGGAAAGGTGATGCCAAGAGTTGTCAATAGGTGATTCAGTTTACTTAAGTAATCGTCTATCATAACAGGATTGCCCATTGAAGTGCAGTATGATGATAAGTTTTCGGGAACTTAGAGATAGGTCGTATCGGTTTTTATAACTTTTCCACCACCACTTATGCTGCTGACTGCATATTTTGACTAAATAAGTGCTCTTTGCCAATACTTTTTGCAAGATCAAATGCTAGTTTTTGAACTGGCTTACTGGTAGCCCAAATCCCACTTCTTGCATCTCAAGAGTATACTTCAAAACTTTTTGCGCCAGCTCCATATGTAAAACAAATTGTCTACTCATTTTGGTAAGTGGTAAACACGATTTTCTTCTTTATTTTTCAAATATCTGTTCATGGAACTCCATGGGATGCCAGCTGTTTTTGGGTAATAGTTCCGAGTGACAACCTGAGCTATGGCAGCCACAAAAACTTGCAAAAACCGCGGTTTTCTGTGTTTCTACATAAACTACAGGTCAAAAGTATTCAGGACGCGAAAAATTCGCACTTTTTATTTGCATGTTGCAAAAAATTACATAATTATTTATAGTGATACAGCATTAGAACACAATATTGCTTTGAGTTGAATGCTGGAAATTTTTGTTAAATCTAATTAATTTTAAAAATCTAAAAGGTTAAGTTGCATTGTTAAACGTAGACACAACCTCCAAAAATCGTCTGTGTACCGTAATTATGTGCGATAAATGGAAAATAATTTCTGCACTTCCAGTAAATACACCCTTTTATTGTACACTAACAAAGTAAATTTTATTTAAGTTACATTGTCGTACATAACCTCCATAACCTGGCATTAGTTACTTGTGAAGAAAACAGTTCTAGTACACATCGAACACGGAAAGAAAATACAAACGTGGAGACGGAAGTTAACTTTTGCCGCAGGCTATAGTGAAAGACCCGCATATTGGTTTCCATGTGTAATTTTAATTCACATGTTAACCCAATAACGCCAACTCTTGGCTTCACAGGCACACATCGGAATTACTGCTAATTCGTAAAAAAATATGGCAATGAAACACGATTATAATCGTCAATAAACCATTTTATAACATACAAAAATTAATTTTCACGATTTATATTATCTAACTAAAATTATATGCGATATTACTACATACTGATGCCAATAATCGAAAATGAGTGCGGGTACGGTATTGGGACAGCAGCTTTTCGTAAATATGTTAAACAAGTAATTGATTTATTTTCAATCGTTGGTAGCATTGCTATAACCAATTTTTAAGTTTAGGTTAGTTTGTACTGGTTTGTACGTTTGTGTACGATGTTTTGGCCGTTCTGAAAGTAAATATAAAATAAGTTGATTTTAAGGTAAACGATGTTAATGTATGGGTATATAATAATCATTAGTGTAAGAAGGTATACGGTAAATGATTACACACAGTTTGGCACCTTAATGATGTTGATGTGTATTTGAAAATTTATTGTTCCTATTGTCATATTAAAAGTTGATTTAATTATGTAAAACAGCATAGGCGTAAATAACCCTGATGTGTGTCACATTTTGTAGACATGGAATTAAACTTCTGTTTTATTATATGAGTAACGCAGTTTTATATTAACTTGTAGATCTAAGACAGTTACGTACGTTGTGTAATTTCTGTAATTATACGGTCTAACCTAAATATAATTAGTGAGTTGATTAATTACTTTCCAGTTTGAATCCATGTTTTAGAGGCTTAAAGTAACGTGATAAGTATAGAGCTAATAGTAATGAAACCTGTAAGACATACGCGTATATGATTGTAGTTTTATTTAATTAAAATTTTGAATATTGTTGTTTTCTTGTTTTAGTTAAAAAAAACACAATTTACTTGAAATTATTCAAAATGACATCATATTTTTCAAAAAAAGAAATAGAGGATATGAAGCCAAATATTGACAAAGCAGTAGAAAAAGTAGTTGGGTTCAGTGAACCATCTCTTGTGACAACTACAATGAATTGTCTTTTGTCGGGATATGATAAGAAAAAAACTGGAGGTAAGAGTTTAATAAAATTTTATGTTTTTTACTAAATTGGTATTTGTTTTGTAGTATTCATTGCATAGATACAAAGTTGTTGTGAGTCTTTTTTAATCATAAATTGTGTTTGTAAATGTTCATTAACACTGTCTAATGTTTACAGAGAAATTGTCATCATTATTAGATTCATCTGTAGCCACAAAGTTAGCACATCGTATATTTGATATGTTAGAAGATTCTCGCCCTTCACGTCATAAAAAACGTCATCATGATTCATATCATGATACAGAAATTGAATCGGAGAAAAAGAAAAGTCGAACTGATAAAGACAATAATAATGCACCATCTGCTCCTGTAAACTCTAATAATCCACTTTCAGCTATTCAGGTGTGTACAGATTTTTTGTAATCTAATTACTTTATAAGTTCAAATTTCTTGTTACGTAAATAATTAAAAACAATAAATTAACATGATATGTATATGCCACAAGTAATGACGTACATAGTGTACAACAATTACATCACAGTAGGCCTATCAAAAAGGCAAAATCTTTAAAATTTTTAGAGATTAAGAAATATAAAACTAAAAGAAAATACAAAATGTTACAAACGATATTTTTTTATATCTCCATTAATTGAATTTAAAATTTTGTTCTACTTGTGTAAACTATTTTTGTAGACAGATGGCATTTGACATCCAGGTTATTAATGAATAAGGGTTAACAATGTTCGTTTTTTAAGTATACTTTGTGTATGTATTTTTTAAGAGTAATAAGTGTCATGTGTTATGTATTCCACTATCAGAAAGTTAATTAAAAAGTTGTGTTAGTGGTTATAATCACAAACAGAATTAACACTGTTGGACACCACTATAGAAAAATTATTCCGGTTAGCGCTTTCAAGCTTCACAGCCCATCATCAGATCAGAAGTAACAATAATAGTACTCTTATTATTGTTATTTCTGATCTGATGATGAGCTGTGAAGCTTGAAAGTGCTAATTGGAATAATGTTTTTATAGTGGTGTGCAACAGTGTTGATTCTATTCCACTTTACTCAGTTCAATGTACTGTGCGAAAAGTCACTACAGTAAATTATTTCCAACATGCTCCTTACATTGTTATGTAGTAAGTACCTATAAATATTCATCAGTTAAGCTATATTCTTTGAAACTGCTATAACTAGCAAAATATTTGCTGACATTTAATAATTTTGTGGAACATGGCCAGAGTTAATCTTAGGAATTGTTGTGTTTTATTGCAATAATACTAATTTTAAAAATAATTATACAAAATTATTTTATTGCAGATTAAGGATATGATGGCAAATGCTCAAAAAATGATAGAGGAACGCAAGAAAGCATTAAATGCTTTGAGAAATGATACAGACAGAAAAGGTGGGCTACAGCCACCATCTGTTTCTGTCCAGAGAACAGAAGAGAAAGCTAAAAAGATTGCACAGTTGCAGGTAAAAAATACATCTTTGTAATTGGAATTCAGGTATTAAGACAAGAAAGCAGTGCATTGTATTGTAAGATATAGTTCTAATATTCATATATTTTGTGTGTGTATGTGCGCACACTAGCGTGTGTGTATTATTTAGGTTGTTACTAGAAATTGCATTGTTACTTGGCCCAGATATATGTTTTCCATTCTTCTTGTATGACTTTTCATACATTAATTTATTCCTAACTATAGTAAATGAATTCTACGTAGAACACATTATTTTAGATATACATTTTTGTGCTACTGCCTGAACTAGTAGTTTTCACTCATTACGAGCTACATCAGGGGCTGCCTAGGAGTGCTCAGTCTGTCCTGTTTTTGGTGATGGTGACATCGTTCAAAAGATCCGCGTGTGCGCGCGCGTGTGTGTGTGTGTGTGATATGTTCAGATAGTATATGTGACTTAAATTGTGTCTGTTCATTTAGGATGTTGTTTCTGTGTGTTTTGAGTGTCTGTATATTTCTAGTTGTTCGAGAGTGTCTTAGTTTTTTAGCTTTTGTGTGTACTTGAAGAATTTTCATGTAGATACTTGATGGGATCTAGCAGAAGCCAGTGGATACAGTGTAACAATAATTAACAAGTCCTATACAAAATGCAAAACAAACAACAAAGACAAAAAATAACAAATTCCTAACCCTAACATATATGTATATATTTCAATCACTTTCTGCTACAGTCCGTTTCTTGATGTATATAGCCTAATACATTTAATATTTATAAATAAATTTACTTCAAGATATACCTTGAAGTAAATTTATTTATAAATTTTAAATGTATGTATATATTTGTATACAACACTGAAAACATACTCGCAGATTTAAAAAAGCCAGGTACAGCATTGCATACAGAACTACAAACAAACAAAATACCAGGTGCTTACAAATTAAACTGATCAGAACGTAACAAATTCTACATTGGCCAGACAGGATGCAGCTTCAAACAGAGATAGGCCTACATTGAACACATAAAAGCATTACACTCCACCACCAAATCCACCTTTGCAAACCATCTCATTAAGGGAGACCATACATCCACAAACATTATTGGCTACATGAAAATTTAGTGCAGTCTGATTGGCTGAAACTATCCACCACAGCATTGTCATCTCATAGTTAATCTGTTGTTTATGCTTTATCACATGCGCTTACTAAATTAAGTAGTAGTGCGTTTACTTTTGTTTGATGTGGTTGAAATTTAACCATTTTAAAATTTACAATATTATCATGTTTTAATGTGTGTTGTATTATTTAATGATACTTTTTTTTTAAATTAGTGATCATTAGTCAGGTACTCAGAAGTGATTTTGTGGTAAAATTTAAATAATTAATGTTTTGAGTGATAGTGATACTTAATATTATCCATTCAACTATGTCCGACACCAGTACATACAGAAGTAAAAGGAAAGTATACATATATATAAAAGTATCCTTTCTTCAGCTATACAGAGACAATAAAAAGGAACTTATTTAATGGACAGGCAAGACAACTAATCTGGTCAAATATTTTGAAAAAGAAAAAGCAAATAGGGAGACATAAATTTCCTTGAATAAGTTTTAGAACGTTCAAAGTAGGGAAGGACCTGATGTATGTATAGGAAAAGAGAAAGATGATCTCACTAATTTTAGTGATACAGAGCCCAAGTTTCAAACCCCTAATAAAAAAAGAAATATAGACAAACAAGATTTATTAAGTTAGATTCTTTCCAAGGAAATGCAATTCGACAACACATTTGTAGCTACAATTGTAGAAAAGAGCACCTAACAATAAATAAATTTTCTTAAGTCGGCAGCAGACAATCTTTTTACCAGTAGTCAATCATCTGTTAGAGAAGTAATATTATCAGATATTTTGAGCAGGAAAGTTCTAAGGGAAAGTGAAAATGTAGTTGCTTTATGTTGTGGATTTCTAAGAGAAATCCAAACTAAGTGTATTGAACTTTAGTAGTTTTGGTTTTGGGTTTATGGTAAAAATAAACTAAAACAAAACATTGAGTCATATTTTGCAGTCTCATATGTTTTTATTATCGTTAATTTTTAATTTATTTACAGATATTTATACACTACATCGATGATTGCAAATTATCACATATGTCGTTAAATCAAAAAATTAAAAGTACTGAACATTTGAAGATAAATAAAAAACACTGAAGTTAGTTAAGTTCTAGTATTATTCTTGTAAGAATTCAAATTTTTAGTTTAAGAATTATCTTTTAGTTACAACTGGAGAAGTATTCATTTTTAATTAGGCCAATACATATTTAATCTGTGTGAAGTACGTTTTGAGTGAATGCAGTAATGAAACTTATGCTTGGGCAGCATTCTACAGAAACACATGGTTATGAAGTGGCAACATGGTGATGACATCATCACAGCTGTCAAGCTGTAAAAATTCCAGTATAGTTCAGGCAGTAAGGCAACAAATTTAAATATTTTAATCTAAAATAATTGTGTTCCAGGTCGGAATACTTTACTGTAGTTTGTGATAACACTCGGACATGCCATGGACAACAAGATACAAGAAATTAATTAATTATTTAAGAAAGAATGTCTTATCAATTTCAGTTTTGTACGTGTAGTGCATATAAGGGTAGGTAATCATGCGTACAAATATTTGGATTACTTTAATAAACAATTGTTACTAGTGGTATAATGAAGATTCCAATGAGTATTGGATTTGTCTAAGTCCTTTATAGATTTGAACACAATTTTTGGCAGTGGATTTTGAATCCATTAATCTGTTTTAAATGACAGTTTGGATTATGGCATAATAAATAGTATGAAGACAGTATATAAATTTATATCTAATATCTTGTAGTACACTTCACCTTGTATTTTTGACTTTGATTACTTCTTTTGATGTAATAAAAATAACAGCAAGTACAGTATTTTAAAGATTCATATGTAATAGTGTCTTACTAGGTCTTCTGTGGTGTCACTTCAAAAGAACAGTTGGGTGTGTGTTTGTGAGGGGGGCACGGATGCATATGATATTTTTTAGTTCTTGTACACTAAAAACCATTCTACACAAACAAGTGAAGACAACACAACAGTTGTGAATTGTATTAGAACAAATCAGTAATTTAATTAAATATATAAAACTGATTATGGAAAATGGCCAGATCAAGATCACACTGTCTCAAAACTAATATAATTGATAGAATATGATAGAGGATAAACTAGTAATAATTTTTTTCATCATGTTCCTTAGTTTGGGCACTATATAGAAAAATATATTTAAATAGAAAAAAAGCGGAATTAATAGATGTCTTTAACTCTTGTAGTATTTCTCCACACAGTTATAAACCATTATAAATTGTAACACATAATACACATTTAGATTTTGTTTTTTGCTTTCTTAAATTTGTTATTGGTAATCAACTGTTAGAAGTGATTTTTTTAGTGGTAACTGAAAAAGTTTTGGACCAATGAAAACAGAATTGATGAAGCCAAATAGTATTTCATGTTGAAATTATATATAAAAAAATCATTACAAAATACTTGTACAATACAGATTCTTCGCAAAAGAAATCAACATTAATTGATAACAATACCATATTTTGAGAAAAGCTTATGTGTAAAGTTTATAATTCAGAGAACTATGTACAAGGTATATTTTATAAATAACATTCGTTTTCAGATTGCAACTGATTGAATTTGCGAGGTTGGCCCACTTAATCATACGAATTTGTATGGGTTACTATCTAGTTGCCTGACATTTGTTTGTTATGAGATTTTATGTAAGTTTCACTAGATAACTATAGTTTTTCAAAATTAGTTGGCAAACTCATATAACGGTAAATATTCCAGTTTGAAGAGTTTGTGATAATCGTCTTAGAGGTCCAGTATATGTCTACATGTTACATATATTGGCTATGTACACAATATGATATGATATGTAATTTAAATATGATACTATATAATTCCATACGCCAGTTCTCAGGTTCATGCTATGGCTTGGTTTGTAATATAATAAGCCTATAATTCTGTTAAAATGTACAAACAGATTGGTTAAATTTACTTGTTGAATGCCATTTTCTGGAGTCTTGATGTATTTATACAAGTAGCAATAGTTGTTCCATATGTAAGTTAAATCAATCAGCAATCTCTCTCTTTGCTCTAGGAAATAGTAGTATCAGTTTAATTGGCAGCCTCTGTTTGCACAAATTAATTTGCATTCACCACTTTTCTAGAGTCTTGATGCATTTATACAAGTAGCAATAGTTGTTCCATATGTAAGTTAAATCAATCAGCAATCTCTCTCTTTGCTCTAGGAAATAGTAGTCTTAGTTTAATTGGCAGCCTCTGTTTGCACAAATTAATTTGCATTCAGCACTTTCGATGATTGACTGATGTAAAGAAATTCAAGTTTCCCTCCCGGTTACAATGTGGCAAAAAATTCAGTTTTTTTTATATTGTTGACACTGCATAAATTAGTGAGCTAATCCATATATTTAGCTAGTATTCATATCACCATCCATATAGGGTGGTGTTGCTAAAATTAAACGTTTTGATATCCACTGTAATATGTTTTGTGCAATCCAGCTTTTTTTTACTAAGTTACAGATTTCTGTAACTGAATTGACAATATGGAAATTGTTAAAATCACAATTTTTTATGAATTTTCGTACCAAAATTATTTAATCACACTAGGCCAGCTACAACATTCTTCATTACTTCTACTCATTCTTTTCAAAGAAACTTACTATGTTTAATATTATTTGACCCAAGAATTTCACATAGGTGTAGAGGAATTGGCTTAGTTTTAACTATTATTTTTTGTAATAAAAACCAAAATTTTGTAGCTGCCATGTTTCATTATTCATTGTTTGTAAAATTCTATTCTGCATGGAAGATCCTGACACTTATTTCAGTTGGCAGTAATTTCAAGCCTTAAAAAACATTGTTTACATTTATTGTAAAATGAGCTGTTAATTGGTGCATATTCATCCTTCAAAAATTAGATGTATGAACTAGTGTATATTGATTCTCAAATTGCCCTTTTTGGATATTTCGGATAAAAACTTATATTTCTCTCTATAATGTATTTTTTTCTCATGCTCTCTTTGTGTAGTCTTTTGTACACCCAGTCACTCGTTTTGTAAACATATTGATTTACTTTTTAACCTCCTGTAGTAATTAAATGTTATAATAGATGGTAAAATAAAATAAAAAAGTATAATATAGTGTTTTGTATATGTTTCTGATATGCTTTTAGCAGTTTTCTTGTGAAAATCATTACATTAAATAAAATATTATTTACTACATTTTACTTTCCTTATTAGTTTTCAATTTTACACATTTCTTCAGTTTCTTTTTTTTAACATTGTGATTTTATTACAATAGATATAGGAGTATGCCACAGATTTAGGTGGCTTCAGTTTGTGTGAATAATACAATAGATTTAAGAATAGTTTCTGTACTTCATGTAGGTATGATTAAGTGATGATGTTGCCTGGAAGAAGTAGAAATGGGATTTGTAAATTGTGTTTGTGTAACTGAACATAATGCAAACTCTAACGTTGCTAATTTCTGTTACTGTAATTGTTATAATTTTAAATAGGAAACACAAATTGTAAGGAATGCAGGTGTATTAAATACAACAGGAAAAAGAGTGACTGTAGAAGAAAATGTATAAATAGAGACAAATAATGTAATTAGAACAAGATTATAGTTCTCCTATATTGAAATAAACTTTTCCATCTCAGCCACATGTACATATTTCTTTCTTACAGGCACAAATTCAGTCTAAGTTGTCAACAGGTGTATTGGGGCGGATGCAAGCACCTAAACCTGCGGTGTCAGACAAACCTACACCACTGATTTTAGATAGCCAAGGCAGAACAGTTGATGTTACAGGTAAAGAGATACAGCTGACACATCTGGTTCCTACTTTGAAGGTAAGATGTGCGTTGTTGTGGTAAGTACTTACTTTTTAATAATATATAGTGAAGTAGGTATACAGATTGTTACGTGTTACCAGAAGTTTTTTTTTTCTGTTATTGGAACAAAAAATAGTAATTCAGCATTTTAATATCAGCAATCTTCATCATACGTGTAGACTAAGCCATATTGAAAAAATAAAACTTAGAATATTATCATGTTCTATGGCATAGGATTATTCCGTATTTGTGCAATTAGAGCAGCATTATAAGTGTACCAGTCTTTCATCAGAATTTGTACGTTGTGTACACAGAGTATTATAAACACAGAGAATTATACACAGAGTATTGTGAAAATATGTAAGAAAAGTACTTCCGGACTCTATATATGGGATACAGATGTGTTTGTTCAATTGACAGTGCCTGAGGTAATAGGAGCAAGAAAAAGGCCAAAGATGGTATCAACAAAGGAGTAACTGACAAAGAATTCATCCTGTCAGTTTTAAACAATATAAATTTCGGCAGATTTGTAAGTGGATAGGAATATTTTTGCTTATATAATTTCCTTTGACATATCATTTCGTCTTTGTATTATAGCTAAACCAAGCTGCCAACTCCTGTTTATTTCCATTTCAAATTTCTTCTTTTTTTATATGTATTTTAAGATTGACACCTTATTAAACTGTTTCATCTTAATTCATATTGTTACGATGGTCAACTTGATCGTCATAGGTACAGTGGAAACAAAATACACTACACCAATTAAGTCACTAATAACCACTTGAACGTACACAGTAATATCGCCCGATAATAACTCGAACCGCACTGTAAATATATCGCAGCTATACTGAAAACTAAGGTCGCTGCCGACTTGTATTTATACATCCACGCACAGACCAGAAGATTCCAAACTGCGTCTTAGTGCCAGTGTGTACTATGTAATTAATTGCGGCCTTGACACAGTCCGCGCGGCTGGCGGCTTCAAGAAAAGTCTCGTGAATGTGTCAAGAGTCACGTACACCACCAAATTACATTCTGGATCCCTTTGGAACGTTCGATAAACACATAGATTGTTCTGTGATGTCATAACACTGCCCCCTCCTTAAGCCTGTTAAGAATTGAGCCTGTCCCGAACTGTCAAACCATCTCTGAAGTAATACTTAGCCAGGTGATCTAGGTGGACAACCTTGCGAAAGATAATTCTCCGTTCTTCGAATTCAGTCTTGTGTGATCTGAACATCACGTTCACAGGAATACGAGTCTTCCGCTCAACCACTAGTTTTGCTGGAATCACTCCCATTGCGTCATGTACTGATGACCTAAACACCACTGGCTGATCCAAGTTTGTTTGGTTCTTGTCAACAACCTCTTGCGTAACCTCATCTTCAGCCACTTTGCCCTCGGACGCTTCTATCAGCTCAGGAACAAGCAAGAGTTTTGTCTCGACACCCATAGTTGGCTTTCCAATCACTTCTTTTGTCGTTACACTTATTTGTATTTCCTCCACTAGTTCTTCCTCCATTTCCGCTTGCAATAGGGAGGGTTTCTCTTGACCAGACCTGTTGACTTTTTCTTCGACTAATGCCACTCGCTTAATCGAATGGTTGGTAGACCCTGTCATTTTAGCCATGCAAAGCTTTATCTTCTCTTGGCCAACCTTAGGACATTCTCTCTTAAGTCCACAACGAATCCGTAGGAATTCATAATGTCCATGCCAAGAATCACTTCATTGACAATGTCTGCAACGAGCATTTGGTGGCTAAACTCGAGAAGATCCAGGCGTACACGTACGTCTATCTTTCCTAGCACCTTGATGGGGCTTCCAGTCACAGTCTGTATTGTACCTTTTAATGTCATCTCATTAATTGATATTTTCCTTCAACATTTCATAACTGTGGTCTGTATTCCTGTGGTTCATCCAAAAGTAAAAATCCTTTTTTAGCCACTGTTGTTATTTATCATTGTAAGAAGCCGTTTATTACGTGTCCTCAAATTCTCCCCTCATTTGTATCAAATTAAGAGTGTTATCCGCAAATCACAGCATTGTTATTTTGTGTCCTTATATTGTTACTCCACCTCTAAACTTTTCCATTCTCTGTCATTGCATCTCAGTGGAGATGTTTGCAAAGAGCAGAATAGACTGTAAGCATAGTCTTAATCACTTCCTTATTGGCAGTAAGGAAGGATCTCTTCCCTCATCAATCATTCATCCATTTAAACCAATATAGTCCTTCTAAAAAATGTTCAAGTCCCACAATTGTAAATAAGTACATGAATTAAAACAAAGTAGTTCATATCTAAACAGCCCATGATATTACAACACATGTATAGAAATTAATTATGTATTAAGAAAGAAAATAATAATTATAAAAAAATTATTATTTTGGTATTGCTACAAACATTGTAGCATTTTATTATTGTAAATAATGACATATGACATTATGTCACAGTGATTCTGTTAACTTATTTAAAACTACTTTCCAAACACTTGGTAATTTGTGACTGTCACAAATAAGATTACAGATTCACTTACCAATGTAGTCAGAAATTAGCTACATAAAAAACTCAAATTAAGTGAGTTTTGAACTTAAACTTGTGGTTTTTAATATTACATTGGACAGTAAAGTTAGTTATGAATGAAATTGTCAGTTGTATATGTTTTTACTAACAATGCTCCTTTTGTATAGGCTAACATAAGAGCAAAGAAAAGAGAAGAATTCAGGCAGCAGTTACAGGAAAAGTCTGTAGAAGATATTTCTGAAAGCCACTTCTTTGATCCACGCATATCAATGAGACCAAATATGCGGAACAAAAGATCTTTACGTTTCCATGAGCCAGGCAAATTCCAACAAATGGCTGACAGAATGAGAATGAAGGTAATTATTGAATTTGTATTTATTATTTATATTTCAGGCACTAATGTGTCCATTTTTAAATTAGTGGAATAGTCAAATTTAGGATAGTGTTATAACTGTAAGAAAACCTCAAAAGTACCTTAAAATCCCCCACCCCTCAAAAAACTCCCAGGTTCACCAGCAGTGTTGGGAAAGTTGGGATATTACACCTGAATCGAATTCTGCAGTGGTAAATAACGGATAATCCTTAAAATACTCCCCCCCTGGCCATTAAGTAAACACATTGAATGCACCCAGAATAGATGATGATGTCATGTAACGTTGAAATAAACTAGCTCATAATAATAAGTTATTGTACATTTTGTGATTACAAGGGATATTTTTGTTTCAACCTCCGAGATGCCACCCGAGACCCACATGCGATATTGGAATGGAGATACGCAGTGCATGCGCATTGGACTATTCCCTACCACACACCAATAGGCCTACTCCCTCCCTTCAGTCATTGTTGAGTAACAAGTGTGATAACATGTCTAATGTAATCGAATCGCCCGCCAAGTGTGAAGTGCGCGCCGTAATTCACTTTCTTCTCACCGAAGGGCGTAATGCAGCCGAAATTCATCGTCGAATGAGTAATGTTTATGGCGACAATTTTATGAGTGATGGTTGTGTACGAGAATGGTGCAGAAAGTTTAAAGAAGGACGAACTGACATCCATGATGAGGGTGGTCAAGGGAGGAAATCTGTAGCGAAGGAAGAAATTGTTGGAAAAGTGAATCAAGTGGTTCGCAAAAGGCGCAGATTTACAATTTCTGAGCTGTCTGTCGAATTTCCTGAAATCTCAAGGTCAGTTCTGTATGACATTGTAAGCGTGAAGCTTGGCTACAGAAAAATTTGTGCACGGTGGGTGCCGAAAATGCTCACTGACAACCATAAGACTCAGCGAATGGGCGCAGCCTTAGAATTTTTGCAATGCTATCACAAGAAAGGGCAGGGTTTTCTGGACAAGATTGTGACGGGAGATGAGACATGGGTACAATATGAAAATGTTGAGATGAAGAGACGAAAGAGCAGTCCAAACAGTGGAAGCATAGTGAGTCCCCAGGCAGACCAGTAAAGTTCAAGCGAACGTTTTGCAACAAAAAACTTATGGCTACTGTGTTTTGGGACCAAACAGGCGTATTATTGACTGAATTTAATGAACGGGGGAAGACCGTCACTTCAGCCTCATACTGTGACACTCTTCAGCGACTACAAAGAGCAATACAGACCAAGAGAAGAGGAATGTTGTCGTCGGGTATTGTCTTTCTTCCGACAACGCTCGACCTCACACTGCAGCACAGACACAGGATCTCCTCTGGAAGTTCAAATGGGAGGTGTTTAAACATCCGCTGTATAGCCCGGATTTAGCGCCGAGCGACTTTCATTTTTTCACCCAAATGAAGCTGTGGTTAACAGGGCGGAGGTTTATGAGTGACGATGAGCTGAAGGCCAATGTGAACGGTTGGCTAAGTGACCTACGGCAGCTTTCTTTGATGAGGGTATAGGAAAACTCGTGCCACGTTATTATAAGTACCTATGGTATTAATTAGGATTTAATTAATATCTGTAATGCTCCACGCCCTTTGAGAGCCAATTTATACGGTGATAATATGCAAATTACTTGCATAAATTAATAGATTACCTTAATTATGTAATATTGACTTTAGATAGCTCCGTGTTGTTGGAGCGCCAATTAATATACGGTGTAATTAATTAATTTGTGAATTCTTAATTGTTAATTATGTAATGATTAATGAGTAGACCCCTCATAGGCTAATTACCACAATGTAATTAAGGTACAAATCTACTAATTTACTTAGGTTGCTTCTTTAAGATTAATGTGGTTATGATAGTGATGTGAATTGTGAATTACACTGGGTTCTCTGATAATGAAGAACGCATTATTGATTGCTTAGGTACTAATTTATTATATGTTAAACATTCCGTATTGAAAACAAACATGTATATATCTTCCTGGTACCTGCAAATACATACAACATATATCTCAAAACATAAATTCCTCCTGAATTGCTATCTGAAATACATACAACATATATAAAATACATACAACAAAATCAAATAATATTTACTCTACCTAATGCGTTCATTCACCCAGATGGATTGGCTTTAATAGATCATAATTATATATATATTGAATGCAACCTTCTTTTAATAACTTTTCTCATAATTGCTCAGGGTGAGATTCTTGGAAAGAGACAGGACAGTAGTTGACTATGCTAACAAGATCATAAAGAGTTACTTGGTAATAGTTAATCCGTTATCTCCATCGGCGCTATACCCCAGGTGATGACGATCGTTGAAAATGCTGCTCCATTGGATAATGATGATGGTGATCACTTTCACTGATTATTCGCACTCGCGTCGTTAACAGAATAGTGTGTTGTGTTATTCTATGTTCGCACACTCCACTTTGTCTCCGCGTATAACCATGCTTGCTTAAGTGTTCTGTGTGTTCTTTGTGTGACTACACAAGGTATTATTGTGTGGCTGTCTAATAAAAGTGTCTTGGTTACAGTAATTTATAGATATTATTACATCGTTCACGCCCATTGTGAATTACTGTTCGTTATACTGTTTTCTAAGTCGTAAACAATTATATATATTCTTAGTTAAAATAAAGTTCAGTTCACCATTCCGCGTACTTTAAGATTTCACGGTTGTTCGATTCACTTCGAAATTCACGTGACTGTTCTTAATAGAAGTACGACACTTAGTAAACTCATGAGATTGTTTGTAACATTATAAAGTTAATTACGAGAGTTATGTGTCTCTCAATACTTTTGTAGTCCGATTTATTATAAGATTCGTCACGAACTGTTTGGTAAGTTATGTTAGACACTCAAAGTTTCTAAATAAGACTCCTCACGAACTGCTCGAGAATTATTATAAGACTTTCAAAATTATTATATGACTGCCAAAAATTGTTATAAGACTCCCGAAAATTATTATATCACTGCCGAAAATTGTAATGAGACTTCCGAAAATTATTATGTGACTGCCTCGACCCGCGTCGGACTATTAATTTAGATTAACGTCTCCCTACTAGAAATTTGGTCTCTGGCTTGTCCACGCCTAAGATTACTATGATAGGCTGAAACACTACCCTCTCTCGAAGTCTTTTCCCACCATCTCGAAGTCTTCCAGTCTTCTACCCTTCTGATTTGTTCTTCTGCTAGTTGCTATGGAAACTGGCTTCTCTTTCGCCCTCTCTCATGAAATACTTTGTTCTGATAGGTAGCTAGAGATGTCCTTTGAATCGTCTTGTCCAGGCGTCACTCTCGTTCTGGGAAATGCGAGCCATTCCCCGCGTGTCAATCAACTCATTGTTCGAGTTTCCAGCAAGGGTTTACTCTTAACATCTCGGTTATTGTTCGTTTCTGAAACTCTGCATACTGGCAATTAACCATTTTCCATCCAGTGTCGACAGCTGTAACCTCCACGCTTTCTCATTGTAAATCTCAGCTTGTCACTTAGGCGCATCTCCCGCTGTGCCTTGACGCTGATTCTCTTCATAGTTTGTTGTTCGGATTGTTTCTAAAGACTGCAGTACGTCCTGAACCCTTTGTCCCTCGTCTCGTTTTTTGTATAGTGACCCCATTCCTTAGCTACACCCTTAAATGTATCCTTGCTTCGATTCTGCGTAAACGTACGACTGAGCCCAAGTACATTGTTCAATTTGTTACGGTGTCATAATTCTCCGTTGGCACGCTCCTGTCAACTCAAGTCGTCGTTTCTATTGTTGCCTCGTACTGAACACGCTTCTGTTGTATGATAGGGCGTTAGTTGTCACCTACCCCAATTAACTTTGTTTTATGGCTCTGTTCTTAGAGTCACTGCCACCGTAGCGTGAGAACAGACTGGTCAAGAAGGAAAATTAAATTTTTAATTTTTTTGATTGCTATATGCCTAAATCAAAATGGCGATTATGTAGAAATGTAGCTGAGAGATGTACAAATATTTTGTATATATAATACGTTTTTTATAATTATTCTCATTTTTTATTCCTACTTTAACGAAGGTTGAAAAAAAATAGCCGTCATATTAACTGAATAACACTTTGTTTTCCAATTTCTTATTAACAAAATTGTAATTTAATGTTGAATATCCATTTAATTAATGACAGTAAAGTAATCATCAGACAAGTTCATATGATATTTATGTAATTGATATAAATTATGTTAAAATTAATCAGACCATTGTAAAGTAGAACACTTCAAGATGATTCATAAAGCTCTAGCGAGAATGTTGAATGTTTTGATGTTTCCCTTCGATAATCTTATATCTGCTTTTACCAGGTAGTCATTTTATTTATCAAATTATGGTAATTTTTTTTGTCAGAATTCTTTTTAATGGCTAAGTATTAAATATTTTTCACATTAATACATATTACTTATAAAATAACAATACCCAGTATGTAACAGATGCTGTTTTAACCTAACACAAGTGTTGATCATAGCACATAATTGTGCTTTTTGTGTAATCCTATGCTTTGTTATAGCATACTCCATGTGGTGAAGTACTGATTTATTCGTGCCCCTGAATTACAAACGTTATGTTTTGAAAGTCACACACATTTTTATTAATTTGTTTTCTGCACTTTAGGTTTGTACTTATCTGTACTTATTCTTTAGCATTGATGTTAGTATAGCTGTGAGATTGAAGGCTGGAATCACCATAACAGTATGAGTCAAAAAAAGCATGTCCACACTGTATGATTCCCCTGGCGACTGGTTGTTCTCTGAGTATTTCTCTGAGTAACCCTAGAAAATGGCTACTTTTTTTCAGCTGGATTAATAAACTGGCATATTGCAACTGTTCATATCCTGGTATGTACTGTTTACTGGTGTTGACTGTGGTTACTGCCCACATACTTTAGACAACATACAGTTTTCTATTACAAAAGTGAGTCATGTAAGCCACACTCATATTATTCAAGGTCACCCTTCTTAGAATAATGTACATCATATTGGTACAAATATAAGACGACCCTGGTTTTGAAGGCATTTTATAGGAAAAATGAGCCTGCATATAAGATAACCCAGAATTTTTTGAGGGTATGAGAAAGATAATTCAGTGGTCTAAATACCATAACTTGAGGTGGAACTAAATAAATATGGCTATTTTACGTTAAAGGTGAAATTATAAGTGATAAAATACCTTATTATTATTCATCCCAGTGATCATCCTCATTTTCTCTCCTCTGTCTCCTCCACATTCAGTACTCATACTGGAATTCAGATTCATGACTGGAGTCTTTCCACAAAATGTCATCTTCACTCCTGTCCAGGTGTTATGAAACACAACATTTTTTAAACTTCTTTACAATGAATGCACTTTTAATTTTCCCCCAGCCTGTGATTATCCACTGTGCCAGTAGCTGTATGATTGGTTTCTTCAACTTTTACAGCATTGGAGTTGGTGCATGGTTTTCATTAATTAACCAGTCATTATAGTTCTTCTGTATGTGGCCCTCAAATGGTTTATTAACAACCACATTTAGAAATTGAAGATGAGAAGTTGTTCCCCCAGGAATTATAAGATCAGTGTTCATTTCTGCAACCAGCTTCTTTATTGTCTCAGTTGTGTGACCATGAAAAGCATGAGAATTATCATGCCTAGTGAAGCACCTGGTTGATGTATCCGAACAACCTTAAGCCATGCCATAAATTATTCAGTCATCCACCCCTTTTCCTGTGCTCTAAGAACAATCCCAGCTGCTAACAGTTGGAAGCATTTTTCTTTTCGAAATATTGTATGATGGAACTTTTTTACCATCGGCAGTAACTCTAACATCACAATAATGCGTGACTTTTCATTGTGTGTGGATCTAACTGTAACTGATTTTACACCCTTCTTGTCAACATATCAAAAAACACTAGTATTTGGTCAGCATTTGCCATTTGGCCAAGCAGTTATTGTGTGTTTTTCTCAGTTTTATAATACATTGCTGATATGTAATTAATATATCAGCATAATATGCAGGTAGGCATTGCTCAAGGATAGTGTGCCATCATAAACACAAACCCGAACGCTGCATCAAGGTTCTACACCAACCCAAGCTTGTCTTAACTTCAGTTATTGTAATTTTCAACTCATGCATCACCTCCATTGCCTTCATTCTAAAACTTCTCAGGATATTGGATATCCTTGGTTTTGTTTCTCATGAATTTATTTGGTAACAAGTTTATCAAAGTAATTAAAGTTTCCATTTTTAGGTCCTCTAAATGCTTTTCTTGATGCACTAGCACATTAAACTTTCCTCCACCTTACCACAAATGTTTTAGATTGCATTCAGAAACACCAAAGGTTTTAGCAGCCTGCGTATTGAAAATAAAATTTTCACCTCACATTTTACTCTTACTTTGAAATTCATATTGTAGCCTTTCTTTTCCATATTTATATGACACATAAAGGATGTCCTCTGTTCAACAGTATCCTTTACTTGTGGATCAGCCATTATGGTTTTAATGTCAGTGACTGCAGACCACAATATGGCACTTGATTATTGTAATTAATGCTCACACATACGAATAGAGCAACAGACACTCAAATGGACGCACGCAATAATAGAAGAACGAACACTCCAACGCACACATGTATTAATAGAAAAAAAACACCAACACACATAAATATTCACTGGAGACGTAACTTTAAAGTGCACAGCTGTTTTAATGTCTGTGACACAATATGGTACTTGAGCGCAGTGGTGAAAGTTTGTTTGGGAATATTTGCTTCGTTGTCGTGACTGAGCAATGTATAACATGCGCATGTTGATTCACAGTACACAAGGGACAAGACTGTACAGGTGGCAAATGGTACAAAATACAGTGGACTGGAAAATTTGTAAATGTTGGTTGCACATATAAGATGGGTATGGTTTTTGGACGGGCATTTTAAGGAAAAAAAATCATCTTATATTCAGGCCAATACAGTAAAATAATGAAAACAGTTAGCTTCACACTAGCCCACAAAATACCCTGTACAATGTTACTAAAATACAATAAAAATACCTACATTAAAATAAGAATAGTAAATTTAACTGTAATAAAAGTAGGTTTAAGATGTTTATACTAGTTTTTAATATAAGTATGCTCCAGTTAATATAAATATAAATATGTTTATAATATAATATTTTTAATTTTAGGCACAATTGGAAATGCTCCAAAGTGAAATATCTCAAATAGCACAAAAGACTGGTATTACTTCTGCTACAAAACTTGCATTAATTGCTCCAAAAGTTGAAACACAAGTAGATGAGATACCTAATGTTGAATGGTGGGATTGTGTTATTCTCACAAAGGATTCGTAAGTTTCAAGACATTTTTAATGAAAGATGAATTGTATATTAAATTCTTTTTTTAATATAATAATTATTTGTTTTTGTAGATATGATGAAGACAAAGAAGGGAAAATACCACTGAAAGAATCTGCAATAACCAATCTAGTTGAACATCCAATACAAGTTCGTCCACCTAGTAGGTGTCATTTCAGATTTTCTTTTTTCTTTAACCACAGTAATTAGCTGCTACTGTAGTATGAAAAACTGAATTTAAAGTGGTTATCAGAGAAAATGTTTCTGATTGTGGTTATGCAAAAAAATTATGATATGAGGATAAATATACCTTTGAATTTCTTTTTTTGTCACTAAAATATGTAGATTGGCTTAGTTGTTAGTTACCAGTACTCAGAAGATATACCATTCTAAAATAATGAAATGTTTATTATAATTTTCAAACTGATTTTATTAATTTTCTCAGAAATGTGTATTTTTGTTGAAACTATGGAAATATAAGCTCTCTTAAAGAAGAGGTCTTTTATTGTGCAGTATGTAAAACTATTCAGTTTAATATAAATATCAAAACTTCAACAGGTGAACCTCTTAAACCTGCTTATATGCCCGTATTCTTAACAAAAAAAGAGCGGAAGAAATTACGACGTCAGAATAGACGTGAAGCATGGAAAGAAGAGCAAGAAAAAATAAGACTTGGTCTCGAACCTCCACCAGAACCAAAGGTGCAAAAATAAAATTTTCTTTGTTCTGTATTTTAATAAACACTGTATTTAGAGTGCTAAAGTAGACTAAATGAAGTTTATGTTTTAAAATGAAATATATCTGTATATTTTTTTTTCTAAAACAATTGTAAATTTCAGTTAAGGATATCAAACCTGATGCGTGTTCTTGGTACGGAAGCTGTACAAGACCCAACAAAAATAGAAGCACATGTAAAGGCACAGATAGCTAAACGACAAAAAGCGCATGAAGAAGCAAATGCGTCTCGAAGATTGACAGATGAACAGCGTAGGGAAAAGAGAGTTCGTAAAATACAAGAAGACACAAGTCTAGGAGTTGTTGTTTCAGTCTACAGGTAAATTTAAAATTACTTATTTTATTAATCCATTTTAATTATTAATTAATAACACATATTATCAGTAACTAATTAATTATCATTAATTACAACATTTAATGTATTAAGAAAAAGTAAATTCATTTTCGAAACATGTTAACTTAAAGATTTTTATGTTAATTATTAAACGGTAACTTAAAATGTAATGTTACATTAATATTTATGTAAAACATAAATACATAAATTGATGGCACATGACAATTGTATCGGCTTTATATAATTGTTTTAAAATAATGAAATGTATGTACGTCATTAGGTGCATGAGCAATTAAAGTACATATCTACCCAGATAGATACAAAAAAATATGTCATGAAAACTTTATAAATATGTTAATTTCTGCTGTTTACAAATACCGCTACATCTATCCATTCACTATACATGTGTGCATGTTTATGCATGTGCGCACATGCACACAACACACACATACACACACACACAGTTGAAATGAACCCCCATCCTCTGTGTGTGTGGTTGCAAATTATTGTGATGTTGATTTTATGTTTTTTTATCATAATAATTGGCAACTTTAGTCGCCAATTGCACTTAGTGTCAATAGTTCATACACAATACCAAGTAAGTAATCATACAGTGACTTTGGGAACCTCTGGTGTAGGTGGGAAACCTAGGTTTGCTATGTTTATTGAGAATTTAAATAAGTACACAACAATGGAAACAATTGTAGCCCAGCCATTTGGACAAAGCTTTAGTTGTACTGGTGAAGATAAGGTTGGAGAGCAAATGTAACCTGGCTCAGATCTGACCTCTGATTATTATCTCTTGATGTCTGTGTTTTCAAAAAGGAAATTTTTGTAAGAATTGTAATATTGTAGGTATTAACTACGATGTCGATATAAATAAACCTCTATTGTAAAAAGATTAGAATCAGATCCCAGATGTAAATAATGAGTAGAGGATTAGATTGTCTCAACTATGATAGGCATGTATGTATGCACATTTGTGCGTACGTACGTGTGTGTGTGTGTGTGTGTGTGTGTGTGTGTGTGTGTGTGTGTGTGTGTGTGTGTGTGTGTGTGTGTGTGTGTGTGTGTGTGTGTGTGTGTGTGTGTTGTTACATGGAGTTGTATTTATTTCTGCTTTTATTTGAAATGGTATTGTTTTACACCAACTGTCTAGCTACAAATTTAAGTCAGGCTGTAACATATGTGTACTTTATATTGTAGTCTTTTTCAAATGAAGAATAAAGCATTATTATTACTATTATTATTATTATCATCATTATTATTATTATCATCATTATTATTATTATCATCTGTCCCGCTGCCACTGCAATTCTTATAAATTTTAAATTTAGAATAAAGTTAATTCAGTTGAACACAGAACACAGTTGTTTTTTATTATTTTAATACAGAAAATAAGACATTCCATAAAAAATTCACTTATGGGTTTAACTAATAATTAAACTAAATTAATAAAATTAAATAATAGGTAAATTACTTTAAATTATGGTTATGTGTAGCCGACTAAATATTAAAAAACTGTTGCCAAATGTTTTAATATTCAGTTATAACATTAGTGTGATTAATTGTTAATAATTGCACTAATTAATTACAACAGTTTGTCAGTGTGATTATTGAATATGTGTAATTCATGATATGGTTGAATGTGTTATATTCATGATACAGGTAATGTCCCGTTTCTGAGAATAACAGTTTGGTAATAATATACTGATTTAGTTAAATACAACTTCAAGTTTTAAAGTTTAATAAATAATATTTGTAAATAAAGTACCAGCTGTCAGTTCCTTTGCAGATTGTTTCCTCAAAATACAGGAATAATTGTAACCTCGATAACCTGGAAATAATTACTGTGGACTGCGTTTGACAGGTTTCCAGATTTACAAGTCTGTTCACTTGATACAGTGTCTCTGCTGAGTACAGTGAAACTTCGATTAACTGTCACTCTTTTAACCGTCAGTTTCTGTTAACTGTCAGTCCATACTCTATGTACAGTAACCAGATTGCCGTGAAAAATCATCCTCGCTTTACTGCTGACTGGCGGAGGCGCCGGAATGGCGCACTATTGGATGAGTCACGTTCTTGTGCCCGCCTAGCTATTGCACATGTGGTCAGTTTCAGTTGTGGCTGAGAAGCTGTTGTGCTCGGTGCTGTACATTATTTGTTGTGTAGTGGCTTAATTGTTTCGGCATACGATAGTGACATTCACACCAGTAAGTTTTGTTGTTAAGGTTTCTTTTCTTTTTTGTTTTTGTGCAACAGCTAAAAAATGGCTGAAAAGCGTAAACGGGTTGTGTTAGATCTCAACCAGAAAAATTGAGATTATTAAACGTTTGAAAAAAGGTGAAACTCCCACTAGTATTGCTCTCATTTACGGCGTTGGAAGAACCACAGTGAATGACATTAAATGCGATGCTGAAAAAATAAAACAACATGTTTCAAAAATGCAAAACATCGATGGAGATCCTAAGATTCGTAAAATCATGAAATCAGCAAAATATGACCAACTGGACACTGTTATGTATCAATGGTTTATACAAGCACGGAGTCAAGGAATCCCACTTTCAGGCCCCGTAATAATGGCCAAGACGGTTGAAATGAACAAAAAACTTGATGGAGATCCTAATTTTAAAGCAAGCATAGGGTGGCTCGATAAGTTTAAGTGTCGCCATGGCATTCAGAAACTAGACATTAGTGGTGAAAAACTTAGTGCAAATAGCACAGTTATTGCCGAGTACAGAGAACAATTTAAAGAGAAAGTGGCTAAATTAAACCTTGTTAGGGAACAAGTGTACAATTGCGACGAAACCGGGCTCAGTTGGAAAGCTTTACCACAAAAGACATTGGCATCACTGTAGGAGACATCAGCCCCGGGTTTTAAAGTCCAAAAAGATCGGATCACTTTAATGGTTTGTGCAAATGCCACCGGCAATCACAGGTTACCCCTGCTTGTGATTGGAAAAGCAAAAACACCTCGTGCATTCAAAAATTTTAATTTGAACGCATTGCCTGCTACCTATTACGCTCAAAAGAGTGCTTGGATATCTCAGATATTTTTTCCGATTGGTTCCACAAAGTGTTTGTGCCACAAGTTAGAGCTCATTTGGCTGAAATGCAGTTACCACAGGAAGCATTGCTGCTAATGGACAATGCTCCAGCACATCCCACTTGCATAATTAAAAGTGATGATGGCAAAATAACACGCCTCTTCCTTCCGGCAAACACAACACCACTAATCCAGCCTATGGACCAGGGCATAATCGAAAACATGAAACGTCGTTATAGGAAAGCTTTTATTGGAAGTTTGATTTCATCTGATGATGAAATGTCTGTAAAAGAGTTTTGGAAAATGTACAACATAAAGATGCAATTTTCAGTGTTGCTGCTGCATGGGATGATCTTCAAGTGTCAAATCTTAAAAATGGGTGGAATAAACTCTGGTCTGAAGCTAATGATGGCGAACCTAAGGAAACCTGGGAATGTTAGTGTCAACGAAATTGTGCAACTGTGCAATAATGTACCGAATACTGAAGACATAACGCCAACAGAAGTAACAGAGTGGTTGGGATGTGACAAATTGGACAGAGGCTTTGACATTTTGAACGACGATGAAATTGTTTCCAGTGTGATTGACAACGAAGAAGAAGAAATTGACGAAGACGAGTGTTATATTTTGAATGAAAAAACTACGTTAAGCCATACAGAAGCAGAAACAATGTTATCAAAATGCATTGAGTGGTTTGAGGGGCAAGAAGAGGAAAACGCAATGCAAATACTTTTCCTACGTAAAGTATGGAACATTGCCACTCAGAATGCACAAGCCTCGAAGAAACAAAAGAAAATGTCAGACTATTTTAAAATTTGAATATGTATGTACATTAGAGCGTAAGTTCATGACAATATGTACAGTACATATGTTGTACTACATATACTGTGCTTAATGTAAATTGTATATTGTTTGTTTCTGAAAAACAAAATACATGTATGCACAGTGTATTTCCATTTCGTAAACGTGCATTTTTTATCATTTGTTCATATGCAGTGGATGGGGGTGGGTTGTTGTTTAAGGTTTTTCTGTTGTCCATCTATTCAATTAACCATCACAGTCCCGGTCCCGACCCTGACGGTTAATCGAAGTTTCACTGTACTTGCTCAGTTCCTAATAAGAACTCAAGCAGGCCAGATTTTTATATTATGATAAAGGAATATGCTGAAACAACACTCTTGGTTTTATTTAAATGTATTATTAGAAGTGTTGCTAGTCTAAACATTATGTCTATATATTCAACTTGGACACAAAGAAAATTAATTAA
This sequence comes from Magicicada septendecula, assembly GCA_034769895.1. Lineage (NCBI taxonomy): Eukaryota > Metazoa > Arthropoda > Insecta > Hemiptera > Cicadidae > Magicicada > Magicicada septendecula. The sequence goes on along the minus strand of CM068367.1, from coordinate 303,671,198 downwards.
TAACATGAAAACATTTGTTTTTCAGAATTAGGGAATTAGCAAACAGCTCAAAGAGGTTCAAAGTGGAGATTAATGCAAAGCAGCTGTATATGACAGGATGTGTTGTATTATTCAAAGACTGTAATGTGGTTGTAGTTGAGGGAGGAGCAAAACAGCAGGGTAAATATAAGAGGTATGGGTATAGTTTTATTATTATTGTGTGTGTGTGGGGGGGGGGTGAGAAGTAATTTATTAGTGAAGTTTGTTTTTGATTAAAATGTGAATACAGTTGTGTACAATTCGCACTATTACAGTGATTTACAAATCTAATTTTGAGTGTTTTACTGGTATTAGGACTCCTTCAGGTCTATTTTATACATTATGTTTTCCTGTGGAACCTGTTTCTTGTGCATTAAGATTAAATGCAGGAAAGATATTATCTATAAAAACCCTAAGAAAAAGGGGACACTTGTATGCGTTGTCGTTTGTTTCTGTTAGATCATTGGTCTATATTATTGTTCTACAGGGCAACCAGTGTTTAATTTAAGTGCAAATATGTTATCATAGTAACATTGAGATGTTTTATAACTTATTAAATATATAAATTACATAAACTTTACTTCCACCTACCTGCAAAGTTTCGTTTATCTGGGTCCAGGATCCTTCTCGTACGAACGTAGATACAAACGTGTTTCACAGGTTAGTGAAATAAGTGACTCTACACATTTTTATGAAGAGAATTAATAATTTAATTCTTTTGAAACATTTAAGAATTTGTCCAAAATTTAAATTCATAGTTTTACAGATTAAATTACATTTTTTTCTTTCTTTGTTCGCTTTCTCTTCTGCTACATGTTAACTTATTCTAAAATCTTACCTTACTGATCACACTTCATTACAAACACAGACAGAACCCAGCCTGCAATTTCTCACACTCACAACCACACAGAAAATTACGCCGCCCTTAACATTTTAAGAGAATACCCATTTCGGCCGGCACGTGGTGATCCTTCGAACTCGTTTCATCTAAGTTGGTAATTTCGTCGCTGTCTAATATAACTGATTTTGTTCCTCTCCCATGCACACTGATACCACTGACACATTTTGGATACTTTGAATTCACTTTTGAGATTTAAAAACTGATAAAATTTAGCAGAGCGCACTTGGCTCTGTGTCGGCCGACACGATCAGCGATGAACTGGGAAAAGCGGGAAGGCGTTCGTGGCTAACTGAATTTCGTCGTTGCTCTGGAAGTCAAAGCCTCATGGTTGTTCGTCGTAGCTTTCGTCCCATGCAATTTATGTAGTTGTTGGGGTGACGACAGTATACGATCTCAGTGAGGCACTGGCTAACGTCACGAGCTGGGCGGATCTTAAGTCTTCATATCCGGCCTCATGGTAAATGAAACTGCATAACATTGGTTTCCTGACATCTTGGTTTTTTGGACGGGAGCGTTACCCCGAGCGTATACCTGTGTCGCGCGTACAGGCGCATGGTCACATTCAAACAAAGTTCTTGGAAATCTGAGGTGGCTGCATACCTCGGTACTGATTGCACAACGTAATATTGCGTTGCTGTTTCGTTACAACACTGTTCTATTCACCACTTGTTCTGGTCACCGTTGAGGAATAAAACTTACACAACATTTTTTAGAAAACCCCAAAACTGAAAGAAATAAAAATACCCACATTTTTTGACACGTTACAATACCCCCTCAATGAGAAGTCTTCTGTCCAAAACAGAAGAAATCTCATCGATAAAACCCCTAAGAGGACCGGTGAGGAACTGGTGCCAACAACCCCCTACTGTTCTTACTCTGCATGGGTAAACGACCCCCCTGGCTCGGCGACCATGGACGTATCTGAACGAGATCACTGGACTTCTCTGTGCGAGATCCCAACACCGAAAAATCGAACAGACACGCACCACAGCGCACCTCACCCCCTATCATGCTACCCCAAAAATCCTCAATCCCTGGCTCAGATCATTCCAGATCCTCCACCGATGTGCTTCCCCTTATATGCAAGCTGGGCTGCCTTTAGCAGAAACTGGGCTCACGCACACACTTACATTACATACTGAAAATTGAAAAATTCTTTGAAAATTTACTTAAATTACAACTCACTGGTTGTTTTCATTTAAAATCAAATCACAAATTTTGTATCTTAAAGCTTTACGAGCTAATTAAAATTTATTATGTTGACATATTGATATTGCTGTATTAACTACTTTTCCAAGGTCTCGTCAGGTGTACTTATTAGCAGAGAGAAACAGGTGAACGCAAATGACCAATACACATTTATGGTTAACGAAACCTTTTTATTTTATTCCCATCTCGTCAATTTCTTTTATAATATTTTGATTATATTTGGCCACGAGGCTCAACTAATAAAACAACTCATTATTTAATTAATTGTAAACCAAATGAATTTAATTACTATATATAATTACGCAACCAGCACTTCTTAATTTACCCAATTTCACTTACTCATACACACACACACACACAATCATATTTACATACTTTTAGGTTTTATGAGCTCAACTTTATAATTTATGAAAAATGTATTATATAGTATAATGATGAAATGTCTACTTTCCTTGATTAGGCTGCGTAGAATTTCGCCACATGGCATGCGTTGTTTTACTGCTTTCACTGTCACATTTTTTACGTGTTATTGCCGAACTGTCAATATGTTTTAATTAGTTACTTTTGATGAATATCTAACCAAACATGGTTTGCACTTTGAAATGTATAGAAAGATTCACATTTTTTGTTGTATGCAGGCGCAACGAAAACTACGCCGAGCCGGCGGGCGCACAGACTGTTTGCGTCCGGTGTGTTGAGCTGCTATTGTCCGACTGCTTTGTTCTGTGAGTGTCTGACGAAACTAGTGGCACACTCCACCCACATTCCTTGTTATGCCAGGCGCTGATGTATCGTTCGCCTGTTGTTTCGTTACATAACTTGTTGACTCTGTTGTGTGTGTCATTAGCTGACCTTGGCACAATTTGTCGGTTGATATTCTCGCTTGCGAAAATATTATTAAATAATAGTCACGTATAATGTTAACAGCAGTGCTGCCACTGTCACTTCCGTCGCTAACAATAAATATACCTTTGGTTTATAAATTTTGTCCCTATTGTTGAAAAATATTATTTACTTTATGAAAAAAATACAAACTGTTTTATTACCCCAAAATAGGCCCGTTACAATCTATTTTGAATTATTCTCTTCATTGGTTTTGTTTTTTGTTATCAGAAAATTATATCAATTGAACACTTCTTAAAAATAAAAACGTCCTTAACCTAACATGGATTACACCTAGAATCTAACAATACAATTCAATAAGATAATTCAATAAAATAAAATAATCAAAGTTTAAAAATATCCATTAGCTGGCAGGCGCAAAATCAAGAAAATATTTTTTTTGTTTTTTTCAAGAAAATTTTAAATTTAAAATTTCCAAAAAAAATCTTAAATTCCAAAAAATTTAACTTTCTTAAAATATTTTTCTCCTCCTATTGAAATTATTTAAATCAGTTAAAAACAAAAGTTGGATTAACTTCCTTGCTAAACATGCCTAGTATATGACCTTACTATCAGCTGATCAAAACTAGGTCAAGTCCACACCCTTGACCTACATACGGTATATACAAGTTCTATCTGAAAATACACTTAACATCTGTAAAATTCTCTCTTAAAACACCAAAACATAATAAAATAAAACCTTTAAAATAACAAAATATTATTATAAATAATAATCAAATTGACATTTAAATTATTCAAGTAAACTTTACAACTTTACATTTCCAAATCCTATCAAAAATTTGTCACTGGTTACCATTAAAAAAAATTTTATATTTTTATTATAAATCTCTCTCTTTATTTGACAATCTTGTTTTCCATTACTGTGGGTGATTTAAATACTTATAACAATTTAATTTACCACTTGGTAGGCCTACATTTATAATCTCTACCCCTCTGACTCTAATACTTATCAACTTTAACTAACATGACACCCATCTTTATCAAAACATCTATCCAACAATCTCTAAACCCAACTTATCATTAAACTCAAATCGCCACCTTCTCTCAATATATAAAAAAATGCTCTCTAACCCTTTGTACCTAGGATACGTGTGTTTCCCTCCCAAAAGCTCATCCCATTATGTTGGTTCCTGGATTCTACCTAAGGTAACCCTTTCCGGCGTCAAACGGTCCCATCCCGTCCCAACCCTTGTGTTGCGGACTCCCACATTACACTACCCCCTATTACAGAATTACCATCCCCAATAATCTCAACCTTATTACCTTACTTCAACTACAACAAAATAACATCATCAATTATGAACATCAATATATCCCTCAATACTCTACATATATTACTCATAACTACTGTGTCAACATCAATACTCCTCAATTCTATAACATTAATTCACAACAACATTACATTAACTCAAAACAATATTTTTCTCTCTACTACCATTTTAACTTTGACTTTAACTTGGACTGATCTATATGTCCCACAATTATTAATCACCCCACATCTTTTATTATTTCTGACAATTCATTTTAACATACTTTTCTCATGATTTGAAACAATATCTTTAACACATTAAAACAGTACATTTGACATTAATTACCTAGAATATTAATAAACAATTTAACAGTGACATTTTATTACTGTTCAGCTGACATTCTCAATGAAGTGAAGACACCTTTCAAAAAATTGTGCAGATTACATTAAATACATATGCTTATCAATACTTACATCTATCATCAATGTTTCCCCTTTCTCTGATTCTGGTAATTTTACGTTAACCGCCTGCCAGTCGGTTTAGTTATCTACTTAGTTTCAAAAATACACAAATTATATAAACACATATTTGTTATCAATTCTTATATCTAACCTACTACAATAAAATACTACATTTAAAAATATAGAATGAACACCTTATAGTGAATGTCTGACCATCTAGTTATTTAAACGGAACACAAGCACTTTTATTAGATCAAAATTAGAGTTAGCAATTTTTATGTTATACATTTAAATTCGTGGCTCATCTGAGCCACCTCCCATCCACACACGCTATTGCAATTTATGTAAGACTGTAGCGCCTTTTTGCTTCCACAAAGACTGCATATTTGGAGGAATTTGACATCTCCGTGTCTTTGCTTCGGCAGTTACATTTTAAAATTTTGGATATCAACATACCCTTGGTAAATATTTAAATGCCCTTAAAACGGGTCTACCACCTGGCTATGCTGTCCCCACGTGGACAGAGTGGCAGCCGCTGTTCCATAGTTCCTGGATTTCCCCTAATATCACCCCCCATTTAATTTCTATTATAAACCAATTTCAAGTCAGCTATGGTCAAGGGACTTGATTATGGCCATAGCTGACCGCTAGCCAAATCCACGATTAGTGCTGGTAAGGCAGTAATCGCCCGAAAAGTCGGGGAAATCTAATTTCATTTCAACGCCTGTCCTACATCGTTATTAATATGTGCGACACGAACGTCTATCAGTGTACAAATTAAATTTGTACCAAAAAATGTGCCGCACATTGTCGCCATGTTGGCCTCCGATGGAGGTAACACTCTCTGTTACCCCCAACCCATTTCGCTATCTACGAGGGCACAGGCCACCCCCGCAATAGCACCTTAACTAATAACTAAATAATTAATTAAATATACAACATTATAATATGAAACCTTCATCCATCATTAATCATTTAATTCATTCATCACCTTAAAATTTTCAAATTTATTATTAATAATTATTATATATCATTTTTCAGTTATTGTTAAATTTTTTAAGTATCATTTTTATTTAACACAATTATTTCACATCATCTCATTATTGAATTAAAATCTGAGTTACACCTGTAAACATTTTTTTTTTTTATTATACTTGATTCATACTATAAAATTGTTATACTTACTAAAATGACATACACAAAATATCTACCAATACTTTCACCTCACCTCTGAAACATTTAACAAAATTGTTAGTTAGAATCGAACAATTTATCATTTAATTACCACATACATCTCTCTAGTAAATAATTCAAATTCATTAGAAAGTTTAATTATACAACATTTAAATAATCAATCAAAATATTTAAAATATATCAAATTGTTTTAATTAAATTAATTACTGAAAAATACAAGTTTCATTTCTACCAAAACAATTACAATTAACCAATTACTGTTTTCAAAATTAATTCTGTTTATTTATTTAAATTGCAAACTATTAATATTATTATTACAACAATCATCTACACACTTGTTTACTTGACATTCTACAATACACACAAATAAATTTATTAAACATTTATTTACAAACTTCTGTCATTAACTGTTCCATTTTTTCACACTTCATTGTCCAACTCTGCCAGGTCAAAACCATAAAACAAAATATTTATAACTGTCCTTTATTGTTTTATGGCCTACCCTCCATCGTCATAGATTAATCTTTGTTTTATATCACACTTTTCAGTTTTATTGACAAACAAATGGTTACTTTGTGTGTCTTAACCAAACAATTTCAATTTATCCGTTATATCAAAATAATCCTGCATCAAGTCTACGTTAAGTGTTTTTGTTAAATCTCCGTCAGTAAATATATTCATTATTGTGTTAGTTACTTTTGTATTATCAATTAACTCATTATTACTTAGACACACTTCTAACCTTACTTTCCATTCATCATACTCTCTATTCAATTCATACAATTCTGTTTCTCTCTAGACATACAATTCTCTATTTAAATCTCTCCATCATAATACCATATTACACTCTCAATATTACTCCAGACAGAGGGTACAAAATTATACAACAAAAATAAACACTTCAAATCTTCTACTAACACGGGACTCTTGCCCTTCTTAAACAATACTTGTGAACACTCTGGTTCAGAAAAAATAAGGGGAAAATTTACCCTCTGCCCCCATTCTACTACTATACTATTTTTCCACTCTCGCTCTAACTCATTAACACACATTAACATCTCATAATCACATCCTACAAACTCATCGGTACTCTCCTTATCACTCTCAGATACTACATTTTCGATTACATTATTATTCTCATTATTTTCAACATCATCATTATTATTTATTAATTCTTTATCTGGTACCACATTTTTACACATTTCATTATAATTTTCATTTGTGTTGCTCTTACTCTGTTCTACTTTATTCAAACTCTTTCTTATCATTTCATTGGCATTTTCAAGACATTTATTCTTTTCTTGTATATCATTTATTAAACCATCAAATTTTACGCTAATACTCTGCTGCAACTGAATATTCTGTTGTTCGCATTTTATTCTCTGTTCATCTAATTTACTGTTAAATCATTTTTCATCTCATTCAAAGTTATCTCGTTACTATCAAAGCGCTTATTTTGTTTATCGAACATCTCATTCAAAGTTATCTCGTCACTGTCAAAGCGTTTATTTAATTCATTAAACTTGTTATTCTGTTCATCGAATTTTGTATTGAAATCGCTATTGTTCATATCAAATCTATTGTTAATGAGATTAAATAAATCATTTAATGACAACTCTTTTTCTCTTGTATTTATTTTAATTGGTACGGGAGTAGAAATCGCTCCCGGCGAACTAATTATGGATACTTCTACATTCTGCTCGTCTATTGACCTTGCTTCTGTTTGAATACCGGAGTCGGTCTGACTGTCAGAGAAGCTGACTTCATTGTTATCTGCCATTCTTATTTTTTTTTTATAATTGATATTTGTGCGTACCTATAATATAATCAATATGTAATATACTGTATAGCCAATTTTGTGTGAATGACGCACTTTTGTTTTATTCCGCTAACCTCACACACACGTTTGTATCTTTTCTGTAGGTACAGTTTTTACTGAATTTTTTTTTTCATAAAAACTGTCCCTGTATCGGAAGCCATTGAGATGTTTTATAACTCATTAAATATATAAATTACATAAACTTTACTTCCACCTACCTGCAAAGTTTCGTTTATCTGGGTCCAGGATCCTTCTCGTACGAACGTAGATACAAACATGTTTCACAGGTTAGTGAAATAAGTGACTCTACACATTTTTATGAAGAGAATTAATAATTTAATTCTTTTGAAACATTTAAGATTTTGTCCAAAATTTAAATTCATAGTTTTACAGATTAAATTACATTTTTTTCTTTCTTTGTTCACTTTATCTTCTGCTACATGTTAACTTATTCTAAAATCTTACCTTACTGATCACACTTCATTACAAACACAGACAGAGCCCAGCCTGCAATTTCTCACACTCACAACCACACAGAAAATTACCCCGCCCTTAACATTTTAAGAGAATACCCATTTCGGCCGGCACGTGGTGACCCTTCGAACTCGTTTCATCTAAGTTGGTAATTTCGTCGCTGTCTAATATAACTGATTTTGTTCCTCTCCCATGCTCACTGATACCACTGACACGTTTTGGATACTTTGAATTCACTTTTGAGATTAAAAAACTGATAAAATTTAGCAGAGCGCACTTGGCTCTGTGTCGGCCGACACGATCAGCGACGAACTGGGAAAAGCAGGAAGGCGTTCGTGGCTAACTGAATTTCGTCGTTGCTCTGGAAGTCAAAGCCTCATGGTTGTTCGTCGTAGCTTTCGTCCCATGCAATTCATGTAGTTGTTGGGGTGACGACAGTATACGATCTCAGTGAGGCACTGGCTAACGTCACGAGGTGGGCGGATCTTAAGTCTTCATATCCGGCCTCATGGTAAATGAAACTGCATAACATTGGTTTCCTGACATCTTGGTTTTTTGGACGGGAGCGTCACCCCGAGCGTATACCTGTGTCGCGTGTACAGGCGCATGCTCACATTCAAACAAAGTTCTTGGAAATCTGAGGTGGCTGCATACCTCGGTACTGATTGCACAACGTAATATTGCGTTGCTGCTTCGTTACAACACTGTTCTATTCACCACTTGTTCTGGTCACCGTTGAGGAATAAAACTTGCACAACATTTTTTAGAAAACTGAAATAAATAAAAATACCCACATTTTTTGACACGTTACAATATGTAGTTTACTTAGTAGAAAATTGTAGCATATATGATATATGTACTGTTTTCAGATGAAGAGATGGCGAGGCAGAGAATCAGGTTAAATTGCTACAGACCATTTTGTAAACATTCACAGACAACTTATGGCATGCCATTTAACACAGATTTATTTATGACTTGTTTATTAAAAACTGCACATGGTTGGTGTTGGTCATGTCCTGATTGCATACAGTTTATATTGTGTACTTACCAAAAATTTGTCCAGATTGCATACAGTTGTAAATCATTTTAGAGTTCATGACTGCCATCCAAATATCCTATTCAAGATTGTGTGCAATGAACAACTCTGCATCGGGTATATGACAAAGTTAATGTTTGAAAGTGTATGGAAAAAAACGAACAACACGTGTTAGCTGTTATAAAGATGGCTATATATAAAGATAAAGCGTAGAGGGAGCATTTTCTACATCTTCCTTCTTACATGTAAAATAATGTTACCTTCACAAAAACTGGGCTTTGTTTTGCACAACACTTAAGGAAACAGTTCCAGTCTGAAAATTACTTAAATTGAGAGAGAGAGAGAGAGAGAGATATGCTTACATACTCACATAGACACATTCAAATAAAAATATAAATGCAATATATAGGACAAAGGAGTTACAGATAGAATGCATTCAATCGTGGGTGACTTCTCTGTATTAAAGGGTTGACAAAGAAAGGCTTAAAATTATAAAATGTTTTGCCATAAACAGAAGTCTTTGTTCCTGGAAAGGCCGTGGTCGAATGCTTGTTGTTACAGTGCTAGACATTTCCGCCACACCACCAGTGGCTATCTTCAGTAGCAAAGAAAAGTTCGTGAAAGATGGAATGCCGAACAATTCGCCCAGTGAAAAGGGACAAGTGAAAAAGCCTACCTGTGTGCTAGTTTATTTGTTTATTCTGCATAGCATTAAAAATAAAATAAATGAAGCTGGCTGCACTTTTAGAAATAAATTTTGATTGAGTGAATTAATATGTTAATTGGTTATTCCTTTTTTTTAATATAAAACGTACACATATCTGAAAATTATAAGTTTGAATACATTATAAATTTTGATATATTTGGCGGTTACCAAATTAGAAAGACTATTTAATTGTTTTATGTTCTATAAAGAGTTTTATAATTTCACTTTCTTGGATTTTCTGGGTTAAGTTGGATCAGTCTGGACAATCTCATGGACCTGCTCCTGCTTTCACACTGGTCGTTGTCCTCCTAAGGTGGGATGTCGTTCTGACGGTTTCTGGGTATTGTGTCTATCCAAGATGGTCCTAATTCAGTCCTCGTTGACAGCCATTGGTCATTGAAGATCTCAAATGCCGTGCCTAACTTCGTGAATCTAATTCAGCCGCTCTCTCGGCGATATACTCCGACTTCCCAAGAACTATGAGAGACTCCTTTTTAGAGTCTGCGTGAGAGACTGCTTTTAGAGTCTGCGTGAGAGACTGCTTAACACATGATTCGCGTGTGCTTTTATAGATCTACGTACTGACGTCATTTTTACATGTTCAAATGTTCTAGACTGTTCGCAAAAATCGACCATGTGTTGGTGGACATGAACTTCTGATTTCTAGACCTTTCGAAACCACGTGTTTTTAATTATATGTGATTGCATAGCTAATTACTTTGTCAGTTGAATAAATACTATTAAAATTTGTTTAATATTAAAATAATTAGATATTAATAGTTATTCAAATTTGCACACTAATATAAATGACTCATAGTGTGTCTGTTAATTGGCTTACTGTTAATTATCTTTACATAATTCGTTATGCACACAACACTTATTCACTTTCACTCTACATTGTACTGCTGTTTTTTATTGTTTATTATCATCTTAAACTACGTTAACATGCAGTACTTATTCTAATAACAATAGTGTCTTATCACATTCACACTCCTTTGCACAGGACACTAATCAAGGCCAATCAGGGCCAGGACATTGTAAATATGCCCCCATATATTCACATGTAGTGTGAATGTTTCACTCATTGCAATGTATATAAAATGAATTCACAAGATTACAGTATACTGCAGGGAGTAGGCCTCCAAATGCGGGTCTCATGTTCCCTTATTGTGGAGCATGGTATTGCAAATCTTATCCGATGCTTCACAACAGGCTGCCTTGAAAGTAACTCAAGGTGCCCACTGATAAGAGGGCATGCCTTCCTTGCTGGCACTAAAAATGGACTTTCTTGCACTTTCAAAGGATGTAGTACTGTACTTTGAAATATTCATTTGTTGCATGTTTTACACATTTAATCTGTTCTTGAGAGGTTTCAAACTGATGAATAATCGATTTTATTTTGATTAATTTGTTTTCCATTCATTGTAATATTTGTTCACATAATCAATAAATTACAAATCATTGTTTACAAATTGAAGATATTTTCACAATTGTAATGGAAATTTTAAGTGTTTATATTTTATTGACTTTAATAAATTTATAAGCTCAAATACGAGGTGTGTTCATAAAGTATCAGACCTTTGCTCAGGAAAAATACATTTATTTATCTGCAGGTTTAAACATATATCCCCTTCAAGGTATTCCCCTTTATATAATTACCTTTATATGATCCACTTGAGTGACACTAAGTTTCGTCTAGTTATGACACGTTTCGGGCACAAGGTCCCATCTTCAGATAACACTGATATTAATTTAAAACTAATTACTACATAAAATTGAAAACCATGATTGTGGTTATATCATTATAAATAAAACTTTAAATCGCATGTGAAAATTTTTAACGAAGAACGGCCGGAACTCCCGCATGCGTGCACTCACTACCGCGATCGTCACACGACTGGTCAAAGATTATAATCTAATCTAATGGCAGTGTCAAACACGTTGTTCGATGCAAAATTTACTTGATCATTCAAAATATTATTTTTGGTGGTGGTATTTTTATGGCTTTATAAATTTCAAGTTCCTCCAGACTATCCATCAGTTTACCTTTTTTGCATATATGTAATGCTGTTAAATTGTTTTCAAAGCTAGTGTAATTGTGTCCGCTTGATATTAAGTGTTGCGCAAAATTAGATTTATTATTATTCGGTTTGGGAATATGTTCCAAAAATCTCGTGTAAAAACATTTGCCCGATTGACCGATGTAGAAAGCCTCACAATCGTCACATTTTATTTTGTAAACACCGGATTTCTTTTTTAAAGGTAATTCGTTCTTGTTTTTGATGTAATTTTCCAATTTATTAGTTGTTTTAAATGAAATGATATAATTTTTATCTTTGAGAACGGATCTTAAAATATTCGGCATAATACCTGTAAAATTGGCAGAAAGATATTTACGATTTTTATTGTTAATTTTTTAATGTTTGAATTTTTATTTTTTTAAAGTTTTTTATGTTTAGTTATTATTTTATCTACTATTGTAGGTTTATATCCGTTGTTTATGCTATTTGTTTAATAGTGCTTACATCATTTAGAAGTCTGTTTACAAGACTGTTAAATACAGCCATTTTTTGTGTAACAGGATGATGTGATTCGTAATGTATTATCATGTTGGTATAAGTGTGTTTCCTGAAAATTTTTTATTTTAAATTATTTCCGTTATGTGATACTGTTACGTCTAGAAAATTAATAATATTTCTAGAATATAATATTGAAATAGGTTGTTTTCAATCTCCATAGTAAATTTTAATTTATTATGAATTTTGTTTAAGTAATTCTTAAAGAATTCTATTTGTCTGGTATTCCCGTTGAATATAATAAAGGTGTCATCTACATATCTAGAATAATGGATGATTTTATTGGCGAAATAATTATCTATTAAAATGTTTGTGTTTTCTAAATGATTTAAGTATAGGTCTGCCAGGATGCCAGAAAGTGGAGATCCCATAGCAAGGCCTTCATTCTGTTTATAACATGAACCTTCAAATAAAAAATAGTTTTGATTAAGAATAATTTTTAATATCATCATCAGCTGGTCAACTTTCTGTATTTCCAATGAATCATTATTTATTAAATTACGTCTGAGTAATTTTAATGTTTCTTCGATAGGCACATTAGTATATAAATCTACTATGTCGAAGGATACTAGCTTCTAATTTGGTTGAATTGTAATATGATTTACTTTTTTGATAAAATCTTTACAGCTTTTAACACTCCAATTATTTTCTAGGTTGGTATGCTCTTTGATGATTTTTACTAAAGTTTTTGCTATTTTATAACCGGGGGGCAGTTGTAAAATTAACCAAAGGTCTAATAGGAGTATTCTGTTTATGTACTTTCGGGAGACCTCTTAAACAAGGCGCACTAGAATTTTTTGGTTTTAGTGAATATTGTGTGCGTTTATCAAAAAATTGCGTGCATTTATTTATTGTTCTGTTCATTGAATTTTGAGTCTTCTCTTGACTCAAATCAGGTCCCCTTCAGTGACATTTTCAACTTAGGAAATAACCAAAAATCACAGGGAGCCATGTCAGGAGAGTAGGGAGGCTGGTGTAGTTGAGGGGTGTTGTGTTTTACCAAGAAAGTCTGAATTAGATAAGAAGAATGAACAGGTGCATTGTCATGATGGAGTTGCCAAGTTTGCACTGTCCAAGTTTTGCGCTGCACAGTATCACGGAGGTGACGCATAACCTCTAAATAGTATTCTTTGGTAATTGTTTGACCTTGTGGTGCGTAATTCTATGATCCTCCATGACCAAAGTTTGCACTTGGTCAGTGATTTCATCATAATGGCTTGTTGAGGGCCTGCCAAAACGCGGTTCGCTGTCCACTGAGGTGCAGCCATCTGGGAAACGATTAATACGTGTGACAGTCATAGCATCGTCCCCAAAACACTGCTGAATTTTTCGAATAGTATCCACTTGGGTACTAAGTCATTGGGAAAATTTAATGCAGTACTGCTGCTCAAGTTTTTCTGTCATTTTACAATAAATGAAAACCGACAGGCACTCGATACACGGACTTACTGACATGCAGCCAGACAGTGACCGAGTCATTGTAGCGGGACGGCGTCAGTCAGTGCTTGCACGCGCGCTAGTGTTCACAGCATGCATGTACTCAAGGTCATTGCCCCTGCTTCATTTGATTGCGCGTGAAAAAAGGTCCAATTCTTTTTTAACACCTCGTAAATCATCTTGATTTGTCTTTATTTGAATTTGTTCTCTAATTAGCAAATTATTATTATTATTGTGCTCGGATATATTAAGATTTTTCCAAATATTCATTTTGGAGCCTAATAATAAAAATCAATTTCCAGATATTCAAAATTTTGTAATAATGAAAAGCATACAAAAAGGTCACAGATGGGGCAGAGAAGTGGCACCTGAAAAAGGACAATGTACAACAAAGGAATGTGCATAGATTTTGTTTTTGTCTGTAAATTTCTAATTTTTCTATAAGATCTAAACATTTGGCTTTATTATTCGAATGGTAGGAGTTTTACTTTTATTCTTGTCTGAGGAGTAGTTATTGAGAACACAGTGCTGAGTAAAGTTGTTAAAATGTAATTTTTGTCTCCTTTTTGACAAAAGAAAGCTGTTTTGTTTGCTAAATCAAAAATTGAAGAAGGTATTTGGATAGAAGGAATTTAGATAATGCTGTTAATAAGAGAAGTAGCAGATATCAGAAAATGAAAGCAGCAGTAGTGTTCATGGCATTTATATGGAGGGATTTCAGACACTTCTCAATCAGGAATGATTTGAAAAAAAATATAGTATGAAAAATAGTGTTGTATCTGTGTGCTGTGTTCAGAGTAAAAAGGGATACTATCTGTTATAAACAAAGTTTGCAAATAGTGTGTCAGCCAATGCATGGACAATGCTTAAGAAGTGAATTCCTGTTTTAACAGTTGATAAGAGTGTGCTGATTACAACACTGTGGGATAAGTGTTAAAAAACAAAAGAAAATAGGATACCTAACAATTACAAATATCGGTATGGAGAACCATACATGACTTCCATATTCTAAGATTTATATTTAAAATCATTTTCAGCTAAACAGCCAGGGAAGGAATTTTAACAAAAAAATACTTCTTTGTTGCCAATAACGTAGTACACATATAAAAAAAAAATTATCCCCTCCCCCTTCAACTATAATTTTGATTTATAGAAAATTTTCCAATTTATTAGTTGTTTTAAATGAAATGATATAATTTTTATCTTTGAGAACGGATCTTAAAATATTCGGCATAATACCTGTAAAATTGGCAGAAAGATATTTACGATTTTTATTGTTAATTTTTTAATGTTTGAATTTTTATTTTTTTAAAGTTTTTTATGTTTAGTTATTATTTTATCTACTATTGTAGGTTTATATCCGTTGTTTATGGCTATTTGTTTAATAGTGCTTACATCATTTAGAAGTCTGTTTACAAGACTGTTAAATACAGCCATTTTTTGTGTAACAGGATGATGTGATTCGTAATGTATTATCATGTTGGTATAAGTGTGTTTCCTGAAAATTTTTTATTTTAAATTATTTCCGTTATGTGATACTGTTACGTCTAGAAAATTAATAATATTTCTAGAATATAATATTGAAATAGGTTGTTTTCAATCTCCATAGTAAATTTTAATTTATTATGAATTTTGTTTAAGTAATTCTTAAAGAATTCTATTTGTCTGGTATTCCCGTTGAATATAATAAAGGTGTCATCTACATATCTAGAATAATGGATGATTTTATTGGCGAAATAATTATCTATTAAAATGTTTGTGTTTTCTAAATGATTTAAGTATAGGTCTGCCAGGATGCCAGAAAGTGGAGATCCCATAGCAAGGCCTTCATTCTGTTTATAACATGAACCTTCAAATGAAAAATAGTTTTGATTAAGAATAATTTTTAATATCATCATCAGCTGGTCAACTTTCTGTATTTCCAATGAATCATTATTTATTAAATTACGTCTGAGTAATTTTAATGTTTCTTCGATAGGCACATTAGTATATAAATCTACTATGTCGAAGGATACTAGCTTCTAATTTGGTTGAATTGTAATATGATTTACTTTTTTGATAAAATCTTTACAGCTTTTAAGACTCCAATTATTTTCTAGGTTGGTATGCTCTTTGATGATTTTTACTAAAGTTTTTGCTATTTTATAACCGGGGGGCAGTTGTAAAATTAACCAAAGGTCTAATAGGAGTATTCTGTTTATGTACTTTCGGGAGACCTCTTAAACAAGGCGCACTAGAATTTTTTGGTTTTAGTGAATATTGTGTGCGTTTATCAAAAAATTGCGTGCATTTATTTATTGTTCTGTTCATTGAATTTTGAGTCTTCTCTTGACTCAAATCAGGTCCCCTTCAGTGACATTTTCAACTTAGGAAATAACCAAAAATCACAGGGAGCCATGTCAGGAGAGTAGGGAGGCTGGTGTAGTTGAGGGGTGTTGTGTTTTACCAAGAAAGTCTGAATTAGATAAGAAGAATGAACAGGTGCATTGTCATGATGGAGTTGCCAAGTTTGCACTGTCCAAGTTTTGCGCTGCACAGTATCACGGAGGTGACGCATAACCTCTAAATAGTATTCTTTGGTAATTGTTTGACCTTGTGGTGCGTAATTCTATGATCCTCCATGACCAAAGTTTGCACTTGGTCAGTGATTTCATCATAATGGCTTGTTGAGGGCCTGCCAAAACGCGGTTCGCTGTCCACTGAGGTGCAGCCATCTGGGAAACGATTAATACGTGTGACAGTCATAGCATCGTCCCCAAAACACTGCTGAATTTTTCGAATAGTATCCACTTGGGTACTAAGTCATTGGGAAAATTTAATGCAGTACTGCTGCTCAAGTTTTTCTGTCATTTTACAATAAATGAAAACCGACAGGCACTCGATACACGGACTTACTGACATGCAGCCAGACAGTGACCGAGTCATTGTAGCGGGACGGCGTCAGTCAGTGCTTGCACGCGCGCTAGTGTTCACAGCATGCATGTACTCAAGGTCATTGCCCCTGCTTCATTTGATTGCGCGTGAAAAAAGGTCCAATTCTTTTTTAACACCTCGTAAATCATCTTGATTTGTCTTTATTTGAATTTGTTCTCTAATTAGCAAATTATTATTATTATTGTGCTCGGATATATTAAGATTTTTCCAAATATTCATTTTGGAGCCTAATAATAAAAATCAATTTCCAGATATTCAAAATTTTGTAATAATGAAAAGCATACAAAAAGGTCACAGATGGGGCAGAGAAGTGGCACCTGAAAAAGGACAATGTACAACAAAGGAATGTGCATAGATTTTGTTTTTGTCTGTAAATTTCTAATTTTTCTATAAGATCTAAACATTTGGCTTTATTATTCGAATGGTAGGAGTTTTACTTTTATTCTTGTCTGAGGAGTAGTTATTGAGAACACAGTGCTGAGTAAAGTTGTTAAAATGTAATTTTTGTCTCCTTTTTGACAAAAGAAAGCTGTTTTGTTTGCTAAATCAAAAATTGAAGAAGGTATTTGGATAGAAGGAATTTAGATAATGCTGTTAATAAGAGAAGTAGCAGATATCAGAAAATGAAAGCAGCAGTAGTGTTCATGGCATTTATATGGAGGGATTTCAGACACTTCTCAATCAGGAATGATTTGAAAAAAAATATAGTATGAAAAATAGTGTTGTATCTGTGTGCTGTGTTCAGAGTAAAAAGGGATACTATCTGTTATAAACAAAGTTTGCAAATAGTGTGTCAGCCAATGCATGGACAATGCTTAAGAAGTGAATTCCTGTTTTAACAGTTGATAAGAGTGTGCTGATTACAACACTGTGGGATAAGTGTTAAAAAACAAAAGAAAATAGGATACCTAACAATTACAAATATCGGTATGGAGAACCATACATGACTTCCATATTCTAAGATTTATATTTAAAATCATTTTCAGCTAAACAGCCAGGGAAGGAATTTTAACAAAAAAATACTTCTTTGTTGCCAATAACGTAGTACACATATAAAAAAAAATTATCCCCTCCCCCTTCAACTATAATTTTGATTTATAGAAAATTACCCCCAGCCCGTTCAACTAGCCTCTTCATTTATAGATATTTCATCTACGTTTCTACAGTGGATTATTAAGATCTTATCAGGATACTTTATCAAAATTAAGTACTTTACTCATGTTACAACAAAAAATGTTTCAGGTAAACTGCCCTTTCCCCGTAACCGATCTTCACCAAAATCAACAGACATTGAGTTCTCTATAGCTCAGGCACATATGTAAAAAATTATTTGAGTCTGTTTGAATTTACGGCAGTTATGGTTCGTCATATAAAAAATTACCCATGTTAAACATGAGATTTATAAAACATATCTAAGATTTATATTTAAAATCATTTTTGAAATAAAATATTTTCATAGAACCTACTAACGCTGGGGAAATCTGAGGAGCCAATCAGAGTTGGGCCTACCTGTCACTCTGCTGAATTTGGTGGAAAGCCCTGTCACTGTCGTCAAAGTATCAGCCTTGACAGGGTCCTCTTTTTCTGCAAAATAGGAGAGGCTTGAGATGGAGTGAGTGACATGGTCCCCACCTCAATGAAGAACCCATTGTTTTATAAAAATATATTTAAATTTTGAAAACTGAAAATTCTTTTCTTGTTGTAAATATTTATATTTTATAATCAAAATGACTTTATTTTTGTTACCTGGCAACAAAATTATTTTATTTTCAACAATTACCATTGTTTCAAAAAGTTTAAATAAATTTTCAAGTACTTTACTCTTGTTAAAACGTAAAAGGTTGCAGGTAAACTACCCCTTCCCCTTAACCGATCTTCACCAAAATCTAAAGGCCTTGAGACCTCTACAATTCAGGCACGTATGCAAAAACTCATTTGATTCTGTTTGAATTTGCGGCTGTTATCGTTTGCCATAGAAAATACGCTTGATAAAAAAACATTGCAGGTAAACTACCCCTTCCCCTCAACTGATCTTCGCCAAAAACAGTAGGTCTTGAGTACTCTACAGATCAGGGCTGTATGCAGAAAATTATTTGATTCTGTTTGAATATGCGGCTGTTATCGTTTGCCATAGAAAACACCCTTGTCAAAAACAACGTTGTAGGTAAACTACCCCTTTCCCTTAACCGATCTTCACCAAAAACAATAGGTCTTGAGAACTCTACAATTTAGGGCTGTATGCAAATAATCTTTTGATTCTGTTTGAATTTGCGGCTGTAATCGTTTGCCATAGGAAATACCCTTGTTAAAACATAAAATGTTACAGGTAAACTACCCCTTTCCCTTAACCGATCTTCACCAAAAACAATAGGTCTTGAGAACTCTACAATTCAGGACTGTATGCGAAACATTATTTGATTCTGTTTGAATTTGCGGCTGTTATCGTTTGCCAAAAAAAAAAAAATTTCCCTTGATAAAAAAAACCGTTGCAGGTAAACTACCCCTTTCCCTCAACCGATCTTCACCAAAAACAATAGGTCGCGAGTACTCTACAAATCAGGGCTGTATGCAAAAAATTATTTGATTCTGTTTGAATTTGCGGCAGTTATCGTTTGCCATAGAAAAAAAATCTACAGATAGACACACAGACAGACAGACAGACACACACACACAGACACTTTTCGGAAAACGACTTTTTTTCATGTTTTGAGTGTAGTAGAATCAGAATCTGCAATAATCTCGAACACGATTTTTTTTTGCCATCACCATACTTCCATTCCTTAAGGAATATGGAAGTAAAAAATATGTCACAATATTGATAGGATTTCATTGAGAAATACAATTGTAATTTCATTTAATAAAATAAAAAATAAATAGTAATAGTTGTAATAATGTTTTGTTTTGATAAATATTATGCTACTGTAGTTATGTATAAGTTATAAAATTATGAAGATTATTTTAAACAAGATTACTATATGATGCAACTAACAAAACAAATGAAAATCATAATGCCAAAATGATAAATGTAGTATCATCGTGATGTCAGTCAGCTTCTCCCTTCCATTGCCTGACCATCTTGTTAACTGATGGTGGTAGTTCTTCCTTTTAAAACAGTGTAGTCAATCAACAGTATCGATATATGGGCAGTGAAACTCCCATCAGCTTGAGTGTCATTATCACTAGCAACATACATGCTCACTACTGAGCAGATACATCAAACCAGTTCTACAGTGATTTCTTTCCAGGGAAAAATCTTGTCCAATCCACTATACTACATCATCCTTCTTTCTTAAAAAGGGTTGATGTGTGTTCTTTAACAGCAAAGAACAGTTTTGTAAAGAGAATTGTCGTGGTCTTCATTCAAGCATTGGTTTTTAATCATCTGCCTTTTTTTTTTTGCCATCCCAGTTTTATTTCTTACTTCTGTTCTGTTGTATATGTATATTTATATATTTCATATATCTGTTATTCCTAGCATAATTCTTTCCATTTTTCCATCTTTCCATTATTCTTTCCATTATTCCTGCAATGGATGGGCATGTGAGATTATTTTTAAACAATTAGTCTTTTTTCATTTGTTTTAGGCTAATGTTACACAGGATAAAATGGGAAGAAGATACTCTGAAAAATCCAACAGAAAAGGCTAAAAACAATCAGTGTGTCTTAATTTGGGAGGTGAGTTTTTCTAGATATACTTTATTATTATTATTTTTTTTTCCAAGTTTTATATGAATTTTAATTGTAACCTTGCTTAAAATTCATAGTACTTTGCCGTATCATGTCCTATTTGGCTGTAAAAGTTTGCCCTGTAAGACAGTCTTTAGTTACAATAATTTGTAAGGATATGTCTTCTTGATGTAGCCAAAGTATGACTAGAGTAGGCAAATGTGTGTTCAGTAGTGCTTTACTGAATGGTAGTAAAGTAGTACACAGTAAATTTATTATAATGCACTTAATTTTAATGTGACTGTTTATTGGTAACTTTTTATGGGTCGAGATAACAAGTAGAAGAATCATAATATATTAGAAGTAACGTGATGTACACAAGAAGTAAGACTAATCGCACATAACAAGACAGCTAACACGAGCAACACGAGTACAATATTTGTAAACAGACATTATGTCTGATTGAAGACTCTTGTAAAACACGGATTGTGTGTGTGTGTGTGTGTGCGTGCGTGCGCACGTGCGTACGTGCGCATGCATGCATGCATGAATGTGCATGAGCGTCCATGTGAGCTAATGAAGGCAGCAATCATCAGATCACATATGCTGTCACAAGTAGTGCACTAGCCAGTGAGTCAGATAAAAAACTGCATTCTGTTTCAGCACCAGTTAGCTGCTAGAATTGTCTGAGTAATGGCTTTATTTTAAAGTTTAATTGGTTTTAAAATAGCAAGCCAAAGAAAGCATATTTTGTATATATTAAAAGGAAAACCGGAAATTGAAAACATCTGTGCAAAGGGAAAATTTTAAGAAAATCATTACCAAGTGATAGAAAAGCTACAGTAACTAAAGTAGATTTTTATAACTTATTATAAACTACAAAATATTTGATGTAATAAGGAAGAATAAGTAACAACTTGCATTAGTAAAATTAATGTTACGTATGACAAGTTTTATTTCAGTTATTTGAAGTATACATTAAAACAGTACTTTATATGCTGAGAATAAGAACTTTCATTATATAAAATTTTATCTGAATAACTGACCTGTGTGTGGACCATATGCCCATTGTGTACAATTTAAAAAAAATAATAGCTGTAACAAGACTAAACACAAGAATTATGATTGGCTGTGAAATATTATTATCTTCTTATAACTGATTATAAGAAAACCTAGGCCAAATTGAGCAGTGTTATACGGTGTCATTAACTACATCACATGTCTGAAGTATCACAGTATGATAAAATTTATGAAGATCTTTTTTTGTGGTTTCTCCAGGAAATGGAAAAAGATGTTAATATGTTAGTGAGCATATTGTTCAGGAAAAGGCCCTTCACTAAATAACATAATGAATGAAAATATTTCATTTACTTTGCATGACATATGATATGTCACTTCACAATAACAAGAGAACAGGTATCAGGTGATTATATACTAAAGTGGATGAATTCATTTTAAAATTTGCTGGTTTGGTAAGAGCTAAAAATTAGTTCTGGTTTATAAACTGTTTTAAACCACAAGGCAATACCAAGGAAAATCCTGCTTTGAAATAAAATCATGTGCACTTAGCTTTAAGAAGAGTGACAAATGAATAAGTTGCCACTAATATTGGTTGTTAATAGCAAATTTGTAAAACCTAGAACATTTTAAACATTAATTATTTTTATTTGTATTATGGGAATCAAAAGAAAGCATAGATGGATGGACAACATTTCAAAGAAGGGCTAGAAAACAATTGGTCCCTCCAATAATAGGTTTCAGTGAAAATAGCTCTTTATCTCATGGACTAGATATGTTGAAAAACATAAAACTTGCTTAGTTTATTAACAATTAGTCCATTAATATACAATTTTTCAAAAATTAGTGGCCTATAAATCCTTCATCAAGAACAATAACAATTCACTTTCTGTGCTTCAAAAGCTGAAGAGACTGAGCATTAAGGACATGATATTGAACAGCAGAATCGGAGGATTAAGTACATGATATAATATTCCTTTCACCCACTCTGAATTTATTTTAATTTTGTTTACTGTCTTCATCCATAATTCGGACGCCATCTTTACTTGTTACCAACTATGAGGTATAAAATTTGTAGCGGGTCAATTTTTGGGTGTTTTTATTTTAACCGTTTGGGGCATTTATATATTTGTATTCATTTCGTTTTCGGTCGGGAGCCTTATAAAATATTGCGAAATAACTATTATTGTGCAACGTATTTGTCAGTATAACAGAACGCATGGCAACATTATTACCAGTGTTGAGAAACAGTTGGAAACAAAGCGAAACGCGGTCAGTGTCGAGGAATGCGGCAGAGAATTCGCGCCACCCTAAAATTCGCAGAACTCTGTACATGTGTTTCGACGCCCGTATGCAACTCAGCCGGGCGGGGCTCGGGAATGACGCCGTGAGAAACACCAAAGTAGAGGCAAACATGGCGATGTAGAAAAACGTTTGTTGCAGCTATCAACTCAATACCGGAAGTCGCATCAAACTCCGCCTACTGTTGGTGACATCACCAGAGCCAAGTCCAATATTAAGCTCTGGTCACACACATATATCAGCTCCATTCCATATATAAAATGGTTACACAACAGCATATGAGCAAGGAGCGACGACGAAAACATAGTGGCAGTAAAGAACCAGCTTCCCTCCAAAGAAAGCAAGCGGTACCTGTTACGTTCTCGGTGACGGTCGACATTAAGCAGAGACGCCATACAGTCAACAGGACGCCAACTCCAGTAACAGACGCTCACAGTTTTGGTTTAGGGCCCGGTCGGTAGTGTTATAAAGTGTAATTAATCCAGTAGGACCGACCGGGACCCCCAGAAATTAATAGACATATCGCAGTTAAAAAATCGGTACAGGGTGTATAGTTACGTTATTTTTGAATTTATAGATACGATATATTATATCTCACAATTGTGGTTATGTACACATAAACTAGGACGCCATCTTTATTTATTACCTAAGTCATGGGCCAGAATTTCGTTACTCGAAGTTATTAGGAAACGGAAATTGCTTGAAATAACAAAACAGCTGTTCTAATTGTTACCAATGAAATACCCCTTTTTATTCTTTACTTTGTTACATAACATTTTTTAAAACCAACTGTAACTCTTCCAAAAACATAATGTGTAATAACAAATTTGATTAAGTTTAATGATTATATGATTAAATGATTATACCATAATAACATATATATATATTTATATTTATATAGTGGTGCTCAACCCAGCACTTAGAATAATTACGCACGCACACAACCACTCACCCTTTCATTATCATGGTACAAACTTATTTAAATTTTGGAGCTCCTTAAATTTAGATTGAAATTTTTAAAATAAAAATGAATTTCTACAATAAACTGATATTGGGAAATTATGAAATCAGGAATTAAGGAAAGATCTCACCCATTTCGTGTTGGCTTCCTTTGTTTATACGAACTTCGCGCACCGCGAGTTCGGCGATTTTTCCCGGTCACATTTTGGAGTTGGTGCACTGTCTTTAATATATATATTTATACTGTTTGTTAACCACCTACAGTGGTCTAAAAAGTTAAAATTCACTCGTAAGTGAATGTGCAACAGGCCGGTGCTGATCAGTTGTTGCAACAGAATGACCACAATTTCTGGTTGAAATCTGCGGAAGTGGGGTGTATTGACGTCACATTTTCTTTGTCTAACGTGTTGACATCGCAGTTTGGTTGCTGTCAACACATTCTCCGCCTCTGACGTAACGAAGGCTTGGCTCTGCTTATCTCAATAACTGCACACTGTTTTTGTGATGTGACACCGTTTTTTGTCATGAATTAGTTCAAATCCTGGCAAATACTGTAATATAGTCCATAATTCGGCAAACACTCCCTTAAACTACGCTATTACCTGCCACAACACTATTTGTTGGCTACTCTTTATCACCTCACCCCCACTACAGAATTCATCAACAACAAATATATGTATGTACCTTTACTCAAACACCTTCTTTACAAATAATCCCTAACTACTGTGTCCCTAACTATGTAATAATTCTCTTTGTATTTTCTTAAAAATTCTTATTTTTCTAACTCCATTTACATCAATTGATAACTCACCTGCATTTTATCTATACCCAGGCTCTATACCTGTTTAAACACTTACCTTACTGTAATCATTGACAATTCTCTTATAAAATTCCTCTCCTACCTACTTATAACAATACCTCTTTTCAAAATTCAAATATAATTATTTATTTAAACATTCATTATTATTCATTAGTAATTAATTAAAATATTCTTATTAAACATGTTACATATATAAAATATATAATAATACACACTGGGGTACCTGTAATACATAATACACATCAAAATACATGGATAAATAAATACAGTTAATACAATAAAAATATACACTCCAACTTCATTATTGTGTCATTACTCAAAATCAGTCCATAACAGTCCAATTCAAAACCACTTTGCATATTATTATTTAATGTTCATTTCACAATATAACAGTCTATCCACCATCGTTAAACAACAAACGAATCTTAGGTCTATATAAATTCTTATTTAATAAATAGATTATATTAGATACATTATATTCATATGTTATTGAACGGTTATTAAACAAATATTCCCAGTCACGATCAAGTAGAGTTCCGTTTGTCTTAGTATCATATGTCATTAATCGGTTTATATAATAATTATCCCCATAACATTCCACCACAGGTAAGTACCTAATGTCTTTATTCTCATTTCTTGTTATTTTCAAATTATTGTTATTATCAGGCAAGTATTCATCATTTTCATATACCACATCTAACCCTAACCTTTCTAACAGTTGTCTGTAATTTCTGTTTACTTTAAATATTTCTATTACTCTTTTACTCTCACAATATCTCTCTATACTTTCTCTCTTAATACATTTCTCTCCATAACACCAAAATACACTTTCTCTCTCCAAATATGCAGGGGTTCCTATCATAAAATCGTTGCACCTCTTCTTAGGTACACAAAAACTAAAAGAAACTTTATTTGTAGAACTATCGTCTATCAAATATAAATTAAAGGCATTCTTATCCTTATAACAATAACATGAAGACTTGTCTTCACCCCCTAATACAACATTAAAAGAAAATTCTACCCCCTGCATTCCTTGTACTAAAATACTTTCTCTCAACTTTCTTTCTGACTTCATAAATTCAAATATTTCATTGTCATGCATTATATTTTCATTATCATGTTTATCCTCTTCTACCACCACTATCTTACTACCTGTATTATTTGAATTATCTAGAGTACATTCATTTTTGGAATTATCAGTTTTAAATATGTTATCCAGTACAGCATTTTGCTGGGTACTACTATCTAGTACTTTCTGACTTTCTAATTTACTTTCTACCACATGTAACTTATCTAATTTTGTAATCAGCTGGTCACATTTCTTAATAAGTTTATTGTGACTCACTTTTATTTCATTTTTCATTTCATTGAAATGGCTGTTAAAACTATTTTGAATTTCTTTAATTTCGTTATTCTGCTCATCTAGTTTTTTATCTAGTTTTAATAACAATTGTATCATTGCGTTACTTTCATCTGATTTACTGTCTAAATTAGTTGAAATGGATGTGTCAGTTTGTTTTATTTCGACAGACACAGGCGTATTTACTTCGTCATTCTGACTAATGGGATTTATTTGCATATCCATTTCACCAGTTAAAGTTATGTCAGTGGTACTGGTTTTTATGTCACTATCGTCACTTGTACTCATTTTGGCAATTGTGTAATGCACGCATGCATACAATTGTCTAACCTAATTGTGGGGTTATGTTTACTAGTTATAAAATTTTGTCTGTTACCTCAAGCAATTTTTTCCCGTGTTCTTTCTAGGCGTATCCCATGTAATAATATATATACATAATATTACATAAGGCCCCTGTTCTTACAGGCGACATCTGTATAGTTACGTTATTTTTGAATTTATAGATACGATATATTATATCTCACAATTGTGGTTATGTACACATAAACTAGGACGCCATCTTTATTTATTACCTAAGTCATGGGCCAGAATTTCGTTACGCGAAGTTATTAGGAAACGGAAATTGCTTGAAATAACAAAACAGCTGTTCTAATTGTTACCAATGAAATACCCCTTTTTATTCTTTACTTTGTTACATAACATTTTTTAAAACCAACTGTAACTCTTCCAAAAACATAATGTGTAATAACAAATTTGATTAAGTTTAATGATTATATGATTAAATGATTATACCATAATAACATATATATATATTTATATTTATATAGTGGTGCTCAACCCAGCACTTAGAATAATTACGCACGCACACAACCACTCACCCTTTCATTATCATGGTACAAACTTATTTAAATTTTGGAGCTCCTTAAATTTAGATTGAAATTTTTAAAATAAAAATGAATTTCTACAATAAACTGATATTGGGAAATTATGAAATCAGGAATTAAGGAAAGATCTCACCCATTTCGTGTTGGCTTCCTTTGTTTATACGAACTTCGCGCACCGCGAGTTCGGCGATTTTTCCCGGTCACATTTTGGAGTTGGCGCACTGTCTTTAATATATATATTTATACTGTTTGTTAACCACCTACAGTGGTCTAAAAAGTTAAAATTCACTCGTAAGTGAATGTGCAACAGGCCGGTGCTGATCAGTTGTTGCAACAGAATGACCACAATTTCTGGTTGAAATCTGCGGAAGTGGGGTGTATTGACGTCACATTTTCTTTGTCTAACGTGTTGACATCGCAGTTTGGTTGCTGTCAACACATTCTCCGCCTCTGACGTAACGAAGGCTTGGCTCTGCTTATCTCAATAACTGCACACTGTTTTTGTGATGTGACACCGTTTTTTGTCATGAATTAGTTCAAATCCTGGCAAATACTGTAATATAGTCCACTCACTGTAAATTCTATATCGGGTGTTTGAGGTTGGGTTGGGTATGTCAAAAAATAGGAAAATACAATATTTATGATCTCTTTACCATATTTTAGGTAATTATAAAATGTACCATGATTGTACCATCACAAGGGATGTGGTAAAGTCAACGTGATAAATACGGACGTTGAAGGTGCGGGACTCAGCACGTGTTCGGCCGGTATCGCGCTCGTGGACGGGTATATTAATGTATAAAACTTAACAAATAAGGGGTCATGTATAAAAGGTATGGAAGCGTGCGTGCGCAGATTGGGCTGCCTTAGATGTAAGTATAGAAAAAAAAAATGTAATTCAAATTTGATTTTGTAGCACTCTAATGTGGGCAATTATAATAAGTGAGTATAACTAATTCTCTTGTATTAATAATAATGAACATTGACTTAATTCATTAAATCAGTTAATTTCCAATATAATCATGTGTTAGACTAAGTTATTTCGTCATTGCCACTTTCTCATTTCTGTGTTGCGAGATTCGTCTAAACGGACCGGAATCTTTCTGAATTATTAATTGGGTGGGGTCAGATTGCTAAATTGTCCGTTTTATTAAGGTAAAGTGTAAAGGTCTCCATATCTGTCCTTCAAAGATATAGGTGGCGACTCTGAGCTTCTGAGGAAATTTCTGCAACAGGTAAGTCCTGGTAGTGGTTTTATTTATTTTATATATTTCGGCTCTTTTTTATTGTTACAAATGGCTCTCGCTGCCAGGATTTTCGTTTAATTGTAATTTTATACGAGATAGACCTATTTTAATACACAGAAAATAGGATGTGGTAATGACGAATGTATAAAAATTTTATCGTACAGAATTAAGTAGGTTAGGTTTATGTTATTGTGATTCACAATGTGGTAGGTGTTTAAGCATAGAAAAATAGTAGCTTTATATATAAAAGTGTTATACAAACGAACTTTAAAAATGTCTATAATACAAAGTAATGATAGTGATTTTGCATGGGATGAGTGGGAGAATGAATTTCGAGGTGTTGTGGGTGAGATGACAGACGAGGAATGGGGAAATCTAGACGATAGGTTAACCCGAATGGAAGAACAAGAGGAAGGAATATTCGCGGAAATTAAGAAGCACAGTGATGATATGGATAGTGAGGTGCCAAGTAATAAAGGTAAGATCGTTGAAGAAATAGTAGTAGTAAATGAGACAGAAAATAGGCCTAATGATAATGATGTCGACAGTGTGGGGGTAGTAAAAAAGAAGCGTTCATTGGAGGACGTGATGAACTTGTTGATAAAAATGAATGAAATTGGGATAAACATTTTGAACTAATCACAAAGATGAATAAACCAGACGAGAAGCGGGAGGAGAATAGAGGTCAGTTAAAAGAGAGTACAGAAGTTGAGTTAACACAGGTAAGTGGTAATAATGTCTTTGATAATAGCGAAGAAATAACTAACAAGGTAAGTTACAGTTGTAAAAATGAATTAATAAGTAATAGTGATAAAATAGTTGAAAACGAGCTATTTAAGAATGATGTGGTGAAAACAAATAGTGATGATGAAGTTTGTGGTGAAGTAGAACTTAATAACAAAATGTTAGCGAGTGTTGATGAAATTGAGAGAGATTGTGATGAAAGGTTAGGGTGGCAAAGGCCAAATTTTCCCCGTGATGTAAGTGGAGTAAGGACTCCGCTAGTAGTGAATTTTGAGGACAGAGTTTCCTCCATTAATTATGTGGAAGACAAGGTGTCTTCAAGCAGTCCCCTAATTTTTTGTAAACCTGGAAAAGCCAGGAAGTGGTATAGTAAGTTTGTTGTGCCCTTTGCATGGAGTGAAGTAGGTCAGTGGTGGTGTGACAGGTATTGTGATGAAAGTGATTATGAGAGAGAGAAAGAGTTAAAGTGGTTCAAGATAAATAGAGGTTATGTAGAGCTGATAGAGAAGATGGATATTAAGTGAATTATGATAAATAACGTAGACATACCTTGTGTAGCAGTAGACGGTGATTATATTGATGATAAATATGTACCTGTAGGAAGAATTAGTGTACTTGTAGTGGAGGAATATGATGAGAAAATAACTTACCTGGGTGTAACAACAAATATTCACGGAGGCGGGATAAAAACAAATAATGGTGACAAGTCTTATGGAATAATAAAAGGGAAAATGAATGACATAGAGGTAATGGTTTATGATAAGAATAATAATAATAAATTGGATGTAAATAAAAATCATTTAATCTATAAATATGTAAGATACCTTTTTGACGATGGAGGCTAAAATAGAAAACAGTAAAAGACAGTTAAATATTTTGTTTTAAGCTATTTGACTTTGCTGAGTTGGAAATTGAGATGTGATAACTGACTAAATAATGAATCAGATTTGTAAATAAATATGTAGTAAAGCCAATTGTATGTGTTGTGGTTAAGTAAACAATATGTGTGTAGATGATTGTTGTAATAATAATATTAATATTTGCAATTTAAATAAATAAACCAAATTAATTTTGAAAACAAGTAATCAGAGAATTATAATTGTTTGGATGGTAATGAATTCTAGATTGTTAATAATTAATTTAATTAAAACAATTTGATATATTTTAAATATTTTAATTGATTAGGTAAATGTTGTATAATTAAATTTTTTTTTTTGTAAATTCAGTTTATGTTACGAGATTTGGAAATTTGGTAATGAATGATGAGTTGTTGGATTTAAACTAATTTTGTGTAAAATGTTTCAGAGATGATGGTGATTATGTTTTGTGTGTATAGCATGTTAAAGGAATTGTAAGTAGAAAAATTTTATAATCATGTATAATAAAAGCTGTTTACAGGTGTGATTGAGGTGTTAATGCAATAGTGAGATTTTAATGCAATCATTGTGTTTAATAAAAATAATAATTAAAAATTTTTTTAATAAATGAAAAATGATATATAATGATTATTAATAATAAATTTTGAAAATTTCAAGAAAGTTAAACGGTAAAAGGTTATGAATGGGTTAGACGATTATTGATGTAAATATTATATGATAATGTATACAAAAATTTTAATTAGTTTTCAATTGTAATTAGTTATTAAGTGGCTATTGAGGGGGTGGCCTGTGCTCTCTTAGATAGCGAAATGGGTTGGGGGTAGCAGTGAGTGTTACCTCCATCGGAGGCCAAACTGGCGATAAATGTGCGGCACACCTTATCTGTGTAAAATAAAAAATTTTACACACAATACTAAATAACGTGTCGCACATAATGAGATTGATGTGAAACAGGCAGTGAAATAAAAGTTTAGATTTCCTCTACTTTTCGGGCGGTTACTGTCTTACCAGCACTAACCGTGGTTTTGGCTAGCGGCCAGCTACGGTCATATCAAGTCCCTTGACCATAGCTGACTTGAAATTGGTATATATTTGAAATTCAATGGGGGGACAATTAGAGGAAATCCTTCCGGCACTATGGAACAGCGGCTGCCACTCTGCCCGCTTGGGGGTAGCAAGACCGGTGGCAGATCCGTTTTAAGGGTGCATGATTATAGAACAAGAACATGATGATGTTCACTACTTTAAATTTAACAGCGGAAGCAGAGACACTGAGAGGTAAAAAACCTGCTCCAAAATATACAGTCTCTGTGGAAGCGAATGGGCGCCACAGTCCACCATAATCTGAAATAGTGTGTGTGGCTGGGAGGTGGCGCAAAGGAGTCACGAATTTAAAGTTTATGACATAAAAGTTTTTGCTTATTCAAAGTTTAATTCAAATAAAACTGCTTGTGCTCTGTTCAGGTAACTAGCTGCTTAGATATTTAAAAATAAGGTGTTCATTATGCGTTTTTAAATGTAGTGTTTACTTGTTGTATGTTAGATATAGGTATTGTAAAAATAGTTAATTTCATGATGTGTGTATGTTTTTTCCTAAGCCAATAATTAAATCGTCTGGCAGGTTAACATAAGCATCAGAATCAGAAAAAAGGGGAAACAATGAGGTGAGAAGTGAGAATAAATAAAAATAAATATGTATATTCCATGTAATTTGTTCAATTTTGAGATGTGTTTTTATTATGTTAGGATATCAGCTGATCAGCAATACCATGTCACTGGTATATTGGTTTGTGAATGTTACAAGTAATTAATGTTTAATGTACTACAGATATTTTGAAGTAAAGATAAAAAGAATATGAGAAATAAAATAACAATAATTTATGCAAATTAATAAAAGATAATTCATGGGTGATAAATGTTTTATGGGACACGTAGACCTGTCCAAATTGAATTAAAAGTTGAATGTGAAATGATAGAGATGAATATGATGTAATGTTGTTCTGAAGTAAGGCATGTTGTAGAATTTTAAGTAGTATTGATGTTGACACAGTGGTAATGGAGACTTTATGTAGATTTTGAGTGACATATTGTTGTTTTTATAGTTAATGAGGTTATTTTGTGTATTTGTAGTAATGTAATGAGATTGAGAATTTTGGGGATGGCAATTTTGTATTAGGGGGTAGTGTCATGTAGGAGTCCGCAACAAGGGTTGGGACGGGATAGGGATAGATTTTAGTGGGGAAGGGGCCGCCTTAGGTAGAATCCGGGCCGCCAAATAAGGGAATTGAGTTTTTTGGGGGCGGGGAAACACTTATCCTATATACAAAGGGTTAGAGAGTATTTTATATGTAGAGAAGGTGGCGTTTTGAGTTAAATGATAAGTTGGGGCTTAGAGTGTCTTGATTAGTAGATATTTTGGTAGAGATGGGTGTCATGATAATTGAAGTTGATTAATATTAGAGTCAGAGGGAGAAAGTTCATATATGTATACAGATCTAATACAGAAAAACGAGAATAAATAATTTATATCACCCACGGTAAAGTATAGCGAGATTGTTAAGTGAAGAGTAGGATTGTTAAGCAAAAAGAGAGATTCATGATAAAGAATATACAATTGTTTATTTTTTTCAACCAGTGACAGAATTTTGATAAAATTTGAAAATGATGTAAAGTCAAGAATTGTTTGTTTTAAATAATTTAAATGTCAACTTGATTATTATATTAATATTTTGTAATTTTAAATATGTTACGTTACTATGTTTGTATTTCAAGGTAGGGTATTACAGATGTTCAGTGTATTTTCAGAAATCATACATAACATATGTAGGTCAAGGATCTTGGATTTGACCTAGTTTCGATCAGCTGATGAGGTCATACACCTACTAAGCTTGTATAGTAGGAATCCAATTTTAATTTGTTTGTTTGATTAATTCAAACCAATATTTGAATAATTATAATAAATGTTATTTGATAAATAAATTTAATAAATATTTAATGAATAATTTTTTTTTTAAATTTTAAAATTTTGAAAAATTTTAATTTTTTTGAAAAAAAAAACTTGATTTTTCGCCTGCCAGCGAATGCAAATTTTTAGATAATGATTCTTTTATTATGTGTGCATTAACCATGTTTATTTTATTGTATTGCATTGTATTGGTAGACTATAAGTGGTTCTCATGTTAGAGTAAGGATGTGTTTAGATTAAGTCATGTTAAAGAAAAAAAAAAAGGGGAGAAAAAAGAGGAAGAGAATTTTTTGATAAAAGATTAGTTATTTGACTTTTGATTTTTTTTAAATTTTTGATAAATTTTAAAAGAAAGTTTTATTTTTAATGTGTTATGGTAACCTGTAGCATGAGTGTGGGTGAGCCCAGTATCTGCTAAAGGCAGCCCAGCTTGCAAAAAAGGGGAAGCATATCGGCGGAGGAGCTGGGATAATTTTAGCCAGGGATTGAGGATTTTTGGGGGTAGCATGTTAGAAGGCGAGGCGCGTTGTGGTACGAATCTGTTCGATTTCTCGGTGTTGGGATCTCTTACGGAGAAGTCCAGTGATCTCGTTCAGATGAGTCCATGGTCGCTAAGCCAGGGGGGTAGTGTACCCATAAGTAGTAAGAACCAGGGGGTTGTTGGCACCAGTTCCTCACCGGTCCTCTTCGGGGTTATCGATGAGATTTCTTCTGTCGTGAACAGCAGAATTCTCATCGAGGGGGTATTGTAGCGGGTCAATTTTTGGGTGTTTTTATTTTAACCGTTTGGGGCATTTATATATTTGTATTCATTTCGTTTTCGGTCGGGAGCCTTATAAAATATTGCGAAATAACTGTATTATTGTGCAACGTATTTGTCAGTATAACAGAACGCATGGCAACGTTATTACCAGTGTTGAGAAACAGTTGGAAACAAAGCGAAACGCGATCAGTGTCGAGGAATGCGGCAGAGAATTCGCGCCACCCTAAAATTCGCAGAACTCTGTACATGTGTTTCGACGCCCGTATGCAACTCAGCCGGGCGGGGCTCGGGAATGACGCCGTGAGAAACACCAAAGTAGAGGCAAACATGGCGATGTAGAAAAACGTTTGTTGCAGCTATCAACTCAATACCGGAAGTCGCATCAAACTCCGCCTACTGTTGGTGACATCACCAGAGCCAAGTCCAATATTAAGCTCTGGTCACACACATATATCAGCTCCATTCCATATATAAAATGGTTACACAACAGCATATGAGCAAGGAGCGACGACGAAAACATAGTGGCAGTAAAGAACCAGCTTCCCTCCAAAGAAAGCAAGCGGTACCTGTTACGTTCTCGGTGACGGTCGACATTAAGCAGAGACGCCATACAGTCAACAGGACGCCAACTCCAGTAACAGACGCTCACAGTTTTGGTTTAGGGCCCGGTCGGTAGTGTTATAAAGTGTAATTAATCCAGTAGGACCGACCGGGACCCCCAGAAATTAATAGACATATCGCAGTTAAAAAATCGGTACAGGGATGTGGTAAAGTCAACGTGATAAATACGGACGTTGAAGGTGCGGGACTCAGCACGTGTTCGGCCGGTATCGCGCTCGTGGACGGGTATATTAATGTATAAAACTTAACAAATAAGGGGTCATGTATAAAAGGTATGGAAGCGTGCGTGCGCAGATTGGGCTGCCTTAGATGTAAGTATAGAAAAAAAAAATGTAATTCAAATTTGATTTTGTAGCACTCTAATGTGGGCAATTATAATAAGTGAGTATAACTAATTCTCTTGTATTAATAATAATGAACATTGACTTAATTCATTAAATCAGTTAATTTCCAATATAATCATGTGTTAGACTAAGTTATTTCGTCATTGCCACTTTCTCATTTCTGTGTTGCGAGATTCGTCTAAACGGACCGGAATCTTTCTGAATTATTAATTGGGTGGGGTCAGATTGCTAAATTGTCCGTTTTATTAAGGTAAAGTGTAAAGGTCTCCATATCTGTCCTTCAAAGATATAGGTGGCGACTCTGAGCTTCTGAGGAAATTTCTGCAACAGGTAAGTCCTGGTAGTGGTTTTATTTATTTTATATATTTCGGCTCTTTTTTATTGTTACAAATGGCTCTCGCTGCCAGGATTTTCGTTTAATTGTAATTTTATACGAGATAGACCTATTTTAATACACAGAAAATAGGATGTGGTAATGACGAATGTATAAAAATTTTATCGTACAGAATTAAGTAGGTTAGGTTTATGTTATTGTGATTCACAATGTGGTAGGTGTTTAAGCATAGAAAAATAGTAGCTTTATATATAAAAGTGTTATACAAACGAACTTTAAAAATGTCTATAATACAAAGTAATGATAGTGATTTTGCATGGGATGAGTGGGAGAATGAATTTCGAGGTGTTGTGGGTGAGATGACAGACGAGGAATGGGGAAATCTAGACGATAGGTTAACCCGAATGGAAGAACAAGAGGAAGGAATATTCGCGGAAATTAAGAAGCACAGTGATGATATGGATAGTGAGGTGCCAAGTAATAAAGGTAAGATCGTTGAAGAAATAGTAGTAGTAAATGAGACAGAAAATAGGCCTAATGATAATGATGTCGACAGTGTGGGGGTAGTAAAAAAGAAGCGTTCATTGGAGGACGTGATGAACTTGTTGATAAAAATGAATGAAATTGGGATAAACATTTTGAACTAATCACAAAGATGAATAAACCAGACGAGAAGCGGGAGGAGAATAGAGGTCAGTTAAAAGAGAGTACAGAAGTTGAGTTAACACAGGTAAGTGGTAATAATGTCTTTGATAATAGCGAAGAAATAACTAACAAGGTAAGTTACAGTTGTAAAAATGAATTAATAAGTAATAGTGATAAAATAGTTGAAAACGAGCTATTTAAGAATGATGTGGTGAAAACAAATAGTGATGATGAAGTTTGTGGTGAAGTAGAACTTAATAACAAAATGTTAGCGAGTGTTGATGAAATTGAGAGAGATTGTGATGAAAGGTTAGGGTGGCAAAGGCCAAATTTTCCCCGTGATGTAAGTGGAGTAAGGACTCCGCTAGTAGTGAATTTTGAGGACAGAGTTTCCTCCATTAATTATGTGGAAGACAAGGTGTCTTCAAGCAGTCCCCTAATTTTTTGTAAACCTGGAAAAGCCAGGAAGTGGTATAGTAAGTTTGTTGTGCCCTTTGCATGGAGTGAAGTAGGTCAGTGGTGGTGTGACAGGTATTGTGATGAAAGTGATTATGAGAGAGAGAAAGAGTTAAAGTGGTTCAAGATAAATAGAGGTTATGTAGAGCTGATAGAGAAGATGGATATTAAGTGAATTATGATAAATAACGTAGACATACCTTGTGTAGCAGTAGACGGTGATTATATTGATGATAAATATGTACCTGTAGGAAGAATTAGTGTACTTGTAGTGGAGGAATATGATGAGAAAATAACTTACCTGGGTGTAACAACAAATATTCACGGAGGCGGGATAAAAACAAATAATGGTGACAAGTCTTATGGAATAATAAAAGGGAAAATGAATGACATAGAGGTAATGGTTTATGATAAGAATAATAATAATAAATTGGATGTAAATAAAAATCATTTAATCTATAAATATGTAAGATACCTTTTTGACGATGGAGGCTAAAATAGAAAACAGTAAAAGACAGTTAAATATTTTGTTTTAAGCTATTTGACTTTGCTGAGTTGGAAATTGAGATGTGATAACTGACTAAATAATGAATCAGATTTGTAAATAAATATGTAGTAAAGCCAATTGTATGTGTTGTGGTTAAGTAAACAATATGTGTGTAGATGATTGTTGTAATAATAATATTAATATTTGCAATTTAAATAAATAAACCAAATTAATTTTGAAAACAAGTAATCAGAGAATTATAATTGTTTGGATGGTAATGAATTCTAGATTGTTAATAATTAATTTAATTAAAACAATTTGATATATTTTAAATATTTTAATTGATTAGGTAAATGTTGTATAATTAAATTTTTTTTTTTTGTAAATTCAGTTTATGTTACGAGATTTGGAAATTTGGTAATGAATGATGAGTTGTTGGATTTAAACTAATTTTGTGTAAAATGTTTCAGAGATGATGGTGATTATGTTTTGTGTGTATAGCATGTTAAAGGAATTGTAAGTAGAAAAATTTTATAATCATGTATAATAAAAGCTGTTTACAGGTGTGATTGAGGTGTTAATGCAATAGTGAGATTTTAATGCAATCATTGTGTTTAATAAAAATAATAATTAAAAATTTTTTTAATAAATGAAAAATGATATATAATGATTATTAATAATAAATTTTGAAAATTTCAAGAAAGTTAAACGGTAAAAGGTTATGAATGGGTTAGACGATTATTGATGTAAATATTATATGATAATGTATACAAAAATTTTAATTAGTTTTCAATTGTAATTAGTTATTAAGTGGCTATTGAGGGGGTGGCCTGTGCTCTCTTAGATAGCGAAATGGGTTGGGGGTAGCAGTGAGTGTTACCTCCATCGGAGGCCAAACTGGCGATAAATGTGCGGCACACCTTATCTGTGTAAAATAAAAAATTGTACACA
The DNA here is from genome assembly GCA_034769895.1 of Magicicada septendecula. Classification (NCBI taxonomy): domain Eukaryota; kingdom Metazoa; phylum Arthropoda; class Insecta; order Hemiptera; family Cicadidae; genus Magicicada; species Magicicada septendecula. The sequence continues at coordinate 303,633,836 of CM068367.1, read as the reverse complement.
CAATACTAAATAACGTGTCGCACATAATGAGATTGATGTGAAACAGGCAGTGAAATAAAAGTTTAGATTTCCTCTACTTTTCGGGCGGTTACTGTCTTACCAGCACTAACCGTGGTTTTGGCTAGCGGCCAGCTACGGTCATATCAAGTCCCTTGACCATAGCTGACTTGAAATTGGTATATATTTGAAATTCAATGGGGGGACAATTAGAGGAAATCCTTCCGGCACTATGGAACAGCGGCTGCCACTCTGCCCGCTTGGGGGTAGCAAGACCGGTGGCAGATCCGTTTTAAGGGTGCATGATTATAGAACAAGAACATGATGATGTTCACTACTTTAAATTTAACAGCGGAAGCAGAGACACTGAGAGGTAAAAAACCTGCTCCAAAATATACAGTCTCTGTGGAAGCGAATGGGCGCCACAGTCCACCATAATCTGAAATAGTGTGTGTGGCTGGGAGGTGGCGCAAAGGAGTCACGAATTTAAAGTTTATGACATAAAAGTTTTTGCTTATTCAAAGTTTAATTCAAATAAAACTGCTTGTGCTCTGTTCAGGTAACTAGCTGCTTAGATATTTAAAAATAAGGTGTTCATTATGCGTTTTTAAATGTAGTGTTTACTTGTTGTATGTTAGATATAGGTATTGTAAAAATAGTTAATTTCATGATGTGTGTATGTTTTTTCCTAAGCCAATAATTAAATCGTCTGGCAGGTTAACATAAGCATCAGAATCAGAAAAAAGGGGAAACAATGAGGTGAGAAGTGAGAATAAATAAAAATAAATATGTATATTCCATGTAATTTGTTCAATTTTGAGATGTGTTTTTATTATGTTAGGATATCAGCTGATCAGCAATACCATGTCACTGGTATATTGGTTTGTGAATGTTACAAGTAATTAATGTTTAATGTACTACAGATATTTTGAAGTAAAGATAAAAAGAATATGAGAAATAAAATAACAATAATTTATGCAAATTAATAAAAGATAATTCATGGGTGATAAATGTTTTATGGGACACGTAGACCTGTCCAAATTGAATTAAAAGTTGAATGTGAAATGATAGAGATGAATATGATGTAATGTTGTTCTGAAGTAAGGCATGTTGTAGAATTTTAAGTAGTATTGATGTTGACACAGTGGTAATGGAGACTTTATGTAGATTTTGAGTGACATATTGTTGTTTTTATAGTTAATGAGGTTATTTTGTGTATTTGTAGTAATGTAATGAGATTGAGAATTTTGGGGATGGCAATTTTGTATTAGGGGGTAGTGTCATGTAGGAGTCCGCAACAAGGGTTGGGACGGGATAGGGATAGATTTTAGTGGGGAAGGGGCCGCCTTAGGTAGAATCCGGGCCGCCAAATAAGGGAATTGAGTTTTTTGGGGGCGGGGAAACACTTATCCTATATACAAAGGGTTAGAGAGTATTTTATATGTAGAGAAGGTGGCGTTTTGAGTTAAATGATAAGTTGGGGCTTAGAGTGTCTTGATTAGTAGATATTTTGGTAGAGATGGGTGTCATGATAATTGAAGTTGATTAATATTAGAGTCAGAGGGAGAAAGTTCATATATGTATACAGATCTAATACAGAAAAACGAGAATAAATAATTTATATCACCCACGGTAAAGTATAGCGAGATTGTTAAGTGAAGAGTAGGATTGTTAAGCAAAAAGAGAGATTCATGATAAAGAATATACAATTGTTTATTTTTTTCAACCAGTGACAGAATTTTGATAAAATTTGAAAATGATGTAAAGTCAAGAATTGTTTGTTTTAAATAATTTAAATGTCAACTTGATTATTATATTAATATTTTGTAATTTTAAATATGTTACGTTACTATGTTTGTATTTCAAGGTAGGGTATTACAGATGTTCAGTGTATTTTCAGAAATCATACATAACATATGTAGGTCAAGGATCTTGGATTTGACCTAGTTTCGATCAGCTGATGAGGTCATACACCTACTAAGCTTGTATAGTAGGAATCCAATTTTAATTTGTTTGTTTGATTAATTCAAACCAATATTTGAATAATTATAATAAATGTTATTTGATAAATAAATTTAATAAATATTTAATGAATAATTTTTTTTTTAAATTTTAAAATTTTGAAAAATTTTAATTTTTTTGAAAAAAAAAACTTGATTTTTCGCCTGCCAGCGAATGCAAATTTTTAGATAATGATTCTTTTATTATGTGTGCATTAACCATGTTTATTTTATTGTATTGCATTGTATTGGTAGACTATAAGTGGTTCTCATGTTAGAGTAAGGATGTGTTTAGATTAAGTCATGTTAAAGAAAAAAAAAAAGGGGAGAAAAAAGAGGAAGAGAATTTTTTGATAAAAGATTAGTTATTTGACTTTTGATTTTTTTTAAATTTTTGATAAATTTTAAAAGAAAGTTTTATTTTTAATGTGTTATGGTAACCTGTAGCATGAGTGTGGGTGAGCCCAGTATCTGCTAAAGGCAGCCCAGCTTGCAAAAAAGGGGAAGCATATCGGCGGAGGAGCTGGGATAATTTTAGCCAGGGATTGAGGATTTTTGGGGGTAGCATGTTAGAAGGCGAGGCGCGTTGTGGTACGAATCTGTTCGATTTCTCGGTGTTGGGATCTCTTACGGAGAAGTCCAGTGATCTCGTTCAGATGAGTCCATGGTCGCTAAGCCAGGGGGGTAGTGTACCCATAAGTAGTAAGAACCAGGGGGTTGTTGGCACCAGTTCCTCACCGGTCCTCTTCGGGGTTATCGATGAGATTTCTTCTGTCGTGAACAGCAGAATTCTCATCGAGGGGGTATTGTAGCGGGTCAATTTTTGGGTGTTTTTATTTTAACCGTTTGGGGCATTTATATATTTGTATTCATTTCGTTTTCGGTCGGGAGCCTTATAAAATATTGCGAAATAACTGTATTATTGTGCAACGTATTTGTCAGTATAACAGAACGCATGGCAACGTTATTACCAGTGTTGAGAAACAGTTGGAAACAAAGCGAAACGCGATCAGTGTCGAGGAATGCGGCAGAGAATTCGCGCGACCCTAAAATTCGCAGAACTCTGTACATGTGTTTCGACGCCCGTATGCAACTCAGCCGGGCGGGGCTCGGGAATGACGCCGTGAGAAACACCAAAGTAGAGGCAAACATGGCGATGTAGAAAAACGTTTGTTGCAGCTATCAACTCAATACCGGAAGTCGCATCAAACTCCGCCTACTGTTGGTGACATCACCAGAGCCAAGTCCAATATTAAGCTCTGGTCACACACATATATCAGCTCCATTCCATATATAAAATGGTTACACAACAGCATATGAGCAAGGAGCGACGACGAAAACATAGTGGCAGTAAAGAACCAGCTTCCCTCCAAAGAAAGCAAGCGGTACCTGTTACGTTCTCGGTGACGGTCGACATTAAGCAGAGACGCCATACAGTCAACAGGACGCCAACTCCAGTAACAGACGCTCACAGTTTTGGTTTAGGGCCCGGTCGGTAGTGTTATAAAGTGTAATTAATCCAGTAGGACCGACCGGGACCCCCAGAAATTAATAGACATATCGCAGTTAAAAAATCGGTACAGGGATGTGGTAAAGTCAACGTGATAAATACGGACGTTGAAGGTGCGGGACTCAGCACGTGTTCGGCCGGTATCGCGCTCGTGGACGGGTATATTAATGTATAAAACTTAACAAATAAGGGGTCATGTATAAAAGGTATGGAAGCGTGCGTGCGCAGATTGGGCTGCCTTAGATGTAAGTATAGAAAAAAAAAATGTAATTCAAATTTGATTTTGTAGCACTCTAATGTGGGCAATTATAATAAGTGAGTATAACTAATTCTCTTGTATTAATAATAATGAACATTGACTTAATTCATTAAATCAGTTAATTTCCAATATAATCATGTGTTAGACTAAGTTATTTCGTCATTGCCACTTTCTCATTTCTGTGTTGCGAGATTCGTCTAAACGGACCGGAATCTTTCTGAATTATTAATTGGGTGGGGTCAGATTGCTAAATTGTCCGTTTTATTAAGGTAAAGTGTAAAGGTCTCCATATCTGTCCTTCAAAGATATAGGTGGCGACTCTGAGCTTCTGAGGAAATTTCTGCAACAGGTAAGTCCTGGTAGTGGTTTTATTTATTTTATATATTTCGGCTCTTTTTTATTGTTACAAATGGCTCTCGCTGCCAGGATTTTCGTTTAATTGTAATTTTATACGAGATAGACCTATTTTAATACACAGAAAATAGGATGTGGTAATGACGAATGTATAAAAATTTTATCGTACAGAATTAAGTAGGTTAGGTTTATGTTATTGTGATTCACAATGTGGTAGGTGTTTAAGCATAGAAAAATAGTAGCTTTATATATAAAAGTGTTATACAAACGAACTTTAAAAATGTCTATAATACAAAGTAATGATAGTGATTTTGCATGGGATGAGTGGGAGAATGAATTTCGAGGTGTTGTGGGTGAGATGACAGACGAGGAATGGGGAAATCTAGACGATAGGTTAACCCGAATGGAAGAACAAGAGGAAGGAATATTCGCGGAAATTAAGAAGCACAGTGATGATATGGATAGTGAGGTGCCAAGTAATAAAGGTAAGATCGTTGAAGAAATAGTAGTAGTAAATGAGACAGAAAATAGGCCTAATGATAATGATGTCGACAGTGTGGGGGTAGTAAAAAAGAAGCGTTCATTGGAGGACGTGATGAACTTGTTGATAAAAATGAATGAAATTGGGATAAACATTTTGAACTAATCACAAAGATGAATAAACCAGACGAGAAGCGGGAGGAGAATAGAGGTCAGTTAAAAGAGAGTACAGAAGTTGAGTTAACACAGGTAAGTGGTAATAATGTCTTTGATAATAGCGAAGAAATAACTAACAAGGTAAGTTACAGTTGTAAAAATGAATTAATAAGTAATAGTGATAAAATAGTTGAAAACGAGCTATTTAAGAATGATGTGGTGAAAACAAATAGTGATGATGAAGTTTGTGGTGAAGTAGAACTTAATAACAAAATGTTAGCGAGTGTTGATGAAATTGAGAGAGATTGTGATGAAAGGTTAGGGTGGCAAAGGCCAAATTTTCCCCGTGATGTAAGTGGAGTAAGGACTCCGCTAGTAGTGAATTTTGAGGACAGAGTTTCCTCCATTAATTATGTGGAAGACAAGGTGTCTTCAAGCAGTCCCCTAATTTTTTGTAAACCTGGAAAAGCCAGGAAGTGGTATAGTAAGTTTGTTGTGCCCTTTGCATGGAGTGAAGTAGGTCAGTGGTGGTGTGACAGGTATTGTGATGAAAGTGATTATGAGAGAGAGAAAGAGTTAAAGTGGTTCAAGATAAATAGAGGTTATGTAGAGCTGATAGAGAAGATGGATATTAAGAGAATTATGATAAATAACGTAGACATACCTTGTGTAGCAGTAGACGGTGATTATATTGATGATAAATATGTACCTGTAGGAAGAATTAGTGTACTTGTAGTGGAGGAATATGATGAGAAAATAACTTACCTGGGTGTAACAACAAATATTCACGGAGGCGGGATAAAAACAAATAATGGTGACAAGTCTTATGGAATAATAAAAGGGAAAATGAATGACATAGAGGTAATGGTTTATGATAAGAATAATAATAATAAATTGGATGTAAATAAAAATCATTTAATCTATAAATATGTAAGATACCTTTTTGACGATGGAGGCTAAAATAGAAAACAGTAAAAGACAGTTAAATATTTTGTTTTAAGCTATTTGACTTTGCTGAGTTGGAAATTGAGATGTGATAACTGACTAAATAATGAATCAGATTTGTAAATAAATATGTAGTAAAGCCAATTGTATGTGTTGTGGTTAAGTAAACAATATGTGTGTAGATGATTGTTGTAATAATAATATTAATATTTGCAATTTAAATAAATAAACCAAATTAATTTTGAAAACAAGTAATCAGAGAATTATAATTGTTTGGATGGTAATGAATTCTAGATTGTTAATAATTAATTTAATTAAAACAATTTGATATATTTTAAATATTTTAATTGATTAGGTAAATGTTGTATAATTAAATTTTTTTTTTTGTAAATTCAGTTTATGTTACGAGATTTGGAAATTTGGTAATGAATGATGAGTTGTTGGATTTAAACTAATTTTGTGTAAAATGTTTCAGAGATGATGGTGATTATGTTTTGTGTGTATAGCATGTTAAAGGAAATATAAGTAGAAAAATTTTATAATCATGTATAATAAAAGCTGTTTACAGGTGTGATTGAGGTGTTAATGCAATAGTGAGATTTTAATGCAATCATTGTGTTTAATAAAAATAATAATTAAAAATTTTTTTAATAAATGAAAAATGATATATAATGATTATTAATAATAAATTTTGAAAATTTCAAGAAAGTTAAACGGTAAAAGTTTATGAATGGGTTAGACGATTATTGATGTAAATATTATATGATAATGTATACAAAAATTTTAATTAGTTTTCAATTGTAATTAGTTATTAAGTGGCTATTGAGGGGGTGGCCTGTGCTCTCTTAGATAGCGAAATGGGTTGGGGGTAGCAGTGAGTGTTACCTCCATCGGAGGCCAAACTGGCGATAAATGTGCGGCACACCTTATCTGTGTAAAATAAAAAATTTTACACACAATACTAAATAACGTGTCGCACATAATGAGATTGATGTGAAACAGGCAGTGAAATAAAAGTTTAGATTTCCTCTACTTTTCGGGCGGTTACTGTCTTACCAGCACTAACCGTGGTTTTGGCTAGCGGCCAGCTACGGTCATATCAAGTCCCTTGACCATAGCTGACTTGAAATTGGTATATATTTGAAATTCAATGGGGGGACAATTAGAGGAAATCCTTCCGGCACTATGGAACAGCGGCTGCCACTCTGCCCGCTTGGGGGTAGCAAGACCGGTGGCAGATCCGTTTTAAGGGTGCATGATTATAGAACAAGAACATGATGATGTTCACTACTTTAAATTTAACAGCGGAAGCAGAGACACTGAGAGGTAAAAAACCTGCTCCAAAATATACAGTCTCTGTGGAAGCGAATGGACGCCACAGTCCACCATAATCTGAAATAGTGTGTGTGGCTGGGAGGTGGCGCAAAGGAGTCACGAATTTAAAGTTTATGACATAAAAGTTTTTGCTTATTCAAAGTTTAATTCAAATAAAACTGCTTGTGCTCTGTTCAGGTAACTAGCTGCTTAGATATTTAAAAATAAGGTGTTCATTATGCGTTTTTAAATGTAGTGTTTACTTGTTGTATGTTAGATATAGGTATTGTAAAAATAGTTAATTTCATGATGTGTGTATGTTTTTTCCTAAGCCAATAATTAAATCGTCTGGCAGGTTAACATAAGCATCAGAATCAGAAAAAAGGGGAAACAATGAGGTGAGAAGTGAGAATAAATAAAAATAAATATGTATATTCCATGTAATTTGTTCAATTTTGAGATGTGTTTTTATTATGTTAGGATATCAGCTGATCAGCAATACCATGTCACTGGTATATTGGTTTGTGAATGTTACAAGTAATTAATGTTTAATGTACTACAGATATTTTGAAGTAAAGATAAAAAGAATATGAGAAATAAAATAACAATAATTTATGCAAATTAATAAAAGATAATTCATGGGTGATAAATGTTTTATGGGACACGTAGACCTGTCCAAATTGAATTAAAAGTTGAATGTGAAATGATAGAGATGAATATGATGTAATGTTGTTCTGAAGTAAGGCATGTTGTAGAATTTTAAGTAGTATTGATGTTGACACAGTGGTAATGGAGACTTTATGTAGATTTTGAGTGACATATTGTTGTTTTTATAGTTAATGAGGTTATTTTGTGTATTTGTAGTAATGTAATGAGATTGAGAATTTTGGGGATGGCAATTTTGTATTAGGGGGTAGTGTCATGTAGGAGTCCGCAACAAGGGTTGGGACGGGATAGGGATAGATTTTAGTGGGGAAGGGGCCGCCTTAGGTAGAATCCGGGCCGCCAAATAAGGGAATTGAGTTTTTTGGGGGCGGGGAAACACGTATCCTATATACAAAGGGTTAGAGAGTATTTTATATGTAGAGAAGGTGGCGTTTTGAGTTAAATGATAAGTTGGGGCTTAGAGTGTCTTGATTAGTAGATATTTTGGTAGAGATGGGTGTCATGATAATTGAAGTTGATTAATATTAGAGTCAGAGGGAGAAAGTTCATATATGTATACAGATCTAATACAGAAAAACGAGAATAAATAATTTATATCACCCACGGTAAAGTATAGCGAGATTGTTAAATGAAGAGTAGGATTGTTAAGCAAAAAGAGAGATTCATGATAAAGAATATACAATTGTTTATTTTTTTCAACCAGTGACAGAATTTTGATAAAATTTGAAAATGATGTAAAGTCAAGAATTGTTTGTTTTAAATAATTTAAATGTCAACTTGATTATTATATTAATATTTTGTAATTTTAAATATGTTACGTTACTATGTTTGTATTTCAAGGTAGGGTATTACAGATGTTCAGTGTATTTTCAGAAATCATACATAACATATGTAGGTCAAGGATCTTGGATTTGACCTAGTTTCGATCAGCTGATGAGGTCATACACCTACTAAGCTTGTATAGTAGGAATCCAATTTTAATTTGTTTGTTTGATTAATTCAAACCAATATTTGAATAATTATAATAAATGTTATTTGATAAATAAATTTAATAAATATTTAATGAATAATTTTTTTTTTAAATTTTAAAATTTTGAAAAATTTTAATTTTTTTGAAAAAAAAAACTTGATTTTTCGCCTGCCAGCGAATGCAAATTTTTAGATAATGATTCTTTTATTATGTGTGCATTAACCATGTTTATTTTATTGTATTGCATTGTATTGGTAGACTATAAGTGGTTCTCATGTTAGAGTAAGGATGTGTTTAGATTAAGTCATGTTAAAGAAAAAAAAAAGGGGAGAAAAAAGAGGAAGAGAATTTTTTGATAAAAGATTAGTTATTTGACTTTTGATTTTTTTTAAATTTTTGATAAATTTTAAAAGAAAGTTTTATTTTTAATGTGTTATGGTAACCTGTAGCATGAGTGTGGGTGAGCCCAGTATCTGCTAAAGGCAGCCCAGCTTGCAAAAAAGGGGAAGCATATCGGCGGAGGAGCTGGGATAATTTTAGCCAGGGATTGAGGATTTTTGGGGGTAGCATGTTAGAAGGCGAGGCGCGTTATGGTACGAATCTGTTCGATTTCTCGGTGTTGGGATCTCTTACGGAGAAGTCCAGTGATCTCGTTCAGATGAGTCCATGGTCGCTAAGCCAGGGGGGTAGTGTACCCATAAGTAGTAAGAACCAGGGGGTTGTTGGCACCAGTTCCTCACCGGTCCTCTTCGGGGTTATCGATGAGATTTCTTCTGTCGTGAACAGCAGAATTCTCATCGAGGGGGTATTGTAGCGGGTCAATTTTTGGGTGTTTTTATTTTAACCGTTTGGGGCATTTATATATTTGTATTCATTTCGTTTTCGGTCGGGAGCCTTATAAAATATTGCGAAATAACTGTATTATTGTGCAACGTATTTGTCAGTATAACAGAACGCATGGCAACGTTATTACCAGTGTTGAGAAACAGTTGGAAACAAAGCGAAACGCGATCAGTGTCGAGGAATGCGGCAGAGAATTCGCGCCACCCTAAAATTCGCAGAACTCTGTACATGTGTTTCGACGCCCGTATGCAACTCAGCCGGGCGGGGCTCGGGAATGACGCCGTGAGAAACACCAAAGTAGAGGCAAACATGGCGATGTAGAAAAACGTTTGTTGCAGCTATCAACTCAATACCGGAAGTCGCATCAAACTCCGCCTACTGTTGGTGACATCACCAGAGCCAAGTCCAATATTAAGCTCTGGTCACACACATATATCAGCTCCATTCCATATATAAAATGGTTACACAACAGCATATGAGCAAGGAGCGACGACGAAAACATAGTGGCAGTAAAGAACCAGCTTCCCTCCAAAGAAAGCAAGCGGTACCTGTTACGTTCTCGGTGACGGTCGACATTAAGCAGAGACGCCATACAGTCAACAGGACGCCAACTCCAGTAACAGACGCTCACAGTTTTGGTTTAGGGCCCGGTCGGTAGTGTTATAAAGTGTAATTAATCCAGTAGGACCGACCGGGACCCCCAGAAATTAATAGACATATCGCAGTTAAAAAATCGGTACAGGGATGTGGTAAAGTCAACGTGATAAATACGGACGTTGAAGGTGCGGGACTCAGCACGTGTTCGGCCGGTATCGCGCTCGTGGACGGGTATATTAATGTATAAAACTTAACAAATAAGGGGTCATGTATAAAAGGTATGGAAGCGTGCGTGCGCAGATTGGGCTGCCTTAGATGTAAGTATAGAAAAAAAAAATGTAATTCAAATTTGATTTTGTAGCACTCTAATGTGGGCAATTATAATAAGTGAGTATAACTAATTCTCTTGTATTAATAATAATGAACATTGACTTAATTCATTAAATCAGTTAATTTCCAATATAATCATGTGTTAGACTAAGTTATTTCGTCATTGCCACTTTCTCATTTCTGTGTTGCGAGATTCGTCTAAACGGACCGGAATCTTTCTGAATTATTAATTGGGTGGGGTCAGATTGCTAAATTGTCCGTTTTATTAAGGTAAAGTGTAAAGGTCTCCATATCTGTCCTTCAAAGATATAGGTGGCGACTCTGAGCTTCTGAGGAAATTTCTGCAACAGGTAAGTCCTGGTAGTGGTTTTATTTATTTTATATATTTCGGCTCTTTTTTATTGTTACAAATTTACTTACCAATTGCCCGGGTTCGGTTAGGCGAACGGAAGAAACAGAATGGGTTGTTTTCAGGAAATAACTCTTTTGTTTTTTGTTTTGTAAATACCATTACCCTTTACTCTTACTCATAATACTTGTACATTAAACCCTTCTTTGAAAAAATGAAAACATCTATTCGTCCATGAGGTACAATTTACAAAATCAAGTTAAAAGTAATTATTACCATCAGCATTTTACTCTCCCACTAAAATAGAGTATAATAAATTATCAAATATATATATATATATTTATTGTAACGTCGCGGTTTTTCTAGAGGTAATAGCGAAAACTTTGTATGTGGCTTATTGGGTGTTCGTCTTATTTAATTAAGCTCCCAATGTTGTTATGCGCCAATTCTGTAACGTAGCGGTTTGAGATATTAAAGTTTCCGCCTCTCCCCAGTCGCCACTTATGAATTATAATAACTGAAGTTTTAAAAAAAAAATAAAGTATTTTTTAATGTTACTCAATCTAAACAGAAATCGAGAGTGTGTGATTTGGGGTCAAGGAGGGAAGTTGTTCAGCCTTATGAGGAAGAGAGAGTAAGTACCAATTATTTACACTCGGTTTAGACGATTTCTGATTTTTTCAAATTGTTCGCTGTGATTTAAATCAGCTGATTGTGAGACAAGTTTCCACGCCTAGTTTAACCAGCCTACACTATAGCAAAATCTGATCCGATGTGTTGATCTCTTCTGTTTTTGTGCTGAAATCTATTACAACTACCCACTACAAAAATTATAACACACTTTATTATTCAATATCATTTTTCAATAATATCATTTATTTATATTATTGGTTTTTTGTTTCCTGCCACCAAAATACAAGTATCACAATTGATCTTTCCTTAAATAAAACATAATCTCGACTTCATAGAGTAAACATGGAATTGTCTAAAGAAAAGAAAAACATATATGGTTTTGTTTACCAAATTTTACACTATTTTCAAAAACATCAATTAATATATAATTCTTAATAATTCCCCAGGGTTCAGGGTAAGTTCTTTTTGTTATGAGATGGTCAGAAATGGATAATTACTAAGCTTTACAAATACCGAAAAAATATTAAATAAATTTGTTTATTTTTCGTTTAGTATGTAGTTCCAGGAATGGCCGTAAGAGAGCAGCGTGCTTTTGTTTACTTTAAAAAACATGTGATTAAATGACTAGTTTCGTGTTCTATATCAACGTTCGGAATGCGTTTTCTTCTTGAACTATTAAACGAAATGTTTATATTACCTCTCTTCGTATGGTTCTTACTGGAATGAAGCTTTTTCTTTGGTGAGGTGTGTCTTGAGTTATAATTTCATTACCGCCTGGCTCATATTCTATCGTCAACTGGAACTATGGCGAAACTAGGTCGAATCATCAGAAGGTTTTCTTTCACTGTTTATTAGGGAGTATAACCATTTAATTTTGATAAATAATGTATGATTATATAGTGTTCATGTTGTTTTTTAATTTTGTACTAATTTTCACTTCTCCAAAGTTCCAGAAAGGTTATTTTATTAGAATTGTAGTAGCATCATTTTGTCAACTCTCCAGGTTTTATTCAAATTTTTATTATTAACAATACTTGTTATTTCCGTCACTCTTAGTAACCCATAATATTTTTATTATACAGGCAGTTTGTAATTATTATAAATTTATATTTTATTTACCGAAAAATAATTCTTTTCCATTCCGGTTTCTTTACCAATTTGGTTTACATAATAGGTTTTTGTTCATTTCTTATGACCTTGTATATAAGTATTTGATATTTTTATTATCTTTAAATCTTTAAATAAATTTATATATATTATTTATTAGTCTCTCATAGTATTCCTACACTCCACTACTTCCTGTTGCCATTTCCCTCATAGTATTATTTTAATTTTTTATTATACTTTTATATTTAAATTTTTATGTTTTTTAAAACGAACCGTGGGTTATCTTATATTATAACACAAATATTTGAAAAAATATAACATTAACTTAGGTATAACAATTGGTTGTCCATACAATGTAAATATTACAATAAATAAATAAAATACAAAATCAGTTAGTAGTATTATAGTCTACTCTCATGGTTTTATAATGCCCAAACCTACAGCACAATTCTGTAATAAGTTACCGTCACTTTCACTTTTTTACCTCCATGGGTACACTATAACTCACTTTGCACTGGATATCACTCGAATTGTTTATCATGTTTAGTGATATACTTTAATTTAAAGCTAGTTATAGGTTACCCATTTCTGACCTTTATGTTATCATGATTTAATTTATTGGGACCGGGTTATGTAACGTTACAATATATATATATATATATATATATATATATATAATTTGTGATGTTTTCAATTTGTTTCTTCTGCAAGTAGATAATATTGTATATTCTTTTTAACACTTGACCCACATTTCACTGAAAAATATCAGTATCATCAGAGGTTTCTAAGTGAATTAATAACAATCGAAATAATTCTATTAATATAAAATTAACGAATAATTGAATTTGTATCGATTTTAATGTAAAATAAAATAACTGATAATCGATATAGGTTGATTAGTTAACGATTGTTTTAATGTTTATTTTCTTCAGCAGCTGTTTTCTCTGTTATATTTGAAATTTTGTTTATATTTTATTCATTTTTATTTTTATTTTTTAGTAAATTTATAATTTTAAATAGATCGTCTTGTTTTGTTTTTATTTGGGTAAATAAAATAAATCCCCAAATAAAAACAAAACAAGACGATCTATTTAAAATTATAAATTTACTAAAAAATAAAAATAAAAATTGAATAAAATATAAACAAAATTTCAAATATAACCGAGAAAACAGCTGCTGAAGAAAATAAACATTAAAACAATCGTTAACTAATCGACCTATATCGATTATCAGTTATTTTATTTTACATTAAAATCGATACAAATTCGATTATTTGTTAATTTTATATTAATAGAATTATTTCTATTGTTATTAATTCACTTAGAAACCTCTGATGATACTGATATTTTTCAGTGAAACGTGCGACAGGTGTTAAAAAGAATATACAATATTATCTACTTGCAGAAGAAACAAATTGAAAACATCACAAATTATATAATTACTGCAAGAAACATCGAGTTACTTATATAGAAAATTATATATATATATATATATATATATATATAATAGATTGCAACCCAGCACTTCTTAAATATAGATTCTTTACATTCACACAGACACACACACACTTTCATGCGGTACATATTTTATATTCCCCTTTTTGAGCTCATTTTAGTAAAACATTTCTTTCAACAAAATTTAGAATTGTATTTGAATTTATTTATGCCTGGCTGAAGAAATTATATTATGCCTCGTTCTATTACTTATCTGGTTACAACAGGTGAGTCCATCTTACTGCACACTTTCGATTATTTCTTATATTTCTTGGTTTCCTGCACTTTGCTGAAATAATGTACTTTTACCTCATAACTGTTAATTGATTTTTTCAATTCCGATCCGATTTTTGTTGATACTTTCACATTTTTGTTTGGGTACACCCGCGATTTCATTCCGGAACTTTTATTTGTGACCGGCCGGCACAAGGAGTAATTTTAAACTGGGGCAAATTATACTGCGTTGAGTTCTGAAATGGTGGGGAGTCACGTGATCACATTTCATTGTTCTATGAATATGACGAAACCAATTTTTGAGGCGAGGTCGACTACGCCTTGCATTCCAAGTGACGTTTTTAAAGGATAGGCACTTAACATAATGTGGTGTGACCGGTGACTTCATCGGTCAAAGTTCGTTTGGCTAAATATAGCTGCCTCGCTTACATTCGACTGGTGATCTTGACACTATTTCGCTCGCTTGCTTGCTACGCTGTTATAATTTATGAATAAAATTTGTTTATTATTATTTATACTTTTATGTTTCCACTTTCCCCAAATTACCCCGGGTAGACCCAAACTGTCCCGTTACAATACCCTCTCAATGAGAGGTTTTATGCCGAAGCATAAAAACTCTCATTGACACTCTCATACTTCCTAAAGGGATCAGTCAGGATATGTTGCCACAATCCCCTTTACGTTTTATTAAAAAAATCATGGTTAACTTACCCCCTGGTCCAGTGACTGTGACCGCACCTGAATGACCTTACTGGACTTCTCTCTCGAGATCCCAACACCGCAAGGCCGGACAGGCACTTGACGCTCCTGCTCTGACGCGCAGGCCAGCTCAGGACCGCCGCCACAACATCACCAGACACTGAAACATCAAATCAAAAATATGAAATAGTGGCCTTGCATAATACCATATCCCTAACTGATCTGTTCCCCCTTAGCTGTGCTGGTTTGCGTTAAGAAGCACTGGTTTTCTTAACTTCTAACACATACATGAATACATATTTATCATAACATAATATAAAACATTCTTTAGACTTCCATACTAACATTCTGAACCCTTCTCTTGTTAATTCTTATTCTCAAAATTCAAAATATTCCTCTGATTCCATCAGAATTTAAATAAACATTTCCCATTACAACATTACAAATACCTTCCCTTATATAATTCACATTTCAAAATAATTAAATTCATTAATAAAATTCTTATAAAGAATAAAACACATTTAAATCAACTACAGCAGAACAAATTATCTACTTAAAATTGTTAATCATCTTCAATTATCATAATACTTCTTAACTCAATACAAACTCATTTAGTTATCTCATCAAATCAACTACACCTTCTACATCATCAACATAATTCATTTTAATATTCAATAATTCATTGCTAACAGTTTAGTAACCTTCTCCATCATTATCTAATATCCCCCCTTTACCCAGTTACAATTAGGTAAATAACCTCACGGGTAAACCGTGTAAGGCATTTACCTTGTGCATAAATGCTGTATTTATGCCCCTGGCTTGTAACGGCCAACTCCTTTTCCACACACACACACACACACACACACACACACACACTGTTGTTTACTGATGTTGGACTGTAGCGCCCATTTGTGTCCACAAGAACTGAATTTTATTAGGGTGCAAATGCTGCTTACACCGTTCTTGCTTCGGCGTTATATAAAAATTCGGCATTACTGATGTCCGAGGACACCAGTAATCCTACTATAATGATTCATACACCCTTAATACGGCACTATCACCCCCTTCGATGATAGCCGCTGTTCCATAGTTATGTGGATTCCCCTGATGAAAAACCCCGTTAATTTTTAAGTTATACCAATTTCATAGGCAACCAACCATGGTCAGTTTACAATACGTCTGCCCACAACTGGTTGTCATCCAAAACCACGGTCTGGGCTGGTAAGGCCAGGACTGCCCGAAAGTGGGGAATCTATTTAAAACATGTTATACATTTAAAATAATTTTGGATATTTTATTTAAAAATAAAACCATTATTTGTTCATGGATAATGCCAATTATAGTTTTTTTCCATCCATGAACTTTAGGGGTCCCCCTCCCCGTTCAACAACAAGATTAAATTTCTACTTGCACCAATTTGTGGAGTAGGACCATCGTTGCCTTCATCCCCTAGTTGAGGTTACCTCCAACCATGGTCCGCCTCCAAACAGCCAATATCTACGGTCAGGGATGGTGAAGCCGTGACCGCCCGAAAATGGGGGAGAGTCCCTTCTGAAAACAAATAAAATAGATTAAAATTCAATTACTTATTGTGACCAATACAACTTCAAATTCGTCACGTTCTGTGTACCTACTATCTCCTGCGTTGCTTGGTTTCGCAATATGTACGCATTATTCATCTTTACCTCTATAACTTCATATGGTCCCTCGTATAACAGAAAAAACTTCTTTATCTCTTTATCTTGTGCGCTAGACAAATCGTGTCTCCTTACCAATACTAATTGTCCTACCTCATATTTAGTCCACTTACCTTTTTCATTATGCCTCCACTTTTTCCTTTCCCCTTTTGTGAGTAAACTTTCATTTGCTAGTTGGATCTTCACATTCACGTCTATGGTCTGATTTTCTGGTGGCTACTCAAAAAGTTGTTCCAATATTCTAGGTGGCCTTGTTCCCTTTATTAACTCATACGGCGTAAACCTGGTGGATTCATGGATGGTACTATTCAACCATTCTTCTACTTTCTTCACGTATAATGGCCATTCACTATGCTTGGCGTGACAATACGCCCGAAATATCCTACCAATCTCTCTCATCACCCGTTCTGCCTGGTTGGACTGTGGATGGTATACTGCCGTGTGCTTGGGTATGATTCCTTCCCATCCTAGAGTCTGTATCCACCTACCGCTGATGAATTGGGGTCCATGATCGGATAAAATTATCTTTGGCTTACCTACATTTACCATGTAATCCCTCGTTATCTTTTCGCTCAGCACCCTGCTCGTCGCTCTCTTCACACTATATAACCTAACAAACTTAGAAAAAGTGTCCAAAACAACAAAAACATACATTACTCCACCCCTACCCTTGGGCAATGGCCCATACAGGTCTACAGCAACTAACTCAAATGGTCTCTCCACCTTAATATAATTGAACTCCCTTTCTACCCTATAATTCACTACCTTAGACCTCTGACACAAATCACATACCCATAACAACCTTCGTACTCGCCTCTCCGTATTCTTAAAAACACACGACTCTTTTAAAAATTCGTACACTTTTTCGCCTCAAAATGCCCATACCTTATGTGGCAATCCCAAATAATTCTATCTATCAACCCCTCTGGTACAACTAATCTCCAATCACGCTCACCCCTTCTACCTTTTTGAACAAAATTTCTTGATATATTTGGAAATGTGTGTTATATTCAGACCCATCTACATCTGCTTCTAAACTAGCAATTATTTTACCCGTTTTATTATCTGATCTTTGCATGTTCTTAATGTCCCTTAACTCCTCACCAAAAAGTCCAACTTCCCTTGATAAATGAAAAATTTCTATCTCCTTAAGATCCCTCCCTCTTTTGTTTTCTGTGACATCTACCCTGGAAAGAGTGTCTGGTACTTTATTGTCTGTCCCCTTAATATACTCCCATGAAAAATTGTACTCCTGTAATTTTAGTACCCACCTGGTTAGACGGCTATGGGTTAATGAAGAAATTTGTGTTAGTGGCTGCAATCACAAGCAGAATGATCACTGTTGCACACCACTATATAAAAATTATCCCGATTAGCGCTTTCAAGCTTCACAGCTCATCGTCAGATCGGAACAGCTGTTCGATCGGCTGTTCCGATCTGACGATGAGCTGTGAAGCTTGAAAGCGCTAATCGGGATAATTTTTATATAGTGGTGTGCAACGGCTATGGGTTAATCTGCAGGTATTCAAAAATGATAGCGCCTTGTGGTCCGTCCTGATGACCGTCCTGTTCCCCAAAATGTATGTGTGGAACTTTCCTACAGCGCACACGATACTCAGTAACTCCTTTTCTGTAGTAGTGTAATTTCTTTCAGCTGCCAAAAGGGATCTCCTGGTGAAAGCTATTGTGTGGTGTTCTTTGTCGCTATCCTCCTGGTATACCTCCGCTCCCAGGGCGACGTTACTGGCATCAGTCTGCAAATAAAAAGTTTTCAAGAAATCCGGGTGATTCATCATTATCATGTTCGAAATTTTTTTCTTAATTTCCTCGAATGGATCCCTTTCCGTCTCTCCCCATTTCCACGGTTTGTTCTTTTGTAAAACAATACTCAACCTTGATGTCATCTGTGCGTAGTTTTTCTGAAATTTTCTATAAAAGTTACACAGACCTAAAAAACTTTGTAGCTGCTTAATATTCTTCGGTTCTGGAAAGTGTATAATAGCTTCTACTTTATCAGGGTTAGCTAGAATTCCCTCTGGAGTAATAATAAAACCTAAAAAGTGTATTTCAGTTTGCAGAAACTTAGACTTCTCCCAATTAATCGTGAGACTCCCATTTTGTAATTTATCTAACACATATTCAAGATGTTCTAAATGTTCCGAAAATGTTCTTGATGCTATTAATATGTCATCAACGTATACGGTTAGAAAATCTAAGTCCTTAGGTTGTAATATCATATCTAAACATTTTATGAAGCTTGCTACACTAGTGTTAAGTCCAAATGGCAAACGCTTGAACTGATAATTCTTACCATTGAAGAGAAATGCAGTATACCTTAGTATACCTTTGACTCTCTGCTGCTAGCGGAACTTGCCAGTATCCTGGTGTCAAATCTAAAGATGTCATGTACTTGCCTCCACCGAATTTCTGAAAAATCTCATTTATGGGTTCCGGTGACTCCCGGTCAGGTATTATAATTTGATTGATTTTCCTAGCATCTAAACATAATCTTACTCTTCCATCTTTCTTTATTACCACTACCAGTGGGTTCGAGTAAGGCGATATCGATCTCTCAATAATGTCTCCCTCCATCATTCTATCCAACTCGTCTTGCACGGCTCTCCTCTTTGAAAACGGCACTGGATAACTCCTCTGCATGTAGGGTGAGTGTTCCCGAACCTTCAACTCGCACACATAGTTCCTGGCTTTTCCAGGCAACTACGCAAACACCTCTCTAAAACGTTCCACAACTGCCCACAACTCCTGTCGTTGGGGACTCCCTACAACTCCACCCTCATTAAAAAATGTATCCGCACGATTTTCCCATACTCTCTCATCACTCACATGCATCTCTCCCTCTTCATTCTCCACAATCTCACTCTCTCGACACTCTCTGGTTCATTCCCACTATTAAATTCTACTATTCGTTTATTGAAATCTATTACTGCTTTATTTCTCTCCAAAAAATCATTTCCTAAGATTACATCTAAACTCAGTCCCTTAACTACTAGAAAGGTATTTTCAAATTCAGTTTCATTAATAAATATATTTAATTGTACTTGTCTAGTAACCCTTTTACTCCGTACTCCTGTTACCCCCACTACTGTTACGCCCGCAACTGGTAATGATGGAATATTTTTATTAATTTCTTTTAATTCTCCCATTATATTTTCTGAAACTACTGATATCTCACTTCCTGTATCTATTAGTGTTTTAAAACTCTTACCTTCTATGGTGATGATTGCCTCCGTCAATCCGGTTTTTGTTTCCATGATTCTCGTATCATCTTCCTCCAACAACTCCTTCATCATATCCATTTGTATTACATTATTATGATATTCGTCTGCTACCTGGACCCTGTTGTTCCCTGTGGACAATGCTGGGGTCCTTGCTTCCTTTTATTGTCAGCCTCAGTTTTCCGTTCTGGCGGTGGTACTGCTCTGCCGGTACCCCTTCTCGTTCTGGTTATTATTTCCATTGCTCTTTGATGTTCCCCCGCGGTCATCTCCAGCCCGCTATTGTATATTGTTATGCGATGACGTATTTCTGCTCCGCTGATTTGACCTTGGTTTCCTACACCTGAAACAAAAATTCCTACCAGCATAATTCTCTGCCGAGCATCCTGTACATTTCCACCCCCCCCATCACGATTATGATTTTTTGTTTACCATCTCCTGTTGTGACCCTCTTTGCGGCGTATAATTACTGCTATTATTCGTACCTGATTGGTTAGGACGCCTACCTATTTCACGGTCCCTAATGTTCTGAAATACATCTAATATATTTTCCAATTCATTTATATCCGCTACCTCTCTCGTCATTAATGTAATTTGTACCTACCTCCCTGGGCAGGTGTTTACTAACATGTCTAACAAACGACCGAAACGGCAATGGCGGTTCTAAGTATTTCGCCTCGTTAAATATCCTCATCACGTACATGGTTATGTTGTTGTTGTGTCCCCCAAAGTTCCCTGTTCCCATGATTCTACTACGTAATATTTCCTGGTCCTCTTCAAACCAATATTTATTTCGGAACGCTGCCTCGAAATTCTCATAACTACCCCACTCTGTTCTATGTACTTCAGCCCATATTTCAGAACTGCCCTTAAAACATTTTAAAATCTTTAATAATTTCACCTCCCAACTACTGCTATTAAACCGGTTAAATTCCCTTACCCTACTCAGGAACTGCATCGGGTGTACTCTTCGGTTATCACAACAAAACTGTTCAAGTTCAATATCATCTTTTGCTTCGCGAGCCCGCAACATTATTTAAATTTTGGCTCACTGCCACATGTAATTCATCTTTAATTTCTACTATATCTTGTTCAATTACTCTCAATTTGTTATCATATTTATTTTCGTATTGAAGGTTATGTTTATTCATAACCCCACACTCTCTTGTATTGATTGTTTACATACATTTTCTACCTCCATTATTTTATTTTGTATTTCATCATTACTTTCTTTAATCTTATTTGTACATTTACTTTCTATCTCTACACATTGTTCTTTAACTTGTATTTTAATTTGATCTGTAATTTGTTCGTTTACATTGTTTATTTTACCTTCTAGACTTTCTGTGATCTCACTAATTTGTTCATCGAACTTATGGTTTACTAATTCTAATATTTGTTCTTTAATACTATCACAACGGGTATTAATTTCATTCATTTGCTTATTAAAATTAAAATTTTGCTGTTTTATCTCATCTCTGATCTCATTAAACTTTTCACTAAAATTATTCTTTATCTCATTATTTTGTTCATTTAATTTATCATTCATTTTAGTGTTTACTTCATCAAATTTAGCATTAAAATTACTATTTATTTCATTATTTTGCTCTTTCAATTTTTCATTAAAATTATTCTTCATTTCATCATTTTGTACTTTCAACTTTTCATTAAAATCACTATTTCTTACCATATTCTCTGACATCGTTTTCACAAGATTAAATATATCCTCCATCGACAACTCTTTTACTCTAGTTGTCGTTGGAGTAGACTCTGCTTCTACATTACTCATTATCATTGACTCAGTAAGAGTGTTTTCTAGATTTATTTCCTTATTTTCCAGTTTCTAATGGTAACATTATAACTTATTTGTCAAAATACTAACGTATAGAACACATACTTATCACATAACAAGATATTCTATTTACCCACACTACACATGATCACAATATAACCTTATACTTGTACGTCTATTTAAACGTATACAAACCTCTCACTTATTTACCTCAAACAACCATTCCGCTCCCCCAAGTAGGCCTACTTCCACATAAATTTAAAAAAATTTATGTTGGCGTCCCTGTTCGGAAAGCGACACTGTAATATTCTTTTCACCCACTCTTAATTTATTTTATTTTGTTTACTGTATTCATCCATAATTCGGACGCCATCTTTACTTGTTACCAACTGAGAGGTATAAAATTTACTTACCAATTGCCCAGGTTCGGTTAGGCGAACGGAAGAAACAGAATGGGTTGTTTTCAGGAAATAACT
Source organism: Magicicada septendecula (assembly GCA_034769895.1). NCBI lineage: Eukaryota > Metazoa > Arthropoda > Insecta > Hemiptera > Cicadidae > Magicicada > Magicicada septendecula. The sequence continues at coordinate 303,611,699 of CM068367.1, read as the reverse complement.
TTTGTTTTTTGTTTTATAAATACCATTACCCTTTATTCTTACTCATAATACTTGTACATTAAACCCTTCTTCGAAAAAATGAAAACATCTATTCGACCATGAGGCGCAATTTACAAAATCAAGTTAAAAGTAATTATTACCATCAGCATTTTACTCTCCCACTAAAATAGAGTATAATAAATTATCAATTTAAATTATACATATATATAATAGATCGCAACCCAGCACTTCTTAAATAAAGATTCTTTCATTCACACAGACACACACACTTTCATGCGGTACATATTTTATGTTCCCCTTTTTGAGCTCATTTTAGTAAAACATTTCTTTCAACAAAATTTAGAATTGTATTTGAATTTATTTATGCCTGGCTGAAGAAATTATATTATGCCTCGTTCTATTACTTATCTGGTTACAACAGGTGAGTCCATCTTACTGCGCACTTTCGATTATTTCTTATAGTTCTTGGTTTCCCGCACTTTGCTGAAATAATGTACTTTTACCTCATAACTGTTAATTGATTTTTTTCAATTCCGATCCGATTTTTGTTGATACTTTCCCATTTTTGTTTGGATGCACCCGCGATTTCATTCCGGAACTTTTATTTGTGACCAGCTGGCACAAGGAGTATAAAAACTGGGGCGAATTATACTGCGTTGAGTTCTGAAATGGTGGGGAGTCACGTGATCACATTTCATTGTTCTATGAATATGACGAAGCCAATTTTTGAGGCGAGGTCGACTACGCATTGCATTCCAAGTAACGTTTTTAAAGGGTAGGCACGTACGTAATGTGGTGTGACCAGTGACTTCATCAGTCAAAGTTCGTTTGGCTAAATATAGCTGCCTCGCTTACATTCCACTGGTGACCTTGACACTATTTTGCTCGCTTGCTTTTTACGCTGTTATAATTTATGAATAAAATTTGTTTATTATTATTTATGCTTTTATGTTTCCACTTTCCCCAAATTACCCCGGGTAGACCCAAACTGTCCCGTTACAGTGAGCAAGCAGTTTTAGAAAAAATCTTGGCTGAGTATGTCCTATATAGAAGGGGCAGAGCAATCCTATATAGAAGAACTTCAACTTTCAACATATTCTTCAACTCTTCCAACATATTCTTGATTTGATATAGCAAGAGGAAATGATAATAGCGAGTGGATGGCAGTTGACAACAGCAGATGCCATAAAGTAAATGAGGCATCTCTCTCTCTCTCTCTCTCTCTCTCTCTCTCTCTCTCTCTCTCTCTCTCTCTCTCTCTCTCTCACACACACACACACACACACACACAGAAATTGTCACTATGGCGTAGCAGCAAGACTGTAAGGATGATGAGGCTACAATCTTGTGACCCTGGTCTTCCATTCTTTCTTATAGTCGGGAATGAAAGTAGGTGGTTATTATATGTGAATTTAAGTGTTTGTATTATTAGTAATAATAGTTGTAAATAATTCATATACAAAAATATGTCGGAGAGAAGACAAAGCAGAAACTGAGAAAGATAAGTGAGGTAACAAAAAGGATAAACAGAATTGGAATAGAGGGGTAATAATGCCAACTTTTAAAATAAAAAATGAGGTAAGGGAAGCAGTAATTGTAGGAGGTAACTTTATTAAGTGTTGTGGGAATGATAATGGCAGGGGTTTTGGAAACGAAACGTGTAAGAAAAAACCTAGAAGGAACAACAGAATGTAAACAGTGTGGGTTCAGAAAGGGAAGAAGCACACTATATTTAATTTTGAAAATAAATAAGCGAGAAAGTCATTAACAAAACTGAAGAAATACTTGTGTGTTCTGAAGGTTTTGAATGATGTTTGTCTGGTAAAGAGAGAAAATATTTGGAAAACATTAGACAAAAGAGTTAATAGGCAGGGAACAATTGATATACTAAAGGCTTTAGTGGAAATTGTGTGCAAATAGAAAGGCCAGAGAATTTAATATAGAAATAGGAGTAAGACATGCTAAGCCTATTGTTTTTTGCAGTTATAGGTGGTGCTATAAAGAGGGAAGTAATTAGATGAAGTATGTGGTACAGAAGATGTTTAGGAGGTCCAAATCTAAGAAATATTATTATTATTATTGTTATTATTATTATATATGGCTGTTTTAGCAAATAATGAGAGAGATTTAACAGTTTAATGTAGATAACTTACTTCTTGGGTCAGGCATTCAGCATCAAGTGATGCCAATGGCCCGATGTCCATAGTATACCATAGCCACCAGACCCCCATAAAGCCTTGGTCCTGAGGATATCCTCCAGCTTCCCATTGTCACCAATAAGTGCTGTCAATCTATCTCTCCTGCCATTGATGGAAGTGCATTCCAGGAGAATATGAGCCAGTGATTCCTCCTTTTGCTCACCACAGTTTTCACAGTTTAGGGAGGTGCACAGTTTAAATTGGAACAAATATTGTTGTGTAACTATTTGTCCTGTTCTGGCCCTTGCTGCAAAGGTGGCGATTTCTCTTGGAACACCTTCATAGAGCTTGTTGTCTGTTGGTGTTGGCTGTAGCTCAAAGAGCCGTCTCCCCGTGTTTGCTTGTCTCGCATCTCTCGTTCCATTCTTCCTGGATCATCCCCGTGTAACCCCTCTTTATTTTGTTTTTTGTACATTATAATTTTTTTTTAAGAGGGGCCACTAGATATTTATAACTAGGCAGAAGGCCTAGAAGAAGCATAAAATGCGCTGGGTCCAGTGAGACGGGACTTGAAATTAAACTCTCTGTTAACCAACAATAAGAGCTTTTATTATATCTGAAATTATCCTTGCATACATACATATTAAAATATCACATAATATCCAAACGATCAACATCATATGAATTGTTTAAATCCCCTTTGTAACGCTTTACATAAAGACCCCATAATTAATTAAGATAAGTACACATATATACAGCTCTATATCTTAACTTCAATTCAAATCAATCATGCTAATCCAGTAAATCCCCTTTAGTATTACAAATAGATTAAATGTCGACATTACAAAAATGTATATATACAAATATATTTACTCATCCACATAACACACATAACTGAACATACGTCACAGAAAATTTAACAAATCATGATTATAACTCACTATCACCTCATACTCATGAAAGCCCTGCGGCCCGCTTATGTATTATATTTCCCTTTCGCCCCATCATACAGGAATATCAAATGCCTGCAACCGCTAGTATTTATTAATTGTGAACAGATATCATCTATTAAGAAAACCCAGTATGCATTTTTATAATGTCTACAGCCAGCATATAGCTTCCTTAGAAAATCACCAACATAATTACCAAAGAACAGTAACAATTCTGTATTAATTTCAAATATACATTTATAAATTCGAAAGGCAATTGGACTGGCCATAATAGCAAAATATAATTACAAGTTACAGTATTACTACCATTTGTCTAATTTTTCAAAAAGTAAAACTTCGGGATTTCCATAAAATACAGATCATTTACAAAAATTTGGCCACAAGAATTTAATAATACCTAAAGGTTTAGTTATACTGACTAGATCATAATAAAAGAAAACATAATTGCAATATATACAATATATAGGCTGTATACAGCCTGCATAAATTTTACAAAATTGAACAATTGATAAATCTGAGAAAGTCAGGTTTGACACATGATGGCCAGAAAACACAACTTACAAAATACAAGTATCGGTATACAGGCTGTATACGTTCATTAAAAAAAAACTAGGAGCTTTAATTTTATTAAGAAATAAATTTAAAAAATTCAAGTACCGTCTGCCTAGTGGCAAAAGCTAAAGAGCATGATAATGTCTTTCGGCCGCCCGCTAAACGCAACATTTGCAGAAAGGAAACAATCAGTCAGTCAGTAACCATAATAATGTTGCGTTTAGCTGGCGGCCGAAAGACATTATCATGCTCTTTAGCTTTTGCCACTAGGCAGACGGTACTTGAATTTTTTGCCATCATAAACGGAGTAACGTTGTTCGTCTTGTAGATGCGTGGCTCACCCAAGTAGATGCTTGGAAACGACAGTTCCTCGGCATTCTCATCGTAGATTATATTCTGTGGCTTCGAGTTCATGCCTGGTGCTATGGCCAAGTACATTTCCTCATCCCACATCATCGTCTTTTGTTGTGCGAGCAACAATTCATTCGCATTCTCTGGCTGTTCTGCGATGCTTTCTATCAACGGCTCCTCGTCCGTCGGCTCTGTCTCTGTGATTTTCGCCGTCGTGTCACTACTGCTACTGTTGAAGAATGCATCATCTACCCATATATTATTCATTTTGTATAGCGGTTTCGTTAACAAGTATTGCAGCCATTTCTTTACGGTACCCTTATTGACGTAGCCTTGCAAGTACGTCGACTTATGTATGAGATGTCGTTTAATGTTTACGTTGAATGCTCTATCGTCGTCCAAGCTACGAGGCAACGCTTGAACCATCGTGTTTATATCGACCGGCACGTTTATTACTTGCCCTATAATACTTTGACTGCCGTGGACGAACCGCAGGCGTCGTATCTGCATGAATGGTAGACGCGGCGAGACCAGACGTTCAGTTATACAGTCGATTGGTGGCAAATGATCGGGATACTCAGGGTACACGAAGCCATTGGATCGCGAAAAGTTGGGTACCTTCTCGAGTGCTAGGGAAGTGTAACACGTTCCGCATACTTTGTAGCTAGTTACATCTTCGTTGGGGAACTCAGCGGCCAGTATGTGTTGACTCTTTTGCGGCGGTGCTCGCAAATCTCTCTGAAACCATAAGCGATTGCAGACGGAGCAGGCGTAACCGAACTCGTTGTCGTCGAATCGTTTCGTAAATTCTGCATCTGCTGCTATCTCTTCAGTTTTTAAGCGTTTTGGCGATACCACAGCGATTGCCTGTTCGAATTCAGCTGCTTCGTTCGCTCGTTTCGTTGCCATCTCAGTTTTCTTATTCAATCTACAACGTTTTACTCGTTCGTTGGCCTTCCTTCGCTTGTCTGCCAGTTTTATGTTGTAGAATGAATCGATTTTCTCCTGCTCAGTCATCGTCGACGTGAACGGTGTATTTATTAAGTACTCGTTCAATTCTTCGTGCATCAAGTCATCTTGTTTCTTATTCAATCTACAACGTTTTACTCGTTCGTTGGTTTTCCTTCGCTTCTCTGATAGTTTCATGTTGTAGAATGCATCGATTTTCTCCTGCTCAGTCATCATCGACGCGAATGGTGTATTTATTAAGTACTCGTTGAATTCTTCGCTCAACAAGTCATCTTGTTTTCGTTTTTGTTGCGATGGGGCCGCTGGTATTGAAGCTTCACCGCCGACAGCAACCGCTCGTTGCTGTTCCTTCTCGAGCTTCTTTCGTTCCCGATACTTTCTTGCTCGCTCGGCATTTTGTCGTTTCTTGATCTGAGCCTTCTCGTCGCTGCTATCCATTGTCGAACGCTGTTTTAATCAGTCGCCACGTTATGGTTACTATATACCAGCAGCAGTGTATTTCACCACAACACAAAACAAACCTTTATTTACAACAATCCCAATGACATTATGTATCTGTGTTATACTTCACATTTCTGCGGTGAGTAATTAAATATAAAGAACAGTAGATTTGCATTTACGATGACAAATATTTTAATGAATAGATCGTTAGCTGAATCACATACGAAGACAACCATTAACTAGAGACAATAACCCCAATAACCTATCTACAGCTATGCAGTGTTGTTCGCTTGTTAGGTCTTTAATCTTGACGACGTTAGCATGTTAGCGGTCGCGGTTTTAGTTAACGATTCCCGGCTGGTAAATTGTGCTAACACTTGATTTTAAACTTTCAGGACGCTTTATAAATCTGGTTTAATTGTTTGCAGTGATATTATTTTTAACACATTATATATATTGCGACGTATCAAAACAAACGTTTATTTACAACAATCCCAATGACGTCACGCAAGAATGACGTCATGCAGCGTGATGCGTTACAGTTTACAGCGTTACAGAAATTTTCAAATGATGGCCAGCCAAAAGACATTATCATGTCAAAAAAAATACAATTTGAGCATAACAGCAGTATGTGCAACAGTAAATTAAAATTAAAGTACCCCGTGTACAATTATATTAAATAGGCAAAATTTTAATTTTTGTTAACATATACATATATTTAAAGTAAAGAGATGCTAAATTCACCTGGCCGCAGGAGTGTACCAGCACATGCTTGACTTGACAAAGAATGACCTGTCCAAAACCTGCATGAGATGGCTCCAACAGGTGCCTACCTTTTGACACGTAAAAAAAAATTTATAAAGTAACCCAGAAACAGAATTAAAAAAAAAACAGCCCTTGTATGCAGAACCGGTAACTAAGTGCGAAACCCCAGTAACAAAAATGAAATGAATCCAAACCCGCCGGTTTGATACCTCATGAAAATAATACCCCATACTTGATTAAACCAAACTGTCCCTTCCACAGCTTTTGCACCCCTTATACAGAAAAGAAAGCACCCTGGAACCCTCCCACAGGCCAGTTTACAATTATACTTGTGTGAACGGTATTATTACATTAATGTTACATTGAGATTGTCTCGCCGACACATTCACCCGATTAAACTGAGTCACTGTATAAAGTTAATCTGATAGTGTTACATTCACATTACATAGTGTTTTCTGCAGGCCAGGTTTGAATAAAGAAAAAGAGTAAATATCACCTCATATAGTGCATGGTGGAATCGAGCAGCTATGCCTCCCTTCTCTGCGGCAGAATGAAGTTTCAGCGGTTCAGAGCATGATGATGATGACAGTACATCATGCGTCAGTCACGTCTCCGACTTCTTTCGGGAACCCTGAAGATTCGTAAAGATTAATGTACTGTTCACGAAAGCTTACACACTTGTCATATATAAGGCATGTATGACCAACACCAGAACCAGACACGCCCGACCAGTTCAATATAGTGCATAAAATTTAGGTGATACATTACCCTTTTTATATTTTAAATAAATCATTATAATTCACTCATGGCCTGGCACAATTATGAGGCACGCTGACAGGCATGTACATCATTAACACATCAGAACAGGCAACCAGTCTATCCACCACGTGTTCTCACAGTCAATCACAAATCTCGCAAATACATACTTATTTTTTTTATGCTCATTAGCTAGGGACAATTGTGAAATACAAAATACTAAGTATAGGCAGTATTAGAATTTTACAAATGCATCAAATTACTTAAAAAAGGGGACACTTCCGGTCCATGCCACGTGCTTTTTATAGACAATCTAACTAGGTCCCTGTTTTCACAAATCACATAATTTTCTTGTATCTCTCATTCAATACTAAATAATCAGTTAATAATTACAATTAACAGGCAGTATTAAGTTAAAATTACTTAAACACAATAACAACAATAAACACATTTCACAATAAGCAATCTCTACCTGGTCACGCCACATGCTTTCTCAATCTGTTCGCATCTAGATTAATTAAATTTAAAATTTAAAACTTTCTCAACCAAATTATTAATATATATATTGTAATGTTACATAACCCATGCCCATATATGGTAACACAATCACCATCGTTAAAAACAGTAATCACCCCATTCTAAAAGTCAGAAATAGGTATTATGTACCAAGCTATAAAAAACTTTGTACTACAAAACACTGTAAACAATAACAAAGTGAAATATAGTGTACTTAGAGAAGGTGTAAACTTTTAAAAAGAGAATTTCACAGATTGGTACTGGAGATGAAAAAACAATTAATATTGTAGCAGTGGACTATATTGCTGCTGACAAGTTTTGTATTTTGTGTAATTTTGTATTGTGTAGGCCACAAAAGTCTTGTACCTAGGAATAATCTTTGTGTTTAATATAATGATTTTGTTTAAATATAAGATAACCGAGGGTTAAATATAAAATAATAATAATATAAAATAATACTATGTTAGCAAGATGGCATAGGAAAATAGTTTAGAGTAAGGATACATTAAGAAAATAATAAATCATAAATGAATAAAATTAAAAGGAATTAAAATATAAAATACCAATGTACAAGTTTAAGGAAAAATATAAAGAAAAACCTTAAATAAATTAAATTCGATTATAAATAAAATCTAAAAAGGATTATTTTTCTAAAAAGAAGAAATAAATTTATAATAATTAATAATAGCCTATATACTAAAAAGTATATAGATTCACCAATAAAAAACCATAAAAATTCTTGGTTACTACGAGTAACCAACTAACAAGATTGGAATTAATTGTTAAGAGGATATTGGAAGTGAACGTTTCGAAAAAGTGTAATGCCTATGAAAATTTGAGAAATTGCCAAATACCATTTGAAATAAGCAGTGCAAAATTAATAAAATTAACGAGTGATGTCCACTACATATTAGAACTCCTTCGAATAGAACCATTCGCGCCCGTAATTTGATGAAACCTTGAAAAATCAACCTCCGATGTCCAAGCCTAGTCCACAGAACGTCGACATTTTTGGTGAGATCGTTACCAAGTAAAATTTAACTAAATTACATCTCAACTATAACTTTATAACACTAGAAACAGCACCATCTCTTTAAACACTTCAGGAAAAGAGGTGAAAATAAACTTTATTATTTTAGTTAACCAAAAAACCAGCAGAACGGGTTCCTGTGAATTTCTTGCCGCCATTAAATAACTTTGGTGTTTTCATTGAAGAAACGTAATCTGCGATCTAGCGGTCTACTAAGTAACTACATAATATAAACACTACAAATTATAAAAAATTAATTTATGTAAAGCTTGGTATTAAAATATTCATTTCTGACCTTCTCATAGTACAAAGAACTCTACAATAACCCTGGGAAATTTATAAATTGTTTCTTTATTGTTATTGAAATAAAAAATAAAAATATTTGTTATACATTATATGTTTAAAAATAAGATCAAACTAATGCTGTGTTGTCAGTAAGAATCGATTATCCCTTTCTGTTTTGGGAGAAAATATAAAAAAATGCTAAATAAATCCAATGAATACTTTGTTGTTTGAATAAAAATGTGTATTATTTTCAGTAGATGGTAGTTGGTTACAGATTGTCCGGAGACTGAGAAGAGAACGGACAACCAGAAAATATTACGCACCATTTGGAGTTAATTTAACCTCAAATGTGTTGGTAAAAGTCACAGTCAGCTGGTCTCATGAGCGGAGAAATTTGAATGAACTAATCGTATACTAAGAGAGTAATTCTCTTTGCACTCTCTCTCCTAACTACTGTAAAACAACGGTATTGATTTCACCCAAATAAAATCTAAGGGAAATATTTGCATAAACACGCGCACTCGATTTTTGGAAACTTTGAACATAAATTATAACAAATTCTGTGACTCTTATTAAAGCGAGATTTTCGAAGAGCAAAGACGTAAAATTACTACTACTCAGGAAAATAAACCGCGAGACGTTACAAGATGACGTACAACCGTGGTGTTTAAGTAGGAAAGTATATCAGCAAGACGTTTGATTGACTCGGAGAAAACCGCGAGATATATAAACCACTTACCGGTAGGTCTAAAGGCTGTTATTTAGCCATAAAGATGAAAAATAAACCACAATGAAAACTCTGCCGAACTGAAGGGAAGATAGGCTGCCTAAGTCACATTACGTTGCAATGCAGGCTGTCGACTAATCACCGCATGCCAAGCGCGTATCTCGCCGGCCCGGCTAATTACAAGTCCCCACAACAGGCAGCACCACCAATCGGAAGGTACCCGATAATACGAGACAGCTCCGACCAACATATCGAAAATGTTATCGAATTTATAATAATCTCGTATTTTCTTTTATTTTATTTTCTACGAATGCCGGGTCATCAAAACCCCGGCACACCCGTCACATCACTCTTTAGTTTTGATAGGGACATCTGTGGTATTTGATTTGGCTGCATTTTTGCAGATGCTTTCACGATTTCATCAGCCCACTCGTTACCCACAATTCCGCAGTGAGCTGGAACCCACTGGAAGGCTATATTTTTCCCCGTCATACTGAGGTGAGTGAGCAATGTCCTTATTTCTGTTATGCAGAATGCATAATCATTTGGATGGGGTCTCTTCAGGCTTTCTATTTCACCCTTTGAGTCGGTCAGTATACAGATGTTCTGAGCATCCATCTGCAAACATTGTGTTAACGCAGTGTTTATTGCTAGTAATTCAGCATCCAGGCTTGAAACAGAACTGCATGGAATGAAGTAGCTCTCGCCTGTTTGTATATAATAACTGGCACCAGATTTGGATTCTTAAGGTCTACTGATCCATCTGTATAGATTTTGGTATACTCCTGGTACTGGTCATTTAGCAGTTTTAACTTAGATAACAAATGAGGAATTAAATAAAGTCAGTATGAGAATAAATGTAGAAGAACAAATTTAGTATCACATAGCCACAGAGTGCTTGAGATAAAAACAAATGGACAAAAATTGAACTTACTAAATGTTTTAAATATTTGGGATCTGTTATTGAGTTGATTGAATGGAAATGTAAAAGACATGGACGATAGTATGGGAAAAAATTTAGTTAAATGAGAAATAGTTTTATGAGAAAAAGGAAATAAAAGAAGTTAAAACAATAGTGGTTAAGAAAATATTGAGGCCCACAGTTTGTATGGTAGTGAGAGATGGACCCTATGGGAAAAGGGAAAATGAAGAATATGGAATAAACGAGATAGATAGGTGTTCATGGAAGATTTTGGACAAGACTAATTGCGAGTGTGTGCATTGAAATAATAAGACGACAGCTTGGGATCAAATCCATGCAGGATAAAATAGGAGAAGGGTAATTGAGATAGTTAGGCCATGTGTGTGTAAGATGAAAGAGATTAGCATAAGTTAGGAGGTATAAGTCTAAAGTCTTAGGAAGAAATAAAAAGGAAAGGCCAATGAAAATTTGGATTCACAATATACAGCAGGATGCACTGCAGAGCTGTATCCAGTGAGAAAATATAATGGTAGAGATGCCTGGTAGGAAGATATAGAAATATAAGTGTCAGGGAGAAAAGTGAGTTTGGGAAGGGAAGCATGCATATGCATATGTGTAAACCTCTAGTTTTCTTTGTGTTGTGTTCTCTGAAACTGTATAATATATATTATGAAATGTGAAAAAGTAATGAGTGGATGTTTAAGTATCTTGTTGTAAAGGTTTTATTTCTTTAATATATGTTTTTTAATTTTTATTTTTTGTATTTTTTTTACTGCCCTAAGTGGGTGTTTTTGGAATAAATAAATAAAATCCTTCATAAGCAGAATAGTCAGTTTCTAGATAACCACTACAGGTAATGTTTTCATTATTAATAACCAATAGGGATCCTGACTCATAAAGCAAACAGTTGTGCGTAAATATTACTTGCAAATGTTTGGTACCTCTACAGTCAGTATTTAACTTTCAACAAAAACATTCCAGCCGATTTCATGATTTGTGTTTTTACATATTATTTTATTACAGTACATATGTATCTGTTGTTCCATAATCACTCATTCTAACCATCAAAATCAGTTCATATCACCACAAAAATTATAAAAATGTTTTGCGTACTTATTATTTTGTGTTAGTGTACTATTTATATTTAATACAAAGAAATATTGTTATTTATTTCAGGGAGTTGTGGTGCAGCGTAATTTCAATGATTTTAAGTTCAAGTTATGTGCTACTGAGAAGTTAGCTCGTGATCATTTCAAAAAACATGGTGTGGAACAGTACTGGGATCTTGCATACAGTGCTTCTGTTCTTGAAACAACAGAGGAAAAATAGTTGTAGGATTAACATTATTATTATTATTATATTATTAAACACATTGTGAGTATACACGGAATCAGACTACCGTATACTCTACGTGTTTGTGTTTTGTATGCATTTGCATTGGGGTATTTCCATTACTGTATTACAGAAAATTCATCTCTGAGATATACAGAATGGAAACTGTGTAATGCATATTCAAAATAAATAAACAGATATATTGTTAGCCACCTATTTAGATTGTAAACATTACATATAAAAACTGTAACCACCAACATAAGGGACTACAAAAACATAATGTCAAACTTTCCTGTGCATATTAATAAAATAAAATATTATATTACTTATGCAATAAATTATTACATATATTGAATAAAGTGTATATAGATTTAATAAGACAAATAACAACACAAATAAATAAGAAAATAAACAATTGAATTATGTATAGAAATTGCATGTTTGTTTTAGTTGTTGTGTACATTCTGTTTATACAATGTGTAAAAGTTACTCTACTATCAGAAATTGTAAAATTTACTTTAAATTGGTAGTTATTTATTCCGACAATGTTTTTAAAACAAAAGTTAGAAGTGTATGAAAAATGTAATGTTTGAGTATAGGTTATGGAAGGTAGCTAACCTGACATTCATGTATGCACGGCTAGAGCCAGACAAATGTAAAAACTAAAGGCCTGCAGCAGATCATTTATTTTGGTCACATATTACTTTGGTTTTTAAAAAAACTGCCATTATTGCAAGCATCTAAATTAATTTATCTACTGTAAATAGTAATATAATATAGAATCCTTTAAAACATTGTGGGTTAAAAAGTCATGATTATATTGACAGTCTCATTTTGTATTTAATCATAAGAAAAGTAAAAAAAAAATACAAAAATTATTGAAACATGCAAAAATAATTTTTCTTTCCTGCTATTCCTGCTATTGATTGTATTAATGAATAGTTAAAATGAAAGTTTAGAATGAAGATCTAGTAGTCAACAATAATAATAGTAATTGTATCAATAATTCACAAACACTGTCATTATTGATAATAATAATAATAATAAAGTAAACACTGTTTTTAGTGTATCTTGATATAGGCCATGTGAAAAGTACAAAAATTAAAGAAGTAAAGGCGGGTACACACCTACAGGTAGAATTGACAGGTGCACCTGTCGCAGGTCCACCTGCCGTCCACCATGAATGCAGGGGGATCCACACGTACAGTCTACCGTCCATCAGTTGGTTCAAAAATGTCGGAAGATGACGCTATTATTGCTGTGGTTGGTTTATTATTTGCCATGGATTCAAACCGTAAACGTAAATCACGAAGTGTGTGGTGTAAAGAGTGGTTGAAAAAGAGAACGAAGTTTTCATATGTGAACCTACTAAACGAATTGCGTTTTGCTCCAAAAGATTGGCATAATTATTTGAGGGTGAATGAACAAACTTATTTCATTCCTTGAAAAAGTTACGCCATTGATTCAGAAAAAAGACACAGTTTTGAGGCCATCAATTTCAGCTCACGAAAGGTTGACCGCAACTCTGAGGTACATTGCAAGTGGACGGTCATACGCAGATATGAAATTTTCAACAATAATCTCACCTCAAGCTCTCAGCAATATTATTCCTGAAACGTGTCGTGCAATTTACAAAGTTCTACATAAAGAATTCTTAAAGGTAGGTGGAAATCTAAACAAGTAAACAATGTACTAGTAATATTTTATTTATTATGAATTATGACAGTAGCAATGTAAGTACCTTTATTATAATATAAAAAGATTGTAATAATGGGCTTCGAAGAATATACGTTTGTGTAAAAAAATGATGTTTATGGACAATGGCTTTTGTCACTGAGCATCAAGGGTATCGCTGTTTGTAGAGCAGTTCGAAAAGAAAGACCTTACTGATTCTGTATCATCAGGTGAAGTGGAAAGTGAATGGGGTGTCCCAGGAATGATGGGCGATGCGGAAAAAGAATGATTCATGGGAGAATTGTTGGGTTGTTGCATGTGGGAGAATGTAGTAGGATATGTGTAAGTAGGTTGCATGAAAGAAGTTATTCTGAGTGTCATATTCAAATTGTTCATTTCTCCCTCACTTAAAGCATCATTAATCAGCTTTTCGGCTATCACCCTTTGCTGTCTAGGTAAATCACGCAGTTTCATGGCAACATTTTTACCAAAAACGTCAAATCGATCTTCTGGAGGTTTTGGCTGCTTGAAATGCTCATTGACATGTTGCAAAACCTCCCTTTTCAACAATTCTTCTTCATTTGAAGAAGAGCTTTTGTTTCGTGGTCGCCTGAGGGCAGGTGTTCGTGCAAAGCTTTTCTCCCTGTGTGATGGAGGGGTAGGAGGGTTTTGCTGTGTCCCAGATCCACCAGCACGTGCAATGTCACCCATCACCTGCAAGAAAAAGTCACCAATTTGTAATGTGCTGAGGTAGACACCTTGTTGCACGAAATTTGAAATTTTGTATTTAATGCAAAACTACTACTAGAAATTTGAATAAACATTTTTATTCTGCCAACCTAAACTCCTTCAACTGCGTATACACTGTTTTCTGCATGTAGGAACTGAAGATCAGTTGTAAACAACAACCGCTAAATCTCCAGCCCAACGCTAAGTGTGCCCGCAAAAGTAGAAAAGAAAAAAAATATATATATATATAAAATAAAGAAATAAATAATAATGAAATCAGTTAAATGAATAAAAATAAATAATGTCAAATCTCCTGACAGACTCTGAAAGAGTTTAGTGGCCACGGACTTGCGACCGTGGATAAAAATGTTTATTCAAATGATAGTAAACTGGGCAGGATTTGCCAACAATTTCAATTAGTTTTTGAATTTACTACTAGAAAATTCATTTTATTCATTTAATTTTTATTCTACATTTTAGTATGCTTATACGTTTAGTATCTAACCTACTGTTTTATTGAGGTACCTACAAGTTTTGTCATGTTTTCAGTTTCCCAGAACGACTCAGGAGTGGAAAGACATAGCCAATCAATTCGAAACGAGATGGAACATTCCTCACTGTTTGGGAGCTTTGGATGGAAAACATGTCAACATCATTCCTCCTGGTGGAAGCGGGTCATACTATTTCAACTACAAAGGAGACCACAGCATGGTTTTGCTGGCGCTTGTTGACGCGAATTATTGTTTGATAATGGCTGATTTTGGTGTAAATGGAAGGATTTCTGATGGCGGGGTTTTGCAACACACGAGGTTTTTTGAGAAGCTGGACGAAAACCGTCTACACATCCCAGGTGCTGAGAATGTCAACAACAGCAATGCTAAGTTACCATATGTAATTGTAGCAGACGATGCATTTCCATTAAGAACAGACATGTTGAAACCATTCAGACAGTCACAGTTAACAACAGTTGAAAGAAAAATTTATAATTACAGATTGTCACGGGCAAGACGTATTGTTGAAAATTGTTTTGGCATTATGGCATCTCGATTTCGCATATTTCAAACTCATATAAATTTAGAGCCAGACAACATAACCTCTGTTGTTATGGCAGCATGTGCTCTGCACAACTTTTTAATGGCAATGTCCTTAAGTTATTACTCACCCCCTGAATGCTTTGATATTGAAAACACAGAAAATGGTACAGTTCATGCTGGTATGCAAACGGATGATTCAAATTTAGTTCGTTTGGATAACAGATTACAAGCAATTTCTACGACCACTGCAAAAAACGTACGGGATGATTTTGTTCGCTATTTTGCTAATGAAGGTCAAGTACCTTGGCGATTGAATTTTATCCACTGATTACTGTTATCCACTCTTGTAACTTGTATTTTTTATTTCCAGTAGGTACCTCCTATTATTATGTAAACCTACTGACTTCTATTCGCTATTGAATAAACTGACAATGAGTTATAACTGATTGTATTGAAAATTGTTTCTCTTACCTCTTCCTCTTCTTCACTTCCTCTTCTTCATTGTTTTCGTCGTCGTCACTGCTAATGGTATTTACTGAGGGACGAGGAGTGCATTGATCGTCTAAAAAGGTGAGAAGGTCATAGTACCACAACGTTGGTTTGTACGTATCATCGGCTGCTGATCCTGTTTTCTTCGAGGCTTTGACTTTCTTCAATTCCTTGCGGAAGTTACTTCGTAACGTGTTAATTTTCTTTAATACTGTGTCCCTGGTAGCACATGGTTCTATTTTTTTAAGATTTTCTAATAATTTTGTGTAAGCAGCTTCTTTCCGAGGGCGATGACTATATTCTGCGCTCTTCACGTTCCATATACATGGTTCACTGCGATAAATCTGTATAAATTCTTCCATATCCTCCTTCTTCCTGGCTTCCATTATGTCACTGCCGAAAAACCGGACGACCACGAATGATATAAAACAAAACTACACAAAACAAATGAGCAACGCAATAAAAATTAGATGACAATAAAAAAAACTTGTTTACGCCGCAGGGGAGTCGGTATGAAGAAATTCATTCATCACAACCTTGAGAAACTGACAGGTGGTCTGAAATTCCTACACACTTGCAAGTCGACTGGTGGGGGAACCCTGCACCTATCGAATTTTCGGACGGGTGACAGGCCGCCTGACAGTTGCAAAAACTGACAGTTATTGTTCATCTACATTCCAAGTTTGACCTGACAGGTTACCTGTGACGGGTAGACCTGTCATTTATACCTGTAAGTGTGTACCGGCCTTAACTTGACAAGGTTCATAAGAAAAACATTATTAGTGCAATCTGGGTATATGAATGGGATAACCAAGAGCTTGTTGGATTGAAAAATATGAAACTTTAAGACTTTCAAGTGTATTACTCAGAAGAACATGTTTAGTCATTCCATCAAACAAAGATAATCCATGTTGGATGTTAGACTCTTCAAAGAGTGTAAGGTGTTGTGAGAAACCGTTTTTGGTTATCAGGTTTAAACAAACTGGTTAGACACATAACTGTATTCCTTATTTAGTGAATTGTAACTAAACACATATTCAGTACTGAATTATGCAAATCAATCAGGGCTGACATCATTGCTTTCTTTTTTAAAATATCGGTATGGAGAACCATACATGACTTCCAAAGTTCATGTTAGACCAAATGTTCTAAAATTTATATTTTAAATCATTTACGAAATGAAATGTTTCCATAGAAACTACTTCTTTCCACTTATTGCTTCAGCCTTAACCACATTACTGTGGTCGCTAACATATACCACCACACATTATCGCACTCGATTTTCACTGATGATGGCAGTCGACGGCACTGCCGAAATGTCTGGTTTTGCAGAAAACATTGGACTACGGCCAAACAGCCTGGGAAGGAATTTTAACAACAAACTACTACTTTGTTGCCGATAATGTGGTACACATATAATAAAAATTATCCCCTCCCACTTCAACTGTAATTTTCATTTATAGAAAATTACCCCACCCCGTTCAACTAGCCTCTTCATTTGTAGATATTTCATCTACGTTTCTACAGTGGATTATTAAGATCTTCTAATCAGGATACTTTATTTATCAAAATTAAGTACTTTACTCTTGTTACAATAAAAAATGTTTCTGGTAAACTGCCCTTTCCCCGTAACCGATCTTCACCAAAATCAATAGACCTTGAGACTTCTACAACTCAGGCACATATGTAAAAAATTATTTAATTCTGTTTGAATGTACGGCAGTTATCGTTCGTCATGAAAAAATTTCTCTTGTTACAACATAAAATGTTGCAGGTAAACTACCCCTTTCCCTTAACCGATCTTCACCAAAATCAACAGGCCTTGAGTTCTCTACAATTTAGGGATGCATGCAAAAACTTATTTGATTCTGTTTTTGAATTTATGGCAGTTATCGTTCGTCATAGAAAATATCGGTATGGAGAACATAACATGACTTCCATATTCTATGATTTATATTTAAAATCATTTTCGAAATGAAATATTACCATAGAAACTACTTCTTTCTACTTACTGCTTCAGCCTTAACCACAGTACTGTGGTCACAACGTATACCACCTCACATTATCGCACTCGATTTTCACTGATGATGGAAGTCGATGGCATTGCCGAAACGTCTGGTTTTGTAGAAAACATTGGACTATGGCCAAATATGCCGGGAAGGAATTTTAACAAAAACTACTTCTTTGTTGCCGATAACGTTGTACACATATATATAAAAAATATGCATAAAATTAGTGGCTTGTATAAGTTAATGATTGATGTCCATTAAGTAGTGCTCAAGTTTCCAAAGTTTTAATATTATGATGTCCGTAATTAAAACATCAGAGCAGGTTTAGTGTGAATGAGGGTACACCGTGGACAAAAATTTTCAACATTTCCTATTGAGCGTTGCTTAGAGTAAAGCTGCGAATCTACAGTGTATGTTTCACAGAACAAACATGCGAAAAAGAAGGAGCGCTCCGAAGTCACTCATGGACCCTCAGCATCTTGCAGAGGGTTCATTCCCTAAAGACGAAGTCTGTCTATGAATCGTTCCTCTGTAAACACGTGCAGTTACACTGCCCAGCGATCCACAGCAAGCAAATTGATGTCCATTTCTCTGGCTTGCACGCGTTATGTTGGTGTGGGTTTCGGCACTTTCCATTTAAAAAGCGTGCAAATGTAAGAAAATAAACATGAGTGAGGCCAGAAATAACGCGAATTTTGTGTGTGTGTGTGTCTTCCCTGCTTTTTTTTATTGCTGTAGTCATAATAATAAAATGGAAACGTAAACATTACATAACTGAGATATGCTTACCTGCCACGAACAATATATTATTTTATACATGTATATTAACTCATACATAATTTACATTAAAATGAAAAAATTATAATTTTATTGCCTGGCAACAAGATTATTTTATTTTTAACAATTACCATTGTTTGAAAAAGTTTAAATGAATTTCAAGTGCTTTACTGTTGTTAAAATGTAAAAGGTTGCTGGTAAACTACCCCTTCCCCTTAACCGATCTTCACCAAAATCGAAAGTCCTTGAGATCTCTACAATTCAGGGACGTATGCAAACAATTATTTGATTCTGTTTGAATTTGCGGCAGTTATCGTTTACCATAGAAAAAAATCTACACACAGATAGACAGACAGACACACACACAGACACTTTTCGAAAATATCGGTATGGAGAACATAACATGACTTCCATATTCTAAGATTTATATTTAAAATCATTTTCGAAATGAAATATTACCATAGAAACTACTTCTTTCTACTTGCTGCTTCAGCCTTAACCACAGTACTGTGGTCACAACGTATACCACCTCACGTTATCGCACTCGATTTTCACTGATGATGGAAGTCGATGGCATTGCCGAAACGTCTGGTTTTGTAGAAAACATTGGACTACGGCCAAATATGCTGGGAAGGAATTTTAACAAAAACTACTTCTTTGTTGCCGATAACGTTGTACACATATATATAAAAAATATGCATAAAATTAGTGGCTTGTATAAGTTAATGATTGATGTCCATTAAGTAGTGCTCAAGTTTCCAAAGTTTTAATATTATGATGTCCGTAATTAAAACATCAGAGCAGGTTTAGTGTGAATGAGGGTACACCGTGGACAAAAATTTTCAACATTTCCTATTGAGCGTTGCTTAGAGTAAAGCTGCGAATCTACAGTGTATGTTTCACAGAACAAACATGCGAAAAAGAAGGAGCGCTCCGAAGTCACTCATGGACCCTCAGCATCTTGCAGAGGGTTCATTCCCTAAAGACGAAGTCTGTCTATGAATCGTTCCTCTGTAAACACGTGCAGTTACACTGCCCAGCGATCCACAGCAAGCAAATTGATGTCCATTTCTCTGGCTTGCACGCGTTATGTTGGTGTGGGTTTCGGCACTTTCCATTTAAAAAGCGTGCAAATGTAAGAAAATAAACATGAGTGAGGCCAGAAATAACGCGAATTTTGTGTGTGTGTGTGTCTTCCCTGCTTTTTTTTATTGCTGTAGTCATAATAATAAAATGGAAACGTAAACATTACATAACTGAGATATGCTTACCTGCCACGAACAATATATTATTTTATACATGTATATTAACTCATACATAATTTACATTAAAATGAAAAAATTATAATTTTATTGCCTGGCAACAAGATTATTTTATTTTTAACAATTACCATTGTTTGAAAAAGTTTAAATGAATTTCAAGTGCTTTACTGTTGTTAAAATGTAAAAGGTTGCTGGTAAACTACCCCTTCCCCTTAACCGATCTTCACCAAAATCGAAAGTCCTTGAGATCTCTACAATTCAGGGACGTATGCAAAAAATTATTTGATTCTGTACGAATTTGCGGCAGTTATCGTTTGCCATAGAAAAAAATCTACACACAGATAGACAGACAGACACACACACAGACACTTTTCGAAAATATCGGTATGGAGAACTTTACATGACTTCCATTTTCTAAGATTTATATTTAAAATCATTTTCGAAATGAAATATTACTATAGAAACTACTTCTTTCTACGTACTGCTTCAGCCTTAACCACAGTACTGCGGTCACTAACGTATACCACCTCACGTTATCGCACTCGATTTTCACTGATGATGGAAGTCGATGGCATTGCCGAAATGTCTGGTTTTGTAGAAAACATTGGACTACGGCCAAATATCCCGGGAAGGAATTTTAACAAAAACTACTTCTTTGTTGCCGATAACGTACAATATATATAACAAATTGCATAAAATTAATGGCTTGTATAAGTTAATGTTTGATCTCCATTAAGTAGTGCTCAAGTTTCCAAAGTTTTAATATTATGATGTCCGTAATTAAAACATCAGAGCAGGTTTAGTGTGTATGAGGGTACACCGTGGACAAAAATTTTCAACATTTCCTATTGAGCGTTGCTACAGTGTTCCTAGTTGCAGTGTTCCTATCAAGCTGCGAATCTACAGTGTATGTTTCACAGAACAAACACGCGAAAAAGAAGGAGCGCTCCGAGTCACTCATGGACCCTCAGCATCTTGCAGAGGGTTCATTCCCTACAGACGAAAAGTCTGTCTATGAATCGTTCCTCTGTAAACACGTGCAGTTACACTGCCCAGCGATCCACAGGAAGCAAATCGCTATCCACGTTGGACACTTTTTCGGCTTACACGAGTTATGTTGGTATGGGTTTCGGCACTTACCATTTAAAAAGCGTGCAAATGTAAGAAAATAAACATGAGTGAGGCCAGAAATAACGCGAATTGTGTGTGTGTGTGTCTTCCCTGCCTTTTTATTGCAGTAGTCATAATAATAAAATGGAAACGTAAACATTACATAACTGAGATATGCTTGCCTGCCACGAACGATATATTATTTTATACATTTCAATCACTTTCTGCTACAGTCCGTTTCTTGATGTATATAATACTATAATACCTATAACTAATTTTGGGATGTATGTTATTGATTTGTTTCAGTATGTTCTCTGCATTTGTGTTTTTGTTATTTGATACATATAGTCCATATGCCATCTGGGTCATGTGTTTTACTTCCATATTCCTTAAGGAATGGAAGTATGGTGATGGCAAAAAAAATCGTGTTCGAGATTATTGCAGATTCTGATTCTACTACACTCAAAACATGAAAAAAAGTCGTTTTCCGAAAAGTGTCTGTGTGTGTGTGTGTCTGTCTGTCTGTCTGTCTGTGTGTCTGTCTGTCTGTAGATTTTTTTTTTATGGCAAACGATAACTGCCGCAAATTCAAACAGAATCAAATAATTTTTTGCATGCAGCCCGGATTTGCAGAGTACTCGCGACCTATTGTTTTTGGTGAAGATCGGTTGAGGGAAAGGGGTAGTTTACCTGCAACGGTTTTTTTTAGCAAGGGTAATTTTGTTTGTTTGGCAAACGATAACAGCCGCAAATTCAAACAGAATCAAATAATGTTTCGCATACAGCCCTGAATTGTAGTGTTCTCAAGATCTGTTGATTTTGGTGAAGATCGGTTAAGGGAAAGGGGTAGTTTACCTGTAACGTTTTATGTTTTAACAAGGGTATTTCCTATGGCAAACGATAACAGCCGCAAATTCAAACAGAATCAAAAGATTATTTGCATACAGCCCTAAATTGTAGAGTTCTCAAGACCTATTGTTTTTGGTGAAGTTCGGTTGAGGGAAAGGGGTAGTTTACCTGCAACGTTTTTTTAGCAAGGGTAATTTTGTTTGTTTGGCAAACGATAACAGCCGCAAATTGAAACAGAATCAAATAATGTTTCGCATACAGCCCTGAATTGTAGTGTTCTCAAGATCTGTTGATTTTGGTGAAGATCGGTTAAGGGAAAGGGGTAGTTTACCTGTAACGTTTTATGTTTTAACAAGGGTATTTCCTATGGCAAACGATAACAGCCGCAAATTCAAACAGAATCAAAAGATTATTTGCATACAGCCCTAAATTGTAGAGTTCTCAAGACCTATTGTTTTTGGTGAAGTTCGGTTGAGGGAAAGGGGTAGTTTACCTGCAACGTTTTTTTAACAAGGGTATTTTCTATGGCAAACGATAACAGCCGCAAATTCAAACAGAATCAAATAATGTTTTGCATACAGCCCTGATTTGTAGAGTTCTCAAGACCTATTGTTTTTGGTGAAGATCGGTTAAGGGAAAGGGGTAGTTTACCTGTAACGTTTTATGTTTTAACAAGGGTATTTCCTATGGCAAACGATAACAGCCGCAAATTCAAACAGAATCAAAAGATTATTTGCATACAGCCCTAAATTACAGAGTTGTCAAGACCTATTGTTTTTGGTGAAGATCGGGTAAGGGAAAGGGGTAGTTTACCTGTAACGTTTTATGTTTTAACAAGGGTATTTCCTATGGCAAACGATAACAGCCGCAAATTCAAACAGAATCAAAAGATGATTTGCATACAGCCCTAAATTTCAGAGTTCTCAAGACCTATTGTTTTTGGTGAAGATTGGTTGAGGGAAAGGGGTAGTTTACCTGCAACGTTTTTTTAACAAGGGTATTTTCTATGGCAAACGATAACAGCCGCAAATTCAAACAGAATCAAAAGATTATTTGCATACAGCCCTAAATTGTAGAGTTCTCAAGACCTATTGTTTTTGGTGAAGATCGGTTAAGGGGAAGGGGTAGTTTACCTGCAACGTTTTTTTATCAAGCGTATTTTCTATGGCAAACGATAACAGCCGCAAATTCAAACAGAATCAAATAATTGTTTGCATACGTCCCTGAATTGTAGAGGTCTCAATGACTTTCGATTTTGGTGAAGATCGGTTAAGGGGAAGGGGTAGTTTACCTGCAACGGTTTTTTTTAATCAAGGGTAACTTTGTTTGGCAAACGATAACAGCCGCCAATTCAAACAGAATCAAATAATGTTTCGCATACAGCCCTAAATTGTAGAGTTCTCAAGATCTGTCGATTTTGGTACAGATCGGTTAAGGGAAAGGGGTAGTTTACCTGCAACGTTTTATGTTTTAACAAGGGTATTTCCTATGGCAAACGATAACAGCCGCAAATTCAAACAGAATCAAAAGATTATTTGCATACAGCCCTAAATTACAGAGTTGTCAAGACCTATTGTTTTTGGTGAAGATCGGGTAAGGGAAAGGGGTAGTTTACCTGTAACGTTTTATGTTTTAACAAGGGTATTTCCTATGGCAAACGATAACAGCCGCAAATTCAAACAGAATCAAAAGATGATTTGCATACAGCCCTAAATTTCAGAGTTCTCAAGACCTATTGTTTTTGGTGAAGATCGGTTAAGGGAAAGGGGTAGTTTACCTGTAACGTTTTATGTTTTAACAAGGGTATTTCCTATGGCAAACGATAACAGCCGCAAATTCAAACAGAATCAAAAGATTATTTGCATACAGCCCTAAATTACAGAGTTGTCAAGACCTATTGTTTTTGGTGAAGATCGGGTAAGGGAAAGGGGTAGTTTACCTGTAACGTTTTATGTTTTAACAAGGGTATTTCCTATGGCAAACGATAACAGCCGCAAATTCAAACAGAATCAAAAGATGATTTGCATACAGCCCTAAATTTCAGAGTTCTCAAGACCTATTGTTTTTGGTGAAGATTGGTTGAGGGAAAGGGGTAGTTTACCTGCAACGTTTTTTTAACAAGGGTATTTTCTATGGCAAACGATAACAGCCGCAAATTCAAACAGAATCAAAAGATTATTTGCATACAGCCCTAAATTGTAGAGTTCTCAAGACCTATTGTTTTTGGTGAAGATCGGTTAAGGGGAAGGGGTAGTTTACCTGCAACGTTTTTTTATCAAGCGTATTTTCTATGGCAAACGATAACAGCCGCAAATTCAAACAGAATCAAATAATTGTTTGCATACGTCCCTGAATTGTAGAGGTCTCAATGACTTTCGATTTTGGTGAAGATCGGTTAAGGGGAAGGGGTAGTTTACCTGCAACGGTTTTTTTTAATCAAGGGTAACTTTGTTTGGCAAACGATAACAGCCGCCAATTCAAACAGAATCAAATAATGTTTCGCATACAGCCCTAAATTGTAGAGTTCTCAAGATCTGTCGATTTTGGTACAGATCGGTTAAGGGAAAGGGGTAGTTTACCTGCAACGTTTTATGTTTTAACAAGGGTATTTCCTATGGCAAACGATAAAAGCCGCAAATGTAAACAGAATCAAACAATGTTTTGCATACAGTCCTGATTTGTAGAGTACCCAAGACCTATTGTTTTTGGTGAAGATCGGTTAAGGGAAAGGGGTAGTTTACCTACAACGTTTTTTTAACAAGGGTATTTTCTATGGCAAACGATAACAGCCGCAAATTCAAACAGAATCAAATAATTTTCTCCATACAGCCCTGATTTGTAGAGTACTCAAGACCTTTTGTTTTTGGTGAAGATCGGTTGAGGGGAAGGGGTAGTTTACCTGCAACGTTTTTTATCAAGCGTATTTTCTATGGCAAATGATAACTGCCGCAAATTCAAACAGAATCAAATAATTTTTTGCATACATCAGTGAATTGTAGAGGACTCGAGGCCTTTAGATTTTGGTGAAGATCAGTTAAGGGGAAGGGGTAGTTTACCAGCAAACTTTTACGTTTTAACAAGAGTAAAGTACTTGAAAATTCATTTAAACTTTTTCAAACAATGGTAATTGTTGAAAATAAAATAATTTTGTTGCCAGGCAATCTGAAAATTTCAGATTTTGTACCACAAAATCTGAAAAGATTATACGATAGTTTATGAAATGGTTAATAATACGTCAGTGGAAGGTGTAATGAGAAATTAGCAGAAATGGAAACCTGGGGAATGTTAACTGTTCTGTAGATACAATTTTGTCAGAATGTTTGGAAATGATCATCAACATTGAAGAAAAAGTAAGCATATTAAGAAACATATGTAAGTACGTATTATAAAAAAATAATGTTTGTTTTTTGATTAAGTCATTTTGATTATAAAATATAAATATTTACAACAAGAAAAGAATTTTCAGTTTTCAAAATTTAAATATATTTTTATAAAACAATGGGTTCTTCATTGCGGTGGGACCATGTCACTCACTCCATCTCAAGCCTCCTCTCCCATTTTGCAGAAAAAGAGGACCCTGTCAAGGCTGATACTTTGACGACAGTGACAGGGCTTTCCACCAAATTCAGCAGAGTGACAGGTAGGCCCAACTCTGATTGGCTCCTCAGATTTCCCCAGCGTTAGTAGGTTCTATGAAAATATTTTATTTCAAAAATGATTTTAAATATAAATTTTAGATATGTTTTATAAATTTCATGTTTTATGTTTTAACATGGGTAATTTTTTATATGACGAACCATAACTGCCGTAAATTCAAACAGAATCAAATAATTTTTTACATATGTGCCTGAGCTATAGAGAACTCAATGTCTGTTGATTTTGGTGAAGATCGGTTACGGGGAAAGGGCAGTTTACCTGAAACATTTTTTGTTGTAACATGAGTAAAGTAGTTAATTTTGATCAAATATCCTGATAAGATCTTAATAATCCACTGTAGAAACGTAGATGAAATATCTATAAATGAAGAGGCTAGTTGAACGGGCTGGGGGTAATTTTCTATAAATCAAAATTATAGTTGAAGGGGGAGGGGATAATATTTTTTACATGTGTATTTACTTCCATATTCCTTAAGGAATGGAAGTATGGTGATGGCAAAAAAAATCGTGTTCGAGATTATTGCAGATTCTGATTCTACTACACTCAAAACATGAAAAAAAGTCGTTTTCCGAAAAGTGTCTGTGTGTCTGTCTGTGTGTGTGTCTGTAGATTTTTTTTTTTTTGGCAAACGATAACTGCCGCAAATTCAAACAGAATCAAATAATTTTTTGCATGCAGCCCTGATTTGCAGAGTACTCGCGACCTATTGTTTTTGGTGAAGATCGGTTGAGGGAAAGGGGTAGTTTACCTGCAACGGTTTTTTTTTAGCAAGGGTAATTTTGTTTGTTTGGCAAACGATAACAGCCGCAAATTCAAACAGAATCAAATAATGTTTCGCATACAGCCCTGAATTGTAGAGTTCTCAAGATCTGTTGATTTTGGTGAAGATCGGTTAAGGGAAAGGGGTAGTTTACCTGTAACGTTTTATGTTTTAACAAGGGTATTTCCTATGGAAAACGATAACAGCCGCAAATTCAAACAGAATCAAAAGATTATTTGCATACAGCCCTAAATTGTAGAGTTCTCAAGACCTATTGTTTTTGGTGAAGTTCGGTTGAGGGAAAGGGGTAGTTTACCTGCAACGTTTTTTTAACAAGGGTATTTTCTATGGCAAACGATAACAGCCGCAAATTCAAACAGAATCAACTAATGTTTTGCATACAGCCCTGATTTGTAGAGTACTCAAGGCCTATTGTTTTTGGTGAAGATCGGTTAAGGGAAAGGGGTAGTTTACCTGTAACGTTTTATGTTTTAACAAGGGTATTTCCTATGGCAAACGATAACAGCCGCAAATTCAAACAGAATCAAAAGAGTATTTGCATACAGCCCTAAATTGTAGAGTTCTCAAGACCTATTGTTTTTGGTGAAGATCGGTTGAGGGAAAGGGGTAGTTTACCTGCAACGTTTTTTTAACAAGGGTATTTTCTATGGCAAACGATAACAGCCGCAAATTCAAACAGAATCAAATAATGTTTTGCATACAGCCCTGATTTGTAGAGTACTCAAGACCTATTTTTTTTGGTGAAGATCGGTTAAGGGGAAGGGGTAGTTTACCTGCAACGTTTTTTTATCAAGCGTATTTTCTATGGCAAACGATAACAGCCGCAAATTCAAACAGAATCAAATAATTTTTTGCATACGTCCCTGAATTGTAGAGGTCTCAATGACTTTCGATTTTGGTGAAGATCGGTTAAGGGGACGGGGTAGTTTACCTGCAACCTTTTACGTTTTAACAAGAGTAAAGTACTTGAAAATTTATTTAAACTTTTTGAAACAATGGTATTGTTAAAAATAAAATAATTTTGTTGCCAGGCAATAAAATTATAATTTTTTCATTTTAATGTAATATAATATTTTTCATTTAATACAGCAATAAAAAGGCAGGTAAGACAGCCTGGCTGTTTGGCTGAAAATGATTTTAAATATAAATCTTAGAATATGGAAGTCATGTATGGTTCTCCATACCGATATTTATGATATTTTGTATTTTGGTGTCTATATGTTGTAGGAATGTTTCTGCTATTATGCTTGATAATGGTGATCCCATTGCTAAACCTTCTTTCTGTTGATAAATTTTGCTATTAAATTCAAAGTAATTTTGTTTTAGTATTAGTTGGAGACTATTTTTTATTTCGGTTATATATTGTTTGTTTTCATTTTGTTCTATAAGTTTGTTTATTATTATGTCAATTGTTTCTTCTACTGGGATATTAGTGTACATGTTTGTTATGTCATATGATGTGAAAAATGTATTTTCATTTATATTTATTATTTTTAGTTTGTCTATTAATTCGTATGTATTTTTTATGTTATGATGGTTATTTGTTAGATGGTTATTTTTTAGTTTTTGTGCTATTATTCTTGCTATTTTGTATGTAGGAGCTTTTTTGAAATTGATTAATGGACGTATTGGGTTGTTTAATTTGTGTATTTTTATTAGGCTGTTCATTTTAGGTGGTTCTGGATTATTGTTTATATATATGTCTATGTTTTTATTGTTGAAAATATGTATTTTATACATGTATATTAACTCATACATAATTTACATTAAAATGACAAAATTATAATTTTATTGCCTGCAACAAAATTATTTTATTTTTAACAATTACCATTGTTTCAAAAAGTTTAAATGAATTTTCAAGTGTACTTTACTGTTGTTAAAATGTAAAAGGTTGCAGGTAAACTACCCCTTCCCCTTAACCGATCTTCACCAAAATCGAAAGTCCTTGAGATCTCTACAATTCAGGGACATATGCAAAAAATTATTTGATTCTGTTTGAATTTGCGGCTGTTATCGTTTGCCATAGAAAATTACCCTTGATAAAAAAACGTTGCAGGTAAACTACCCCTTCCCCTTAACCGATCTTCACCAAAAACAATAGGTCTTGAGTACTCTACAAATCAGGACTGTATGCAAAAAAATTATTTGATTCTGTTTGAATTTGCGGCTGTTATCGTTTGCCATAGAAAATACCCTTGTTAAAAAAATGTTGCAAGTAAACTACCCCTTTCCCTTAACCGATGTTTACCAAAAACAATAGGTCCTGAGAACTCTACAATTTAGGGCTGTATGCAAATAATCTTTTGATTCTGTTTAAATTTTCGGCTGTTATAGTTTGCCATAGAAAATACCCTTGTTAAAACATAAAACGTTACAGGTAAACTACACCTTTCCCTTAACCGATCTTCACCAAAATCAATAGGTCTTGAGAACTCTACAATTCAGGGCTGTATGCGAAACATTATTTAATTCTGTTTGAATTTGCGGCTGTTATCGTTTGCCAAAAAAAAAAATTACCCTTGATATAAAAAACTGTTGCAGGTAAACTACCCCTTTCCCTCAACCGATCTTCACCAAAAACAATAGGTCGTGAGTACTCTACAAATTAGGGCTGTATGCAAAAAATTATTTGATTCTGTTTGAATTTGCGGCTGTTATCGCTTTCCATAGAAAAAAAATCTACACACAGACACACACACACAGACACTTTTCGACTTTTTTTCATGTTTTGAGTTTAGTACAATCAGAATCTGCAATCTCAAACACGATTTTTTTTGCCATCACCATACTTCCATTTCCTTAAGGAACACGGAAGTAAAAGGACTTTTTTTCATGTTTCGAGTGTAGTACAATCAGAATCTGCAATAATCTCGAACACGATTTTTTTGTCATCACCATACTTCCATTTCCTTAAGTAATATGGAAGTAAAAATTAACCTTGTTATCACATAAAACGTTGCAGGTAAAGTACCCCTTTCTCTTAACTGATATTCACCAAAATCAATAGGTCTTGAGTCCTCTACAATTCAGGGATGCATGCAAAACATTATTTGATTCTGTTTGCATTAGCGGCAGTTATCGTTCGTCATAGAAACAATTACTCTTGTTAAAACATTAAAGGTGGCGGGTAAACTACCTTTTTTCCTTAACCGATCTTCACTAAAATCAATAGCCCTTTAGTTCTTTACAATTCAGGAATGTATGCAAACAATTATTTGATTCTCTTTGAATATGCGGCAGTTATCATTCATCATAAAAATAAAATTACCCTTTCAAAACATAAAACGTTGCAGATAAACTACTACCCTTTTCTCTTAACCGATCTTCACCAAAATCAACAGACCTTGAGTACCCTATAATTCAGGAAGGTGTGCAATAAATTATTTAATTCTGTTTGAATGTACGGCAGTTATCATTCGTCATAGAAAAAATTATCCTTGTTAAAACATAAAACGTTGCAGGTAAACTACTCCTTTACCTTAACCGATCATCACCAAAAACAATAGGCCTTGAGTCCCCTACAATTCAGGGATGTATGCAAAGATTATTTGATTCTGTTTTTAATTTGCGGCTATTATCATTTGTTGCCATAGAACAAATTCTACACACAGACACTTTTCGAAAAATGACTTTTTCATGTTTTGGTGGTAGTACAATCAGAATCTGCCATTATCTCGAACACGATTTTTTTTTGCCATGACCATATGGAACATGGAAGTAAAAAAATCATGACTTCTTTTCCATCACAGTATTTGCAAGATACAAAAGGATTTTTTGGGGTAATTAACATGCTCAGTAGACTGTAACAAAGTCAAAATATCTTCAGTAACCATGTTTTTGTACTTTTTAGGTTTATGAATACAAATATATAATAATAACATATTATTATTATGTTATAATGTGTCAATAATATTTCACATATTGACAAAAAATATATTGTTTTTTATTACAATGTTTCAGCAGTTTTATAATGTGCTGTCATCATCAGAAATATATATTATATACCATAATCTATATATTATGTATTATGAACTATATATTTATAATACAGTATATAATTCTGATGATGACAGTGCATTATAAAACTATTGAAACGTTGTAATTAAAAAAATATATTTTCTTCTGTCAAAGTATAAAACATTATTATTTATATAAATAGTAACGTTATATGTTCTTTCTAACATAATGGTATAAACGTTTGTAAAATTGTAAAAACAACAGTTTGTCAGCAACTTCCTCAAAATTTAGGTCTTATGTGCTAACTAAAAATGTGCAATATTTTGTTTTATTTTTCAATTATTAAGTAGTTGAGGTTAAGCATTTCCTAATTTATTTAAAACTTTTAGGCTTTTTGCGCAAACTGAAAACAACACATAAGGTCTTTTAAAATTATTTTTCTCAGGTTTAGGATACAAAAGTGCAAATTTTCTGCACTATTAGAATCTGAAAGTTGTAATTGATTGTTTTGGCTCATCCTAATAAGATACCATGGGGAGAATGGAACACTCTGTCATCTTAACTATATTTTGTTAGTACAAAAAATTGTGTGAAACATGCAGCATTCCTTTACATTGATTTATCAGGTGTGGGACACATTAAATCAACCAGTGTAGTATGGTACAGTAACTTTAAAAGACCACTGACAGTAGTTTTGGGTGTGGTGACAGTGCAGTCCAATACTTTTTTCTTTTTTTTTTCAGAATAAACAATTCTTAGTTACATGAACCAAAGTTTATTTTTCTATCAGTGTAAAGTAATATGAATTCATTTTAAAATATAAGTTCATTGAAAAATGAACCCAAAATTTATTTGAATAAACTTGGTACTATAATGTTTTCTGTGTTTATTGCTGAGGGTATGTGTAATCATTAGCAGCAAGACAGATGAAAGTGATACTGTTACTAAGGTTCAGCGCAGAAAGGAAAAATTAACACTGAAGAAGGAGAAGAGAGCGATGAAGTAAAACATAGCTATCAAATACCCATTCCTAACAGCAAGAAAGTGTTAATAATGCTTAACATTTTTTACTGGTCTACAGACATATTCCACAGCTCAAGAGAATATTTGTGAAGAAATTTGGATTACATTGAAAGATTAGGAGCATGTGACAGGAAAGTATATCATGATGAGAGGCAGACAAAAATAACATCTTTCTTTTATTTCAGCCAATAATGCATGGTAATTTGTAATACTAAAAAACTTGATTCCTTAAGCTTTCATGGCCAGTGTTGTAATTATAAGAACTACTACTGTCCGGGCTATCAGGCCGTGGTACACACTGCCACGGCCACAGTACTGTGATGTTACTGATGGACATCTTGTCAGTACAAATTTAAGTCATTTAGACAGAAGATGGCCTCCAATGACGAGGTTGAAATGTCTGTTTTAAACAATAGAAGACAGCCGGACAGTAGTTCTTATAAATTAATACTGTACACAGTTTATGTCTTTAAAATACATTGCTGTTCTGTATTTAGTTTAAATTCATTTTAGGAAACTGTTTGTTCTAGTACTTATTATGTGTAGGGGTGAATTTCAGTATTAAAACATGTTACAACAATCTCATGGATCATCGTATTGTACAGTGGAAACAAAATACAGACTCCAATGAAGTCGCTAATAACCAGCGTTAATTAGTCACAAATAACAACTTGAAATCAACAAGGTGCTCTATACAATAAGTGTAGTTAAATTTGTTCACATGCAATAACAGTGTCAACTATTAGAGTTCTGCACTAATTATAACATAATAATCACTTTCCACTAATCAGCAACACCCACTTGATCCACACTCTACAATTTTGCCACGTGTAACTAACTAAGCTGGCTGCTTTTGCTTATACAGATCTTCCAGAATAATTTCCATTCTTCTGGCACCATGCGTGATCTTCCTTTCCTGGGCTAGTGTTGCTGGTCTTCCTTAACTAGTACTGCTGAATGTCATCAGCAGTCTCAGAGATGATCACGGTTTCTGTGTATTGACATTTTCATCAGTACCAATGTAATTGTCAAGTAACACCTGATCTAATTTATCCCATTCCTCACCATGTGAGCATTGCTATCACCTTTATCCATCACATTAGTGGCCCTCAATGTCTTTACAGAAAGTGAACTGTAATACTCTGTGCCATAAAGCTGCAAAATAATGTATTAATTATCAGAAGACAGAAAAGAGTTACAAATTAATATAAAAAAAATTGTATGTACTGTACGTTTATTTTTAGGTATGCTTATAGGTAATTTTACATATGGCTTATCATGTTGACTGTACCTGGTATTCAGAGGACTCAATAACTGGTATTAATTAATGCCATAAAAATATGAGGTGAAAATGTATCAGTAGAGTCATACAGTGCAGTATTACTTTCACAAAATTGCAGTAGTTATAATTATACGATTATAAAATATCGGTATGGAGAACCATACATGACTTCCATATTCTAAGATTTATATTTAAAATCATTTTCGAAATGAAATATTACCATAGAAACTACTTCTTTCTACTTACTGCTTCAGCCTTAACCACAGTACTGTGCTCACTAACGTATACCACCTCACGTTATCGCACTCAATTTTCACTGATGATGGAAGTCGATGGCATTGCCGAAACGTCTGGTTTTGTAGAAAACATTGGACTACGGCCAAATATGCCGGGAAGGAATTTTAACAAAAACTACTTCTTTGTTCCCGATAACGTTGTACACATATATATAAAATATATGCATAAAATTAATGGCTTGTATAAGTTAATGATTGATCTCCATTAAGTAGTGCTCAAGTTTCCAAAGTTTTAATATTATGATGTCCATAATTAAAACATATCAGAGCAGGTTTAGTGTGAATAAGGGTACACTGTGGACAAAAATTTTCAACATTTCCTATTGAGCGTTGCTTAGAGTAAAGCTGCGAATCTACAGTGTATGTTTCACAGAACAAACACGTGAAAAAGAAGGAGCGCTCCGAGTCACTCATGGACCCTCAGCATCTTGCAGAGGGTTCATTCCTTAAAGACGAAAAGTCTGTCTATGAATTTTTCCTCTGTAAACACGTGCAGTTACATTGCCCAGCGATCCACAGGAAGCAAATTGATGTCCATTTTTTCGGCTTGCACGCGTTATGTTGGTGTGGGTTTCGGCACTTTCCATTTAAAAAGCATGCAAATGTAAGAAAATAAACATGAGTGAGGCCAGAAATAACGTGAATTGTGTGTGTGTGTGTGTGTGTGTGTGTGTGTCTTACCTGCCTTTTTATTGCTGTAGGCATAATAATAAAATGGAAAAGTAAACATTACATAACTGAGATATGCTTACCTGCCACGAACGATATATTATTTTGTACATGGAGGAGTTCAGTGACATACACACGTACAGAAGAATTATATATATAAAGATATTAACTCATACATAATTTACATTAAAATGAAAAAAATTATAATTTTATTGCCTGGCAACAAAATTATTTTATTTTTAACAATTACCATTGTTTCAAAAAGTTTAAATGAATTTTCAAGTACTTTACTGTTGTTAAAACGTAAAACATTGCAGGTAAACTACCCCTTCCCCTTAACCGATCTTCACCAAAATCGAAAGTCCTTGAGACCTCTACAATTCAGAGACGTGTGCAAAAAATTATTTGATTCTGTTTGAATTTGCAGCTGTTATCGTTTGCCATAGAAAATACGCTTGATAAAAAAACGTTCCAGGTAAACTACCCCTTCCCCTTAACCGATCTTCACCAAAAACAATAGGTCTTGAGTACTCTACAAATCAGGGCTGTATGCAAAAAATTATTTGATTCTGTTTGAATTTGCGGCTGTTATCGTTTGCCATAGAAAATACCCTTGTTAAAAAAACGTTGCAGGTAAACTACCCCTTTCCCTTAACCGATCTTCACCAAAAACAATAGGTCTTGAGAACTCTACAATTTAGGGCTGTATGCAAATAATCTTTTGATTCTGTTTGAATTTGCGGCTGTTATCGTTTGCCATAGGAAATACCCTTGTTAAAACATAAAATGTTACAGGTAAACTACCCCTTTCCCTTAACCGATCTTCACCAAAAACAATAGGTCTTGAGAACTCTACAATTCAGGGCTGTATGCGAAACATTATTTAATTCTGTTTGAATTTGCGGCTGTTATCGTTTGCCAAAAAAAAATTTCCCTTGATAAAAAAAAACTGTTGCAGGTAAACTACCCCTTTCCCTCAACCGATCTTCACCAAAAACAATAGGTCGTGAGTACTCTACAAATCAGGGCTGAATGCAAAAAATTATTTGATTCTGTTTGAATTTGCGGCAGTTATTGTTTGCCATAGAAAAAAAATCTACAGAGACAGACAGACACACACACAGACACTTTTCGGAAAACGACTTTTTTTCATGTTTTGAGTGTAGTACAATCAGAATCTGCAATAATCTCGAACACGATTTTTTTTGCAATCACCATACTTCCATTTCCTTAAGGAATATGGAAGTAAAAACCATAAAGAAATCTCACCTGGAAAAATTAAATTTTTGTTTCACACTTCTTTCCAACATCTTGCGATAATGTAAGTTGACATCTATGTATTATTCTTAGGCCAGTGTTTGCAGTTCATTTGTGCAGTTTACTGGGGAAAGTGTATACTTCCAAGGTCTTAACAAGATGATCATTAGGGTGGAACGAAAAAATCAAGTTTGGATTTTTAATTTGTAATAGCGCGGAAAAGTTGCCTTTTGGTGTTGATAAGATAAAAAAAGATATGAAAAATATTGGAGCACGTCTTGAGGTGCCGCAAGGACGATAAATTTTCATAAAATTGCAATTTTCGCTACATTTTTAAGTTTTTTAAGAAGTTGTCAAAATTTTTTTTTTTTTTTTCAAATACTGTCAAAAAAGCAGTTTTTATATCAAAAAAGACATACAATTTTTTTTAACTTTTTGGATTATGTCTTGAGGTGCTGCAAGAGTGGTAAAGTTTTATAAAAACACACTTTTTGTAACTTTTTCAAAGAATTTTACGTGTCTCGATTATGCAATAAAAAGTTTCAAATAGGCGTTTTAATATGAATAGAAAGATAAAAACAGTTTAACTATTGCATTGGCATCCGGGAGCATGAGTTATCGCCGTAGCGGATGTTGGGAGGGGGAAGGGGCGGAAGGTGGAGATTTGTTTGCGTGTGGTGACAAGCTCAGATCAGGTGTCAGTCGCTTTGCTGAGTTCGGTTGAGTTGGCGTCTGTTGTGTAACAGAAAAAGATAAGCACTCAAATGCGTATTAAATTGCCATCTGTAGCTTCCACTTGTGACCGTACCGGAATATCAGATAGAGCTGCTGCAGCTATAGCTAGTGCTGCTTTACAGGACTTGGGTATAATCACAGGGGAAGACAAAACCAAAGTAATAGACAGGATGAAAATTAGGCGAACAAGATCAAAAAATCGAAGAGATCTCATTAATGACAGTCTTTATGATCAGATAACCGAAAATAGAGGATTGTTTTTTGATGGAAGAAGAGACAAAACAATTGTTCAAGAAAAGAAAGGAATTAAGTTGTACAAAAAAATTATTTCAGAAGAGCACATTTCACTAATAGAGGAACCAAACTCAAAGATTTTGGGCCACGTAACACCTAAATCTGGCACTCGAAAAGACATAGCAGACAGTATACTGGAGTTTCTTGAAGATAGAGAACACAACGAACAACTTTTGAACTTTACTGCTATTGGGTGTGATGGAACCGTTGTAAACACTGGACATAATAATGGTGTGATTTCTTTGATGGAAAATGAAATAGGAAGACCTTTACAATGGTTAGTTTGTTTGTTCCATGGAAATGAGCTACCTTTGCGACATCTTTTTTGTCATTTAGATGGTAAAACGAAGGGACCCAATGAGTTTAAAGGTGAAATACGTCAGCAGCTGGAAAACTGTGCTAATCTTCCTGTGGTTACTTTCTTGCCAATTGAAAATAACCTTCTTCTTTTGGAGAACATAAATGATTTAAGTACAGATCAGAAGTATTTATTGGATATGTGTATCGCTGTATCAAGTGGAAATTGCTCACTAGATTTATCTTTAAGAAACCCTGGAAAACTTGCTCACTCCAGGTGGCTTACATTAGCAAACCGTATACTTAGATTGTATGTGGCAACTGAAAATCCAACTAAAAACCTTAAGACTCTGGCTGAGTACATTGTGAAAGTGTATGCACCTGTGTGGTTTAACATTAAGTTAAAACCTTCATGTACTTATGGTTCCAAACATCTGTTTAAGCTTATCTCATATTCACGCTATCTCTCTGATGATTTCAAGAACATTCTAGACCCGGTTATTCAAAGAAATGGATACTTTGCTGCTGCAGAAAATCTCCTTTTGTCCATGCTATGTGATGAGTGCAAAAATGTGAGAGAACTTGGTTTACGACGTGTTTTAAAAGCAAGAACAGAAAGTAGAGGCGGAGTCAGGAAGGTTAAAGTTCCAAAGATAAACTTTGACGCAAAGGATTACATCGACATGTTCTCATGGGCTGAAAATGACGTAACTGAACCCCCCCTGGTAAAACATGTTTCCATTGACTCTCTCAAAGACTTTATACGGAAGACATCTGAAGCTCAGCCAAATAGTAAAGTGGACCCGCTTATCGAGCAAGCAGTGGAAAGAGCTGTGAAACTGGTGGCCGAATCGGCTCAAAATGTCTGTGGTTCAATCGCAAGAGAAGGATATATAAGAGCAAAAATTGACTCACGTGAGAACATGCCAAAATTTGATACAAAAAAACAGTTTAATGTGTCAATGAAGTAGAAACAAACATTTTGCAGCTGTAACATTTGTAATTATTAAGGGTTTTTTAAATCATAAAAAATGAACTTTCAATGTCTTTAAAAGTGTATTATGATATTTTTTTACGTGTGCTCTAATAAAAAAAATATATATAATTGATTTGACGAGCTTTTATTTCAACCTTATTTACTACTATTTGTAACAACCAAAATGTTCGCAAAAGTTTCAAAATTAGCAAAAATACAAACTTTTTGACATTAAAAAATATTTTTTATTATTATTATATTTTGTAATTAATAATTTTTTCCAATTCTAATGCTTATATATGTATTTACAACTATCTTTTGTAACATTATATGTACGAGAAAACCATAAAAAATAATTTATCAAAGTTTATAATTTTTCAATTTTTTTAATTTTTTTACAAACTTTAAGTTCTTTGCGGCACCTCAAGATGTTGTAGTATAGCAACCAAATTTTTTTTTTCTTCTTTTTGAACCTAAAAGGCAACTTTTCCCCACTATTACAAAACTAAAAAAAAAAAAAATTAAAAAAAGGCCATTTTCGTTCCACCCTAATGATCATATATGTGTAAAAAAACCCTCCCATATAACCAGTAACATCCTTTAAGGGGTTCTGCTATCCTCCACTCTGATGATGTGTTCAGCCAAGCACAATCTTTGTATCCTTACAAATTCTGAACCCACGATCTCTTTATATACTTTTTACAATTTGTTATTGTCCCTCAGACTCCACGAGCCATTTTTGTGTACTGGCTATGTGATGTGTCTTATTCTTCTGACAGAAATATTTATAATGTCCGCCATTTTATGCATATAGCCCATGTTTCGTACTTTTATAATGACACTAACATAATTATGATCTTGCAAACTTTCATTTCTGTTTCCCTGTGTCAATATCAGATAACTTTTTAAATTGTCATACAAAAATAAGAAAACCTCATTTACCCTTCTACTTTTCAAGGAATAAAATGTAAATGGCAAAGTAAATGCTTATACAATAAATACTAAAAGGTTTGATCTATTCCATTTTTTTAGTTAGATTTATAACCATAATGACTAAATGACAAATACTGTAGTCCTAACTTTAGAGTATGTATGTTTTCACAGATATTTATAGCCCATATATCTAATACTTTTCAGAAATATTGTAACATCACAAAATGTTCCATAACAATAATGGACACCAGAAGGATGAATCATACCAAAAGAACTATAAATGAGTAAACAGAAAGAATGTAACAGTGAAAATAATAAACCAACAAGGAAGAAAAGAAGAGAAGGACTTCAAGTAAACAGTGATGAATCCACTACATGTACTAAATGACACTACAACTTAAATAAACTGAATGACAAAGACAAAATGACAGACAAGTTTCCCACATAAACTGTCAAGTGAGCCCAATAAAAACATTTGATAAATAAAATCAAACAGTATAAACAAAAAAACAACTGACTTGAATAGTATTGAGCTATATATTATGAATAGATAACAGCATATTAGCTGATATAAGTAGAACAATGATATAGAAAAGACAAATATAATGTACTATGCTAGAGATAGCCACAAAACTGTAAAGGATAAAATGAAAACCAAATATGTGTTATTATAAATTAAGAATAACTATAAATGTAAGCACTATAAGTGTTTAGGTAACTTCATAAGTGAGTAATATGTATACAAAAGATAATAATATTCAGGGAACAAACATTGTAATATAATGAAAACAGATCCTGAATGACCAATTTAAATCAATAAAATGAGAGGTAAATAGAAACCCTATTAAGCATAATGCAGTAGCATCATGACTATAATGAATAGAATGTAAGTTACCACCACATGGGTGATCTTATACAAATGAGAAATGAGAAGGACATGTTAAATTATAAACATTAAATTATGAAAGTTTATGTTAGTAAATCAACATAATTAGACAAATAGTTAATATTGTTCAGCTGAATGCAGCATTTATATATAATAAGGTATTCCTTTTAATCATTTAATCATGTTCAAAGTAGAAAGTAAGAATAATTAATCAAATATTAGAAAAATGTTAATAGTCGGATTTGCCATTGTTAGCAGACGACGCTTGTAACCAATGTCCTAGTAAGTTTAAATCAATGAAATATTAATGAAAACTGTGTTTAAACTGGCATCAAGCCATATCAAAATAAAGATAAATAAATAAGCTGTACAATGATAGTAATAGAATCCGAAATGGACTTGTAATAGTTGAGCTATTAACGTTAGCATCATAAAATTGGTGAATTACGAAGAATACTATCAACATTGAAATTAGACGCCAAAATACAGATATGTAATACCTATTAATAGAGTTATGTCATCATGACATAATTTCGGACCAATCACAAACAAGTTTAGTAAGACCTATGGCGCTCAAAGCAGCCTGATGAAAAAACTATATAAACGAGGATCGTTGTAAACACAAAAGCATTTTAAAAGGCACACAAACACAACATCACATTTGTAAAAGCTGACAAAGGCAACACGACTGTAATTATCCCCACAGACAACCTACACAAAAAAGTACAAGACTTCATAGAACAGAACAACATCACAGAACTAAAACACGACCCCACCGACAGATACCAAAACTCAGTAAAACAAATAGTCAACAAAGCCAAACACATTATGACACATAAACAAAAGCCCTACATGAAACAAATCCGACCATCAGCACCTACACTCCAAGCGCTTCCCAAAATCCATAAAGAAGACATTCCGATCCGCCCCATTATCAACTACCGTAATGCCCCTGCACACAAACTGGCAAAATATCTAGACAAAATTATTAGACAACACACACAAATAGACAACAACATTGCAGTAAAAAACAACACTGACCTAGTAACAAAAATAAAAGACATACACACCCCCCATAACGCCACATTAGCCTCCTTTGACATTAAAAACCTGTACACAAACATCCCCATCTCTGAAACAATCACCATCCTACAAAACAAACTCAAACAGAACAACACACCAGACGAACTTATCAATGAAATAACAGAAACTCTGAACATTATCACAAAACAAAACTACTTTACTTATAACAATAAATACTACACACAGAACGATGGCCTACCCATGGGCTCCCCCATATCCAGCATTCTAGCAGAAGTCTTCCTCCAACACTTAGAAAAAACAAAAATACTCACAAACAATGACAGACACTCACATAAAATACTATATTGGCACAGATACGTTGATGACATTCTAATACTATACAGGGGAAACAAAAGACAATGTGAACAGTTACTAAGGCACATAAACAAAATACATAAAAACATAACCTTCACTGCCGAATACGAACACAACAATACCATAAACTTCTTAGACCTCTCCATCACAAAACTAGAACACAGGCACAAATTCAGTATATACAGAAAAACAACTACAACTGACACACTAATACACAACACCTCCAATCACCCAATACAACACAAACTAGCTGCTTTTAGAACCATGATACATAGACTTAACAACATCCCCTTAGATGAAATAGACTACAAAGACGAACTATACACGATAAAATATCTAGCAGAATCTAACGGTTATGACAGAACAATAGTCAGTAAACTCCTACACAAAACACAAAACAAACAACAGACAAAGACAGAAAACAACAAATTCATAACACTAACATACATCAACAAACAAACAGAAAAAATTGCCCACAAATTCAAAAAAGCAGGATACAGAATCGCTTACAAAACTACTAACAAAACAGAACACACACTATCAAAACGCATGCCCAAAGCACAAAACAAATTCGATCTACCCGGTGTATATAAACTAAATTGTTCAAATTGCAGTAAATTCTACATAGGCCAGACAGGACGTAGCTTCAAACAGAGATACATTGAACACACAAAAGCACTCCACACCACTACAGAATCTACCTTCGCAAACCACCTCATTGAAGCAAACCACACATATAAAAACATCGACAATAACATGAACATACTACACGTACACACAAAAGGCCGAAAACTAGACACTCTAGAACAATTAGAAATATACAAACACACAAAAACAAATAAAAACGACATCCTAAACGAACAGACACAATTCAAATCGCACGCATTATTCGAACACATCTCACCACACACACACAGCTTCAATCTTTCGAAACACTATCTCGTCGCCAACAACAAGACGAGCAGCGCTACTAACGACAGCCTCTAATGAAGCCTTCTATAGGTGAAAGCCGGTTTAGGCTGTAAGGTAAAACTTTACGTTTTTACTTATAAAAAACTTAGTGTTCCGAGTCGTCAATATTATAGTGATATTTAGAAAAGCATTTTGTCAAAATTCACTCAACCAGCAACAACAAATCGAGAACAAATAATCATCATAATTTTATAAACCAATGATAAAGAAGAAGTGTAATTCAATCTGTGCATCGAAAACAGTAGTGAACTTTAACCAGTAGTGCGTGTGTATGAACGAGGTTAACTATCAACATAACCAAAAAAGCAGTAGCTTATTCAAGAAGTAAATTAACTCGTTCCAGTGTCAATATTAGTGAAGTGAAACAAACGATCATATAATCAGATCGTTAAAGTGTTCATAAATTAATCATTATGATTAATCAACAGGTAGTACAGTGCTCATAATTATTACTTGTTTACATTTTAGCAAATAACAGTATAACATAATACACGATTGTACTGACACAAAAAACAATAAGACTATAAGTAGATAACACTGTATCAAAGTTATTTAGAGGAATTAACATATTCCGACTTGAGATTATATATGTTAACGTTTTTATAACTGAACTCAATTTTAGTCAGAACAAACGAACTTTTCATTCATTAACTTTCAATTATTAAAGGTGTCTAACCTAACCATATGATATCATGATAGTATTTTGAAATAAAGTGGCGTTCTATTCTGTAGCTTAACGAAGCACCCTTGAGATAAATAACTTTAATAAATAATTTATCAATCATAATTAGAATTTTCATTGTTAACTTAACTGAGCTAGGCAATGTAAAGAAACCGGACGATTTGTGATCCGTTAATTGTTATCTAATGAATGTATTTAATTGAAATTATTCAATAACGAATAATAAATACCACTATTGTACAGCAACAACATTTGTCAATAATTATTTCAAGTAATAATTGGTAATCAGTATTAACAATCACTGAGGTGCATGTAATAGTAAGTAAACAAGCAGAAGTTTAAGGCATGATCTCAATCTAACTATTTGATCATTTATTGAGTAATTAAACATCAGAATTAACGATCAATTCATTCAGAAGAATTCTTTTTTATGGGACATTTCTAACGAAAATCCATATGGCACCCAATTAAAAATTAAAAGTGTTTATAACAGCTTGTACAGCATAATAGACTGCTCAATCAAAAGCTTGACAGTTTATTAACCACCTGTGAACAACTGAACGTCCAGTACTTCATCACAGGTACGTGAAGGTTCAATGTATGTATAATAAACTTGTCAAGACAATACACTGACATACACAGACAACACTTTTAAACAGGAGAGTGAACTAACAACCAGAGATCTACGGCAGTGTGCACATTCATCAACGGATCTACAATTAAATATTTACTCATCAAAATCTAAACATATTTACTAAACAACTTCAAGAGTAAGTGAACAGATTTATTTATATTGGATTCAATACAAAAAAGGTTGAATTGGATTGAATAAATCACTAAACCGAAACACTAATAATAACAAAAATCATTAATAACTAATAACTCCAACTAATACGACACCAGTAGCATTAGAATATTATAAGTGAATGTCATTTGGGGTTCTGGGGTACTAACTGCCCGTTTATTTTTGTTTAAAATTTGCAATGACTTTTGTTTAATACTTGATTATTATTGACTTATCCGGTTCAATTCAACCTAGCGTTGAATCCAACTTGAATAAGTCCGGTTGATGCACTTGAATTTATTTATCGAAGTAATTTTCTACTTTGGTTAGTTTATTTGTACAGATGTTCTTCCATTGACTCGTTGAAATGGTGGTGTATATTCCGTGCTGAAAACACAAATATTTTGCATTAACAATCACTTACTTGATGAGTCTTGTCGAACTTGCAGGGTCACTATCACAATCCAACTTGTATACGGACTTACCGTGTTTGTATTTGCCGCTGCTTGTTGAGTTGACCAATGAAATTCATTCACCTGTTTTCAACTAGTCTACTGAAATAAACTGACTGACTCTGTTTTCTTATGTCAAATAATATTTTATTCAATTCATGTGCTCTCTCTGAATGAGCAGAAGTATTATTTATAATTAAATTCAGAATAAGTAGCATGAGACTTTTAGTTTTATAAAATTTGCCTCAGGGTGGCAGAACTGTTTACAAAGTTAATTTATCGAAATGTTCTTTTTGGTTAAAATAATTTAATACCTTCGTGGATTCTTTGAGCTGACAGAATACCAAATCATTGAATACAACTATCATTCAATCCTTATTAAACAGTTTGATATTGACTACAATTCAGTCATCACTTATAATTAACATACAAAAATAATAACCATGTGTCTATTCTGGACACTTAGCAGAATTATTAAATTCAATTGATAACAAATGGTTGAAATAAAGTTAATTAAAGTCAAAGTAATTCTTGATAAGATAATTAAAAATGAACAATAATATTATATATTGAAGCAGTGTCATTTAGTAAAACATCTGATTCATTGCTTGGTTCTACATAAAGATAATTGCATGACTGTAAGTAATCATGTATCTTAACAACCTTGGTTATTATTCATAGCAAGAAAAAAACATTGAAATGGGTTATAATAGTAAATTCTTTTCCTAAATCATAAAACATAAATAACATTGAAATATTATATTAACTTTCGTTAATAAATCAATCAGTTGACAAACCTCGGTCATTGGTAATTATTGGTTAATTCAATTGATATGTAATGATTGACAACTGTTATTACGTGTGGTTAATTCACACGGAGTATTCGTACATAAAAATTAATTGAAAGTTTAATAAATTCATAAAAATATAATATTCAAATCTCTGAGGATTGTCATTACTGTTGATTAGGTACTATTATAAATACATCTTAATCTAGGATCATTGTTTGAAAATGTTTTGACTATATCGTTTTTCATTTCTTAACTAAAATGTAATAAGCACTTGTACTCCCTTTTATTTATAACTTAAATCCCGGAATTGCTCTGGATTATACACTGAGCAATCCTTGTTACGCACTGTTACATTTCACACCTCTGATACTAAAGTATTTACGGTATCACAATTTGAGGTTAGGTTACACTGTTTACATCGGTGACGCGCACAAATCATATGATCAACTGACTTTTTGTTCTCGGCTGTAGCCATCTACTCGCTTCTGATGTTGATTAAAAAGTGACGAAAAAGCAGGCCTCGCTCTGCCGTTTCATTTTGCGATCGTCCAAAATTTTGTTAATTCCTTGGATTTGATTGGCTGACGATCTTTAATTTGATGCACATACCCCCTAGGCAAAGTTGAAGTTGGCCTGGGGTCTTTGGTGTCAAGAGTATAAATGTTTTCTCAATTTGACATGAATTCCTTACAATTGTAATAACTTTGTTAATATGGCTTAGATTTTAAATCTGAGCATATCACTGGATTGGTAACACTCGGCTCTTTATTTTGAGTCCACTCATGGTGTGCTTTGGTCCATTATCAAGGAAGTTAATGTTTGTGATTATCACCATTCACTATACACTATTATTTTATATTCAATTTTTGATTAACACTATTTAATGGCATTCATACCCACTTGAGGGCAT
The DNA here is from genome assembly GCA_034769895.1 of Magicicada septendecula. NCBI lineage: Eukaryota > Metazoa > Arthropoda > Insecta > Hemiptera > Cicadidae > Magicicada > Magicicada septendecula. The sequence goes on along the minus strand of CM068367.1, from coordinate 303,567,000 downwards.
GCCTTCCAAGTTCTCTTACACTCCTTAGCTGCTATTTACTTAAATCTACTGACAAAATACATTTCTTAAACTACCATCGTCTTAGCCTATGTTCTTATATTTGTATTTACATATTAGAAAGTATCTATTTACTTTCTGTATGGCTCCAGTTGATAATAACAAATGGTTACAACTACTGAGAACCTTTGCTAGCTGGAATATCATGTATTCCTTGTTATTTCTTGTTAATAAAGTGGTCTCTATTTGCATTATGAGATGCATACTTAATGTTACTCTTATTTGGTATTTTTAGCTCTTTTGTCATTATTATTTAGTTGCAATAGTTGAACAATAACAGTATCTTTGTAATGGGCTTGGTGTTTTTAGTACACTAGTCTTTTCCATATTGTATGTGATTAAATAATATTACTTACACCTGGTGTCACATGACAGGTGCACTTAATTACAATTATAATATATTATATCCTTTCTTATAATCTTTCTAACTAGTATAGTAGTGGTATTACACTCTACTTGTGGTATGGACATTAACCTTTTGTTTCTATTCGGTTTTATAATATGGTTTTATACAGGTTTTACATAGTGAATTCCATTTTGGTTGGTTTTGGTTCACTTTATTTGTTTATATTCTTATTTAAAACTTATCCTGGGTATCTTATATTGGTACCTGTAGAAAGATCATCATTTCTACTTAGTTTTACACATAAAACATTCTGGTTTGGGTAGGTTTTTCCTACTGCTAGTTGTGAATTTAGGTGAATAGTACCTACATCTTAGGTTATGTGATTTTGTCATTTGTGCCAACAATGTGTATGTTAGGTTGACACAGATTGGTATTCTTTTAACCTTATTTTCATAAGTTTGGTTTTAATTATGATAACTAATAACCTTTTAGTTATTCCGTTTCTTGTCTTACTTGATTGTCAGACTATTTGACTAATATTTGCTACTATTCTGAGACAAATTTAATACTTCTTATTGTTACATTGGTGCTGTGCATACCATGTTACTATGCTTTTATTTACAGCTTCTATTCAATAAACATTGTTATTTTCATTCTTTTTATAACATATCTTGTCCTATTCATTTATAACATTATTTGTTGTATATTAGTCATCTCAGTTAGTCAGTTCTTGTCCATCTCTTCAATCTGTAGGTTGATTAGTTATTGCATATACGGGTAAGATGTTGATCTATAGTTGACTGGCTCTTGGAATCTATACTTTATGCCATGGTTGTTAGGTGTTCTTCTCGTAGTAGGTTTCTTCCTTGTCTTCCTTGGTTCTTCACTGATTCTTCCTTGTTTTCCTTGGTTCTTCACTGATTCTTCCTTGTCTTCCTTGGTTCTTCACTGACCGAAAGCTATTGGGTTGTTGGTTCCTGTGGTACAATCATTGTGTGGTGCATCTTCTTTTCATTATAATGTCATTTCACTTGCTAGTTACCATCAGTTTATGTACTCTTATTGTTGTGAGTTTATCTTTGGTGATAGGTAGCTCATGTAGTTTTAATGCTTGGCATTTTAGATAAATTACTTGGCTTGTCTCTTTGACTCAATTATTGACATGTGTAAGTATTTTAAGTTACTGAAATCTTAGGGCTCATATGTCATGTTACAATATATATACCGTAACTGATAACAATGTATGTCACTTTTTATATAAAAAAAAAACAGCAAAAAAATATCGAAAATAATTCAAAATTGAGAGCATGGAAAGTTGGGAGATATTAATTATTCAAATTATTGTAGACAATAAGGACATTCACAATTTCCTTAAATTTTTTAGTTCCTTAAAATGTAGGCCCTTGGTGCCCAAAATTTAAAAATTTTATATTAAACACTATTTTCGAATTTGGATTACAATTCCTTTAGTCTGACACACAGCTGGATGTTTACAATTTTCAAATTTTGGATTTCTTTTTAGGGCCCTGGTGTCCTAAAATTTTGGAATTTCTGAAAGTGTAACTATATTCAGATTTTGGTTGTGTTGTTTAATTTGATACCCCACATTGATTTTTACAATCTTATCAGAAAATATTTACCCACTTTTTGTTCCTGGCATTCCAATATTATGAAATTTCAAAAACATAACACTATGTTCAAATTTTAGCTAAAATTCCTTTCAAGTTGACACTCCATGTGAGTTTTTATGATTTTATCAAAATTTTGACCAGAATTTTGGGCCTTAACATCCAGAAATTTTGAATTTTCACATTGTAATAGTTCACTGAATTATTATCTGTGGGTTTCTTTTGTAAACAATGAATGTTATGCAGAATCAAGATCCATAACAATGACTGCTCTCAGTCTTCCTCTTGGAATTGCTTTCCCAACTAGCAAGGTATGCAATCTATTTCATTACAGATCAACAATTGTTTTGAGTGTCCTAAAAAGTTGATATTCTTGCAAGAATTGCTTCTTGCAAGTTTATGTCTCAACTTTTGGAAAACTTTACTTCTGGTTAGCAGAGATAAAACTATACTTTTTGTTTTGACATTTTTATGCAGATAAGTTACCACATTGTACTGTATTTACCCTGATGCATACCAAAATGAACACAGTAAACAAGGTCAGCACATGAATTCAAATCACATACTGTATAACAACAGTCGGGACGGGAGGATCCAGTTCCTTATATGTGATGCCATGGTGTATGCGTGACAGTTCTGTTACAAATGAAAGAATCTGAGAATAGATTCTTGCATCAAACTGTCATAAAAATATGTTGAGTCCATTTCAAAAAAACCTTTCCTTATTTTCATCTGGTTAAGCAGTCTAGACATTCAGATGGCCAGTTTTTGATTACAAGTTCTTTTCATTACTTTGGTGCATGTAGCCCTCTTTACAGAGCCCACATTCACACACACCTGGAAATTATATTCTTAGAAGCCTTAGGTAATATCATAAATCTGTTCTAATTCAATTATCAACCCACTTGTGATAAAGAGATGGGAAATCCTGATTGAATTAAAAATTCTGTCAAGCAAAATGCAGAATATTAATTTTAACGAAATGTGTGTCTGAAAAACAAGAGTTTTAATCTTTATTTTGATAATAGTTATTTGAAATAATTTTTTATCAAAATGGAACAGTATTGCTTATCTGTTAAAGACCAAAATCTTATATACCATATCTTAAGTGCTTCTTGAGATTTAGCATATATTGACATATAATACATCATCAGTTGCTGTCATCACTGTGATTTATTGTGTTCTGTTTCAAATGATATGGTCAAAATTATATATACGTGTTTAGTCAGAATTGGCCTAAAATCACAAGGAATTCTTGCATTGGTTATCATATGTTTCTAATACTAGTAATTTGGTTACCATCACATTGCTGACATAATAATAGGGTGTACTATAATTCTGAGATATTAAACATAAACCAGAAAGAGGACTATGTATATAAAAGTATATCACACAAAATATTATACTAAAGGCAATACTGTGGTTGCTATTAAATACTAATATTTGGACAGAACCCGTATTTCCACCAAATTTATGGTATTGAATTAGCTCTAATTCCACGATTGTTTAAACAAATTTACGTATGATTAATTATCTTACCATCTAATTTGTTACAAATGCAGATATAAGGCTGTGAAACATATGCTGTGAAGCATTTGACAAAATAATTTTATACTTGCAGAAGAATTTAATTGTTTTTGAAATAACTGTGATTTGTAAAAACAGCAGAATATTTGTAATAGATTCAGGACACCACAAATTCAACACAAAAAAAGGATGTTAAAGCTAGAAATGAAAACATTTATGGAAAACAATTTTCAATCAGTGAAGTCAATTATAACTATTTTTTATATATATATATTAATATTTATACTAAAATGGCAGCATTTTATTCGTTATTTAACAGAATGTACAAAATACCCCTAAACAAACAAGAAACTGACAAAGAAAGAAATATAATATACCAAATTGGTTATGAAAATGGATACAATAAAAATACTATGATCAAAATAGAAAATAAAATCAAATACAAAATAAAAACTGAACAATTAAGAATTAATCAAAATGAACAACACATAAATAATAACAACAACAACAAATGGGCCACATTCACGTACATAAATAATAAAATGACAAAACTAACAAAACTATTTAAAAACACAGATATAAAAATAACGTACAAAACTAATAAAAATAAATTACAAATTCTAAATAGCTCACACAACAAAGATAATACAACAACTAATGGTATATACAAAATTGAATGCCAAGATTGCAATAAATGTTACATAGGACAAACAAAAAAACAGCTGAAAAAACGTTATTTTGAACACCGAAACGCATACAAAAAACCAGAAATATATAAATCCAATTTAGCCACACATGCAATAAACACAGGACACGAATTCCCAAACATAACCAATGTATCACTAATAAAACATATACCACACAAAGGCACCATAATGAACATTTGGGAAAATTTACAGATATACAAACATAAAACACAAAACAAACTAATACCAGAACAAATACAAATCAATATAAAACATGACACAATATTCAAAGCACTCAACATCGAAAATACACAAAATACAAAAACATATACCACAACCACACACAATAATACAACTTTAAAAGACCAAAGACCAACAAACAACCTTAATAACATCTAGCAGCCAACACACAAATACTTCACCAGAAACAAGATGGCGAAGGCTGAAGATGAGAGAACAGGAACTCTCGAAACATGTTCCAAATAGAAAAAACATCTTGAGGTAAATTTAGTATAAATATTAAAGTATTATATACATCAAGAAACGGACTGTAGCAGAAAGTGATTGAAATATATATATATATATATATATTGTAACGATATGATAACTATTGAGAGTTTCGTTACTTATAATGTTAAAAGCCTCACTTCAAATTCGTCAATTTGTAACCAGATTTTTCGTTACGTACAATGTTATTAGTAATAGGTTACTTGTATCTATGTCGTGTGCACTTGAATTACACTGCCCGTTGGAAGTGTCAACTTGTAATATAGATAAATAATGTAGCGACAAACTCGCACTGGAGTCGTCGATGTGTAATTATAAATGTGTTATGTTGAACGGCGAATGGTTTTGTAAATTGCCGCTTGCTCCCACTATGCCGCACGTTTCCGTGACGTCACTCAACGATGCCAACTGTCGTGTCCGCTGCAATCTGTGAATTTTATTTCCTAAATGTAACAGCAATAATAACGACACACAAATACCATCAAACATATATCCTTATGGAATCCTTTATTCGGAAAAAACACTGGTTAACTGTTTTAATAAATTTAAACAGGATAATCACAATTGTAGCGCAAACTATAAGTCTTCTTTTACCAGTTGGCAGCAGTAGCCAAACATTCAGTATTTCTTCGAGACCAAAACAATGCTCTTGTTAACGTTTCTAATAAAAATATAATTTATCTCAGGGCGTATATGGTTCGGGTATTACAATTAAACAAAATATTACGCTATTAATCAAAATACAAGTTTTACAATTACAGGATATTACAATGTTAGAGTGTAACGTGCACACAGAAGTTGTATAGTGGTTACCAGTTTTAAAAAGGTTATGTCCAGTTCAGGCTTTGATAGTTATTATGTAAATTAAAAGTTCTTGTTGTGTTTGAAAAGGTGTTAATCTTATATAGTGTTATTAGTGATTGTTCTTAGTGTTTGTGTCATATGGTGTCTGTAGTTTAGTTGATTATTACTTAAAAGTCGTGTATACAAATGTGGGTGTTGAAGTACAATATAATGAGATGTCAAAATCACCAAATCCTCTTCTTGTATTCTTCCTGGTTGAAGATAGGGCCCACGTCCACGTCAGATCTTCTTCCTCATCCCTCATCCACTTCGGATCTTCTTCCTGGTTCTTGTGTCTTCTAATCCATATAATGGGTGTTCTTCTGCTATTGTAAAAAGTTCGTGTAGTGTACCTCTAACTGTATTTATATGTTTGTTTCGTTTTTTCACAATTTATATTATATAATGCAGGACGTTTTAAAAATGCGTCTATCTGCTAAGATCGTTGTCAAAGAAGTCTCATTTTATTTATCCGAAATTTCTGGTTGCTAAGGGTAGCCTAAACTTGGAATCTGGTTGGCTAATTCGGATATACATTGTCATATACTTTCATTATTTCAAAGTCTAGAATTTGTTCAAAATCTTTAAATTAACATAACTTTTCTATACTGAATGGGAATTTAAAACCATTATCAGCATTATTTTGATCTTCACATTTGTTATATTTAGACACTAAACATGCCTATTTTTACTTAAGAACTATAGATGTTACAATTTTGTTATTTGAAATTTTCTTAAATAACTTGATATGTGTTATTTTGTTTCTATATTCCTTGTATACATTATTACCTATAAATACATCTACCCTTTCACATTTGTTTTACAAAATTTCTAACATTATTATTCAAAATTTACTAAAGTTGGTTTCACCTGGCCTATGTACTGGTATTATTTTCATCACCATGTTTTAAAATCTTTAACAATTAAATTAACTTTTAACACTCATCAAAATTGTTTAACATATAACGTTATCTTAACAACACAAAAGATATATTATTCTAATAGTTAAATTCATGCCCACATGGCTATGATTTTACCAAATCCTTGCACAAATAACTGTTTTCTACTCAAACTGTATAAGTGTTTGACACTTAACAAAACATCTTTATATAGTCCATTCTGCTTTGTCAATCAATTTACCATGGTTTAACACCAGTTCTATGGTTATATTTGTTAACACAACATAAAAAAAAAAATGGAATTAATATCATTAAATTGACATTCCTTTAAACTAACTGTATCACCTGCTACATACAAAAAACAACACAAATACTATGATATAACACTGTGCTTAAACATAATAACATGCACATTTATAAAACAAATTCTACACTAATTAATTGGTCTTTTGTCAGTTAATTTACTAATTACTCTGACACTGTCTATGTTACATTTACTGTTTATATGGGTTTCACTCTTGTTATAAATGTTATTGTGACCAAGTTATTCCTTGTTGTTTACTGGACAATCTTATGAACGCTATATGTGACAATTATTTGTATGGTTCAAGTATCTATCATCAGGTGTATTTATATTTTCATTACATCAATTAACTTAATTATTTACTAATATTTCTTTTACATAATGTTACATGTTTGGGCCTATTATCCCTCAATTTGTATTTTGATTATCTAGATATTATGATACATTAAATGAAACCATTTGTTTCTTTATAGTACTGGTTCATAAGCCGTCTGTCTTTATAATTCTTTATTTGGTCAATACTGAAAATTCATGTCATAATTGGGGTTGAAGGTATTTTGCATCACTTAGCCTAAATCATTAATTTGGGTACGGTCAGTTGTCTTACTAGTCAGTCTAAAATTGTTAGTCGTTCCTCTTCACTATCATCTTGGAAGATATTGTTCTCCTTGTTAGCTTCTTAACCAAAGTCTTCATTAAATCAGGTATGATATTATGTTGTTCCAAATGTCATGTTACAATATATATATATATATATATATTTTTTTTTCAATCACTTTCTGCTACAGTTCGTTTCTTGATGTATATAATATATTTAATATTTATAATGAATTTACCTTAAGATATTTTTGTCCTTATTAGGAACATGTTTCGGGTACCATCTTGTACCCATCCTCAGCCTTCCGGTTTTTGTGTCTGGTGAAGTACATATGTGTTGGTTGACTATTATTATTGTGGCTTCCTGTTGGCTTCTGGTACTTCAAATTGGTTTTATTGTCTGTGATTGTGGTGTATGTGTTAGTTTTTTGTGTATTTTCGATGTTGAGTGCTTTGAATATTGTGTCATGTTTTGTATTGATTTGTATTTGTTCAGGTATTAGTTTGTTTTGTGTTTTATGTTTGTATATTTGTAATAGTGTTAATTTAGATTAAAGTATTTGTAAGTATTGTATCTTACGGACGGACGAGTCGCGGATTGTTGTTAAGCAGACGTTGTTCTAGTGCTCTTGAATATATGTCAATTGAAAGTAGTGTTTTTGTGTTGTTTTCGGAGAAAGGTGTGGTGAAAACACAAGAATAGGGCTTGGGAACCAGCGTGTGTGTTTGTGGTTGGTTAATTAGTGACCTATTATAGGTAAAATAATGATTATCTGGTGGCCCTAAGGTACGACTAGGGTATAATATTGTGAACTAGTTAGTAGTTAAATAGTCATATTTAAACTAAGTGTAGAACTGCGCATGACTACTTTAGAATAGTGTAGGATAGGAAGGTAATATTTAAAGACAGAAATTAGCAAATTAATAGTATAGTATTTTGGTACAGAAAACAGCTGATTGGAAAGTCGTCATATTGGTTGGCTTTCAGTACCGTAATTGACCTTTGGTAGTAAGTTTGCACAGATAGAGAGCAGACAGCTGTTGAGGTTAGAGTACCGTAGTTTGGCGCCTTTCCCACACATAAGGGAAATTTACCTTTCAGCAGGGAAATTGGACTTCGAATATTTGTCATCAGTGCATCAGTACTGTATAGGACTTAGTTACTTTTTCTGTAGAGAACTTTAAAAATTTTTTTTTTTTTAAGGTGTAAATTGGACTTAGTCATTTTTCATAGTTATGCATAAAGTGTAGTACTTCAGATGTAATCCGAATCTGATTAATTGTAAATTTTTGGTAAATTTTATTTTTGGACTTTAGATCGTTGAGAGCTTAGAGACATTTTCTTTGGATTTTTTGTGTGTGTATACAAGTACAAATTAAATAGGAATACTTGTTGTAAGACAATTTATTAAATCTTTGAGCTCTATAGAGAGCTTTAAATTTTGCGTGTCTCAGATTATGACTTTATTATAACGTTGAATTAGTCTAAATAGGTTTAAGCATGGTATTGGGGTCAGTGCTGTAGTATAATAATATGGAAAACAGTCCCAATATAGCGGAAGGAATGCCGAGCCCCTTCGGGAAGAGCTCGCGGGTGCAAAGGACTCCTCCGGGGAGTACACAGAGAGGGGTGGGGGAAACAACTGCCCAGAAGATACCTGCAGGCAAGAGCTCTACAGATGAACAGAGGGAGCCGGACACGAGCAACGAGAGGGAGATGTGGCGATACTGTCGCTCTCTTCTCAACAGCATGAAGACTGCCACGGACAGGCAGAAAAACATCTGAATGGAGGTGAAATCTGGCCTGTCCAAACTACGGGAGGCGTTGGAAGTCCTCGAGTTCCTGCGAGCACCCAAGCAGGTGAAGGGAGCAGACCGTGCCACACAGACGGAGGAGGGCCAAAAAAGTGGGGCCTCGTCTTCTGCGGGAGGTGGCAGTAAGCGAGCTGCCACCAGCCCCCTTACACAGAGGACCACAGATAAGAAGAAGGTAAAAGAAGACACACCCAGTGTATGGCAGACGGTGCAGTCCAGGAGATCGGTCCGCGAAACGAAAAGACGGCTACGGAAGAAGGAGCCCGGGAAGGAGAGCAAGGCCCCGGCGACCACGGAGAGGAGGAGGACGCGTCCACCGAAGGCTCGACCCGATGCTCTGCTCATCAAGCCTGCAGAGGGAAAGACATTTGCGGAGGTCCTGACACAGATCAGGAGAGATGCCAACCCGGAGACGACGGGAACTGAAATCAGGTCCGTCCGCCGCACTCGCTATGGGGATGTTCTCCTGCAGTTGGGATCTAAGACCACCAATAAGGAGGGCTTCTGTGAGGCGTTGCGGGGAGTGTTGGGCGAGTCTGCTTCTGTCCGCAGCCTGGCACCCAGGACAACTCTTGAGATAAGGGACCTTGACTGCCTCACAACAGAAGAGGAGGTCCGTAATGCCATCAAACGCGATGCAGATGACCTGGCTGGGGACATGAGAGTGACGCTGACGAAGGCGAACACCAGGGAGTAGACAATGGCGATTGTGGAGCTGGGGGAGCGAGGAGCTGCTAAACTCCTCGAAACTGGCCGCATAAAGATCGGATGGGTGTATGGCAGAGTGCGCCGAAGGGCTCTGGTGATTCGCTGTTACGCCTGCTTTGGTTTTGGCCATCGTCAGGCGGACTGCAAAGGGCCCGACAGAAAGAAGGCGGGTATATGCATACAGTGTGGCTGTGCAGGCCATCTGAAAAAAGACTGCCAAGCTGAGCCGAGATGTTTTCTCTGCGAGGAGCGTGGTTTGGACTCCGATGCTCTGAAACATGTTCCTGGGTCGGGTATCTGTACGGTCTTTCGACAGGCGCTTGGGAGGGCCCAGAGCAAGCTTGGCCGATGAAGATCCTCCAGGGAAACCTGCATAGGAGCAGGACGGCGGACGCCCTCCTGGAGCAGCTGAAGCTGGACGTGGGTACCAATCTTCTGATCATCAGCGAGCAGCACCACGATACAGAGGAACCGGGATGGTATGCTGACTTACTCGGGACGGCTGCAATCTGGATTCCCGACTCGACCTTGCCGCTCCCTTCAAGCCATGGTGCCGGAAGTGGTTTCGTGTGGGTGAGATGCGAGGACATCACTTGTGTGAGCTGCTACCTCACTCTAACGAGACCATCCACGAATTTCGTGAGAATGTGGACAAATTGGAAGACACGATTCGTGAGATGGAAGGACCCTGCGTGGTCGCTGGAGACTTCAACGCCAAAGCGGTGGAGTGGGGAATGCCTGCGACGTGCACCAGGGGACGGTACATGTTAGAGATGGCAGCAAGAGTCGGGCTCGCGGTGGCCAATGTAGGCGGTGTCTCAACTTTTAGAAGACCTGGTTACGCCGAGACAATCCCGGACATTACTTTTGTGTCCGACGCATTGGCGCACAGCGTCATGAACTGGGAGGTGCTGGAAGATTATACTGGTAGTGATCACCAGTATATCGCTTTCACCCTGCGGAGAGTTCAGCATTCGCCCATAGCTGAACCCAGCCGAACACCTGGCTGGAACGTGTCCAAACTGGACGTGGAATTGTTGCAGGATGTCATCACGATTGGAAAGGAGGCGTGATGAACAGCTTGGGTCCGACAGAGGAAGTCGTCGGTGCGACAATGCGCCTCATACGGAATGCCTGCGATGTGTCTATGCCCAGGAGAGCGAGACTCCGCGGGGGGAAGACAGTGGCGTACTGGTGGACAGACGAGATTGCTGACCTCAGGAGACGTTGCTTGCGCTCGCGTCGCATGGCGACTAGAAACAGACGAAGAAACGCGATTGCAGCAGCCGAAGCGCAAGATGAATATCGGCTCGCCAGGAAAAGACTGAAGGAGGCCATCAACAGAACCAAGCGGCTCAAGTGGGAGACCCTCAGGAATGATCTAGATTCTGATCCCTGGGGTCTGGGGTACAGGCTTGTAATGAGCAGGCTTGGAGCCCGGCCTCGTAGCCCAAGGATGGACGAAAATCGGATGCGCTTCATCGTGGACGGTCTATTTCCTCGCCACCCACTGAGGGATCGTGAGGAGTATCCAGGCCCATTGGAAGACGTCCCGATTTTCAGCGAGGACGAGCTATCACTAGCTGCTAGCTCCCTGCGCAACAAGAAGGCACCAGGGCCGGATGGTATATCTGCGGAAGTGCTGAGGGTGGTCGGTAGATCCTGCCCCCAGGTGCTACTCAATATGTACAACCGCTGCCTCAAAGACGGAGTCTTCCCGAAGAGGTGGAAGATCCAGAGACTAGTCTTAGTCGGCAAAGGGAAGGGCGGCCCGAATTCCCCGTAGGCATACAGACCTCTTTGTATGCTGGACACGGCGGGGAAACTACTGGAACGTCTACTCAGGCCTCGCCTAGTAGCGGCAATTCGGGATGCGGGAGATCTGTCAGCGAGGCAGTACGGGTTCAGAACGGCCAGATCCACCATTGGAGCCATACAGGAAATCTTGAATGCCGTCCAGGTGGCCTAGCGGGGTAATCACTTCTCCAGAAGGATGGTGCTACTCGCTACACTGGACGTATGCAACGCCTTTAATTCGGCCAGGTGGACAGACTTGCTAGCTGCTCTGGAGGACGTCTTTCAAGCGCCGGACTACCTGCTCCGGATAATACGAAGTTACTTGAGGAACAGGGAGCTCCGGTACAACACAGCAGATGGGCCACGCAGCAGAGAGATAACACGAGGCGTAGCTCAAGGCTCTATCTTGGGCCCCGACTGTGGAATGCCTTCTATGATGGAATCCTCCAGATGGAGATGCCAGATGATACCTTTCTGGTAGCATATGCTGATGACGTGGCTGCCGTGATCACCGCGAGAGATGCAGAGGAGGCGCAGCGCATGCTGAACCAGGTCATGCGCAGGGTCCGCAACTGGATGGACGAACACGATATGAGCCTTGCGACGGAGAAGACAGATTGTGCTGCTCACTCGTCGATGTATACCCACAATCACACAGTTCGTGGTGGGGGAAAAGGCGATAATATCAAAGCCAGCGGTGAAGTATCTAGGGGTGCACCTGGATACTAAGCTTTCCTACTGGGAGCAAATTCGATGTTCCTCGGAGAAAGCCGCTAAGGTCGTTGCTGTGCTAAGCAGACTAATGGCAAATGTCGGAGGCCCAGCTGCAGGAAGACGGTGACTGCTGATGTCGGTAACAAACTCGATTCTCCTCTACGGATGCGAGGTCTGGGCCGACGCACTGAAGCAAGAAAAATACCGCAATCAGATGGCCGCGGTACAACGAAGAGGAGCACTTCGGATTGCAAGCTCCTACAGAACGGTGTCGGAACCAGCAGTGTTGGTCGTCGCTGGAGTAATGCCAATAGATCTGATGGCTGAGGAGAGAAGGAGGGTCTACACAACCAAGGAAGACTTGGGGTTTGTAGAAGCAAGAGCAGTGGCCAGGGCACACTCCATGCGGAGCTGGCAACTATGACGGGAGCAGGAGAGTCGAGCTAGGTGGACGGCGAGGCTGATTGGGAACCTCCCTGAATGGGTGGACAGAATGCACAGCGAGGTAGATTATTACCTTACTCAATTCCTGACAGGGCATGGTTATTTCTGTGCATACCTGCGAAGGATGGGTAAGATGGAGGATCCGCCGTGCGTGTATGGCGACTCAGACTCTGATGACACTTATCATACTTTTTTCGAGTGTCAACGGTGGGTGCTGGAGAGGCGAGGACTCGAATCGGAGATTGGCCCCATGACGCCTGATAACATCATAGGCGTCATGTTCAACAGCAAAGAGAACTGGGACATGGTTGTGACCTTTGTGAGGATGGTCCTGCGGCAAAAGAAGCCTGAACTGGACCGTCTCACAGGTATAGATAAAGCTGTAGAAGCCTAGTAGGCGCAATACGAGGTGCCAACCTGAAGCCATACGAATAGTTGTTCCAGGGGGGGTTCCCTGCCTGTAAAGTGGAGGTTTTTTAGTGGGTGTGAGTCCCACACACCGGGAGACCAGTCGGGTGTCTACTGATGGTGCATAATGCATTTTTCCTCCCCCGCAAAAAAAAAAAAAAAAAGTATTGTATCTTGTTCCTTGCCCTCTCTGACCATTTCGACAGTTAAAAGACCTCGAAATAATTAATTTTGTAATGTTATATTTTGTCATTTTATCACAATCGACCTGAGTGAGTCTCAGCCAATGCCATTGTCGATGTGCGTAAGATTGGCGCACAAATTCAAATTAAAAAAAAAAATAAACATCAGAATTACTCAAATACTTGTGTGTATCATTATTTGTATTATAAATAGTAGCTTTTTCTTTCTTCTAACATAAATTAGAAATATTAGAAAAATATATCAAGAAGAAGAAGAAGAGGAGCTAAGTCAGAAGAGAGAATACTTGATCCGACTGACATAACAAGATTATCTCTAGTGAACAAATATTTTGATACACAATAACTAATTTACACACTTGAAAGTAATTAAAAATTTATAATTAATTAATTAATTGATCAAATAAAAAAATATATAAAAACATTATTCAAAAAATTTTTTTTTAAATTAAACTTATAACAACAAAAATTTTTTTTTTCTTATCAACACAAAATTATTATTTATTTGTAATTGGTTTAATTACAAATTGGCGTTCAACCTAAGGGGCTTAAAATAGGAATCGATAGATCTATAAAATAAGGACAATTCGTCCAGTTTCCTATTTTAGCTTGGCAGCTGTCAACAGGTCAGAAGAAGAAACAAAATGCACAGGAGGGCGACATCAAAGAAAAGGGCTGTGGAGGCCGAACAGGAAATAGATATGGAGGATAAGGAGGCGACACCCGTGGAAGATGTGGAATCAATGTTACCGCCAGCAGAACCAACCGAACCAGAATCCCAAGGAATACAACCCGACAAACAGACACGAACAGAGAATGTGGAAATGAAGGAAATGCTCAGGCTAATGATGAAGAGGATGGAAGAAAATATTAAGAAGGCGGATAAAAATAGTAAGATGATGGAAGAAAACAATAAGGAAATGAAGGAAGAATTGGGTAATAAAATCGGGGAAACCAATAAGAAGATTGAAGAAAACAATAAGGAAATTAAAAGTGATAACCAACGATTGAAGGAAGAATTAAGGTAGAATAGTAAGAAGATGGAGGAGAAGATGGAAGAAAATATTAAGAAGATAGAGGAGAAAATGGAGGAAATAAAGACTGACAATAAACAGTCGAAAGAGGAATTAACCCAGATAAGCCAAAAATTGGAAGAAACAAGTAAGAAAATGGACAGCAATAATCAACAACTAAGAGGAGAATTGAGGGAGACTAACCAAGAGAATATGAACCGGTTAGATGGGAAGATGGAAGCCTTGAAGGAAGAATTGAGTCAGAAGATAGCTGAAAACAATGAAACAATCAGAAGGAAAGTAGAAGAGGAAATAACGGTGATCGAACAAAAGATTACAAGGGCTGACGAAAGATGGAGTCAGACGGAACGAGAAGTACAGAGTATCAAGACTGAAATAAATGCTAAGGTTACCAACATCGAAGAAACGAATAGGAAGAATTTAGAGGAAAAACTAAAGGAAACACGTGAAGACTGGGAGAGAGTGCAGGACCGATTCACAGAAAAATGTGACAGCATTGAAGCTGCTGTGACCAGTATCAACAGTCAGGTGCGACAGAATCAAACAGATATAGATCTTTTCCATAGTCGACCAACCAGCATTACCAGTTGTCCGAATAATGAAAACCGAGAAGGGATTAACTTCAGGTTTTACAAAAATAAACCTATGGAATTCCTGGCCAGAATCGAAGAGTACTTCACAAAACACAGAGGCAACCGCTGGAGAGAGAATAAAGAAGTACTGGACGAATCCTTCAAGGAGATAGCTGATAATTGGTGGATGGCGATCAGGGATGACGTGACAGACTACCCACAATTCAAAAGACTATTCAAGGCCAAATATTGGTCTGAATCGACACAAAATATCGCCAGGGACGGGATCTGTCACGGAAAATATAACCCATATGGAAACCAAACTTTAACAGCGTATTTCTTGGGAAAGGTGTGTGTGGCCAAACATTTAGAGCCCCGAATACCGGAAGAATGCTTGGTCAGCAAGCTCTCCTACCACTATGAGGAAGACATTATCAGAGCTAGACGAAACAGTCAAATAAAAACTGTACAAGCAATGACCGAACTTTTAGAGATGTATGAGCACGAGGATTACTACCGCCAAAGTCGAAGGAGATACGAAAGACCTGAGCCAAGAAATAACACGAATAATACGAATAATAATAATCGGCAGAACGGCAACAACAACAATAATTATAGCTCCGCAAACCGGAATAATGCCAGATACAATAACAACCATAGTAATAATAATAATGCTCCTAGATATAATAATAATAATAATGTTCCCAGAAATAATAATGGTGAGGGTAACAATATTAATAATAATAATAACTGTCAGCCTAATAACAACGGTTATTATAATAACAGTAACTATGTTCCTAATGGTCAGAGAAACCCCAACCCACCTAATAACAATTATAATGGTAACTATAATAGAAATTACCCGAATGGAGGTAATAATAATAATTACAGAACATATCGACCCCATATCAATTACATCAGAGTAGAAGGCAGTGGACAGCGGAGATACCAGCCTCAACGAAGGAGCCGATACTACGAATATAAAACCTTTCAAGGGAATCAGGGAGGTAATCGTTACAGAGAATATGAACCCAGACGCAGTTCAAGCCTGGACAATCAAAGAAGACTGCCTGTAATGGAGGCCCAGGAAGACGATCACGCTGAACAAACGAAGCAGTTCCAGGACTCCAAGTTGATGCTGCTAACAGCCAAATCCGTAATGATGCGGAGCATTTAAACGAACGGAGGCAGTAATAAACAAATATAACCCTTTGCTGCTCCAATCTGCTGGGTATGGACAAGAGATAAAATTGTGTGAGGAAAAGAAAAATTTTACTATAATATATAACAATTATTTAAAAGATATCCGAAAGGACTTATTGGAAGGGAATGAAGTAAACATTAATAACAATGACAACGAGATCATTTACATAATCGCAGAAATCGAGAGTATTTCTGTTCCCATCATGATAGACACTGGAGCAAATGTCTCTATTTTAACCATAGTGAATTGGACCAGATACAGCAGGAATGCCACAAAAACTTACCAATACTACCTATTAATAATATTGTGCTTTTAGGAGCTACCGGCCAACAGAACAAAACAATACGGAGACAGGTGTCCCTAAGTGTAAATAGTCAGGGCATAAGTTTGGATATGATATTTCTTGTTGCAGCCGGATTACCCTTCAACATCATGATAGGGTGTGACATATTATGAAGGAATTCAGCAGTTATTGACTTGTGCCGAAAGAAGGTATCACTCTTTTCGGAAGGTTCGACCTGGGTAGCCAATTTAATCAACAACAAGATGGTAGACTCCAGACAACTTCTCAACCACAAAAGTAAAGTGAATTACTTATCGAACTACTCGTCAGACAACAAGCCAGTAAGTCAGGATACTGAAGATGACCTATGGCCACAAAAGATTCAGGAGATACGTGACTTCCAGTGCCACAATACCACCGAGCGATTAAATGAAAACCAGTTGAATCAATTAGTTAGCATATACGAAAAATATCGAACTGTATTTTCAGACGAACCTGGAAAGATCAGAAACTACCAATGTTCAATACGATTCAGAGAACCGGTGGAATTCAATCGAAAATCATACCCCATAGCCCAATCTTTGAAGGAAGCCGTACGCACAGAGATCCAGAATATGATTAGTAAGGATATTATCAAAAGCAGTCAGTCGCCATACACTAGTCCGATTGTGGCTATACAAAAGAAGAATGGTAAGGTAAGACTTTGCCTTGACGCACGTGAGATAAATAAAATGATTATTAACGATCGTACCTCGCCTGGCGAAATTGATGAAATATTGAAGAGATTCCATAGAACCAAGTTTATTACTACGTGGGATACCGTGTGTGGGTATTGGCAGGTGGAATTGCACCCACAAAGCCGGCAATACATGGCGTTCATTTTCGAAGGACGCAACTATCAGTTTAAGAGATTAGCCTTCGGGTTAGTGAACTCAGTAGCCGTTTTTGTCGCCTGTATGGACCAAATACTCGGCCCAGAAGCGCTCCAATTCACGACTGTCTATGTTGATGATCTCTTAATCACATCAACCAATTGGGAAGAACATTGTTACTGTGTGGAGCATGTCTTGAAGAAGCTGGCTGAGAATAACGTTACTCTCAAGTTAGACAAATCAAAACCTATAGCTAAAGAGGTCCAATTTTTAGGTTTCCAGTTGAATAGTCAAGGAATAACACTGTCGACAGAAAAGGTAGACACCATACAGGGATTCCCTACACCGAAGAACAGAAGGCAACTACAGTCATTTTTAGGCCTGTGTAACTACTACAGGAAATTCCAAAATAATTATTCAGAGCTGACGACCCGATTTCAGTATCAATTGTCGTCCAAGAATAAATGGCGATGGGGTCAAGAACAGGACAAAACATTAAAATCAATTAAAGAGAAGTTCTTAAAAGCAGTAATGCTTAACCATCCAGATTTTAACCGACCTTTCTTCCTAAACTGTGACGCTAGCAATATTAGCTTGGGATCAATGTTGTACCAAGAAGACGAAGGTGGAAACCACCTAGTAGTGAGCTTTGCTAGCAGAACCCTTAACCAGTGTGAAAAGAACTACAACGTGACGGAAAAGGAGCTGCTAAGTGTAGTCTTTGCCTGTGGGAAGTTTCAAACGTATATTCTAGGATATCCAGTGACCGTTCGCACAGATCACAAAACTATATCATTTCTAAGAAGATGCAAGTTAAGCCATGGTAGATTGACCAGATGGGTACTTGCCCTGCAGGAATATGGTCTACAGTGGGAGTATGTTCCTGGAAGTAAGAATGTAGTAGCAGACGTATTGTCACGGGTAAATTTGGAAGAACAGATGTTCGAAGGCGAAAAGGAGAGCATCCTGAAGATCTATAATATTATTAAGGACAGATTCGATTTAGAAAAAATAGTACGGGACATTAGCAAACACCAGCAGTCCGACCCGAAGCTAAACAATATTAAACTTCATCTCTCCAACCAAGATGAGACCATAACCAAGTTTTATTGCATACATAATGATATATTTTTCATCAAAACATCCCTTGATGAAGAGATATGGAAGATCGTAATCCCTACTACAGTCGAGAAGGATATCATCCTGGATTATCATCTCTGATACGGTCACATGGGGGCCATGAAGGTGATCAAGGCGATAGAAGAGAATTGCCATATAAAAAATATAAATCGAAAGACGAGAAACTACCTCAAGACCTGTCTTATATGTCAATTGGTAAAAACCAACAATGAAAGAAAAGATGGTATGATGATACCAATTACATCACAAGCAAAACTAGAAAAGGTCTTTCTGGACATCTGTGGTCCATTTCCCTGCAGTGGCGGACGTCATCGTTACAAATACATTATTATAATGATGGATCACTTCACCAAATTTATAAAACTATACCCGGTGAACAGAGCCACCACTTTGAAGATTTTAGGAGTGATAACAAATTATTACATTCCAGAAATAGGAAACCCAACATCCATAATCACAGACCATGGAACGCAATTTAAGGGTAGGAGGTGGAAAAACACTCTAATTACATTGGGCATCAAGACGTACAAGACATCTGTTTACCACCCCAGTAGTAATCCAGCGGAGAGGGTGCTGCGAGAAGTCGGAAGGATATTACGGACTTATTGTCATAATCAACAAAGGAAGTGGCAAGAATACTTATCAGCTACCGAGGAATTCCTTAATTTAGCATATCACCCCGCTATAGGGACCACACCATATACGGCAATGTATGAAAAATCACCTCCTAGAGAAATACAAGACATCATAGAATTTCCCATGAGTCAAGAATACAAATTTAATCGACTGAGGTTCTACAATAAATTGGCAGAAGACCAGGAAAGGCGCCAGAACAAGTATCGAAAGGCGATTAAGAAGGTAATAAACTACGAAGTCGGAGAAAAGGTACTATTGAAAAACAGGGAACTACCCAGTACTTTGGAAGGCATTACCAAAAAGTTATTACTGCTGTATACCGGCCCATATCTGATTATTAAAAATAATAACAACAATACTTATGTATTAAAAGATATTAATTCAAATAAAGTAAAAGGAACCTATAATCAGTTATCAATCAAAAAATATATTGAGGAGAGATAAAATATCCAAATTCAAAAAATAGTAAGACCAACTTACATGATTTATTTGAAGAAACTATTATGAACAAAACGAATTTTGATGCATAAAATGTCAAAATTCTAAAGGTAGTAAGACCAACTTACATGATTTATTTGAAGAAACTATTATGAACAAAATGAATTTTGATGAATAAAATGTCCAAATTCAAAAAAATTAGTAAGGACAACTTACAAGAACTATTCGAAATAATTATTATAGGTATAAAACCAATTTGATGAATAAAACATCTAAATTCTAAAAAATAGTAAGACCAACTTACATGAATTATTTGAAGAAACTATTATATGAAAGGAATCTTATAAAGAATTTTGAAGAATAATATGTCAAAATTCTAAAGGTAGTAAGACCAACTTACACGAATGATGAGATGTAACTATTAGATATAAAAAGAATTTGTGAGAAAAAGCTACAAAATTCTAAAAGCGTAAGAACAAATTACACTCATAATTTGAATTAACTCTTACATAAAAGAATTTGAGAGTAAATGGAGTACAAATGTGTAAATTTTCTCAAATTCTCCATAGACAAAGCAAAAAAGCACATATTCCAGTAAATAATGAGAACAACCTATATTAAACACTTGAATAAGTTAATATTATAAGAAAAATATATTAATGAATGTTAAAAGTGTCATAAGAAGGAAACGTAGCAAATCTTCATAAGAACCAGTGTTGATAAAGAGAAAAAACCCTTAATAAACTATCACAGCTATAAAAACTATACTACAGTTTGTATTGTAATAGTGACTATGATAACTATAACAACTATTGTAAATTATGTAAATGAGACAATTTAAGACAAAAATGATACAGAATTTTAAATGAAAAAGAAAGAAGAAACCAGAATATTTTATAATTTAGTCAGAATAACTTAACCAAACTCACAAAGAAAATAATTTGATAAAGATGAAACAATGAAGAAGGACCAACTAAATAAAAACCAAATATTAAGACCAGAAACCAAAAACCCTGGTATCATAATGATAATATTGTTGTAATAACCACTATTATAGTGATAATTGATAAAGAAGGAATTAATGTTATGCCATGAGCAATTAAACGACTCATTGAATTCCAATTGAAAAAAAAATCCATATAAATGCTAATTACTATGTAAACAGGATAAAAAGATGAAATGATGAAACGATGAAATGTATATTATACCACATACCTAAACCACATAATATGGGATGAGCTTTGATAGAGAAGAAGAGTCAAGTGTATGAAAGTATTAATTAATATAAAATATTATGAAGTGAAGAATCCAAGGATGTTGATTATAAGTCGAAAGAGACTACTTTTAATGATTATTTATTTTTATGACTGGATGTAGAAAAATTCCATCAGTCTTATATTTTGAGCAGAGATGATAATTCCTCTGAGCTCAGTTAAGTGAAGTATTGGCCAGCAGAGATTGAAGCTGAAATGTGCCACTCTGAACTGTTCCAACTCACATGTTAGGGAATGCTAGGGAGTAAACATACAGGTGAGGAAGCACCAAATAAGAAAATATATAAAATGATAATGTTATACACAAGATTAAAGATTACTTATTAATGAAAAAAGAAGCTAATGAAGGAGATACATATCATCTGAGAGAAAGCAATGGTGGAAAAAGAAGCTATATAAAATGAAATCATGAATAAACATAGGTAAATAAAGGGAATTAGTAGTAATTATTTCATCCATACTAAGAGTATGATCTGAACTAATCACTTTTACAGGAGAGCATATGTAGCATAACAGAATTATCACCTTAAAATTTAACTTAATACAACATTAATAAAGAAGAAACTATCAATAGTGAGTGAGAAAAAATAAATGGTTAAAAAATAAATTAAAGAAGCTGATCATCATAGTCGATAAAATGTTAATAAAATTAAACTGAATAACAAAGAAAACTCTTGGTCCATATATAAAAGAAACCAACTATATAAAACTCCAATACAACACATATAACCAGTAGGTTGAGGAGCAGTAATGAAAAGTAAAAAGTAAACAAAAAATTAATAAGGGGAAATTTATTAAATTAAGAAGCAGAAAACCCCAAGATACAAAACCAATAACAAATTAATAAGGGGCTGTAAATGAGAAAATAAATGAAACAGAATAATCAAGTAAGATTCATTGAATTAATAATATAAGGACATGAAACCACAAGATAATGAAATACTAATATAATAAGAAGGAAGAGACAAAATATGTCAAGGTTCCTAAAAGGAATATAGAAACAAGAAAGGCTATTCACTAAAATATCATGAAGAATGAATACACCAATTGAAACTAAATTAAAACCAATGATAAATGTCAGACCAAATGACTCAAGTTACAGGATACAATGCAATTAAAATAAACTTGTAAACTAAATGTAAGCCTAATTTAAGAACAGAGTAAAAACAAACCAAAAGACTACCAATAGTGTAGAAACAAACCAAAAACTACCATAGTGTAAAAACAAAAGACAACCATTAGTGTAGGAAATATAAGGTGAAATACCATAATAAATACAATAAAAGTTAGAGACTACAGTGAGTGTAGAGAATAACAAGTGACACACTATAATAAAAAATAGTGTAGGAAATAAAAATTATTTAAAAAGACTACCATCAGTGTAGAGAGATACCATATAAAAAACATAAGAATAAAAGACAGTCTAATGACTGAGAATAGTATTAGTAATAAAAGTGTTTTAAAGATTAGGTATAATAAAAATTAATAGATATAAGATGTTTTTATCACAGTTAAGTTGTTACCAGAAAAAACAAATACAAAAGACAGTCAATGACTGAAAGTATTATTAGTAATAAGATGTTTTAGTATAATTAAATTTGTTACAAAAGGAAAAAACAAAAAACAAAGGACAGTTAATGACTGAAGGTATTGTTAGTAATAAGATGTTTCTATTATAGTTAAATGATATATAAAAAATAATAGGCATAAGATAATTTTGTTATGATTAAGTGATATAAAAATTAGTAGATATAAGATGTTATGTTGTATTTAAATAATGTTCAATAATCTCAAAGTTTGTTAAGGCAGAGAAGGCAAGTAGATAATATGAATATTGTATTATTAAACTGTAAACCATATAAAGAATAATAGGGCAAAATAACTAACAAACCCCAATAGAAAAACAAAACAGCATTTTAGACCAAAATCAACTACTACTTAGAGTCAAACCCAAATGAATAAATTCAATAGAACTGTATATAATTAATAGAAACTAGTCCATGTAAAACAAAGATATGAAAATGTAACCAGTACAGAAACAAATATTAGCAAAGGTAATGACAAAAGAATAAAATTAACTTTATTGGGAAATATGTAATACTAGGCCTAGAAAGGTACACTATTCAGATAAAATGTAAAATAATCAATATTGGAGTATTATAACAACAAATGATTAACAACAAGCAATAATCATGAAGTGAGTAAAATTATTTAAAGGAAATATTAACATAAAATCACTTGTAAACCATTTAATTACTAATATTGTAAAAAATACAAGGCCTATAAGAAATATCAAAAATTGTAAATTTTAGGCTTATTTGAACTTAAAACAGGCCCAGTTATATATTGAATTATGTACAATTAGCACCAGAATATTGCTAGATAGTTAAATTTTCATAAATATCATAAATAATTAAGTTACAGCAATAAATAGGAAAACTTGTCATGTATTTTTATGAGTTGAAACCAAATCCAAGACATGTAAATGTGAACAGACAATGGTAAGAGGAATAAGATATTTTATAAATTACCACCAGTGGCGGCGATAAGGCCCCCGCAGACCCCGCGGCGCGGGGGGGCCCCGACCCTCATGGGGGGCCCCAGTTGGCCCGGTTGTCACGGGACATAACTTGTAACATGAAAAATAAGCGTAAACGAGTTGTAAAACGCTTCTTTGTTGAATTATCAGTTGACCATAGAATTGACGACCCAGTGAAATCATTTGAAGTAAAAGTTTTCAATGCAACACTAGATATTGTAATAGCTCAGCTACAAATGAGATTCGAAGGATTGCGTTGCATTGATGATAGGTTTTCATTCCTGACGCCTCAGAATTTAGTAAACTTCTCACAAGAGACAATAGTGGAGAAAAATAAGGCTCTGGTAAATGTGTATCCTGGTGACCTTTCCACATCACTGCCTGACCAAGTAATATCCTTCAAAGCTCTGATGGCCAAAGAAATTGTACACAAGAAAAGAATTCGAGAAATGATGAATTTACTGGTTGAAGAAAACAGCTGCCTTATGAGTTGCCTCCCAGACTTAACTACAGCTTTGCAGCTTTATTTAACCATACCTGTCACAACAGCTACAGTGGAAAGAAGCTTTTCAAAACTTAAATTAATTAAATGAAGTCATACTTAAGAAGTACCATGGCCCAAACTCGTTTGAGTGACTTGGCACTGTTAAGCATTGAGCATGAAGAGGCATAGAAAACTAATATCAACGAAGTGGTTGAAAAGTTCTTAGCTATTAAAAAAAGAAGACTAGGCTTAGGAAAACAGTGAACTTTGGTTGATCCTCATCTGTAAATATTGTACATTACTTGAGTTCGAGTGTTATTGAATTGGATTAGACTTAAGGAGAACTTGTATAGAGTATATTCAAGAATTTTACAAATTTAGGTACAAACTAATTTAAATGTTTGAAAAAAGCTAGAATGTTACTTTGATATTCGTTTTTAAATAATAAATTTTTAACACTCTGTGTGCGGTACTGTTTCATAGTCTGAATTTAGATCTTTGACGTAAAAATAAATCATTCTTTTTATTTTGGTTTTTTTATAGTTTGTATAGAACTTTGTCTATTTAGCAACAATGAATTTTAAGAGTTTGTACACGTGTAAAACATCCTTTGCAAATTGCAAACGCTTTGTGATAGACGAGAAAGTATTCACAAACCATTGTTGTGAAACACACGTAAATAGAAACTCATTTGAGTGTTTTCCCCTATTACGTATACAAAATTTAACCATTTTTATAGGGCCCCCTAATTAGTTTCGCGGGGGGGCCCCCGTTACGTTAGCGCCGCCACTGATTACCACCGAAACCGACGACTTTAAGTCATCAGTCTATTGTTACTCGTGAATGTGTACAGATCAAAATTTACGGACGGAAGATCTGAAAAATATAAATAGTGAAAAAACATTGAAGTACAACCTCGAAAAATATTACAGAGGTTACCAAATGGAAAATAACACCACTACATCATAACTAACACCAAAACTGACCCAAAACAACAGGAATAATAATATCCAGTACGAGCACGAGAAATCAACCGCCATTTTGAGAAAAATTCAACACCAATATTATCTGGACACGAACTCAACAGATTTGAACACAGAACACTGCACCAATAAACTATCACAGAACAACATCGCCGAGGAGAGAGAAACACTTCACGTAATTATCCAGAGGAACTACAACATCGCAGAGGAAGGAATCCACATTTATATTTGAGGGAGAAGAACATAGCGTCAGCGTTGAGTAACAGAAAACCGAGGTGAACGACGGCCATTTTATTTACTGAGTGACCAGTACGGACACAGCTTTCATGAGCCAGTGACGTCATTCTACGAATTGGTTCGAATTTTTACTTATTGATTGACAATATTTTTAGAATCCTGTTATTTTTAGCGAATAATAATTTAGATTAAAGTATTTGTAAGTACTGTATCTTGTTCCTTGCCCTCTCTGACCATTTCGACAGTTAAAAGAACTCGAAATAATTAATTTTGTAATGTTATATTTTGTCATTTTATCACAATCGACTTGAGTGAGTCTCAGCCAATGCCATTGTCGATGTGCGTAAGTTGGCACACAAATTAAAATTAAAAAAAAAAAATAAACATCAGAATTACTCAGATACTTGTGTGTATCATTATTTGTATTATAAGTAGTAGCTTTTTCTTTCTTCTAACATAAATTAGAAATATTAGAAAAATATATCAAGAAGAAGAAGAAGAGGAGCTAAGTCAGAAGAGAGAATATTGCTGTGACGCTAGCAATATTAGCTTGGGATCAATGTTGTACCAAGAAGACGAAGGTGGAAACCACCTAGTAGTGAGCTTTGCTAGCAGAACCCTTAACCAGTGTGAAAAGAACTACAACGTGACGGAAAAGGAGCTGCTAAGTGTAGTCTTTGCCTGTGGGAAGTTTCAAACGCATATTCTAGGATATCCAGTGACCGTTCGCACAGATCACAAAACTATATCATTTCTAAGAAGATGCAAGTTAAGCCATGGTAGATTGACCAGATGGGTACTTGCCCTGCAGGAATATGGTCTACAGTGGGAGTATGTTCCTGGAAGTAAGAATGTAGTAGCAGACGTATTGTCACGGGTAAATTTGGAAGAACAGATGTTCGAAGGCGAAAAGGAGAGCATCCTGAAGATCTATAATATTATTAAGGACAGATTCGATTTAGAAAAAATAGTACGGGACATTAGCAAACACCAGCAGTCCGACCCGAAGCTAAACAATATTAAACTTCATCTCTCCAACCAAGATGAGACCATAACCAAGTTTTATTGCATACATAATGATATATTTTTCATCAAAACATCCCTTGATGAAGAGATATGGAAGATCGTAATCCCTACTACAGTCGAGAAGGATGTCATCCTGGATTATCATCTCCGATACGGTCACATGGGGGCCATGAAGGTGATCAAGGCGATAGAAGAGAATTGCCATATAAAAAATATAAATCGAAAGACGAGAAACTACCTCAAGACCTGTCTTATATGTCAATTGGTAAAAACCAACAATGAAAGAAAAGATGGTATGATGATACCAATTACATCACAAGCAAAACTAGAAAAGGTCTTTCTGGACATCTGTGGTCCATTTCCCTGCAGTGGCGGACGTCATCGTTACAAATACATTATTATAATGATGGATCACTTCACCAAATTTATAAAACTATACCCGGTGAACAGAGCCACCACTTTGAAGATTTTAGGAGTGATAACAAATTATTACATTCCAGAAATAGGAAACCCAACATCCATAATCACAGACCATGGAACGCAATTTAAGGTTAGGAGGTGGAAAAACACTCTAATTACATTGGGCATCAAGACGTACAAGACATCTGTTTACCACCCCAGTAGTAATCCAGCGGAGAGGGTGCTGCGAGAAGTCGGAAGGATATTACGGACTTATTGTCATAATCAACAAAGGAAGTGGCAAGAATACTTATCAGCTACCGAGGAATTCCTTAATTTAGCATATCACCCC
Organism: Magicicada septendecula; assembly: GCA_034769895.1. NCBI lineage: Eukaryota > Metazoa > Arthropoda > Insecta > Hemiptera > Cicadidae > Magicicada > Magicicada septendecula. Next base: position 303,540,047 of record CM068367.1, on the reverse strand, counting down.
GCTATAGGGACCACACCATATACGGCAATGTATGAAAAATCACCTCCTAGAGAAATACAAGACATCATAGAATTTCCCATGAGTCAAGAATACAAATTTAATCGACTGAGGTTCTACAATAAATTGGCAGAAGACCAGGAAAGGCGCCAGAACAAGTATCGAAAGGCGATTAAGAAGGTAATAAACTACGAAGTCGGAGAAAAGGTACTATTGAAAAACAGGGAACTACCCAGTACTTTGGAAGGCATTACCAAAAAGTTATTACTGCTGTATACCGGCCCATATCTGATTATTAAAAATAATAACAACAATACTTATGTATTAAAAGATATTAATTCAAATAAAGTAAAAGGAACCTATAATCATTTATCAATCAAAAAATATATTGAGGAGAGATAAAATGTCCAAATTCAAAAAATAGTAAGACCAACTTACATGATTTATTTGAAGAAACTATTATGAACAAAACGAATTTTGATGCATAAAATGTCAAAATTCTAAAGGTAGTAAGACCAACTTACATGATTTATTTGAAGAAACTATTATGAACAAAATGAATTTTGATGAATAAAATGTCCAAATTCAAAAAAATTAGTAAGGACAACTTACAAGAACTATTCGAAATAATTATTATAGGTATAAAACCAATTTGATGAATAAAACATCTAAATTCTAAAAAATAGTAAGACCAACTTACATGAATTATTTGAAGAAACTATTATATGAAAGGAATCTTATAAAGAATTTTGAAGAATAATATGTCAAAATTCTAAAGGTAGTAAGACCAACTTACACGAATGATGAGATGTAACTATTAGATATAAAAAGAATTTGTGAGAAAAAGCTACAAAATTCTAAAAGCGTAAGAACAAATTACACTCATAATTTGAATTAACTCTTACATAAAAGAATTTGAGAGTAAATGGAGTACAAATGTGTAAATTTTCTCAAATTCTCCATAGACAAAGCAAAAAAGCACATATTCCAGTAAATAATGAGAACAACCTATATTAAACACTTGAATAAGTTAATATTATAAGAAAAATATATTAATGAATGTTAAAAGTGTCATAAGAAGGAAACGTAGCAAATCTTCATAAGAACCAGTGTTGATAAAGAGAAAAACCCCTTAATAAACTATCACAGCTATAAAAACTATACTACAGTTTGTATTGTAATAGTGACTATGATAACTATAACAACTATTGTAAATTATGTAAATGAGACAATTTAAGACAAAAATGATACAGAATTTTAAATGAAAAAGAAAGAAGAAACCAGAATATTTTATAATTTAGTCAGAATAACTTAACCAAACTCACAAAGAAAATAATTTGATAAAGATGAAACAATGAAGAAGGACCAACTAAATAAAAACCAAATATTAAGACCAGAAACCAAAAACCCTGGTATCATAATGATAATATTGTTGTAATAACCACTATTATAGTGATAATTGATAAAGAAGGAATTAATGTTATGCCATGAGCAATTAAACGACTCATTGAATTCCAATTGAAAAAAAAATCCATATAAATGCTAATTACTATGTAAACAGGATAAAAAGATGAAATGATGAAACGATGAAATGTATATTATACCACATACCTAAACCACATAATATGGGATGAGCTTTGATAGAGAAGAAGAGTCAAGTGTATGAAAGTATTAATTAATATAAAATATTATGAAGTGAAGAATCCAAGGATGTTGATTATAAGTCGAAAGAGACTACTTTTAATGATTATTTATTTTTATGACTGGATGTAGAAAAATTCCATCAGTCTTATATTTTGAGCAGAGATGATAATTCCTCTGAGCTCAGTTAAGTGAAGTATTGGCCAGCAGAGATTGAAGCTGAAATGTGCCACTCTGAACTGTTCCAACTCACATGTTAGGGAATGCTAGGGAGTAAACATACAGGTGAGGAAGCACCAAATAAGAAAATATATAAAATGATAATGTTATACACAAGATTAAAGATTACTTATTAATGAAAAAAGAAGCTAATGAAGGAGATACATATCATCTGAGAGAAAGCAATGGTGGAAAAAGAAGCTATATAAAATGAAATCATGAATAAACATAGGTAAATAAAGGGAATTAGTAGTAATTATTTCATCCATACTAAGAGTATGATCTGAACTAATCACTTTTACAGGAGAGCATATGTAGCATAACAGAATTATCACCTTAAAATTTAACTTAATACAACATTAATAAAGAAGAAACTATCAATAGTGAGTGAGAAAAAATAAATGGTTAAAAAATAAATTAAAGAAGCTGATCATCATAGTCGATAAAATGTTAATAAAATTAAACTGAATAACAAAGAAAACTCTTGGTCCATATATAAAAGAAACCAACTATATAAAACTCCAATACAACACATATAACCAGTAGGTTGAGGAGCAGTAATGAAAAGTAAAAAGTAAACAAAAAATTAATAAGGGGAAATTTATTAAATTAAGAAGCAGAAAACCCCAAGATACAAAACCAATAACAAATTAATAAGGGGCTGTAAATGAGAAAATAAATGAAACAGAATAATCAAGTAAGATTCATTGAATTAATAATATAAGGACATGAAACCACAAGATAATGAAATACTAATATAATAAGAAGGAAGAGACAAAATATGTCAAGGTTCCTAAAAGGAATATAGAAACAAGAAAGGCTATTCACTAAAATATCATGAAGAATGAATACACCAATTGAAACTAAATTAAAACCAATGATAAATGTCAGACCAAATGACTCAAGTTACAGGATACAATGCAATTAAAATAAACTTGTAAACTAAATGTAAGCCTAATTTAAGAACAGAGTAAAAACAAACCAAAAGACTACCAATAGTGTAGAAACAAACCAAAAACTACCATAGTGTAAAAACAAAAGACAACCATTAGTGTAGGAAATATAAGGTGAAATACCATAATAAATACAATAAAAGTTAGAGACTACAGTGAGTGTAGAGAATAACAAGTGACACACTATAATAAAAAATAGTGTAGGAAATAAAAATTATTTAAAAAGACTACCATCAGTGTAGAGAGATACCATATAAAAAACATAAGAATAAAAGACAGTCTAATGACTGAGAATAGTATTAGTAATAAAAGTGTTTTAAAGATTAGGTATAATAAAAATTAATAGATATAAGATGTTTTTATCACAGTTAAGTTGTTACCAGAAAAAACAAATACAAAAGACAGTCAATGACTGAAAGTATTATTAGTAATAAGATGTTTTAGTATAATTAAATTTGTTACAAAAGGAAAAAACAAAAAACAAAGGACAGTTAATGACTGAAGGTATTGTTAGTAATAAGATGTTTCTATTATAGTTAAATGATATATAAAAAATAATAGGCATAAGATAATTTTGTTATGATTAAGTGATATAAAAATTAGTAGATATAAGATGTTATGTTGTATTTAAATAATGTTCAATAATCTCAAAGTTTGTTAAGGCAGAGAAGGCAAGTAGATAATATGAATATTGTATTATTAAACTGTAAACCATATAAAGAATAATAGGGCAAAATAACTAACAAACCCCAATAGAAAAACAAAACAGCATTTTAGACCAAAATCAACTACTACTTAGAGTCAAACCCAAATGAATAAATTCAATAGAACTGTATATAATTAATAGAAACTAGTCCATGTAAAACAAAGATATGAAAATGTAACCAGTACAGAAACAAATATTAGCAAAGGTAATGACAAAAGAATAAAATTAACTTTATTGGGAAATATGTAATACTAGGCCTAGAAAGGTACACTATTCAGATAAAATGTAAAATAATCAATATTGGAGTATTATAACAACAAATGATTAACAACAAGCAATAATCATGAAGTGAGTAAAATTATTTAAAGGAAATATTAACATAAAATCACTTGTAAACCATTTAATTACTAATATTGTAAAAAATACAAGGCCTATAAGAAATATCAAAAATTGTAAATTTTAGGCTTATTTGAACTTAAAACAGGCCCAGTTATATATTGAATTATGTACAATTAGCACCAGAATATTGCTAGATAGTTAAATTTTCATAAATATCATAAATAATTAAGTTACAGCAATAAATAGGAAATCTTGTCATGTATTTTTATGAGTTGAAACCAAATCCAAGACATGTAAATGTGAACAGACAATGGTAAGAGGAATAAGATATTTTATAAATTACCACCGAAACCGACGACTTTAAGTCATCAGTCTATTGTTACTCGTGAATGTGTACAGATCAAAATTTACGGACGGAAGATCTGAAAAATATAAATAGTGAAAAAACATTGAAGTACAACCTCGAAAAATATTACAGAGGTTACCAAATGGAAAATAACACCACTACATCATAACTAACACCAAAACTGACCCAAAACAACAGGAATAATAATATCCAGTACGAGCACGAGAAATCAACCGCCATTTTGAGAAAAATTCAACACCAATATTATCTGGACACGAACTCAACAGATTTGAACACAGAACACTGCACCAATAAACTATCACAGAACAACATCGCCGAGGAGAGAGAAACACTTCACGTAATTATCCAGAGGAACTACAACATCGCAGAGGAAGGAATCCACATTTATATTTGAGGGAGAAGAACATAGCGTCAGCGTTGAGTAACAGAAAACCGAGGTGAACGACGGCCATTTTATTTACTGAGTGACCAGTATGGACACAGCTTTCATGAGCCAGTGACGTCATTCTACGAATTGGTTCGAATTTTTACTTATTGATTGACAATATTTTTAGAATCCTGTTATTTTTAGCGAATAATAATTTAGATTAAAGTATTTGTAAGTACTGTATCTTGTTCCTTGCCCTCTCTGACCATTTCGACAGTTAAAAGAACTCGAAATAATTAATTTTGTAATGTTATATTTTGTCATTTTATCACAATCGACTTGAGTGAGTCTCAGCCAATGCCATTGTCGATGTGCGTAAGTTGGCACACAAATTCAAATTAAAAAAAAAAAATAAACATCAGAATTACTCAGATACTTGTGTGTATCATTATTTGTATTATAAGTAGTAGCTTTTTCTTTCTTCTAACATAAATTAGAAATATTAGAAAAATATATCAAGAAGAAGAAGAAGAGGAGCTAAGTCAGAAGAGAGAATATTGCTGTGACGCTAGCAATATTAGCTTGGGATCAATGTTGTACCAAGAAGACGAAGGTGGAAACCACCTAGTAGTGAGCTTTGCTAGCAGAACCCTTAACCAGTGTGAAAAGAACTACAACGTGACGGAAAAGGAGCTGCTAAGTGTAGTCTTTGCCTGTGGGAAGTTTCAAACGTATATTCTAGGATATCCAGTGACCGTTCGCACAGATCACAAAACTATATCATTTCTAAGAAGATGCAAGTTAAGCCATGGTAGTTTGACCAGATGGGTACTTGCCCTGCAGGAATATGGTCTACAGTGGGAGTATGTTCCTGGAAGTAAGAATGTAGTAGCAGACGTATTGTCATGGGTAAATTTGGAAGAACAGATGTTCGAAGGCGAAAAGGAGAGCATCCTGAAGATCTATAATATTATTAAGGACAGATTCGATTTAGAAAAAATAGTACGGGACATTAGCAAACACCAGCAGTCCGACCCGAAGCTAAACAATATTAAACTTCATCTCTCCAACCAAGATGAGACCATAACCAAGTTTTATTGCATACATAATGATATATTTTTCATCAAAACATCCCTTGATGAAGAGATATGGAAGATCGTAATCCCTACTACAGTCGAGAAGGATATCATCCTGGATTATCATCTCTGATACGGTCACATGGGGGCCATGAAGGTGATCAAGGCGATAGAAGAGAATTGCCATATAAAAAATATAAATCGAAAGACGAGAAACTACCTCAAGACCTGTCTTATATGTCAATTGGTAAAAACCAACAATGAAAGAAAAGATGGTATGATGATACCAATTACATCACAAGCAAAACTAGAAAAGGTCTTTCTGGACATCTGTGGTCCATTTCCCTGCAGTGGCGGACGTCATCGTTACAAATACATTATTATAATGATGGATCACTTCACCAAATTTATAAAACTATACCCGGTGAACAGAGCCACCACTTTGAAGATTTTAGGAGTGATAACAAATTATTACATTCCAGAAATAGGAAACCCAACATCCATAATCACAGACCATGGAACGCAATTTAAGGGTAGGAGGTGGAAAAACACTCTAATTACATTGGGCATCAAGACGTACAAGACATCTGTTTACCACCCCAGTAGTAATCCAGCGGAGAGGGTGCTGCGAGAAGTCTGAAGGATATTACGGACTTATTGTCATAATCAACAAAGGAAGTGGCAAGAATACTTATCAGCTACCGAGGAATTCCTTAATTTAGCATATCACCCCGCTATAGGGACCACACCATATACGGCAATGTATGAAAATTCACCTCCTAGAGAAATACAAGACATCATAGAATTTCCCATGAGTCAAGAATACAAATTTAATCGACTGAGGTTCTACAATAAATTGGCAGAAGACCAGGAAAGGCGCCAGAACAAGTATCGAAAGGCGATTAAGAAGGTAATAAACTACGAAGTCGGAGAAAAGGTACTATTGAAAAACAGGGAACTACCCAGTACTTTGGAAGGCATTACCAAAAAGTTATTACTGCTGTATACCGGCCCATATCTGATTATTAAAAATAATAACAACAATACTTATGTATTAAAAGATATTAATTCAAATAAAGTAAAAGGAACCTATAATCATTTATCAATCAAAAAATATATTGAGGAGAGATAAAATGTCCAAATTCAAAAAATAGTAAGACCAACTTACATGATTTATTTGAAGAAACTATTATGAACAAAACGAATTTTGATGCATAAAATGTCAAAATTCTAAAGGTAGTAAGACCAACTTACATGATTTATTTGAAGAAACTATTATGAACAAAATGAATTTTGATGAATAAAATGTCCAAATTCAAAAAAATTAGTAAGGACAACTTACAAGAACTATTCGAAATAATTATTATAGGTATAAAACCAATTTGATGAATAAAACATCTAAATTCTAAAAAATAGTAAGACCAACTTACATGAATTATTTGAAGAAACTATTATATGAAAGGAATCTTATAAAGAATTTTGAAGAATAATATGTCAAAATTCTAAAGGTAGTAAGACCAACTTACACGAATGATGAGATGTAACTATTAGATATAAAAAGAATTTGTGAGAAAAAGCTACAAAATTCTAAAAGCGTAAGAACAAATTACACTCATAATTTGAATTAACTCTTACATAAAAGAATTTGAGAGTAAATGGAGTACAAATGTGTAAATTTTCTCAAATTCTCCATAGACAAAGCAAAAAAGCACATATTCCAGTAAATAATGAGAACAACCTATATTAAACACTTGAATAAGTTAATATTATAAGAAAAATATATTAATGAATGTTAAAAGTGTCATAAGAAGGAAACGTAGCAAATCTTCATAAGAACCAGTGTTGATAAAGAGAAAAAACCCTTAATAAACTATCACAGCTATAAAAACTATACTACAGTTTGTATTGTAATAGTGACTATGATAACTATAACAACTATTGTAAATTATGTAAATGAGACAATTTAAGACAAAAATGATACAGAATTTTAAATGAAAAAGAAAGAAGAAACCAGAATATTTTATAATTTAGTCAGAATAACTTAACCAAACTCACAAAGAAAATAATTTGATAAAGATGAAACAATGAAGAAGGACCAACTAAATAAAAACCAAATATTAAGACCAGAAACCAAAAACCCTGGTATCATAATGATAATATTGTTGTAATAACCACTATTATAGTGATAATTGATAAAGAAGGAATTAATGTTATGCCATGAGCAATTAAACGACTCATTGAATTCCAATTGAAAAAAAAATCCATATAAATGCTAATTACTATGTAAACAGGATAAAAAGATGAAATGATGAAACGATGAAATGTATATTATACCACATACCTAAACCACATAATATGGGATGAGCTTTGATAGAGAAGAAGAGTCAAGTGTATGAAAGTATTAATTAATATAAAATATTATGAAGTGAAGAATCCAAGGATGTTGATTATAAGTCGAAAGAGACTACTTTTAATGATTATTTATTTTTATGACTGGATGTAGAAAAATTCCATCAGTCTTATATTTTGAGCAGAGATGATAATTCCTCTGAGCTCAGTTAAGTGAAGTATTGGCCAGCAGAGATTGAAGCTGAAATGTGCCACTCTGAACTGTTCCAACTCACATGTTAGGGAATGCTAGGGAGTAAACATACAGGTGAGGAAGCACCAAATAAGAAAATATATAAAATGATAATGTTATACACAAGATTAAAGATTACTTATTAATGAAAAAAGAAGCTAATGAAGGAGATACATATCATCTGAGAGAAAGCAATGGTGGAAAAAGAAGCTATATAAAATGAAATCATGAATAAACATAGGTAAATAAAGGGAATTAGTAGTAATTATTTCATCCATACTAAGAGTATGATCTGAACTAATCACTTTTACAGGAGAGCATATGTAGCATAACAGAATTATCACCTTAAAATTTAACTTAATACAACATTAATAAAGAAGAAACTATCAATAGTGAGTGAGAAAAAATAAATGGTTAAAAAATAAATTAAAGAAGCTGATCATCATAGTCGATAAAATGTTAATAAAATTAAACTGAATAACAAAGAAAACTCTTGGTCCATATATAAAAGAAACCAACTATATAAAACTCCAATACAACACATATAACCAGTAGGTTGAGGAGCAGTAATGAAAAGTAAAAAGTAAACAAAAAATTAATAAGGGGAAATTTATTAAATTAAGAAGCAGAAAACCCCAAGATACAAAACCAATAACAAATTAATAAGGGGCTGTAAATGAGAAAATAAATGAAACAGAATAATCAAGTAAGATTCATTGAATTAATAATATAAGGACATGAAACCACAAGATAATGAAATACTAATATAATAAGAAGGAAGAGACAAAATATGTCAAGGTTCCTAAAAGGAATATAGAAACAAGAAAGGCTATTCACTAAAATATCATGAAGAATGAATACACCAATTGAAACTAAATTAAAACCAATGATAAATGTCAGACCAAATGACTCAAGTTACAGGATACAATGCAATTAAAATAAACTTGTAAACTAAATGTAAGCCTAATTTAAGAACAGAGTAAAAACAAACCAAAAGACTACCAATAGTGTAGAAACAAACCAAAAACTACCATAGTGTAAAAACAAAAGACAACCATTAGTGTAGGAAATATAAGGTGAAATACCATAATAAATACAATAAAAGTTAGAGACTACAGTGAGTGTAGAGAATAACAAGTGACACACTATAATAAAAAATAGTGTAGGAAATAAAAATTATTTAAAAAGACTACCATCAGTGTAGAGAGATACCATATAAAAAACATAAGAATAAAAGACAGTCTAATGACTGAGAATAGTATTAGTAATAAAAGTGTTTTAAAGATTAGGTATAATAAAAATTAATAGATATAAGATGTTTTTATCACAGTTAAGTTGTTACCAGAAAAAACAAATACAAAAGACAGTCAATGACTGAAAGTATTATTAGTAATAAGATGTTTTAGTATAATTAAATTTGTTACAAAAGGAAAAAACAAAAAACAAAGGACAGTTAATGACTGAAGGTATTGTTAGTAATAAGATGTTTCTATTATAGTTAAATGATATATAAAAAATAATAGGCATAAGATAATTTTGTTATGATTAAGTGATATAAAAATTAGTAGATATAAGATGTTATGTTGTATTTAAATAATGTTCAATAATCTCAAAGTTTGTTAAGGTAGAGAAGGCAAGTAGATAATATGAATATTGTATTATTAAACTGTAAACCATATAAAGAATAATAGGGCAAAATAACTAACAAACCCCAATAGAAAAACAAAACAGCATTTTAGACCAAAATCAACTACTACTTAGAGTCAAACCCAAATGAATAAATTCAATAGAACTGTATATAATTAATAGAAACTAGTCCATGTAAAACAAAGATATGAAAATGTAACCAGTACAGAAACAAATATTAGCAAAGGTAATGACAAAAGAATAAAATTAACTTTATTGGGAAATATGTAATACTAGGCCTAGAAAGGTACACTATTCAGATAAAATGTAAAATAATCAATATTGGAGTATTATAACAACAAATGATTAACAACAAGCAATAATCATGAAGTGAGTAAAATTATTTAAAGGAAATATTAACATAAAATCACTTGTAAACCATTTAATTACTAATATTGTAAAAAATACAAGGCCTATAAGAAATATCAAAAATTGTAAATTTTAGGCTTATTTGAACTTAAAACAGGCCCAGTTATATATTGAATTATGTACAATTAGCACCAGAATATTGCTAGATAGTTAAATTTTCATAAATATCATAAATAATTAAGTTACAGCAATAAATAGGAAAACTTGTCATGTATTTTTATGAGTTGAAACCAAATCCAAGACATGTAAATGTGAACAGACAATGGTAAGAGGAATAAGATATTTTATAAATTACCACCGAAACCGACGACTTTAAGTCATCAGTCTATTGTTACTCGTGAATGTGTACAGATCAAAATTTACGGACGGAAGATCTGAAAAATATAAATAGTGAAAAAACATTGAAGTACAACCTCGAAAAATATTACAGAGGTTACCAAATGGAAAATAACACCACTACATCATAACTAACACCAAAACTGACCCAAAACAACAGGAATAATAATATCCAGTACGAGCACGAGAAATCAACCGCCATTTTGAGAAAAATTCAACACCAATATTATCTGGACACGAACTCAACAGATTTGAACACAGAACACTGCACCAATAAACTATCACAGAACAACATCGCCGAGGAGAGAGAAACACTTCACGTAATTATCCAGAGGAACTACAACATCGCAGAGGAAGGAATCCACATTTATATTTGAGGGAGAAGAACATAGCGTCAGCGTTGAGTAACAGAAAACCGAGGTGAACGACGGCCATTTTATTTACTGAGTGACCAGTACGGACACAGCTTTCATGAGCCAGTGATGTCATTCTACGAATTGGTTCGAATTTTTACTTATTGATTGACAATATTTTTAGAATCCTGTTATTTTTAGCGAATAATAATTTAGATTAAAGTATTTGTAAGTACTGTATCTTGTTCCTTGCCCTCTCTGACCATTTCGACAGTTAAAAGAACTCGAAATAATTAATTTTGTAATGTTATATTTTGTCATTTTATCACAATCGACTTGAGTGAGTCTCAGCCAATGCCATTGTCGATGTGCGTAAGTTGGCACACAAATTCAAATTAAAAAAAAAAAATAAACATCAGAATTACTCAGATACTTGTGTGTATCATTATTTGTATTATAAGTAGTAGCTTTTTCTTTCTTCTAACATAAATTAGAAATATTAGAAAAATATATCAAGAAGAAGAAGAAGAGGAGCTAAGTCAGAAGAGAGAATATTGCTGTGACGCTAGCAATATTAGCTTGGGATCAATGTTGTACCAAGAAGACGAAGGTGGAAACCACCTAGTAGTGAGCTTTGCTAGCAGAACCCTTAACCAGTGTGAAAAGAACTACAACGTGACGGAAAAGGAGCTGCTAAGTGTAGTCTTTGCCTGTGGGAAGTTTCAAACGCATATTCTAGGATATCCAGTGACCGTTCGCACAGATCACAAAACTATATCATTTCTAAGAAGATGCAAGTTAAGCCATGGTAGATTGACCAGATGGGTACTTGCCCTGCAGGAATATGGTCTACAGTGGGAGTATGTTCCTGGAAGTAAGAATGTAGTAGCAGACGTATTGTCACGGGTAAATTTGGAAGAACAGATGTTCGAAGGCGAAAAGGAGAGCATCCTGAAGATCTATAATATTATTAAGGACAGATTCGATTTAGAAAAAATAGTACGGGACATTAGCAAACACCAGCAGTCCGACCCGAAGCTAAACAATATTAAACTTCATCTCTCCAACCAAGATGAGACCATAACCAAGTTTTATTGCATACATAATGATATATTTTTCATCAAAACATCCCTTGATGAAGAGATATGGAAGATCGTAATCCCTACTACAGTCGAGAAGGATATCATCCTGGATTATCATCTCCGATACGGTCACATGGGGGCCATGAAGGTGATCAAGGCGATAGAAGAGAATTGCCATATAAAAAATATAAATCGAAAGACGAGAAACTACCTCAAGACCTGTCTTATATGTCAATTGGTAAAAACCAACAATGAAAGAAAAGATGGTATGATGATACCAATTACATCACAAGCAAAACTAGAAAAGGTCTTTCTGGACATCTGTGGTCCATTTCCCTGCAGTGGCGGACGTCATCGTTACAAATACATTATTATAATGATGGATCACTTCACCAAATTTATAAAACTATACCCGGTGAACAGAGCCACCACTTTGAAGATTTTAGGAGTGATAACAAATTATTACATTCCAGAAATAGGAAACCCAACATCCATAATCACAGACCATGGAACGCAATTTAAGGGTAGGAGGTGGAAAAACACTCTAATTACATTGGGCATCAAGACGTACAAGACATCTGTTTACCACCCCAGTAGTAATCCAGCGGAGAGGGTGCTGCGAGAAGTCGGAAGGATATTACGGACTTATTGTCATAATCAACAAAGGAAGTGGCAAGAATACTTATCAGCTACCGAGGAATTCCTTAATTTAGCATATCACCCCGCTATAGGGACCACACCATATACGGCAATGTATGAAAAATCACCTCCTAGAGAAATACAAGACATCATAGAATTTCCCATGAGTCAAGAATACAAATTTAATCGACTGAGGTTCTACAATAAATTGGCAGAAGACCAGGAAAGGCGCCAGAACAAGTATCGAAAGGCGATTAAGAAGGTAATAAACTACGAAGTCGGAGAAAAGGTACTATTGAAAAACAGGGAACTACCCAGTACTTTGGAAGGCATTACCAAAAAGTTATTACTGCTGTATACCGGCCCATATCTGATTATTAAAAATAATAACAACAATACTTATGTATTAAAAGATATTAATTCAAATAAAGTAAAAGGAACCTATAATCAGTTATCAATCAAAAAATATATTGAGGAGAGATAAAATGTCCAAATTCAAAAAATAGTAAGACCAACTTACATGATTTATTTGAAGAAACTATTATGAACAAAACGAATTTTGATGCATAAAATGTCAAAATTCTAAAGGTAGTAAGACCAACTTACATGATTTATTTGAAGAAACTATTATGAACAAAATGAATTTTGATGAATAAAATGTCCAAATTCAAAAAAATTAGTAAGGACAACTTACAAGAACTATTCGAAATAATTATTATAGGTATAAAACCAATTTGATGAATAAAACATCTAAATTCTAAAAAATAGTAAGACCAACTTACATGAATTATTTGAAGAAACTATTATATGAAAGGAATCTTATAAAGAATTTTGAAGAATAATATGTCAAAATTCTAAAGGTAGTAAGACCAACTTACACGAATGATGAGATGTAACTATTAGATATAAAAAGAATTTGTGAGAAAAAGCTACAAAATTCTAAAAGCGTAAGAACAAATTACACTCATAATTTGAATTAACTCTTACATAAAAGAATTTGAGAGTAAATGGAGTACAAATGTGTAAATTTTCTCAAATTCTCCATAGACAAAGCAAAAAAGCACATATTCCAGTAAATAATGAGAACAACCTATATTAAACATAGTTGTCTTGATTATTCATCTCTTCTTTCACAGCACTAATAAGGGGAAATTTATTAAATTAAGAAGCAGAAAACCCCAAGATACAAAACCAATAACAAATTAATAAGGGGCTGTAAATGAGAAAATAAATGAAACAGAAAAAGATATATTAAACACTTGAATAAGTTAATATTATAAGAAAAATATATTAATGAATGTTAAAAGTGTCATAAGAAGGAAACGTAGCAAATCTTCATAAGAACCAGTGTTGATAAAGAGAAAAAACCCTTAATAAACTATCACAGCTATAAAAACTATACTACAGTTTGTATTGTAATAGTGACTATGATAACTATAACAACTATTGTAAATTATGTAAATGAGACAATTTAAGACAAAAATGATACAGAATTTTAAATGAAAAAGAAAGAAGAAACCAGAATATTTTATAATTTAGTCAGAATAACTTAACCAAACTCACAAAGAAAATAATTTGATAAAGATGAAACAATGAAGAAGGACCAACTAAATAAAAACCAAATATTAAGACCAGAAACCAAAAACCCTGGTATCATAATGATAATATTGTTGTAATAACCACTATTATAGTGATAATTGATAAAGAAGGAATTAATGTTATGCCATGAGCAATTAAACGACTCATTGAATTCCAATTGAAAAAAAAATCCATATAAATGCTAATTACTATGTAAACAGGATAAAAAGATGAAATGATGAAACGATGAAATGTATATTATACCACATACCTAAACCACATAATATGGGATGAGCTTTGATAGAGAAGAAGAGTCAAGTGTATGAAAGTATTAATTAATATAAAATATTATGAAGTGAAGAATCCAAGGATGTTGATTATAAGTCGAAAGAGACTACTTTTAATGATTATTTATTTTTATGACTGGATGTAGAAAAATTCCATCAGTCTTATATTTTGAGCAGAGATGATAATTCCTCTGAGCTCAGTTAAGTGAAGTATTGGCCAGCAGAGATTGAAGCTGAAATGTGCCACTCTGAACTGTTCCAACTCACATGTTAGGGAATGCTAGGGAGTAAACATACAGGTGAGGAAGCACCAAATAAGAAAATATATAAAATGATAATGTTATACACAAGATTAAAGATTACTTATTAATGAAAAAAGAAGCTAATGAAGGAGATACATATCATCTGAGAGAAAGCAATGGTGGAAAAAGAAGCTATATAAAATGAAATCATGAATAAACATAGGTAAATAAAGGGAATTAGTAGTAATTATTTCATCCATACTAAGAGTATGATCTGAACTAATCACTTTTACAGGAGAGCATATGTAGCATAACAGAATTATCACCTTAAAATTTAACTTAATACAACATTAATAAAGAAGAAACTATCAATAGTGAGTGAGAAAAAATAAATGGTTAAAAAATAAATTAAAGAAGCTGATCATCATAGTCGATAAAATGTTAATAAAATTAAACTGAATAACAAAGAAAACTCTTGGTCCATATATAAAAGAAACCAACTATATAAAACTCCAATACAACACATATAACCAGTAGGTTGAGGAGCAGTAATGAAAAGTAAAAAGTAAACAAAAAATTAATAAGGGGAAATTTATTAAATTAAGAAGCAGAAAACCCCAAGATACAAAACCAATAACAAATTAATAAGGGGCTGTAAATGAGAAAATAAATGAAACAGAATAATCAAGTAAGATTCATTGAATTAATAATATAAGGACATGAAACCACAAGATAATGAAATACTAATATAATAAGAAGGAAGAGACAAAATATGTCAAGGTTCCTAAAAGGAATATAGAAACAAGAAAGGCTATTCACTAAAATATCATGAAGAATGAATACACCAATTGAAACTAAATTAAAACCAATGATAAATGTCAGACCAAATGACTCAAGTTACAGGATACAATGCAATTAAAATAAACTTGTAAACTAAATGTAAGCCTAATTTAAGAACAGAGTAAAAACAAACCAAAAGACTACCAATAGTGTAGAAACAAACCAAAAACTACCATAGTGTAAAAACAAAAGACAACCATTAGTGTAGGAAATATAAGGTGAAATACCATAATAAATACAATAAAAGTTAGAGACTACAGTGAGTGTAGAGAATAACAAGTGACACACTATAATAAAAAATAGTGTAGGAAATAAAAATTATTTAAAAAGACTACCATCAGTGTAGAGAGATACCATATAAAAAACATAAGAATAAAAGACAGTCTAATGACTGAGAATAGTATTAGTAATAAAAGTGTTTTAAAGATTAGGTATAATAAAAATTAATAGATATAAGATGTTTTTATCACAGTTAAGTTGTTACCAGAAAAAACAAATACAAAAGACAGTCAATGACTGAAAGTATTATTAGTAATAAGATGTTTTAGTATAATTAAATTTGTTACAAAAGGAAAAAACAAAAAACAAAGGACAGTTAATGACTGAAGGTATTGTTAGTAATAAGATGTTTCTATTATAGTTAAATGATATATAAAAAATAATAGGCATAAGATAATTTTGTTATGATTAAGTGATATAAAAATTAGTAGATATAAGATGTTATGTTGTATTTAAATAATGTTCAATAATCTCAAAGTTTGTTAAGGTAGAGAAGGCAAGTAGATAATATGAATATTGTATTATTAAACTGTAAACCATATAAAGAATAATAGGGCAAAATAACTAACAAACCCCAATAGAAAAACAAAACAGCATTTTAGACCAAAATCAACTACTACTTAGAGTCAAACCCAAATGAATAAATTCAATAGAACTGTATATAATTAATAGAAACTAGTCCATGTAAAACAAAGATATGAAAATGTAACCAGTACAGAAACAAATATTAGCAAAGGTAATGACAAAAGAATAAAATTAACTTTATTGGGAAATATGTAATACTAGGCCTAGAAAGGTACACTATTCAGATAAAATGTAAAATAATCAATATTGGAGTATTATAACAACAAATGATTAACAACAAGCAATAATCATGAAGTGAGTAAAATTATTTAAAGGAAATATTAACATAAAATCACTTGTAAACCATTTAATTACTAATATTGTAAAAAATACAAGGCCTATAAGAAATATCAAAAATTGTAAATTTTAGGCTTATTTGAACTTAAAACAGGCCCAGTTATATATTGAATTATGTACAATTAGCACCAGAATATTGCTAGATAGTTAAATTTTCATAAATATCATAAATAATTAAGTTACAGCAATAAATAGGAAAACTTGTCATGTATTTTTATGAGTTGAAACCAAATCCAAGACATGTAAATGTGAACAGACAATGGTAAGAGGAATAAGATATTTATAAATTACCACCAGTGGCGGCGATAAGGCCCCCGCAGACCCCGCGGCGCGGGGGGGCCCCGACCCTCATGGGGGGCCCCAGTTGGCCCGGTTGTCATGGGACATAACTTGTAACATGAAAAATAAGCGTAAACGAGTTGTAAAACGCTTCTTTGTTGAATTATCAGTTGACCATAGAATTGACGACCCAGTGAAATCATTTGAAGTAAAAGTTTTCAATGCAACACTAGATATTGTAATAGCTCAGCTACAAATGAGATTCGAAGGATTGCGTTGCATTGATGATAGGTTTTCATTCCTGACGCCTCAGAATTTAGTAAACTTCTCACAAGAGACAATAGTGGAGAAAAATAAGGCTCTGGTAAATGTGTATCCTGGTGACCTTTCCACATCACTGCCTGACCAAGTAATATCCTTCAAAGCTCTGATGGCCAAAGAAATTGTACACAAGAAAAGAATTCGAGAAATGATGAATTTACTGGTTGAAGAAAACAGCTGCCTTATGAGTTGCCTCCCAGACTTAACTACAGCTTTGCAGCTTTATTTAACCATACCTGTCACAACAGCTACAGTGGAAAGAAGCTTTTCAAAACTTAAATTAATTAAATGAAGTCATACTTAAGAAGTACCATGGCCCAAACTCGGTTGAGTGACTTGGCACTGTTAAGCATTGAGCATGAAGAGGCATAGAAAACTAATATCAACGAAGTGGTTGAAAAGTTCTTAGCTATTAAAAAAAGAAGACTAGGCTTAGGAAAACAGTGAACTTTGGTTGATCCTCATCTGTAAATATTGTACATTACTTGAGTTCGAGTGTTATTGAATTGGATTAGACTTAAGGAGAACTTGTATAGAGTATATTCAAGAATTTTACAAATTTAGGTACAAACTAATTTAAATGTTTGAAAAAAGCTAGAATGTTACTTTGATATTCGTTTTTAAATAATAAATTTTTAACACTCTGTGTGCGGTACTGTTTCATAGTCTGAATTTAGATCTTTGACGTAAAAATAAATCATTCTTTTTATTTTGGTTTTTTTATAGTTTGTATAGAACTTTGTCTATTTAGCAACAATGAATTTTAAGAGTTTGTACACGTGTAAAACATCCTTTGCAAATTGCAAACGCTTTGTGATAGACGAGAAAGTATTCACAAACCATTGTTGTGAAACACACGTAAATAGAAACTCATTTGAGTGTTTTCCCCTATTACGTATACAAAATTTAACCATTTTTATAGGGCCCCCTAATTAGTTTCGCGGGGGGGCCCCCGTTACGTTAGCGCCGCCACTGATTACCACCGAAACCGATGACTTTAAGTCATCAGTCTATTGTTACTCGTGAATGTGTACAGATCAAAATTTACAGGAATCGGATAACAGAAACACGTGTTCGGTCGGCAGTGAACAACCTCGAAAAATATTACAGAGGTTACCAAATGGAAAACTAACACCACTACATCATAACTAACACCAAAACTGACCCAAAAACAACAGGAATAATAATATCCAGTACGAGCACGAGAAATCAACCGCCATTTTGAGAAAAATTCAACACCAATATTATCTGGACACGAACTCAACAGATTTGAACACAGAACACTGCACCAATAAACTATCACAGAAACAACATCGCCGAGGAGAGAGAAACACTTCACGTAATTATCCAGAGGAACTACAACATCGCAGAGGAAGGAATCCACATTTATATTTGAGGGAGAAGAACATAGCGTCAGCGTTGAGTAACAGAAAACCGAGGTGAACGACGGCCATTTTATTTACTGAGTGACCAGTACGGACACAGCTTTCATGAGCCAGTGACGTCATTCTACGAATTGGTTCGAATTTTTACTTATTGATTGACAATATTTTTAGAATCCTGTTATTTTTTAGCGAATAATAATTTAGATTAAAGTATTTTGTAAGTACTGTATCTTGTTCCTTGCCCTCTCTGACCATTTCGACAGTTAAAAGAACTCGAAATAATTAATTTTGTAATGTTATATTTTGTCATTTTATCACAATCGACTTGAGTGAGTCTCAGCCAATGCCATTGTCGATGTGCGTAAGTTGGCACACAAATTAAAATTAAAAAAAAAAAATAAACATCAGAATTACTCAGATACTTGTGTGTATCATTATTTGTATTATAAGTAGTAGCTTTTTCTTTCTTCTAACATAAATTAGAAATATTAGAAAAATATATCAAGAAGAAGAAGAAGAGGAGCTAAGTCAGAAGAGAGAATATTGCTGTGACGCTAGCAATATTAGCTTGGGATCAATGTTGTACCAAGAAGACGAAGGTGGAAACCACCTAGTAGTGAGCTTTGCTAGCAGAACCCTTAACCAGTGTGAAAAGAACTACAACGTGACGGAAAGGAGCTGCTAAGTGTAGTCTTTGCCTGTGGGAAGTTTCAAACGCATATTCTAGGATATCCAGTGACCGTTCGCACAGATCACAAAACTATATCATTTCTAAGAAGATGCAAGTTAAGCCATGGTAGATTGACCAGATGGGTACTTGCCCTGCAGGAATATGGTCTACAGTGGGAGTATGTTCCTGGAAGTAAGAATGTAGTAGCAGACGTATTGTCACGGGTAAATTTGGAAGAACAGATGTTCGAAGGCGAAAAGGAGAGCATCCTGAAGATCTATAATATTATTAAGGACAGATTCGATTTAGAAAAAATAGTACGGGACATTAGCAAACACCAGCAGTCCGACCCGAAGCTAAACAATATTAAACTTCATCTCTCCAACCAAGATGAGACCATAACCAAGTTTTATTGCATACATAATGATATATTTTTCATCAAAACATCCCTTGATGAAGAGATATGGAAGATCGTAATCCCTACTACAGTCGAGAAGGATATCATCCTGGATTATCATCTCCGATACGGTCACATGGGGGCCATGAAGGTGATCAAGGCGATAGAAGAGAATTGCCATATAAAAAATATAAATCGAAAGACGAGAAACTACCTCAAGACCTGTCTTATATGTCAATTGGTAAAAACCAACAATGAAAGAAAAGATGGTATGATGATACCAATTACATCACAAGCAAAACTAGAAAAGGTCTTTCTGGACATCTGTGGTCCATTTCCCTGCAGTGGCGGACGTCATCGTTACAAATACATTATTATACATGATGGATCACTTCACCAAATTTATAAAACTATACCCGGTGAACAGAGCCACCACTTTGAAGATTTTAGGAGTGATAACAAATTATTACATTCCAGAAATAGGAAACCCAACATCCATAATCACAGACCCATGGAACGCAATTTAAGGGTAGGAGGTGGAAAAACACTCTAATTACATTGGGCATCAAGACGTACAAGACATCTGTTTACCACCCCAGTAGTAATCCAGCGGAGAGGGTGCTGCGAGAAGTCGGAAGGATATTACGGACTTATTGTCATAATCAACAAAGGAAGTGGCAAGAATACTTATCAGCTACCGAGGAATTCCTTAATTTAGCATATCACCCCGCTATAGGGACCACACCATATACGGCAATGTATGAAAAATCACCTCCTAGAGAAATACAAGACATCATAGAATTTCCCATGAGTCAAGAATACAAATTTAATCGACTGAGGTTCTACAATAAATTGGCAGAAGACCAGGAAAGGCGCCAGAACAAGTATCGAAAGGCGATTAAGAAGGTAATAAACTACGAAGTCGGAGAAAAGGTACTATTGAAAAACAGGGAACTACCCAGTACTTTGGAAGGCATTACCAAAAAGTTATTACTGCTGTATACCGGCCCATATCTGATTATTAAAAATAATAACAACAATACTTATGTATTAAAAGATATTAATTCAAATAAAGTAAAAGGAACCTATAATCAGTTATCAATCAAAAAATATATTGAGGAGAGATAAAATGTCAAATTCAAAAAATAGTAAGACCAACTTACATGATTTATTTGAAGAAACTATTATGAACAAAACGAATTTTGATGCATAAAATGTCAAAATTCTAAAGGTAGTAAGACCAACTTACATGATTTATTTGAAGAAACTATTATGAACAAAATGAATTTTGATGAATAAAATGTCCAAATTCAAAAAAATTAGTAAGGACAACTTACAAGAACTATTCGAAATAATTATTATAGGTATAAAACCAATTTGATGAATAAAACATCTAAATTCTAAAAAATAGTAAGACCAACTTACATGAATTATTTGAAGAAACTATTATATGAAAGGAATCTTATAAAGAATTTTGAAGAATAATATGTCAAAATTCTAAAGGTAGTAAGACCAACTTACACGAATGATGAGATGTAACTATTAGATATAAAAAGAATTTGTGAGAAAAAGCTACAAAATTCTAAAAGCGTAAGAACAAATTACACTCATAATTTGAATTAACTCTTACATAAAAGAATTTGAGAGTAAATGGAGTACAAATGTGTAAATTTTCTCAAATTCTCCATAGACAAAGCAAAAAAGCACATATTCCAGTAAATAATGAGAACAACCTATATTAAACATAGTTGTCTTGATTATTCATCTCTTCTTTCACAGCACTAATAAGGGGAAATTTATTAAATTAAGAAGCAGAAAACCCCAAGATACAAAACCAATAACAAATTAATAAGGGGCTGTAAATGAGAAAATAAATGAAACAGAAAAAGATATATTAAACACTTGAATAAGTTAATATTATAAGAAAAATATATTAATGAATGTTAAAAGTGTCATAAGAAGGAAACGTAGCAAATCTTCATAAGAACCAGTGTTGATAAAGAGAAAAAACCCTTAATAAACTATCACAGCTATAAAAACTATACTACAGTTTGTATTGTAATAGTGACTATGATAACTATAACAACTATTGTAAATTATGTAAATGAGACAATTTAAGACAAAAATGATACAGAATTTTAAATGAAAAAGAAAGAAGAAACCAGAATATTTTATAATTTAGTCAGAATAACTTAACCAAACTCACAAAGAAAATAATTTGATAAAGATGAAACAATGAAGAAGGACCAACTAAATAAAAACCAAATATTAAGACCAGAAACCAAAAACCCTGGTATCATAATGATAATATTGTTGTAATAACCACTATTATAGTGATAATTGATAAAGAAGGAATTAATGTTATGCCATGAGCAATTAAACGACTCATTGAATTCCAATTGAAAAAAAAATCCATATAAATGCTAATTACTATGTAAACAGGATAAAAAGATGAAATGATGAAACGATGAAATGTATATTATACCACATACCTAAACCACATAATATGGGATGAGCTTTGATAGAGAAGAAGAGTCAAGTGTATGAAAGTATTAATTAATATAAAATATTATGAAGTGAAGAATCCAAGGATGTTGATTATAAGTCGAAAGAGACTACTTTTAATGATTATTTATTTTTATGACTGGATGTAGAAAAATTCCATCAGTCTTATATTTTGAGCAGAGATGATAATTCCTCTGAGCTCAGTTAAGTGAAGTATTGGCCAGCAGAGATTGAAGCTGAAATGTGCCACTCTGAACTGTTCCAACTCACATGTTAGGGAATGCTAGGGAGTAAACATACAGGTGAGGAAGCACCAAATAAGAAAATATATAAAATGATAATGTTATACACAAGATTAAAGATTACTTATTAATGAAAAAAGAAGCTAATGAAGGAGATACATATCATCTGAGAGAAAGCAATGGTGGAAAAAGAAGCTATATAAAATGAAATCATGAATAAACATAGGTAAATAAAGGGAATTAGTAGTAATTATTTCATCCATACTAAGAGTATGATCTGAACTAATCACTTTTACAGGAGAGCATATGTAGCATAACAGAATTATCACCTTAAAATTTAACTTAATACAACATTAATAAAGAAGAAACTATCAATAGTGAGTGAGAAAAAATAAATGGTTAAAAAATAAATTAAAGAAGCTGATCATCATAGTCGATAAAATGTTAATAAAATTAAACTGAATAACAAAGAAAACTCTTGGTCCATATATAAAAGAAACCAACTATATAAAACTCCAATACAACACATATAACCAGTAGGTTGAGGAGCAGTAATGAAAAGTAAAAAGTAAACAAAAAATTAATAAGGGGAAATTTATTAAATTAAGAAGCAGAAAACCCCAAGATACAAAACCAATAACAAATTAATAAGGGGCTGTAAATGAGAAAATAAATGAAACAGAATAATCAAGTAAGATTCATTGAATTAATAATATAAGGACATGAAACCACAAGATAATGAAATACTAATATAATAAGAAGGAAGAGACAAAATATGTCAAGGTTCCTAAAAGGAATATAGAAACAAGAAAGGCTATTCACTAAAATATCATGAAGAATGAATACACCAATTGAAACTAAATTAAAACCAATGATAAATGTCAGACCAAATGACTCAAGTTACAGGATACAATGCAATTAAAATAAACTTGTAAACTAAATGTAAGCCTAATTTAAGAACAGAGTAAAAACAAACCAAAAGACTACCAATAGTGTAGAAACAAACCAAAAACTACCATAGTGTAAAAACAAAAGACAACCATTAGTGTAGGAAATATAAGGTGAAATACCATAATAAATACAATAAAAGTTAGAGACTACAGTGAGTGTAGAGAATAACAAGTGACACACTATAATAAAAAATAGTGTAGGAAATAAAAATTATTTAAAAAGACTACCATCAGTGTAGAGAGATACCATATAAAAAACATAAGAATAAAAGACAGTCTAATGACTGAGAATAGTATTAGTAATAAAAGTGTTTTAAAGATTAGGTATAATAAAAATTAATAGATATAAGATGTTTTTATCACAGTTAAGTTGTTACCAGAAAAAACAAATACAAAAGACAGTCAATGACTGAAAGTATTATTAGTAATAAGATGTTTTAGTATAATTAAATTTGTTACAAAAGGAAAAAACAAAAAACAAAGGACAGTTAATGACTGAAGGTATTGTTAGTAATAAGATGTTTCTATTATAGTTAAATGATATATAAAAAATAATAGGCATAAGATAATTTTGTTATGATTAAGTGATATAAAAATTAGTAGATATAAGATGTTATGTTGTATTTAAATAATGTTCAATAATCTCAAAGTTTGTTAAGGCAGAGAAGGCAAGTAGATAATATGAATATTGTATTATTAAACTGTAAACCATATAAAGAATAATAGGGCAAAATAACTAACAAACCCCAATAGAAAAACAAAACAGCATTTTAGACCAAAATCAACTACTACTTAGAGTCAAACCCAAATGAATAAATTCAATAGAACTGTATATAATTAATAGAAACTAGTCCATGTAAAACAAAGATATGAAAATGTAACCAGTACAGAAACAAATATTAGCAAAGGTAATGACAAAAGAATAAAATTAACTTTATTGGGAAATATGTAATACTAGGCCTAGAAAGGTACACTATTCAGATAAAATGTAAAATAATCAATATTGGAGTATTATAACAACAAATGATTAACAACAAGCAATAATCATGAAGTGAGTAAAATTAT
The DNA here is from genome assembly GCA_034769895.1 of Magicicada septendecula. NCBI lineage: Eukaryota > Metazoa > Arthropoda > Insecta > Hemiptera > Cicadidae > Magicicada > Magicicada septendecula. The sequence continues at coordinate 303,515,375 of CM068367.1, read as the reverse complement.
TTAAAGGAAATATTAACATAAAATCACTTGTAAACCATTTAATTACTAATATTGTAAAAAATACAAGGCCTATAAGAAATATCAAAAATTGTAAATTTTAGGCTTATTTGAACTTAAAACAGGCCCAGTTATATATTGAATTATGTACAATTAGCACCAGAATATTGCTAGATAGTTAAATTTTCATAAATATCATAAATAATTAAGTTACAGCAATAAATAGGAAAACTTGTCATGTATTTTTATGAGTTGAAACCAAATCCAAGACATGTAAATGTGAACAGACAATGGTAAGAGGAATAAGATATTTTATAAATTACCACCAGTGGCGGCGATAAGGCCCCCGCAGACCCCGCGGCGCGGGGGGGCCCCGACCCTCATGGGGGGCCCCAGTTGGCCCGGTTGTCATGGGACATAACTTGTAACATGAAAAATAAGCGTAAACGAGTTGTAAAACGCTTCTTTGTTGAATTATCAGTTGACCATAGAATTGACGACCCAGTGAAATCATTTGAAGTAAAAGTTTTCAATGCAACACTAGATATTGTAATAGCTCAGCTACAAATGAGATTCGAAGGATTGCGTTGCATTGATGATAGGTTTTCATTCCTGACGCCTCAGAATTTAGTAAACTTCTCACAAGAGACAATAGTGGAGAAAAATAAGGCTCTGGTAAATGTGTATCCTGGTGACCTTTCCACATCACTGCCTGACCAAGTAATATCCTTCAAAGCTCTGATGGCCAAAGAAATTGTACACAAGAAAAGAATTCGAGAAATGATGAATTTACTGGTTGAAGAAAACAGCTGCCTTATGAGTTGCCTCCCAGACTTAACTACAGCTTTGCAGCTTTATTTAACCATACCTGTCACAACAGCTACAGTGGAAAGAAGCTTTTCAAAACTTAAATTAATTAAATGAAGTCATACTTAAGAAGTACCATGGCCCAAACTCGGTTGAGTGACTTGGCACTGTTAAGCATTGAGCATGAAGAGGCATAGAAAACTAATATCAACGAAGTGGTTGAAAAGTTCTTAGCTATTAAAAAAAGAAGACTAGGCTTAGGAAAACAGTGAACTTTGGTTGATCCTCATCTGTAAATATTGTACATTACTTGAGTTCGAGTGTTATTGAATTGGATTAGACTTAAGGAGAACTTGTATAGAGTATATTCAAGAATTTTACAAATTTAGGTACAAACTAATTTAAATGTTTGAAAAAAGCTAGAATGTTACTTTGATATTCGTTTTTAAATAATAAATTTTTAACACTCTGTGTGCGGTACTGTTTCATAGTCTGAATTTAGATCTTTGACGTAAAAATAAATCATTCTTTTTATTTTGGTTTTTTTATAGTTTGTATAGAACTTTGTCTATTTAGCAACAATGAATTTTAAGAGTTTGTACACGTGTAAAACATCCTTTGCAAATTGCAAACGCTTTGTGATAGACGAGAAAGTATTCACAAACCATTGTTGTGAAACACACGTAAATAGAAACTCATTTGAGTGTTTTCCCCTATTACGTATACAAAATGTAACCATTTTTATAGGGCCCCCTAATTAGTTTCGCGGGGGGGCCCCCGTTACGTTAGCGCCGCCACTGATTACCACCGAAACCGACGACTTTAAGTCATCAGTCTATTGTTACTCGTGAATGTGTACAGATCAAAATTTACGGACGGAAGATCTGAAAAATATAAATAGTGAAAAAACATTGAAGTACAACCTCGAAAAATATTACAGAGGTTACCAAATGGAAAATAACACCACTACATCATAACTAACACCAAAACTGACCCAAAACAACAGGAATAATAATATCCAGTACGAGCACGAGAAATCAACCGCCATTTTGAGAAAAATTCAACACCAATATTATCTGGACACGAACTCAACAGATTTGAACACAGAACACTGCACCAATAAACTATCACAGAACAACATCGCCGAGGAGAGAGAAACACTTCACGTAATTATCCAGAGGAACTACAACATCGCAGAGGAAGGAATCCACATTTATATTTGAGGGAGAAGAACATAGCGTCAGCGTTGAGTAACAGAAAACCGAGGTGAACGACGGCCATTTTATTTACTGAGTGACCAGTACGGACACAGCTTTCATGAGCCAGTGACGTCATTCTACGAATTGGTTCGAATTTTTACTTATTGATTGACAATATTTTTAGAATCCTGTTATTTTTAGCGAATAATAATTTAGATTAAAGTATTTGTAAGTACTGTATCTTGTTCCTTGCCCTCTCTGACCATTTCGACAGTTAAAAGAACTCGAAATAATTAATTTTGTAATGTTATATTTTGTCATTTTATCACAATCGACTTGAGTGAGTCTCAGCCAATGCCATTGTCGATGTGCGTAAGTTGGCACACAAATTAAAATTAAAAAAAAAAAATAAACATCAGAATTACTCAGATACTTGTGTGTATCATTATTTGTATTATAAGTAGTAGCTTTTTCTTTCTTCTAACATAAATTAGAAATATTAGAAAAATATATCAAGAAGAAGAAGAAGAGGAGCTAAGTCAGAAGAGAGAATATTGCTGTGACGCTAGCAATATTAGCTTGGGATCAATGTTGTACCAAGAAGACGAAGGTGGAAACCACCTAGTAGTGAGCTTTGCTAGCAGAACCCTTAACCAGTGTGAAAAGAACTACAACGTGACGGAAAAGGAGCTGCTAAGTGTAGTCTTTGCCTGTGGGAAGTTTCAAACGCATATTCTAGGATATCCAGTGACCGTTCGCACAGATCACAAAACTATATCATTTCTAAGAAGATGCAAGTTAAGCCATGGTAGATTGACCAGATGGGTACTTGCCCTGCAGGAATATGGTCTACAGTGGGAGTATGTTCCTGAAAGTAAGAATGTAGTAGCAGACGTATTGTCACGGGTAAATTTGGAAGAACAGATGTTCGAAGGCGAAAAGGAGAGCATCCTGAAGATCTATAATATTATTAAGGACAGATTCGATTTAGAAAAAATAGTACGGGACATTAGCAAACACCAGCAGTCCGACCCGAAGCTAAACAATATTAAACTTCATCTCTCCAACCAAGATGAGACCATAACCAAGTTTTATTGCATACATAATGATATATTTTTCATCAAAACATCCCTTGATGAAGAGATATGGAAGATCGTAATCCCTACTACAGTCGAGAAGGATGTCATCCTGGATTATCATCTCCGATACGGTCACATGGGGGCCATGAAGGTGATCAAGGCGATAGAAGAGAATTGCCATATAAAAAATATAAATCGAAAGACGAGAAACTACCTCAAGACCTGTCTTATATGTCAATTGGTAAAAACCAACAATGAAAGAAAAGATGGTATGATGATACCAATTACATCACAAGCAAAACTAGAAAAGGTCTTTCTGGACATCTGTGGTCCATTTCCCTGCAGTGGCGGACGTCATCGTTACAAATACATTATTATAATGATGGATCACTTCACCAAATTTATAAAACTATACCCGGTGAACAGAGCCACCACTTTGAAGATTTTAGGAGTGATAACAAATTATTACATTCCAGAAATAGGAAACCCAACATCCATAATCACAGACCATGGAACGCAATTTAAGGTTAGGAGGTGGAAAAACACTCTAATTACATTGGGCATCAAGACGTACAAGACATCTGTTTACCACCCCAGTAGTAATCCAGCGGAGAGGGTGCTGCGAGAAGTCGGAAGGATATTACGGACTTATTGTCATAATCAACAAAGGAAGTGGCAAGAATACTTATCAGCTACCGAGGAATTCCTTAATTTAGCATATCACCCCGCTATAGGGACCACACCATATACGGCAATGTATGAAAAATCACCTCCTAGAGAAATACAAGACATCATAGAATTTCCCATGAGTCAAGAATACAAATTTAATCGACTGAGGTTCTACAATAAATTGGCAGAAGACCAGGAAAGGCGCCAGAACAAGTATCGAAAGGCGATTAAGAAGGTAATAAACTACGAAGTCGGAGAAAAGGTACTATTGAAAAACAGGGAACTACCCAGTACTTTGGAAGGCATTACCAAAAAGTTATTACTGCTGTATACCGGCCCATATCTGATTATTAAAAATAATAACAACAATACTTATGTATTAAAAGATATTAATTCAAATAAAGTAAAAGGAACCTATAATCATTTATCAATCAAAAAATATATTGAGGAGAGATAAAATGTCCAAATTCAAAAAATAGTAAGACCAACTTACATGATTTATTTGAAGAAACTATTATGAACAAAACGAATTTTGATGCATAAAATGTCAAAATTCTAAAGGTAGTAAGACCAACTTACATGATTTATTTGAAGAAACTATTATGAACAAAATGAATTTTGATGAATAAAATGTCCAAATTCAAAAAAATTAGTAAGGACAACTTACAAGAACTATTCGAAATAATTATTATAGGTATAAAACCAATTTGATGAATAAAACATCTAAATTCTAAAAAATAGTAAGACCAACTTACATGAATTATTTGAAGAAACTATTATATGAAAGGAATCTTATAAAGAATTTTGAAGAATAATATGTCAAAATTCTAAAGGTAGTAAGACCAACTTACACGAATGATGAGATGTAACTATTAGATATAAAAAGAATTTGTGAGAAAAAGCTACAAAATTCTAAAAGCGTAAGAACAAATTACACTCATAATTTGAATTAACTCTTACATAAAAGAATTTGAGAGTAAATGGAGTACAAATGTGTAAATTTTCTCAAATTCTCCATAGACAAAGCAAAAAAGCACATATTCCAGTAAATAATGAGAACAACCTATATTAAACACTTGAATAAGTTAATATTATAAGAAAAATATATTAATGAATGTTAAAAGTGTCATAAGAAGGAAACGTAGCAAATCTTCATAAGAACCAGTGTTGATAAAGAGAAAAACCCCTTAATAAACTATCACAGCTATAAAAACTATACTACAGTTTGTATTGTAATAGTGACTATGATAACTATAACAACTATTGTAAATTATGTAAATGAGACAATTTAAGACAAAAATGATACAGAATTTTAAATGAAAAAGAAAGAAGAAACCAGAATATTTTATAATTTAGTCAGAATAACTTAACCAAACTCACAAAGAAAATAATTTGATAAAGATGAAACAATGAAGAAGGACCAACTAAATAAAAACCAAATATTAAGACCAGAAACCAAAAACCCTGGTATCATAATGATAATATTGTTGTAATAACCACTATTATAGTGATAATTGATAAAGAAGGAATTAATGTTATGCCATGAGCAATTAAACGACTCATTGAATTCCAATTGAAAAAAAAATCCATATAAATGCTAATTACTATGTAAACAGGATAAAAAGATGAAATGATGAAACGATGAAATGTATATTATACCACATACCTAAACCACATAATATGGGATGAGCTTTGATAGAGAAGAAGAGTCAAGTGTATGAAAGTATTAATTAATATAAAATATTATGAAGTGAAGAATCCAAGGATGTTGATTATAAGTCGAAAGAGACTACTTTTAATGATTATTTATTTTTATGACTGGATGTAGAAAAATTCCATCAGTCTTATATTTTGAGCAGAGATGATAATTCCTCTGAGCTCAGTTAAGTGAAGTATTGGCCAGCAGAGATTGAAGCTGAAATGTGCCACTCTGAACTGTTCCAACTCACATGTTAGGGAATGCTAGGGAGTAAACATACAGGTGAGGAAGCACCAAATAAGAAAATATATAAAATGATAATGTTATACACAAGATTAAAGATTACTTATTAATGAAAAAAGAAGCTAATGAAGGAGATACATATCATCTGAGAGAAAGCAATGGTGGAAAAAGAAGCTATATAAAATGAAATCATGAATAAACATAGGTAAATAAAGGGAATTAGTAGTAATTATTTCATCCATACTAAGAGTATGATCTGAACTAATCACTTTTACAGGAGAGCATATGTAGCATAACAGAATTATCACCTTAAAATTTAACTTAATACAACATTAATAAAGAAGAAACTATCAATAGTGAGTGAGAAAAAATAAATGGTTAAAAAATAAATTAAAGAAGCTGATCATCATAGTCGATAAAATGTTAATAAAATTAAACTGAATAACAAAGAAAACTCTTGGTCCATATATAAAAGAAACCAACTATATAAAACTCCAATACAACACATATAACCAGTAGGTTGAGGAGCAGTAATGAAAAGTAAAAAGTAAACAAAAAATTAATAAGGGGAAATTTATTAAATTAAGAAGCAGAAAACCCCAAGATACAAAACCAATAACAAATTAATAAGGGGCTGTAAATGAGAAAATAAATGAAACAGAATAATCAAGTAAGATTCATTGAATTAATAATATAAGGACATGAAACCACAAGATAATGAAATACTAATATAATAAGAAGGAAGAGACAAAATATGTCAAGGTTCCTAAAAGGAATATAGAAACAAGAAAGGCTATTCACTAAAATATCATGAAGAATGAATACACCAATTGAAACTAAATTAAAACCAATGATAAATGTCAGACCAAATGACTCAAGTTACAGGATACAATGCAATTAAAATAAACTTGTAAACTAAATGTAAGCCTAATTTAAGAACAGAGTAAAAACAAACCAAAAGACTACCAATAGTGTAGAAACAAACCAAAAACTACCATAGTGTAAAAACAAAAGACAACCATTAGTGTAGGAAATATAAGGTGAAATACCATAATAAATACAATAAAAGTTAGAGACTACAGTGAGTGTAGAGAATAACAAGTGACACACTATAATAAAAAATAGTGTAGGAAATAAAAATTATTTAAAAAGACTACCATCAGTGTAGAGAGATACCATATAAAAAACATAAGAATAAAAGACAGTCTAATGACTGAGAATAGTATTAGTAATAAAAGTGTTTTAAAGATTAGGTATAATAAAAATTAATAGATATAAGATGTTTTTATCACAGTTAAGTTGTTACCAGAAAAAACAAATACAAAAGACAGTCAATGACTGAAAGTATTATTAGTAATAAGATGTTTTAGTATAATTAAATTTGTTACAAAAGGAAAAAACAAAAAACAAAGGACAGTTAATGACTGAAGGTATTGTTAGTAATAAGATGTTTCTATTATAGTTAAATGATATATAAAAAATAATAGGCATAAGATAATTTTGTTATGATTAAGTGATATAAAAATTAGTAGATATAAGATGTTATGTTGTATTTAAATAATGTTCAATAATCTCAAAGTTTGTTAAGGCAGAGAAGGCAAGTAGATAATATGAATATTGTATTATTAAACTGTAAACCATATAAAGAATAATAGGGCAAAATAACTAACAAACCCCAATAGAAAAACAAAACAGCATTTTAGACCAAAATCAACTACTACTTAGAGTCAAACCCAAATGAATAAATTCAATAGAACTGTATATAATTAATAGAAACTAGTCCATGTAAAACAAAGATATGAAAATGTAACCAGTACAGAAACAAATATTAGCAAAGGTAATGACAAAAGAATAAAATTAACTTTATTGGGAAATATGTAATACTAGGCCTAGAAAGGTACACTATTCAGATAAAATGTAAAATAATCAATATTGGAGTATTATAACAACAAATGATTAACAACAAGCAATAATCATGAAGTGAGTAAAATTATTTAAAGGAAATATTAACATAAAATCACTTGTAAACCATTTAATTACTAATATTGTAAAAAATACAAGGCCTATAAGAAATATCAAAAATTGTAAATTTTAGGCTTATTTGAACTTAAAACAGGCCCAGTTATATATTGAATTATGTACAATTAGCACCAGAATATTGCTAGATAGTTAAATTTTCATAAATATCATAAATAATTAAGTTACAGCAATAAATAGGAAATCTTGTCATGTATTTTTATGAGTTGAAACCAAATCCAAGACATGTAAATGTGAACAGACAATGGTAAGAGGAATAAGATATTTTATAAATTACCACCGAAACCGACGACTTTAAGTCATCAGTCTATTGTTACTCGTGAATGTGTACAGATCAAAATTTACGGACGGAAGATCTGAAAAATATAAATAGTGAAAAAACATTGAAGTACAACCTCGAAAAATATTACAGAGGTTACCAAATGGAAAATAACACCACTACATCATAACTAACACCAAAACTGACCCAAAACAACAGGAATAATAATATCCAGTACGAGCACGAGAAATCAACCGCCATTTTGAGAAAAATTCAACACCAATATTATCTGGACACGAACTCAACAGATTTGAACACAGAACACTGCACCAATAAACTATCACAGAACAACATCGCCGAGGAGAGAGAAACACTTCACGTAATTATCCAGAGGAACTACAACATCGCAGAGGAAGGAATCCACATTTATATTTGAGGGAGAAGAACATAGCGTCAGCGTTGAGTAACAGAAAACCGAGGTGAACGACGGCCATTTTATTTACTGAGTGACCAGTATGGACACAGCTTTCATGAGCCAGTGACGTCATTCTACGAATTGGTTCGAATTTTTACTTATTGATTGACAATATTTTTAGAATCCTGTTATTTTTAGCGAATAATAATTTAGATTAAAGTATTTGTAAGTACTGTATCTTGTTCCTTGCCCTCTCTGACCATTTCGACAGTTAAAAGAACTCGAAATAATTAATTTTGTAATGTTATATTTTGTCATTTTATCACAATCGACTTGAGTGAGTCTCAGCCAATGCCATTGTCGATGTGCGTAAGTTGGCACACAAATTCAAATTAAAAAAAAAAAATAAACATCAGAATTACTCAGATACTTGTGTGTATCATTATTTGTATTATAAGTAGTAGCTTTTTCTTTCTTCTAACATAAATTAGAAATATTAGAAAAATATATCAAGAAGAAGAAGAAGAGGAGCTAAGTCAGAAGAGAGAATATTGCTGTGACGCTAGCAATATTAGCTTGGGATCAATGTTGTACCAAGAAGACGAAGGTGGAAACCACCTAGTAGTGAGCTTTGCTAGCAGAACCCTTAACCAGTGTGAAAAGAACTACAACGTGACGGAAAAGGAGCTGCTAAGTGTAGTCTTTGCCTGTGGGAAGTTTCAAACGTATATTCTAGGATATCCAGTGACCGTTCGCACAGATCACAAAACTATATCATTTCTAAGAAGATGCAAGTTAAGCCATGGTAGATTGACCAGATGGGTACTTGCCCTGCAGGAATATGGTCTACAGTGGGAGTATGTTCCTGGAAGTAAGAATGTAGTAGCAGACGTATTGTCATGGGTAAATTTGGAAGAACAGATGTTCGAAGGCGAAAAGGAGAGCATCCTGAAGATCTATAATATTATTAAGGACAGATTCGATTTAGAAAAAATAGTACGGGACATTAGCAAACACCAGCAGTCCGACCCGAAGCTAAACAATATTAAACTTCATCTCTCCAACCAAGATGAGACCATAACCAAGTTTTATTGCATACATAATGATATATTTTTCATCAAAACATCCCTTGATGAAGAGATATGGAAGATCGTAATCCCTACTACAGTCGAGAAGGATATCATCCTGGATTATCATCTCTGATACGGTCACATGGGGGCCATGAAGGTGATCAAGGCGATAGAAGAGAATTGCCATATAAAAAATATAAATCGAAAGACGAGAAACTACCTCAAGACCTGTCTTATATGTCAATTGGTAAAAACCAACAATGAAAGAAAAGATGGTATGATGATACCAATTACATCACAAGCAAAACTAGAAAAGGTCTTTCTGGACATCTGTGGTCCATTTCCCTGCAGTGGCGGACGTCATCGTTACAAATACATTATTATAATGATGGATCACTTCACCAAATTTATAAAACTATACCCGGTGAACAGAGCCACCACTTTGAAGATTTTAGGAGTGATAACAAATTATTACATTCCAGAAATAGGAAACCCAACATCCATAATCACAGACCATGGAACGCAATTTAAGGGTAGGAGGTGGAAAAACACTCTAATTACATTGGGCATCAAGACGTACAAGACATCTGTTTACCACCCCAGTAGTAATCCAGCGGAGAGGGTGCTGCGAGAAGTCGGAAGGATATTACGGACTTATTGTCATAATCAACAAAGGAAGTGGCAAGAATACTTATCAGCTACCGAGGAATTCCTTAATTTAGCATATCACCCCGCTATAGGGACCACACCATATACGGCAATGTATGAAAATTCACCTCCTAGAGAAATACAAGACATCATAGAATTTCCCATGAGTCAAGAATACAAATTTAATCGACTGAGGTTCTACAATAAATTGGCAGAAGACCAGGAAAGGCGCCAGAACAAGTATCGAAAGGCGATTAAGAAGGTAATAAACTACGAAGTCGGAGAAAAGGTACTATTGAAAAACAGGGAACTACCCAGTACTTTGGAAGGCATTACCAAAAAGTTATTACTGCTGTATACCGGCCCATATCTGATTATTAAAAATAATAACAACAATACTTATGTATTAAAAGATATTAATTCAAATAAAGTAAAAGGAACCTATAATCATTTATCAATCAAAAAATATATTGAGGAGAGATAAAATGTCCAAATTCAAAAAATAGTAAGACCAACTTACATGATTTATTTGAAGAAACTATTATGAACAAAACGAATTTTGATGCATAAAATGTCAAAATTCTAAAGGTAGTAAGACCAACTTACATGATTTATTTGAAGAAACTATTATGAACAAAATGAATTTTGATGAATAAAATGTCCAAATTCAAAAAAATTAGTAAGGACAACTTACAAGAACTATTCGAAATAATTATTATAGGTATAAAACCAATTTGATGAATAAAACATCTAAATTCTAAAAAATAGTAAGACCAACTTACATGAATTATTTGAAGAAACTATTATATGAAAGGAATCTTATAAAGAATTTTGAAGAATAATATGTCAAAATTCTAAAGGTAGTAAGACCAACTTACACGAATGATGAGATGTAACTATTAGATATAAAAAGAATTTGTGAGAAAAAGCTACAAAATTCTAAAAGCGTAAGAACAAATTACACTCATAATTTGAATTAACTCTTACATAAAAGAATTTGAGAGTAAATGGAGTACAAATGTGTAAATTTTCTCAAATTCTCCATAGACAAAGCAAAAAAGCACATATTCCAGTAAATAATGAGAACAACCTATATTAAACACTTGAATAAGTTAATATTATAAGAAAAATATATTAATGAATGTTAAAAGTGTCATAAGAAGGAAACGTAGCAAATCTTCATAAGAACCAGTGTTGATAAAGAGAAAAAACCCTTAATAAACTATCACAGCTATAAAAACTCTACTACAGTTTGTATTGTAATAGTGACTATGATAACTATAACAACTATTGTAAATTATGTAAATGAGACAATTTAAGACAAAAATGATACAGAATTTTAAATGAAAAAGAAAGAAGAAACCAGAATATTTTATAATTTAGTCAGAATAACTTAACCAAACTCACAAAGAAAATAATTTGATAAAGATGAAACAATGAAGAAGGACCAACTAAATAAAAACCAAATATTAAGACCAGAAACCAAAAACCCTGGTATCATAATGATAATATTGTTGTAATAACCACTATTATAGTGATAATTGATAAAGAAGGAATTAATGTTATGCCATGAGCAATTAAACGACTCATTGAATTCCAATTGAAAAAAAAATCCATATAAATGCTAATTACTATGTAAACAGGATAAAAAGATGAAATGATGAAACGATGAAATGTATATTATACCACATACCTAAACCACATAATATGGGATGAGCTTTGATAGAGAAGAAGAGTCAAGTGTATGAAAGTATTAATTAATATAAAATATTATGAAGTGAAGAATCCAAGGATGTTGATTATAAGTCGAAAGAGACTACTTTTAATGATTATTTATTTTTATGACTGGATGTAGAAAAATTCCATCAGTCTTATATTTTGAGCAGAGATGATAATTCCTCTGAGCTCAGTTAAGTGAAGTATTGGCCAGCAGAGATTGAAGCTGAAATGTGCCACTCTGAACTGTTCCAACTCACATGTTAGGGAATGCTAGGGAGTAAACATACAGGTGAGGAAGCACCAAATAAGAAAATATATAAAATGATAATGTTATACACAAGATTAAAGATTACTTATTAATGAAAAAAGAAGCTAATGAAGGAGATACATATCATCTGAGAGAAAGCAATGGTGGAAAAAGAAGCTATATAAAATGAAATCATGAATAAACATAGGTAAATAAAGGGAATTAGTAGTAATTATTTCATCCATACTAAGAGTATGATCTGAACTAATCACTTTTACAGGAGAGCATATGTAGCATAACAGAATTATCACCTTAAAATTTAACTTAATACAACATTAATAAAGAAGAAACTATCAATAGTGAGTGAGAAAAAATAAATGGTTAAAAAATAAATTAAAGAAGCTGATCATCATAGTCGATAAAATGTTAATAAAATTAAACTGAATAACAAAGAAAACTCTTGGTCCATATATAAAAGAAACCAACTATATAAAACTCCAATACAACACATATAACCAGTAGGTTGAGGAGCAGTAATGAAAAGTAAAAAGTAAACAAAAAATTAATAAGGGGAAATTTATTAAATTAAGAAGCAGAAAACCCCAAGATACAAAACCAATAACAAATTAATAAGGGGCTGTAAATGAGAAAATAAATGAAACAGAATAATCAAGTAAGATTCATTGAATTAATAATATAAGGACATGAAACCACAAGATAATGAAATACTAATATAATAAGAAGGAAGAGACAAAATATGTCAAGGTTCCTAAAAGGAATATAGAAACAAGAAAGGCTATTCACTAAAATATCATGAAGAATGAATACACCAATTGAAACTAAATTAAAACCAATGATAAATGTCAGACCAAATGACTCAAGTTACAGGATACAATGCAATTAAAATAAACTTGTAAACTAAATGTAAGCCTAATTTAAGAACAGAGTAAAAACAAACCAAAAGACTACCAATAGTGTAGAAACAAACCAAAAACTACCATAGTGTAAAAACAAAAGACAACCATTAGTGTAGGAAATATAAGGTGAAATACCATAATAAATACAATAAAAGTTAGAGACTACAGTGAGTGTAGAGAATAACAAGTGACACACTATAATAAAAAATAGTGTAGGAAATAAAAATTATTTAAAAAGACTACCATCAGTGTAGAGAGATACCATATAAAAAACATAAGAATAAAAGACAGTCTAATGACTGAGAATAGTATTAGTAATAAAAGTGTTTTAAAGATTAGGTATAATAAAAATTAATAGATATAAGATGTTTTTATCACAGTTAAGTTGTTACCAGAAAAAACAAATACAAAAGACAGTCAATGACTGAAAGTATTATTAGTAATAAGATGTTTTAGTATAATTAAATTTGTTACAAAAGGAAAAAACAAAAAACAAAGGACAGTTAATGACTGAAGGTATTGTTAGTAATAAGATGTTTCTATTATAGTTAAATGATATATAAAAAATAATAGGCATAAGATAATTTTGTTATGATTAAGTGATATAAAAATTAGTAGATATAAGATGTTATGTTGTATTTAAATAATGTTCAATAATCTCAAAGTTTGTTAAGGCAGAGAAGGCAAGTAGATAATATGAATATTGTATTATTAAACTGTAAACCATATAAAGAATAATAGGGCAAAATAACTAACAAACCCCAATAGAAAAACAAAACAGCATTTTAGACCAAAATCAACTACTACTTAGAGTCAAACCCAAATGAATAAATTCAATAGAACTGTATATAATTAATAGAAACTAGTCCATGTAAAACAAAGATATGAAAATGTAACCAGTACAGAAACAAATATTAGCAAAGGTAATGACAAAAGAATAAAATTAACTTTATTGGGAAATATGTAATACTAGGCCTAGAAAGGTACACTATTCAGATAAAATGTAAAATAATCAATATTGGAGTATTATAACAACAAATGATTAACAACAAGCAATAATCATGAAGTGAGTAAAATTATTTAAAGGAAATATTAACATAAAATCACTTGTAAACCATTTAATTACTAATATTGTAAAAAATACAAGGCCTATAAGAAATATCAAAAATTGTAAATTTTAGGCTTATTTGAACTTAAAACAGGCCCAGTTATATATTGAATTATGTACAATTAGCACCAGAATATTGCTAGATAGTTAAATTTTCATAAATATCATAAATAATTAAGTTACAGCAATAAATAGGAAAACTTGTCATGTATTTTTATGAGTTGAAACCAAATCCAAGACATGTAAATGTGAACAGACAATGGTAAGAGGAATAAGATATTTTATAAATTACCACCAGTGGCGGCGATAAGGCCCCCGCAGACCCCGCGGCGCGGGGGGGCCCCGACCCTCATGGGGGGCCCCAGTTGGCCCGGTTGTCATGGGACATAACTTGTAACATGAAAAATAAGCGTAAACGAGTTGTAAAACGCTTCTTTGTTGAATTATCAGTTGACCATAGAATTGACGACCCAGTGAAATCATTTGAAGTAAAAGTTTTCAATGCAACACTAGATATTGTAATAGCTCAGCTACAAATGAGATTCGAAGGATTGCGTTGCATTGATGATAGGTTTTCATTCCTGACGCCTCAGAATTTAGTAAACTTCTCACAAGAGACAATAGTGGAGAAAAATAAGGCTCTGGTAAATGTGTATCCTGGTGACCTTTCCACATCACTGCCTGACCAAGTAATATCCTTCAAAGCTCTGATGGCCAAAGAAATTGTACACAAGAAAAGAATTCGAGAAATGATGAATTTACTGGTTGAAGAAAACAGCTGCCTTATGAGTTGCCTCCCAGACTTAACTACAGCTTTGCAGCTTTATTTAACCATACCTGTCACAACAGCTACAGTGGAAAGAAGCTTTTCAAAACTTAAATTAATTAAATGAAGTCATACTTAAGAAGTACCATGGCCCAAACTCGTTTGAGTGACTTGGCACTGTTAAGCATTGAGCATGAAGAGGCATAGAAAACTAATATCAACGAAGTGGTTGAAAAGTTCTTAGCTATTAAAAAAAGAAGACTAGGCTTAGGAAAACAGTGAACTTTGGTTGATCCTCATCTGTAAATATTGTACATTACTTGAGTTCGAGTGTTATTGAATTGGATTAGACTTAAGGAGAACTTGTATAGAGTATATTCAAGAATTTTACAAATTTAGGTACAAACTAATTTAAATGTTTGAAAAAAGCTAGAATGTTACTTTGATATTCGTTTTTAAATAATAAATTTTTAACACTCTGTGTGCGGTACTGTTTCATAGTCTGAATTTAGATCTTTGACGTAAAAATAAATCATTCTTTTTATTTTGGTTTTTTTATAGTTTGTATAGAACTTTGTCTATTTAGCAACAATGAATTTTAAGAGTTTGTACACGTGTAAAACATCCTTTGCAAATTGCAAACGCTTTGTGATAGACGAGAAAGTATTCACAAACCATTGTTGTGAAACACACGTAAATAGAAACTCATTTGAGTGTTTTCCCCTATTACGTATACAAAATTTAACCATTTTTATAGGGCCCCCTAATTAGTTTCGCGGGGGGGCCCCCGTTACGTTAGCGCCGCCACTGATTACCACCGAAACCGACGACTTTAAGTCATCAGTCTATTGTTACTCGTGAATGTGTACAGATCAAAATTTACGGACGGAAGATCTGAAAAATATAAATAGTGAAAAAACATTGAAGTACAACCTCGAAAAATATTACAGAGGTTACCAAATGGAAAATAACACCACTACATCATAACTAACACCAAAACTGACCCAAAACAACAGGAATAATAATATCCAGTACGAGCACGAGAAATCAACCGCCATTTTGAGAAAAATTCAACACCAATATTATCTGGACACGAACTCAACAGATTTGAACACAGAACACTGCACCAATAAACTATCACAGAACAACATCGCCGAGGAGAGAGAAACACTTCACGTAATTATCCAGAGGAACTACAACATCGCAGAGGAAGGAATCCACATTTATATTTGAGGGAGAAGAACATAGCGTCAGCGTTGAGTAACAGAAAACCGAGGTGAACGACGGCCATTTTATTTACTGAGTGACCAGTACGGACACAGCTTTCATGAGCCAGTGACGTCATTCTACGAATTGGTTCGAATTTTTACTTATTGATTGACAATATTTTTAGAATCCTGTTATTTTTAGCGAATAATAATTTAGATTAAAGTATTTGTAAGTACTGTATCTTGTTCCTTGCCCTCTCTGACCATTTCGACAGTTAAAAGAACTCGAAATAATTAATTTTGTAATGTTATATTTTGTCATTTTATCACAATCGACTTGAGTGAGTCTCAGCCAATGCCATTGTCGATGTGCGTAAGTTGGCACACAAATTCAAATTAAAAAAAAAAAATAAACATCAGAATTACTCAGATACTTGTGTGTATCATTATTTGTATTATAAGTAGTAGCTTTTTCTTTCTTCTAACATAAATTAGAAATATTAGAAAAATATATCAAGAAGAAGAAGAAGAGGAGCTAAGTCAGAAGAGAGAATATTGCTGTGACGCTAGCAATATTAGCTTGGGATCAATGTTGTACCAAGAAGACGAAGGTGGAAACCACCTAGTAGTGAGCTTTGCTAGCAGAACCCTTAACCAGTGTGAAAAGAACTACAACGTGACGGAAAAGGAGCTGCTAAGTGTAGTCTTTGCCTGTGGGAAGTTTCAAACGCATATTCTAGGATATCCAGTGACCGTTCGCACAGATCACAAAACTATATCATTTCTAAGAAGATGCAAGTTAAGCCATGGTAGATTGACCAGATGGGTACTTGCCCTGCAGGAATATGGTCTACAGTGGGAGTATGTTCCTGGAAGTAAGAATGTAGTAGCAGACGTATTGTCACGGGTAAATTTGGAAGAACAGATGTTCGAAGGCGAAAAGGAGAGCATCCTGAAGATCTATAATATTATTAAGGACAGATTCGATTTAGAAAAAATAGTACGGGACATTAGCAAACACCAGCAGTCCGACCCGAAGCTAAACAATATTAAACTTCATCTCTCCAACCAAGATGAGACCATAACCAAGTTTTATTGCATACATAATGATATATTTTTCATCAAAACATCCCTTGATGAAGAGATATGGAAGATCGTAATCCCTACTACAGTCGAGAAGGATGTCATCCTGGATTATCATCTCCGATACGGTCACATGGGGGCCATGAAGGTGATCAAGGCGATAGAAGAGAATTGCCATATAAAAAATATAAATCGAAAGACGAGAAACTACCTCAAGACCTGTCTTATATGTCAATTGGTAAAAACCAACAATGAAAGAAAAGATGGTATGATGATACCAATTACATCACAAGCAAAACTAGAAAAGGTCTTTCTGGACATCTGTGGTCCATTTCCCTGCAGTGGCGGACGTCATCGTTACAAATACATTATTATAATGATGGATCACTTCACCAAATTTATAAAACTATACCCGGTGAACAGAGCCACCACTTTGAAGATTTTAGGAGTGATAACAAATTATTACATTCCAGAAATAGGAAACCCAACATCCATAATCACAGACCATGGAACGCAATTTAAGGTTAGGAGGTGGAAAAACACTCTAATTACATTGGGCATCAAGACGTACAAGACATCTGTTTACCACCCCAGTAGTAATCCAGCGGAGAGGGTGCTGCGAGAAGTCGGAAGGATATTACGGACTTATTGTCATAATCAACAAAGGAAGTGGCAAGAATACTTATCAGCTACCGAGGAATTCCTTAATTTAGCATATCACCCCGCTATAGGGACCACACCATATACGGCAATGTATGAAAAATCACCTCCTAGAGAAATACAAGACATCATAGAATTTCCCATGAGTCAAGAATACAAATTTAATCGACTGAGGTTCTACAATAAATTGGCAGAAGACCAGGAAAGGCGCCAGAACAAGTATCGAAAGGCGATTAAGAAGGTAATAAACTACGAAGTCGGAGAAAAGGTACTATTGAAAAACAGGGAACTACCCAGTACTTTGGAAGGCATTACCAAAAAGTTATTACTGCTGTATACCGGCCCATATCTGATTATTAAAAATAATAACAACAATACTTATGTATTAAAAGATATTAATTCAAATAAAGTAAAAGGAACCTATAATCATTTATCAATCAAAAAATATATTGAGGAGAGATAAAATGTCCAAATTCAAAAAATAGTAAGACCAACTTACATGATTTATTTGAAGAAACTATTATGAACAAAACGAATTTTGATGCATAAAATGTCAAAATTCTAAAGGTAGTAAGACCAACTTACATGATTTATTTGAAGAAACTATTATGAACAAAATGAATTTTGATGAATAAAATGTCCAAATTCAAAAAAATTAGTAAGGACAACTTACAAGAACTATTCGAAATAATTATTATAGGTATAAAACCAATTTGATGAATAAAACATCTAAATTCTAAAAAATAGTAAGACCAACTTACATGAATTATTTGAAGAAACTATTATATGAAAGGAATCTTATAAAGAATTTTGAAGAATAATATGTCAAAATTCTAAAGGTAGTAAGACCAACTTACACGAATGATGAGATGTAACTATTAGATATAAAAAGAATTTGTGAGAAAAAGCTACAAAATTCTAAAAGCGTAAGAACAAATTACACTCATAATTTGAATTAACTCTTACATAAAAGAATTTGAGAGTAAATGGAGTACAAATGTGTAAATTTTCTCAAATTCTCCATAGACAAAGCAAAAAAGCACATATTCCAGTAAATAATGAGAACAACCTATATTAAACACTTGAATAAGTTAATATTATAAGAAAAATATATTAATGAATGTTAAAAGTGTCATAAGAAGGAAACGTAGCAAATCTTCATAAGAACCAGTGTTGATAAAGAGAAAAACCCCTTAATAAACTATCACAGCTATAAAAACTATACTACAGTTTGTATTGTAATAGTGACTATGATAACTATAACAACTATTGTAAATTATGTAAATGAGACAATTTAAGACAAAAATGATACAGAATTTTAAATGAAAAAGAAAGAAGAAACCAGAATATTTTATAATTTAGTCAGAATAACTTAACCAAACTCACAAAGAAAATAATTTGATAAAGATGAAACAATGAAGAAGGACCAACTAAATAAAAACCAAATATTAAGACCAGAAACCAAAAACCCTGGTATCATAATGATAATATTGTTGTAATAACCACTATTATAGTGATAATTGATAAAGAAGGAATTAATGTTATGCCATGAGCAATTAAACGACTCATTGAATTCCAATTGAAAAAAAAATCCATATAAATGCTAATTACTATGTAAACAGGATAAAAAGATGAAATGATGAAACGATGAAATGTATATTATACCACATACCTAAACCACATAATATGGGATGAGCTTTGATAGAGAAGAAGAGTCAAGTGTATGAAAGTATTAATTAATATAAAATATTATGAAGTGAAGAATCCAAGGATGTTGATTATAAGTCGAAAGAGACTACTTTTAATGATTATTTATTTTTATGACTGGATGTAGAAAAATTCCATCAGTCTTATATTTTGAGCAGAGATGATAATTCCTCTGAGCTCAGTTAAGTGAAGTATTGGCCAGCAGAGATTGAAGCTGAAATGTGCCACTCTGAACTGTTCCAACTCACATGTTAGGGAATGCTAGGGAGTAAACATACAGGTGAGGAAGCACCAAATAAGAAAATATATAAAATGATAATGTTATACACAAGATTAAAGATTACTTATTAATGAAAAAAGAAGCTAATGAAGGAGATACATATCATCTGAGAGAAAGCAATGGTGGAAAAAGAAGCTATATAAAATGAAATCATGAATAAACATAGGTAAATAAAGGGAATTAGTAGTAATTATTTCATCCATACTAAGAGTATGATCTGAACTAATCACTTTTACAGGAGAGCATATGTAGCATAACAGAATTATCACCTTAAAATTTAACTTAATACAACATTAATAAAGAAGAAACTATCAATAGTGAGTGAGAAAAAATAAATGGTTAAAAAATAAATTAAAGAAGCTGATCATCATAGTCGATAAAATGTTAATAAAATTAAACTGAATAACAAAGAAAACTCTTGGTCCATATATAAAAGAAACCAACTATATAAAACTCCAATACAACACATATAACCAGTAGGTTGAGGAGCAGTAATGAAAAGTAAAAAGTAAACAAAAAATTAATAAGGGGAAATTTATTAAATTAAGAAGCAGAAAACCCCAAGATACAAAACCAATAACAAATTAATAAGGGGCTGTAAATGAGAAAATAAATGAAACAGAATAATCAAGTAAGATTCATTGAATTAATAATATAAGGACATGAAACCACAAGATAATGAAATACTAATATAATAAGAAGGAAGAGACAAAATATGTCAAGGTTCCTAAAAGGAATATAGAAACAAGAAAGGCTATTCACTAAAATATCATGAAGAATGAATACACCAATTGAAACTAAATTAAAACCAATGATAAATGTCAGACCAAATGACTCAAGTTACAGGATACAATGCAATTAAAATAAACTTGTAAACTAAATGTAAGCCTAATTTAAGAACAGAGTAAAAACAAACCAAAAGACTACCAATAGTGTAGAAACAAACCAAAAACTACCATAGTGTAAAAACAAAAGACAACCATTAGTGTAGGAAATATAAGGTGAAATACCATAATAAATACAATAAAAGTTAGAGACTACAGTGAGTGTAGAGAATAACAAGTGACACACTATAATAAAAAATAGTGTAGGAAATAAAAATTATTTAAAAAGACTACCATCAGTGTAGAGAGATACCATATAAAAAACATAAGAATAAAAGACAGTCTAATGACTGAGAATAGTATTAGTAATAAAAGTGTTTTAAAGATTAGGTATAATAAAAATTAATAGATATAAGATGTTTTTATCACAGTTAAGTTGTTACCAGAAAAAACAAATACAAAAGACAGTCAATGACTGAAAGTATTATTAGTAATAAGATGTTTTAGTATAATTAAATTTGTTACAAAAGGAAAAAACAAAAAACAAAGGACAGTTAATGACTGAAGGTATTGTTAGTAATAAGATGTTTCTATTATAGTTAAATGATATATAAAAAATAATAGGCATAAGATAATTTTGTTATGATTAAGTGATATAAAAATTAGTAGATATAAGATGTTATGTTGTATTTAAATAATGTTCAATAATCTCAAAGTTTGTTAAGGCAGAGAAGGCAAGTAGATAATATGAATATTGTATTATTAAACTGTAAACCATATAAAGAATAATAGGGCAAAATAACTAACAAACCCCAATAGAAAAACAAAACAGCATTTTAGACCAAAATCAACTACTACTTAGAGTCAAACCCAAATGAATAAATTCAATAGAACTGTATATAATTAATAGAAACTAGTCCATGTAAAACAAAGATATGAAAATGTAACCAGTACAGAAACAAATATTAGCAAAGGTAATGACAAAAGAATAAAATTAACTTTATTGGGAAATATGTAATACTAGGCCTAGAAAGGTACACTATTCAGATAAAATGTAAAATAATCAATATTGGAGTATTATAACAACAAATGATTAACAACAAGCAATAATCATGAAGTGAGTAAAATTATTTAAAGGAAATATTAACATAAAATCACTTGTAAACCATTTAATTACTAATATTGTAAAAAATACAAGGCCTATAAGAAATATCAAAAATTGTAAATTTTAGGCTTATTTGAACTTAAAACAGGCCCAGTTATATATTGAATTATGTACAATTAGCACCAGAATATTGCTAGATAGTTAAATTTTCATAAATATCATAAATAATTAAGTTACAGCAATAAATAGGAAATCTTGTCATGTATTTTTATGAGTTGAAACCAAATCCAAGACATGTAAATGTGAACAGACAATGGTAAGAGGAATAAGATATTTTATAAATTACCACCGAAACCGACGACTTTAAGTTATCAGTCTATTGTTACTCGTGAATGTGTACAGATCAAAATTTACGGACGGAAGATCTGAAAAATATAAATAGTGAAAAAACATTGAAGTACAACCTCGAAAAATATTACAGAGGTTACCAAATGGAAAATAACACCACTACATCATAACTAACACCAAAACTGACCCAAAACAACAGGAATAATAATATCCAGTACGAGCACGAGAAATCAACCGCCATTTTGAGAAAAATTCAACACCAATATTATCTGGACACGAACTCAACAGATTTGAACACAGAACACTGCACCAATAAACTATCACAGAACAACATCGCCGAGGAGAGAGAAACACTTCACGTAATTATCCAGAGGAACTACAACATCGCAGAGGAAGGAATCCACATTTATATTTGAGGGAGAAGAACATAGCGTCAGCGTTGAGTAACAGAAAACCGAGGTGAACGACGGCCATTTTATTTACTGAGTGACCAGTATGGACACAGCTTTCATGAGCCAGTGACGTCATTCTACGAATTGGTTCGAATTTTTACTTATTGATTGACAATATTTTTAGAATCCTGTTATTTTTAGCGAATAATAATTTAGATTAAAGTATTTGTAAGTACTGTATCTTGTTCCTTGCCCTCTCTGACCATTTCGACAGTTAAAAGAACTCGAAATAATTAATTTTGTAATGTTATATTTTGTCATTTTATCACAATCGACTTGAGTGAGTCTCAGCCAATGCCATTGTCGATGTGCGTAAGTTGGCACACAAATTCAAATTAAAAAAAAAAAATAAACATCAGAATTACTCAGATACTTGTGTGTATCATTATTTGTATTATAAGTAGTAGCTTTTTCTTTCTTCTAACATAAATTAGAAATATTAGAAAAATATATCAAGAAGAAGAAGAAGAGGAGCTAAGTCAGAAGAGAGAATATTGCTGTGACGCTAGCAATATTAGCTTGGGATCAATGTTGTACCAAGAAGACGAAGGTGGAAACCACCTAGTAGTGAGCTTTGCTAGCAGAACCCTTAACCAGTGTGAAAAGAACTACAACGTGACGGAAAAGGAGCTGCTAAGTGTAGTCTTTGCCTGTGGGAAGTTTCAAACGTATATTCTAGGATATCCAGTGACCGTTCGCACAGATCACAAAACTATATCATTTCTAAGAAGATGCAAGTTAAGCCATGGTAGATTGACCAGATGGGTACTTGCCCTGCAGGAATATGGTCTACAGTGGGAGTATGTTCCTGGAAGTAAGAATGTAGTAGCAGACGTATTGTCATGGGTAAATTTGGAAGAACAGATGTTCGAAGGCGAAAAGGAGAGCATCCTGAAGATCTATAATATTATTAAGGACAGATTCGATTTAGAAAAAATAGTACGGGACATTAGCAAACACCAACAGTCCGACCCGAAGCTAAACAATATTAAACTTCATCTCTCCAACCAAGATGAGACCATAACCAAGTTTTATTGCATACATAATGATATATTTTTCATCAAAACATCCCTTGATGAAGAGATATGGAAGATCGTAATCCCTACTACAGTCGAGAAGGATATCATCCTGGATTATCATCTCTGATACGGTCACATGGGGGCCATGAAGGTGATCAAGGCGATAGAAGAGAATTGCCATATAAAAAATATAAATCGAAAGACGAGAAACTACCTCAAGACCTGTCTTATATGTCAATTGGTAAAAACCAACAATGAAAGAAAAGATGGTATGATGATACCAATTACATCACAAGCAAAACTAGAAAAGGTCTTTCTGGACATCTGTGGTCCATTTCCCTGCAGTGGCGGACGTCATCGTTACAAATACATTATTATAATGATGGATCACTTCACCAAATTTATAAAACTATACCCGGTGAACAGAGCCACCACTTTGAAGATTTTAGGAGTGATAACAAATTATTACATTCCAGAAATAGGAAACCCAACATCCATAATCACAGACCATGGAACGCAATTTAAGGGTAGGAGGTGGAAAAACACTCTAATTACATTGGGCATCAAGACGTACAAGACATCTGTTTACCACCCCAGTAGTAATCCAGCGGAGAGGGTGCTGCGAGAAGTCGGAAGGATATTACGGACTTATTGTCATAATCAACAAAGGAAGTGGCAAGAATACTTATCAGCTACCGAGGAATTCCTTAATTTAGCATATCACCCCGCTATAGGGACCACACCATATACGGCAATGTATGAAAATTCACCTCCTAGAGAAATACAAGACATCATAGAATTTCCCATGAGTCAAGAATACAAATTTAATCGACTGAGGTTCTACAATAAATTGGCAGAAGACCAGGAAAGGCGCCAGAACAAGTATCGAAAGGCGATTAAGAAGGTAATAAACTACGAAGTCGGAGAAAAGGTACTATTGAAAAACAGGGAACTACCCAGTACTTTGGAAGGCATTACCAAAAAGTTATTACTGCTGTATACCGGCCCATATCTGATTATTAAAAATAATAACAACAATACTTATGTATTAAAAGATATTAATTCAAATAAAGTAAAAGGAACCTATAATCATTTATCAATCAAAAAATATATTGAGGAGAGATAAAATGTCCAAATTCAAAAAATAGTAAGACCAACTTACATGATTTATTTGAAGAAACTATTATGAACAAAACGAATTTTGATGCATAAAATGTCAAAATTCTAAAGGTAGTAAGACCAACTTACATGATTTATTTGAAGAAACTATTATGAACAAAATGAATTTTGATGAATAAAATGTCCAAATTCAAAAAAATTAGTAAGGACAACTTACAAGAACTATTCGAAATAATTATTATAGGTATAAAACCAATTTGATGAATAAAACATCTAAATTCTAAAAAATAGTAAGACCAACTTACATGAATTATTTGAAGAAACTATTATATGAAAGGAATCTTATAAAGAATTTTGAAGAATAATATGTCAAAATTCTAAAGGTAGTAAGACCAACTTACACGAATGATGAGATGTAACTATTAGATATAAAAAGAATTTGTGAGAAAAAGCTACAAAATTCTAAAAGCGTAAGAACAAATTACACTCATAATTTGAATTAACTCTTACATAAAAGAATTTACACAAATGTGTAAATTTTCTCAAATTCTCCATAGACAAAGCAAAAAAGCACATATTCCAGTAAATAATGAGAACAACCTATATTAAACACTTGAATAAGTTAATATTATAAGAAAAATATATTAATGAATGTTAAAAGTGTCATAAGAAGGAAACGTAGCAAATCTTCATAAGAACCAGTGTTGATAAAGAGAAAAAACCCTTAATAAACTATCACAGCTATAAAAACTATACTACAGTTTGTATTGTAATAGTGACTATGATAACTATAACAACTATTGTAAATTATGTAAATGAGACAATTTAAGACAAAAATGATACAGAATTTTAAATGAAAAAGAAAGAAGAAACCAGAATATTTTATAATTTAGTCAGAATAACTTAACCAAACTCACAAAGAAAATAATTTGATAAAGATGAAACAATGAAGAAGGACCAACTAAATAAAAACCAAATATTAAGACCAGAAACCAAAAACCCTGGTATCATAATGATAATATTGTTGTAATAACCACTATTATAGTGATAATTGATAAAGAAGGAATTAATGTTATGCCATGAGCAATTAAACGACTCATTGAATTCCAATTGAAAAAAAAATCCATATAAATGCTAATTACTATGTAAACAGGATAAAAAGATGAAATGATGAAACGATGAAATGTATATTATACCACATACCTAAACCACATAATATGGGATGAGCTTTGATAGAGAAGAAGAGTCAAGTGTATGAAAGTATTAATTAATATAAAATATTATGAAGTGAAGAATCCAAGGATGTTGATTATAAGTCGAAAGAGACTACTTTTAATGATTATTTATTTTTATGACTGGATGTAGAAAAATTCCATCAGTCTTATATTTTGAGCAGAGATGATAATTCCTCTGAGCTCAGTTAAGTGAAGTATTGGCCAGCAGAGATTGAAGCTGAAATGTGCCACTCTGAACTGTTCCAACTCACATGTTAGGGAATGCTAGGGAGTAAACATACAGGTGAGGAAGCACCAAATAAGAAAATATATAAAATGATAATGTTATACACAAGATTAAAGATTACTTATTAATGAAAAAAGAAGCTAATGAAGGAGATACATATCATCTGAGAGAAAGCAATGGTGGAAAAAGAAGCTATATAAAATGAAATCATGAATAAACATAGGTAAATAAAGGGAATTAGTAGTAATTATTTCATCCATACTAAGAGTATGATCTGAACTAATCACTTTTACAGGAGAGCATATGTAGCATAACAGAATTATCACCTTAAAATTTAACTTAATACAACATTAATAAAGAAGAAACTATCAATAGTGAGTGAGAAAAAATAAATGGTTAAAAAATAAATTAAAGAAGCTGATCATCATAGTCGATAAAATGTTAATAAAATTAAACTGAATAACAAAGAAAACTCTTGGTCCATATATAAAAGAAACCAACTATATAAAACTCCAATACAACACATATAACCAGTAGGTTGAGGAGCAGTAATGAAAAGTAAAAAGTAAACAAAAAATTAATAAGGGGAAATTTATTAAATTAAGAAGCAGAAAACCCCAAGATACAAAACCAATAACAAATTAATAAGGGGCTGTAAATGAGAAAATAAATGAAACAGAATAATCAAGTAAGATTCATTGAATTAATAATATAAGGACATGAAACCACAAGATAATGAAATACTAATATAATAAGAAGGAAGAGACAAAATATGTCAAGGTTCCTAAAAGGAATATAGAAACAAGAAAGGCTATTCACTAAAATATCATGAAGAATGAATACACCAATTGAAACTAAATTAAAACCAATGATAAATGTCAGACCAAATGACTCAAGTTACAGGATACAATGCAATTAAAATAAACTTGTAAACTAAATGTAAGCCTAATTTAAGAACAGAGTAAAAACAAACCAAAAGACTACCAATAGTGTAGAAACAAACCAAAAACTACCATAGTGTAAAAACAAAAGACAACCATTAGTGTAGGAAATATAAGGTGAAATACCATAATAAATACAATAAAAGTTAGAGACTACAGTGAGTGTAGAGAATAACAAGTGACACACTATAATAAAAAATAGTGTAGGAAATAAAAATTATTTAAAAAGACTACCATCAGTGTAGAGAGATACCATATAAAAAACATAAGAATAAAAGACAGTCTAATGACTGAGAATAGTATTAGTAATAAAAGTGTTTTAAAGATTAGGTATAATAAAAATTAATAGATATAAGATGTTTTTATCACAGTTAAGTTGTTACCAGAAAAAACAAATACAAAAGACAGTCAATGACTGAAAGTATTATTAGTAATAAGATGTTTTAGTATAATTAAATTTGTTACAAAAGGAAAAAACAAAAAACAAAGGACAGTTAATGACTGAAGGTATTGTTAGTAATAAGATGTTTCTATTATAGTTAAATGATATATAAAAAATAATAGGCATAAGATAATTTTGTTATGATTAAGTGATATAAAAATTAGTAGATATAAGATGTTATGTTGTATTTAAATAATGTTCAATAATCTCAAAGTTTGTTAAGGTAGAGAAGGCAAGTAGATAATATGAATATTGTATTATTAAACTGTAAACCATATAAAGAATAATAGGGCAAAATAACTAACAAACCCCAATAGAAAAACAAAACAGCATTTTAGACCAAAATCAACTACTACTTAGAGTCAAACCCAAATGAATAAATTCAATAGAACTGTATATAATTAATAGAAACTAGTCCATGTAAAACAAAGATATGAAAATGTAACCAGTACAGAAACAAATATTAGCAAAGGTAATGACAAAAGAATAAAATTAACTTTATTGGGAAATATGTAATACTAGGCCTAGAAAGGTACACTATTCAGATAAAATGTAAAATAATCAATATTGGAGTATTATAACAACAAATGATTAACAACAAGCAATAATCATGAAGTGAGTAAAATTATTTAAAGGAAATATTAACATAAAATCACTTGTAAACCATTTAATTACTAATATTGTAAAAAATACAAGGCCTATAAGAAATATCAAAAATTGTAAATTTTAGGCTTATTTGAACTTAAAACAGGCCCAGTTATATATTGAATTATGTACAATTAGCACCAGAATATTGCTAGATAGTTAAATTTTCATAAATATCATAAATAATTAAGTTACAGCAATAAATAGGAAAACTTGTCATGTATTTTTATGAGTTGAAACCAAATCCAAGACATGTAAATGTGAACAGACAATGGTAAGAGGAATAAGATATTTTATAAATTACCACCGAAACCGACGACTTTAAGTCATCAGTCTATTGTTACTCGTGAATGTGTACAGATCAAAATTTACGGACGGAAGATCTGAAAAATATAAATAGTGAAAAAACATTGAAGTACAACCTCGAAAAATATTACAGAGGTTACCAAATGGAAAATAACACCACTACATCATAACTAACACCAAAACTGACCCAAAACAACAGGAATAATAATATCCAGTACGAGCACGAGAAATCAACCGCCATTTTGAGAAAAATTCAACACCAATATTATCTGGACACGAACTCAACAGATTTGAACACAGAACACTGCACCAATAAACTATCACAGAACAACATCGCCGAGGAGAGAGAAACACTTCACGTAATTATCCAGAGGAACTACAACATCGCAGAGGAAGGAATCCACATTTATATTTGAGGGAGAAGAACATAGCGTCAGCGTTGAGTAACAGAAAACCGAGGTGAACGACGGCCATTTTATTTACTGAGTGACCAGTACGGACACAGCTTTCATGAGCCAGTGACGTCATTCTACGAATTGGTTCGAATTTTTACTTATTGATTGACAATATTTTTAGAATCCTGTTATTTTTAGCGAATAATAATTTAGATTAAAGTATTTGTAAGTACTGTATCTTGTTCCTTGCCCTCTCTGACCATTTCGACAGTTAAAAGAACTCGAAATAATTAATTTTGTAATGTTATATTTTGTCATTTTATCACAATCGACTTGAGTGAGTCTCAGCCAATGCCATTGTCGATGTGCGTAAGTTGGCACACAAATTCAAATTAAAAAAAAAAAATAAACATCAGAATTACTCAGATACTTGTGTGTATCATTATTTGTATTATAAGTAGTAGCTTTTTCTTTCTTCTAACATAAATTAGAAATATTAGAAAAATATATCAAGAAGAAGAAGAAGAGGAGCTAAGTCAGAAGAGAGAATATTGCTGTGACGCTAGCAATATTAGCTTGGGATCAATGTTGTACCAAGAAGACGAAGGTGGAAACCACCTAGTAGTGAGCTTTGCTAGCAGAACCCTTAACCAGTGTGAAAAGAACTACAACGTGACGGAAAAGGAGCTGCTAAGTGTAGTCTTTGCCTGTGGGAAGTTTCAAACGCATATTCTAGGATATCCAGTGACCGTTCGCACAGATCACAAAACTATATCATTTCTAAGAAGATGCAAGTTAAGCCATGGTAGATTGACCAGATGGGTACTTGCCCTGCAGGAATATGGTCTACAGTGGGAGTATGTTCCTGGAAGTAAGAATGTAGTAGCAGACGTATTGTCACGGGTAAATTTGGAAGAACAGATGTTCGAAGGCGAAAAGGAGAGCATCCTGAAGATCTATAATATTATTAAGGACAGATTCGATTTAGAAAAAATAGTACGGGACATTAGCAAACACCAGCAGTCCGACCCGAAGCTAAACAATATTAAACTTCATCTCTCCAACCAAGATGAGACCATAACCAAGTTTTATTGCATACATAATGATATATTTTTCATCAAAACATCCCTTGATGAAGAGATATGGAAGATCGTAATCCCTACTACAGTCGAGAAGGATATCATCCTGGATTATCATCTCCGATACGGTCACATGGGGGCCATGAAGGTGATCAAGGCGATAGAAGAGAATTGCCATATAAAAAATATAAATCGAAAGACGAGAAACTACCTCAAGACCTGTCTTATATGTCAATTGGTAAAAACCAACAATGAAAGAAAAGATGGTATGATGATACCAATTACATCACAAGCAAAACTAGAAAAGGTCTTTCTGGACATCTGTGGTCCATTTCCCTGCAGTGGCGGACGTCATCGTTACAAATACATTATTATAATGATGGATCACTTCACCAAATTTATAAAACTATACCCGGTGAACAGAGCCACCACTTTGAAGATTTTAGGAGTGATAACAAATTATTACATTCCAGAAATAGGAAACCCAACATCCATAATCACAGACCATGGAACGCAATTTAAGGTTAGGAGGTGGAAAAACACTCTAATTACATTGGGCATCAAGACGTACAAGACATCTGTTTACCACCCCAGTAGTAATCCAGCGGAGAGGGTGCTGCGAGAAGTCGGAAGGATATTACGGACTTATTGTCATAATCAACAAAGGAAGTGGCAAGAATACTTATCAGCTACCGAGGAATTCCTTAATTTAGCATATCACCCCGCTATAGGGACCACACCATATACGGCAATGTATGAAAAATCACCTCCTAGAGAAATACAAGACATCATAGAATTTCCCATGAGTCAAGAATACAAATTTAATCGACTGAGGTTCTACAATAAATTGGCAGAAGACCAGGAAAGGCGCCAGAACAAGTATCGAAAGGCGATTAAGAAGGTAATAAACTACGAAGTCGGAGAAAAGGTACTATTGAAAAACAGGGAACTACCCAGTACTTTGGAAGGCATTACCAAAAAGTTATTACTGCTGTATACCGGCCCATATCTGATTATTAAAAATAATAACAACAATACTTATGTATTAAAAGATATTAATTCAAATAAAGTAAAAGGAACCTATAATCAGTTATCAATCAAAAAATATATTGAGGAGAGATAAAATGTCCAAATTCAAAAAATAGTAAGACCAACTTACATGATTTATTTGAAGAAACTATTATGAACAAAACGAATTTTGATGCATAAAATGTCAAAATTCTAAAGGTAGTAAGACCAACTTACATGATTTATTTGAAGAAACTATTATGAACAAAATGAATTTTGATGAATAAAATGTCCAAATTCAAAAAAATTAGTAAGGACAACTTACAAGAACTATTCGAAATAATTATTATAGGTATAAAACCAATTTGATGAATAAAACATCTAAATTCTAAAAAATAGTAAGACCAACTTACATGAATTATTTGAAGAAACTATTATATGAAAGGAATCTTATAAAGAATTTTGAAGAATAATATGTCAAAATTCTAAAGGTAGTAAGACCAACTTACACGAATGATGAGATGTAACTATTAGATATAAAAAGAATTTGTGAGAAAAAGCTACAAAATTCTAAAAGCGTAAGAACAAATTACACTCATAATTTGAATTAACTCTTACATAAAAGAATTTGAGAGTAAATGGAGTACAAATGTGTAAATTTTCTCAAATTCTCCATAGACAAAGCAAAAAAGCACATATTCCAGTAAATAATGAGAACAACCTATATTAAACATAGTTGTCTTGATTATTCATCTCTTCTTTCACAGCACTAATAAGGGGAAATTTATTAAATTAAGAAGCAGAAAACCCCAAGATACAAAACCAATAACAAATTAATAAGGGGCTGTAAATGAGAAAATAAATGAAACAGAAAAAGATATATTAAACACTTGAATAAGTTAATATTATAAGAAAAATATATTAATGAATGTTAAAAGTGTCATAAGAAGGAAACGTAGCAAATCTTCATAAGAACCAGTGTTGATAAAGAGAAAAAACCCTTAATAAACTATCACAGCTATAAAAACTATACTACAGTTTGTATTGTAATAGTGACTATGATAACTATAACAACTATTGTAAATTATGTAAATGAGACAATTTAAGACAAAAATGATACAGAATTTTAAATGAAAAAGAAAGAAGAAACCAGAATATTTTATAATTTAGTCAGAATAACTTAACCAAACTCACAAAGAAAATAATTTGATAAAGATGAAACAATGAAGAAGGACCAACTAAATAAAAACCAAATATTAAGACCAGAAACCAAAAACCCTGGTATCATAATGATAATATTGTTGTAATAACCACTATTATAGTGATAATTGATAAAGAAGGAATTAATGTTATGCCATGAGCAATTAAACGACTCATTGAATTCCAATTGAAAAAAAAATCCATATAAATGCTAATTACTATGTAAACAGGATAAAAAGATGAAATGATGAAACGATGAAATGTATATTATACCACATACCTAAACCACATAATATGGGATGAGCTTTGATAGAGAAGAAGAGTCAAGTGTATGAAAGTATTAATTAATATAAAATATTATGAAGTGAAGAATCCAAGGATGTTGATTATAAGTCGAAAGAGACTACTTTTAATGATTATTTATTTTTATGACTGGATGTAGAAAAATTCCATCAGTCTTATATTTTGAGCAGAGATGATAATTCCTCTGAGCTCAGTTAAGTGAAGTATTGGCCAGCAGAGATTGAAGCTGAAATGTGCCACTCTGAACTGTTCCAACTCACATGTTAGGGAATGCTAGGGAGTAAACATACAGGTGAGGAAGCACCAAATAAGAAAATATATAAAATGATAATGTTATACACAAGATTAAAGATTACTTATTAATGAAAAAAGAAGCTAATGAAGGAGATACATATCATCTGAGAGAAAGCAATGGTGGAAAAAGAAGCTATATAAAATGAAATCATGAATAAACATAGGTAAATAAAGGGAATTAGTAGTAATTATTTCATCCATACTAAGAGTATGATCTGAACTAATCACTTTTACAGGAGAGCATATGTAGCATAACAGAATTATCACCTTAAAATTTAACTTAATACAACATTAATAAAGAAGAAACTATCAATAGTGAGTGAGAAAAAATAAATGGTTAAAAAATAAATTAAAGAAGCTGATCATCATAGTCGATAAAATGTTAATAAAATTAAACTGAATAACAAAGAAAACTCTTGGTCCATATATAAAAGAAACCAACTATATAAAACTCCAATACAACACATATAACCAGTAGGTTGAGGAGCAGTAATGAAAAGTAAAAAGTAAACAAAAAATTAATAAGGGGAAATTTATTAAATTAAGAAGCAGAAAACCCCAAGATACAAAACCAATAACAAATTAATAAGGGGCTGTAAATGAGAAAATAAATGAAACAGAATAATCAAGTAAGATTCATTGAATTAATAATATAAGGACATGAAACCACAAGATAATGAAATACTAATATAATAAGAAGGAAGAGACAAAATATGTCAAGGTTCCTAAAAGGAATATAGAAACAAGAAAGGCTATTCACTAAAATATCATGAAGAATGAATACACCAATTGAAACTAAATTAAAACCAATGATAAATGTCAGACCAAATGACTCAAGTTACAGGATACAATGCAATTAAAATAAACTTGTAAACTAAATGTAAGCCTAATTTAAGAACAGAGTAAAAACAAACCAAAAGACTACCAATAGTGTAGAAACAAACCAAAAACTACCATAGTGTAAAAACAAAAGACAACCATTAGTGTAGGAAATATAAGGTGAAATACCATAATAAATACAATAAAAGTTAGAGACTACAGTGAGTGTAGAGAATAACAAGTGACACACTATAATAAAAAATAGTGTAGGAAATAAAAATTATTTAAAAAGACTACCATCAGTGTAGAGAGATACCATATAAAAAACATAAGAATAAAAGACAGTCTAATGACTGAGAATAGTATTAGTAATAAAAGTGTTTTAAAGATTAGGTATAATAAAAATTAATAGATATAAGATGTTTTTATCACAGTTAAGTTGTTACCAGAAAAAACAAATACAAAAGACAGTCAATGACTGAAAGTATTATTAGTAATAAGATGTTTTAGTATAATTAAATTTGTTACAAAAGGAAAAAACAAAAAACAAAGGACAGTTAATGACTGAAGGTATTGTTAGTAATAAGATGTTTCTATTATAGTTAAATGATATATAAAAAATAATAGGCATAAGATAATTTTGTTATGATTAAGTGATATAAAAATTAGTAGATATAAGATGTTATGTTGTATTTAAATAATGTTCAATAATCTCAAAGTTTGTTAAGGCAGAGAAGGCAAGTAGATAATATGAATATTGTATTATTAAACTGTAAACCATATAAAGAATAATAGGGCAAAATAACTAACAAACCCCAATAGAAAAACAAAACAGCATTTTAGACCAAAATCAACTACTACTTAGAGTCAAACCCAAATGAATAAATTCAATAGAACTGTATATAATTAATAGAAACTAGTCCATGTAAAACAAAGATATGAAAATGTAACCAGTACAGAAACAAATATTAGCAAAGGTAATGACAAAAGAATAAAATTAACTTTATTGGGAAATATGTAATACTAGGCCTAGAAAGGTACACTATTCAGATAAAATGTAAAATAATCAATATTGGAGTATTATAACAACAAATGATTAACAACAAGCAATAATCATGAAGTGAGTAAAATTATTTAAAGGAAATATTAACATAAAATCACTTGTAAACCATTTAATTACTAATATTGTAAAAAATACAAGGCCTATAAGAAATATCAAAAATTGTAAATTTTAGGCTTATTTGAACTTAAAACAGGCCCAGTTATATATTGAATTATGTACAATTAGCACCAGAATATTGCTAGATAGTTAAATTTTCATAAATATCATAAATAATTAAGTTACAGCAATAAATAGGAAAACTTGTCATGTATTTTTATGAGTTGAAACCAAATCCAAGACATGTAAATGTGAACAGACAATGGTAAGAGGAATAAGATATTTTATAAATTACCACCGAAACCGACGACTTTAAGTCATCAGTCTATTGTTACTCGTGAATGTGTACAGATCAAAATTTATGGACGGAAGATCTGAAAAATATAAATAGTGAAAACACATTGAAGTACAACCTCGAAAAATATTACAGAGGTTACCAAATGGAAAATAACACCACTACATCATAACTAACACCAAAACTGACCCAAAACAACTGGAATAATAATATCCAGTACGAGCACGAGAAATCAACCGCCATTTTGAGAAAAATTCAACACCAATATTATCTGGACACGAACTCAACAGATTTGAACACAGAACACTGCACCAATAAACTATCACAGAACAACATCGCCGAGGAGAGAGAAACACTTCACGTAATTATCCAGAGGAACTACAACATCGCAGAGGAAGGAATCCACATTTATATTTGAGGGAGAAGAACATAGCGTCAGCGTTGAGTAACAGAAAACCGAGGTGAACGACGGCCATTTTATTTACTGAGTGACCAGTACGGACACAGCTTTCATGAGCCAGTGATGTCATTCTACGAATTGGTTCGAATTTTTACTTATTGATTGACAATATTTTTAGAATCCTGTTATTTTTAGCGAATAATAATTTAGATTAAAGTATTTGTAAGTACTGTATCTTGTTCCTTGCCCTCTCTGACCATTTCGACAGTTAAAAGAACTCGAAATAATTAATTTTGTAATGTTATATTTTGTCATTTTATCACAATCGACTTGAGTGAGTCTCAGCCAATGCCATTGTCGATGTGCGTAAGTTGGCACACAAATTCAAATTAAAAAAAAAAAATAAACATCAGAATTACTCAGATACTTGTGTGTATCATTATTTGTATTATAAGTAGTAGCTTTTTCTTTCTTCTAACATAAATTAGAAATATTAGAAAAATATATCAAGAAGAAGAAGAAGAGGAGCTAAGTCAGAAGAGAGAATATTGCTGTGACGCTAGCAATATTAGCTTGGGATCAATGTTGTACCAAGAAGACGAAGGTGGAAACCACCTAGTAGTGAGCTTTGCTAGCAGAACCCTTAACCAGTGTGAAAAGAACTACAACGTGACGGAAAAGGAGCTGCTAAGTGTAGTCTTTGCATGTGGGAAGTTTCAAACGCATATTCTAGGATATCCAGTGACCGTTCGCACAGATCACAAAACTATATCATTTCTAAGAAGATGCAAGTTAAGCCATGGTAGATTGACCAGATGGGTACTTGCCCTGCAGGAATATGGTCTACAGTGGGAGTATGTTCCTGGAAGTAAGAATGTAGTAGCAGACGTATTGTCACGGGTAAATTTGGAAGAACAGATGTTCGAAGGCGAAAAGGAGAGCATCCTGAAGATCTATAATATTATTAAGGACAGATTCGATTTAGAAAAAATAGTACGGGACATTAGCAAACACCAGCAGTCCGACCCGAAGCTAAACAATATTAAACTTCATCTCTCCAACCAAGATGAGACCATAACCAAGTTTTATTGCATACATAATGATATATTTTTCATCAAAACATCCCTTGATGAAGAGATATGGAAGATCATAATCCCTACTACAGTCGAGAAGGATATCATCCTGGATTATCATCTCCGATACGGTCACATGGGGGCCATGAAGGTGATCAAGGCGATAGAAGAGAATTGCCATATAAAAAATATAAATCGAAAGACGAGAAACTACCTCAAGACCTGTCTTATATGTCAATTGGTAAAAACCAACAATGAAAGAAAAGATGGTATGATGATACCAATTACATCACAAGCAAAACTAGAAAAGGTCTTTCTGGACATCTGTGGTCCATTTCCCTGCAGTGGCGGACGTCATCGTTACAAATACATTATTATAATGATGGATCACTTCACCAAATTTATAAAACTATACCCGGTGAACAGAGCCACCACTTTGAAGATTTTAGGAGTGATAACAAATTATTACATTCCAGAAATAGGAAACCCAACATCCATAATCACAGACCATGGAACGCAATTTAAGGGTAGGAGGTGGAAAAACACTCTAATTACATTGGGCATCAAGACGTACAAGACATCTGTTTACCACCCCAGTAGTAATCCAGCGGAGAGGGTGCTGCGAGAAGTCGGAAGGATATTACGGACTTATTGTCATAATCAACAAAGGAAGTGGCAAGAATACTTATCAGCTACCGAGGAATTCCTTAATTTAGCATATCACCCCGCTATAGGGACCACACCATATACGGCAATGTATGAAAAATCACCTCCTAGAGAAATACAAGACATCATAGAATTTCCCATGAGTCAAGAATACAAATTTAATCGACTGAGGTTCTACAATAAATTGGCAGAAGACCAGGAAAGGCGCCAGAACAAGTATCGAAAGGCGATTAAGAAGGTAATAAACTACGAAGTCGGAGAAAAGGTACTATTGAAAAACAGGGAACTACCCAGTACTTTGGAAGGCATTACCAAAAAGTTATTACTGCTGTATACCGGCCCATATCTGATTATTAAAAATAATAACAACAATACTTATGTATTAAAAGATATTAATTCAAATAAAGTAAAAGGAACCTATAATCAGTTATCAATCAAAAAATATATTGAGGAGAGATAAAATGTCCAAATTCAAAAAATAGTAAGACCAACTTACATGATTTATTTGAAGAAACTATTATGAACAAAACGAATTTTGATGCATAAAATGTCAAAATTCTAAAGGTAGTAAGACCAACTTACATGATTTATTTGAAGAAACTATTATGAACAAAATGAATTTTGATGAATAAAATGTCCAAATTCAAAAAAATTAGTAAGGACAACTTACAAGAACTATTCGAAATAATTATTATAGGTATAAAACCAATTTGATGAATAAAACATCTAAATTCTAAAAAATAGTAAGACCAACTTACATGAATTATTTGAAGAAACTATTATATGAAAGGAATCTTATAAAGAATTTTGAAGAATAATATGTCAAAATTCTAAAGGTAGTAAGACCAACTTACACGAATGATGAGATGTAACTATTAGATATAAAAAGAATTTGTGAGAAAAAGCTACAAAATTCTAAAAGCGTAAGAACAAATTACACTCATAATTTGAATTAACTCTTACATAAAAGAATTTGAGAGTAAATGGAGTACAAATGTGTAAATTTTCTCAAATTCTCCATAGACAAAGCAAAAAAGCACATATTCCAGTAAATAATGAGAACAACCTATATTAAACATAGTTGTCTTGATTATTCATCTCTTCTTTCACAGCACTAATAAGGGGAAATTTATTAAATTAAGAAGCAGAAAACCCCAAGATACAAAACCAATAACAAATTAATAAGGGGCTGTAAATGAGAAAATAAATGAAACAGAAAAAGATATATTAAACACTTGAATAAGTTAATATTATAAGAAAAATATATTAATGAATGTTAAAAGTGTCATAAGAAGGAAACGTAGCAAATCTTCATAAGAACCAGTGTTGATAAAGAGAAAAAACCCTTAATAAACTATCACAGCTATAAAAACTATACTACAGTTTGTATTGTAATAGTGACTATGATAACTATAACAACTATTGTAAATTATGTAAATGAGACAATTTAAGACAAAAATGATACAGAATTTTAAATGAAAAAGAAAGAAGAAACCAGAATATTTTATAATTTAGTCAGAATAACTTAACCAAACTCACAAAGAAAATAATTTGATAAAGATGAAACAATGAAGAAGGACCAACTAAATAAAAACCAAATATTAAGACCAGAAACCAAAAACCCTGGTATCATAATGATAATATTGTTGTAATAACCACTATTATAGTGATAATTGATAAAGAAGGAATTAATGTTATGCCATGAGCAATTAAACGACTCATTGAATTCCAATTGAAAAAAAAATCCATATAAATGCTAATTACTATGTAAACAGGATAAAAAGATGAAATGATGAAACGATGAAATGTATATTATACCACATACCTAAACCACATAATATGGGATGAGCTTTGATAGAGAAGAAGAGTCAAGTGTATGAAAGTATTAATTAATATAAAATATTATGAAGTGAAGAATCCAAGGATGTTGATTATAAGTCGAAAGAGACTACTTTTAATGATTATTTATTTTTATGACTGGATGTAGAAAAATTCCATCAGTCTTATATTTTGAGCAGAGATGATAATTCCTCTGAGCTCAGTTAAGTGAAGTATTGGCCAGCAGAGATTGAAGCTGAAATGTGCCACTCTGAACTGTTCCAACTCACATGTTAGGGAATGCTAGGGAGTAAACATACAGGTGAGGAAGCACCAAATAAGAAAATATATAAAATGATAATGTTATACACAAGATTAAAGATTACTTATTAATGAAAAAAGAAGCTAATGAAGGAGATACATATCATCTGAGAGAAAGCAATGGTGGAAAAAGAAGCTATATAAAATGAAATCATGAATAAACATAGGTAAATAAAGGGAATTAGTAGTAATTATTTCATCCATACTAAGAGTATGATCTGAACTAATCACTTTTACAGGAGAGCATATGTAGCATAACAGAATTATCACCTTAAAATTTAACTTAATACAACATTAATAAAGAAGAAACTATCAATAGTGAGTGAGAAAAAATAAATGGTTAAAAAATAAATTAAAGAAGCTGATCATCATAGTCGATAAAATGTTAATAAAATTAAACTGAATAACAAAGAAAACTCTTGGTCCATATATAAAAGAAACCAACTATATAAAACTCCAATACAACACATATAACCAGTAGGTTGAGGAGCAGTAATGAAAAGTAAAAAGTAAACAAAAAATTAATAAGGGGAAATTTATTAAATTAAGAAGCAGAAAACCCCAAGATACAAAACCAATAACAAATTAATAAGGGGCTGTAAATGAGAAAATAAATGAAACAGAATAATCAAGTAAGATTCATTGAATTAATAATATAAGGACATGAAACCACAAGATAATGAAATACTAATATAATAAGAAGGAAGAGACAAAATATGTCAAGGTTCCTAAAAGGAATATAGAAACAAGAAAGGCTATTCACTAAAATATCATGAAGAATGAATACACCAATTGAAACTAAATTAAAACCAATGATAAATGTCAGACCAAATGACTCAAGTTACAGGATACAATGCAATTAAAATAAACTTGTAAACTAAATGTAAGCCTAATTTAAGAACAGAGTAAAAACAAACCAAAAGACTACCAATAGTGTAGAAACAAACCAAAAACTACCATAGTGTAAAAACAAAAGACAACCATTAGTGTAGGAAATATAAGGTGAAATACCATAATAAATACAATAAAAGTTAGAGACTACAGTGAGTGTAGAGAATAACAAGTGACACACTATAATAAAAAATAGTGTAGGAAATAAAAATTATTTAAAAAGACTACCATCAGTGTAGAGAGATACCATATAAAAAACATAAGAATAAAAGACAGTCTAATGACTGAGAATAGTATTAGTAATAAAAGTGTTTTAAAGATTAGGTATAATAAAAATTAATAGATATAAGATGTTTTTATCACAGTTAAGTTGTTACCAGAAAAAACAAATACAAAAGACAGTCAATGACTGAAAGTATTATTAGTAATAAGATGTTTTAGTATAATTAAATTTGTTACAAAAGGAAAAAACAAAAAACAAAGGACAGTTAATGACTGAAGGTATTGTTAGTAATAAGATGTTTCTATTATAGTTAAATGATATATAAAAAATAATAGGCATAAGATAATTTTGTTATGATTAAGTGATATAAAAATTAGTAGATATAAGATGTTATGTTGTATTTAAATAATGTTCAATAATCTCAAAGTTTGTTAAGGCAGAGAAGGCAAGTAGATAATATGAATATTGTATTATTAAACTGTAAACCATATAAAGAATAATAGGGCAAAATAACTAACAAACCCCAATAGAAAAACAAAACAGCATTTTAGACCAAAATCAACTACTACTTAGAGTCAAACCCAAATGAATAAATTCAATAGAACTGTATATAATTAATAGAAACTAGTCCATGTAAAACAAAGATATGAAAATGTAACCAGTACAGAAACAAATATTAGCAAAGGTAATGACAAAAGAATAAAATTAACTTTATTGGGAAATATGTAATACTAGGCCTAGAAAGGTACACTATTCAGATAAAATGTAAAATAATCAATATTGGAGTATTATAACAACAAATGATTAACAACAAGCAATAATCATGAAGTGAGTAAAATTATTTAAAGGAAATATTAACATAAAATCACTTGTAAACCATTTAATTACTAATATTGTAAAAAATACAAGGCCTATAAGAAATATCAAAAATTGTAAATTTTAGGCTTATTTGAACTTAAAACAGGCCCAGTTATATATTGAATTATGTACAATTAGCACCAGAATATTGCTAGATAGTTAAATTTTCATAAATATCATAAATAATTAAGTTACAGCAATAAATAGGAAAACTTGTCATGTATTTTTATGAGTTGAAACCAAATCCAAGACATGTAAATGTGAACAGACAATGGTAAGAGGAATAAGATATTTATAAATTACCACCAGTGGCGGCGATAAGGCCCCCGCAGACCCCGCGGCGCGGGGGGGCCCCGAACCTCATGGGGGGCCCCAGTTGGCCCGGTTGTCATGGGACATAACTTGTAACATGAAAAATAAGCGTAAACGAGTTGTAAAACGCTTCTTTGTTGAATTATCAGTTGACCATAGAATTGACGACCCAGTGAAATCATTTGAAGTAAAAGTTTTCAATGCAACACTAGATATTGTAATAGCTCAGCTACAAATGAGATTCGAAGGATTGCGTTGCATTGATGATAGGTTTTCATTCCTGACGCCTCAGAATTTAGTAAACTTCTCACAAGAGACAATAGTGGAGAAAAATAAGGCTCTGGTAAATGTGTATCCTGGTGACCTTTCCACATCACTGCCTGACCAAGTAATATCCTTCAAAGCTCTGATGGCCAAAGAAATTGTACACAAGAAAAGAATTCGAGAAATGATGAATTTACTGGTTGAAGAAAACAGCTGCCTTATGAGTTGCCTCCCAGACTTAACTACAGCTTTGCAGCTTTATTTAACCATACCTGTCACAACAGCTACAGTGGAAAGAAGCTTTTCAAAACTTAAATTAATTAAATGAAGTCATACTTAAGAAGTACCATGGCCCAAACTCGGTTGAGTGACTTGGCACTGTTAAGCATTGAGCATGAAGAGGCATAGAAAACTAATATCAACGAAGTGGTTGAAAAGTTCTTAGCTATTAAAAAAAGAAGACTAGGCTTAGGAAAACAGTGAACTTTGGTTGATCCTCATCTGTAAATATTGTACATTACTTGAGTTCGAGTGTTATTGAATTGGATTAGACTTAAGGAGAACTTGTATAGAGTATATTCAAGAATTTTACAAATTTAGGTACAAACTAATTTAAATGTTTGAAAAAAGCTAGAATGTTACTTTGATATTCGTTTTTAAATAATAAATTTTTAACACTCTGTGTGCGGTACTGTTTCATAGTCTGAATTTAGATCTTTGACGTAAAAATAAATCATTCTTTTTATTTTGGTTTTTTTATAGTTTGTATAGAACTTTGTCTATTTAGCAACAATGAATTTTAAGAGTTTGTACACGTGTAAAACATCCTTTGCAAATTGCAAACGCTTTGTGATAGACGAGAAAGTATTCACAAACCATTGTTGTGAAACACACGTAAATAGAAACTCATTTGAGTGTTTTCCCCTATTACGTATACAAAATTTAACCATTTTTATAGGGCCCCCTAATTAGTTTCGCGGGGGGGCCCCCGTTACGTTAGCGCCGCCACTGATTACCACCGAAACCGACGACTTTAAGTCATCAGTCTATTGTTACT
Source organism: Magicicada septendecula (assembly GCA_034769895.1). Taxonomy (NCBI): domain Eukaryota; kingdom Metazoa; phylum Arthropoda; class Insecta; order Hemiptera; family Cicadidae; genus Magicicada; species Magicicada septendecula. Next base: position 303,472,461 of record CM068367.1, on the reverse strand, counting down.
CGTGAATGTGTACAGATCAAAATTTACGGACGGAAGATCTGAAAAATATAAATAGTGAAAAAACATTGAAGTACAACCTCGAAAAATATTACAGAGGTTACCAAATGGAAAATAACACCACTACATCATAACTAACACCAAAACTGACCCAAAACAACAGGAATAATAATATCCAGTACGAGCACGAGAAATCAACCGCCATTTTGAGAAAAATTCAACACCAATATTATCTGGACACGAACTCAACAGATTTGAACACAGAACACTGCACCAATAAACTATCACAGAACAACATCGCCGAGGAGAGAGAAACACTTCACGTAATTATCCAGAGGAACTACAACATCGCAGAGGAAGGAATCCACATTTATATTTGAGGGAGAAGAACATAGCGTCAGCGTTGAGTAACAGAAAACCGAGGTGAACGACGGCCATTTTATTTACTGAGTGACCAGTACGGACACAGCTTTCATGAGCCAGTGACGTCATTCTACGAATTGGTTCGAATTTTTACTTATTGATTGACAATATTTTTAGAATCCTGTTATTTTTAGCGAATAATAATTTAGATTAAAGTATTTGTAAGTACTGTATCTTGTTCCTTGCCCTCTCTGACCATTTCGACAGTTAAAAGAACTCGAAATAATTAATTTTGTAATGTTATATTTTGTCATTTTATCACAATCGACTTGAGTGAGTCTCAGCCAATGCCATTGTCGATGTGCGTAAGTTGGCACACAAATTCAAATTAAAAAAAAAAAATAAACATCAGAATTACTCAGATACTTGTGTGTATCATTATTTGTATTATAAGTAGTAGCTTTTTCTTTCTTCTAACATAAATTAGAAATATTAGAAAAATATATCAAGAAGAAGAAGAAGAGGAGCTAAGTCAGAAGAGAGAATATTGCTGTGACGCTAGCAATATTAGCTTGGGATCAATGTTGTACCAAGAAGACGAAGGTGGAAACCACCTAGTAGTGAGCTTTGCTAGCAGAACCCTTAACCAGTGTGAAAAGAACTACAACGTGACGGAAAAGGAGCTGCTAAGTGTAGTCTTTGCCTGTGGGAAGTTTCAAACGCATATTCTAGGATATCCAGTGACCGTTCGCACAGATCACAAAACTATATCATTTCTAAGAAGATGCAAGTTAAGCCATGGTAGATTGACCAGATGGGTACTTGCCCTGCAGGAATATGGTCTACAGTGGGAGTATGTTCCTGGAAGTAAGAATGTAGTAGCAGACGTATTGTCACGGGTAAATTTGGAAGAACAGATGTTCGAAGGCGAAAAGGAGAGCATCCTGAAGATCTATAATATTATTAAGGACAGATTCGATTTAGAAAAAATAGTACGGGACATTAGCAAACACCAGCAGTCCGACCCGAAGCTAAACAATATTAAACTTCATCTCTCCAACCAAGATGAGACCATAACCAAGTTTTATTGCATACATAATGATATATTTTTCATCAAAACATCCCTTGATGAAGAGATATGGAAGATCGTAATCCCTACTACAGTCGAGAAGGATATCATCCTGGATTATCATCTCCGATACGGTCACATGGGGGCCATGAAGGTGATCAAGGCGATAGAAGAGAATTGCCATATAAAAAATATAAATCGAAAGACGAGAAACTACCTCAAGACCTGTCTTATATGTCAATTGGTAAAAACCAACAATGAAAGAAAAGATGGTATGATGATACCAATTACATCACAAGCAAAACTAGAAAAGGTCTTTCTGGACATCTGTGGTCCATTTCCCTGCAGTGGCGGACGTCATCGTTACAAATACATTATTATAATGATGGATCACTTCACCAAATTTATAAAACTATACCCGGTGAACAGAGCCACCACTTTGAAGATTTTAGGAGTGATAACAAATTATTACATTCCAGAAATAGGAAACCCAACATCCATAATCACAGACCATGGAACGCAATTTAAGGGTAGGAGGTGGAAAAACACTCTAATTACATTGGGCATCAAGACGTACAAGACATCTGTTTACCACCCCAGTAGTAATCCAGCGGAGAGGGTGCTGCGAGAAGTCGGAAGGATATTACGGACTTATTGTCATAATCAACAAAGGAAGTGGCAAGAATACTTATCAGCTACCGAGGAATTCCTTAATTTAGCATATCACCCCGCTATAGGGACCACACCATATACGGCAATGTATGAAAAATCACCTCCTAGAGAAATACAAGACATCATAGAATTTCCCATGAGTCAAGAATACAAATTTAATCGACTGAGGTTCTACAATAAATTGGCAGAAGACCAGGAAAGGCGCCAGAACAAGTATCGAAAGGCGATTAAGAAGGTAATAAACTACGAAGTCGGAGAAAAGGTACTATTGAAAAACAGGGAACTACCCAGTACTTTGGAAGGCATTACCAAAAAGTTATTACTGCTGTATACCGGCCCATATCTGATTATTAAAAATAATAACAACAATACTTATGTATTAAAAGATATTAATTCAAATAAAGTAAAAGGAACCTATAATCATTTATCAATCAAAAAATATATTGAGGAGAGATAAAATGTCCAAATTCAAAAAATAGTAAGACCAACTTACATGATTTATTTGAAGAAACTATTATGAACAAAACGAATTTTGATGCATAAAATGTCAAAATTCTAAAGGTAGTAAGACCAACTTACATGATTTATTTGAAGAAACTATTATGAACAAAATGAATTTTGATGAATAAAATGTCCAAATTCAAAAAAATTAGTAAGGACAACTTACAAGAACTATTCGAAATAATTATTATAGGTATAAAACCAATTTGATGAATAAAACATCTAAATTCTAAAAAATAGTAAGACCAACTTACATGAATTATTTGAAGAAACTATTATATGAAAGGAATCTTATAAAGAATTTTGAAGAATAATATGTCAAAATTCTAAAGGTAGTAAGACCAACTTACACGAATGATGAGATGTAACTATTAGATATAAAAAGAATTTGTGAGAAAAAGCTACAAAATTCTAAAAGCGTAAGAACAAATTACACTCATAATTTGAATTAACTCTTACATAAAAGAATTTGAGAGTAAATGGAGTACAAATGTGTAAATTTTCTCAAATTCTCCATAGACAAAGCAAAAAAGCACATATTCCAGTAAATAATGAGAACAACCTATATTAAACATAGTTGTCTTGATTATTCATCTCTTCTTTCACAGCACTAATAAGGGGAAATTTATTAAATTAAGAAGCAGAAAACCCCAAGATACAAAACCAATAACAAATTAATAAGGGGCTGTAAATGAGAAAATAAATGAAACAGAAAAAGATATATTAAACACTTGAATAAGTTAATATTATAAGAAAAATATATTAATGAATGTTAAAAGTGTCATAAGAAGGAAACGTAGCAAATCTTCATAAGAACCAGTGTTGATAAAGAGAAAAAACCCTTAATAAACTATCACAGCTATAAAAACTATACTACAGTTTGTATTGTAATAGTGACTATGATAACTATAACAACTATTGTAAATTATGTAAATGAGACAATTTAAGACAAAAATGATACAGAATTTTAAATGAAAAAGAAAGAAGAAACCAGAATATTTTATAATTTAGTCAGAATAACTTAACCAAACTCACAAAGAAAATAATTTGATAAAGATGAAACAATGAAGAAGGACCAACTAAATAAAAACCAAATATTAAGACCAGAAACCAAAAACCCTGGTATCATAATGATAATATTGTTGTAATAACCACTATTATAGTGATAATTGATAAAGAAGGAATTAATGTTATGCCATGAGCAATTAAACGACTCATTGAATTCCAATTGAAAAAAAAATCCATATAAATGCTAATTACTATGTAAACAGGATAAAAAGATGAAATGATGAAACGATGAAATGTATATTATACCACATACCTAAACCACATAATATGGGATGAGCTTTGATAGAGAAGAAGAGTCAAGTGTATGAAAGTATTAATTAATATAAAATATTATGAAGTGAAGAATCCAAGGATGTTGATTATAAGTCGAAAGAGACTACTTTTAATGATTATTTATTTTTATGACTGGATGTAGAAAAATTCCATCAGTCTTATATTTTGAGCAGAGATGATAATTCCTCTGAGCTCAGTTAAGTGAAGTATTGGCCAGCAGAGATTGAAGCTGAAATGTGCCACTCTGAACTGTTCCAACTCACATGTTAGGGAATGCTAGGGAGTAAACATACAGGTGAGGAAGCACCAAATAAGAAAATATATAAAATGATAATGTTATACACAAGATTAAAGATTACTTATTAATGAAAAAAGAAGCTAATGAAGGAGATACATATCATCTGAGAGAAAGCAATGGTGGAAAAAGAAGCTATATAAAATGAAATCATGAATAAACATAGGTAAATAAAGGGAATTAGTAGTAATTATTTCATCCATACTAAGAGTATGATCTGAACTAATCACTTTTACAGGAGAGCATATGTAGCATAACAGAATTATCACCTTAAAATTTAACTTAATACAACATTAATAAAGAAGAAACTATCAATAGTGAGTGAGAAAAAATAAATGGTTAAAAAATAAATTAAAGAAGCTGATCATCATAGTCGATAAAATGTTAATAAAATTAAACTGAATAACAAAGAAAACTCTTGGTCCATATATAAAAGAAACCAACTATATAAAACTCCAATACAACACATATAACCAGTAGGTTGAGGAGCAGTAATGAAAAGTAAAAAGTAAACAAAAAATTAATAAGGGGAAATTTATTAAATTAAGAAGCAGAAAACCCCAAGATACAAAACCAATAACAAATTAATAAGGGGCTGTAAATGAGAAAATAAATGAAACAGAATAATCAAGTAAGATTCATTGAATTAATAATATAAGGACATGAAACCACAAGATAATGAAATACTAATATAATAAGAAGGAAGAGACAAAATATGTCAAGGTTCCTAAAAGGAATATAGAAACAAGAAAGGCTATTCACTAAAATATCATGAAGAATGAATACACCAATTGAAACTAAATTAAAACCAATGATAAATGTCAGACCAAATGACTCAAGTTACAGGATACAATGCAATTAAAATAAACTTGTAAACTAAATGTAAGCCTAATTTAAGAACAGAGTAAAAACAAACCAAAAGACTACCAATAGTGTAGAAACAAACCAAAAACTACCATAGTGTAAAAACAAAAGACAACCATTAGTGTAGGAAATATAAGGTGAAATACCATAATAAATACAATAAAAGTTAGAGACTACAGTGAGTGTAGAGAATAACAAGTGACACACTATAATAAAAAATAGTGTAGGAAATAAAAATTATTTAAAAAGACTACCATCAGTGTAGAGAGATACCATATAAAAAACATAAGAATAAAAGACAGTCTAATGACTGAGAATAGTATTAGTAATAAAAGTGTTTTAAAGATTAGGTATAATAAAAATTAATAGATATAAGATGTTTTTATCACAGTTAAGTTGTTACCAGAAAAAACAAATACAAAAGACAGTCAATGACTGAAAGTATTATTAGTAATAAGATGTTTTAGTATAATTAAATTTGTTACAAAAGGAAAAAACAAAAAACAAAGGACAGTTAATGACTGAAGGTATTGTTAGTAATAAGATGTTTCTATTATAGTTAAATGATATATAAAAAATAATAGGCATAAGATAATTTTGTTATGATTAAGTGATATAAAAATTAGTAGATATAAGATGTTATGTTGTATTTAAATAATGTTCAATAATCTCAAAGTTTGTTAAGGCAGAGAAGGCAAGTAGATAATATGAATATTGTATTATTAAACTGTAAACCATATAAAGAATAATAGGGCAAAATAACTAACAAACCCCAATAGAAAAACAAAACAGCATTTTAGACCAAAATCAACTACTACTTAGAGTCAAACCCAAATGAATAAATTCAATAGAACTGTATATAATTAATAGAAACTAGTCCATGTAAAACAAAGATATGAAAATGTAACCAGTACAGAAACAAATATTAGCAAAGGTAATGACAAAAGAATAAAATTAACTTTATTGGGAAATATGTAATACTAGGCCTAGAAAGGTACACTATTCAGATAAAATGTAAAATAATCAATATTGGAGTATTATAACAACAAATGATTAACAACAAGCAATAATCATGAAGTGAGTAAAATTATTTAAAGGAAATATTAACATAAAATCACTTGTAAACCATTTAATTACTAATATTGTAAAAAATACAAGGCCTATAAGAAATATCAAAAATTGTAAATTTTAGGCTTATTTGAACTTAAAACAGGCCCAGTTATATATTGAATTATGTACAATTAGCACCAGAATATTGCTAGATAGTTAAATTTTCATAAATATCATAAATAATTAAGTTACAGCAATAAATAGGAAAACTTGTCATGTATTTTTATGAGTTGAAACCAAATCCAAGACATGTAAATGTGAACAGACAATGGTAAGAGGAATAAGATATTTTATAAATTACCACCAGTGGCGGCGATAAGGCCCCCGCAGACCCCGCGGCGCGGGGGGGCCCCGACCCTCATGGGGGGCCCCAGTTGGCCCGGTTGTCATGGGACATAACTTGTAACATGAAAAATAAGCGTAAACGAGTTGTAAAACGCTTCTTTGTTGAATTATCAGTTGACCATAGAATTGACGACCCAGTGAAATCATTTGAAGTAAAAGTTTTCAATGCAACACTAGATATTGTAATAGCTCAGCTACAAATGAGATTCGAAGGATTGCGTTGCATTGATGATAGGTTTTCATTCCTGACGCCTCAGAATTTAGTAAACTTCTCACAAGAGACAATAGTGGAGAAAAATAAGGCTCTGGTAAATGTGTATCCTGGTGACCTTTCCACATCACTGCCTGACCAAGTAATATCCTTCAAAGCTCTGATGGCCAAAGAAATTGTACACAAGAAAAGAATTCGAGAAATGATGAATTTACTGGTTGAAGAAAACAGCTGCCTTATGAGTTGCCTCCCAGACTTAACTACAGCTTTGCAGCTTTATTTAACCATACCTGTCACAACAGCTACAGTGGAAAGAAGCTTTTCAAAACTTAAATTAATTAAATGAAGTCATACTTAAGAAGTACCATGGCCCAAACTCGGTTGAGTGACTTGGCACTGTTAAGCATTGAGCATGAAGAGGCATAGAAAACTAATATCAACGAAGTGGTTGAAAAGTTCTTAGCTATTAAAAAAAGAAGACTAGGCTTAGGAAAACAGTGAACTTTGGTTGATCCTCATCTGTAAATATTGTACATTACTTGAGTTCGAGTGTTATTGAATTGGATTAGACTTAAGGAGAACTTGTATAGAGTATATTCAAGAATTTTACAAATTTAGGTACAAACTAATTTAAATGTTTGAAAAAAGCTAGAATGTTACTTTGATATTCGTTTTTAAATAATAAATTTTTAACACTCTGTGTGCGGTACTGTTTCATAGTCTGAATTTAGATCTTTGACGTAAAAATAAATCATTCTTTTTATTTTGGTTTTTTTATAGTTTGTATAGAACTTTGTCTATTTAGCAACAATGAATTTTAAGAGTTTGTACACGTGTAAAACATCCTTTGCAAATTGCAAACGCTTTGTGATAGACGAGAAAGTATTCACAAACCATTGTTGTGAAACACACGTAAATAGAAACTCATTTGAGTGTTTTCCCCTATTACGTATACAAAATTTAACCATTTTTATAGGGCCCCCTAATTAGTTTCGCGGGGGGGCCCCCGTTACGTTAGCGCCGCCACTGATTACCACCGAAACCGACGACTTTAAGTCATCAGTCTATTGTTACTCGTGAATGTGTACAGATCAAAATTTACGGACGGAAGATCTGAAAAATATAAATAGTGAAAAAACATTGAAGTACAACCTCGAAAAATATTACAGAGGTTACCAAATGGAAAATAACACCACTACATCATAACTAACACCAAAACTGACCCAAAACAACAGGAATAATAATATCCAGTACGAGCACGAGAAATCAACCGCCATTTTGAGAAAAATTCAACACCAATATTATCTGGACACGAACTCAACAGATTTGAACACAGAACACTGCACCAATAAACTATCACAGAACAACATCGCCGAGGAGAGAGAAACACTTCACGTAATTATCCAGAGGAACTACAACATCGCAGAGGAAGGAATCCACATTTATATTTGAGGGAGAAGAACATAGCGTCAGCGTTGAGTAACAGAAAACCGAGGTGAACGACGGCCATTTTATTTACTGAGTGACCAGTACGGACACAGCTTTCATGAGCCAGTGACGTCATTCTACGAATTGGTTCGAATTTTTACTTATTGATTGACAATATTTTTAGAATCCTGTTATTTTTAGCGAATAATAATTTAGATTAAAGTATTTGTAAGTACTGTATCTTGTTCCTTGCCCTCTCTGACCATTTCGACAGTTAAAAGAACTCGAAATAATTAATTTTGTAATGTTATATTTTGTCATTTTATCACAATCGACTTGAGTGAGTCTCAGCCAATGCCATTGTCGATGTGCGTAAGTTGGCACACAAATTCAAATTAAAAAAAAAAAATAAACATCAGAATTACTCAGATACTTGTGTGTATCATTATTTGTATTATAAGTAGTAGCTTTTTCTTTCTTCTAACATAAATTAGAAATATTAGAAAAATATATCAAGAAGAAGAAGAAGAGGAGCTAAGTCAGAAGAGAGAATATTGCTGTGACGCTAGCAATATTAGCTTGGGATCAATGTTGTACCAAGAAGAAGACGAAGGTGGAAACCACCTAGTAGTGAGCTTTGCTAGCAGAACCCTTAACCAGTGTGAAAAGAACTACAACGTGACGGAAAAGGAGCTGCTAAGTGTAGTCTTTGCCTGTGGGAAGTTTCAAACGCATATTCTAGGATATCCAGTGACCGTTCGCACAGATCACAAAACTATATCATTTCTAAGAAGATGCAAGTTAAGCCATGGTAGATTGACCAGATGGGTACTTGCCCTGCAGGAATATGGTCTACAGTGGGAGTATGTTCCTGGAAGTAAGAATGTAGTAGCAGACGTATTGTCACGGGTAAATTTGGAAGAACAGATGTTCGAAGGCGAAAAGGAGAGCATCCTGAAGATCTATAATATTATTAAGGACAGATTCGATTTAGAAAAAATAGTACGGGACATTAGCAAACACCAGCAGTCCGACCCGAAGCTAAACAATATTAAACTTCATCTCTCCAACCAAGATGAGACCATAACCAAGTTTTATTGCATACATAATGATATATTTTTCATCAAAACATCCCTTGATGAAGAGATATGGAAGATCGTAATCCCTACTACAGTCGAGAAGGATGTCATCCTGGATTATCATCTCCGATACGGTCACATGGGGGCCATGAAGGTGATCAAGGCGATAGAAGAGAATTGCCATATAAAAAATATAAATCGAAAGACGAGAAACTACCTCAAGACCTGTCTTATATGTCAATTGGTAAAAACCAACAATGAAAGAAAAGATGGTATGATGATACCAATTACATCACAAGCAAAACTAGAAAAGGTCTTTCTGGACATCTGTGGTCCATTTCCCTGCAGTGGCGGACGTCATCGTTACAAATACATTATTATAATGATGGATCACTTCACCAAATTTATAAAACTATACCCGGTGAACAGAGCCACCACTTTGAAGATTTTAGGAGTGATAACAAATTATTACATTCCAGAAATAGGAAACCCAACATCCATAATCACAGACCATGGAACGCAATTTAAGGTTAGGAGGTGGAAAAACACTCTAATTACATTGGGCATCAAGACGTACAAGACATCTGTTTACCACCCCAGTAGTAATCCAGCGGAGAGGGTGCTGCGAGAAGTCGGAAGGATATTACGGACTTATTGTCATAATCAACAAAGGAAGTGGCAAGAATACTTATCAGCTACCGAGGAATTCCTTAATTTAGCATATCACCCCGCTATAGGGACCACACCATATACGGCAATGTATGAAAAATCACCTCCTAGAGAAATACAAGACATCATAGAATTTCCCATGAGTCAAGAATACAAATTTAATCGACTGAGGTTCTACAATAAATTGGCAGAAGACCAGGAAAGGCGCCAGAACAAGTATCGAAAGGCGATTAAGAAGGTAATAAACTACGAAGTCGGAGAAAAGGTACTATTGAAAAACAGGGAACTACCCAGTACTTTGGAAGGCATTACCAAAAAGTTATTACTGCTGTATACCGGCCCATATCTGATTATTAAAAATAATAACAACAATACTTATGTATTAAAAGATATTAATTCAAATAAAGTAAAAGGAACCTATAATCATTTATCAATCAAAAAATATATTGAGGAGAGATAAAATGTCCAAATTCAAAAAATAGTAAGACCAACTTACATGATTTATTTGAAGAAACTATTATGAACAAAACGAATTTTGATGCATAAAATGTCAAAATTCTAAAGGTAGTAAGACCAACTTACATGATTTATTTGAAGAAACTATTATGAACAAAATGAATTTTGATGAATAAAATGTCCAAATTCAAAAAAATTAATAAGGACAACTTACAAGAACTATTCGAAATAATTATTATAGGTATAAAACCAATTTGATGAATAAAACATCTAAATTCTAAAAAATAGTAAGACCAACTTACATGAATTATTTGAAGAAACTATTATATGAAAGGAATCTTATAAAGAATTTTGAAGAATAATATGTCAAAATTCTAAAGGTAGTAAGACCAACTTACACGAATGATGAGATGTAACTATTAGATATAAAAAGAATTTGTGAGAAAAAGCTACAAAATTCTAAAAGCGTAAGAACAAATTACACTCATAATTTGAATTAACTCTTACATAAAAGAATTTGAGAGTAAATGGAGTACAAATGTGTAAATTTTCTCAAATTCTCCATAGACAAAGCAAAAAAGCACATATTCCAGTAAATAATGAGAACAACCTATATTAAACATAGTTGTCTTGATTATTCATCTCTTCTTTCACAGCACTAATAAGGGGAAATTTATTAAATTAAGAAGCAGAAAACCCCAAGATACAAAACCAATAACAAATTAATAAGGGGCTGTAAATGAGAAAATAAATGAAACAGAAAAAGATATATTAAACACTTGAATAAGTTAATATTATAAGAAAAATATATTAATGAATGTTAAAAGTGTCATAAGAAGGAAACGTAGCAAATCTTCATAAGAACCAGTGTTGATAAAGAGAAAAAACCCTTAATAAACTATCACAGCTATAAAAACTATACTACAGTTTGTATTGTAATAGTGACTATGATAACTATAACAACTATTGTAAATTATGTAAATGAGACAATTTAAGACAAAAATGATACAGAATTTTAAATGAAAAAGAAAGAAGAAACCAGAATATTTTATAATTTAGTCAGAATAACTTAACCAAACTCACAAAGAAAATAATTTGATAAAGATGAAACAATGAAGAAGGACCAACTAAATAAAAACCAAATATTAAGACCAGAAACCAAAAACCCTGGTATCATAATGATAATATTGTTGTAATAACCACTATTATAGTGATAATTGATAAAGAAGGAATTAATGTTATGCCATGAGCAATTAAACGACTCATTGAATTCCAATTGAAAAAAAAATCCATATAAATGCTAATTACTATGTAAACAGGATAAAAAGATGAAATGATGAAACGATGAAATGTATATTATACCACATACCTAAACCACATAATATGGGATGAGCTTTGATAGAGAAGAAGAGTCAAGTGTATGAAAGTATTAATTAATATAAAATATTATGAAGTGAAGAATCCAAGGATGTTGATTATAAGTCGAAAGAGACTACTTTTAATGATTATTTATTTTTATGACTGGATGTAGAAAAATTCCATCAGTCTTATATTTTGAGCAGAGATGATAATTCCTCTGAGCTCAGTTAAGTGAAGTATTGGCCAGCAGAGATTGAAGCTGAAATGTGCCACTCTGAACTGTTCCAACTCACATGTTAGGGAATGCTAGGGAGTAAACATACAGGTGAGGAAGCACCAAATAAGAAAATATATAAAATGATAATGTTATACACAAGATTAAAGATTACTTATTAATGAAAAAAGAAGCTAATGAAGGAGATACATATCATCTGAGAGAAAGCAATGGTGGAAAAAGAAGCTATATAAAATGAAATCATGAATAAACATAGGTAAATAAAGGGAATTAGTAGTAATTATTTCATCCATACTAAGAGTATGATCTGAACTAATCACTTTTACAGGAGAGCATATGTAGCATAACAGAATTATCACCTTAAAATTTAACTTAATACAACATTAATAAAGAAGAAACTATCAATAGTGAGTGAGAAAAAATAAATGGTTAAAAAATAAATTAAAGAAGCTGATCATCATAGTCGATAAAATGTTAATAAAATTAAACTGAATAACAAAGAAAACTCTTGGTCCATATATAAAAGAAACCAACTATATAAAACTCCAATACAACACATATAACCAGTAGGTTGAGGAGCAGTAATGAAAAGTAAAAAGTAAACAAAAAATTAATAAGGGGAAATTTATTAAATTAAGAAGCAGAAAACCCCAAGATACAAAACCAATAACAAATTAATAAGGGGCTGTAAATGAGAAAATAAATGAAACAGAATAATCAAGTAAGATTCATTGAATTAATAATATAAGGACATGAAACCACAAGATAATGAAATACTAATATAATAAGAAGGAAGAGACAAAATATGTCAAGGTTCCTAAAAGGAATATAGAAACAAGAAAGGCTATTCACTAAAATATCATGAAGAATGAATACACCAATTGAAACTAAATTAAAACCAATGATAAATGTCAGACCAAATGACTCAAGTTACAGGATACAATGCAATTAAAATAAACTTGTAAACTAAATGTAAGCCTAATTTAAGAACAGAGTAAAAACAAACCAAAAGACTACCAATAGTGTAGAAACAAACCAAAAACTACCATAGTGTAAAAACAAAAGACAACCATTAGTGTAGGAAATATAAGGTGAAATACCATAATAAATACAATAAAAGTTAGAGACTACAGTGAGTGTAGAGAATAACAAGTGACACACTATAATAAAAAATAGTGTAGGAAATAAAAATTATTTAAAAAGACTACCATCAGTGTAGAGAGATACCATATAAAAAACATAAGAATAAAAGACAGTCTAATGACTGAGAATAGTATTAGTAATAAAAGTGTTTTAAAGATTAGGTATAATAAAAATTAATAGATATAAGATGTTTTTATCACAGTTAAGTTGTTACCAGAAAAAACAAATACAAAAGACAGTCAATGACTGAAAGTATTATTAGTAATAAGATGTTTTAGTATAATTAAATTTGTTACAAAAGGAAAAAACAAAAAACAAAGGACAGTTAATGACTGAAGGTATTGTTAGTAATAAGATGTTTCTATTATAGTTAAATGATATATAAAAAATAATAGGCATAAGATAATTTTGTTATGATTAAGTGATATAAAAATTAGTAGATATAAGATGTTATGTTGTATTTAAATAATGTTCAATAATCTCAAAGTTTGTTAAGGCAGAGAAGGCAAGTAGATAATATGAATATTGTATTATTAAACTGTAAACCATATAAAGAATAATAGGGCAAAATAACTAACAAACCCCAATAGAAAAACAAAACAGCATTTTAGACCAAAATCAACTACTACTTAGAGTCAAACCCAAATGAATAAATTCAATAGAACTGTATATAATTAATAGAAACTAGTCCATGTAAAACAAAGATATGAAAATGTAACCAGTACAGAAACAAATATTAGCAAAGGTAATGACAAAAGAATAAAATTAACTTTATTGGGAAATATGTAATACTAGGCCTAGAAAGGTACACTATTCAGATAAAATGTAAAATAATCAATATTGGAGTATTATAACAACAAATGATTAACAACAAGCAATAATCATGAAGTGAGTAAAATTATTTAAAGGAAATATTAACATAAAATCACTTGTAAACCATTTAATTACTAATATTGTAAAAAATACAAGGCCTATAAGAAATATCAAAAATTGTAAATTTTAGGCTTATTTGAACTTAAAACAGGCCCAGTTATATATTGAATTATGTACAATTAGCACCAGAATATTGCTAGATAGTTAAATTTTCATAAATATCATAAATAATTAAGTTACAGCAATAAATAGGAAATCTTGTCATGTATTTTTATGAGTTGAAACCAAATCCAAGACATGTAAATGTGAACAGACAATGGTAAGAGGAATAAGATATTTTATAAATTACCACCGAAACCGACGACTTTAAGTCATCAGTCTATTGTTACTCGTGAATGTGTACAGATCAAAATTTACGGACGGAAGATCTGAAAAATATAAATAGTGAAAAAACATTGAAGTACAACCTCGAAAAATATTACAGAGGTTACCAAATGGAAAATAACACCACTACATCATAACTAACACCAAAACTGACCCAAAACAACAGGAATAATAATATCCAGTACGAGCACGAGAAATCAACCGCCATTTTGAGAAAAATTCAACACCAATATTATCTGGACACGAACTCAACAGATTTGAACACAGAACACTGCACCAATAAACTATCACAGAACAACATCGCCGAGGAGAGAGAAACACTTCACGTAATTATCCAGAGGAACTACAACATCGCAGAGGAAGGAATCCACATTTATATTTGAGGGAGAAGAACATAGCGTCAGCGTTGAGTAACAGAAAACCGAGGTGAACGACGGCCATTTTATTTACTGAGTGACCAGTATGGACACAGCTTTCATGAGCCAGTGACGTCATTCTACGAATTGGTTCGAATTTTTACTTATTGATTGACAATATTTTTAGAATCCTGTTATTTTTAGCGAATAATAATTTAGATTAAAGTATTTGTAAGTACTGTATCTTGTTCCTTGCCCTCTCTGACCATTTCGACAGTTAAAAGAACTCGAAATAATTAATTTTGTAATGTTATATTTTGTCATTTTATCACAATCGACTTGAGTGAGTCTCAGCCAATGCCATTGTCGATGTGCGTAAGTTGGCACACAAATTCAAATTAAAAAAAAAAAATAAACATCAGAATTACTCAGATACTTGTGTGTATCATTATTTGTATTATAAGTAGTAGCTTTTTCTTTCTTCTAACATAAATTAGAAATATTAGAAAAATATATCAAGAAGAAGAAGAAGAGGAGCTAAGTCAGAAGAGAGAATATTGCTGTGACGCTAGCAATATTAGCTTGGGATCAATGTTGTACCAAGAAGACGAAGGTGGAAACCACCTAGTAGTGAGCTTTGCTAGCAGAACCCTTAACCAGTGTGAAAAGAACTACAACGTGACGGAAAAGGAGCTGCTAAGTGTAGTCTTTGCCTGTGGGAAGTTTCAAACGTATATTCTAGGATATCCAGTGACCGTTCGCACAGATCACAAAACTATATCATTTCTAAGAAGATGCAAGTTAAGCCATGGTAGATTGACCAGATGGGTACTTGCCCTGCAGGAATATGGTCTACAGTGGGAGTATGTTCCTGGAAGTAAGAATGTAGTAGCAGACGTATTGTCATGGGTAAATTTGGAAGAACAGATGTTCGAAGGCGAAAAGGAGAGCATCCTGAAGATCTATAATATTATTAAGGACAGATTCGATTTAGAAAAAATAGTACGGGACATTAGCAAACACCAGCAGTCCGACCCGAAGCTAAACAATATTAAACTTCATCTCTCCAACCAAGATGAGACCATAACCAAGTTTTATTGCATACATAATGATATATTTTTCATCAAAACATCCCTTGATGAAGAGATATGGAAGATCGTAATCCCTACTACAGTCGAGAAGGATATCATCCTGGATTATCATCTCTGATACGGTCACATGGGGGCCATGAAGGTGATCAAGGCGATAGAAGAGAATTGCCATATAAAAAATATAAATCGAAAGACGAGAAACTACCTCAAGACCTGTCTTATATGTCAATTGGTAAAAACCAACAATGAAAGAAAAGATGGTATGATGATACCAATTACATCACAAGCAAAACTAGAAAAGGTCTTTCTGGACATCTGTGGTCCATTTCCCTGCAGTGGCGGACGTCATCGTTACAAATACATTATTATAATGATGGATCACTTCACCAAATTTATAAAACTATACCCGGTGAACAGAGCCACCACTTTGAAGATTTTAGGAGTGATAACAAATTATTACATTCCAGAAATAGGAAACCCAACATCCATAATCACAGACCATGGAACGCAATTTAAGGGTAGGAGGTGGAAAAACACTCTAATTACATTGGGCATCAAGACGTACAAGACATCTGTTTACCACCCCAGTAGTAATCCAGCGGAGAGGGTGCTGCGAGAAGTCGGAAGGATATTACGGACTTATTGTCATAATCAACAAAGGAAGTGGCAAGAATACTTATCAGCTACCGAGGAATTCCTTAATTTAGCATATCACCCCGCTATAGGGACCACACCATATACGGCAATGTATGAAAATTCACCTCCTAGAGAAATACAAGACATCATAGAATTTCCCATGAGTCAAGAATACAAATTTAATCGACTGAGGTTCTACAATAAATTGGCAGAAGACCAGGAAAGGCGCCAGAACAAGTATCGAAAGGCGATTAAGAAGGTAATAAACTACGAAGTCGGAGAAAAGGTACTATTGAAAAACAGGGAACTACCCAGTACTTTGGAAGGCATTACCAAAAAGTTATTACTGCTGTATACCGGCCCATATCTGATTATTAAAAATAATAACAACAATACTTATGTATTAAAAGATATTAATTCAAATAAAGTAAAAGGAACCTATAATCATTTATCAATCAAAAAATATATTGAGGAGAGATAAAATGTCCAAATTCAAAAAATAGTAAGACCAACTTACATGATTTATTTGAAGAAACTATTATGAACAAAACGAATTTTGATGCATAAAATGTCAAAATTCTAAAGGTAGTAAGACCAACTTACATGATTTATTTGAAGAAACTATTATGAACAAAATGAATTTTGATGAATAAAATGTCCAAATTCAAAAAAATTAGTAAGGACAACTTACAAGAACTATTCGAAATAATTATTATAGGTATAAAACCAATTTGATGAATAAAACATCTAAATTCTAAAAAATAGTAAGACCAACTTACATGAATTATTTGAAGAAACTATTATATGAAAGGAATCTTATAAAGAATTTTGAAGAATAATATGTCAAAATTCTAAAGGTAGTAAGACCAACTTACACGAATGATGAGATGTAACTATTAGATATAAAAAGAATTTGTGAGAAAAAGCTACAAAATTCTAAAAGCGTAAGAACAAATTACACTCATAATTTGAATTAACTCTTACATAAAAGAATTTGAGAGTAAATGGAGTACAAATGTGTAAATTTTCTCAAATTCTCCATAGACAAAGCAAAAAAGCACATATTCCAGTAAATAATGAGAACAACCTATATTAAACACTTGAATAAGTTAATATTATAAGAAAAATATATTAATGAATGTTAAAAGTGTCATAAGAAGGAAACGTAGCAAATCTTCATAAGAACCAGTGTTGATAAAGAGAAAAAACCCTTAATAAACTATCACAGCTATAAAAACTATACTACAGTTTGTATTGTAATAGTGACTATGATAACTATAACAACTATTGTAAATTATGTAAATGAGACAATTTAAGACAAAAATGATACAGAATTTTAAATGAAAAAGAAAGAAGAAACCAGAATATTTTATAATTTAGTCAGAATAACTTAACCAAACTCACAAAGAAAATAATTTGATAAAGATGAAACAATGAAGAAGGACCAACTAAATAAAAACCAAATATTAAGACCAGAAACCAAAAACCCTGGTATCATAATGATAATATTGTTGTAATAACCACTATTATAGTGATAATTGATAAAGAAGGAATTAATGTTATGCCATGAGCAATTAAACGACTCATTGAATTCCAATTGAAAAAAAAATCCATATAAATGCTAATTACTATGTAAACAGGATAAAAAGATGAAATGATGAAACGATGAAATGTATATTATACCACATACCTAAACCACATAATATGGGATGAGCTTTGATAGAGAAGAAGAGTCAAGTGTATGAAAGTATTAATTAATATAAAATATTATGAAGTGAAGAATCCAAGGATGTTGATTATAAGTCGAAAGAGACTACTTTTAATGATTATTTATTTTTATGACTGGATGTAGAAAAATTCCATCAGTCTTATATTTTGAGCAGAGATGATAATTCCTCTGAGCTCAGTTAAGTGAAGTATTGGCCAGCAGAGATTGAAGCTGAAATGTGCCACTCTGAACTGTTCCAACTCACATGTTAGGGAATGCTAGGGAGTAAACATACAGGTGAGGAAGCACCAAATAAGAAAATATATAAAATGATAATGTTATACACAAGATTAAAGATTACTTATTAATGAAAAAAGAAGCTAATGAAGGAGATACATATCATCTGAGAGAAAGCAATGGTGGAAAAAGAAGCTATATAAAATGAAATCATGAATAAACATAGGTAAATAAAGGGAATTAGTAGTAATTATTTCATCCATACTAAGAGTATGATCTGAACTAATCACTTTTACAGGAGAGCATATGTAGCATAACAGAATTATCACCTTAAAATTTAACTTAATACAACATTAATAAAGAAGAAACTATCAATAGTGAGTGAGAAAAAATAAATGGTTAAAAAATAAATTAAAGAAGCTGATCATCATAGTCGATAAAATGTTAATAAAATTAAACTGAATAACAAAGAAAACTCTTGGTCCATATATAAAAGAAACCAACTATATAAAACTCCAATACAACACATATAACCAGTAGGTTGAGGAGCAGTAATGAAAAGTAAAAAGTAAACAAAAAATTAATAAGGGGAAATTTATTAAATTAAGAAGCAGAAAACCCCAAGATACAAAACCAATAACAAATTAATAAGGGGCTGTAAATGAGAAAATAAATGAAACAGAATAATCAAGTAAGATTCATTGAATTAATAATATAAGGACATGAAACCACAAGATAATGAAATACTAATATAATAAGAAGGAAGAGACAAAATATGTCAAGGTTCCTAAAAGGAATATAGAAACAAGAAAGGCTATTCACTAAAATATCATGAAGAATGAATACACCAATTGAAACTAAATTAAAACCAATGATAAATGTCAGACCAAATGACTCAAGTTACAGGATACAATGCAATTAAAATAAACTTGTAAACTAAATGTAAGCCTAATTTAAGAACAGAGTAAAAACAAACCAAAAGACTACCAATAGTGTAGAAACAAACCAAAAACTACCATAGTGTAAAAACAAAAGACAACCATTAGTGTAGGAAATATAAGGTGAAATACCATAATAAATACAATAAAAGTTAGAGACTACAGTGAGTGTAGAGAATAACAAGTGACACACTATAATAAAAAATAGTGTAGGAAATAAAAATTATTTAAAAAGACTACCATCAGTGTAGAGAGATACCATATAAAAAACATAAGAATAAAAGACAGTCTAATGACTGAGAATAGTATTAGTAATAAAAGTGTTTTAAAGATTAGGTATAATAAAAATTAATAGATATAAGATGTTTTTATCACAGTTAAGTTGTTACCAGAAAAAACAAATACAAAAGACAGTCAATGACTGAAAGTATTATTAGTAATAAGATGTTTTAGTATAATTAAATTTGTTACAAAAGGAAAAAACAAAAAACAAAGGACAGTTAATGACTGAAGGTATTGTTAGTAATAAGATGTTTCTATTATAGTTAAATGATATATAAAAAATAATAGGCATAAGATAATTTTGTTATGATTAAGTGATATAAAAATTAGTAGATATAAGATGTTATGTTGTATTTAAATAATGTTCAATAATCTCAAAGTTTGTTAAGGCAGAGAAGGCAAGTAGATAATATGAATATTGTATTATTAAACTGTAAACCATATAAAGAATAATAGGGCAAAATAACTAACAAACCCCAATAGAAAAACAAAACAGCATTTTAGACCAAAATCAACTACTACTTAGAGTCAAACCCAAATGAATAAATTCAATAGAACTGTATATAATTAATAGAAACTAGTCCATGTAAAACAAAGATATGAAAATGTAACCAGTACAGAAACAAATATTAGCAAAGGTAATGACAAAAGAATAAAATTAACTTTATTGGGAAATATGTAATACTAGGCCTAGAAAGGTACACTATTCAGATAAAATGTAAAATAATCAATATTGGAGTATTATAACAACAAATGATTAACAACAAGCAATAATCATGAAGTGAGTAAAATTATTTAAAGGAAATATTAACATAAAATCACTTGTAAACCATTTAATTACTAATATTGTAAAAAATACAAGGCCTATAAGAAATATCAAAAATTGTAAATTTTAGGCTTATTTGAACTTAAAACAGGCCCAGTTATATATTGAATTATGTACAATTAGCACCAGAATATTGCTAGATAGTTAAATTTTCATAAATATCATAAATAATTAAGTTACAGCAATAAATAGGAAATCTTGTCATGTATTTTTATGAGTTGAAACCAAATCCAAGACATGTAAATGTGAACAGACAATGGTAAGAGGAATAAGATATTTTATAAATTACCACCGAAACCGACGACTTTAAGTCATCAGTCTATTGTTACTCGTGAATGTGTACAGATCAAAATTTACGGACGGAAGATCTGAAAAATATAAATAGTGAAAAAACATTGAAGTACAACCTCGAAAAATATTACAGAGGTTACCAAATGGAAAATAACACCACTACATCATAACTAACACCAAAACTGACCCAAAACAACAGGAATAATAATATCCAGTACGAGCACGAGAAATCAACCGCCATTTTGAGAAAAATTCAACACCAATATTATCTGGACACGAACTCAACAGATTTGAACACAGAACACTGCACCAATAAACTATCACAGAACAACATCGCCGAGGAGAGAGAAACACTTCACGTAATTATCCAGAGGAACTACAACATCGCAGAGGAAGGAATCCACATTTATATTTGAGGGAGAAGAACATAGCGTCAGCGTTGAGTAACAGAAAACCGAGGTGAACGACGGCCATTTTATTTACTGAGTGACCAGTACGGACACAGCTTTCATGAGCCAGTGACGTCATTCTACGAATTGGTTCGAATTTTTACTTATTGATTGACAATATTTTTAGAATCCTGTTATTTTTAGCGAATAATAATTTAGATTAAAGTATTTGTAAGTACTGTATCTTGTTCCTTGCCCTCTCTGACCATTTCGACAGTTAAAAGAACTCGAAATAATTAATTTTGTAATGTTATATTTTGTCATTTTATCACAATCGACTTGAGTGAGTCTCAGCCAATGCCATTGTCGATGTGCGTAAGTTGGCACACAAATTCAAATTAAAAAAAAAAATAAACATCAGAATTACTCAGATACTTGTGTGTATCATTATTTGTATTATAAGTAGTAGCTTTTTCTTTCTTCTAACATAAATTATAAATATTAGAAAAATATATCAAGAAGAAGAAGAAGAGGAGCTAAGTCAGAAGAGAGAATACTTGATCCGACTGACATAACAAGATTATCTCTAGTGAACAAATATTTTGATACACAATAACTAATTTACACACTTGAATGTAATTTAAAATTTATAATTAATTAATTAATTAATTGATCAAATAAAAAAAATATATAAAACATTATTCAAACAAAATTTTTTTAAATTAAACTTATAACAACAAAATTTTTTTTTCTTATCAACACAAAATTATTATTTATTTGTAATTGGTTTAATTACATTCTTCTTAACTTTCTGTATACAATACAGTTTTTATAAATACAACAAAACACTGTAAGTAAGTTCCAAAACATTATTCTCCTTACTTATTAACTTTAATAGTTAACATAACTATTATTCGCATTCCTTTAACTTTAATAAACATAATTATTAGAACCTTAGTTAACTTTAATTAAATAATAAAAGAAATAAATAGTATTTAACTAAGTAGTTAAATAATTAGTTCTTGACACAAAAACTATCATGTTTCTTGGTTTTTATGGCAGGAGTATTAAAGAATATTTCTGTCAACAAGATGAGTAGCAAAATATCGTGTAACAATATTAATTAAATAAGTGGATGCTTGAATTCTGAAGAAATGACGTATCAGCTAAAATGGTACCCTCATGTCAGGTGGGTGAAGACTCTCCTCAACCTTCGTGAGGAAGGACTGTACTTTTGGATAAAATGTTTTTAGGCCGAATGAAGAGCTGGCCAAAAGGAGCTGCGATCTGATTCCTGTAATGAAATTGGGCTCTCGCTGCGAGTTATCGGCCGAGGATGAATGATGTCTATAATGTTATCAAAGTATTTTCTGTCAATACTATACTGGTCATTTTTCTTTTTTAAAATCGAATCTTTGTTTCTTTCTTTCCATTCGCCTTCTGATTTCCTGAACGACGATTCTGTTCACCCATATAATTATAAATTTATTAGCAAAACATTTCTTCCTTAATATGTTTGCGTCTTCTCTTTAACACCCACCATTCTGATCCATGTCATAACACTATATTCCACACAGGCTAGTAAATAACTAACCATCAGAGAGGTCAAAATATTTTCCAGGAGGGGCAAACAATTTTCCAGAGGAGAAAAATATATACCTATTTTTCATACATACACACATGCACATATTAGTTTGCAATTCTTATATTATAATAGAAATAAATACAAAGATTGTATTAATTTATTAAAACAATTATTGCTTCAAAACATGCATAAAATTAATGGCTTGTAAAAGTTAATGTTTGATTTCCATTAAGTAGTACTCATTTCCAAAGTTTTAAAATTATGATGTCCGTAATCAAAATATTAGAGCAGGTTTTAGTCTGTATGGGGGTACACCGTGGACAAAAATTTTCAACATTCCCTATGGAGCGTTGCTCAGAGAAAAGCTACGAATCTACAGTGTACGTTTCACAGAACAAACACGCGGAAAAGAAGGAGCGCTCTCAAGTCTCTCATGGACCCTGAGTATCTTGCAGAGGGTTCATTCCCTAAAGACGTTTATCTGTTTATGGACCGTTCCTCTGTAAACATGTACAGTTACACTGGCGAGTGAGCCACAGGAAGCAACAAATCACTGTCCACGCTGGACACCTTTTCAGCTTGCACGCGTTGTGTTGGTGTGGGTTTTGGTATTTTCCATTTAAAAAGCATGCAAACGTAAGAAAATAAAATGGAAACGTAAACATTACATAATTGAGATATGGTTGCCTGCCACGAACGATATATTTTCTCTCATACATGGTTTAAATTAAAATGAAAAATATAGAATTTTGTTAAAGTGAAATAAAATGTTTCCATAAAAACTACTTCTTTGTTGTCAATAACGTAGTACACTTATAAAAATTTACTTCATCATCAACTAATATTTTAATGTATCAAAAAAATTACCCCCTCCCCCATTCAACTACTATAACGTCTCACCTACGTTATAACATCGGGAACCTGTGGATACTTACCTCGGATCAATTGCACGGGCTGCCATAGTCGTAATCAACTTCTAATTATTAATTTTACAAGCTGTAGTTATAATTAAAGGAAATTTTACATGGGGTCTGATGATTTATTCACTCAGTATTTTGTGTTATGTAATGACATCTCTTTATTAAACGATTACTTTAACAGCTCTACATAAATTTTTCCACATAAGGTTTTCTTAATAAACAGTTTACAGTTTACAAAATATTTTCTGAAAGGGGCACACAACATAAGGATTGGTATGTGCTAGCATTTTCCACGGATCCGGGATATTAAACTTGTTTGTGAGTTAAGCTCACTTACTCATATTCTATCATACTATTTGGGGGCCATTTGAAGAATGGACTTAATTTAATTTTTTTTTTGTATCAGTGAAGCTTTATAATATAAGCACTACTTGCTACTACAAATATTTTTAATCGTATGACATACTACATGTTACAAAGTGACTATCATTAAAGTCTTTTATATTGTTATTTAAACTGTCTTTTATAAAGCATTTGTTTTAATTTTAATTAACCACGGAAGGACAAGTCTCCGTGTCACCTGTGATATCCAGAAGTTTACTCTGTGTCCTGGTCCTTGGTCCTTGGGGTGTCCACAGATGGTTGATCTTTATTGTAGTTTACTTTCCTGCTGAAGTTCCTGAAGTGATTAGGTCATTATGATGCTGGTATGCTGTTCTCAGAAGTCTGGTAGCTAAGCATCTTTAGTAGTATAACTCGAGTAAATGTTTTTGTTTGCCACAGAAATGCACGTCACATCATTATTTATAAAAGGTTCTCACTTTAGGTACCTCGTACCTTATTATTTTAAACAAACATTGAGATCTTACATACTAGTCAATAGAGATGTCATCCCTCACACTTATTTATTCCTTTTTGTTTCATAGATTACATTTAAACTTATTAGCACACTAATTTGCCGCTACATTCCGCTGCACATTGTTATATCTGCACTCTAAAATTAAAAAAAATATTGTCG
The DNA here is from genome assembly GCA_034769895.1 of Magicicada septendecula. Classification (NCBI taxonomy): domain Eukaryota; kingdom Metazoa; phylum Arthropoda; class Insecta; order Hemiptera; family Cicadidae; genus Magicicada; species Magicicada septendecula. Next base: position 303,447,790 of record CM068367.1, on the reverse strand, counting down.
TACTTTGGGGCATGGTTCCGGTAGGTACTGTTTACTACGAGAACGCTCGATCTCGACTGATTTACTATGTTAGGACAGGTAAGTTAACTGCGCGGAGTTTACGCATCACAGTAAAATAGTTCCACATTTATTTGCTATTTACGGTATTAAAGTTTGACCTTTTAATTATCCAAAGATATGTTTTACTTCAGAATTTATTATTAGTATACTACTGTGTTATTGTTTATTTATTTATTTAATTTCAATTTACAAGTATTATTAGTTTAGTTTATGGGTATGTATGCAAGTTAATTCTGGTTAGCGCATGTCAATGCATGGTAAATTATTAAAGGGTTTCCCTACCTTTACACTCGCATTCCTTTTTGCCATTTAAATCTCTTTAATAAATATTATTTTGAGTTATATAAGGGATTTAAAATTAGTTTAAATGTGCGATTTATTAAAATTTAAATTTCTCTCCTTTTTACATTTCCTATTTTATTATTATTTTTTTTTATTAATGAAATCGTCACATACTCCGCCGCTTAAAGAAGACACCAGGTGGGGAAACAGATGTGTTTTCTATGGGTTATTAGGTCAGTAATTTACTGCGAGTATGCTTGGCATTACTGTGTGAAATTTTTCTTATGACTCTTTTTCTTTCGTGAAGTTCCCTTTCTCTCATTTCTTAACTGCTAACTTAATTTTATTTATTACTCCTAATTCTCGTAACTTCACAATATCGTGGCCCGACTGATTTTGTTAGCATACTCTAACTTAAGTAGTTAGTTTTCTGCTCTTTCATTAACCCTTTCCAGTGAGGCGCCATTGTGACTTTATTACATGCTTATACCTATATCTCTTAATTATACTTAATATAATCTAAAGTTGATCCCATACTCAACCTTAGATTATTTCTAATTCTAATATCTTACACGTGTAATGTAGCGAGCTTTCGCTACTGAGACAAGCGGAATTTCACGAAGAGGTACATTTATTTTCTTTTAAACAATCAGCTGTTACAATGCAAGAGGGGTCAAACACTTTACACAAGGTGCATTGTATTACACTGGGGTGGTCGCTATTGTTTACCTAGGCAGGAGTCCTTAACAATAGGGGTGGCTTACTGCAATACTAAACACGATTATTTCCTGCACGAGTTTGTCGTTTCTTGACAAATTTAGTTAATGTCTTTGGGAACAGGCACGAACCTGAGTTTACAACCTTTAAATCTGCGCTTTATTATTATTTTGCATTTTACTTATATTACTACTACACCTTCATTACACCTTAGTTTATTTAAGATGCTATCAAGCTTTTTATTTAAATGACTTATTATTATTTTTTTTTTATTTTGGTCGGATTTAAAAAACGGTTTCTTATTTGTTTAGAACTCGTTCATTTATTTAGTGATGCATCATTCCATAAAATTAATTAGTAAACTTGTTTTATTTAACTCGATTTAATTTTACTTCGTTTAAATGTTGTTGTTACTGGGCAAGGGGTCGAACACTTTATATAACAATAGAGGAGGTGGGGTATCGTCTAACTCAACGTGGCAGAGGGTGACAAAGTACCGTTTTATGCAGGCGTGAACAAGATATTTTCCGGTCTGGGTTTGTCGTCAAATTGACACGTTGGTGACTGAAATTTTTGGACAAGTACGTACATGGATTTGTATAAATGTGTCATATAATGTGTTAATGTGTAAATATGTTAATATGAGTTTACACATATTAAATTCACAATTAATCTTATCTATATACTATCAAATCAAACAATTTTTTGCATACAGCCCTGATTTGTAGAGGACTCGCAGTCTATTGTTTTTGGTGAAGATTGGTTGAGGGAAAGGGGTAGTTTACCTACAACGATTTTTTTTATCAAGGGTAATTTTTTTTTTGGCAAACGATAACAGCCGCAAATTCAAACAGAATCAAATAATGTTTTGTATACAGCCCTAAATTATGGAGTTCTCAAGATCTATTGTTTTTGGTGAAGATCGGTTAAGGGAAAGGGGTAGTTTACCAGCAACATTTTATGTTTTAACAAGGGTATTTTCTATGGCAAACGATAACAGCCGAAAATTCAAACAGAATCAAAAGATTATTTGCATACAGCCCTAAATTGCACAGTTCTCAAGACCTATTGTTTTTGGTGAAGATCGGTTAAGGGCAAGGGGTAGTTTACCTGCAACGTTTTTTATCAAGGGTAATTTTCTATGACGAACGATAACTGCTGCATATTCAAACAGAATCAAATAATTTTTTGCATACGTCACTGAATTGTAGAGGACTCGAGGCCTTTTGATTTTGGTGAAGATCGGTTAAGGGGAAGGGGTAGTTTACCTGCAACCTTTTACGTTTTAACAAGTGTAAAGTACTTGAAAATTCATTTAAACTTTTTCAAACAATGGTAATTGTTAAAAATAAAATAATTTTGTTGCCAGGCAATAAAATTATAATTTTTTCATTTTAATGTAAATCATGTATAAGAGAAAATATATCGTGCGTGGCAGGCAAGCATATCTCAGTTATGTACTGTTTACGTTTCCATTTTATTATTATGACTACCACAATAAAAAGGCAGGGAAGACACACACACACACACACACACACACACACACACACACACACACACACACACACACACACACACACACACACACACACACACACACACACACACACACACACACACACACACACAATTCGCGTTATTTCTGGCCTCATTCATATTTATTTTCTTACATTTGCACGCTTTTTAAATGGAAAGTGCCGAACCCATACCAACATAACGCATGCAAGCCGAAAAAGTGTCCAGCGTGGATAGCGATTTGCTTCCTGTGGATCGCTGGGCAGTGTAACTGCACGTGTTTACAGAGGAACGATTCACAGACAGACTTTTCGTCTTTAGGGAATGAACCCTCTGCAAGATGCTGAGGGTCCATGAGTGACTTCGGAGCGCTCCTTCTTTTCCGCGTGTTTGTTCTGTGAAACGTACACTGTAGATTCGCAGCTTTATTCTAAGCAACGCTCAATAGGAAATGTTGAAAATTTTTGTCCACGGTGTACCCTCATACACACTAAACCTGCTCTGATGTTTTAATTACGGACATCATAATATTAAAACTTTGGAAACTTGAGCACTACTTAATGGAGATCAATCATTAACTTATACAAGCCATTAATTTTATGCATATTTTTTATATATATGTGTACAACGTTATCGGCAACAAAGAAGTAGTTTTTGTTAAAATTCCTTCCCGGGATATTTGGCCGTAGTCCAATGTTTTCTACAAAACCAGACATTTCGGCAATGCCATCAACTTCCATCATCAGTGAAAATCGAGTGCGATAACGTGAGGTGGTATATGTTAGTGACCACAGTACTGTGGTTAAGGCTGAAGCAGTAAGTAGAAAAAAGTAGTTTCTATGGTAATATTTCATTTCAAAAATGATTTTAAATATAAATCTTAGAATATGGAAGTCATGTCTGGTTCTCCATACCGATATTTTGAAACTGAAAACAGCTATATTTTCTACGTGATAACTTATTTGCATAATAAAGATTGTATCTCATTTTGGCAGAGTGTTTATCTGTATTTGGTGTATGGGCCACTGTTCATGACTTGTCAGAGTATTTTGTACATATTATTGTTCTGAATGTTTAGTGTGCACTGAATCAGAAGTTATTTGATGAACATTTAGTGTAATTTACGTACTGAGCTCATTCTTGAAAACATTTCTAGTTATGTATGTGAAGCATTGGAGTTAAGTAGATTAAACAAAAATATTTGAATGCATGAAAAGTGACTACTAGGTTTTTCAGAACTGAACATCACACAAATGAAGGAGAATAAGAGCTTTGGTGGTTACAAGGAATTTCTTTGATACTGGTACCAAGAACTATTTATTTGGCATGTTCACTGTTAGCAAATACACAACCACAGGTGGCAAAAAAGTCTGGAACTGGAAATCTGAAAGAAGAATTTAGAATTTGTGAGAGGCTCTGGAAAGTTTTGACCTATGAAACAAAAAGCAGAAGACCCAAGGAATGACTTATGTGCTTAACCAATATAGTGCAGAGAAAGCACTACACTCACACAAGTGATCGACCAAACATGAATAGGTGTGCATAATGCAAACGTGATCTTGGGTATTTTAATTAGTGAAGCCTCATAAGAGGGATTATTTTATTAAATATCTTATGATGAAGCATATGCTTTCATTCGCGTCATAATTAATTGTATGGTAAATCAAGAAGCCATAAGCGGATTGAAAATATTAGTTTATCTATTCATACAAGTGATTTGTACACCTTTGAAAACATGTATGCTAAAAAGCACTATAAGGTGAAATAACATATGGATTGCACTGTAAAAACTTGCAAAGTAAAATCTTAAAAAGAACAAGATTGTAGAGCACAGAAAATTGTTTAAGTAAACAAATAATCTCTACCTGAAACAACCTGATTGAAATTTTGAATATTTACTACAATTTTAGATAATTTAAATAATAGGCCTAGTCTTTTGGTCTTGGCCTATAGCATTGTCAAAGATATTTGTGTCTTCCTGAAGGGCAAGAAACATGTTTTCTGTTAGTAGGTTTGTAACAAAAGATGAAGGTATTTAAATCAATTCACAGACCTGTTCTAACACTTGTTGAGTCTTGAGTGTTCATTAAAAAAGGAAAGGAAAATAGAAGCTGATGAGATGAAGTACCTGAAAAGACTTAGACTGCTTGAATTTATAGAAGGAAAACAACTTAGTTGGTGGGGAACACTCTAAGTGAATGGAAGAGATGAGAATAATAAGACAAATATTGGAAGCACAAATTGAGAAAAATGAGGAGAGAAGCTGTATGGAAAAACTAGGAATGAAGTAGTTCTAAGAATTCTAAAAAGATAAAAAAATGTGGGAAGATACAAACTGATGACTGGCAGTATCAAATATGGGATGACTAGCAAAGAACAGAAGACTGGACGAAATTTGCACATGGTTAAAGTTTAGTTATTTAGCATACACCAAGTTATGGTTGTGCTTATGCTTGTGCGCATGTGTTATGTGTGCATGAATTTTATCAATACTTTTTCATTGATGAAGATCAAAATGAAGATTAAATTACTTTTATGATGCATAATATACACTGACAATAATACAGACCACAACTAATTAAATATGACTATAGTATTGACAACTCGGAACACTAAGTTTTTTATAAGTAAAATCGTAAAGATTTACCTTACAGCTTAAACCGGCTTTCACCTTTAAAGGCTTCTTCAGAGGCTGCCGTGGGTAGCGCTGTCCGTCTTGTTGTTGGCGACGGGATAGATTTTCGAAAGATCGATGCTATCGATGCTGTGTGTGTGTGTGGTGAGATGTGTTCGAATAATGCGTGCGATTTGAATTGTGTCTGTTCGTTTAGGATGTCGTTTTTATTTGTTTTTGTGTGTTTGTATATTTCTAATTGTTCTAGAGTGTCTAGTTTTCGGCCTTTTGTGTGTACGTGTAGAATGTTCATGTTGTTGTCGATGTTTTTATATGTGTGGTTTGCTTCAATGAGGTGGTTTGCAAAGGTGGATTCTGTAGTGGTGTGGAGTGCCTTTGTGTGTTCAATGTATCTCTGTTTGAAGCTACGTCCTGTCTGGCCTATGTAGAATTTATTGCAATTGAGCAATTTAGCTTGTATACACCGCGTAGATCGAATTTGTTTTGTGCTTTGTGCGTGCGTTTTGATAGTGTGTGTTCTGTTTTGTTAGTAGTTTTGTAAGCGATTCTGTATCCTGCTTTTTTGAATTTGTGGGCAATTTTTTCAGTTTGTTTGTTGATGTATGTTAGTGTTATGAATTTGTTGTTTTCTGTCTTTGTCTGTTGTTTGTTTTGTGTTTTGTGTAGGAGTTTACACAAAACAACACACACAAGACAGATATGACTATTGTTCTGTCATATCTGTTAGATTCTGCTAGATATTTTATCGTGTTTAGTTCGTCTTTGTAGTCTTTTTCATCTAAGGGGATGTTGTTAAGTCTATGTATCATGGTTCTAAAAGTAGCTAGTTTGTGTTGTATTGGGTGATTGGAGGTGTTGTGTATTAGTGTGTCAGTTGTAGTTGGTTTTCTGTATATTTATATTTAGTTAAGTAACGGACACGTCATGGACAACGAAATCCAAGAACAAACAACTAATTAGTAGACAATAATTAATAGCAAAAATTTAGAAATTAATAGAAAAGACTTAAAATGTAATTGTTCTAAGCAAAAGATTGGACATGTATGGTACAATATGTGTTGTATTTTTCCAATTAGAAATAACTGAATTACTCATTTCCTGTACTAAAAACCATGACTGTAGAAATCTGTGTATAAACTATGTACAAAACTAAAGTCTCAATGAGGCACAGCTGTGCATTCAACTTCCTGCCAATTCTTTAAACACTGCATTTTGGACATCAGTTGCATATTTCTTGATTTTAGCATAAATTGTTTCTTGATTCAGCAGATTGTCTGCATTCATATTAAGTTCACACCACGACTATAAAAGCGACAGGGCCTGACAGTCTACCAGCAGAGCTTTTGAAAAATGTAGGGGAGAGAACGAAAGAGCAGCTATTTCGAATAATTACTGGGTGCTATGAAGAGGGAGTATTGCCAGTTGATTTCATTAAAAGTAGAACAATCACAATACCAAAGAAAGGTAAAGTAGACGACTGTGCTAATTATAGAACGATAGCCTTAATATCTCATGCTGCTAAGATTTTGCTGAACATAGTGAAGAACAGACTGGAAGGAAAGATTGATCACACTTTGGGGGAGGATCAGTTTGGATTTAGAGCAGGTAGAGGAACCAGAGAAGCAATCTTGGCTCTGCGGCAGATCCTGGAGAGGAGAATTGAAGTGAATAGGAAAACCTATTTAGTATTTGTGGATCTCGAGAAGGCGTTCGACAATGTTGATTGGAAGCTGTTGTTTCAAACTATGAGGAAGTCAGTACTTGACTGGAAAGTTAGAAGGGTAATCTTCAATATTTATAGGTTGCAAAGTACTGAAATAAACATAAATGGATGTAAAAAGGAAGCAATAATAAGAAGAGGGGTAAGACAAGGTTGCCCACTGTCACCGTACTTGTTTAATTTGTTTATAGAAGATGTTGTAACTCAGATGAAAAGGAGTTCTAGGGGAATTAAAATAAATGGGGAACAGATACACAGTATTCGCTTCGCAGATGATATTGTACTGATGGCTGACTCAGAAAAGGATATGACCCGAATGTTAGGTACATTTAACAAAATTCTTCACGCTTGGAGATTGAGGATAAATGTTAAGAAACCTAAAATAATGGTTGAAAGTAAAAAAAGAGAAGACATTAAATCAACCATTATGTTGAACAACACAATATTGGAGCACATTACTAAATTTTGTTACCTGGGTAGCATAGTTACAAGTGGGAATAAGTGTCTGGCAGAGATTAAGAGGAGAGTAGCTCTGGCAAAACAAGCATTCCAGAGCAAAAGGAACTTATTAACAAGCAACCATATTAGTATTGAAACAAGGAAAAAGTTTGTTAAGGTATTTGTATGGAGTGTTTTAACTTACGGGTGTGAATCGTGGACCTTAGGGAAGGTGGAGAGTGACAGACTTCAGGCAATGGAGATATGGATTTGGCGGAGAATGACAAAAACTCGTTGGACAGATAGGAAGACGAATGAACAGATCTTAGAAGAAATAAATGAGAATAGAACACTACTTAGGAGTATAGAGGTGAGTAAGATTAAGTTGATAGGACATGTGATCAGACATAGTGCTTTTTTAACTAACATCTTTGAGGGCAAAGTAGTGGGGAAGAAGCCCAAAGGAAGACCAAGAACTGCATACTTCCGCAGCACAATGAGTGTCGTGAATAGTGGGTCCTATGAAGAAATGAAGAATATCGCAAGGGATAGAGTGACGTGGCTACAGCGACAAGGCATTGCCTTTAGGAGTTAAAAAAAAAACCACGACTATGTATAATATGTGTTTTATATTACAATTATTCTGTTATGGTTAAAAGATAACCAGCACTCAAGAAACAATTTAATGGTCATACAATTTCAAAATCTGAGCACTAGCCATCACTGACTCATATACAAAGTTACTGATAGGCTTAAAAAGAATTAATGTTATCTGATAACATACTACAGAAAAGTAAGTGAGCAAACATTTGAATTTAATAAAAGGAAAGTCTACATTTAATGGTTTCTGTTTTCAGCAAATTTAAGAAACACATGTATTGATAATACAGACATGTACTTGGTTGACAAAATATTACATCAGTTTTAATATTACAGGATTCATTAAAAAAAGTATAGGCTATTATTACAAAATAAGATAGATAAGAAAGTATAAAAATCACATGATCAACAGAATTGTTTTAATATATAATTTACAATTAATTCTGTTCACAAATTAATAATTGTTTTGAGTACAAAACGTCTCACATCAAATTTATATATCACACTGGCTTTCTATAATATCACATTGCCAATAATACTATTTTATTCTAATATACCGGTATATGAAAGTTTTTACAGCTCTACTTGTGACCAAAATATGTTTTGTGGGAAAACATGGAAAAGTGAACTGGTATGTTTTGTAAAAACGTGCATGAGTGGTACAATACAAATTTAAAAGAAGATTTTAAAGATGAACTATGAGGATGCCCGTCCACATCAAAAGCAAGAGAATATATTCAAAACTTGAGAAAATTATTCAAAATGACCACTGATTCAGCAACCAGCTAGAGAAACAAACTATTATTATTAATAAAGAATGTGTTAGGCAAATTATGAAAAATTATCTTAACATCACTCTTAGAAAAACCACTTGGGCTGCTTGTAATGAAACGAGGATTTTTCAGTACGATCCTGAAATGACAGAGTACATGCCTTGAACATGATTTCTTCAAGGCTGAAGAAAACAGGGCAAAGCAAATTAAAAGTTCAAACACACCATTTTCATTCTTTTCTTAGATACCAACAGTCTTGTTTTAGAAGAGATGGTTTCAGAAGATGCCATAGAGAATCAGTATTGTTACAAGCAAGTTCTTTTAACCTTAAAAAAAAAGGCAAGAAGAAAGACCAGAGTTGTGGCCAAGTGGATTCATCCTGCGTCAGTACAATTCGCCAGTTCAATCAGTACTGCTTGTGAAGCAATTTTGCTGATAACTGGTTGTCGTGATAAACATCCTGTCTTCATATCAGATCTAACCCTTTGCAACATTTTCCTCCCCTCTAAAGTCAAATTTATGCGTAAGCAGTGGCGAAGCGTCAGGGGAGACAAGGTAGACAGTGTCTCCCCAAATAATTTATTCATAAAATAATTAATTTTTATTTATGCATTAAATTCCATAAGTTACTCAGAAATGTATAAAACTAATGTAAAAAGTTAAATATCATGGGACATGACGGAGTGAGAGCCATGGAAAAGGTTCTCATGGCTGTGCGATGCAATTGTACGCGGAGTATCAGGGTAGACGAGACGTTACTTGAAATGTCTTTTTAACAAGGCTGGAGGTGAGGAGAGCTTCGGTGGACGGGAATGAGAGAAGACCTGCGCGCGCAGTATAAAATGCGTCTTGTACATCACGGCAGAAGACATGTCTTCCCTGCACAGAATTCTCGCCTGGCCGCTAACGGGCAACATCTGTTGCTCGAATCGGTACCAGCGGCAGTGCACCAAACAAATAAAGTTATACTCCCCCGCCTTCTCCGTTAACTCGTTGGCGGTTTCCTTTTCCAGTTTTAGGTAACCAGTCGACATTGTTATCAGCACTAAGTTCACTTCTGGCAGCCATTGGACACGTTCCAGATGCTGCAAACAAGCCACGGGTGCAAAGACACCCCGCATCCATAATGCAATGCAATGCGCCTGGCCGCCTGTGTTTGTTTATCGTGCTCGCGTAGTGAATACGCTATTTGTTTTTGTTGAGTTTACAAATTATTTTTAATTTTATATACAGTTGTATAGACTAAGAAGTGTGTAATCATTTACGCACTAATTATTTAATAATACATATTTTTAAATGTCGTCATTTAAGTGCTTTAAGCTTACTGTTTAATTGGTTTAAAGGAGCAAAATTAATACACTTAATACCAGTTCTACGGCAGAAGTATTTGATATAAACTCTGACAACTTTGATTCATTAGAATTTTTGTTAAAATACAAAATCAGTTCGTTACATTTAGAGCAAAAGGTATTGCTAACGTCAAAAATATCTCGGGTGTCTTTAGATTTGTCGCAGAAGGATGGAAAAGTTTTCAGACAACTTCAGAAACTTTCGTATAGTAAATATACGTGGCTCTCTGGTTGTAAGGGAAACAAAATTCTGCACTGCTACTGTTTGATGTTTAATGGAGAGGAACCATGGAGCAAAGTTGAAGAAGGCACTATAAAAAATTTTCAAGTTATAGCTGCTAAACATGCTAGTAGCAAAACTCGTATGAAAGATTCTGAGATGTTTCACACGCTAGGACGTAACATAATTGAAATTGTTTGTCCAAAACACCTAGAATTAAAGCAGTACAGCACAATGAAAATGTGGGACGAAATAGAAGGATAGTAGGCCGTTTGGTAGATGTTGTTTGTTATTTAGGGAGACAAGAGTTAGCTTTTAGTAGACCCTAGTCTTAAGGAAAATGAGCAATCTCTCAATAAGGGCAATTATTTAGAAACTTTAAATTTACTGGCAACGAAGAGTCTTTCATTAAAGAACATATACAGAGTGATTAAAAATTGCACGGCAATCTCTCGGAAGCTGATTCTATAACTAAAAATAAAAAAAAAATTAGACACGGCGTGTAGATCTCATTTACATGAAAATTTGAAACGTTTGTGTAATGCCTGCAGTAATCCGGATTTGTCACCATTACAAAATGTGAATAAAATTTATCTTTTTCTGGCTATATTTTCTACTTGAGATTCACAAACGAGACCAATAACAATACGATAGCTTTTTCTTGATATTTAGGCTAAATTATATAACGAAATACGTGTGTTTCAGACAGTCACTTAGCTATTATCTGATAGAGGTATCATTAACTCTATTTACCATAGTTTTACTGGTTCATTAAGAATGTCACCAATCTTAGTAAGAGGTTGCTTTTGGCTGGTATTTTTATGTCTACCCAAATTATTTTGTCACGCTTCGCCACTGTGCGTAAGGGAAAGTTTTCGTGTTACTGAGTGAAAAGGATCGAATCCCTTACGTAGCTAGTTAACAAGGGATTAGGCATATTGTGTCTTCTCTGAGCAATAGAAAGTAGTGAAAGTAATTACAGGAGGATTTTATAACTAAACTTAACCACTACCCCTTTATTCAATAGCCAGATCTTCTGTTAATGCAGATGAGAAACATAAAATATAAACACAAGTTGTCCATTGTACAAATTGTACGTTTTGTCTATTATTCACCTATCTGCATTGTATAACAAATACAATATAAAGTAACGGATGTAACGTAAATGATTATTGGCTTTCACTACAACTTGAATGATTTATTGCGTTCAATATAAATCACTTGGTCCCAGTAATGAGTAGCACTTGCACAATTTACTTCGTTCTCCTAACAAAACGCATTCGACACCACTCGGTACGTTTCGTGATTACACACGGGCTCTCGTACAAATGTTTGTACTATTTATCGGCGGCAAACGTATTCGATAATAAATTAACGTCGACTTTCTCAAAAGCGTTCCGCACAGTTAAACAGAGATGGTTCATAACAGATTATGTCACTACGTCTCATCCAAAAGCGTTCTTAACTTCATGTACACTTTCCTTTTAGTCTTCTGATACTGACGAAGTTCTTCGGTGAATGGGAGTTCCGATTTCGTTGCGTAAACGCACTCCCAGTCGTTATAGGACAATTGCCTCAACTGATACGAGGTCGTATGCCCGTACCCTTTCGTATTCAGATTCTCGACGCAACGAAATTTTAAATGGTTGTTCATCATGATGAGTTTCGATAAGTCATTGGCCATCCTTTCTTCGCCGTATTCACGTATTCTGTCTTTAAATCGTTCTAAAAAATAGTCGTAAAGCCGAGCGTCGGCGCTGTTTATCTGTCGCAGCGTTTCACGATCGCTCTCGGTCACCTCGTGTCTCGACGTGTCGGGTCGGGAATTCAGTTTTAAGAATATGACGTTCTCTAAAGGCCAGTTCATTAGGTCGCACAGGAGAATCAGAGATACTTCCATCCATTCGGATATCATTACGAGATCAAACGTCTTGTCAGTTTGCTCTATGAATTCATCAATATATTTTGGAGATTTAAAATGTTTCTCTTCCATTCCTAGGTCCCAGCACATTTGGTTAAAACCGAGTCGGTTGTAATATCTACGTGTTATTTTCTTTACGTTTTGTGGAGATTTGAGAATGCTTTCAAAAGTTACGTTGAAAATTTTCTGAAAATTGTAATAAGTAAAGAGGGATTCGTAAACGTCGGCCGGGTCGCGGAGTACTGTTACGAACGCAGTATCGTTGTGCATCACTCGGCCAACTCCGACCCTGCTGAAACGTGTGTGGTGGGTAAATATGTTGTATTTGTTATCTGGAGTCCTCAACTCCTCCTGGATCATGCCTGCGTTGAACGGCGCAGGATTGCCTATGTAATTGTGAGCGTTGGGAAGGACAAAATCCAAGTTGCGTGAGTAACCGAATCGCATTAAGATGTTCTGTACAGTACTGCTGCCGCACTTGTGCATCTTCAGGAAGAACAGATTGTTGCTTTCCTGTTTATGTTTAACTTCCGGCGTAGTCACTGTGGATGATACTACTGCGTTCGTTTCGTTCATGATTCTGTTCATGTACTTTAGTAAATTGTATTCTTGCTGCTGGTTGTCCTCTTCATACCTGAAACAATAAGATATGATTAATCATTTAGTGGAACCTTGTAATCTCTTAATGGAATCTTAGGATAAATCGAAAAAGTATGCAAATCCTCTTGCAAGTAATTCACAACTGCAGTCGTACGCAAAAACTGGATTTTAATAGGAAAAAGTCATATCTCAAAACGAGGTGACTGAAGAAAGTAGAATGAACGTTAATCTAGGTTGTGATAAGACCACAAACATTTGAATAGTTACGAGTATTTATTTGCTCGTATTTGAGCACACAACGTGGGCATTCAGAAGTGTCGACAGCATGCATTTCTATTAAATTATTCAATCAGCACGTATTCATGAAAACCGTATATATAGCTGTTACTTTTCTAACGTTCGTACTTCCTTCTGGGTTTACTAATTCGTATACAAGAAATTACATAAATTTACGAATTGCGTAGTTAAAATATTTTATTTTTCTTGAAGTCTTTTCGTGCGATTTCAGCGTTAATTTTTTACTACCCAGGTCAACACTTATCACCAATACGTCAGCCATTGGTTATTCCAGTACCGTTCGAAACTCTGTATGTATGTGAAACGTTTTTTGCGCACGTTTTACGTGTTGTTCTACTGCCTACACAGAACACTTGTTATTATTTGTAAGCGTGAAACAGCTGCCGATTTGACAGTATAGGAGTTATTGCCAACATCAACACATGTGATGCTGTAAATTGATTTCAATATTAAAAAGTTAAGTCACATTTTTAGAATTCGAACGCAGCAATACAGCAACTTAAGTGTAGTGTTTTAAATTTAATTGCCTTCATACAGTACCTTTACAACCGTAAAAAGCTAAGACTACCCTGCTAAAATCGTTTTACATAAATTATTTGTTTCCTGTCCTTTATTTGATATTATACCTTTATCAAATGTATCCCTTGAAAAAAATCTTAATAAGCAATAACTAATTGTACTAATTCGCCTGTTAAAACAATATAGACTATACTTTTATTAGGAAGCGGGTAGCTGGGAATTTCTTGAGTGTGTGATAGCTTTTACGGCACATTAGGTAGCTTTTTAAGGTGTTAGCTATTTTATATAAGATCATTTCTATTATTAGCACATTACGTTTAACTCTTACTGATAAGACATAATTATTTGAACTAATGTCATAAATCGGATAGATAAGGCAATATTTCCACTCTCTCCTTGTTTGGGGTTTATCCACTTCCTGTGAATGAGTAACAGTCAATCCGAAACAGTAATCCATCAGCGACAAATGATTTTACATTGCGGTTAGGCGTTCTATTGTTAACAGCAAAATCTAAGTATTCCTCTCTACGTGTCTCGGATCGCATCATTATTTCCCACTCTTTCATACACACGTGCCCGCCAGATCAACACGTTACAGATTTATCAAGTGTAATGTCTGATCTATAAATAATGGTGTGATAAACTCGTGAGGCCCGGTTCAGTTTTAGTGGAAAGCTCATAGTGTGTGTTTTGTAACTGCAATTCTAAAAAAAAAATGTTGACACAATAGCTAAGTAATTTATTGCTACAAATTCTACCCGCCAACTTGAGGTGAAAAATTGAAACTAACCTACACGTATTCATTCAGCTATGAAGTAGTTGTCTTGATTGTTCATCTCTTCTTTCACAGCACTATCACTTTACTAAAAATGAACTTTATCTTGTGAAAAACTTACTTTTTTCGTCGGACGCGTTTCGGCTTAAGTATCCGCCTTCTTCAGCTTTTTGGTCAGACTGCCATCATTTCGTAACGGTTTTTGTGTGGAAGGTGTAGTGGGGGTGGTGTGTGAAGGAAGGGGATTGGTGCAGGGATTCAACTTGATGTTTGTTTTTTGTAAAATTGTGTCAAAAAGTGTATGTGATTTATATTGTAGTTGATCGTTGAGTATGTTGTTTGGTTGTGTTGTGTGGTGTTTATATATTTCGTATTGTTCAGTTGTGTTGAGTTTTCGGCCTTTAGGTAAGTAATGTAAAATTTCGAGATTGGTGTCTAGTTGGTGTTTACACAGAAAACCACAATTACACCAACATAGACACCAATCTCGAAATTTTACATTACTTACCTAAAGGCCGAAAACTCAACACAACTGAACAATACGAAATATATAAACACCACACAACACAACCAAACAACATACTCAACGATCAACTACAATATAAATCACATACACTTTTTGACACAATTTTACAAAAAACAAACATCAAGTTGAATCCCTGCACCAATCCCCTTCCTTCACACACCACCCCCACTACACCTTCCACACAAAAACCGTTACGAAATGATGGCAGTCTGACCAAAAAGCTGAAGAAGGCGGATACTTAAGCCGAAACGCGTCCGACGAAAAAAGTAAGTTTTTCACAAGATAAAGTTCATTTTTAGTAAATATGAAGTATTCTTCGTATTGTTTAAATTAGCAGCCATCCTTACTTTTCTTTTATAAAATTGCTAAACTGCTATAATTGTTTTTATTATTTAGACAAAGCTTTTCGTCATTACTGACATCTTCAGGTCTTAAACAACCTGTTGTTTAAGACCTGAAGATGTCAGTAATGACGAAAAGCTTTGTCTAAATAATAAAAACAATTATAGCAGTTTAGCAATTTTATAAAAGAAAAATATGAAGTAGTTATAACGAAACGCCATATGAATACCAAAATGGAGACAGTCAATACTGTAGTTTACAGTATTATATGAATACACTGTAACCTGTCGCTCTTGTGTGTCGCGTGTAAGTCGGTTCCGGTACATGATGGTTCATGTAGCCTACTAGCAATTTACCCATGGCAATCTGAACCCATCTTACTTATCCTCAATACTCTATCGAACTTATTCAGTAAATCTATTCTAGTACTACATAAATGTTACTAATGATGCTCTACGCTGGATATAATTAACGTATTAGCAGTACTTACAATATAAACTGTCTCATTCCAAAATTAAATCTTTTAAACTCATTTAACAGATCGTAGCTGCCTCGTATGAGCAATGAAGTAAAGTTGTGATGACATGACAATATTTAAAAAATTTTTGACACTGAAAGCAGTACATATTTATTGTTTAATTATAATCTGTGATTTTTAAATGATAGTTGTGAAATTAGTTAGGAACTGTTTTGTCTCAAGAATTACTTATCCTCCTTGAGAAAATTCGCTAATACGGCGCACATTTGCCCATTCATTTTTTGGAGCTCATTCTGTGCTTTATATCTACAACTTGTGTTTTATATCCGTGTTTGATTATATATTGTTTATTCACGAAAATTGTTAGAGCCAGTAAAATGGGTTTTCTATAACAATGTTTTAAAAACGTGTATAACATATGACAGCGATTTATTTTAGCTTACTAAATGTTTGCACTTATATAACTTTTTTATGTAAATCCAAATAATATACTACAGTTTCAATTTTCTTGTAAATAATTTAAAATTATTAGTCAATAATTAGCGCTTGTAGTAATTAGGCCTATACGACACTAACAAACAAACAATAGAAAACGACTGAAAAAATAATCTTTTTCAAAGGACTAACGAGTGAGTCATTCTTGATAGCACGTGTTTGTTTATAGTACAATCCGTTACAGTAAACTGAACACAAGGTCGACAAATCCATAACTACAAGTGATTATGCTCCGATCGCAAGTGGAACACGAATGAATGAATGAATAAATGAATCATATACATCCAGGGGCGTATTTACGGGAGGGGGGCGAACGGGTCTGGACCCTCCCCTGTAGGTCGAAAAAAGTTGAGGAATTTTGTTAATCTCTTAATGGTTAAGCTGTTTTTATTATTTTTTAGTCTGTGTCTGCTAATATAGTAGTAACTGTCTGCTAAAATATACAAACAGGTTTATTACATAGTATTTGTGAATACGTTTGAAATATGAAATATAGAAAAGTCAATTCAGTCAATAAGTGTCTTGTAAACAATGTTTCAATAATGCCAATTTTTACTGTGTTATTACAGTTCATTTTAACAGTATTGATGTCAGGATGTTATCAAACGTTTTTCAGCCACTTTAAAAGCAGTCTCGATCAGTCTTAACTATTTTTGTTGTTGTTGTATGAAATCGACTCGACCGGACCCCCCCCCCCAGGCCAAATTCTAGATACGCTACTGTAAACATCTTTCATATGTCCGTAGTGAGTAAATTTATGGTACTCCGTTTTATTTTTACAATAACATTCGGAACTATTTTATATAAGTTATTTTGATGGGTTAGGAACTACAAGTTTGTTATTACATTTGTGAGCCAGATTAGGAGTTTATAGTTGTTGTGAGCTTTTCTTGTGATGTGATGCAGTTTCTATCCTTTTTTACCCCACTTCTGTCCAACGTTTTGTCATTTTCTAGAATTATTTTCTTGTACAAATGGGCAGAAAAAAGGATTACCGAGCCTTTCTAACCGTTTATGAATAACCTCCATAATATATGGAGATCAAGCTGTAACATCTGCGTAAATTTGGTCGAAGAATATGCACGCTGAATAGTGGTAATACAGTATTTCCATGTGTAGGTTACACTTTTCTTACGGTGAAAGTAACACTTTGCGATTTAATTTCCGTCTTTACTACGATTATTATAATTAAAAGATATGATTCTGGAGATTTAATGTTGCCATTACAGAATCTTCACCATTCATTTCTGAAAATGTACCTGTCGTAGTATAATTCATTCTTGGGAGGCAAGACGGAATAATAAGATGGGTCACAGGAAACTATCCTAGGGGAATCTATAGATTTGATAGTTTCGCCAGACAGTAGAAATCAGACACCTAGATAGTTTCGCCATTCGTTCTAGTTCTAAATTTCTTGCTTTAAGCATGATTTTAAAAGAATTTAGTATATAGTACAGGGAAAGTCTGATTTTAAACAACATTCCATCATGTCAGACTTGATTAAACACTGACTCGCATCTAAGAAGGAAGCTGAGATTTTTTTCATCGGAGTATATGAATCAATATTATTTATTTTTCTTAAGCTTTTGAATAACAGCTCTTTCAAACCTTTTTAATTTCTAGGATCAATATTGAGCTTTATTTGTACACCTAAATATGTAGCTTAACATCGTTGAACCTTTGTTTGAAGTTCTGTCAACTTGTTAGAGCTTATCTTTTATTCATTAACAGCTGTTGTTAGTTGCCCGTTTGTGAGTTAAAGTTTGTAACAGAATTAATTATGAGTTATACTAGGATATACTAGGAAGAAAATACGGGATATTCTTGTAAAATTATGAGGTGAAATGCAAGAATTAGAAGAGACAGGTAAGAAGGATTCCTTTTTGGAAAGCTTCCGAAAATTTTAAAAAGGAAAATAACATACTATTTTATATATGTATCTGACACGGACAATATTTTACGTTTATTGTCCAATATCTGTTTTCTCTTCGAGTGTGACGCTTCTAAGAAAAATTTTGAAATCAGAAAGCAACATTACATTTTATATGAGTAGTTGACATTTTAAACATGGGTGCAATCAATTGTATGTTATAGATTTTATAGTAGAATGATTTTATTCATAAATGCTATATTTTTGATGTTATATATTCATATTATTATTAGTAATACAACTTTTTACAAGAATATATTTTTGTTATTTTGTAAATCACAGTGTTTCAATAGCAATAGTAAATAAACATTTCAATTGAAATTTTTCAATAAATTCCAATTTAATAAAAATATATTCTTGTAAAAAGTTTTATTATTAATAATAATACAGAATGAGATTGTATAGAATTACACCAAACTTACATAAAAAAGAACAAAATGAAACGGATTCAGAGCCAAATTGAACCAAATAAAACTTGGAGTTCATTTTTTAAAGCTTCCGCTCAACCATCGATATTCATTGATTATAATGCTTATATAATCTTGTACATCTTAAATCTTCTAAAATTTATTAACTCTTCTTATAATGCTTATAAATTCATAATAAAATAAAATTCTAATATTGTAATAAGTCATAATTACAAAAAAAAAAGGCGTTCAGATAAACAAGCAAATACCCACTCTTCCACAATGCAAACGACAAAATCGAAATCTTTTCAATAGGATAGCACGGAAAATTTAGCAGTTTTCTTTCGTAACATATAATAAGAAAATCCTTTTGAGTATGTAGCAAATATTTAAGTTAGAAATTACGTTGTCCATACTAACCTCTTTACACATTCTGTACCTCCAACTCTAGTGTCAAGCAGATCTGCGTGACATAGAGACATTCGTTCGTCTTGTAAAGAGTACAATTTTGCAGAAAATATGATATTCTATTGAACAAGATTGTTTGAAGTCTGAACTTTCTTACTTCTCTGGTGAAATTTGCTATTATCACAAAGTTTTGGAGTTTTGTTCACTGAAAATTTGGTCTCTTAATTCCTCACATTAAAAGGAATTCAGCTCATTAGGCGCTAAAGAATATCTATTTTCGTGTAAATATTTTATCATGTATAACTCATGAATTATATATTATGTGCCCAATTTTAAGTACTATCAATTATGAAAATTCAAAAAAATCTTAAAGTTTATGCTACTGTAAACTTATGCATATTTAGTTTTCTGTTTTGTAAAGCTTGATACGGTTTTGATTGCTTGTATTTCTTGCAGTAGGCCTATATATAAATGTTTTAATATTTTAAATGTAATAATAATTAAATTAAAACCTGAGTCAATATTGTACCTAATTCACATTTCATCACTGTTAATAAGATGGACACTACTAACGGATGTGGAAATACAAACGAACAAAAAATAAAGAATAAACATTAATTAATTAATGACTCGCTGCAGGCACAACGAATCTTAATTACTTCTGTAATGCAGATCAGATTTACAACATTGGAGCTCAAGGTCGTGATGTTTTAATAACTATAGTTCAATGCCAATTTTTTGTATATAACAGTTAAGATTTGGCTTATGGTGGGAGAGCAGATAAACACAACTTTGTTGCCACATAAACTGCTACATGTGTTTTCCAGATGCCGCTGAAATATCGGTATGGAGAACCGTACATGACTTCCATGTTCTAAGATTTATATTTAAAATCATTTTCGAAATGAAATATTTCCATAGAAACTACTTCTTTCTACTTACTGCTTCAGCCTTAACCACAGTACTGTGGTCACTAACGTATACCACCTCACGTTTCGCACTCGATTTTCACTGACGATGGCAGACGATGACACTGCCGAAACGTCTGGTTTTGCAGAAAACAATGGACTACGGCCAAACAGCCCGGGAAGGAATTTTAACAACAAACTACTTCTTTGTTGATTATAACGTAGTACACATATAAAACATTATCCCCTCTTCCTTCAACTATAATTTTCATTTATAGAAGATTACCCCCACTCCGTTCAACTAACCTCTTCATTTATAGTTATTTCATCTACGTCTCTACAGTGGTTTATTATGATCTTCTTATCAGGATACTTTATTTATCAAAATTAAGTACTTTACTCTTGTTAAAACATAAAACGTTGCAGGTACACTACCCTTTCCCTGTAACCGATCTTCACCAAAATCAATAGGCCTTGAGTCCTCTACAACTCAGGCACATATGTGAAAAATTATTTGATTCTGTTGGCATTTACGGCAGTTATCGTTCGTCATAAAAAAATTACTCTTGTTAAAACATAAAATGTTGCAGGTAAACTACCCCTTTCCCTTAACCAATCTTCGCCAAAATCAACAGACCTTGAATCCTTTACAATTCAGGAAATTATTTGATTCTGTTTAAATGTGCGGCAGTTATCGTTCGTCATAGAAAAAATTACCTTGTTAAAACATAAAACGTTGCAGGTAAACTATCCCTTCCTCTTAACCGATCTTCACCAAAATCAGTAGGCCTTGAGTCCTCTAAAATTCAGGGATGTGTGCAAAAAAATATTTGATTCTGTTTGAATGTGCGGCAGTTATCGTTCGTCATAGAAAAATATCGGTATGGAGAAACATAGATAACTTCAAAGTTCTAAGATTTATATTTAAAATCATTTCCAATATTCGCCAAAAACAATAGGTCTTGAGAACTCTACAATTCAGGAACGTATGCAAAAAATTGTTTGATTCTCTTTTAATATGCGGCAGTTATCATTCGTCATAAAAAAATTACCCTTTTAAAACATAAAACGTTGCTGGTAAACTACCCTTTTATCGTAACCGATCTTTACCAAAATCAACAGACCTTGAGTATTCTATAATTCAGGAAGGTGTGCAAAAAAGTATTTGATTCTGTTTGAATTTACGGCAGTTATCTTTCGTCATAGAAAAATTACCCTTGTTAAAACATAAAACGTTGCAGGTAAACTACCCCTTTCCCTTAACCGATCTTCACAAAAAACAATAGATCTTGAAAACTCTACAATTCAAGACTGTAGGCAAAAAACTATTTGATTCTGTTTGAATTTGCATTTCTTATCGTTTGCAATAGAAAAAATCTACACACAGATAGACACACAGACACTTTTCGAAAAATGACTTTTTTTCATGTTTTGAGGGTAGTACAATCAGAATCTGCAATTATCTGGAACACGATTTGTTTTGCCATCACCATACTTCCATTTCCTAATGGAACATGGAAGTAAAATTATCCCCTCCCCCTTCAACTATAATTTTCAATTATAGAAAATTACCCCCACCCCGTTCAACTAGCCTCTTCATTTATAGATATTTCATCTACGTTTCTACAGTGTATTATTATGATCTTCTTATCAGGATACTTTATTTATCAAAATTAAGTACTTTACTCTTGTTAAAACATAAAACGTTGCCGGTAAACTACCCTTTCCCCGTAACCGATCTTCACCAAAATCAATAGCCATTGAGTACTCTACAACTCAGGCACATACGTAAATATCGGTATGGAGAACCATACATGACTTCCATGTTCTAAGATTTATATTTAAAATCATATTCAAAATGAAATATTTCCATATAAACTACGTCTTTCTGCTTATTGCTTCAGCATTAACCACAGTACTGTGGTCACTAACGTATCCCACCTCACGTTTTCGCACTCGATTTTCACTGATGATGGCAGTCGATAGCACTGCCGAAAAGTCTGGTTTTGCAGAAAACATTGGACTACGGCTAAACAGCCCGGGAAGCAATTTTAACAACAAACTACTTCTTTGTTGCCGATAACGTAGTACACATATAAAAAATTCTCCCCTCCACCCACAACTATAATTTTTAATAATAGTAAATTACCCCCACCCCGTTCACCTAACCTCTTCATTTATAGATATTTCATCTACGTTTCTACAGTGGATTATTATGAGCTTCTTATCAAGATACTTTATTTATAAAAATTAAGTATTTTACTCTTGTTAAATAATAAAATGTTTCAGGTAAACTACCCCTTTCTCTTAACCGATCTTCTCCAAAATCAAGAGACCTTCAGTCCTCTACAATTCAGGGATGCATGCAAAAAAATATTTGATTCTGTTTGAATGTGCGGCAGTTATCGTTCGTCATGGAAACATTTCTCTTGTTACAACATAAAATGTTGCAGGTAAACTACCCCTTTCCCTAAACCGATCTTCACCAAAATCAACACACCTTGAGCTCTCTACAACTCAGGAAAGTGTGAAAAAAATTATTTGATTCTCTTTGAATTTTCGGCAGTTATCGTTCGTCATAAAAAAATTACCTTTCAAAACACAAAACGTTGCTGATAAACTACCCATTTCCCTTAACCGATCTACAACAAAATCAACAGACCTTGAGTCCTCTTTAGTTAAAAAAGGTATGCAAAAACGTAGTTGATTGTGTTTGAATTTACGGCAGTTATCGTTCGTCATATAAAAAATTACCCTTGTTAAAACATAAAATGTTGTAGGTAAACTACCCCTTTCCCTTACCCGATCTTCACCAACACCAATAGGTATTGATAACTCTACAATACAGGGCTGTATGCAAAACATCATTTAATTCTGTTTGAATTTGCGGCTGTTATCGTTTGCCATAGAAAAAAATTACACGTGATAAAAAACAGTTGCTGGTAAACTACCCTTTTCCCTTAACCGATCTTCACCAAAAACAAAAGGTCTTGTGTACTCTACAAATCAGAGCTGTATGCAAAAAATTATTTGATTCTGTTTGAATTTGCGGCTGTTATCGTTTGCCATAGAAAATACCCTTGTTAAAACATAAAATGTTGCAAGTAAACTACCCCTTTCCCTTAACCGATCTTCACCAAAAACAATAGGTCTTGAGAACTCTTCAATTTAGGGCTGTATGCAAATAATCATTTGATTCTGTTTGAATTTGCGGCTGTTATCGTTTCCACGTGGACTGGATGAGTCGCTGTCTTACGTCCGTTGCCCTGTTCCTAGAATCTGTGCTAAGGCCACTTTTCAAAATCACATCTGCTACTTTTGGTGTAGCGTGTCGAATTCCCTTATTGTTGGTACGCTGACGACTTCCTTCGTCGACTTACGGGTGGCATAACACTGTGCTCTCCACTAGCGTCACTTAGTCGCCTGTCCCATTGTCCGTGCATAAACTATTGTCTTTGAGAAGTCGCACACATGGTTTTGAACAATACTCTCGCCGTTGGTTCTGTGTTTTTCTCGCTACTGGACAGATGTTAGGGTAGCCTTCTTTTGTCCTAATTGTGGAGTCAAGTATTCCCACGCATGGTCCAGTTCGCTGCAACATGTGCCGTACAGCTCATTGTTCGTGAATAGTTTTTACGACGTCTTAATGGAAAGGAAAGGTTTGTCTCTTTTCGTCGCCCACCCTCGAACAAAGCTAACATGTGTCACTTCTGACGGGCTCTAATTGCTGGTGTACTTCTCTCGCAATACCCAAAAAATTAAAAAAAAATATTTGAAATAATAATCGCATTACAGTGTCCCCAAATATGATTCGTCGTGCAGATTTAACGGAACGACTAATTCATATTTCGCCCTTACTCGCGTACGATCACTAAGTACATTGGCCATCTCCCATTGGAACGAGTATAGTTGACCTATATCTTCCTCACGACTGACCTACTGTTATTCTGAACCGTTTCTCCCCCCCCCTTTTTTTTCCCATTCACCTGAGTGTTTAATTTATTGCTTATCAAATATAAATACGAATCCATTTACAAAGAATATTTCCCTAATTGTGGAATGACTATACGCTCTAGTGCGTTCATAGATCTGTCTATATACATACATTACAGAAACAAATTGTAATTATTTTGTTTACAAGCTACCTTTTTACTTGCGTATACAATATGAACTATATAAACACTAGTAGTAATTTATTGCTTATGAATACTTCTAAACAAATTTTTTATTATTACTTTCAAAAATAATTTGCCATTAAATTTTTTTAAAGACATCATATACTTACAAATATTCATCGTAATTCCTACCCTCTGGTACTTTGAATCTAAATTTTTTTTTAAACACACGTATAATTATTTACAACAAATTAAATCGAATTTGTATAATTCTACAGGTCAAACAAACTTATTTTATATCCACTCTTTCTATGCTTATAATACAATCTTAAGTTCAATATTTAATTCTAACAATTTATTACAATATTTAATTCTGTTATGTAACTCAGTTGCTTATACCTGTCCTTCAATAAAAATTCTCAATGGTATAACAAATACATCTGTTAATTAATTTACAATTTATACAATATATAAAATCTGACATTTAAATTTATTACAAGTTTAAAATTTCACCTAGACAATTCTGAATGAATTAACTAGTAGATTGCATTCGCGCCTACTACCGTTATTCTTTTTCATCCAGATCGGTCATTTCTCCTCCTATTCCGACGCTTAGCTCATTTCTCTTTCTGCTGTCTATTAGTGAAGTACATATAGTCTTACTATAACATTGTCTCGCATGGAGAGTGTCCTTACTAACTACAAATCTACCTGTTGTCGTCAGCCTCGTCAGCTGAGCTTACGTCACTTCACACCTCCCTCTCTGTTCATTTACTACTTCACATGATTTTCAACCTTACTCCTTACTTATTCGCTTTTCAACAAACACTCTCACTTCACCCGAATGCTGATACCGCGTTTCGCCATAGTTACTCTCCCTTTACGTAATATGGTTTCAATAGTCTTACATTGAATTTGCCGCGTGTTTTAGTTTCGTCGCAATTATCTACTAATATATACGTAGATTCGCCTACAATATCTTTAATCCTAAAAGGTCCTGTGTACAATTCACAAAACTTTTCGATTCTTTTTTGTATCGCATCGGATTGGTAATGTGTCCGTACCAATACCAAATCTCCTACCTGAAATTTCGTCACTTTGTTCGCTTCGTTCACGCGTTTTGCGTGTCGCTCTCGTTTTCGTTTGATCCTTACGAATATCTGGTGGCTATCCACTGTCTCTTCTTTCGTTTCACAGTTTTCCTTTATGAATTTCTCCCATACACGACTCGGCTTTCTTCCGTGATGTGCTTCATACGGTGTAACTTCTATTGTTTCATGGTAGACTTCATTAATGCAACATTCTATAGTATTTATGAATTTAGACCATTTTGTGTGTTGGTCCCCTACAAATATTCTAAATAGGTTTCCCAGTTGCCTATTTACGCGTTCGGCAAGGTTTGTCTGTGGGTTTCTTATCGCTGTATATTTAGGTATGATTCCAAGTTCATCTA
Source organism: Magicicada septendecula (assembly GCA_034769895.1). NCBI lineage: Eukaryota > Metazoa > Arthropoda > Insecta > Hemiptera > Cicadidae > Magicicada > Magicicada septendecula. The sequence continues at coordinate 303,422,307 of CM068367.1, read as the reverse complement.
GTCCTTTAATCCACTGTTTGGACGTGAACTGCGTACCGTTATCAGTGTGTATTGCCTTCGGTTTTCCAAGCTCATTTACATATTGCCGGAGTCTACGAAGCGTAGCTACTGTTGTGGCTCTTCTAAGTGTACAGTATATAGTTTTACATACTTGGTAAAGTTATCTATTATGACAAGGATATACTTTACTCCTGCTGCTGCTGTTGGAAGAGGTCCATAAAAGTCGCCGCTAATCAATTCACCTTTACTCGTCGGTATAATCGGCTTCGTGCCACCAAATAAGTTACGATTATTTGAATCTTTACATTTTTGGCACTTATCACATGTTTTCACGTACGCCTGTACGCGCTTCGTCATTCGGTCGAAAGTGAAATGTTCCTGCAGTAACTTTATGCATTTATTACTGCCAACATGACCGTACATTGTGTGTATTTCTCCGATGAGTCTCCCCGTAACGCTTTCCGGTACGTAGAGTTTCCATCGACCCTTACCTTTTCTATACAATTTATCATTACTACACTTATAAAACTTATATAATTCATTCTTATCATCCGTCGTCAGATCCTTCATTATCTGCTGTAACTTCTTATCTTCTAACTGGTACGTCTCGAAGTTCTTTAACATCATGTTCATTTCTTTACTCATTTTAATTATTGTATGGTTCATTTGATATTCATAACTGTCGTCGACTGGATCTTCCTTCGTCATATCCTCTGGGTAACGACTCAAGATGTCGGCAACGATATTCTCCTTTCCCTTACAGTGAATTATATCAAAGTTATATTCTTGAATACTAAGTATCCAACGTGTGATCCTTGAGTTGTTTAGGTGACACTTACTCATGAAGATCAACGCCTTGTTATCTGTTATTATGGTCAACGGCTGTCCTAAAACGTAAATTCGGAATTTCTCCAGGCATCTAACTATACTTAGTAGCTCTTTCTCCGTAGTAAAGTAGTTTCGTTCTGCACCTTTGAACGTCTTACTAGTATACGCTACAACGCAGATGTTTTTGTCATCATCCAACTGGTATAATTGGCCTCCATATGCGAAATTACTCGCATCACACTGCAAGAAGTACCTCTTATTTACCTGTGGAAAACTTAATATAATAGTATTGATAAACAAGTCCTTGATCTTCTGGAAACACTGGTCAAGATCGGGCGTCCATTTGAATTTCTGACCCTTTTTAAGTAGACTTAACAAAGGTTGCGTGGTTTCTGCATATTTGCTTGTAAATTTGTTATAAAAATTTGTAAGTCCCAGGAATCCCTTTAACTGCTTTTGATTCTTCGGGGTCGGGAACTTCCTGATTGCCGCTACTTTCTCTTCGGATGCTCGTATACCGTTAGTAGTAAGCTGATACCCTAGGTATGCGATCTCCTTGCGAAAAAATTGTGATTTTTCCAAATTTATTGTTAGGTTGACTGCTAATAAATTCTCAAGTAATGCTTCAATATTCTCCAAATGTGTGCGTACGTTAGTCGAATAACAAAGACAATCGTCGACGTAGATGATTGTATTCTCTTTCACTCCCTCGGTCAATGCCATATCCAAACCTCTCGTCAGGGCTGCGGAACTGGTACTAAGCCCAAATGGAGTTACTGTATACCTGTAACACTTTCCTTCATACAGAAATGCGGTGTAATCTCGGCATTGTTGTTTCAACGGAACCTGCCAGAAGCTACTCGTTAAGTCTATTGTTGATAAGTACTTCATGTTACTGCACCTCGCCAGGATTTCTTGAATCGGAGTCGGTCCTTCGTAGTCTGGAACAGCGACACTATTTATCCTCCTCGCATCTAAACACAAACGTACATTCCCATCTTTCTTTATTACGGTGACCATTTGGTTGACGTATGGACTACTGCACCTTTCAATCACGCCATACTTTAGCATCTTGCTGATTTCGGCGTCCACCTTTTCCTTATACGCTATTGGGATTGGCCACCCGCGTTGGAAATATGGTGTTTTATCCGTCACTCGGAATTCATGTTCGTAGCAATACATCCGTCCTGGACATTCCCGGAATACATTCTTACACTTTACCAAGATCCTTCTTAGTTCCTCCCTCGTCGTTTCGTCCTCACACGTCACACTGTCGACCTTCTCATCGATCCTCCTCTCGATTCCGTCCCAGTCCTCTTCTAATAGTTCCATATGTATGATTGGTATCCGCAGTTCCTGTTCACCAGTCCTCCCTTCAAATTCGATTGTTCCCTTCTTCATATCGATCACACATCCCTCTTCTTTTAAAAAACTGATACCTAATATGCAGTCCCTAATTAAATTCGGTATTACTAGGAAAACACAATCTAATCTAACATCATTAATATAAATTTCACACATAATTTGTTTCCTGATTAATTTAGACTTTCCGCTGACTGCACTTACAATTAGCGTGTTGTTCATGCGGAGTTCTTCGTATGGACGCAGGCGTTGTTTATTTCTGTTAAACCATTCCTCCGATATCCCGTTAATGGCAGAACCTGTATCAATCAAGGCAAGAACCGTAACATCACCATTAAATTTTACCTCTATCTCTGGACATTTAGAGATTCGTCTTTCCAATTGTGTTTGATCATCCAAGATTAACTCATGTCGTAAGTCAGGTAACAAAATATCGGTCTCGTACTGTTGTAGTGTGGGTCGACGAACTGCTATCTTTTCATGTGACCCACTTAATTTTTTTTTCTACTGTACCACCACCCTTAGCGGCAGACGTTGAGGCACCATTGTTTACGAATTCAATGGTATTTATTGCCGGCTTGTTACCGAAATGTTGGGGTTGTCGGTAGTTCCCCCTTCCCCCTTTCTGTGTTGCCAGTGTGAAGGTTTTTGCTCCGTAATCACTTTGTTTACGGTGGTGTTTTGTGGACCGTGAGGTACCGCTCTCGTGTCTCGTTCGTTCAACTTTTCTGTCTGTCGCACAAACCGATCATCTCTATTGTTTCTTTGCCGGATCATGGCATATTCGGAAATCAATGATTCAAGATTCTGTATCGTCCTTACGTCCCTAGTCACGCTCGCTATCTCTAATTCTCGCCCATAATGACGCGTTATCTTTCTAATCAGTTGATAATCCGTGAGCGGCGGTGTAAGCTGACGGCTTTCCAGAAGTTGTCGTTCCATGTATTGGACAGCGCTCATACTCCCACGCCAGTCGAAACGACCATACTCCAGCTTGTTTCGGACATCATCTTGCTTCTCCGGGCCCCAATACTTCTGCGTAAAGATTTCTTTAAACTCATCGAAGTTCTTGATCTTGTCACGTACCACACGCCACCATATAGCTGCATCGGCCTCGAGATGTTTCCCTATCCACTTCACGTTATCCGCTGGGTAGTACATTAGCTGGTGTTCGGATAATTCCTTTAGGAACTCTATAGGAAAACGGTCTGTTCCGTTGTACTTGAGTTCGGAATTATTGTTTCCATTCGCTCTCGTGGACGGTCCTATCTCAGTTTCCGCTATCCGTCGCTGTAGTCTTTCTTGTCCACTTTTAATATGATTTATGTGACTTCTCAATTCTTCAATGATCACGTCCTTCTCCTTCTCCGTTGTTGTGGTCTTCTGTTCCGCCGTGCGTTGACGGTCGTCCACTTCAACGATCTTCTGTTTTAATACCTTGATGGCTTCTCCCTGCTCTTGTTGTTGTTGTGTAATGTTGTTCTGCATCTCTCTTCTCCATTCCTCGTTTCTATTGTTCGTCTCTTGGATTCGGTGATCTAATTTTTGATCGACTTGTTCGATTACCTTCTGTGTATTATTTATGGCTTCCTGCCACTCTTGACGGTCTTTCTCTCTCACTTCCTTATTCTCTCTAACCTGTTTCTTGAGTTCATTTTTCAACTCTTTTATTCCACTTTCACTCTTCTTTTGTGGATCGCTAATTTTCTCATCCCACTTCTTAGCGTAATCCTGTAGATCTAGTTTTATTCTGCTGATCTGTTCTTCATTATGTCGTTTTAATTCCTCCTGCATTTGTTTTTGTTCTTCCTGCATCATCTTCAGATCATTTCGCGTCTCGGTCATTAATTTATTTTGTTCATTCTTTTGTTGATCTAACTTCTCGGTCAACTTCTCATCACGCTCTTTCAAGAATTCAAATAACGTTTGTAGATTCATTTCACCGGGTTGGGACACCTGTCCCCCCGCCCTTGTCTCAGATTCACACGCGCTGACGTCGTCGCTGGGCGTCGCGTTCTCCTCCCGTCCTTCTATGTTTAATTCGTTATTAACGTCGAGTTCTCGACTTTCGGAGTTACTGTTATTAGTCGCCATTTTTGCTTGACTTCGTGTAATCATTCAGAGTTGTTTTACAAGTGTTTGTTTTTATTCTAATGCTTATATTATACTTTATCAAACTACTAGCTATTCTACTATACCACTGCCTGCACTTAACCAGCTCGTTTAACAAGGATTATCCCCATTAATCGGCCATCAGGTTGGGCGCCATATACAACGTTAATATCTATGCTAATTATATGCATAGATTAATTAATTATCTTTGTTATATAAAAATTGATCTGTAATTATGAAAGTGTTGCCGGTACGAACTTTGTCGTATTTACATGTATCTAGCCCCGTAGTTGGATGCCATATACAATGATAATGATTATGTTAATTATTGCGTAACTTGATTAATCCAATTATAAATTTATTTGTGTTTATAAAGGTGATATCAGTACGAACTATGTTGAATCTCCTAGAGTTAATGATGTGTTGATTTTATTGCTTTCATATATCCATTGTTATTTTATTGTAGTACTTTCATTGTGTAAACTAATTGAATTATCTCTTTAATAGAGTCGTGATCAAAGTGTATCTAACTCTGAGTTTGGGTAATCATATACGATATAGTTAATGCCATGTGTTGAACTGCCATACACAACGTTAACAAATTCATTCCTTTAAATAATAAATAATTGTATAAATTGAATTAGAGTTAGTTAATTACTCACACTCAAACTTGTTACATATGAAATTACTTCTTACTTTAACTGTCTTCCAAACTTCTACTCTGTGTATCTTTCTGAGTAATTTATTTGATAATCGTTAACTTGAATTATAAAGTATAGATACTGTTCAATGAAAGGTTAAGTTGTGAGGCAGGTTTTTACATAAATCAATAGAATACTAACGAATCCATTCTAACTTACATTTATTAAAATCATATTTCATTCTTATTCATGTTATCACATTAATTTAAGAGCACTTACAAATCTTCAACAAAACAATTTAATGGCAATTCTATGCCACATTTAAATAATTAAATGTACAAATTTAAATAATTAAGTGAACAATCAAATGTAGACGCTTCTCCGTCCGTAATGACGTTACTAACTAACAATGTGGTATGCTCATAATTTGTATTAATTATTTTATGTTAAAACACATTAAACATTCATATGCAAGAAATAATCATTATTAACAATACACATATCAATCATATACCTAGCTAAAATCCTGTTCCTGCAACAGACACATCAAAACACATACATAGTTACAAAATATATTAACAAGAAGACATGTATAATATTCTAGAACATAATATTCCCTACTTATGGATTCGTATCTATCTGACTCATAAATATATAATTTTCTCAGGTCAGTGGTATTTGATAAATTACTAATTATAAGAAGAGATTAGTTTTGTACTTTACTCGTTCTGCCGTGATGTGTCGCTCCCATGATGTATCCCTGCGTTGATGAGTGAGGTTAATCCATATGGCACTCGTTCACGAACATACTTCCGCACTCCGCGACAGTCACTTTGAGCTTTTGAGATTATTATAATACGAGTCGTGGCATTGTACCCGTAATCGGTCGGCTATGTTTACTCGCGTGTGTGTCTATTTACGCGGTTCACAGTTCGATACCGTATGCTTCTAATAGTTTTCCATATCGCACGACCACTCTTTTCGGCGCCTAGATTGTTTTCAAGTTCATTAGGCACTTGTTCACACTTCTATTTACTTGAGTTAACTACGAAACACTGTAGTATCACTACTTTTCTGTTATGGTTCAAGAATGTCACTGCAGAATGTCAGCATCTTTATGATGGTGTACTACGTGGAATTTATAAAGATTGTTACTCGCGCTTCATCGCGAAAACTACTGTTCCGTTTTGCGTTCTGAGTCTTATCCGCGCACTTCCATTTAGTCGTAATAACGTCTTAATCGTCTCTGCCGAAATACTATAACTTATACACTGCATTAAGTTCTTATAAATTGAACTATTATGAAACTGAAATACAAGTTCAAATAGACTGATCGAAACTCTGAATAAACTGAGTTAAGAATTTTAGTAAACTGAACGAAAAATTGGAATGAACTGAGGCAAAGATCTTAATAAACTGAGGCTAAAATTTGAATGAACTGAGAGAAAAATTTGTAGTAAACTGAGAGCGCGTCCCCTTGTGTAAACGGTTTTTATTCCTTCTCATGTTCCCACTCTTGTGATTCTGATGAACGCTCCAGCTTCCCACCAAATCATTTTTGATAGGTTTATTCCATGGACCTCCCTGTGTCTTCTCGTCTCCAGTCTGTATTTCCAACGAATTCTCCATCCAGTGCCGTTTGGAGAGGGACGTTCATACACGAGATTCGCTCTCTGGTCTCAAGCTTCTCTCTGAACCATCCCCTACAGAAGTTCCCTTCGGAATTCTCGTTCCTCATTGGCTGGTTGGCTTTCTCAACTTGAATTTGACGTAGTCCACGTGGACTGGATGAGTCGCTGTCTTACGTCCGTTGCCCTGTTCCTAGAATCTGTGCTAAGGCCACTTTTCAAAATCACATCTGCTACTTTTGGTGTAGCGTGTCGAATTCCCTTATTGTTGGTACGCTAACGACTTCCTTCGTCGACTTACGGGTGGCATAACATCTGTGCTCTCTACTAGCGTCACTTAGTCGCCTGTCCCATTGTCCGTGCATAAACTATTGTCTTTGAGAAGTCGCACACATGGTTTTGAACAATACTCTAGCCGTTGGTTCTGTGTTTTTCTCGCTACTGGACAGATGTTAGGGTAGTCTTCTTTTGTCCTAATTGTGGAGTCAAGTATTCCCACGCATGGTCCAGTTCGCTGCAACATGTGCCGTACAGCTCATTGTTCGTGAATAGTTTTTACGACGTCTTAATGGAAAGGAAAGGTTTGTCCCTTTTCGTCGCCCACCCTCGAACAAAGCTAACATGTGTCACTTCTGACGGGCTCTAATTGCTGGTGTACTTCTCTCGCAATACCCAAAAAAAAAAAAAAATATTTGAAATAATAATCGCATTACAAGGTCTTAAGTACTCTACAATTTAGGGCTTTATACAAATAATCATTTGATTCTGTTTGAATTTGCGGCTGTTATCGTTTGCCATAGAAAATAACCTTGTTAAAACATAAAATGTTTCCGATAAACTACCCCATTCCCTTAACCCATCTTCACCAAAAACAACAGGTCTTGAGAACTCTACATTTCTGGGCTGTATACAAAAGAGTAGTTGATTCTGTTTGAATTTGCGGCTGTTATCGTTTGCCATAAAAAAAATTACCCTTGATTTAAAAAAAACCATTGCCGGTAAACTACCCCTTTCCCTTAACCGATCTTCACCAAAAACAATAGATCTTGAGAACTCTACAATTTAGGGCTGTATGCAAATAATCATTTGATTCTGTTTGAATTTGCGGCTGTTATCGTTTCCCATAGAAAACACCCTTGTTAAAACATAAAACGTTGCTGGTAAACTACCCCTTTCCCTTAACCGATCTTCAACAAAATCAACAGACCTTGAGTTATGTATAATTAAGAAAGATATCCAGAAGAGTAGTTGATTCTGTTTTAATATACGGCAGTTATCGTTCGTCATAAAAAAAATTACCCTTGTTAAAACATAAAATGTTGCTGGTCAACTACCCAATTACCTTAACCGATCTTCACCAAAACCAATAGGTCTTGAGAACTCTACAATTCAGCGCTGTATGCAAAACTTTATTTGATTCTGTTTGAATTTGCGGCTGTTATCGTTTGCCATAGAAAATACCCTTGTTAAAACATAAAACGTTGCCGGTAAACTACCCCTTTCCCTTTACCGATCTTCACCAAAAACAATAGGTCTTGAGATCTCTACAATTTAGGGCTGTATGCAAATAATCATTTGATTCTGTTTTAATATGCGGCTGTTATCGTTTGCCATAGAAAATACCCTTGTTAAAACATAAAACGTTGCCGGTAAACTACCCCTTTCCCTTTACCGATCTTCACCAAAAACAATAGGTCTTGAGATCTCTACAATTTAGGGCTGTATGCAAATAATCATTTGATTCTGTTTTAATTTGCGGCTGTTATCGTTTGCCATAGAAAATACCCTTGTTAAAACATAAAGAGTTTCAGGTAAACTACTCCTTTCCCTTAACCAATCTTCACCAAAAACAATAGGTCTTGAGAACTCTACATTTCTGGGCTGTATGCAAAAGAGTAGTTGATTGTGTTTGAATTTGCGGCTGTTATCGTTTGCCATAGAAAAAAATTACCCTTGATTTAAAAAAAACCGTTGCAGGTAAAATACCCCTTTCCCTTAACCGATCGTCGCCAAAAACAATAGGTCTTGAGTACTCTACAAATCAGGGCTGTATGCAAAAATTATTTGATTCTGTTTGAATTTGCGGCTGTTATCCTTTGCCATAGAAAACAATCTACAGACACACTGACACATAGAAACACAGACACACAGACACACACACACACACACACACACACACACACACACACACACACACACACACACACACAATTTTCGAAAAATGACTTTTTTTCATGTTTTGAGTGTAGTATAATCAGAATCTGCAATAATCTCGAACACGATTTTTTTTTGCCGTCACCATACTTCTATTTCCTTAAGGAACATGGAAGTAAAAAATTATTTAATTCTGTTTGAATTTACGGCAGTTATCGTTCGTCATAAAAAAATTACTCTTGTTAAAACTAAACGTTGCAGGTAAACTACTTCCTTCTCTTAACCGATCTTCACCAAAAACAAAAAGCCATGAGTCCTTTACAATTGAGGGATGTATGCAAAAAATTATTTGATTCTGTTTGAATTTGCGGCTGTTATCGTTCGTCATAGAAAACATGGAAGTAAAATTACCCTTGTTAAAACATAAAACGTTGCTGGTAAATTACCCCTTTCTCTTAACCAATCTTCACCGAAATCAACAGGCCTTGAGTACTCTACAATTCAGGGACGTATGCAAAAAATTATTTGATTCTGTTTGCATTTGCGGCAGTTATCGTTCGTCATAGAAAAATATCGGTATGGAGAACCATACATGACTTCCATGTTCTAAGATTTATATTTAAAATCATTTTCGAAATGAAATATTTCCATAGAAACTTCTTCTTTCTACTTATTGCTTCAGGCTTAACCACAGTACTGTGGTCACTAACGTATACCACCTCACGTTATCGCTCTCGATTTTCACTGATGATGGCAGTCGATCGCACTGCCGAAACGTCTGGTTTTCCAGAAAACATTGGACTACGGCCAAACAGCCCGGGAATGAATTTTAACAACAAACTACTTCTTTGTTGCCGATAACGTAGTACACATATAAAAAATTATCCCCTCCCCCTACACTACAATTTTCATTTATAGAAAATTACCCCCACCTCGTTCAACTAGCCTCTTCATTTATAGATATTTCATCTACGTTTCTACAGTGGATTATTATGATCTTCTTACCATGATACTTTATCAAAATTAAGTACTTTTCTCTTGTTAAAACATAAAACGTTCCAGGTAAACTATCGTTTCCCCGTAACCGATCTTCACCAAAATCAATAGCCCTTGATTACTCTACAACTCAGGCACATATGTAAAAAATTATTTGATTCTGTTTGAATTTACGACAGTTATCGTTCGTCATAAAAAAATTACTCTTGTAAAAACAAAACGTTGCAGGTAAACTACTTCCTTCTCTTAACCGATCTTCACCAAAAACAATAGGCCTTGAGTACTTTTCAATTCAGGGATGTATGAAAAAAATTATTTTATTCTGTTTGAATTCGCGGCTGTTATCGTTTGCCATATAAAATTCCACACACACACACACACACACACACACACACACACACACACACACACACACACACACACACACACACACACACACACACACACACACACACACACACACACACACACACACACACACACACACTTCGAAAAATGACTTTTCTTCATATTTTGATGGTAGTACAATCAGAATCAGCCGTTATCTCGAACACGATTTTTTTCGCTATGACCATACTTCCATTTCCTTAGGGAACATGGAAGTAAAAGTACTATTTACAGTGATGGTCCACAAAAAATTAAACAAACCGAAAGAAAAATATAAGTGGAAAAGTATATAAACACATTGGTTTGCTCGCTCCCAGTCTCTTAGCATTGATTGCCAACTCAGACGCAAACAGAAAATACATGCTTACATTCAGACGTAACCAGTATTTAATAAAACAATATCTTGTTTGGGTTTAACAATTGTTTCTGGCAGATGAAGTTTGTATTGCTCACTGTCCAGTACTTGAGATTTTCGTATCCTGGTCTGTTAAATATCAGTATTTACATAGTGACGGTATATAATCTATTACGTTTATATGAGGGGGCGGTCAACTGTTTTTATAGTTTAAGATTTCTTTCCTTAATAACATAGACGAATGCTCCCATTTGAATCTAGTGCTCTGCGTGTTAAGAAATGTCACCTACAAAATGATTTCTTAAGTCCTTCCAACTAGAAAAATATTTTGCTGAAAATTTTTTATAAAAGATAACAAATGATTTTGTTTACTTATTTCTTTAGTGGATAGTGGTAGACTGAATTAGATTCAAGTTCGAAAAGAATTAGGTTTGGGTTTTCCAAGAGGGTTACAAATGAATCAGTTTAGCTCCAAGAAAGGACTTACCAAACCTATCTTAATTCCTGATCGAGTCGTAATGAGTAATCAAACTGCAATTAATTAATTAATTCCATTAATTAATCCTTTCCTCACGACAGGCACAGGTGTGTCCACCTTCCGTCTCAAGATTTGTTACATTTTTTAATGTAATGTACAATCCAAGTCTGTTTGTGAAAGCTTTTCACAGTTATTACTTATACTTCAGAAAACAGTATGTCTTCCTTATCCAAAGACTTCAAAATTTGGTGTTTTAGGGAACACTTTTGCCACAGAAAAGGAGTTTGCATTGAGCATTACAGACAATTCATCACTCATCATTTACAACCCCATGCTCTTTATGGGTTCAGTGTTCGTTTATATGGAATAATAATAATAATAATTATATAAGAAATCAATAGGAATAAAGAACAATTATGTACACGAGAGGCAATAGACGCGCCGAGCCTCTTCTAATTTAAGGTACTCGAACATGTAACAAAAGTCGAACGCAGTCAGTTGTAGGTAACTGTGGATATTTCTCCAAAATGTGCTACGAGTACTATAGGACAACACGCGCAGGAAGAAACGAAGTAATCAACAAATTTCTTTTTCTAGATGTTTCGATAATAAAAAACACCAACGGCCCCATAAGAGACGAGGTGTGCAACAAGTAGATTCATAAATAGAGGTATTTGAAATACGTATTAATTCAGAAAAATACATATTAACGCACTAATACATTGGCAGTTGATAAAACAAAATTATGAGTCAGGGCCAAAACAAGAATTACGATAACTTCGAAAAGATTAAGAGGCAACAAAATACCGGTTACACATTAAGACAATAAACAAACGTATAACCTGAATTAGAATTAGAATTATCATTAGTAATCATTAGTATATGAGATATCGTGCAACTACGTTAATGCACCTTGGACCTTGGACCTTAGACGTTACCTTGAACGTACAGTGGACGTTAGATAAACAGGAGGATTGAATGGCATAACCAGATTACTTGGGGTACAAAATCATATTACCAGGGGATAAAATCATATTTAGCTCTAATGTGTTAAAAGAAGAAAATGAACTAGAACTAGAAACATTACTTCAAATTTAGTAAGATAAAACCAATGGTTGGTTTTATCCGAATGGATAACTGCCGCATCTCCAAACTATAATTGAATTATAACCCAAAGAACGGAGAGATTTGGGACGTCCGGAGAAGCGTTGGAATAACCAACTCTAGTCTAGCTGCTTGGGACCGGAACAAACTATTTTTGGTTTAATTCTTGTAGGAGATGATGATGGTGATGGTGGTGGTGGCGGCGGTGATGATGATGATGATGATGATGACGACGACGATGATAAAACCAATAAAAACAGACGTAACCCACAAATATCCCAATGTGGAAAGAAGTGGATACTGAAACTGACCAAACATTTCTGATAAGTGACCACTGTTGTTTCTGGTAACTGAAGAAATTATACTTGAAAAAAGCCAAAACAAATTATAAATATTAGTTAGCCAAAAGTATATGTGTGTAAGATTTTTTTATATCTATTACAACAAAAATTTTAAAAAGCGGTTCCTTTTACCTACATACAATGACGTCTTATGTTATCGCCGAATATATTTTTTCTAACGATTAGCTTGTTAGTGAATGATAAACTTTTTTATCATTTAACAAGACATTGTCTTGACCCATGAAAAACAATGGCACACGCTGACGGTTCTACGAAACTAATTAATAGATATAGACGAATTTAACGTTAAAAATTAATATAAATACTAATGGCAGATCCAGAGACGAATTCTGCGGGCGGCAATTTCTGGATAGGTCACGTCTGTTAACTACTAACTGAAATATTTAATCACGAAAAGTTTATGAGGAAGAAGAAACGATTTCTTTATTCAATATTCTTCTCTTTCATTGTGTTTGAATTTTTCTTTGTTTTCGGTTTCGAGTATTTTAAAAACAAGACCAAGATTGTCAGAAAAAAATTAGTATTTTTCATTCAATAGGACTGTGGTAAGCTTTTTACCCTTACCACCCCTCCGTGGACCTGTCTCTGGAAATATTCACCATAAAAATGCAATGCACCATATGAGAAACGTTGAGGTGAAGAGAAAGGTTAACACTGTAGCCTAAGCTCCGAGTGCAGCTACATCGAAAATCGAAAAATGTTTTTGTTACGCGTACAAAATTTAAGTATAACATAACGGTTGGAATGTTTGAAATTTGACTTGAAGTTCGGAAGCTACTGACATTTTTCCAACCGAAGCCAAGTTTATAGCTTGTGTATTCGCCCGCGTATGTGTGCGCGCACGCAAACACGCACGAACAGTGATTGCTAAAACGGTATTATTAATAATCGAATTTTGTTTAAAAGTAATTAAGTGATCAAAAATCATCATCTGACTGAAATTAATGTGAAACAATAAAAATGCAAAGTTAATACATCATTGAGTGTTTTAACTAAAGACAACTAATATTCAACTAAATGAATTAATTTTTACTTAACCGTATCTACAAAACCAACATAACCTTACCTGTCAACAGAAACATATCAAGTCACTGCTCTATCAGTTCTCTTGTGTAATTACTACGTAGGCCTACATAAATACAGGAGTGTTTTCCGAATAGAGGTCAACTTTGCGTACACAGCACTGTGCACTGTGACTCTCTCTCTCTCTCTCTCTCTCTCTCTCTCTCTCTCTCTCTCTCTTTTTCTTTTCTCCCCTTCGTTTAGAATCTTCGATCACCAGAGTAGTAAATTTTGTGTTTTTCCTGTAATAATGGAAAGTACGCCACGCCGCTATGTTGCAGCTGTTGTAGCGCCTTTCTAAAGGACTACTACAATAGAATAGGACAAAGTGTTTAGTTAATCTGTTCAGTTCAGGTTGTTTCTGTTAGTGTACATTAAAAGGTCGTGTACACATTGGTTGCTTTCTTTCATAATACATTTGGATGTATATATTTTGCTTCTGCAAAATTCAAACTTCCACATTAATGCGATAATTGAATGTTGATGAATACTGCAATTTCAATTAACATTTTATGTGAGCCACAACAAATCTACAGAACTATATTTTGACTTCCACCTTCAAGCATTCTGCATCTGTAAAAAGGGCAGCCGTAGTCACTATGCTGCGTCTCTTTGATGAACGATCTTGGATACTTCATGGTGCGTTTTCCAGTCTTTACATGAAGACGTGGTACTGTTTGGATAAAAGGACTAGTGTCACATTGGTCATCATTGTTATATGCAATTTTGTATCATAGAATTCACAACCAATGGTATCATCAGTGTGATTCAGGCGTAATATTTTAAAGCCAACGCACTGTACATGAGGTAGTCTACGTTTTAACCTTTGACTGAATACATAAAACGTGAATGTCAAGTTTCGTCGTCCGAAAATTATTTTTTTAAACATTTCATAATGTCTTAATATTTAGTCTAAAAACTCGGGAGTACAAAGGTACCCGTCTACAGACGTCTTTGGAGGATTTCATGTAAATGTGATAAATACTGTAGGCACCACATGTGGTAGGCATTACTGCCTGACATCATGAAGATATCGATGAATTTTTACTAATGATACAATAATTATCTGTTCTAAGTCGTAGAATTGACGTTTACATCGTGAAGTATGTAACTTACGTTTTTTAATTTTTGTTGAGTATAAAGTACATTCGTAGTCGTTCGTTCTCCAAATTCACATAACATTTGAGAAAACCGAAGAAATAATTGCCCGAAGTACTGGTTGCCTATATTTTATATCTGTTAACTTCCATAATTCGTATTGTTATGGTAGCACAAAAGTACATAAATACTTTCTTATTTTGCATTGATCTTTGCATTACTCTGAGGAATATCTAAGGTATCCTTCAAATTATGTCCTCTTAATCTGTTAAAAAAAATATTTAAAGTTTAATGAAGGGCATCGTCGTAATATTGTATCAGTTTCTCTCTCGGCAAAGTATCATTTCCTTCATACCAGACCCTGACACCTGGTACAAGTTGATCACCAGTTATTAAAAGGGCAGTCATTAATTGTTCAGTTAATCTGTGTTTAGTTAATCTGTTCAGTTCAGGTTGTTTCTGTTAGTGTACATTAAAAGGTCGTGTACACATTGGTTGCTTTCTTTCATAATACATTTGGATGTATATATTTTGCTTCTGCAAAATTCAAACTTCCACATTAATGCGATAATTGAATGTTGATGAATACTGCAATTTCAATTAACATTTTATGTGAGCCACAACAAATCTATAGTTCGACCTTCGTGTTCACTACGTGCGTGTTCGATCCGCGTGAATAATTACTCTATAATTTCGATTTGTTATATTTTCTTATATAAAATTAAAAATTTTACAATAATTCAAATTTTAATGAAGCGACGATGTTGATGGAACATTCACTGAAGTGATGTGGATAAACTATTTCTTTCAACACCAGGAATGTACTATAACGGCCATGTGTTTCAGCCTCTTCATCGCCCTGAACAAGGATTTCCTAAAGGAAGAGTAGATACGAGTTTATGGCATACTTGACCTTGAATTATAGTGTAGTTGAAATGCTTGATTTTCATCGGAATTTCTTGGTTTACTTTAAAAGATATTATTTTTCAGCGTATAATTTTTTTTTAACGCAATTAAGAAAGCGTCGAGATTTTTCTGGGGCCTCCTCCGTAATTGTAAGAGAAAGTTTTCATGTTAAGCAGCACACGCCTGTAGATTCTTTATTTCACTTTAAAAAGCGCCTCAGAATGTAGCCTACATATTGATTCGTACCTCCAACTATAATTAGCCTGTAACTCTAAAGCAGCTCGAACTCAAAGGTGTTTTAATCACGAAGTATTTTTCGAAATCGTCTGTGGCCGAACTATCTGACTTATGCGCTTATGGAGTTTGTCGTTCGTGTGCCTTGCGGCTGTATTCTGCTGTTCTATGTTTAGAGTAGGTTGAAAATTAGCGTGTTCGCTTAGTCGCAGTTTTGATTTCTGTTGTATAGCAGTCTTGCTGAAACCGTTTGGGCAACGATCAATCTATCGTAATTAATTTTTTAGCTGCACTCATATAGTTGCGTTGTTGACACGTTCCTGTATCATTTAAACAAAGCCCTGAATTACGACGACACGACGGTTTGGCTGCATTGAAAGCGATAGTCTTCAGTTGCTGAAGGTAATTATGGCAACGTTGAGACAACGTGGACAGGAGAACAAAATATCGTTATACTAACGGGGCAATCTGATTGAGGTTCAGAGAGAGTACACATTACTACATTAAAGCAGTCCGCATGTAAACGTTGTCTGAGCACGCGAGTTACAACTCTTCTACTTTTGCGCGTACTTGACGTTCAGCTTATTCGAGACTTCGCTGTTCGGTTGGACCCGATGTCTCTGTCGTCCTAGCAATTTTGTCTGACCGACCTACGGGAAGTTTAGGTTTACGCCTGCTTGGAACATTAACTTATTTATTAGACCATATTTAATTTAATTTATTAAGCTTGTTTAATTTATTAGACCTTATAAATACGGTATTAGTTTAGTCGTGCACTAGAAATTAACACAAACGGAGCTGCCGACACTATACACAAATTCGACGTTGGAAAATACACAAAAATTTCGAAACTTACATTTATATTTCTTTTTTCTCATCTTTTTTATCTATTTTTTTCAAGCAAGAAACCGGAATAACTCCCTTTACCTGTATGTGGTAACATCTCTCCAACTCACACTCCCAGTAACATCCGTCTATGAGACTAAGTTTTTTTTTTTTTTCATCGTTCTGTATTTAGGGTATTATTGATCAGTATAAAATGTTTAAATTTTATTTTTCTAAAATTTTATTTAGTATAGGATGACAATATTAATAACACAAATAAAAATAATAGTTAAAATATTTTAACATTTAAAAATGGATTAAAATAAAATTTAAAGATTTAGTGATGATTCAAAATCAATTAAAAGATCAAACAAAGTTACAAATTTTGTACACACACATTACAGATTTTCTTGGAACACTCCAAGCAATTAGGTGTATCGCACTTAACACATTTGTAAGTAGTCATTCTATTTTTCGTATAAGGACAATAACGACAGTTTTTTCTTTTTTCCAACCTGTCACTTTTATCCAATTTCTTGCTTTGACATGGTTCCTTATCACCTTCTGGACGAATAGTTTCCTTTATTATTTTTTTTAATTCCTCAGGCAAATTGGGTATCTTTAATCGAGTCTCCATGTGTTTTTTTATGAGACTAAATCCAAGTTCTTTCATGAAATTAAATCTTTCCATTTTTGCTGGTTGTATATTCGAAAATACAACATGGCTGTTGGAACTGCTCAAAGAAATGAGGTGATAGAAAATTGCTAGTGGCCACCTTCTGGTACGCCGGTTTGTCGAGTAAATACTGCATTTGTAATCTAGCGTGTCAACACCGGATTTGGTGGCATTGTAAAAGGACACAATTTCAGGTTTGTCGTTTCCTTTATCTCTAAACTCTGAGTCATGCATGGAAGAGATTAGTATCACTGCTTTATACTTTTTAGGGATAAATGAAAGGAGAGTCATATTCTTTGTATACCCATACATACAGGATCCAGCCTCTTTTTTTCTGTTTGGAAAAAACTCAGGGGGTATTTCCTTCTTATTCTTTTTTAGCGTGCCGACGTATGTGAGTTTTCCCTTATGTAACTCCTGAACAAGTTCGATTGATGAAAACCAATTATCAGCTGTTACGTTCCTGTTCGTGTTGATGATTGGCTGAGCAACATGAATCACAGCCTGAGTCGGTTTCAAGAGCTTTTGTTCCTCTTTTGTGAGGCATTTCCCATCACTGTCTTTACCTACATAAATATAGGCATTTAATAGGTATGAGTTGTGGGCATCCGTCAAACATATCAATTTGATACCATATCTTGCAGGTTTGTTCGGCATATACATACGGAATGGGCATCTACCCCGAAATGGTATCAGGGTTTCATCAACACATGCATGTGCTCCTATGGAATAGACCGCCTGGCAGTTCGAAATAAATATATTAAATATATTTGAAATGGCTGCTGCAGGGTCTTTTTCTTTCCTTTCACTCCTAGTTGATGAGTCATCAAACCGCAGAGCTAATAATAATGTTTCGCATCGTTTCAGGGACATGATTCCACGAAATATAGGACGACCTGTACTATCTGTTGAAAAAAGTGATGACAGCCTTTCACGACCAGATTTGAAGATGGAACATAAAATCAAAAGTCCTATCAAAGCTTCAATTTCTTCCTTGTTCGTATTTCTATAAGAAGAAGAATCTGGTGTTTTCAAATTTTGTCTTACGACTTCTAATTTTTATTGGAGTTGACCACGATTTCTTGTAAAATGTCGCTTGTGAAAAATAATCGCCATACATCTTCAGCGGTCGGGTTATTCAATTTTAAAGCAGGGCCTTTAAGAGCAGCCAATTTTATTTTTATAACATTCCTTTCTGGAGTTTTTGAACTCTTGTAGGGAGCTTCCGAATTCCAAGAAAAGCAATTTTTTTTACCGTAGTAAATTGATGGTTGATTAACAGCTGCAGGTAGTTGTGGCGTTTCATCATCACTGCTACTACTGCTGGTGAGGTCCTCAATATCAATTTCAGGATCGCTGTCATGATCTGAAGAAAAACAGTGGTCACTGCCTAAGTATGAATCATCAGAAGCAACTTCAGCGTCACTTTCTGCTACATTCTCCAAGGAAACCAGCTGCATAATTCGTTTTGTCCTTTCAGACACATTTGAAGGTATATTTTGACGTTTTCCTGACATTTTTATCTGTAAAGAAAAACGGAATTGTAAAAAAAAAAAAAAAAAACACGACAGGGAAGAAATAATCTAGTTGCGTACAAAAAATTACACTGCTAGAGTATTTAGAGTATTATTCGATCTGATATGCGAACATAAATACAAACGTTTATAGTAATGTCCGACTGACAGGCGGATAAAAATACAAACATTCAAAGTAATATCCGTCTAACGGGCGGATATAATTATAGACATTTACAGTAATATTAGTCTAACAGGCGGAGTAACTACGTACCTTTAGAGCAATATCCGTCTCTAAAGCGAGTGACTTATTTTCAAATGGTAAATTTATAGTAAAACAGGAAACTATCGTCAAAGGTAAACAAACACAACCAAGGTAATGGATCAACTGAAGCATAGCTGGAAGATGGAGGTTTCAAACTGACAATTACGCTGTCTAGCGTAAAAACTGTTAAGCTAACCCGTCCTACAGACGGATATTACCATTTACGGGTTTACTTTTTTTCTAATTAGGACTTTTCCTGAATCGTACAGGTTAAATGAAGTAAACTAAATCATGGTAGAAACAAACAAAACAAAATTTAAACAATAAAGTAACTGACCATAATTACTCGTACAACGACATATTTTCAACTATACATAGTTCAGTTCGTAGTCCTTCAGTCTTTCGACTGGTTTGTACCCTCTTGGCATACCCGTGGTGCGTGTGATACTGAGTCTCTCACAGGTATATGGGACCTACAGTTTAACGCCGGATCCGAACGGCAATTTTTTTTTTTGTGGTGGGAGGGTTTATACTAGGCAGGATATCCTCGCTGGGTTGCCATTACCTTGCGAGGGGGAACGGTCGTATCTAAATCAGATGGCCCCTCGCGGGAATTGAACCCGCGCCGACAGCGTAGCAGCGTCACACGCTAGTAGCCACTACGCCACGACCGCTCCACTATACATAGTAATCAGACTAAATAAACTCCATAATTATAATGAAACCTAAGCAGGGTATAATAATGTCATATTCTATTAACCATGCAGGAAAACGTTTAGTAAAAGCACAACAAAATCTTAAGAACATAAACGAAACCGCTTGGCTTTAAAAATTAGTAAAGAGTAATTTCTGATGTTCTATAAACTGCTGTGACGGTCTTTCAGATTTCGCTCTCAATTTGCGAGACTTGCGAGACCCGTAGTTGTGTTGCGCAATGTGCCCACCTGGACGGCGAATGCGTTCTTGTGTTGTGTGAGCAAAATTATAAATTCAGGTTTACAGCAACAAAAGCTTCTTGTATTTCAAGAGTTTCGGTTAATGCGTCAAACATGTGCATATCTTTTCTCCATCTGCCACAATTTTAAAGCATCTACTACAGTAAAACATTTTTTAAGTTTGAAAATTTATAATAAATGTTGTAACTTTCGTATCAAACGAATATTGGTAACAATCAATTCGGTCACCAATCAACGACAATTAATGTATTATTAATTAACTATTCGTATGCTCAGTCATAGTAATAGTGATAGTACAGTTACGCAGAGAAAAACTGCACTGCATTTGTATTTTTGTGGTAAAGATACAGAACCGGTACGCGCGATAGAAATCATTAATTATGAAAAAATACCTTTAGAATAGTTCCGTAGGGATCAATGGAAAATATTAGCATCTACAAATTCTCTGACGAAGTAACTAATATGCTGCCTAAGCTGCAAAACTCACTCATTATTTTGAATGTAATACGTTTATTCTTACATAAGTTTCAATATTAGATATATAATTTTCAATTATGGGAAAAATCACAAAAATCCCGATTACGCTACTATTTCTTTAGTAACATAACAATTGTAGAGCACACAATCATACAATAAATTCTAAAAATTTCAAATATTCGGATTTGGGTTACAGTTCCTTTTAGACTGTCACCCTGCTGGATTTTCACAATTTTTTTCAAAGTTGTAGGTCCTGGAATCCCAAAACTTTAAAATTTCCAAAACTTAACATTGCGTTTAGATGTTAGTTAAAGTTATCTTTAATTTAATACCTTATATCAATTTACGCTATTTTATCAAAATTTTCACCCATTTTTTGGGTCCGACGCGAGTGACATCCAAAAACTTTGAAAGTTACAAAAATAAACGCCATTCAGAATTTTGATAAAAATACCCCATACTCCATATGGGCGTTTGTGATTTTTTCACAATTTTGACCCCGTCCTTGGGGTATTAATATATACCCGCAATACCCCCTACTTTGGGGTGGATGAATCTAAAAAAATAGGGTTCTGTGGAGAAAGTATGGACACGCATGTCAAGTTTTATGAAAATCTATTGATGCGTTCAAACGTTATCGTGAGACATATTCCAAATAGACAGACAGATAGACAAATTCCAAACGGTGTCGAGTTAAAACCGAGAACTCGCTTCTTTCGTTCAAAAATCCACTGTTGTCGCATTAAAAATCTCGAAAGACGAATATTTAGAAACGATTCCTATTATGCGTCACTAAAATTAGGCATTTGGAAGATTATCTACTGCGCATGATACTCTTCAGAAATGTTTTTATTTTAATCACACGAAATGAATAATATAGGCTGTAGGATGTACTGTACATCTACCGCGTGTTTCGGTATATGTTTGCTTTGTGGTTCCTCCAAGTTTGTATTAACGGGTTCTAAGACAAGTGTAGTCTTAGGCGTTTATGTACGTGTATTATTACTGTATCGTAGAACTCGGTTAAAGCAAACCGTAGATTTCCCCCAGAGGTAGGTGACTAGCGTTGACCTATTCGTCCTTGAATCAACCGCTGCGGACGCTGTTAACTACAATGGACCAGCGCGAAACCACTGCGCTATCCAACCGTTATAATTACATTTACTATTGAATATGGTAATCCTATCTCTACAAGTTAGAAAATTACATTTTATCAGCCCCAGAGGAATAGAACGGTTACATGTTCGATCCGTTAAAACTATTCATTGCACACGTAAAGCGTAATGCACTTTGCGACCTTACGCTTTTGCACATGTTACGAACTGTCATCTTGGTACATAAATATATTAGAATGTGTTATCAGTACAGTTTGTGGAATGTGATGCTTTTAATTGGTGGAAAAATAAAAAAACAATAAAAATCTAGGTTTTGCTAAAACAGTGATTTGATTAGATTATTTAAAAATTCACTAGTACTGTATATTGATCATAAAGGTCATGTGTGATATATTTTCATTTTTCAAGTAGTAGACTTGTGACACGTTGATGGTCTAGCAAGTAGTGGATTTTTGATTTTTGTTTTTCTTTCGGCTACTAGGCACGGTTTGTTGTTGTTTGATCTCTCAGCCTGGCGTTTCGGCTACATCAGCGGTAATCGACTTTCAGTATCGTTAATATTTTGTTGCCACAACACCAACCAGACGCCATGAGATTATAGATTACGGCAGTTCACTGTAATAAGTAATAATGATTAATGTAATGTCCGCTACTGTGGGGCTGTGAAACCTGGATAGAGACAAAGATAGAAATTACAAACCATTGGCAACAGCTGAGTTAAACCAATCTTAAAAACTCACTGGCCAAAAACAATTTTTAATGAAAATGTAAAATAAAAAAGAAGATTATTAG
Source organism: Magicicada septendecula (assembly GCA_034769895.1). Lineage (NCBI taxonomy): Eukaryota > Metazoa > Arthropoda > Insecta > Hemiptera > Cicadidae > Magicicada > Magicicada septendecula. Next base: position 303,399,980 of record CM068367.1, on the reverse strand, counting down.
ACCAGCTGATATGACGCTTGGAAACTAATTTAGAAATCCCGGATCCGATTCACAGGGCACCATAAAACAAGTCGGGTTTTCAGTCACCATGTCTACTCAGCCAGTGAAAGTGAGTACCTGGGATAACATCTGGGGGGGGAGGGGCGGCTGAAGCGTAGTGCTGGCCACACTACTTTCCTTGTATGTTGAATGGCTTACTTAAGGCAGCCTGCCCTGCCTAGCTCTTAGAAGCTTAGGTAAAATAGAATCCACTAATTATTAATATGTGGCAAAAAATCGATAAAAATAGAGCAGTAAATAAAATGAAGAAAATATAAGTTACTACTGCATGCCCTCAAGTAGAGAGCAATCATGAGAAAGCAGGCTTTAGATTGGAATCCGCCGAGAAAGTAGAAAGGACAAGAACAAGACGAAGCAGAGGAGTTGAAGGAGCAGAGGGGAACTTGTACGGGCAAGAATAAAACTTTTAGTCACCAATTAGGTATTTTAGAGAGTCTTAGTGAGTACTCTATTCTCCCCAATTACTCTAAAGTGTTAAATAACTTTCGCTACGGTAATACATAGGTATTCATTTTGTTAAGTGAAGGATAACATTACATAATTAACATAATTTAAGTAAATGGTATAATTTCTGCATCTATTTGGTAAACAAATAGAAACTTATTTACTTTAAGTTCATGGGTATAATTAAGTAAATAACAAGATTACATAACATTCTTACAGTATTCTTTACAACAAAGATAAATTTCCTGGCAATGTTCGTATCAGAAATAAGGAAATGAAAAACGTAATCGAGATTAAGTTTTAGTCTAATAATGTACTGCCAGCGTCTGTTCACTTCTGTAGAGATTGAACATTTATATTAATAAGCTAGCGTTTACTCACAGAAAAGAAACTGTTGACATTTGGGATGCAAATCTGTTTAGAAAAAACGAAATGATGGTGCCGACGAAACGCGGCAATGTCGCCTAAATGGGTAGGTCAGCAGATAATTTTGTTGCAATTGTATAAAAGTGGAAGTCTAAAATGATAATAAAACTGTTTGAAAGTCGACAGTCAAACGTTCTTAAATATTCTTGCTAAACTTGGATTCTCAAGGTTGACGATAAAAGAAAACTAGGAGCCACACAAATTGTTACCCTGAATTTTCCCTACGGTTGTTGCTGAGAATAATGGAAAACAGAAACGGTAAATTGTAGATACAGGAGTTGAAATTGGAGCTCCAGTACGGATTGAATTTAAACAAACGTTTTCGGATAATTCAGACTTCCGTACTGGTACATCTCCAGTATCAGTTCCCAGTTGATAGTAGCGGTCATGGTGATATCTTGTATTTTCCGCTTCAGCGACCTTTTCGTTCCAATTCGATGATCACCTTGTAATTACAACTTGTCGATCAGCTTAGTAATTTTATCTATCCGCTGGCTCGTTTCCTTTGTATTCCATAAGGCGCTTCAAATCAAAAACATGTACACAGCATTTGACATGATTGGGATTTAATAAAACAAAAGAGACGAACGGTCTGAAGTTATCACCGTTCTGTAAAAGATATATTAGGCCTAAATCTTTCAGAGGGTAGTAGAAGTTGACAACAGAGTTATCAAACGTCGCGGACTATTGAGGAAACAATACACTTCAGAGCCATACTTGAACAATGTATAGAGATCTAAGTGAATAGTTATATGTAGATAATCCTTCATATTATTTATGTCATAGGCTGTGATAACAATTTACACACATAGAGATGAATCATCTGTTTGTAATAAAATAACACAAAACATTTGACATTAACATTAGAAGTTCTAAATATTTGGCATTTGTACAAGTCACGTTTACAAATGACGTTTTTACATGTCTATGAAGTAATTTATTCGAAATTATAAAACTATTTTAAATATAACTAATCAGACAAGTCTTAGGGTAGTTTTATTCGTACTAACTTATGCTTGTATACTGATGTGGCTACACTTATGTTGTGTATGTTACATATGTTATGAACAATATGTGTCATTTATGCAAGTTTTAGTAGGCCTACGTCTCGTGTTGACCTGGTGGACGTAAAAAAATTCTTTGTCGGTACTAGATAAGTGCGTCGTGTCAGACGATAAGGAAACATACGCGTATCTGGCTGCTAAAGTAATTGTTATTTTTTCCTCCTATTGTTTTATACGTCACACAAACACATGTGCGTATGTATTCGATTATGCTTTTATTAGATAATTTCACAGAATTTGGCAAGACCCTAATTCCAGCGGGGTTTCTCCTTCGCTAAGTGGGGAATGACGTCAGGAGAATAATAAAAAATTAGAACAATTTTCATGACTGAAAATCTGTTGTGATTCGGTGAATGTCTTAATCGACCTTGATTAGTAGCCATTTCTATCACTGTTGTGCTGTAGATAAGAAAGGTGATCGTTCAAACAATTGGTTGTTAACCGTGCAAAGTATATTGAAATGAATTTTCCACATCTAAAAATTACGTAAACTACTTGAAACAAAACATTTCACCCCTTGTGTTCGGCATAATGATGCGTATAATAATATTTATACATAAAAGGTAAAAATGTTAATATTTTTATGTTATATATAAACAATACCACAACCGTAACAGTAACCGTACGTACCGTATATAATAGCTGTAACCGTGGTACAGCTGAGTCGGTCTACACATTAACCACGTGTCGGGAGGTACAGAAGTCACGCGTCGGGAGGGTTTCGTGTGTGTCTTCACGTTGTTATATGTCGCGTTGTTACCTACTGCGGTCCGCTCATCTCAGCCATAATGACTAATTGCCCCAGCAGTAGGTAGATGGCGTTTAGGTGCCAGAAAGTATACTAACGAACTTAATTGGCTCTAACATGGTGGAATTGGCACAATAGTGGAATAGCCTATAACAACATACTCGATTTCGTACCGTGGTAGCAGAGATATTTCTCGTGAGTCAGTTTTCACATAGCTGACTTGATGTTGGTGCTTATGCACTAACTTAAGGTAACACATTTTTCTTCAACACAATGTAAGTCTATAATTATAATATAAAATATGGTTTTTATCTTCCACGGTGTAATTGTGCTCACAACCAAGTCAGTGTCGTGGAGACAAACAAGTGACATATTACAGGGCCACAGAGTACAGGCTCGTATTTACGTAAAATTTCTGGCGTACATTACATCATTCACAAGCATAAAAACGAATAGCTTATACTGCTTTTCTACCTAGTTCTAAAACAGTTTCTCAAAAAGTCGGTTCTTTCAATCAACAAAAAGTATATTAATCGATAACTTATCCACAACCGACGGAACATTCGTGAAAACTTCACTGTCTCTGTAAACTAACACGCGTCCGTCCTGATCGCGACAGGGCAAAAGGTAGCTCTGCTAAAATAATGACCTATCTGTTACATTTTTTAATGATGTTTGGCGTTCTACCTCTCAGTTTAAAGATGTTGAGCGCTGAAGAAACGTGCGTTTCCAGAATTTGAAAACGACAGGACAATACTGAGGGAGTTTTTTAGATTTTGACTATGAAGTTGTGCGACAAATGTCTGCTTCCAAAATATATCTAACTTGTCGGAGACTCAATGTCAGGCTGACTTTAATAAGAGAAAAATGAAATGTAAATACAACTTCTTGTGATTAGATTTAAGAGATTTTATTTTGATCGATATTTTGTAGTAAGTCTTGGTTATACATGTATGACTCCATTTTACTATATTTATAATTTTTCGTTATAGTTAGGCCCACAGCTAAATTTTTTTCCAAAAGCAAGAAATTATTGTAAACAAATAAGTTAAAATTAGTAAAATAGTTAACAACAACATTAATATTATAGTAGTAGATATAGTAATAATAATATAAATGATAATTATAATAATAGAAATAACTCTAATAATAATAAAAAATTATAATAATGGTAACAATAGAATTAGCAGTCGTATGTCTAGTAGTAACAGTCGTAGGACTAGTAGTAATATTAATTGGTGTTGTTATACTGAAGATCTTGAATTTTAATGGGGTTGCATACTTAATTAAACGCGTTATAAACTGTGTCAGAGTGTCCTATTATGTTCGGATTCTAATCTTACAATAATAAAAAAATTATTAGGTTAATATCTACTTATGTTAGACACACACAGAACCATTACGTCAACACAGAGTAACATCAATTGGTAGCCCATTGTTTTTACTTATGTACGCAGCGAAAATATTTATCGTTTAATTTTTTTATTTGTCGTTTAGTAAAAACAAAAATGAATTGCATAATGAGTTACCAGATAAAGCGATTGATAGTACTCATGGTGAAGGAATCTTAATAAAACGAAGTATTTATATGAAATAAATCGAAAATAATTATAACGTGAATGTTGTATTGAGTGCACGCAAAATAAAGTAAGCAATAAATACAGCTTTAAGTAACTCGCCTTTGTTATTCTCGTCTTTGCAATCGTTTGTTTACACAATTAACGTCGTTACCTGGGTTTTATACTCCAGTGAAGTGTGAGTAGTGTGACAAGCAGCACAAGAACAGCGATGAAGACGGAACGAGATTGTACCTGACGCATTGTCTGTCACCTGTACACTGTACTGTTCGCCCGTCGCATACGCTACTTACTACCATACTATCAGCACAGCAGGCTAACAAAAACAAGTTCTACTTTGCCAATCACGTTGTCGCTGTGTACCAGCAATCAATCTTCGGAAAGATGCTTGTAGATAAGGAGTTGTTTTCTTATCTGGCCCACGCTTGTCAATCAAGTTGATATTGTTGTCATCGTCTCCGTCATCTTTACCATTATCTTTCCCACCACCTTTACCATCAGCATCGTCAACAATTTTTTTTTCTTTAGTCTCCACCTTCTTCTTAGTCCTATCGTTCAGTGCTGCCGACCTCATCTCTTCGTCATTGTCGTAGTGCTCTTAATTCATCACCATATCTCATACCATTGTAATTTTTTATAACTCTATGATGTTTGTAATTTGACTTTCCACTGTTTGTTTCAGTATAATGGTGTAACAAAAATTACTGTGGTAGGCTACTCTATTTACAGCTATAATGGTGCGTATGTAGGCCTACGTAAAATACAAAATTGTATACTAATCCTGTGTATACGCAACATGAGAGTAGTACAGGCCTATTATATTTCTGGGAGAGGAGGAATTTAGTTTTGTGTTTAAAATCAGGGATGGATCCATGGGGGAGGGAAACCATGGAAATTCTCCAAAATTGTTTTGTAAAAACGTTTTTCATAATCCTAATGAATAAAAAATTTATATTTGTCTAACAGACTTGATTTACTTGTAAATATTCAAAAGTACTCTTCAAGAATAGGAAAAATATATTTAAAAGAAGAAAGCTAATTTATTTTGAAATAATAAATTTGTTAAAATATACATTTCTTCCTTACTTCCCCTCCCCCCGTCTAAATATCTCTGCAATACCTATTAATGCGTAACTTAAGTTTAAAATAATTATAAAATTATTGTTATAAGTTGTATAAATTTTAAATTATTTTATGCTAAAAACTTTAATTTTAAAAATTTGTTTATAACCATGTCACACGACCAGCAGTTTATTTATCTGGCAATGCACGCCGTACTGAGTAGAAATTTTATGATGCCACCTGTATTCCGTACGATGTTAAGTCAACACTCGTGACATGAATGTACGTTGTAAAAATGTATAATCATTTTTCTGTTGACGTGCGTGAAGTGTTTCATATTTGTACAATTGAGAATCCTGTTTGAGATAAGTTTTAAAATAATTTATTTTTTATGATCTAAGAAAGTAGCAACAGAGAACAAACGACATGATTACCATAAGAATAGTGCAAGTATGACGTGATGATCTCATTAAGACACGTTATGTCCAGTACTGTAAGACTACATTCTACGTATATGTTATCGCATACGGTATGGATTAAAGTAGCGTAGCGTGAACGTACGCCCGGCGCTCCCTGTTTCAAAAGTAAGAAATTAACTATAAACAGGACAAATGTAGCATTATAGTTAATAAGAGTCAGTCTCAAAGTGATGCTGTTGTACAGCAGGCACCGAGGGTGGGGGACTGGAGGTTGCGGCCCCTGGGGGGCAACATAGGGCGAGCCTATACCGCTACTTCCAGTGGCTTGGACCTTGCCTTACTCCACCTGACACCCGTCGCCTCATCGCTGGCCCGGGGGTGAACCGGCGAAATCAGCTGAAATTGGGGCTAACTCGCCGGGCTAAGGTGTGTGTCAACTTGCGAACGGTAACCAGGGTGTCGTCCCGTCCCTGGCCAGTAGCCGCACTAGGCAACCACTCCTGCCCCGGTGGACCTATTATATTATATATTATATTATAATTCATCGTGCGGTGAAGCCTAGTAGGGAGGTCGGGACGCGACACGCACCCTGCATGGTGGGATAGGGCCGTGCAGGGAAACACCGCGTTGCGGACCGAGCCCCGCCAGGTGGGCCCGGGCATAGATGGATGTGGGTTGCGCCTTACCGCTGATTACCGGTGGCTCAACTCCTTCCGAGAACCCCACCCTGGCGTACGCTACCTTACGGGGCGCGGGGCTATCCCATTTTCGACAGTATCCGTGCTGATAATCGGGACAAAGCGTACGTCCAGCTTTTGGGGATCGCCGGCATGTGTCGGTGCGTGACCTGCACTGCTGAGCCTGTACCCGACTCGAGTGTGGTGGCTGGCCCCCATCACCTCGTGTTATCGGGTACCGAACCGGCGCCTCCACGAGGCCCCCGCTGGACAACGTTGCGTTTTGTATGGCCATTCGTGGTCCTACTCGACGTAACGGCCAAGACCGGTAGCCTCCTCGTTCGAGGAGAGGGCTCCAGTCCCACTCGCCGATGTGCCCAGCGGACGAAGAGTGGGGATTTTTCTGGGCTGCATTCCCGGATTGTGTGTTTCGTTGGTTAGTGGGTAGATAAAAGTGGTTGAAATTCGGTGTTTGCTCAGGCGAGGGACCCGTGGGAACTTCGGTGCCGGCCCTTAGGAACTGTTGTACAGCAGGCAGTGGTGTGAAGCGCATTCGCGGAAGCTGCCGTTTGTAACTCTTTGTACGTTTGTGACGACTTTAGTGTACGCCGACGTTACCTGTACACCGTCAGGTTTTATTTCCCTTGTTGCGAAACATGTTCTTTACTTTGCAGTTTCAAATTGTTCGCAAAGTATATACTTTCCGTTTTTGTTTATATAAGCGAATGATATTGCTAAATAAACATTTGTACGCTGGCGTTAGGCTTTCAATAATACGATACACTACATACAAAGCGAAGTACTGTTTTCGCGTACTGTTTTAGCAAAGCAGTATGAGCAGAAGGGATCAAAATCTACCTCGAAGTTCCATGAATAAAGATTGTCTATCGTCTTGTAATCCGTTGGCAATTGAAAAGATACAGGCTTTTTGGAGAGAATTATACACGTTTTTGGCAAGAAGAATAAACGACAACTGGATTTGGTTTACAAGGTTGTGTGGAAGTTATTTTTAAATTCTATTTCTTACAACAATAAAACATGTTTACGGCGGCGACTGATAAAATACACATGAGTACGCAACTTCGTCTGTTTCCATTTTGCGAATTTACAGCTGAGCCCTCTTCCAGACCACATCAAACCTTGGCGTTCCCAACATGAAAATTCATTCTCCGCTACTAATTATTTATTGGATTATTGTAGTTTCATACGAACACTATAAATACTTTCTCGAAAAAAGCAGTTTGTTAATATTAATTAAATATGTTCCACGAGTAGTAGTTAAACAATTATCCAAACTAAATTTCACTTGACATTGTTTTTCCAGATTTTGAAGTAGACACATTAATACTTGCAGATACTCAATTGCGTTGTAAACAAAACGTTCGACATTTAAATTATATGATAAGTCTCAATGATTGTCAGTTTCTCAGCTGTCTGTCTGTCTGTCTGTCTGTCTGTCTCTCTCTCTCTCTCTCTCTCTCACTCGCGCGCGCGCGCGCGCGCGCATACACCCAAAGCACTGATACAAACAATTTTTTTTTGGAATGTCCATAACTACGAATAGGTTGTTGGTGACTGCTCGTATTTTGCATTACGTTACGCGCCTTATTGTCTGTAAACATAACAGAACATAACAGTTGCTTGAAAACAATACACGTTCAAATACTCTATGAAGACGGAGTAACCGGTTCGAAATTTACGAAGTGTGATCGAAAAGTATCAGGATTGATTTTATTTACAAACATATACAAGAGTTACAGATTTGTAAATTTGCCTCCTTCAAAATAGCCCCCTTCCACAGCCACACACTTCTTCTAGCGCTTTTCCCACTGCTCGAAGCACGTCTTAAAGTCATCTTATGTAAAAGTCTTAAGTTCTCTCGTCGCAGTTAGTTTTATCTCTTCTATGTCTTGAAATGAGCCCCTTTTAAATTGATTTTTTTATGTTAAGAAAAAGCAAAAAGTCGCAGGGAGACGAATAGAGGATATCTGGACGATCTGGCGAATATGGAGGATGCTGAAGCCGTGGAATATTTTTTTTTACCAAGAAAATGCTGAACAGCATGTGGCAGGTGCATTGTCGTGATGAAGCCACCATTCACCACTCAGATGCAACTGTGGCCTTTTTCGACGAATTGCATCCCTCAAACGCCTCAAAACAGAAATGTAGTAATGCTGGTTTACTGTTTGGCTTGCTGGAGTACATTCATGATGAACAAATGCTCCCCTTTGATCAAAGCAAAATGTGAGCATTGTCTTGTGCTCTGTATGCGTCTCACACGCTGCAGATTGGGCCACAGGTTGGCTTGCTGGACTACATTCATGATGAACAAATGCTCACCTTTGATCAAAGCAAACTGTGAGCATTGTCGTCTGCTCTGTATGCGTCTCCCACGCTGCAGATTGGGCCTTAGTTTGGCTTGCTGGAGTACATTCATGATGAACAAATTCTCCCCTTTGATCAAAGCAAGCTGTGAGCATTGTCTTCGGCTCTGTATGCGTCTCCCACGCTGCAGATCGGGCGTTAGTTTGGCTTGCTGGACTACATTCATGATGAACAAATGCTCCCCTTTGATCAAAGTAAACTGTGAGCATTGTCTTCTGCTCTGTATGCGTCTCCCACGCTGCAGATTGGGCCTTAGTTTGGCTTGCTGGAGTACATTCATGATGAACAAATTCTCCCCTTTGATCAAAGCAAGCTGTGAGATATGTCTTCGGCTCTGTATGCGTCTCCCACGCTGCAGATTGGGCCTTAGTTTGGCTTGCTGGAGTACATTCATGATGAATAAATTCTCCCCTTTGATCAAAGCAAGCTGTGAGCACTGTCTTCGGCTCTGTATGCGTCTCCCACGCTGCAGATCGGGCCTTAGTTTGGCTTGCTGGAGTACATTCATGATGAACAAATGCTCCCCTTTGATCAAAGCAAACTGTGAGCATTGTCTTCTGCTCTGTATGCGTCTCCCACGCTGCAGATTGGGCCTTAGTTTGGCTTGCTGGAGTACATTCGTGATGAACAAATTCTCCCCTTTGATCAAAGCAAGCTGTGAGCATTGTCTTCGGCTCTGTATGCGTCTCCCACGCTGCAGATCGGTCCTTAGTTTGGCTTGCTGGACTACATTCATGATGAACAAATGCTCTCCTTTGATCAAAGCAAACTGTGAGCATTGTCTTCTGCTCTGTATGCGTCTCCCACGCTGCAGATTGGGCCTTAGTTTGGCTTGCTGGAGTACATTCATGATGAACAAATTCTCCCCTTTGATCAAAGCAAGCTGTGAGCATTGTCTTCGGCTCTGTATGCGTCTCCCCCGCTGCAGATCGGACCTTAGTTTGGCTTGCTGGAGTACATTCATGGTGAACAAATGCTCACCTTTGATCAAAGCTAACTGTGAGCATTGTCGTCTGCTCTGTATGCGTCTCCCACGCTGCAGATTGGGCCTTAGTTTGGCTTGCTGGAGTACATTCATGATGAACAAATTCTCCCCTTTGATCAAAGCAAGCTGTGAGCATTGTCGTCTGCTCTGTATGCGTCTCCCACGCTGCAGATCGGGCCTTAGTTTGGCTTGCTGGAGTACATTCATGATGAACAAATTCTCACCATTGATCAAAGCAAACTGTGAGCATTGTCTTCTGCTCTGTATGCGTCTCCCACACTGCAGATTGGGCCTTAGTTTGGCTTGCTGGAGTACATTCATGATGAACAAATGCTCACCTTTGATCAAAGCAAGCTGTGAGCATTGTCGTCTGCTCTGTATGCGTCTCCCACGCTGCAGATTGGGCCTTAATTTGGCTTGCTGGAGTACATTCATGATGAACAAATGCTCACCTTTGATCAAAGCAAACTGTGAGCATTGTCGTCTGCTCTGTGTGCGTCTCCCACACTGCAGATTGGGCCTTAGTTTGGCTTGCTGGAGTACATTCATGATGAAAAATGCTCACCTTTGATCAAAGCAAACTGTGAGCATTGTCTTCTGCTCTGTATGCGTCTCCCACGCTGCAGATTGGGCCTTAGTTTGGCTTGCTGGAGTACATTCATGATGAACAAATGCTCACCTTTGATCAAAGCAAACTGTGAGCATTGTCTTCTGCTCTGTATGCGTCTCCCACGCTGCAGATCGGGCCTTAGTTTGGCTTGCTGGAGTACATTCATGATGAACAAATGCTCACCTTTGATCAAAGCAAACTGTGAGCATTGTCGTCTGCTCTGTATGCGTCTCCCGCACTGCAGATTGGGCCTTAGTTTGGCTTGCTGGAGTACATTCATGATGAACAAATGCTCACCTTTGATCAAAGCAAACTGTGAGCATTGTCTTCTGCTCTGTATGCGTCTCCCACGCTGCAGATTGGGCCTTAGTTTGGCTTGCTGGAGTACATTCATGATGAACAAATGCTCACCTTTGATCAAAGCAAGCTGTGAGCATTGTCGTCTGCTCTGTATACGTCTCCCACGCTGCAGATTGGGCCTTAATTTGGCTTGCTGGAGTACATTCATGATGAACAAATGCTCACCTTTGATCAAAGCAAACTGTGAGCATTGTCGTCTGCTCTGTGTGCGTCTCCCACACTGCAGATTGGGCCTTAGTTTGGCTTGCTGGAGTACATTCATGATGAAAAATGCTCACCTTTGATCAAAGCAAACTGTGAGCATTATCTTCTGCTCTGTATGCGTCTCCCACGCTGCAGATTGGGCCTTAGTTTGGCTTGCTGGAGTACATTCATGATGAACAAATGCTCACCTTTGATCAAAGCAAACTGTGAGCATTGTCGTCTGCTCTGTATGCGTCTCCCACACTGCAGATTGGGCCTTAGTTTGGCTTGCTGGAGTACATTCATGATGAACAAATGCTCACCTTTGATCAAAGCAAACTGTGAGCATTGTCGTCTGCTCTGTATGCGTCTCCCACGGTGCAGATTGGGCCTTAGTTTGGCTTGCTGGAGTACATTCATGATGAACAAATGCTCACCTTTGATCAAAACAAACTGTGAGCATTGTCGTCTGCTCTGTATGCGTCTCCCGCACTGCAGATTGGGCCTTAGTTTGGCTTGCTGGAGTACATTCATGATGAACAAATGCTCACCTTTGATCAAAGCAAGCTGTGAGCATTGTCGTCTGCTCTGTATGCGTCTCCCACGCTGCAGATTGGGCCTTAATTTGGCTTGCTGGAGTACATTCATGATGAACAAATGCTCACCTTTGATCAAAGCAAACTGTGAGCATTGTCGTCTGCTCTGTATGCGTCTCCCACGCTGCAGATCGGGCCTTAGTTTGGCTTGCTGGAGTACATTCATGATGAACAAATGCTCACCTTTGATCAAAGCAAACTGTGAGCATTGTCGTCTGCTCTGTATGCGTCTCCCGCACTGCAGATTGGGCCTTAGTTTGGCTTGCTGGAGTACATTCATGATGAACAAATGCTCACCTTTGATCAAAGCAAACTGTGAGCATTGTCTTCTGCTCTGTATGCGTCTCCCACGCTGCAGATTGGGCCTTAGTTTGGCTTGCTGGAGTACATTCATGATGAACAAATGCTCACCTTTGATCAAAGCAAGCTGTGAGCATTGTCGTCTGCTCTGTATACGTCTCCCACGCTGCAGATTGGGCCTTAATTTGGCTTGCTGGAGTACATTCATGATGAACAAATGCTCACCTTTGATCAAAGCAAACTGTGAGCATTGTCGTCTGCTCTGTGTGCGTCTCCCACACTGCAGATTGGGCCTTAGTTTGGCTTGCTGGAGTACATTCATGATGAACAAATGCTCACCTTTGATCAAAGCAAACTGTGAGCATTGTCTTCTGCTCTGTATGCGTCTCCCACACTGCATATTGGGCCTTAGTTTGGCTTGCTGGAGTACATTCATGATGAACAAATGCTCACCTTTGATCAAAGCAAACTGTGAGCATTGTCTTCTGCTCTGTATGCGTCTCCCACACTGCAGATTGGGCCTTAGTTTGGCTTGCTGGAGTACATTCATGATGAACAAATGCTCACCTTTGATCAAAGCAAACTGTGAGCATTGTCGTCTGCTCTGTATGCGTCTCCCACACTGCAGATTGGGCCTTAGTTTGGCTTGCTGGAGTACATTCATGATGAACAAATGCTCACCTTTGATCAAAGCAAACTGTGAGCATTGTCTTCTGCTCTGTATGCGTCTCCCACGCTGCAGATTGGGCCTTAGTTTCTGGATCGTATCCATGAACCCACCGTACAATAGTTTTAATGACGTTCTCATCGTTTTTAGCAATTTCAAGCAGGTCTTGACCGACTGACACCTACGTGTGTTGTGTTCTAAGTTATAAACCTTCGTATAAGTGAATCATAAATTCAGAGGTACCTGCGGTTCTTGGTTCCATGTGAACAAAGAGCAACTCGTATAGAACAGTAATTTGTTAACGTTTCCTTTAATTTAATACCTAATTGAATACTAGAATTAAGAGTTTTAAAAAACTGAAAACTGGTGCAAAATTTTAATTAACGGGCGTATCTTGTGTATCTAATGGGAAGCACTGTTACAGAATTCCTTATCTCCTTCATTATGAGCATGCTCTGTACACTTCTGGTAATATTACGTGTCAGATTGTGTGTTATAACTTATGTGTTATCACTACAATTTGTAACAGCTGCAATGATAACTGCAACTATCCTACCTCTCGCTACTTCTCTCTCTCTCTCTCTCTCTCTCTCTCTCTCTCTCTCTCTCTCTCTCACGTTCTCTTTCCATTACCAGTCTATCTATCTGTCTGTCTACCTATCTACATACCTATTTTATTCTCTTACTCTCTCAAACTTTCATCTCGTATTTTATCGAGCATATTTTTTTACATTTTAGCGTTTAAATTTGAAGAGCTTGAGTTGTTTACTTAGGCTTGAGGCTGTTTTTTGACCTTCATTAACTTGGTAAGCTTATTTATTCAGGGTCACATTATTAATACTAATAGACTTTACTTTTTTGATGTTGCCAGACGTGATCTCCGTAACAAATCTTAAGGTTGATATGTGATGTTACTTTCGTAGTTCACTTGGCCAATGTCGGTTCAAAATCTGGTAGAAAGTAGGAGCTGAAAGAACATAAAACCTTGTTAAAAATGAAATAAACTTCAACTGACATCCTTTGAGATTTTCAGCTCCCGACTTAGACGAGTATATCAGAGGTTGATGGCACAAGAATTTTTATAGAAATCCTTTTTGCCTGGATCGTTTGAAGTCTTGAAAGACACCCGCTTTACGGGAAATGGATGTTTCAGAATTTGTATTTAAAGGAAGACAAGAGGCAAATAATCAGTGCTGTTGAGAGACTGTGCTGTAACTCCTACTTACCGTTAAAAGTCCAGTTGTCAGATAGTAACGTACCATGATATTGTCTCGTCTCAGATGCCATCTCAATCCTCAGGTGCCATTTAACAAGGCAGGTCCTATCAGAAGTGAATTTTAATTAATTTTAACTAATTCTTACTGTTGCAATAGAACATTGCAGTAAGGGAATCTGTAGCCAGGACTTTCTATAGATTCCTTATCTTCTAAATGTAATAAAATTTCTAGATAAAATCTATACCTGCTTCTGCAGACTTTTACCGATTTATTCAGGACTTCTGTCTATCAGTTCTACCCATCGGTCACGTGTCAAGGGTTTCGACCAATCAGCGGCCCCAATTTTAATTAAGATTGGGTCTCCGTCCGAGATGTTTCTGTCAGTTCCATCTACCAGCTGGACTATTACAGACGTGCTCTCTGTGCGAGTTTTTCGTGCAGGAGACGGTCATATGTAGGGGTTATTAGGGGAAACTTAGCGACGAGTTACCCGTTTGCTAATACCTTATATTGGTGTACGAACTCAATTTAATATAATATAAAATAATTATTAAAACACTGCTAGTATCGCGAGAGGCAAGATATCCGTTTAGGGGAGGTTTATCCTCCGGGATACGCCTGTGGTAACGCAAGGACACTTCAAGACACGGTAAGGTGTACGCTCAATACACCATATTAAAATAAGTATAAAGTACAGCCCAGTTCCGAACCCTGAGTTAAAGAAATAATCACTATCGGTGTGTCGGCGTGCGTGCGTGGGAGAGGAGTGTCCAACGGATCGTCAGTGTTGCTGAGAACGGCTGGCGGCGTGGGTACAGATTCAACGGACCACAGGACACCAGAAGTATTACGAAGCGACCGTAAAAAGGATATCATCAACAAATAACAATAGACATTTTAAAACAAAACAGTTCAGATAAATTCATAGACATTATTCAATTAAAATAAAGTATTTGTAAAATTATAGACCATATGTAAATTTGTTTAAAATATACAACCTTACTCCAGATAACAGACTATATTATTTCTAATATACTATGCCTAATTTATGTTTTGTCGCACTGTATATAACAAAAACTGTATTTCAATTATAATTTAATAGCTTAATATAATACTAAATTATTCTGTGGAGTGACAAAATAAAGTTTTGTTTAATTTTTTGTTCCTACATACATTTTTTAAAAATATTTTCACTTTTACATGGGAGCTGACTGAATTTTTAAGCAGGTGTTTATATATTTACACCTAATGACCGTAAAATTACAGTAAATTTAATTAAAAGAATTTTTAGTTATGTCGGGAAACTCACTGGCTTTGCTGGCGTACTGAATTTTTAAATGACAGTCGACAGTTGATAGTCTTGAAGACTATAGACCGTCATGAAATTCAGAGATAAAACATCTCAGTATAAATGATCATTAGATCTGTATTTGGACACATGATATTCAGTTATTCACAAGTTTCCGCTTGTGAAATTATAATTAACGCTCAAAGTAGATCTACTGTGGCGTAACTGCATAATTACAGTTCAGTACACATAATTAAATAATAACATCCACTGCCACATTTGGCGTATAAAGTTAAGCCGTTTTCCACAAGACCGTAGAATGTACCAGGTGTAATAGTGACTCGTCTCTAAGAAAGGCGTATGATCCTCGCGGTGAGTAAGACAGACAGTAAGTAATGTATTTTTTTAATAAAATTTACTGGTTATTTTAAATTGTGCTTGTTTAAGAACAAACAAGAAACAACAAACAAACAACCTGTGTGTAAGTGTAAACAATTTTCTAGAAAAGAATGACTTTTGTAACAGCATCGAAAGAGTATTAGACCTATTAAAGTACTAAGGTTCATTTGACAGAAAACAACATTCTTGTGATTTCACAATACATTTCTTGCTCTAATTAAAAAGGTAATTTACTTTTACGAGTAGACTATAAGTTTCCTGTATTAGCGACTGGTGTTCCGCGTCTAGCGGGAAAGGCCCAACATCTGGTTTTTTGAATTCAGATAAAAGGACGTAGACCGATGGGAGATAAATGCATTATCATACTCTGGAGAAGACGTGAGAGGCCCGAAGCTAACTGAAACAAATAATGCTTACCAGTTTCTTTAATAGAAACTACTACAGTTTCAGAGACATAAATAAAATGAAAGTTTGTACTGTGCTGACCACAGTATCATGTGACAAAATCATGAGAATTCATCCAGGTATATGTTAATAGTCGAATTTAAGAAGGAAACACTTAGATTTACAACATTAATAGTTCTAAATTGTCAGAAGTTTGTGAGAGTTCAATGATTTTAGATTAACTAGTGTAGTGTTGTCCGTAGCCTCTTTGATGTTGATATTTTACATTAAATTCCATTCATTCCACTAAAAATATAGGCCTATTATGTAAGCAAATACTGGAACTTGGATGACAATTATTTAAACAGTCATTCAAGACTACATTAATAATTAATGAAGTCCAACGTCTCTACAGGGACTCGGAGATAATCTTCCAATAGAACGAATCGTCAAGACGCAGTCAATAACGTTTCATTGACTTTGTAGTTACAAACGTATTCCCTCTACAGTCCAATTTGCCTGACGATGCTGGTATATAAACAAACAACAGAAAGCTAGACAGCGAGATAGAATAAAGAGCGTGTCTTGCTGACAGAAAGTGTATCTACATATCGACACGGCTACGCATAGTAGATCACGTGTAGGCCTATGTAAAGTGTGATGTCTCATCTCATAGCGATGTGCGAGAGTCGTTTGGTATGAGCATTCACCTTCGAGAATGTTACAGAACACTCAAGTAAACGATTCCGGCGCCTTGTCAACTATTACAAATTTGTTTGCCTTGCCGACGTGCCATATGAAAGTCAAAGAGCTAATTTGTAGTCAGTCAGTCAGCCAGTTGTTTCTATCGCGACAAGTTCGTGTTCTATTTAGCGAGCGTTTTCCAACTGTTTATTTATAATAACTGCGGATTATAGGATGTATGTAACTTGATAAAAATTTGATTTATTGTATATAGTGCGTACAGGATTTTTGTAAAACTTAGGAGAATTATTATAATCGAGTGTAATTATTTTTATAGGAAAGTTAATAAAACATTTGAGTATACCTTTATCTTGTAATTAATAATAATTCCACTGTTGTAAGATTATTAGCTACTGCGTCCTCGTAGTGTTATCTTATGAGTATCGTAAAATGTTGTCGATGTTAAATTGTAGGGCTATCGAGTAATGGTTCGTCTTTAAATATGCAAACGAATCATAAATAATGTCGTCAACTTTATCTGTAAACGAAATTAACAATCTGTATAATATCTGAATAACAACTAAAAATCGGTAAGATCTCAATTGATTACTTAACGTATTAACGTTTTGAAGTCATGATACGCGTATATCCGATATCTAAATGTGCACGTGCCGACTTAAATGATTACTTTTATATTATATACGCGTTTCAATTAAACGCGGTAGCGGTGAACGTTACCGTTAATATTTGGTTAACCGCCAGGCGCAGAATGCGACAGTCGTTCAGTGAACGCTTGTGAAACGGATTAAACCATGTCCCTGAACTCAAATTGTCAAGGACGTATTAAAAACTGATTTATCGATGTTTGTTTTTGTCGTGATTACGGATCGTTAAATTTTTTCGTTTCGGATGCTTGAAGTTAAGCACTTCATTGCCTGATAGTTCAAGTTCGTTAATTTATGGTTCCACTTTAACGTACGACTTTTGGTAACAACACACCAGCACCAGCGATTGCTACGTGATATGTGTAGTCAGACCAAAATGTAAATCAATTGGCATAAGTTAAAACAGTCAGGCATGTAAATTCTTCCTGCACAACGCCCATAAAACTAATTAATATTTAATAATTTAGGTAGATATTGGGAAAGTGGATAGTTCGTAACTGTTATGAAATTTAGCGAAAAGAAAATTGAATATATTGCGAAGATAAATCCTCACAATATAAAACTTACCATGTTAAATAAAAATCTATTTGAATATTATACTTACTTCTTTCAGATGTTTAGGGATTTTTTAACACTGTCACAGGTGTGTTAACACTTTCAAATGAAATGTTACACTCTGTATCTGTGTGTTACAGTGACAGCTGCTGCAATAGCTATATAATACAGGAAAATCGAGTTGTACGCGGATTGAACTATGCAAACACGGCGATGCATGATGCATGAAAAGACCATAATGCGGGATGGTCTCTGCAAGCAGATGGTCTTTAAAATATATAGATATAAATATATATTGTTTCATAATATTTTATTTAATGTATATTTTTTAATCTCTAAGAAAAGTATGATACTGAATAAATTAAGACACATACTGTATGTATACGAATATAGAATTAAAAATATCAATTTGAAACTGATAAAATATCAATTAAAAGTTGCAGTTGCGTAAAAAACCCACATGCCGCATACTAGGCGGTCATATGACGTTCCCGATTTATGCGATTTCCTTAAACGTGACAGTTACCGAGAACGCATTTACCGACCTGTCTCTATATATCGCCTAAAAATTCGATGACAATTCCAACTCTCCTTGTCCCCTAATCGCCGCCACTGTAATAATAATTATTATTCTTTATGAACCCGCCCCACATACAAACACACATACATTCAGGCAAAACACTCATTGTATATATAATCCTATTAATACTGTGTTGCCTGTTTTCAGGTCCTGAAGATTTCAATAAGTTTTGTCATAATGTCGAAAAAATGTTTATAATTGTGTCTAGTTAATAACGGAACTTCAAGAAATTGATTGTCATTTATTAAGTCACGATCACTATTAAGGATAACTTCTAAAAACAGACTTATGGCTCTTTCTGTATTTGAGTATAAACTCGGCCCTGCATACAAAAACCGATAGGCTACACCATTAAATTATCTGATAAGACCATACGGTGCTATAAAGAAGCATATCGAAAATATAATTGGGTTTGGTTTGTGACTGAATTTTACGACTTAATAAACTACAACATTTTAAATTTAATTCCAAAACGACGAACAACATTAATGGTAAATTGGAATGACGTATAAGTACTGTGTCTGTATAATATATGCCTATAAATAAAATGAAGACGAAGCATGTAATATAGTTTTTTAAAACTTGTCTGTTCCAAAATCTTTTAGTGTTCGAAGTATTCAAATTTCACTTCGAAATGAAGATTCAAATGACAAATATGAAGTGGGATCAGCACTCATGATGACCCAAAACTAAGATTGTAAGAGTAATCATAAGACCCTACCTTTATTTTCAGCAATATGAGTAGATTAAAACAGCTTTATTGTTAAATATTAGTGAATCGATGTGTTTTCTTTAGTTCCTGTTTGCAACTTCACCTCTCCTGACTAGAACTAGCTTTACGAGTACATCAGTTTTTCTTTTAAACAAAGACTGTTCAAACCAGAGGAAAATCGTCAGAGCAAGCAACGCAAGCAGTCCCTGACCAATAAAAATCAGGTAAACGTAAATAAACAATTATATGTAATCGACAATATTGTTGTCACCCAATACTGTTGGGTGACACATGCCTTCATCTTTCAGCCCAAAACTGTTTCATCTCTCATCTTTTGAAAATCGGCGGCGCATTTGTCACTTACCTCTTATGATTTGATCAAAGTCATTAGTATCACTTCGCTTTCAGTTCTGTGAACTGAAAGTTATTTATAGCCATGAAAATTATCAAAATAAGTCACCAGAGAAAATATTAGAAACTACTGTGCAAAACGACCTTCAAGAATCTCTCCCTGAGTCGTGTAAGCTCTCTAATATTGGTCTTACAATACCAGCTACTTCTGAAAGCTACCTGCTACCGGATACCAGATACCAGCCAGAAAGGTCGTTTTCAGCTCTGAAACAAATTAAACCATTTCAGAGAAACATAATTGGGCAGAACTGATTGAGTTTCTTGTCATGTGAAAAAGAGTTAGTGGAGGCTTTGAGAATATCTGGAGAAGGGCTTGATTTTTGTGACGAAGTCATTATAGAGTCCATCAAGAAAGAAAGACGGATGGAATGTATTTTCAGTTGGTTCTAGTCAATATCTAGTCACATTGAAAAAACTATTCTATCGACTAAAAAAATGTATCATAATATATTTTCCTGTTTTTTTTCTCTCTTGGTCCACGTGGTTTGAAATTGGTTGGGTTGGACCGGGAAGGACACAAGTTACATATCTCCCCGCGGTGAACTAGGTACTGAATGTTGAAATCATAATTTTTTTTTTAAATTAGAAAATAGAATCACAGCTTGTGGAACGCCACATTTTTTAATCCTCACACTAATTACACTTGATTAACATTTTTCTCACAGCGACACAACCAAGTGTATACCCGAATATTGTTTAATGATTTTCTAGAATTGTAATTTTATGTACATGTACTTAGAGTCGATGGGTTAACCGTTGGTTACTCTCAACACTTTCAACAGTAGGAATTTTTATCACCTACAGCAATAAAAGTGACAGCCAAATTGTTGCCTACTGTGAACGCGGAGTACTACAGAAAAGGTAATGTAAAAAATTTAGTGGATTTATGATACCTCATTTGTTATCTTCACTGTACCTCCACGCGGCAAGGTAAACATATGTGACGTAAATAATTCAATCTGTGATAAACAGGTTTACAAAAGTGAGTCAAAAAGCGCTCTCTTCATTAATACGTGGCCTAAATGGAACAGCGAACTGGCAGTGTAATCCCAGACGCGTTATCTTCGCCAGCGCGAGTGTTCAGCGATATCTTTTGCAGATAACTAATGATTCGGAAATACGTTATAGTTGTTCAACAACTAGGTAAAACCACTTGAAATCGATATGTTATGTTTCTTTATCAGTTTGTGAACATGTTATACGTGTTTGTTGAGTGACGGACGTGTTTGGAATACGTAGCCGTTACGTTTGGTGTGCTCCTGTCACGTCAAAAACCGTACTGAACAGGAAAACGCATTACTATCCTTTGTTTGACGGACAATGTATCTGACCATTAGGTGTCTGTGGCTAAACATGATGAACGAGATTTTTGCAACGTCAGTTACCGATATATCGAAAATGAGACGAACATTTAGATAGAGATCAAGGTCGCGGCAAAACATGCGCATGAATAACTCACGGGTAGTTATTTTGGGAGGCTTTCTGGTCGTCGTGTTCTTGTTGTCTATCTTCTGCAATCACCATGCCAATAGGTTTGTACGATTGATTCTAAAAGAGTGCCATTCATTTGGTGCTTAGTTTACTGTAATTACATTTTGTCACCGTGGTTCGATGTAGGAATGTGGTTCCTGATTTTAGACTACTATTGTGTATTGTTTGTGATACGTCAATAACTTACTTGTAGTAGTCCGTGTGATGTAACAAAAGCTTAATGTCGATAGTTATCAACACAGGGAATCATTATTTAGTTTTAGAACGGGCAGATCAGGTGTGCTGTACATAACTTAGGGTCACTGGTGCCGTGATCTCTAAGTCTCTTAGTGTCAAAAATGTCCCCGCGACTAAACGTCACTATCAATAACACCACGATCCAAAATGTCGCTGCGTTAAAATGTTCGCACGTCATTACGTCCTGGTTGACGTCCTGGTTGAAAATGTCGGCGTGTAGAATGTCGCTGTTAAAAATATCTCATATCGAAATTAACGGTCTGTCTCGAATATTTTTTGTCATACGTTTATAATTCTAATAACATTTTTACTTCCATGTTCCTTAAATGGAAGTATGGTGATGGCAAAAAAAATCTTGTTCGAGATTATTGCAGATTCTGATTGTACTACACTCAAAACATGAAAAAAGTCAATTTTCGAAAAGTGCCTGTGTGTGTGTCTTTGTGTCTGTCTGTCTGTCTGTCTGTCTGTGTGTCTGTCTGTGTGTGTCTGTAGATTTTTTTTCTATGGCAAAATTTAACAGCCGCAAATTCAAACAGAATCAAACAATTTTTTGCATACAGTTCTGATTTGTAGAGTACTCAAGACCTATTGTTTTTGGTGAAGATCGGTTAAGGGAAAGGGGTAATTTACCTGCAACGGTTTTTTTTTTTAAATCAAGGGTAATTTTTACTTCCATATTCCTTAAGGAATGGAAGTATGGTGATGGCAAAAAAAATCGTGTTCGAGATTATTGCAGATTCTGATTGTACTACACTCAAAACATGAAAAAAAGTCGTTTTCCGAAAAGTGTCTGTGTGTCTGTCTGTCTGTCTGTGTATCTGTCTGTCTGTAGATTTTTTTTCTATGGCAAACGATAACTGCCGCAAATTCAAACAGAATCAAATAATTTTTTGCATGCAGCCCTGATTTACAGAGTACTCGCGACCTATTGTTTTTGGTGAATATCGGTTGAGGGAAAGGGGTAGTTTACCTGCAACGGTTTTTTTTTAGCAAGGGTAATTTTGTTTGTTTGGCAAACGATAACAGCCGCAAATTCATACAGAATGAAATAATGTTTCGCATACAGCCCTGAATTGTAGAGTTCTCAAGGTCTTTTGATTTTGGTGAAGATCGGTTAAGGGAAAGGGGTAGTTTACCTGTAACGTTTTATGTTTTAACAAGGGTATTTCTTATGGCAAACGATAACAGCCGCAAATTCAAACAGAATCAAAAGATTATTTGCATACAGCCCTAAATTGTAGAGTTCTCAAGACCTATTGTTTTTGGTGAAGATCGGTTGAGGGAAAGGGGTAGTTTACCTGCAACGTTTTTTTAAAAAGGGTATTTTCTATGGCAAACGATAACAGCCGCAAATTCAAACAGAATCAAATAATGTTTTGCGTACAGCCCTCATTTGTAGAGTACTCAAGACCTATTGTTTCTGGTGAAGATCGGTTAAGGGAAAGGGGTAGTTTACCTGTAACGTTTTATGTTTTAACAAGGGTATTTCCTATGGCAAACGATAACAGCCGCAAATTCAAACAGAATCAAAAGATTATTTGCATACAGCCCTAAATTGTAGAGTTCTCAAGACCTATTGTTTTTGGTGAAGATCGGTTGAGGTAAAGGGGTAGTTTACCTGCAACGTTTTTTTAACAAGGGTATTTTCTATGGCAAACGATAACAGCCGCAAATTCAAACAGAATCAAATAATGTTTTGCATACAGCCCTGATTTGTAGAGTACTCAAGACCTATTGTTTTTGGTGAAGATCGGTTAAGGGGAAGGGGTAGTTTACCTGCAACGTTTTTTTATCAAGCGTATTTTCTATGGCAAACGATAGCAGCCGCAAATTCAAACAGAATCAAATAATTTTTAGCATACGTCCCTGAATTGTAGAGGCCTCAATGACTTTCGATTTTGGTGAAGATCGGTTAAGGGGAAGGGGTAGTTTACCAGCAACCTTTTACGTTTTAACAAGAGTAAAGTACTTGAAAATTTATTTAAACTTTTTGAAACAATGGTAATTGTTAAAAATAAAATAATTTTGTTGCCAGGCAATAAAATTATAATTTTTTCATTTTAATGTAATATAATATTTTTCATTTAATACAGCAATAAAAAGGCAGGTAAGACACAGCCTGGCTGTTTGGGTGAAAATGATTTTAAATATAAATCTTAGAATATGGAAGTCATGTATGGTTCTCCATACCGATATTTTTCTATGGCGAACGATAACAGCCGCAAATTCAAACAGAATCAACTACTCTTTTGCATACAGCCCAGAATTGTAGAGGTCTCAAGACTTATTGTTTTTGGTGAAGATCGGTTAAGGGAAAGGGGTAGTTTACCTGCAACGTTTTATGTTTTAACAAGGGTGTTTTCTATGGCAAACGATAACAGCCGCAAATTCAAACAGAATCAAATAATTTTTTGCATGCAGCCCTGATTTGTAAAGCACTCAAGACCTTTTGTTTTTGGTGAAGATCGGTTAAGGGAAAGGGGTATTTACCTGCAACGGTTTTTTATCAAGGGTAATTTTTTTCTATGGCAAACGATAACAGCCGCAAATTCAAACAGAATCAAATGATGTTTTGCATACAGCCCTATATTGTAGAGTTCTCAATACCTATTGGTGTTGGTGAAGATTGGTTAAGGGAAAGGGGTAGTTTACCTGCAACATTTTATGTTTTAACAAGGGTAATTTTTTATATGACGAACGATAACTGCCGTAAATTCAAACAGGATAAACTACGTTTTTGCATACCTTTTTGAACTAATGAGAACTCAAGGTCTGTTGATTTTGTTGAAGATCGGTTAAGGGAAAGGGGTAGTTTATCAGCAACGTTTTATGTTTTAAAAAGGGTAATTTTTTATGACGAACGATAACTGCCGAAAATTCAAAGAGAATCAAATAATTTTTTGCACACTTTCCTGAGCTGTAGAGAACTCAAGGTCTGTTTATTTTGGTGAAGATCGGTTAAGGGAAAGGGGTAGTTTACCTGCAACATTTTATGTTGTAACAAGAGAAATGTTTCCATGACGAACGGTAACTGCCGTACATTAAAACAGAATTAAATTATTTTTTTGCATGCATCCCTGAATTGTAGAGGACTGAAGGTCTATTGATTTTGGTGAAGATCGGTTAAGAGAAAGGGGTAGTTTACCTGAAACATTTTATGATTTAACAAGAGTAAAGTACTTAATTTTGATAAATAAAGTATCCTGATAAGAAGCTCATAATAATCCACTGTAGAAACGTAGATGAAATATCTATAAATGAAGAGGTTAGGTGAACGGGGGGGGGGGTAATTTTCTATTATTAAAAATTATAGTTGAAGGTGGAGGGGAGAATTTTTTATATGTGTACTACGTTATCGGCAACAAAGAAGTAGTTTTTTTGTTAAAATTGCTTCCCGGGCTGTTTAGCCGTAGTCCAATGTTTTCTGCAAAACCAGACTTTTCGGCAGTGCCATCGACTGCCATCATCAGTGAAAATCGAGTGCGAAAACTTGAGGTGGTATACGTTAGTGATCACAGTACTGTGGTTAATGCTGAAGCAATAAGTAGAAAGACGTAGTTTCTATTGAAATATTTCATTTTGAATATGATTTTAAATATAAATCTTAGAACATGGAAGTCATGTATGGTTCTCCATACCGATCTTTGTTATATTTATTGTAATAATAAACAGTGGCGTATCTATAATTTGGCTTCGGGAAGGGGCAGTCGGGATCGGGTCGGGTTAAAAAAAAAAAAAAAAAAAACAGGTTAAGACTAATCAACATTACTATCTTTAAAGTGGCTGAAAAACGCGTGATAAATCCTGAAATCAGTCCCATTAAATTAAACGGTAATAAAAACATGCGTTATTGAAACATTGTTAAAACATACTTATTGACCGAATTGACTTTCCTATTGTCATATATATTTCCAACGTATAGCCTAACGCTGTGTAATAAACCTGTTTTTATATTTAAAAAGAGCTACTACTATATTAGCGTACACAGCTGAAAAAAAAAAAAATCAGCCTAAAAATTAAGAGATTAACAAAATTCGTGCACTTTTTCGACCCTCTGGGGGGTCCGGTCCCGTTCGTCCCCCTCCCGTAAATACGCCTCTAATTGATAAAACATTTGCTTTTTAATTTTCTACATATACGTTTTAATGGCCCCTAGCCATATAGATGGAGTACTTATTGTGTACTTTATTTTATTATTTTTATTGACTGATTTGTTGTATTACTTTATAAACGAACATTGTTATTTGTTTACAGATGTAGTGGACCATTCAAAGATAACAATAAATTTTCAAACTTCGTTTAAAAATCATACATTTCCTCCTACTAGACTATTACGTACAATACACAGAATTGCCTGGTGGGTTATGTGTACCTGAATAAAATTGTATTCTAAATATCTGTTTATAGAAGATTATAGGCTTGTAATAATACCGTGGGAAAATTAACAAAGACAGCCAAAGTCCTTCAAGCGATAAGGCGAATTTTATCAACGATAATTTATACCGAGATTGTACATTGAATACAGAATGGAAAGAATTAAATATAGAATAAAAAATACTAAAATTGAATAAATAAAACACGTTCAATTTTTTATCTCCTAAGTCTGAAAAACATAAACGTAGAAAAATAAACAGTAGGCTTAACAATAAAATAGAATAAATTATTAAAAAACAAATCTGGATAGTATCCTTTTGTGTGTGTGTTAACGCGCGCGCGCACGGGTGCCGATATTTGTGTGGCGCAAGGACTCAACAGTTTTGATGCAGCAACATTTTATTGAACCACGACGTTATTGAGGGGAACGTTTGTCGCGAGAGCACTTTTGACGTCTAATCTCTGTAATTTGGTATTATTTCGTTTTAAATATTAGGAGACAGTTACTACATTCGTTACGAGTCATTAACATTCCTCGTTAAATTAAGTTTTAACAGTTTCTAAATCTAATTATTACTTAGGCCTACTCTTTAGGATACCTGGCACAAGTACTTTAGGAGTGACATTCATTGTTACTTAGGGAATCACCAGTTTTTAAACGCGCATATTTTAAAAAAGCGTAAATTCTGTTTCACATCCGGTCTCTTTTTTCAAGTAGGCCTACCGATTATTATTTGAGAAATCTGTCCATTATTTGTTACGTAACCTTCAGTTTATAAAACTACTTGCATGTATTACTTGCTGTTTACTTGTATGAAACTACAGTTTCAGTGGTATTTTAGGCTCCAACCTCCTGAGCAGAATCCGACAAAATTTACCTATAGCAGTTAAACAAATTCCTTTTTTATATTCCTGGATAGTGTTTTCTAGGGAATTTTAGATTTCCTGAATAGTGCGAAAGCTGAAGCGGTAATAATTGTTATCCAACATTTCTTATACATGTTAATAAACTGTACCTACTTATCCAAAATTTGAAATTTGGCATCAAAATTGTAGTATTCTAATATTATATTAGTACGCCATATTAAAAAATTAATTTTTTTTGTTGGTTCGATGGTTTTCATATTTGGCTATATTGTGGTTTTTCTGGTAAATTATTTTGTTCTTCCCTGATAGTTTGTCTACGTTTCACAGAAATATTTAGTATGTAAATTTATTGTGCTGGTATTGCACTCGTATGGAAGGTTATTTAGTTAATGATATCTACAGAAATTTCAACCGCTTAAATATCGCTTTTAGTGTTACAGAATTCAACTTAGTTTGTATATAGGCCTATCACTTTTTGTAACTTAAGTAATTCAAGTACATGTTTCTCTTGTGAATTTCAAGTCCTTTGCAGTTATTCTTCTTCCTTTTTCTGTTTACATATCCTATTGTCCCTTACCCTCGTCGACGAATTCTACATATAGCGCTTCCCGATATGTTTACTATGTAACCCACGTGTGACATTTACATAGGTGTTTTGGAGAATTCTGTTTGGGGAGTTATTTTATAGTGATATATTTTCTATCTACGAACTGTTGTAAAACGGTGTGGTGTTCTGCAGAAATCTGATAAAACCCTAAATTTATTACGAACTGTTTAAATTACACCATTTGCATGATGTAACGCGGGAGGAAGTTACATAGTTTGGTGTGATAGAATCTGCTTCATGAATGATCTGCTGTTCCAGTAATGTTTACAGCGAATCATAAAGTAACAGATTCCAAGGTTATTTCGTTCAATTTCCTCCTCTGAGCCTTCATTGATTGTCCTTTACCGTTTCCTGTAAATTTGTTTGCCTGCTAATGGCATAATTCTTTAATAACGTTTAATTCCAAAGATCTTGTTCAATAGTTGCTGTGTCACATCTTTCTACAAGCTTTATATACAAATTCTGTTAATCGTAGGAGGTGTTTTAATGGGAATAAAACTATCTGTAATATATTTTGCTGTATTTAACTTGTTTTAATATTTCTTGTCTCGTCTTCTACTTATACATAATAAGCATGGGAAGTTGAAAGCTACTCGCTAACGAAATGTTCGTACTTTACTTTTGTTTAATTTACAGGACAACTGGGTTGGCTAAGGCGAATATGTGGACTTCCAACTCGACAGGGAAGAGCCAGAGGACAGCAATATTTTTCTTGAAATCGCATAAATGTGCCAGCAGTACTGTGCAGAATATACTCATGCGTTTTGGCATTACTCGCAATCTGGATTTCGTGCTACCGAATACTGCAAACTACGTTGGAAATCCCGAACTGTTTTCTCCGAAATTCATTGGTTTCGACCTGCGGACAGTGGACAATAAGTACGATATATTCACACATCACACTCGCTACTGCTACGAACAGGTACGTTCCGTAATGAAGGACAACGCCACCTATGTCACTATCGTTCGCAATCCAGCCGACCTTTACGAATCCTTGTTTTCCTTTTACAAATTTGATGACGTTTTCAACGTTTCTTTACAAACGTCTCTCAGCGATCAGGACGAAATGAAAAAAATCAACCGTCGATACTTTGGAAGAATCGGTTTCAACCAGATGAGCTGGGATATGGGATTACAGGAAAAGTACTTCAACTCGAAACGTGACGTTGAGACGTTCGTGCAGAAAATAAATCTGGAATTCGATTTAGTGATGGTGGCTGAATTTATGGAAGCCTCACTGGTACTTCTGTGCGAACTGATGCGGTGGCCCCTGGAAAATGTGATATTCTTGAATCTCAATTCCAGAACAGAAGACTCTAAACTCAGTTTAAGTCCAGATGAAAGGCAAAGGTTGCTAGAACTCAACAGTGCCGATGCCATAGTGTACGATTTTTTCCTTAAGAAATTTAAGGAACGTGTGCTATCCTACGGTTCCGACAGAATCATGCAAGACATAGCTAAACTCTTAGTTCTCAATAACCAACTTAGGTTTAGGTGCATCGAAGGAATAAAGAAAATCTCAAATGTGACAGTCTATAAACTAAGGGACCAAAAAGATTGGTTATGTACTCATGCTACAATGTCAGAACTTGCTTTTACTGAAGACATTAGGCGTCATCAACAAGGTAAAATGAAGATACTGAATAGACTGAATTCACTCCTTCACAAAAGCACATTCTGATTGTTAATCAGTATTTTGTTATTAGATAATTGTAATTTTATTTATTCCGTCGATAAAATGGTCATTACCGGTACCAGAATTCAAATTGTCAATATTGTTATTTACATTCACACACTAATCGTTAGCAGTCTTTACCTTGAAGTTGTCAGTTTGTGTTTCTAGCCTGCTAATGCTTCGTTCTGGATGTCTAACCATTCTTGAGTACTGTTACTCACCAACCTATCGTAGTTGTCCTGTGGTACTATGGTTGTTGCAGAACAAGATTCAAGACCTGGGGGACACCGAACGATCTCGCCTACAAGAAATTATTAGACCATCCCCAAAACAAGTTGACAACGTTAGTTTTTTTAATCATTTTCCGAATGCACTGATTATCAGCGAATAATGTTTATTACTTTAATTCGTTGCCATAAAAATTAACGGCAATACTCAAGAGAATTTTCCTTTTGAAGAGGAAAGAAAGCGACATAGATAGGTTTTATGGAGCCATAAAACTACTGTTAGTATTCCTTGAATTGTTTGTTTAAAATAAGTAAAATAATATCCTTACTATCACAAAATAATACAAGTCTTGTACAGTTAAATTAGATTTTTTGTAAATAAACCTATTTTAATTTTAAATTCTGCAGCAGCCGTCCACGTATTATTGTAACTGTAAGACTACATACGTCGGTTTTAAAAAATACAATATTTACAAACAAATAGCAAAAGGCTTACATTAGGTTTAATGTAGGTCACGTGTGTGGCCAAATGTGGACCAGAATCGTAACTTGTACTATCTTTGCAGAGAGAAACATAGTGTCTAAATATTCAGAAAATACTCATCATTAAGTGGTATCAAAAGTACCAAATGTGTCATAGCTTACATGAAGTGCCAAATTAGATCTATGTATGTCAGCATTTTGTATGGCTTTTAATCCATTTATTAATTAGGAGTGCTGTGTAAATACAACACTAAACTGTTAATAAATTATTTTTTATTAATTATCGTGATTTAAATATTTATTCTTTACCCGTGACAGCAGTGACCTTTCCGAACAAGCCGGAATATGTCTATACATTTTTTAGTCTCCTGTATGTGATACAAAGTCAAGTATGATATCAATAGGTAATTACGGATACGAAAGTATATTGAAAAAGACTGACAGAACAACAAACTTTTGACTTTATAACACACGCAGGGTTACGTAGCCTATCATTTTTCCTTTCACGTACCTACATAAGAAAAAATAAAATTATAATTTTTTCTTTTCTTAATACCGTACAAAAATAATTAACGTAATTAGATACATAATTATGAAACTATATTATATATATATATAAACAATTAGAAATACAATACAACTACTTGCATAAGTGATTATATATATACATATACATATATTGTAATAATCAGATTTTATAGAATTCTGCTGTGAGTCTTAAAGCCCACGTTGGATGCGTCAATCTATAACGTTTATATTTGTTACGGGTGAAAAGCCCCACTGTTGTTGCCAATCTGTAATAAGACCAATTAATGTACGTGTGTTTAATAAAAACGCAGATGTTTTTGCGATGTATCTTTTGTGTGCCCGGATAACGAATAAAGTTACCTTTCAAAACTTGGTGGTAATCGTCAATCGATTTGTAAATGTTCTTATGTTGTGATTATTATTTATATCAGTTATTTTGTTATCGTTTACTATGTTGTTATTCAGTATTCATTGATTAACAACGATTTTATAGGAACGAGAGTGTAGTGCGCCACCGTTCGTTTGAAATCGGCGCGCGAATAATATTTGTTCAGTAATTGTCAAACAGATCTTATACGCAGCCCACTGGATCTACTTTCGTGACTGGCTATATACTTATTCGCTTTGCTGGATGCGTGCTAGATATCCTTGCGCCCACCTAAAATTTTCTCTTCTGTCTCCTGTAATTAATGGTCTATATAATCACTTCACTGAAATAAAATAGAACAGATATGATTGACAAATTATATTTTTTATTCGTTATCTCTTTGAAACATTGATCAAATTACCGTTCTATTAGTCGAACATTTACATTTGGATGAGTTCATCCGCCGTGACAAATAGTCAGCAACAACAAAAAATTCACAATATAACTTATATTTTTTATTTCTCAGGTAATGGGTACTTGGAGTTGCTAGGAAAGATAGGAAATATGCTTTCACTTAAAAATACAATGCATTACAAACATATATCTACTTCTTATCAACTAACAAAATGTATATAATAATGTTTTCAAAATTGTTCGCTTTCAGAAGTTGCAACAGTGCTTTTAATATTAGGCCTACAACATGGCGGACTGCCTGATTCTCATCTCAGAAAAATATGTTTTTTAAATTCCAATTCGAGTGCTTTAAATAAAGTTTTAGTTATAATAGTTTGTATATAGCCTCCTTTATCTGGAACAGCTATGTTTTTTTGGTGGAAATTGTGTTGTGATGTTATGTAGTGATCTCCTGGACTTAACCAAAATTTCTCACCGTTGGCGTTGTATATTCGGAATGGACGCCTTGGGTTGAGTAGCTATTTTCTTAAATTCTCGTTAGTGTGTTGGTTTTTCTTGGTTCTGGTGCCGTGTCATGTATTGTCGATCTTTTCGGTATTACGTTTTGCTGGAAATGCCTCTCCTGGAGTAAGTTTTCTCTCATTTAATATTAATTTTTTACTGCCAGCAATACGCTGTTGAAGTTTATAGTTTAATGTCTAACAATCAACTGTCCCTTAGAATATGTTTAAACCTCGTTTGTGACCTGGCTTTTGGTGTTTTGTGCTTGGTCTAAACCCCTGACCCCACGTCACGTGACTAAACTATTTTTGAAAATTGGCGATTTTAATTTTGTCACCTCAGATTACGTTTCATTTATTTTGATTTAAATTTATCTTTAATTAGTACCATTTTATTGTTTATCAAAATTAAATCGTTTTGATACTAATCTCCCCCCATTTTGGCCTCTTATCGGCTGTTTTGACAGGTTTATAATTTTGTGTTTTGAGGCATTGACCTAATCTTGTTTGACATTTTTATTGTATGTCTTACAGATATAATATTTTCTAACATTGTTATTCTTACTACTAAACATAATTCTGAGTATTCCTACTTTACATACAATATCATTAATTTAAATACCTATACCTATTTTTCTGACAATAACAATAATACTGAAGCCATGTCAGCTTAGTGGCTTACTAAACACTTTACAATTATGTTCCCTATCTATATTATGATAATAATGGATAGTTTATACACCTCCCTCCATTAACATCTTTATATTTTATAAAAATAAAGCTTTTTGTTTTATTTAATTTAGTAGTGTTTATCTAAATAATTCAATGTTGCTTGAGTCTGGCTCAATTCCTTGGGCCTATATGTCTAGCAGTTAGTTATTTCTGTACAATAGCCTTTTTATACAATTAGATCTTTCCCAATTACCTGATTAACATTCTGAATAGTTTATGAACATTCTGTTCACTAAACAACTAACATAAGGTACCGTTCGCTCCGTCTCATCGTCCTCTACAAGATTCGATGGTCAAAAATCAGAATGACTCACGAATTATGATTTTTTCAACAAAACATTTATAACATTTAAATTAATGGTGCACACAGGCTCCCCATATTAACTAATCATAACACAACTAAATATGGGTGTTTATTACCCTAACTCTTTTGTACATCTCTATACCTATTATCTAACTTATAGAATAACGCCAATAATTGTGTACTATTTTAAAATGATTAGGTATTCAACCCCTATGAATAAATAATTATACATGAAATAGAACATTGGAGTTTACCAAAACACTTAACAAAAAAAACACTTTGTCACTATACTTTGGTTCTTACTTCCATATATGTGGTTCATAAGACCTTTATCACTTTAATGATAACCCCCACTGGCTTTCACCTCCCCACTGGTTTATATTATGATCTTTTGATCATCATTCAATTATTTTTGGAGTGCACTCTCACTACCTTCACTTGTTTTAACTCATAGACTTACACTGGTTTCTTATATTATTACATATTTTGTTATTATTTACTCTATTGCATTGCATTCTTAACTTTATTTTATATTTATTGGGTACTCCTATCAATTTTATTGTTACTCAAAAGAATGGGATTAGTTTACTTATTAAATTGGGTCTATTTGTTATGTCTCTTGGTCCAAACTTCTGTTTCCAAGTTCTAATCCTAGTTCTTTGCCTCTTCTCATTTCTGTTATTAGATGTTGATTCTTCTTGTGGTATACATTGTTTGCCTCTTCTCATTTCTGTTATTAGATGTTGATTCTTCTTGTGGTATACATTGTCGCACGTTTTATTTTTTATTCACACTACATCTGTAGTTCATGTTATATTGGTTTATGTTGGATCTGTTCATGCCCCTCACCTACCATAACTATTGGGTTTTTGTCACGTTATTAGAAATTTTTCATTGTTTGTTCTTTTCTGAATTTCTTTTTATAACTACGGTTTCTTACATAATATTAATTTAATCTTCTTTGGTTACTTTTGTTGGATGCTGGAATTTATATTTTAATGTTTATTACATACTTTTTAATAAGTTTTTTCCCCTTCATGGCTTGTGCTAGTACTTGTTATTGATATCTTATCGTTATAATATATCTTATACATGTGTGATGAAATGTACCATCACAACATATATATATATATATATATATATATATATATTGCAACAGTACAAATGTATAGGGTACTGTGCATTACACAATTAGTTAAGATAATTAATATAATTTAAATAAATAATCCATATTGTTAGTAATAATAATTCAGCTTTCAATCTGAACTGTAAAGTGAACAACAAATTTGCATGCTTAGACAGGTGGGTCATGCCACTCAGCTGTGTCTGTGTGTACACGTGTATCTTATGTGTTTGTGTGAGGCCAGTTGATTCCTGTCAAGCGTCACCCTTAAATAAACGCTATTAATTATATTAATTATTTAAATGGTGATAAGTGTAGATGAAATACCACAAAACCAAATACACCACAGTGTGTATAATATAAAGACGCACGTGTGTATGAAAGATGGTGCGAAAATAATAAAAAGTGCGAATACAGTGAAAATAAACATAAGTAAAACCCATAAGAATTAAGATAACGAGAAACGGTTTAAACACAGTTGTACATAGAAAAATTACCGATCAGATGAATATCGGGTAATTTGCAAAAGACTTCGCACGTTACGAAGACAAGTGAAAAAAGTGTATGAATAATCGTGTTTGTAAAATGACGCCACGACAAACCTAGACCTGCAGAGAATTGTCGAAACATGAATTTTGCGCCCTAGACTATAAATACGCGAGGCACATCAGCCTTGTTCTTTTTCTCGTTCAACTACAGTGGCAGCCGGAGGCTCTGGCCAACGGCTTCAACTCTTTTTCGACTACAGCGACAGCTGGAGGTGATGCTTGACAACATCATCACTTTCAGGACGCCACCGTTGCAGCCACAGACAATTACAGAGGACGAGGGGGCAGCACACTACATGGCATAAATTCCAGACGTAGAGGACGAGTCATTGGCCTTCCGAGAGGACCCGGAGGACGAGGAAAGGATCCAGGACTTCACGACTACGCAGGATTCACCAACAAAAGACTCAGGACCAGGAGAGGGTACGCTGAGGAACCACTTCAATTAACGTGAAAGAAAGCCATGTATTCCTCATAACAAAAGACTTAATCAGAGACAGATAAACATTATCAAAAGAAAGACAATAATTTCTAAAAGTGTAATTTGTAACTTGTAAATTAAATGTCTTGTATAGTAATTATAGCATAATTTGGGAATTAATAATTTATTGAAAAAATTTAAATTGTATAGTAATTATGAAAGCATAATTTTTTATTTAATAATTTATGGAAAATATTTAAATTGTTGAATTATGAAAGCATAATTCTTGGATTAATATAATTTATTGAAAATATTTAGAAAGAATAAAAAGTTACTAAAGTAATGCATATGTAATAACAATAAGATTTATTTTTTTTAAAGAAAGATTTCAGAGTATAATAAATTACTCATAATAATACTGAGCAAGTCGAGAGCAATATTATTAATAATCCAATGTATTTATAATTATAAGAGTATTTTATGTTTGTATGGAATATGCGATATTACGTGTATGTAATCGATAATAACAGAATTTTAATTCGAAATTTATTTTGAAATTTTAATTATTAAATGTTTTAATTATTTTAAACAATTTTACGTTGTTGTTATTACGATTACACCCATTGAAAATTTGTAACGTTATAAACATTTGTGCTACTCAACAGGGGACTCATCAACGATACAAATAACGTTATAATATATATATATCTCGATGAAACCCATTTTTATACACATTCTTATTTATTATAATACACTTCATACTTTATATTCATGTGATTTATTGGGGTAATGCATGAGAAAAGAAGAGAATTGAATTAGAAGTCACTGGCGTCCGTGACAGAAATTTTATTCTGCCATCTCTGTCAATACCACATAGTACAAAAAAGGATTGTAATCAGTGGCGGCTCGTCCATAAGGTTCAATGGTTCAGTGACCCCCCCCCCAAATAATATAAATATGTTTAAGGATTTGTTGAGATAATGGTTTCATATTTAAATAACAAGATTTGCGAAATTAATCTTGTTGACTGAACAGTAATGAATTCGCGTAATAGGTTCGCTACTATTGCTTGAGGTGCAAAACAGCGCTCAGCACTTCCTAGACTGTGTAGACAGCTTTGGCGGGGGAAATCAGTATACGCAAAATTACATTCAACAGTCGCTAATGCCGAGTGTTAGCGACAGAGACGAATAGTTCCGATGAGGGCCGAACCGCACCGACCACGAATTTAAACATTTTCATAATACCTCCATTCGCCATTATTATGATTTTTACCACATGATTTGTCCGTTTACATTAAGTTTTGTGGGTTTGTGGCATTTGGTAAAATGAATAGTGTTCAATCTATTTTAAAAACAAATTTTCGTCTCTCTATTAAAATAAATACAAAATTAAGGAACTCGGTAGGCCGCATCCGGTTTTAGGTATTAAACAGAAATATTTAACTATCCTTTTATGTTAACTATATGTT
The DNA here is from genome assembly GCA_034769895.1 of Magicicada septendecula. Taxonomy (NCBI): domain Eukaryota; kingdom Metazoa; phylum Arthropoda; class Insecta; order Hemiptera; family Cicadidae; genus Magicicada; species Magicicada septendecula. The sequence continues at coordinate 303,364,150 of CM068367.1, read as the reverse complement.
TTTAGAATAATTTACAATTAGCATAAACACAACTTAATATTAGGCCTACTAAAAATTTTCAATAGTTATGTCTTCATGTTGCGACCCACCCCGTGTGTTATTTGGAATGAGGTAATTGCTCTTACCTTAGTAGAAACATTCAGACATCGAACCCCCAACTGTCAGAACCACGAGCCGCCACTGATTGTAGTAATATTATAATCTCTACAGAGTAGACACTACAGAATAACGGTATACAGAATACTTATCAGTCTCTTGGCCGAAACGCATTTGATAAACATTGTTAATATCATTGGCACAGCGGGAACAGATACTTTGCAACACTGATTTCAGAACGCAGAAAATCATGCTCAAAATGTCAATAAGTCGGTGAAAGTTTCTAGCAACGTATCCTCAGGATTATAATCTTACCCGATATGCATCGTTATTATATTTGTCCTTCTGGCAGACTTTAATTGGTCAAGAGCCAGTTCATTGGGCCATGAATGTAATAGCATGGGAAACATTACACCACGATTAACAAGGACTAATAGGAAAAATGACATATTAACCAAATTATAATACGTAAGTACCAAAAGTCTCGATTCTAACGAAGCAGCCCTTTATTGTAAACATTGCACCGACATTTTTGTGAAAATCTGGTCGAAAAAATAGCCGATTTTTAGTGTACACAAATATTTACTTAAGTAGATATGAACCATCATTACAACAATTTCCTCTAATTTTACCGGCTCTCGTTTCTCAGTGAGTCACCGGTCTCAAACATTTGGGTTCTTCCAGCTTCTCCGGTTATTTACACGTGGACTGACTCACAGCCAGCCTAAATTGTGAATCCCCAATATTTTCCTCCTCTCCTTCCACTTCTAATCTGCTCCCACCCCTCTCAGTTTTTGATCATGACATTCTTGTTGATGCAAGAAGAGTATGTCATAAATTACTACAGGCCTATGTCTATTTTCCTAATTAATATATTGCAACGTTACGAATTTTATAAAATAAATTAATGCACTTTTGTCCATGTACCCAACGCAACTATAAAGTGTTAAACACCGGCCAGGTCGTAGGATTTTTGTGTTCGTTGGGTTAAGTATATATGGTTGCACAATAAACGTATTTTTTAATAAGAGGAATGAGACGCTGATGACAAAATAATTAATTAAAACTTATTAAAAGAATCAATCAACGGTTTAATAAATATTGCAAAGAAATTACTTGATTATTAAAAATTGAAATTATAAAATTCCAAAATATTATCTTTTATAAGTTATAGCTATTCAACTCACATTAATAACATATAGTCTTAAGTGTCTAAACATATACGATGAACAAATTATACAATTATTTTATATTTCATGGGTGTCTGACTTTGACTCATTTTTAAAATAGCAACTCATTTATACAAATAATATTACTTTACTAAAATACAATTTAATTGTTGCTATTAATATTTTAATAAACAAAAACAACATTTACTTTAAGAATATTTATTATTTCTAATGACACACCCAATTTGTAAAATTAAACAGAAGAAAATTATTATTTTTAACCACAATTTACAATTACTGCTTTTACTTTGAATATTTACATGTAAGGCTTTAAGTCTATACTATCTCATATTAAGTTCTTTATGAGTTCTTTGCACAAAATATAATTGTTCATTTGTCATCTGCGTATTGTCGAAGTTACCGTTGCCTGTGCATGTGTGTGTGCATCTCCTGAATGATGACAATGACGATGATGATGTTGCTGATGCGTTCTCGGTACTCTATGGCTTGTTGTGAATGATGATCCGGTGTTCCTTCATCAATCGTGGTGTATTGCAGATGATGATGATGAATTCTCAAGTTGGTCCTCAGACTGGTAGAATGACGTCGTGTGAAGATACCTTCAGTCTGTCTTCGCCCAAAAATTGCCGGAGGTATTTATAGTAGACGGCAAACTGATATATCAGATGCTGTTTTTGACATGTTAAATTTTGTCAATTCGTTCGAAGCGTCCTATTTTTTACGGATCACTTTTTAGTTCGTTTTCGCGATCACGTAAACTTAATCTTGACGCGAGTGGTTACATCGTCTTCGCATTTCACTCGTCATTTACATATAACTCACTCGTTAATTGCTAGCTAATTATGGTAGTAATTAACATTAATTTATATAACGTTTTTATTTTGCACTTTTCTGCAATGATTTTGCATCACCATATACGTTTAAATGTCCTTAATCTAATGGTGTTTTACTTCCATGTTCCATAAGGAAATGGAAGCATGGTGATGGCAAAAAAAATCGTGTTCGAGATAATTGCAGATTCTGATTGTACTACCCTCAAAACATGAAAAACGTCATTTTTGAAAAGTGTGTGTGTGTGTGTGTGTGTGGATTTTTTTCTATGGCAAACGATAAGAGCCTCAAATTCAAACAGAATCAAATAATGTTTTGTATATAGCCCTGAATTGTAGAGTTCTCAAGACCTGTTGTTTTTGGTGAAGATCGGTTAATGGAAAGGGGTAGTTTACCTGCCACATTTTATGTTTTAACAAGGGTAATTTTTTCTATGGCAAACGACAAGAGCCGCAAATTCAAACAGAATCTAATAACGTTTTGCATATAGCCCTAAGTTGTAGAGTTCTCAAGATCTGTTGTTTTTGGTGAAGATCGGTTAAGGGAAAGGGGTAGTTTACGTGCAATGTTTTATGTTTTAACAAAGGTCATTTTTTCTATGACGAATGATAACTGCCGTAAATTCAAACAAAATCAAATAATGTTTTGCATACCTTCCTAGGCTATAGAGAACTCAAGGTCTGTTGATTTTGGTGAAGATCAGTTAAGAAAAAAGGGTAGTTTACCAGCAACGTTTTATGTTTTAAAAGGGTAATTTTTTTATGACGAATGATAACTGCCGCATATTCAAAGAGAATCAAATACTGTTTTGCATACATTCCTGAATTATAGAGTTCTCAAGATCTATTGTTTTTGGTGAAGATCAGTTAAGGAAAAGGGGTAGTTTACCTGCAACATTTTATGTTTTAACAAGGGTAATTTTTTCTATGACGAACGATAACTACCGTATATTAAAACAGAATCAAATAATTGTTTGCATACTTTCCTGAATTGCAAAGAACTGAAGGCCTATTGATTTTAGTGAAGATCGGTTAAGGGAAAGGGGTAGTTTACCTGCCACCTTTAATGTTTTAACAAGAGTAATGGTTTCTATGACGAACGATAACTGCCGCACATTCAAACAGAATCAAATAATGTTTTGCATACATCCCTGAATTGTAGAGGACTCAAAACCTTTTGATTTTAGTGAAGATGGGTTAAGAGGAAGGGGTAGTTTACTGGCAACATTTTATGTGATAACAAGGTTAATTTGTTCTATGACGAACGATATCTGCCGTAAATTTAAACATAATCAAGTAAGTTTTTGCATACTTACCTGAGTTGTAGACAGCTCAAGGCCTGTTGATTTTGGTGAAGATCGGTTAGAGGAAAGGGGTAGTTTACCTGCAAAATTTACGTTGTAACAAGAGAAATTTGTTCATGACGAACGATAACTGCCGTAAATTCAAACAGAATCAAATAATTTTTTACATATGTGTCTGAATTGTAGAAGACTCAAGGCCTATTAATTTTGGTGAAGATCGGTTACGGGGAAAGGGTAGTTTACCTGAAACATTTTTTGTTGTAACAAGAGTAAAGTACTTAATTTTGATAAATAAAGTATCCTGATAAGAAGATCTTAATAATTCACTGTAGAAACGTAGATGAAATATCTATAAATGAAGAGGCTAGTTGAACGGGGTGGGGGTAATTTCTATAAATGAAAATTATAGTTGAAAGGAGAGGGGATAATTTTTATATGTGTACTACGTTATCGGCAACAAAGTAGTAGTTTGTTGTTAAAATTCCTTCCCGGGCTGTTTGGCCGTAGTCCAATGTTTTCTGCAAAACCAGACGTTTCGGCAGTGGCGTCGACTGCTATCATCAGTGAAAATCGAGTGCGATAACGTGTGATGGTATACGTTAGTGACCACAGTACTGTGGCTAAGGCTGAAGCAATAAGTGGAAAGAAGTAGTTTCTATGGAAACATTTCATTTCGTAAATGATTTTAAATATAAATCTCAGAACATGGAAGTCATGTATGGTTCTCCATACCGATATTTTAGAATTGTGATATGTCTTTGGTAACAGGTAAAAAACATATTTATTAATTAATTTTAATCCTGTCAATACCTGATTTCACATTAAAAACCAACAATTCATACGTTTCCCTCCTCGTAGTATACTGCAGGTCCGTGCTGGCGCGCGCGCGCGCACACACACACACACACTGACGCTGTATTTACACTATCGGGGAAGGTGTATACTTTCGACAGGCAATGGCCTGTACACGTCACAAAATATTTAAAACTATTCGTCATATTCTCTTTACACTAATTATTTACAAATTACTGCCCTGGGTAAATATGCAAATGTAATCAATACGAAAGCATAAATTTCAAGAGCAGTGCAGCTAGAATTTTTTTGATACATTTCTGTAAATGAAACCACAAAAATTAAAAGAAAAACTAACTTGTCATTTACTTATTCCCCCAGAGGGTCGAAAAACTTGACGAGTTTCGTTAATACCTTAATTTTTGGGCTGTTTTATTATTTTTCTCAGCTGTGTACGCTAACACACACACACACACACACACAATTCGTGTTATTTCTGGCCTCACTCATGTTTATTTCATTATGTTTGCACGCTTTTTAAATGAAAAGTGCCGAAACCCACACCAACACAACGCGTGCAAGCCGAAAAGGTGGACATCGATTTGCTTCCTGTGGATCGCTGGGCAGTGTTGTTGTATTAAAGCAATTAATACAATCTGTGTACTTATTTCTATTATGATATGAGAATTATAAACTAATATGTGCATGTGTGTATGTATGAAAAATATATAAATATTTTTCTCCTTTGGAAAATTGTTTGCCCCTCCTTGAAAATATTTTGACCTCCCTGATGGCTAGTTATTTACTAGCCTGTGTGAAATATAGCGTTGTGACATAAATCAGAATGGTGGGTGTTAAAAAGTAGACACAAACGTATTAAGGAAGAAATGTTTTGCTGAGAAATTTATAATTATACGGGTGAACAGAATAGTCGTTCAGGAAATCAGAAGACAAATGGAAAGAAAGAAATCAAGACTGCATTTTAAAAAAGGAAAATGACTAGTATAGTATTGACAGGAAAGACTTTGATAACACTATAGACATCCCTCGGCCCCTCGCAGCGAGAGTCCAATTTCATTACAGGAATCAGATCGCAGCTACCTTTAGCTAGCTCTTCGTTCGACCTACAGACATTTTATCCAAAAGTACAGTCCTTCCTCACGAAGGTTGAGGATAGTCTTAATCCACTTAAAATGGTGGCACCATTTTAGCTGATACGTAATTTCTTCAGAACTCAAGCATCCACTTATTTAATTAATATTTAAATGATTTTAAATATAAATTTTAGGACATGGAAGTCACGTATGGTTCTCCATACCGATTTTTAACAATTTTTTTCCTTTATTGCTCGGGGGGGGGGGGATAAACCTTGAAAACCTCATCGCTGCACCGTTGGTGTAAGAATTCAAGTAACAAACGAAAAATTACAGAAGAAATTGGTGGAAGTTATTTAAACCCTTCGACACTTCAAGGAGTGTAGCCACGTTGCAGACCATGTAGGACGTTAAAGATGCACATTGCGGCAAGGCCATGTTGCACGTTGTAACAAAGTGGCTAAAGATAATTTTCCATTTTCATGTCAGCAATATGGCATGTCAAACAAATTCTTATAAAGGCTACGGTCACACTTGGCGTTTCTGTCGCCGCGACAGGGTCGCAGGCCTGTGGGGGTGTCACACTTGGCGACTAACGCGCACTTATGTAGTGATCGAGATGTCTTCTTTGAGTGAAGCTGATGTGTTACTCGGTGTTACCAACAAGTGGAGAGTGTTTCACATGTCTATTTTTTTGGATCCAGATTTTGTTAAAGAAATTGTTTTAGCTGCCTGTGTGCTGTACAATTTTGTTCGAGTAAGAAATAGTTTCCAATTTGTTGATACTCTAACCTACCCCATGGAAAATATACTAGTGATCGGTACGGGAGGATCGTCTTTGAGTTCTAAAAGAAACATAGATATATTTTCTGACTATTTCACTGCATCAGCAGGAAGTCTTCCATGGCAGTATGACATGATTTAACCATTGTACAAATAATTGTACTGACATTGACTTCCATATTTGAAAAAGAAAGTGGATTTTGTTTAGTAGTAATAAATTTATAGTATTTACAGAAATGAATGTGATAGTAATGGGTTTATTGTAATAAGGCTATAAACACATTTTAATCCCCTGGTATAATTTTAGTAATATTTTCCACTATCCAGCTTTAAATAAATAAATTGGATTCACATACTTCAAAATATTAAACGTTCTAAATAACTTAAATATCAAATAATAAATTTAAATTAACCTTGTTTGTTCTTTTCTTCGTTAGACAATTGCTCCCAATTTTCCACGAAGACACAAGCTATTTCAATCAACAATTTCGCTTTTATATCTCTACTGCTGTAGTCTTTAAGTGTCATGTCCCATAGTGGAGGACGAACACTTACCTCGTTAATAAACAATTCGGTGTCAAACATGTTTTTGTTTACTAAGTAACTATAATAGGTCTAACAATTAATAACAGTACAGAACGGCAAAAGTAACAGAAATAATGCAGTTAATTCAGTTATAAATATAACTTAGCTGATCCATCAACAAAAAGTGAACGTGGATTGCCACGTGAGTGGAAGAGTGGGAGGACAAGCAACGACAGGAACGCCTAGTATGTCCCGCTCCATAAGTTAACACGGTCAGCGTATCTGTCGCTGCGACGGAAAAGCGCTCTGTCTTGGGTTTGAAACGCTGTCGCTGCCGCTGTCGTCGTACGCCTAAACGCGGCGACAGAAACGCCAAGTGTGACCGTAGACTAAGGAAGATTCATTCGTAAGAAAATAGCAGCAAAAATAGTCCGAGTGCAGTTATTTTTTGTTGACGATTTCAACATGTGAATTGTTTTATTTACCTGGATACGATTTTTACTTTGGTTCACTGGTGTCTTGATTTCCTGATTTAAAGTGTGTTAATTGATTTCTTGATTTCATGACACAAAACTATGACAGTATTGTAAGTCTCGATAACTAAACAACAATTACAGTAGTTACAAATACTGTAAGTTTAAGATTACACCAGTCAGGCCAATATTCAGAAACTCATTCGCACACATAACAAATTATTACAGAACGTAGTTTTTAAGCAAGTATAATAATTTTAATAATAATGATGATAATAATAATAATAATACTCTCTTTCTTTTTTGAGATATTTAGAAAAATAGAGGTTTGGTCTATTTAATATTATATCATCAATATATAAGTACGAAAATTTGTGAAAGTACATGTATTTCCTGTAGGAAATACAATTACGTAGTATAAATTACTTTTTGGAAATGTAAGATCAATAATAAAACATTTGTTAAACTGTGTAAAACGTTACGTGAGGAAGGTGTGTACAATAGGAATATTATTGATAAACAATTTATTTATTTTCTCGTTTAAAAATTTTAACGGTATCTTATCAAGATGTTTTAAAACGGATTCGTCGCTTAATTCTAAAAACATTTAGTCAACTGTTACAAAAGTATCCTCGTTTTCTAATTTAGAAAAAAACATTACACTTTAAAACGTTATTCTAAATATCGACTCCGTATTGGGGAAATAATTTTAATAAGAAGACCTTCTACTATTAGGGTAAATGGTTGTTGAACTGTATGGTGTCTTACACACTGTCCATTATCTCAGAATCCGTCTTCCGGTCAAAAAATAACTTTAAAATAGGTAATATTAAACACGCTGAATTTTATAAAATCGTGTTTTACATTCGCCTTTCATGGAATTTAATTCTCGCTTTGCATGTGATCATTTTTGGATGGTTAACATTAATCAGCCGTTTCAACAGGGTGGTAGTCTTTTTTCACTGGCTATGTTAACCTTTCCACCGACAGTAGTGAACTCGCTGTTCCGAGCGTAGAACTCTCTACTGGGCCGTAGAATGCGAAGAAAGCTGAGCCGCATGCTACACGGAGAAGACAGAATGGTTGAGGGGCTGCCACCAGTACTAACAGGCTCCACGGCGATTACGGTCTCTAGCCCACACCAGTACGGTACAATGCTTCCACGGATAAGCTCCAAGAGAGGCCACAGAGCCACTGCCTCAAATATGAAGATGTCAGCGATGCAACCGAAAAATTAGATGTCCTACTCCACATTACAAGTTCTAGACCCACAACTATGTCTGCCCATGAAATCGTCAACAACCGGCTTTGTTTCACAAAGCGTGTTTGAACCAAGCTGACATGATGCATAAATAATAAATAAATAAACCTCCGCTCCACAGTCCGTTAAGGACCAAGGCGTACCGCGCAGCTTTTTGTGTTAGTGTGACGGTGTATGGCTAGTACTACGCGCCACCAGCCGCTAGTTGCGGTATTCACAGCCAGGAGGCGGCCTGTTATCTCAGCCCCTACTCAGTTTGCCTCACGACGCTGAGTGCACGCCGTATGGAGCCTCCGGCGGGAATTGAACCCGGGACCACGAGCGCATCAATCGCCCGCGTTAGCCACTAGACCACCTGGAGGCTCGACATGATGCATAAATAAACACGGAAATGCGTTGCCTGTTCTTCAGCCGAAAACTTTTCTTTTTGGTCATAAAGAAGAAGCCTGTGTATCGAAGGAACAAGTGCGATTGAAGATTAAGGAGACTACGCCTACGTTGAAGAATAATATTACTTAAGTTTTCTACTTTCATTTGAAAGTTGTTTATAAAAATCGCTATTAGCCTATTCTTTCACTGTAATCATAAAAATGGTCAAGAATTATATACAATCTGTCTTTTTTTTATTAAAAAGGCAATTTTAAATCAAGTGAAATGGCCTATCAATAATGAATTCTATTAAAGCACTGTTTACATCAGTGTAATAGTTTCAGATGTAACCTGACCTGAAAACGATTTATGTTACTTAACTTCTCTCTGAGTTTCTTCTAATCAGCATGGCTCTCAATAAATTATGTCACTTCGTTAAATTGCGTAAAATTCTGAAAAGTCCCGTGAATTGCGATTTCCAAATTCCGTAGCAAAGAACATTTCTTTGTTCTACAAAATTACGAATCAACATATCGATGTCTTCATTCTAATACCACGTATGAGAATTTTTAGAGAACTTCAGGTTTTGAATGTATCTTGACCTGTTTCTGACATTCTACCAAAAGATTCTAATAATCTGTATCAGAAAAAATGCATTGTATGTTCTACACAGTTAATTGAAAACGCGTACCAGAATTATACCTTTACTGAGTTCTAATATTCTAATACCATGTACGTAATTTAAAAATATAGCTAAAATATTTTTGAGAATTATTTTATTTTAAATGTCGTCACAGTAGTACCTTACTGAGAAAAACGCAGGACGATTAAACAAAATCTGTAGCAAGGCTGAAAACACCTGTTTTTACTCTCTCCTATAAAATGTTGATGTCTCGTACGTGGGATTAGAATGAAGGTATCGATATCGTCTACGAAGTAACGTAAACGGCTTACTACCGTAAATTCGTAGTAAAAGTAAATCAGAGTTGTATAGTAACACTCACAACTTTTCTAACCAACAATTAAACATATTCTATAATTTGGCCTGAACTACAAATTGCGTGAATTTTTACTTCAATTTACGAAAATTCCATAACAGTTAAATAATATCGATGTTTGTGCACTAATTAGCAACACAATTTTTTAAATTACTCATGAATCCTTCAATACCGCCATGTTGTCGATTTATCTTGGGTCCCAACGCCGTTCCTCATTTAATCAGTGTCAGTCTTATAGGCTACCAGAGTCATGCGGCTAATTGTCTGTTTATGATGGACTGGACTGTGCAAAACATTTACAGAGCCATCCACAGGAGTCTGGAAAAGATTCTGGAAGTTTCTTTTCTTTCATTTGTATTCTGAGCAGTGGCGGCTCGTGACTTAAGAGGCTGGAGGGCGCGGCCTTTAGGCTTTAGAAAAATTTGAACTCACCTCAAACATTGTGAGCTGCTGTAGATAGTCCGCGATTTTATTAATAAACATAACTAGACACATTCTTAGTCTCTTCAGTGTCTCTTTAGTGTCGAAAGTGTCCACAAAAATGTCTATACTGTTCCCACAAAAAAGTAATACACTATATTATTATTTTTATGATAGCTACATTCTAAACAGATCATTTATTTGTAGAGAAAGTCCATTCGCCTTTCCTATAAATTAATGAATTTTTCTAGCACTCTATCATCAAAGTCCTTCATTTCTTTAACAAGGTCCTTGTTGATAGATAGCATCGCAAGAGCATTCAGTCTCTCGTTTTTCATTGTATTTCTCAAGAAAGTTTTTAGTCTTTTCAGAGTCAAAAAGCAGCGCTCAGGTTTGGCAGTTATCAGAGGAGTATTTATGATAATTTTTATAAGTTTCAATACATCTTTGAAAACTGACGTAAGATTGTTTTCTTTCATAAAGTTAAGAGGTCTTATTGTGCCTTTAATATAATATAGGCCAATATAATTGTTTCAATGCACTCCGAACTTTGCTTTCTTGAAAGAAAGGGTAATGCTGAATCATTCGCTAAAATTTTTCTTCCTGAAAGTTTGTAGAAAAAAGTGAAAATAAGTCGTCATTGGACATGAACGAAGCTGCCACCAGGTGTCCCGTGTAAGTAAATCTACCTTTTACTTGAGTTATAATGATGTCACACAGGCCTACTTCTTTTGCATCCGCTATTCTAGTGCTGCATCTAACATTATTGTTCCTTTTTCTTGGTTACTCAAGGAATCCTCGTTTATTTGTGTTTCTATTTTATTTATTTTCTCCCTCCCTTTCTACATCTCATTTTCAAAAATTCTGATGTCACTTTGCCACATTATACTGCCTTTGTTCCTACTCTGTAGTTATTGGTATATTATTTTCATGTGATATAGAATTCTATGAAAAAAAGTTAGCCAGAACATGAAATTTTTGTTCCGAAGAGTCCTTCTGTGACCATTCCTTCATTAACTGAGAGTTTGTTTGTACACTTTTCTTCAAAATTTCAAAACACTCTTCCAACTTATATTGGTTTTCGTATACAACGTTGATTGTGCGAATGTAGTAATTTCATTTTCTTATAGAAACTCTGGGTAACCTGGTTTACATTACTTCCTCCAAAACGTTCGTTCGTAGAAATGAGTGTGACAAAAGTGCTGGAATGGCAGACAGATTTGAGAAAGAACTCTAACTTTGTTGTTTACACTTGTTGCTTTTTTTAATAACAAATTATTTTATGAGTGTAACAGTGTACAAATTATGCGAGCGGATACACGTCTCTAATTTTTGCCTGTACACTTCCAACAGAACCACACATAACATTAACGCCATATAAGTCTCAGCTATTAACGTTTCCTGTGATGTGTGCAGAAGACGATTTATGTTGTCCATTATGCACTTTGCTAAGGTTTTGCATATTTACTTTCAGGACTGAGAAATCCGCAAAACGTTTCGTATACCGATCCCTTAAACACGTATTTAAAAACTAATACCATATGCAGTGGCTTGTCACATCGGTTGTCTAGTCACATTCGATTGCCACAAATTCATAAGCTTGTATCTCTTTTTCTATTTCTTCCCTGCAGACACTTGGGTAAAATGATAAAACAAAACCTAATAATTCGACACTACAATATTTGCATAAATTATTCGTGACGCTATTAAATAAATACACACACTCAAAACCTAAACACTAAACAAATGCCTGAACTGAATTAATCACAGCGGAGAAAGTCTAAACACATAAAAGAGCAAATCTCAGACTATCAATAGTCTGCGATTAGTTGTACGGAGTGATTCACGTCACTTTTTGCTCAACGAGGCGCCATAGGAGACGCGCCAATTGCCAGTGGAAATACCGCCTATATAAGCTTACAGGTTCATTCAACGTTGGACAGAGTGCGGTATGGAGAAATGGGCGCGATCCGTGATGCTGTTCCGAAAACATTTCTGATATTACCTAACACGAAAACATTTTCTCGTCGGAAGTACAGTATTAAATAAAGGTATAATGACTTCCCACGAGCGGTAATAATGGATTGTTTAGTGATATGATTTAAATTGGAGGGCGTGCGCCTTAGCGCCCTAAGAACGACCCGCCCCTGATTCTGAGGTCGAGTTTTGGTTTATACATCTCCTTAATAAATTTCTTCCTTCTTAAATGGAGCGCTATTTCTTAGGATTTGCAAGTGTTAAACCTCAAACATACGGATGCACAAGCATAGTGCATCAATGTGTTTATCGTATTTATCACGTTTACACATTATATACATTACGTTACGCATGTTGTGTCTGTACGTTTCATCACCATAGACATATAATCTGATATAATAGTAAAACACCAGTCATGAGTACTAGTATAAACCATGGATGATAAGAAAACTTAAAAAATAAGTGTATAATAAACATAGTATGTCAATCCCAAATTTAAAAAAAACAGTCGATGAAGAATAAATAAATATTGAAAAAAGTGCAACACAGTAATTATAATAAAAAATTAGAAGAGAAACACAAAGAAAACTATAATAACGTGATAAACCCAATAGATATGGTAAGTGAGGGGTATAAATAAAACAAACCACGAACATCAGAATGAATAAAATGAAACATGCGACAGACTACAAGAAAGTGGAGTCAACATTGAATAAATAATGAAATGAAGAGGCAAAGAACTAGGGTAAAAAACATTGAGAAAAGAAGATTAAACCTAAATACCTTACAATTAGGTCCAGAATCAAATAAAACCACCCCAAATTAATTGATGATAACATAAAAGATAAAGATCAAATAACAAGCAAACTAACTTAAAAATTCAATGCAGTAGAGTCAATAAAATGAAATGCATGCGTTAGTATAGAAAAAGATTGTAATTAAACGATATTAAGACAAGTGCAGTGGAGGTGTAATACAAAAGAAATCAGTGATGATCAGAGATCATGTTATAAACCAGTGGGGGAGGAGTAAAAAGTGAGATAGTGGTCTTATGAAACAAATAACAGGTAGTAAGAACCAGAAAGTAGTAGTAATATATAGTTTAAGGATTTTCTAAAAGAACCATGTTTATTGTGTAGTAATTAGTAAATAGAATAGGCTAATAGATTTAATAAGTTAATGTATTAGACACCCATGTTTGTTGTGATATAAGTAATTAATAGAAAGGGCTTATATACCCAATGATTTAAGGTGTTAAACGCCCATGTTTTGTTGCACTGTAACTAGTTGATAGAAGGGGTCAGTATACACCATAATTTAAGTTGTTATAACCATTTGTTAAAAAGTTTGTTAATTGTTTAAGAAATGTTAGTTTAGAAAAATATTTAAAATGTCATAACCAGGTAATTGGGGCATATCATTGTGTATAAGAAAATATTGTATAAAAACAACTAAATGTTTTGCCTATAGATCAAAAGAACTGAGTCAAAATCAAATAACATTAAATTATCCAGCATAAACATCACTAAATTAAATAAAAATGAACACAAAGCCTAACAGTAATAAAACAGGAAAGGTAGTGATAAAATTATATATATAAACCTACCATAACTGTAACAAGCTAGATAGGAAGCATAATTATAGCATATATGACAGGCCATTGAGTTGATATGGTTCCAGTATTATTGTTATCATAGGAAATGTATGAGTAGGTATTTAAAACTGTGATGTTACATGTAAAGTAAGGATACCTAGAATTGTTGTTAGTAGTAAGGATAATCATATTAGAATATATTAAATTAGCAAAACAAACAATAACAAATGTCAGGCAAGATTAGGTCAAGTCCTAAGAAACACAAAATTATAAACATGTCAAGACAGTAAATAATGGGTCGAAATGGGGCACATTTGGTATCAAAATTATTTAATTTTACCAAGCAATGACATGGTATAGATCAAATATAAATTAAAATCAAAATAAACAAAAATAATATGAGGTGACAGAAATGAATTCCCTAGATTTCAAATAATGTAAAGTCACGTGATCCGAGGTCATGGAATTTGAACCAATCACAGAACACAAGAACAAGGTCATCAACGGAAATTAAACGTATTTTGGTAGACACTTAATTGTTAAACGTTAAACTGAAAAGTTCAACAGCGTGTAGCTGAGACAACAGCGTGTAGCTGAGAATCAAGTTTTAATATTAAACCAGTAAATTTCACACCAAGAAACAAAAATATGCAATAAACAGATAACTGAAGAGGCATTCAACACAATACACGAATCCGAAAACGAGAAAAAACTTAACACTGATGGGAATTTGATGAAATTAACCACCTCTCACGTGAGCGTCATCTTTTATCGTAAGCAGAGTTGGTGAGGATTTTGGTTAACTATACAACGAATCAACTACATCACTTCACAACACCGTTTCAACTTAAAAACACAGTTAATCCAGACACTTATAAACCTCAATAAACTATTTTTACAAGAGATTATGAACATTATATTACTTAAACCAATTTAATCTGACATTGGAAGGAGCATCATCTCAAATACGGGACAAAGGCAGTCGGCCATTTTGAAATTATAGCGAGATCGCTGTTTAACGTGTAGGCAACTTCTGAATATGAAGAAATTTAAACCAACACTAATACAGATATACTTTGTTAGTTATTAAGAATTAGATTTATAACATTGTGATGCATTATATTTTTACTTTAACGCATTTTTCCGATCTTTATTAACAACTCAAAGAACCCCATTACCTGAGAAAGAAACATTATATTGTAAATCTTTTTAAGTACTGTTTGTCACAGTCAGAAGCAGTGAGAGAATCGAATCAAGTTGTAACCGTTTGACTCACGAGTCGGCAGACCGGCCCATGTTCAAAAAACAACAGATAATAAATTAATTTGTTAATCATATCAGTTTATTTTTTATTTGTTAGAGTGGTTACAGGAATCAGTAATTACAGGTGACAGAGGAGAGAAGTTGCGGCGAGAGCAGGGACATCGAGGACGTCGCCACTAAAGCGGAATAACCTCTCAGACAGGCGCGAAAATAGATCGATTGAAAAGAAACGACTCGATCAGATTATCTATTGCAGATTTAATTATTTCTCTCGGCGCCGATTCAAACGATACTGCTGCGTACGATACTCTCGCTATTGTGAAGCCGTTAATAATTGAAAAAACTAACGAACCACTCGACAACAAATATAATACTATAAAAGACAATTGCTTATTTCACGAATAAACAAACAAGACACACTAATAAGAAATATTATTAAAAAATTGCCGCTCCAACGCAGGGCTTATAAAATATATAAACGACGCTAAAAAATATTAGTGTTATAATGTCTGATCACGTATGAGTGCAATACGTTTGGTATCCACTAGTTCTCTTCTAATTTGGAGCCATTACTTCTGACGAAGATATTATAGCGAACTTTCTGTTTAAGTGGCGCGACCTGGACAGTGCTAACGTTCGAGACTCATCTCAACGGCTGAGGGATCGAGTCAAGATCACGACTCGGTCTGCCTGTCCCCCTAACGCTGAGGACATAACTCAGCGGTTTTGTCTGACATGTCTGGGCGAAATAATTAACAAACGCACGCTCACACTAACCACACACGCGCGCGTGCGCGCCCGGATTTTCCACTAGGCACATTAGGCACGTGCCTAGGGGCGGCAGGCTCAGGAGGGCGGCACGAGGTGAAAAACGATTTGTTAAAATTTCATGTTTTCGGTTTTTTAATTACAGTATTTGTATTGGGCACTTGAATTATGGCCAAATTGAAGAAAATGGTTTTGAAATAACCTTTAATTATATCATTGAATAACACGGTATTGACACTGGGCCTATCAATATCGGTGGTCGGAGCGGAGCACGGTCGTATATACAGGTCTGGACACTCCGTTGAAATTCTTGTCCGCTTTTTTGCCGACTAAAATAGTTTGTTTCGATATCGCTGTTTTAAAAAGAATTAAATCATGTGTTAGATCCAAAATGAATGAGGAAAAACTCAACTCACTCTCAATCCTGCATGTTGAGGGAGAACTTTTGACAGTGAACAAATGAACTTTGAAGGCCTTATTGACGAATTTTCACTGATCAAAGCAAGAGGAAAGCCAATGTAAAATCAAGCCATATGTGTAATTTGGGATCTTATTCAATCACTCTTAAATTATTTGTTCTATTTATCCAATTTACATTACTTTAATTGATTTTACTATGTTTGATGATAAAACCAAACCATGTAGGTCTATAAATAAACCTATAAAAATAAAGTAGACCTACGTATATTACTTGTTATAAAACTAATCTATGTGTTACTAAAGTGTACACGTAAATAAATATTTATAAAAGTTAAAAATATGTAGCCTTTTTCACAATTCCATCACATTTCCCTTTTAGATTTAAGATCAAATGAGATATTTGCAATAGAGATAGATGAAATGACTATTTTCAGCAACTTTTTTTCAGCAGTCAAGGAGAATTAAATATATAGAAGTTACTTGTTGCGGGAGGGGCGGCGCTAACAATAGTGCCTAGGGGCATCAGGACACCTAAATCCGGGCCTGCGCTCGCGCGCGCACACAGTTCCCTCTACAACGTGCGGTCCGCAGCCGCACGTAGTTACTAGATGGCTAATTTCTATCTGGGGGCGGCGGAACGTGACAGGCAAGAGGGGGGAGCACAACAGGCTGCAGGACTAATGCTTGAAGGGAGAAGAATTTATGGTTAGCATTATTTCTGTCATGACAAGCGTTTTCCGTTTAAGAACTATCTTTAGCATGACTTCAGTTCTTACACGTAACTTTCAGCACCTGTCAGCGATTTCATCTTCAGCGATATACCATTTGACTGCTAGTTACTTCACAACATCACATCCTTCAATTTTCTTTACAGGATACGCTGTTGTTCCGAAACTACTATCCGGGCTGTAAGGCCGTGGTCTTCCATTGCCTTCTACGAAAGATGTTAACTCGTACAGACGTTTCGGCCTCGCATCTGGAGGCCATCTTCAGTATTGCGGTCGAGGTCAAGCCGGGTCAAGCACAGGCATTTAAGTCCTTTGACACTGACGATGGGCCTCCAGAGGTGAGGACGCAACGTCTGTACGAGTCAACATCTTTCGTAATGTGGAAGAAAATGGAAGACCACGGTATTACAGCCTGGAAAGTAGTTTTAGTAATTACGATGGCGGCCGTGATAGCCTGAGGAACAGATTGACTCTGTTGTCCGCCGCTCTCTTCTCTGTTGTAACTTACCATACTTCCCACTACTACTGCGTCATCCAGTCAGATTCTGAGGTGTAACGTTTCAAGTAAGGAATGTGAGTTACTATTAAAGAGATGGATTAGATGCTGTTTTCTTTGCTTCTCCAAATCTATTTCTCTCTCTCTCTCTCTCCTACGGCACTACAGCCCTTGTTGGGCCCTGGCCTCCTTCAATTTTTCCCCCCATTCTCCTCTGTCAGCAGCCATCCTCCTCCAGGAACGCACTTTCAATATCTCTCTTGCATCCTCATCCACCGCATCCTCCCATCTTTTCCTTGGTCTTCCCACTGGTCTTTTTCCATAGATTCTGGTATACAATAGTTTTTGTGGTATCCTTTCTTCTCCCATCCTGGCTACATGACCGGAACCGTGTAGCCAAATGGTTGGTTCCGAAACCGGATAGTCCAAGCCAATAAAGCGTATTTCGCCACATCAAGTATCTTCGGATCCAAAAAGACATCCAAATCTATTTCAATACTATGCATTTCGGTAAAGCTTTTACTTCGAGCCTGTTTTTGGTGTTGTTCGTCCAAAAATGCTGACATTTGACTCTCCATAGCGTTAAATATTGCTTGAATTTTTAGTAGGCGTTCCTCTCCTTCCCGACTATGTTTCTCTTTCTCCCTTTTTGGCCCAGTTCTTACATTATAGCTACTTCCACAAATAAAAATAAAGTTTCTACTCAAGATTTGGCAGCCGAAGATGCTCACTCCTGAGAGATGCCTGATCCGACGCAAAATATATGTGAAATTCTAGAAGTCGCTTTTCTTACTTTTTATTCTTTGAATTTGTTTTGCTTTCACCATTGGCTTAGCAATGTTATTTATGAACGTTTTAGGGAATGGAATTCTGCGTGAACCACAAATATACATCATTCTCATTAAATTACATTAATTGAAACAGAAAGTTTTTAAAAACAGAAAGTATTTAAAAAACAAAAGTGATAGAATGACGAGACTGATTCGTTGTGTAAAAATGTGGAGTCCTCTAGGGTTACATTTACGAGCAGAGCTATTTGTACCGTTCAGTTGTGTGATTCAGACTCTTTTATGAATTTCACAAATTGTACCAATAAGACTACAAATTTAAACATTTGTTGCACAGAATACAATAAATGTTCCATCAGGAAAAGGCAAGTGGATAATATACGTAACATGAAAAATGAGTATTTTTTTGGGACAGCTCAG
This sequence comes from Magicicada septendecula, assembly GCA_034769895.1. Classification (NCBI taxonomy): domain Eukaryota; kingdom Metazoa; phylum Arthropoda; class Insecta; order Hemiptera; family Cicadidae; genus Magicicada; species Magicicada septendecula. Next base: position 303,345,561 of record CM068367.1, on the reverse strand, counting down.
TATAGACTTTGCTAACCGACACTTGAGATCTCAGAAGTAGGTTAATACAGCGGATTTATCATCGGTGTTTCAACTGAAGGAAATACTGAATTCTAGATGATTAATCTGAAAATACGGTACTTATTTTTGTCTGAAAACATTATGAGCTTATAATATCAGTTGATACACTACTAATTCACTAGTTTTAAAAAATAATGTCTTAGATTGGTAACCTACATTTTATGCCACGCATGAGGAAGAAAATCCACTACGTTTTCTTGTTTCACATTGTTTGTAATTTTGTGGGCTACTAGCCAACTCCAATCATAAAGGAAAATTCCAAACTTCCTGTAAATTTCCAACGCGCTAATGGAAATGTCCGACCTTGTAACACCTCTCCGCACTGTCACGGCCTTTCAACGCATTCCTCAAAATAACCAAATTTGTTGAATATCCTTGCTTCCTTGGCTCAAACAGTTCTCGTTAGGCATGACGAAAGAAGCCTCCTTGAATTTATGTTGTCCAACCTTTGGCTTCTTATCTACTATAGACCTGTGCTTCCACATTCCGTCACTCTTAAGGTGTGCGTCATACCTAACTGGACATTCTTCATGTGTTGAGACATGCGAACGCCCAGAAGCCTGTTCGTTTCGCCGAAATATTGTGCCCCACATTCACACGGAAGTCAGTATGTTACGTTCTTGTATGTAATTTAGAAATTTAGAAATACTTTTGTTTGGTTTTACTCACGAAGTTGCTTATGGTATTACGGAACGAAAGGCGATTCGCACACATAACCTGCTTAGAACTCTCTTTATTCTTTCAGAAATTCCTCGGATGTACGGAACCACAGAATTCTGTTAATAGCTTTCTATCACGTTTGCTCTGCAAACTGAAAACAAGCTCTCGTTTGGATCGGTGTACTTATTGTTTAAGCACATAAACCATTCTGTGGAAACGACGACTGAAAACAAAACAATTGAAACTTTTTATATAAACGACTGCGTTTCAACATATACCGTGTTATATTATTGTCTTTAAGACAGACGAACAAATTAGTCATATTACTGACTTGAGTACACTTGAAATCAGCTTGAGAAAGTTCAAGTATTTGAGAAAAAGTTCGGAAGGATTAAGAGATTACTCTGCAGACGATAAGGCAATAACTTACCACCGTGGAGTAAAATATTATACTGGGATATTTTATTTATGCTTAAAAAAAGTTGTGTTTTCTCGTTTTTACGAATTGCGATTGAATTGGTTATTTATGTTTCCACTCCACTAAAAAAAATTAAAATATTACATGTTACGTGAATACATACGTGCGTTTCCATTAGGCTATACGACACACTGAAAGTTGATATGTGCCTTACATTAATCGGGTACATACAATAGTATACGTTCTAGACTACAAAAATTTTAGTCTAAAATATAACTGCAACATAAATTTTAGTTTAGTTTTTCATAATCTTAAGTCCTGCTTAAACCCTTTTACACAACGTTTTTTATGTCTAGTTTCCATCCTTTCCTGTTCTCTCATACTGATGTGTTTAATTCCTTTCACTCAACTGGTTTTCACGGTTTCCCCTTCTCCTCTTCATCACACTAATACTTTTTTTTTCTGCCGTTCATGAGTCATTAGCCGGTTAGGTGTTATCTTGAGGGTATGAATTCTCAGTTCCTTGTGCACTCCTTATTTTCGTCTTATACGTTCAAAGCACACCTAATTCTTACCATGGAAGCGATTACTTTACATAATATCAAGCTTCAGATAGCTAAAATTGTCAGCTTTTACATAACGACTCAGAAAATCAGCTGAGTCAGTGGCATATCTAGAATTTGGCTTGGCCTTTTGGAAGGGGGTCCGGGGTCGAGTCGGCTTCATAGAAAAGAAAAAACAAGTTAAGACTAATCAACATTACTATCTTTAAAGCGGCTGAAAAATGTGTGATAACATCCTGAAAGCAATCCCATTATAGCAAACGGTAATAACACAATAAAAATAGGCGTTATTGAAACATTATTTACAAGACACTTATTGACTGAATTAATTTTCCTATATTTCATGTCTCAGATGTATACGCTAATTCTGGGTAAAAACCTGATTGTATACTTAAAACAGAGATACTATTATATTAGTGTACACAGCTGAAAAAATAAAAAACAGCCTAAAAATTACGAGATTATCAAAATTCGTCAACTATTTTTTATCCTGGGGGGGGGGTCCGGTCCCGTTCGTCCCTTCCCCCGTGAATACGCCGCTGAACTGAGTAGCAAGTCAGATAAACTTTACTAGTTCTAAGTAGATGAACTTTGTTTCTACAATAATTATGCTCTGTATGATGGTGGTTGGCGTGTGGACCCTTGGCCTACCTGCTGCCTCTACCCCATCGTAATACTTCCGCCCGGGCTCCACAGCAGCTAATTGCCGCTTGAGTCACCTTACTGTGCGTCCAGTATGAAACAATTTTTTTTTGCTTCGCCCAATACTGGTAAAATTTTGTTATATTTGAAATCAGCGAAATAATACGATGAAAATGACACCAAACACGACTAAAAAATATTAAATTTTAAGGTGTTTCAAGGTAAAAGTTCAACAACTACTTTAATACACATCTTCGGTGCCTAGTGCTTTATAACGCCCAATTTTTAAAATTCCTTAATCGTGTTTGGTGTCATTTTCATCATATTATTTCGCTGATTTCAAATATAACAAAATTTTACCAGTATTGGGCGAGGCAAAAAAAAATTGTTTCACACTGGACGCACAGTGAGGTGACTCACGCGGCAATTAGCTGCTGTCGAGCCCGGGCGGAAGTATTACAATGGGGGAGAGGCAGCAGGTAGGCCAAGGGTCTACACGCCAACCACCGTCATACAGAGGATAAACAGTGGTTTGCCTGTACTGCTTCAGTTTTCTAATCCATAAGTCTTAATGATCGTATTCACCATCCACTTTCACCAAATGTCGTACTTTGTATATAAGTACGATTTTTCCTTATTGATAAAGGAACTCATAGTACTGTTTGTTATTTTACATTAGAATTACTCACATCCAAGGATTATAGTTGAAGCATTTTTAATAGCTAATATTAAATTAACAGTAAAATGATGTAGATAAATCACTGAGTACTCATTAAAACAAGAGTAAATAAACATCCGTACTGGTATTTATTATTTATGAGTGAAAACTGTAAATATACTTGAGTCACGTTCTATTTAAGAAATGAGGAAAACGCTTTATATTTCTTAGACATACAATATATAGTGCCTGCATAACAACAGCTGATAATAACAGAATAGGAAACAGCAAAAAATATGGAATGGGAAGAAAACCATTGACAAATCCAAGTCCATTCGCTTAAGGAATAGATTTGTTCTTATCTCACAAACACATCACAAAATCAGGTTATTAAAATACTATTTACATGAGGAAAATAGGAGATATACGTAGCCTATATATCATCTTCATCAATGGTGAATCTGCCATAAGAGAGGTTTTAGCTGAACTGTACTCTCCATGTTGTTCTATCCTGTAACTCTCTCTTCAGTTGATAATATCTCCTTCATCAAATCTGCGAAACATACCTTCTTCTTCTTCTTCTTCTTCTTCTTCTTCTTCTTCTTCATCTCTCCTACCTTTTGTCTCTCCCTCAGTTAGTAATTTATGTCGATAGTTCATTCTCAAAATGGGTCTAATCCAGTTTGTTTTTTCTTCCTTATGGCTCTTATAACACTTCTCTCCTCATTTATTCTCCTGTCCGCTTCTTCGATTCGAATAGATTGACCTTTTCTTTCCAGCTAATCTTTTTCACTCTTTGCTACAACCAAATTTCAAAGCTTTTTAGATACTTCGTTCCTCTTATTCTAATTGTCCATGTCTCCGATGGATACATCACAATTTCCACATAAAGCACTTTGCAAACCTCTTCCGTAACTCTACATCAGTTTTTCTTGAAACCAATAGGTTTCTTACTCTTTTAAACGCTGTTTTTCCATGTACGTCTAATTCTACGTCTAATATCCTCTGACAGCATTCATTCCAAATGAACAATCTACTTGTTCCAAATTTGATCTTCTATTATAACATTCAACTCATTCTTTTCTTTATCGAGTCCCATTGCTTTAGTTTTCATGACATTAATTTTAATTCCAAACTTTTCCTATCACAACTATACTTACTGACCGTAATTATTTCTCCCCCATTTGTCGCTCCATCCATTACTTCTAATCTTCATTCATCAACTCTTCCCTATATACAATAAAATGTTGGAGACATGGAACAGCCTTGTTCACTCCTCTCCCAATGCACGTTTCAACTGTTCCTTAATGTTTCTATCCTTACTACTATCTTCTGCCTTGATGTTATATACGTATCTTTTTTGTAACTATGTATATATATATATATTACACACAAACACACACACATATATATATATATATTTATATATTCCTCTTCGTTCCGTAATCGAAGATTAGTGAGCGGCCACATTCTGATATCATTAGATAGATTTCCCGGTTAGTTATCGGGTCCCGGTTAGTCCCTTCAACCTTGTTTCTCCAGACATTTGATCCAAGTACTTCTTGCAAGGCCTTCCCCTACCAATTCTTCCATTAATTAACCCTTCTAGTATCATGCTTACATAGCTCTTATGTCTAATTCAGTCCCCTAACGGTCGGCGTTTCCTCCTGCCGATGCTTTTTACTATCTCTTGTCTTTCATTTATCAATTTCCATACCTCAACATTGCTTCCTCCATCAGATCTCCTGCATCCTCCTCTAACACCACTTTCAAAGGCCTATTCATTCCTTGTCCGTTTTCACCGTTGTCTATGTTTCAGATCCATACAGAACTACTTCCATAGAAAAAATTTTATGAGGTTTTTCCTGGCCTCTATACCGAAGTTCACAGAATGCACATGTAATCTTATATACTACACGTATTTTTTGTAGACAAAGCTTTATGCACATTTAACCGTATGTACGTATTGTTAACTACATATGGCAAGCGAGTTTACCATTATTGCTGGGAAGTCAACACAGACACTGTAGAAATGCTACTTTGTAGCCGAATTAGTCGAAACATCTGGCTAAAAAAAGACATCCAAAAATGGAACACGACCTCAACATCCGGCCTGTAAGGAAAACCAAGAGTCATACAAAACTGTTCGTATTTCATCAGACAAGTAAATAGGTTAAGCCGAGGATTATCCCATGAGTCTTTAATTACATGATAAACAGCTTTATATGACATATTATTACTGTATATTTTTCATAAACTGAAAACATTTAAACTTACATAATACTATTTTATTATTAACATACCTCATCTTTCACAGTTACTTGTGGAGTTTTCCACAAGATAAGAGTACCATTATGTAGTTTTATCAAAACGTGTAATTCCGTGTATGAAATTTATTCCAGCATTCTATTTCAATTAAGGTATTAATTTAATTCACTTTACATAGGCTACACTTATACAGGTAAGTGTTTCCCCTTATTTCGTTTTCCTCTTCAGTCACCTTATTCACATTACTTACTTATATTTTATGGCCATGTCTATTTAGAGTTTCTAATTAATTTAGCCGCACCTTTGTTTACAAAAGTTTAAGATTTTTAGTTTAAAACTGTACGTCGTGTTTAGGCCTATCGGTTTTAGAAGAAAGAAACTCTTAAATTGGAAAGGACCTGTCGTGGTAAAATTTCATACAGCCATTATAAGAATGACAAGCCATTTAAACATTCTAACAAAAGTGAAATCTGAACGCTGAAACTACTCATCCGCACTGGCAAAATAAGGTCTTCACGGTCTTCGCAGTACAGGAGTGGTCGCAAAAGTCTAAGAGGCTCAAAAAAATTGTGACAAGTATGTAAAACGTCGAGGCAAATATTACAAGGAAAACGATTAGAATGTGACAGGTATAGGCTACTGTAAGCAAACTGAGTGAAACAGTGAAATTGAGTTGTGTTGACTAAAACAATTGTTCCACATCAGACCACAGGTTTCAACTTAAAGAACTACCGAATAGACAAAAATTACGTTTTGGTCCATTGTGTATGAAGGACTTGCGCAGGCCATCTTGTTAGTTAACGTTATGCTAGCAGAGGTTTTCCACTCCTTGCTGTGGACGAAGTAAAAAGAAGAACCTGTAATGTACAGCTACAGTCAGTTAAAGCCACCAAACACCTTTGTCGAGTGTTTTTAATTTCTTCGCGAGTTCCACATTTTGGGTGCACAGCACCAATAATTTGGTCACAGCGGGCACCGGTGTCTCCTCAGAATTGTCTCTTTAGTTTGTCAATTACTGCCAGCTTACATCTTGCGAACAAAGAGCTTATCATCTGTTTAGGTCGTCTACTTTCAATTCAAAATAAACTCGACTAAGCCTGTCTGAAACTTCTCCCGCTATATAAGTCGCAGCAACTCTAAATGTAACACACACACACACACACACACACACACACACACACACACACACACACACACACACACACACACACACACACACACACACACACACACACACACACACACACACACACATATGAGTATCGATAACCATAATTTTGATTTTCAAATATGAATCGAAAAAATCTAATCTACTGAGCTGCGTTTTAAACCCTTATTCACAGAAATTTAACTTTACATCCACTAAATGCACACTACAAAAACAATATGAGCTACATGCTTTAAAAGCTGTATTATTTAATTTATTGTCCTTCCTTCCAGTATATCTGAAATTGAAACAGGAAGATGTTAATTTGTTGAGAAACTGCAAATTGTTGAATACAAAATTTAGCTAACAGAGCTGTGGCTCATTTTCACATAATGATAAATCGTTTTATAATTTAAAGCAATGGAGAGTCATTCAAGAAGTACAATGTTACAAGCGACGAGTGGAGTGGCGGTATTAAACAACGAGAGTCAGCCGGCTCCAAAGATTAGTTCTGGCTACCTGAAAACAAATCGAAGAGAATAAAACAAGCCGTTTGTATTAAATAAGTCGTCTAACGAGTCTCATTTGTGTCAAATCTAAGTACAAATTCCGAAGTTACACTAAATTTGCATATTTTTTTACAACCTCTAAACATTTAGAACGCGTAAAAAGTAAACTGTAGTCATTTAAAACAAATACTGCGTGTCTAATAGAAAAAAACGTCTGATATAAACAGACGTTGGTCGCAAGTTATTAATCTTCACAAATAACTGAAAAACAAAATGGACAGTGATAAATCTGGTTAACGTATTGGATTGCATTACACTCGTCCACTACATAATTGTCCCTATCGTGTGCTGTATGTGATCATATAGCAAGCTCATGTATCGATCTAAGGGACAGAGTTTCAGATTCAGTTTAAGTACTATAAGTACTTTCCTTCTTGTACTATAAGTATACTTACCTATAAGTCACAGCGCCCCTGGCGGTACCTGTTTCTCTACATTCATCGGTAACAGCATAATATATCCTAAATTTTCTATCTTAACCTCTTATTTTCTATCTTAGTCGCCACGACCATAAAAGGCAACGTCTCATACGTGTTTAGGACGTGTAAGGTTTAATTAATAAATACGTTTTACAAAACAAAACTGTACTCATTTTAGATGGTTTTATACATTGTTCAAAAGGGCAAATTATTTTCACTATTTCAATTGTATATAATTTTAAAAACGAAATGTGAACTGTACTTCAAGAGATTATTTTGTTCTATCGGCCAATTTTATTTTTTTTATTATTCTTCTGTTAGTTTTGTCACCCACCCCTCCACCGCCCATGTCGCCGGCCTTCCTAACCAACCACCAGGTACGGCCATACGTAATAGAGTTTGATAAACGCAACGTAATTTATTAAAAAATTAAACAGAATACTTTTATTTAATTCGAATCACCATTTACATTACTATTCTCTTCCGTAAATTACGACAATATGTATAAATATTTCGTCAGGTGTGAATAATACCTGAGTGAACAAATCAATCTTAAGCTATGACATACAGTAACCACCGACATTCGTTTTTACATTTGATTTCATTACTCGAAGAAAAACGAAAAGGAAATGCCCGTCTTTAGTGAAGGGTGTTCAACTTTAATTGGTGATGGGCCTACAATTTAGCTAACGAAACCGACCAGCTGGGAATGAGATGAATCAGTTGGGCGTCTTCTCTTCTGCGAGATGGGCTGCTTTCAGGTCAGTAATGGGACGCTTTCTTTGGATTTACTCATTATTATTTTTACTGAATATGCTTAAACAAGGCGGGCGCTTTAATGTATAGGCCTTCAAATATTTGTATATGTTTACTATGTTACTACGCGATTTTTCGTCCGTACAGTTAATTTTTTCAATTGTATTTTCTTTCTTTTGCCATGTTTTCAGCTGCTAGATCAGTTAATATTTGTAAATACTGTTATTCTAACGTGTATAAGATGTAGATTATATGTTTAATTTCATATTGTAATACCCGATCTTCACTAATACTTACAAGTACAAGAAAACAACTAAAGATTTAGAGGGTACAGTGAACATTATGAACAATAAGATGATTAAAATTGTTTATTAACAAATAAAATTTAAATCAGAATGATCACTGTTGCACACCACTATATAAAAATTATTCCGATATATGTTTACTATGTTACTACGCGATTTTTCGTCCGTACAGTTCATTTTTTCAATTGTATTTTCTTTCTTTTGCCATGTTTTCAGCTGCTAGATCAGTTAATATTTGTAAATACTGTTATTTATATAGTGGTGTGCAACAGTGATCATTCTGATTGTGATTTCAACCACTAACACAAATTTCTTCATTAAATAAAATTTAGATTATTCCATAACCAAGGGCAACCTATTTCTATCGTGAAGCTGAATGCTATAAAAAAAATACATTCACGACATAATATTTGTTTTGATACTTGTTTTGGTCACTTTCTCATCATAACTACTGTATAGCTGAATATAATCGACAGCTACTAGCAACAACCTGTGGCCCATTCTACAACGTTTTTAAAAACACAATGTGTGTTTAATGGCGAGTTTATCCCAAATGAACATATCCTCTCCTACAAATTAGTTTCCGGTTAGAACAAGATAGCCAGATACTCTGAATTAAATAACAGTTTATTGTTTCTGTAAACTGAACTTTTGCAAAAAACGATAATGAAGTTTTTGAAAAAAAAAAATAGCAAAATCATAGAAACTTGAAAAAGTAAAACTGTAGTCACCTTTGGTTACCCGATAACCTGACTGTAGTATCTTCTATACGTGATTACCTGTAGTAATGACTAGTTAATTTGTAATTTGGCTGTTTAAGCATATTTTACTTTTTTATACCAAGGGCTTCCCCCGCCCCCTGCCCATTCACTCTAGTGGTATCGTTGACTGCCTCTGTGTTTATCAGCATCAGTAGTGGTATTCCACTGACGTTACCAGTTCTTAATGCCTAATCATTTCTATATCGTCTTCAACACCATTATCCACCGTAATCTAAATTACGTAAAATTTATATCTAGGTACCTATTTTCCGTTCCCGCCTGGATTTTAATACCTCCTCCCCGTTCTCTCTCCTCACACACATTTATTTTTTAAAAGGGTTTATCAAGTTGTTTTAAAAGTGTTTTTTAAATGATTTTATATCAAATGATTTTAAAAAATATTTCCTTCACATTTAACTTAAACAGGTAATGTGATATGATTTAACTATATTGTGGTACGATATTGTGATTTAACTTGTGTTACGATTAAGGATGATAAGAAACGTAAAAAAGTTGGTTTTGAATGATCCAGTCGAAATTTTACAATAACTGTACAAGCAGCTACTTAATTAATAAATGAACTAGAATGTCTAAAACATTATTTGAATTTTCGACCCATCTTACGCGTCAATAATTGAAAACATTAGTATTGGGAATATATGAATGTACAGAGCCATTAGCAAATACGTTACGGTTGTTGGCAACTAAAAACTTTGCGAACTCAAATAGGCTTCTTCTCGTAAAGTACTTTACAAAATTTACTAAAACATTTTTTTAACTACGTTTTTGTACATTTCTACAAAATGTGTGTGTTTGTTCGCGCGCGCGCGTGTGTGCATGTATTATTTTGTGAAATGGTTGTTATAAGTTCTCCACAAATCGTAAATTTTCGTAATATGATTTCTACGTACTAAGTAGAAATATGTTAATGTATAACATAACGATAGTAAAAATATGTCTGAATCAAATAGTCGTTTGAAAACATCACTGACAGAAGATCATTAAAACTCTTGACATCAGATTATAACTGGTTAATCAATTATTGCAGATTAGTCTGAAAGTATCTGAAGTATGGTTATACAGTAGACTAATCCAGCGTATCAACAAACATCTTTATTGGTGATTACACAACTTTTCATGACAAAACGTCTGTTATGAGCCGACATAACAGATTGTATCAGTGTATATGCGGCTTGAATACTATCCGAACGATAACTGAGCTCAGGGAAACATCGTTATCAACTACTGATCGAGTAGTTTAACATTGAAGTATAGATAACTTGTCCGATAACATTTTACCCCAGAACTAATATTTTGAGGAGTACTCGTTACGTTTGACCAGAATTATTGGTCAACATTGTTTTAAAGAACTTTAAAATTTATTGCGAAACAGTTTAACGTTACAGAATTCGTCTCATTTCAATGTGGTGCGCGCGCGTTTGAATGTGTTCATATTAAATTTCAGTCGTCCCGCGTTTTTATGTGTCATATGTTAAGACGCTTTGTGCACATGTGGTTCGCACACTTTTTGCGGCAATGAACTTGAGTAAAAGCATCATCTGGACAGTGACCTTGGACTAAGGTCTGGATATGTCATTTTACCAGACAGTTTGTAGTCACAAGTCATCGTAAGAGCAACAGTGACCTTGGACTAAGGTCTGGCTATGTCATTTTACCAGAAAGTTTGTAGTCACGAGTCATCGTAAGAGCAAATAAATTTTTCATTTATTTTAATGAAATATCAAAAAAAAATTGTACAACACCGTTCCTCAGAGTATTTGGATACGTTCTTTTCATTTTTCACATGTCACGAACTAATATTTCTGTAATACGACGTGTCTAGTAATTGTTTCCAATTCTGTTGCCAAACATTATTGTCTGATATTTGTGAAAGCACTGTACGAAATACTTGAGCAGTTACTTTTTATGGAGTCACTAATGTATTTTATTCACTGCGTTACTTGTGTTTTTGTAAAGTATAAAATCGTAAGTATACATCCTTCAACGATATAAACAAAAGTAACTTCTCCGTATTACTAAATGTCATTTTCCGTGAATTTTAGTTTGTATTATTTAATCATGGAACTCATTTTCGATGACACTTCGGAAGAGGCTTTGGGACATATGTACGGTGTTACTGAATATAATTGAATAAACGAATGTTCCTGCATGAAACTGAAAAGTAATTTAAAAAAAGAAATATGTTTGGTCATGAGTGTAAATAGTATATATTTTAATGTGTTTTAACATTTCACGATTTTACTACAACATTTTAATTGCCGACTTCTACACTTCAAGCTAGAAGAAGGCAAGACTAAAGACAAGTGCGTGGAAATAACATACTGGAGTATTTACTGTGAGTAGTTACTATACACTTATACTATGATTCCTTTGTAAGTAACTCGTTAAGTTTCTTGCAGGTTTTCTATGTAATATCTTCAAATAATAAGTACTTCTGCAAGTAAAATTTAATTTAGTAATTAATAACGTTATTAAACGTTAATTCATAGAAAACCTCTGAAGATACAGAATAATTTCTGTGAAACGTACGTCAGGTGGACGATTTACTTTGAGTAGTATAGTGAGGGTGAATGTGGCTATTCTTGTAGAAATACGTGATGTAGCTTTTCATTCTAATCATGAACTCATAATTAACACTATTTTGTACCTTTCAAGAAAGTAAAAACAGCAGACAAATTTTTAGTTACTATAAGTTTTTCTCCTTTTACCTGTAATTCAGATTTTTAAGGTTTTTATTTTCGGCGTCAGAAGAATCTGTGTGTGTGTGTGTGTGTGTGTGTGTGTGTCTCTCTCTCTCTCTCTCTCTCTCTCTCTCACACACACACACACACACACACACACACACACACACACACACATACGCACGCACGCACGCACACATATTGCAACGATACATATTTGCATATACGCTCAGGATAATATTTTTTGTATGTATAAATAATTCAGTTATAGATATTGTTGTTCATAGTTTACATAGTGTAAACGTGAACAAACAGGTGGGATCAGAAAATTCTGTACATGTTTTGTAATACCTGTCGAATGCAACCAAGCTGTGTTGCCAGGTATCCCCACATGAGGCTTCAGCTCAAGCCCCAGCCCGCCTAAAGGCGAAAAAGACAATTGGTCATCACCGTGTCGACCTATCGCACAGGGCCTACCTAGAGGCCACTGCCGTGGAGATTCATGGTGCTCTTGGCTGTGTCTTCGTGGTGGCGGCTTACAAGCCACCGAATAGGGTACGTCTGCACCCTGACTTGGCGGTCGTCTTCGATGCACACACAAGGGTCATCATGACAGGCGACCTGAACTGTAAGCATCGCGATTGGAACGGTCGCTTGACTGCTTCGAACGGAAAGCGCTTACGCAGGTTTGTCGATGCCCGTCGGGCGACGGCGAGTGTACCCGCCCAACCTACGTTCTACCCCTCACGACTCAACGCGGCTCCCAACGTCTGGATATCGCGTTGACAACGTGATACAGGGCGTTGACTATCAGGTCCAGGTGTCCGCGCTAAAGGAAATCTCGTCTGATCACTTCCCGATCTTGGTCCACCTCGCTACCCAACACGCCATAAGCAGAGACGTCACGAAGGTAGTAGAATGGGATAGCTATGGCCCTGCGCTTAGTCGTCGATTGTCAGATAAGGGATCACTCGAAACCGTCCGATAAGTCGACGAGGCAGTTGCCGCGTTCGATGAGCCCGTCTTCTCTGTGCTTGACGCGTCTTCTAGGGTGAAGCCTCACGCCCCACTATCAGCGGATCCATGAGGAGACGAGTGCTATCGCTTGCGAGAAAAATCGTCTCCGGAGACGCTGGCAGCGGACTCGTGATCCGGCTGACAAGGCAGCGTACAACCGGGAGACCGGCAGTTTACGTTGTGAAATGCAGGCCTACCGGAGACGCTGTTGGGAACTCGCCGTGCCCCAAACGGGGAATAGGCGCCGTCCTCGCATCGCCACCATTACTGGACCGTTCGACCAAGTCCTGGATGCCCGGAGGAGAAGGTCGAGTACTTGGGTTTGTGTTTCGAGCGACAGTTAGCTCCTATCCCGCCCGTGGACTGAGACTTCGATGAAGAAGTCGAAAACGAGGTGGAAGACTTTGTCTCTTCCTATCACTGCGGAGCCTGAACCCATCTCTCAGATCGGCTCGCTGAACTCCGACCGAGGAAAGCTCCGGCACGGAAGGTGTTTCGAGCACCGCTCGAATTCGATTGCCGGAGTCAGGAATCCTTTTCTTGGTCGCGCTGTTCAACGGGTGTCTAAGATTGGCCTATTTTCCCAAGAAATGGCGGAAGGCGACGGTCATAGTGATCCCGAAGCAGGGAAAGGACGGAAAGGACAACCTATGGCCCATTAGTCTCCTGACAGCCATGTCAAAGGTCCTCGAACGTCTCGTTCAGCGGCGAGTACAAGAACGTCTACGAAACTTCGACGTACTAGTCCCCGAACAATTCAGCTTCCGTCTGGGACATTCCACCACCTCATCAGCTGATGAGACTGGTGGAGTACTTCACGGGACGCCAGCTGTCGGCAAGAGCAGATCAACACTTAGGTTTCTTGGAGCTGTTCGTTATAAGCGGGGTCCGTTATAACGGGGAGATTACTGTACTTGTAATGCTAATCGACACTCGTGATATTCACCTTTGACAAACATACATTTAAATGACAAACCTTTGAGTATGACTGTAGACTGCTTGGTGGTGTGAGACGCATTGCACTTTGTCTCTGAATTCTGTAGTTCACATTTTTTTCGCGTTAGCCTACATGTTAATTCTGCCAAGTTATAGATCATTATATTATATGTAATGAGCTGTTAACTGCTTCAATAAATCTGCATACTTAAAAGATTCACTGGCTGAATCATTAAAAATTCTCGATTTTTCAGTAAAACATCGCCAAAGTCTTGTCTAATTAAACTTAAATTTTGGAAAAAATATTAGACCTGAAGTGTGCAAATCAGTTGCGGCTCGTGATAAAAACACTTGGTGGCACTTAATCCCTTACGTAATAGTAAGATTTGTAAAACATCGATTTACCTTTACCTTCTGTGTTCGGACGACATTTTAATCAAATTCAGTAGTGACATTTGGTAACACAAAATACCGAGTTAGGTATATGATTTCAACACGTCGCTAGATATTTATCTTTCATATAGATATTGTATGTCTTCTTGATTGTAAAAGAGACAGTCACGTTCAATGTGTCTACGAAAATATTGTAGCAAGATAAATTATCATAACCACATATAAATCTAAATTGTAATTGAAAAGATGTATTAAATTCTTTATGATAAATGTTATTGTTTATACGCAAAGTCAAATCGTCTGTCTTTCTGTAAAAACAAAATTTTCAATAAACTTTTTATCAAAATTACTGATGTTGTGGATTACGTCTTTATTCAATGACATATTGTTCATTCATCGTATTCCTTAAAAATGATTTAAGAGTAGAAAAACATCGTTCTGATTCAACTCTTACCATAGGTGTTGTCACAATAATTTTCAATACTTCATGGTTCGCTAAAGGTATCATTTAAACTATTGCTAGACAGCCACGAAATCATGTTTAGACCACCTACAACATTTTTAAAATGTTTCATTGAATGAATTATTTGCAGTTTATTCCGTAACTTATCTTGTCGTAACAAAGAATGAATTAAACGTTACTACAAGTTACCTAAAATTGGTGACGGAATAATAGGGAATAGGGAAAATTGTCTGCATTAACTAAAGCTACAACTTCCAAGTGAGTCTGTATGAAAATCTTCCTTTGAACTGACAAATTATCTTGTCACATACTTCCTTGGCGATCACAGACTTTTTATTATCAGAATTTATTTTTCTGTATTCATTTTCTTACTGCCGTATTTTTTTCCTCTAGTTCATCCGTAGTATTTCTAATTTCTAAATTAGAATATATTTTTTTTTGAATATGCTTCACAATATTTTGCCTACATTTAATATTGAAAAGGTATATTTGTTTGTTGAGCCTAAAAAGCTAATTTAGTACTGCAATTTAAGTGACATTCAGAAACTTCGTGCTTTCTTGCCCTCTGATTTAAAGATTTTGTATCCGTAAAGCCTAAAACTGACCATGTCTTGTCCATTCCGCCGCAATAAAAAAGAACACACGTAAAGCAAAACAGATGGATAACGTATCACAACCAGAAATTCACTTGAAGTTTTGTAAATGTCTAGAAAAACGCCGAGTAAAAATACGTGTTCCTACCTTATCTTACCGGGTTAAATTAAACATACATGTAGGCTTAATTTTTTTCCTAAAGGAAGTACCTTAAAAACCATTTTTAAAAAAATAGTTTATACTACTCTCCCTCATTTTTTGGCACAATATTTCAAAAAGATAGAAGCATAAGTAACACAAATGAAAGTAAGTAAAGAGAAAAAATTTAAAACAAAAAATTCACAGCACGACACATTAACCGTTGAAGCACACTGACAATGCGGGGCTTAGCGATAAGTGATACTTCGTGTCGTTTTCGTTACGCTAATGCAAGCTATTCGGCTAGGTTCGTTGTCACTATATAATGCAAATTAAATGGCAGCCGTGGGCTCATCTGATGGGGAAGCCCTTGGGCCCCTAAGCAGCAACCGCCACTGGTGTAAAGGTTATTGATTGCGAATAGTTCAGACTTGTCAATCATAATAATAATATGCAGATGATTTGGAATCTGATATTCTTCCGTCTACAGAACAGTCGGTTGGGGATGTCAGCACTTCTTATTTTCGCAAGTTCAACAATTACATCTCACAGTTTTGAAATTCTTGTTTCATTTAACCATCTGTTTAAAATCTCGTAAATAGTCTTAACTAAGTTCGTAGCATTGATTATATTGCAATTTTATACATGACGTTATCAGATGATGAATTACACATTCGTAAAATATATATACATAAACATAAATGCATAAGAAAAAAAAGTTCTTAAGAAGTTCTGAAGAAGTCATTCATTCAACCTTGAACAGAAAAATTCCAATGCAATTAATTTGTTTTTGCATTTTAATAAATATTCTGTACAAAACACAATACTGAAACTCACAAATTGAATAAGGTTAATATAATTAGTAAGTACAGCAGACTTGTGGTAATAGCTAGTGATTATCTGTGTGGGAGTGACAGGTAGTTTATACACAAAGTCAAGTCGTCTGTCTTTCTGCGAAATAAAATGTTCAATAAAATTTTCATCGAAATTACTTATGTTGTGGATTACGTCTTTCTTCAGTGACATTAGGCCTATTGGTAGAGCATTTAGACGATCTTCATTCATCGTATTTCTTTGAAATTTTTAAATTCTTTTAAGAGTAGAAAAACGTTGTTGTTCTGATTCATCGGTTGACATAGGTGTTGTCGCAATAAATTTCAATAAATTCACGGTTTGCTAAAGGTATCATTTAAACCATTGCTAGGCAGCCA
Organism: Magicicada septendecula; assembly: GCA_034769895.1. NCBI lineage: Eukaryota > Metazoa > Arthropoda > Insecta > Hemiptera > Cicadidae > Magicicada > Magicicada septendecula. The sequence continues at coordinate 303,328,881 of CM068367.1, read as the reverse complement.
CAAAATCATGTTAGACCACCTACAACATTTTTGAAATGTTTTATTGAATAAATTATTTCCAGTTCATTCCGTAACTGTGTGAGATGTAAGTGCTGAGCTTGCGAAAATAATAAGTGCTGACATCCCCAACTGACTGTTCTGTAGAAGGAAGAATATCAGATTCCAAATCAATGAAAAATTTATAGAACTTTGTAAGTTTTTTAAAAGATTTAATTTTTTCTTTTACTTTACTATCTTGTACACATTTTCAAAGTAAAATAAAAGCAAAAATTAAATCTAGTAAATCTGAATTATCTAGTGTAAGCCCAGGTTTATGCTAGAAAAGCAACCACTCTTATACAGATGGATGTGAATTTTTAAGTCAACAAATTAAACCATTAACTAAAAGTACATTTTAATTATTACTATGTTTTACTAAACCATACAGTATTTTTTGGATTCTGTGTGTGTGTGTGTGTGTGTGTGTGTGTGTGTGTGTGTGTGTGTGTGTGTGTGTGTGTGTGTGTGTGTGTGTGTGTGTGTGTGTGTGTGTGTGTGTGTGTGTGTGTGTGTGTGTGTGTGTGTAGAAGGGCTTGAAATTATAGCATATTTATGAATCCTACATCATAACATGCGGATTAAGAACCACCGATTCCTGTTAATGAGAAAACCCATAAAATCTCTTTCTACTTTCATATTGCACAATCAATTTGGGAACTCAGATAAGAGCTTCATATATTTTCATAATTTATATTGTTTTTGTACACAACGATTTTGTGTGGAAAAGAAATGAATAAAACAAAACTAGTAACACTAAATTAATCCTTTCCTTTTTTTTGTAGCTATTCGATTTTTGTAAACTTTATTTATTATTATTAGCGGGGGTCCTACAGTCTATGCCGCATACCCCATTTCGATCGCCATTTCTCCCTATCTTTCCAGTTATTGTCTTCAATAGCTCATCTATCATGCTTTTCCTAATTCCTGTTCTCCATTGTGTTGTCAGTCTTCGTTTTCTTCTCCTATTTTGTGGTGCGTAAGTCAATGCTTTCTTTGGCCATCGCTCCTCTTCCATCCTCATTACGTGACCATACCATAGCAACTGTCTGGATTCTATTCTTTCTGTTGTTGTAAATATGCGCCCTGTTTTCCTTCTTATATCTTCGTTTCTAACATGTTGCATTCTAGAAATATTACACGCTCTTCTTAAGCAGTCCATTTCCACAGTTTCTATCATCTTTTTCTCTTTATCTGAAAGTTGCCAGCATTCGCAGCCATAAGTTAAAATGGGCTCCACAATAGTTGTGTAGATTGTCAGTTTAGTTTGAAGTTTCATTTTGTTCGACCAAAGTAATGAGTTTAGCAAACAAATAGCCTTTTTTCCCTGTTGTATCCTATTTTTGATGTCATTCTTTGTTGTTCCATCTTCTGAAATAATGCTTCCCAAATATTTGAATTCGCTACACTTTCCGATTCTATGGATTTGCAGATCTGGTTCTTCTTCTTGCATGTCTCCTACTTTCAGATATTCTGTTTTAGTAGTGTTTATGTTTAGACCCCATTTCTCGTACTCCTCTGTCAATTTTCTAAACATATAGTCTGTGTCGTCCTCGTCACACGCTATAATTACCTGATCGTCGGCAAATAGGAGAGTTGTTAAGCACTGCTCATCCATTTGAATTCCCATTCCTGATGTTTTTCTTCTGCAGTTACTGATGGCTTCTTGGATATATATTTTAAACAGGATAGATGACAAGCTGCACCCTTGCTTAAGCCTTTTTGTGTTAGGAAACAATTCTGACAGAACATTTCCCACTCTCACCAAACTCTTTGAGTCCTTATATATGTTCCAGATAGCGCGAACATAAATTTTGCTCAGGCCGAACTTTGTTAATGTTTTGTAAACTACAGTTTTTTAAAAAAATCGATCTAAAATATTGATTAATTAGAACTACTTAACTAATAATTCTTATTTTTATACACATTTGCCTGTAAACGAATTTTCTAGAATGAGTAAGAAATATGTAAAACTACAGTTTTGCAAATAATTTGTATAAATACAGTAAAACACACTGAAATGTTCACGCTTGTTACACTATTCCACACAATACGCTTATTTTTGCTCGGTTCCTCACACGCGGAACTTATATAAAATATCCATTTACTGGGAAAATTTACACTGAATAGGCCTAGGTCTACTTAGATTTACTGCATCTTAAAACGTAACTCGCTGTAAACAAATCTGAAATTTATAGATTTGCACAATGCACCATGGATTTTCCTTACAAATACTAAAAATTACTTGTTTCAATTACAAAGTGCAGTTCTTTTATTGTACGTCACAGAACTAAAACGAATTAATTTCGGACATAGAAGGTAGGCCTACTGTATAATCTTATCAAGATTGCAAAGACAGATCAAACGGACTCTCGAATTCACGTTACTTCAGCTTTCAGAAACGTGCTTACCGTAGGTTTGCCAATAAGTTACGCTGCTTCTTTATAGTATCAATCACGTTCGTTTTTGTGCCTGATTTTAAAGTTATAATTCTGCTGCTTAGCATCAACCACTGTTTTAGAGAATCTGTTTTTGTTAATAACATACAATTTTTAACCGTAAAAATGTCTGTCTGTAAACATTTCTCACCGTGTACACTGACATTTAACTTTATTAGTTTTAATAGAACTTTCACTTGTAAACTAAACTTACTTTGTTTTTCACTCAGACAGCTGTTTCGGAGTGGTGTCCTCCTTCGTCAGTGAGTCGTGGATAAAGAATGTGCAATCTGTCGGTAATTTCTAACGGTTTTTTGTAAACAGGTTGTGTGTAGTTGGAGGTGAAGGGGATTGGCGCAGGAGTTTTGAATTGTTGTTATGTGTTGTTTATTACTGTGTCAAATAGTGTGTTTGATTTAAATTGTAATTGGTCATTTAGTATGTTGTTGGGTTGTGTTTGTATATTTCAAATTGTTCTGTGGTGTTGAGTTTGCGACTTTTGGGTAGGAAGTGTAAAATTTTTAGGTTGTTTTGTATATTGGTGTAACTGTGGTTTTCTGTCTGGATATGTGTGGCAAATGTGGATTGTATGTTAATATTGGTGAGTGCTTTGGTGTGTTCATAAAATCTGGATGAAAAAGATCTTCCTGTCTGGCCTATGTAGAACTTGCTACAATCATTGAATGTTAATTTATAAACTCCTGTTTTGGTGTATATGTCAGTGTTTTTGTTTGTGCCATTGAGGTACCTTTTGATAGTGTTGTTGGTTCTGTATGCTATTTTGTAGTTGTATTTTCTGAATGTGTTGGCAATTCTGTGTGTGTTAGAGTTATAGTATGTGAGTGTGATGTGTTTGTATTGTTGTGTGTTGTTTTTATTTTGTGGTTTGTTGTTTTTATTTTGGATTTGCCTATGTAATTTGTTTATTAGATCCTGGTTGTAGCCATTTTTTAGGACTATGTAGGCCTATTTTATGGTGTTAAGTTCTTCTTTATAGTCTTGTTTATCAAAAGATACCTCAACGGCACAAACAAAAACACTGACATATACAGAACCAACAACACTATCAAAAGGTACCTCAACGGCACAAACAAAAACACTGACATATACAGAACCAACAACACTATCAAAAGATACCTCAACGGCACAAACAAAAACACTGACATATACAGAACCAACAACACTATCAAAAGGTATCTCAACGGCACAAACAAAAACACTGACATATACAACAAAATAGGAGTTTATAAATTAACATGCAATGATTGTAGCAAGTTCTACATAGGCCAGACAGGAAGATCTTTTTTTTCCAGATTTTATGATCACACCAAAGCACTCACCAATATTAACATACAATCCACATTTGCCACACATATCCAGACAGAAAACCACAGTTACACCAATATACAAAACAACCTAAACATTTTACACTTCCTACCCAAAAGTCGCAAACTCAACACCACAGAACAATTTGAAATATACAAACACAACAAAACACAACCCAACAACATACTAAATCAACCAACCCAACAACCAATTACAATTTAAATCAAACACACTATTTGACACAGTAATAAACAACACATAACAACAATTCAAAACTCCTGCGCCAATCCCCTCCACCTCCAACCACACACAACCTGTTTACAAAAAACCGTTAGAAATTACCGACAGATTGCACATTCTGTATCCACGACTCACTGACGAAGGAGGACACCACTCCGAAACAGCTGTCTGAGTGAAAAACAAAGTAAGTTTAATTTACAAGTGAAAGTTCTATTAAAACTAATAAAATTATAAGTGCTGTAAACAAAGCAGTGATGAACATACAGAACAATATATGACATTTAACATCTTAGAAGTGCATACTATAGCAGCTATAGCTTGGTTCATCCGACCCCATCCCCCGTGACGCCACCCATGCGTACGATGTGTCACCAAATCATAGAAATAGAGTTGCCATGATCAAGGAGTAAAAACCAGGACCTAATTTTCCTGTTGGTAGACTACTAATAAATACTGTTTTATAGGTTTGTATAAAAGTAGCCTACAGTTAAAACAATTAGACATAAAACGGCTGTCTGTTGCGCCGTGTCAAAAGATCTCGTTGCGCATGCGTAGCTTTGACGCGTTGTTTCGGACCAATTTGGTTGTGTTCAGAACAGCGATATGGATGGTGTAGGCCTACCACATTGTTGTGTGTCATAGTTGGTCACTTCACACCCCACGTCCTGCACTTCCTTCGCTGCCACCCGCGAACCGTGTCATGTCTAACTAGTTTACCGTTTCATCTGTCGTTTAATGAAAACGTGTATTAGAGTAAAGAGACTATTCAGTAGGCGATCTGTCAGGAATGCACGTTACTAATTACTGTCGCGTGTCGTCCCAAAAGTCAGTTTTAAAAACGTTTGTAGGTCAGATAGTAGCTTCAATATCCCTGCTAACACAGTATTATAAGACAGAGCATATTAATATAACATTATGTAAATTTTAAACAAAGTTGTCGGTTTGAATTTTTGTTTATGACTTAGGATATCGAATAAGTTGGTAACAGGTACATAATTCAGACCTTGGAATTTGAATTACTAATGCGATGTATCCTAGCTAGTATAGGAAAAGAAAAACCAAGCGAAATGAGTAGTACGTCTGCTTGCCTTTTAAGCTTCTTAGGTAATATAATTTTAATCTTTTACGACAAAGTAAATTTTAGACCTAAGTAAACGTCAAGTATATTAAAGCATACGTGTAGGTATACACTACACAGAGAACAGAGGAAAAGGATCAAGTGACGCTGGCGTAACAATCAGCAACGAATTAAAGGAAACAGATATGACTTAAGCACCGACTGTCCCATATTACCGAAGCGTCGCGCGTCGCAGATTGGCCGCCGTGTTGTTTTCTACAGGGTTACATTATAGATACTTTGGCAGTAATTTTAAATTAACCAAAGTTGACTTTTCAAAACGTGTAAACAACGGGAAAAGACATCGCGGACTTTTGACTTTTCGGACCGGACATTTTTCCTTCATCATAAAATGGCGGATTGCCTGTGAAATCCATGACATGACATATAGCAACTCGACATAGAAGTGACCAAAAAGAGATAATCGTTTTAAATTTATTTTATAATTTTTGACTTATCTTCTTCAAAGACTTAAGACACGTAAGTGCCTTTTACCTGTTTAGTAATGGGTTTGTTATCACTTGATTTGATTTTTTTGTCCATTGAAGTGAATCAACTTTGATCAGTCTACTGACAGCTCAGCACTACACAAGCAGGAGCTTGTTTTTAATTATATCCTGCTCGTGTTTTAATTGTTTCTTCGAATCTTTACGAAAATAATTCGTTTGGTAATTATACAGGATAACTTGTACTTGTACTGTGCTTGTGTGAACAATTTAGGGACAAAACACACACACACACACACAATATCCGTTGCAATTGTCTTATCTGCCGCGCGCGCGCGCGCGCATGTGTGTTAGGAATATTAGAAATTGTTAGCAAAGTCATTTGTAGATTATGTAAGCTTTCTTTGTTTAAAAACACAATGCAAATAGTATGAAATGTATTTTGCTAGTAATTATTTTTTCTTTTTAAATCGTTAAACATGATAACATAGTAGAAAACCCAAAGATAAGAACAAGCATTAGGTATTAGAAAGTGTTTTCTAAAAAAGGGCACTATCTTTTTTTTGTAATTAAGAAAAACATTGCGAGTGAGTGGAATAGTTTGTATATCACTGAACAAATGATAAAATGCACTGATAAGTGTCTATTTAAAAAAACTGAGCAACAAGAATCAAATTTCAAAACGCAAACATCATTAATTTTTAACAGAAGGAAAAGTCACTGTGGTCTATGTGGTCACTGAATAAATTATGACTGAAACAAAAACTTTATATTACACTGTATATCACTGATAAGAGCCAATTATCTTCTACTGTAATGATTCCCACCTTGAAAATACTTCGTAGGCTTACACAACCAGAGTCAATGTTATTAAAACCCATTCCCGGGCTGTTTGGCCATGGTCCATTGTTTCTTTCTAAAACAGTAGTTTCGGCAGTAACATCCACTGCTATCATCATTGTAAAAAATCGAGCTGCACTAACGTAGGGAGGTACACATTAGAGATCATAGTACTGTGGTTAAGGCTACAGTCCTGTAAAGACCACTCATACTTATAAATTCACCAAGTGTCACCATTCAGTCATAAATCATCACCAACCAATCAGAAAGAAGGAGGCATATTAGAGGTTCGCAACACACGATCCCAGAGAGTACTTAATGTCAGGCTTTCACCCTGCTGGTTCACAGCAATCGCAGCATGTTTCTGGATCTGGAAAGACTCCATATGAAGGTGAGGGAAATACGCACTCATGATGGTACACTGGGATGGTACATTGATGATGGCAGTTGATGGTACTGCCAAAACGTCTGTTTTAGAAAGAAACAATGGACCACGGCCAAACAGTCCGGGAATGGATTTTGATCCACACCTTGATCTGACTACAAAGTGTCAACTTTAAAGTTCCTGTTGTTGAAGCTACGACATACATAACTATGTAAATTTGACTATAAGGAAAAAATACATTGATATTACATTATCTCTGCATCTGCAATTCTACATTAATTTTTTTATATCACTTTACTTGTATTTAAAAAAGTTGCTTTTAATCAAATGACTCAGTTTCAGATTAATTGAAGTACCGTAAACAAAAAAATCACAATGCTAACTTATCAGATTAATTGTTTTCACCCACTTAACTTATTTTACCAAGAAATTCCTCAAAATTTCCAGAGATACTGTATTCCAAAGATAAACTCATGTACTGATGTACTCATGTAGCTGACAATAGAATGTCAAATTTACATTAAGGTAAAGTTCTGAGAAAATGAGGTGCTTTGTTGTCATACCCATGATAACCCGTCCAATGATATAATTTGCATATCATTTAATTAATTGGATAAATTAATTATTCATATAATTAGTAATCTTGGATACATTGATTGACTAACTGTGCAATGACAAATATAAGTGAGACTTATGTAAGCATTTATCGTATGTCTTTACTTCATCAAGCCCTGCGATTGGAGCGCCATTTGCAATGATATAATTTGCATATCATTTAATTAATTGCATGAATTAATTATTACTTAATTAGGTCGCAATTAAAATGCTATTTACTAGCTGCTGTTTTACTGACTTGTTAATAAAGTGTTGATGATAGTTTTCGTAAGCTCCACATCCGGAAGCCACATCGAATTGTATGAATCTTACTATGTTAATTAATGTATTCATTCATTTCTCAACTAATTAATTTTGATCGGGCCACACGTTAGTGTGTCATATGCAAACGTATCTATCTTTAAGTATATGCAAATATATTAATAGAATTTATCTATTGTAATTATTATCAATTGATTTATTATTTGTTGATGTGTAATTCAAATCTAACTATAACTTTGGATTATGTTATACGTTCGTACATCATATGCAAATGTGTAATCTAATGTCTTGCTAATTAAGTATAATCATGAATCCTTGTGTATTAAACTTTACTTTGGGCATGACAATGCTATCACTGCTTACTTCCATGCATTGGTTGTCGTTGGTATCATCGTACGTCTACCTAAGTAACTGCTATTAATTAGGTTAACAATAATAACGTGACTCGGACACCAGAAATCTTTATCAACAACAATAATTTATTTAACACTTAGAAATCAATCTCAAAATCTGAAATTAATACTCAATTAGAAATTAGAAATCAAATTAGAAATACTAAATTAGAAATCAATCTCAAAATCCTAACACAATACTGTAGGATGCATTACATTGCCAAATCGTCAATTACTTCTCTAATACCTTAGCTATTAACTGATTAAGTATTTAATTAATTATTCTACATATTACAAAGTACTCTAATTTATGGATTCATATTTTCACGGTTTTGCTCAAAAGAAATTAAATAAAAATTCTAATTAACTCAGTTGGTGCGTTCTTTGTGAGTAACAGGACAGTGGTTACTTAATCTAATATTACATAAGTGGTTTACTTGGAGTACCGTACGTATCCAAATCAAACGGCGATTATCTGCGAAGCTTTCCATCCTCTTGCGGGTCCCAGATCGCTGATGGCTGGATAAATCCTCTCCTCATCGTTTTGAAACTACACTTTTCACTCTCACTGGACTCTACACTCCGGCGTCGACAATGCTTTGTTTCGCACTCGATTAGGATATGTTCTTTTACTGCGGTCATTCGGGTAGATTTATTGTCGCATGACCCTTTCACGTGCGGTTTTACCCTTAGACTTTGTTCACGTATATTAATAGTTAATACTTTGTTCAATTAACACGATCGTTACACTCATATTTCGTTTCATCAAGAGAATTTTAGTGTTTATTTTATACAATGACGTACTAATTCATTACGTGGTCTCGATATTGAGTTCATATTGATTGTTTAACGCAATTCATAAAAACGGACACTTTGAATCGTAACTAAGTCCTTTGAAAGTTTTGTTTCATCACAAATGGTGATACGATTATTATGTCATCACGCACTTTTGATTCGTCAATATTTTAATGTATTTCAAAGTCTGATTAAGATCAACTCAGCATTGTCTTAATAACTGAATCCCACGATTTAACTAATTCACTCAATACATGAGTAAGTTCAACAGTTAATTCACTAACTCAATTTCAACGTACAATTAGTTTTACATAATTATCGACTCACTCCCGAACAGGTTAACTTCTGACTAAACTGATCAACTTATTAACTGGTCGAACGAATCTGAATGACTGACCGAATGAAACTTAACGACTGCTCCTCAATAACTGACTTCTGCTCTTCCTAATACTTATTTTTATGTCTCCAGTACGACGACCATCTCCACATCTCGTGTACTCTTCCCACCATATACGTCCTTATTGGCTTTTCGTCGGTGATTCTGCGAAAAACTCCTCCTCGACTCTCGAGCTAGTATTCTGGCTACTTCCTCATTCGTTCTTCCTCTCGTTTCCATGGTGATGTCTTCTCAACAACCCGCCTTTACCGTACTCTCGTTCGTGGTAGGTCACTCTTGACCCCTCCTTTCAAAGTCTCGCTGTTTGCTCCTCCTCCACCGTATGACGACGAACATAATTTCACGGTTGCCTGTCATCCGATTGTTTTATGTTCTCTTTCAGTCTCCCCTAGTAATTTCCGTCCAGCTACACGTGTGTCTTAAACTCGGGTGTGGCGAATCGCTGTATTGTCCTCGACTTCCTTCGTTAAGTTCACACGCTGCTGGCGGTCCTCTTCCAGGAATGAACATCTGCTCTGCAGTTCTCCTGCATATCCCTTACTTTTTGCTGGTAAACAAGTTCCCCGCAGTGTGACTATGCGCGGTCTTTTGTTCCTGTAGCATCCGTTTCTATCTTGCCTTTGTGGACTCTGTCTCACCCATGTGTAGTCGCTAAACTCCTACGTGTGGATTGACAACTACTTGTGTCGCTCTCGTATACGTTTTCTCGGTAATTTGTACAAGTCGACGTAGTCTTTTGTCTTTCTGTTATTGCAGCTTCTTCCTATGCCGTTCACTTACGTCAAACATCTGCCTCGCATTCGTATTGTCTTCCTTAACGGAGCCTATTTCGTCGCTAATGTGGCGCACGTCTAACGGCGTCCGGTTGGCTACAACATACATCACTTTTGACAGTCGACACTCGCTACTGTGCCGTTTACCCAAAAAAAAATTTCTTTACAATAATTGCTTTACACCCGTTGAGTCTACATTACTCTGCTCTCTAGTTCCAAGCTCACAAAGTCGTGACTAGCAACAAGTTTTTCTCTTTCTTTAGGCAGAGAGCATAGGCAGACTTGTGGCTGTTGCTTTGCATACGTTCCCTTATGACAATTATACCATATGTGTTCAGGGGTAAGTGCCTATTTGACTATGCCTTGAGTGCTTTAAGGTCTATGTGTTATAACAAAAAACAAATTTTTTACTCAGTTTTCATTATTTCAAATGAAGCTACTTCACAAACTATTAGTTGTTACCAACTTTAAAATAGTATTTATACTCATAAAAATATAACATGATATAAAAAAATGCTTCAGATGTTTCATAGCTTGATAAAACCAAAAACACAGATAAAAAAATAGTGAAAAGGCAAAAATAAGTTATGAAAAGATAAGTAACAAATAAACAATGAAAAGGTAACAAATAAATAAGGAAAGCACTTTTTTTACTATTAGGCGAGAGGCGGGTAGTATGGGCCAGCGGGTAGTATGGGCCATTGAGTGTTTCTAAGGGTTAACGCTAGGTAGTAGCACGCTACAGAGCTCTGTGCATAGAGGTTGTGTCTTCCCGCCATATGCAAATAGTTAGTTGTTGTCATTGCAGCGTGTCAGAAGGTATACTTTTTTTTGTTTGTGTTATCCTTTCCGGCGTTGCTCCGCATAACTTTTGAGAGTGGTTGTGTTGAAATAGGTAAAACATTAGGTAAGCAAACTAACTTATTATTATAGTATACTATGTCTAGAATATATCGTAATAGTTTTAAAGAGTTGTTTTCGGTAGTTACGGTTCGGTGCCATTTTTTCCCCTGCAGCCTCGGTCGGGTAGTATGGGCCATACTGACGTCGGGTTGTATGGGCCATGTAATTTACACATGTTTTTTATTTCAGTGGACGATGCCTACATTTAAAAAGAAGCCTGCAGGTGAAGGCCGTGGAGAATGGTCTGTAGAAGACATGAAATTAGCGGTGCAAGACGTTTTGGAAAATAAAATATCGGTTCGGGCCTCTGCAGAACGGCATAATGTGCCAAGAAATACATTGCAGAGGAAAATTCGTAGTGTAGAAACTGAATCGCAGGTGGAAATGAAACGTCAGCTAGGGAGATTTAAACCTACTTTCGATAATCTGTATGAAAACGGGCTCGTAAAGCATATGAAAGAATTGGATGCACGACTAATGCCCTTATCAAGGAACGAATTTCTCAAGCTTGCGTATGATTTTGCAGAAAGTTTAAAATTGCCACATAGATTTAATAGGGAGAAACGAATGGCAGGAAAAGATTTTTTCACAGGATTCATGAAAAGACACTCTGAGCTAAGTTACAGAAAACCGCAATCAACAAGTTTATTGCGCTCAGTAGGCTTTAATAAGCCTCAAGTTGAGAGATTTTTCAAACAACTTATGAAACTGCAAGACGAGCGTTGCTTCCGTCCGTCTAGAATCTTTAACGCTGACGAAAGGGGGTGACATGCGTCCACGAAAATGAGATGGTAATTTCAACAAAAGGAAAGCGCCAAGTTGGGAAAATGACTTCGGGAGAGAGGGGTCGCACGGTAACACTCATGTTTTGTTTGAGTGTGACTGGACTCTTTATTCCACCGCTGTTTGTATTCCCCCGAAAAAGAATGAATGACCGATTGATGATTGGTGCACCATTTGAAAGTATTAGTTTCCCAACTCCAACTGGATGGATAAATGGACCAGCTTTTCTGTCGTGGTTGAAACATTTTGTTTCATTTACGAAACCCACTACAGAAGACCCAGTTTTACTGATCATCGATGGGCATGGCAGTCACAAGGAGCTGGACGTTATCATGTATGCACGTGAAAACAATGTTCATATGCTGAGCATCCCCCCTCATACGACCCATAAATTGCAGACCCTTGATAGAACATTCATGAAACCGTTTAAAGGTGCCTATCAAGTTGCTTGCAGTTTGTGGACGAGGGCTAATCCTGGCCTCAGAATAAATGACTACGACATCGCAAAGCTAGTTGCCGATGCCTATAGGAAAGTCTGTCGTTTGGACATTGCCGAAAATGGTTTCAAATGCACAGGAATATATCCTTTGAATTCACAGATATTCACTGATTTGGACTTTATGGGAAGTGAGTTAACCAACGTAACCAACAGGCCCTCAAAATCAAGAGTTGCTGTTCAACAGTCTGGTGAGACTTCTACTGGGACATCGTCAATGCCTGACAACTCAGCTGCTGCAGTTCCTGTTCCAACGTCTACTGAACCGTCTCCTGGGACATCGGGAATGTCTGTCATTTCAACTGCTTCAATTACTGTTCAACAGTCTGCTGAGACTTCTCCTGGGACATCGGTGATGCCTGATAATTCAGCTGCTGCAGTTCCTGTCCAACGTCTACTGAACCTTCTCCTGGGACATCGGAAATGCCTGACAATTCAGCTCCTACAATTGCTGTATTACCAATTCCTGGGCCTTCTTTGAAAACACACTCAAATATTATAGTGTCGTCTCCAGTTGTTAGGCACTCAAACTTCGAAAACATTCTTAAAAAGTGTCGCCTTTGCCATCATGCAGTGGAAGAAGATTGACAAGTCGCAAGAGGAAGGCAGGAAAAAGTGAGATTTTGACATCAACTCCCATAAAAAATGCATTAAGCGAAAAGAAAAAAATAGGAAAAGAAAGAGAAGAAGCTAAGACATATAGAAGACAATTAAAGTTTGAAAAACAACAGAGTGGAAAAGAAAAAGGAAAAAAATCAAAATCCAGTGGCCCTAAGACTGGAAAGAAAAAAAGTGAAGCATCTCATCATGACACTCCAGAATTCTCTATGTGTGAAAATGTAGACTGTCTTGTATGTGGTGAACATTTTGATGAAAACTGGATTCAGTGTCATACATGTGAAGGGTGGGCACATGAACTTTGTGCAGATATTGAAGACACACTGTATTATTATTGTGATTACTGCAAGTTCAACAGTATGCAGTCTAAATAAAAGTTAAAAAATGTATTTACACAATTTAAATTGAATTTGTATAAAAATTAAACAATTCTGTTAACAAAAATAATTTTTATTTATCTTCACTCCTGTTTTTTAATTGTGGCCCATAATACCCGACGCCGAAAATTTTATCACAATTACAGCTATAAATTTGAAATACCACACACATTTTATTTGATTAATTTTAATTCCTTTTTCAGAGTGTGTGTGAAGTAAATGTTTCACTACTTAGTATTACATAATTTTAGATGATTCTGCCTATCTTTTAATATTTTGTGACACTTTTTGCATAAGTGGGCCATACTACATGTCTCTCCCCTAAATTTGTAAGTTTGGAATTATTAGTTACAATAGATTTTTTTGTAAATAATATAGACAAATATCCAAGTCTGATTATTGACACTGACATCATCAGATGTTTAACGTATTGTATGATGAGTCATACAGTCTTAGTTTCTCACCATATTTTGTGTAATCTGTAAATATCAACAAAGATGTGAAAATATTACATGTAAATAAAAAGGTTAAAAACTAAGGTTAACACCTGAACAACTATAAATATACAAACACAAAAATATGGAAATGACAACCTAAATGAACAAAGTTGCATATAGTCTTTACACATCACACACAACAAAGATCTGATAACCTCTACTTCCTCCAATGTAAAGTTGCTTATTTTTGTGAGTGACAAATATCTTAACAAATTTTTATAGAAGTAAAAAAATATTATAAAAGAAAACATGGGTATCAGAGAAAACCCCAAGACACTGGTAAAATGAAATTCTGTAAACATTTCATAATCTAATTAAATTGGGCTTGGGGAGGGGGAGTGGTTTACCAAACAAACTTAAAAGTACTGTATGAGATTTCAGAAATTTAAAGAATATGGTAGTATATTATAAAATAACAACTGGAAAATGCATAGTGTAAATAAAATATACATGAAAATTGGCAATATGATCTATATGAAATATTTTTACCACAGATTTCTTTTGCAGAATCAGTTATTTAATGCAGGGCAGAATTAACAATTACTCTAAATTACATCAATTTATTAATTATCATGAATAGACTATTGTCAACATCTATCTCAGACTGAATGAAAGTCAATGAGTAATATACAGTGATAAGTCTTTTGTTTGAGCTGAGGTAAATTCAGTTTAGTTAAACCCAATTCATTTCTATTATGTAGATTGCTAGTAGATATGTAGCCTATTTTTATCACTCGATTTCAAGTCGCATAACAGTAGCAAACGTAAAACCCATAAGCATGATGTATTTCCCTATTTTGCCCATTGTCTACATTGCTGGCTGTGTAGATAGCAATAACAAACGAAGTAAAAATGACAGTCATAAACATATTATTTAAGTGATTTGTAATTTTGAAATTTTAATTATTTAACAAATGTTAAAAAACATTATAAACTTTTTTCTCAGGACAGGAAAGTTGTCCAGTTGCTGATGTTTGTGAGCTCAGTGCATTTTTCATTTGGAGTTGCTGCCAGCCCATCTGACAGACTGTGGGGAGAACTGGAGACTATCAAAACAAAACTGACACAAGTTTTAGGTATATTAATTACTGTGCACTTTTCCTAAATGATGACTACTGCATATAACAAATTTACTAAACTTGTGAATTCTTTCTTATTTCAGAAGAACAAGCTACCCTGCACACTCTTTATTCACACAGAATTGAGCCTCATATTGTGTCAGTTGCAAACCTAATTGGCAGTCTTGACAGTAATGTCAAAAACCTACAAGAAAGGGCACATGTTTGGGATACTTTCCAACACCATGTCTCTGCTTGGAATGAACAGATTCATATTATCGACAACAAATTGACAATACTAAGCAGGTTGATATTAAATGTTTTGCATAATACATGGTGTACTGTGTGTGTGTGTGTGTGTGTGTGTGCGCACGCGCACACATGCATACCCTCGTGTTGTATCATAAAATATCTGATACTATTTGAAAAAATACAAAATAGTAGTAGTAGTAGTAGTAGTAGTAGTAGTCAGGGCCGTATTTAGGCATGTGCAACATGTGCAGGTGCACAGGGCGGCAAAATTTTGAGGGCGGCAAAATATACCTGGTTAAAAAGAAACATCGCTTCATATCATTATAAAGCCCGAAGTAGATTAGCGTTCTGGCTCTGGCATTAAAGTAGTATGGTACTATTAGTGCACCACTTCTCTTCGAGATGGCAGCACCTATATTGAAATTACTCTGGCTAGACGCTCGTGGCTCGTACACCTACGCGGATGCAGTAGTGTGCATATTCTTTGATGTGTATGTTGTTATTAGTTCAGAGTTAAGTTGGCGTTTCATCGTTCCACGTGGTTCCAACTTGTTATTAACTTTCAAAATCAAGGCATTTTATACGATACGCTGAGTATTTTAACTGTTGACAGTGAATTATTCAGTTTAAAATGTTCTACAAAACAGTATTTCTATAGGATTTTCCGTTAAGTTTTTTTTTTTTTTTTTTTTTTTTTTTTTTTTTTTTTTTTTTTGAAACTGGTCTAAAAGACCAACCATCAATTTACATCTAATGACCGTTAAGATATAGTAGCTTAGGGACGGTATGGATGGGCGATCTAGGTTAAGTGGTGCTGTATATCGCAAGAAAGCTGAGGAAAAAAGACAGAGGGAGAGTAAAATTTTGCAGAAAATACCTCGACTGGACACATATTTCAGTGGTGAAAACAAAAGTGAACAGTGTAGGCCTGATAATTCTGGTGAAATTATAGTGGAAAACAGTAAAGACAATGTGGAAGTCGAAAATCTCGAAGTACAGGAACAAGCTACGCTCTCTACAGAAGTGGATTTTGCAGTGTCTATTCCTAGTAATGATCCATTCTATTGGGAAAACACTGACCACACTCGGGATTATTTGATAAAAAATGGTATTAATCAAAACAAAGACGCTGACTTTTCACAGTCCTCGCGGCGATATGCTGATGGAACACAACGGTTTTGCAGCAAGAAACTATTTCATAGGATTTTAGCAAATGGGGAAATTATGAACCGTGAATATCTTGTTTATTTTCCCAGCCAAGGATCACTGTTCTGTGCCCCATGCAAATTATTCGGTGGTACATCTCAGTTTGCAACATCTGGTTTCAATGATTGGAGCCATGCTGGCATAAGAATAGCCGAACATGAAAATTCTGCTTCTCACAGAGACTGCTTGTTAAAATTGTAAAGTAGAGGAAATGAGATGAACAGAATTGACAAAAGATTGCTCAGCCAGCATGAACATGAAGTTACATATTGAAGAAATGTACTAAAAAGAGTTGTTTCTGTAGTTAAAAAACTAGCTTCTAGGGGTTTAGCATTTTGTGGAGACGAAGAGAAGTTTGGCTCTGTGGAAAATGGAAATTTCATTATGTGTTTGGAATTAATTGCAGAGTACGATTCTTTTCTGGCTGACCATATTGCACGGTTCGGTAATCCTGGAAAAGGATCTACATCATACTTGTCACCAGCAACTTATGAAGAATTAATACATCTTATGGGAAAGTCAGTGAGTGAAAAAATAGGCAATGAAGTTATTTCTTCTAAATATTTTTCAGTCATAGTAGATTCTACGCCAGATTTATCTCATAATGACCAGTTAAGTGTAGTTGTTAGATATGTAACTGATTGTGGGCTCTCAGTTGAAAGATTTCTGTGTTTTATGAAAAATACAGGCCATACTGGAGAAAAGCTTTTTGAAGCACTAATGAATTCTTTAGAACAACATGGTGTGAAAGTTGATAACTGTAGAGGTCAATCATATGACAATGCATGCGGCCAACATGTCTGGAATATATTCTGGCTTGCAAGCAAGACTCAAGGAAAGAAATCCTCTTGTTTTCTTCATTCCATGTGCAGCTCACTCACTGAATCTAGTTGGTTCACAAGCAGTGAAATGCTGTATTGCTGCAGTACGGTTTTTTGAGTTATTGCAAAGTTTATATAATTACTTCGCAGATTCTACAGGGAGATGGAATATCTTGGAAACATTTTTTGATTCTGTAACCATGACATTGAAATCACTGTCAACAACTCGATGGTGTGCACGTGAGGATGCTTGCAAGAGCTTGGATGCAGATTGGAAAGCAGTGGTTTCTGCATTAAGAACTATTTCAGAAAATGAAACGGGTAAAGGTAGATGTCAAGCTGAGGGTCTTCTTAGGAAATTAAATAGCATTGAGGTAGGATTCATGACATCAGTGTGGGGTTCTATTCTTCAACAATTTGGCAAAGTCATGAAAAAATTGCAAGCTCAGGAAATGGACATTTCCACTGTTATTGAAATGTACGACTCTCTTACAGTGTATTTAACTGAGCTTCAGACCTGTTTCCCCAATCACAGAGATTCAGCTGAAAAGAAACTTAATCAGATCAGGAGTCTGGAATGAGTTCCTTCTTTTTCAGCTGTTAAGATTTCAAGAACAAAACGTCAAATTAAACGTAGGCGATTTTTTGATGAATCATCTGACTCAGAAGCGGAACCAGAAAGTCCTGAAGAAGAACTACGATCAGATGACTTGGAACATGACAAGATCTGGAGACGAATGGAAATTTCATATTCCAAGATCATACAAACTCTCCAGACTGAGTTACAGAAGAGAGTTAATGTCTACAAAGAATATAATTTAATATTTTCATTTCTCTCAAATGTCACCAAACTAGAAGCTCCTCAAATTTATGATGCTGCAGAGAAACTTCGAGCCATTTATGATTCTGACATAGAAAGCAGCTTTGGTGAAGAATGCATCCATTTGAAAAGCTATCTGTTATCTATGAAGACAGAAGATCAGAAGATGGTAACAAATTATCATCTCTTCCATTTCTCTGCAGAATGTTGGCTTCGAAGAAAATTAGTGATGTCTACCCAAATGTGTACACTGCACTCAAGATCTACAACTGTACTCCAGCAACAAACTGTTCTGCTGAAAGGTCATTTTCAGTTTTAAAACGAATCAAGAACTATCTACGGACAGCACAGAATCAAGAACGACTGGTCAGTCTTGGAGTGCTCGCCATAGAATCAGACATCACTGTCAGTCTGGATTTTGAGGAAGTGATAAATGCATTTGCAAGTGCAAAAGTCAGAAGAAAGTAATTTCTCTAAGTTCGGTAAGTTTCACAAAATGGTTAGTATCAAATTGCAGTGTTTCTACCATATACGTTTGACTGACCAAATTGGATGTTTCAGTGATATTTTTAACTGAGGTTATTAAACTGTAGTGATTGATTATTTTCTATGTGTTTACCATATATCGTCTTCAGAATAATGTATAAATGTTTAACTTGCACCTTTGTTTCATATATTGTGTATTCAGTTAAGTTTAAATACTGTCTATAATACAGTTTAAAATTGAAGTACGTAATTAAACAATTTATTGTCCATAGTCTGTAAACGAATAGCGACACTGAAGTTTAGCTCAGGGAATAGGGGGCGTAAAATTAATGACTGCACAGGGGCATTATACATCCAAAATACGGGCCTGGTAGTAGTAGTAGTAGTGGAGCAGCAGTGGCAGTTACTTGAAAATGGTTTCAAAATCAAAATTTTGAATGTTCTCTTGAAAAATGTGTTATAAGTGACAGCTGACAAATATATATAACGGATCTTTACAGCTGTCTCCGTTTCTCTGTCCCCAACTTCCATTGTAACCTATCGTAGCATGTAAGTTCTTCTAAATGTCTTGCAACCATTGCTTCCGCTACATCATCTCGCCAACTCCTCTGTGGACGTCCTCTTTTCCTCCTCACTGGTGGTATCCATTCCAATATTTTGCGGGGCCATCTGTCATCTTCCAATCTCTTCACATGCCCAAACCAAGTCAATTGTCTCCTATCTATTTCATCTATTATTGTCCTGTCAATATTCATCTTGGTTCTAATAGTCTCATTTCTAGCCCTGTCTAATTTTGATCTTCTACAACTCCTCCTGAAGAAGTCCATTTCCGCTGCCATCAGTTTTTTCTTATTTACGTTTGAAACGTTCCAAACTTCTGCTCCATAAAGGATTACACTTCGCACCATGCTATTATATATGTTTCTTTGTATTTCTGGTTATACTTCTTTCCCATAGAATGAATTCAGCGTTCTTATAACGGTTCGCCCCTTGTTAACACGTTCTTGAATTTCATCTTTGCTGCTTCCCTGTTTGTTGAAAACAACGCCTAAGTATTTACTTTTTTCAACACCTCTTGTCCTGTCCACATCCAATTTTAAGTCCTTAACTTCTTCGTTGCCCACTGTCAGGTACTCACATTTTGCCATGTTCATCGTCAAACCAGCTGCGTCATATTCCTCTTTTAACTTTCTAACCATATACTTGAGGTCTTCGTCATCCTCTGCTACCACAATCTGGTCATCGGCAAAATACAGAGTGAACAGATTGTCATCTCTTACTCTCAGCCCCATGCTTTTACACTTCTTTGTCCATCTTACTAGAGATCTGTCTGAATATATTTTAAAGAGGGTAGGGAACAAGCAGCATCCTTGTCTTACACCTTTTGTAGTTTCGAATGGGAGAGTGAGTTTGTTTCCCAGTTTGACCCTGGTGATATTTTGTTGATAGTATCTTCTGGTGGCTGCAATCAAATTTGCATTTATGTTCAAATGCTCCATCTCCTTCCATAACTGTGAGATTGGGACGCTATCGTATGCCTTTTCTAAATCTATTAAAGCTATATGCGTTTCTCTATTATGCTGTACTCTCTTTTCAACTGCTATTTTGATTGTAAAGATGTTGTCTACCGTGGATCGACCCGCTCTAAAATCTGATTGTTCTTCGGGCTGCTTGGTCTTGATGTCTTCTTCAATTAAGTTTTTTAAAATCCTTGAATATATTCTGCTGATGGTCGGGATCACAGCAATTCCTCTGTAATTTCTAGGGTCCAACTTTGAACCCTTCTTATGGACTAGTGAGATATACGATGTTTGCCACTCCACTGGCACTTCTTCTCCATTTAGGCATCTTTCGAATAATTTTCTGAGCATTTCAAACAGCTTGGGGGCTCCATATCTAACTAGTTCTGGGTTTATTCCTCCCGGACCTGGGGATTTCCTCAATTTTGTACCTTTTATTGCCTCTTGAACTCCTTCAATACTTAGTGCAATTTCTCCAGATAGTTTTATTTTATGGTCATTAGGAATGAATTTATTCCTTGTTTCAACCAATAGCTCCATAAAGTGTTGTATCCATTTTGTTTCAGGTATGTTGTTCAAAAATATCTGTGTCCGGTTTGTAGTTTTAATAGCTTTAATTGTCATCCAAGCTTCTGAGCTTTGTGTACCTCCCAGCTGATTATCTATGCATTCACATCTTTTTCTCCCAAGCATTATTTTTCTTCTTCACTACTTGTTGTTTAACTTCTCTATTCATTCTTTTATATTCTTCTTTAGTCTCTTCATCTTTAGTTTGTAGTAGTTTCAAATATGTTTCCTTTTTCTTTTTAATTTTCTCTTCTATTTCACTATCCCACCAGAATGGTTTATTTGATTTCCGATACCGTCTTCCTAGGGCTTCCTCAGCCGCTTCTCTAATAAATTTATTTATATGCTCGTATTCTTCTAAAGTGGATCTGGTTGCTGTCATTAACTTTTGTTCTAATCTCCACGAATACAGCATTCTTGTACTATTGTGCTGAGAGCTCTTCAAATTATATTTGGCGTCTTCAATTTTTGGGCCAACATTTTCTGCTCTTTCTACATGAGCTCCTATGACGGGAATATACAGTTTAGGAATGACCAATCTGTGATCTGACCCACATTCAGCTCCCCTGTGCACTATCATCAGTGTTTAAATAAGTTTCAGTTCCTATGAAGATAAGTATTTGGTAAGTATTCACATAGCATCAGTGCTTCTGTGAGCCCAGCATTTCCTGCTTTAAAATTATATGTAAACTGCACAAATATTTCATCTACATAAGATAGAGAATAATGACTAATTCTCTGACCTTCCTTCTTCCCTTCTGGCAATCTCCCTTCCGTTTTATGTAAAACATCTCAGTATATGATGTCATAATCAAGACCAATGAGATTATAAGATTTTTACAGAATATCATTTTACCAGTATTTTGGGGTTTTTAACCCATTTTTTCTTGTACTTGAAAAATTAAAATTTTCCCTTATACTATACAAAAATTTTTAAAGACATTAATCATTCACAATAAATAAGCTCACAACTTAATAATCAGTCACTCACAACTTCACATTATCTTTCTATTCTTGTAGGAGCATCTTTCTCAGCTAAGTAAATACATCTCATTACAGTCTCAGTAATCACTTTTACATTAAACACATGTCTTAAAAACTGAAATAATTAAAGTTGATACAATATTTTGTTATGACTGCTCAACCCTTTTTACAGTATCTGAAACTTGATGTGTTTGTTTTATGTATTTTCATAAGAGTTTACTCCCATGAAATCATGAAACAAAGACTGAGCATATAACTGACAGTTTTTTTTATACATAAAATCAATGTGGTCCACTTTTTAAATTACTGAACCATTGCATATGTTGTATGGTTCGTGTTATCCGGGCTGTTTGGCCGTGATCCATGGTTTATTACAAAACCAAATGTTTCAGCAGCTCCAATGGCTGCCATCATCAGTGATATAAAAATCCTGAACGTCGGGTGTTCACATACAGGCCCACAGTACTGTGGTATAGGCTGTGGTGAAGCCTATACCACAGTACTGTGGGCTTATGATGGCAGCCATTGGAGCTGCCGAAACGTTTGGTTTTGTAATAACCATGGACCATGGCCAAACAGCCCGGATAACATGAACCATACCTCTGACACCGGCCGTGAAAGCCTGAGGAACATTGCATATGTTATTCTCTCAGTCACTGTCTAAAAATATTTTGTATATATTCTGCAAAAACAGAAAAAAGCTATTTTTATATGAATGATACAATGTCTAGAAAAAAAGTGCCTATTAAAGTTCCCTCATGTAAGTATGAATTTTTAAAAATTTTCTCACCCCTGGAATTACAAAATTATCCTTCTTTTGTGAGTATTGTGATGCATAAAACAAAGCCATAAACTTCAACAGTTCTGCAGCACACTGGTGATTTCTAGAATTTTCACAGAAATAGTTCAATCTTTTCTATACTCAGTCACATTATTTACCCTGAAAGCAGAGTTTTGGTATTTTAGAGGAAAAGGAAGAAAAGGGAATATGTACCTAACAATTATGTTAATGTTAACTCTTAGTCAAGTATACACCTTTTGCCCAAAATGATTGACAGAAACAGTTTTCTAGCTTATAGAATTTCATTTTTAAAAGTCATAAGAAAAATGATCTAAGTCACATCGAAACAGTTTTAAATTTCTACGTGCTGCCTACTTATTCATACCTAGGAGCTTTCAGGAATTGTAAGTTTGTAGAAAATGCATCAGAAATCCTATTAGAAACATTTCCTCTGCTGAAAACTAAAACTTTGTTAAAAATTCCTCAGCTAGGTGAAAAACGTTATCATAAACTATAGCATCTTATGACGTCTATACCCTGGGATGTCAGGTTGCTTGATGATCACTCTGTACTACCATCAGACAAATGATTTTATAATGCAGGTTATAATTCTATCAAGACAATATATTGAAGATGGAGACACTTTATCTGCTAGTGATGATATACTATGTCTAAAAAGGAGTTATGTGAACTTATATCTACAAATTTTTCTACGACAGTAACTATGTTTTTATACTATTAATACAGTTATTTTTGTTATTAAATAAGTTTTCTTACATGATATCTGTTCAATTGTATATTTTATTAACATTAATAAAGTATTGCTCATGTGGATGATTCATGTAGTTAAATGTCTCCAAAAAAATCTACAACAATTTTATGCACTAACTAGGTGGTACCAGAACTTATTTTTTACAATAAACTCATTAAAAAATGTTTAAAGTATAAAAAATAATCATATAAATAATTAAAACATCCTATAAATACACTTCCTTAAGGAGTACATAGTAAGTAATTGAATTACTTTTAACTGAAGTCACATTTAACAACTCTGAGTTAAAATTGTATTAGCGCAGTATTTTCTAATTTTTAAAAAATTGTTTTAATTCTTAAAAACTTTATGAAAATGTAGCTGCCTGGTTCTTACATCCAGCTCTTCAATTGTTTTTATTTAAAATGATGTGTTTATTATGATGTGCATTACATTATGTGGATGCTTGATATACCATATTTTCTTGTTTGTTATAGGGGACAAGAGAAAGTTGATTCTTTAGTTAATAATATGAATTCGGTTTTTAACCTTGAATACAAGGCCAATCTAATTCTAACAAATGTAGAAGAGAATGGTAACAAACTGGTTAGTTTAATTAAATTAGTGGAAGATCGTGAAAAGAAAAGGCCTCTGGTAGAAGAATTTGCAACTCGTGGTGTGCTTAGCACTTTGAAAACTATTGAACAGAAGGTTGACCGTTTGAACACAGTATTTCAGTCAGATATTAAAATTAGAGGAAGTAGAAGATTTACCAGTAACAGGAAGAATGAAACAGAGGATTTTATTGGAAAAAGATCAAAATTTTTTATTAGATGCCAGTTTCCACCATTACTTGAAGAAACATTACAGGACATATCTGCTAAGACTGATATCATTTTTGATAAAATATCCCAATCTGTTTTGGATCCTGAATCAGATTATAATATTTCATTGGCAACTGATAATAAGTCTGCATCTTCAGTGGATAGTAGGATTGATGAAGAATTTGCAAGTCTGTCAGAAGATAAACTGATAAAAAAGTAAGAGTATTATAAAATAACAATTTAACAATGCAATTCCAGTGTGTGTGTGTGTGTGTGTGTGTGTGTGTGCGTGTGTGTGTGCGTGCGTGCATGTGTGTGTGTGTGTGCGTGTGTGTGCACGTGTGCATGCGTGCGTGCGTGAGTGTGTGTGATAAAATTAAATGACGTGTTTAATAATTTTCGAGTTACTATAATATAAATTTACTATTTTCAGTACTGCACTTTATACAGTGCAGTTTACCATCTGCATTTCAACTTCTACTTAATTTAATGCAATGCAGTTACTTTACATTGATATAATTCTGGTCATAATTTAAGTTTTTTGCTTGTATTTTTAGACTGATTATCGAAGTTGTAAGTTCACAAAATTCAACTTTAGACGCTTTCAAAAAATTTTCATTGGACTACATGCAGAACTTCACAGACAGTTTACATCATATTGAATATTGTTGTAAGACTGCTACACATGTTAATATGAATGTATCAAATGGCGTACAAAATATGTTCATGAGACTGGATAAAATAGAATCATTAATTGAGAACCAAGATATCTGTTACACAGATAACCTTAGAAGCTTCCTTACAGAAGAAAGAGCACATCTGGAATCTTTCTTATTGCATAAAGTTTCTCTGTGTGAAAAAACTAGTAGTATGACATCCTATAAAAACAGAAGTGAAACATACATTAATGGATGTGATGGTGTGGAAACTAATGTCAGTACTGTATATCAGTTAGGACCCAAAGAATTAAATGATGCTGGAAGAGATTTTTATCAGAGGTACTGTGACTATGAAAATGAATATACTGGCTGGACTGTAAGTGAATTGTAATAATTATAATGTAAGGATTTCTTATTGTATTTTGATGTTAACACTATATTTTACTTATATTTTATATATCTTCTTCTTTGGTCTTTCTAGGCTTAGCCCTTATTGTGTGTTCTGGCTTCACCTTGGTCTAACAACACTTCTTTTTCTTTCTGGCCAATAATTCAAAGTCAGCTTTGGAATTCTACTAGGGACCAATCCTTGAACATGAGCTTTCAACTTTTCCTTTTCCTTGTATCCCTTTGCAATTTTCATCACTGCTTGTACACCTAATTCTTATCGAATACTTTCCTTCCAATTCTATCTTCCCTAATACATCTCTTGATGAACCTCAGACATTTCTGTCTGCCTAATATCCTTCATTCTTGGAGCCCAGCATTCATACCTGTGGATAGATAGGACATTTTGCACAAAGTGGCTGTCTTTACATAACAGAAATCATTCTATAGATTTTTATCCGTGTTCTTATGGTGACTTCCCTCTTAGCACCCTTCTTATGGTACTACATACCCATTAACATATGTTATTTTAATGTAGATGTCTGTCTTCTCTTGAGATATGTTAAAACCTAACTACTGGAAATGACACACTTATTCTCTTAACTGAAAAATCTAATAAGATTTTTGTTCTTGCCAGATAACTTTCTAAAAGAGTCATCATTTTGGTTTCCTTGATAGGTATTCCAAGGTTATATTCTACACCTAGCACATATTGGTTGTGTACTGCTTTTTGTAAATATTGGGAACTATTTTCTTTTATAACCTGACTGTCTGTAAATAACTCTATTGTCAGATATACAGAGTGTCCCACTCCCACATCAAGAGTTGAATTGTCTTTCAGTTTTTTATAAGATGTCTACGTAAATATTAAATAAGGTCAGACATACACTGCAGCCCTGTCTTACTGTAGCCTTGCTACAGTATCTATGCAGTTAATTCTTTGCCAGTGTTTGTAACTATTTTGGCATTATGTATTTCATGCATGGTTTGTTATATTATATTAGATGATTTGTCCCTCCTTTTCCATTATTTCTCACAGATATTTCAGTTGACACTACTAAAGGCTTTCTCAATATCTATGAAGACAAAAGTATGTCTCAAGATTAAATTACTTGCATTTTTGTGTTACCTGTCTTAAGGTGAAAACATTTTCAACACAAGATCTTCCCAGTCTGAAGATCTTCCCTGATCTTCAATCAAAACACTTTCAGAAGATACCCATTCATGATTTTGCTATATATTTTGTAAGCTATATTCAATAAACTAAAGCTTCTGTGGTTTCCAATGTTATTCTATTCTGTTCCTCTTTTTTAAGTGGAAAAATTATTTTTGACTTTCTCCAACCATCTAATTACTTAAATGAATCATTCCTTTACCTTTCACCTTTGAACAGTCTTACTGCAACATTACAATTACTGTTAATAGACATATTTCACTGTTAGTACATTAATATTGAACACAGCTGTAGTGTATTAACTACTGGCCATGTCATAGGGTTAGTGTGTGCCTAATGATCAGTATTATTGTTGCAGAATAAATCTTACTGTTAGCTGAGAGGAGAAAGATTTTAGTGGAATGAAATAACAACTTATATACGGCATTTAAAAAGAAAATCATTGCTTTATTAAAAATTATTTTACAAAATTTAAATATTGAAAATATGAATTTAAATATTCCTTTTTTTAAGAAACCATAAAGCATAAAGAAATATTATACATATTACAAATCCCAACTAAATAATATAAAAACAACAAACATAAAACACATGAACATAAATATAACAAAATTTTCAGCTACTTGGCTGCCTGACATAAAACACTGAATTCATTAATTAATTTTAATATTGCAAGGCATATATACAGGGTGGCGCAGGGAAATGGGAAAATTTGAAGTTGATGTTGGCAGCCCTGTAGATGTAGCAGAAGTGAAACTGTCTATCTAGCAGTAACGGATATTTAGTTACCATGGAGCAGTAGAGCGGTGCAGAGCGTGCGGTCGCTGTAAGGGCATTTTACCGACATGATGACAGTTTGACAGCTGCACAACGAGAGTTTCGGTGCCATTATCAGATTCCGCCCCGCGGTCAAGTTCCTTCATTACACGCAATCGAAACGTGGGTTCATAATTTTGAGAAGACTGGTTCAGCTTTGAAGAAAAAGCCTAGTGTGGGTGTACGGTCTGTACGTACCCCAGAAAACACTGATGCCGTGTGAGCTGCCATCTTAAGGAGTCCTCGTCGTTCGGTGCGAAAAATTGCCTTGTCATTGCAGCTCGGACGGCATCAGTGTTTTCTTCATGGTGACGGCACCATGAACTTAAATTTCATCCGTACAAACTTCAGATTGTGCAACAACTGAATCCTAATGATTGTGTATTGCGCCTGCAAATTTGTGAAAAATTGTTGGCTAAAATCAACGAGGATGCTAATTTCATTCAAAATCTTTGGATGTCCGATGAAGCCCATTTTGACTTAAGTGGATACGTGAATAAGCAGAACTTCCGTTACTGGGCTCAAGGAAACCCTTCTCAGCTTCACCAGCATCCATTACACAGTACCAAAGTTACCGTATGGTGTGCAGTGTCGTGTCATGGGGTGATAGGCCCTTACTTTTTTGAAGATGAATGAGGCACTGCTGTCACTGTGACGTCTGAACGTTATGTCAACATGCTAGAGACATTTTTGGCTCTAAGACTCCATACTTTTCCAAATCTTGATATTCAGCATACCTGGTTTCAACAGGATGGAGCCACCTCACATACTG
This sequence comes from Magicicada septendecula, assembly GCA_034769895.1. Classification (NCBI taxonomy): domain Eukaryota; kingdom Metazoa; phylum Arthropoda; class Insecta; order Hemiptera; family Cicadidae; genus Magicicada; species Magicicada septendecula. The sequence continues at coordinate 303,301,268 of CM068367.1, read as the reverse complement.
CCAGACAGTCTATGCCAGCAGTGAAACGTTTGTTTGGGGATCGCATAATTTCAAGGAATGCTAACATCGCTTGGCCGCCCCGATCTCCAGACCTTTCAGTCTGTGACTTCTTTTTATGGGGACATCTGAAGAGCATTGTGTACCAGACTAGACCAAGAACCCTTGCTCAGCTCAAGACACAGATTGAAGAGGAAATCGCCAAAATCCCAGGTGACACATTGCGCCACGCTATGAAAAACCTACAGAAACGACTTACTGAATGTGTACAGCAAAATGGGCAGCATTTAACTGATGTAATTTTTGAAAAGTGATGCCTAATGTAATTTCCAGTCTTGTAGAACATATTTTGAGCCTCAAATAAAGTTTTGTAATGTTCCTTCATTTTTTCTAATTATTTCAAATTTTCCTGTTTCCCTGCGCCACCCTGTATAAATACCATTTAAATATTTATTACATAAAAAGGAAAAGTATACTAGTGGTATTTTAATAAAAAATACTATTTAATTTAGTTCAGTAAATATTAATTATTGCACACCCATTTTAATTAAATATAAAAATTATTTATAAAACAAATATTAAAGTAATATACTTTAATTATAATAATTATGGGAATTTTTGTATTTACATTATATACTACTCATTTACAATTATGTATTCATTTTTTCTTTATTTATACCACATTTCAGTTTATTTACTGTCTTTTTATAAAAAATAATTAGTCATTTATCACCTGCTTTCACCTTTCTTGTTACCATGGCAAAGTTGTTGTTGTGTATGTGTGTGTTGCTTACAGGACTGTTACGATGATGAAGATTCTGATGTTCCCACATCGGGATTCAGAGTATGATTTATGATTTTTCACTCGTTCAGAAACTGGTAATGAGCTCAATCTGGCATCAAGAATGCTGTGTATTTTTTTGCTGATTCATCCAACAAAATCTGCCAGTATCACTCTTCAGATTCAGAGTCATGAAAACTTTGAGTCCGCTAAGGTCCTTGATCATATTGTAGGTCAATGGCAGTTGTCTATGTCCTCGGTCTGCTCATTCAGGTTAGCCTGTCTATCTCCTCCTCCTTAGACTTTGTGTGGTCGTTCCAGAAGACTGACTGTCAGTTTTGGCTGCCAATATGCATGCATCCCCGTTAGTAGTCTACAACTGCCTCGTTGGTCATGAGCCAGTGATGTCCCAGTAGAACTTCCTCTTCAAGTCCTGCCACTTCAAGCACGCTGGTATTGGTCATCAGGTCCTCAGTGACTATGCCGCTATGGCTGAGTGGTGACTGAGTGACACTGTTGACTGTGCAATGCCAGCTGAATTTCCTGAGGCTCCATCTTTCTTCTTCTGGGTAGATTCACACAAAGTTGTAGTTGGCGGTGGAGACCAGGGATGCTATCAGCTTCCATCAGGTGATCTCTAACTCAGTCTGTGGTTTATCCATGCCCAGTTCATTCATGTGCCCCTGTGGGTTATTCACCAGAGTGCTTGGCCATTTCCGTGCTGGTTCTTCATGGGGCAGTCTTGATAGAAATGCCTGCCAGGGCAGAAGTGGCACCTGGGAGCTTGACTGTCCTTCCTTGGTTTCCCTGAGGTCAATCGACACTCCTCTACTTGATCCAGAGAGTCTTCAGGAGAGTCATCCCAACCTCACGGATGGCCTTCTGCTCCAGTTGTTGCAGATATCTTTGTACATGAGACTGTGGTATGAGGTGATGATCACCGGTGGCTGTGTGGACCACAGGGCTGTGACAAATTGCCCCAAACTTTGCTCTGCCTTGTAGTTAGTAGGGCCATGGGGCAAAAACACTAGTTGCAGCTGAGGCAAGTATTCCGCTCGGGCCGTGGTGTGATGTTCGGCAGCTGCACCTTGCAGTTGGACTCTGCCACAGTTTCCTTGCTCAGCTGTAGAGTTCCAATCGATGAGAATTGTTATATCTTCTTTCTTCTCCATTTCCTGCTGCTTCCTCCCCAGCCTTGTTTCCTTCTCATTGTATGACAGAATTAATTTTACATTATGTTGTGTTAGTGGGGCAGGGTTGATTGCAGCTTCCAGGACATGCTCGAAGATGCTAGATGAAAACAGTGCTGGTCATTCTGATAGGGTACCTAAAACTATGATAGGAGACATCAACGTGATTGTATGCTAGATGGTGCCGAACTTCAGATGATTTTAATTTTGTTGATTTTGTAGCACTACATCTGATGACAATTCAGACAGCAGGAGCCATCTGCCTCGGACACAGCAGGCAGATGCCTTGTGGCGTTGGTTGCTCTCTGTGAGGCAGAGAGCCTCCATTCCAGTGACAAGGTAGACAGTGGCAAGCAGAGTGCCAATGTCATGTTTGAGAAGGAGTTCCCTGAGAAGAGAGGAGTATTCAGAGAGGAATAGTAAATTGCTCGGGGCTCATAAATAGTGTAGCGAGACTGACATTATAGTTGGTCATCAAGAATTACCCGAGGACATTTGACCCGAATGGGGGGGGGGGCTCTGATTTACTGATGATTCACAGGTAGGGGAAGGAAGCGGTTGCTGCTGAAGTAAAGAGAGTTTTGGCTAGTGACCAGACAAAGGCAGCAAGAGTAGGAACTCAAAGGGCTCCACAAATTACATAAACCCTGACAAACCATGGAAATCCAGACAAAGAATGGGGGATTTTGGACTGAAACTGTTCCAATCTACACTTGTTGGAGATTGACAAGAGTGACCACCAAGTGGGTGTAGCATAGGTCAGCACTAACTAAAGAAACAGAAGATAGTAACTTTTGTGTGCAGAGCCAGGCGGATGCGTCATGAGAGCATAGGAAACAGTATGGCTCGGATGCCACGAGCCTTGTTGACGGTTTCAGTCACGTGTGTATTGAAGCTTAGATCCTGGTCAAGCTGGATGCCTAAATCCAGGCAACTCCTTCCAGGCAATAGACCTTCCTTCTAAGGAGAGGGGCTAGAATCGGGAAATGGATTTTAAGTGAAGCAGCTTGCCTCAGATTTCTCCATGTTGATCACCACCCCCCAACTTCCTTAGCCAGTCCAGAATCCGATCGCATGTATGTCAGACGCAAACGTGTTTCATAGGTTAGTGAAATGACTTACTCTACACATTTTTATGAAGAGAATTACTTAATCTTTATTATTCATTTAATATGCTCGGTTTCAAATTATTCATTACTCATTTCTGTCTGTCTACAAAACCTATTATTTTTTTAGTGTACTTTTTAACTGGAATACAGCTTCCTTGTAATATGTAATTTTACAGTATTGACTTATATACTATAGCTTACCTTGTACATCACACATAAACACAAAAAACACAAACAGCCCAGCCTGCAATTTACACTCTCACAGACACACAGAAAATTATAAAGCCCTTAACATTTAAAAAAGAATACCCATCCCCGCCGGCACGCGTTTATAGCTCGAGCACTCCGGTTCATTTTTTGTATTTGTTAGTAGGTCCGAAATAAGTATTTGATGGTGTCTCTGGTTGATTAGCTTTTGCTTCACTAATGCGTGTTCATTTTTTGACCGAAACTCACTTTTCACGGATAATTATAACAAATTTTAGAAAAGCCCACTGGGCTTGGTACCTGCAGGTACAGTAGCTAGGCAAAAACTGGGCAGAACGGCAAGGCGTTCGACGCTACCTCGATTTCGTCGTTGTTGAGGAAACCAAAGCCTTGTATTTGTTCGTCGTAGCTTTCGTCCCATGCAATCCATGTAGTGGTTGGGGTGACGACAGTATACGATCTCAGTGAGGCACTGGCTAACATCACGAGATGGGCGGATCTTAATTTGCATATCCTTCAGCTCGGGTTGTAGGTCCCATAAAACTTCGTCTCTGCGCCATTTTCGATAGCGTCAGTTGATCTGCTTAGCGTCCCCGCCCGCGCACATGCTCGTGTGATGGATACGAGTGCATGGTCATATTCTCGCACAGTTCTTGGAAACCTGAGGTGGCTGCATACCTCGGTACTGATTGCACAATGCTATTACGTCTTGCCTTTGTTATAAACTGTTCCAATCACCACGTGGTCTGTCACAATGGAATAAAATTTACACAATACTTTATAAAACCCCGAAATGAAATAAAATAAAAATACCCACAATTTTGGACCGTTACAATACCCCCTCAATGAGAGGTCTTCTGTCAAAACAGAAGAAATCTCATTGATAAAACCCCTCAGAGGACCGGTGAGGAACTGGTGCCAACAACCCCCTCTTGTTCTTACACCTCATGGGTAAACGACCCCCCTGGCTTGGCGACTATGGACGCATCTGAACGAGATCACTGGACTTCTCTGTAAGAGATCCCAACACCGAAAAATCGAACAGACACGCACCACAGCGCACCTCACCTTCCATCATGCTACCCCAAAAAATCCAACTCCCTGGCTTAGATCATACCAGATCCTCCACCGATATGTTTCCCCTTATATGCAAGCTGGGCTGCCTTTAGCAGATACTGGGCTCACACACACACTGATACTACATATTATAAAATGAAAACATCCTTAAAAATTTTACTAAACGAAAAATCATTAGCAGTTTTGTTTGAAAATTAAAACACAAATTTTGCATTTATACCAAATAATTCTCTCCATTAATTTTTTTTCTGTTATTTAAAATAAATCAGTTGAACATTTCTTAAAAATAAAAGAACATCCTTAGCCTAACATGTGATTACCTAGAGTCTAACAATACAATTCAATAAAATAATTCAATAAAAATAAACATGGGTTAGTACACAAACAATAAAATAATCAAAGTTTACAAATATCCATTATCTGGCAGGTGCAAAATCAAAAAATTTTTTTTTTTTTCAAAGAAAATTTTAAATTCAAAATTTCCAAAAAAAATCTTAAATTCCAAAAATTTTAACTTTCTTAAAATATTTTTCTTCTCCTATTGAAATTATTTAAATCAGTTAAAAACAAAAGTTGGATTAACTTCCTTGCTAAACATGCCTAGTATGTGACCTCACTATCAGCTGATCAAAACTAGGTCAAGTCCATAACCTTGACCTACATACGTTATATACAAGTTCTATCTGAAAATACACTTAACATCTGTAAAATTCTCTCTCAAAACACAAAAACATAATAAAATACAATATTTAAAATTAATAAAATATTATTATAATTCACAATTAAATTGATATTTAAGTTATTCAAAATAAACACTTTCTAGCTTTACATTTCCCAATTCTATCAAAAATTTGTCACTGGTTTTAATCAAAAATTTTATATATTCAACTATAACTTTCTTCATTTCACAATCTCATTCTACATTACTTTGGGTGATTTAATTATTTATTTCCATTTAATTTACTACTTGACATTTATACATATATCATCTTTACCTCTCTCTGACTCTACTACTCACTAACAACTGTAACTATCAGGACACCCATCTCTATCAAAATGTCTATTAAACACTCTCTAACCCCAACTTATCATTAAACTCAATTTGCCACCTTCTCTCCATATATAAAAAAAATACTCTCTAACCCTTTGTACTTAGGATACGTGTTCCCCCCCCCAAAAGCTCATTTCCTTAATCTGGTCCCTGGATTCTACCTAAGGCGACCCCTTCCCCCTAAATCGGTCCCTTCCCGTCCCAACCATTTTGTTGCGGACTCCCACATTACACTACCCCCTATTACAAAATTGCCATCCCCAAAATCTCAATCTTATTACCTCACTTCAACTACAACAATATAACATCATCAATTATAAACATCAATATATCCCTCAATACTCTACATATATTCTCCATAACTACTGTGTCAACATCAATACTTCTCAATTCTATAACATTAACTCACAACCACATTACATTAACACAAAACAATATTTTTCTCTCTACTACCCCTTTAACTTTGACTTGGACTTGGACTGATCAATATGTCCCAATAAAATACTAATCACCCATCATCTTTTATTATTTCTGACAATTCATTTAAAATCTTACTACATTAAATTACTTTTCTCATTATTTAAAATAACACCATTGACACATTAAAACATTATATATGACATTAATTACCTTGAACATCTATAAACAATTTTACAGTGACCCTTTACTACCGATCAGCTGATATTCTTAATAAAGTGAGGACACCTTTCAAAAAATTGTGCAGATCACATTCTACAAACTCATCAGTACTTTCATTATTTATTCTCACCGTATCACTTTCTGATACTAACTCTTCAAATACACTACTATTCTCAGTATTACATTCATTATTTTCGACATTATCATTATCATTTGTTGACTCTTTGTCATTATAATTTTCATTTGTATTATCTTTGTTTGGATTTATTACAACTACTCCCATTCGCTCACTACTCTGCTCTAATTTACTCAAACTAGTTCTTATTAGTTCATTATTATTTTCAAAACATTTATGCATTTCTTGGATCTCATTTTTTAATTCATCAAAACTATTCTTTTGAGCATCGAATTTCTCATTAAAATCCCTATTTTGTCTGTCAAATTTGTCATTCTGTATATCTAATTTCTCATTTAAATCCCTACTTTGTCTGTCAAATTTGTCATTCTGAATATTGAATTTAGCGTCAGAATCACTTTTCTGTTCTTTATTTTGTTCTAAAAGTAATTGTAACATACTCATTACATCACTATTGAATTGGACGTTACATTTTGTTGAAGTCGGGGTCAATTGCACGCCCGAATCTTCAGTTACATTACTCTGGTCACTTAAATTTAACTCTTTTGTCTCTTGACTCGCACTTGGAGTCGAATGTATCTCAAAATTACTCATGTTTGACTCGTCAAAAATTTCGACACTAGTCGTTTCATTTATGTTATTTTCGTTATCTGCCATTCTTACTTTTTTATAATACTTGTGCGTACATATAATATAATCAATATGTAATACACTATATAGCCAATTTTGTGTGAATGACACACTTTTTATTTTATTCCGCTAACCTAACAACACACGTTTGCCTCTTTGTAGGTGTGGAATTTAATTTATTAAATTCGTCCCTGTTCGGGCGCCATTTGTGAAGTTATTCTACTTTTTAAATATATAAAATGCAAAAATACAAATTATTTCCACCTACCTGCAAAGGTTCTATCGGGGTCCAGAATCCGATCGCACGTACGTCAGACGCAAACGTGTTTCATAGGTTAGTGAAATGACTTACTCTACACATTTTTATGAAGAGAATTACTTAATCTTTATTATTCATTTAATATGCTCGGTTTCAAATTATTCATTACTCATTTCTGTCTGTCTACAAAACCTATTATTTTTTTAGTGTACTTTTTAACTGGAATACAGCTTCCTTGTAATATGTAATTTTACAGTATTGACTTATATACTATAGCTTACCTTGTACATCACACATAAACACAAAAAACACAAACAGCCCAGCCTGCAATTTACACTCTCACAGACACACAGAAAATTATAAAGCCCTTAACATTTAAAAAAGAATACCCATCCCCGCCGGCACGCGTTTATAGCTCGAGCACTCCGGTTCATTTTTTGTATTTGTTAGTAGGTCCGAAATAAGTATTTGATGGTGTCTCTGGTTGATTAGCTTTCGCTTCACTACTGTGTGTTCATTTTTTGACCGAAACTCACTTTTCACGGATAATTATAACAAATTTTAGAAAAGCCCACTGGGCTTGGTACCTGCAGGTACAGTAGCTAGGCAAAAACTGGGCAGAACGGCAAGGCGTTCGACGCTACCTCGATTTCGTCGTTGTTGAGGAAACCAAAGCCTTGTATTTGTTCGTCGTAGCTTTCGTCCCATGCAATCCATGTAGTGGTTGGGGTGACGACAGTATACGATCTCAGTGAGGCACTGGCTAACGTCACGAGATGGGCGGATCTTAATTTGCATATCCTTCAGCTCGGGTTGTAGGTCTCATAAAACTTCGTCTCTGCGCCATTTTCGATAGCGTCAGTTGATCTGCTTAGCGTCCCCGCCCGCGCACATGCTTGTGTGATGGATACGATCGCATGGTCATATTCTCGCACAGTTCTTGGAAACCTGAGGTGGCTGCATACCTCGGTACTGATTGCACAATGCTATTACGTCTTGCCTTTGTTATAAACTGTTCCAATCACCACGTGGTCTGTCACAATGGAATAAAATTTACACAATACTTTATAAAACCCCGAAATGAAATTAAATAAAAATACCCACAATTTTGGACCGTTACACTTTGTACTCAAAAATCACAGGGACAGGATCGGCAGTGATACAGGAGATTTCAGATACATGACCAGATATGGGAGGTTCTACTGTATTTATTTTTTTCTATTGATATGTGTTTATAGGTATTTTGTTGAGTACGTTCAACAGTAATTGGAAAAAAAATGTCATTTGGTGTTTTTGGAGTTGTTTGAATAACAAGGAATGTTCAAAGTAGTGCTAGTGGGTTTTTTGTATATTGTTATTATAGTTGGTTATGAGGACAGTTAGCTTTAAATATCAGATTTTTCTTTCTATAATAGACTGTATGTTAGAATGAAAGTTGTTTACTTATTTTAACATTCAAACTCATGTTATATTTTTATTATATATTATGCCCTGTTATATTACATTGTTATTATTTTGTATTGTTGTGGTTAAAAACATATCAACCATCCATCAGTGTATATATTTCATAAAGAGTTTTCAATTAAAGATGCTCAAATTTTAAACTTAAACAAGTTGTCTTTGTGTTATAATTTTTTACATTCTTTAAAGTAGGCCTATATTCAATAATATTACACTTCAAAATAATTTCTACCAAATGATGACCACAACTCTGTATGGTGACATGGATCCTGAGAATCCAATTTTTGAAAACATTTTCATATAACTATGTGAAAGGGTTTACTTTTACCAATGATATATTGATGTTGGCTTTAAAGCCATCAATCATTTAAAGTTTGTTAGCAAGACCAGAGGTGTAATGTAGTCCCACAAAATATGGCCTACATCTGTCAGGATCTCACAATCTCAGTGGCCGGTCGATGTCACCACCTCACAAAGTAATGAACTTTGTACTTTTCAGACATAAAGTTCAATTTTTCCTATGATGTATAGCACGTAGCTCCATCTTGTTCAATCAATTAAGTGCATACAATATAATCAAAAATAGTCAAAAGTAATCAACTGACATCATCTGATACCTCTCACCATTGACAGTAAGTTATTGGCCCATTAAAAAAAAACTAAGAGCTGGTGATTCATCTGGACAAAAATTCCACACCAAACAGTGAGCTTAGTCAGTCACTGAAGATAATGTTTGGCCAAATCAGGGTTGTTTAGCTTAAGTTCCTGTGTTAGTGGAGAATCCTAATTCCTGACACAGAATATACCAAGTTGAAGCCTGAGATATCACAATTCTTTGGAAAGCAATAAAGTGATTGTCTTGGGTTCTCATGCATGCATGCTTTCCCAAATTGCAGCAATATTTTCAATTGACCTTTTATTTTGCAGACATGCAGACATCATTTGACTGGCAGCTTATCCATTGTTTCAAATTTATTGATTACACAATGAAATTTTGGCTCTACAGGGTGATTATTTAATCTATAAATTTTATGTAAAGGAAGGAGTATTTGGTGAACAGAACCACATTCTATGACAAATTCTAAATATTGTCACATTCTATGATAAATTCTATCCACACATTGTCAAATCAGCTAATCTCCTATGATTAAATAGTGACAAGAAGCCCAAGTATATGATATGTCAAAAATATATTTGGGAAGATGGTGTAGAATCTTATATTACAGTTTGAGGAGCCACAGGCGTAGCTAGGGGGGGGGCAAGGGGGCAGCCGCCCTGGGCGGCATAGCCAGGAGGGCAGCAAAGTGAGCATAGACTTGCAAAAATTGTTTTCAGTTTATAAAACTACAAACAACTTGTTTCTTTGATAGATTATTCCTTTCATAAAAGAAGCATAACCAGCCAGCTTGTCTATTGTCATAAGTGATAAACAGTATTAGTCTATTTATACTCAAGAATCGTAATTAAAGTTCATTATCATTACAAATTACGCTGTAACAGAGGTCCTTTGTCCCTCTCTGTACAATACAGTATCTCATTCTCCGTGTTCATTATGCCTTAGTTGGTCTATGCGATGTTTAGTCTATGTGCTTCCTTATCTTGGTGTTTCTAAACAGTGGATGCTGTTTAAGTGAGTTTTGTTCTCTTGTGTGCGAGTGATTGAGTAGACATTTATTCAGTAAGGTTTTTTATCAGTGTTCATGTGTGCTCTTTGTATTCACTTGTTGTCTCCAATATTTTTTGCGACTTTATAGTGAGTTTTTGTGCCGGAAAGGAGAACTGATAATCATACAGTATTAGCTTTGTATAAATATTCTTCATTGTTATTCATATACAGACCAATATATTATTTGTAAATGTATAAAAAACGTTACATGGGCTACGTATTCTTCCTGGTTTGATGCAGCGATCGTGTTGATTATCAATTGTTTTTGAGTATCTTGAGTGTCTGCTTTGTTTTTGGTTTGTGCGTCTTGTGGCTATATCTATACACGTTCATGTCATCATACTAATACTATTATTGAATTGGTATTATTTGAATTTTATTTGAAGCTGATATGAAATGAAGTAAACTCAGTGGTGCCCAGTTTCGGAAGAGGAGGGAAGAAAGATTAAGAGCTACAACAAGTTTATGAAGTCTGTTATTCAAGGAAAATCTTACCATGAATGTCAAAATATTACAATTAACAAGGAATTAACATGCGATCATAAAATGGATGTTGTTAGCGACGAGGCTGTTGATAAATACAGTAAAGTTAACGACGTCAATACTTCAAACTGTGAAAGTGTCAAAGTACAGTTACAAGATTCAGTTGGTTCTAGTACCATGGATGATGTTGCCTTGTGCTGTGTTTGTTCCCTGCGACAACCATTCACTTAACTTGGTTGGAGTTCATGCAACTCATGTACATTTTTTGGGACAGTAGAACATCTATTCACCTTCTTTTCCTGTTCCACTCATAGATGGAATGTTCTAGTAAATATTACACTAAAAGGACATTGTGATACCAGGTGGAGTTCAAAAGCAGATGCGGTAAAAGCAATATCCACTCAGGTGGATGAAGTGATCGCTGCACTGGAGAAACTGAGGGATACACCAACTGAAACAATCGATACGAGGGAAGATGCAGGATTAATAATTAATGCGATAGAAAACTTTAATGTTGTGACCTTTCTGTTTTTCTGAACAGATATTCTTTCTTCTATGGACAAATCCAGAAAATCTTGTACACAAAAGGAGTAAGCTTTATTAAAGCATTGACACTTCTGGAGACGCTAACGGACAAATTAAACATTTGGAGGAATGAGCTGTGTGACAATGTCATTACTAAGGCAGAGCATGTATGTAATAAATGGGATATCGGTATCACAAAAATGATAAGAAGGAAGCGCACGATGCCAAGGGAGTATGCAGGCGATTCTGCATTAACTGTTCAGCAAGAAATGCGCCGGTCTCTAATAGAAATTTTGGACAAACTGTCAGTTGAAATGTCAAGCCGTTTCTCTAACATAAAGGAGTTAGAAAAACGCTTTGGGTTCTTCTGTAAATTTGAGGTGTACGTAAATGATGGGGATATACATTTTAAGGAACAGCTTTCCCAAATCAATATTAAGTGCACAGTGCTTGCAAAACTGTATCCACATGACCTAAACAGTGAAGAATTGTTTAGTGACTTGAAAGATGTCATACTTTTATTAAAAAGGGCAAAAGTTAATGGAGAACAAATGGACTTTACACCTCAGGGACTGCTACAGTAAATTTCTTCAGTGGGATTAGAAGCCTATAAAACACTAGCAACAGCTTTAAAAATTTGCTTCTTTACCAGTGTCTGTGTCTTCTTGTGAAAGATCGTTTAGTAAACTTAAATTGATTAAATTGTACCTACGATCAACAATATCTCAGGACAGGGTATCAAATCTAGCGATACTTTCAATTGAAAACGACATTGCTTTGTCTTTAGATTATAGTGATTGAATAACCGACTTTGCAGCAATTAAGACCAGGAAAGTTACATTTTAGAACATCTTGTTTTAAATATTTATTAAATATTATAATAAATATTAAATGTTTATTAATAGAAAATGGAACCATTAACCTGTATTAGTAAGTGATTTATTTTATCACTTTTAATGTAGTTCTTTGTTTAACTTTATGTTGCTTTAGGATATTGTTATTGCGATGCGCTTTAGACCTACAAGGAATTTGCATGTTTATTAGAACATTTTTGTGTTATACATTTTTTATATTACTCCATTTTTGTAGTCTACATTTGTTACTAATAAATGTTTACAAACTGAATACCGGTAATATTAAACTTACAATATGCAATTTCTTAATTTTGACTTGACAGATATTCTTAAATTTAATTAAGAAAAACGTGTTAGTGGTTATAATCACAAACAGAATTATCACTGTTGCACACCACTACAGGAAAATTATTCCGATTAGTCGTTTCAAGCTTCACAGCTCGTCAGATCGGAAATAACAATAATAGGACAAACAACTTCTTAAAATACCCCCACTTGTACGCATTTTCATAAACAAGCTATAAGTTAAATGTCCTTCACTGGATGGGCCTTCATTTTTGCTCTTTTGTCCCCTTTTAATTGTGAAGGTGATGTGGCTGATGAGCTTCTTGCCCCAGGCACCAAAAAGCCTAGCTACGCCATTGTGAGCAGCCATATTAAAAAAAAAACATAAATGTCTTCAGGGCCTACAGATTTTATAGTGTTACACATTTTTATATTCATATTATGTAAAACTTTCTCTTATTATGTTAAATGGTGGTGATACTGTTGCCATACCTTCTGTTGGTTATTAAATTTAAAATAATTCTATTTTAGGATGAGATGGAGGTTGATTTTAATTTCTTCAGTTCAAAGTTGTCTTATTTTATTGTCTCTTATTGTCACAATTAATTATTATCCTAAGTTACAGTTGTAATATTAAATAATAATAAAAAATCATCTTGTTATTTAGCAATATTTGTGTGACAGTTTATTAACTTTGTATATTTAATATAAGATAATTCAAAGAAGAGGACCTTATGGTGACATGAAAGAAAATTTCAACAGATCATGGGCTGAATACAAAAATGGTTTTGGATCATTGGAAGGAGAATTTTGGTTTGGAAATGATTATATTCATAGGTGATTATTGTCATGTGTAATAATTAAATAATTATTGAATACTTCATATACCACTATATTCACTTTACAGTATTTTCCTTTAGACAGTTTTTAACTACAAATGATTTCCTTACATGATTGTTACCTTCCTTACTTGGTAAGTCTGTTTGCCAACAAGGAATTTTTTTTATTTCAGCAATATGTATATATATATATACATAATATTAATACTATATTATTATAATATTATTATTATTACAGTATTAATGTATATTAGTTATAATGTGTATATATATATATATATATAATTACAGCAACTAAAACCTTTTCTGAAATATGAGAAAAATATGCTTGAACTAGCTGAAAACTATTTTTAATGCAGAATTAGTAATTAGTAGTAACTTGTTGGCATATGTTCCCAAAAAAATTAATAAATTCTTTTATTTTCATTAAAAGATAAAAATTGTGTGCGTGTGTGTATGTGTAAGGTATAAATGTACACACAAAGTAAATAGCCATATTAGCAAACAGTAAACTATGTTTAAGGGATGTATTATTAAAAAATAATTAAAACCAAGTTTAAACGTGAACTACTGCCTTTAAGCATTTTGTAATAGTTTGATCTGTTATATTTTTCAATACATATATTTTTGTTAATACTTGAATTCTGTCATGGCTTTTCAAAACCCACTATGATATTTTAATGGTGTTATAGATGAGGCATGTAGTGACAGTTTTTACATTCATACTTAAGGTACTAATCATCGTATTAAAATTACAAATGAAATAATATATTTTAATATATAAATTTATTAAAATGGATCAAAAAACAAACACTGGGACCATCCTAATTTTCTTGCTTTTGATATAGACCTAAATTTCAAATTAGTTAGAAGTAAGGGTTCGAAATTTATTATAAACCCAATAAACGTTTTACAGATTAGAAGATTCAAGTAAAAAAATTTCTTTTTTACTTTTCCGCATTCCACTTAAATACCTCCTACCTCCATGTATCATGCATGGGTTACCACTACTGGAATAGAGCTATATTTCTCAGAAAATAATGTACTAGTATACTTTTATTTACATATATTAAAAAGATAATCACAAGGAAATTACAAGACGAATATATGAAGAATGAGCTAAAAATAACATTTTATAAAACTGAATAAATGGCAACAATGGAATAGGAGGTACAGAATCTGCTAGTGGCCGATGGACAAGGACCAAGGAAAGTACTTAGGATTTATGCTAAAAAAGCATAGGAAAACAGAAGAAGAGACAAATGACAGATTAAAACAGAGAAGGATGTACATTAGACAACTCAGTTCCATACTCAGGGATCGACAGACATAGATGTACTCCTATACCAAAACATACAGGATAGCAATGATGAAATAAAGAAGAGAATGAAGAAGGTCCTCAGTTACACTGAGCAGAAAAAACTGATGTGGTATGGATATGTTATAAGAACTGGAGATGATAGATGGATAGCAAGGGTTACAAGCTGGAGCCTTTTGGGAAAAAGAAGAAGACGCAGGTTTCAAAGGTCATAGAGAGATGAAATGAATAAGGCAATGAAAAACCAGGGTTACAAAAAAATATTAAACATTAAATATTAAATTACATAAAAATATTAAATATTAAAACAATATTAAAAATGTGAAGTCTACAACAATAAGAACATCTGTTTAAGATTTGAATAGCTGGCAAACACTGTTTGCTTATATCATCAAGTTTTTTAAAGTACTGTGGAATTAATTACTGCACTATAATTATTGTAAACTGAGTTGTTTATACTAAGGGCTGAATAATCATTTGAAGGCTACCTCTTCCTTACTTGTTAAGAGGACTTAACATCAAAAACTGGGATAAAAATTAGAACTTCATCCCTCAACCACCAGACAACTACAGTACAGAGTACTATAGTAATGTTTACATGAAGCAATTTCATACTCTCAGGACAGCTATGGTACCACAATTATCCTATTCATTTATTTCAACTTACCTATATGATAACATTTTTTCTGGCATATGTTTTTTATTTTGAGATTTCCTTTTTTAATTATCCTTTTTTATTAACTTCAGGTGGGTTAATCCCCAAAAACCCCGTCACTGCACCACTGGCTTAAAAAAAAAAAGGCGTAGTAAAAATATGAGAGCATTTATTACCTGCTACCATCAATCAGCAACAGTTCCTGGTAAATTGCTAAAGGGGATTCTTTGTGGATGCAGAAAGGGCTGTGGGGTTGCTTGTGGTTGCCAAAAAACTGGTTTAAGGCCTATTTGTGATAGAACGGGAACAGGCACGATACAGCACATGATGGGACTGTGTTCCATACGGGGTTTGTGTTTATGCTATAGCGGGCCAACAATGGGCGGCTCATGTAGTAACAATCGTGATGCTGTGAAGAAACAGTATTATATGATTTATGTAGTGAAATACAGTAGTAATAACAAATTTTAGGCTGCTTGAATTGACGGTTATCGCTGTAGCACTCTATGAAGAAAATGTAAACAGAAAAAAAGGAGGTGGGGTGTACACCCAACATGATCTAAAAGAGAACTGAAGGTGAATATGCCACTCTCTACAACGGTCTCAATCAATTTCTCGTCGTTCGTTGTGAATATCTTGTAATCCAAAACACTATGTATACCACTCACCAAGTCTAGCAATGAACTGTGAACTGTACGTTGGTTCATTTATGTTACAAAGGGACGTGGAGACAACGTGACAGCGAGGTGACGGGGACAGAAAAGTATCATTAATGACGGGTGGTCAACGTGTACCGTATGGCATACGTCCCCGTCGCTGGCTCGTCCATTGTAAGATAAATGCCCTCTATGAAATCAATGAGGTAAAACATTGACATGTCTCATACGACACTCATACTGCATCCGGCCTGTTGTAGCATAAATAGGCCTTTATACTGCAGTAAAGTTTGCAGCACCCCAAGCTATTTAAACACAAATTCTTTAATTGAAATTAATGAAAATGCATGGAATGTACAACAATAGAAGCTGAACAGTCCAAATTTTAATGACAATCTAAATTTTCTTAAATTTTTTCATACAATAAAATTTAATTTTTTTTTGAATTTTAATGTTTGTTAATTTTAAAGTACAAAAACATATTTTTGAAATAAAGTTTATTTTTTAAATAAACATTTGTATGTTTTACCTACCATAAATTTGTATGTTTGTATGTATTATCAGTTATTTTATAATAATTTTATTATTGTAGATGTTGTGTATTAAATTGAAAAGCTAATGATAATTTGAAATAAATATTAAATACTTCATCCACAATACTGAATTCTGTTCTTACATCTTACATTTATTCATTGACCACAAAAGCTAAAAAGCTAATAAGTAAACTATTAATTCATTTTTAAAACAAATCATTTAGAAAAAATTGTAGTTTTTAAGTTATAGAGGTCACATTAAATCCAATATCTTGGATCTCACAATCTTCTCATTACGTTTTGATTAACTATCTTAAAAAAATTATTACATTTAGTGTTATTTTATTTTTAAACAAATTATTGATAATAATAAATAATTTTAAGATTGTGTTCAGCCATTTTAGATGGATAATCTTGAATTCTGTTATTTTATCATTCAATTTAAATTTGTCAAGTCAAAAAAACACTTGTATTATTTTTCAGAATTTTTTTACTACAATTTTTAAAAATATTGTTTTAGAAAATATTTACTCCCATTTTTTCATATAAAAAATTGTCATAAAATAATTTTTAAAAGACTAACAAAACGTTTATTGGAATCTAAAGAGATTAGATTAATTCCAGAGCTTAGCCTCTTTTTGCAAACTGCATTGGATTCTACGTAAAGATGACAAATTAAACATAGGTGGTATAGACATTCCCCCTGCCCAGACTTTTCATACAGATGTAAATGAAAATTAAATATATTGTTTTTTAATCAGTTTAAGTGACCTGTTAATGAATAATTCTGATATTTTTATTTTTATAAGGCTTACTACCGAACAGGATGTTGTACTGCATATAATTCTAGAAGATTTTGAAGGCAATCAAGCCTGGGCACAATACACAACATTCAGGTACAGACCAAATAAATGAATATTTATCATTGCATTAAACATTATTATTATTATCTTTATCACTATTATCATGTTTACTGTCAATTTTTAATCCTATGTGGTTTACAGGGTATTACAGGAAAGTGATAGTTATAGATTGGAGGTTGGTGGATATTCTGGTAATGCATCTGACTCCCTAACTGCTCACAATAATTTTCAGTTCAGTACTATAGACAGAAATAATGACATAGCTCCATCATGCTGTCCTTGTGCACCTGCTTATGGAGGTGGCTGGTGGTATTACAGGTTTGTGAATTTGTTGCTTTATTATAGTGAAAACTGAAGACATTTTTTAAATGTTTAATGATAATATGAATATGTGAATTTTAACTAATCATATAGTTTATTTTTAAAAATAATGTAAAGACTTAGTAGAAATGCAGTATTGGTAGAAGTAATAATTAATATTAATTATAGTAGGCCTACAGTCACTTTATTTATCAAGGTGACTACTCTTAACCTTTCCCAAAACACTTGATTTTAATGTAAAAAACCAAAACACAAAACATGACTTTCACCTAAATTAGTTTCATTACTTAATAAAGAAAGTAAAAATATATTTATCCTAATAATGTAGTACACTTCATCAAGATGTATTCATTAGGCTACATAATACTCCTCAAACACTAATGTTCTTTACATTCTCTATGTTGCAATCAACTTGGACTTACAGAACTTGGGTATGTGGACAATGGAAACACTATGGAAGATCTCATCCTCAATGAACAATTAGCAAATTTACAATAAAAGCTGACAACAATGTTAGGCTAGAGAGTGCTTTTAACAATAAATATCTGATAATGTTCTTTACTTAAAAGCATCCAAATATAAAAGAATTCGTTAAATACGATACCATATTTACACAAGATATGAAATTGGGAGGATGTAATAGACATTTATTAAATGAAACATTCTTAACAACTAAACACTTTTATCTCATCTGGCAGATAAATTACTCATGTCAAGCACAAGGTCTTTTTTAATTAAACTAGCACCTGGCAAATGAAATAGAAATTAATATTGACACATGTGTTTAATTTTTATCTGTTCACACACACTATGCTAGAGACTTTTTGTTATTCTTGAATAAATTATATACATTTTATATAGATGTCTGCAAATAAAGATATCTTCAGACCAGCAAGTTATTAAAAACAAAGTAGGTTAAACATGCAAACTAAATTGTATGTACCTAAGCACCGATAGTCCAAGGGAGAGACTGTTTAAAGAGAACTTACTTCATGTTATTGTAGTTTATAATAACTATAATAATAATATAATCCACACAAAAAAGTAACATTATAATGCACAGCATAAAAAGTAAATGAGTGTGTTGTGGGCCACATGCCAGAATGCCAGAAGTGAGAACTTCAATGTCGAGTGGTGAGTGAACTGATTTAATGTATAAAAGGTTGCTTGTATGTATTTGGAGTAAGAAAAATTTCTATAAAGAATTAAGATTCAAATAAGAGTGAACCGATAATTAATTGAGATGAGGGCATAGTAGTGTTTATATCTATTTTATTATAAGAAACTGATATTTACAATAAACATAAATAGAATCATATCACACGTCATATTATTTTCAGTATACATACATACGAGTATATAAACAATATTTATCAAATAATTTTTTCCAATGTAACAATTTGATTTACACAATATTTAGTTGAAAAGTAGAATATGATATGTGCAAAATAATGATTGTTCATTACAAATTATAAAACAGTTAAATTACTAAATCGAATTTTGAAACATAAAACAACTTCCAGCCAAATATAATACAAAACCAGAATCAAACTTACGGATCAATTAAAAAGCGTACAAAGTAAATAAAGATAGAAAAGTATACTCTTTTGACATTTCAAACATGTACCAAAAGATCCTCATTGACATTATTATAAATTTTATAATAAAAAATAGGTGTCACTGACTTTAAATTGTTTTTGTGATTTACAATTGGAAATGTGTGTAAATATATTAGCCTAATAATGAAATAAGTACAAGAAAAGGTTTCAATAGTATTCGGCTCAATCTCGCAGCATGTGAGTATAATTTCTTTTATTATAAATAAAATTATTTTTAGTATATATGTTATTCTTATAATAGTATTTAAACATTTAGAATATGCTCACATTTTTTTAAATATTATGCTTTGTGTAGAGCAGACACATTTGTGGTAGTGGGGAAATTTTTGCTACCTATGTGGGGAAAAGAGGTTTGACTGACCTGGCAACACTGCTTTTTAGTTTAAACTATTTCATGACACATTGAATCAGTTTACTGCCCTAGGAGTGCAAGGTGTTTGGGAGTGAGCTGGGCACCATAGTGCTGTATATGAAGTTCTCACTTCAACCATTTATTTAACATTCAATTAAAGTAAATTGAAACTGAAAGTGGATATGAGTATCCACTTGAGTGGATATATAAAGTCATACTGTGAGTATTTACATAAAGTCACACTGTATGAAAATTTCAGATCTTTGTGAATTAAAAGGGATAAATACTGTGTTTGAATGTTTATTCAAAACAATTTATTTTATTATGCATAAAGAATACAATGAAGAATTTACAAATTCTATAATTGTATGCAAAATTTGAAATATTATAAATATATTCCACAAAGAATTGGAATGGGTGACAATTAAGATAATGTGGAAGTATTTTAAAAATTGTTTTTTGTTTGTTAAGTAAGTTCTGACCAGCGATTTGGTAATGAGATACACTTGCCAAATTCATGGCAGAACTCCTCTGCTGAACAGAAAGGGCTTCAGTTTTTGAGCCCAGCAGTTTGTAGAAATATACTGATTGTCACCTAGACTTCATTGAATATTATTTTTGGTGTCAATCATGGGGTAAAAGCAAAGAATCAAACTCTACAATGAAAAAACGAATTCTAATAAAACAAAGCAAAAAAGAATTGTTGGTATTTTTTTATTATCAGAAGACTACCAGAAGAGTTTTCCATCAGATTATAATGTTCTAAATTCTGTCAATAAGAATTGTTTTGCAAGTGGTAAAATGTCTAAGAAAGGAGTGTCACAAAATTTCAGAGTTCCAAAAAGTAAAGTCCGATGATTTTAGAAAGACAATAACTGATTTTTCATTTAAAACTTATGCAACAGTTCCAGACCACAACATTCCAGACAGTGGTGACCATTGTTATTGGTGTTGGTAGGAAATTTGCCAGTTACAGACCATTGTGTTTGTTGTTTCATAGTTACTAGTGATATTACTACCTACCTGCCGATTTTATAGTTCAAACCTTACCTACCCACTGACGTTAGTCACTCCCCCCCCCCCATCATCAGTAACCCCCTTAGACTTTGCAACTGTCTGTGTGTGAAATGATAATATTTATATGTATGTGATTTAGTATACTGTTCATTATACATACTGTAGTTAATATGTGTGACGAACTTTCTCAGTACAGTATAAGCCTTGTGGCTGGAAATCCTGTCAAAATAGTAGCTACTGTTGTATACCCAAATACAAAAGTGAAGGCAGATGTTAGGCCACATAAAATACAGAGTTGAAGATCTACAAAAGAATGGTATTTGCATTTTAAATGGTATGGAAAAGAAGATCTGGAAGACCTTGATTGCTTTGAGACATGACTTCTGTTGTACACTGTACTTGACTAATGAATAATTATTATTCTATTAAAGAAGAAAGGCTTGTTAACTGTTTGGTGATAGTGGTGGTGTCAATTGTGATGCTGTTTAGTGATAATAGTAGAAATCGTAATACTGCTAGTTCTAATGATAATGCTGGTTGTGGTACTAGAGTTGGCAGTGGTGATGCTTTAGTGTCAACTGTGAGATGACAATATGAAACTGGGTGGTAGAAAGCTTGAAGGAAATATTTTAAATATGTAATAATTATGTTCACATTAATTCTGGTCTCACTTCCACTTCTGATATTTATAATTTTGTCACTGATAGAAACAGAAATATTATACCTTGGTGATAGTAATAATGGCTATCCTAGGTATTTATTTATTCTTACAAGCCAAGTCAACCTGGTACCTTGAAACTATATTGCTGCTGGGACTCAAAGCTAAGATATCTAAGTTGAATTCAAGCACAATACATGCTGGAGTAATAATAATAATGATAATATGTTACCATTATGTTAATACTACTAACAAATATAAATAAGCTGTTTTTATATTAAATTATGTTGTCACACACCTATAAACGCATAGCGAATTTTTGTGCTTTTTCTTGTGAAACATACGAAGAACAACTTGACTTTAAATTGTTTAATAATCCTGTGGTAATAATTCTACTGTAAAACACCTCTCAGTTAACATTCAGTTTACAGTACATACCCTAACCATTCAATATAAGATGAATGTCTTTTACTCATTTACTAATTTATGAAATATAAAGAACACATTTATTATAGCACATTTGTTACAATCACAGCATCACAAAATTTTGCTTCATATGGTAACAATTCCTTTAGATAGATGACTGTTGTCACTGTTACTATCCATGAATCACATAAATATACATATAAAAATGAATTTGTTTGAAGTTTATAAAACATGTATACATATATTGTTATGTGAATTATGTATTATTGGGTTAATGTATTTTGTATAGCAAACTTCTTAAAAACTGCAGGGTTGTCAAAAACGTTCTGTTCTTTGTTTTCGTTTAAAGTTCTTTTAATAAATTCACAAACCATCTTCAGTTTATTTTTTGATGTTCTCTGAAAATACTCATCAAACTGATATGGAATATCCACTCTTCATATTTTCTCTAATACTTCATTTTACTTATTTACTTATTTTTTGTTATTTTTGATATTAGGGGATATTCTATTCATAAACATATATATATTAAACATATTTCTGCTTAGATAACATAGGCATACAACTTAATGTGCTTTACATATTCATAGACTGCTGTTTTTGTTATTACTATTGATATTATTATATTACTGGTATCAATTTTTATTATTGAAAATAAGGTGAAGTGACTCATTATTTACATACCTTCATTAGTCAGAAGAGCATGAATACGTGATATAACTTTGTGAGAATTGTGAAGTGTCATGATGATAATAATTATTGTAATTATTATTTTATAATTATCATATAGTATGTCTGTATGCTTTTGTGGTTAAAAATTTTAAACTCACAAAACCAAAATATTTACCAAAACAATGTAAACATAAGAAACAAACTTTTTTTTACAGCTGTTTTGAAAGTAATCTAAATGGAATGTACCAAGAAGAGGCTGCACAAAATGTTTACTTTCCCTTTCAGGGCATTATATGGGAACATTGGCGTGGTAATTATTCACTGAAGAGAGCCGTTATGAAGATTAAACCAAAATCAGCTATGAATACACATACCCCTGAGGAACATGATACAACAACACCATTTATTTATGAAGATCCATAAATAAATGTTTTAATCTTCACTGTGTAGTCTCCATAGATGTCTACTGGTTGTTTAATAAATTGAGGTTAATAAACAAACTTAATATAAAGTAGTGAAAATTCTTGTAAAAAAATATTCCATTCTCAAAACATGAATATAAATTAAACTGTTTACAAAACTTGTTTTCAGCCTAGTTATTTCAAATAGAATGGCAATATAAACATAACTTCCAACTGAAGTAAAATGTTTGATCGAGCTTGTAGCTTTAACTGAATCAAATTAACTTCAAACTAGGTTTCCTATCCATTCATTCTTTCTATTATTAATATAGATCTTTGTTAACATACATTTAAAAAAAATTAACAAACATTTTCAATGCTTCTAGGATGCCAATCCAATGCTACTGGGATGCTTTAAACCAATGGGCAAGGAAGGCAAGGAGATATATTAGTTAATTGATGTATTTTGCATCTGGAAGAAAAAAAATTAACTGAAAGAATTTTATTTGCATCATATTACTATTATTAACATATTTTTAGAGGCTACAGGAAAACACCATTAAAATGCTCCCACTTATTAAGCTGTCCTGTGTAATATGTGCTTTTTGTACAGTCACTGCACATTAAGTATGCGCAACCATTGTATCTATAAAATGCCCCATTTATTGTGCTTAAATCCCATATAATATATTTTGTTCATTTTCGTCAATGTCTGAAACAAATATGACCACTGTGGTAGTCAATGGTGGGGAAACCAGCAGCTGCACCCGTGGAGGGGGATGAAACTAGTTTCTATAAGGGATGAGACTAACTTCTGAGGGAGGATGAGACTAGCTTGAAGGTTAGACTCCCAATTTTCCTCAGGTCAAATGAGATATTTAAAATTCTTCCCATATAATTATTTATACAATTATTTATAAACCTTACTACATGCAATTGGCTTAGAAATATACCAAATTTTGAATAGTTCTGGGGGATTGATCTCCATAATCCACCCCCATAGTTATGCTGCTCATGGTAGTGTTTTGTCCTTGTTTTGACCATCACTACTCCAGGAAGATTGATTTTTAAACATATATGTGGTCTGATCAGTAATAAATCATGCACTTTCAGAAGGGAAAAGTGTTGTAGCAGAAAATTAAGCAAGGAAGTCTAACAGTGTTTGTTGCTGCAAAGTTTAATGGTTTTAAACAGGGCCTGTGACAGGGAGGTCAAAGACAACAGCTGTACTAGGGCCTAAGCTAATGCCTCCCCCCCTATCCAGAAAAGTAAAAGTATTGTGAATAAAATGCCATTGGTTACTTTACAAGTAACTAGTACTACAAAAGTACTACAAGTACTAGTACTTTACTACAAAATTAGTACAAGAAAATGTCACTTAGGGTTTTGTACAAATGAACAGCAGTAGGCTACAAGATTCAATACAGCACAATAATAATACTGCACAGATGGAATGTGTTTAGAAGATGTATGTGGTCATTAGGAGGTCCTAAAGCTTTCAATTCAGTGATAAAAAATGTGACTGCAGTTTTTTCTAGTATGAAAACTGCAACTGAGTCGAGTTACTGATGAAGCTGTTATTGTTAAAATCAATGCTGGTCTTAAATAATTGTGTAATAAATATTATACAACATTATCATGTATTATTAATCCTTGACTGTCTTTTTTTGACATTATTTTTAGTAATTGTGTAAGGGAAATGGTTATTGGATTATGAAGGGTGTTAAGAGGGACCACAAAGTTCTAAGTGTATCAGGCTCACAGTTTCTGTCGCCAAGTTTCGTTCTAAAAGACCACTGCCGTGGTCGCCAGCCATGGAAAGAAAAGTCTGTTACATCACAGTACTTTAAACAGTTTGAAACCTGTCATGCGTTTACTAGTGCCAAGCGTGCACACAGACAACTGACAATTTCCTTGTTTTATGGTTAATGGACTTGAACAACAAAATGATGGAAACTGACATAAGATTTTTTTGTTCATAGTCAATGCCCAACCCATCACAAATTGTAGATTTTAAAATACAGAACTTCAGCCTATGGCCAGGGGATAAGTGATCAAGCTGTTATATCACAAATTAATTTGTTTAGCAAGAACTAATTGAATCTAAAATAATAAGTAAAATAAGTAGTACTACTGACTAATATACTTTGTTTAAATAACTGAGTTAAAATATATTAATAATTCTAATGTGTATATAAACAATATGAATATTCAGTAATTCTGCATATGTTTGTGTAAAGTAGTCATTTCTTGACTAATACAAAGTACTTAATACACAGTTTCCACTTGGTCACTTGAAGAATGGTTTAACAGAGTTTTACTGTAATTAATTAAAAGCCTTAGGGCCTAAGAAAATTACCTTTATCTACTTGATAATTTAAATAAGCTTTCCTAAAATATGTTTATTAGCGTGATGTGGCGAAATATTTAGCACCACTCTTATAAAACTGATGTTATCAGTAAGTAAGGTAAGTAAAGTACGCATAGAATAAGTACTTATAGTACAGTTATAATAAGGTTTGTTTGATTTTTTTTCTTTAAAACAAAACTGCAAACTGAGACACATCATATTACTTAATTTTGATTTCAGACCATAATCATACTGAAGGTTATTAAGTTATCGGTACAACTTATGTATGTGAAACTTTAACATATATTTTGTGTGTAGTATGATGTGTATACAGTATATCTGAAAATTCAGAAGTATATATACAAAATAATGATATTACAAGTTCATGTCATTCTGTGTAACATTTTGCCTTCATTTATGTTTTTTTCACACAATATACTGTGCCTATTGTGTGATGCACCGTAAACCACTGAGGTTAAACCATATATCGATTATAAGCAAAATATATAATAATTCAAGTCGTTATGCCAGTTTAATGAATTAAAAACTTCAAATAAAAAATTGTAAGGAGATTAAGGAAATGAAGATCTTAATTTTCTTCAAGGTTAGTATGAAGACTTAGGATTTGTGCCGCGTTTTGGAAAACGCGGCGATCTTCCGATATCTATATTGTGCTTTATTAAAGAAATTACGTATTTGTCGACGCGAAAGAAGTTGTCCTTTGGGACGTTCAGTTGGACTTTGTCATGCTGCTGCCCCTTGCCCGCTCGCCTCGCGCGCGCCCTATCTATGCACGTACGGGTTTTCAACAGCTGGTTTATTCAGTACGACTTTAGCTATCAGCGCTTCACATTCTAGTCCCCGGCTGGCAGAGTAGATTGAACTGTTTTCGTCTTCCAGTTTCTTCTATGAATACGTAGAAAGCTACATGACCTCCGGGTTTCCGAGGTAGCCGGGAATCTGCCCCGCTCTGGAAGGATGGCCGAACAACTGCCTCCGACGATGTAACTTAAAACCTTCGTCAGCTGTGTCAGCCGGAAGGATGGACTGGACACCCACTACTGAGCCCTCAACATGCACCCTTCAAACCAGGTGACATTTAACCATTTTTAACCTAAACCTTGTGGCCGAAGTACTCGGTGAGACTTTCATGAAACGTTCCAGTGTGGACAGTTATTTACGGACAATGGGTGGAATATTTTAATTGTATTTTGTAAGGCTCACGCCTCCTCAATTACTATCATGTATATCTCGTTCTGAGAGTGAAAACTCGGCCGGGGTCACGCACCGCCCGGGTCGAGGGGAGTTCGGTAGATAGAGTTGTATCTCATTCTATTTCTGTTTTAAGCATGTTGGGATGGTTATGTTAACGATGTTGCTCCATGTGGACACGTATTTTATTATTCATTCATGATCTGGGGGGTGGTTTTAAACCGTGGTCGACTCCCGTTGGAGACGTCCACTGCAAGCCTGTCTATGTCAGATCTTGCTAGATCCCGTCCAATGCCTGACCCTGCCGGTAGTCAAGTTTTGTAACACTGTGAGCTGACTTAATACTCTTATGACTTATATTCTGTATTACAAATTCTGTTCTACTGTTTAGATAATTTGCACACTTTAAAATTTACCATTGTCACAGATTGTATTTTACCATAGCAAATTTTGTAACCATAATTGTAATTGCTTCCTATAACAATTAGTTAACCATAAGACTACACAAGATTGATCAATGTCAGTTATGAATACTCATGGTGGTCAAATTCCACTATTTTTCTATATTTTGTTTTGAAGGTAAAAAAGAAACATAAAATGCAGTTAGGCAACCGGACATCCATGTTGACCTTGTGATGCTACTTTTCATTATAATAATTGATGGGATTTAATTGATTATTAAATATCGGCATGGGATTTGTGCGCGGGCCGCATGGCTTACAGAGAACATTCAGTTAACACTTATCTTGTTAAAACTTGGGGGCATGTCTGCTCCACTCCTGGGATATTTTAATTGAAGTTTTGGGGAGGGGGTTTTAGTCACCTATTAATTAAACAGTAAGGGGGTTATGGGTGTTGAACAAGATTATTATATGCGCTGATGACCAGGGTGAACATGTGATGGGTTATTTAAATATAAACGTTGTTGATGTTAATTATATGTGTGTGTTGTTTTGTATAATTGTTACTTGTCATGTTGATTATGCCTGTGTATATTTCTGTATATTTATGCCTTGTTATAAAAAGTGATTACTTGCAGGTCGAAACTATGTGCCAATTTTTTTATTGTATTATTCTATAATTACAATTTGTTATTTATGTAACATCCCATGATTTTGTTAGTCAATGATGGTTCAACTATTAAGAATTATTCAATACTTAGTGCTGTTAATAGTTATTATTCCTTGTTCAACTTTTGGGCAAGGCACATATTAATGAAATTATATTTAACGATCAAAAGACTTATTTATCTGGCCTTTAGAAGCTCATAGGTTGTACTGGCCAAGAACAATAAATTGTTGTTATCTTAAGTTCAGTGTTTCATTTGCAAGTCCCATCATACTGGACCCAGCCCAATTTTAGCTTTTCTAGGCTCTCGCCTAGTTCTAAATAACTTGTAACCTCTCTTTCAAAAAAAAAAAGGAAACAAAATCAATACTAAAAGCATAGAGAGGTTACAGATTAAAACACAGCTAATGTAATTAACTTTATATAAGCCTTCAGTCTTTATTTTTCAGTATTTTGACAAAAACATAAAACATTGGAAAAACATTTATAACAATTTAATTACTAAATTGTATGAATTCATCCTAATGCCTGAGGTGAAGATTGACATAGCTCAATTCATTTCAATCCAATTAACAATTAAATTTTTAAATTGTTCACAGCTTGTACTTTTAAATGCAATTATATCAGTAAATATTCCTCCTCTTAGTAAATGTAAGTATGTACACTTTATTTCTTATTAAAAACTATTACATTTTTAAATGTTTAAATAAGAATGACATAATATCTATTATTGTTTGTTGCATGTAAAAAAGAATGTTTTAAATCTTTTTACCAGTAAAATTTATAATACATTTACTTCTGATCGATACAAAGAAATAATAAAAATATCAAATCAAGAAAACACACACACACACACACACACACACACACACACACACACACACACACATGTCTGTGTTTATTCAGCTAGTGAAATTTATTTAATTTTTTGTACAGTCATAATACAAGTAGCTCATAATCCATTGTATACTTTAACCAAAAATGAAATATATAACTACTTACACATTAAACATGATTGGACTATTTTTTTATCATAATGAAATGTCTTTTGCAATCTTTACAAGTTACAGCTGCAGTCTACACAAAAGTGCTTATATAATTAAAGTAGAATGTGGTCTATACAATGTAAAAACTTTTTTACTGTTGCTGCTTAAATCTTAAAGAAAAAGTATACAACATCCAATATAAGACCTACTTTAAACATATATTACACAGAAAGAAATAATAAGTAGTTGGAATCTGCTTTGATAAACCTGTTTAATAATAAAATGTACAAACCAGCATACATAACTATGACAGTTTGATTTTTAAAATGTTCATTCAACATGTCTTCATAACCATCATACATTATGAAGGCCAAACAATACTTTCAATCCAAGGGATGAAGTGAGATACCCTTGTGTATACTCCTGGGCTATAACTTCCACAGTCCTTACCAAATGAAGTAACACCAATCAAACTGTACATACAGTATGGTGACTTCAAAAGAATTTGAAGAGGTCCACCAGAGTCTCCCTAAAATTAGATTAGTAGGTTAAAGCATCATTTTTTTTTTACAAATAATTATATACATGAACATTGTTTTAAAAGTTGAAAGGAAAATCTACTTTGTATTGCCAGTTGTTTAAAAACTTCTTTATATAACCACATGTATACAAAGAAATACATACTTTAACACCAACTAATGAGTATTAATCAGTAAGTACCTTGTGACTTACGATATAATCTAACCATCACAAACAACAAAATATTCTGATGTACTTAGTTTTTTCAAACTTTTCTCTTGGTAATAATATAACTACAATTAATGTATACTAATGATTGTTTTATTACATTAATATGCCTATTATTGTAATCTCTGTAATCAGTAAGAGAAGAAGGCAGTTGGAGAATATGCAATAACAATGAACTACAGGCTCTCATGCATGGAAAAAACACAGTGAAATTCATCAAATCACAGAGGTTGCTTTGGCTAGAACATATGGAAAGAATGTCTGAGGAAAGAATGCCTAAAAGGATGGGGGTGGAGAACAGGGAAGCATGAAGGTGTATTGTTGAGGAGGCTAAAGTCCACCAAAGGCTGTAACACCAGACAAGAAGAAGATGAGATTATTGCTGTAATGATATGATGGAATAATGTGCACCAACCATACTCTTTTTGCATGATGCTTACAGTTAGCAATGAAGGAAATAAATATTCATTTTAGAGAATTAGGGTGGTGAAACTGACACTAACCCTTGATGATACCTTGAAAAAGATGGAGCAACACACTAAATAGGCCTACTTAAAAATGATATATATTTGTCACCTGAAGAAAATGTTGTTATTAGTAAATAATAAATCACTTTCTTAAAGTATCTTCTCATCTAGCCTGAGAGTTACCAGCATGCAACTAAAAATTGATTTTCAAAATTTTAATTTTTTTTCTGAATGATCTTCACTTCCTCACTTAGATGTTTCATGAATACCAGTTACTTCACAACTTAAAATAAACTCTTTCATTACAAAAAATATCTAGTCTCTCTTCATTTGCTGACGCTCACACTTTTCATTAGTGGCACTTTTAATTGATGTCCATTTTAAATATTTGAATAAAACGTTTACAATTAGTCTGATTGATGTTTCAATTATATTTTAAGTGTCTCTTTGAAACTAGGTTCACTTCTAACTACAGTGCCTTTTAGTAAAACTCTTGGCATAACTAGGGAATTGATTTTTAGGTAAATAAATATTTTTATATGTAATTATATATTTTTCATAAATACCGTAGGTTATTAACACATGTTTTTAACATTTCAATGTTAATTTTATCGGGAATAACATCCACATGCCTTATGCAGCGTTGCAGAATAATGGTGTAACTTCTACACATTTCACTTTTGCAAGAGAATCAGTCATTATGTTTTAGTTTACTCAGTTAAGTGTCTGTAATTCGTATAAACAACACACATTTCCTAGTATTTCATATTTCTCCCCATGTAACTGTAAGTATGGTGTCAGATTAAATTCTTGACAGGTATACTCAATGTGGCTATTACAAGTTGACATTGTTTCATGTTTAAGTGGCCCTAAGTATAAACATGCAAAGAATTTGTTTCTCTATTATCACAGAGAAGATTAAGTAACACAACTGGCAACTCAATAATACTCCTGGAAATTTTTGTAAAAGTGATGTAGTCACAATGAAGTATAAATTGTAAAATTCTTTATAAATGATGTAAATTGTGATATAGATCATTGTATTATATTACATTGTGTGTGCAGGGTGTCTTTGCTCCCATGGCAGGATTCCAGCATCTGGGATGTGCACAGTGGCTGCCAGAAGATAAACATAGTACTGGTTTAGTCAACTGGCAGCCTAAAACTGGAAAGGAAAAGGGTGGGTGATGATTGTTCATTTTGCAAATGCTAAACAAGCTAATTACCTAATTTGTTGCTGTTGTACATCAGTTCTCATGTTACATGATAATGTTCTTGTTGCATCACGTATAGTGCTTGCCAGAATGCAGTGAAGGTAAAATGTAGTGAAAGTGCCCAGTTACAGTAGTATGTTAAAGAATTTAATGGTATATTCAGTTCAGATGGAAAGATACTATATTGCCAGCCTTGTGGAAAATTCATAAAAGCGAACCAACAATCACAAGTTATGCACCATCTATCCGGGAACAAACATATCACTGCAGCTTCTTGTTCTAGTTTTAAACATGTGCTTTCAGGTAAAACATTACCCTCCCCCACTTCACATTCAGGACCTAGATTTGTGGAGAGCTTTCATTTTAGCAGACATTATTTTACACAAAGTAAACAATCCGTGGAGTACATGAACTTAGATCCTCCGGATTAGTCTACTTTAAGAAAACACTATCTTCCAAACTGCTATTAAGAAACATTAGAAAATATCAGAACTGCGTGTGAAAATTAGAAAATATGGGTAAGTGTTAATGAAACTATGGACTTGATATGAATAAAAGTGGGAAATGTAGTTACTGGAGTGCTTAAAAAGGACAAAACAGTTTCCAAACTTTCATTTTTGTTTGCTTATAAAAAGTGTCAGCAGCAAATCACATTACAGTTGCTAAGTTATTCAATGAAAGTAAGCATTTGTTGTGATCAAAAGTGTGTTAAATATGATAATGTATTGCTGGTGCAGCATTGAATATGAAGAAAGTAGCAGAAACCCTTTGTATCAGCTATCCGAAATTGATACGTGTTACCTGTGTTGTGTATGCTCTACACAGAGTTTGTGCAGAGTGTGTGAGATTATCCGATCCTTGCACTCTAATGTGGACAGATTAGTATCAAATGGAAAGAAAGTGTTTGTTCAATTTCCTATGAGAATTGATCTTTCCAAAAACAAAAATCCTAACCTTCCATTACAACTAGCACCCATTGTCACTTGCTGGGGGCTTAGTTTTCTGCAGTGTTATATTATGCACATAATTTTGATAGTATTAAATCAATAGAGATCCTTCAAAATCTTTATATATACAGTCTCCAGATCGCATGTAAGATTCAATTAAATCTAATATTTAAAATATACCTTATTTTGATCCGTCTAGCGATCTTGTAGTTTATTATTACACTACATGTTTCGGGAATAAATTCCCATCTTCAGGTAAAACTTCTTCCTAATATATAGGAGTCGTCGGCGAAATTATTAAAAACACATACACACAAACGAATAAAACAAACACAACTGTTATAAATAACATAATTAAAAACCATAAACACACAACTATCGAATACAGTGCGCACTGCCCGACTGTCACATTTCAACTGGGCTGATTGCAAAGTTCACAGTTTATCTTCAATACGGTATCATACAATATATTCGATTTAAATGAAAGCTGGTCGTTGAGCAAACATTCTTTATGGATTTTGAATGCTTTGTAAATTTCAAATTCTTCTCACATATCCATCAAACGACCTTTGTTGGTAACGTGCATGGGTACCATATTTTCCACGAACCCAGTGTAATTATGGTTTTTGTTTATTAAATGTAATGCAAAATTAGACTTGGCTGATGTGATGTCCTTTTTTGATAAATGTTCTTTATATCTGTCAATAAATCTCCTCCCCGTTTGACCGATGTAAAACTATTTCCATTGTAAATTTAATTTTACTGTTTACATGAACAACGTATATTACAATGGAAATGGAAAATAATGAAAGTATAAACTTCCTTGACTTATCTGTACGAAAACAGAATCGCTCATTTACATATAAAATATACAGGAAGCCAACTACCACGGACTTGACTATACATGCACACTCATTTCATCCTCACACACAAAAAATAGCGCTGTTTAATGCATTAGTGCAAAGACTGATGAATGTACCATTGAGCCGTGAAGATTATCGGGATGAGGTTAAAATTATGAAATACATAGCCATGAAAAATGGTTACAAAAGTGACATGGTAGATAATTTGATTCGGAAACACAAGTATAAGGAGAATAAGATAAAAAATGACAGGGATAAAGTTCAATTTGTATCAGCCGAATATACTAATGTGCTCCCTAATGTAATAACAAATGAGTTCAAGAAATTAAATATCAATGTTTCATTCAGAACTGTTAATATTTAAAAAAATATATTTAGGTTAAGGTCTCCTAAAATAATAGAAAATTGCTCAGGCATATTTAGGTTGCAATGTGATGATTTTGACAAGTTTTACATCGGTCAAACGGGGAGGAGATTTATTGACAGATATAAAGAACATTTACCAAAATAGGACATCACATCAGCCAAGTCTAATTTTGCATTACATTTAATAAACGAAAACCACAATTACACTGGGTTCGTGGAAAATATGGTACCCATCCACGTTACCAACAAAGGTCATTTGATGGATGCGTTAGAAGAATTTGAAATTTACAAAGCATCCAAAATCTATAAAGAATGTTTGCTCAACGACCAGCTTTCGTTTAAATCGAATACATTGTATGATACCGTATTGAAGATAAACGGTGAATTTTGCAATCAGCCCAGTTGAAATGTGACAGTCGGGCAGTGCGCACTGTCTTCGATAGTTGTGTGTTTACGGTTTTTAATTATGTTATTTATAACAGTTGTGTTTGTTTTATTCATTTGTGTGTGTATGTGTTTTTAATAATTTCGCCGACGACTCCTATATACTAGGAAGAAGAAGTTTTATCTGAAGATGGGAATTTATTCCCGATACATGTAGTGTAATAATAAACAACAAGATCGCTAGACAGATCAAAATAAGGTATATTTTAAATATGAAATTTAATTGAAACTTCAAAATCTGTTAAAAGACAACAGTGTAAGAAATGAGTTGGCATACCGTATTTTCTCGTGTATAATGCTCACTTTTTCCCAGGTTTTCCTCCTCAAAAAGGGGTGCGCATTATACACAAATAATATAACTTACATGCTAAATTGTATGTCTGCACAAGTATGGTCAGATTGTGCATAGCAGAGTTGGCAACATCGCTTAAAACTGGCAGGCTTGAGTCTAGTAATAGTAAAATTAAATTTGCAGCTAATTTGGTTCTCAGTTTTCACCCCTTCTCCTTCAGTTATTTTTTCATGTTGTAGACGTATAACAGTATTCTGTTGTAGCATTCTGTTCCCATACTTGTTTGTCATTGTTAGTCTGCTGTTTTTACAGTCTTCCAATACCTGTATTGCATATGTTATCAAGAAACACACTCTATAGTAATGAGTGAAAGAACATCTCTGTCATCCTATGTGGTTTAGTTTAAATTATCCATAATAAAATTCAGAGAAGAAAATGGTAATCACGCTGCATTGCATATATTTGATATAGCGGTATCTAATGTTTGGGAACGGGAACAAAAAGGAAAATTAAGTGTTACTACTTGTGATCGATGTTTTTCTTTAGTAAAAAAAGCTAAGTTTCCAGAAGTAGAAAATCACCTAGTCCAATTTTTATAAAAATGGGGCTTTGCCATTATTACTGAAACGATACAGGCTCATCGTTTGCCTCAGAGTACGAAAATAAAATTATCAAGTTTCATTGACTTATTGTATAAACTAAGCATACAAACAAATTAGGAAAATGCAGACAAGTGTTTTGACTTTTGCGATATGCCAATGTCCACGAGTATTCATGAAAAAAGTGCGAAATCTGTGCGTCAGGTCTACAGGACATGACAAACAACGGTGCATCAGAAGAATCAGAAGAGGAGTGAAATTCAATATTGCTTTCTTCAGT
The DNA here is from genome assembly GCA_034769895.1 of Magicicada septendecula. Taxonomy (NCBI): domain Eukaryota; kingdom Metazoa; phylum Arthropoda; class Insecta; order Hemiptera; family Cicadidae; genus Magicicada; species Magicicada septendecula. The sequence goes on along the minus strand of CM068367.1, from coordinate 303,266,753 downwards.
AACAGATGAAGATGTCAATAAATTGAAATGCTATGTGATAGTGAAAAACTAAAAATATAACAGACTAAACAAAAACCATAACTTGTGTAAGTTTTAAGTTGTTTTAAATATTATGATTTTAATATTTCTTTTTTACGTTTACACTATTTCTGATCATATATGTGGATGCGGCTTATACGCGAAGTACATTTTTTCTGTGAAATGTTATGATAAAATGGGGGTGCGCATTATACATGAGGGTATGCACATTATACAGGAGAAAGTACAGTATATTTGAGTTTCTTGTGCGATTCAATAAAGAAATAAAAACAAAAACAAAAATGAGAAATGTAATTACCAAAGAATTATGTCCTTGTATCAAGTATCACTAATGGTTTGTATATACTTACACAATATTTTATATTTATACAAAATATCGGAATATTTTAATTTAAAAGTAACTGCCTGAAAATAAAACCATTTGCCAATGAGGATAGTAAACTATAATAAAGAAATTTTTGCAATGTCAAAACTCTGAAATTAATCATTTATGTGCTTAAAATACCATTTTGTTCTATGTGAGCCTACACTATTTACTTGGAGGACTTATAAAAGAATGCAGTGGAATTACCATTCCAGTACCAACAACTTGATCATAATGACAATATGAGGAGATTAACTAACACAGAATTGTTTATATGATCTACAAAATATCTGACAAGATTCTTTACTGTGTAAAGTAATTTTTATAAAGTATTCTATTAAAATATGTATTATCTCATTTGTAGTGTTGAGGTGCTACAAATTTTAATTTGTAATTAAACTACAATTTCAATTTTTCTTGACATGGGACATGACTTCCTTATTTCTTAGAAATATTTGCATATTATGAAGTATTTTCCTACTTCACTAAACTCTTTGTAGTTACAGATAATTTGTGTGTGTGTGTGTGTGTGTGAACACATTTATGTCGTAACAAGACAATAACATGTAAGAACTCTGTTGAGGAGTAATGTGGTGTTTATCCTTAAAGCTTAACATACTTGGCAAGTGTCTCCTCCTTTAAGAAGGTCACCAGCACACAACATTGATTGTGGTAGGATACCATTTGGCAACTGTTTCCCTACGCTCGTCTGGTAACTGTTGTTACATTCTCTCGTGTCAGTTATATTTAGTGACACTTTCTGCAGAATATCACTTCCTCTTCCACCTGAAACAATTAAAATTGTTATATCAATACATTAAAAAAAAAAATCAATGTTATTATACCAGTGCACGATTGAGTTTGAGCCCAATGTCTACTATCTTGGAGTGCTGATTGACTTTTGGAGTTGCACTGAGCTTGCTAGTAATAAAGCTCCATCAACTGGTACAGTAGCCTACTGGCATAGCTAATGACAAATGTTGGAGGGTCAAGAAAAAGTACAAGACTCCTCTTTGTCTCAGTAGTATCATCTGCATTGCAGTATAGTGTGCCAATATGGTCAGGGCAATGAGAGTTAAGGCAAACAGAAGAATATGGTTTTAAGCAACACATATTTTGTAGAAGCACAGATGGTTATAGGCTTGTTTGGTAAAATTCAGTCATGAGTAGCATTTGAGTTCATATAGAGGATGTTGAACACGTGTTCTTCAATGGCCCTCACTCCAGTGAACATTAGGAAGAGTTTAGATACTTATACCTGAGCAACTATTGACTCTGAAAAATATTATGGGTTGCATTCTGCATTATAAGGGCATATGTCTGGAATGCACTGTATGCTTTTGTTGTAGTTGTGATGAAGGCTTAAGATAGGCTACAGAGGAGTTCCTAGCAGAGCCAGTGGCAGTATGCCTATATATCAGATGCCCATCTATCATTTCTGAAGATATCATATCAGAGTAAGAGCTTCAGCTGAGTAATATCTCCATGAAGTAATTTCTGTTGGTAGTTATGCATCGTTAGAGAATAAAGTATGTGTTTAAGGTGGAAGTTTGTAGTAGATCGATTGATATCTGAGGAATCCCACATTGGCAAGAAGTAGAAGTTTCTGCACATGCATGAAGTATTTTTTAATCTGATTTAAACCAAAACACGCACACACACACACACACACCTTACACTCAATACTTTAAATTCTATTATGTACACACATTAAATGAAACAAGTGCTAGCTGACAACCTGGAAGTCTATTAAAAAAGTCAGTTGAGAATTGTTTGCCAAAATACAAATTAATTCAGTTTGAATTTAATATGCAGTGAAGGTAATAAGTGTGTGTGTGTGTGTGTGTGTGTGTGTGAGAATATGTAACTATAAATAAATTAGTTTTTTATATATGTCATATGTATGTACAACAATGTATCTATGTATGTGCTATTTGTATATTTTTATGTATTTATCCATAAGGTCAATTGTCTTATTTGGTATAATTTTGAATATTTATTAACCACACACTTAAGAATATTAGGTTTATATAAATAATTTGAAATATGTAACTTTCATTATTTCAATACGGAAGTTAACTTCCATGATCAGATTATTACAAAACTCTTACATATTTACAAACCAATTGGTAAACAAATACAGAATTAGAGAAATATCTTATTTATAGTCAGAACATGTAATAAAAGCTGACAAAACCCTAAGCTGACAATCTGATGATTGTGATGGTGAAGACAATCATAATCAATAAGATTACTGATGTTCTACATAATTAATCATTAGCACTTGTAATTGATGAAACACTTAAGTTTCTATATATGTTTCACACTTTAACTGTGTTTTAATTATGCTCATTCATTTCCAGAGCACATCGTTTGCCTAATCAATGGAGTGTAGGAAGGAGGAGATTTTGTTTAACGTATACACTTCCCTTAATTGGCGTCACCTTTTTTTTTTTAACTACAACTGTTGCTAAATTGTACTGAAGATTTCATATCGTAAGTAACTGTGTCATATTAAAGAATTAATAATTTGTTTCTCTCACCCCATTCAGTATGCCCCCATCCAGTTGCAATTGCCACATGATAATTTTCTTGAGGGTTGTAGCTAAGACAACATGGCCTGATGAATTCATTGAATGAAACATCCCTATCTAATTTGTAGAGAGCAATATCATTATATAGCCTAGGTGATTTGTATTGGGGATGGTCAATACGCTCTATAATTTCATATACCTCAGGACCCGAATTCTGAACATCTTCATCTTCTGTTGAATGTATATTATATTCACCCAAACGAGCCCATCTAGCTACACCACTAAAACATACAGAACACAGAATTTATTTTTATTATTGCTATTTTGTTATTAAAGCTTCCTTCTAAGTAGTATTTGTATATTTCCTTGTAAGTAGTAGTATTTTGTAGTATGTTTGACATAACAACAATAACAGTAATACAACACAGTGTAAGTGGTATGATTCTTATTAAATACCATTATTTACAATTATTGATTCATATAACAAAACTGTAAAACGCTAGCAGTAAGCACTAGAAATTAAATAAACTGTTTATGAGTTAAAATTACATAAATTATACATGTAAGTATATCACTACTGACTCAGAACACCAGGCCCAGATTTCCCACTAAGCATACTAGGCACGTGCCTAGGGGCGGCAGGCTCAGGGGGGCGGCACGAGGTGAAAAATTATTAGTTAAAATTTCATGTTTTCAGTTTTTTAATTACAGTATTTGTATTGGGCACTTGCATTATGGCCAAATTGAAGAAAATGGTTTTGAAATAAACTTTAATTACAATCACGTTACTTTACGGTGGCCTCTCCATAGCTGCGCAAAAAGTGGGTGTAGTGGGGAGCTTCAGTGTGCTAAGTTGTAACACTTCATTTCAAAAACGTCCGTCTTACTGTTCCTACAGCCGGCTGTATGGGTGCCCTTAACTATTTAATTATTACAACTCGGGTTTTACACATTGTTGACATTTTCAGATTTCATTCAACTAACTACTATTTATAATTCTACTCAGTATTACTCGAAATTGTATCAAATATGTATTTGTAATACCACAACAATGTTATTTGTAAATAATAAATAATTACTAGTGTAAAGCAAGCAAGTGGAATACTAATAGAAGAAATTGAGAAATATAAATCTAAAATGACCATAAATATGCTTTATGCAAGTGCTGCTAAAATAGGACTTAAACGAAAAAAGTGGGTAACCATGCATAAAAATATGCATACTTTATACAAAATATCATATAAAATCGAGCCCATTAATTTTTCTTGCATTTAATACAATTATTAATACAAATTTTAAAATTAATATGTAAGTAATGAATGTAAGTAACTTACCGACTTATAAAGAAGTATATACGAAGTCAGAATGAACTGGGAATTCAGTATCATTATTCAAATCCAGCGATGTTTCTCTGTCCAAAAATTGCTTCAACACTGGAGATATAGCTGCCATCATCTGAAGAAGATTCAACGCTTGATAGGTCATCATCATCATCATCATCTTCGTCTAAGTTAATTACAAGCCTATCTTGCATTTCATCTATTAATCCTTCTCTTTCCAAATATTCGTCTTCAATTTTAATTACATGTTCACACACTGATGTCCATTGTTGTTTTTCTATTGATTGGCATGCTTGCCTAGTTAAATCTATCATGTTTTTATTATCAAAAGTGGTGTTGTTGTTTTTTGCAACAGAGTATTTAAGTTGAGCCCAAATAAGTTCTATGGGGTTTAGGTCAGGATGATATGGAGGTAGATGAATAACAGTGTGGCCGTGATTTCCTAAAATACTATCTATTTTATAGGGGTTTTCTAACAGTTTATTAATTTTTACTAACTTATGTAGCTCTGGTTTAAACATATTAAGTGTAAAAGGAATTTTTTATTAGATAACCACTGCATTAACTCACTTTTTGAAGAATTTGATGTGGGACATTTTTCAGATTGGTAATTGTGGTATTGTGCATTATCTAATACTAACACTGAGTTTTTTGGTAATCCCGAAATTAGCTTTTCAACTACCCATTTCTCGAAATTTGTACTATTCATATCCCCATGATAATCACCTGTTTTCTGTCCCGATTTAAAAACCAATAAGGCACCATTGATGAACCCTTGATCTGTACCCGCGTGAACTATTATGAATCTGTCTCCTTTATTTAACGGTACACTCGCGCCTTCACCACTTTCGTCGTACCACGACTTTTTTACTGGATGAGACGTGTGTATATACGTCTCATCTGTGTAAACGACTGGCCGGTTTTCTGTCCTGAATTGTTTTATTTTCCTAAGGTATTCAATTCTTTTTTCCCTTATCTCTTGATGTTCATTTAATACACTTCTATTATTTCTAATCTTCTTCCACTTAAACCCTAAGTTTATAATAACTTTCCTTAAACATAATAAGCTACCTTGAAAGTTCACACTAGACTTCAGAAGTTGATGAAGTTTTCGTTGCGTAGGATATGTTTTTTGTGTTGTCGTAAAATTGTAAATTGTTTGTCTTATCACACATTTATCAAAATCATCAATATTAGATTTTGTTGACCTCCTCTTTCTTTCTTTATGAGGTGTTATAAAGTGTGGTGACTGTTCATTTTCTATTGTTATACCCTCACTTTTAATACGGCGAATCGTTCTTTCAGAAACTCCTGTTGCTGGCGCTATTCGTTTTTGAACCTTTTTTAGTGGAATACTAATTCCATTTTTTTCACTTTCCATAAATTTACATACATTAGAAATGACTTCCCGAGCTTGGCTATGTACAATCTTTTTACCTAACTTCGATTTAATAGGAGGCTTTTTTTCTGATTACGTAATGAAATAAAATGTATTGTAAAAGTAACAATACGTTAAGCAAAATATAATTCAGTTTAACTTAACGCGATGTCTGAAAACACAACCACAGACAATATTAAATGAAATTAAAATGTAATTAGATTATTTATCACATGTTACAGTCCCAAACTAAACACTAGTAACGATACAAACTAAATAATTTAATGAAATACAGGCCTACAAGGTAAATGTTTTTGAAAACGCATCAACACTTATGCACTCAGTGAGACGTGCTGTTACACTGACAAAAAACAGGGTTCTGCGCACACTGCTTTCACCAAGGTTGGCGGCCGTCATAAAGTACACAAGTTGTATATCATTGAATAACACGGTATTGACACTGGGCCTATCAATAGCGGTGGTCGGAGCGGAGCACGGTCGTATATACAGGTCTGGACACTCCGTTGACATTCTTGTCCACTTTTTTGCCGACTAAAATAGTTTGTTTCAATATCGCTTGGGGCGCCTCGATCTAGAAGTCAATCCCTACTGCACATGATCATATATTCAAAGCATAATAGAGAATGTTGTTTAAATGAAGGGAAGAACTTAATACATTTAATTTAGTTTTATATTAAGTAAATTAAATGTATAAAGTTCTTCCCTTCATTTAAACAACATTCTCTATTGCGCTTTGAATATATGATCATGCGCAGTATGAGGCGCCCCAAGCGATATCGAAACAAACTATATTAGTTGGCAAATTCGCGGACAAAAATATATAACCCCCTCCAACGAAGTGTACAGACCTGTATATATGACCGTGGAGCAGAGCAAGAGAGCACACGCCGCTTGTCACTTGCTGTCACCACCAGTGAGTGAGTCACAGGCACAGGTCGTGACATGCACCCCCCACTCCCTCCAGTCTTACACCGTTCTTAGCAACAGTAACAGTGATCATTTGTTTTCGTGTATTTTCTGATGTTATTTTCTGACTTGTCTGGAACACTGGAACAAGTAGTAAGTGCAAGAATTAGACTAATAGTATAAGTAGTAAGTATATATGAGCAGTGAATTACTATTTTTTACAAAGAATGAGTGAGAAAAGGATAAAGATTAGTGGATCGTTGTATCAAAAACTTGCAAACGAAAAACGTGAAAAAGAGACTCAGCTTTTAAAACTATTAAAAAGGTTGACAGTTTTTTCAAACCTGTAGGCAAACTAAATAATGTGGAAGAAGACTCATGTCAACAGCATGATATTTCATCTGGTTGTAAAAATTTTGAAAAGTCTAATGTAGGTAATAGAGATTTTGATTCTGGAAACAATGAACACTTAAACAGTGAGCGTAAGGTGTGGATTTTAAATTGAACAAGGCTAATAAAACTGACGTTAAATGTGAAGTAACAAATAAAGGAATCTTTAACCGAAAATTATTAAATGGGGAATCGACTTCAAGAGACTATTTAAAATAATAAACCTCCGCTCCACAGTCCGTTAAGGACCAAGGCGTACCGCGCAGCTTTTTGTGTTAGTGTGACGGTGTATGGCTAGTACTACGCGCCACCAGCCACTAGTTGCGGTATTCACGGCCAGGAGGCGACGCTGTTATCTCAGCGCCTACTCAGTTTGCCTCACAACGCTGAGTGCACGCCATATGGAGCCTCCTCCGGGAATTGAACCCGGGACCACGAGCGCATCAATCGCCCGCGTTAGCCACTAGACCACCTGGAGGCTCTAAGAGACTATTTAGTTTACTCAAAAAGTACAGGCTTAGTATTTTGTGCTTCATGTAGGTTATTTAGAAAATCAAACACAGCTTCTAAGTTAGCCACTGAAGGCATATCAGACTGGAAGAATATTGGGAGAATATTAACGGCTCATGAAAAGTTCTCAAGAACATATAAATTCTGAACTGAGATTGTTAACCCAGAGAAAAGCCCTAAGAACTCTAGAAAAGCACTATGAATCGTATATAGATGGCGAAAGAAAGTACTGGAGAAATGTATAAAACAGGTTAATTACCTTCTGTCACGTTTCTTTGAATCCAATTGTGGGATTACTCGAGTTTCGATCACAACTGTGTAATCATCAGATCTTATATACAAATATGGTTAAAACTCCATTTTTCGATGTTTGTACATCACGTCAGATAATAAAAACAACACGTACACGGTATAAAACATTAAATAAAATAACACACAATAAATATAAAACAAAACGTAATAACACACAAAACATGCGGCCGTCACGAACCTGTACGGGAACGCCTCCACGGTAAAACTAATCGATACCGGCTTGACCATCGTTCAATTTTATCGATCTGATATAACCAATTTCTCGTTCTATATGATTGATTCTATTAAACAAAATATTATTTGTATGTACTGATTTTTCGTTTAGGACGCGATTGTAATCCTCCTTTATAGCCTTATATATCTCAAACCGTTCGAGAGTGTCTAGTTTTAGTGATTTCTTATATTTATGTAAGTAGATTATATAAATAAATCACCTTGTATCCGTCGTGTGACTTCGTTATACGTCGATTAAAATGACGCGTTTCGGAACATATGCTCCATCATCAGATTAAATCACTCTATTGAGGTCGTTAACAGTTAAAATCACATGTTATACATAATTGTCAACTAATGTAACTCACTCGCTTTCTAAATGGTGCGCACCACAGCGAAGCCGATCAGACACTGAATTATTATCTGAGTGATTACGTCTAAGCAGGTTCAATGCTGTATCGTATAGCAGGTTGGATTTAAAATTTAAATTGTCATTCAGTATGAAGTCTCGGCTGTTTATGTTATTATATGCTTTGTATATTTTGAACTCTTCTATTGCGTCCATGTAACGGCCTTTGTTGCACATATGTAGGGGTATCAAATTAGATTTGAAATCGGTATAATTATGATTGTGTAAGATTAAGTGGCGGGCAAAGTTGGACTTGATATTATTTAACAGAGTGAGATTATGTAGATGACGTTTTGGTGTGTGCTCTTTAAATCGTTTGAGGAAACCTCTCCCCCGTTTGACCAATGTAAAAACTGTTGCAGTCGTTACATGATAATTTATATATGCCGGATTTCTTTTCTAAAGGTATGGGTTTTCTGTGACATAGTATTTTTAATAGACTATTGTTTGTTTTGAAGGTAGCGGTAATATTCAATTTATTAAATGTGGAGGTTAGAATCTTTGGCATTATATTTGTGTATGTGGTAGAAATAAAAGTTATTTTTGTATCCTTATCTACTGGGGGCTTGGATTTTCGAATTTTGTTTCTTGATGAGATTATCAATTAACGTGTTTTTGAAACCATTAGCTAAGGCTATATGTTTAATGGTATTCAACTCCTCACGGTAATCATCATCACTGAGAGGCACTGCCAACAATCTGCGGATAAAGTAATTATAAGCTGCCAACTTTTGCGAAAAGGGATGATAAGAGTCAGCATGTATTGTCACATCAGTGGTGGTCGGTTTTCTATAAATATTAAATTTCAATTTATCTATCTACGACCTCAATAAAGTGATTTAATCTGATGATGGAGCATATGTTCCGAAACGCGTCATTTTAATTGACGTATAACGAAGTCACACGTCGGATACAAGGAGATTTATTTATATAATCTACTATTCCTACGTGACTTAGATACCAAGAACCAACATAAATTCCAAGAACCCCAGCCCCAATTCCCTCCCACCATCAACCCCCCCACACACACCTATAGTCCATAACCGTTACTCTGTTTATGACATTCAGTATTAACTCCCACTGAAGAAGACATACATCATGTTGAAACGTTTGGGGAAGTGATAACCAAAGTAAGTTCATAAGTGAAAGTTTATATATATATAATAAAGCCTTAAAGTACAGTTTTAAAAACAATGGATTCAAACAATCACTCTTTAATGAAATTTTGAATGCTGAAACTGCAATAAATTCCATATCCGATGAAGAAACAAAAACAGTAATAAGACATGCAGTTGATAATAAAATAAAAAAAGTTATGAAGGCCGAAAATATAAAAAATATAAAAACTAGTTACAATAACGAAACCAGGGTATTTAATGAGATAAAGGCGAAATTGATAGACCATAACACAATCATCACCAAAGCGGACAAAGGCCAAACACTCGTAATTTTAACTCATGAGAATTATAAAAACAAAATACAGGAATTTATTAAAAACAATAACATTATTGAGATTAACAGCGACCCCACCGTTGAATTTAACAATAACGTGAAATCAATATTAAATAAAACCAAATACAGTAGACTTTCGAATATCCGGCTCGTGACTATCCGGGCTCCGTACTATCCGGCCTATTTTTGAACCTACATGCCGTGTGCAAACACAAGTTGCGACGTTAAAAGCGCGATTTCCCCCCGCCCTGGTACCTGCTCATTGTTTCGTCAGTTGTGTATCGGATGTCATCAAGTGCGAAATTCGTGTTCCACTGTTCCTGGTTACGTTCGTAAATTGTTTTTTGGTGTGCTTCGTTTTTTTTTATTAAAGATTACAAAATGGGTGATAAACAAAAAAAGGTTGTCCATGGAGGAGAAACTACATGGTATAAAACAACTGGACTCTGGGGTAACGGCAAAAACTGTTGCTTTGGAATTAGGAGTTGGGAAAACTACAGTGGGGTGACTGGAAGAAAAATCGAGCAGAAATTGAAAAGTGTTGTGCTGCCCAAGCTAGTGGAAGTGGAATGAAAGTAAGAAAAACATACGGAAAAGTAATCATAAAGAAGTTGAGGAAACTTTATTTTTGTGGCATGAACACTTAAAAGGAAAAGGGTTGTCTGTTACTGGCCCGATATTGCAGGAAAAAGCATTGCAATGTAAGGGACAAATAGAAGGAGAAGATTCAGAATTTACTGCCAGTGATGGATGGTTAGATCTGTGGAAAAAACGATTCGGTATTGGCCAGATTACCATAAGTGGGGAGGCTTTATCTATTGATAAAGAGGCTGTACCTTTGTTCAAAGAGTATCTTTTTAAGCTTATTGAAAAGGAGGGAATTTCTGGGGAGCAGTTGTATAACTGCGATGAGACTGGCTTAAATTATTAGATGCTCTCTAGAAAAACGCTTGCATCAAAAAAAGAAGCCGCTGCACCAGGATACAAGAAAAGTGAGGAACGAGTCACCATCTTGGCTTTCAGTAATGCAACCGGTGACCACAAGCTTAGGTTGACTTTAATTGCAAAATCAAAGAAACCTAGAGGTTTTAAAAAACTGGAAAATCAGGAATAGACACGTCAAAACCCCTATGTTATACACATCAAAAGAAAGCCTGGATGAATTCAGAAATCTTTAAAACCTGGTTCCAAAATGAATTCGTACTGACTGTAGAAAAACACTTGAAATACAACAATTTGCCGAGAAAAGCTGTGCTAATTCTTGACAACGCACCTTCGCATCCGGCCACTGACGAACTCACAGATGGAGACATCAAAGCTTTATTTTTACCAGGTAATGTGATGGCCTGTCAGCCGATGGACCAGGGCATCCTTGAAATGCTAAAGAAAAAGTATTGCCGGTGTCTTCTCAGTTTGTTGATATCAGCGATTGATAATAATGAAGACTATTTAACCACTCTGAAAAAGATTGACATGCTAGATGTCATAAGGTGGTTGGCCGAAGCATGGGAAGAGATTCCAAACATATCACTTGTAAGGTCCTGGAAAATTCTTTTGGACCATGAAGGTGGACATTTCAACCTTGAACCCATGTGTGAAACCGAAGTGGAAGGTGAAAACAATAAACTTGTTTCGTTGCTGGAAAAAGTACCAGGCTGTGACGATGTTAATGCAGAGGACATTAGAGAATGGGTGGCAAACGACGAAGTTGATGAAATAACTGACAACGATATTGTGGAAATGGTGACACAGGGAGAAGAAATAGAAGAAGAGGAGGAGAAGGCATCTTTTTTTTCACGGACAGAAAAAATCTCATCCCAAATTTGGAAGGGTTCAAGACGATTGAGGCAGCGCTGCAGTACATTAGTCAGCGGGAGGAAGCGACGCCAGCTGATATCATCTAGTTGCGTAAGTAGAGGGACATTGCGTTGCAGAATAGGGCTAAAAGGGAGAAGCAGTCATCTATCAAGGACTTTTTCAAAAACTAAAAACTTAAGTTTTGACTCTTTTTATCTTAGGGCTACCTTTTCACATTTGTGTAATCATTTATCAATGAACAGTAAAATAAGTTTAATTCATTTTTTTAAGAATTAGACCTACATTTTACGTTATTGTTTTGTATATTTTAAAATTGTATGTATTCATACTGTACAGTGTACATCATTTTATGTTTCCTGCAATTAAGTTAGACATTAAAAAATTTATCTTAAAATGTGTATACAATATTTTTAATCTTGGACTTCCTTTTTCTGTAATAAATTTTCAAGGCCTGTACTAAGAGGTCAGAAAATATGAATAAGAGCTGGTTTTGGTATAAAAAGTGTGTTTTTAATGGTATGGGGGGGGGCAGGAAATGAGTAATTATAGAACTCCGGCCTATCCAGCTTTTTTGTTATCCGGCCTGTCCTTCCACCACATTAGGCCGGATAGTCGGGAGTCTACTGTACATCATAACGAACGAAGAGAAAAAATACTTTAAAATGATAGATCCCAAGGCACCTAGACTTAGGGGCCTTCCAAAATTACACAAAAATAATAAGCCTGTCCGTCCTTTAGTAAATTTCACGTCTGCACCATCATATAGAATTGCCAAAAAACTCAAAAAAATTTTAAGACAACATATTGTGTTCAATAAGAACATAGTTTGAAAAGTAGTTTAGAACTGGTCGAGCTTACAAAAACAATTACAATCGAACCGAGACACACCATTACCTCATTCGACATAGTCAATTTATACACGAACATACCAATTAGTGAAACGTTGGAAATAGCAAAAAGTTTATTACTCTCTAAATCCACATTAAACAGGCGCGTATCCAGAAAATTTTTTGGGGGGGCGAAAATTTTTGTATATATATATTTTTTTAAAAAGAATATACAAATTATCTACTTGCAGAAGAAACAAATTGAAAACATCACAAATTATATAATTACTGCAAAAAACATCGAGTTACTTATATAGAAAATTATATATATATATATATATATATATATATATATATATTGTAACGTAATGAAACTAAGGTACCCTACGTTACGTAAAAAATTTATAATTATCAAAATAAATAAACACTAATTGTCCATTATAATAAAGGTCAGAAAAGTAAACCTTCATTAAATAAATAAATCAAAAATACCAAGTAAGAGTACAAGGTAATAGAAAAAATAGAAATGTTTATAAATACAAACTATGAAGTGGTCAGTGAAAAATGTAAGCGATAAACATAGTGTCAAATAATGTGGAAAAGAATATAGACAGTTAGACTAAGTAATTAATTAACTGAGAGTAGATGTAATTTTATTTTATAATTTATTTGTAATTTATTTTATAATAATGTGCATGTTATTATGTTTTATCATGTTGTTTTGTTATCATGGTATTTATGTTGTCTTTGGGTAAGTAGCAGGTGTGAAGCATTCACTTTAAGAAAGTATCAATTAATTGATGTTAATTCATTTATGTTAAACTTTATAAGAGTAAATATGTTGGTACTTACTTTAAATAAATAATAGAAGCAGTGTTAGATTATATTTGTAAACTTGGCCAGGAAGGCAATAATTGTTGATAAGATGCCAAAGGGTTATTGTAATTATGTTATAAACAGATGAAGGGTTCAATACTAAAATAAATAATAATAAATTAAAATCAGAATGAAATAAAAACAGAATGATTGGCCATAAGCCAGTGACACATTGTACAGGAAGTCGGGTCAGAAAAATTAAATAACTAAAAAATGCAAAACATTCAATGTAATATAATAAATTAAATGAAAGCAGGAGTAATAAGTAAAAATAAAATAAGTGACTTAAAATACAAAAAATCATAACACATGTAATAGAACAAATAGGCATAAATTAGTATTTTGTAAAGAGAAGATAGTACTTGTTAGACTAAGAAGATCAAGAAGAAAATATAGCAAAATTTATATAATTTAATAACAAAGATTAGGCTATGTGAAAGTTTTATACGATGTAATGTAACTTAAGTAAGGGAGTATTTTATTAAGTAAGGGCAAGAACATTTTTAAATTATGGCTCTAGGATAACAAATATTATCCAATAACAAAACAAAGACTGGTTGTCTTGGACCACAAAATGCGAGATACTTTGTTTATTCAACACTCAATTGTTATATATGAACGAGGACAGTTCAGTTGCCATGATTCTAGAAAAAAAGAAAATCTAATGAATAAATTTATTGTAAATCAAAATTAATAATGATTAACTAACAAAAAGGACAGTTGATTGACTTCCGAGGGTTATCAATCGGAGAATATATTTCTACCTACCAATAAAATTAAACAAAAATTCCAAAGAATAAAATTACTAATCAGCTACAGTTAAATGAGTAATAATGAAAAATAATAATAAATAAATGAAGACAACCCAAGACCTGGAGAAGTCAAAGTAATTAAATATTTTAAAAACGAACAGAAAGAAAATTAAAATTACGCCCTGAACCTCACTTTTTACAACTAAGCGAAGAACTAATACTACACAAAATCCATTGGGACCCGTAACCACCAGAAACGCAAACATTAGCGAAGATCAAGAACTGGAACTTCCACTACGTCCTGCGACACCAACACCAAACTTTTATTGAGAAGCTGGAGACTGACATACAACATACGGTAAAAATCAGCTCATGTTTAAACTTTATTTAATAAGATTTTATGATTAAATTGTAATACCTTGTAACCTTATCTTGCATTTTCTGACCTTACTAATAGTCACAAGAACTCTATGTACCCTGATATTAAGAAAAAATTCACCATATAATTAAAAATATCGGTATGGAGAACCATACATCACTTCCATGTTCTAAGATTTATATTTCAAATCATTTTCGAAATGAAATATTACCATAGAAACTACTTCTTTCTACTTACTGCTTCAGCCTTAACCACAGTACTGTGGTCACTAACGTATACCACCTCCTGTTATCGCACTTGATTTTCACTGATGATGGAAGTCGATGGCATTGCCGAAACATCTGGTTTTGTAGAAAACATTGGACTACGGCCAAACATCCCGGGAAGAAACTTTAAGAAAAACTACTTCTTTGTTGCCGATAACATTGTACACATATATATAAAAAATATGCATAAAATTAATGGCTTGTATAAGTTAATGTTTGATCTCCATTAAGTAGTACTCAAGTTTCTAAAGTTTTAATATTATGATGTCCGTAATTAAAACATCAGAGCAGGTTTAGTGTGTATGAGGGTACATCGTGGACAAAAATTTTCAACATTTCCTATTGAGCGTTGCTTAGAGTAAAGCTGCGAATCTACAGTGTACGTTTCACAGAACAAACACGCGGAAAAGAAGGAGCGCTCCGAAGTCACTCATGGACCCTCAGCATCTTGCAGAGAGTTCATTCCCAATAGAGGAAAAGTCTGTCTATGAATCGTTCCTCTGTAAACACGTGCAGTTACACTGCCCAGCGATCCACAGGAAGCAAATCACTATCCACGCTGGACACTTTTTCGGCTTGCATGCGTTATGTTGGTAAGGGTTTCGGCATTTTCCATTTAAAAAGCGTGCAAATGTAAGAAAATAAACATGAGTGAGGCCAGAAATAACACGAATTTTGTGCGTGCGTGTGTGTGTGTGTGTGTGTGTGTGTGTGTGTGTGTGTGTGTGTCTTCCCTGGCTTTTTATTGCAGTAATCATAATAATAAAATGGAAACGTAAACATTACATAATTGAGATATGCGTGCCTGCCACGAACTATATATTTTCTCTCATACATATGATAAGTTTATCATATGCCTGGCAACAAAATTATTTTATTTTTAACAATTGCCATTGTTTGAAAAAGTTTAAATGAATTTTCATGTACTTTACTGTTGTTAAAACGTAAAACGTTGCAGGTAAACTACCCCTTCCCCTTAACCGATCTTCACCAAAATCAAAAGGCCTTGAGATCTCTACAATTCAGTGATGTATGCAAAAAATTATTTGATTCTGTTTGAATATGCGGCAGTTATCGTTTGTCATAGAAAAAATTACCCTTGTTAAAACATAAAACGCTGCAGGTAAACTACCCCTTTCCCTTAACCGATCTTCACCAAAAACAACAGGTCTTGAAAACTCTACAATTCAGAGTTGCATGCAAAAAATTATTTGATTGTGTTTGAATTTGCGGCTGTTATCGTTTGCCATAGAAAATACCCTTGTTAAAACATAAAACGTTGCAGGTAAACTACCCCTTTCCCTTAACCGATCTTCACCAAAAACAATAGGTCTTGAGAACTCTAAAATTTAGGGGTGCATGCAAATAATCTTTTGATTCTGTTTGAATTTGCGGCTGTTATCGTTTGCCATAACAAATACCCTTGTTAAAACATAAAACGTTGCACGTAAACTACCCCTTTCCCTCAACCGATCTTCACCAAAAACAATAGGTCATGAGTACTCTACAAATCAGGGCTGTATGCAAGAAATTATTTGATTCTGTTTGAATTTGCGGCTGTTATCGTTTGCCATAGAAAAAAATCTACACACAGATAGACAGAAAGACACAGACACTTTTCGAAAAACGACTTTTTTCATGTTTTGAGTGTAGTACAATCAGAATCTGCAATAATCTCGAACACGATTTTTTTTTGCCATCACCATACTTCCGTTTCCTTAAGGAACATGGAAGTAATTAAAACATCTAAACCCGAATTCAATAACTAATCGATTCATTCCAGTGTGATCGATGTGTTGTATCTGTGCCAAAAGAAAACATCTGTTTTGAAAAGAATATAAAAAATAAAGAATCTTTCCTGAAACTGATGAGTTATTATTATTTGTTAACGATTTAGTGTTTTGAATAACTTATAGTGTATAAAGGGAGAAACGAGAGGAACACCAGGCTTATACAATTTAACCTATAATAACCGGCCGACAATACACCACAGTGCTAGCTTGCGTACAGCTGTTGAATTACGAGAGAAGAGAAAACTAATTCGCGGCTGCCGCTCTCCTCTCTCAATGATTGATACAGACTAGGCCTGAACAGTAACCACATAAACGTACAGTATACTAATTCATTTTGTACACTATTCAGTCAGAACGGATTTAATTAACATAAATTGTTAGATAATTAATGCTTAACACATAATTAATCTTACTGACACGAGATTACTATCGCTCTCTATACAACAGCACTTGTATTATATTTTATATTCTGTATTGTTTGTACGAAAATTAGTCAGCTTATACCATCTGATGAAGGCACTGTGTTGCCGAAACAGCTGTCATGGTTTTATAATTTTAATAAATTGACGAGTGGAAATCACAAAAACTATTTTATGGTTTTATTTTTTACTATAATTTAAATTGTTAGAGATAAGAACATATTATACTTCTCATTAATTTTTTATTACAAATTAACACTCACAGCAGATGACTGGCCATCAACAGAACAACAGTATCTTAACTTACTAATAGCCTATATGTTAATAAACAGTGGGGCTTAATACTGATACGGGAGATAGCTCGTTGAGTAACAAATTGGCGCTCAACTTGTAGGGCTTGAGTTAAGTAAAAAATCGACTACATCGCTATTACTTAACTTGAGCAGGCGACTATTAGAGGCACAGGAATGCATACAAGAGGCGTTTCTAAAAGGATAGCGAAGGACCAAGAAACGGAAGAAGACAGACGGGAAGAAGAAGCAGAGATAGTTACAGACACTGAAATGGAACAACAGGCGGGAGATAAAGAGGAAGCTAGAGGAAGACTAAATTGGGAAAAATTAATGGAATTAATGAGTAGCATGAAGGAGGATAATAAACAAACTAACGAGAACAACAAACAAATGTTAGAAAAGCTCGAAAATAAAATAGACAGTATAAACAAAAATTCAGAAAAGCTAGAAAATAAAATAGACAGTATAAAAGAAAATTCAGAAAAGCTAGAAAACAAAATAGACAATATAAAAGAAAACTCAAAGAAACAAAACGAAATTTTGAGTGAGAACTTAAACTAATGAACGAGAAGTTTGACAAGAATAAAGAGGAAACTAATGAGAATAACCGACAAATAAATGAAAGATTAAACCAAATTAACGAAAGGCATGACAGGAATGACGAGAGCTTAAGGCAGATTCAGGAAAGTAACAAACAAAGAGACGAAAAAATTGAAAACAGTAATAAGGATTTGCGGCAAATTATAAATGAACAAAACCAAGCGTTGAGGGAGATCATAAATGAAAGGATTGCAAATGTCAATGAAACACTTAACAAAAGGGTGGATGATTACAAAGAGGAAGTAAGACAGCAAATAGTTGAAACCAAGGTAGGTCTAGAAAAGACGGATGAAACCATCATACAACTCGGAGTGGAAGTAGAAGCCAGAATAAACCAAATAGAAAACAATAATGAGACTAGAGTCAAAGAGGTACGACTAGAAACCCAAGAAAAATTAAACAAAGTACAAATTAACATAGCCGGAAGAGTAGAACTGGTGAACAATGAAATGAATTAAGGCATCGCAGAGCATCAAATATAACAAGAGATGCCTTCACTACAACATCACACCGAAGTACAAAAGTTCCAATATCAACAGCAGACATTGTCCCGAAAAAATAAAATCAATCTGGATTAAGGAAGAGATCAAACGACTTTATATTTTAAAAAGTGGTCTAAATACTAAGCTTTATCTAGCCCACCTGGAAATTTTAAACGAGTTTCACCCGGCAGTAATAAACGGCATTTTCGACATTGTCAATAGACAGATAAACAAATTCGTCAGTTCTCTTAAACGTAATCAGTTAAGAAAGTTTCAAAACCTGTATACAAAACAACACAATGACAATAATAATACAGTAGAACATAGCCACGTATTTCATCAGCGGGTTGCAAATTACACCGGAATTAAATTTGAACATAACGAAATGACATTATTGAACAAAGGTTTGATGTATAACATTCCCTCGTTTAATAAGAACTTTATGATCCGTGAAATAATATGCGCAGAAGCTGCCATAAAAACTATTGATAATATTTCGCATCAGGAGGAAACGCGTGCCATCATAAGTAACAAAATAAATACAAACGTGACGCGCGTATTGCACGGAATGTTTACGAAAAACTTCGACATGATAACGCTATCTTCACGAAGGCTGATAAGGGTACTACGGAAAATATATATACCAATAAGGTACAGGAATTCATAAAAAAACAATAATATTAAAAAGCTACTCAAGGATCCCACCAGCGCCTATGTCAAGGAATTATACAACGCTATAAATAAATGCCCCAATCTCCTCAATGAAAGCACTAGACGTTATTTAAAACCCATAAATGCCAGGGCCCCAGAACTTACGGCTTTACCCAAAATACATAAAAAAGATATGCCAATACGCCCGGTTGTAAACTACACGACTGCCCCTGGTTATAGGACGGCTATAAGATTAGTAAAAATCATAAAAGAGAAAATTGACATAGTAAATAACTACAGCATAAAAAACAGCTACGATCTCGTTGTTAAAATTAAAACTGTTAAATCAGCACCACATTATAGGTTGGCTTCATTTGACGTAACTAATCTGTACACCAATGTGCCGGTAGATGACACAATGACAATTCTCAGAAATAGCTTAATTAATACAAATAGGTTAGGTAGAATTGAAATTGATGAACTTATGCAATTGCTTAAAACAATACTCAAACAAAATTATTTCTCTTATGATAACGAATATTTCATGCAGGAGGATGGTCTGGCAATGGGGTCACCTTTATTGGGAATTTTAGCGGACCTATACTTGAACCACTTTGAGAATACATTTTTAATGTCTAATCTTAATAAACAGCGAGATAAAATTAAATTTTACGTACGCTACGTTGACGACACTTTTATGATATTCAATGGAACGAGTAGACAAATAGAAAATTTGAAAGGATATATGAACAGCATAAACATGAAAATTCAATTTACCCTAGAAATGGAGAATAATAACTGCCTGAACTTTCTTGATCTCACTATCAGCAAATATAATGACCGTTTTAGATTCAAAATTTATAGAAAGCCCAACACCACGAATATTACTATCCATGCTGATTCGTACCATCCATATTCCCAAAAAATGGCAGCCTTCAATGCGTTCGTTCATAGAATGCTTGCTATTCCCCTTGAGCAAAAAGACAGAGTGGAAGAGACTAATATAATCAAAAGTATAGCTATCGCTAATGGGTATAACAGTGGAATCGTAGACAAGCTTATAAGAAAACACTCGGTAAAAATCAATAGTAAAAGCAGATTAACTGGCCCATCTAAAGAAGATACTAAGTTTATAGTAACTGAGTACACGAATGTACTACCAGTCATTGTAAAGAATGAGCTAAAAAAACGTAAAATAACAGTGGCCTTCAAAACCACAAATAACATCAAAAAACGTTTGGGACAAAGAACTCATATCCCGGCTGAAGAGAAAACTGGAGTGTACAAGCTTGAATGCGATGACTGTGACAAATTTTATATAGGACAAACGGGCAGGCCGTCAGCCAAACGTTTTAAAGAACACCTGCCCAAAAGTGATATCTCGAAAACTAGATCCAGTTACGCTCAGCATTTAACACTGTATAATCATAAGTACTCAGACTTCCACACAAACTTTAAACTACTTCATAATTGTAAAAAAGGTGCATACATGAACGCTGTGGAGGAATATGAGATATACAAGGCTTCCAAGTTACAAACGGACCAGCTACTTAATGACAAAGTTTCGTTCCGATCGAATCTGCTGTACAACATGGCCATCGATATCGATAGGTCAGCGGGCAATGATAACGGTCATGTAAGACAAAGTGCAACAGTTGGTCGTTGGCAACGAGACGATGCGCATCGGACTGTGCCGGGACTGTGTCGGTGTTAAAATATGTGTGGTGTTTCTTGTGTTTTAACTAGTTGACGACCACTTTTGGGTGATTTTGATGTTTTTATAGTATTTTTAAACCTGATGATGAGAATTTATTCTCGAAACGCGTCGTTTTAAGAAAAAACCCAATAAGTCACAAGACGGAAGTTAATACAGGTAATTGCCTAATATTAATTCTAAATAGTAATGAAATGAAGACAAAGAAAATGAGACAAACGCGTAAAAGGAAATTAATAAATACACGGGAAGGATTGGAGATGGTTAAGGGGGGATTAGTTAAGATGCATAATATGCCAATTACGGAACCAAGAGAAGTAAGGCAATTTAATGATAAACATAGCGTCAAATAATGTGGAAAAGAATATAGACAGTTAGACTAAGTAATTAATTAACTGAGAGTAGACTAATTAATTGGTGTAATTTATTTTATAATAATGTGCATGTTATTATGTTTTATCATGTTGTTTTGTTATCTTGGTATTTATGTTGTCTTTGGGTAAGTAGCAGGTGTGAAGCATTCGCTTTAAGAAAGTATCAATTAATTGATGTTTCATTTATGTTAAACTTTATAAGAGTAAATATGTTGGTACTTACTTTAAATAAATAATAGAAGTAGTGTTAGATTATATTTGTAAACTTGGCCAGGAAGGCAATAATTGTTGATAAGATGCCAAAGGGTTATTG
This sequence comes from Magicicada septendecula, assembly GCA_034769895.1. NCBI lineage: Eukaryota > Metazoa > Arthropoda > Insecta > Hemiptera > Cicadidae > Magicicada > Magicicada septendecula. Next base: position 303,245,328 of record CM068367.1, on the reverse strand, counting down.
TAATTATGTTATAAACAGATGAAGGGTTCAATACTAAAATAAATAATAATAAATTAAAATCAGAATGAAATAAAAACAGAATGATTGGCCATAAGCCAGTGACACTTTGTACAGGAAGTCGGGTCAGAAAAATTAAATAACTAAAAAATGCAAAACATTCAATGTAATATAATAAATTAAATGAAAGCAGGAGTAATAAGTAAAAATAAGATAAGTGACTTAAAATACAAAAAATCATAACACATGTAATAGAACAAATAGGCATAAATTAGTATTTTGTAAAGAGAAGATAGTACTTGTTAGACTAAGAAGATCAAGAAGAAAATATAGCAAAATTTATATAATTTAATAACAAAGATTAGGCTATGTGAAAGTTTTATATGATGTAATGTAACTTAAGTAAGGGAGTATTTTATTAAGTAAGGGCAAGAACATTTTTAAATTATGGCTCTAGGATAACAAATATTATCCAATAACAGAACAAAGACTGGTTGTCATGGACGACAAAATGCGAGATACTTTCTTCATTCATCACTCAATTGTTATATATGAACGAGGACAGTTCAGTTGTCATGAATCTAGAAAAAAAAGAAAATCTAATGAATAAATTTATTGTAAATCAAAATTAATAACGATTAACTAACAAAAAGGACAGTTGATTGACTTCCGAGGGTTATCAATCGGAGAATATATTTCTACCTACCAATAAAATTAAACAAAAATTCCAAAGAATAAAATTACTAATCAGCTACAGTTAAATGAGTAATAATGAAAAATAATAATAAATAAATGAAGATAACCCAAGACCTGGAGAAGTCAAAGTAATTAAATATTTTAAAAACGAACAGAAAGAAAATTAAAATTACGCCCTGAACCTCACTTTTTACAACTAAGCGAAGAACTAATACTACACAAAATCCATTGGGACCCGTAACCACCAGAAATGCAAACATTAGCGAAGATCAAGAACTGGAACTTCCACTACGTCCTGGGACACCAACACCAAACTTTTATTGAGAAGCTGGAGACTGACATATTTCAGACATTCGTTCATCATTCTGCTCCCAGTCTTAGTCTAGCGAAACGCAGCCATTGTGAGTAACTTTGTCAACATACGGTAAAAATCAGCTCATGTTTAAACTTTATTTAATAAGATTTTATGATTAAATTGTAATACCTTGTAACCTTATCTTGCATTTTCTGACCTTACTAATAGTCACAAGAACTCTATGTACCCTGAGATTAAGAAAAAATTCACCATGTAATTAAAATTAAAACATCTAAACCCAAATTCAATAACTAATCGATTCATTCCAGTGTGATCGATGTGTTGTATCTGTGCCAAAAGAAAACACCTGTTTTGAAAAGAATATAAAAAATAAAGAATCTTTCCTGAAACTGATGAGTTATTATTATTTGTTAACGATTTAGTGTTTTGAAGAACGTATAGTGCATAAAGGGAAAAACGAGAGGAACACCAGGCTTAAACAACTTAACCTATAATAACCGGGCGACAATACACCACAGTGCTAGCTTGCGTACAGCTGTTGAATTACGAGAGAAGAGAAAACTAATTCGCGGCTACCGCTCTCCTCTCTCAACGATTGATACAGACTAGGCCTGAACAGTAACCACATAAACGTACAGTATACTAATTCATTTTGTACACTATTCAGTCAGAACGGATTTAATTAACATAAATTGTTAGAGATAAGAACATATTATAATTCTCATTAATTTTTTATTACAAATTAACACTCACAGCAGATGACTGGCCATCAACAGAACAACAGTATCTTAACTTACTAATAGCCTATATGTTAAAAAACAGTGGGGCTTAATACTGATATGGGAATTGGTGATTTAACAATATGTATAGTTTTTGTGTGTGTATGTGTTCGACATCACTTAGAAAAGTGGAATAATGTAAAAAAATATCTTAAATAAAAGACATTAAATACATAATTAATTAATTTATTAATACTATTTTAATTAAAGCATATTTAAATTACAAATTCTATGCGATGATTGCGTTTTTTAGCATATCTATTAATAATATCTTTTGGATCTACTTCAAGATCATAATAAATATTTAGCAAAGCCAATCCATTAAGGCGGTCTTCTGACATTGTGTTTCTAAGCCATGATTTCAATCTTCTTAGAGTAGAAAACGTCCTTTCAGCTGAAGCATTTGAAATGGGAAGTGTAATTAATATTCTTAAAAGAATTTGGATATTTGGATAAATATCCTTATCACACTTACTTAGTAAATCGAGAGCACTACGAGATCCAATATTAGGCTCTTTTTCCCATTTCAAAGACCAAGATTCCAATTCAGAAGCAAGTTCCTTTGCCACAATTCCCTTTGATTTGTTGAAAAATGAAGAATATTTCTCCGCAATATAGTTGATTTTCTCTTTATAATGATCGGTTTCTTACAATTCTGGAAACAAAATCGATAAGCTAAACAAATTTAACGTTTCTTGAGGAAAACGTGTTTTAATGTCTTCTATGACATTTTCCAAGACTGATATATAAATTGACTGTCTGAAGTAAGTAAGGGGATCTTGAGATGGATAATTTTCTCTATGCTTCTGTATAGCTGCTGTACGTGGTACTTTAATTTCAATATCTAAATCATCAGCTAATCTACGTATTTCTTCAAAGACAGTAGCAAATACATCTGTACATTTTTCACGACGACGAATCAATTTCGTTAAGGTATCTCGTATCATATCCTGAGCAGATTTTAAGTCAACTTGAATTTTATGAAAAAAGTAACTTGCTTGCTGAGTACTAGTTAAAATATCTGACAAACATACAATCGCTACTACAGTTTCAGCGTCAAGAAGAGATGTCTTAAGGCCTCGAGCTTTTACCCTTGTTTGTCGATCTTTCCAAGAACACATACTTTCCAGTGCTTTTATGATTAGAGGTAGAGATTCTCTAAACTGCAATACACCAACATGGCGCTCTATCCACCTCGTTTCACAAAGCCCACTAAGCGTGTGACCAAGTATTTTCTTTACAGGTACAGATCGTTTAGATGATGCACCTAAAAAAGATATCGTTTCTTTCATTGTATCTACCGCATTCCGAATACTTTTCACTTTAGCTGTTTGCGATATTGACAAATTTAGCCCGTGGTTAGAGCAAGGTGAGAAAACTGCATTAATTGCTTCTTCTTGTACAGTTTTAACTGCTCCACAAACTTCAGAAACCATAGCTGAACAACCATCTGTCGTTATTCCGATGCATTTTTTTAGATCCAAGTTGAAGTTTTTCTGTAATTCTTCAATGACAATTCTTCCTATCTTAAAACCAGATATTATTGGCTCAGTGTTGTCATTGCCGTCATGATGATCTTCAGGTTCAGCATGCACATCAATAAATTTAAGAAAGGATTCAAAAATGCGTTCGCCATCTGTATACCGCAAAATTAATGCCAGCTGAGAGATATTAGAAATGTCTGTTGTTTCATCAAACATTACGCTATAAAATTTTGCAGCCTGAACTTTTGGGATAATCCGGCTGAGAATTTCTTCTGCGTAGCATTCAATTAGCTTGTTTTGTGTAACACTGCTAATATAGGTAGCTCGTGATGAAGAATTTTGTAAGTGATTTCTTAACGTTTCATCTCCTTTACCACGATATCTCAAGAGAGCCCAAAAATTTCCATCGTTTACAAGACTATTCATTTCGAATTTTCCTGAGTCTCTGTGGCCCCATAATGACATACCCTGTTGTCCAAGAACGTTTATAGTATCTACAATTGGTAATAGGCGTGATCTGTTTTCAGATATTTTGAAAATACGCTGCTTATTTATTCAGTTAATAACGGATGACTCTGCATGATCCAAATTATATATACATAAAATCTTTTGCAGTTTGGATGGAATTTTTATGCAATTCATTTTTATCGTGTTTTTCTAAGATCCCATCTTTTCCTAACAACTTATGAAACCTCGTGACAGGTACCTTAACAAATTGATTTAAAGTTACATTTTTGTTATCACCTCTGACACCATAATTAATAAAGAAAGGGCAATATTTACAAAAATAGCCCTTTTCTGTATGAGAATACACGAGCCAATTATATTTATTTAGATGGTCATGACGTGCAAATCGTTTTTCTGGCTTGCCATTTTTATTATGGATTGAAAAAGCGAAAGTATAATTCATATTGATTTAAATGGAATAAATCCTATTGTAGTCCCAAGCCACGTGTTTGTTAACCAAATACACTGTACTCACCGTCTATGGCCTTTTTCCGTGATGTTTTTTCCGTGTTTACATGTTTCAAGGCACTTGCCTCATCATCAGAACTTATAAAATCAATCTATGTCATAAATAATGACATTTGTCAAAATATTAAAAACACAATACGGCAATTAAACTATGTACATAAATTCGCTTTAAAAATGTTCAGTGTGCCTTGCAAGACAACACGCGCCTATTAAGATCTAACCTTGTTAACACCAATAAACTGGATGCTAATTGCGTAAATGAAATATTAGAATTGTTGGAAGTGATTTTGGACCAGAATTATTTCACACATAACAAACAGTTTTTCAGACAGCTGGAGGGGTTAGCTATGGGTTCCCCACTCTCTAGTATTCTAGCGGAGGTATACTTAAATTACTTTGAAAATTCTTTCTTGTTTGCAAACCCTACATATAATTACAATGTGGTGTTCTATGGTAGATATGTCGACGACACTTTTATGGTGTATAAAGGCACAAATCGTCAAATTGACAAGCTCCACAATTACTTGAATGGCATTAACAACAAGATACAGTTTACTTTGGAGAATGAAGTTGAAGGTCGGTTACATTTTCTGGATTTGACAGTAACTAAGAATTTTTTTACTAAAAAACTATGTTTTAATATATTTAGGAAGCCCACGATGACTGACGCTGTCATACATGCCTCATCGTTCCACCCCATTTCACAGAAATTAGCTGCATTCCATAGCATGATACATCGCTTGTTGTCTATACCCCTTAGCATCGAGGATTATATCGAAGAGTTAAATACCATTAAAGTCATTGCGTTTAACAACGGGTACAATGAAAGAATAATAGATAATATTTAAAAAAAACAAAAGAAAAAGAAGAGTAACACTATTAAAAATGAAACTAAAGATATAAATAATAGAAATGAGAACCTCGAAACAAAGGCACGCTAGTACATTGCGGCACCTTATACGCATTTCATGCCGGGGATTTTTAAGTCAACCATTAATAAAGTCAACAACATAGTCGTTTCCTATAAGACTAGTAATAACATCTTGAATAATCTCCGCACCCGTGAACATACCAGTCTTGAAAATAAAACGGGTGTTTATAAGCTAGTTTACAACGACTGTGAGGGTTTTTATGTGGCCAGACGGGTCGAGGTTTTTTGAAAAGATTTTCTGAACATAGACCCCCTACATGAGTTTACAACTTCGACAATATCAAGTCAAATTTCGCCAAGCACCTCATAGACAACAGTCACAGTTACACGGATTTTAGCTCAAATTTAATACCCCTTCATTTCTGCAGTAAAGGGAGTTATTTGAACGCCCTTGAAGAATATGAAATTTACAAAGCATACAACGACCCCAGTACCAAGCCACATGTGTTGAATGACCAATTACAGTATAAATCAAATATACTGTACGATACCGCTATGAGATATGGTCGAGATAAGGCTTAGATTACGTCAGTACGGCGCGTGTTGTCTTGCAAGGCACACCGAACATTTTTAAAGCGAATTTATGTACATAGTTTAATTGCCGTATTGTGTTTTTAATATTTTGACAAATGTCATTATTTATGACATAGATTGATTTTATAAGTTCTGATGATGAGGCAAGTGCCTTGAAACATGTAAACACGGAAAAAACATCACGGAAAAAGGCCATAGACGGTGAGTACAGTGTATTTGGTTATAATTCATACATGGTACCCATGGATGTAAAATTAAATTCTTCTTTGTTAAGTCATCTACTTCAAGGCCTACATAATTTCCGATATCGTAAGTTATTTCGGTATAATTTTTATTTTCAGATTTGTTAATCAACTTTTCTTTTTCAACTTCATCACTTGTTGGAGGAGTTAATTTAACTTTTATTTTTGTGTCAATAATAGTTTTTCTGTCCTTTTGGCAGGCGTCATAATAAAATATGAATCAATAGTCCCAGATCTATTCTTTGCTTGGGAACTGCAGGATGGTTGCGGCTCCTGTAACATAATTTTGATTCTAACAGAATATTTATAATTTCAAAAATAAAATAAAATTTTTAGACTAGACGAGGATAATTGAAAGTGGTGTTTCTCTCCGAGAAACATAGAAGTGCTAGCACTTCGATAGACCTATCTAAACGGTAATAGGATTCTATGATTTACTTGTGAAAATGTAACTCTAAATAGAAAACTAATACATATAGATATATTGAAGTTCGGTAGATCTATCTAAACAACAAAAGCAAAAATGTTAATATATGTTATGAAAACATAAGTACGAACTCACACGTACTAAAATAAGCATGATATAATTTTAAATTTTAGAAAATTAATATTTCAATTTTCATAAAAATTAATCAATCTTTTTAATCGTCAGTATAAGAAGTTATTACAAAAAGGATAAAAAATACCTATTCATGATGCTACAATTCAGTTGTTTACCAACACTAATACACAACAAAAGCTTTCTACTGCCAATACACAATATATATAGAACACACGAATATATTTCGCACATTACACCTGCAAGAAAAACGAAACTTGTATTTACTCACCATACTTAAAAAGACTTCCGAGTTTAACTCCAATTGTATTTCAAAATAACTTGTTTTAACTCAGGTTATGTATGCTTAACGGATAAAGGGCCGGACAAGTCAACTTGCAATATATTGCAGATGTACAAAGTACAAGAGCGCATGCGCGTAACTGTCGTCTCACCTCGAATCTCGAATCTCGACACTGTTTATCAGTTTATGTGCTATCGAATGATAACTCGTCTCTCTATATTACCGACTATGAAGCCAGTTACTCTAATGGCGCTTAAATTAAACTAAAATATTTTTCGATTTTTTTTTTTTATTAATATAAAAATGACATTTTTTCTGAGTGTTAGGGGGGGTGACGCCCCTATACGTATAGATCCCCCCTTCCAAGGGGGGATCCCCCCTTGGATATGCGCCTGACATTAAACCATGAAACAGTCGATGAGCTAATTAATTTGACAAAGGTAATATTGGAACAAAATTATTTTACTTTTGATAACAAATATTATTTAAAGCGGGATGGATTAGCGATGATGGGATCCCCATTATAAGGCATCCTGGCAGACATTTACTTAAACCACATTGAAACAAACGAAATATTATCAACTAAAAACAAACATTATAAAAAAAATTTTATTTTATCGACGATATGTGGATGACACAATAATGATTTATAATGGCAATTGCAGGCAATTAGTGATGCTTAATAAATATATGAATACTATTACAAATAGTTTACAATTCACATTAGAAATGGAAGTGAATAATAAAATTAATTTTTTAGATTTAACTTTAACAAAAATAGATAACAAAATTAATTTTAATATTTACAGAAAACCAGCAACCACAGATCATGCTATTCATGCCTCGTCTTATCATCCTTTTTCACATAAAATGGCATTTTTTAATTGTATGCTTCATAGATTGCTGGTATTGCCCCTATCTACGGAAGATTATAAAAACGAACTAGACATTATTAAACACATAGCGACAGCCTATGGGTATAAAAGTCACATCGTAGATAGAATAATTAATAAAAAACAAAATAGACCAATAAATATTGATGTGTCTAAAGAAAAAGTAAAAAAATATATTGCAATAGAATATGGTGAAATATTACATCATACTTTAAAAAACCAATTAAAAAAGCAAAATATTATTTTGGCTTCAAAGGCAAATAATAAGCTCGAGAAAAAACTTATGTTTACAAACAAAAATAAACCTTCCGATGTATTTGACGGTACTGGTGTATATAGGCTTAATTGTTCGGATTGCACACAATTCTATATAGGACAAACGGGTCGTTCGTTCAAATTACGTTATAAAGAACACATCCCAAGCTCCAAGTCAAATGTAGGAAGATCTACATTTGCTGAACATTTAAGCTTTCATGACCATAACATAAAGAGTATTGGTGAGAATTTAGACATCTTACATAAATGTAAGAAATCACTAAAGCTAGACACTCTCGAACGGTTTGAGATATATATGGCTATAAAGGAGGATTACAATTGCGTCCTAAATGAAAAATCAGTACATACAAATGATATTTTGTTTAATAGAATCAATCATATAGAACGAGAAATCGGCTATATCAGATCGATAAAATTGAACGAAGGTCAAGCCGGTATCGATTAGTTTTACCTTGGAGGCGTTCCTGTACAGGTTCGTGACGGCCGCATGTTTTGTGTGTTATTACTTTTTGTTTTATATTTATATTTATTGTGTGTTATTTTATTCAATGTTTTATACCGTGTACGTGTTGTTTTTATTATCTGACGTGATGTACAAACATCGAAAAATGATGTTTTAACCATATTTGTATATAAGATCTGATGATGACACAGTTGTGATCGAAACACGAGTAATCCCACAATTGGATTCAAAGAAACGTGACAGAAGGTAGTTAACCTGTTTTATAGTCTCAACCGTTTCTGGAGGCAAATAAAATGTTTAAATTGGAGAAATGTACTGAAAAGAGTATTTGCTGTTGTAAAAAAGTTGGCAAGTCGAGGAGATGATGAAATATTTGGTTCTCTGCACAATGGTGAATATATGATGTCTTTAGAACTAATATCTGAATTTGATACATTTCTAGCTGGTCACATTCAGAGATTCGGTAATCCAGACTCAGGACGAATCTCCTATCTTTCTTCAGTTACATGTGATGAGGTGATCGAATTGTTTGCTTGTAAAGTAAGAAAATTATAATTCACTATGTAAAATGAGCTAAGTACTACTCCATAATAGTAGACTCAACACTCAATGTAAGTCACACTGATTAATTATCCTTTGTCTTAAGATATGTAGAAGAAAATGGCAACCCGTTGAACGTTTTCTTTTATTTTTGCCTCATCCTGGGCATAAATCAGAGAATTTAGCTAATGCTGTGGCTGTGATGACTGTTTGAGTCAAAACTCTATTGATATTGCTGACTGTAGAGGACAATCGTAGGATAATGCCAGCAATATGTCAGGAGTATATAGTGTCTTGCATGCACGCATCAAGGGTGAAAATCTGAAAGCACTTTTCATACCTTGTTCAGCACACTCTCTTAATCTAGTAGGCACTTGTGCTACAAGTTGTTGTCCGGAAGCATGTGCATTTTTTAGCTTAACTCAAAATGTGTATAACTTTTTCACTGCATCTACCAAGAGGTGGGAAACTTTACTAAGTTTTAGTCAACCTAAAAGTAAAACATTCAAGAGTTTGTATGATACCCATTGGAGCGCTAGAGAAGAGGCCTGTAAGAGCCTGTGCAGGAATTTAGAAAGTGTGATACTGGCTCTGGAGCATTATGAAGATGATACTAATGAGAAACCGTTAGTAAGGAGTGAAGCATCGGGATTATTGAAGTCTTTGAACAGACTTGAAACAACATTGATGATGGAACTGTGGTGTGACATTTTGGACAGATTTGAGAAAGTGAGTCAAACTCTCCAAAAAGTTGATACTTCACATGAAAAAGTAGTAATACTGTATGAGTCTCTAATCACGTTTATTGCTTCCATGTGTTTGATGAATATGAAAAACAAGGAAAAAAACATTGTGAGATGGACTATGAGTATGAGTCATGTAACAAACACCAAAGAAAAAGAAAACAACAGGCTGATGAGAACAATGAGTCTGAAGTTATTCTTCATGGGAGAGAAAAGTTTAAGGTGGACTTGTTTTATACAGTACTCGACCAATCAAAATCTGAGTTGCATAGAAGGAAAAATGCCTATGATTCAATAGTGGAAAATTTTATAGTTTTTAAGGAACTATCTACCACGCCATATGCAACAGTTATTGAACGTGGTAATAAACTTCGATCTTTGAACAAAAATGATCTTCAAGAGTCATTTGCTAATGAATGTGTCCATTTTGCTGGACTAATAAAAAATGCTGATATTAAGAACACCCAACTGCATATGATGTTATTCATGCGACAAGAGCAACTTCAATCAACATTTCCAAATATTGCAATAGCTCTTCATATGCATTTGTGTACAGCTATCTTTAACTGTTCAGCAGAATGTACGTTTTCTGTTTTAAAAAGAATTAAATCATGTGTTAGATCTACAATGAATGAGGAAGAACTCAACTCATTCTCAGTCTTGCATGTTGAGGCAGAAGTTTTAAACAGTGAACAAATTAACTTTGAAGGCCTTATTGAAGAATTTTCACTGATCAAAGCAAGACGAAAGCCAATGTAAAGCAAGCATTTGTGTAATTTGGGGTCTTATTCAATCACTTTTAAATTATTTGTTCCATTTATCCAATTTACATTACTTTCATTGATTTTACTACGTTTGATGATAAAACCAAACCATGTAGGTCTATAAATAAACCTATAAAAAGAAAGTAGGCCTACGTATATTACTTGTTATAAAACTAATCTATGTGTTACTAAAGTGTACATGTAAATAAATATTAATAAAAGTTAAAAAAATGTAATCTTTTTCACAATTCCATCACATTTCCCTTTTAGATTTAAGATCAAATGAGATATTTGCAATTGAGGTAGTTGAAATGATTATTTTCAGCAACTTTTTTTCAGCAGTCAAGGAGAATTGAATATATAGAAGTTACTTTGGGGGGGGGGGCTAACAATAGTGCCTAGGGGCGGCAGGACACCTAAATCTGGGCCTGCGGAACACAAAGTTTTTTATTTGTAAAAATGTAAGACAAAGCTTATAAGCGAAAACTGGTTCAGGCTATAAGGTAAAACTTTTACGTTTTTACCAATAAAAAACTTTGTGTTCCAAGTTGGTAGTGATATACTTATATTTAATTATCTTGTTGATTCATCCTCTTCGTTCACTTTATAAAATATTATTATATATATAAACTTTCACAATATGAACTTACTTTCTTTATCACTTCCACAAACGTTTCGAGGTGATGTGCCCCTTCCTCAGTGGGAGTAAATACAGAATGTCATTTTACAGAATAACGGTTATGGACTATAAGTGTGTGTGGTGGGGGTTGATGGTGGGAGGAAATTGACGCTGAGGTTCAAATTGTGTGTTTGGATCAGTGTATCGAATAGTGTATGTGATCTATAATGTAATTGTTCATTTAATATGTTGTTGGGTTGTAGTGCGTGATATCTGTATATTTCAAATTGTTCAGCTGTGTTTAGTTTTCTACTTTTTGGTAAGTAGTGTAATATTTCCATGTTGTGTTCTATGTTTGTGTAACTGTGGTTTTTGTTTTGTAAATGTGTGGCAAATGTGGAATGTATGTAGTTTGTGGTGAGGGCTTTTAAATGTTCTGAAAATCTGGAGGAAAAAGATATTCCCATTAGGAAAAAACACCATTAGGAAACACATAAATAATACTAACAAAGACACAGACACATACAGCAAAACAGGGGTATATAAATTAAATTGCAATGATTGTCACCAATTCTACATCGGCCAGACGGGAAGATCTTTTTCCTCCAGATTTTCAGAACATTTAAAAGCCCTCACCACAAACTACATACTTTCCACATTTGCCACACATTTACAAAACGAAAACCACAGTTACACAAACATAGAACACAACATGGAAATATTACACTACATACCAAAAAGTAGAAAACTAAACATAGCTGAACAATTTGAAATATACAGATATCACGCACTACAACCCAACAACATATTAAATGAACAATTACATTATAGATCACATACACTATTCGATACACTGATCCAAACACACAATTTGAACCTCAGCGCCAATTCCCTCCCACTATCAACCCCCACCACACACAGCTATAGTCCATAACCGTTATTCTGTAAAATGACATTCTGTATTTACTCCCACTGAGGAAGAGGCACATCACCTCGAAACGTTTGTGGAAGTGATAAAGAAAGTAAGTTCATATTGTGAAAGTTTATATATATAATAATAACTTATATTTAGTTAATCAACGGACATGTCATGGATAACAAAATCCAAGAATAAATTATAATTCAGAGACCAGCTGATAACTATTAGCAAAACAGTAAAAGCAATCCTCTACATTCAGACATTCAACATTTGTATATTTTGCTTGATTCCCTTTATTTAAGTTTCAAACTATAGCTTTGGACATTCAAACTGACAGAGGGATGAGTAAATGTGTATATATAATCAATTGCATATATATCTGTCCATGATTCCTGCTACTACAGAGAGCATTGGAACTGGTGAAATTTTTACTCTGCTGCCCTAACTCTAACATACTTGTAAAGGAAGAATAGTATGAAAATGTTTATTTTATAACACACACACACACACACTACTGAACACTAAGCTATTCCACAACACTGTTTATAAGCTTTGTTAATATACCAAATTATTACTTTTTTCAGGTTAGAGTATTGTGTTTTTTTTTTAGTAACAATGGTAGCAATAGTGGTCAATAATATGTAATTACAGTACAATACACTGTGGTTATAGAACTGATTCTATTAATTTGCATCTACACCTACAGTAGGTATAGTACAAAAAGTAAAGATATTGTTGTATATACTGAACAGTGGTTTAACTTTCAGACAATTCAAGTACATATATATTTCTGAGGACCTCATATATAGTACCTATATCTTCATTTCTGATAGTACATTTTTACTAGATGAGGAAGTACATCACTGACTTTCTTTATTATGTGTAAACAAAATTATCCTGTTATTGTACATTCAAATTGTATATTTATATATTTATTATTTAATATTTTAAATTAAATGTTTTGTGTGTTTTTAACTCCTTTCAGACCAATCTGCTATCTGCTTTCAGATCTGTCTGCTGTTCCTTGTAGACTAGTCTGGTAACTGTTTCTGTTAGTTAAGAGTCAATATTTGCAATATTATCTTCAGTTGTATATATTAATAATTAATATTGAATACTGTTAGTATTCATTATATTATTAGTACAATAAACAAACTTTTATAGTATGTACACAGCGCCATTATATATAATGCTATTATTATTATTATTATTATTGTATCCATTGATAGTTTAACTACCATGTACAAATGTTCACATATTAAAGCACTGATATGCTACTACCACTACTACTACTACTTATAATAATAATAATAATAATAAAACAAAACAACAATGAAGAGTGATGAAAAGATTTTAAAAATACTGTCTAAATGGATATGCACCAATACTATTTCAGACATTGGTACAAGTAAATCTGATAATTACTACGAGAATATCAAAAAGGTTTTTACTAACTATTGTCTTCCAGAATCTGTGCAATGTGCTGCACTCAAAACGTATCTCTCACTAATCAAGCTGCCTCCACACAAATACTGTATAGAGTTTTTCTCACCATAACCAATTAGAGCCTGAAACATATGAATAAAGTAAATACATACTCCAATAAAATATATTCTTGGACAAAGAATCTTGAATTACTAAACTGTTAAACTGTTTCAGTTTTATTACAACAACAACTGTTAATACTGTTACAAACTTTATTTGACTCTATGAATTTATGGTTATTGAAATTATATAAATTTAAAAAAAAGCACAAATAAATACTTAAATTTGAATTCCATTAATAAAATTTATTTGCATAATGTTTTAATTTACCCTTTACTGATTTTAGATTATCATCAGAGCATATTAAATTTTTTATAGAAAAACACTTCACACAAAACGCAATTTCTTTCAGTTAACAATATTTGACAAAGTCCTATCTCTTTGCTTGATAATAAGAATTACACCATCTATTGTATAAGCTGGTGTAACTGAAGTCGTCAGCAGATTTCTCATACCCCTTTTGACACAAACTTCATAGGCAAACAAAAATATTAAAGGTAGCTAAGGAATCTTCCAAAATACTTATGCCATAATCTTACTGGCTGATTGAACTTTTTTCTTTCCTTGGTTCATGGCAACAAATGTTTTTGATCACATGCTAGCGAATGAGATTTATTTTGAGATACCTATAACTTCCACTGTTTCATAGCCTTTTTCTCATCAATTATCCGTTGTGCAATTTCTGAGGCTGAACTTTTTAAACATACTGAATTTGAACCATCTTCAAAGCTGATGTATGTAAATTTACCACCACATTTTTTGGATAAATTAGCAGAGGCAGAATAAACGTTTACCAACTTGGGATAACTGTCTATTGGTGACAGTCTTTTACAAAAAAAAAAAAAAAACATGATACATTTTTTCATTTAAACAAAAACATGTGTCTACTTTAAGAACTGGTGAAGAAAAATATTTGACAGAATCGCTTGATATTTACTTATAATAGATGTATTACATAATTAAAGGCAATGTACTTAGTGATACTTGAACACAAAGTATTGCCTTCAACCTTTTATGTTCAGCACAACCTTGGTCTTGACTAGCAATGCCATGGCTGAGAACTTCTTGGACCACTCTTGTAAACAAATATAGAATTATTTAATGCACAGACATAACGAACTTAACAATTACTTTAAACCAACATAAACAATATTTTTATAAAGAGCTCACCATGTGTGGATATTCTCTTGGTTCTGTATTATTTCCATTTACAATAAGTGCTTCTACAACTGCTGCACAGGTATTTTCTTTCTGACTGCCAAAGAATGATACAGAGTTCTCCACATAAACTGCTTCTGCATATTCATCACATTCTGAAAATTGAAGCATTTTTGGAACTGTAATATTGTAATACAGATATCTCAAAAGAGATCACAGAATTATATTATTTTTATTCTTTATTTGCACTTACTTATTTACTTTAAAATTATATTGTGAAAATAACCAGAAATTAATTAATCAATTCCTTTTATTAGACTTAATATTTAGACTATTTTGAATATGTAGGTCTTTATTATGAATAATAATTACATACTGAATATTACGAGTATACAGTGGCGGCTCGTCAGGTGACGCAGGTGAAGCGCTGCTTCACCTAAAATAACTGGTTCAATGTGTTTCTTTTTACACAAAATTATTTTCAATTTTTAGTCAATTTTGTGTTTAAAAATATTTTTTAAATTAAATTTCGTCTGTATAATAATTAAAATAACATTTACAAGCGATGTAAATAGGTTACAGAAGCTGGACTTCGCTGCGATCACATACAAGCCTACTTATGGCGGAAAGCGCTATCTTAGAAGCAGCTTTCTGTACCTCGAAGGCTGCATCAGTTAATACGTCACTAAAACGCTCGGTTTATGACGGTTGCCATGACAACGTATGGTACTCAGCGTCCCCCCCTCACACACGCGAAGCAGTGTCACTGTCCTGTTTCAGTGCTTTACCTATCCAGCGCGTTTGTTTTGTTCGTTGTTCGTCGTGTTTGATTGTGTGTGAAGTTTTTACAGAATGTTTCCTTCATATGATCCGGTATGTGTTTTATTAGAAACACCATTTTCAAGATGGAATAATGATGATAAGAAAAACTTTTTAAGCTGTGAAAAATCTATAGCCTACCTATATTGAAAGTAAATAAAGTTGCAAAAATAAAGGACACGGTGTGCAATCGCAACTTTAAACAAAATTGGTATTCAACGTTCGAGTGGTTGTGTGGCAGTTATTATTTAAATAAACTTTTTTGTATGCCCTGCTTAATTATTAGTGTTAAATCAAGTGCGTGGAGTAAGAACGGCTTTGATGATTTCGGTAACGTTACGCCTTTCCAAACATGAAGATTCTTCTGAGCACATGCGTTGTGCATTAAGTTTTTCAAAACTAACGAAAAATTTAAGTACTATCGAGAATGCTTTGAAGGAAAATTCTAGGTTGTATATTAAACACTTCAATGACAACGTTCGGCTTAACAGACGTTTCATGCATCTTCCTATTCGTGCAGTTCTTTACTTGGGTAAACAAGAATTAGCATTTCGTGGTCACCACGAAGAGTTATCATCTATTAATCGCGGAAATTTTAAAGAACTGCTAGAAACCTTCGTATCGATAAGCTCTGTAGATATTCAAGAACACTATAACAAAATCTCACCCGTCTTTGCCAGCAATTCTAAGACTATTCAGAATGAAATAATTGACTGCATTTCACAAGATATTGTTGAACACGTCGCAAAGGAAATAGAAGATAGTACATTCTTTTTAATTCAAGTGGATGAATCCACAGACATTGTCCACAAATCTCAATGTAGCATCATAATTAGATACGTTATTCCTGGAGGAAAGCTGGTGGAAAGATTTTTGGGATTTTATGATGATAGTTCCAGTCGGACTGCCGACACACTATTTCACGTTGTGTCAAGGTCCCTCGAAAAATTTGATTATAAATCAAAACTTATTGCCCAGTGTTTTGATGGTGCAAGCGTTATGTCAGGCGAATTAAATGGTCTTCAGGCAAAAATCAAAGAATTAGTGCCACAAGCGGTTTTTGTTCACTGCATGGCGCATCGTTTGAATTTAGTGCTTTAACAAAGCTGCAACAGCATTTCGAAATGTCGGATATTTTTTGCGACTGTTAACGGTTTACCCTCTTTTTTCCACAGTTCTGCTAAGCAAACTTACGCAGTAGACACAGTCGTTGGAAGACGAATCCCTACTTCCGTTATTACGCGATGGAAGTCTAATTCCAAAATTGTGAATACTATATATAACGAATGGGATTCATTAAAAGAAGTATTCACTAAAATTGTCAACGATTCAAATTATGATCAAACATCAATTAGGCAGAGTGATGGCTTCTTAAATAAATTTAATGATTTTGGATTTACGCTTTTGGTTGTCGTTTTTAACGATATTTTTGGAGCCACGGATGTTCTCTTCAATGTGCTACAAAAGAAGTCATTTGACATTAATTTCTGTATCTCGCAAGTTAAAAATATTCAAACACTCATAAATAGCAAAAGAACTGATGATGCATTTATGAAAATTTTCGATTTAGCTGCTTCAAAAACAACAGTTCCAACTGAATACCATGAATGGCAGAAAAGAATTACACTCACACGAGATCATCTTTTTGAAAAATACAAAATTCTGTATTATGAAATTTTAGATAACCTTTCAGTACAAATAGCCACACGTTTTAATGATATGGAAAAGCTTCAGTTTGTTACATTAATGGATACTTCAAAGTTTGTAACGTATTCTGAAAACTTTCCCACGGATGCATTAAGTAACTTAAAGGTGTAAATCTGTTTACCGATTTCCAAAGACTGAAAAACGAGTGACAGCTTATTTATGAGGATAAGCAATATAGACATATGGAACTACTAAATTTTATGGAACTTTTAGCTGACAACAGGAACATCTTTAAAGAAGCTTACACACTGTTCTGTTTAATAGTAACTATTCCATCCACTACCGTTTCCGTGGAAAGAAGTTTTCCTTGTTTAAAAAGAATAAAATCATACCTGCGCAATACAATGACAGAGGACAGACTTACTACCTTATCAAAAATTTCCTTAGAAAAGGAACTATTAAACGAATTAATTAATGTACAACCATTTTACGACATTATCGACAAGTTTGCATATTTGAAAGAGAGGAGAATTGACCTTGTGTTCAAGAAATAAAATTCAAGCCTGTAAGTACTTACTATTTTTAACTACTTTATTTGTAAATTTTATTAACATACTTTTCTTTTGTCTCCATATGTTATTCATGATTTCAAAACAGGAAGAAAGAAACATATTCACACAATTGATGGGGGGGGGGGGACCTGCCACCGATTCTGCTTCACCAATCCTCGAAGCCACGAGCCGCCACTGCGAGTATATCTGCTTGTGTTTTCAAGTAGGCCTTACATAGGCTAAATAGGCACAGATGAAAGCTATGGTGAAGCTACTAATGAGGTATGTCAAAAAGTATCCAACTATTTATTACTAATAAAAATAATGTACATAATATAATTTCACATCTATCCTCTTCAAAGTAGTCCTCTCTAAACCTCACAATCTTATCCCAGGATCTCTTATATTTTTCAAAACAATCTGCAAAATCATTTTTTGGAATTGCCATCAACTGGGGTGTCATATTTTCCTTCATTTTATCTATGATCTGAAATCTAGTTCTTTTTTAGTTTTAGCTTTGATAAAAGCCAAAGTCACAGGGAGACAATTATGGGCTCTAGAGGGGCTGCAATATCTCTGTGATGAAATGTTCTGTGAAAAAACTTTGTAAAAGGTATGAAAATGAGCTGCCACATTCTCATAATGAAGCAGCAGTCAGTCATCGTTTGCCCACAGCTGCAGCCATTTTTTTCATACTCTATCTCTCAGGTGGCATGAACTGTGATGTAATAATTCTTATTAATTGTCTGGTCTGAAGGAGCAACAGCAAGCTCATGATGGACAAATCTTCACAGTCAAAAAACACTGTTAATAGGGCCTTCACAATGTTCTGACTTTGTTGTGCCAATGTTCTTCCTATAAGTTGTATATCATTGTTCCTCCAGAAAAATGGCCTGACTGAGAAAAGAATGAGGAAAACGAAAGTCATGCACCTTGTTCCTAATTTTTCAAACCTCCTGCCCAAAAAAATGCCGGGTGTGCCTCATCACACATCTTTGACAGTTTCAGGTGTTCTGTTTGTTAGAGGCCTTCCAGAATGTGGATCATGTTCAACAGATTCCCAACCATCTTTAAAGCATTTATACCACAATTTTATCCATGTGTGTCATTCATTCACTCCTGTAAGCATTCTTAGACCTTCTGATAGTGTCTGCAGACAAATTTCATGTTTTACACAAAATTTAAAACAAATTCACTCATCTTGTCATGCACACATTATGAATATACCAATCATAGAAAAACATGTATTAACACAACACAGTTTCACAGCTAACTGAATAGCCCATAGGTTAATGAATGTTCACACATGTGACAAAAGGTGCTATTTGACTAGCTACTGAGTTAAAAGGCATTTGCACTTCTGGTTCTTATAATATTGTTACGACGGTCTATCGTCGTAGGTACAGTGGAAACAAAATGAGTACAAGGCACCAATTAAGTCACTAATTACCAGCTTTAATTTCCACAGTTAACAGTTCGTAATTAACAACACAGTCTCTACAACAAATCAAATAAAAATTGATCACACGCAATAAAATGTCCTCTAAAATTAAACACAATTGTATTACAATTACCGTCCGATTATAAAACACAACACTTAACTAATAACCACTTGAACGCGCACAGTAATTTCGCCCAACAATAACTCTCGAACCGCGCTGTCAATATATCGCACTAATACTGAAACTTAAGGCCGCTGCCGCCATGTATTTATACCTGCGATCACATACCAAAATGTTCGTAATTGCGTCTTAGCGCTCGTGTGAACTACGTAATTAACTGCGGCCTTGACACAGTCCGCGCGGCTGGCGCCTTCGAGAAACCTCTCGAAAATGCGTCGACAAGCACGTACGCCACACACGTTACATCGAGATTCTTCTGGCACATTCGACAAACACGTAGATTGTTCTGTGATGTCGTAACACTCCCCCCCCTATTTAAGCCTGTTCGTCCGGAACTGGCAAACTGTCTCTGAAGTAATACTCGACCAGGCGATCTAGGTGGACGTCCTTGCGATAGAAAAATTCTCCCGTTCTTCGAACTCAGTCTCGTGTGATCCGAACATCACGTTCCCAGGAATACGAGTCTTCCGCTCAAACACTAGTTTTGCTGGAATCACTCCCGTTGCGTCATGTACTGATGACCTAAACACCACTGGCCGATCCAAGTTTGTTTGGTTCTCGTCAACAACCTCTTGCGTAACCTCATCTTCAGCCACTTTGCCCTCGGGCGCTTCTAACAGCTCAGGAACAAGCAAGAGTTTTGTCTCGACACCCATATTTGGCTTTTCAATCACTTCTTTTGTCGTTACACTTATTTTTATTTCTTCTGCTAGTTCTTCTTCCATTTCCGCTTGCAATAGGGAGGGTTCCTCTTGACCAGACCTGTTGACTTTTTCTTCGTCTAATGCCACTCGCTTAATCGAATGGTTGATAGACGCTTTCATTTTAGCCATGCAAAGTTTTATCTTCTCTTGGCCAACCTTCAGGACATTCTCTCTTAAGTCCACAACGAATTCGTAGGCATTCATAATGTCCGTGCTAAGAATCACTTCATCGACAATGTCTGCAACGAGCATTTGGTGGCTAAACTCGAGAAGACCCAGGCGTACACGTACGTCTACCTTTCCTAGCACCTTGACGGGGCTTCCAGTCACAGTCTGTATTGTACACGAGCTAAATAGAGGCTGGCGGTTACTTACTAAGACAAGGCGCACATTAGACACTGCTGTGACCCTGTCAACTGTAAATGATGTTGGTTTACCTTCCACAAATCCATTAACAATCAAGTTTCCACTGGCTTATGTAGCATGGAAACCTTGTGCTGTTCTGGGGCTTTACTTCTCCAATTGGTGCGATCACTCTCTTCTCTCGACATCTTCTTCTCCCAACAGTCTACCTTTAGATGACCACGTTTTCCACAGTTGTAACATTTCGGTCTTCAGTCCTTTTCAAATCATTGCGACTCTCTTGAACTTTTGAATTGTTTGTCCGACAACATTGTTTTTCTGCACCCATAGTAACGGCAATGTGATACAGGGATCTTCTGACCGCAATGTGATGGCACAAACCCTTTAATGTAGCGGGACACTGACTTGGCAGCTTCAAACTCTAGGGTGTGAACAAGAGCTTCTGAGCTATTTCGGTGTCTTGCCATTCATAACACTTGCTGAAGTTCACAATCTCCGATGCCATCAATAAATGTCTGCACCGCAAACCTTATTCGGAAGTCTTCTGGTGCTTCAGGCCAATCTAATCAATCTGTCGATACTTGCTTCAAACTCTTGAAGGCTCTCCCCGGCATGCTGTCGCCTTGCTCTCAACTGGGTGCAGTACACATCTCGCAAATGTTTATCACCATACTGTAATTCCAGAGCTTTTATCAATTCGCCATATGTGTTTTGGCTGTCAGGTGGCACTTTCTGTAGTAGTTCTGCCGTGGGTCCTTTTAATGAGAGAACGAGTGAAACTGCCTTGTCTTTCACCGTCCAATTATTTGCGCATGCAGCAGCTTCGAATTGGCATAAATACGTCGCCCAGTGCGTGCTTCTCAAAGGTTGGGACCTTGACATGAACTGTCCCAACCGCAGGCGAGGTGACCTTCTCTGTTGACATATTTTCTGTGTCTTTCTCTGTCTTTATCATTGGTACAGTCTGTTCACAAAGTTGTTTTGGTTGTAACTTCAGAAACTGCCCTCTTATGTTTGCCATTGAGATTTCTACTGCAGATATTTTATTTGACATGGTTTCTTCTATGTCAGATATTTTTGTGGACATCGATTCTTCAACACTCGAAACAGATTTCTCTACTTCAGCTATTTTTAATGTCATTGATTCTTGTACCTCCGATATTTTAGTAACTTGGTTGTTAAGCTCACCTCATAGGAGACCCAACTCTCCAGCGGTTTGTTCTTGTGTCTCTTTTTGCTCCTGTATTAACTCCTTGATGTCTTCTGTTTCACGTTTATGTTCTTCTCTTTTCTGCCTGCGTTTTTCATCCTGTCGTTTTCTGCTTCTTCCGCCTACTGTCTGCGTTTCTCACCCTGTCGTTGTTCTGCTTCTTCTCTTTCTTGTCTTCGTTCTTCTTTTTGTCGTCTTTCTGCTTCTTCCGTCTCCTGTCTGTGTTTCTCATCCTGTCGTTTTTCTGCTTCTTCCTGTGTCTGCCACAGCAGTGTCTGTAAAGCTTCCATCATCTGACTGGAATCCATGTCTGTTTACCGATTAATTACGAATCACACTCGTCTTGTACAAAGTGTCCACTGTTTCTACTGTTAACCGTTTTATCCCACTTCTGACACCACTGTTACGACGGTCCACTCGATCGTCGTAGGTACAGTGGGATCAAAATGAGTATAAGACACCAATTAAGTCACTAATTACCAGCTTTAATTTCCACAGTTAACAGTTCGTAATTAACAACACAGTCTCTACAACAAATCAAATAAAAATTGTTCACACGCAATAAAATGTCCTCTAAAATTAAACACAATTATATTACAATTACCGTCCGATTATAAAACACAACACTTAACTAATAACCACTTGAACGCGCACAGTAATTTCGCCCGACAATAACTCTCGAACCGCGCTGTCAATATATCGCACTAATACTGAAACTTAAAGCCGCTGCCGCCATGTATTTATACCTGCGATCACATACCAGAATGTTCCTAATTGCGTCTTAGCGCTCGTGTGAACTACGTAATTAACGGCGGCCTTGACACAGTCCGCGCGGCTGGCGCCTTCGAGAAACCTCTCGAAAATGCGTCGACAAGCACGTACGCCACACGCGTTACATCGAGATTCTTCTGGCACATTCGACAAACACGTAGATTGTTCTGTGATGTCATAACAATATTCAAAATAGTCAGATAATTTCTGGTCAGACCTCATATATAACCACAACGTGATGAAATTATATGATTAGTTGTTGATACAGTGAATGTACATTAATCACTGTGATCACCCGCGGATCCAGGGGGGGGGGCGATAGGGGCGATCGACCCCCCCAAAGGGTTTAATTATCGTTACATTCATAATGCTGAATATCATCACAACTTTGAATATAAAGTTCATCACAGGAAAGTTTTATTTACTACCATATAAGTACTATATTACTAGAAAAATTATAAAATGTTTTAATAAATATGGAGTAGATATAGCTATTAAAAAATGTGAAACGGTATTTGATAAGATAAGGAATAAGAATATAGAAAAAATTCCAGTATTACAGAAAAGCGGAATTTATAAATTAAAATGTAAAGACTGCAACAAAGTGTACCTAGGGGAGACAGGACGAAAATTCGCATGCAGGTTGTCTGACCACAAACGTGGAGAAGGTAATAGAACAACCAATTCGTTATATGCAAGACATTTCATAGAAGACAACCACAAGTTTGTTAATCCTTTGGAAGAATACGAAATTGTAAAAGTAGTAAATAACACAGTTGAAAGGAAGCTTAGAGAGGAGTTAGAAATATTGAAAGAAAGAGAAAAAGGGTTAGACAATTTAATTAATATTAAAATTAAATTTGATAATGAAGAAATATTTTATAACATGATTAAGAAGTAAACGAGAGAGGGCAGATAGATAAGATTAAGAATTATATTTCATAGTACTAATTGGTTGTTTTAAAATAAGGGTGTGTGACTGACCCACGTGTGTGGAGAGGAAGAGGGTAGTTTAAAAGGATGCACACACACACACACACACACACACACACACACACACACACACACACACTGAAACACAAGGAATTTACTAGAAAAATATGTAACTGTACAGATGGTGAGACAGAGTTTAGGGGGTGGGGAAGGGTCATTAATTTTTAGTTTGTTGTGGGTGAGCAGGGTGGGGGAGAGGGGTGAAGGGTTGGGTATTACATATTTTCTGTCTATTCCTGATCTGACGATGAGCTGTGAAGCTTGAAAGCGCTAATCGGAATAATTTTTATATAGTGGTGTGCAATATTGATCATTCTGATTGTGATTTCAACCACTAACACAAATTTCTTCATTAAATTTCTTAATATAGTTCTCCACCCCCCAAAAGTTGAACAAAAGAGCAATCTGTAGGTGTGGTGCATTAGGTCACGTAACGAGAAAATTTTAACAGACGTCGAACTGTTTAAACTGTCTCGCTCGTTTACTATCGGGGAATTGGAAATTTAAGCTAAACTGTCTCGCTCGGAAATATTATCAGGTAGTATATTGTGGGCTCTGAAAGGTTGCAAAGTAAGCGGGAGGTTACCGTTAGCGGGGAAAGGTCCTTCCCGGAATGGCGGCAAAACAGTTCTGTCTTTGTACTGTCGCGCCGCGCCGCGAAGACTTGTTCGAAATCAACAGTCAAGATCGTTTTGTGGATTAGTACACTGCGTTTATAAGTGGTATTATTTGTAATTGGCTTTTAAAGTGTTTATTATTATTCTGTGATTTGTTTATATGTTCGTTTACCAAAATGTCTAAAAAAAGAAATGAGGATCATCATACCAATGAGGCAACTAAACGCTCCAAGTTGACACATTTTTTTACTCGAATTGATCAACAAAATAAAGTGTGTTAAAACGATACGACGTTTAATAATTCAATTTCTGGTAAGTACGACACCGACATTACTTAGATTTAAAGAAATTGATTTCATGCTTTCGCGAAAAAGTGGTTTACACGTTACGTAGTGTTATTTTTCAGTAGTAGTATAAAAACGGTTCTGATATTGCACAGTTTTTAGAAGTAGTTCTCTTGAGTTAATACTAAAGTGTAAAAAATATAAGGGCGTAAAAATTTAGTACTAAAAATATAATAGCAGTAACAAATTATAGATATTTTTTACACTTTATTACATTTTTTGCATTTTGTATGCAGATTTTTCATTGTTTTCATAAAAATAAAAATAAAACAATTTTTTCAACTAATTTTAAATAATGATTTAATTCTCAACTATTCTATATTCAGACGGAACGAAAGAGAAAAATTCGGTATTGCCGATCCAACGAAAAGACGAAGGTCATCCCGTTCAGTCGGAAAGCTCGAACGACAAGAAAAACGAGCCGGTGTTGCTGATCTAAGAAGGAGCAGACCGTCAACCCATTCAGTCGGACAACTCGAGTTACAAGGAACATGATCCAATATTGCCGATTCAACAAGAAGTCGATCGCAAAATTCTTCAGTTGGATGGCTCTCTTTTAAAGGAAAATGATCCAAAGCTGCGGCTGCGTCGAGAAGGCGATGTTCAACATCCCTCACCAAGTACTTCGAGTAATGTAGGTACGATCGAATGTAGTAATATCACCACTCTCGATGTTGGTGATTATGTAGGAATATTTGTAAATGATTTGGCCAAGGAAAATTTGCTACTGTATCCATGGGTACCACCTAAAAACTATAATTTTCCATATTCAGTGCACAACAAAAAAGGTAAAATGGAAAAAAGGTATGCTAGTGAAAAGCATTTAAATAACTTCAATTGGCTTGTTTTTTCTGACAGTAAGCAGGGATACTTTTGCAAATATTGCCCTTTTTTTGTTAATGCTGGTGTAGGTGGTTATGCTAAAAATTTACCTTTAATCAAATTGGTCTCCCAACCTTTAAATAATTATGCAAAACTTTTGGGTGAAGACGGTGCTCTTTTAAAGCATGAAAAGAGCGAATACCATAAGCATGCAGTATTAGCAGCCAAAGATTTTTTGAAAGTTTGTAATAATCCTGAAGTAGATGTTGCAAATCAAGTAAATAGTCATAGATTGAATCAAATTAATGAAAATCGTGCAAGCTTGAAACCTATTTTAGAAAGCGTAATTTTTCTTGGCCAACATAATATTGCGTTTCGAGGACATCGTGATGATGGCCCTCTAAATCTAAACTGTACCGAAAATTAAGGAAACTTTAGAGGGCTGCTAAAATTTCGCGTTAAAAGCGGCGACGTTGAGTTAGAAACGCATTTGAAAACGGCAAGCGCTCGTGCGACTTACATTAGCAAAACTGTACAGAATGATCTCATCGAGTGCTGCGGTGATGAAATTTTATCGATCATTCTTAACCGCGTTAGAAAAAGCAAATTTTACAGCGTTTTTTTCGATGAAACTACCGACATTTCGTGGATATCACAATTGACTCTATGTTTGAGATATGTGTATAATAAGGAAGCACACGAAGATTTTCTTAATTTTGTGGATTTGTATGAAACTGTCTATAATTTATCAAAATCAGATACTTTGAACATTTTAGAAACGAAAGTGATTGGTAGTAGCTTGGGTCACGTAGTTTTAGATACATTAAAATCATTGAATTTGAAATTTTGCGTAGCTCTTCAACTGACGGATGTTATGTCATGGTTTCCGAAGCACACGGTGCGGTCGCGACTGTGAAAGAGGAGTGCGTGAATGCTGTCTATTCTCCGTGCTTAAATCATAAACTAAATCTCTCGATGACGAGCCTCTGATGAAGCCTTCTAAAGGTGAAAGCCGGTTTAGGCTGTAAGGTAAAACTTTACGTTTTTACTTATAAAAAACTTAGTGTTCCGAGTCGTCAATACTTTAGTGATATTTAAATCTCTCGCTTTCTAAGTCTTCGAGTGTACAAGCCGTTCGAAATGCAGCCGGAACAATGACAGAAGTTATAAACTTTTTTAATTCTGCGAAACGCACTCACGTTCTTAAAGACGTTTTGGGCTCTCAATTAGATAACCTTTGCGAGACTAGATGGGTTGAAAGGCATGCAGGTGTTTTACAATTCAGGAGTTATATCGCAAAAATCGTTGATACTCTCGATACCATTGCATCATGGCACGACATTAATGCTGCTAGCAAAGCTAAATGCTTAAAAATAGCGCTTTGCGAAAGCGAATTTTTTATTGCGATGGTTTGCTTATCCGATATACTTGCAACTACTTTGCAATTAAGCTTGTTTCTACAAAGAGTCGATATTGATGTGAAAACTGCTCGAGATACCGTTAGCGATACCATTAAACTTCTAGAAAGAAAGCGCAAAAATTATTTATGAGGTGACAGGTATTGCAGAGGAACTAGATACCGAGATTAAAGTGCCCCGAATTTCTAAAAAACAAAAACAAAGAGAGAATTTTCCTACCGACGATGCGGAGGCTTATTATAGGCAATCGATTTATGTGCAACTCTTTGATAATAGGCCTATTATTGTAGATTTAAAAAATCGTTTCTCTGATGAAAATTTAGATCTGTTTCATTTGTCTGTATTGTTTCCGAATTCAATAGAAACTGCATTGAAAGATGCCGTAAAACAAATAGCAAAAAACTATTCTACTTTTTTTGAAATGTCTGAAGGTGTGTTAGAGAAAAGGATCCTTTCAGAACTTGATATGTGGAAATGGAAGTGGGAAAGAGAAAACTATGATTCTTCTTATACTGTGATCAATTTGTTAAAAGCTTGCGATGAAGATATTTATCCCGTTTTGCATGTACTTTTAACAATTTTTGCAACTATTCCCTGCAGCGCGGCAACTTGTGAAAGATCCTTTTCAGCTCTAAAACGCCTAAAAACATGGCTTAGGCCAACTATGAAAGAAGAAAGGCTTAACGGGTTTGCTCTTCTCCATGTACATAATGACATTAAGTTAGACCTCGATGCTGTTATAGACAGATACGCAAAAACACATAAACACAGATTAGAATTTATATTGTAACAGTTATGCGAATGTATAATGTAATATTGCGTAAATGTATATATGATAAATGTATATAACGTATACATATATGATAAAAGTAAATGTGTATATGATAAAGAAAAAATGTATATTTTTGTATATGTATGTATATTTTGTCACACAATGCGAGTATTAACTTTCCAATAAAAAAAACAAAATATTATGTAAGTTTTTAAAATTTTCTTTCAATTAATATACTCATTGATTTTTATGTATTTTTTAATTAATTACTACTACTATTATTTAAACAATGATTATTAATCAATTATATGCATATACGAGAGGGGACCCAAAAGTAACGAGAATTTTTCTCTGGCAGTTGGTACAACGCTAGTTCTGACTTCTCCCGCTAGGTGCCTTCACTAGACACCATTTTGTATCAGTTGCCCTAGCGGCATTGTTGTGGAAACATTAGCGAGGTCAGTGTGACTATTTTTTGTAAGCGCTGTTTCACGTTTTCGGCGATTTTTTTAATGGCAGACATTAAATACCAACGTGCTAACATTAGGTTCTGTTTCCTGTTAGGGAAATCAGCAGCAGAAACTGTCGCAATGCTTCGGACGGTTTATGGGGAGGAAGCTTTGAGCCAGGCAAGGATTTACGAGTGGTTTTCTCGTTTTAAAAGTGGTCAAATGTCAATTGAAGACGAACCACGATCGGGATGTCCCTCGACTTCCAAAACGGACGAAAACATTGAAAAAATCCGTGTTGCGATCATGTTTGATCGTCGTAGAACAATCGATGAATTGGAGGAAATGACTGGAATATCCTGGAGTTCATGCCAACGAATTTTGACTGAAGATCTGAAGATAAAACGTGTTGCAACAAAATTCGTTCCGCGTGTGCTTTCTTGTCGGCTCAAAATCAATATATATATATATATATATGTTAAACCCCCCACTCTCCCACTCACCAATGCAGAGCCCACAAATCGTCCCCCCCAAAGCGGAGCCCTGGATCCGCCGCTGACTGTGATACAATTTGGCACTTAGAATCACTGCAGTAAGTAGAATATATCTAACACTGGGGAACTCTTGATAGAATCACTGCAGTAACTGGAATATATCTAACCCTGGGTAATTATTGATTAAGTATTAACCTTTGGAGGAGAGGGAGGTGTTAGGAAATTTTATTTTATGTCATGACATTCAATAAAATAACCAGAACACTTAAATAATGTTTCAAATTTTAATAAAAATCAAGCACAAATATACATATTTCAAAAAAGTTTTCATTTTCAGTTGTGTTTAGAAGTGATATTCAGCTAGACTGCACAAGTTCGTGCAAACCTGTTGTTAAATTTTTGTTGGTTTTCTGAACCTGAAGTCTTGATGTAGAAATCACATTCAGATTTGCACTGATGTTCAAACAATGTTTACATACTTAATATATTGTGCTTCTATCATAGAACGCAGCCTGGAAACATTGCACTAGCACTTAGTACATTTCAAGGTCTAAATTACAACCTTGCTCCCTAGTACAAGAAGTTATTGATAACTCCAGATAAATCATTACGTGCTGGAGAAGAGTACACTGTTTTCTTTATTAGAATGTAATATATGACCACCAGATATCAAAATGTCACCATGGATGGAAGGAGCACCGAGAGTGGAAGGTCTGAATCAAAAGATTAAATTCAATATTAGTGTAAATGACTTCTCTACATTTTACTGATTTAGAGACTTTACTGATGATAGAGATAAATTACCATCAAGAATTAACAAGGGCAAGAAAATAATACAAACAATTGCTGTCAGTTCTGCTGAAGCTGAGAATTCGGTCTGATGAATTCTGTTTGCACCTTGCAGAAGCACACACTCAACATTAATAATATATCTGACCTAATGATCATCAACCTCCTTTGACTATGAGTCAAGAGATGAGATTATACAAATACGTGATGTCACTGTAGAAAAAAGAGAACCATGTTGCTGATGACCACACAGTATAAGGAAAGATGGAAGCCAGTCACAACAAACCAATCAGTAATTTGGATTCTTGGATTTCGTTTTCCTTGATGTGTCCATTAATTAACTAAATATAATTATTTCATTACTACTCGGAACACAAGCCTTTGTGTTCCGAGTCATAGTGAAATAATTATATTTAGTAATTTGGAGTCTTCTTTTTGCTTAAACTACTCTCAAGCCTTTCATTTCAGTATAAGCAATAAAAATAGTTTTACACTTTTCTGATTTTACAGTCAGTTCATATTTAAAACTGTCAACTATCAGGACCTTAATAGTAATTCAGCTTCATCATTGGAGTAGCCTGCAAAATGTTTTATATTACACTCACTTTCCATAGTGTACACAGTGGACTCAAGAGTGGACACAGTGGAGTGGACTCAGGTATTTTGTCATTCTTGAATGGTAAATTTGTTATTGTAATCATTACTCAGACACACACACCTCCTCATCCTCCTACTTTCCCCAACTATAAAAATGTACCCATCACAGTGTTAGATATGAGTGCGGTCTGAAAAGTTATTGGTCTAACAATGAAAAAACAAATTCATAATTTCAAAAATACTTTTATTTTTTTTAATATAATCTCCTTTCACCATAACATATTTATTCCAGCAATGTTCCAGTGCCACTATCCTATCCCTGAAGTGGTTTTCTGTAAGTTCTGCAAAATACCCCTCTATAGCTGAAATCACCTTTTGATCCAATGAAAAATGCTGACCAGAAAAGAAAGAGTTTGAGTTTGGGAAAAGATGGAAGTCTGAGGGAGCCATATCTGGCAAATAGGGAGGATGTTTCAACAATTCATAGTGGAGATATCTTAATTTTCCCATTGCCAAAACACTTTTGTGGGGTGGTGCATTGTCTTGGCGAAAAATTATTTTTTTTCTGCAAACTGGGTCTTTTTTCACAAATTTTTCACCTAGTTTTGTTAAAGGACTGGAGTAATATTTCCCAGTTATTGTTTCAACCTTTTCAAGGTAAATGATGTACAAAACACATTTAACGTCCCAAAATACTGACACTTTTGACTTTTCCTGCTGATGAAATTGACTTTGCCTTCTTTGGCGCTGAACAACCAACTTCTGTCCACTGCTTTGATTCCTTCGACTCTAGTGTGTAGTGGTGAATCCAAGTTTCATCCATTGTAGTAATAAACTGATGCACAAAATCTGCTTTGTTCATATTCAAATGCTTGAACCACTGTTCAGACATTTTCATGCGTTTTTGATCTGCTGTGAGCAAACGCAGCACCCACCTAGCACAAAGCGTTTTCACTTACAATTCCTTATGTAAAATATGCCCGATACGTTCTTTCAAAATGCCTACAGTCTCAGCAATTTTGTGCACTTTAATTCCATGATCATCCGAAACCATAACATGCATTTTTTGAACATTCTGCAGCTCATTTTTTAACTCCTGAGAATGAAGGAGAAGAGTCCCCATACACTTTAATGTACCCCAAATAAATTTTTCTTGGCGTTAAATCTTCTTTCACAAAGAACTTTATGACTGCACGATACTCAATTTTCTCCATTTTAAGGAATACAGACAACACTTTGGTTTCAAACAGCTGTATAATACAAATTATTTGGTAGAATGACCAGAAACTGCACACACATGCTAACAATACATGTAGTACCAACATAAGTAAAAAAATTATTGAGGCCGAGAACTTTTCAGACTGTTAGTCCAATCAATCTGTCACGGCCTAATGTTAAATTTACAAAAATTCCAACCCGGAAACAAAAAATATGGCGTTGTAGGAAAAAAAATTCTAAGAAAGAGTATATAAAATGAAACTCGGTCTGAAATGGCGAAGTTAACCTAAAAAATTCGCAAAGTTGGAAAAAACGGGTTTTCGAAAATAAAAAAAAAAACTACAACTCCAATCGAAAAATAGTAAATTACAAGGTTGTAGGTAATAAAAAGATCTTTCGATTGCTATTTTTGTGAGTATCGATTGTCATGTGATTTTTCGAGATATATCGAAAAAACCGTCTAAAATCGACTATTTTTGTTTTTGCCGTATCATTTTCAAATTTACGTTTAAAGACTTGATATTTATTGTGAATATAGCCCGCGGCAAGCAAAAAAGTACATATTTGAAAAATTCGAAAATTTGTTTTATTTTTCGAGATATATCGATTTTTCGAAAAAAAGACGTTCTCGAAAATCGGCCACTCTTGCTCGACGGATAGTCGTAGAGTAACGAGCTTGGGCTTATTTTCTTCTGGAGAGTTGTACTTTCATGCTGTAAAAGATTTATAACGATTTTATGAATTTTAAGTACCGAAAAATGACATTGAAAAATTAAATGTTTTTAGGTTACTTTTTTAAATATCTTTTTTAATTTTAATTGTACGAAAATGCCCTTAACAGATGTAATATAAAACAACAGATTTATCAACAAATACCGTAACTAGGCAAAGTTTTATTCATCTGTTTTTATTTTTATTTTTATTTCTTGTTTTTTTTTATTATTCAGACTTTTAAATTCAAAATGTTGGATTTAAAATTTTTATTTAACCTTTTTATAGTCTTATTATTATTATTATTATTATTATTATTATTATTATTATACATATTTATATTACAATATACATATGTAGATGCTTCTCCTAATGACATTGCAAAGAATATGTGCAAAATTATCTCTTTGCTATATTGTAATAAAAAAGAAGGTACCCTTAACGACCATCGTTATGAACACTTTAAACGATCGACTTCGCGAGCCTTTTTTAAATTAGAAAGTCTTCCGCCTACTGAATGAGCTGCCAAGCAACATGCATTACGAGTTTATTTGCAATTGCAAAAATGGTTGGAAAACGACAAAGATCCAACTCAGTGGGGTTGGAGAAATGCTGACAATTTGTTGATGCC
Source organism: Magicicada septendecula (assembly GCA_034769895.1). Classification (NCBI taxonomy): domain Eukaryota; kingdom Metazoa; phylum Arthropoda; class Insecta; order Hemiptera; family Cicadidae; genus Magicicada; species Magicicada septendecula. The sequence continues at coordinate 303,213,070 of CM068367.1, read as the reverse complement.
AGTTTATACTGAGGAACCACTGATACCCGAGGAAATATTAAAAAAAATATCATGTAGCTGTGTAAGTGGTTGTAAAACAAAAGTATGTGGTTGCAAAAAAATTTCCTTAAATGTACAAGTGTTTGTCTACATTGCGACTCAACAAATTGCGAAAACTTTGAAACTCCTCGTGACATCCAATTAGATGATCACTGTTTGGATGTCTTGGAAAAACTTCTTGACGAACACATTACAATAGAAAATGATGAACAAAATGATAATGAAGAAATATACATAAATGAGAACGTAGAAGAAGAAGAAAGTGACCAAGAAGATCATAGTGAATCAAAGAAAAGGAAAATTGAATAAAACAAATAAATATTATTAATTATAAAAATTTTATACGTTTTATAAGTTTTGTAATGAATTATTTTTTTAAATAAATAAAATTTGTAAAAATCAACTTAATTTGTTCCATTTTTTAATTTTCTGTCGCAAATAATTAATTACTGAAATCAGGAAGTAAATGTTTCGAAAAATCCCAAGAATCATAATAACAATACTGTTATAATTATGGTTTGTAATTAGACTACCGAAAAACATGAAAAAAGTCTAAATAAAGAAAAATTGCAGTTTGCGCAACAATTAAGCTTATAAGGCGACTGAAACTATAAGAATCGTGTTTATCTCGTCGAGTTACCCCAGATTAAGTACAAAAGGATTTTTGTACGTAATTTAGAAGCCGAGATATTGAGGATTTTTTCGAGCGCGAAAGATTTAGAACGAGCGAATCCAGTTTTAAGAGTGGCCGAGCGAGTTTACGCCGCCCGCTGCAATTAGCGCGCGCCTCGCTCGCACGCTTCACTTTCACACTTGACTGTTAATAGTAAAAGTCAATGAAATGAATCGCTGTATTTTTCTTTTGAAAATATAGGTATTCAAAAGTAATCTCCACAAAGGCTAATGCTGTATGATGTAAATTGCGTCCTCTGGAATTTTATGAAAAAAAAAAAAAATTCTGCTCCAGACGGTCGTACATCTTTTTTTTTTAAATTCGTGAAAAAATGCCAGCAACTGATTTCTGTTAAGGGCATTTTCGTACAATTAAAATTAAATATCGGTATGGAGAACCATACATGACTTCCATATTCTAAGATTTATATTTAAAATCATTTTCGAAATGAAATATTACCATAGAAATTACTTCTTTCTACTTACTGCTTCAGCCTTAACCACAGTACTGTGGTCACTAACGTATACCACCTCACGTTATCGCACTCGATTTTCACGATTTTCACTGATGATGGAAGTCGATGGCATCGCCGAAACGTCTGGTTTTGTAGAAAACATTGGACTACGGCCAAATATCCCTGGAAGGAATTTTAACAAAAAGCTACTTCTTTGTTGCCGATAACGTTGTACACATATATATAAAAAATATGCATAAAATTAATGGCTTGTATAAGTTAATGATTGATCTCCATTAAGTAGTGCTCAAGTTTCCAAAGTTTTAATATTATGATGTCCGTAATTAAAACATCAGAGCAGGTTTAGTGTGTATGAGGGTACACCGTGGACAAAAATTTTCAACATTTCCTATTGAGCGTTGCTTAGAGTAAAGCTGCGAATCTACAGTGTACGTTTCACAGAACAAACACGCGGAAAAGAAGGAGCGCTCCGAAGTCACTCATGGACCTTCAGCATCTTGCAGAGGGTTCATTCCCTAAAGACGGAAAGTCTGTCTATGAGTCGTTCCTCTGTAAACACGTGCAGTTACACTGCCCAGCGATCCACAGGAAGCAAATCGCTATCCACGCTGAACACTTTTTCGGCTTGCACGCGTTATGTTGGTATGGGTTTCGGCACTTTCCATTTAAAAAGCGTGCAAATGTAAGAAAATAAACATGAATGAGGCCACAAATAACGCGAATTTTGTGTGTGTGTTCCCTGCCTTTTTATTACGGTAGTTAATAATAAAATGGAAACGTAAACATTACATAACTGAGATATGCTTGCCTGCCACGAACGATTTATTTTCTCTCATACATGATTTACATTAATATGAAAAAATTATAATTTTATTGCCTGGCAACAAAATTATTTTATTTTTAACAAATACCATTGTTTGAAAAAGTTTAAATGAATTTTCAAGTACTTTACTGTTGTTAAAACGTAAAAGGTTGCAGGTAAACTACCCCTTTCCCTCAACCGATCTTCACCAAAAACAATAGGTCGTGAGTACTCTACAAATCAGGGCGGTACGCAAAAAATTATTTGATTCTGTTTGAATTTGCGGCAGTTATCGTTTGCCATAGAAAAAATCCAAGACACACACACAGATAGACACACACAGACACTTTTCGAAAAACGACTTTTTTTCATGTTTTGAGTGTAGTACAATCAGAATCTGCAATAATCTCGAACACGATTTTTTTTGCCATCACCATACTTCCATTTCCTTAAGGAATATGGAAGTAAAAAAGATATTTAAAAAAAACGTAACCTAAAAACATTTAATTTTTCAATGTCATTTTTCGGTACTTAAAATTCATAAAATCGTTATAAATCTTTTACAGCATGAAAGTACAACTCTCCAGAAGAAAATAAGCCCAAGCTCGTTACTCTACGACTATCCGTCGAGCAAAAGTGGCCGATTTTCGTGAACGTCTTTTTTTCGAAAAATCGAGATATCTCGAAAAATAAAACAAATTTTCTAATTTTTTAAATACGTACTTTTTTGGCTTGCCGCGGGCTATATTCACAATAAATATCAAGTCTTTAAACGTAAATTTGAAAATGATACGGCAAAAACAAAAATAGTCGATTTTAGACGGTTTTTCCGATATATCTCGAAAAGTCACATGACAATCGATACTCACAAAATACCAATCGAAAGATCTTTTTATTACCTACAACTTTGTAATTTACTATTTTTCGATTGGAGTTGTAGTTTTTTTTTTATTTTCGAAAAACCGTTTTTTCCAACTTTGCGAATTTTTTAGGTTAACTTCGCCATTTCAGACCGAGTTTCATTTTATATACTCTTTCTTATAATTTTTTTTCCTACAACGCCATATTTTTTGTTTCCGGGTTGGAATTTTTGCATACCTTTGTACCTATTGATTGGACTATGTTCAGACTGCTCTCATATAAGAGAACTAGCTGGTTAACTTGTTTCAATATCACTACTTGTTGTGCATGACTGTAAATAAGCAAATAGAAAAATAGGGATAGAAAGAATAAAAAATAGACCCCAGAATAAACAAAATTATGAAATAAATGTTCAGTGATAAGTTTGTTATTTGAAGTAACTTTCATCTTCCTCTCTCAAGCTTCAGCCTTCTAGTATCTGAGGAAAAGCCAACATGTCTGATATTAACCAATTATGTTTTCCTAGACCACTATGCTGATGGTGTGTGAAAATTACTATAAATCTACTTTGTTAATGTGCATCTTCTGTACATACTTCTCTCTCTCTCTCTCTCTCTCTCTCTCTCTCTCTCTCTCTACCTATCAATCTGTCATTCACTTTCTCTTAAATGATTACTTGGATATTATATGCCAAAGAAAGTATGATGTATGTGTGTGTGCATGTAATAAGGTTATTTTTAGCATCCTTCATGCAAATAGCAACATTTCACCACCATAAAACATTTAATTTCAAACATTTCAAAGAAACAGAGCATTAATGTTTATTTTTTCTTCAGTAGCAGAGATCAGCTAATTAGCGTGCATAGAAAATTTTTAAGTATCATTAAGATTTAAAACTTTAGTTTTGTTTCTTTTGTCTTGTAGTCTCAGAGTTCAGAATATTATTCCACAAATAATTTTATATCCATCTAACAACAATTAGGAAGAGTGCAGCCATAGTTTACCTAAATAGACTAAATGGTAGCTTAGAAGACTAGCCATGCTACTACTCATTTCACTTTTTGTGAAACAGTGTAGCCTGGCAACATTGCACTAGCACTTAGTATACCTCTAGTCCTAAATTACAACCCTGTTCCCTAAGTTATTAACAAAAATCCACGTGCACAATAATGTAACAGTTTTAAGTCAGTTATGTTATCAGTGGTAATGTAGCAGCAGTCTGGTCTATAACTGTTATCAGATCTCACTTTTTGGAAACATATAATATACAAAAACGTAGTAGCACATATCTTTACAGATCACATTATGATTTAGTCTATTTCATTTGAGACATATAGAATCAAAACTCACATAACCCAAAATTAACAAAATTGAGTTAGCAGTGGATTCTTGTAGGAAATTTTGCGGTGAATTCAAATCTGATGTTGTTTTTTGTCAAAACTCGCTCAATCCCAGTGAAAAAGGACATCAAAGTTCAGGGTTGGCATCAAAACTAACATAATCCACCAGATAATGTGAGTTTTGTAAGCAAGCGTGCATTGGCCAATGGCGGAACAAGATTCAAGTCACGTGACCTGCCTTTCACGTTGAACTGTGCTGTTGTTTTTGTGTGTTGTTATTATTTTAAGTGTAACTTTGCAGTTTATTAAATGTATTACTTTTTTATCAGTAAAAGTATGGAAATACCAGTAACACCTGTGACAGAGGGTGAAAAGCCCTGTAAACTTCCTAAAAGTCCTTCAATGTGGAAGAAAACACAGAAAAAGGTCGACAGGTGTTTTACTTTCGTTCATCTAACCTAACCTTACACGTCTTAAACATTATTTACAAAGTATTTAAATACATTAATTTAGATTATGTTATTAATAAACTACATTAACTTATTGTTAAAAGGTTTTCTATTAGGCCTTTTAGCTATAATAGGCTACTGTAGGTTAATATTCTTGTCTCGTTTCAACATTGTTTTAAACTATGGTAGGCCTAGGTCTACACGTACCTAACCCAGAAGAAAGCATACTTTTAATAGGCCTAGCCTAAAAGTTGCTTTCTTTTTGTTTCAGACACAAAGCCAAGTCCTTGCCCGACTATCCTACTTGTCAACACAATGGACTGAGATTCAAATGTTCAACACTCTCAATGAAAGACATTAAAGACTTCCATTCTGTTTTCTATAAAAAATCTGAAAGGCTTTATCAAAACCAATTTATTCTAAAGCATGTTGAAATATTCAACGTAAAGAGAAGGCGCCCTTATAAATCTAAGAAAGGAGCTGAAGCAAAAATATACAATGAGAAAAAAAGAACAACCAAATATTTTGTTCGTAATGCTAAAAAGGAAAAAGTGTCTGTCTGCTTGCAATCCTTTTTAGGTGTATCTAGGTTTCGAGTAAACAACTTAACGAAACAGTTTCATGATGAAGGTATTTTGAGCAAAAAAAGAGGGTGTTTCAAAAGAACAGCTGAGTTTGTAACAAAGAAAACTTGTGTGATGAATTTTATTGGGAAATTAAAGTGCATCGAGTCACACTACAGCCGGGGGAAAAGCAAATGCTATTATCTTTCTTCTGATTTAAGCATTAGAAAGCTGTGGAGATTTTATTCATCTGATAAAGAAAACATTCCTGGTAAAGAATCCTACTTCAGAAAAGTATTTAACACTAATTTTAACTTGGGCTTTGGTTCACCAAGAACGGATGTTTGTTCAACCTGCCTCAGTTTGGATGAAAGATTAAAAGCTGAACAAGATAATAAAAGAAAAATGAACTTATGATCGAGAAGCATGTTCATAAACTGCGCGCTAAAGCTTTTTATAGTAAACTGAAAGAAAAAGACGACAGACTTTTGATTTTTTTGTTCGATTGCCAGAAAAATTTGCCCTTACCCAAGTTGCCTGATCAGTCTACCTACTACAGCCGTCAAGTGTATGTCCTCAACTTTACCGTTGTTCAAGGCCATACCATAGGGCCTCTTAACAAAACTACAGTCACATCTTATCGCTGGACAGAAAATCAGTTTGAAAAGGAGTCAAACACAATTGCCTCATGTGTTTTTGATTCCTTAAACTCAGTAGACATGAATAAGTATGAGAAAATACGCCTGATAGCAGACGGCTGTGGCGGTCAAAATAAGAATTCCATTTTTGTGGCGATGTGTAGTTTTTGGCTTGGTACATTAGCACCAAATCACATTAAAGAAATTGAGGTTGTCTTTCCAGTAACAGGGCACAGCTTTTTACCCCCGGACAGGGTGTTTGGCTTATGTGAAAAAAAAATAAGAAAACTAGAAGTGATTGCCACACGTGAAGAAATCTATGATTTGATTGCTGAAAATGCTTCTACAAATATTGTTGGCAAAGATTGTGAGGTGGCTGACTTCAGAGAAGCTGCCAAAACCTTTATGAAAGAAACAAAAAATTTCCACTTTAAAATATCGCGGTGTAGGCGTATTCTTATCAAAAGGAAAGAAACTGGTAAATAGTCGTTAGAGGAGAAATGACGTACAACTGTGACCAATGAGTGTACAAATCTCTGATGAAACCGAATAAAAAACCCATGGAGTTACACCCAGACGTAATCCCAGAGAAAAACGTTATTAGTAATGAGAAGAAAAGGGATGTCCATAATCTTTTAGTGAAGCACTATGGAGAGGATTGGAGGAATACCGAAATCCTAAATTTTTTCAAGCACGTTGTAGATGATGCAGAAGAAGTTGCAATGGAAACCCATGATGTTTGCGCTTGTGAGGCTGAAGAAGTTGACAACTTATTGATATAAGTTAAGACACTGAACTAAGATTGATTACTATAAATTTTGAAAGTTTCTGCAGTAAAATATGTTTACTTAAGTTGTTTTTTATTCCACAATTTTTTTTGTAATGATTAAAATATTTAAAAAATAGTTTTTTCTTCTGACTTTGCGTTAAAAAATAAACAATTTTTTGGCTTAAGTACTGGAAAACCATATTTTTAGGAAAAGTAATCAGCAAACAATAACCTTTAAAGTCAAAACCAACATAATCCTCTGTGAGTACTCAATGTCAATTTCCTTAAGTGTAAGAATCAAAACTAACAAAATCCACAGCTGAGAGTAAAAACTCACATTATCCAAACTTTGATTACATTTTTTTTATTATAATAATGTAAAATCCTAAAATTTTCCTTCAAAATCTTTCTTATGAATCCTATTTCTAGTAAAAAAAATGTGTAAAGTAGCCTTAACTAGTATAGAATATAATATACAAGTTTTTGGCTCTATTGAAAAATCAAGTTTTTGGATTATGTGAGTTTTGATTCTATATATTTATTCTAAGACTACTCTGTTATGGTTGCATCTTAATACTCTATCAATCCATCCTCATATTAGCAGAATCAGTGTCTGATGTATTGTCTGTCCTATGAAGGGAAAACTGTAATTGCTTCAACAATACTTAGAAATTTAAAAGAGTTAAAATATGTAATACCACATGCCATAATTCTGTAGGCCTACAACATCCACGTGAATATAAAGCAATTCTCAGTCTCTTGTAACACCGTTGTGTAGCCGCTGATAGAATTGGTAAAACATGGATATTATTAAACAAATAATGTGATTGAATAACAGAATTATGTATATTTAATAGTACAATATTTAAGCTACTCACATCTGTTTGAAAGAAACATGGGTACTGGGGGCTAGTATATTCTACACTCACCATCAGATCCACCATCACTTACGGCTCACTGATGTTATGGTCATAAGAGTTCAGGCTCAAAAGACCACTAAGAGATCAGGAAAAAAGGTTTTTACGAATCTCATATCTCATTTTCACAACTGCCATGAGTAGAATACCTTTTTTGGTATTACAAATCATCTTTAATATATGTACCTCCATTATTTATTTATTTTTAGGTGGAGCTAGTATATGAGCATATATGGCAAGCTGCATACTGCTGCAGCTGGAAGATGAATATAATATATTTATCTATATAATAATTATTAACTATATATGTATATATATATATAAATATATGTGTATATATATATATAAATATATGTGTGTGTGTGTATATATATATATATAAAATATTCTTAACTATACTTGAATTTGGAAAAATGTCACTTGCGAGGTCACAATCTCTATCCAGAGGAAAACTAGTTTAACAAAAGTAGAAAGCTCTGTGTAAATATTTTAAATGATATAGATTGTCCTACATTTAGTGTTGTCAAAGTGCCAAAATACACAGCAGTATCCCTCATAAAGATAACTGTTAGGTCAAGAAAAATGTCAAGTACAACATGACAAGTAGAAATCTTACATAATGGTAGGCTGAAATGGTGTGTGAAAATCAGAAAATACTAAACAAATTTATCTGATATTTAGGCAACTATAAATGTGCTTGTACCTTGAAAAAAAGCTTTGGAACTTAGTTAGCATCCCTTTCAAAATATCTTGCAGCATCTGAGGCACACCAGTCGAACACTATCCCAGATTTGAAGATAACAATAAGGCGATTAGGTTATATTTCAGTAGATAGGTCTTCAAGGATTTGGAATTATAGAAACATTAGTTATGAAGTTTTCCCAATGGTTAAAACTTCAAGAAACTTCAGATGCACATCAAAGAATTTGGCTAGAACCCTAAATTATATTGAAGGCAATAATTTAAGCATATTGCAGAAATGTTCATCAGACATATTAGACTGAAAAATCTCTTACTTTTCCATGGGTCTGCAGAAACTGATATGAGCAGGAGCCTGAATCTACTGCACACATCAGACATGAGACCATGCCACTTGAAACAAAATATTTGAACTATTTGTTTCCTATGACGTTCATATTATATTTTTAACTATTGTGAAAGATACAAATTTGGTTCTTTTAGGAACACAAAAATCTAACAGAATTATTGAGAAAATTGAAGAATTGAGGTGTTCAAAATGCATGGTAAATGTGTTTCATGGCTTCAACACTGCCCAAATGGAATTTAACTTAACCTAATCTGAAATACATGATTCCCAATAAACGTCTGATATTAACATGCCTAAATAAACAGTAGAACTATGTATTATATTGGCTCTGAAGTGTTCTTGCTTTGTTGTATGTTTAACAACAAATAACCAGGCATCGTCCAACATAATTTAGCTGAAAACAGTAAAAAATCATTGGTAACTAATAAGTTTAATAAGATGAATAATAATAATAGAGTGTCTGTTTTTAGTTTTAGTAATCTGATTAATTACTTCTTTGGCTTATTGTTTTCATGTCACCAGGTAATGTAGTTGTGGGTCTTTTTATCATTTCTGGCCCTGGCTCACAGCACACAATTGGATTAACTCCAATATAGCCACAGACATCTGGTTGAGGCATTTTCCCAGACGTGATTGTGTCCAAACCATTTGGACAATCAAGTAACTTTCTGCAGACCCACTTGTTTCCTCCTTCTTGTTTACAGACTTCATCTGAAAAAAAATATATATTTATAAGTATCTTTCATATTCAGTATATTTTCATATACAATACAGAAATACAAACAAGAAAAAGAAATGCTTGTAAGATAATATCAAATAAATGGATAGTAATAAAAAAAATATGAAACATGTTTATTTTGTGTGCACTAGTGTTCAGATTTAACTGTAAAATAACATTACCTTTTCAAATATTTTTTATTAAGTTCTAATCAGTCTTAAAATATGTGGTGCTTGTATTGAATATATCATTAAATACAGGCAGAATATAACATTTAATACATTTAATCACAATTTTATTGAAAGATGTTACTTCATCATCATCATCATCATCATCATCATCATCATCATCATCATCATCATCATCATCATTTTCTACAAGGATTACACGAAAAAAAAATAGTTTGTTCTAGCCCAAGCAGATAGACTAGAGGTGGTTACTCCAAAGCTTCTTCAAATGCCTCACACCTCTCCATCCTTCAGCTAATAATTCGAAAGTTGATTGGGGATGTAGCAGTCATCCATTCAGTTAAGATGTTCTAACCACTTTAGCTAATATTGGGAAATCCTACTGAGTATACTCATAACATTCAGTATATCTGCATTTCTTCTATGATCTTCAAGATTATACACTACCAGGTGCAAGAGAAATCTCAATTCAGCTGCTTGAATATGACTGGCCTGGGATTTTATTAAAGTCCAATTCTTAGACCCTTAGAGAAGTGGGTGAGGGCCATCACCTTGTAGAACTGTCACTGTACTCGTTGATTTTAGAGTTCTCCTGATGGTCCCACACATACGGTTGAACTTGTGTAGTTTGTTTACCACGTCATTGTCTATAAGACACATTGTAGCACAGATATCCAAAACTGCTGACCTGCCCCCGAATTGTATCATGTAGTGTTGCTCATTTTGGATCAGCTTCATGAAAAGCTATCACCTTAGTCTTCACTGTGGAAATCTGTAGTCTTAAATCCTTGCAGATTCTATCTAAGTGTACACCCATCTGCAAACTGATTTCCAAGTTCAATAGGGTAGGAAAAAAAAAATTGCTGTTGTGCCTGGTCATCAGCAAACAACAAACTCCAAAAATTCCGAGGGTTTGGCAGTTTTTGTGGCTTCATTGACTCAACTAACAAACATGTTTTGAAGTCACATGTAGTCAGATAATGCGTTAACTGTAGCCAATTCAATCAAAATCATTTTGCTTTGGTTGGTCTTTGCACATGAAGATATGCGTGCGCGCGTCATACGTACTACTTGTGTACTTTATGGTGGCCGGCAACCTTGGTGAAAGTAATGTGCGCAGAACCCTGTTTTTTGTCAGTGTAACAGCAAGTCTCTCACTGAGTGGGTAAGTGTTGATGCGTTTTCAAAAACATTTACCGTGAAACATTTACTGTGTAGGCCTGTATTTTATTTAATTATTTAGTTTGTATCATTACTAGTGTTTAGTTTGGGACTCTGACATGTGCTAAATAATCAAATTACATTTTAAATTTCATTTAATATTGTCTGTGGTTGTGTTTTCAGATATCATGTTTTATTAAACTAAATTTTATTTTGCTTAAAATATTGGTACTTTTACAGTACATTTTATTTCATTACGTAATAAGAAAAAATGCCTCCTATGAAACAGAAGTTAGGTAAAAAGATTGTGCATAGCCAAGCTCGGGAAGTCATTTCTAATGCGCGTAAATTTATGGAAGGTGTAAAGAATGGAATTAGTATTCCACTCAAAAAGGTTCAAAAACAAATAGCGTCAGCAACAGGATTTCTGTAAGAACGAAAGCCTTATTACAGTAGTAGAATAGTTTGTATAATTTTGTATTAAATGCAAAAATAATTAATGGACTCGATTTTATGTTGTATTTTATTTAAAGTATGGATATTTTTATGCATGGTTATGTATATTTTACCCATTTTTTCGGTTAGGTTATATTTTAGCAGCACTTGCATAAAGCATATTTCTTGTCATTTTAGATTAATATTTCTCTATTTCTTTTATTAGTATTTATATGTTGCGTGCTTTATACTAGTAGGGGAAGGATGGGTAAAGTGGCCACTCTAAGGTTTGATGAATTTTTATGATACCTTTTTAATCAGCAAAATTATAAAAACATATACCAATAGTAACTATAATAACTTATTTCCAATTGCTATTGTATTTTTTTTAATTTTTTTTTTTTTTAAATGTATACATGTTACTTTAAAAAAAATCTACAAAGTGGCCACTTTGCCCGCCTAGGTTGGGTAAAGTGGCCAGACCCTGGCTACTTTAGCCGCATAGGTAAATGAACAAATCTCATTGATTCAGAGTGCGTATTTAATCAATACAAGCTAAAGTAACACACATTAAGAATAAGTATTATGTTTTTTAAGTATTATCTTAAGCATTAAATCATTACAAGATAAAGTAAATAGTAATTCGTAATCAATAGTCTATCAATAAAGGATTAGGCGTAGGGCCTATTTGCAAAATTCGCACTCAAACTCATCATCTTCTTCTTCACATCCGGCGTGCTCTTCATGTGCCCACTTCTTACATTTTAAGCATCTAATCCATCCTTCATTGTCTTTCGATTTTGAGTAGGCCTCATTACAACAGAAACATTCTTCATCATCATCCTCTTCTTCTTCTTCTGGTTCAAAACTAAGCTGTTTTATTGTTTGAGATGCCTTTTTAGTTTGAGTTTTCTTCTGAATTTTAGGCTTGTTTTTTATTAGGTGGGAGGCGTTTTTTCTCCATCCTCTTTCTCTTCTTGGCCTCCTCTTCTTCTTTTTTCTGCTTATCTGCAATTACTTTATTTTTATAAGGACTAGATGTTATAACAGGTGCTCTGCCTTTTTTCCTATTTTGTTTTCTTTGCTTTACAAAGGTTTGTTTTGGTAGAGAAATAATTTCTTTTGGACTTACTGCAAACGAACTTTGCACTACACCACTGGATCCAGCCACTGCCACCTCTTCAGCCAAAGCTCCGCCACTGGGTCCAGCCACTACTTCCTCTTCTGTTGAAATAGGTCCATCTCCATGTTCATCCAGTGCGTTTTCACAGTTTGCTTCAGTAACATTGAGATCATTGTTTTTAGGGTTCATCGGAATGTCAGACACTTCTGCAGCTACAAAATCAGCATCAGAAAACACATCGGGGTCCAAAGGAAAGATCCCGCACTTGCGAAACCCGTTGATAGCTGTAGCAGGTACAGCTGCACGCAAAAATGGCTCTCCAAGAAGTTTACTAATTTGGAACTGTGTTATGGTCCTTCCAGCATTGTTCCGGAGGAACTTCTCACAAGCTTGAATGTAATAAGCCTTAAAGGGGGCCATAAAAGACACATCTAATGGTTGCAGCTTATGGCTGCAGTGGGGAGGCAAACATACCGTAATGTCTCACAATAAAGGTTCAACTTCCGAAAGACGTGAAAAATTAGTAAAGCTAGGCTATATCTTATTTTTTGTATTGTACTAAGCGTTGTATAGATTTTAATAAAAAGTAAACAGGAAGCAGTAAAGTGAGTTATAATAATTGAATGTAAATTCGTTTTTCAAATATTACATTAATACAATTTTTTATTATAAATAACGTTTTTATTTTTAAAGAGACATGGTATTCCTTTACCTTCTGGCGCTATAGCCCAAGACAACCCATTGCCTCCATAAAAATTCGCCTCTCTTTATTTCTGATCCTGGATACCTCCCTTCACTCCCTGATAATACGTCCTGTAAAGAACGTCTTACACATCGTGCAATCAGTTTCCTTGGTTTGCTCTTTTTTTTTAGCATAAAACATTCCACTTATGGTTTCTTGGACATTATATCCTCTCCACTCGACTGGCATTCCTCAGCCAGCTGATTTTGAGACTCGCCGTTCCTTACTATATACTCGTTTTTCATTTGTCAGCATACATGTACAATCTCTTATTCATTCATCTACTTTTTCAGGATAATCCAATTCTCAGCTGAATATATAACTATCTGAGCGTCTTGTTTTGTGAACTATTTCTGAATTTTTGGATATTAAACTCTAGGCAAAAATGTTTATCTACAAAATAAGTTCTATTTTCACTGTCTGTTTATTTTTTCCGTATCGGCCATCTAGGGACCACATGCCAATTTCAATTCTTTACTCTTTGCTCTTTAATTTTTTTTCCTATACTCTTTCATCATCTCACTGTGTCTCCTCTTCATGTCTTCAGTCCACTTTGAACCTAGGGTTTTCTCTCTCCTACCCTGGACTCCCTCCATTTTTAACACTTTTGCTCGAAAAACTTCTCCTTCAATTGCTTCTTCTGCGTGTGTATTATTTTTTTCTAAATACTTTTGGACTTCTTTAATCCAACTTTATGTTGACTTCTTCCCACACAGATATTTGAAGATTTGCTTTGTCAACCTATTGTCGTCCATTCTATATAAATGTCCAAAAAATAATAGTCTTATTTTTCTCATTGTTTCTGTTATACTTTCTATACTTTGATATATTTCATCATTACTTTTTAATTTCCAACCTTCTGAAGTTTTTCGTGGGCCTAATATTTTCCTAATAATACGTCATTCCAAAATTTCTAATTTGTCTAAATTATAATTCAATGCTAGACATTCACTTGCATATAGGCATTCTGGCTTCACTACTGTACTGTAATGCCTTATTTTCGCATTTTTAGATATGCACTTTTTATTGTAAATATCTTTAGTTATATACCATATGCCCGTCCCATCTTATGAATTCTTTTTTCTATAGCAGATTTTTCCAAGCCATTCTCTTGAATTATCTCTCCTAAATACTTAATTTTCGAACCCTCTCTATTTGACCAATATCTGTTACCAGGAATTTTGGCGCGTTTTTAAAGTTTGTGAGAAATTTGGTTTTTTCTGCAGAAATTCTTAAGCCTGTTCTACTGGCTATGTCCTCTAAAAAATTAACTTGTGTTACTGCAGATGTCAGATGTTCAGAAAGTATAGCAAAGTCATCTGCGAATGCCAAACAGTTTACTTCAATACGTTTGTTCCTTCTTCCCAACATGATCGGTGATATTTTGCATTCCTTTAATTTTTCATTCCAAATTCTCACCACTTTCTCTAGGACACAGTTAAAAGAATTGGGGATAAACCATCACCCTGTCTTACACTTGTATTTATTTTGAATGGTTGAGATATTTCTCCCATGAATTTTACTTTTGAGACTGTGTCGGTAAGGGTTTCACGGATTAAATTTGACAATTTAGATTTAACACCAAATTTTCGGATTATTCTATCTATAGTTTCTCTATCAACAGAATCAAAGGCTTTTTTGAAATCAACAAATGTTATTACAATCTCCTTTGAATTCAGTAGCCTGTGACGGATTATTGACTTCAGAGTGAATATTTGTTCTGGACAGGATCTGCCCTTCCTAAAGCCACCCTGATATTCACCCAAATGGCTATCCAATGTTTTTTCTACTCTCTTCAATAGAATCTTTGAAAATATTTTATATGCAACTGGCAGTAAAGATAATACTCTGTAGTTATTAACCTCTTGCTTATCACCCTTCTTATGCAGCGGATGTATTAAGGCCACTTTCCATTCTTCTGGGATTTTTTCTGTTTTCCAAATTTCTTCAGAAATTAATTGTAGATAATTTTTGACCTTTGGTAGAGACCATTTCAAAAGTTCAGCTGATATGGAGTCTTCTCCACTAGCTTTATTATTTTTCAAAGTTTTAATTACTTCTTCAATTTCCTCGATAGTCGGAGGTGTATCTTCTTCCAAATTTTTATAATTGTCTGAGAGTTCCAATCTCTGAACCGGTTCCGGGCAACTTAAAAGTTGATTAAAATATTTTGCAAGTATTTCACAATTTTCCGCATTGCTTAGGCCAATTCTACCACTTTCATTTTTAAAACAAACACTTGATGTTTGGTAACCCTTTAGTTTATTTTTAAAAGTCTGATAGAAATCTCGACAATTATTTTTATACAATTTTCCTGCATTTCAACAAGTTTTAATTTATCAGAAGATCTTTTGGTTCCCCTTATTATCATTGCTGCTTCCTTTCTTTGTTGCTTAAATTTCTCGTAGTGTTCAGGTTTCCCTGAGCTTTTCCACTTTTTCCATTTTCTTGCTCTCTCTGCTAATGCTTCTTCACACAATTCATTCCACCATACTTGCCTTTTATTTTTAACTAAACCAAATGTTACCTTTACTGCATTATTGATTTCTGTAGATAACTCGTGCCAGTTACCATGCTTAACTATTTTAATTTCTTCTTGATATTTTCTTATTGATTCTTCCGATATGGCAAGTCTGTCTGTATTATACTTTAATAGCTTTTGTAATTTTCGATGAACATTAAATAATGTCTGTTTATTTATTTATTTCATTATTTATTATGTCATAGTTATTGGTAGAAAATATTATTTAAAATGATATTTCTAAGCGACTAATGGACGATCTTTTGTCTGTAGGCTATACGTATCTGTAATTCATTAATACTATTCCTCTTCATATGAACGAAGGCTATACGCGTTATACCCGTTAACATGTTACAAAACATGTAAAGATCATAAATAAATATATAAAAATGATTCTGTAAATACGTGGATTAAAATATTAAATAATTAGATCAAAATTATTGATCTCAACAAACTTTGTGTAGGCTAAACTTTGGTTCTCTCTCTATCATCAGTCGCGGTCCTCCAGCTCCTGTTATCCAGAGCCAATCTCTTCATCTCCGAATATCTATCACATCAACAATCAGCTTGCAGTCTCTGACATGCCCTTCCCACTCATTGTACCGTCCATCACTAATGTCATCAGTCCTACATGTCTCAACCAGTGCCCAACTAACCTGTCTTATCTTCATGTCATACTTCTCCACAAAACCTCTCCTTTGTCCCGTCATTTCCAGAATCTGTTCATTTGTTACTTTGTCAAACCATTTTACTTTTTTTTAACATTCTCCTAGAACACCATATTTTAAGTGCTCCTGTTACTCGTCTTTCAGCTTTCTCTACTGTCCAGGTTTCGCATTCATACAATGCGATGCTCCGAACATACAACTTCAAGAATTTATTCCTAATTCCTTATCCAATATTTAAAAGTATCAAATTTTTCTTCTTGAAAACAGTCCTTTTGGCTTACGCCATTCGGCTTTTTATGTCCTCTTTGATTTGATTCAATGTGATACTGCCTTCTTTATGATATCCGATTTTAATATCCAAGGAATCTTCGTTTCCGTTTCTAGATGTTTTCCTAACGTCTGTTTTGGTTTTAGTGATTTTAAGCCCAATTCTTCTAATAACTTTTTGTACCATTTAATACTCTTAATTAAATCTTTCTCCAAGTAGGAAGTTTTCTGCAAGTAGAACGAATCATTAGCAAATACTCGTATGAACATATTCTCTCTCTCTCTCTCTCTCTCTCTCTCTCTCTCTCTCTCTCTCTCTCTCTCACTCACTCTCTCTCCCTCTCTCTCTCTCTCTCTCTCTCTCTCTCTCTCTCTCTCTCTCTCTCTCTCTCTTTTTGAAGTACTATACAAGTCTTAAATGTTTCTTATTTCCTTTATTGCCTCTTCTAAATGTATGCTTAACAACAATGGCTAAAGATTGTCTTATTCCTCTCCTAATTTTTGTTTCCATATCTTTACCGCTACTCTCATAGTAGCTACTTGGTTCGTATACAGATTAAAAAATAATTCTTCTGTTTTTATGTTACAGACCAATTTTTCTTAAAATTCCAAACAATTTATTTCACTTAATAATACTAACGATATTTCGATTTGCATTAATTAAAACGTACATAAACACTATAACATATAGTACATCCTTGTTTGTAAAACTTCCTGGGTAAATGTCATTATTTCTGTTACTCTGGAATTTGCTTTAGCAAACCACAAGTACAATAAAGCTACACTGGGAATATTCCTTATGTTCTGAATGCAATTCCCTCTTGCTTGCATGTTTCTATCTTGCTTGTATCACCGAATACCCTGAACGTTTTTACCCAACATCAACTATGGTTCGTCAAAACATATCCGTCGCGTTAGTACAGTGTAAGCGATTACAGACTTGAAATCACCAAATAGCATCAGGTTTTCCCTTTTTAGCGTAATCTGTTTTAATATCTTGAATACGCACGTCGTATTAGGAGGATTTTTTTGTTCCGACAAGGTCGTCTGCAAACTTACCTCAAGGATATCGAGTACGTACGTGTCTCCTCTTCCGTTAAATAATTATATCTTAAATGCATATAAAAAACAGTAGTTTTCAAATTTACCGAAACTTCATTTAGCAGCAGTTGGAACTAAATTTGTTCACTCCTAATAGGTTTCAATAACGTAAGTGCATTGTATCAGTATAATGCAGATAATTGTGAAACGCTACAGTTAACTTCTTATAATTAACTGAAAATTATCGTCTATCCGTTCTTATCAAAGATTTCTCGACCTTTATTTTTTTATTTTTTTCTCAACACCAAATGAAATTGTTTAGTTCTATCACATAACTCTTTTATGTAAAACTTTGCCGCTTAATTTTATGGTTAACTCTATCAGTTAAGATACACAAATTTCTCTACGAGTAATTGTGTACAAACCACTATGTTATCTTTGGTATTGACGAGCGCTTTCGGCAGTCAAGCCATCTTCAGGTCATTTACCAACCTGAAAATTCAACAAGAAAGCTGGCACGTTGGTAAATGACCTGAAGATGGCTTGACTGCCGAAAGCGCTCGTCAATACCAAAAATAACATAGTGGTTTGTACAAAATTACTAGTAGAAATATTTGAGACCACTAACACTCCAATACAACAATAAAATACACAAATTTTTTACTTTCTTCATTGTAAAGGCAAAAAGTGGACTTTTTCCAACTGACTCTGTAATGCAGTCTCTACAAGACACATCTGTGTAATCCGATTGTATAAAAAATTGTTTCTGTTTCAGAAACTGTTTCGTTTACAGAAACAGAATTGTTTCTATTATTTAGTACATTCCACGTTTGTTACAAAACGTACCTAAAGACCGCAGCTCATCAAGACCTCGGTAAATAAAAAAAATTGGAGAACGAAGCCGTACTTAACAGCATCAACTACTACAAAGGAAGCATACCGACGCTGCTTTTCCACACCCACTGTCTTATTGTATTAAGACAAATTTGATACAGACAGATTGTTTCCAGATGCTTACGACAGAGAGAGGGGCCAGAGAAGTACTATAAATTTTAAACGACTTCATAAACGGTGATATATACGCTGAACACATGACGTTGAGTATTTCAAATAGTTTTAGAAGAGTGTTCACGTTGATGTTCAAAATGTTAGATCATAAGTTCCATTCGAAAATAAGAACTGAAGTAAGACGTTCTCCATCTTCTTTAATTTCACTGTTTTTAGCTGCAAAAGATTGTCATTCAGGAAAATAATTTCGTCTTGAAATATTTAACATTTTCAAATTGATGCTAAAATTTTACGAAAAGTAGAATTTAAATCAGGTAGGTTTTAGCAAGTACAAGGGTGTTGTTAATTCTTTTTCGTGAAGTCGCCGCAAAATGCATGTTATTCAGAAGATCTTTTAACACTATAAGGGAGTTTTAAAATTGTAATATTAGGGCAGCGGGTACTTAAACAGTAAACCTCAGTAAAATATAACGTGTCGTAGCAATGACATATTTTAATTGAGATTATATCAGTAAAGCGAATTTCCAACGTTTTTACTTCCATGTTCCTTAAGGAAATGGAAGTATGGTGAAGGCAAAAAAAATCGTGTTCGAGATTATTGCAGATTCTGATTGTACTACACTCAAAACATGAAAAAAAGTCATTTTTCGAAATGTGTGTGTGTGTGTGTGTGTGTGTGTGTGTAGATTTTTTTCTATGGCAAACGATAACAGCCGCAAATTCAAACAGAATCAAATAATTTTTTGCATACAGCCCTGATTTGTACAGTACTCACGACCTATTGTTTTTGGTGAAGATCGGTTGAGGGAAGGGGGTAGTTTACCTGCAACGGTTTTTTTTATCAAGGGTAATTTTGTTTGTTTGGCAAACGATAACAGCCGCAAATTCAAACAGAATCAAATAATATTTCGTATACAGCCCTGAATTGTAGAGTTCTCAAGATCTGTTGATTTTGGTAAAGATCGGTTAAGGGGAAGGGGTAGTTTACCTGCAACGTTTTATGTTTTAAAAGGGTATTTTCTATGGCAAACGATAAGAGCCGCAAATTCAAACAGAATCAAATACGTTTTTGCATACAGCCCTGATTTCTTGAGTACTAAAGACCTATTGTTTTTGGTGAAGATCGTTTAAGGGAAAGGGGTAGTTTACCTGCCACGTTTTTTGTTTTATCAAGGGTATTTTGTATGGCAAACGATAACAGCCGCAAATTCAAACAAAATCATATAATATTTTGCATACAGCCCTGAATTGTAGAGTTCTCAAGACCTGTTGGTTTTGGTGAAGATCGGTTAAGGGAATAGGGTTGTTTACCAGCAACATTTTATGTTTTATCAAGGGTAATTTTGTTTTTACGAACGATAACTGCCGCAAATTCAAACAAAATCATATAATATTTTGCATACAGCCCTGAATTGTAGAGTTCTCAAGACCTATCGTTTTTGGTGAAGATCGGTTAAGGGAAAGGGGTAGTTTACCTGCAACGGTTTTTTATCAAGGGTAATTTTTTCTATGGTAAATGATAACAGTCGCAAATTCAAACAGAATCAAATGATGTTTTGCATACAGCCCTGTATTGTAGAGTTCTCAATACCTATTGGTGTTGGTGAAGATCGGTTAAGGGAAAGGGGTAGTTTACCTGCAACGTTTTATGTTTTAAAAGGGGTATTTTCTATGGCAAACGATAAGAGCCGCAAATTCAAACAGAATCAAATACGTTTTTGCATACAGCCCTTTATATGGCAAACGATAACAGCCGCAAATTCAAACAGAATCATATAATATTTTGCATACAGCCCTGAAACGTAGAGTTCTCAAGACCTGTTGGTTTTGGTGAAGATCGGTTAAGGGAATAGGGTTATTTACCAGCAACATTTTATGTTTTATCCAGGGTAATTTTGTTTTGACGAACGATAACTGCCATACATTAAAACAGAATCAACTACTCTTCTGCATACCTTTTTGAATTATACAGAACTCAAGGTCTGTTGATTT
Organism: Magicicada septendecula; assembly: GCA_034769895.1. Lineage (NCBI taxonomy): Eukaryota > Metazoa > Arthropoda > Insecta > Hemiptera > Cicadidae > Magicicada > Magicicada septendecula. The sequence goes on along the minus strand of CM068367.1, from coordinate 303,192,632 downwards.
TGTTGAAGATTGGTTAAGGGAAAGGGGTAGTTTACCTGCAACGTTTTATGTTTTAACAATGGTATTTTTTCTATGACGAACGATAACTGCCGTAAATTCAAAGAGAATCAACTAATGTTTTGTATACAGCCCTGAATTGTAGAGTTCTCAAGACCTATTGTTTTTGGTGAAGATTGGTTACTGGAATAGGGTAGTTTACCAGCAACGTTTTATGTTTTATCAAGGGTGTTTTCTATGGCAAACGATAACAGCCGCAAATTCAAACAGAATCAAATAATTGTTTGCATACAGGCCTGAATTGTAGATTACTCAAGACCTATCGTTTTTGGTGAAGATCGGTTAAGGGAAAGGGGTAGTTTACCTGCAACGGTTTTTTATCAAGGGTATTTTTTTTCTATAGTAAACGATAACAGCCGCAAATTCAAACAGAATCAAATGATGTTTTGCATACAGCCCTGTATTGTAGAGTTCTCAATATCTATTGGTGTTGGTAAAGATCGGTTAAGGGAAAGGGGTAGTTTACCAGCAACATTTTATGTTTTAACAAGGGTAATTTTTTATATGACGAACGATAACTGCCGTAAATTCAAACAGAATCAACTAGGTTTTTGCATACCTTTTTGAACTAAAGTGAACTCAAGGTCTGTTGATTTTGTTGAAGATCGGTTAAGGGAAGGGGTAGTTTATCAGCAACGTTTTATGTTTTAAAAAGGGTAATTTTTTTTATGACGAACGATAACTTCCGAAAATTCAATGAGAATCAAATAATTTTTTGCACCCTTTCCTGAGTTGCAGAGAGCTCAAGGTCTATTGATTTTGGTGAAGATCGGTTAAGGGAAAGGGGTAGTTTACCTGCTACATTTTATGTTGCAACAAGAGAAATGTTTCCATGACGAACGATAACTGCCGCACATTCAAACAGAATCAAATATTTTTTGCATGCTTCCCTGAGTTGTAGAGGACGGAAGGTCTATTGATTTTGGAGAAGATCGGTTAAGAGAAAGGGGTAGTTTACCTGAAACATTTTATGATTTAACAAGAGTAAAGTACTTAATTTTTATAAATAAAGTATCCTGATAAGAAGCTCATAGTAATCCACTGTAGAAACGTAGATGAAATATCTATAAATGAAGAGGTTAGGTGAACGGGGTGGGGGTAATTCTCTATTATTAAAAATTATAGTTGAAGGTGGAGGGGAGAATATTTTATATGTGTACTACGTTATCGGCAACAAAGAAGTAGTTTTTTGTTAAAATTGCTTCCCGGGCTCTTTAGCCGTAGTCCAATGTTTTCTACAAAACCAGACTTTTCGGCAGTGCCATCGACTGCCATCATCGGTGAAAATCGAGTGCGAAAACGTGAGGTGGTATACGTTAGTGACCACAGTACTGTGGTTAATGCTGAAGCAATAAGTAGAAAGACGTAGTTTCTATGGAAATATTTCATTTCGAATATGATTTTAAATATAAATCTTAGAACATGGAAGTCATGTATGGTTCTCCATACCGATATTTTAATTATATTTTAATAAGAGTTGATTTAAAAAGAACAGCGGCAGAACTCTACAAACAAATAAAATCAACCGGAAAAGATGCAAATATAATTATCTGAAGCCAAATACGGCATGACATTAACCAAGTTAGCAGGTGGAGGGGAATACAAGAAAGCTGGCACAGGATCGGACGTTGGTCCGTTAAGTATTACGTGCGAACTGCAGTTCCTTAAGCTGACTTCACTATTGTAACACTTCGTGTCCAATAAACATTAAACTACTTTTCAGATTTTACACATTGAACATTTTATCACAAAGAATATTCTAACAAATTCCCAGAAATTGAGGTAAAAATTTAGGTACACAATAACATTTTTTCGAGACTTCAGCGAATATTATAATATGATTGACATGCTTTGGTCTGTTAGTAGGCCTATATTAATATGAGGATTGCTAGGTTTTCTAACATAACTGCGAAACCCATTACCGTAAAATAAGTTTGTATAAGCAACTGAATTCCTATGATTGATTCTTGTGTTCAGATTGTCACATAACCAACGACAACGTCGATAATAAAAGGAACTAATTTTGGGATTTAAAAACAAGTAAGAGCGATTTGTGTGTGTGTGTGTGTGTGTGTGTGTGTGTGTGTGTGTGTGTGTGTGTGTGTGTGTGTGTGTGTGTGTGTGTGTGTGTGTGTGTGTGTGTGTGTGTGTGTGTGTGTGTGTGTGTGTGTGTGTGTGTGTGATAAAGATTTCATTACTTTATTATCATTTTTATTAGTTTCACTTGTGTCAAACAAAACCCTTCAACTCGTCAAGAAAAATTCTTCCTACATGGCTGAAAAATTTCTCGTCTTTTGCCAAACGCGAGCAATAAAGTGCTAATGATATAACCGGACGTGTTGAGGTAGACACAAGTTACTGTAATGCACGCGTGCTTATGATTTCTTCGTTTTAAGCTTGAACAATTGAGTAGTTGCTGGGTAGTCATTTTTTACAGATTCAGTGTAAGTTGAATAGAATCATTATTATGTTATGAGTCTTGACATTATATAATGTTATGAATCTATATTATTATAGATTCTATGTTATGAGTTACGTATGGTTAAGCTACGAACGTCATACATTACATAAAACACGTAATGACAAATGACAATTGTAGATCCCTCCCGTTTCTTTGTGATAAAATGCAGACATAGAGTTCATGGACATGCAGATCTCTAACACGAGGACAGTACTAAATAGAATTTGAAAGAAGTCCAAATAATAAGCACAAAGTAATCAAACAAAACATAATCTAGTAACTTGACACTGTTAATGTTTGAGTTACTTTCTAAATAATGTCGACAGAACAATCAAGTGAGAAGAAAACAACAGAAATTCACTGTCGTTAACATGCTAATTATGTGAATTTTTGGATCCTTACATCTAAATGATTCAAGTTTCTTTTACGTAAATCTTAATTAGTTTTTATAAAAGTTTAGACTTAGGGACTGTATCCATAGGAGTATCGTTCCTGCTTTACGATAATTGACTGCAGATAATTTGCCGAATCGAATTGCGACTATTATCTAACAGTTCTATCCGCCTTTTTGCAGTAGGACGCGATTTACCGTTGGTCATTCCCATTCTACCAGTATGAAGAAGGTACGTAAAAAAAGACTGTACACACAGAGTTGATGCAGACGCTCAGTGAGTTTTCAATTGCAATGTAATGTCTCGGAAGATGCGCTCCACCACTTCTCTTTTAGTCACTTTTAATTTTGCTTCACGGACTGAAGACGATTAATCTGTCCCACATTCTCAATGATGATGTCAGTTCAAAAGTTTTACATGAAAAATGTTGTTGGCCTTGTTTCTTTGAAAATGTTGATTACCATGTCTACACGCTGTTGATTAATATGTTCGTGTTGATTAACACGCACAAATATTAAAAATTTTAAATTTAAATGTTATTAATATTAAAATTTATTATTTTTAAATATAACTAAATGTTAAAGGCTCATTTCAGAACTGTCACTTATGGTGTTAATTTAAAAGGGCTGTCACTTTTTTATGGATTACGATCTCGACAGGAAACAATTTATACATAGGCAAAAATTCTAAATCAAATGATAAAATCGGTGTTTTTATAGCCGTACAAACAGCGGTCATTAACCGAGTAACGCAAAGATTGAACTACATCAAGGCCGTAGCACCTTTCGGGAGGACGCACAGAAACTTCTTAAACCGTAGGTTCAGGGCGGTGAACACTATGAAGTGTCGTTCTGAAACTAAAAATTCACAACGGAAAGAAATACTGTCCGAGGATAGTCTAATAAAATAAATTTACTGCTGATCGTTTATATAAGCTACAGACAAACGATGGAAAGAAAGAAGAGAAGTGGAAAAAAGTAATAGCTCGGGGACCCGAAAATTGGACCAAAGAGAAATTGCGTAGTAGGCCTACATCTTGTCTTCTACGTCAGTGATTAAAATAAAAACTCGTATCACCGTCGACACCTAGTTTATTTACCGATATCACTACAATTTTTCACAAATAAAAATATAACAAGAAAGTACAATTTCGATCCACAGTTGTGATATCAAACATTAACACATGCGTTTTTTATACAAGCAAAAAGATAAGGTACAATAATAATTTTGATGCACACACAGGCACTAACTCTTTAACCTACTAACTGAACTCAGTGGCGTATGCAGAAATCAGTCTGGGGGGGCTTGAACCTTAGCAGTCCATATATTACCCTACTCTTCTACAACTTATAGTATAAGGTACAGTACACATACCAGTTAATGGTTAAAATTTATTAGTAGGCATATTATTTTAGTAGGTTTCACATTTTCTATATTAAAAATGTATTATTCGTGATTGGGGGACTTATGTCTCGTTCTATTTTTTAATCAGCAATTTTAAAAACAATACTTTTTCTTTCTAAAACTAAATATTTTTAATAGATTATTTATGTTTATTGTAATATTTAACAGCACATTCATTTTACTTCAATTATACTATAATATTATACATTAATATCAGTAGCACTGGGAATAAAGTTTTGCAACGTTGGTATTTAACAACTATATATTTCAAATGACTTGCTAATTAACTAATTGTGCCAATACGAAAAACAGTTTTTCATTAAACTGTTATACTTCTTACTGCTATACTTCTTACTGTTATACTACTATTTTACTAATACTTTATTAATGAAAAATTACACAAGTGCGTATTAGCTGAATTCTTACAAAATTAACAGCAGTATTTGAAAAATGAAAAATAAACAATGTACAGTAAATAAGAATCAAGTTAACTATTAATTTACAATAGGTAAAACATTTGTGTCCAAGCCAAGCAATTTGTAATTTAAAAAGCCACGTCCATTCTCTTATTTCCTTGATTGGCAAATCGCTCAACAATATCTTCAGGAGAGATGTCGATTTCCCTGTGAATATTGCGCGAAGCTAGCCCATTAAGCCCTGTCTCCGGTGTTGTAGACTTCAACCGCCTCAGAGAAGGAGCGTTCTGGCTCAGCTGACGTTACTGGGAGTACACACAGTACTTCTTAAATTTTTCGAACATTGGGAAATATATCTCGATTGCAAGCTTGGAGAGAAGACAGAGCTGTGTCTGGAATATTCATATCTGCTTCATCCACCCACTTTTGCTTCCATATTTCTGCCTCAAGTTTAAGTTCCATCTTGGAAATGTCAGGGTAAATGACAGAGGCAATAGACTGGTTGATCTCTTGAGTAGTAGCCTTAATGATGAAATGAGGCATAAATACTTGAAGACGACAAATTTTATCAAACTCGGGTCCGAAACGAGTTTCTAATTCAACAACGCAATGATCAACAAAAAGAATATATAAATTTAGCTTGTAGAGTTGTTTCACCCGCAATTCCTGGCCAGCATTTGCTCTATCTGATTGATATGTGATAACGAGAATACTGGAATGATTGCATAATTGCATCTTCTTTTTTACAGGAAATTTGTGGTCAGCCATATTTTCAGTGTAATTTTTACAAATAACGGCATAGGTCTACTTCAGGTTACTATCAATTTGAGATTTATATTGTAATAATAAATTACTAATGTATGTTATTTTACGTAATAATGAAGAATCGTTTTGTGAAAGAACATTTGTGTCAGAACAGCCAGGAATTATAGTTTCACTATTTTCAGAGAATTCAGAAACAAGCCCGGAAACATTGTTGTTATTGCTACAAGCCTCATTAACACAAGTATCTTGCTGAGACGATGTAGAAGTTGACAAAGAACATGTAGGCCTTTCTGCTACACTATCACACTTCGCTAATTTAGTTTTTGTTACAAATAAAACCCAACGTTCTGACTTTCCTTTTTGGTACTTTTATCTTGTCATTAAGTTTGGACTTATTAGTCTCCATCTTAGACGTAACAAACAATCAAATAATCACTAATAAAACTACAAAAACGGTGGATTTAATAAACACCGTACTGACAAACAAACACAAACGCGACAATGGCGGATGATGACAGCAACGTGTGTACGAGTGGTGTATCTCCTGAACGACTACCTCCGATTACTGTTGAAAATAGAGAATATGTGGAAGCTTGTAGAGGCTACTACCTCTCACCCGTGGCGCTCGTGCAGCGAATTTCTGTTCGCACGAGCATGCGTGAAACTCGAAATTTTGCACGCACGCTGTGGAGTTGCGTACATGCTTCGAAGGGCCTGCACGCCGCAGGCAGTCGTGCAGGATTTGGTAGGTAGGTTAGTTATGTTTATGCGTTCGGAAAATACGACACATTTTAAATAAAATATCATTGTTTCTAGAAATTAATTTTTTTATAATAATATATATAACGATTTTATTTTTTTAAGTAAAAAAATTATCCAAAAATTTTGTATAAATGTAAAGTGTTTTTAAAGTAATTTTTTTCATTATTACAGCGGCATTATTCAAGATATGAAATTAGGAACATTATTACAATTTTTGTTTTATTTATCGACTGATATAAAAGAGTGCTGAATTTAATTTAAGTACTAAATAATATTTTTATGAAAAAGGTTTATATACTTATTTAAGTTTAATAAAAACATTATTTAATACTTAAGTAAAAATTCTTAGGGTTCACTGGTAGTAGTGGCCGGTGGGACGTCACTGGTTGACGAGCGTGTTGCCGCGCCTCCGCGCCGTCAAATGAGAGCGAGAGCGAGAGAAAACAGGTAGCTTACTGAATGTTACACTCAGCGTACTACACCGCTCAATGAACTATAAATCATAACTGAAGTAATAATTGTTATTATAAACTACTTATTTTGTTAGTATTATTTATATCCCCGTCCAAATCCGCCGAAATAAGCAAATTTGTAATTTTAAACGAGACCTAAGTAAATTAAGGAAGTGCATATTACATTTTTGCGGTGGGGGGGGCTTGAGCCCCGTGAGCCCCCCCCCCCTGCGTACGCCACTGACTGAACTCTCAACCTAAACTGACTTTTTAATCCGTTTTTTTAATAATTTTATATACGTATAGTTGGTAATGACGTATTCACTAGCATGCGTCATTTGAGTGTCAACAACCTTCTAATATATTCGAAGTCGTTAGACGCCAATTCAGATAGAACCGTGTAGGACAATCTACGCTTACCTATAAATGCATTGTAAATTGATACAGAACATTGTAGTGTATTCTATAAATAGTATCCATCAATATACATAAGTTATACATCGATTGTGGATAATGTAAATACACGTGAGTATCATAACCTACGTATAGTTTTCTGCCAATCACAATGTCACTTAACATATTATAGCCTACAATATTTATAATATTACTTTGAATGTGGGTGGGGGGGGGGGGTTCTCTAGTGTACAATAATTTAGGATTATACTTTTTTAATTGCAAACAAATAGTGGAGTACACCGACCAGAAAATTTTGGAAAAGTAATTGAATCTTAAGAACTTTCTTTTGGTAACACATCCTGAGCATCGCAAGGACTTCGCTCTTCAGTTTTCTACATGTGGCCTTTGAGCGGAACTTGTTTTTACTTTTTTAATAAAAAACTTTTGTGTTTATTGACCTTTCAGCAGTGTTTTTGAATAGTCCGGCTTTTAAATATCGACTCAAAACAAAAAATAAATAAATTTTTTGGTTGTAATTTTTGTCTAACACTTTTTGTGTAACAGGTCAGAACATTTCAGAGATCGTACATATCCTAAAACAGAACAATGAAACCACATCGAATAAAGGAAATTTCTAAAATCTGTAATAATTCAAAATGTACTGCATGTATTTTGAGACTATATTTAAGTCGATTTAAGTACTGAAAGTCGATTATTCGTGTTCTATTCATCATACATAAAATGTTTTTTCGTAAATAGATCTTTTCATGCATTTTGAAACGGTTAAAAGATAAATTACCAGAACTTTATCTGAAACTTAACTGTTTTCTTTTTTTAAATTGTGCGTGCACGATTAACTCGAGCTTATAAGTGGCTGCTTGGTGTGTAAGCATTGTAAGTAGGCCTACGTCAGCCTCTTTAGGGACAATATAGGCTATAACGTATAGTATATCGTTTAGAATGACTTACTATATGCACGTAAGATGTTATATATATATATATATATTTACAAAAACTAAATAGCCCACGCAACAAAGATAATACAACAACTAACGGTATATACAAAATTGAATGCCAAGATTGCAATAAATGTTACATAGGACAAACAAAAAAAACAGCAGAAAAAACGTTATTTTGAACACCTAAACGCATACAAAAAACAGAAATATATAAATCCAATTTAGCCACACATGCAATAAACATAGGACATGAATTCCCAGACATAACCAATGTGACACTAATAAAACATATACCACACAAAGGCACCATAATGAACATTTGGGAAAATTTACAAATATACAAACATAAAGCACAAAACAAACTAATACCTGAACAAATACAAATCAATACAAAACATGACACAATATTCAAAGCACTCAACATCGAAAATACACAAAATACAAATACATATACCACAATCACACACAATAATACAACTTTACAATACCAGAGACCAACAAGAAACTTTAATAGCATCCAGCCAACACACAAATACCTCACCAGACGCAAGATCGCGAAGGCTGAGGATGAGAGCACGGGAGCTCTCGAAACATGTACCAAATAAGGAAAAATAACACTTCATCTTGATATTACCTCATCTTGAGGTAATATAAATATAAATTTTATACGTCACCGACATTCTGACTCATGCTAACTATCGTCATGATTGTCAGCTTTAACAACCTGTTTAGTTAGTACCATAGTTTTTGTCCCTGCTGTTTAAAAGCAGTATTATAATATTCCTTACAGTTCCAGTGAAGTAAATCGAACGTAAAAAAAAGACAACTGAACAGTAAACTTTAATTAATTTGTCTATTTCACGTATCCGTGTAATTATACCCAAACTGCTCTGTGAAGTCACAAGGCGACCGATGTCAGATGTTGATTTCCTTGAAGTGCAAATTACATAACCATGTCTTCAAAATACAATGATAACTTTTTATGGGTTATCTGTCCTATCCACTTCTATTGTTGGGTTCTTTATTTAAAACATTATTGTTCATCGATTCTGCCGAATAAATTGTTATCGCTGACATTAGATAAGTGTGCATTAACCCCTTCTTATTAACCCCTGCACATACGCTTAGAAGCGGTGGTCGCCGCAGGTCACCCGACAAAGAACGGTCAGAAATATGTAGCAATTCTAAACTTTAGGCCTACACCTTATCAATTGCTTACACATTTCTTTTTTAAGATATTCTGTAAATATTATTATTAATGATTTATCATGAACAACAAGTAACATGATACAAGTTATTTTCACGCGCGCGCGCACAAAGTAATTAGGTTCAATGAGGAAAATGTAAGTAGTGTCTGGTAACTATCAGAATAACTGAAATAGAATTAATGCATTAGCTGCGCCAAAAGAGATATTTCTTTATCATTAAACCTATGACCTACTCGTTATCACAGTTACTTCAATCTGTGACACGCATTTAATTCCGTCGTTGAAATTAGCAAGCCTTTCAGAAACTGTCACCTGAAGATCAACAGAATTAACCACTTCTGTAATGGGCTTACACGTAATTGTTTTTTCGTAATTCACTCGCGCGGCCATGTGAATCCTCATAGGGGAAACCAACAAACTTCGATCGTTATTTTAATTAAAAAGTAAAGTTTATTTATTTATTACTCTAAACTCTAATTCAATATCTACAGATTTGACGACGCAAAAATTTATGATAGTAACACGTAATATAGGCTAATCTAGTTGTCTGGAACATTTTAACTATCAGTTTTAGTAAAATAAACTTTATTATTTATTTAACTGCATATAACTTTTATCATCAGGTAACAAGGCCAGCTCTAAATTCTTAGGTTTTGTTCTCGATGACGCGTCTCAGTATCAATAATGATTTGAATACACTTTTTCTACACGAAACACTAATATTTTATAGTGAAATACATTTTTTTACCTTGGCCTTAGCCAGCTTTTGCTCGTTGAGAGCTTCGTGAGAGGGATATTTTTTTTAATAAATGCACAGTAGTATATAGTGTAATTTTGTATGCATATAGTACAACTTAAAAAAAAATAAATTATTAGTGTTCCTTATCGGAAAAGTGTATACAAATCATTAAGGCCAACTTTTTAAAAAATTGTACACGTGAAAGTATACGCTGAGGATGTTATAATTTTTTCGTTATGAGAATTTTCTCATTATTTTTTAACGTCATTCTTCAGTTAAAGTAACAATACTGTGAGAAAATACGAAATGCAACATAAGTGAAACTTTATCTATGTAAGAACTTTTTTCCTTCCCATTTGTCTTAAGGTATTGGGTCCTGACCAATTGTTAAATCTGTTGTTCCTATTCCATGTAAATTATATCATTTCTTCTGGTTATTGGACGAGGGAACTGGATTAACAGGGTCGCTACATATGACCCAATGCCCATTTGGTCCCAATGCTCGTATTTGGGCTTTGCTAATTATTTCATCAATAGTTCGTAGTAAATAGACTGGGATGTGCAAGCTAACTTACATGGTACCTTTATTCTCAAATCGTCTGGACTACCTTTATTCTCAAATTGTATTCTTTTCCCGAAGGAAATTGTCAACAGTAAGAAAAAGTATCTCTAAGTATCAGCTGTTTGACTGGAATGTTAATATATCCTTAGTTACAGTGTCAATATTATATATAAATATTAGTAATCAATATATAAAGTAGAACTTTCGTTTCTAAGTTCTAAACTTTATAAGAAAAGACACGATTTGAAAATGTTGCACGACTTCTACAAAAATATAGTAGCCAAATATTATCAGAAGCGGCATTATGGCAATTTAATATTATCTGTTATAGTTTGTTAGATTTTTAAATCTAATCTAATCGTCGTCGTTAACTTCAATGATTAGGCCTTGCAACCTGTTCCGGTTCCACGATCCACCTCTTCCTAGAACGGCTGAAACCTTCCAAAAGGTGTACGCGTATCCTTTGGCAACCTGCCAATCTTAACACATCGCTTATGACAAAATAAACTCGCTAGACTAAGCAGAAAATGTTGATCCTCGCGAACAACAATATTCCTAAGTTGATCTCATTTACTGCAACCCTTAACGGATTGGAGGTACTTCATTTTTGCTGACTGAATACTGGTTTCATCACGCTACCTACTCACCTCAGTAATCACCCATGTCTCAAACCCATATAATAACCCTGGTACCGCCATCATCTTATAAAAAAAATTTCAGTTGCATCTCCTCTCTACGATGTTTCTCCAAAGTCTTCTTTATCGTGACTGTAACGTTATTTACATTCTAGATAATATAACTACCTTATTTCCAATACCCCTATCAAACCTATAAGTGATATCGCAACCCAATTATTTGAAATGTATTGCTTGTTTGATTTTTAACGCTTTTGTCAAATTTATATGTCTATTCAAACTGTTAAAAGATACAAGTAATAATTATGACAATTAAATTCATTAATTAGCACTCATAAAAATTATGAATCTACAGTTAACTATAATTTTGCACTTCCAGAGGCAGAGTAAGAGTTATGCGTACTTCAGGTGAACATGTTAACAGAGGAAACTCGGTTACGTTGGTTTCGTCAGTTTCGGACATGTAAAGGCAACAGGATTAGCAGGTCGGAAGGTCGACAGGACAGCACATTACAGTTTTTACTCTATTCATCAAGAACCACGACGACTCTACCATACTTTAATTGGGCTTGAAGACGCTCCCAAAGATTTCTCAGATAAAAGATCGATCTGAAATTTCTGAGTAATTCTCAAAACATGTACTAGCATGAACCTCGTATAATAAAGGAGTACTTTGAAGATTCACAGCATTTTAGATGCGGGACATCGGTTTTACCACTTCTGTAGAAACCTGTTCAAACTCAACTACACCTGATTAATATTCGCTAAGAAAAAATGATAAAAAGATACACTTCAAATAATTAAAAGGTTGCGGGATAATAATGCATAATGTTTGATGTGAACAATAGCCTATAACTTGTCAATATCTCCATAACTAAAATACAAGGAAAGTAGCCTATAGGAATTAATCTTATACTACACGATATAAGCATTCGGTTTTCTAACAAGTCGGTGAACGTTTGCCAACCATCTTTGTATTCAAATAGGGAGCCATATCAAATCTCAGCCTTCATACCGTCAACACGGTGGCAACAGTAAAACATCAAGATGGATCTTCATGTACGGAGTTGAAGAAAAAAGTCAAAAAGCTCATATACATAACCATAATCAATGCACCCGGAGAGTTGAAAACTCTAGTACGCTCTAGTGAAAACAGAAGTGAAGTCATGAAATTGAGACTGAAATGGATTGTTTCGAGGACAGTCAAGCACAAACTCTGAAGAAGCCATTGAACTTTGTCTCTGAGAACAAGTTTCATTTTTTCATTCACTGGATCGTGATTTCGAAAACTCGATTTTTTCAATTTTTTTGTAGAAAAATTGCTTAAATTTAAATTTATAAAGTTTTAAAAATAAGTGGAAATACAAAAAAAATATAAGTGCATTTACAAGAATTGTACCCAAGGAGTATGAACTTCCTGTTGTACTCTTTTAATTCCCACTGTGATTAATTTATGTCTTTAAATTTATTTTATTGCTTAAAAAGTTGATACAGTTTAACCGAGCTGACTTAAATCGTTACAGACTTTTATTCCACCCTCTTATGAAACAGAATTCTCATTTAAGATATTTGCATATATCGAAGGGGACGCATGATTTTTACACGTTTTTTTGAATTAGAACTGAGCGTCCTAGCTTAATGGCAGCTTACAAAAAATATGCTTAGAGAATGACGTACGCAATGTTAAGCGTTTGTTTTAGATTAGACAAATTTCTTGATAGCATGCCTAGTTTCTCCAAATAGAGAAACAGTGAATACATTCTCAGCTGTTCGTAGATTTGTCAACTTACAGCCAGAGTTACATTTGTTACAGGCAGAAATGCCTTAAGTATGAAGGAAGAAGACGAAAATCGATTAATTTTATGAAGGTCGGAAAAATGACAAAATGTGTAGGCCTATAATCGGAAACCAAAAATGTTAAGGCAACTTGCAGCAAAAAAACACACACAGTAACTTCACTTAATTGCACTACAAAAGTTAAAAAAATAAATTATCATCGCTCCATCCAGAACAGGGTTCATTATTTATTCAGATTATACAAATTTTTGAATTTCTGAAACAAAAGCCACGAGGTATTAACATCTTTTTTTTTTTGAATGACAACTGCCACATGTAACAACAGTGGCCACAAGTTAACGTTTAACGTTTGAGTGGAGGCTGTGAAAGGTCCTTTGAAACTAATAACCCACGTTGTTCATAATCAATATATAACAATGTATAAAAGTAATTATAGATAATAATGTCGTTGACTGGTGTGAAATTAGTAAGTATAACGAAGGAGTAAAAATGTTTTTGTTCTAAGACTGCCGGCGTGCGAAATTAAAGATGAATTCTGAAATTGGAGTCTTAAACTTTTCACAATTTAAGGGACAAAATAAACAAATACATCGCTCAAATTGTCTTTACTATTTCCTTGACAGTGCGATTTTCGATTTTTTTATTGTTTTTGTACGATCCCCGCTGTTTTACATTGAGTGGTATCTGTCAGAAGTCATGTTTTGTTTTGGCGGCTCTGTCGTAGCCAACAACTTTGTCAGACTGAAGTCAGGAACCAAACATACGAGGTTATACTCATTAAGTATTACTTGAGGTATTCTGCAGATTACTAAAAGACCAATTTGACCAGTCGGATAATAAACTTTTCATACTTGACTTTACTTTGTTATGATACAACAGTTAATCTATTGAGAGAAGACACGCCACAGCCAAGCCACACACTTCCGAACAACCGGTATGAGAATGTTCAAGTGTAAAGTCAACTTAATGTGCACAGAATGGGAGATGAAAGACTGGCAAAACTGAGACATTTCAATGGCACAGGTCGAAGGAAAAGAGTACAGGTTAGTCTATGGGGTGAAAACATTCAACAAGCGCTAAGGGAGCGCAATTTATCAGAAGACTTGTGTAGCGGCAGAGCACAATGGAGGAAAAGCGAAAGCGACAGCGGCAGCAGATGTACGAGTATAAACCGATCATTCATGATGAAAATAAAGTTAATAACAGCATTTGGTATTCTTACACGACTAACTCTTAGACGCGTCTCTGGACTTATGTCCCATACTCAGAACTTTTCACTTGGAGTCTCGTCAAATTGTTAAAATTAAAACACTGGCATCTTGCATGTAAATCTAAGTTTAAAATAGTATTTAGAAAAGTCATACCATGTATACCTGTTTGAATCGCACGATATCTGTTCAATTAAGGACCAATGCGTTCAAGAAATAACAAGCGTCAACGAATCATATGACAGAGAAAAAATAGTTAAAATAATTATAATTAATATTTAATATTTAGTAGACTACTTTTATATGTTGGCAAACACATTTACTCTTCAGAAGCGTTAATTAGACGTTAATTCTAGGTTAAAGTCACAAGAACATGACGAAATTTACACAACAAGAAACACAATCATCGCCATATGTATGTATACGCATACACATAATTGCTGGGACTAAACTGATTTTATCTGAAAACAGGAGAAGAATAATCAGCCCGTTAATGCGAAAAATGCTACATAAAATTCAGAAGATTGTAGAAAATTGGGAAGGTTGGACAGGATTTCTCAAGTAGCCTAAAGTGCAGTTCATCCGTAGGCGGTTTACCAGTGGTGATCAATAGTGAGAACAAGCGGAACAGGGAATTTAGAAATCGACACTGACATACATACACTTATGTTTCTAAATTTGCTTGTGGACTTTCGTCAATTTCTTTACCTATCAGATATCATATATCAAATATTTAAGTAATATGTATGAGAGGGCAAAAAGAATGTGCTTATAAGTAAACACAAAAAAGTTAAGTCTAAATACGCAGAGTCGCATACTAAATACATTACTCCAAAATTTCATGTTGACTGTATAAGTACTTGCGGTTCTGTGTGCGCGTGTCTGTGGAGGTTGGGTTCATTTATTGTTACACCAAAACAAAATGAAGTCCAATTCCAGACTTGTCGTGGTAACCTTTTGTTGCGCACACTTGTTATATAACGACAGGAAAAGATAGTCTAAATAGGACTTTCATGTAAGCACAATATAATTACGAACGTGATTTTTTTTAATGAAAACGATTCACTGCTAGCAGGTAGTTACAAAAAATAACTCCTTATGTTTGACAAACAATTAATAAATGATGGCATCTAAGCAATTCTCTCGACTGAAAACAACAGCAAAACGCAGAAATGATGAAACTGCACCGAAACGTAAATTAATTAATGACAATCTTAACGTTTTTTTTTTTAATACTTTAATTTCAAAAACTGTGGCTACATAAAGTTCCCAATGGAGTGTCCTGCAAATGAACAGGGTACCGGCTTTGTCTGCCTAAAACCAGCCGCCATCCCGGTTGTTTGTGCAGTTCGGTGCCATACTTTACGTACCGTATGCACGCCAGACAATATCAACAATATTAACAACCTGTTTACTCTATTAAACACTAATCCGAGTTGTTTGTTTATATAGTTATATTATTATTAAAGATGCCTTACAGTTTTAAAAAGGTTAAGTTCACCATCAGCTTGATAATAAGAACAAGTGTGAAAGACGATTTCAATGGACAAGTTAGACCTGTTTTAAAGTTCAGATGCCGCGTTCACATTAAACTTAATTTCGAACTGGCTTGACAGTGCCTTGGCAACTAGAGAGGGGAGGTCGAGTTAGAGAGGTGAATGGTGTTGTCTTAGTAAAATTCAACAAAATAACTTAAAACTGTGTACACTAAGTTAGATATTGAGAAAATAAATAAATAAAATAACCCCCCCCCCCGCCGTACCAAAACACTGCAGATATTACTTAGGTATGACGTAAAATCTTTGAGAATCTTGCTCTACATTTTTAAAATTTAATTTAATTTGTATTACAATCTACCCATTAATATTAATTGCAAGTTAATCATTAATCTTTTTTCCTTCGTAACATTTTATCGTTTGCCGTTTGATCGCAACGTCATATCGTCTCAAGCGTTAACAGATACTGACGTGATTTTTTACTTTATAAACCTTTCATCGCTGAAACCTTTTAACTCTTCTCGACGTCCTTTTTCAGGAGCAATATCGATACGATCACTAGAGACGCAGTCTATTCCAATGTTCGAGTACACAAATAAAAGGTTGGTATCGATACAAACACCGCAAAATGATTCCGGCAGAGTCTGCAATCAGTTGGCACGACATTATCTGGCACGCAATAAACTTGTATTCTATTTCTGAAAACTTAATTTCTAACATTCCAGATTCCATGTAGGCACCTTGCGACCTGCCTACATGGGTAAACGCGGCTACAAGTAAACCCCTTGGCTCAGGCAGTTTCTCAGGTTACCAGTAAAATATTCGCAACGAACGATGGGCCAGCATATCAGGCCTACTATAGAATGTTAATTTTGTAGTTCTCACGCTGCCGAAGGCCTTAGGGATACCAACTGGTGTAGAATTACGATTACTTACGTAACGTGCATATATGCTTCAACGAGAATACTAAAGACACGCGCCTCGCGTTTTACGACGATGCTGCGTACTTCACGATGTCCACGTCTAAAATTATTTGCAAAATGTTCACCCTACTTTAAAAACACAATGGCATAGGTCGCGCGCCAGAATGAACAGTTTCAAAATTACATGAAGAGTGGACAGTATTAGTAGAAATATGCAATATCGTAACATAATACAAACAAATAAGAGACTGTTGTCTTCGTTCGTCTAATCGTAAACGAAAACAGTTTTCAGTCAAGTTTAACATTATCAACAATAACAACAGACTCGATGAAAATCAAGATAAATTTATGTAAACAAAGCAAACGGCCAGACTGTGTTACACTTACTGAGTTGGAGTCCGAGGTATCGGCCTGACGTATACAGCACGCACACGGACAATATAACGGCACACTGTATTAACCGCACCATCCTTGACAACTACCAGCTCTGAACTGACCGCCGCAATCCCACTGTCTCTCTGACTGGTTCTCACTTACCTTCTTCTCGTCACTATATACACACGCGCGCGCGCGCACACACACACGTAGAATACGTTTTCCTTTGGCAATCTTCTTATGTGTCGTTATTGTTGATTTTTTTAAATCTGGAAACCGCAGTTGACGAACATTGCTTCGTTTTGCGTAATAACTTCCGTTTCTACGTGCTACCTCTGAGATTTTAATTTAAAAAGAGAAAGGAAATATGAGTCACCGAGAGGAGGAAAATTGTTTTTAAATGGTTCTATTCGTACAAGGAAACTATTGAATTTTACAGTGGTACCTACAGTGGACATTAAAAAAAAAATAATAATACGTAGGCAAAAGTGATACGTCTGGGGCCAGAAAGAATTTCTCGAGTGAGGAATAGGGTGCAACAAAAGTAAACCCAAGAAGGGCATTTTACAATCTCCTCTATACCTGAAACGTCTGCCCTACAGTCATCAGTGTAAGGAACAGTTCTAGCACAATTAATAGTTCACAACTCACGCTCAATATGCGCGCGCTCACACACACACAGTGACAAAATGGTAACCGATAGCAGCACGAATATCATTCTACTGGCCTATACAATATATGTACTTACTTACACATGAACAGCATTCACATACGCGTGTTTCGTTTTAAATATAAAAGTACAGTATACTAGACGAACGGAGACTCATCTACACGAAACACACTGCGCGCGCGCGCGCGCGCACACACACACAACATTAACCTCCTTTATTCACATGACATTTCTGTTATTTATTTTAATGTCTTTATTTTTTGTTTATATTATGGTCATATTTTAATTATTTTGAATTAAGGATTATTTAGGAAATAGGCCAACTTAAGTATTATTTGAAAGGATAAAAGATGTTAATTGCCTTTATTATGTCTAAAAATAGTTGTTAGTCTAAAAATAGTCCTCTTCCTCCTATGGCGCTACAGCCCAAATGAATTTAATTGATCCAAATGGCATATGGATAAGATATGTAGATGATGGGCTATATGTATCAAATAATAAAAACACAAATGCAGATAACATATTAAAGCAAATCAATAACATTCATCCAAAAATACAATTCACAGAAGAAAAAGAAAAACATAACAAAATCAACTATTTAGATATAACGATCACAAGAAACAACAACCACATACAATATGCAATATACAGTGTCACGTCTGTGCTTAATTAACACTGGACCCAGACAAAATACACCTGAAATAATCATATTACGTCCCACCACCTATGTCACGTTACCTAACATAAAGTACATCTAAAATAATCACAATGTCTAACTTAAATACTAAAGGAGAGCGGTGCATAAAAAAAATCAGTAGGCTACAACTAGCTAGTGAGCAGAGTCAACGTGACCCCCCCCCCCCATTTATTAATAATGAAATCAGCCTCTAAATCATATGAATTCAGAATGTTTCCTTTTATAAGAAGTTACAATGACAACAAATAACATCTCTGATATGTAACACAATGTAACACACAATAATAATATATAAACATCAAAAATAAAACACATAAAAAACAATTATTATAAAATTATTTAAATTGCTTGGGTGTCTGACATGAGTATCAACTTAGAATCATTATTAAATTTTCAAATCTTAGCAAAACATCTACAAAAGTAGTATTATATTTATAATTTTGGTAGTTTACTGTTAACATTTTAATAATATAATATTTACTTTCAGTAAAAAATAATATTTACTACAGAGCAGCCATTTTTAAATTAACTAGAAAAATTATTTTTAATAAAAATAAAAATTATATATTACTTATTTTACTTTGATTATTTACACTAATAACATTTATGTACTGGTTTTTGCTTTGTTAGCTCATACTATAGTTCTTTATGAATTCTTTCTTTGTTTAAAAAAATAATTGTTCACTTGTCACTTGTGTATTTGTTGAGTTACCATTGCTAATCTGTTATTGTGTGTGTGTGTGTTTGCGCACATGTACGTGTGCGGCTCCTGGATGCTGATGATGACGATGATGATAATGATGATGTGATGTACTGATTCCCAATTCTCCTGAAGATCATTAGTTGTTAGTGCTCTATTGCATGATGATGATGATGGTCCTGGTGCTCTTTTGTTAACCATTATATGTTCTGTTTACTGCTTGATGATGATGATGATTCTCTGTTGCTAATCAAACCAACGTAGTGTCTCCATGAGTATGTTATTAGCGCCTTTCCCTCGTTCAAAATTGTTGAAGGTATTTATAATCTGCAGCAATTCTGACATGTCAGGTATGGCAATATGCTGTTTTTAACGTGTTCAATTTAGTCTACACCTGCATAGCATCACCTTTTCAACATATCACTTTTTGTTCATCTTGTTATTTGAGTTAGCAGTCTCTGTAATTCCAACTTTGTCATGTTTACTTGCTGAACTGCTACTTGTCATGTTCCAGATGAGGCCTTTCAGTGTTTCTACCATTGTCAAGTCCTAAACCATGATAAACAAATTCCAACTGGAACCTGTACCTGTGAATCCGCCTTCACGGCTGGTCAATTCGTAAACAACTCTACTTGTAACTATCGTATTGGCTCAATACCATTAACCCATGCCCCTTCTGCCTTCCTATTGGCTACCTACTGCGAAGCTTCATATCTTCCTCTATTACCCTATTAAGCCACACCCTATTAAGTAAGGTACCATATGTAAGACACCAACAGTTTTTGAGCCATAAGTAAGGCACCAACAGTTTTCTATCAAGCTAAGAACAATAATATTGAGCATACCACCAATATTACATAAGAATGGGATGTACAAATTAAAATGTAAAGAATGTGATAAGGTGTATTTTGGCAAAATTGGATGTAAATTTGAAGTTAGGTTGAGAGAACACACAAGCGGAGAAGGAGATAGGACCACTAATTCGCTATACGCTTCATGGAAACAGGGCATAAATTTATGAACCCTCTTGAAATCATAGAAATAATAGAGGTGGTAAATAATTTAAACAAAAGGAAGTTATAGAAGAGTTAACAAATTTTAAAGGTAAAAAAGAAAAACAGTAACATACTCACGAACTTAAAAACTGAATTTAGTAATGAAGAAATATTTTATCATATTTTCCAAGGTGAGATATGTGAATTCCATCAGACAGTAGCATAATAAGTGTTAGGTAAGTAGACTAAGCTAGGTGAGGCTTAATAGAGTAATAGAGGGAGAGACATAGCTTTGTAATAGGTAGCCAATATGAAGGCAGAAGGGGTGTGGCTTAATGGAGCTAATAGGGTAGTGACAAGTAGAGCTGTTTACGAACTGACCAGCTGTGAAGGCGGATTCACACGGCTATGTATACGGGTTCCAGTGGGAATTCATTTGTCGTGGTTTAGGACCTGATAATGGTATAGACATGGAAAGGCCTTGTCCAGAACATGTCAAGTAGGAGTTCAGCAAGTAAACATGACAAAGCTGGAATGACATCACTTTTTGTTTGTTTTGCAATTATGGTAGAATTGATGTTCAAACCAGCACTGGGAATAAATGTACAATTTTCCACATGTTATCTGCATATAACTCAGTTGTTTATTATTTATTAAATTACAGTCATAATTAACTTCAGTTTATATAACTTCATTATTATTCCAGTTTTTGCAATTATTTTTGTATCAGCACCACACATGTCTACAGTATGTGCAATTATTCTGATCGCATTGTCTGAATTGCAAAATTTATTTTGTAAAATGCAAATTTCATTAAATAACCATCTTTAATTATTGTCATACATTCATGTCTGAACTAGAGTTCACTAACACAAGTAAAATAGATATGTATATAAAGATCCCTTATTTGTAGCACAATTCCTGCCTCTGCCTGCAGACCACACATACATGTTGAATACCGTACACACACATCTTACAATCGACAGGTGTTCACTTTGTCAGGCTACAGCCTGTAATCTTTGCCTGTACATACATGTACCACTAATTAAAATTATTTCTAACAATTTCTCTACATTAATTATTTACAAAAATATTACCATGAATAAAAATGCAAATATATGTATCATTGCAATATATTAAGTACTGTAAATATGTCATAAATATAACTGTATTATCATTTATCATTGTTGTACTAATACATATGAGTTAACAGATTCATACACAAGAATGTTCCAGTTTAGAAATATTTGATTAATTATTTTCTAAGATAAGTTGTTTTAGTTATTAAACTTGTTACTGAATCTATTGTTTATTCAGTGTACCAGTACTATTTAAAATCGTACAAAACAAATATCTTTTCAAAATATTTAATAGGCATAATTATACAAAAATTAACTCAGTTTTTCAAAACATAGACATTTTGCAGTGTCTGCAAGAAGTTTGGAGCTCTTAATCAATGTGATTAATAAAATCTATTATTTCAATATATAAACATCATTTAGTGAAAAAAATTATTAATAATAATTAGTGTAGTTCCTACCAGTAGACTGAACTGTTTGTGTGCATCCACACTACAAACAAATTCCTCTGTCAGATATTAATTTATATGTTAATAAAAACTGTAGTAAACCTATTCGAACAAATAAGCAGCACCTCTTGACAAACTATCAATGTAGGGAATGTAACAAAGCAATGTAGAGAAAAATGTCAAGAGTATGCAGCAAACCAGCAAATGGACCACAATTGAAAAAAATATTTTTCTTTACATGTATATTAGGATGCTGGTGGGCAAATAGTTAAGGGTAAATGTGAGAAAAGTAGTGGGTTCTTACAGAGAGAGAGAGAGAGAGAGAGAGAGAGAGAGAGAGAGAGAGAGAGAGAGAGAGAGAGAGAGAGGGGGAGGGAGGCAGAGGGAGAGAGAGAGAGAGAGAGAGAGAGAGAGAGAGAGAGAGAGAGAGAGAGAGGTATATACGTAAGTTTATTCATTTGTAAATGGAAAAAGTCTTGTATGTGTGCGTGAACTGATCATTGACTAAATTCAGACACATTGGCTTATTATAAAGAACTAGATCTCTTTTGAAATTATGAGTGAGTTACTACTTGCAGGTAGGAGAAGAGGGTCCTTAAAAAAACTCTTTCCCAAGGATTCTCGAGGGTCATGTTTATTGCAGGCCTATTGTTCACTCAAGGAACAACTTCTGGGCCTATACATATCACTTTTGCCAAAAAAATAATATATTCATATATACACTTTTTCAATATGGAACACTAATGTTTTAGTCAACATTTTTTTTTTAATATTTACCTTTGCTTAGCCAGATTTCGCTCATTGTGAGCATCATCAGAGGCAGCTTTTAGCACGGCTACTATCTAAAATGTTAGTGTTTCATGCCTGAAAAGTGCATACATATCATTATTGATACTCGTGACTATCATGGACAACAAAATCCAAGAAAATAAAATAAAAGTGAATCTTCAGAGAAGTCATTACTCACACACCACTTCAGTTAACAAGTTTTAATTATATATATTTTATAACGATTTCTCGAGTCATACTAAAATTAATTCGACTCCGCCTGCATTATTTTCTAATGTCCAAGATTTCGTATATTTTCCCGCTAACCTTCGCTCTCGTGAACTTACCAGTACCCGCCTCAACACCATCTTCTTCCTTCTTACCTGATATAAATTAAGCTTTGTTTTTCCGATTTAGGCACCAAATTGTTTATACTAAAAACAATTAAAAGTTTCTCTTCACAATTTCTTTCTTCTTTAAGGAAACAGTATAACGTACCGCGATGTCTTAGTTGAATTCGAAATTCGCTCTTGAGCGGCAGTGTCACCAACCTTTATTTTTGGTAAAAAATTTCCACCTGTGCTATATTAAAGAGATCAATACATCAATATTATCAAATGAAACAATAAACAGGTATTAATTCTCAGTACTGGTTTATTGGATAGCGGTTCTGCCTTTTTATCTTTTAATACAAGAAATTATTATAAAATATAAATTTGTGCTCCAGCTCTGATTGATTTCTAACTCAGCGGTTGGCTATGTTGGGTCGGCCGACAAAAACAACATTCATCGTTTGTCGAAATTAATTTTACAATGGTTATTTAGTCAAAGTTCTTTGACTTACAGCAAAAGTTAACAAAATGATTCGAGAAAGTACAAACCTTCACATAAAATTCAATTAAATGTTATATATTTTCTTTATAAATATACTCTTAGTATCTAAAGTAAGTGTTAGTTCAACTCGTGAATAGAGGTTAAGTTTTTATCTTTCAAAATAATGTTTTCTATTTCCAAATAGTGTTATTATCCTAAGTGAACAGTTTAAAAAAAATAATTTAATTATTAAATGTTATTCAGTGGATGAGTGTCTGAACCAAGTTTAATATTTAGTGCAACAGCGCCAGTGTAGTGAAATAAGTTTTTTGATTTTTTGTTAATTAACTCAGTTTATACTTTACGTTTTCCTGTTCATCTGATATTTTATTTTCATGTAGGGTTTATGGTTGTGGCTTCCTTCTTTTCTTTCTTTTTTCTTTAATTTATTAGTTTATATTTTTTTTTCTTCTGTATTTCATAAATTTTGTTTAATTTGATCTGGTTAATATGTTCGGCCAATCTTGGTGTTCATTTTAATCCTTTATAATGTTGTTAGTCCATTTAAGTTATACTTTTATTGAATTAATTGGAGCTGCAATTATTTTTCATCTGCTCTCTTCTGAAGCTAATAATGAAGGTTGTTTTGATAGTTCATCTTTTTTCACAGCACTAAATTAATATAGATTATTAAACTTTCACTTGTGAAACTTACTTTGTTTCCTCCCGTCCTCCTCTCACACCGCTGATGAAGGCGCACATCACACTGAAACACGTACGGGAGGAAACAAAGCAAGTTTCACAAGTGAAAGTTTAATAATCTATACTAATAATGAACTGTCAGAATATTTGTAACGGTTTTTTGGTTCTAGGCTTCAAGCCTACCCTTCTCATTGGTAGAAATTTTGTGCCCATTGTTAGACATAGCTTATAATTTTTACACAAAATGATCAAATATTTTCTAATTCAGATAATTTGCTTATAGTAGGCCTACTATTAATACTCATGTTATTAGCACTATTGAACAGCATTTCTGTTATAGATTATTTTGAAATCAAACATGACTAGGTTCTATTCAGTATTTGCTGATTTAGTATTTTGACAATTTTTATACTTATTTAGTTTACAATTGTGTTTTTGAACGTTCTTTGTGTTTTTAAAGTTCCCTATTTAAATATATTATGTTTGCCTAACCTTTCCCCTCACTTAATGTTGTTATTTTATTACAATTTACAATTATTTCATATTTTTTTCTAGCCCTACACTGGCCTACAATGGTTGATAGCTATTATAATTTAGTTTTGTCCTTTTTCCTATGTTCTTATTGAATTTGCTTAGTTTATATACAATTAGAATGAATTTGTGCATATTGTTTTATGACTAGTGGTCCTTTTCAAATAGATTATTACCTTTAAACCTAGGTCTGATAAATTAATATTCAACATTTTAGGATTTTACCATCCTTCCAATACATATTACTGTTGCCTTGAGTATTATTTTTATAATTCAACATAACATATCTTATAGCTAAAATTCTTGTAAAACATATAACGTTTTCAGTGTTTTATGACACTCCTACTACATTCTACTGTTCTTTTATAACATAACTTTAATAACCTAGCATACATCTTTTGATGTCTAATATTCTTTTAGAACATGTAACTGTTTAGGTTTTGATTATACCTTTAATCCTATCCGTTATCCTTTCAGGACTATAACTTTTATAACTTAACATCTTATAACCAGGCCCGTATTTAGGTATTGTGTACCCCTGTGCTCTAAGTAATATGCCGCCCCCCACGCACCACGCCCCCCGCCTACACAAACTTACGACTCGAACAAGGAAACAAGCCATTATTTTACAGACATACAGCTCAAGTTGAGTACATTATAATAGGTAAACATGAACATATGATGGCAGTCTGTTGTAGCATTGTAGGTATTACAAGTTACAACGTAATTTTAAATGGCGTAATTCTCTCGACATTGACATATAATTCATGTAGGATGTAGTCTACAGAAAATTTATTCTTTTTACTCTTAATCACAGTTACATCATATTTTTTTATATTTCACTTAAATTATGATGGTATTTCTTAAATATTTACTCTTAACATTGTAATAATTAGACATGGAATTAAAAAGTAGGCAGTGTTTTTGACATTGTTTATTTTTAATACATTACAGAATTACAGTAAGTTCAGTGAAAAGCATTTAACCAAACCTGATATGTAAAAATGTATCTTAGCTTACATAATGAACGGTTTTCATCTAGCTTGACTGTGAGTAAAATCATTGATTATTTCATCAAAACTTAGCCTGTTAGTTATATCTGACTCAATACACAGAACTGCTGCACTTACAAGTCACTCTTGTCTTTGGCTTAACCGCATGTAGTTGTTCACTCTTCTTAGAACAGAAAACGCTCTTTCAGCTGAACAGTTGGTTGCAGCTGTGCAGTTATAAATTTTCAGCGCAACACAAATATTAGGATAAACTTCTTGTAAGTTTCTTTCAACTAACATTTTATTCAAATTTGGCAAAAGTCCAGGGTTTTTCTACTTTTTCACCTTTCTTCTTTAGCACTTCACGTTTAATATTTTTGATGAAACCTTTAAGATGGATACACTCATTTATTAGACTATCCTCCAAATCCGTATTGTACAGTTCACACAGTTCTTTTGCTGAATTCATTATACTAGTAGGTTCAAGATTTGTAAGTTTGGAAATAAAATAAAATCTAGACGCAAAATATGTGTACACAGATATTCTTTTTTCCAAATCCTCCTTCAATGTGTCAATTACAGCAAAAAAACTTTACTTGAGCTTTTTTTCATTTAAGTGTATTTTTTTTTATCCTTTATCTACATGTGTAGATAAATTATCACCTTCCTCTTCACTCATGTCAGAGTCAGACTGATCAAAAGTTCGTTTCTTTTTCCTCTTCCTCTTAGGTGAGGTCATATTAAGTTCTGATGATGTTTTATTTAGTGTTAGTGTCATTGTCTCATTTATCTTTTTTACAGCTTGGGATTTGTATTCATGATACAGTTCCCTAATTTCTTCAAGATAACCAATCAACGATTCATAAAGTTCCTTGGTAGCAGAGACATCCAAATCTTCTGCTTGTAGCTTTTCCATTGTCTTCCCAAACTGTTGGAATATGGCACCCCAAAGGCTAGACATAAATGCTGTGTCAATATGAGTTAACTGCTTAAGTAAACCTTTAGCTTTGTTTCGGTCCAAACATTTTTGGGTGGCATCTTCGGAAAATGACTTAAGAGCATTGAATAGCTGTCCCATCTAAATTTAGACTTTTACACACTTCTTCTCGTGCACTCCGAGTCTGACTTAATGAGTTCAGTGTTGAGCTTTTTGGACCAAAAAATGATGAAAGCAAATTCCATCTCTGTGTCGAACTAGAAAATAAATTAAAAATACTCTCCAAGAAGTCAAAAAATGTTACAGACTCCCGACAACACTCTGCTACTCGAGAACCACTCAAATTTACTGAATGGGCAGCATAGGGAATATAGAAAGCTAGTGGATTGATTGCCTTGATTCTGGCTTGCAAACCTGACATGTTTGAACAATTGTCATAAGTTTGACCCCTACAATCAGATATCTCTAGATTTATACTTTTTAAAATCTCCAATACTGCGTCTGCAAGGTTTTCACCTGTGTGCCCAGGATTTTTGAAGAAGGTTAAAAATCTCTCATGTGCCTCCCCTATCTCATTTACAAAATGAACAATGAAGATTTATTGGTCGTTATGAGTAGGCCTAATGTCTGGAGATGAGTCAACTATTACTGAATAATATTTACACAACTGGACCTCTTCAACAATCTTAGAGACTACTTTCTCTCCCATAATTTTAATAAGGTCATCACAAATTATACTGGACTCAAATAAGACGTCCTTCCGCTACCTGGATTTCCATAGCGTGAAATGTGAGCAGATAGAAACGGGTCTTACTCGGCTATTAATTCAAGGCACATCATAAAATTGCCATTATGCTCTGACCCAAACACTCCGTTATCTCCTCGGTATGCTAGTTCTCGAGAAGATAATTTTTTTAAGACAGAAATTACCCTCTGTAGTACATTCCTCCAATACTGGACCTCTTGCTCAAAAACAGTTACTAACTTTTTGTCAATTCTAGATAATTCATTTGCTCGGGTTTTAAATTTAACTGCACAATATCTCTGAGAGGATGAGTTTTCATGTTCGGAGATACGCTGTACAGCATGAATCCAATCATTAAACCCTGATTTTGAAGCAAACCCAAATAGGCCTCCAAAAAGCATACAAGGAGCACAATATAGAGACCCCTGACTTGGTGAATAAACTAAATATTCTCGTTTTACAACATTCCCACTTAAAAGCTTTCTTTTAAATAAACTATCAGTACAGTACCTCTTTCTACCATCATGATATAGACGAACTGACTTTGAAAAATCAGAATCGTCATTTTGTTTTATACCCTGTTTGATTAAGAAATCAATGGTTTCGTCAGTAATGACCCACTGATATGGATCATTGTCTGGCATAATGATTATTTTTGTCTAGACCAGGAGATGCCGATGTTGAGGGTTCTGGATGAATCTCACTATTTTCATCAGAAGTGCTAGAACCTTGGTTGGTTGTTTTGCATTCATTACCAGTACCACCAGTATTACTATTATGTACATGAATTTTTGGTTCTTCAGAAATTTTGTTTTCAGTTTTTTCATAACTAAAAACAATTCTAATTTTCTTACTTTTTTAAGGGTGTCATCTTCTTTTTGTTTCTTTTCTTCTGCCTTCCGTCTACATGCCGCCCCACTTAGTCTTTTTCTTCCGTCCATTTCAATTTTATACTTAAATATTGATTTGCAATCCAATAAAGAACTAAAGAAGTAAAAAATAAACTCGTACTTTTTTTTCATTTCACATCACAGTTCACAGTTTAATAAAAACTATCATAACCTAGTTGAATAGAATAGGCAAACGGTAGCACAGAGCGGCGCGCGAGCCAGACCAGAGTGGCAGCCGACAGCGCAGTGTTGCCAACAAAAACCTTCCCTAACTCATTTATACAGAGTAGTAGCACTAGTAGAACAGCAGCAGAAATCCTGGATTTGGAATGGCAATATGACATATGAGTAAGCGGAAATAACCAAGTGACAGACAGGAATGCAACGTTTGCTTCCTCAACAGTATACACTGCTCGCAACAATCTACATGAATGGCATTGATTATTATTTGATTTCATAAATCGTTGCAATTACATTGGAAATTATTTTAATAATTGATTCCTTCAATAGTTGACCAAATGGTATAATTATTGGTGACGAGACGATTAATTGCCAATTATTCGTCACCAATAATGATTTTAATGCATTGGAAATGTCCTTTCATTGTGAATCTAAAAAATAAAAATCAAAAATTTTGCCACCCCCCAAATCTTGCTGCCCTGTGCGCGAACACAGAATAGCACGTGCCTAAATACGGGCCTGTTTATAACTAACATTTCTTTATAACATATAATTATTATTTTATATTTAAACACGACATCTTATTCTATACTACTTTATGGTGTTTTGTCTCTTTCAAAACTTATTACAATTACTGTATACACAACTATGGTATTTTAACATACTGTTTTTCATAATCATATGTCTTTTACACATTTCACTATTATTGTACTGTAGTTACCTCAGGTAACTGACATTTTTTCAGTTAATAATACAGATTTTTCTATATAAATATTATAATAATTTATAATATTATAATTTATTATTAATATAATTTATATTTATTAATATTATTATAATGTAATAATATATATATATATATATATATATATATAATTTGTGATGTTTTCAATTTGTTTCTTCTGCAAGTAGATAATATTGTATATTCTTTTTAACACCTGACGCACGTTTCACTGAAAAATATCAGTATCATCAGAGGTTTCTAAGTGAATTAATAACAATCGTAATAATTCTATTAATATAAAAGTAACGAATAATCGAATTTGTATCGATTTTAACGTAAAATAAAATAACTGATAATCGATTTAGGTCGATTAGTTAACGATTGTTTTAATGTTTATTTCTTCAGCAGCTGTTTTCTCGGTTATATTTGAAATTTTGTTTATATGTATTTTATTCACATTTATTTTTATTTTTTAGTAAATTTATAATTTTAAATAGATCGTCTTGTTTTATTTTTATTTGGGTTTGTTCTTTAATTAATAAATTATTGTTATTGTGTTTGTAAATGTTAAGATTTTCCCAAATATTCATTTTTTGACCTTTTTGTATGTTTTTAATTAATTTTATATTTTCAATGTTTGGAAACTGGTGGTTATTATTTAGACAATGTGTGGCTAAATTAGATTTATAAATATTTGGTTTTAAATATGCATTGCGGTGTTGAACGAATCTATCTCGTAGTTTTTTCTTCGTCTGGCCCACGTAAAATTTATTGCAATCTGGACATTCTATTTTATATATTCCATTTTTATTGTGAGTATTATAATTTGGCCACACATGCAATAAACACTGGACATGAATTCCCAAACATAACCAACATGACACTAATAAAACATATACCAAACAAAGGCACCATAATGAATATTTGGGAAAATTTACAAATATACAAACATAAAACACAAAACAAACTAATACCTGAACAAATACAATTCAATACAAAACATGACACAATTTTCCAAGCACTCAACATCGAAAATACACAAAATACTAATACATACACCACATCACACACAATAATGCCAATTTAAAGTACCAGAAGCCAACAGGAAGCCACAACAACAACCAACCAACACACACGTACTTCACCAGACACAAAATCCGGAAGACTGAGGATGGGTACACAATGGTACCCGAAACATGTTCCTAATAAGGAGAAAAAAATATCTTGAGGTAAATTCATTATAAAAATTAAATATAATATATACATCAAGAAACGGACTGTAGCAAAAAGTGTTTGAATATATATATATATATATATATATTTTACATTTAATATTTATACATAAATTTACCTCAAGATGTTATTTTTCTATTTGGAACATGTTTCGGGTACTATTTTGTACCCATCCTCAGCCTTCCGGTTTTTTTGTCTGGTGAAGTACATATGTGTTGTTGATTGACTATTATTATTGTGGCTTCCT
Source organism: Magicicada septendecula (assembly GCA_034769895.1). Classification (NCBI taxonomy): domain Eukaryota; kingdom Metazoa; phylum Arthropoda; class Insecta; order Hemiptera; family Cicadidae; genus Magicicada; species Magicicada septendecula. The sequence continues at coordinate 303,162,273 of CM068367.1, read as the reverse complement.
GTTGGCTTCTGGTATTTCAAGTTGGTTTTATTGTGTGTGATTGTGGTGTATGTGTTAGTTTTTTGTGTATTTTCAATGTTGAGTGCTTTGAATATTGTGTCATGTTTTGTATTGATTTGTATTTGTTCAGGTATTAGTTTGTTTTCTGTTTTATGTTTGTATATTTGTAAATTTTCCCATATGTTCATTATGGTGCCTTTGTGTGGTATATGTTTTATTAGTGTTACATTGGTTATGTCTGGGAATTCATGTCCTGTGTTTATTGCATAAATAGATGAAGAAATAACTCATTTAGCTAGTAAAATAGATGAAAGTAATCTTAAGTTTGATAAGCATACCGAAGAGGTTAAAGCTACCATAGAGGAATTTAAGAAACAAGTAAATACTAATTTTCGCCGCCAAGACGAAAAACTAAATAAATTTAGAAACGAATTTCATGAACGGTTAGAACAGAAAATAACCCTTATTAATCAACAATTCAGCAAAGTAACTGCTGAGTTAAAAACACAAACGCTTCTAAATAAAGAAGAAATTCAGAGTACTAGGGTAGAGTGCACCCAACTGGGTGAAAATATTAAGGAGTTTAAGAAACAAGTAGAGAGTAAGGCTGACCAAGACGAAGTTCATCAAAACGTAGAACAGCAATTAAAGGTAGTGCGGGAAGATCTGACTAAGGCAATGAAGTCACAGCAAACCAAAGTCGTGAGGTGTGGCAGCTATAAGGAAGAACCGGAAAAACTTGTATTATCAGGAAACCCACATGAGAATCCTGTGGAATTTCTAAGGCTGTTTGAGGCTTATGTAACTCGCGTAAACCCAATGATGGACGACGAGGATAAGAAGGACATGTTAGGCCGATTTCTCAAGAATTGGGCAGGTACGTGGTGGAAAGTCATCTCGGACAGAGTCCAAACCTACGCCGACTTTAGAGAAAAATTCCTTGCTCAATACTGGAACGTACAGATTCAAAGAAGGGTGCGTGATCATCTGGAATTTGGTAATTATCACCCGTCCATGAATATGACAACCACCAACTATGTGCTAAACGTAATGGCACAAGTAAAGCATTTAACACCACCAATAGAGGAGAGAGACCTAGCGTATAAGCTAGCGCGTCATTTCTCAGAACGCCCTAGAGTAGCAACCACTACTAGAGGAGTGGATACTCTAGAAAAGTTTATAATGGTCGTGGATGAATGTCAAGACCTAGAGAGGGACCTGAAGCGTGTAAATAATCAGCTGAGTAACCACTCTAGAGGCAATCATCAGGAACCAAGGAGTGTCCAAAAGAAAAAAGGTTTACCCCATATCCGGGTAACAAACCCCAAGATCGGCAGGAATTGGAAGAAAAGGGTAGAAGTAGGAGTGTTGAAAACCGACCAAATAAAGGGTTTAAGGTATGTAAAACAGCCATAACATCTACCGAGCCACAACCGTCTACTAGTAAAACGAATATGGGAAACGGGAAGACACTGCAGGTAGAAAAGAAACAAAACTAAATCTACCATTACCTGCAGTGAAACAACCCACGAAAACAGGTAAAAAGAAAGTAACAAATAATATAAAACAAGTGAGCGATAGGGAGTTCTTGTTAAAAGGAGAGCAAGAAGTGGGTAGAAGCCATTATCCTGAATGTCCGGAAATAATTTGTAAAGTCAGTAATCTACTAGTACGAGCGCTAATAGACACCGGCAGTGAGGTAACCTGTGTCAGCTCAAAGTTTGTAGAAAATAATAGTCAGTTGCGTAATTGTCCCAGACTACCCGTAAAAAATTGTAATGTACAGGGAGCCACTGGAGCCAAAATGCAAAAGATAACTGAACAAATTTATTTACCTGTCAATATAAATGGTACCCAAACCCAAATTGTAGCTCTTATAGTCCCGAAACTCATTCACGATTGTATTATTGGGGTAGATGCGTTACTTGAATGGAAGGCAGAAATAAATTTTAAAAGAAATACCATCACGATGGAAATTGATACTAATAAAATCAATATAAACATTAAAGAATTTAAGCATTGGAAGTCGGTAAGTGTCATAAAAGGGTATAGAGAGAAACCGGTAGTTGACGTTAGGATTGACCAGCACTGTATTGATGATACTCCAGAAATCAACATCGGGACTGAGTTGAACAATGAGCAACAGAACCAAATTCAGCAACTCGTCTGTGAGTATAGGGATGTTTTCAGAACAGAGCCTGGAAGAGCTAAGTTCTATGAACATCAGTTAACACTTACTGAAAACGCATCATTTGTGCAAAGGACTTATCCAATCCCTTTACACTATAGACAAGAAGTGGAAAAAGAGGTCCAACAGATGTTAGCGAATGGTGTTATAGAGAGGGCAAGAAGTCCCTATATTAACCCTTTAGTAGTTGTCACCAAGCCGAACGGGAGTATCCGCATATGCCTTGATGCCAGGAAACTAAATTCTTTATTAGTACCTGATTACGAGTGCGCAAGGAGTGTGGAAGAATTGTTCCAAAAATGTAATGGAGTTAAGTACATGACCAAACTGGACTTAACATCAGGATTTTGGCAAATTCCAATCCGCAAATGTGATAGACAGTATACGGCATTTTTATATAAAAACAAGTGCTACCAATTTAAAGTGGTACCTTTTGGCCTGAGCACCAGCTTAGCTGCAATGGTAAGGTGTTTAGACAGTGCCTTAGGTAATGAGGTAGAGAAGTATACACTAGTGTTCGTAGATGATATTCTATGTGTGTCACAAACATTCGAGGAGCACTTACAACATTTAAGAAATATTTTTGCAAAATTAAGATCAGCAAACATGACGCTGAATCTACGGAAATCAGAGTTTGGTAAGGAGGAAATTAAGTTTTTAGGCCACCGAATCTCAGTGGAAGGAATAACCACGGATCCAGAGAAGGTAAAAGCCATACAAGAATTTCCAACTCCAAAGAACTGCAAGCAGCTAAAGTCATTTCTAGGTTTAGCTAACTACTATCAGAGTTTTACAAGTAAATACGCGGAAAGTACTGTTCCATTGTTGAAGTTGTTAAACAAAGGGATTAAATGGAGGTGGACAAGGGACCACGATGAAACGCTACAACAAGTGAAAAGTCTTTTTATAAATACTGTTGTATTACATCATCCGAGGGTAGGAGAAAGATTTTATTTGCAAACAGACGCCAGCAATATAGCTATAGGAGCACACTTGTATCAGATAGATGAGAAGGGCCAAAAAGCGGTATTAGGATTTGTAAGTCGCACACTTAAAGGGGCGGAATTAACCTATTTTACGACAGAAAAAGAGCTATTAGCGATAGTGCATAGCCTGTCAAAGTTTATAAGTTATATTATGGGTGCTAAACTTACTATAATCACCGACAATAAGGCGTTAGTATTTTTATTAAAGTGTAAATTGCTAGGTGCTCGTCTGACTCGTTGGATCTTGGCTATACAAGAGTACCAGTTTGAAATACAGTATTGTAAAGTGAAAGACAACTTGGTAGCAGATGTACTCAGTAGAAATCCACCATCAGAAAACAACATGGATACAGTTAACAGTAAAAGTAGTAGCATCGATATAGGTATTTACACGGTAAAGCATGTAACAAAACGGAAGTAGTTAGACGACTTAAGTAGGCTGGCCATACGTCCCGTTTTGAATGGGACGGTCCTGTTTTCATGAGGTTTTAAAAGCGTCCCATCGGTTTGCCTGTTTGTCCCATTTTTCGGATTTTCCCCACTTCAAGAAACATTTTACGTTAAAATAAGTGATTGAGTGCTTCAAATAACAGTGGTGAAATAAATAGCATTGTTAAATTCAATAACAATAATACAGTATTTGTATTCTGCTTGATGCAGACAAAAATAGCTCAGTTCATCACTCGTCGGTCTTCGCCGCCGTCAGTTGTTTGTTGCCATTCATCAGGTACACAAGCGCTACACCGACCATTACAGCCCTAAGTTAGTGAAAGTGAAGTTATGTGTGTTTGATTTATATCTGAACAAAGTACAAATGTAAATCACAGAATAGTGCTTAATTCTTCAATGGAAAAGTTTTGCAGAAATATTTATAAAAACTTCAGTTAATTTTAAGTGAAGTGGGATTGTTTTGAGGTTATTTTAGTATATGTTTAGATTGTTACTAATGGCCAAATCACAGAAACGTTCCTGCGTATTTAATGAAGACCCATTAACTTCAGACAAATCACATGTTCTTTGCAAGACATGTGGGGTCCATTTCTCTATTGCACATGGAGGAAGAAGTGACATTGCGCAACACACCAGATCTCAGAAACATAAAGATGCTGAAAAATCCAAGAGTAGTTCATCCAATCTGGAAACTTTTTTTACAAAGAAGGAAGATAATGATAAAGTGTCAGCCCAAGAAGGGTTATTTGCTTACCACTCTATTGCACACGGGCATAGTTTTAGATCAAATAATTGCTTATCTAAACTTATAAAAAAACTGTATGAGCCTAAATACTCTTCAGGCAAAACTAAAAGTGAAGCGATTGTGTGTAGTGTTTTGGCACCATTTTCCTTAAGTGAAGTGGAAGTGGACTTAAAACAATGCAGTAGCGTCTCTTTAAGCTTAGATGCATCTAATAGGAAGGCAGAAAAATTATTTCCCATTCTGGTCAGCTACTTTTTACCGCTTTCTGGTGTTCATGTCAAAATGATTCAGTTCACATCTTTGCCAGGAGAAACTTCCAAAATTCAGAGCAACATGCTTGAGGAATTAATCAGAAAAAAAAATTAGGAGAAAAGGTGGTAGCACTGTGCGCCGATAATACTAACACTAACTTTGGGGGTGTTAAAAGAAGAGGACAAAATAATGTTTTGCGTCGTATGGAAGCAAGCCTTGGGAAAGAAATAATTGGCATCGGGTGTGGGGCACATATTGTGCATAACTGTTTACAAACTGCTGTAGACTGTCTTCCCTTTGACATCGAGAGTTTTGCTGTGAAAGTGTACAAGTACTTTCATATTTACACCGTGAAGACGGAAGAGCTGAAGGACTTCTGTGAATTTGCTGGTGTGGAATATGCCAAATTGTTGGAACATGGAAACGCCTGTTTTTTGTCTCTTGGTCCAGCAATTGACCAAATTCTAAAGATATTTGGTGGCCTTAAGTCTTACTTTTCATCACAAGAAAAGTGTCCTGCTGTGCTAAAACAGTTATTCGAGGATCCGTGTTTTGAGTTATGGCTGATGTTTTCCTCAGCACAGATTCAGACCTTTGAAGAGGTCATTCTGAAAATTGAGAAAGACAACATCTCCGCAACTGAAGTGGCATGGCGTATTGACTCCCTGAAGAAACTGTTGCAGGGAAGGCAAACTGAGGGCTTTATCCCTACTGTTGTCAAAGAGAAACTGTTTAGTTTACAAGAAAGTGGAGAAGTCACACAAGAACATTTTATTGCTACAGTGAAAACCTTTTTTAAAAACTGTGTAGACTATCTTCAAAATTGGGAAACCAGCTGTGGTGGAGCTGAAAAACATCAATGGGTTTTGCTGCAAACAATTCCGTCATGGTATGAGGTTCAAAATAGCCTAGCTTTGTTTTCGGCTAGTCAAATCAAACAGATTACAGAAAACCCCATTGAAGAAACCAAGCTGTTTGACCAGTGGCAGTGTGTAAAAGAAATAGTTTCTGAGAACCTACCAGAGTGAAATCGGGCCGCAGTTGACAAGACAAACGTACCAGTTGAAGAAAGATGGAAACAGATTTTCCACAAGATGCACAGCCAGAACATTCAATTTGACGTTATTTTGAAGGTTGTAGAATTCACTATGTGCCTACCTGGAACATCAGCTCCAGTGGAACGAGTTTTTTCAATAATGAACAACATGTGGTCAACAGAAAAATCTCGGCTCCATATTTCAACTCTAAGTGCAATGTTGATGGTAAAAATAAACTTTGACCACTCATGTGAAGAGTTTTACCAAATATTATTGAAAAACAAAAATATTCTACAAAAGATAAGCAGTTCCCAAAAGTATTTCTGGTATGAGGAGGCGTCAACGTCATCGTCATCAATTACAGGACCATCAAAACCATAAATATTTGTTAAAATACATATAGTACAACTGAAAAAGAACTTATGTTAATTTGAGCAAGCCATTCACTATACATGTTACATTTTACTAAAAATATGATGTTTACGTTTACTGTGTATTAAAATGTGTTTATTACAAATAAAAAAAATATAGGTAGTAAACATTTTCTGCTAATTGTACATAATGTATGATTACTACATATTTCATAAATAAAAATAAAAAATAATGAAAGAGTGTTTTACTTTTATTTCATCATTTTAAACTTCCTAAATGAAAAAAGTGCACTTTCATGAAGTTGATTTCTAAATATTTATGGGACCCCCACCCCCACCACCACCACCGGTTAAGTCACGGCTGTCCCGTTTTGGGCAAACTAAATTATGGCCAGCCTAGACTTAAGGAAATAGGGACTCATCAACAACAAGACCCTAGGATTAGTGTAGCTTGGAGAAGTGTGGTTACCAACACCAAACCAGGATTTTCCATATATGAAGGGAAACTATATAAGCTATGTTCCCATAAGGGGAAATTATTATTACCATGGGGATAGTTTAAGGAAATATAGACAAAATATAGAACAATAAAGAAACAATGGTTTGAGCCAATGAGGTATGTGAATCAAACGTAGTCAAACAAATATTTATAAATGTCTTTGAAGCAATGTCAATGTTAATAAGTAGTAGTTAAATAAATGTTAGTATTGTCGTTTTGATCATTGCCATCAATTAAATCAAACTTGTGATTAAAGCATTAATGTTCATATAAATCTCTAATATGTGTATGCCATGTTAGGTTTAGTAACATATTGTAATAATTAGTTATAAGGTAGAAGTAAGCAAAATTGTAATAGTGCAAAATGTGTGCGAGCAAAACCAACAGTGCAAGTTTTAAATTAAAAAAAAAAATGCGTAACTTTATAAGAAGAAAAAAAAATTAATGTATTTCTTAAATAATCAATTTTTTTATACCAAGTGGGGGTACATATAACGATTCATAAAGCAGACCCATCAGATCGTTATATGAAAGTGTCATACTGTGTGAGTATAGCGGCGTAAGCAAGAGAGAGAGGGTATAATCACAGCTATCTCTGTCTAACATCGCCACTGCTAAAAATGTTGCCGGCACAGACATGAATTTTTATTCAATTATTTTTATTAGTTAAAACTGCAATATCTTCAAAACTAATAAATATACAGCAATTCTGAAACCTGCATAATGTTCAGCAATTAAAGCTCTATAAGTAGCCAAAATATCAACCAATATAATTAACATTTACAGAAGTTATACAGAAGAAGAACGCCAAGAGAAATAACTAGAGAATTAGGCTAGGTACATATTAGGTGTTTTCACACACTTACAGAGAAAGACCTAAGCAATAATATTCTGCGGTCAGATCTGTGAAATCATGTTTGCAAATACCCATAATCAAATGATTTGCAAACAGAGGAAGTATGAAATTAGCCAGTAATTCTCTACCATCTCAAACCTGTTAAGGGGTGTTTGGTCGACTTGTTCGATATTGTTTCAAATGGAAAACGCATGGCTTATTTGGAACAACCAATCACAAAGCTGTATTCAGAAGAGACGCCAACTCAGACTTGGGGTATCGAGCACTCTTCGTTCGAACATTAAATAGGCAAGACATGTGTTAGATACGAGCTTAATTTCACAAACCACGTAAAGTTTTATTTAAATAACAGTTTGAGAAGTGGTGCGCAGTAGCAGAGGAACTAGTAAAGTTCATTAATAAATACTCTCACTGTGTAACAACTCATTAATTAATTTAAAAACTTAATTAATTAAATAATTAATTAATTGTGAAGTGACCTGTGCACCAGAGTAGCTACAGCATCTGTAATCGCCCAGGGTCATCGGTCAACGTCATTGGTCAACATCATTTTTTCTGAGCCGAACCATTAAAAGGAGGATCTCTATGGATTCCTATCTACGGTCGACGCATCAATCAGTAAGAAATATATTCATTGATCAATGAAATAAGTAACAAAATAAATAATAGTATCAATAAACAATTTTTAAAAGACACTAAGTAAATTCATATTTGTATTTAAATATTAAGATTAGTAATAACGTAATATAGGAGTGTTGAATGGAGAGTGAGGTGTAGTATTGAACATGCAAATTATTGCAGACCTGTTCTTTAGTACTGGTTTGGGAGATATAAATTTTTCTAATTAAACTAGATAAGAACAAGTGGTTAGCAATAAGTCCTTAACTTAGCTTAGAAAGAAAGAAAGAAAATAACATTTAATCGTTAATTAAACAAACTTCTACAAATTTTAAAGTGTTATTTGTAACGATTCCCCTTGAATTCCACATTCACTGAACGAATCCTGAGATAGTGTGTCTCTATGCTCTGAGCTAAGCTGAATCCGTGTCATTTGTATCTTGGATTTGTTCTGGCGCCCAGGTAAAGTAAAAAGTCACGGGTAAGTAACATTTTTCTATCATTATATTTATACAGAGTAGAGTAATAGTGAAAGAAAAGTCTTTATATAATTTGTCGCCGCACAAAAGGGGCATATGTAAATTGACAAATATAATATATAAAGAGAAGGTGTTACAATAAATAAATATATATATATATATATATTGTAACATAACAAAATTGTAGTTACATATAAATAATATCCAATACCTAGAATAAGAATCTACCACGTACATGTCTAAGCCAAAATGAGAAAAAACATCGAAAGTATTAAAACATCTTGTATCCATATACAAATAATGTCGAAGCAAGTCAACACAGGAGAAGGAAGAATTATAATGAAAGTATCATCAATGTGATAAGAAGAGAAGAGTATAAAAACCAAACAAATACGTTAGCAACCAGGACCCAATAGATCATACAAGTAAGGGGACAAATAAAATAAATGTGACAAATAGGTCATACAAGTGAGGGGACATATCAAATAAATGAAACAATTTATTATACAAGTGAGACAAAATATCATATATGTAACATATAATACAAGTGAGGGAAAATACCCTATAAGTGAAGAAACCTATATATAAGAAGAAGAAGAAACCCGAATACAAGAAGAGGAAAGGTGTATATATTAAGAAGAAAAATGTATAAATAAACCATGAAGAAGATTTAACAAGGACAAGACAATAACATTTCCAGTGTGAGGAATACACTACGACAAGGAAGATAATAAGGCATGTGTGAAAAATGCCAGACAAGTGAATTATAATACCCTCCAACAAGGAAGAACATGATGAAGAAAAGGTGACCAAGAACCAAGTGTCGACAAACTAATAAGTAGCCACAAACAATAATAGTGAGTGTCTTATATAAGTGCATCGATTAATATTAAAATAACACAACCCCAAGTAAACACCACAAACAATAAAAGTGCAATGTTTATGGAAGAGGAAGTTAAGAAGTGTTAACAAGGAGAAATAGTGAATCCCAAATAAACAACACAAACATTTAGTGTATGATTTATAACACAAGATTATGACAAAATACAAACATAGAAAGACCACAAATATACTGAGATTAAAGAGAGAAATAATTGCTCAATAATAACTGAAACTGAATATAAAATCCTTAATAAGATATATGTTTAAATATCAAAAGAATAGAGAGTAAAAAACCAATATATAATGTAATAATTAATTTATTGAAAATAAGACAACCTGCTATAGAAAGACAAGGCAGTTTGCCCAAACCAAAATATAAACACATAATATGTACAACAATGACAAGTAAGAATTAAGTAATAATGTGTAAACAAATAGTATAAAATGTGTATAAAATAGTGAGAATATTGTAATAAATAATAGTAATAACATATCGTAATAAAACTATAATAATTAAGCAAGATGATGAACAAATTAGGATGAGTATTGTTGTCAACTCAGTAAGAGACACATAACCTCAACTGAACAGAATCTGCAACACAGAACCACATGTAATAATTAGAAAAATGCAGTCAAAAGTAATTATTCAAATCAACAACCAAAATAGGATAAATGAGTAACATAATGAACCCAATATGAATAAAGAAACACGATTATACAATCTATATTATTTAAACAAACAATAGCCAGATTAACAAAACACAAGATGACTATCAAAGTTACACAAAATACTCACTTAAACTTGATAAAGGAGAGGAAAATAGTTTGACAGTAGCAACTAGAATATTCAATACCTCTATGAGAACCTCTAACAAACATTAAATACATAAATATATATAAAAACAATAATAAACAAACATACATGACCAATGAGACTAGATGGAAAGAGCAATCTTACTGAAATTTATGAATATAGGACACAACAAGAAAGTGTTATACACAATAGACAAACAATGTACAAGGTCTAGGTACACACGAATGAATAAAAATACATCCATTAAGTACAAATAATGATAAATTATGTATATCAAAGTGACAGAATTATGACATGGTGTATTAAAGCCATCCAATATAAATAAATGAAGCACAATAAATGGAAACAAAGCTTCACTAAAGGTGTAAAAATAGTTAAGGTACAATCTAAACACCTAAGAAATGTATTATTATAAAATATGTATTAGAAATAGTGAGTACAAATGCAAGGACATGTAGGGCTTATACGCCTGAAAAGCATTTGACAAGAAGTGTAAATATTTTAGTATTTAGAAATAATTATTAACAGAAATGAACTCTAAACAATTAAAATAAGCATCAGAATTAGAATATATCATAATAAAGTGGAAAGGACTTAAATGTGATTAAGAACCACAAAAAGTGCATTATCGAAAAGTGATGTAGGTTAATTATGGACGGATTTATAGCTTGAGTGGACTCTAGATAAAGAGCCAAGCATCCGCAAGATGATAATACCATTCACTTCTTAATTCAAAATGTAATAAGAAAGATATAGACAATTGAAAGTTTTCCTTCAATTCCAAAACGAATTGAATGCGTCATAGCATACGCTTGAACCCAAAGACCGATGCTAAGAAATAAAATTTCTGACTTCATTAAGGCATATGTGGTCGAGATTACCAGATTATCAACCAATAGGAAGAGCTGATTTCAGGAGACGCCGACGGCAACTTCGAAGGAAAGCATTACTAGTTCTTTGACCATCAGAGTGAACGTATATCCGTCGGGAGAAAATTTCAAAAATGTGCGCGCCCCCCAGTATAAACGAGTGAATCTAACCTCACTAAAGGTGCATAACCCTTTACGTGTGAAGTGCGTCGAGTGATGTGTAATAACAATCCATCCATCGCCAGTGTATAATAAAGGTGATGATGAGTGGGAAATTAAGGGAGTACTTATTATTAACTATATTTTAATAAAAACTAATGTTTACCAACAAAAGTTTTCACGTTGGTACTACTTTAGTCAAGTACAGTCGTACATGGCTAAACTAATTTGTGAATGTTAATTAACCAGTATTTGAACAAAAGTTCTCGATCTTATTAATTTAAATAAGACATTATTAATTTTTTTTAGAAGAAAATGACAAATGAATATGATATTATAATGAATATCGATGTAAACAATATCGAATATAGATGCTAACTTGATTATTATTAGTACGAAATCAGATCATTTATCAAATAATAACAGAGAACAATCATTACAGTTAATGAACAACATACTTACCACGAATGAATGTTATGTATAGTTTTAAGATTTTAATGCCATCAATTGAATATTTTATTAACTCACTTTGAGTAAAAGGCAATCTAACCTATATGGTACGAGAGTTGAACAATCATACTGAGTCGTGTTTTAACTTTATACACACTTTAATATACTCAGTTAAAAAGAATTTATGAATTAATTATAATATATTTCATTATTAATAACCATCCAAGTAATATTATTCTGACACACAGTATTTGTAATCGTGTCTTACACTCCATAACATAACCGGTGAACTGACACCAGGTGGACCAAAATACGATAATTTCTAATATCGTAATTAAACTTGTTTTCTTGATTTTTTAATTACTCTCTATAATGTATTATTATTATATTTCAGCATTTTTGTACCCTGTATCATGTTAACTAAAAGAACACACGAATTTTGGTAATTGTAAACAAACTTAACCAAACTAGTTTAACAGCTATACGATATAAAGTAACCAGTGTTACCAGCCCTGAGCTGTAAGAATCTCAATAACTATTTAACTTGTTTTTTGATGACCATTAATTGTTTTAAAGGATGCTAATTTTGAATTAACCTTTTGTTAATAAAATAATAATTTTCTTACCTTTGAATCAGTTTTTTTATTTCAAAGTAGGCAAAAGAAAAAATATTCACAGAGCAATTATTTTCAAAGTGGCAGTACGACAAACGAGCGGCCAATATTTGAACTTCAAAGCAGTATCAAATATACAAAGTCATTTTATTTACTGTACATACACAAATACACCTGTGACATATTATAAACTGTGTTGTGACATTTCAGTGTATTACAGGGCCTATTTTGGAAGAATGACAACAATCATCATTGGTAAGTGAAACGGTAAATCCACCAGTGCTTCAAGAGGATTTTAACACGCCTTTTAAACAATTGTTTTGAACTATATAATTATAATCAAACACACACAACGATAACTACGAAGAGTTGAGTAGAACTTAAACATTTTAAACATTTTGAACAAACTTAATAATAAACAATTAAACATCAATCGATTACGTTTTATTACAACGTGACGAACCCAATGTGGGGATTGATTGAAAACAATTAAACAACAGTTCTCTAAATCAAATAAAAAGTATTATTACAACGTGACGCCCATCGCGGGGCATGATTGATTGAATATAACAATAAAAAACTAAAAAACAAATAATAAGTTTTATTACAATATATATATATTATAACGATTCATATTGTCGTCCTATCTGAGCGTTATATGAAAGTGTCAAACGGAGCGAGTATAGCAACGTAAGCAAGAGAGAGAGCGTATAATTGCAGCCATCTCTGTCTAACCTCGTCACTGCTACGACAAATGCCGGTACCGACATGAAATTTTACTCAATTGAATTTATGTGTTAAAACTGCAATATCTTTTAAACCAATAAATATACAGCAATTCTTAAAACAGCATAGTGCTCAGCAATTAAAGCTCTATAAGTAGCCAAAATATCAACCAATATAATTAACATTTACAGAAGATATACAGAAGAAGAACGCCAAGCGAAATAACTTGAGAATTAGGCTAGGTACGAATTAGGTGTTTTCACACACACACAGATAAAGACCTAAGCAACAATATTCTGTGGTCAGATCTTTGAAAACACGTTTGCAAATATCTGTAATCAAACGATTTACAAACAAAGGAAGTGCGATTTTAGCCAGTAATTCTGTGCCATCTCAGACCTGTCAAGGGGCGTTTGGTCGACCTGTCCGATATTGTTTCAACTGGAAAAACGCATGATTTATTTGAACAACCAATCAGAATCCTGCATTTAGAACAGACGCCAACTCTGACGGAGGGTAGCGAGCACTCTTCGTTTGGATCTTCAATGCGCTAGACGTGTGTAAATTACGTGCTTAATTTCACAAACACGCAAAGTTTCATTTAAGTAAAAAAGTTCGAGAAGTAGTCCGCAGTTGCAGAGGAACTAGTACAGTTCGACAACAACTCTCGCTGTGTAACACCACATTAATTAATTAAATAATTAATTAATTAATTAATAATCAATTGTGAAGTGACTGGTGCAACAGAGAGCTACAGCATCTGTAATTGCCCAGATCATCGTTCAACAGGATTGGTCAACATCATTTCTTCTGTGCTGAACCATCAAAAGGAGGATCTCTACGGATTCCCATCTACGGTCGACGCATCAAACAGTAAGAAATAGATTCATTGATCAATGAAATAAATAATAAATAAATAATAAAAAAAATAAACAATTTTAAAAGACACTAAGTAACTTCACACTTTGTATTTAATTAGTAAGATTAGTTATAACATAGTATAGGAGTGTTGAATGGAAAGTGAGGTGTAGTATTGAACGTGCAAATTATTGCAGACCTGTTCTTTAGCACTGGTTTGGGAGATATAAATTTTCTTAATTAAACCAGATAAGAGCAATAGGTCGTTTGGACGTTTTAATCTTCACTTTTCACACACACTCATTAATTATAAGAGTTAGGGTAGCAATAAGTCCTACAATTAGCATTTTTCAAGAAGTTTACAAAATAATTAAAACGGTAATTAAACAAACATCAACAAAAAATTTTAAGTGTTATTTGTAACGATTCCCCTTGAATTCCACATTCACTGAACGAATCCTGAGAAAGTGTGTCTCTATGCTCTGAGCTAAGCTGAAACCGTGTCATTTGTATCTGGGATTTGTTCTGGCGCCCAGGTAAAGTAAAATCACGGGTAAGTAACGTTTTATCTATCATTAAATATATTATATAAGTGTGTTAGATAAAAAGACGCGTTGTAATATATATACATATATATATATATATATATATATTGTAGCGTGACAGATAAATGCATAATAATGAATGGCATTGATCATTAGAATAATAAGATTATAACATTTAAATCCGAAAAAAGCATTAAGTTTGATATATAGAATTAATTCATAGCAACTGTGCAGAACAATCATGTTATATAAAAAGTATAAGTTCAAATAAAAATAAGTTACTAGTGATGAATCATCCAAAACCAGTCTAATAACCCAAGGTTTTTAAATTATAACCCAGGAAGGTAAGAAGTAAACAAAGAAACAACAGAGTATGACTAAACCCACAACGAGGATATATAAAGTAAAAAGAAACCCTGAATAAGGCAAGATCCACCAATAAAGGTGATGTATTTCGAGAAACTTATGAAGAAGATGAAGAAATCCCAAGAAACCCAATGGCATCAAGAAGAAGATGGAGAAGATACCAGTCCAAGAAGACAGAAGAAAAGAAGACAACTTTGAAGAAAGAAGAAGGCAGCATCCTGAGGAAGATGGAATGCTCTTATAAAAGACACCCATATCCCCATATCCCAAAATGAATAATAAAATACAAATAATAAAAGTACAGTGGAAATCGTTTAACGCGAAAACGGTTACCACAAAATATCGGTTAACACAAAATACCACTCGGGTACCGATCGCCATTTGTTATGTACAGTGTATTATTTGTACGGTTAACACGAAAGGTTTACCTGAAAAATATCGGTTAACACGAACAATTTTTGTTAAAAATAATTTTTTTTTGGCTGGCTTTTAAGTAACTGCATACAAAATAAAGCCACACAAGTACGCCCAAAAGCTTGTTTTCGATGTAACGGAATCCATTCTTCATCTCTAAAAGAGAAAGAGCAGGTAGTGACCATAGTTTGTTTTGTCTACCTGTTTTGTTTTGTCTTCAGTACCAAGTTCTATTTACAGTACGTACTGTATACAGTGTACCGTTGTTTACGAGAAACCATAGCCTCTCCTTCAGCACCAAATGTGTTGTTCATTGACCGCAAATAAACCGTTATCGCTTACATTAACTACCTACTCTATAGGGTGTGGTGAGTTCAGTTCAGTTGTATTCTGTGCGTGTACAGCGGTGGTAAAGTTTGCGGTATGGTACCGATAACATTTTATTGTAAAAAATTTACTCAGTTGTGAGGATTAACTGTTTACTTTTTTACTGTACAAACTTCTTAGTCTTTTGTGATGTTAAGTGTGTGACGTGTACGTGTTAAGTGAAGTTACGCTTTCGTAAATTTCGTTTTTGCAGTCTGGATGTAAAATGGAGAAGAAAGTGCGTAAACAAAGTGCCCTCTCTTTAGAAAAAAAAGTTGAACTCCTCCAAGCTGTTAATGAGGGTATTCGAACTAAAACAGAAATCTGTAAAACATTCGGTATACCAAACTCGACGTTATCCACGATTATAAAAAATAGAGATAAAACTTTAGAACTGTATGAGTCGGGCAAGTTTGAACCAGGCAGAAAACGTTTCCGTAAGGCAAACCATGAAAACTTAGAGGCTGCTCTTCTTGTTTGGTTTAAGCAAGCAAGATCACAAGATGCTCCTATTTCTGGACCACTACTGATGGAGAAAGCAAACGTTTTTGCTGAACAGATGAACTTAAATTTCACTGCAAATCCTGACTGGCTAGAAAGGTTTAAAAAACGAAATGGCATAACCTTTTAAAACATCTGTGGCGAATCAAGACAGGTGTCACAAGAAATGACATCATCGTGGTTGCAATCTACGCTGCCTGCAATTTTAAAAGACTATCCACGTAAGGATATTTTCAACGCCGATGAAACAGGACTATTTTTCCGTTGTATGCCCGATAAAACACTTTCATTCAAAGGGGAGCAGTGCTCTGGTGGTAAAAAGTCCAAAGAGAGAGTGACAGTGATGGTAGGTTGCAATGCTGATGGGTCAGAAAAACTTCCGTTACTTGTTATAGGAAAAAGTTTAAAGCCGCGCTGTTTTAAAAATGTTAAAAAGTTGCCAGTAGAATATAGAGCTAACAAACGAGCGTGGATGACGTCTAAAATTTTTACCGAATGGCTGGTTTCGTTAGAAAAACATTTCACTTCTCAGAAGAGGAAAATTGTGTTAATTATTGACAACTGTCCTGCCCACCCATGTGACCTAAAATTGATGGCAATTAAACTTGTTTTTCTACCACCGAACACGACTAGTGTCCTACAACCTTGTGATCAAGGTATTATTCAAAATTTAAAATTTCAGTACAGAAAGTTACTTCTGCGGAAATACTTGGCCACTATTGAGGGGAAAAAAGATTTCTGTGTAAATGTTCTGGATGCTTGTAACTTGTTAAGAACAGCGTGGAACCTCGTGACGCCTACAACAATTCAAAATTGTTTCGCTCATGCTCGATTCATTTTGAATTCAGAAACTGAACAACCCGAAGAAAATGAAATTGATCCTACACTATCTGAAATGTTTAATCGTGTGTCATCTGTATTAAATGTTTCAATTTCTCTAAATGAGTACGTGACTGTCGACGAGAACGTAACTACGGCTCCCGTATTAACAGATACCAATATCGTGGAAACAGTACAAGTTGACAACTGTGAAGGTGATGATAGTGACGACGAATTTGACACGGAAAACGATAGTGAAAATGTCCCTACCGCTACCGATATGCCTCGTTACTGAGCCGTGTTCGTCGATATTTTGAAGCCAACTCGGAAGGTAAAATGTTTGAACACGTTGATAAATTAGAACAATTTGTTGAAAATAAAATAGTGCAAAATTGTGTGCAAAAGAAAATAACGGATTATTTTAAATAAAGATAAACACGAAAACTACGGTAAAGTTGAAAGACATACAGTAGTCTATAAGAAAACCTAAATCATAGGACTAAATTTAGAACAGCTAATAATAATTTTAAGAAAAATTAATAATAATAAACCATGAGGATAAATAAAAGGTTGTATTTGTTGCATTTTACTAGACAGTACAATAAATAATCTACAGTACACTATTTGTTCATTTCCTCACTTTGTTTCACTTTTTGTTCGCTTAACGCGAAATTCGGTTTACACGAAAAAATAACTGGTCCCCGTCATTTCGTGTTAACCGATTTCCACTGTATAACGAAATAGTCTTGGACAGTAACCACATGTATAATAAAATTAAGAGAGAAAAGTGTATAGAGTAAGAGTTGCCAGTGAACCAAGATGAAACAATAATATAGTACCCAAGGAACAAGTATTCATTGTAACACACAAACCGATTTATTGATGTTAATAAGACTAAACAACCATTTAGAAATAACATCCAAAAAAGTGTAAAGTGAACCAGTGCTAGTTTGGGTATTATAAAAAATAAACCTTATGTTTCATTCTTGGCAACCACAAACTGTGTATACAATGAAACATACAACTTTAAGTGTCTTAAAATTCGTACCATGTGAATGTGTTACCTTTAATAATAACAAGCTATAAATCTGTTTGAAGAGACATTTTTTAAAGAATGAGTAAAAACAGATTTAATATACAGTGACAGGGTACAATTACCCAATACAATATTTAAAAGACAGTTTAAAAAAACTGCATAATCAAACTTAATATAAGAGATAACAAATAAGAATATAGTTATAAGGTTTCATGAATATAGGATAAGGATTTTAAAAATGTATTAGGTATAAGGACATTTATTTAAATTTGGAACAACTAACATCATAACTGTAAATATATGTATTACTTGTATTTATAGTAATAAGTAAAAAAGATGTTAGTTGGGAAAAAACCTCCTTTGTAAATAATATTTCTATGTTAGTAATAAGTGTTGATTGTAAAATGTCTGAATGGTTGAAGACAACCATTTATTTGAAAATATTTCTTATTTGTTTAACTGTTTATTGTATTGAAACCAATACTAATTATTGTTATGTTTAATTTAAAAAATGTTTAGTTTATAATACCATGTTATAAAAGTCAGAGAGGGTATAACACAGTATTTATTGTTTGTATAAAAATTTTGTAAGAAAAAACTTGTTAAAAAATCTAGGCAAAAGAATGAAAACCAAACTTCATCAAAACAGAGAAATTACTCACTTAAATACATTTAAACTAAAGGGATTTAGATAAAATAAACCAGAGATGAAGCCATATAATTACAGATACCACTTAGAAGGATTTTGGAAAATTATAGCCAGAATTATAAATAAAAATGGAAATGACACAAGTTAAAAATTTGGAGAGGGGAGTCATATATTCCAAAATAATATTTTAAAAATTAACCAATTCAAATAATTACAAGAAAATAAGGGAATATAAACCTTTTAATACAATATGAGATTATTAATAATAAATATAACTTAAAAATGGCAGAATTTGCATAATGACAGGAAGTTAATTTTGAACTTTTACCAAATACAAAATGAAAGTAAAATTACCAATTTTTGACCAAAAAACATAATAAAACGGCATTATTCAATATTAAAATACGCCGAATGAACTGAAGGATTAAATTAAGTTACATCTAGCAAATAAAATTGATTAATAACCAAAGTTTAGGCAGTTATATAATGTAATTGAAAACATGCACAGGATGCAAAATTATATTTGAACAATGTAAAGAATAATATTGTATTGGCTAAGATTTTAGTCGAAAGTGAAGGAAATAGAGAGCTGATTATTGGAATTTGTACGGAGCACTTGACGAGCGTAATATAACCAAGTTAACCTAACTAAAAGTACGGTAATGGCGAGTCAGTGAATGACACGTTTTTTTGAAAATCGTGAGTGGCGAGTAAAACCATTTTGGAACGTCTACATAGTGACAGAAACAATTACTAAAGACTAAATAACACTGAACAGTACCTAACTGCACCGAATAACACTATTAAACACAAGAAAACAGTATACACCATAACCGTAAATTAGTGCCGAATGACAATAAAGTGAACTAACTTATACATACAGCGATATACAAAATACAACACAGAAATTTCACTCAAGACACTATACAACATCAGAAGGAACATTTGCTGACAGCAGGACGTGAATACTACAAGAAAATCTCTTATTTGGAACGTCGCATATACAAAGGACATTTTGACCAACTTCACGGCAGCCATTTGCAGTTTATGTCGTCATCACCCAAGAGCAATGCCTCCTAGTTTCCATCAGCTGTACGGTTCGACAACAAATTATTTTATTACAATTTCTATTCAATGTATGTACTTAGTATTAGTAATTACTTGTTGTAATGTTATACTTTTTTAATATTGGCCCGATTTCTCTGACTTTAACCATAACTAGCTGTTTAAAGAACCTTATTGAAATTTTTATATCAAAAACTTGTAACTGTTCAATACCCTGAGAATCGATTTATAATCGACAAGAGTCTATTAATCAATTATTCAATAAAACATTACTTTTCACCTCAAAATAGTTCTTTCTTTCTTAAATATAACAAACTACAATTAATATAATTTTAATAATAAACTACCAGAATTTTACCACATCAGAAGGAAGATAACCTCTAAAACAAAAAAGTAAACAGATATCGATTGTCCCTGGAGACAATATTATAAGTGGTTGGAAGTTATTAAAAAATACAAGAACATTAATAAAATTTCATAGAGAAGTGAGACACATTTCAAAACTTTACGAAACTTAATTAATTCATCGATTTTAATTAATTAAACGATAAAAAGGATTTTTTTTATTATGAATTTTTTTTAACAATTTTTTTTATTTCTTCAACAAGCCACTAAAATTTTTTTTTTTTTAACATTTTGTAATACTACACCTATATATCTTCAACAGCTTAACATTATTACCAGGATTCGTTAAAATTTGGAAAGGTCAACAGCGAAACTAAAGGAAGAGTTTCAGACCAGTAAGACTCTGACTGTGGTAGAACCACACCAATTATTAAACACCTGTCATCTGAGTTATTGAGGTTTAGTTACAAATTGGCGCACAACTGAGGGGCTTTAATTAGCGATTGAAAGGCCACTACAATCTGCCCAATCACTAGTTAGAGTTCGGCAGCAGCTACAAAGCCAGAGAAATTGAAGGGAAAATGCAACGACATGCAACATCCAAGAAACAGGCGGCGGAGGCCGAAAAAACAGTAGAGATGGACATGGAAAATAAAGAGGCGACGCCAGTAGATGTGGAGAGTTCATTGCCACCGGTGTTGTCGAAACAACCTGCACAACCAGAGGAACAACCCGAGATGCCCACACAAACAGGGGAAGTCAATGTCCGGAAGGAACGGTTAGAACAACCAGGGGAACCTTCACCAACCGAGAACACTGCGACAACCGGAGATGTGAAGTTCCAGGAAACATTGATGAGAATGATGATGGAGATGAGTAAGAAAATGGACGAAAATTGTAAGGAATTGAAGGAAGACTTGAGTAAGAAAATGGACGAAAGTAATAAGGAAAGGAAAGAAGATAGCCAGTCTTTGAAAGAAGATTTGGGAAATAAAATTGAAAACACAAATAAGAGAATAGAAGCAAACAGTAAGAAGATGGAAGAGAAGATAGAAGAAAACAGTAGGAAGATGGAAGAGAAGATAGAAGAAAACAGTAGGAAGATGGAAGAGAGGATGGGAGAAAAGTTAGAAGATTTGAAGGAAGACAACAAGAAGATGGAAGAAGAAATGGGGAAGAAGTTAGAAGAATTGAAGAAGGATAACCAATCCACAAAAGAAGAGTTGAGTGGGATGAACAAGAACATGGAGGGTTTGAAGGAAGACAACCAATCTTTTAAGGAAGAATTCAAGTCGACTAAAGAAGAATTGATTAATAAAGTTGAAAACACCAATCGGAAAATCGACGAAACTAGGAAGAGGATAGAAAAGAACAACCAACAATTGAAGGAAGAAATGAGGGAGAATAGCAAGAAGATGGAAGACAAATTGGAAGAGAATAACAAGAAAATGGAAGAGAAGATGGGGGAGAAATTGAAAGAATTGAGAGAGGACAACCAAATGTTAAGAGAAGAATTAAGGGAGGTAAATCAGGAGAATTTAGACAAACTGGACGAAAGAATGGAATTGTTAAGCGAAGAACTGAATAAGGAAATCAATGTTAACAAGAAAGTGATGAATAAAAAGATGTAAGAAGAAAACATAATGGTGAATCGACAGATTGATGGGAAGTGCAACCAGACCGAAAAGGAGGTACAAGAGTTTAAAGAAGTAGTGAACATCAAGTTTACAAATATAGAAGAACATAGCCGCAGGAAAGTAGAAGAACAGAGGAAGGAAACTCAAGAAGAATTCGGAAGAGTAAGGAACCAAGTCGCGGAACAGTGTGATGATATACAAGAGGCGATGACCAATATGACAGGTCAGGTGCGACAAAGGCGAGAAGAGGTGGAAGCGTTAAGAAATAGACCGACTCATTTCACCGGATTGCCCATCAATGAAAGCCGAGAGTGGCTCAACTTCCGACAGTATAAGCATAAACCGATGGAGTTCCTGGCTAGGGTAGATGAATACTTCGCTAAACATAAAATCACGCAATGGAGCCATAACCGGGAAATCTTAGATGAGTCATTCCGAGAGATGACGGATAATTGGTGGATGGCCAACCGGAGCGAAATTCCCAACTACCAGCAGTTCCGGAGAACGTTTAAATCGAAGTACTGGTCTGAGACAACCCAGAACCTGATCCGTGATAATATATGTAACGGACGATACAGGGCACAACTAGGCAGTAGCATGACAGCCTATTTCTTGGGGAAGGTGTGCATGGCGAAACACCTCGAGCCGGCTATACCAGAAGAGTGCCTAGTGAATAAAATATCATATCACTATGACGAAGACATTGTCAGGGCCCGGAGAGGTAGCCAGATCAAGACGATACAGGCAATGACCGAATTGTTAGAGGGGTATGAAAATGAGGAATATTATCGGCAGAGTAGGAGGAGGAATGAAAGACCAGAGGCAAGGCCGAATCAATACCCAAATAACGGCAATAACCATCCCGGTAACCGAAACCAGCCCAGTAATTACGACGGCCCTAATAACCCGCCGCGTAATAACAATTTTAACGGCAATGCTCATGGTATTAGGAATAACAACCCCTATCCTAATAATAGGAATAATTATTATCAGCCTAATAATAGCCCATACAGTCAGAGAAATCCATACCCCAGTAATAATGGTGATAGACACTACCCACCCAACCGAAATGACTATAACAATAATTATAGTAATAATAATAGTAATAATAATAATAACAGAGTGTCGCGCCCTAGGGTTAATTTTATAAGAGCAGAGGATCGCGGCCCAAGGAGATATTATCAACCACGGAGGAACAGCTTCCACGGCGCCGACAGAAGATGGAGGAGTGCGGAACGGGACGGTCCACGACACGAACAGAGAAGAAGAAGTACAAGCCTGGAGGATCTTGGCTGACAACAGAACAGGGAGATAAACCTCGAACAGGGTACTGAGCGTCAGGAAACGACCCAGAGTTTCCTGAACGATGCCTCGGTCAATACAAGTACGAACGATGACCACAATGCTTTAAACGGGAGGAGGCAGTAATTAACGACAACGACCCGTTACTGCTTATACTTCCTGGGTTAGACAAGGATGTGTTGCAACAAGCAACCAATCGTAAAAACATCACTATAATAAGTAACCACTACCTAAAAGATATTCGAACGGAACTTTTGGAAGAGAACGAAAAGGGTATCAACAACAATAATAATGAAATACTCTATATAACAGCGGAGGTGGAAGGAATTCCCGCTAAGATAATGATTGACACAGGTGCTAATATTTCAATAATAAACTCCAATGAATTGGAGAGGATACAAAGCGAATGTGGAAAAACTTTGCCAATGTTACCAGTAAACAACATTGTGTTAATAGGTGCAACTGGCCGCCTGAATAAAACAATTAGGAAGCAAGTTTCCTTAAGTGTCGTTAGCCGCGATATAGCTTTAGACATGGAATTTTTGATCGCCACCGGATTACCATTTGACATACTAGTCGGTTGCGATATTCTGAGAAGATATTCTGCTGTTATCGATCTTAATTTAGATAGAGTATCACTTTTCCCAGACGGATTAACATGGACCGCAAATTTTGTAGGAGGCGCAACTATACTTCCCAGCCCTATACATCAACAACTTCGTAAAATTAATATTATTAGGAACAGCCCTCTTAATAAACCCTTTATATACAACCAGGGAGGAGAGGATTTATGGTCAGTAAAAATCCAAGAAATACGGGACTTCTAGTCGGAAGCAATAACGATAAAATACCTATAAATCTAGCAGATCGTCTAATCAGAATATATGAGAAGTACAAGGCAGTGTTTTCAGATGAACCAGGGAAGGTTAAAAACTACCAGTGCAAACTTCAATTCAAAGAAAACGTAGAGTTTAATCGGAGATCATATCCAATCGCGCAATCGCGCAATCGCTCAAAGAAGCCGTGAGAACAGAAATAAATAAGATGATAGAGAATGACATAATTGAGATTAGTCAATCACCTTACACTAGTCCAATTATTGCTGTTCCAAAGAAAGATGGACAAGTCCGGCTCTATTTAGATGCGCGCGAATTGAACAAAACGATTGTGAATGACAGAACCTCATCCGGTGAAATAGAGGAGATATTAAAACGTTTTCATGGCACGAAGTTTATCAGTACCTGGGACACTGTATGTGGTTATTGGCAAGTGGAGCTGCATCCACAAAGCCGTCAGTACGTGGCGTTCATTTTCGAAGGGCGCAATTACCAGTTCAAGAGACTGCCCTTCGGACTTGTAAGTTCTGTCGCCATCTTTGTGGCATGTATGGACCAGATACTTGGGCAAGAAGCACTCCAATTTACCACCGTCTATGTAGACGATTTACTCATTACGTCAGAAACCTGGGAGGAGCACTGCTATAGAGTAGAATATGTACTAAGCAAGTTAGCGCAGAACAACATAACTCTGAAGTTGGAGAAATCCAAGTTCATAGCGCGCGAAGTACAGTTCTTGGGTTTCAATCTAGACGATAGAGGTATTACCCCATCAGCAGAGAAAGTGGAGGCAATTCAGAGGTTCCTGCAACCAAGAAACAGGAAGCAATTACAATCTTTCCTCGGACTCTGTAACTATTACAGGAAGTTTCAGAACCGATATTCCGAGTTGACAGCCCAGTTTCAACCACAATTATCTGCTAAGAACAAATGGACTTGGGGTGAGGAACAAGATCTTACTTTCCGCTTGATAAAAGAGAAGCTTCTGGAGAGTGTTATACTTTGTCACCCAGATTTTAAGAAACCATTCTTTTTAAACTGTGACGCTAGCGACCTGAGCTTAGGAACGACTTTATACCAGGAAGATGAGGAGGGACAACATCTGGTAATAAGCTTCGCTAGTCGCACGCTGAATCTGTGCGAAAAGAACTACAGTATAACAGAAAAGGAATTGCTTAGCGTGGTGTTCGCATGCAGCAAGTTCCGGACGTACATTCTCGGATATCAAGTCACGGTACGTACTGATCATAAATCCATCTCGTTCCTTCGTAGGTGTAAGTTGAGTCACGGCCGATTGGCTAGGTGGGTACTCGCCCTACAAGAATATGATCTGAAATGGGAATATATTCCAGGAAAAAAGAACGTGGTAGCGGATGTATTGTCACGAATAAATCTGAAAGATCAGACTTTCGAGGGAGAGAAGGAGAGCTTGGTCAAAATTTATAACATCTTTAAGACCAGAGCCGATCTACAAGCTTTATTAATAAATATCCGAATCCACCAGCAGTCTGATCCTAAACTGAAAAACATCATGAATCGATTGGAAGCCAACGATGACACTGTTTCCAAGTATTACCACCTAAACAAAGGAATCTTATTTATAAAAACGGCATTGGATGAAGAGACATGGAAGGTGATAATTCCACACCAAATCGAAAAAGAGGTCATCATCGATTATCATGTGAGATATGGCGCTAAGAGTGATTCAGGCTCTAGAGGAAAATTGCAAGATAAAGAATATCAACCGAAAGGTGAGAACTTGCATCAAGTCCTGTAATATCTGCCAATGCGTCAAGGTGAACAATGAGAAGAAAGAGGGTATAATGATACCGATTACTTCAAATGCAAAACTGGAAAAAGTGTTTTTGGATATCTGCGGGCCATTTCCCCGTAGCGGTGGTCGACACAGGTATAAATACCTGATAATCATCATGGACCACTATACCAAATATATAAAGCTATATCCGGTTAATCGGGCAACAACAGCAAAAGTTCTGGCGGTGATCATCGATTTGTATGTGCCAGAGATCGGTAGACCATCTTCCATTATTACCGACCATGGTACGCAATTTATGGGGAGGAGGTGGCGAGACACATTATTAGCACTTGGGATCAAAACTTATAAGACGTCAGTCTACCACCCAAGTAGTAATCCGGCTGAGAGAGTACTGAGAGAAGTGGGTAGGATTTTGCGCACGTACTGTCACAACCAACAACGAAAGTGGCAAGAGTACTTGGCAGCAACAGAGACATTCCTAAATTTCGCCCACCATCCAGCTATAGGAATCACACCATACTTCGCCATGTATGAGAAGCCGACTCCCCAAGAGATTGAACAAATCATTGAATTTCCACTGAACAATGGTCGTAAATTCAACCAATTGAGATTTTATAACAATGTGGCTGAGGACCAAGAAAAACGGCAAGCCAAATACCAAAAGGCAATAGGGCGTATAATAACATACAAAGAGGGTGAGAAAGTTCTCCTAAAAAATTGAGAGCTGCCCAGCACCTTAGAAGGTATAACCAAAAAATTATTATTACTTTATACAGGACCATATGTTGTGGTAAAGGATAAACATAACAATACCTATGAACTGAGGGAAATCGTTTCAGGAAGAATCAAAGGTGTGTACAATCAAGCCTCTATGAAAAAGTATTATGAAGAATGAGTTTGTAATTTAGAATTTGAATAACTATAAATTCTAAAATGATGTAAGAACATCTTACAACCTAATAATTTTGAAAAAAAAACTTTATGGAAGAAAGAGAAAGAGAGAATTTTGAATTTTTAATTAACACCTAAAAATTCAAAAACATAAGTAAGTACAACTGACAAACAAATATTTTGGAGAAAAACTTAATGGAATTATAAAAGAAAGAATTTATTAAACTATAAATTCTAAAATGATGTAAGAACATCTTACAACCTAATAATTTTGAAAAAAAAACTTTATGGAAGAAAGAGAAAGAGAGAATTTTTAATTTTTAATTAACACCTAAAAATTCAATAACATAAGTAAGTACAACTTACAAACAAATATTTTGGAGAAAAACTTTATGGAATTATAAAAGAAAGAATTTATTAAACTATAAATTCTAAAATGATGTAAGAACATCTTACAACCTAATAGTTATGAGAAAAAACTTTTTTGCTGAATAAAGAGAAAGAATTTAGAATTTAACCAATAAATTTAAAAATAAGTAAGTACAACTTACTACCGATGATTTATGAGAAACAACCTTTTGGCTGAATAAAGAGAAAGAATTTAGAATTTAATACATGAAAATTCTAAAATACAAGTAAGCAAATCTTACTACCAATGATTTGGAGAAAACACTTTATGGCAATTTAAAAGGAAGAATTTTTTTTATAACCAACAAAATTTAAAAACAAATGTAAGCACATCTTACTACCAAATATTTAAGAAGAAACTTTATGGAAAAATAGAAGAAAGGAATTTTGAAGTTAATATACAAAAAATTTAAAAATGAAGTAAGACCAACTTACTATAACTAAGTTTGTGAGAAAACTTTATGGTAAATAATTAAGAAGAATTTGAATTTAGAGAAGTACCAAAACATTCAGAAATAATTGTAAGACCACCTTACTATAAACAATTTTGAAGGAAACAATTCTGGAAATAAATGAATCAAACAGAATTTGAATGTTGATAGAACGTCAAAACTTTGAAACAAGATAAGATCAACTTATTACAATGATTTATGAGAAATATTATGCCATTAAATAAAAAGAAGAGTTTGAATTTTGCATAAAACTAACAAAGTTCTAAAAATAAATATGTGCCATTTATAATTGAATTTAGAAGAAAATAAAATGATTAATTCAGAAAAGAGAATTAACTTTAATCCAGAATAAATGTGAATATCTAGCATTTGAAGGAGTAGAGAAGAAAAACAAAAAGAGTGTAATATGCAAGAGAAGGAAAAAATTTGGAAGCAAAGAAACTAATTACTTATGAAACGATAACGAAAACAGTTAATTAAGAGCAAAGAAGAACAAATCATACCAAACATATGGAGAAGATGATTTTGAACAAATGATAATAATAAGACCTATATGAAATGCAAAGAGAAGAAATACCACATGAAATATAATATAAATGAATTAATGTTAATGAATGCGAAGGCGGATTAATAACTTTCTAAGAGAAAGGAAAGAACAAAATGTTTAAATAAAATGATCAAAATAACAACCTGTATATCTAATATAAAGATACAAATTTAAAAATTAAATATAATATAATAAGACCATTCAAATAATGAATAAGAAAATACTATATGTAAAGACCATGCCAACACTGTAAGTAACCAGAAGGAAGTATAAAAAGAATTCAGATGGAGAAGAAAAAGAGTTACACTATGACCAGTAACAAGAATTATTAAGAGAAGTTTTCACCCATAATTAAAATAAATATATCAGACAAGTTAAGAGTTTAGAAGAATATGTATATAATGAGTATAATAATAATTATGAAGATTTATTAAGATAGAAAATGTGAGATAATCTGAGAAACTATGAAGTGAAGAATCCAAAGATATTTTTATTAGTCGAAAATGAGACTACTTTTTATTTATTTATTCGATGACTGACTGAAGATAATTCCAGCAGCATTATGTTTTTTGAGCAGAGATGAATATGCCTCTGGACTCAAATTGTAGAAGTGGTGTATGGCCAGCAGAGATTGTGTAGCGTACAGTGCCCCTCTGAACTGCCCCAGCCCACGTGATAGGGAATGTTAGGGAATTAATATCCCAAGGATGCAACACGAAGTTTATAAAGAAAGAAAATGTATTACAGTAATAATAATATCTCAGAAGGCACTAACTATCCGAAAAGGATCAATAGTAAAATAAGTAACTATATATATAAAATTAATTAAACTCTAATATAAAAAGTCGATATAGAAATGGAGAGGAAAATGAAATATAAGAAATAATTAAATTATCATAAGAAATTATTTCATCCATAAACATGTCTGAAATAATTACTTCTGGAGGAGAGCAATCTGTAGCATGACAGATAAATGCATAATAATGAATGGCATTGATCATTAGAATAATAAGATTATAACATTTAAATCCGAAAAAAGCATTCATTTTGATATATAGAATTAATTCATAGCAACTGTGCAGAACAATCATTGTTATATAAAAAGTATAAGTTCAAATAAAAATAAGTTACTAGTGATGAATCATCCAAAACCAGTCTAATAACCCAAGGTTTTTAAATTATAACCCAGGAAGGTAAGAAGTAAACAAAGAAACAACAGAGTATGACTAAACCCACAACGAGGATATATAAAGTAAAAAGAAACCCTGAATAAGGCAAGATCCACCAATAAAGGTGATGTATTTCGAGAAACTTATGAAGAAGATGAAGAAATCCCAAGAAACCCGATGGCATCAAGAAGAAGATGGAGAAGATACCAGTCCAAGAAGACAGAAGAAAAGAAGACAACTTTGAAGAAAGAAGAAGAAGGCAGCATCCTGAGGAAGATGGAATGCTCTTATAAAAGACACCCATATCCCCATATCCCAAAATGAATAATAAAATACAAATAATAAAAGTATAACGAAATAGTCTTGGACAGTAACCACATGTATAATAAAATTAAGAGAGAAAAGTGTATAGAGTAAGAGTTGCCAGTGAACCAAGATGAAACAATAATATAGTACCCAAGGAACAAGTATTCATTGTAACACACAAACCGATTTATTGATGTTAATAAGACTAAACAACCATTTAGAAATAACATCCAAAAAAGTGTAAAGTGGACCAGTGCTAGTTTGGGTATTATAAAAAATAAACCTTATGTTTCATTCTTGGCAACCACAAACTGTGTATACAATGAAACATACAACTTTAAGTGTCTTAAAATTCGTACCATGTGAATGTGTTACCTTTAATAATAACAAGCTATAAATCTGTTTGAAGAGACATTTTTTAAAGAATGAGTAAAAACAGATTTAATATACAGTGACAGGGTACAATTACCCAATACAATATTTAAAAGACAGTTTAAAAAACTGCATAATCAAACTTAATATAAGAGGTAACAAATAAGAATATAGTTATAAGGTTTCATGAATATAGGATAAGGATTTTAAAAATGTATTAGGTATAAGGACATTTATTTAAATTTGGAACAACTAACATCATAACTGTAAATATATTTATTACTTGTATTTATAGTAATAAGTAAAAAAGATGTTAGTTGGGAAAAAACCTCCTTTGTAAATAATATTTCTATGTTAGTAATAAGTGTTGATTGTAAAATGTCTGAATGGTTGAAGACAACCATTTATTTGAAAATATTTCTTATTTGTTTAACTGTTTATTGTATTGAAACCAATACTAATTATTGTTATGTTTAATTTAAAAAATGTTTAGTTTATAATACCATGTTTTAAAAGTCAGAGAGGGTATAACACAGTATTTATTGTTTGTATAAAAATTTTGTAAGAAAAAACTTGTTAAAAAATCTAGGCAAAAGAATGAAAACCAAACTTCATCAAAACAGAGAAATTACTCACTTAAATACATTTAAACTAAAGGGATTTAGATAAAATAAACCAGAGATGAAGCCATATAATTACAGATACCACTTAGAAGGATTTTAGAAAATTATAGCCAGAATTATAAATAAAAATGGAAATGACAGAAGTTAAAAATTTGGAGAGGGGAGTCATATATTCCAAAATAAAATTTTAAAAATTAACCAATTCAAATAATTACAAGAAAATAAGGGAATATAAACCTTTTAATACAATATGAGATTATTAATAATAAATATAACTTAAAAATGGCAGAATTTGCATAATGACAGGAAGTTAATTTTGAACTTTTACCAAATACAAAATGAAAGTAAAATTACCAATTTTAGACCAAAAAACATAATAAAACGGCATTATTCAATATTAAAATATGCCGAATGAACTGAAGGATTAAATTAAGTTACATCTAGCAAATAAAATTGATTAATAACCAAAGTTTAGGCAGTTATATAATGTAATTGAAAACATGCACAGGATGCAAAATTATATTTGAACAATGTAAAGAATAATATTGTATTGGCTAAGATTTTAGTCGAAAGTGAAGGAAATAGAGAGTTGATTATTGGAATTTGTACGGAGCACTTGACGAGCGTAATATAACCAAGTTAACCTAACTAAAAGTACGGTAATGGCGAGTCAGTGAATGACACGTTTTTTTGAAAATCGCAAGTGGCGAGTAAAACCACTTTGGAACGTCTACATAGTGACAGAAACAATTACTAAAGACTAAATAACACTGAACAGTACCTAACTACACCGAATAACACTATTAAACACAAGAAAACAGTATACACCATAACCGTAAATTAGTGCCGAATGACAATAAAGTGAACTAACTTATACATACAGCGATATACAAAATACAACACAGAAATTTCACTCAAGACACTATACAACATCAGAAGGAACATTTGCTGACAGCAGGACATGAATACTACAAGAAAATCTCTTATTTGGAACGTCGCATATACGAAGGACATTTTGACCAACTTCACGGCAGCCATTTGCAGTTTATGTCGTCATCACCCAAGAGCAACGCCTCCTAGTTTCCATCAGCTGTACGGTTCGACAACAAATTATTTTATTACAATTTCTATTCAATGTATGTACTTAGTATTAGTAATTACTTGTTGTAATGTTATACTTTTTTAATATTGGCCCGATTTCTCTAACTTTAACCATAACTAGCTGTTTAAAGAACCTTATTGAAATTTTTATATCAAAAACTTGTAACTGTTCAATACCCTGAGAATCGATTTATAATCGACAAGAGTCTATTAATCAATTATTCAATAAAACATTACTTTTCACCTCAAAATAGTTCTTTCTTTCTTAAATATAACAAACTACAATTAATATAATTTTAATAATAAACTACCAGAATTTTACCACATCAGAAGGAAGATAACCTCCAAAACAAAAAAGTAAACAGATATCGATTGTCCCTGGAGACAATATTATAAGTGGTTGGAAGTTATTAAAAAATACAAGAACATTAATAAAATTTCATAGAGAAGTGAGACACATTTCAAAACTTTACGAAACTTAATTAATTAATTGATTTTAATTAATTAAACGATAAAAAGGATTTTTTTTTTTATTATGAATGTTTTTTTTAACACAATTTTTTTTATTTCTTGAACAAGCCACTAAATTTTTTTTTTTTTAACATTTTGTAATACTACACCTATATATCTTCAACAGCTTAACATTATTAACAGGATTCGTTAAAATTTGGAAAGGTCAACAGCGAAACTAAAGGAAGAGTTTCAGACCAGTAAGACTCGAGAACCACACCAATTATTAAACACCTGTCATCTGAGTTATTGAGGTTTAGTTACAATATATATATATATATATATATATATATATATATTGTAACGTTACATAACCCGGTCACAATAAATTAACTCATGATAATATAAAGGTCAGAAATGGGTAACCTGTAACTAGCTCTAAATTAAAGTATATCATTAAAAATGATAAACAATTCGAGTGATATATGGTGCAAAGTGAGTTATAGTGTACCCATTGAGGTAAAAAATAAAAGTGAAGGCAACTTATTACAGAACTGTGCTGTAGGTTTGGAAATTATAAAACTATGAGAGTAGGATATAATACTACTAACTGATTTTGTATTTTTATTTATTTATTGTAATATTTATATTGTATGAACAACCAATTGTTATACATAAGTTAATGTTATATTTTTTTAAAAATATTTGTGTCATAATATAGAATAACCCAGGGTTACTTTAAAAAACATAAAAACTTTTAAATATCAAAGGATAATAAAAAATTAAAATAATACTATGAGGGAGATGGCAACAGGAAGTAGTGCAGTGTAGGAATACTATGAGAAACTAATAAATAATATATATAAATTTATTTAAAGATAATAAAATTATCAAATACTTATATACAAGGTCATAAGAAAATGAACAAAAACTTATTATGTAAACCAAATTGATAAAGAAACCGGAATGGAAAAGAATTATTTTTCGGTAAATAAAATATAAATTTATAATAATTACAAACTGCCTGTATAATAAAAATACTATGGGTTACTAAGAGTGACGGAAATGACAAGTATTGTTAATAATAAAAAATTTGGAATAAAACCATAGAGTTGACAAAATGATGCTACTACAATTCTAATAAAATAACCTTTCTGGAACTTTGGAGGAGTGAAAATTAGTACAAAATTAACAAGCAACATGACCACTATATAATCATCCATTATTTATCAAAATTAAATGGTTATACTCCTTACTAAACAGTGAAAGAAAACCTTCTGATGATTCAACCTGGTTTCGCCATAGTCCTAGTTGACGATCGAAAAATGCGCCAGACGGTAAGGAAATTATAACGCAAGACGGACCTCACCAGAGAAAAAGTTTCATTCCAGTAAGAACCATACGGAGCGAGGTAATATAAACATTTCATTTAATAAGTTCCAGAAGAAGACGCATTCCGAATGTTGAATAGAACACAAAATAGTCATTTAATCACATGTTTTTTTTAAGTAAACAAAGACACGCTGCTCTCTTACGGACATTCCTGGAACTACATACTACACGAAAAAATAAACAAATTTATTTAATATTTTTTCGGTATTTGTAAAGCTTAGTAATTATCCATTTCTGACACTCTCATAACAAAAAGAACTTACCCTGAACCCTGGGAATTATTAAGAATTATATATTAATTGATGTTTTTTTTTTAATATAATAAAATTTGGTAAATAAGACCATATATGTTTTTCTCTTTAGATAATTCCATGCTTGCTCTGTGAAGTCGAGATTATGTTTTATTTAAGGAAAGATCAATTGTGATAATTGTATTTTGGTGGCAGGAAACAAAAACCAATAATATAAATAAATAATATTATTGAAAAATAATCTTGAATAATAAAGTGTGTTATAATTTTTGTAGTGGGTAGTTGCAATAGATTTCAGCACCAAAAAACAGAAGAAATCAACACATCGGATCAAATTTTGCTACAGAGTAGGCTGGTTGAACTAAGCGTATAAACTTATCTCACAATCAGCTGATTTAAATCACAGCGAACAATTTGAAAAAAATCCGGAATCGTCTAAACCGAGTGTAAATAATTGGTACTTACTCTCTCTTCTTCATAAGGCTGAACAACTTCCCTCTTTGACCCCAAATCACACACTCTCGATTTCTGTTTAGATTGAGTAACACATTAGAAAAATCCTTTATCTATTTTTTTAGAAAAACGTCAGTTATTATAATTCATAAGTGGCGACTGCGGAGAGGCGGAAACTTTAATATCTCAAAACGCTACGTCACAGATTTGGCGCATAGCAACATTGGGAGCTTAATTAAACAAGAGGAACACCCAATAAGCTACATACAAAGTTTTCGCTAATACCTCTATGATAACCGCGACGTTACAATATATATATATATATATATATATATATATATACAGGAAGTCAAAAAGTGGTGAAACGAGCTGTTTAGATGACGACAGCATACTTGAATACTTGAAACATTCTGCCATATATAAACTCTATGTTTAAATTCATCTTTAATCTTTATACATTGAATGAATTCAGACATTTATCTTTGCAAAGAGATGTTACAGTCTTAAATATTATTATTTCTCTAACTTTAGACAAAGTACCATTTTACACATTTACACAAGCAAAAGAACAGTTAGTAAGAGTAATCTTTCATTATCTTAGATTTGTGTTTGACAATAATACCATATTACTATTCAACTACGTCAAGTGCACAGTGACTTCCAAATGCTCTAAGTGTTGTTAACGCACTTTCCGAGCTTGTTGTTAAGATAGAAAAAGTGCTCCCTCCATCACACTATTTGTAAATAATAATTCTTACTTTTCTTACACTAAAATATCATAGTGGATTGCTACAATTCTTTTCTGACAGCAAGTTAATAATTATAATCAAAATTCTTAAGAGGTATGAAGATACTGAAGAAATAATCTTAATTAGTAACAAATTAAGTTTTCACAAGTCTTAACCTCTGCTAACGTCATCTTATTCAATATTTTTACTTTTTACCACTGTTTTCATAAAAACTTAATTTTTCTTCATTATTATTATCCATTCCAGATTTATCTTCAGTTACAAATCTCTAAATATCAAACGCATTATCTGTAACATATAAAGCTTTCATGTAGATTCAATGACATTTCTTCCAAACTTATGCATATGTGCATATGAATAAATTATATAAACTTGTAATTTATTTTCTGTGTGAGCATATCATATTTCTAACATTCGCTCAAACTTCTTACTTTCAGCTGTGGCAGTTGCATAAATACGTGAGTCACACTTCACTGCAAAAATTCATCCACCAATTGCAAACAGCTCAAAAATGCTTTCTTCCATACTATTGCATAAATATATAGGCGATGTAATTTACTGAAAATCTGTAATGAATTAAAAGACTTAGGGGCTAAGAAATTCAGCTTTATTGCTTGTTAATATCGATAAGCCTTCCTGAAATATGTTTATTAGAATGATGTATAAACCATATTTGGCACCACTCAATTAAAACTGAAATCAAGCGACAGTCAGTACTTGGGTTCTTCAGTATTTTTCACTTACTTCACTCAGTACATTACCTATATATAGAATTAGTACATACTCATGGTATAGTTACATTATGGGTTGTTGACTAATTTTTTTCCTTTTTAACGTCACTGCAAAACTGAGTCAAATACGTCAGTTAAACTTAATTTAAGAACATAATCATGCTAAAGGTTATTAAGTTACAAATAGAACTGTCACATATTTTCGACATAGTATACAAATGTATAAAATAATGAATAGGAACCTAAGATCCTGCAGATTCATGTCATCCTGTCTGTCATGTATACCTTCATTTATTTTTTCTTACAATATAAAGCTGGTTTGTGAGATGCATAGTAAACCAATGAGGGTTAGTCATTGTTCATTAAAACAAAATGTGTAAAATTTAAGTTGTTATGCCTGTTTATTGTTTGAAATAAAAACCTTAAGGAGAGTAAGGGAATCAAGATCTTAATTCCCTTCAAGGTTAGTATAAAAATCCAGCATTAAAACACAGCTTATGTAATTAACTTTATACAACTATTCAGCATTTATTTTTCACCATTTTGACAATACATTAAACAGTTGGAAAAACGTTTATTACAATGTTTATGATTGAATATAACTTCATTCATATGCCTGAGGTGCAGGTTATAACAACTACAATTCATTTCAACACAACTGCAAATATATAATATAATGTATCATATAATATAACACAATATAATGTATAAATAATTGGAATCTACTTGGTGAATCTGTTAAATAATAAAAATATACATTGAAACATACACAAATATGACAGTTTGACATATGTGCAATTTGGTCCAGAAAAAATTGTCATTCAGCATATTTCCAAAATTGTCATAAATTATGAAGGCCAAACTACACTTTCAATCCATGGGATGAAATTAGATACCCTTGTGTATATTGCTGGAATATAGGTTCCACAACCTGGGCCATGTGAAGTAATACCAAGCACACTGTACATACAGTAAGGTTTCTTCAAAAGAATTTGAAGTGGACCACCGGAGTCTCCCTGAAATTAAGTTAATTAAATTAAAATGTAATATTTTTGAAACAAGTATATAAATTATATCTAAACATAATTTTAAAAGTTAAAATTAATCTATATCTGACAACTGTATTTTACCTATCCACATATGCGTAACCAAATACCAGTACATATTCTCCCATAAAGTAAATTAATTCACACTAATGTGTTTTAGTTACTAAGTATATAGTGAATTATAATAAAATCTAATCACCACCAACAACAAAATATTCAAAGTACTTAGATTTCCAAACTTCTCTCTTTTTAATAATAAAACTGTAATTAATCTAACAACAATAATTATTTCATTACACTGATACAGATAATAATTTATGTAATGATGTGGTTAAATAATAGCAAAAAATATCCACAAGGCATACTCTTATTGTATAGTTAGCAATGAAGAAAGTGAATATTCATTTTAGAGTAACAGAGTGATGAACCTGAAACTAAGACCTAATGATACCTCGAAAAAGGATTGGAGCAACACATTTGGTACTTAAAAAACAATATATGTTAGTCATCTGAAGAAAATGATATTACCTATTAGTAAACAATGGATCACTTTCTTATAGTTTCTTCTGTGTATCATCAGCATGTAACTAAAATTAATTCCCTAAATTATATCTTATATTTAAAATTTTCATAATTTTCTTTATTCTTCTGGTTCCTATATTCTCCATTCCTCATTCAGGAGTTTCAGGAATATCAGGTAAACAAAGTTGTGACAGGAGTTGTTTAAACAACTTAAACTCCTCTGAATACAAAAGATATCTAATCTAAACGCCAAAAAACAAGTAACGAAAACTTCCTTACACATAGCCTTCAATAAAACATGCCAAAAACACAACATCGTACCAACACACGCACAAGTTACAATAAAACAAAACACACATGCTGCACTTCAAACCAAACGAAAAGTAGAACAAATACACCTAAATAACATAATCAATTATTTATACCATAAAAAACACACTTAACAGACAGGCATACAACTTACACATAAAACTTACACAAATATTACACCACACAGAACTTGAAAATGTAATACAACACACACAAGACAACATAGAAAAACTCAAATCGATAATACAAGATCAACACAACAAAAAAATAACAAACCTCACAACACGCACAATAGAAACAATCCCTGAACCGACACACAAATTCCACACACACACAGTAAACACAACTGACGTTAATTTCAAAACTGATGAAATGGATTTATTAAACAAAGGACTGAAACATAATTTGAAAAACAATACAACTAACAACAAAAACCACAATAGACATATATGTGACATAATCATAGACACAGAAACAACTGTACAAAACGTGCACATTAACGATCAGGACCCAATATGTCACGACATAAAACGAAAACTCCAACGCACACATATACAACCATAAAGACACAACAACGAAATAAAAATGCTTAATAATGTAAAACAAAAGTTACTTGAACACAACATAACAATATTAAAAGCTGATTAGGGGAACATAAACGTCATAATTGACAAACATGAACTAAACACTAAAATTAAGAATTTCTTCAACGAAAATAATATAACGAAAATAAATAAAGACCCCACATTAAAATTTCAAAAACAGATTAACAAATTTATAAATAAAACAAAACACATAATCAAACCAGAAAGCACCAAATACCTTAAACAAATCAAACCTAACCCCCAAAACTAAATGCATTACCGAAAATACACAAACCTAACATTCCCATCAGACCATTAATAAACAACACACAAGCTCCCTCCCACAAAATCGCAAAACACCTAGACAAAATAATCAGAAAAAACATTAATCTCAGTAACAATACTTCTATCAAAAATAACATCGAACTAGTCAAGAAAACCGAACACATCCACATCCCACACAATTCAACACTAGCATCTTTTGATATAACCAATTTATACACCAATGTCCCAATTCAAGAAACCATACAAACACTAGAACATTTACTCAGACAAAACAACATGCCCGAAACACACATACAAGAGATCATCACACTCACCAAAATAATAACTGAGCAAAATTACTTTACATACAATAACAAGACATACATACAAACAGACGGTCTCCCGATGGGATCCCCCATATCAGGAATACTGGCAGAAATATATATACACAACATAGAACAGAACCACATAATAAAGAACAACAAATACACCAACAAAATCATTTATTGGCACAGGTATGTAGATGATATATTACTTTTATTCAAAGGCAACACAAGACAGGTTGAAAACTTCCACAAATACATAAACACAATACACCACAAACTAAAATTTACACTGGAAATTGAACAAAACAATAGTATAAATTTTCTGGACCTAACAGTTAACAAAACTAACAATACACACACGTATAAAATATACAGAAAACCAACCACAACTGACATGGTTATACACAACACATCAAACCACCCAACACAACATAAACATGCGGCCTTCAACCATATGCTCCATAGACTAACTAAAATACCATTAAGTAAACAGGACTATAATGACGAACTCAACACAATCAAATACATAGCAATAAAAAACGGATACAACCCTAATTTAGTAAACAAACTACACAAACACATTATAAACAAAAACAACAAAACACAAAATACCAACAACACACTACAAACTAAATACATCACACTCAAATACCATAACTCCAACACACACAAACTCATCAACACATTCAGAAAACACAAGTACAAAATAGCATACAGAACAAACAATACCATAAAAAAACACATCAATGATACAAACACGGACATAGACAAATACAACAAAACAGGTGTTTACAAATTAAATTGTAATAACTGCAATAGTTTCTACATAGGCCAGATGGGAAGATCTTTTTCATCTCATTACTCTGAACACCTAAAAGTTTTATCCAACAACAATATACATCCCACGTTTGCCACACACATACACACAAAAACCCACAGCTACACCGACATAGATACTAATCTTGAAATATTACACTACTTACCCAAAGGTCGAAAACTTAACACAGCAGAACAATATGAAATATACAAACACCACACAACACAACCAAACAACATACTTAACGACTAATTACAGTATAAATCACACACACTTTTTGACACAATTATACAAAAAAAACTAACAATAATTTGGATCCCCGCGCCAATCCCCTTCCTCCACACACCACCCCCACTATACCTTTCAAAATAAAAACCGTTACAAGTTAATGGCAGTCTGTCTCAAAGCTGACGAAGGCGAACACCATGCCAAAACGCGTACGAGAAGAAAAGACAAGTAAGTTTCACAAGTTGAAAGTTTCAATATTCTATAAAATATCTAATCTATTTTTATTAGCTGGATCTCATATTTTTAATTAGTGATTCTTTTGATTTCTGTCATTTTAAATAATTATATAGAACACTATAACCAGCTTGGCTTTAGACTACAACAACCTTTAGTTAAAGATATTATTCTCTGGAGGACATATGATGGTGAAAAGTGAAAGCGCATTATGCACAGAGAAAGGGGGAGAGAGATAGACAGAGAGGCAGAGACAGAAAAGGATGTTAACAAATATAACAGAAGTGGCATGAACTGCACTCATGTAAGAGAAACGATTGACTGGTTCTTATTGGCTGACAAACCACGTGATACTTTCCTTATTGGCTGACAGGTAATGTGAAACTGTCTCTTGCATCTTTGAAGCTGACAGGTCTTTCCTTCGTGTGTATTCATAAATTATACCAACCACATTCTACTTTACAGGTATTATAACAAACAGTTATATTCACTGGATTTCTAAGACACAGTAACTAGTTTCCTTACAAAATGTTTAATTATAGTGAAGTTGTATTAGCAGAACAGAAAACGATTTAGGCAATATGTTGCTCTTTCAAATACTATTAAGTCAACAATATTTGTATTAGATGCATAATCATTTTGTTCATAGATGGTGGTATTTCGTGATAGCCAATGTAGTCAGTGCATAAATTATTTTAGTTACAATTGCAACATCTGACTACAAGTGTTAATCATTCTATGATCTGAATTTCATTTTATTACTAACAGCATTCACACTTTTTTTGAAGTCCTGAACATCATGAACCAAGAGTATCATTATAGTGCTGAGACATCTGTAGGAGACCATACTGCAATTAAAGGCTAGTTCAGACTAGGCTAGTAATTTAGTCGAGTGGCGAGTAATTTAGTAGCTAAATATGTCTGAACAGCAAAAATTTAGTCGAGTAGTTTAGTAAGTGATTTAGTCGAGTCAGTCCATTTTGTTCTATTTTTTCGGCCGAGTAGCCCCCCCCCCCCCACCATGCGTCACTGCTCAGTGGTTCATCGACTAAACAAGTCCGAACCTGTCGTTTTAGTCGAGTTCATTAGCTGCCGCAAAAATGTCATTTCGCTGGAGCAAAGAAATAACTTTCAAATTTGTTTCAAAATATTTAGAACATGAGTGCTTGTGGAATATTAAGTCCCCACATTATTAAAACAAACAAATGAAGCAATCTGCATACATGGAGTTGGAAAATACAATGAACATACCTGGATTTGGTGAGAAGGAAATTAAAATGAAAATTAAAAACATCAGGTTAGTGTATACTTTTATTAGTTATTTTATTACAAATCTATACTATCTATACTTATTAATATTATTATTGTTATTATAAGCACTAACGTAACAAAAATAATAATAATTTCTTTTCAGATCGACCTACTCGCAGGAGTTAAAAAAATAAAGGACTCAAAAAATTCCGGCGCCGGGACTGACACAGTTTACATTCCTTCAGTAAAATGGTTCAGTTTATTGGATGCATCCATACGAAACATTACTTCAATACTGACAGAAAGTGAAAGCAATTTGGTAAGTACATTTCAATTTTTCTATTCATACAGGTGTAAAAATTGCTACTGTTAAAAAGTTGTGAAAGTTTCATTATAATCGTTTTATTTTTATTTTATTTTTTATTTATAGATCAGTTAGGTATGGAACCCGACTGTTTTTTAGTTCGTCGTCTGTCCGTCGGTCTGTCTATTCATCAGTTTTTAATGTACCATTCTTGTCTGCCAAGGTACCGATCCATCTTCTACAAAGTAATTTGCATATCTCTCCCGAAGATCTGTAGACCTTTGGGATGAACGGTTGCTTAAACAACTTGGTAGCGGTAGCAATCCTTGAGACTCTGGCTCGTCCCTCCAATTACCAGGAATGACAATTCCTGCATCATAATTTCTTTGTCTATTGTGTATTCTAACTGCTTGTCTGTAATTTTGTTTGTCTGAGCCAATTATGTAAAGCGCAACACGCCTTTACCATGTTAACAACTTTCTCAGGACTGTAGGGCATCGGTCTCTCAAACACTCTGAATCTGGCAGCAGTATACTGAAAGCATTTTCGACTATTCTTCTGGGCCAGAACAATCGATAATTAAAAATTTTTTGCTTTAACGTTAATCGATCCTGGAAAAGGTTTTAATAGGTACTCTTTCAAGGGAAATGCATTGTCGCCAACTAGGACATGACCCTCTGGTAGTATACGGCTTTCTAATGCTTGATACAAACTACAGTTACAAACAGAAACCTCCATCAGAAACCCACCCATTACATCCTATGTCTATATAACTGAAGCAATATGTGACGGTACGAACGTCCGTCCTAAGGAATTATGGTGTTCAAGAATTTTG
This sequence comes from Magicicada septendecula, assembly GCA_034769895.1. Taxonomy (NCBI): domain Eukaryota; kingdom Metazoa; phylum Arthropoda; class Insecta; order Hemiptera; family Cicadidae; genus Magicicada; species Magicicada septendecula. The sequence continues at coordinate 303,120,147 of CM068367.1, read as the reverse complement.
TATTGTATTTTTTTATTGTATTGTCATGTTTAAAACATGGTTAGGTCAACTTCCCCCAAGTCTAAATAAACGACGCAGTTTTGTCTATACAATTCATCTCAAGGCCAAGAGCGTACGTGCGAAATAAAACGTACTCGATGGTTGCCCTAATCGACAAAGCCAAATTGTTATAACAGACTATGACACACGTCATAGTGATGATGAGAAACAATGTCGTCATCTGTCTCGAACAAAGGGTTAATCACGATTAATCCCCACCACCTGTCGGCAATACGACAAAATGTTGGCCCAGTCTGCTACAAGTCTTCATGGAGTGAGCACGTTTTGAAAGTGTGCTGGTACAAAGTTTACCGGTTAAAGTGTTATAATTAATCAAAAATGTAAAAGTCAGCAGAAAATAATCCAAATTTATTAACAGTTCAATAATGTAGAGTCAGTGACAACAGCCAACTGATCAGGGTAACAGCACGCCGAACATCAGGCTATCCATGGAACACATATAATCTACGGAACCCTCTACATTCAGGCAAGTGCACTTTTCAGTAACTGTTTATCAAATAATGAGCTCAGAAACAATACTTGAACAGAAATTTGTAACAAATCAAAATTATTAACCTTGTAATGAGACAGAGAGAGAGATAGAGAGTGTGAGTGAACGGGCCAAATTGGCCGGCCACGTCTTTTAGAAGAGCCGTTGGTTTGTGTTTTTCAAAGAATCTTATAGTATGGTAATGTTAAATTAAAATTAAATACTGCAGTAAAAAACTAATTTTGATATGAGACGAATACAGAGAAAGTAAATATTGGAAACAAATTATATGTAAAGAGCGGAGGTAAATGGCCGCCATATTGGGTGTGGTGTAAGCCACCATTTGTAAATTGACTAATTATCAAAATGGTAATTAAACCAAGTTTTATACCTCTCAATGCCAATCCGTTTTATTATTTCATACAACCCAATTGTTTCTGCACTTTCGCTTAGAGCACTCTGGACCCGGGGCATAAAAGTAGTATACATGTGGGTAGCACGTGCCTACTGGAAGTATGACAAACACGTGGTAAGTAACAAAAGTATATATTATTGGCATTATTTATGTATTTATATTTACAAATGTATGAGTAAGTTAACAATGGTGACCGAACGGGACTTTATATAAAATAAAAAATTATATAAATAAGCCAAAGAGCAGAAACAAACGGGTGGTGAAAGTCGCATAAAACATAAACAACATAGGTTACTACAAGTGTAGGTTATGTTGTTGTTAAGTTGAAATATAAACCAACAATTGACCAAATATTATATTACAATGGCAAACAAGAACGAAATAAGTGTAACAGAATCAGAAATAATGGGGGAAAGTATTCACTCGACACCAGCCCCAGCAAAAAGAGTTGAGGAGAATGACGTGATAAAAATGAAGAGATTACTTTTTAACGAACAGAGTATTAAGTTTGATGAGCAAAATACAAGACTAGACAAATTTAACGATAAGTTTAATCAATTTGATGAGAGATTAGATGAGATGAAAAATGAAATCAAAGAACGAAACAATAATTTTGATAAACATTTTGAGGAGTTAAACATGAAAATGAGTAAAGTAATAGACAATTTGAATATAAACAAAGATGACAAGGTAAGTAGTGGTAAGAATTGTAATAATAAAAATAAAAATATTATATTAGAAAATGATTATGTGAACATTGGTAGTGATAATGAGAGTTTAATGGGAATTGAATATGATAATGATGAAATGTTAATGTATAGTAATAAATCAGAGAGAAAGTATAATTGTAGGGGGATTGCAGGGGGTAAATTTTTCCCTTAATGGTGTAGTTGGGGGTGAAGTACATGTGTTGAGGAAGGACGAGAGTGCCTTCAATATATATTTGGGAGACGATAGGTCTACAAATAAAGTTGTCCCTAGGTTTTTAGTGCACTTCACAGGTGGTGCAGTAGTTGTGAATTAGTGTCCCCTGCAAATATTGAGAGAGAGAGAGTGTAGAGAGGTATTGTGAGAGATATGGTGAGAGAAAGAGAGAAATAGAGATTTTTAAGATAAGTAGAAAGTATGAAGAATTTATGGAAAGGTTAGGAGTAGAGATGATGTATAATAAAAATAAGAACTTACCTTGTAATGAAGATGATATGGCAGTAGTAGGAGATGATAAGGAAAATAAGGACTTTGTAAATTACCTAGTGGTGACTGATTATACTGAAGGTGACAGGTCAATAACAGATCATGACAAGTTGTATGATGAATTGATAGGGAATAACCCTATTAATTATGATGGTTTTATAGAATATAAGAATTTAAATGTGTATTATATTAATGATGTTAATATAATGTATTTAATAAAAAATAAGTTGTATAGACATAAGATTCGACTATTGTTTGACGATGGAGGATAATTATTTTATTGTGTTTATGAACATTTAATTATGTGGATAGTGTTTTTCAAGATGGACTGTTTATGAACTGATTTTGGTAAATGATTAAATGATAATATGGATTGTATATTTTTGTGTGTATTAATGTCAGTATAGTTGTGTACTTTTGATGTTGTGTATTTTATGTATTTTTTTATGTAAACTATGTACTGTAGAATTTTAAATAATTGAAGGAAGTTTGATAATGATTTTAAATAATTATGGGATTTAGATTCTAATGGTTAATAAATGATTAAACAGGTAATATATTTGGATATTGAGATGTATTGTTATTAGTAGGTGAGGGATGAATTTTCTGATGCAATTGTCAATGATCACAGTAATGTAAAGTGTTAAAGAGGAATAGAGCCTGGGTGATAATGATAAATAAGGTATTTGAGTTAGTTAAGCAGAGTAAATGGGAGTTAGATAAATAAGAAGTTGAAAGACAGATAATACACAAAGAGGGTGTTAGATATTTTAGGGACACAGTAGTTACTGATTATATGTAGAGAGGTGAGTAATGTGAATGGTAAATATATTTGTTGATGATGATATTTTGTAGTAAGGGTAGTGGTGTAAGGAGTGATCAGCATGCAGCGTGGCAAGAGACCAGCGTGCGGCATTGTGGCAGGCGGAGCAAATTGGGTTAGAGTGTTTGCCGATATTTGGTGGAGGGCAAAAGGTTAGGAATGTATATGGCCAGGTAGGGAACACACATCCTAGTACAAAGACGAGCGGTGCCAGAGGTAAGTGGAATTAGTGAAGGGAGTTATAATTGAGATATTGGTGTCATAGTATGTTAAGGGTTAGTAGTGGTTGTTAGTGGAAAAAAGAGAGGTGAGTAAGGTTAAAAAGATAAATGCCAAAATAAGATATAGATAATAGTGAATAATAGAGAGTCACCTAAACTAGATAAGGATTAATGAAAGGGTTAGAAAAGAAAATTCATAGTAGAAAGGCTAATAATAAACTTGAAATTTTTTTTATAGAATCAAATGATATAACAAATGTTAACTAATTAAAAATTGAATAGAGAATTGATAATAGTAATGTCATAAAGTTTGATGCAAGTTATTTAAATGTGAATAATGTAAATGTAACAATGTTAATGTTTGATATTCAATGTTTTATTGTTATTGGTAGCAACGGTAATAAATGTTAACATGTTAAAAAGATAAGGTTAGAAATGGTTTTGAACAAAAATATAGTTTGATTCTGTTGCAAAGAAATATAAGAATAAAGAAAGCTGAGTAAAGAAAATTTAAAGTATTTGAAGTGTTTGCCATAATAGTTATATTTTTTTTTTTGTGTGTAATGAAGATGATTAGTCGTTGTTACTTTTGAAAATTAGAAAATTGTTTTATGTGTTATGTTTAGGATAAGAATATGTTTTATTATGGTAAAGAGGATAAATAATATTCACTGGAGTCAGGAAATCTTGATAAATGTAGGAGTGTTGAAAAGAGAAGTGAATTTTCTGTCTTAAATCTTGTTTGTTTTATTATAAAATAATTTCAAGTTAAGCAAACCAACGCCTCAAAACACATACCAATGCATCTAAGGGGAGACATATCAGTTGTGGATATGGGAATAGATAAGGCCACTATTTTAAAATTTTGTATTTCATGTTTCAGAGTTTGATGGTGTTGTGACGGCGGTCCTGAGCTGCCCGGTGCGTCAGAGCAGGAGCGTTAAGTGCCTAATGGCCTTATGGTGTTGGGATCTCTCCTGAGAAGTCCAGTAAGGTCAGATGGTACGATCATCATCATTGGACCACAGGTAAGTGATTATAATTTCTTTTTATATAAACACTACAGGGGGTTGTGGCGTCATATCTGGGCTGATCCCTTTAGAACATGTGAATGAGTCAATGAGAGTTTTTATGTTTCGGCATAAAACCTCTCATTGAGGGGGTTTTGTGATGGTATGAACGTCCGTCCTAAGGAATTATGGTGTTCAAGAATTTTGTATTGTATTTTTTTTATTGTATTGTCATGTTTAAAACATGGTTAGGTCAACTTCCCCATGTGTAAATAAACGACGCAGTTTCGTCTATACAATTCATCTCAAGGCCAAGAGCGTACGTGCGAAATAAAACGTACTCGATGGTTGCCCTGATCGACAAAGCCAAATTGTTATAACAGACTATGACACACGTCATAGTGATGACGAGAAACAATGTTGTCAGCTGTCTCGAACAAAGGGTTAATCACGATTAATCCCCACCACCTGTCGACAATATGACAAAATGTCGGCCCAGTCTGCTACAAGTCTTCATGGAGTGAGCACGTTTTGAAAGTGTGCTGGTACAAAGTTTACTGGTTAAAGTGTTATAATCAATCAAAAATGTAAAAGTCAGCAGAAAATAATCCAAATTTATTAACAGTTCAATAATGTAGAGTCAGTGACAACAGCCAACTGATCAGGGTAACAACACGCCGAACATCAGGCTATCCATGGAACATATATAATCTACGGAAACCTCTACATTCAGGGAAGTGCACTTTTCAGTAACTGTTTATCAAATAATGAGCTCAGAAACAATACTTGAACAGAAATTTGTAACAAATCAAAAATATTAACCTTGTAATGAGAGAGAGAGAGAGAGAGAGAGAGAGAGAGAGAGAGAGAGAGAGAGAGTGTTTTAGAAGAGTTGGTTTGTGTTTTTCAAAGAATCTTATAGTATGGTAATGTTAAATTAAAATTAAATACTGCAGTAAAAAACTAATTTTGATATGAGACAAATACAGAGAAAGTAAATATTGGAAAACAAATTATATGTAAAGAGCGGAGGTAAATGGCCGCCATGTTGGGTGTGGTGTAAGCCACCATTTGTAAATTGACTAATTATCAAAATGCAGTAATTAAACCAAGTTTTATACCTCTCAATGCCAATCCGTTTTATTATTTCATACAACCCAATTGTTTCTGCACTTTCGCTTAGAGCACTCTGGATCCGGGGCATATAGTAGTATACATGTGGGTAGCACATGCCTACCGGAAGTATGACAAACACGTGGTAAGTAACAAAAGTATATATTATTGGCATTATTTATGTATTTATATTTACAAATGTATGAGTAAGTTAACAAATATTTATGATCTACAACTGCCATTAAGACAATACTGTTTGTCTCTTTGGAATTGTAGTATAAACGTCCTGATTCAGGAGGTGCTTTAATGATGACATGTTTGCCGTCGATTGCTCCACAGCATCCAGGAAAGTTCGATTCTTTTCGAAAACCATTCTCAATGATTTTCCAGTCTGTAGTGGCAGGAACCTAAAAAAAAGATTTATATTCATGAATACTTTCGATATTAACATAATTTTGTTTATAAAATTTGTTAACTCTTTTCAAAATTTTATCAACGTACATAGTTAAAAAGATCCTAACTGTTATAGATTTGTATTATTTATCACTACTTTTGTTTAAACAAATTTTAAATTTTTATTTGTTGATTAGTTTTAAGAAAAATACAAGATTGCTGAGGATGAGAGTAGACTCTCAAAACATGTCCAGTTGAAATAAAAACAATTTTAAAATAACAAAATTGTAATTTTATTGAACAAGGTTGGCCAGCGCAATAAAAAGGACCTAATAAAATTTTGTTTATTTTCAGGCTTCCGATAGTTCACATACTGATAGTACAGATACCGAGCAAAATAGAACTGCAGTGGATACTTTTCGTGAACCTGAACCTAAATCTACACCTCCAACAAAAAAAGAAAAAACTTTCCCAGCTCTCGAGCATGGTTGGTCAGTTAAAAGAGATAGCTGAGACTGCTAACTCAACAGCAGAAGATAATGAGTTTGAGGTCTTTGGTAAACACGTCGGTCTTCAACTGAAATCTTTGCCCTTACTATTGGCATTAGAAGCACAAGAACACATTCAACTTTACTTGAATAGAATTCGACAACAGCACCTTCAAAACGCATCTGAACAAAACAGATTCACCAGGACGCCAGAGTTGCCATATAGTAATGCTTCAATATATTATAATGACAGTAACGATTATTTTGGAGAGCAGTCTCCGCAAGGAACTAAATCCAGTTCCCAGTCTATTTTACCAATACAACATTCTGAACATGTTACGGATTATCAGCTTTCCTCGAATATGTTACCATCTGGCAATATGTTTAATATTGAAACGCAGAGAAATGCTACAATTACATCGAATGACATAATTATTACAGCAATGCAAAATGCTAATGTTGATAATCAACAGTGATCAGAGTAGACAGAACACTGATAATTAAACTTAAACCTAACTATGTTAAAAATTGATTTCCTTAATAAATAAATGTTTCTCAAATTATATTTATAGTTTATTTAATCTTACCTTGATGAATTCCTTTAATGTTTCATAGATAGCTTCACAGACTTCTATGATGAATTCTGAAATAGTTGATTTTCCGAGTCGAAATAGATGTGTGAGTGTCCTTAAACTACATCCAGTAGCAAGAAAGTACAGAACTGCCTGTAATTTTGTACTTGCGGGAATTCCACTTCTTAAATGGATATCTTTACGTTGAATTTGCGACTGCATTTTCATTAACAGAAAATTAAAACAACTTTCAGACATTCTCAAAGTTCCGAAGTATTATTTGTGATCTTCTAATGCAATTTCCTTCAGAAGAGAATTCGTAGCTCCTAGTTCATCTCTTCTATTAATCCATTTTCGTATCCATAGCTTTATTTTCTTTATCACACAAATTTCTTCGTCCACCTCTTCTAAAATAGACATTACCATAAGCTTTATTAGCTTATTCACTTTATTGCGTTGCAGCCTGTTCATCTTGCAAAACACCACTCACTTGTGTACTGTATGCGACCGTAGTGCGAACGATTTTTTGGGCAGTAGCAAGTATTTTAGGGTACTAAATTTCTCGCCACTCGACTAAATACTCACGTAGTCCGAACTAGGCATAAGTCTGTTGTGTGGACAGATTCACTTTGGCAGTCAAAAGCTTGAAATCTCCTATGTTTATATAGGAAGTAATAAGATTCTTGCGCAAGAAGCTGAGTGAAGCTGTTTGGAGTGTGTTAGTCATTTAGATTATTTTATGACATGGTATCAAGTGTGAACATACTCATTAATTGTTGTTAGTCAGGATATTTATTAAAGAAAAAAAAACAATACTTTAACCAATTCAATAACCATATAATAATTATCTTATGAAGATGATCTTCAGTTATGAATAATTTTATACTTCTTTTATCACATAACAGCAGATCTCATATTTATTGATATATTAGCTAAGGCATAGATAGTTTCTACACTATATACATATCCATGCATAGAGGCCATCACTAATACTCTTGAAATTTTCTCACCTCACAAAACTTTCTAGGAATGTACTTAACTAATTCAGCTTTCTGAAGACGTTTCACCATAGTTTTGAATAAAAAATCATATCATACACCTCTTTGTGTCTCTCATCTACACATGATTACACACAGAAAACAAACTATCAGCTAATTTGTTTTTTCATCTTTGTCACAGTGGAACATTATGTCCCACAGGATTTACACATTTACATGTTCCACAGTGGAACATTTCACAGGATTCACAAATCTCAGCATTTCAGATTCATGTCTTCACACCATCATGTTTACTGTATCACACATAACATTTCAGTTTGCCCCTCATCAAACAATGTGAGTACTCATTGTTTATTACAGTCTCTTATGAAGAAATTAATGACAACACTCATCAGAGGTGAAATTATTTCCAAAAGTGAATTCATCCCAATGATGCCTATAAACCAAAGGAAACAGTTCTTAAAACTGCCTGCTGTTTTTGCAGACCATGCCATCTGCATATTCAAGTATATGCAGTGATATAATATCGGATCAATACAGTAGTACAAATATTTACTAAAGTATTTGATTGGTTCATTAATAAAAAAAAAAATTATTGCTACATTTATCTGTTATTTTCATTTAGTTTCTATAGAATTGTTCTCATTCCTTAGATAAAATTTGTGATACTGATATGAGAGTTTCAAATTATATAAATATAAGAAAACAATCATAAATGTTCTATTAAATTTTATCATGATATATTTGAATTTGATAACTATTCTGGTTATTGAAGCAACAAGTCTGAAGTAAAATGCTCTGCCAGTAAGGATAATAAACTATTATAAAGAAATCTTTGCAACATGAACAATCTGAAATTAATCATTCATGTACATTGTACATAAAATACTCTTTCATCATATATACATATACACTATTTACTTTCAACAGCTATAAACAAAAACACTGCAATTATCATTCCAATAAAAAAATATGATTGTACTGGCATCCTAAAAAGAATAGTTTTATACCATATAAAATATATATCTGACAAGATTCTTTCAGTCAGAAATAAAATAATGTTTAAAGTATTTGACAGTAAAGAGTATCATTTTGTTTGTAGTGTTAAGCCAACTACAGTTTCACTACTTCTTGGCAAAGGTATTTTGAATAGAATGTATATTGTCAATACTAGGACATATGACTTCCATACTTCTAAGGAAAATCTTCATTTTCTGATATATTTCCCTGGTCCACTAAAATCAAGGGGACAACAGATCAATCCAGTTAGAGGTAATGTGTGTGTGTGTGTGTGTGTGTGTGTGTGTGTGTGTGTGTGTGTGTGTGTGTGTGTGTGTGTGTGTGTGTGTGTGTGTGTGTGTGTGTGTGTGTGTGTGTGTGTGTGTGTGTGTGTGTGTGTGTATGTGTGTGTGTGTGTGTGTGTGTGTGTGTGTGTGTGTGTGTGAACAAGTCTGATATATCAGACTTATGTTTTCTTTCCCCAGTGAGTTAAATAATAATTTTGTTTTTCTTTTTGTGAGTGTATATTCATGTCAACCAGCAACAGTCGATTCTCAGTAAAATTTGAAATTGCCTTACCTTTGAAAGGTTGGAAGGTAAAAATCTGAGATAAATTACAAATTGACCATGACTCATCTGTGTGTGTGTGTGTGTGAGTGTGTCCATAAACATGTTTCTCTCATAACAAGACAATAATTAACTGTGTCTAAGAGTGATGTGGTGTTTATCCTTAAAGCTTAACATACTTGACAAGTGTCCATTGACAAATTTCCTTCCTCTCCTTCTTTAAGTTGTCCTACATCAGTGGTGTCACCAGCACATAACATTAACTGTGACACAATACCACTAGGCAACTGACTGCCATGCTTGTAGCTGTTGTTACATTTGATTATGTCAGTTATATTTAGTGTTACTTTTTGCAAAATATCACTTCCTTTTCCACCTGAAATAATTAAAACTTCTGTAAGTCATACATTTAAAAAAATTAAAGTTAATATACATACCAGTAAGGACATGGACACACACTTATTGCACAATTAAGTCTTAGTCTGACATCTGTTGTCTTGGAGTGACAATTAACTCTAGAGTGACCTGCAGTACCAGCAAGGCTAATGCAGGAGATTGCTGTTTACCTCGTAGTATCATCTGCATTGCTACATATTGAGACAATCTGGTCAGATGGATTCTGAGTTGAGACATACAGAAATGATATGACTGCTATGCATGGTTGCAGTCATTGACAAAGGCTAACAACGACCCTGGGTGGGGCAGGGAGGTTTCATTTTGTGACCCCAGTTACAAGTATTTTTATACAGTTAAATATTTCATAGTTTTTGAGTAATACATATCTAAATACTTTTCTCTGTACTTATAAATTTTAACAAAATAGAAAAAAGACATATGAAATGAAAAAAAATCAAATCTTTATTCAATCACAATTAAATTACATTTTTCTTCCTATAGACAAATGGCCAAGTTTTCAGTATTCCATCACTCATGTGAGGTAATTTTTTATTGATTTAAATTTGAGAAACTTTTTTACAAGAGGCCACAGCCATGCAAATTGTTAAAAAGTACTGTAAAATGAGACATGGTTCACTCTTGGGTATGGATTCAGTGAAGTCCCATTTGACAAAAAAACGGAAGAACCTTCCTGTCCATGTAACTGCTGTTACCGCAACGGCATTAGTAGCATGAATATGTCAATGAAATCTTTCCCTTCTTGCACCACTTCCTCATATCAGAGTCACCATAAACAAGGTTGAGCTTTTCTATTGTAAATTGCTGCTGACTCTAAAGCAATGTTGAGCTTCTATAGTCTCAAGGTTGAACTTCTGACTCTAAATCATTATCAGAGGCTTCCATCAAGAATTTTGATTGTACAATTTTAACTCAGTTTAGAATCATTTCCAATGTTTCCAGCATTTCATACTGTACAGTATACAATTAATTGCTTATACAGTCATTTGTTTGGAATCATTTGATCAGTACGAGTAACCCATTCTCTGGGTCAAAAGAGCTAACAAAAAATTTTCAGTTTTATGGTACAAAATGTAGATAAAGTATTTTATTAAAACTGTATTGGAACCACTGTCCTATTATTATTAATATATCATATAATATGTACAACTATGAATATATATTACTATATATAATATATACTATTTGTATAATTATTTATCCATGAGGCTAACTGTTTGATTTTTTATGAATTTCAATATTTATCAACCATACAGTTAAGAATATTAGGTTTTTGTAAAAATACTAATATGTGTAATTATATTACTATTGTTTCAATATCTGAAATAATCACATAACTGGATTACTGCAAAAATCTTACAGAATTGTAAACAAATCAGTAAACAAACACAGTAAGAGAGAACTCCTTCTTTATATTCAGAACATGTTGTAAAGATTAACCTGACAATCATAATCAATAAGATGACTGATGTTCTACATAATTAATCATTGTTTAATTAATAAATTTGTGTTAGTGGTATAATCACAAACAGAAATAACACTATTCACACCACTTTAGACAGAATTTCCGATTAGCGCTTTCAAGCATCACAAAATAATTTCTGATCTGATGATAAGCTGTAAAGCTTGAAAGCGCTAATTGGGAATTTTTTCTGTAGTGGTGTGCAACAGTGTTATTTCTGTTTATAACTAATCATTAGTACGTACTTGGTTGTTAACTGTGGAAAAACTAATGTTTCTTTAGATATTTTATATTCTACAGTTTCACATACAAACAAATGTGGCTTAATAAAATTTTATAGCTTAAATAACTGTGTCATAGTAAAGAATTAATAATATTTGTTTCTCTCACCCCATTCAGTGTGCCCCCATCCAGTTGCAATTGCAGCTTTGTAGCTTTTTTCAGGGTTGTAGTTAATACAACATGGCCTGATGTATGAATTGAAAGAAACATCCTTATGTAATTTATACAGAGCAATGTCATTATATATCCTAGGTGATTTATAATCAGGATGATTAATGCGCTCTACAATTTCATATAACTCAGGACTGGAACTCTGAACTAATTCGTCTTCTGTTGAAGTCATATTATACTCACCCAGAAGAGCCCATTTAGCTAAGCCACTAAAAACAAACACAGAACATAGAGCTTATTGGCATTATTATTATTATCTTGTTATAGAAGCGTCCTTATAAATAGAGTTTTATAGTTTTATTGATACAATAGGCAGGCAGTAATATCATACAATCTAAATGGTACAACTCTTATTAGATACTTTTACTTATAATTACTGATTCATACAATAAAACTTTAATTCATCCAGTAAATGAAAATTGAATATATTATGCATTAGTTAAAATTAAATAAATTTAATTCAGAAGCAAGCTGTTAGTTATAAGGAAGGCAGTAGGCCCATAGTATATCTTCATTACAGATAGGATTATTTTACTAGATGAGGTAATATGACCTTTATTTTTTCACAGCTGTGTAAACAATATTTTTATGTTCTTAGACAATCATATCATTTAATTCTAAATTTATTATTTAATAATTTAAACAAAAATCATTATATTTATATATATTTAATGTTGTTCTTTGAATTCAATCTACTAGTTGTTATTATCATTCAGTAATAGGTAACACTTGTTATTAATTTATTTGGCTGTACTGGCTGAGTAGTGATGACAGAGGGTGCAGGTCTGTTATAATTGCTAGTGTCTTCAACAACTGGGCTGCTGAATCGGGTGGCATGGAGATAAATGCTAGAGGGCATTCCCTTCTGTAACCATTCTCCTCCATGGACCACCTAGTTCTTCTCAACTTTAGGGAGTTTCTTACCTTCGTAAAAGCCTGAAACTAGCTCAATTAGTGACTTTACCACTTTGCTTGTGTTTCTCTGGCTAGGTGAGTTGATTGGAGGGGCAGTGTGTACTACACTGACAGCAATCATTGGACTATCCTCTTTCATAAGAGGTGGTAATTATATTAGTCATGATGACAAGGCTGATGATCGTTGTATTATTATTATTATTATTAATGTAGTATTAGTTATATTGTGATATTATATACTGATACTTATAATAACTAATGTAAGTAATATAATAATAATAATAATAATAATAATTCAGTCACATGTAAAACCTCAGCAGTCTGATATTAAAAGTCTGGATCATGGAGATTACATCAGATAGAAACTGATGCTAAAAGCTTAGATTAAATTTACTGTCACTATCCCTCAGTTCAAGTCCAGTGAAATATCATCCTATAGCTGAACTATTATGTAACAACTGTGATAAAGTACATAAAAACTTGTAATAATAATAGTAGCAGCAGTAGTAGTAGTAGTAGTAGTAGTAGTAGTAGTAGTAGTAGTAGTAGTAGTAGTAGTAGTAGTAGTAGTAAAGTGATGAAAAACTTAAAAAGTACTATTTAAATGGATCAGTACCAATACTACTTCAGGCATTGGTGCAAGTAATAATATGAAAATAACAGTCAATTTTATACTAACATGGAGCCACCATCTGTGCAGTGTGCCGCACTCAAAATGTATCTCTCACTAATTAAGCTGCCCCCACAGTTATATTGAATAGAATCTTTATTACCATAACCAATTAAGGCCTGAAACAAATGAACCAAATAAAAGTTCACATTCATATAATATATTCATAGATTAAGAATTTAAACTATTACAATATGTCAATTTTATTACAATAAAATTACTAAATTTGTTGACTAATTTTATTGTTTATCAGTACCGTACTAAAAATCAATGCAATAAATTATTTTGGTGTTTGAGGCAGGAAAATTTTTAATATGTATACAAACTTTATGCAAATGTGTGAGTTTTCAGGTAAGCAAATCGTTTAACTAAAAAACACAGATAAATATATATTCCAACTGTATCGTTACTAATAAAATTTGTTTGCTCAAAGTTGTAAGTTATAGTTTACTGATTTTAGGTTGGCACCGGTGCTCATCAAATTTTTATAGAGCAACACCCTGTACAAAACATAATTTCTTCCAGTCACTTTCCATTCTGTCAAAATTATGTGTCCTTACCTTGTCACATCAATTGTACTAATCATTATAAACATTATATTTGTATCCATCAGCCACTATATACACTCTTTTTGCACAACATTTGTTGGGCATTCTGTGTGTAATTTATATGGTATAAATTTCATTGTTGCTTTCAGGCATGACTAAATAATATAAGAGCAATAGGAGAAAAGTAGGACTTCCCTTTTATATCAGAACAGTGTATACATAATAAATACTGCATATATAAATAAAAAGTAAAACCAGTATAACCTTCATCATAATGGAAAAGGAGAAGGCTTGTTATTTAAGTATAATTAACATTATACATCCAGTATAATTATCTAACAGGACATGAATTCCCAGACATAACCAATGTGACACTAATAAAACATATACCACAAAAAGGCACCATAATGAACATTTGGGAAAATTTACAAATATACAAACATAAAACACAAAACAAACTAATACCTGAACAAATTACAAATCAATACAAAACATGACACAATATTCGAAGCACTCAAGATCGAAAATACACAAAATACAAATACATATACCACAATCACATACAATAATACAACTTTAAAATACCAGAGACCAACAGGAAACCTTAATAGCATCCAGCCAACACACAAATACTTCACCAGACGCAAGATCGCGAAGGCTGAGGATGAGAGCACGGGAGCTCTCAAAACATGTTCCAAATAAGGAAAAATAACATATTGAGGTAATATAAATATAAATTTTAAATACTTTATATATATCAAGAAATAAACTGTAGCAGAAAGTGATTGAATTAAATAACAGTAAGTGAAATGAATTATAAAACTTGTAAAGAAATAAATTCTTCCAAAGTGATCAATTATTATATCAATAGTTTCCATTATTTCAACAATCATAACTTAAATTAACACTCATCGTTGAAATCATTGCAGAACTGGATACATCTGGAACTATTCCTTATTTATGTGCAATATAACTTGCTGTGTAGTGAGGAGTATATTTTGCTTCTGCCACCTAATTTTATATTGTGTGACCCAATAAGTTCTCAGCCACACAATAAAAAGCTAAAAAGCTATTTCTCCAATTTAAAATAAATTTTAATTTCAACACTCTCCTTTAACATTTATACACTTAATCCAGCAATGCTCCAACATCACTGTCCTAAAAAATCTAATGGATTTTTAGAAGGCTTCAAAATACTCCTCTTCAGCTGTTAACACTTCTTCAAGTGATAAAATAAAAAGCTTTCTGCTTTTAAATTACTTGATGTGTTATAGAACAGATTAAAGTCAAAAATAGAACAGACTGAATAGACCAAGCCCTGTGAATCGACTGGATTTTGCATTAATCTGTACTTCAAGATCCCTAATCTTCTCCTTCACCAATGGCTCATAGTCCTGATGAAAAACTTTTTATTTTATTATTTTCTTCTTCTTTGACTTTTTGTTAAGCTTGATGGGTTTTTTTCCATGAACCTTTTCATTTACTTTATTCATACTTTATGCATAATATTCACCTATTATTATTTTACCATTTTCAAGATAACTAATCAATACATTTTCCAAAAAACTGATAATATTTCTGCTGGACAACCAGCCTCTGTTTATTGTTGTTGTTTACTGTTGACAGTGCCTTACTTTCGGGTATGTAACTATGAACTGCATTTTTATCCATAATTACAAACTAGATTGTGTTTCTTTTAAGTCAATACAAATTGTCCTGATAACTTTTTGTTTGCATCATTTTATTACTATACTGTGATCAATTCTATCCATTTTAACAAAAAATGATGCTCTCCTACTTAAGAAAATATATAACAACTATTTCTTGGATTCTGTTGTCCATGATATGTCTATATATCAAATACTACATAATGTGCTTTTCTGACTATGGAAAACTAATTTTAGATACATTTCTTTAGAATAAAATTTTACCTTAACTTTCTTTTTTTTTTGTAAGTTTCATCTGACATACAACATTTTGTCTAAACGTTAGTGTTCCACTGACAAAAACGTACATAACGTAAAAAAACTGTTTGATAGAATGGCTTTATATTACTTACATTTACTTACAACAGAGACTCAGTACAAATGCAAACCATTCTTATTTCCAGCAATCCCATCTATTGGGTGGGTCAATACTCATTGGACCACACTCATACAGCAGTGTTTAGAACAATTATTTTAATGCATAATCATTACCAACTTAACAATTATTTGATCTAACTTTTGCAAGAATATTTGTTTATACAAAGCTCACCATGTGCGGATATTCTCTTACTTCTGCATCCATTCCACCTACAATGAGTGGTTCAGCAACTGCTGCACATGTACTTTCTTTTTTTCCATTGCTAAAGAATGATACAGGATTTTCTGTATAAACTGCTTTGGCATATTCATCACATTCTGAAAAATCAATTATTTTGAAATTGTTGTTATGATATTGTAATTTAGAAATAATATAGACATATAAATATAAATAATATATGTGAATAGTATTATAATTTAAATTTAATAATTTAAATAAATATTATTTAATATAAAGATAATGATATTTAGAAATAATTTGTAACAGATATAACTGTATGAAATAAAATAACCTGAACATTTAACCAATATCAAAAATTGTAATAATGACCAATCACAAGTACATGTTTCAAAAATTGTTTTCATTTTCAGTTGAATGGAACAATGAGAACAGTTAGAATAAATAGACCAACAATTAGTCCCCTAGTAAACAAAAATACGAGAGGTGGTCAAAAAGTATCAGGATTGATTTATTTACATAAATATACAAGAGTTACAGATTTGTAAACTTGTCTCCTTCAAAATAGTCCCCTTCCACAGCCACACACTTCTTCCACTGCTTTCCCAACTGTTCAAAGCATGTCTTAAAGTCATCTTCTGTAAGAGCCTTAAGTTCTCTCGTCACATTTTCTTTTATCTCTTATATGTCTTGAAATGATCTCCCTTTCAATTGATTTGTTTATCTTCGGAAAGAGAAAAAAGTCACAGGAGATCATATCTGGTGAACATGGAGGATGCTGAAGCTGTGGAATATTGTGTTTCATGAAACTGCTGAACAGCATGTGAAGTGTGGATGCGTACATTGTCGTGTTGAAGCCACCATTCACCACTCTGATGCAACTGTGACCTTTTACGTTGAATTGCATCCATCAATCACCTCAAAACAGAAAGGTAGTAATCTTGGTTTACTGTTTGGCATGGTGAAGAAAATTCATGATGAATAATCCCCTTGTGATCAAAGAAAACTGTGAGCATGGTCTTGACTTCGCTTTGGCTCTATTTTGCCTTTTTTGGTCTTGGAGAACTTGGCGTCTTACACACTGAAGACTGGGTCTTAGTTTCTGGATCGTATCCATAAACCCATGATTTATCACCCATTATGATCGATTTAATGAAGTTCTCATCGTTTTTAGCACATTCAAGCAAGTCTTGAAAGACACCCGGGCATCTTTTTGGTCAGCTGTGAGCACTTTTGGTACAAACTTAGCAGAAAAACGTCTCATTCCCAACTCACCAGTAAGAATGGACTGAACTGATCCGAAACTAGTATTTAAATCATTTGGTAGCTCACAAATGGTGATTTGGCGGTTTTCTTGCACAGCAGTAGCACAAGCTCAACATTGTGGTCAGTCTTGCTGGTTAAAGGCCTTCCTGAACCTTGTCACTCTCAACACTTTTATGCCCATCTTTAAAACTCTTCGACCACTCATAAACCTGTCTATGACTCATACAATCTTCCCCATAAAGTTTTTGTAACTTTTCAAATGTATCTTTACATGTTTCACCAAAGTTTTGACAAAATCTGATACAAATTCTCTGATCAATTTTTTCTGACATGGCAAATGCGCCAAGTGAGATTAACACACAACATAACAATGGGCGTTTGTAAACAAACCAGATCAGCTGTTATTATAAAATTTATACTGAGTAATTAGTATAATGTACAGTAAACGTATGTGTCGTTTTTTTGGAGCTAAGTCAGTTGACTTGGCATTGCCAGTAACAATCCTGATACTTTTTTATCACACCCCGTATTAAATATGTGTTCAGTGAGCAATTTGTTATTTTTTGTATTGCTTAAAATATTTGTAAGAAGTCCTTCCTTAAGAATATTTGTAACTAGCTGTTACACCTGCAGCTTCACCCACTTTATTGTTTTCTTTTAACTGAGATTTTTTTAAAGATAATTTTTTTAAATCATCATTCGTCAAATTATCTTTATTTTTGTGTTTCCTGCGTGGCTTTGATTCTATTTAAAGGTTTTTTAACTGCGTTATTGCTTGCTCTTTTATTGTCATGGGTCAATTAAGGGATTGAGATTTTCTGAGAGGTGGGAATTTAACACACAGGCAGCAATGAAATTGGTCACACGGACGTGAAAAAACGCACGGTCGTCAACTTTACAGCATTTTCAAGGTCTCTCACATCGAAACGCAACCTGCTGCATTTTAGTTACAGTATGTTTTTACCACACACGAGGGTGGTCACACAGACTGTTCAAAGATGCCGCTAAATAGAATTTGTTAATTTACTTGTTACTATGGTAATTAATTCTGGTCTCCATGGTGTTATTGACATCTTTATACACGTCACACATGAACTGTGAATAAACTGCATAAAAGGGCCTAAATCATACAAACAGGGCGAAATATCAAATTCCAAGTTTTTCACCTTGTGTCTAAGGTTACCTGTGCAAAATTTGGTCAGAGTCGGTGTAACAGTGTGGATTTGTATTCAATACAAAGAAGCAAATTCTCAGACTTTGAGTTATTATGTATAGATAAATTAGTAGTAGTATTTAATGTATTTCATAACTTATTTATTGCATCATCAGAAATACGTATAAACATAAATTTTATAATCATTTAAGACAATTACAAAATATATAGACGTATCTACATATTCAAATTATGTCAACACAAGTACCTGTTAACTCAAAAATGTTAGGTTCTTTATTTTAAGTGTTACAGTGTTATAAGCATTGTACATACACATTACACATTATGTTTTCCTCAACCATGGCTTTTATTTATTTCAGCAGTAAACTAAAACCCAAAAACCGGTGTCACCTAATCTCAAAAATGAAAACAACATGTATTTTCACTTTGCATTACGAAGTAGGACAATTTAAAATTATTAGTACACTTCTTCTTTTCCACATCGTAATATATAGATACAATCACATATTAAAAACATTGAAATGTACTGCAGGAACGGATAAAGGTACAGTTCTGATGCTGCTAAACAGTATTTGCTATTATAGTAAATAATTCTGGTCTCCATGGTGTTTTGACATCTTTATACACGTCAACAAAAGGGCATAATTAAAAGGGCCTAAATCATGCAAATGGGGCAAAATATCAAATTCCAAGTTAGACAGTGTTTTTGCCTTGTGTCAAAGGTTACCTGTGCAAAATTTGGTGGCAATCGGTGTAACGGTGTGGATTTGTATTCAATACAAAGAAAACCTCAGACTTTGAGTTTTATATATATAGATAGATAATTGCTATAACATGGGCTGTGGGCTTGCTGCTTTCAATAAGGTGCCAATGACTTTGACAAGAAGGCCACAATTAAGCCTCATTGAAACAGCTGGCCCAAAAAAAAGGTTGGTCAAGGCAGCTTAGTAAATTCCATCTGTAAATTGTGGATAAATCCAAGGAGAGAGATTAAAAGAGCATTTCCTATTAGCCATTGTCAAGTATAGTGCATATAAAAGCAAGCCTGTGAATGTGTGTAAATATACAGAAATACTGGAACATTGTTGGTAATAATTATCATATATGTTAGGCGTTAAGGTTGCTAACTAGTGTTTATAAGAATTAATCCTGTTAATCCACAGTTCTTTCAAGCACTGCATACTGTCCTGATAAGATATATTTTCTGTCTAGGAACTTTCTTTTTCTCCTACCAAACAGAAACTAACATTAGGTTCAACTATTTCAGTTTCTGCACAGAAACCATCTTCCATGAAATCAGCCAGCCATTCTTTTCTAGACTGTTAAGTTAATGGTATCTCTGGAAATAAGGAAACCCATTTTTTAAATGTGATTCTTCACACACACACACACACACACACACACACACACACACACACACACACACACACACACACACACACACACACACACACACACACACACACACACACACACACACACACGCGCGCACGCACGCACACACACACACACACACACACGCACGCACGCACGCACGCACGCACGCACGCACGCACACACACACACACACACACACACACACTTTCTCTCCCACTCTCTCTCTCACTATCACTCACTCGCTCATTCACTCTCTTTTAAATAATGCCCAAAATTTAAAGACCAATCAGCATTATATAAATTTACACATATAGGGCAGTTTGCTACATAGACCCTTTTTTGCAACCTTCATGCATAGAGCTAATCTACCCATAAAACGTTTAGCAGAAATATACTCATGCTAATTTGAGAAAATTGTAGCATTAATATATTTTTCTTTCAATAGTAGGTATCTAGTCTACCTAGAAAAATTAGAAGTATCTTTAATATATAAAAACTCTTTCTGTTTTAGTCTTGAGTTTCAGAAGATTATTCCACAAATCGTTGTATATCCTTCTCATAGTTCTTAGTAACAGTACAGCCAGACTTTAACTAAACACTTCACTTATTCTAAGACTGTCCTACTTTAGCTAAAGGATATACTAATTCATAATCATAACACACTCTTTCAGTAAAAATCTCTTTTTATTGGCAAAATCAGGATGTTTTCCCCTTTCTCTAAGGGTCAGTCTTAATCTGCTTCAGTAATTTTCAGTACCTCAGAACATTTCAGCTTACTTGGAAATATACAATAATTACAATGTACAACAGCATACACAATAATTATGTTCAGTGTTTGTGAAACCTAAAACAATCTCAGCCTCAGTGCAGCAGTGGCATAACATGGATATTATTTAATGAGGATTGTGATTGAATTATCAAACAATGTATATTTAAGAGGGATATTTATGCATATTTATGGAATTAGTAAGCTGCACACATATGTTTAAAAATGTGGTGGGGATGAGTAAGTTCAACTACCAACATCACTGTTATAATTTACTTTTGGCTCACTGCTGTACCAAAAGACACTAATATAAGACCTCAGGTAAATAATTTTAAGAATCTCATATCTCACTTTCACAAATGCAGTGAGTAGAATTACCTTCTATAGCAGCAGAAATCATCCTTAACTCATCTCCATTTTTTATTTGTATTAAGGTGAAGCCAAGAATGTGAGCATATAACTCACACACTACTGTCAATGAAAGGAGAAAGTATTAACTGTACTTGAATTTGGAAAACAGTCACTCTTTAGATTAGCATCTCTAACCAAAGAAAGAAGTTTAGCAAAAGTGAAATTGTCTCTGTTGATAGACAAATGATCTGTGACTAGTGATGAAATAGCAGAAAGATAATTGTCAGTTTGGAGAAAATGTCAGCATTCTAATCAAAGCCATTGACTGGTAGGTTGAAGTGATGATTGAAAATGAGGATAATACAACACAAAGTAATCTAATTTTTAGGCAACTATAATGGTTCTTGTATCTTGAAAAATAGCTTTGCAAATCATTTAGACTCCCTTCAAAATGCGTGGAAGTGTTGAGGCACAACAGTCAAACACTATCCCAAATTTTTGATTTTTGAAGACAATAAGGAGACAGATTAGGCTGGGAAAAATATAAGCAGCCAGATAGTCTCTACAACACAAAACTGGGCATCATCCCTATAAGACCATTTATGAATAAAATCAGCAGATAGTTGAGGATATGGAATTATAGAAAGATTAAGAGCTATGAGTTTTTTCTGATGGCATCACTACTGGGCAAGAAAGACTTCATCACTTTTCTGTTCTGTGCATTAAAAGAACACATAAATTTGACATTTCAAAAATAATAGATGAATTTAACTTGGAAGCAACTCTTAGAGGAAGGAGACTTCTACTTCATTAGCAACAGAACCTGCCACTCAGACACTATAGTATACAATACATTGTGTAGTATTATACCATCTCATATTATGGTACGTACCTTAATTAAACAAAAACTGAAGTTGTTTATGTTTATACAATATTTTTGTTCTAGGTAAACATAAGTGGAAGTATAACTTATAAAGAAAGGTTTGTTGGTCATGAATACTGAAATTTTCCCTCGTTTACTGACTGAGAATTATTACTAAACAACTTTCATAATACAGTTTACATATGTACAGTTGTACATAATAATTTACATTTTATTATACAGGTGGTCTCACTACATCTTTGAATATTTGAAGCTTCACTCCCCCCCCCCCTTTTATGCCCATGGTTATAAATTGTTTAATAACAAGTATACAAAGTTTAGTACAAGTATAAAAGTAAAGAGTGTCTGTTTTTAAAAATAGTAATTTGTTTAATTACTTGTTTGGCTTTTGGTTTTCCTCAAACCAGGTTCAGGTTTTGGTGTCAGTTCTTCTACTGGTTCACAGCATACAATTGGATCAAATCCAATAAAGCCACAAGTATCTGGTTTTGGCATTGCACCAGATTTGAATATTTCCTTAGCCTTTGGGCAATCATTAAACTTTGTGCAGATCCACTTGTTTCCTTTTTCTTCTTTACAAACATCATCTGAAAAAGTATGCATATTTATTTATAAGTCTCTTTTATATTTAATATATTTTAATATGTAATATAAAAATACAAACAAGCAAAAGCAATGCTTTCAAGACATAACCAAAGGAACAGAGAGTAATAAAAAAATATGTATATGTACATATTGCAACAGATCAAACTTTATTATTCTAATAAGGATATTGTGAGTGTGTAGAAATCGATAAAAGTCTATTATGGAGGAGATGAAATATTATTTATTACATACAAATATTGTTTATAAAGATGTATAATGTTTTTTAAATTGTCATGTATTGATAGTATATTAAATTGTTTGTATTGTTCGATTAATATAAATCGCTTTTACTTGTTTGCTGCAACGTCCTCCTCTCGTCTCGTCGGTCCCGTCTCGTCGTCCTCTTCTGCAGCTTCACTCCTTCCTGGTGTCCTCTTCGTCTCGTCGTCCTTGTACAGCAAGCAGCTCCAGCGGCGATATTTCAGAGTCTCGTAGTTATGTTTAACTGCTTCCACGATATCTTGTAGTGTCTTTAAGTTCCCTATGCGGATATCTTAACTTACACGACACAGCACTGAATTTTATTTTAAATTTTACTTAATTATTTATCCTCTTGGTTCTTACCGCAAAACGTCGTTAAGAATTACAAGGTTTATAGTTTACTTTATATAAAATATTCCTACATTTGTAAGAGAACAACTCTCTTACTCGGGCACAACTTCCCCTAGCAACGTCGACAGACAGACTGTGTTCAACCTAGCTCTGCAACGTATGAATCTCACTGAATTTGGTGTAATTTGATAGGCCAAGCCCAAGTCACATGATTGATGGAACAACCAGATACACAAAATTCATGAAAAACTTTGTATAATTTTGCGTAGTCCTGCATGGAAATTATCTACAATTATTATTACCCTATCATTGATAAGAGTTACACTTGAGGGTTTTGCTTTACTTAAAAATCATATTTCTAAAATAATTACAAACCTCAGAGTATACACAAATCGAATCTATTTGTTTAAATAATTCCTTGCCAAATTTTCATGTAAATCGGTTAACTACCACTGCCGCTATATCGATCACAGATTATTACACCCGCACATGTGCACCATTTCATACAAAAAATACATGACAATATAATACAATTTTTTATGAAGAATTTGGTGTAACATATATGCTTATCATTTTTTAAATACAAAACTTATGACTAAAAAACAAAATATTACACAAAACAAATTTAAACAAGAAAATGCTTGTCATTCATGTACTCTGATATAAACAGCACTTCTTATCATCCTGTGTTCTGTTGCAGGATTAACCTCTCCACGTGTAAAAAATAAATTTTTTTTATATGGAATACAATTTTTTTTTTTAACCTAAATTGACATAATTTCTTCCCAATAATCATAATCATCGAAATAATAACATAATAACTTCAAAAATCAAAATAACTGAATAGCTTCTATCAAACAACATTTCCCCAACTGTCACTTTGACAACTCTAATTGTAAACAAACAAAAGCACATGGCTGCTTATCACCAAACATTGCTGAACACTGATAAGGATGTCAATGTCAGACGTCATTCGGCTATATCTACAGTTCAACCATACATTTTTCAACATGATTACAATTATTCTTATTTTACACATAATTTTATACAATTGCATAACATACATACTCCTATATCCTGGCATATTAAATTCAATTATCCTTAATGTAATATTTTCTTAAAGATGATGCATGGAACTTCCCTATCACCCTGTTTGTATTTGGGTTAGTGACAATGTATGTATTTTTACCCACTTGTTCCGATAAAATATATGGACCGTTGTATAATCTGAAGAATTTTGCTGCCATATTATCTTCCCTGTGGCCAACATTTAACGCACGCAAGAGTACCTTCTCGCCAGTTCTGAACGTTACCAGTTTGTGATCCGCATTAAATTTCTCCGTCCGTTCTTCGGCACACTTTTTAATGCGTCTCCTTGCTTCTATCTTTTTAACCAAATTTGGAATAAGCAAATTCTGCGTTGCAATCCTCCTGATGCACCCATCCCAGACACGCTTTGGCCTTTCCCCGGTTTGTAGTTCGTTAGGTGTAAACCCTGTCGTGTCATTGTAATTCCCGTTGATGGACGCCTCGAAAAACTCGAGATAATCCGGCCACCTACTCTGATTGGTATTACAATAAGTGCGAAACAGACGCCCTAACTCCCTGTTGACCCTTTCGGCGAGGTTACCTTGCGGTCTCCGGATTGCTGTCAACACTTCCTGTATATTGTGCTTCTCTAATTCGGACTGCCATTTCTTGTTGGTGAATTGCTTACCCTGGTCAGATAGAATTTTCTTCACTGGACCAAATTTCGGAATGTATTTATTTAATACAACATTTAATACTGCCATCGTGGTAGGTCGTCCAATTGCATATAAACTTACGTTCTTAGAAAATGCATCTGTGCAAACACCAGGTTTTTCATACCCCTTGCAGCACGTGGTAGCGGACCTAAAAAATCTATACACAGTAGATCATTCTTATTCTTGGTAATGATGTTACCCATCTGCACATAAGTGTGTTGATTTGGGTATTTAGCTGTTTGGCATATGTGACATGTCCGCAAAATAGACTTAACTAATCAGGGGCGTAGCCAAGGGGGGGCAGGGAGGGGCAGCTGCCCCCCCCTAGATCAAGTTACAAAGTAAAAAATATAAAATAAAAGTAGATAAAAAACGCATGCGAGGAGTGCTAGAACAGGAGCAGTGATGGACAGTTATCCTTACTTTACTTTAAAGAATTAAAGAAACATATATAGTTAATTTACAGTTTTGAACTTCCCGCTTTTGTAAGTCCCTAGTTTTAAAGCATCCGCCATTTTCCTGGTGAACAGACCAGTCGCGTTATAGCTCAACTCGGCTTTGCAAGCTTCTTTTTAGTTTCCGTCTTTATTTAAATATAGTCTAACCTCATCAGAGACCTCACTTCATCCACAGTACCTACAGGACACATCAATAGTTAGTAGTAAAATGGATATACGAAAGTTTTTTAAAGGTAAATTAGCCATTAATTTTTTATGTCGATTTCTAAAATTTCAGGATATTTCTACAACGTTGAATAGTATTAAAATACGAGTATATTGGTCACGTAATAGTATTTATAATTATACCTATAGTGGTTACGTTATTTTGTTTGTCTCAAAAAAGTCAAGACTACAGAACTCTCCCTGAGTGAAGAAAGTTAGGTTAAGTTTCGATTATTCGGACGCTTCCAATTTCCAAAACTAAAATTTCGGATACACTAATTACAAGCAGATGTGTATTTTATGATTTCAAAATACCTCTCGCAATAACAAGATATTAAAAAAGAAAAAAAATTACATTTTAATCGGCCATTTCGTCTCGTTCCACTTTGCGAATATTCACTTACTTGGCGTAATAACCAGGGTTGTGAAATTTTTGAAAAAAGATGGTGGATATAATTTTTTTACAACGCTTGTGATCAGGGTTGTAGCAGAGTAAGCATGAGAGTATAAGTCTAGTCTAGGGATAGTAGTGCTGATGCCTTAAGATTGCTGATAGGGATGGGTATCGATATATATATATATATATATATCAAAATATCGATATTTTCCCTTCAGTTATCGATGTTTTTCTTATTTTATGATAATGTTTTCTTATTTTCTTGTTTATGTCCTTGACAGCTGAATACGAGAATAGTTGACTTCGTGTAGTTTTATTTTAAAATCAGTTTCAAATTACCTTTTTTGAGTTTTTTGCGGAACAGTTTAGGAACCACTCAGCTATTCAACATCCATTTAAATGAGTGTCCAAGTATCGATATTTACTATTTATAATAACAATTGGTCTAAGTGATGTATGTTTTTACATTATTTCTATCCAAGTCACATAAAAGATAAACAGAATCAAAGACGGAACAGACTCACTTGGGGGAAATTATAAATCTCTGTACTTCCAACTTGAACTTAAATCATGACCGATATATCGATGGTTTTCCTTCGATAATATTTATATATCGATGTTAATGACTCGATATTTTATCGATATCAAATATTAATATATGGCGTTCGATACCCATCCCTACTTGCTGATTGGTTTCCGCCATATTCAAAACTGCTATGTTAATTGAGCCGGTGAGAATGAAAGTGCCATAAGTCATAAAATTTGAATATATAAAGTATATAAAAACATGCAGAATACATATTTATAAATCAGATTAATCACTTACATGTAGACAGTGATCAGTTTTTAGTATTACAGTATCTTTTTATTTGATTTTTCAATAACAATTTTAACAAACCATTAAATTTCTCCAATTAGCCATAAAGCATTCTCACCGGCTCAATTATATTCGCCTTGTTTCAGCATCAGCAGCGCCACCCTAGCGACTTCTTGATGAAATGTCTAAACGGTGAAAAATTATATTTATATAGAAAAAATGTAAAGTTATTTCATTTAATAAAAAATTAAAAGAAAAGTAACAAACTAAAAGAAATTTGGACACACCTTCCTGTATGCGGTAATGTAAAAATAAATTTGTTTAATTTTTCCTGCATAATATTCTTTATTTGGGAATTCTCATCTTTATTTTAGGGAGCAAAAAAAGGGATTTAGATGACAGTGATAAACGTGAAAGCGAGAAGAAAGTTAAAACCTCACCAGCACCTTGCCCTTTTGAGCTTCAACCAGGGCCTTCTTCCATTCCAACACTCAGTGAGTCACCTAAACCTGATGTTGAAGACTGCTGTGAGTGTGAGAATGATTTGGGTCGGTGGATCGGACGGACGTCTCAGATGACAGCGCCAAAAAAAAAAGGAACTGTTGACAAACTGTTGGGTTCCACCCACTACTTATGACTTTGCTAAAGATGTCGGCCTCTCAAGCAGGAAGTTTAATCGCGGTTGGCTTCAAACTTACTCCTCTTGGTTAGCATATTCGAAGGGGTTGAAAGGCGCACTCTGCAAATTCTGTGTGCTGTTCCCACCCCTTCTTGGTACAGTGAAGGGTGTTTTAGGATCGTTCATTGTAACTCCTTTTATACGTTACAAACATTTACATGAAAATTGCAAAAGTCATGCTTCCACCCACTGGCACAAAGCTGCAGTCAGTGCAGCCAAAACCTTTATGGACGAAATTCCTGTCGACGTTCAGGTGATATCGGGCCACAAGATACTAATAGAAGAAAACAAAAAAATCTTAGCATCGATAATTTCTACAATCGTATTTTGTGGTACCCATGATTTGCCTCTGAGGGGAAATGAGCAGCATGAAGGTGTATTTCAAGACCTGATCCACTTCCGAATCGATGCTGGTAACCAAGAACTAAAACGTCACTGTGATATCCTTAATATGAGAAAAAATGCAACATATATGTCCCCTCAGATCCAGAATGAAATTATTGATCTCTGCTGAGCTGTTATCAAAGATGACATTATAGAACAAGCAAAGAAGGCATTTGCCTTTAGCGTGCTGACAGATGAGACTGGTGATATATCAGGGAAAGAGCAGCTGTCTATCGGTTTGCGCTTCTTCGATGAAAAAGAAATGCAAGTTCGGGAAGAGTTTGTGGGTTTTGTGGAACTTCCTGCCCTCAATGCCACCACGATTGCAACAGCGATAGACAAGTTTCTGGAAAAAGAAGGACTTGACCCGAAGAAATGTGTAGGTCAGGGTTATGATGGATGTTCAGCTATGGCTGTCAAGTATGGAGGTGTACAATCAATTATAAGAAATAAGTATGAGAAAGCTATCTTCTTTCATTGTGCATCACACAAATTAAATCTTGTTGTAAATGACTTGAATAGTGTTCCACAAATACGCAACACCATCGCCACTATCAAAGACATTATAAGGTTCTTCAGAGAGTCAGTGTTGAGAAGACGCTACGCCCTGAACATTCCAATGCTCTGTGAGTTGCGATGGTCCCAAAATTACAAGATTATTTCAGTTTTTAACGAGCATTTCATAAAAATTGTTGAAGGGTTGAAGAGATTATCACTGGAAGAAGGAAATTCGAACACGAGGAATCAGGCATTTCAATTACATTCTGCAGCCACAAAACCTGAATTTATTGTTGCTGTTGCCTTGATAGCCAAATATTCTGCCTTATTGGAACCTGTTGTAAATGCTCTTCAATTTAAAACCCTGGACCTGGTCCAATGCTCAAAACACATCAAACGGATCCTTGGAGTGATAACAACTCATCGTAGTGATGCAGAGAAAGTTACTACAGAGCTTGTAAATAGTGTCGACGAGATTACCAAAGATGTTAGAGTGGAATTGACAGTCCCAAGATCTATTCAAAAACAAAAACATCGCTCCAATCCTCCAGCTTCCAGTCCTTTAGAGTACTGGAACAGATCCTTGGTAATTCCTTACTTCGATTCATTAGTTTCTTCACTGGAGGCACGTTTTTCAGATGAACACTCACCTGCCTTTTCAATTTTGTCTCTACATCCGTTAGATGATATCCATGATAACCATGAAAGACTTTAAAATAAAAGTCAAGGAGTTCTCAGATTTTTATAACTTAAAAGATGTTGCCTCCGAAGTACACTATGTGGGAGAAGAAGAAACTCAATAAAGAGCAGCTAAAAAAACTGACAATAGCAGATCTAGTAAAAGAGGCTGAAATCTTTTACCCGGCCACAAAAAAAGCGCTGCTTATCTCTATTACTCTGCCTTGCAGCACTTGTACTGTAGAGCGGTCGTTTAGTACGTTGCGGAGAGTAAAGACCTGGCTTAGGTCGACGATGACAGGGGAGCGTCTCATGGACTATGCTTAATGAGTGTCCACAGAAAAACTGCTTTAGAAAAAAAGGAGCAATTGGAGAAGGAAGTGCTGAAAAGGTTTTCTGAAAATCCAAGAAAACTTATTTTAGTTTAACATTTTTTAGTTATTTGATTTAGTTTTTATTTTAGTTTAACTTATTTTAGTAACATGTTTTAGTTTAATACTTTGTGATAATATATCCTTTGCTAGTTTGCATACGAAAAACTAATATTGTTTTAAAAATATATAATTGTATAAAATTATACTGTAATATACTAATTTTATATCATACCATACTATAAAACTTTAATTTTTTCATTCATCACGGTATTTGTAAGTAATTCTGTTTTTTCATTGTTGCCACGTTTTAATTAAAATCACATTATTATTTGTGACTTTTGGTGATTATTTAACCCTTAAAGCATCTTGGGGTCTCAGACACCCCAGAACATCTTTTCTTGGATCAAGTGTTCCAATCTTTAATTTTACCCCTTGAATTAAAATATTTTTGAACTTCTTGCGGTATATATTGACAATCTAGGGTACCCTCTTAACGACCAAATAGAAGTAATCGCCCAAGAATATAACAGTGCCTAGTACAGCCACGAAAGTAAAATATATCAAATCTAAGTGTGCACTACTATGGTTAAATCTGAAACATTTCTTCGTAGTATTCTTCATTCCAGAGAAAAAATTCCTAAAGTTTTTAAATAAAGGAAAAAATTAATTTTTAACTCGATAACGGTGCGTGTTACTAAAAAGTAGCTAATAAAAAAAATTTTATGTGAGAGGTAACTCACAAATAAAGTAACATAAAAGTCTTTTAAATAGATCCGACAATCACTGCTTTGGATCAATAGAGTAAAACTTTTTTAAATTCCCTTTTAGATTAATTTTAAAAATTTCTTTTTAGCTTAGATTCCTATAATAGGTATGCCATAGTTATACTGACGAGCCTTAATAACATACCGAGACGAAACAATTTGCTTATCCCCCCCCCCGGCGCTTTTTAGGTAACCCTTTAGTCCTCTGCCCCCCCCCCTATTCAAAATCCTGGCTACGTCCATCCATGTTCAACCATACGAATTCTTCTCTCATCGCCAAATAACATTTATAAGCTCCAGCATGAGCAAGACTTTCATGACAAGCCCACGTTAAATCTTCTACGAGATCATCAGGAACCATAATTTTCCATTGTCCGTCGATTATTTTATACAGTACATCCCTGTCGATTTTGTACTTCGGGTTGTCTTGCCTTTGTATTTCTTCGCTAATTTTTCTTAATTTTGCGTCCTTTTGTTGCTCAAGATTTACCAATTTCAACCTATTCTTTAAGTCATCTCGTACTGTATACTTGACTGCTAGAATCTGAATTTCACTCCTGGTCGCGGAGTACTGTTCTTCGATGATGGGGGGATATCTACTCAGAGTATCAGCAGTTTTATTCTCACTGGCTTTACAATATTTGATGCTGAAATCATATTCTTGGATCGCCATGATCCAACGCGATATCCGCGCATTGGCCAGTTTACAATTAAGCATGAAAGATAAAGCCTGATTATCTGAGAGAATTTCAAAGTGTTGACCCACCAGGTAATATCTAAGTTTACTGATACAATAAACAATCGCAAGAATCTCTTTTTCAGACGTAAAATAATTTCTTTCGGCACCTTTTAAAGATCTACTTACATGTGCAATCACCTTATGTTCTCCTTTATTATTTCGTTGATATAACACACCACCGATCGCGTAGTCTGAAGCATCACAATTGAGTACGTACGTTCCTTCTTTTTCCGGGTGGAACACATGTAAGTTCTTACTGTATAATTCTTTTGTAGCATTGAAAGCTGCCTCATGTCGCTCTTCCCATCTCCATTTGGTGGTCTTCCTTAACAATTCCAGCAGCGGTTCTATGGTTTTTGAATATTCCGATGTGAAACGGCGAAAATATCCAGTCAATCCAAGGAACGCTCTGATATCTTTCGCTTTCGTTGGATTTGGAAATTCCGTAATGGCCTGAATTTTCTCCGGGTCAGTACTAACACCATCTGCAGAAATAATATGCCCGAGGAACTTTATTTGTGACTTTCCAAATTCGCATTTTTCTAAGTTGAGCGCAAGGTTCGCATCCCGTAACTTGCGGAATACGATATCCAGGTGCTGCATATGTTCCTCGAACGACTTCGATATAATAAGTATGTCGTCAACAAACACACTCACAAAATCATCGACCTCAGGCCATAATGCCAATTCAAGACACTTAACTGCAAGCAATTTAGCATAGCAGCAAGGCTGGTAACCAAACCAAAAGGTACTACCTTAAACTGGTAACATTTATTTTTATATAAAAAGGCTGTGAATTTCCGACATTCTTTGGCTAACGAAATCTGCCAAAACCCACTTTTTAGGTCAAGACGCGACATGTATTTTACTCCTTGACATTTTACAAACAAATTTTCTGCATTGGGAGCACAATCGTAACATTTTTGTGTTATATTATTAAGATTTCGCATATCTAAGCAGATGCGTATATCGTTATTTTTTTTCTTAACGACCACCATCGGGTTTAAAAAATTACTATCTGCCCGTTCAATAATATTATTTTCTAACATCGTATTTATTTCGCCTTCAACCTGTTGCTGATAATGTAATGGGATCGGATATGTTTTTCTTATAAATTTATTCTCGTCGCTTACTTGTATTTTATGTTCATAAACGTTGGTAATTGTGTGCTGCGTGTTGAAAATTGAGTCATATTTATTTAAAAGTTTATTTAAATGCTTTTGTTGACCATCCGTTATCTCCTTATCAGGCGCACCACCCTTAGGTGCTATCTTATCTAAGCGATTAACAGCTGGCTTCTGTAAGTCGACGGGACTATATCGGTCAACCGAATTGTCATATTCACTTCCCTGACTAAGGGAATAACCCCACTTAATTTTATGTTTTGACTTTTTAACTGTGCATTCAAGCGTTTTATTAGTAAAATCAATTGTTGCGTGTATGTTTCTTAATGTGTCCGTACCTACTATGACGTCGTACACTAGATTTTTGACTATAAGAACAGGTATTTCCATTTCCATCCCTTGTGAATTTATTGTGATAAGTGCTTGCTTATTAATAGTTTGTGAATCACCTGTGGCTGTTGTGACAAATGTATTGTTGACAGGTAAGATCGGTGTTTTTTTTAATTGGTGTTTATGTTTGCTAATGAATTTTTCGCTGATTAGAGAAATTTGCGCACCAGTATCAAATAATACATTTCCGACACATCCATTTATTTTCGCTCTCACAACAACCTCATTATCATTCTTATTTCTAACATTTTCCACATCATCATCAACCCAATTGTTATATATTAATTCATCTCTAACGTCTATAGGATATATGCCTGAAGCAATGTATATTTTCTCACTACTATTATCGTTTACATAAGATTTTCGACACTGGTGTTCGTTATGGTATGTTTTATTTATAATTTTCAATTTATCGCACGGACTCATGCCGTGCAACCCTACTCGTTTTTTTGTTTGCTCTTCGCTGGTACTTGCTTCGGTAATTGCCGATACATTTATTTGATTGCACTTTTGGAAATTAGGTTTATTTATAAATTGTTGTGGTTGTTTTTGTTGTTGTTGTGGTTGTTGTGGCTGAAATTGTTTACGAGCCAGTTCACTATTATTATTACTATTACTTTGACTGTCAACATTATCCCATTTTGTTAACAATAGGAGTAGTTCCTCCAATGACTTAAGACCTTGTGTAATTACGGCGATTTGAATACCTCGTCCGAAATGATGAGCTAATTTATTAACTACCTCTGACTCTGTAAATTCTGGTTCAAGATATTTCGCACGAGATATGAGTTGGATTAAATAATTTTCTTTAGACCCTTTTAAACTGGAATACCTACCAAACTCCAGCTGTACGCGTATTTTTCGCTGTATTTCGCTGTTCCAGTATCTCGCCCTAAAATGTCGTACCATATCTTGATATGTGATTATTTTATCTTGTACTACCGTGAACCACTCAGCTGCAGTACCCTTTAATCTCCTGACTACATAGTTTATTTTATCCATCTCACTCAGGTTGTCGCCTATGGTGTCCATTTCTCGCTGGCAGTTATTCATGAAGAGAAGCGGATTTTCGGATTCCCTGCCGAAGAATTTCAACTGTGAATTGTTTTCTTCTAAAGTTCTATAGATGAACGTGGTCTGGTTCCCCGTTGTCGAGGAATTCTGGAGTCGGGTCAGCTTTTGTTCCAGCTCCTGTATTCGCTGATCTTGTTCAGCTGCGAGCTCACTCACAGTAGATGTGTGTTGAACTACTCTTTCTTCTATTCCAGTGATTTTAGCTTCACATTCACTGATGCGAGAATTGTTCGCTTCTAAAGCGGTCTCAATATTGCTGCGAATTATTTCTACCTTTTCGCATATACGTTTTTCGGTTGACTCTAAAAGTTGTTTATTTTGTTTAGCCTGTTCATGAACGGCTGTATAAATTTTTTTATTCTCATCATGAAGTGATTGTAATGACTTATTTTGCTTTAATGCTACTTCTTCTGAGAGTTTTTGCATATTTGCTTTATTTTCGTCCGACAGCTTTTGCATATTGGCCTTACTGTCTTCGGACATCTTTTGCATATTGGTCATTAAAGCCGCTAATGTATTTTGTAATTCTAGTGATTCGGCCATATTGATTATTTATTTTTAAATTTATAAAATATTATAGTTTTATTTATAGTAACGGCAATATTTTTTTATACGTATTATTTCTAATAATGTCCGTTTATGTTATTATTATTATAGTCCAGTCTCACAATCAAATGTAAACACTTAATCTAACACAGATAACAATAATAATTCAACCTCCATACAGATAATAACTCTATTGTTCAAATATCTGATAAGAGAGAGTATTCAAACTTTTATCTACACTCCCTGACAACATAGAACAGCACCTATAAATAGTCTCTACACACTCAAATAAATATTTCTTTTTTTTTAAATTAATTCATTAATCGAGCCCAACGTTGGCAAGCGCCAAATATCCTTATGCAACAGATCAAACTTTATTATTCTAATAAGGATATTGTGAGTGTGTAGAAATCGATAAATGTCTATTATGGAGGAGATGAAATATTATTTATTACATACAAATATTGTTTATAAAGATGTATAATGTTTTTAAATTGTCATGTATACTAAATATTAAATGTATATTAAATTGTTTGTATTGTTCGATTAATATAAATCGCTTTTACTTGTTTGCTGCAACGTCCTCCTCTCGTCTCGTCGGTCCCGTCTCGTCGTCCTCTTCTGCAGCTTCACTCCTTCCTGGTGTCCTCTTCGTCTCGTCGTCCTTGTACAGCAAGCAGCTCCAGCGGCGATATTTCAGAGTCTCGTATTTATGTTTAACTGCTTCCACGATATCTTGTAGTGTCTTTAAGTTCCCTATGCGGATATCTTAACTTACACGACACAGCACTGAATTTTATTTTAAATTTTACTTAATTATTTATCCTCTTGGTTCTTACCGCAAAACGTCGTTAAGAATTACAAGGTTTATAGTTTACTTTATATAAAATATTCCTACATTTGTAAGAGAACAACTCTCTTACTCGGGCACAACTTCCCCTAGCAACGTCGACAGACAGACTGTGTTCAACCTAGCTCTGCAACGTATGAATCTCACTGAATTTGGTGTAATTTGATAGGCCAAGCCCAAGTCACATGATTGATGGAACAACCAGATACACAAAATTCATGAAAAACTTTGTATAATTTTGCATAGTCCTGCATGGAAATTATCTACAATTATTATTACCCTATCATTGATAAGAGTTACACTTGAGGGTTTTGCTTTACTTAAAAATCATATTTCTAAAATAATTACAAACCTCAGAGTATACACAAATCGAATCTATTTGTTTAAATAATTCCTTGCCAAATTTTCATGTAAATCGGTTAACTACCACTGCCGCTATATCGATCACAGATTATTACACCCGCACATGTGCACCATTTCATACAAAAAATACATGACAATATAATACAATTTTTTATGAAGAATTTGGTGTAACATATATGCTTATCATTTTTTAAATACAAAACTTATGACTAAAAAACAAAATATTACACAAAACAAATTTAAACAAGAAAATGCTTGTCATTCATGTACTCTGATATAAACAGCACTTCTTATCATCCTGTGTTCTGTTGCAGGATTAACCTCTCCACGTGTAAAAAATAAATTTTTTTTATATGGAATACAATTTTTTTTTTAAACCTAAATTGACATAATTTCTTCCCAATAATCATAATCATCGAAATAATAACATAATAACTTCAAAAATCAAAATAACTGAATAGCTTCTATCAAACAACATTTCCCCAACTGTCACTTTGACAACTCTAATTGTAAACAAACAAAAGCACATGGCTGCTTATCACCAAACATTGCTGAACACTGATAAGGATGTCAATGTCAGACGTCATTCGGCTATATCTACAGTTCAACCATACATTTTTCAACATGATTACAATTATTCTTATTTTACACATAATTTTATACAATTGCATAACATACATACTCCTATATCCTGGCATATTAAATTCAATTATCCTTAATGTAATATTTTCTTAAAGATGATGCATGGAACTTCCCTATCACCCTGTTTGTATTTGGGTTAGTGACAATGTATGTATTTTTACCCACTTGTTCCGATAAAATATATGGACCGTTGTATAATCTGAAGAATTTTGCTGCCATATTAT
This sequence comes from Magicicada septendecula, assembly GCA_034769895.1. NCBI lineage: Eukaryota > Metazoa > Arthropoda > Insecta > Hemiptera > Cicadidae > Magicicada > Magicicada septendecula. The sequence continues at coordinate 303,084,137 of CM068367.1, read as the reverse complement.
CTTCCCTGTGGCCAACATTTAACGCACGCAAGAGTACCTTCTCGCCAGTTCTGAACGTTACCAGTTTGTGATCCGCATTAAATTTCTCCGCCCGTTCTTCGGCACACTTTTTAATGCGTCTCCTTGCTTCTATCTTTTTAACCAAATTTGGAATAAGCAAATTCTGCGTTGCAATCCTCCTGATGCACCCATCCCAGACACGCTTTGGCCTTTCCCCGGTTTGTAGTTCGTTAGGTGTAAACCCTGTCGTGTCATTGTAATTCCCGTTGATGGACGCCTCGAAAAACTCGAGATAATCCGGCCACCTACTCTGATTGGTATTACAATAAGTGCGAAACAGACGCCCTAACTCCCTGTTGACCCTTTCGGCGAGGTTACCTTGCGGTCTCCGGATTGCTGTCAACACTTCCTGTATATTGTGCTTCTCTAATTCGGACTGCCATTTCTTGTTGGTGAATTGCTTACCCTGGTCAGATAGAATTTTCTTCACTGGACCAAATTTCGGAATGTATTTATTTAATACAACATTTAATACTGCCATCGTGGTAGGTCGTCCAATTGCATATAAACTTACGTTCTTAGAAAATGCATCTGTGCAAACACCAGGTTTTTCATACCCCTTGCAGCACGTGGTAGCGGACCTAAAAAATCTATACACAGTAGATCATTCTTATTCTTGGTAATGATGTTACCCATCTGCACATAAGTGTGTTGATTTGGGTATTTAGCTGTTTGGCATATGTGACATGTCCGCAAAATAGACTTAACTAATCAGGGGCGTAGCCAAGGGGGGGCAGGGAGGGGCAGCTGCCCCCCCTAGATCAAGTTACAAAGTAAAAAATATAAAATAAAAGTAGATAAAAAACGCATGCGAGGAGTGCTAGAACAGGAGCAGTGATGGACAGTTATCCTTACTTTACTTTAAAGAATTAAAGAAACATATATAGTTAATTTACAGTTTTGAACTTCCCGCTTTTGTAAGTCCCTAGTTTTAAAGCATCCGCCATTTTCCTGGTGAACAGACCAGTCGCGTTATAGCTCAACTCGGCTTTGCAAGCTTCTTTTTAGTTTCCGTCTTTATTTAAATATAGTCTAACCTCATCAGAGACCTCACTTCATCCACAGTACCTACAGGACACATCAATAGTTAGTAGTAAAATGGATATACGAAAGTTTTTTAAAGGTAAATTAGCCATTAATTTTTTATGTCGATTTCTAAAATTTCAGGATATTTCTACAACGTTGAATAGTATTAAAATACGAGTATATTGGTCACGTAATAGTATTTATAATTATACCTATAGTGGTTACGTTATTTTGTTTGTCTCAAAAAAGTCAAGACTACAGAACTCTCCCTGAGTGAAGAAAGTTAGGTTAAGTTTCGATTATTCGGACGCTTCCAATTTCCAAAACTAAAATTTCGGATACACTAATTACAAGCAGATGTGTATTTTATGATTTCAAAATACCTCTCGCAATAACAAGATATTAAAAAAGAAAAAAAATTACATTTTAATCGGCCATTTCGTCTCGTTCCACTTTGCGAATATTCACTTACTTGGCGTAATAACCAGGGTTGTGAAATTTTTGAAAAAAGATGGTGGATATAATTTTTTTACAACGCTTGTGATCAGGGTTGTAGCAGAGTAAGCATGAGAGTATAAGTCTAGTCTAGGGATAGTAGTGCTGATGCCTTAAGATTGCTGATAGGGATGGGTATCGATATATATATATATATATATATCAAAATATCGATATTTTCCCTTCAGTTATCGATGTTTTTCTTATTTTATGATAATGTTTTCTTATTTTCTTGTTTATGTCCTTGACAGCTGAATACGAGAATAGTTGACTTCGTGTAGTTTTATTTTAAAATCAGTTTCAAATTACCTTTTTTGAGTTTTTTGCGGAACAGTTTAGGAACCACTCAGCTATTCAACATCCATTTAAATGAGTGTCCAAGTATCGATATTTACTATTTATAATAACAATTGGTCTAAGTGATGTATGTTTTTACATTATTTCTATCCAAGTCACATAAAAGATAAACAGAATCAAAGACGGAACAGACTCACTTGGGGGAAATTATAAATCTCTGTACTTCCAACTTGAACTTAAATCATGACCGATATATCGATGGTTTTCCTTCGATAATATTTATATATCGATGTTAATGACTCGATATTTTATCGATATCAAATATTAATATATGGCGTTCGATACCCATCCCTACTTGCTGATTGGTTTCCGCCATATTCAAAACTGCTATGTTAATTGAGCCGGTGAGAATGAAAGTGGCATAAGTCATAAAATTTGAATATATAAAGTATATAAAAACATGCAGAATACATATTTATAAATCAGATTAATCACTTACATGTAGACAGTGATCAGTTTTTAGTATTACAGTATCTTTTTATTTGATTTTTCAATAACAATTTTAACAAACCATTAAATTTCTCCAATTAGCCATAAAGCATTCTCACCGGCTCAATTATATTCGCCTTGTTTCAGCATCAGCAGCGCCACCCTAGCGACTTCTTGATGAAATGTCTAAACGGTGAAAAATTATATTTATATAGAAAAAATGTAAAGTTATTTCATTTAATAAAAAATTAAAAGAAAAGTAACAAACTAAAAGAAATTTGGACACACCTTCCTGTATGTGGTAATGTAAAAATAAATTTGTTTAATTTTTCCTGCATAATCTTCTTTATTTGGGAATTCTCATCTTTATTTTAGGGAGCAAAAAAAGGGATTTAGATGACAGTGATAAACGTGAAAGCGAGAAGAAAGTTAAAACCTCACCAGCACCTTGCCCTTTTGAGCTTCAACCAGGGCCTTCTTCCATTCCAACACTCAGTGAGTCACCTAAACCTGATGTTGAAGACTGCTGTGAGTGTGAGAATGATTTGGGTCGGTGGATCGGACGGACGTCTCAGATGACAGCGCCAAAAAAAAAAGGAACTGTTGACAAACTGTTGGGTTCCACCCACTACTTATGACTTTGCTAAAGATGTCGGCCTCTCAAGCAGGAAGTTTAATCGCGGTTGGCTTCAAACTTACTCCTCTTGGTTAGCATATTCGAAGGGGTTGAAAGGCGCACTCTGCAAATTCTGTGTGCTGTTCCCACCCCTTCTTGGTACAGTGAAGGGTGTTTTAGGATCGTTCATTGTAACTCCTTTTATACGTTACAAACATTTACATGAAAATTGCAAAAGTCATGCTTCCACCCACTGGCACAAAGCTGCAGTCAGTGCAGCCAAAACCTTTATGGACGAAATTCCTGTCGACGTTCAGGTGATATCGGGCCACAAGATACTAATAGAAGAAAACAAAAAAATCTTAGCATCGATAATTTCTACAATCGTATTTTGTGGTACCCATGATTTGCCTCTGAGGGGAAATGAGCAGCATGAAGGTGTATTTCAAGACCTGATCCACTTCCGAATCGATGCTGGTAACCAAGAACTAAAACGTCACTGTGATATCCTTAATATGAGAAAAAATGCAACATATATGTCCCCTCAGATCCAGAATGAAATTATTGATCTCTGCTGAGCTGTTATCAAAGATGACATTATAGAACAAGCAAAGAAGGCATTTGCCTTTAGCGTGCTGACAGATGAGACTGGTGATATATCAGGGAAAGAGCAGCTGTCTATCGGTTTGCGCTTCTTCGATGAAAAAGAAATGCAAGTTCGGGAAGAGTTTGTGGGTTTTGTGGAACTTCCTGCCCTCAATGCCACCACGATTGCAACAGCGATAGACAAGTTTCTGGAAAAAGAAGGACTTGACCCGAAGAAATGTGTAGGTCAGGGTTATGATGGATGTTCAGCTATGGCTGTCAAGTATGGAGGTGTACAATCAATTATAAGAAATAAGTATGAGAAAGCTATCTTCTTTCATTGTGCATCACACAAATTAAATCTTGTTGTAAATGACTTGAATAGTGTTCCACAAATACGCAACACCATCGCCACTATCAAAGACATTATAAGGTTCTTCAGAGAGTCAGTGTTGAGAAGACGCTACGCCCTGAACATTCCAATGCTCTGTGAGTTGCGATGGTCCCAAAATTACAAGATTATTTCAGTTTTTAACGAGCATTTCATAAAAATTGTTGAAGGGTTGAAGAGATTATCACTGGAAGAAGGAAATTCGAACACGAGGAATCAGGCATTTCAATTACATTCTGCAGCCACAAAACCTGAATTTATTGTTGCTGTTGCCTTGATAGCCAAATATTCTGCCTTATTGGAACCTGTTGTAAATGCTCTTCAATTTAAAACCCTGGACCTGGTCCAATGCTCAAAACACATCAAACGGATCCTTGGAGTGATAACAACTCATCGTAGCGATGCAGAGAAAGTTACTACAGAGCTTGTAAATAGTGTCGACGAGATTACCAAAGATGTTAGAGTGGAATTGACAGTCCCAAGATCTATTCAAAAACAAAAACATCGCTCCAATCCTCCAGCTTCCAGTCCTTTAGAGTACTGGAACAGATCCTTGGTAATTCCTTACTTCGATTCATTAGTTTCTTCACTGGAGGCACGTTTTTCAGATGAACACTCACCTGCCTTTTCAATTTTGTCTCTACATCCGTTAGATGATATCCATGATAACCATGAAAGACTTTAAAATAAAAGTCAAGGAGTTCTCAGATTTTTATAACTTAAAAGATGTTGCCTCCGAAGTACACTATGTGGGAGAAGAAGAAACTCAATAAAGAGCAGCTAAAAAAACTGACAATAGCAGATCTAGTAAAAGAGGCTGAAATCTTTTACCCGGCCACAAAAAAAGCGCTGCTTATCTCTATTACTCTGCCTTGCAGCACTTGTACTGTAGAGCGGTCGTTTAGTACGTTGCGGAGAGTAAAGACCTGGCTTAGGTCGACGATGACAGGGGAGCGTCTCATGGACTATGCTTAATGAGTGTCCACAGAAAAACTGCTTTAGAAAAAAAGGAGCAATTGGAGAAGGAAGTGCTGAAAAGGTTTTCTGAAAATCCAAGAAAACTTATTTTAGTTTAACATTTTTTAGTTATTTGATTTAGTTTTTATTTTAGTTTAACTTATTTTAGTAACATGTTTTAGTTTAATACTTTGTGATAATATATCCTTTGCTAGTTTGCATACGAAAAACTAATATTGTTTTAAAAATATATAATTGTATAAAATTATACTGTAATATACTAATTTTATATCATACCATACTATAAAACTTTAATTTTTTCATTCATCACGGTATTTGTAAGTAATTCTGTTTTTTCATTGTTGCCACGTTTTAATTAAAATCACATTATTATTTGTGACTTTTGGTGATTATTTAACCCTTAAAGCATCTTGGGGTCTCAGACACCCCAGAACATCTTTTCTTGGATCAAGTGTTCCAATCTTTAATTTTACCCCTTGAATTAAAATATTTTTGAACTTCTTGCGGTATATATTGACAATCTAGGGTACCCTCTTAACGACCAAATAGAAGTAATCGCCCAAGAATATAACAGTGCCTAGTACAGCCACGAAAGTAAAATATATCAAATCTAAGTGTGCACTACTATGGTTAAATCTGAAACATTTCTTCGTAGTATTCTTCATTCCAGAGAAAAAATTCCTAAAGTTTTTAAATAAAGGAAAAAATTAATTTTTAACTCGATAACGGTGCGTGTTACTAAAAAGTAGCTAATAAAAAAAATTTTATGTGAGAGGTAACTCACAAATAAAGTAACATAAAAGTCTTTTAAATAGATCCGACAATCACTGCTTTGGATCAATAGAGTAAAACTTTTTTAAATTCCCTTTTAGATTAATTTTAAAAATTTCTTTTTAGCTTAGATTCCTATAATAGGTATGCCATAGTTATACTGACGAGCCTTAATAACATACCGAGACGAAACAATTTGCTTATCCCCCCCCCGGCGCTTTTTAGGTAACCCTTTAGTCCTCTGCCCCCCCCCCTATTCAAAATCCTGGCTACGTCCATCCATGTTCAACCATACGAATTCTTCTCTCATCGCCAAATAACATTTATAAGCTCCAGCATGAGCAAGACTTTCATGACAAGCCCACGTTAAATCTTCTACGAGATCATCAGGAACCATAATTTTCCATTGTCCGTCGATTATTTTATACAGTACATCCCTGTCGATTTTGTACTTCGGGTTGTCTTGCCTTTGTATTTCTTCGCTAATTTTTCTTAATTTTGCGTCCTTTTGTTGCTCAAGATTTACCAATTTCAACCTATTCTTTAAGTCATCTCGTACTGTATACTTGACTGCTAGAATCTGAATTTCACTCCTGGTCGCGGAGTACTGTTCTTCGATGATGGGGGGATATCTACTCAGAGTATCAGCAGTTTTATTCTCACTGGCTTTACAATATTTGATGCTGAAATCATATTCTTGGATCGCCATGATCCAACGCGATATCCGCGCATTGGCCAGTTTACAATTAAGCATGAAAGATAAAGCCTGATTATCTGAGAGAATTTCAAAGTGTTGACCCACCAGGTAATATCTAAGTTTACTGATACAATAAACAATCGCAAGAATCTCTTTTTCAGACGTAAAATAATTTCTTTCGGCACCTTTTAAAGATCTACTTACATGTGCAATCACCTTATGTTCTCCTTTATTATTTCGTTGATATAACACACCACCGATCGCGTAGTCTGAAGCATCACAATTGAGTACGTACGTTCCTTCTTTTTCCGGGTGGAACACGTGTAAGTTCTTACTGTATAATTCTTTTGTAGCATTGAAAGCTGCCTCATGTCGCTCTTCCCATCTCCATTTGGTGGTCTTCCTTAACAATTCCAGCAGCGGTTCTATGGTTTTTGAATATTCCGATGTGAAACGGCGAAAATATCCAGTCAATCCAAGGAACGCTCTGATATCTTTCGCTTTCGTTGGATTTGGAAATTCCGTAATGGCCTGAATTTTCTCCGGGTCAGTACTAACACCATCTGCAGAAATAATATGCCCGAGGAACTTTATTTGTGACTTTCCAAATTCGCATTTTTCTAAGTTGAGCGCAAGGTTCGCATCCCGTAACTTGCGGAATACGATATCCAGGTGCTGCATATGTTCCTCGAACGACTTCGATATAATAAGTATGTCGTCAACAAACACACTCACAAAATCATCGACCTCAGGCCATAATGCCAATTCAAGACACTTAACTGCAAGCAATTTAGCATAGCAGCAAGGCTGGTAACCAAACCAAAAGGTACTACCTTAAACTGGTAACATTTATTTTTATATAAAAAGGCTGTGAATTTCCGACATTCTTTGGCTAACGAAATCTGCCAAAACCCACTTTTTAGGTCAAGACGCGACATGTATTTTACTCCTTGACATTTTACAAACAAATTTTCTGCATTGGGAGCACAATCGTAACATTTTTGTGTTATATTATTAAGATTTCGCATATCTAAGCAGATGCGTATATCGTTATTTTTTTTCTTAACGACCACCATCGGGTTTAAAAAATTACTATCTGCCCGTTCAATAATATTATTTTCTAACATCGTATTTATTTCGCCTTCAACCTGTTGCTGATAATGTAATGGGATCGGATATGTTTTTCTTATAAATTTATTCTCGTCGCTTACTTGTATTTTATGTTCATAAACGTTGGTAATTGTGTGCTGCGTGTTGAAAATTGAGTCATATTTATTTAAAAGTTTATTTAAATGCTTTTGTTGACCATCCGTTATCTCCTTATCAGGCGCACCACCCTTAGGTGCTATCTTATCTAAGCGATTAACAGCTGGCTTCTGTAAGTCGACGGGACTATATCGGTCAACCGAATTGTCATATTCACTTCCCTGACTAAGGGAATAACCCCACTTAATTTTATGTTTTGACTTTTTAACTGTGCATTCAAGCGTTTTATTAGTAAAATCAATTGTTGCGTGTATGTTTCTTAATGTGTCCGTACCTACTATGACGTCGTACACTAGATTTTTGACTATAAGAACAGGTATTTCCATTTCCATCCCTTGTGAATTTATTGTGATAAGTGCTTGCTTATTAATAGTTTGTGAATCACCTGTGGCTGTTGTGACAAATGTATTGTTGACAGGTAAGATCGGTGTTTTTTTTAATTGGTGTTTATGTTTGCTAATGAATTTTTCGCTGATTAGAGAAATTTGCGCACCAGTATCAAATAATACATTTCCGACACATCCATTTATTTTCGCTCTCACAACAACCTCATTATCATTCTTATTTCTAACATTTTCCACATCATCATCAACCCAATTGTTATATATTAATTCATCTCTAACGTCTATAGGATATATGCCTGAAGCAATGTATATTTTCTCACTACTATTATCGTTTACATAAGATTTTCGACACTGGTGTTCGTTATGGTATGTTTTATTTATAATTTTCAATTTATCGCACGGACTCATGCCGTGCAACCCTACTCGTTTTTTTGTTTGCTCTTCGCTGGTACTTGCTTCGGTAATTGCCGATACATTTATTTGATTGCACTTTTGGAAATTAGGTTTATTTATAAATTGTTGTGGTTGTTTTTGTTGTTGTTGTGGTTGTTGTGGCTGAAATTGTTTACGAGCCAGTTCACTATTATTATTACTATTACTTTGACTGTCAACATTATCCCATTTTGTTAACAATAGGAGTAGTTCCTCCAATGACTTAAGACCTTGTGTAATTACGGCGATTTGAATACCTCGTCCGAAATGATGAGCTAATTTATTAACTACCTCTGACTCTGTAAATTCTGGTTCAAGATATTTCGCACGAGATATGAGTTGGATTAAATAATTTTCTTTAGACCCTTTTAAACTGGAATACCTACCAAACTCCAGCTGTACGCGTATTTTTCGCTGTATTTCGCTGTTCCAGTATCTCGCCCTAAAATGTCGTACCATATCTTGATATGTGATTATTTTATCTTGTACTACCGTGAACCACTCAGCTGCAGTACCCTTTAATCTCCTGACTACATAGTTTATTTTATCCATCTCACTCAGGTTGTCGCCTATGGTGTCCATTTCTCGCTGGCAGTTATTCATGAAGAGAAGCGGATTTTCGGATTCCCTACCGAAGAATTTCAACTGTGAATTGTTTTCTTCTAAAGTTCTATAGATGAACGTGGTCTGGTTCCCCGTTGTCGAGGAATTCTGGAGTCGGGTCAGCTTTTGTTCCAGCTCCTGTATTCGCTGATCTTGTCCAGCTGCGAGCTCACTCACAGTAGATGTGTGTTGAACTACTCTTTCTTCTATTCCAGTGATTTTAGCTTCACATTCACTGATGCGAGAATTGTTCGCTTCTAAAGCGGTCTCAATATTGCTGCGAATTATTTCTACCTTTTCGCATATACGTTTTTCGGTTGACTCTAAAAGTTGTTTATTTTGTTTAGCCTGTTCATGAACGGCTGTATAAATTTTTTTATTCTCATCATGAAGTGATTGTAATGACTTATTTTGCTTTAATGCTACTTCTTCTGAGAGTTTTTGCATATTTGCTTTATTTTCGTCCGACAGCTTTTGCATATTGGCCTTACTGTCTTCGGACATCTTTTGCATATTGGTCATTAAAGCCGCTAATGTATTTTGTAATTCTAGTGATTCGGCCATATTGATTATTTATTTTTAAATTTATAAAATATTATAGTTTTATTTATAGTAACGGCAATATTTTTTTATACGTATTATTTCTAATAATGTCCGTTTATGTTATTATTATTATAGTCCAGTCTCACAATCAAATGTAAACACTTAATCTAACACAGATAACAATAATAATTCAACCTCCATACAGATAATAACTCTATTGTTCAAATATCTGATAAGAGAGAGTATTCAAACTTTTATCTACACTCCCTGACAACATAGAACAGCACCTATAAATAGTCTCTACACACTCAAATAAATATTTCTTTTTTTTTAAATTAATTCATTAATCGAGCCCAACGTTGGCAAGCGCCAAATATCCTTATGCAACAGATCAAACTTTATTATTCTAATAAGGATATTGTGAGTGTGTAGAAATCGATAAATGTCTATTATGGAGGAGATGAAATATTATTTATTACATACAAATATTGTTTATAAAGATGTATAATGTTTTTAAATTGTCATGTATACTAAATATTAAATGTATATTAAATTGTTTGTATTGTTCGATTAATATAAATCGCTTTTACTTGTTTGCTGCAACGTCCTCCTCTCGTCTCGTCGGTCCCGTCTCGTCGTCCTCTTCTGCAGCTTCACTCCTTCCTGGTGTCCTCTTCGTCTCGTCGTCCTTGTACAGCAAGCAGCTCCAGCGGCGATATTTCAGAGTCTCGTATTTATGTTTAACTGCTTCCACGATATCTTGTAGTGTCTTTAAGTTCCCTATGCGGATATCTTAACTTACACGACACAGCACTGAATTTTATTTTAAATTTTACTTAATTATTTATCCTCTTGGTTCTTACCGCAAAACGTCGTTAAGAATTACAAGGTTTATAGTTTACTTTATATAAAATATTCCTACATTTGTAAGAGAACAACTCTCTTACTCGGGTACAACTTCCCCTAGCAACGTCGACAGACAGACTGTGTTCAACCTAGCTCTGCAACGTATGAATCTCACTGAATTTGGTGTAATTTGATAGGCCAAGCCCAAGTCACATGATTGATGGAACAACCAGATACACAAAATTCATGAAAAACTTTGTATAATTTTGCATAGTCCTGCATGGAAATTATCTACAATTATTATTACCCTATCATTGATAAGAGTTACACTTGAGAGTTTTGCTTTACTTAAAAATCATATTTCTAAAATAATTACAAACCTCAGAGTATACACAAATCGAATCTATTTGTTTAAATAATTCCTTGCCAAATTTTCATGTAAATCGGTTAACTACCACTGCCGCTATATCGATCGCAGATTATCACACCCGCACACGCGTACCATTTCATACAAAAAATACATGACAATATAGTACAATTTTTTATGAAGAGTTTGGTGTAACATATATGCTTATCATTTTTTAAATACAAAACTTTGACTAAAAAACAAAATATTACACAAAACAAATTTAAACAAGAAAATGCTTGTCATTCATATACTCTGATATAAACAGCATTTCTTATCATCCTGTGTTCTGTTGCAATATATATATATATATATATATATATATATTGTAAGTAAACTAGATTACGGCTGTTTAAAAAAGTTTAATGTGTGTATTTTGATTTCGATTTAAAATTAAAGTTAAGTTATAAATCGATTATAAGTTACAATTGAAAAATAATGAACTCTTATCTTAAAATAATTGCAGTAATACTGTTTGAATAGTAACGGTTGATCAACTTAGTGAATAAAGCGTTAATTGCTGGTCGACTGATGAAGGTAGCCGTAGCGTCGATCTGGCAGCGAAACTCCTCTTCTAGGTTAACTGTCGTCAAAGTACGTAATGTTAAGTCTCGTCTGGACAACAAAAATTTATAATAATATACTTTCACGTACCTGATCGTGATCCTAGAAGTTCTGAAGTTCACTTATAGTAATTAATAAGCTGCCAAGATGGATTTAATACCAGCTTGCTTTGCTGACAAGGTTAGATCACTCCTTGTTTAATAAGGGCGCCACACCACACAGGTTTATTTCAGGAAAATCCCGTGAAAAACCAATTAATGAGATTTAATCTTTGACAATTTTCTTTAAAAAAGTGGTGTTGATGCTTATTGCACTTACGGAAATTCAAATCTAACAACATACAACCTCTATTCAGAGTTACTTTTGTATTCAAAATTAATTATTAATTCACTCTTTGAAATAAATAGAGTCAAAGTTTATGCTGATAACAAACGGGTTTTATTGTTACCCTTGAGAATAAATTCAAACAATTACAAGTATGATAGATACATTAATATAAAGTTGCAATTACTTCGTTCTTTTACCCTACAAACTAGCTCAGATAGAACAAACAACTCTTCTGGTTATTACCAGATTAACTTTTAATTTAAATATTCTTTTTATATCTCGGGCGTAAGCTCTTTTAAATACAAGAAAGAACTACTTTATGCCTATACAGAAGTTAATGACAATATTTACTAATTCGGCCTCTCCTTTAAAATTCGTACCTATTTCTAGGTTATGCGTTGGTTACGCTGACTTAATTATTAACAAATATTTTTTATCACTAAAGGCTAATACAAATCTTACGTGGGATTAACAAATCCGCTAAATAAATTTGATCACAGTGTAATAGATAGAAAGTTTTGATGTTTTTGCGTCAGTACAAATTTTGTGTTGAAGAAATACAAGTGCACACAGATTAATGAAATGAATTGTCACAATGTTACCTTTTTTATTTTAATCTTATAGATTAAAATTTATTTCAAACACTCCAGCGGTCGGATTATAGTGACCCTGGTTCATTACACTGCACACGAACTAAGAACAGAGAATAATTGTCCTCTTCTAACTAAATTCGGACTAAGTTAAATACTGGTTAATAATCTTTCTCTTGTTCTAATTATCGCGCACAAAATAAAAATAATTACTTCACATCGATGCACTTCCTGTTGATCAATTGTTGTGTAGTTATTTGTCTTGACGAAACGGTTAAATGGATTCACTGTTTACATGATACTCTAAGTTATTAACGTATTTTGTGGTGACGAGCGACACCTTCTCGCTCTCGATGATGACAATAAAGTGTAACGGTTTCGCTTGGTTTTGGATTATATACCCCCTTGCTTCATGGGGCTTAGGTGATGAATTCGTTTAATAAGCTATTTTTTTATTGGCTCCGCCAGACGTTACAAAAATGACGCATTGTTTTCTAACCATCATTTGGCGAACTTGATTGACAGTTGGGTGTGTTGTTATTATTACCCAACCAATTTTTCACTTTATAATTACAAATGATGCTAACGCACTTATTACAGTTGCGATCGCGAGTTTATTACTATCAAATTAAAGAATAGTTTATGAGCTTTAATTTGATATGACTTAACACTGGTTTTAATCACACTTTCTCTGACATTGCTAATAAATAATGTTCAGAAACATGGTTTCGCACTGTCGTCTGCTAGTGACGCCAGATACGATTCTTCCCTATCTATTTATATTTAGTGTTTCACATCGCGTTTTCTTTTAAACGTCTTTGTCAGAACACTAACACATTCGTCGTTATACTTAATATCTATTTATTGAATACAATTATTAAATCTTAGCTTAACTATGGTGATACTTTACTATGAATAATCCTTACTTTCTAATTACATTTTGTTTATCCTACTCAACTTAATGTTACCCATTAATAATTGAGTGGTGATATTCATTGTTACATTTGGTATAATGATCGTTCAGTAAACTTTATGTACACTAGTAGTCCTTTCTACTTATTAATTCACTGACAATCGTTTGTTTAGGCGTAGCCTAGGCATACCTTTAGCATCGGTTTATGCCTTAATAATGGTCATTAGTTACATTTGGTATAATGAGGAAGTTACTTATTCATATAAGGTTTCCTCTTACAAGTATCCTTACTTCTTAATATTACATTTGGGATTGTAATGTAAGTTTTAATTTTACATTGTGGCCATAGCTAGTCTTAGTCATAGGCATTGTTATTTACTGGTCATGGTTCATTTATTTTCAGCCAAATGCTGTTGCTGATATTATATTATTCCTGTCATTCTTTAATTACTTTTATAAACATGTGATTTTACATTTATGTCATTGACTGGCTTGTTTGACAGCTTATAGTGAACTTGGCTTGTCCATTAGTTAGAGTCAGTCATAGTATTTGTTGTAGTGTCATGCAGTGTATTCCTTACTGGTTCTTGTGGTCCTTCTTCTTTTGTCTTCGTTGGTCCTTCTCTTCTTTGCTACTTTCATCATAAATTATTCACTTATATTATTTCCGTGTACTTATTGATTCTTTTGGTACATGTCTAGGTTATGTAACACTTTGTTATGTTACTATATATATATATATATATATATTACAACGATACAACGTTATTAGATGTATGCGTGTTGTGCCACATGTTGACGGGCGACAAAATGTATAACAAATTAAATATAATTTATTTTTGTGGAGCCCCACGTTCTTTGGGACGCCAAAATGTATAACAAATTAACCCTTCTGTGGAATTTAATTTGTACATTAATTTAACTCATACACTTTATATAACATTACTAACAACGTGTACGTGTATTTTTGGGGTTCAGGTGTAATTATAATAAGAGTAACTCTTTTTATGAATCGTAATATGCTTCAGTTATCACTTGAAACAAACATAAAAAAATAATAATATAAAAATAATGATCAAAACGCCATATGATATCCATTATCTATGGTTTCAAAGTGTCTTTACTAGCCGTGTTATCATTACAAACATATATCTTAAATTCTAGATATTATATTATAAATTGTATTTAAACTTTTCTTCATTATATTAAGATTTCTTGCTTGCTCAGTCTAAATGTGTGCTTTCTTTAAAAATTGTTAATACATTCTTATTCTATATTTTCTTCATACCTTTCTACGGCTTTAAAATCATTTTAACACATTAAATTTATTATTTTCAATGACTCTACGTTATATGCTTTTATTAAGAAAAGTTAAATAATTTAATTACTAATTTCAATGACTCTAAGTTATGTTCATTACGAAAAATAATTAAATAATTTTCTGATTACATATGAATTACATTGAATTTTATCTCTATCTACATACTTATTATTTACGCTTACAAAAATGTTTTGTCTTTGTTTTCCCTTTTTTTTTTATTAGAGTCTTTTAATGTCTTTCTATTTGAAAATTATGTATTGGTTTTTCTTCACCTTAAATTCCGCAGAGTTGTCCCATGTCCTCCAGTGATGCCTTCAGTTCGATCCTCCTGGATGTCCTCTTGTCCTCACTGCTCGTCCTCTCGTCTCTCATCCTCCATGGTACATTGGCTGCTGTAGACTATGATGACATGTTGCTCTGGATCTGTAGCCATTATTATAGAAACGTCTCTAGTCCTCTGCATCTCCTTCCTCTGCTAGTCGTGCTCTCATAGTCTGCCAGGAGTTGATGTTTTTAGCTGTCGACTGCTCGTAGACGTCCGACGATTTCTTCGTTACGGTACTTTTTTTATTCTTGTTTTTATTACTTTAAATTAAAAACATTACCGTAATACTTTATAAGTTAAGCTACAAAAGTCGCACTGATGTTAGATTTCTCGTCTAACTTCGTCCAAAGTAGTTTAAAAAATTCGCGTCTCGGACAGGCATAGCGTACCGCCGCGACTGTGGTTTGTTAGAGAGAAAAAATTCATCTCTCCTGGGCTTCTATTTATATCCACCCAGAAAACTGCAGATGTCGATTCAGGAATCAGCCTGTCGACATTTGAAACATCGCGTGATAGCCCCCACTCTCGTCTCATTTTACATAATTGCACTTTTTCGCCAATCGCACTGTTTAACATGGATTTCACGGTGATAAAATATTGTCTCATTTAATGACTTATGAGATGTGCAATTATCATGATGCTCACACTACTAGTGTAATTATGATGCATTAAAAATCGAACTGGATTTGCACTGATTGTCCGAATTACGTAAAATTCGCACTGCACTCGTGTCCGATTTTTACACATTTTTAGAAGTTTTTACCTTCTCACTAAAATTTATGGTTTTCTTAAAAATAAATATTTTCTTAATTTAGCATTGACTTGGGGGGTGAGATTGCAACTTTCAGGATCAGACAGGCTTCACGCACACACATTATTTACTTGTATACACACATGCAGTGGTAATCGCGTGATGTTTACCTGTTGGTTCCTGCTTGAAAGCCAGCTTCCAATCTCACACCTGCTCGTTTATTATATACTATTGAAATTACTAAAATATTTATAATATATTACGTATGCGCCTTACAGCCTTTGCTTGTATTGTCGCAATATATATATATATATATATATATATATATACTGTATCTGGTTCTATATGATGTGTGCGCCTGTGTGTAAAAATGTTTGTTTTTAGATTTAACTATAACATAACTTTGTCTTAATTTCTCATTAAACTGTGATCAATATTAAAAGTAAAATATATCATTAAAGATATAATTTATTTTATTCAAATCGATTACTTTTTTAACAAATCAGAATCAACAGTTTGTTACACAAACTGCTGATCTCATTTGCTCAAATTAAGTACACAACATTAGACAACCAATTGTTATTGACATTTGATTGTAGGGGTATGTGAACTTTTAAGGTATGGTTTGTTTCATGTTACAATAAAAATAATAATGTTATGAGTACTGGTCTTAATATTAATTTGTTAATAACAATAATAATATTAAGAGTACAAGTATTCCCCAGAGAATATAAGTCTTGCTTCTGGTCTCAGAACAGACAGAAACAATTACATAATAACAATTATACCTAATTAAAAAGAAATAATTATGTAATGGTAACTGGGGATTTTAATGCACATGTTGGAAATTCCTTTACAAGACTATAATGAGAAGTCATGGTGAAAGAATAGAAATGGAAATGGATGACAGCACATTGATTTTACCACATTCCACAATTTTAGGATGAAAGAACCAACACGTTCTTTCCACATAAAGAGATATGTACGTACAAAATATTTGCTGTGCTAGAGGCTTTTGGTCAATAATTGATTATTTTTTAGTTAATGGAAAACTATGGAGTTTAGTGGAGGATACAAAGTTTTTTAGAGGATGTGGCATTGAGCCTGACCATTTTCTCCTCATATCAAATATCAGGAGAATATTCCTGGTAAGTGGAGAAAGGTGCAACCCATAGAGCAGCAGTTCCCCACGCAAACTTTAAAAGTATGCAAAATGATGTCAGTTGTACCAGACTCGGCTGAGTCAGTTTGCACAACAAACACCCATCATCCATCTGTAATAAAGTAAATCAAGAATGGGGTAACTTCAGAGCTCTCATGTCCCATGCAGCTTAGAAGCACTGGGAAAGAGACTTACAAGATATGGAAGTCGAGGCATATGTATATTGGATGACGATATTGCTCAAACAACAGATGCCAAGAAACAGGCATATTTGAAAAATCTAGCTTTAAACACTAATCAGACAAAGTGTAAATATAAGCTCAAGTGTGTAATTGCCAGGAGAGAAGTCATGAAAATCAAATGAAATAAGTAGTTGGGACAAGCATATAAGTGATAGACATATAGAGCACGAAGTACAGGATACGCAGAGCAAGGCTTACAAAATATTAAACCATTTAACTCAAACAGAAAGAGATAACCTGAAGATCAGTAATATCACAGAGAAGGAATCGCTGAGATATTATGAACGGTTGTGGACCCAGAAGCAATTGGAAGACACGAAATTTGCAGACTTCAATCAGATGTAGTATGTGGATCCAATAGCAATGGATGCATTTTTAGCTACTCTATGATGCTGTAAGGACGGAGACACGTGGGACGTCCGAAGAAGCCCTGGAGTGACTAGCTCTAGCCTGTTTGCTTGGGACCAGATTTAATTTTCGGTTTAATTATTGTAGAAGATGGTTAAGAATATTGGTAAGCGTGCACATAACATTAATTATTAAATGGTCTTGATGTAGTGTAGAAAATCTTAAATTATTTTTGTAAAATATCTTGTGATGAATAATACATACAATACCAGTTTATTATTACTTTGTACATTTTTATTTCTTAACCCGATTACGATTAGGGGTACAGTGATTTGGTGTTGGTCAGTATATCTTCATTTTTCTTTAAAAGCTACAAGTTTTCTATTTTTCATCTGCCGGCATACATTTCCGTCGTACACTGGCTGGCCCATATACAGGGGCGTATTTATAAGGGGGACGAACGAGACCGCTCCCCAAAGGGTCGAAAAGTTTACGAAATATGATACGAGATATGAAATATAGGAAAATCAATTCAATCAATAAGCATCTTGTAAACAATGTTTCAATAACGCGTATTTTGTTGTGTTATTACTGTTTACTTTAATGGGACTGATTTCAGCCACTTTAAAGATAGTAATCTTGATTAATCGTAACTTGTTTTTCCTTTTGTATGAAGCCGACCCGACCCCGGATACCCCCAAGGTCAAATTCTAGATACGCCACTCCCCATACGTACTTCTGAGAATTTTCTTTTCGTAATGCCTTGAAGCACTTACATCGCTGTCCACGACACATCAAGTTTTAGCTGTGCGTATAAGCGTTTTATATAGCATGATTGTTATATTTTTCGATGTTGGACGCGAGGTACAAACATTTTTTATATAATTAAGTTATATTACCACTTTCTAATCGTGTATTCCTCGCCTATCCTGTTCCAGTTATTCATAATAAGTAGCCTATTATTTAAAATAACTAAATAGGTCTTCTAAGCAACAATGGACGCTTTGTTTTCAATATAGGCCTACATGGGCACATCTATATTCATTGTTTGCATTCCTCTTCATAAGAACAGGTGGGGCTGTACGTGATGTACGTAGTAATGTGTTTTTCAAAGATGCATAGTTCATAAATAAATACATAAAAATGATTTTATAAACAGGTGGATTCAAATACTAAGGAATGCTTGACCTACGCTAAAAGTGTGTAACAGATTTATATTAATCAAAATGTACGTAAAGCAGTATAAGCTGCACATTCTTGCAGAATGCGAATTAAGCAAGCATGTTGTTCAGGTGGGAAAATATCAGCTAACAAACGTAATGCATTGATATATCAAAACAATTGCCACTGGGGTAGAAAATATTGCTGTCATCAGCCATGGAAACTTGGGATTTCCCCTTCCACGTCTTAATTCTTGCTTGTAACACTGCCCTGGTAAAATGTAATTATCTTAGACCTTCTGTTATACGGAAATTTGTGGCAAAAAATCATCTAGGCCTACTACCTTTTAGACAGGCGACTTTGTTTACCATCTTGAAAGCTACATTGAGAGTTCTGAGTACAATCCTATGTTGCTACCCGCTTCTCTCCTGCTCGAATACCGAGTTCTCTGAACGTTTTAAAAAAAAATCAGCTACTATTCGTCAAAACATATCCGTCGCTTTGTGACAGCGTAAGCGGTAACAGGTTTATTTTTTGTTCGGACAAGGTCGTCTGTATGTTATAAGAACTTACATCACTCAAGGATTCCGAGAAAGCATGTGTCTCCTCATTCATTAAATAATTGTAACTTAAATGGTTGGTTATACGAATAGAATATTTCAGATTTAATGAAACTTCATTCCATCGTTCACAAATTTGATCATTGTTAATAGATTTTAACGATAAGTGGATTGTGTTGACATAACGCAGACAATCATGAACGCTAAGGTAAATACTTATAATTACCTACTATTTATTGGCTATCCGTTTTAATAAAAATTTTCTAAAACTGCTATAGAAGAAAGGATTCATAAGATGGAAAGGGCATATGGTATAACTAAAGATATTTACAATAAAAAGTGCATATCTAAAAATGCGAAAATAAGGCATTACAGTACAGTAGTGAAGCCATAATGCCTATATGCAAGTGAATGCCTAGCATTTGAATTATAATTTAGACAAACTAGAAATATTGGAAAGACGAATTATTAGGAAAATATTAGGCCCACGAAAAACTTCAAAAGGTTGGAAATTAAGAAGTAATGATGAAATATATCAAAGTATAGAAAATATAACAGAAACTATGAGAAAAAGAAGACTATTATTTTTTGGACATTTATATAGAATGGACGACAATAGGTTGACAAAGCAAATCTTCAAATATCTGTGGGGGAAGAAGTCAACATCAAGTTGGATTAAAGAAGTTCAAAAGGATTTAGAAAAAAATAATGTACACGCAGAAGAAGCAATTGAAAGAGACGTTTTTCGGGCAAAAGTGTTAAAAGTGGAAGGAGTCCAGGGTAGGAGAGAGAAAAAAACCCAGGTTCAAAGCGGACTGAAGACAGGAAGAAGAGACACAGTGAAAAGATGAAAGAATATTGGAGAAAAAGAGAAGAACAAAGAATAAAGAATTGAAATTGGCATGTGGTCCTTAGATGGCTGATACAAAGAAAAAAGATTGTGTAACTTTTTGCTTAAAACCCGTCAAACACAATTTTTTTAGAGCCACCACACAATTGTTTTATGTAACACGTTAACTTTGCCATTTAAGATACATAAATTTGTTAGTATAGAGTACAAGGTAAACAGTGGACTTTTTTTACATGATTTTGTAACTGAGTTTTCGCAGGACACATTTGTTTAATCTGATTATTTATATCAATCACTGAACCTGTTTCTACATGAATTTCATAACAGTCCGTGCTTACTACGGACTATAATTGTAACTCTCGACTCATCAAGACATCAGTGTATAAAAAATAAATTTCAGAACAAACGGAATTGATTCAATAAATTACTAAGAATTGAACTACAACGGAAACATGTTGCTTTTCCACATTATTGTTCTAACTTATTAAGATAAGTACGATTGTTGATTGTTACCAGATACTTACGATTGAGTGCAGGGGTAAAGAAGTACTTTAAATTTACTTTAATTTGTTAAACGGTGACATACGAGACCAGTATAAAACGATAAATATTTCAAAATATATATGGAAAAATCAGTTCATATTCATGATCGAAATATTAAATCATAAATTCCAATGTAAAATAAGAATTGAAATGTCATACGATCTCCATGTTCCAGCTTTAATTTCATTAAATTTTTCAGTGAAGGGTTTGTGAGGATCGGTCAAAAATATAACAAATTTTAACTTATTTGTGTCGACGTTTCGACAATCTTTATTGCCATCATCAGGACCTGTGTATGAATACAAAAGAAATGTCAAACACAACAGAACAATTATTTGGGTGAACGTGTTTGTGTATGTGAGTGTGTGTGCGCACACGCGTGTACGTGCGTATGTATGTATCATTGTAGCCTATATGTGAAGGAGTTGAGATAGTTTGTTTGCATCTTCAAATGTTTTCTTTAAGACAATTATAATATTACAGAACTTAATTTATAGACTATTACAATTTAAATTACTATAATGTAATGATATTTTTTAATTAATTGTAAAAGCGATAATCAATAATTGGATATTAGATTGGTACAGAAAATGACAATGATTGTCGAAACGTCGACACAAATAAGTTAAAATTTGTGTTATATTTTTGACATATCCTCACAAACCCTTCACTGAAAAATTCATTGCTGGACGGTCACTACGGATTTAATTTCATTGTTTCCTCCTGGAAAAGGACGCTTCTCAGAAGCACTTTTTTATATTAGAGTTTAACATTTTAAAATTATTTCTCAAGTTCTTCGATAAGTAAAAGTAAAATCAAATAAAATCTACCAACTTCAAAGTACTTACTGTTGTTGAATACTTTTTTCAGACTTTTCCGTAAAACAGCAGTACACATTACTTAAAATATCTGTTAAGATAAGAAAAAACCACAAAAGAACAATGTAAAATTTTGTTATAAAGAGGTTTGGTTGCAAACACAAATAAACTTGAGCAGAACATACTTGAATACAATGCTGTTCTCTGATGTTCATGTAACCGTCCAAAACAATGAATGCGAGCTCCAGAAATCGATGTTCCAGTTGCACCAAGTCTGTTTGAATTAAAACATGAAAATTTCTGCGCAGAAGGCAAAAATTCCTTGCGAACTAAGAGTCTATTGGATAATAAGAGTATAGAGCAGGTGTCGCATTCCCGGTCTTTTATGACGTGGATTATGATGCTGATTATAAGTTGGCTAAGTTTCTGTCGACAATTCGTCAAGCGTTATCGAGGGAAACGAGGAAAGAGACTCGACTAAAATTTTGTGGCTGTGCTAGTGTTGTTATATGATTCTGAAACTCGGGTTCGATGAAGAGACATCTTAGTAGGGTAAGGTATCGGAGATGAGATTCTTGCGATCTGTTAAAGGCCGCACACGAAGAGATAGACTCTACAACGAAGACACTCGCTAAGAGCTGAACATTTTTAGCATCCAGGATCGTATTGCAGAAAACAAAAAGGAATGGGTTGCTCATATGAATAGGATGCCAGGTGCCAGGTTGCCTAAGGAAGTTTGGTAATACAATCCTATTGGACGAAGAAGTACAGGAAGACGTAGGAAGCGCTGGTGAAGTGGATGTATTTCTTCTGGACCGGAACAGGTATTGCATATTTCCTGATACAGGAAGAAGTTTGGTAACGAAATACCAAATCTCAATAAAGCACAAATGATGCTACATTTTAATTGACACTATTTCAATAAAATGAAATTCTACCTTATTTAAAATTTATATTTTAATAAGCGATTTTATTAAAAAATATGCGTGGCAGACGGTTGCATTCATTATATATAACAAAGTATCAGCCGACAGAAGAAGGACGCAAGTATAATATCGAAAGCTATGTTAGACAATGAAATGAACCAAGTTAGACAAAAAGAGAACAACTCGAGAAAGCTGGTGCAGTTGGAGAAAAGCATCAAACGTTAGTCCTTCTTATCACTGCAGACTGTAAATTTCTCTTCTACAGGGTTGTTCTTTAAGCTGACTTCAGTATAGTAACACTCCATGTCAAATATTAAACTAGTTTTCAGATCTTACACAATGACATTTACACAGAGAATATTTAACAAATATCCAAGAAAGAGGTACGAATTCAGTGACAATATGAAATTTTTAGGAGACTTCAGCGAATGGCTGACATTATCGAAATCTGTTTCTTGATTATTACGTTAATATGAGGATTATGAGGATCTCTTACATGATTGAAAACCATAATATCGCGAAGATAACCTTGAATAAGCAACTGAATTCCCTACGATTAACTGTTGTGTTCAGAGTGCCAAATAACCACCGATACGTGGGAATAAACAGAGTTAATTTGTCGGTTCAGAAAAAAGTAGGTGGAACTTTCGTGACTGTGTAATTGACAATGTTGAAACCCACAATTTATCGACTGTCCTAATATTAACATACATTGACATGTTTCACTGTAGTATTTTTTTACAATTTCTATTAGTTTCACTTGAGTCAAACAAATCCTTCAACGCGTAAAGAAAAATTCTTCCTATAAGGCTGAAAGATCTTTTACCAAACACAAGGAGTAAATTACTCATGACAACCGGACGTGATGAGGTATACACCATTTGTGGTAATGCACGCGTGCTTATGATTGCTTCGTTTTAGGCTTGAACAGTTGAGTAGTAGCTGGGTAGTAATTTTTACAGATTCAGTGAAACTATAAGATGACTAGAATCATTATGATTCTCAGTTAAGGATCACTTATCGGTAAAGCTACGTATACCAGATACTACACAAAACACATCATAAAAATTTAAACTCATACACTGTATGATAATACAAAGGTAGGGTTCATGAGTACCCAGGTTTTAAACATGGGGAGAGCACTAAATAGAATTTAAAGAAATCCAAATAACAAATACAAACTAATCAACCAAAAACATAACCTAGTTTCTTCTCACTGGTAACGTTTGGCCAAGTTTGAATATGTCAACAGAACAATCAAATAAGGAAATCAAGGTGAGGTTCATTTGCATTACTTTGTTAATCATGTGCATTTTGGTTCCATTATACCTAAATGGTTTGTGTTCATATATTTCTTTTACGTTAGTTTTAATTATTTTTTATTAACAAAATTTAAACTTACGGACTGTTTTCATAGGTTTATAGTTCCCTGATCACGATAATTTACTATAGAAAATTGCCGAACCGAATTGTGACGGGATGAGTGATGTTTCAGTTCTATCCCCCTTTCTGCTGTAGGACTCCAGTTACTTTTGGTCATTCAGTCCTACCAAATACTGGTATTGGTATGAAGAAGTCTATCAGTATAGTCTACGTAATAAAAGACTGTACACCCATAGTTAGTGCCGACGACGCTCTCTCCTTTTACGCTGAGTTTTCAATCGCAAGAGTAATATCACGGAAGATGCGCCCCACCGGTTCCTTCGCCCTGCACGCACTCATACGCTTCTGTTTTACAGCCACTTTGAATTTTACATCTAACACTGATGACGATTAACCTCTACGATATAAACTGTTTTACGTAAATTCTTTTCAGTGCTGACGTCAATTTCAAGAGTTTTTATGAAAACACTTTTGGTCGGGATTGGAGAACCGCGCACTAATTTACCAAACCAAACAAACGATATGAGATTTTCAAGTATAAAGTCTACTTATTACCAGCAAGCGAATTTTTACACGACTAATTCTTGAATATCTAAAGTTTTCCCATTTTATTAAAGGTATTATTCCAATTACGTATGGCTATAACTATTTTACCTTCTTCCACCTCCGACCGTGACTTCGTTTATGCTAGTTATAGTTTTCCTTTCAATAGCTGCTTTGAAACTGTTGATTAATATGTCGGTTGATTCATATATTCGTTTTGATAAAGGTCTCAAAGAGATTACACGCTTTCAAAATTATAATTTTTAATTATAATCAAACTCAGATGTTAAAGCTTTAGTTTAGCATCATTTATGACATTCATTTGAAGGGGCTACAACTTTTTTTCTTGAAAGATTAGACTGTTATTGCCAAGAACACTTATGTGTCTATAAAAAACTGACATGTAGGCCTACTTTAATATTTTTACTGCATGAAAATACATCACAGTGAGTTTTGTAGCATCACCCGTATAATTTCGGCCTTATTTAAAGCATTTTACGAATGGTGCAGCACGTAATACTAACACTAACACATTAACAGTCCTAAAAAACTTCGAACTACCACAGGTGCTCAGAGAAATCTCACTTTTTCGTCCGTGACAAGTTATACCGCCGGATACCAAACAATAAAATCTAAAGCAAACGCTAAAATCGGTGTTTTCACAGCCACACAAATATCGGTTATTAACCAAGTAACGCACAGCTAAGGCTAAAACTAAGGCCAAAGCACTTTCGGGGAGAACACACAGCCATTTCTTGGTCAGTAGGGTATTCTCATGAGGCTCAAAATTCACAACACAAAGAAAAATTGAATGATGGCGTGGTGCAAAAAAGTTGTATTCTGGTGACTCGGAAATTGCAACCCGTTACCTACTCTTTTTAATCGCAAACTAATAGTTGCAGTTAAAAGGTGTTCTAAACTTGACCGTATAAAGAATGAGGCCATAAGAGAAGAATTACACGTTTTTAACTTGAATGAAAAATTCAAATCTTAAAAACAACTGTGGGAGAACACTTAGAAAGAATGTCAGATTCCAGACTGATCAAACAAGTTTGAAAATACGAACCTATAGGTCACAGGTGTGTGGGTAGACCTAGGAAGAGATGGCTGGAGGATCTTTGAAGGCGGAACAGGCAGCACTTTGCCTACGCCGTATTGTAAAGATGATGATGATGATGATGAAAAATAATTACGCTTGTCTAAAATAAAATTTCTAAAAAAGGATTTCTTCTATACAAACAACTTTCTTTTGGTAACATATTCTGGTCCTTGAGTTTTCTATCCCCTGATCCATGACCGGAACCCGTTATTTTAAATTTTTCAAATAAAATGTTACTATTTCATTGTTCTGTCTGCCATATTTTATGAATATCTTGTCTTCTATACATCAGATAAAAAAACAAATATAACTATTATTTTTTGTTGCAATTAGGAAATCTATAGTTAACTATAAATTTGGACTTTCAGTAAGGGTAACTGGTGTTCATTGTGAACATGGCAACAGAGGAAGCTCGATTCCATGGGAATGGCTACTACGTCAGTTTTGGTCATGTAGAGACAATAGGATCCGCAGGTCGGAAGGTTGTCACCTTGCAGTTTCTATTCTGTCCATTAAGAACCAAGATTAATCCAGTACATTTTACATGAGGTTAACGACGCTCAAAACACTTCTCAAATTGTGGTCGATTTGACATTTATGAAGAAACCATCAGAGCATTTAGAGACTACAAGACTATAGTTTTACCACGTCAAAAAACTAAAATGACGTAGGACATTAGTTTTACCACTTGTGTGGGAACCTGTCCAAACACAACTAAACGCTGACTGATATTTGCAAAGAAAGAAAACTATGATAAAGAAATACTTCTAACTCGAGAAAGGCTGCGAATAATAATGCAGATATTCGATGTGAACAGTTTGACTTATCAACATCTCCATGATTAGAATAAATGGAAAGTAGTAGCCTATAGGGACTAATCGTATAGTAAGATACGGTATAAGAATTCTATTTCCCAAGAAGTCGACAAAACATACATATTTGCCTTCAGCTAGTGAACGATACCAAATTTCGGCCTAGCCTCTCAATCTACAGATCTGCAATAGAAAAATAATTCAGTTTTGAAGTTCAAGAAAAAGTTATAGGCCTGTCTAATGCATAACTATGAACAGTGCGCCGTAGAATTACTAACAGTGCGTTCCTAGACTTACTAAATTAATCAATTAATTCTCTAAAGTCGGAACAATCGTGAAATACGTAAAATTGGTTTTGTTTTCAATAATACTTTGCACAAAATTGTTTTCACACAATAGAGGCATTTCGTTTCAAAGTTCAGGTTTTCCTTTAAACCTGAGATACTTACGTTAATTAAGAAGAAAAGGTAGTACCTTTTGTGCGGTACGAAATCGATCGTTGCCCCTTCTAGAGTGCAAGGTAAATTACTAAATTTATTATTACCCACAAAACAAAAAGTTTTTAACTCTTACACAAAAAACATGAGATATTAACAATATTTCCTTTTTTTTTATTGACAGTAGTGACGTGTATAAATGGACACAACTGACGTTTGACTGGAGCCGAAGGGCGCTGAACTCTTTGATACAAATACCCGTTGTGTTCATAATTAATGTATATGGAGGATAATGTCACTGATTGCTGTAGAATTAATTGGTACAACTAAGGATTAAAAATGTTTTCGTTTAAAGATTATGGCGTGTCAAATTAAAGAAGCGTCCTCATGGAATTGAGGTCTTGAAATTTTCATGTTTGAGGTAAAAAAGTCTGTATATATTGCAACAATACATATATTTGCATATTTGCCCAGGGCGGTATGTTTGTAAATATTTAGCATAGAAAATATATGATGAACAGTTTTTAACAATATTATGCAGGCTAAGGATTGTCAGAATGCTTACACCTGCCCCGCGTGAATACAGCGCTTGTGTGTTTGTGTGTGTGAACAGATGAGGAAAAGACGTACGACAGGAAAAGATGGGGTGATGCGTACGTCTGTAATCAGGTTTTAGCCGGATAAAAATAAACTAATTAATACGTTTTAAACCTGTGAACAAAGACTTACCCCAATTATAAAAACACCATTATATTAAGGAAATTTTAACGAATATAGTGATGTAAAGTATTGCAGAAATTTGCAATAATAATAGCGCTAAGTGATTTAATGTTAATTACTAGTGTAACTAAATAGTAATTAATATGTGTGTTATATGTGAGTGACCAGAAAAAAATTACTCAAACAATGATATCGCTCATGCTACGAGTATGTTTACGAAATCGCTAAAATGAACCAAAAAGTGATTTGTAATTAAAAGGACGCTTTGCACGAAGTGACAATATTTAACTTGTCAGATTCCCATTCAGTATAAATACCACCGGCAATTTTGGGGCGGTCTGAGACTCAAGAAATCTTCACACAACGTTACGCTGCCGGTCTGCCGATCGATCGACATCTTTACCACACACACCAAGACTTATGGAGGAACTCTGGACCATCACAAACAACAACCCGTAGAGACAGAGAACACAGCATCAGCATCATCATCATCACCAAATTATCAGGATTCAGGATACACGCAACGGTAACGTCGGCAGTACGCAGGTGATGAATAAACAATTATATTTTTGTTGTGAAAAGAACTTTCAAAAAGAAAATTATACATGAACAGTAAAGACTTAAAGTTTTAAATTTAAATAGTAGTTAAAGTAAATAATTTAATTTAATAAGAAAATAAAAAAAAAATACTAATCTTCTGGTATATGTTGAAATTTGGTTGTGTCGGTAGAAGTAAATAATAGGTTGAAAGTAAATGTTATTATTTTATTTTGTTTATAGCAACAAGTAATTTTATTCTTGAGTTTAATATTATTTTTGTTTGTATATGAGTTGCTATTATTATTTAAAAATTGGAGTAAAAGTCAGACACACTGAAATAGAAAGGGTTTAGATAATTTGTTTAACATGTCTGTTTAGCTAGTAAGATTATATGGTTGTTTATTTTTAATATGTCATGAACAGCAGAGAAGGTTATATGGTACTTTATGAAAACTTATAAAAGAGGATATTTTTTTTATAATTCTAAATTTTAATATTTTTCTATCTTTCGATTAATATTAATAAATCTTAGTATGATTATTTTGAAACTGTTTTAATTAATCATTTCATGTCAACAACATCACACCCCTCTTTGAAAAGTATTTATTATTGTGCAACTACGTATACTTGACGCAACGAGAATAAAAAAAAAATCCTGCGACCTGGCCGGTGTAATACACTTCATAGTTGCGTTGAGTACATGGTAATGTATTTGTGTGAATTTTTGAAATACTTGTAACGTTGCTATATATATATACTGTATATATAATATTTAAAATTTTGTATTTACTTTACCTCAAGATGTTATTTTTCCCTTATTTGGAAGGTACCCTTATACTGTATACGGTATCATTCGAATTACTGTTTACTTATTTCCTTACAATTCAATTTCATTATTTTTCCTTTTCCCGTTGCTTTACATTGAATGGAAAAATGTCACTTTATTAAAAATCGTGTTTTTTTTTTGTTCTGCAGCAAACAACAACTTTGCTGACTGATGTAAGCAAACCACGTGTGAGACAAAAACATGTTACGAGATTATACGAATTAGGCCTACGTATTTCTCGAAGTATTCTGCAGGAACTAAAGTTACTTTCACACCCGTTTGACCGGTCGGTACCTTTGCGTCAAATCAGGCGAGTTACGTAAACATTTAAATAGGACAGTAATAATGTTTTCATACGTGACTTTATTTTGTTGTGCTTGCAGCAATAAATCTATAGAGCAAACACGCGCCACAACCGAACGCGCACTAACTTACCAAACAAACGATATGAGATTTTCAAGTATAAAATCTATTTATGAACAGCAAGCGAATTTTTACACGCCTAACTCTTGAATATCTAAAGTTTTCCTACTTTATTAAAGGTGAGATGAGATACCACCTGAATGGACAACGGCGCATATCAACAATATATATAAAAAAGGGGACCGCCAAAACTGCACTAATTATAGAGGAATTAGTGTTACAAATTCTGTTTCTAGAGTATATGGTAAGATTCTTAAAAATCGAATCAAGTAAGAAATGAAAGATGTTGACGAACAGAATGGATTCCGAGTTGGTAGGTCATGTGTTGATAGTATTTTTACACTCAAACAAGTTGCGGAGAAAAGGATGGCTCACAACCTACAAACCCATATTGTATTTATCGATTTAACTAAAGCATATGACAGCGTGCCGCTTGCAATATTATGGGGAGCTATGCAGTATCAAGGAATAAGAAGGAATTATATAAAAGCAACTAAACAACTATATACAGATATGACAGCTCAAAATAGGCAAAAGGATATCCAGCAAGATAAGTATTAGTAAGGGCTTGAAACAGGGTTGTTGCATAGCTCCGACTTTTAGATCTATCTAAATGAAGCTCTAACATCATGGAAGAAAAAATGCCGCAATATGGGTGTAGCAGTTGGAAATGACAAGATGTTTACAATACACTTTGCAGACGATCAGACTACAATTGCAGAAGACGAAATTTATATAAGTTATGTACTTAGGAAACTAGCAGCAGAATATGCGAATGGGGTCTCGAAATAAATACCTCAAAAACTGAGAACCTTATAGTAGGCGATGAAGGTCAAGACCTAGAACTAGGAACAAAAGTGATAAAAAATATTAAACACTTCAAGTATTTGGGTGTAACAATGACATCGGATGGTGACAGCAACCAAGAAATAAAAGTAAAAATAGGACAAGCTAAGACAGCAACAAAACAATTAAACAGTCTGCTTCGGAGTCCACGAATAAAAAAAAAAAACAATAAAATCAAATATACAAAAATGTAGTCGAAAGTGTAGCCCTATATGGAGCAGAACTGTGGGAAATTAATAAAGGAAATAAATCCAAAATAAGAGCTATGGAGATGGATTACTGGCGGAGGTGCTGTAGACTAACAAGACTAGATAGAGTGAGAAATGTAGATAAGACAAGCGATGGGAAATGACCTTGACATTACAGAAATAATAGAAGCAAGAAGACTGAATTGGTTCGGACACCCAAAAAGAATGTCGAATGAGAGATGGCCAAAGAAGGTATGGGAATGTACTCCTCCCTCTAGAAGAAAAAATGGAAGACCTAAACATTAATGGAAAATGGATGTCAAAGATGCAATGAATGCAAGAGGACTTACAGAACAGGACTGTTTAGACCGGTGCCAGTGGAAGCTAGGATGCGAGAGGCGGCGCCAGCCGTAATTAAATCCTCTAAAAAAAATCCCCCCAAAAAAATTCATTAAGTATGATTATAACTATTTTGCCTTCTCTTACCTCCGACCGTGACTTCGTTTATGCTAGTTATGCCTTAAACGCGTTTTAAGATACATGTGCCATTCTCAGACCTTTCCATTTGAGAAATTTCCAATGTTGTCAAATTGTTAAAGTTATAAAATTAAAACACACGCATCTTGCACATGAGTCTAAGTTTAAAACATCTCACACGTCATGTCACATGTCATACTTACATGTTGATTTGCACTGTTCATTTAGTAGGGACTGGTGCGTTTAGGAGATAACAAGCGTAAAAAAATCATGTGACGGAAAAAAGAAGTTAAAATAATTATATTTAATATGTAATTTTTCCTCTTCAAATAGCAAATGTGTTTCCCCTTAAAAAGCATTATTTAAACGTGAACTCTAGGTTAAAGTCTCAAGAGCGTGACGAATGGTACACCAAAAGAAACTGAATCACTGCTATGTGCATGTACATAAATGTGTATGTATACGCCTATGCATGTACACAAATAACTACTGGGATTAAAATAATTTTATCTGAAAACACGAAAGAATAATCAGCCCATTAATGTTAAAAACGCTGAAAACAATTTCAGAAAATTATGAGAAAATTGAGGTTTTGCCAGGTTATCTCAGTACAGCTCAGTTTATCCGTAGAGAACCGGTGGTGATCGATTATGAGGACAAGCGAACTGGGAATTTAGAAGTCGACACTGATGTTTCTGTGTTATGTTTCTTTTTGTTTGTGGACTTTCGTCAATTTCTTGCCGGCCTTATATAACTCATCAATTTTATAGACTGTTAATAACAATGGTATTCCGTCTAATTGTATGTACATTCAACCGCTTTACGAGAATTTGCTCCATTACTTCTACGTTACAATTCACAAGCCGTTTTTGACGGTAGATCCGCGAAACAACCATGACTTCTGACAGCGATTCACTCGTCTCAAGAGCAAACGTAGAAAGTAGGAAACCTCACCGAAACGTAATTCCATTAATTTTAAGAAACTTTAATAGTGTATCTAAACATTTACTTCAAAAACTGTGAAGGGGAGTGCCCTTCTTTAAATAGACAAGGTATAGGCTGCTTCGGCTGCTAAAAACCAGCCTCTTCCGTTGTTTGTGCCGTTCTTTAGGCCTACGAACGCACGGCAGAAAACATCAACAACTTGTTTACTGTGTTGAATATTAATCTGTTTCTGTTGTTTATATAATTATATACCAATTAAAGAGGTTTTGCCATATCGAAAATATAAGTTTACAATCGTTGAACGGCTTCAAACAGTGAAATTGTGAAAGACGATTACAGTGGATAGGTTAGACCTGTTTTAAATTTGAAGTGTCGAGTTCATAATCAAAACAACTTGAACTTAAATTCGGACTGGCCTGGCAGTGCCGAAAGCAAGCAGAGCATGTGCCCCAGCAGACGGGATGGGGTGTACTGGTACATACTAAATAAACTAAACGTTTATTGCTTAAAAAGCGAGTTCTACAACCCACAGAGGCCTAGTTTATCTTGTAATTCACAATTGATGTAATTTAAAAAAGGGAATAACGATTTTTGTAATAAAATAATTTACATTTACTTAGAAAATATTGAACAAAAAATTAATTAAAGTTTGTAAAACCATAAAAATTACTTAGGCATGACTGAAGCTAAAGGCGTAAAATCTTTGAGAACTATACACTAAATAATTTAAAAACTTTATCATATACAAAAACCTATTTACAGTACTTGAAACTAAGACTAAGTAGATGTATGGAAGTAAAAAATAATACTAAAAATATTCCTATGTCTTTAACTATTACAACGAAGGCAATTTAAAATGAAGATTGATTTTTTTCAAGGGCGCCTGAAACCTGACAAAACCGAGATACATTTAGGCCTATGTAAACAAAGCATACAAGCAAATTTTACAGAAGAGAGGCTAAGCGAAACTGTTTGTTTTGAATAATTCACACTTACCCAGTAAGAGTCCGAGATTGCGACCTGATGTATACAACGCGCACAGAGACAATATAAAGACACGCTGTAGTAACCACATCTTCCTTGGAAACTGCCAGCTCTATACTGACCGCCAGAATCCTGCTGCTGCTGGACTGCCTCCCGGACTAGTTGCCATTTTTTTTTTTTTTTTCTCTCTCTGGGCTTTGCGGTTGTGCGTCGCAGAGACGAACCGCTCGGTATCTGAGTTCCGAGCTACCTTCTAACTAGTTGCCATTACCTTCGTTCGTTCATATATATAAACGCGTGCGGGCGCACGAAGGAGATATGTGTTTTCCTTTGCCGATCTTCTTCTATATTATTGTTTTTTTTTTATTTAAAAACCGCAGAGATGATTCTGTGAATACCGCAAATGCAGAAACATTCCTCCGTTTTGCGTATTAACTTACGTTCCTACGTACCCCCTTCTTATATTACATTAATTTTTAATTTAAAAATAAGTCATGAATCACTGAATAGAGGAAATTTTTGTCTTAAATTATTTAAGTAGTACAAGGAAACTACGGTATTAAATATTACAGCCTTGAAAGTGTCCGCAGTGGAATATAACAATAAAATAATAATGTGAAATTTCAGGGAAGTAAATACGCACAGAACACTCCAATAAAGAAGCTTCGCGGAAACAATATAATTACGAAAGGTGGGACAGAATATTTGGATAAGAACAGCGTGCTTTGATCGACAGATTCTGTTGTCCTCAAACTCTTCATTTTTAACGTTTATACTTTGAGTGAATTCGGACATTTATGTTTGCAAAGTAAAGTTAAATCTTAAGTATTATTTTTCTCCAACTGTAGATAAGCGCGTTTACACAAACAAAATCACAGTAAGATACAGAGTAATCTTTCATTATCTTAGATATTCGATTGGTCGAATAAAGCCGGTACAGTCAGTGGTAGGAATCGTGGGCGCAACGACTCGCGCACTAGCAGCTATCAGATTCAGTAAATTCTGTCTAAATGTTTTCCGGCATATCCCTCATAAAGACTATTCCCTTCCTAAATATACATATGAAATAAATTATAAGAACATCTAAGTTACAACTATTTTGTATTCTACTATGTTATTTTAATTCTTTGTGTCATTAAGTTAATAAACATAATCAAAATTCTTAAGAACTCCAAAAATATTGAAGAAATAAATTTTCATTAACAAGTTAATTGTACCTAAGTCTTAACCTCTCTTAATATCATGTTATGCAATATTTTTGCCAAAGTCCTCAAAAAAACCTTAATTCTTTTTCGTTGTTGTTATTACTTCCAGATCTTCAGTTACTAGTCTCGAAATTTTGGATCATTATCCGTCGCTTATGAAGTTTTCATGTAGATTTAATTGAATTTCTTAAAAAACTAAGATTGCTATAAAAACTAAATTTTGTTGTAAAAGCTGAAACACACACACACACACACACACACACACACACACAATTCCAAAAAATTGTCTTTACCCCTCTGTACTTTAGCTATTGACCTTGAGAAGTAGTATTCAGATCCTTTTGGTTATTTCATACTATTAGTTTCTCGAATCTATCCATCCAGTAAATCCTCACTGCAATTTTGGATTGCAGACATCAGCATACCGAATGTTTCAAATGGCAGTCCCCTTCAGATTATACAATCAGTTTGTCATTATACTTCCCTTTACAAATGCCGTGGGTTCAGTCATGTGAAGTTGTTTTATGGCCACTACTTGTCCTGTTCCGACTTTCCTGTGTGTTTAGTTTGTACGTAAAAAACTTGTACTTTCTATGGATTAAATTTAGACCTCTTATACGGCAGTTAAAAATTTTGATGCCTAAAAGACTTACATTCATTTTTAATAGTTTTCTCGAACGCCGATAAAGGAGTATACATGATTAGTAGATCAATTTGGTACGCAAGCTGTCACTTGTAAACTTTCTGTGATTATGGACTTGGTTATTCCCTAACAATATTTTAGGTTATGCTACTTTGTAATCATCATTAGATTATGTTATTTTGTTATTGAAACCAGTGTGAATTTAATATATTCCATCAAGTGAGAGGCGCGCACATCTGCTAAACCAAAGTAGACTAGAGACGTAGCAGACAGTACGAGATACAGTCTACGTTACAGCTAACTGTAAATGTACATGATAGGTAGAAATCAACAGTCTTAAAACAGTAAAAGCCTAGCGTCGTATATGTGGAAACCCATATACAAATACATAGTATGGTATAATGTTTAAGCAATCTTTTTCTTTCTTCTTTTCTCGGTTTTCTTCCGGACTTATATATATCATATAATAGTAAATGTATAATATATATAAATTCTTCTTCTTCTTCAAGGATTAGGTTATATAAACCTGTTCCGGCACCCATCTCATCCTCGGACGACCCACGTCTCTTCTACCAATGGCTTTATAGGTCTACTTATAATATAGAACTTTTATATTATAATCTACTTTTTTAAATTTTTTCCGCTCGCTGAGTATTTTCTTAACCTTCTAAAATCAAGTCGTGACGAGGGAGTGGTCAGAACGATGAGATCTCTTCTTCCTGAAGGACGCAACAGGACCTATTAAAAATACTAAACCGATATGTTAATCCGGCCAGATATTTTCACTGTTTGCATGAATTCTTTCCCTGCATAAAAGAATCATCAGATGTGATACAGATACACAGATAACTTAAATCGTCACTGAAATCCATCGTCGGTCTCATAATTCCTGTTACATTGTTGCCGTTATAACAAGAGCATTTTACTTCAGTCATCGGCCGGTACAGCAAACATCGCAACCATTATCACCACTCGGCAACAACTATAGCGACCACGTCAACTGTCACTTTGGCAGAAAGGAATTTCAAGTCGGCTCATTAAGCACACGAGGAAAATTAAGTTATAACAGGAAAATTTGTTTGATAGCGTATGCTACATTCAGGGGAAATCGCCCGCAATAAATGCGTTCGTGTAGATTACTCTTTGCAACGATGGAACAAGAAGTACCTTAACAGCAAATTTTCTACACTGATTTATTTTACAATTAAATTTCTGTGTTATAAATAGCTTATAGATTTCAGTTTTCCTGGTATTAAGAATGTGGTCACTTTCTTTTTTTGGCTGAAGATATAAAAATGTTTTTACTTTAATAGAATGCATTGATGTATTTAATAGCTGCTCATGTATTAAATTTAAAAAACATGAAAATAGTTGGAATGAACACTACAATATGAAAATTAAAAGATGTATTTTCATATTATAATTTCCTAAATATCACACTTATTATTCCCAGAAAAATGTACTTCATATTCGACTAATGAAAGTAACAACTGCGTTTATTTTGTTTGCTGTTGAAACCCGGTTGTAGGAGAAGGACGAACGGTAAACAACCTCCACTACTGCTACTAGTTTGTAAGGGTCTATGATATTTCGACAAAATGGACAAACGACGTAGTATTCGTAAGCACAGTAGTAAGAAGTAAGAAGTGAGCAATGAGGAGAACAATTTTAATCGTTCTTGACAGGTAATAATTTTTATAACAATACAAGCATTTTTGTAACAAAATGTGTATAATATACAAACCTCGCTAAGCTAACAGTAATACGCTTTCAAAGTTTTTAATACAAATTTTAATGGAGTTTTCGTTATTTGGTATAGAGTATTCCTGATTATTATCATTCGAAAGGATCATAGTGGTACATAATTATAAGTATCACACGCAAAAATTTAGTCCGGTAACACTTTTTAATGTTTTAGCGAATTAAATATATTTAGGGGCTTAGTAGACCAGAGGGTAGGGCGCCTGGCTACTAATCTAAAGATCCTGGGTTCGACTCCAGGGCAAGCCATAAAAATCTTCTTCTTCTTAGTCATCCTCTTCTACCCATCGGGTATCGAGGTTTCCGAGAGAGCTCTCCATCTCGTCCTGTCCATTGCCAAAACCCTGGCACGGGCCCAGACTGCTCCTCTGCCTTCTACACTCTTCTTGATGTTATCCTCCCACTTCGTTCTGGGCCGTCCTCTTCCTCTTGTGCCTTCTGGTTTTGCCTCCCATGCTCGTCTCGGGTACCTTTCCTCATTCATCCTACAGACGTGGCCAAACCAACGCAGTTGCGAGCTTTCAATTTTATCATTTAAAAAGAATTTCTTGAAATTCTTCTAGATGTTAACGTTTCTCACCCTACCTCTACAGTTTTCTTCTCAATTTTCTTCAGGAATCTCATCTCCATTGCTTTTATTCTTTCTTTAGGTCTGTTATTCAGAGTCCATGAGTCGCAACTATACGTCAATGTTGGAGCATATACACTGCCAGTTTGGTTTTCTGTGATACTTTACTTTTTCCCAGAAACTTTCTGTTGATAGCACCGTAAGGCTTCCTTGCTGCTGAGATCCTCATGTCTAACTTTGTGACTCAGTTCTGCCATCCTCACTGAAAACGGCACCTAAATATTTGAATGTCACCACTTGTTCGATTTTCTTATTGTTGATTACTGTTGTGTTGTTTTGCTTGCCTACTAATTATCATCGTCTTTGTCTTGGTGGGGCTAATAATCATATTCTTCCTCCTCATCGTTTCTTCCCACACATTTATGTTATGCTGCAGATTCTCTTCTGTGCTGACAATTAGAACGATGGCGTCGGCAAAAGCAAGGTCTGTGAAAAAGATTTGGTTGCAGCCTCCAGTTGCTTACCTTAAACATCCTACTTCTTTGTTGACTCTCCTTGATAATAGCATCCATCAATACAACAAAAAGGTAAGGTGAAAGTGAAAGTATATCCCGTTGTGTCACTCCAGCTGAGGTGCTAAACTGGACTGATGTTTCGTTGAAATTCTGATATAGTTGCGGCAGTTCTTGTAAAAACTTTGAATAGATTTGATAAGCCCAGCTCCAACATTATATGTTTGAAATCCAAGAATTATACGTTTCTTTTGTTTGCCACATTTTCTCCCAGGGCACTCGATCGAATGATTTTCCAAATCAAGAAAAGCAAGATGAACTTCCTTCCCGGATTTCTAAACATTTTTCGACAATATGTCTTATGTCCTCTTCTACCCATCGGGTATCGAGGTTTCCGAGAGAGCTCTCCATCTCGTCCTGTCCATTGCCAAAACCCTGGCACGGGCCCAGACTGCTCCTCTGCCTTCTACAGAGGAACTTTACCAAGTCGAAAACCACTACCACACTGGCTTTCTGGCAGATGCTATTCTAATTGCTGCCTTAATCTAGTATCTAAGATTCTTGAATATAGGAATCTAGTTTTTAGGAATTCTCTTTTGCTTCCATGCCTCACTTATAATCTTATGCAAAAACTCTTCATCACTACTGCCCACTGATTTCACGATCTCAGGAAAGATGCCGTCCTTTCCTACAGCCTTTCCATTTTTTAATTTCTGTATAGCCTCTTTTACTTCCATTAAGGTTATTTCATCACTCTCAATAAAATTGTTCTCTTCTTGGTTTTCTTCCACAGCATTTAGGTTTCCTTCTAAAAGGTCTTGAAAATACTCTTTCCAGCGCTCCATGATTTTCTCTTTCTTCCACAATAAATTGCTATGTTTGTCTTTGATGAACTTTATAGGGCACCCTTTTCCCTTCCTCGTATTCTTTAGCACGCGATAAAAGAGTTTTACATTTCAAGGAAACGTCGAAAATCTTCCCAGGCCTTCCTCTTTCCTTCCCTAACAGCTACTTTTACTCGTCTTCTCTGCTCTTTATAGACATTGTAATCAGATTGATCCTTGGTATTTAGGTACTTTCTCCATAGCTCTTTCCTTTCAGTAATTCTTCCTTCACTTCATCTGTCCACCATGGTGTTTGTGTCTTCCTTGATCCTCCAATTTTTGTACTTCCACAGCAGTCCTTTACAGCTTCCTTAATTAAAGTTTTGAAACAATCCCAATCTTTCTCCAGGTCATCGCTTTCCACCAGGCTAGCTAATTTCCCTTCAACCATGTCATTGAATCTTGTCTCAAATTCTTTGTCCTTTAACGTGTAGCTTTTTATTTTTTCAAGTGTAGTTTTCTTTTCTATTTTTTGTTGTTATTTTGAACTTTCAACTGCCTTTTCTATAAATAATAAATAGTGGTCACTTCCAATTTCTGGTACTCTCATCACTCTGACATCTCGTACATACCCAATCTGATTGTTTTCAACTCTGCTGTTTAAATCTCCCATTATCATTGTTTCAGCATCATAGCATCATAGTGTGTTTTGCAACCTTTCAAAGAACCTGTCTTTATTCTCAAGATTATCATCCTCATTTGAGCTATAGATTATTACTAGGGTAATATTCTTTCTTTCTTCCTTGATATCTATTGTCATCAATCTTTCATTTATCAGTTTCCAACTCAGTACTTCTTACTTTACTTTACTTCTTCATCTTTATGAACTAAACAAGCTACTCTTCCTTTTGGTTGCTCATTGAGAGGAACACCACTATAAAAAATTAAAAAGCCCTCATCAAGTTTCTTTATTCCGTGTCCTTTTTTCTTTGTTTCAGTTAGAGCAAGTATTTTCACTTTCGTTTGTTTGATTTCCTTTACCAACTTAACTTCCTTGCCATTTAGGCCTCTAATATTCCACGTACCGTAAGTCACAGTACGTAGTCCTTGCTAGTTCGGTGTCCGATTAGTCCGTCCAGCTCTCTCTCTCTCTCTCTCTCTCTCTCTCTCTCTCTCTCTCTCTCTCTCTCTCTCTCTCTCTCTCTTTCACTTTGTTTTAATCATATTTGGTTCAGGAGTGCAAGGCGATTGGCCTACAGCTCCCTAGCTTGGTAGAGGGGCTGCCTCCTGTCCCTCCGAGCTTGCATGGAGTTGCTTCAGCTACCGGGTGTCCTGACTAAGCTTGCTCCCTGGGACGTGCTTCTTCACCAACCAGGTTACAACTCTGGTTATTAGTAAAGAACCCTAGTCCTCGAATGCTCTAATAGCGTCGGGACCGGAAAAACGAGAGGTGGTTAAGGGAGACCGATGGAGCAGCTTAAAGAATAGGGACCTCACCCAAAAGAAGTTGAAGCAAAGTGAGAATCCAGCCCATACTCACAAGTCGTGAGCCCCTGGGGTAGCCATAAAAATCAAGGTGCGCTTTTCAGCGCCCAGATCGAGTGAGCTGTGGAAATCAGTACATGAGATAACATCCAGGAGTAGTAAAGGGTGGTTCAAGCGTAGTGCTGTCCACACTATCATCCTATCATCCTTGTATGCCTGCCGAATGGCGGCCGACCCTACTTAACTCCTAGACTGCATAGGCGGTAAAAAAGGATCCATTATTATCATAAATGCATTCAAAAAATTTGTCGAATTACACACATACCACACATCTCTCTCACACACACACACACACACACACACACACACACACACACACACTAGTACGCTCCCTAAGCTGCAGAACGCGCTCATTATTTTGAGTAAAAAATATTATCACGTAAATTACAGTATTAGATCAGTTTTAAATTCTCAGAAAAATTATGTAAAACCCTATTACTATACTATTTTTAAAATAAAATAACAATAGTAAAGCACGCAATCCAGTAACACATATACAGTATACAGTAAACACAACAATTCCACACTACTGCATTGGTTTTTAGTTAAATTTATAACCATAATGCCTAAATGGCAAACAATTTAGTCCTAGCTTTTAAGGTTATGTTTATCCATCCTATCTACAGCCCCATATCTGATAATTTTCACAGGCAGACATAACTGATAACAATGTTTTTTTTTTATAAACATAGCTTACCTATGAAGACGATCCAGAATTTCCAAGCGGTAGTGAGAGATATTAATTCTGTCAAATTTGTGTACCAAGTTTGTATTTTGAATAAAATTTCTCGTACTTTGAAGCTCCACATACCCACATACACGTTTACAACTTTATTAAATTTTTGAGTTCCATTTTTGACCCTTAGTGCTCCTAAACTTAAAAAAAATAACAGTAAACCCTATATTCTAATTTAGGTTCAAATTTCATTTAGTCTAACACTCGACAAAGTTTTCAGTTTTTTCAAATTGCTGGTTTCTTCTTAGGCCTTGGTGTCCTAAAATTTTAAATTTCCATAACTTTACATATATTCATATTGAAGTTAAAATCCTCTTTAATTTTATACCCCACATGGATTTTTGTAATTTTATAAGAAAGATTTACCCACTTTTTGGGTTTCGGCGTCGCAAAATTTTCAAATTTTGTAAACTGAACATGTATTCATATTGTGATTAAAATTTCCTTTAATTTGACACCCACATGGATTTTTGCCATTTTTTCACAACTTCGACCCCACCCCACATTGTTCTCTCTCCTCTATTTTTGGCAGGATCAATCTCAAGAAAGGCTTCTCTATGGACAAAGGGTTATTTTGGGGGGATCAATCCCCCAAAAAAGATTTTATATGGACACACTTGCCGAGTTTTACGAAAATCTGTTGACGCATTCAAAGTTATCATGAGAGACATCATAAACAGATAGGCAAATGCCAGATTGTTGAGTTAAAACTCAGAACTCGCTTCTCTCGTTCAACTACATACTGCATTCTAATACCATACGTAGACATTTTTGGTGTATATTATTAGACATTTCTTGGAAGAATAAATTAATTTTTCTGTACGTTTACACTATATTAATATTATTTTTATTGTTATGTTAGGTAAGTAGAATGTAATACAGTATATATATTGTAATTAAACAAAGTTATTTTACAAATAAGTATAATAATTGGTTAATAAAATTTTTATTATTTATTTATTTTTTATTTTGTAGAAATAATTAATTTAATTTTTTAATTATTTTTATTATTTTTTATTATGTTAATGTTCAATTAATAAAAATACTGATTAATAACTGGGTATGATTTGAAGAAGAATTATTTGTTTCTCCGCGTTAAATAGATTGTCTTGGCCAAATCAATTGCATGTCGCGGTCCATTCAGTATCTTTATTTCTTCTTCTGCTCGTTCCTTTCCCTCAGAAGTTCTCATTTAATATTTAATAATTAATGTATTTTAAATTAGTTCTCAACTAATCA
Source organism: Magicicada septendecula (assembly GCA_034769895.1). Lineage (NCBI taxonomy): Eukaryota > Metazoa > Arthropoda > Insecta > Hemiptera > Cicadidae > Magicicada > Magicicada septendecula. Next base: position 303,042,635 of record CM068367.1, on the reverse strand, counting down.
ATAAAACAATGTTTTAAAACAATAATTATATTTATTATGCTCAAAGTAATTATTCGACTTGCGTCGACTAATTCGAGTCGGAGTCGAGACTAGATCCCAGGTCGATTATTACATATACAAAATTATTCAAATTAAATTACTATATAATAAGGATTCTTTGAACTGTAGAAATAGTCAGGAAAGGCAAGAGAATTCAATACTTACAATTACAAAAACTTATTCATTAACAGAAAAAAATAATAAAATATAGTGTACAGAAAAATTTAGATTCAAACCAGCTGATTGCTCTGACGTCACCACGTCCTCTTCCGTAGATTCGTGCAACTTGGGATGACAAGATGGCCGCCTTCACGAGTTGTTCTACGTTGAAAATCAGGCTCCGAGATTTCCTTCAAATAAAAGTAGTAGTTGATTAATTCCTCCTCTATGATGCCGCTATTGGAATATCCACAAGTTGTAGTGTGTAGTTTTAGTTCTCCACTGGATTTCGTTCAGTAATAGGCTTATAGTGTCAAATGGTTACTTCCAATCACTTACTGGTTGTATTAGGTTAAATTTATTCTTCAGTCGTGTCCATACGTTGTGACAGATAGATTTAGTGATGTTTAATTTAGCTGTGTGATTCCCACGACTGTTTTAATTGTATTTGTAACTTTACTGTCTATTCTGTATTCATTTATAATTCCACAATATATCTTGATTGGTGTTAGTTAAAAATTTCCATTCAATTGTCTTTTTAAATATACTCTCACACGTCCGTTCTGCTTGGCGTTTAATAATCAACTAGCTATATTTGTTTCTTCATATAGAAAATTCTGTAAGATTTTGGTCTCATTTCTCATTGTTCACTATCAGCTGTTTTCATAATTACTAATTCAATTTTATAGAAATATATGACATTTTTTATATTTTACTGGCTATAAATTATTTTTTTAGTACTTTTATGGAATTCTAATTATATAACAATATTCCTGCTTTTATTTTATGCAAGTTAATACTAAATTTGACCTATTTTGGTTTGAATTAAGCATCTGAATTACATTCCTTGAAATTTACCTCTAGGCCTTATTCTGATTCACACAATTACCCATTAAATAGTTTACAATATGTTTTATGTTACAATTTTCCTCAAATATGATTACTAATTAAACCATTGTAATTTACTTTTTCTACCTGGCTATTATTCTAAACATTTAACAATTTATTTGCATTTTACTAGTACTTGCTTTACTGATTATGGCACTATCCTGTACAATCACCATTTAAGTCAATTTTATACTCTGATTCTTTTAATCACTATTATAGGTTGTTGTTATAATTATGATAATGTATTTGTATTCTGAATGGGATAATTTATATCAATTTGGTCTAGTTTCTATTAATTTATTTTCTCTGATTTGATTTACAGGGTCAAAGTTGAATTTGGCTTGGTCATCAATTTTCAATTTTTCCTACCAACGTTATAATCAATTCACATTATTATTTTTATATTTTCTGATTCACTATATAGGTCGTTTGAATTATTATTTTGCCTTTCGCTACTTCACAAAATTATGACATTAATTAACATTATTCAAATACAATAAACACTTACATACTAACATCTATTATCTCCTACTATCAACATGGGCTGTATTGTATACACATAAAATAATTAAAAATAATAATTAGATAAATAAACAAATTAAAACCTTATCCTAATGATTGTCTTTTGTTGTCCTTTTAAAACTGGTTTGGGGTGTTCCCCTCAATCACACACTATTTTATTTATAACTAAGTTTACATTATCTCTGATTATTTTGTATTGTATTCTCTTACTTGGTTAGTTGTTTTTCTAAGTTGGTATAGCTAATATAGTTTAAGTTCTTTCATTTATGTGGTTTGCTGCTATAGAGTGTTCTGTCTTTAAAGTAGGTTTTTGGGTATCTTGAGATTTTTCCTTTTAATTAATTTGTTCTTGGCTGTTACTCCTTACTACTCCGTATCTTACTGGGTATACTAATTATTTTACTGGGATAATATTCATACGATTTGTTTTTAACACATTTTGCTCTAAATTGAATGTTTTTAATTTCTTTGAATCGAGATTTTTTTCTAGTTCTATTAAAGCATTTTATTTATTATTGTGATTACTTCTTTCTGTTACTTTTATTTAAGTTTACTTTACTTCTTCCAGATGGCTTCTCCACTTCTTTTTCTATGTGATCTTAAATTGTAGAATAAGGCAAAAACTTAGTTGTGCTACAATATATATATATATATTACATTTAATATTTATAATTAAATTTACCTCAAGATGTTATTTTTCCTTATTTGGTTTAAAATCTAACATCTTGAGGTAAATTTAATTATAAATATTATATGTATTATATACATCAAGAAACGGACTGTAGCAGAAAGTGACTAAATATATATATATTACAACGTTAACGAGTATTATGTGATGATGAGTGTAATCGTAATAATAACAACACTATGTAATTTGGTTTAAAATCATTTAAATATTTATTAAACAAAAAGTCTTATTTGGTTGCGAATTAAAATATCATTATATTTTCTTGTGTGTGTGTGTAGCTATAGCACACATCTAATTATTACATATAAGTGATACTCTCGTATTACACATAGACATAATATACAATCTTATACTCTAATACACATTTATAATTAGTCTAATTAATATTCCTCTCGGCTTGCTCATTAGTGTGATAATGATTAGATTGTCTAATTATTTTCTAATGATCTAATCTCTTTTGATTTTACTGCATACGCATTGCTTTGCTTTCAAATGAAAATTTACTAATTACTTTTATCAATTTAAATATCAAAATTATAGATTCAAAATTATAGCTTCAAAGTTATTGATTCAAAATTATAGTTAAACATTCTTAAACATTACTCTAATTATTATACAAAGAATATTTACATTTTGCAAAAATTATTAATTCCTATTTGAATTAGATTGTCTCTCTTTTTTACATCGTTAATTATTGTCTTTGTGAGAGTCTCTGGTTTACAAGTACATGGTTGTTTGTCACCTTATTGTCATGGTAAATCGGCAGCGTATCCTCTTCGGTCTAGGTCCTTGATCCTGGATGCTCCTTTGTCGTCGTGTAGTCCTGGAGTCCTAGATCCTCGTCCTTCGTCCGTCGGATTCTTGTACTCTGGATTCTACTGCATGTACTTGGCTGCTCCCTTGTCTCCCGTCATGGCCTCAGGTTGCAGGTGCTCTCACGAAAATGATGAGTAGTCGTGAAGCCCCTGGCTGCTGCTGTGTTTGAGATACAAAAGTTGTTGTCTCTGGGCAGAGCCTCCGGCTGCTACAGTTAGTTGTACGTGAAAGAGTTGTAGTTGTTGCACAGAGCCTCCGGCTGCCAAGATAATTGAAAGAGAAAGAGAATGAAGTTAACGCGTCTCGTGTATTTATACCCAGGGCTCTAAAATCATGTTTCGACAATATTCTGCATGTCAGAGTGTTGCGTGCTTAACACTCTCGAAATCATCTTGAGTTAATTTTGCAAGCTTAAGGAAGCTGGTAGGAAATCAGAAAGTGTATTACATTAATTAGTGGACTGTAAAGTATGATTAAGTAACGTTTATTGAAAGCATTTAGAAGCGCAGGCCTACGCAATTACGTCTTAGCTCATAGCCAAATATAAGATGAATGTAAGGCTACGTAATGTGTAGCATTGAATCTAGATCAGAAATAAGAAGAACATAGCAAATTTAGGTTGCCGCGGCTTGGCTAGAAAACAAGGGTGCTAACGCACTGTTCAAAGTTTGAGTGTAGACTGATTTGTCGTAGCTAGAGGTGGGCCGATATACCTGTAATAGGTATTTTGGAACGATATTCTTGTGGAACGGATGTAACAGTGACTGAAAAGTTGAAATACCTGTTATTCGCGGCGACGCTGTTCCGAGTCGAGACACACACCCTACGCACATACACAGACACACACACACACAAAAAGTACGCAAGATCACGTAAACCAAGGCCAAATACTAGGCGTACAAAAATATCGCTGGAACGCAAGGAACAGCCAGTAACGCGTTATTTAAAATACTAGGTATTTCAAATACTAGTGGTATCACCGATACACAAGGAACAACGCGTTCCAGAGTAACAGTAGTATTTTAGTAACACCTAATATTTTAGGAACACCTAGTATTTTAGGAACAGGTAGCATCAAGCATATTTCGAGTAGGAAATATAAGTATATAGTACGAGCCACTTTTTCGTCCTGTATACTTCATTCTGCGCAAAGAGACGAAGCTGTTTTTAATAAAGGAAATAATTCATCCTGCTGTTACATTTATTCTCGTGTGATATGCAGATATAGAATACAGATTATATGCTAATAAATTATATATTATACTAGTCACCAACTTGTAACTAAAATCGGTTGGTAAAACTTTGTTTTTACTCAAAAAACTTTATGGGGTCTTTCACTGTTTCCTGCGGCCAAAGCAACTTCCGTCTCCACGTTTGTATTTTTTTCCGTGTTCGATGTGTACTAGAACTGTTTTCTTCACAAGTAACTAATGCCAGTTTATGGAGGTTATGTAGACAATGTAACTTAAATAAAATTTACTTTGTTAGTGTACAATAAAAGGGTGTATTTACTGGAAGTACAGAAATAATTTTCCATTTATCGCATATAATTACGGTACACAGACGATTTTTGGAGGTTGTGTCTACGTTTAACAATGCAACTTAACCTTTTAGATTTTTAAAATTAATTAGATTTAACAAAAATTTCCTTTGTTAGTGTACATTAAATTATTTTATGCATACAAGGCTGCTGTACATAACATTAAAGGCTGTATTTATTCGAAGTACCGGAATTAAAACCTAGTTCCAATTTAGAACGTAGACCTATAACCTATTTGCATATTTTATTGGGGTTTATTGGCACATATTTTATTAAAAGGGTGTATTTATTGGAAGTACAGAAATTATTTTCCATTTATCGCACATAATTACGGTACACAGACGATTTTTGGAGGTTGTGTCTACGTTTAACAATGCAACTTAACCTTTTAGATTTTTAAAATTAATTAGATTTAACAAAAATTTCCTTTGTTAGTGTACATTCAAAGGCTGTATTTATTGTATGGATAAAAGGCTGTATATACATTAAAGGCTGTATTTATTCGAATTAAAACCTATCGGTACTTCCAATTTAGAACGTATAACCTAGTAGGCTACGTTATTCGTACATACAGTATTTTATTGGAGTTTATTGGTACATATTTTATTAAAAGGGTGTATTTATTGGAAGTACAGAAATTAGTTTCCATTTATCGCACATAATTACGGTACAGAGACGATTTTGGGAGGTTGTGTCTACGTTTAATTATCTAACTTAACCTTTTAGATTTTTAAAATTAATTAGACTTGTAGGGGTGTGTGCATGGCAGAACTACTTGTGCACCCACTTTATAATCATATTTTTGGTAACACTGAGAACTTTAAGCCTTCTTTTATGCTTAAACAAATTATATATACACTTAATTATAGAAAAGCAAAAAGCAAATATGTAATTCAAAAGACTAATTTGCTCTAATAAACACATGCTGAAGTTAAAAACAAAAGAGTTTTTACTTGCCTAACTAATCATTAGTTACTAATGTGACAGTTGGAGCTGCTTTTTCTGCAAAAGCTGGGGTATGTTGGATTCAAGAGTGGTTAAATTAAGTCATAAATCTGAGTGTGCGTCAAGTCTATTTGTGTGCTTGCTTTTCACTTGAGATGAAAATCCCATTTCACTCAAGAATGAGGTGGTGAATGGGATGAGCAACTCCGAAAGTTCAGGATATTCATCTCTTAAAGATATCCAGAACTTTGTTAAGTCAGAATCTAAAAGTTTATGGATTTTGTTGTCCATGACATGTCTCATGTTATCACTAACTATACAAAATAATTTACTAAAAATTTAGTTTTAATCCCAGCATCACAGATGATATCACACAATTGCTCATTTAGTTTTACTGACAACAAGTTAGAACTTTCAAAATACAAGAATGGGTCTTGAATCCAATTGAATTCACTGTATCCCTCTGGGAAGCAACTTTCAATCTGGTTATAGAGAGTTAAACATCAGAGCTGGTAAAAAACAATGGTAGAGCATGAATAACAAAAATGTACAGTTTAGACTATGTACAAAACAGGTTGAATTTAAATTGTTAAAATGATATATCTTAGTTATTTACATGTAGTAGCTTTTTAAGACACAGTAAATAAATTTCCGAACCTGACTTTGCAACCCACCAAATGCCCTCTCGGGACCCTGCAGTGGCTCATGCCCAATAGGTTAAGAAATGCTGAACTAAAGGCATGTTTGTGGAGTGAAACATAAAAGATAACCCAGACTTCTAAAATGCTCTTAGTGAAATGGGATTTTCAGGAGTAACAACACACTATTTGGTTAACAAGCACATTTTACTAATATTCTAATACCAAGTCAATTAGATAGCTTAAATGTGTAGTACTCTATGTGATGCTGATCACATACTGTTAATCAGCAGCACTGCAGAATATTCTAGAGCCACACTCTTGGCATTCATCTGGAACTTTATCACATTAGCCTGATAATTAGGATGTTGCCACCAGCTGAGTTTTAGAAAGTTGGTGTAGTAGGTTGTGCATTCATATAGGATGATATTAGACAGCAGTTTTTAATAAAAGTGACAAATGATCAATTGTTTACTTGTGTTGTAAACTACTGTGATTTTTTTTATTACTGTTTGTAGGCTATACAGTGTGTCCTGGATAATTATATAAAGAGAACTGTTGTAATATAAGTGTGTTTGTTTTAGCAATTGAGTGTATCTGGTATTCAGTAATTCATTCCACTGTTTTAAGTTCATAATTCTTGTCACTGGTTGTAAGAATATTATTCTCATTAATTTTCCAATTCTATGAAGTCTTCAGTAGTTTTAGCACGATGAGACTCAACTTTATCACTGAAGATGCCACATCACTGAATGAGCAAAACTTTTCTTTAATAATCTCAACAAAGCATGGTTATCAGCTGAAAAAAAGTTTTAGCATTAAAAGTTTTGATCACGCAAATCTATAAGGGATACTAAAAAGAAATAACATAATAATTGTATTGGACATAAAGTTATGTCCACAAAACAGATTTTGTTTGAAATAAATAAAACACAATTTGACACAAATATTAATTTTATGAATACTTGTTTGGCACATATTACAGAAGGTTACACCATTAAATGAGTTTGCCTAAGTATAAAATTCTTGTCAGATGAAAAACGTGTACAGTCAGAATACTATTTGTTATGTACAATACAAATGATTCACTATGGGTAGCAGTGACACATAAACACTAGACATTGACACTGAATTGTACTTGTTTTGAATGATTCATTGTGTCCTACCTGACCAGAGTACAGGTATTAACCAAGAGATGTTTAGTATACTGCTGTGTAACTGCTACAATGATGAATTATAAGTAGTACTTTTTGTTTTGGTCATCAACCTTGAAAAGGATAATAGAAACTTTGTATACCATGCTTCCAGCAGTTTTACATGATACATTCCTAGCACAAATAAGAAAAGTTTAAATCTGCTGATGATCTAAAGGAGTGATAGTTATTTGCAGACTGACAGGGTTATAAAATAATTCTGAAAGAATTGTTGCTTTTACAATACCATCCTTTATCAAGTGGCTACTCAAATCTGCCAGCTTTTCACAGAAACTGAAGTTTGATTATTAGATCCATCATGATGACCTACTGATGCTCCAAACATTTCAAGAATTCTCCTAGCCTTAAAAAACTAGACTGGCCTCATTGATTGACATGATTAATGTTAAATTTACTTTGGGATACTTCCAAACATAATACAGTTTAAAATAAACAAAAAAAATTGTATTTCTAATTTTTCCAGAACTGTATACACATAATTTGATCTGGATAGAACATGTATTAAACAATAATACTATTTGATGCAAATAATGAAAATATCCGTGTGGAGAACTATACATGACTTCCATGTTTTAAGATTTATATTTAAAATCGTTTTAGAAATGAAATATTCTACAGAAACTACTTCTATCTTCAGCCTCAACCACAGAAAACACACACACACAATTCCTTTTTTCTTTATTTAATTTGAATTCAGAGTATTGGCACATATTTTATTAAAAGGGTGTATTTATTGGAAGTACAGAAATTAGTTTCCATTTATTGCACATAATTACGGTACACAGACGATTTTTGGAGGTTGTGTCTACGTTTAACAATGTAACTTAACCTTTTAGATTTTTAAAATTAATTAGATTTAACAAAAATTTCCTTGTTAGTGTACATTCAAAGGCTGTATTTATTGTATGGATAAAAGGCTGTATATACATTAAAGGCTGTATTTATTCGAATTAAAACCTATCCGTACTTCCAATTTAGAACGTATAACCTAGTAGGCTACGTTATTCGTACATATTTTATTGGAGTTTATTGGTACATATTTTATTAAAAGGGTGTATTTATTGGAAGTACAGAAATTAGTTTTCATTTATCGCACATAATTACGGTACAGAGACGTTTTTGGGAGGTTGTGTCTACGTTTAATTATCTAACTTAGATAGTAGGCTTCGTTATTGGTGCATATTTTATTGGGGTTTACTGGCACATATTTTATTAAAAGGGTGTATTTATTGGAAGTACAGAAATTAGTTTCCATTTATCGCACATAATTACGGTACAGAGACGATTTTGGGAGGGTGTGTCAACGTTTAATTATCTAACTTAACCTTTTTGATTTTTAAAATTAATTAGACTTAACAAACATTTCCTTACTTAGTGTACATTCAAAGCCTGTATTTATTGTATGGATAAAAGGCTGTATTTATTCGAAGTACCGGAATTAAAACCTACTTCCAATTTAGAACACAGTACAATCTAACGTAGGCCTATAACCAAACAAGTACATTAAAATCCTTTTTTCAACATAATGCAATAAAAAGCAATGTGCAGTTTCTGTTAACACCCAAATGATTAAGTATTAATAATGGGTTAGAGTGGAATACTGTTAGCCAATTCATTTGTAATAGCTAAAATTGCCAAATTATTAAGCCTTTCTTGGTAGGTAGTGCTTCTCTGCCAAGTTTTCAGTGAATTCGCTATACTGCTCAAAGATTTTTCAGGAGACGAAACTGTGACTGGAATAGTCCAGAAAAGCCTATAGGCAAGGCAGAAGTTCACAAATACAGTTTGAAGGTTTTTGGAGTAGGCTTAGTGGATTCTTTTCTGATTCAAACTCTGTTTTATAAATGTTCTTCAAGTGTAATATTTCTTCAAATAGATCCATTGCCAATTCCTTTTTAAACTTGCTAATGAGAACTTTTACTTTCAATTCTAATTCATCATTTTCCATGTCCGTAAAGTTCAATACTGGTGGAAACAAGTCAAGAATTGAACTAATTGCAGTGAATCGTGTTTTTATGTTGCCCATTACAAACTCTAATACTGGGTACATGACTGAGGTTTTAAATTTATTTTCTTGATCTTTGTTTACTGGAAAATCACTATTGGATTGATCTGTACTTTTTTTCCACCTTTTGGGAGATTCAGGAGGAACTTTTATTAGTTCTTTTGCAATTAAGTTTGGTTCTTCAATTATGCTGTCTGGGTTATCACGCAACAATTTCAATTCTGTCAGCAAATCTTCCACTAGAGTTATTTCAACGAGTGTGATTCCTTTGCTTTGAATAACAACATTTTTTTAGTCAATATATGAAAGCACTTTGAACCAAAATGATGCCAACATTAAGCTCTTTGTGGAATTGAAATATTTCTTAAACCCTAATATGATGTTGTAGGCAGAGGGAGTTAGACTAGAAGACATCTCTTCTAAAGTATATCCAACAATTTAAGTACTCCTGGGTAGTGCTTAACTATCGGTTTGACAGCTTGGATCCTCTCACTTCATCTTGTTTCAGGGAAGCTCTGCAGTGATAAAGGAATGTGCTTTTTCAAAAATTCCCAACATTTTTCTCTAGGGCTGCTAGAGAAAAATGATTAAAGACTTGCAACATGCCCGAAAAATGTCATCACATCTGCATTGAGTTTTGCAGCATTAACACCCACATGTTTCAAGGAATGCGCCCCACATGGTAAAAATATTATGGATTCGTTCTTTTCAAGAATTCTAATTTCAATTTAGAACCCAGTACAATCTAATGTGTGGAGAACCATACATGACTTCCATGTTTTAAGATTTATATTTAAAATCGTTTTAGAAATGAAATATTTCTACAGAAACTACTTCTATCTTCAGCCTCAACCACAGAATTGTGGTCACTAACATCTACCACCTCACATTAGCGCACTTGATTTTCACTGATGATGGCAGTCGATGGCACTTCCGAAACGTCTGGTTTTGCAGAATACATTGGACCACGGCCAAACAGCCTGGAAAGGAATTTTATCAACAAACTACTTCATCGTTGCCGATAATGTAGTACACATATAAAAAATTATCCCCTCCCCTTCACCTATCATTTTAAATTATAGAAAATTATCCCCTCCCCCTTCAACTTCCCCCTACCCCTTTTCATTTATCGATATTTCATCTACCTTTCTAGAGTGGATTATTATGACTTTTCAGGATACTTTATTTATCAAAATTAAGTACTTTACTCTTGTTAAAACACAAAACGTTGCAGGTAAACTACCCCTTCTCCTTAACCGATCTTCACCAAAATCAACAGACCTTGAGTCCTCTACAATATGCAAAAAATTATTTGAATTTGCGGCAATTATCGTTCGCCATAGACAAAATTCTATACACAGACATCTTTCAAAAAATTACTTCTTTATGTATTGAGGGTAGTACAATCAGAATCAGCCCTTATCTCGAACACGATTTTTTTCGTCATCCATTTCCTTATGGAACATGGAAGTAAAAACAATATCCTTCTTTTTATAATATGTATTGCACATGTTTTCTAACTCGGGACACTAATTATTAGATAAAATGTTTACCTTCATTTAAGCCAGCTTCCACTCACTGTGTTCTTTCTCAGAGGCCATAACATGTTTTTTTTTTAACGTTGCTGAACATAAATTGATGTTGAATTAAAAATAAAGTAAAGGATTAGCACCTGAATTTTGCAACGTGCAAGTTGAAGAATCTATTTAATTATTGCACTTAACTTGATATAAGTACTGATTACATTTCAGGATTATTATTTTCAGAAATAATGTTAAGTAAACCAGATTTCCCCATATAAAGTTAATTAAAATTCTTTAACGCATAGCATTCCAGGCCTTTATGGTAGTAGATTTGTATTACTAAATTTGAATTTACACAAATAATTCTCTTTGATTAACCAGAGTTACACACACAAACTAAATGCTGAGTGTCCTCCTAGTGTATAAATTCAGCTAAAACAGTATTCCAAAAACTTACCTTGTTACTAGAATATGTGACATGATGAACTTTTCATGTTAAATAGTTTAAATACTTTGTGTTGAGAGTTAAGCAATTTAATAATTTTTATTTATGCAGGCGTATAGCAAAATCTGATCGTCATGAAAAAGGAATAAGGCATTTTGTAATAGCAATTAACTGATTAGTTCCTGCTGTATTACTGACTGATATTACAAGACCAATTTTTGTTTAATTGAAAAGATATATTTTAACTGTTTCTTTTGGTGCAATCTGTAAATTCCTTGACACACATCCATAAAGGTTTGAAAATATGCTTATTGCAGTTTGATAAGAACAAATTCTCAAAAAACTAATACAAATTTGTTATGACTGATCACACCAGCTATCCTTTCTATTTGAAATGAGCCTTTTATCCAAATTTATTACATAGTATTGGGCCAAGATATATCACTACATTTGTATACTGTAATACAGTAGTGGTAGAATATTATCATTCCACTAATATTACCCTAACATAATAAATGAAAATACATTATATACACATTTTTTGACATAATCATCCTTTCACTTATCACTTTTTGCTTATCAATTTATTTGATGAATATATATTTAACGATTTATGTAAAATACAACAGGTGTTTAACGGACACGTACTATGTGTAGACCTCTTATTTCCCTCCTCGGCAGGTTGAAGCTCAACTGGCACTAGAGTTGGGTATGAAATTATACTATGCTCATAGTCTGTCTGTTAGCAGCTAGTGGCATCTATTGACATTCACTCATGTCAAATTACAGAGTCGGTAAAGGATGTTCGAAATTTGAATGTAAACAAATTAATAGTTAAATAATTAATATAATGGAAGTATCACATATATAATGTATGTAAATGTAATTGTGAAAAAACGATGTAGGGCCTACTTCATATACAGATCAGAAGTAAATGATGAACTATTCTCTTTATGTAATAAGCCTTGTTACTAAACAATATATATTTTTAAAAGCTTCTTATCATATTGAGATGAAATGGAGCGGCATTTGAAACATCTCTTAGGTATAAAAACAACATAACGACCTTTACAAAATTTGCTGCCCGTAGGCAGTAGCCTACTTTGCCTATGCATAAATCTACCTCTGGTGTACATGCTAAATGCATCTGAACAGTAGTAAGAATGACTTAGTATCCTGTTGAGTTATTCACATTTCTGACGGATGATACGCAAATACTGGAAGGTAGGATGTGAGAGCCAGCAATAACCTTAAATAAAACTCTCATATATTTCAGTTATTACAGACAAGTGCTTGATTTGATAATTTTTTTTAAATAAAATTGTATATTTTAATGTAGCTTTACAGTAGCTTGACAGAAAGTGTAAAAATGTAAAATAAAAACGGCATGACTTAGGTGTAAATAAAAAGTGAACACTTTACAGTAGCACAAAAAATTACAAAAAACTGAGACAATGAAATGCTACAGTTCAGTTAAAAATTTTGCAATCTCCCTCACACAAAATTTTAAAGAATAAAGACATCAAAACAACAAAATATTTTTTTTGGAGCAAAAGGAAACACAATGGAAAGGCATCTCAGGTAGTATCACTTTGAAATTATGGTTTCAAAATGTTTAGGGAAAAGAATAAAAAAATGCTAGCATTAACAATCCAACAATGTATCTAAAAGATCAGGATCTTGCTAAGTACATTATAGGGAAAATTGGTTTTGTAGCTGCTAATGGATGTTTGTTTCTATAAAAAATAATTGCAGTATCTAATAAATTATGGTACATATTTAATCATTTATTGAATAATTTGTCATTTAAATAATTTTTTTTTTTTTTTTAATTTCTATAGATACTTTTGGTGTGTTTGTTGTAATTTTGTGTTTTACATAATCTTTTGTGATTAAATCATTTGGTATAAAATGTTCCAGATTATAAAATACACCTCACAGTTTTAACATACAATATGTATAGTAACACCTCTATACATAGTAACAGGTATATCAATATGCCTGTAATCACAGGTATAGGAAAGTAATGGCAAATCTTGCATAATCTTGTTATCAGTTATTGTTATTATTTGGCTAGTGCTATTAAATTCATATTGGCCCAAAGTGATCACAAAAGGAATTTATTGTATTTGTTTACAGTCAACAGTGTAGATTCCGGTGATGATTTGAGATTTATATAAATTAATTTTCACTCACATGAATGAAGTTGCAACCATAAAGAAATACAGAATATATTTTCTATGACAGCAGACAAGACAGAACACTTGTATTTTGCCTGTTATGTGTGTACTTACATTCAGACATAATTTATTTGGATTGACTCTGCAAGCTTGAAATCAGATAACAATAATGTTTTATATTTTACATTAGTGTATATGTAAAATTATAATCCTCAACGTATAATATTGAATTAATTGGGATGTTTCGTTAAATTGTTACGACGGTCTCACCGATCGTCACATAGTACAGTGGAAACCAAAATAAAACACACTTATGAATTTGCTAATTTATTGGTGTTGTTACATTTTCATTTGCTTGTTCAGTTTCATACATTTTTAATTAGTGTTGTGTTGTAAGTAGCTACGATGGTTGAGTGTTATTGGTACAAAAGAGGATGCTGCAGTTTCTTTTCTTCAAGAAAAAGGTTTGGTTCACAATCCTCATCAATGTGAACAAGGACACGACATGGTATTAGCCCTTGGCCAGCAACAGCATTGGTGTTGCAATAAGACGACTTGCCATGAGTATAAGGTAGTTCGCAAGGGCACATTTTTACAGGGGTCCAAATTACCGCTGGGAAAAATAATAAAATTTATTTATTTCTGGTGTGAAGGCGTAGTAGTGTGAAAAACAGTAAAAATCAACTGGAAATCAGTGTCAACACACACACAGAGTGGACGGCTTACTTAAGATATATCTGTGCCGTAACGTCATGAGAAACCCACGGAAAATTGGAGGACTGAATTTAACAGTTGAAATTGACGAGAGTGTGTTTGCCAAGAGAAAAAATAATGTTGGCCGGGTGTATCCACAACAATGGGTATTCGATGGTTACGCCGAGAAACGAAGGAATGCTTTTTGTGTAGTGTGGAAGATAGGTCAGCAGCTACCCTCCTACCTCTCATAGTGGCAAATACTGAACCAGGGTCTACTATAATGTCAGATGAGTGGCGTTCGTACCGTCAAATTGTTAATTTGCCACAACAGTACAGTCATTTGACTCTGTAAACCATAGTTATAACTTTGTGGATCCTGAAACGGGAGCGCATACACAAGGCATAGAAAGCATGTGGCGGTCCTGTAAACGCTGAAACATGATTGAATGTGGTACGAGAAGGGAACGCTTAGATTCCTATTTAAGTGAGTACATGTGGAGGTCCACAGAGGTCCAGAATATCTTTCCAGGTGATGTATCGAGAAGCGTATAGAGTCACCTCCTTACCACTCACGACTACCTGTGGCTAGCTGGTGTTTCTGTAAAAACAATATTCAACGTCTAACATTTTCTAGATAAAGAAGGAACATGCATTATGGTTAATAAGTTAGTATTATTAAATACACAGTTTTAATAGGTTAGTATTACATATCTACCACTTTTTAGATAAAGAAGGAGTATGCACTACGGTTAATAGCTTATGCTACAAGATACATGTGTTTATTTTAAAAATTAGTACAGTAACATACAAGACAGGTTACAAGAACAATTGCTGGAAGAAACGGAGAATAAACAGTTACAGTGAGGTCAAAATACTTAGAATTGAGCACTACAGAGTCAATTGGGTTTGTAAAGAAACGTCTAACCCAATGTACTCTCATTACACACAATAATGTACTATCATTACCTAACCAACCACAACACTCATGTAGAGTAGACGTATTATTTAAGAAGTATCTGTGCCTCAACCCAGTACTAAATCCAGTATACTGTAACAGGATCTACTGTTCCACACTGTAAATAAAGAAGACACGCAATAATATATATCTATGTGTAGGCTGAGGAGATTGGAATGGCTGTTTACTTACCACTTTACCTGGTATTTTGGTCACTTAACCAAATATCGGTATGGAGAACCATACGTGACTTCCATGTTCTAAGATTTATATTTAAAATGCAAAATGAAATGTTTCCATAGAAACTACTTCTTTCCACTTATTGCTTCAGCCTTAACCACAGTACTGTAGTCACTAACGTATACCACCACACGTTATCGCACTCGATTTTCACTGATGATGGCAGTCGACGGCACTGCGGAAACGTCCGGTTTTGCTGAAAACATTGGACTAAGGCCAAACAGCCCGGGAAGGAATTTTAACAACAAACTACTACTATGTTGCCGATAACGTAGTACACATATAAAATTATCCCCTCCCCCTTCAACTATAATTTTCATTTATAGAAAATTACCCCCACCCCGTTCAACTAGCCTCTTCATTTATAGATATTTCATCTACGTTTCTACAGTGGATTATTAAGATCTTATCAGGATACTTTATATCTAAATTAAGTACTTTACTCTTATTATTATATATATAAACTTTCACATATGAACTTACTTTGGTTATCACTTTCCCATACGTTTCAAGGTGATGTGCCTCTTCTTCAGTGGGAGTAAATACTGAATGTCATTGTTACAGAATGTTACAAACTAGCTGCCTTCAGAACCATGATACATAGACTTAACAACATCCCCTTAGATGAAAAAGACTACAAAGACGAACTAAACACGATAAAATATCTAGCAGAATCTAATGGATATGACAGAACAATAGTCAGTAAACTCCTACACAAAACACAAAACAAACAACCGACAAAGACAGAAAACAACAAATTCATAACACTAACATACATCAACAAACAAATTGAAAAAATAGCCCACAAATTTAAAAAAGCAGGATACAGAATCGCTTACAAAACTACTAACAAAACAGAACACACACTATCAAAAAACACACACAAAGCACAAAACAAATTCGATCTACCCGGTGTTTACAAGCTAAATTACTCAAATTGCAATAAATTCTACATAGGCCAGACAGGACGTTGCTTCAAACAGAGATACATTGAACACACAAAGGCACTCCACTCCACTACAGAATCCACCTTTGCAAACCACCTCATTGAAGCAAACCACACATATAAAAACATCAACAATAACATGAACATTCTACACGTACACACAAAAGGCCGAAAACTAGACACTCTAGAACAATTGGAATATACAAACACACAAAAACAAATAAAAACGACATCCTAAATGAACAGACACAATTCAAATCACACGCATTATTCGAACATATCTCACCCCACACACACAGCATCGATCTTTCGAAATTCGATTCCGTCACCCACAACAAGACGGGCAGCGCTACCAGCGGCAGCCTCTGAAGAAGCCTTTTAAAGGAGAAAACCGGTTCAGGCTGTAAGGTAAAACTTTACGCTTTTACTTATAAAAAAAATAGTGTTCCGAGTCGTTAATGTAATAGTGATATTTAGTTAAGTAACGGACATGTCATGGACAACGAAATCCAAGAAATAACATAAGAATATAGAATAAAGTAATTTGTAAATATCGTTATACTTCTGACATGTAAAGTAGTATACATCAATAGTCTACTCTCATACAGTATACGAATTTGTTGGAAAATATCAGGCACACTACTTGGCAAGTGTTCAACACTGATTTAAATGTTTTGTTTAATGCAAACACTGAAACACACTATACACAAGAAATAGAACTCATCATGAACATAACGTGATTATATTACTTCTTATGGTATAAGAATATGATATCGGTTTTTTGCTTAATATCCACTTGTAAAGGAAAAAATACAGCAGATAATTATTTTATAAATAACTTTGTTACAGCTGCTGTGAAGTTGTTTAGATTAAATAATGTAACCTAACCAACTTTTAAGTATTGAATATTAAAGTATAAGTATATTTAATCCTGAGAGAAAATGAACAATTAACACCAGTTTTTGAAAGAACCATGAAAGGAGAGAAGATGAGCTTGTGTACGAAATGCAAAGTGGAGTATCTTATGTAGAGATGAAAGCTCAAAAGTTCAAGGCAAATACATATGAATGGAGACGATTGGTAATATCTGGGACCTGTCACACAACAGAACACCATACAATGATGATACTGTGTATGTATGATGTAATGTGCCCGCTTTTAATATTTTCAAAGGATTTTAATACTTTGTTTCGACTGGTTTCACTGTGTAAATTACAAACCTGAATATAGTGCTAGAAGTTTCAGTTCCTCAGCCTGCGTAATGATGATGTAGGCCTAAATGTTTCTACCCTTTCCTTGTGCCTGCAAAGAAAAATAAATTAGGCCTACATCACCGGACACACAAAGTACTGACATATGAACATTAATCAATTATTTTGTTTAATCAGTCAACATTCTAGGAGACCAATATTAAAGGGTTTACAGATTATTGACCCGTCCACCAAAACACACACACACAGGTTCTGATATGTGTTACAATTGTGTCTTATTTTCAGCCAACCGTTCTTTTACAAGTGCGATCAGTACAATTATACCTCGTGAGTATAAGGTTAGTTTAATCTGTAACCTATGATATTAAGAATAATAATACACTGCACATGATTATTACACTTTATATGATATCAGCTTTTTGGCTTAATATCCACTTGTAAAAGAAAATATACAAAATGATTATTATTTTATAATTAACTTTGTTACAGCTGCTGTGAAGTTGTTTAGATTAAATAATGTAACCTAACCTACTTTTAAGTACTGAATACTTTTAATGTGTCATGTACTGTGTTCAATAAGGAAACAAAATACTTTTACAGAATACTTAAAATCCTTGAAAATGGTATTGGATTAAGCTTGAGCAATGAATAATTAAACTAAGCAAGTGATTTCAAAGTCAATATTATTATGAAAACGTATTCTAAATAGAACATACTTACCAAAATTTATAATACTTACCAAAATCATATTTGTTTTTAGTAAGAAGGGGGCTCATATTTGTTGATGGTTTCCAGCATTTTCTGGAACAAATCCTCATTTCTATTTCTTGTTCGCCACATGAACTCACTTAAATAGGAATCTAAGCGTTCCCTTCTCGTACCACATTCAATCATGTTTCGCCGTTTACAGGACCGCCACATGCTTTCTACGCCTTGAGTATGAGCTCCAGTTTCAGGATCCACAAAGTTATAACTATGGTTTACAGTCAAATGACTGTACTGTTGTGGCAAATTAACAATTTGACGGTACGAACGCCACTCATCTGACATTATAGTAGACCCTGGTTCAATATTTGCAACTATGAGAGGTAGGAGGGTAGCGGCTGATCTATCTTCCACACTACACAGAAAGCATTCCTTTGTTTCTCGGCAGTATCCACCGAACACCCACTGTTGTGGATACACTCGGCCAACATTATTTTTCCTCTTGGCAAACACACTTTCGTCAATTTCAACTGTTAAATTCGGCCCTCCAATTTTCTTTGGGTTTCTCATGACGTCTACGGTACAGATATATCTTAAGTAAGCCGTTCAGTCTGTGTGTGTGTTGACGCCGATTTCCAGTTGTTTTTTACTGTTTTTCACACTACTTTGGCCTTCACACCACAAATAAATAAATTTTATTATTGTTCTCAGCGGTAATTTGGACCCCTCTAAAAATGTGCCCTTGCGAACTACTTTATACTCACGGCAAGTCCTCTTATTACAGCACCAACGCTGTTGCTGCCCAAGAGCTAATACCATGTCGTGTTCTTGTTCACATCGACGAGGATTGTGAATCAAACCTTTTTCTTGAAGAAAAGAAATTGCATCCTCTTCTGTACCAATAACACTCAACAGTTCATCGTAGCTAATCATTTTTTAATTAAATGAATGTCAAACTCACAACACAACACTGATTAAAAATGTAATGAAACAAGCGAACAAGCGTCATACCTATTCGCGCGTCAGCCATCGTAACAACACAATTTTACCGCGTGCTGTAAAGTGTAATGTAAAATAAAAGACCACGTGGTGTCTTTGGCTATTCTAAGCAAAATTAAAGAGCTTTAGGAAAAAACTTTAAAACAAATTTAAAGACTCCCTGTATTAAGTCTTTTAAAGTCTACTAAAATAAACGTTTCTTTTTCATACATGTTATTTCAATTTATTTTCATAGCAATTAAAATTAAAAGTGCTAACTGAAGATAGCGACACACCATACATTTGCGGTTAGGTGGGGTAATTGTAAACGGAAAATGGATTGAAACATTTTGATTGATTAAAAATTGTGTATACATTTTAAAATTGAAATAACTGCAAATATTTCAACCTTTTGTTATTATGTTGCGTACAAAAAATTGTTTAAATATAAATAATAAATACAGCTCTAAAATTCAATTTACGGGTACCCCAATTTACAATTACCCTTGACATCTTAGAAGTAATTGTAAACAAGTGTTTTCTTTATCCTTTGAAACTAAAAAACTGACACTCCTCTTGAAATTGAAAAAAGATTTTAGGGTACCCAGATTTTAATGTACTTGTTTGGTTATACGTTAGATTGTACTAGGTTATAAATTGGAAGTAAATTCCGGTACTTCGAATAAATACAACCTTTATAATTCTACACACGGATATTTTTATTATTTGCATCAAATAGTATTATTGTTTAATACACGTTCAATGAGGCCAGTCCAGTTTTTTAAGGCTAGGAGAAACCTTGAAATGTTTGGAGCATCAGTAGGTCATCATGATGGATCTAATAATCAAACTTCAGTTTCTGTGAAAAGCTGGCAGATTTGAGTAGCCACTTGATAAAGGATGGTATTGTAAAAGCAACAATTCTTTCAGAATTATTTTATAACCCTGTCAGTCTGCAAATAACTATCACTCCTTTAGATCATCAGCAGATTTAAACTTTTCTTATTTGTGCTAGGAATGTATCATGTAAAACTGCTGGAAGCATGGTATACAAAGTTTCTATTATCCTTTTCAAGGTTGATGACCAAAACAAAAAGTACTACTTATAATTCATCATTGTAGCAGTTACACAGCAGTATACTAAACATCTCTTGGTTAATACCTGTACTCTGGTCAGGTAGGACACAATGAATCATTCAAAACAAGTACAATTCAGTGTCAATGTCTAGTGTTTATGTGTCACTGCTACCCATAGTGAATCATTTGTATTGTACATAACAAATAGTATTCTGACTGTACACGTTTTTCATCTGACAAGAATTTTATACTTAGGCAAACTCATTTAATGGTGTAACCTTCTGTAATATGTGCCAAACAAGTATTCATAAAATTAATATTTGTGTCAAATTGTGTTTTATTTATTTCAAACAAAATCTGTTTTGTGGACATAACTTTATGTCCAATACAATTATTATGTTATTTCTTTTTAGTATCCCTTATAGATTTGCGTGATCAAAACTTTTAATACTAAAACTTTTTTTCAGCTGATAACCATGCTTTGTTGAGATTATTAAAGAAAAGTTTTGCTCATTCAGTGATGTGGCATCTTCAGTGATAAAGTTGAGTCTCATCGTGGTAAAACTACTGAAGACTTCATAGAATTGGAAAATTAATGAGAATAATATTCTTACAACCAGTGACAAGAATTATGAACTTAAAACAGTGGAATGAATTACTGAATACCAGATACACTCAATTGCTAAAACAAACACACTTATATTACAACAGTTCTCTTTATATAATTATCCAGGACACACTGTATAGCCTACAAACAGTAATAAAAAAAATCACAGTAGTTTACAACACAAGTAAACAATTGATCATTTGTCACTTTTATTAAAAACTGCTGTCTAATATCATCCTATATGAATGCACAACCTACTACACCAACTTTCTAAAACTCAGCTGGTGGCAACATCCTAATTATCAGGCTAATGTGATAAAGTTCCAGATGAATGCCAAGAGTGTGGCTCTAGAATATTCTGCAGTGCTGCTGATTAACAGTATGTGATCAGCATCACATAGAGTACTACACATTTAAGCTATCTAATTGACTTGGTATTAGAATATTAGTAAAATGTGCTTGTTAACCAAATAGTGTGTTGTTACTCCTGAAAATCCCATTTCACTAAGAGCATTTTAGAAGTCTGGGTTATCTTTTATGTTTCACTCCACAAACATGCCTTTAGTTCAGCATTTCTTAACCTATTGGGCATGAGCCACTGCAGGGTCCCGAGAGGGCATTTGGTGGGTTGCAAAGTCAGGTTCGGAAATTTATTTACTGTGTCTTAAAAAGCTACTACATGTAAATAACTAAGATATATCATTTTAACAATTTAAATTCAACCTGTTTTGTACATAGTCTAAACTGTACATTTTTGTTATTCATGCTCTACCATTGTTTTTTACCAGCTCTGATGTTTAACTCTCTATAACCAGATTGAAAGTTGCTTCCCAGAGGGATACAGTGAATTCAATTGGATTCAAGACCCATTCTTGTATTTTGAAAGTTCTAACTTGTTGTCAGTAAAACTAAATGAGCAATTGTGTGATATCATCTGTGATGCTGGGATTAAAACTAAATTTTTAGTAAATTATTTTGTATAGTTAGTGATAACATGAGACATGTCATGGACAACAAAATCCATAAACTTTTAGATTCTGACTTAACAAAGTTCTGGATATCTTTAAGAGATGAATATCCTGAACTTTCGGAGTTGCTCATCCCATTCACCACCTCATTCTTGAGTGAAATGGGATTTTCATCTCAAGTGAAAAGCAAGCACACAAATAGACTTGACGCACACTCAGATTTATGACTTAATTTAACCACTCTTGAATCCAACATACCCCAGCTTTTGCAGAAAAAGCAGCTCCAACTGTCACATTAGTAACTAATGATTAGTTAGGCAAGTAAAAACTCTTTTGTTTTTAACTTCAGCATGTGTTTATTAGAGCAAATTAGTCTTTTGAATTACATATTTGCTTTTTGCTTTTCTATAATTAAGTGTATATATAATTTGTTTAAGCATAAAAGAAGGCTTAAAGTTCTCAGTGTTACCAAAAATATGATTATAAAGTGGGTGCACAAGTAGTTCTGCCATGCACACACCCCTACAAGTCTAATTAATTTTAAAAATCTAAAAGGTTAAGTTAGATAATTAAACGTAGACACAACCTCCCAAAATCGTCTCTGTACCGTAATTATGTGCGATAAATGGAAACTAATTTCTGTACTTCCAATAAATACACCCTTTTAATAAAATATGTACCAATAAACTCCAATAAAATACTGTATGTACGAATAACGTAGCCTACTAGGTTATACGTTCTAAATTGGAAGTACCGATAGGTTTTAATTCGAATAAATACAGCCTTTAATGTATATACAGCCTTTTATCCATACAATAAATACAGCCTTTGAATGTACACTAACAAAGGAAATTTTTGTTAAATCTAATTAATTTTAAAAATCTAAAAGGTTAAGTTGCATTGTTAAACGTAGACACAACCTCCAAAAATCGTCTGTGTACCGTAATTATGTGCGATAAATGGAAAATAATTTCTGTACTTCCAATAAATACACCCTTTTAATAAAATATGTGCCAATAAACCCCAATAAAATATGCAAATAGGTTATAGGTCTACGTTCTAAATTGGAACTAGGTTTTAATTCCGGTACTTCGAATAAATACAGCCTTTAATGTTATGTACAGCAGCCTTGTATGCATAAAATAATTTAATGTACACTAACAAAGGAAATTTTTGTTAAATCTAATTAATTTTAAAAATCTAAAAGGTTAAGTTGCATTGTTAAACGTAGACACAACCTCCAAAAATCGTCTGTGTACCGTAATTATGTGCGATAAATGGAAAATTATTTCTGTACTTCCAGTAAATACACCCTTTTATTGTACACTAACAAAGTAAATTTTATTTAAGTTACATTGTCTACATAACCTCCATAAACTGGCATTAGTTACTTGTGAAGAAAACAGTTCTAGTACACATCGAACACAGAAAAAAATACAAACGTGGAGACGGAAGTTGCTTTGGCCGCAGGAAACAGTGAAAGACCCACTTTACTTTATGTTCCGAGTAGTTAGTGTAATCGTATTTAATTATATTGAGTTATAACCTATAGAGTGGCTGATGTTGATAATCTACATTATACTTTTTATTAATGTGATTTTAACTTCACTACACATCTCACGTAAATGAACAACAAAAGTAAATTAAATGCATTACAGTTATTTAAGGAACAGGACTAGATAAAGTGCATAAATGTCCATTACAACAATCTCATTGCTTATTATTTATAAGTTTTTATTTATGTAAGTTATTTATATTTAATTTATTACAATTTGTTTTTTATTTTTATTTGTAAAATTTTGTTTATTCTCATTCACTCTTGTGGCTTACTCTTATGTTTTTATTATACGTTTCTGATGTTTTTTCACATTATTTTTTGTGGTATTACGTGTAGGCCTACTCTAAATTATTTAATTGCCCTGAGTTTCGCAACTGATTTGTCTAACCAATGTTAGTTTGTTCACTACTAGTGAAAACTTAAATTGGTATTCCCAAAGGGAGATAGGCCTATAAATTCTCTTGTTTCTTATTTCCATTTAAACAGTAATAGTTGAATAAAGTCACAGTGTAAAGTAACACTGTTAATACTTTTAGTTTCAATTTATTTCTTATAACAAATTATATAGTATAGGTTATATAATATCTTCAAATAAATACACAGCAAGTAGGTTTATTAATATATTAATAGGTTTATCTAGGTGAAAATAAACCTACTTGCAGTGTATTTATTTGAAGATATTACATAGGAGACCTGCAGGAAACTCAAAACGAGTTACTTACAAAGGATAATATAGGTTATGTATATATAGTATATAATAACAGGTATTTGTACCTGTTATTTTTTTGGAACGGTATTTTCATACCTAGTATTTTAAAATAACAGTTTAGCCCACCTCTAGTCGTAGCAGCGTGGCCCGTGCAGCAACGCCACGGTGACGTAAGTGCGCTAGGCAGATTGCGCGTAAGCAAGTACAATGTACAATGTCTTAACATACTGCCCGCAACAAAATCGGCGATTTTGACACAGTTTGCAGTAAAAAAAAAGAACAAATTATTTAGCGCATACAAGTATACATGAATACTGGCAAACATACAAATATAATATGAGTACGTCATTAATATAATTAAATACATCATTAATCAATGCCCCATAGGTAATATGTAACAATAATCGAAAGGCTTGAATATGCGATAAATCATGAACAATAATGACAATAATACATGGGAATAAGGACACCGTGGGTGGCCTTGCACAAACATTAAAGAAATACAACCAATTTACAAAATAACAGCGTGACACTTAGCGTGTAATAAACAGTATTGCGCAGCAATACAAGGTAATATATCTGGGAAATTCACTATGACAATATACAGTAGAAGTATGCCACAAATATCGATAATAATGTACAATAAAAATACCCAAAAATTTAATATAATAATATAATGAAAATATCCAAAAATTTAATATAATAATATACACTGCACCACACCTTTCACCATAATTGACATCACACTAAGAAAAAGAAAAACGTTTAAATGTTCACCAATGCACCGCTACATGGCGTCCATTAATGATACAATTCATACAAGTGCATAAATGGTATACCTTACATGAGTTACATGATATAAGTTACATAAACAACATTGTAGTCAATAAAATGTGTATGGAAGAGCATGTGCTCGACCGGCAAGGTCCCGGGCATGAACACCGAGGCGCAATCAGTCTGTTGCCACCGGAAGTGGGCACAGCTTATGAATGGGTCTGCGCAGAATGCCGTTGGCAGTACGGACGTCTGCAACACGTACCAACGAATCCTGCCCAAGATATGTCTGAGTGACAATGCCGCGCTTCCAAACCAATGGTGGGGCATTGTCATCCAGAATGAGGTCCAATTGTCCTACCGATAAATTTTTCGACTGCTTTTTCCACTTGTTTCGCAGCTGCAACTGGTGCAGATAGTCTCGGGACCAACTCTTCCAAATGGTAAAGGATTTGGACCTCTGCCCGCCCTGGCGTAACAACATAGGACCGGCGTAGTCCACGGCACACTGTGAGAATGGCTTGGAAGGGGTGACCCTAGGCGCGGGTAATTGACCCAACAGTTGGCTGGAACCAGACGCGCGAAAGCGAAAACAAGTGATACATTTGTGAATGACCGAGCGTATGTACGACTTGTCGTTTATAATCCAATACTTTTGGCGCAGCGAATATTGCGTAAGTTGTACTCCACCGTGGAGTAATCGAATGTGTTCATATTCAATAATTAATCGAGTCAGGTGAGCCTGCGGATGTAGTATGATTGGATGCTTGTTACTGTAACTTAGCTGAGACTGCTGAAGGCGACCGCCAACACGCAATATACCAGCGTTATCAAGAAAAGGATTAAGTGAGAATGTTTTACTATCAGTAGGTATAGGGCGATGTGCCTGTAATTGCTTAATTTCAACATTGAAATGCGAAAACTGGGCTAGACGAATAAAAACCAAGAGCGCGCTGTTTAACTCATGCGCAGATAAAAAGGAGGTGCTTCTACTGGAAGCGGGAGACTTAGCGTTATGAATAAAACGCAGGCAGTAAGCAAAAACGCGTAGAAGCCTAGTGAGAGAAGAGTAATTTTCAACATAGTTTGAAAAGTGTGAAGCGGTAGCCAACGCGAGCAGGGCCTGTTTACGTACTTCCTTGTCCAACTCCGGATGAGCGTAAGCGGAATTGGGATCGAAGGGACGAGTAGGCCAGTCCGAAGGCTTCTTTAGTAGCCAATAAGGACCATGCCACCATTGCTGGTGGTTGTGTAACAAACGGGGTAGACAACCGCGGGATAGAATGTCGGCGGGATTATCATGAGACGAGACATGATACCAATTGCCCAGACTAGTGAGCTGCTGAATTTCAGAAACACGGTTCGCTACGAATACCTTCCAACTGGACGGCGTTTGATGAATCCAGTGAAGGGCAATCGTTGAATCAGAGTAAAAATATAACTCGCTGAACTTGTAGGCCACGGCATGGACGACCTTAGAAACCAACTGCGATAATAACAAACAGGCGCATAGCTCGAGACGAAGTAGGGAAATTTGCCTTAACGGGGCAACTCTTGATTTAGAGCACAATAAATGAGACGAAATACTATTATCGGAATATACCGTGCGCGCATAGATACAGCATGCCTAACCTTTTACAGACGCGCCGGCGAACCCGTGTAATTGGAATGAGACGATTGGCGAACTACCTGAATCTTTTACAGCCCTCGGGATCCTAAAATGAGTGTCTGAGATTAATTGAGCGTAGAGCTCAGTCCATTTAATAGATAAGGAATCAGAAAGCGGGTCTTCCCAATTTGTACCCGAAGACCAAAGTGTTTGCATAAAGTACTTGCACCAAAACCTGATAGGCCCAATTAAACCCAATGGATCATAAATACCAGCGATAACAGATAACACCTTCCTTTTATTGAAATGATCAATTTTAAAATTTCTTTGTATATTGTATACGAAGCTGTCCGCTATAACGTCCCACTGAATGCCCAGAGTGCGGACTGTTTTGTCCTTGTTAAAGTCCAGGGACGAGTTAGTGTACGAAGATGTTACATTCCGGTCGTTAGACGACCATTTGTGAAGAGTGAAGCCGTAGCGGCTTAGCAACTCAGAAATGTCGGTATTCAATTGGATTAGAACCGGTGAGCTATCGGAACCGGTGAGGAGGTCATCGACGTAAAAGTCGTTAGCAATGACTGAACAGGCCAGTGGGTACTGAGTACTATTCTCCTGGGCGATTTGTTTTAAACATCTCGTTGGAAGAAATGATGCACTGGCAGTCCCGTACGTGACTGTTCTTAAAGCATAATGTTTGAGCTCCTTATGGGGAGAGTCACGCCAAACAATTCTTTGTAAATTGGAATCACGCGGGGAGACCAAAATTTGGCGATACATTTTTTCTATGTTCGCGATGAAAGCGTAACGATAAGTTCTAAATCTGGTCATAATGGCGAAAAGATCCTGCTGGATCGTGGGGCCGACCATAAGGGTGTCGTTTAACGACAAATCGTTGGACGCCTTGGCCGAACCATCAAAAACAACGCGAAGTTTAGTGGTGGTGCTCGTAGTCTTAAAGACGGCATGGTGAGGTAGATAAGAAATGTTTGATTTGTCAACTGACAAGTCATATGAATCAAGCGGAGACATATGGCCGAGATTTAAATATTCTTGCATAAAGTCAACATAATCCTTGTGTAAAGACTGGTTTTGCCTAAACTTGAGTTCAAGGGTTTGAAACCTACGACCCGCTTCGGTGTGGGAATCTCCGAGACATTCTGTAGTGTGGGGTAGCGACACAACGAACCTACCACTATCATTACGATAAGTGTTTGCGATGAAGTGATTTTCAAACTCCGATTCTGCATCTGAAGGAGCATGGTGCGAAACATCCTCCAACTGCTAGAAGGCCTTGAGTTCCGATGAGATAGCATTATTATCGTCGAGGGCAATGAATGAAGAGACGGGTTTGGTAATATCCATGTTGAAGGGTAGATTCCTGGCGAGTATAAACCCTAGTTTAGTTTCTTGGATTGTTGGAAAATGTGGACTTCGAACGAATTTAGTCGGCTCAATTAGTTGCAAAAAGTATTGTGCCCCAAGTAATATGTCAATTTGGGACGAATTATTAAATTGCGGGTCAGCTAAAAATATCCCTCTTGGAATCTTCAAGGAAGCGATGACAAAGGATTCGGTTGGAAGATTGTTTGTGATTAGGGGCAGAACAGCGCAGTGGACATTCAAGGTGAAGTCCCTATAACGTGAGTTTAAGCGCACGCGCGTGCTAAAATTGGCCTGACATGATGAGTTATTTATACCTGCGATAGGCAGCTCGGATTTGCTTAGCCTTAGGCCCATGCGGCGGGCGAAACCCATGGTATAAAAATTAGCTTGGGACCCTGAACCAACAGGATTCTCACTGGGCGTCTTTTACCGTGATGATCGATAGTAGTGCATACGGCGGTAGATAATAAAATTGTCTTATTTGTCTGTAGCTTCAGGGAACATTGCTTATTGCTCCTGTTGCCAGACTGATTCATCGAAGCATGGAGCATAGTGTGGTGCCTTTTCGCGCATGCCTTGCATGAAAATTTGGAAGGACAACACGAGCTGTTATGGCCCGAGCGTGTACAATTCAGGCATAATTTATTATGTATCAAGACTTCTTTACGTTGTATAGGCGGTAGGGCGATAAATTGCGGGCATTCAATCAGTTTGTGACTACCACGACACAGCTGACAAGATTTAATGTTTGGTGGAGTATGGACTAGTGACCCAGTAAACTCCGCGCGCTTAGTTGACTTGCGATAAAAAACATTATCGCTAACCTGTCTAAAGCCAGGCGAACCGGTCGGTGCATTTATGTTTTGTAACAGCTGACGTCTTGAATTTAAAAACTTAATGAAATTATCATAAATAGGAAGTTGTTTTTCGTCTAAGGTTTCCTTCCACAACCTGCACGTACGTTCGTCAAGTTTTTGGGATAGAAAATGTACAAAAATAAGCTCGAACGTATTTACAGAAAGTTTTAATGAGTTTAGCGCATTTATGTTGGCGGTGAGCTCATCTATGAATTTAGAAATGCTGAACACGGACTCACGTTGAATGTGTCTCATGCCCAGTACGTTTGCTGCGTGATAAGTGGTTACAATTAATTTATTATCATAGCGCGCCCTTAACAACTCAATGGCCACCGTGTAAATTTCGTGCGTGATAGGTAGCGATTTTATGACATTCAGCGCCTCGTCTTTTAATGATAAGTGCAAATAATGAAGCTTCTGGATGCCAGTCAGGTCCGTTCGGACATGAACTAGCTCCAAAAACAGGTGGTAAAAGTGTTGCCACTCTATTATATCACCTGAGAAGCAGGGTATCTTAATAGGTTGCAATTGAATGGGAGGCGTGCTGAATGTAACTACCTCAGATGGACTTGCTGCCTTCCTGGTCATTTCCTCGGCATGGTCTATTAAATTTTGCAGCTTCCATTCTATGCTGCATAAGTCGTCTTCTGTTTGAACCCTATCGCTAGCAGAAGCAAAATCGGAGTCCTCGGACTCGATTTGTGTTTGGATCTCATCATAGGCTATTTAGCCGATAGTTCCATAAGGTGGCGAAGCTTTATTTTTAATGCATGATTGTCATGCGTATCATGATCGAAATTGTCGGCATAAGTATTTATGCGCGATATAGAGGCCTTGATCGTGCCACGTTTCTTGATCAGCGCCTTCATATCCGCCACGATTGGGTATGAACAAATAAAAAAAAGAAAACGAATTTAAATGATGCTACAAAGGCCACGTTAATGCAACGAGGTGAGCCGGACCAGGCAGGAAGTCCAAATCATAAAGTCACGCAACGACACGGTAATACTTACTAACATATCTTAACTAAATTTATGTTATAATAAAATCCTGAATTAGGCGTTACAAACAATATAGCAGTAATCATCAATGACATGAGTGCTGTTTGAAAAGATATGACTTAGAAATAAAGAGAATATTAATTGAGTTCACAAAAAATTATAAGTTCATATTCCAATTATTGAAAAATATTTAAAATTATTTTAAATTATTAGATCATATTATTATTTCTATACTGCTTTGTTTAATTTATAATATTGTGAAAAAATATGCGAATTATGCAAGTTGAAACTAATGCACAACATGAGTTCAATCAGTTGAAATGGTACTTATCGGCATGTTCTAGAAGGTATCGAAAGCCTGTCGGAACCCTCGTAGTCGTGTTAGGTACTCAAGCATGGATAATGTAGACATGGTCGTTGCCTGTCCGGTGATGTCCAATGCGGTGGAATCCTGTTTAGATAGGCTGCTCTGGATTTTCCCAATGCTGAATGCCACGTGCTGGATATGCTGCAATGATGATTCCAATGTTCGGTTGGCGAAATATGAAGTCCCCAATGTCGTGTGATACGATTCCCATAAGTAGGTGCTAATTGACGAGTTGTTGAATTTACATTGAAGAAAAGAAATTTGATAGGCCTGCTTAATGCACTAAACCATAAGACGAATTGTCCATGGTTTTAGTCACGTCCGTGAAATACAAATACGGGAACGGAGGACCATGTGTTGCCGCTGGACGAAAATGTTGTCGCTTGTGGACAGAGAATTTTGCCTGTAAGGCTAGAATAATATCCGGTTGCGGAGGACCATATGTTGCGTGCTTAACATTCTCGAAATCATCTTGAGTTAGTTTTGCAAGCTTAAGGAAGCTGGTAGGAAATCAGAAAGTGTATTACATTAATTAGTGGACTGTAAAGTATGATTAAGTAACGTTTATTGAAAGCATTTAGATGCACAGGCCTACGCAATTACGTCTTAGCTCATAGCCAAAGATAAGATGAATGTAAGACTACGTAATGTGTAGCATTGAATCTAGATCAGAAATAAGAAGAACATAGCAAATTTAGGTTGCCGCGGCTTGGCTAGAAAACAAGGGTGCTAACGCACTGTTCAAAGTTTGAGTGTAGACTGATTTGTCGTAGCAGCGTGGCCCGTGCAGCGCCGCCACGGTAACGTAAGTGCGCTAGGCAGATTGCGCGTAAGCAAGTACAATGTAAAATGTCTTAACACAGAGTCTGTCGAAGGCGTCACTTCTCACACACGATTCTTGTCACACTTAATTCGACTGTCTTCGCGAAATGCGAATTCTTTTGCACATTACCCGGTATTCATTCTGTCGGTAATTTTTATGTGTTCACCATGAATAAACCGTTTTTCTTTATCTTAATTAACATAAGTTTTATTAATTTTTATTTTCCTGTAATTACACTTTTTATCTTTTTTTTACACTATTTTTTATACACATGTGCGTCTTATTTTGATACACACTTTGGAGTATTTGGTTTTGTGATATTATGCACACAATCTTTACAAAATAAATAAATTCATATAATCAATAGCGTTCCTTAAGGGTGACGCTTTTCAGGAATTGACAGGTTTCACTCACACATGTAACATGCGCGTGTACACACAGACACAGCAAAATGGCGCGATCAACTTGTCTCGACATGAAAGTTTGGTCGTTCCTTATACAGTTCAGATCGAAAGCTGAATTATAATTGCTAACAATATGAATTATCTATTTACTTTAATTAATTATTTTAATTACTTTGTGCAATGCACAGTACCCTATTCATTTGTACTGTTGCATATATATTGTACTGTAATTATTTTGCAGATATTGTATTTAAGATATGTTCCACGTTGGCACAGCCATTAATGTACTGTTCTTTTATTTATAAGTATTGTAATTATTATATTTAATTACAGATATTACTTTTTTCTATCTGCACATGAAAAGAAACTCTATCTCAGGGTTAACAATTATTAAGTTGATTTATATTATTTAATATTGTGTATGATTTATTCTTTTCTTTAATCCGTACCAAATAACGTTAGTGTATAAATTTTTTGATAAATAACAAGGTAAGAATATCTACCATAAAAATGTAAATAGCTTGAATCTGAATTCTTCACAATTGCAACGGGGTGAAATATTGTTGTTTATTAAGTTGTATGCAAATTATGATTCTTGCAATGTTATGGATTTATATTCTCGTATGTTTATTAAATTCAATATTAATGTTAATTCCCTTCCTTTGAAGGTTTCCTTTATTAAATAAATAATTAAACTCTTTTATAAAAAATTAAACTCTTTTAATGTGTATCTTATTACATATAAAATTAGACTTTGTGATGTGCATCTTCTGAATTATAAATTTAGACTCTTGATGTTGCTCTTCTTAAATACAAATTTAGACTAACCAATTTTCTTCTATTTTTATACAATATAATCTAACAATTTACCTTTTGCCATATTGATACCTCACTACATTCATTACATCTTTCCATCATATGACTCTTAAAAACATATATAACTTTTCTAATTATTATTAAATACATTTATTTGATTTCTAACATTCTTAATTCTAATTTGTATTTATTAGATTATAATTTTATTACTCTTTCATTTTATTTTAATATTTATTTCCAACTTAATATAATACTTGGCAAAACATATATCTTAATGCTGTTTTATCTAATAGTGGAGTCTACCTCTATGTTGGTTGGGACTATCAACTCAGTGTTTTTGTTTACAATTCAAACATATGTTCCAAATATTATTAAATTTATATCTTTGATCCTTCTGAATTTACTTTTTTACTCTTATGTACTATGGTGTATTTTAACAGCAGTACATAATACCTTCCCTTATTTCATAATCTCAGATATAATTTGATATGAGATTTTGAAATAATTAATTTCTTATCACAAACATGGTCTAACATTAAT
The DNA here is from genome assembly GCA_034769895.1 of Magicicada septendecula. Lineage (NCBI taxonomy): Eukaryota > Metazoa > Arthropoda > Insecta > Hemiptera > Cicadidae > Magicicada > Magicicada septendecula. The sequence continues at coordinate 303,009,806 of CM068367.1, read as the reverse complement.
ATTGAGAACATCTGATTAATTCGCTAATTGTATATCACAAAGTTCTTTTCATAAATTGGTTTTTTTATTAACATAACAAATATGGTTCATCACTATCACGGATCACCGTATCTTACACACTCATTTATGAATTAAAATAACATTAATCAAACCAACTGGTTTTACATAAAAAATAATAAGTATAAAATAATAATTGTGCCTACTTTCATGGCTAAAAAACTCAAAAACATGAATACAAACATTATTTTCTTTTCTTTTAAATCTCACCTTCCCAATCCTGGTCATGTATTGCATGTGTTCTTTATTTCAGAATTATTTTTCTTTAAATTATTTTTACTATAGTATGGGTATTAGCTTTAGTGATATGATATAACTTTGTAAACCTAGTAAAACTGTCCAAAATAATCAGTATGTATTTAATACATCTCCTACCACTAGTTGGGAATGGTATACAAATGTCAACAAAAACTTGCTCTAACTCTCTCATATTTCTATCTACTTCTATACCTGTCCTTGCTCAATTGATCTTCTGTCTGCTATATTCCTTCTGTTTTCTTCCTTCATAAGTCTGGAATCTGATATAATATCTTCTTAGCTTGTGTGTTATCCCTTAAATATTCAATTTCCCTAACATTTTTCCCTATCATGTGCGGTGGTTCAGTTCGGGTGGCCACTTTTGGGTCCATTACACCGCTGTCCATCCTCATTACGATACGTCTGCTCAGGTAAATGATTGCTGGAACATTTCTACAGACAATTCATTATATAACAAAAAATCTTACAAGTAGTCGATTGGCGACTGATAAAAAACACTCTTGGGATTATTCACGCTGTTGCTGTTTACATTTGATTATATATTTCTTTTTTTCTTCTTGATTCCTTCTTATTTTCTGTAACTATTTTTAGATAACTTTGTTGACAGGCATTATTTGTAAATCCTTTTGACTTTCCTTCTTGTGACAGATGTTCTTCGTATCATTTCTTCCTTTATCATTTTCAACTCCAAGAAATACTAAATTGTAGCTGTATTAATTATTACCATTCTTTAGTTTCATTGTAATTATTAGTCATTAAATTATTCATTGTCCTTCTTATTTTACCATCTTGTTTTAGCACATCACCATTAATTGTTTTTTTTTCTCGTTGTTCCCATCAAAATATTATTTTTTCTATTATTCCATTCTAAATCATGTTATTTATAAATAAATTATGTAAGCTGCTCTTACGTTCTTTTTGAATTTTGTTGATTTATTTTCCTTTCTTTTATGATTATTGATTCAAAATAATTTCTTCTGAAATATATGGTAAGATGTTCTTACTTATTTTTAGAATTTTGTTGATTTATTTTCCTTTCTTTTATGATTATTGATTCAAAATAATTTCTTCTGAAATATATGGTAAGATGTTCTTACTTATTTTTAGAATTTTGTTGATTTATTTCATCTTAATTCATAGAATAATTTTTTTAGTAATTACTTTCATATTATGTCGTCTGTATTAATAATTAATCTAATCTTTGTTCAATTAGTTTGCTTTGGTCAATACCCAGAAAATCAGTCCCTTCTTTCCATATTTTTCATATTTAGTTCATCCGTTGTCAAATACATAAGTTATCCTTGTTGCACGGATTATTATTGTGTCCATAATGATTTCTGTTTTTGTTAAATATCTCTCTGTCACCCTGTACTGCAAGTTTTCTTCTATAATGTTTGCAATAGTATCAAAGTTTAGATCACTCACTTTATCGTCTGGTTTACTATACAGATGTGTTAATGGTACATTATTTATCGGTGAAGTCACTGAACTTTTATTAAGTTTTTCTTTATCTGACATTTTTAATTTAAATATTAATTTCCTTAAGTTTTTACTATGATTTTTTAAGTCAGTCATTTCCCTGTAATTAATGATTATGAGATTAAATATATTAATTAAACTACTCCTAATCGTATCTAATTCTTCCTGTGTATTTTTCTGTTTCTTGGGACGTCTTTTACCTATTTTCTTTGTCTTCTTTTCCACATACTTATTATTCTCTTTGTTTCTGCTATATTTATTCTTAGATAATAATACACTTTTGTTTATTTATTTTCTATTTCCTTACTACTCTCTTCTGTTTTCGGACTTATTTGTTCCCTGTTTTGATCGTTAGGTATTTCTTCTATCTCCGTTTTGTTATCATTTATTACTTCTTCCGTTATTTTATTCAATGTTTCCACATTTTGCTTGTCATCTTCTATCGTTGTTTCTATTAACTGGTTTCCATCACTCATTATTTCTTTCATTGTTTTATGCATATTGTCTATCACCTTACTCTGATCTATTATTAATTTATTGGTACTCTTTAATTCTACCTACTCTATTTTTTCATTAATACCTTCAGAAGCACTGTCTAGAGTTTCATTCAATTATTTAATGTTTCATTATTTCCTTTGAAATCACTACTTGTCTCTCCAATTATTTGTTTATTATTTCCCTTTATTGTTTTTCTTAATTGTCCCTGTTTTTTTTCCGTATTGTTCCACCCACAGTTTATGATCATTTCTTATTTTTTCCATACTCTTATCACTTCTCTCCATCCATTGTCGGTGATCCTCCTTAATTCTCTCCATCCTCTGTCGTTGATCCTCTTTACCTGTAATGTCTGCTCTAGATTGGTCTAATTTATTATTTTGCTGGTCAAATTTAGCATTTAACTGGTTAGAATTATCAATTATATGTTGGTCAAATTTACTGGTTATTTCAGCCTTTAACTGTTTAGAATCTCTTGATTGTTCCTGTTTTTGGTTGTATTTTTCCACCCACAGTTTATGATCATTTCTTATTTTTTCTATATTCTTATTACTTCTCTCCATCCATTGTCAGTGATCCTCCTTAATTCTCTCCATCCTCTGTCGGTGATTACCTGTAAGAGTTACCTGTAACGTCTGCTCTAGATTGGTCTAATTTATTATTTTTCTGGTCAAATTTAGCATTTAACTGGTTAGAATTATCAATTATATGTTGGTCTAATTTAGCATTTAATTGGTTAGAATCAGCATTTTGTTGGTCTAATTTAGCATTTTTCTGGTCAAATTTACTGTTTATTTCAGCCTTGAACTGTTTAGATTCAGCATTTTATTGGTCAAATTTACTGTTTATTTCAGCCTTTAACTGGTTAGAATTAGCATTTAACGCGTCCAAAATTGCCTTCATAGTTAATGGTTCAATTTCCTTAGGTGGCTGTTCCATTTCAGTTTCATCCTCTTCAGCACTATTACTCCTTAATTCATATCTTTCCTCTGGTTTGTTAGTCATGTTACAATATTTAAATTAAATTAACTACAAGTAAATTTTTTATTCTAATTAAATTTAACAAAATTATTTTATTGTAATTTAATTAATTCAATTCAGCACTATTGCCTATTATTTATTTTATGTTACTTGGTGCTGACTTAAAGAAAATCTTTGCTTTCACGTATGGGTGCCATTAATGTACTGTAATTATTTTGCAGATATTGTATTTAAGATATGTTCCACGTTGGCACAGCCATTAATGTACTGTTCTTTTATTTATAAGTATTGTAATTATTATATTTAATTACAGATATTACTTTTTTCTATCTGCACATGAAAAGAAACTCTATCTCAGGGTTAACAATTATTAAGTTGATTTATATTATTTAATATTGTGTATGAGTTATTCTTTTCTTTAATCCGTACCAAATAACATTAGTGTATAAATTTTTTTATAAATAACAAGGTAAGAATATCTACCATAAAAATGTAAATAGCTTGAATCTGAATTCTTCACAACTGCAACGGGTTCAATTCTAGTTGATGTTTATCATTTTAAACGTAATACAAGGCTTCGTGATCTGTTCCTTCTCAGGGATTTCTTATTAGATTTAACGTTGAATTTTATTTTCTTCTATGTTTACGAAATTGATACCTCTTCGGAATATTGGATTTTATTGTATTGACACTCAAATTATCTTCTCGTACAGGCTTCTTCTTTTAGTTCGGCGCTCTCTCAATGATATACTCAAACTTCTTGAAATATTGTTGTTTATTAAGTTGTATGCAAATTATGATTCTTGCAATGTTATCGATTTATATTCTCGTATGTTTATTAAATTCAATACCAATGTTAATTCCCTTCCTTTGAAGGTGTTGCGTGCTTAACATTCTCGAAATCATCTTGAGTTAGTTTTGCAAGCTTAAGGAAGCTGGTAGGAAGTCAGAAGTGTTTTACATTAATTAGTGGACTGTAAATTATGATTAAATAAAGTTTATTGAAATCATTTAGAAGCGCAGGCCTACGCAATTACGTCTTAGCTTATAGCCGAAATATAAGATGAATGTAAGGCTACGTAAAGTGTAGCATTGAAACTAGATCAGAAATAAAAGGAACATAGCAAATTTAGGTTGCCGCGGCTTGGCTAGAAAACAAGGGTGCAAACGCACTGTTCAAAGATTGAGTGTAGACTGATTAGTCGTAGCGGGGTGACAACGTGGAACACCGCCAAGGTGACGTAAGTGCGCTAGGCAGATTGCGCGTAAGCAAGTACAATGTACAATGTCTTAACATACTACCCGCCTAAAAATCGGCGATTTTGACATAGTTTGTAGTAAAAAAAAAAAAAGAACAAATTATTTAGCGCATACGAGTATACATGAATACTGGCAAACATACAAATATAATATAAACGAGTACATCATTAATATAATTAAATACATCATTAATCAATGCTCCATAGGTAATATGTAACAATAATCCAAAGGCTTGAATATGCGATAAACCATAAACAATAATAACAATAATACATGGCAATAAGGACATCGTGGGTGGCCTTGCACAAACATTGAAGAAATACAACCAATTTAAAAAATAACAACGTGACGCTTAGCGTGTAATAAACAGTATTGCGCAGCAATACAAGGTAATATATCTGGAAAATTCACTATGACAATATACAGTAGAAGTATGCCACAAATATTGATAATAATGTACAATAAAAATACCCAAAAAAATTTAGTATAATAATACAATAAAAATACCCAATAAATTTAATATAATAATATAATGAAAATACCCAAAAAATTTAATATAATACTATAATGGAAATACCCAAAAAATTAAATATAATAATATACACTGCACCACACCTTTCACCATAATTGACATCATACTAAGAAAAAGAAAAACTTTTAAATATTCACCAATGCACCACTACATGGCGTCCATTAACGATACAATACATACAAGTGCATAAATGGTATACCTTACATAAATTACATAATATAAATTACATAAACAACATTGTAGTCAATAAAATGTGTGTGGAAGAGTATATGCTCGACCGGCAATGTCCCGGGCATGAAACACCGAGGCGCAATCAGTCTGATGCCACCGGAAGTGGGCACAGCTTATGAATGGGTCTACGCAGAATGCCGTTAGCAGTACGGATGTCCGCGACCCGTACTAACGAATCCTGCCCAAGATATGTCTGAGTGACAATGCCGCGCTTCCAAAGCAATGGTGGGGCATTGTCATCCAGAATAAGGACCAATTGTCCTACCGATAAATTTTTCGACTGCTTTTTCCACTTGTTTCGCTGCTGCAACTGGTGCAGATAGTCTCTGGTGGTCAAGCAGATGAACAGAGAAATATAGGCCTTAGTAAAGGATTCGGACCTCTGCCCGCCCTGGCGTAACAACATAGGACCGGCGTAGTCCACGGCGCACTGAGAGAATGGTTTGGAAGGGTTGACCCTAGGCGCGGGTAATTGACCTAACAGCTGGCTGGAACCAGCCGCGCGAAAGCGAAAACAAGTGATACATTTGTGAATGACCGAGCGTATGTACGACTTGTCGTTTATAATCCAATACCTTCGGCTCAGCGAATATTGCGTAAATTGTACTCCACCGTGGAGTAATCGAATGTGTTCATATTCAATAATTAATCGAGTAAGATGAGCCTGCGGATGTAGTATGATTTGATGCTTGTAACTGTAACTTAGCTGAGACTGCTGAAGGCGACCGCCAACACGCAATATACCAGCGTCATCAAGAAAAGGATTAAGTGAGAATGTTTTACTATCAGTAGGTATAGGGCTATGTGCCTGTAGTTCCTTAATTTCAACATTGAAATGCGAAAACTGGGTTTGGCGAATAAAAACCAAGAACGCGCTGTTTAACTCATGCGCAGATAAAAAGGAGGTGCTTCTACTGGAAGCGGGAGACTTAGCGTTATGAATAAAACGCAGGCAGTAAGCAAAAACGCGTAGAAGTCTAGTGAGAGAAGAGTAATTTTCAACATACGCTAGTTTGAAAAGTGTGAAGCGGTAGCCAACGCGAGCAAGGCCTGTTTACGTACTTCCTTGTCCAACTCCGGATGAGCGTAAGCGGAATTGGGATCGAAGGGACGAGTAGGCCAGTCCGAAGGCTTCTTTAGTAGCCAATAAGGACCATGCCACCATTGCTGGTGGTTGTGTAACAAACGGGGTAGACAACCGCGGGATAGAATGTCGGCGGGATTATCATGAGACGAGACATGATACCAATTGCCCAGACTAGTGAGCTGCTGAATTTCAGAAACACGGTTCGCTACGAATACCTTCCAACTGGACGGCGTTTGATGAATCCAGTGAAGGGCAATCGTTGAATCAGAGTAAAAATATAACTCGCTGAACTTGTAGGCCACGGCATGGACGACCTTAGAAACCAACTGCGATAATAACAAACAGGCGCATAGCTCGAGACGAGGTAGGGAAATTTGCCTTAACGGGGCAACTCTTGATTTAGAGCACAATAAATGAGACGAAATACTATTATCGGAATATACCGTGCGCGCATAGATACAGCATGCCTAACCTTTTACAGACGCGTCGGCGAACCCGTACCCGTGTAATTGGAATGAGATGATTGACGAACTACCTGAATCTTTTACAGCCCTCGGGATCCTAAAATGAGTGTCTGAGATTAATTGAGCGTAGAGCTCAGTCCATCGTGGATAAGGAATCAGAAAGCGGGTCGTCCCAATTTGTACCCGAAGACCAAAGTGTTTGCATAAAGTACTTGCACCAAAACCTGATAGGCCCAATTAAACCCAATGGATCATAAATACCAGCGATGGCAGATAACACCTTTCTTTTATTGAAATGATCAATTTTAGAATTTCTTTGTATATTGTATACGACGCTGTCCGCTATAACGTCCCACTGAATGCCCAGAGTGCGGACTGTTTTGTCCTTGTTAAAGTCCAGGGACGAGTTAGTGTACGAAGATGTTATATTCCGGTCGTTAGACGACCATTTGTGAAGAGTGAAGCCGTAGCGGCTTAGCAACTCAGAAATGTCGGTATTCAATTGGATTAGAAAAGGTGAGCTATCGGAACCGGTGAGGAGGTCATCGACGTAAAAGTCGTTAGCAATGACTGAACAGGCCAGTGGGTACTGAGTACTATTCTCCTGGGCAATTTGTTTTAAACATCCCGTTGCAAGAAATGATGCACTGGCAGTCCCGTACGTGACTGTTCTTAAAGCATAATGTTTGTGCTCCTTGTGGGGAGAGTCACGCCAAACAATTCTTTGTAAATTGGAATCACGCGGGGAGACCAAAATTTGGCGATACAATTTTTCTATGTCCGCGATGAAAGCGTAACGATGGGTTCTAAATCTGGTCATAATGGTGAAAAGATCCTGCTGGATCGTAGGGCCGACCATAAGGGTGTCGTTTAACGACAAATCGTTGGACGCCTTGGCCGAACCATAAAAAACAACGCGAAGTTTAGTGGTGGTGCTCGTAGTCTTAAAGACGGCATGGTGAGGTAGATAAAAAATGTTTGATTTGTCAACTGACAAGTCATATGAATCAAGCGGAGACATATGGCCGAGATTTAAATATTCTTGCATAAAGTCAACATAATCCTTGTGTAAAGACTGGTTTTGCCTAAACTTGAGTTCAAGGGTTTGAAACCTACGACCCGCTTCGGTGGGGGAATCTCCGAGACATTCTGTAGTGTGGGGTAGCGACACAACGAACCTACCACTATCATTACGATAAGTGTTTGCGATGAAGTGATTTTCAAACTCCGATTCTGCATCTGAAGGAGCATGGTGCGAAACATCCTCCAACTGCCAGAAGGCCTTGAGTTCCGATGAGATAGCATTATTATCGTCGAGTGCAATGAATGAAGAGACGGGTTTGGTAATATCCATGTTGAAGGGTAGATTCCCGGCGAGTATAAACCCTAGTTTAGTTTCTTGGATTGTTGGAAAATGTGGACTTCGAACGAATTTAGTCGGCTCAATTAGTTGCAAAAAGTATTGTGCCCCAAGTAATATGTCAATTTGGGACGAATTATTAAATTGCGGGTCAGCTAAAAATATCCCTCTTGGAATCTTCAAGGAAGCGATGTCAAAGGATTCGGTTGGAAGATTGTTTGTGATTAGGGGCAGAACAGCGCAGTGGACATTCAAGGTGAAGTCCCTATAACGTGAGTTTAAGCGCACGCGCGTGCTAATATTGGCCTGACATGATGAGTTATTTATACCTGCGATAGGCAGCTCGGATTTGCTTAGCCTTAGGCCCATGCGGCGGGCGAAACCCATGGTACAAAAATTAGCTTGGGACCCTGAATCCAACAGGATTCTCACTGGGCGTCTTTTACCGTGATGATCGATAGTAGTGCATACGGCGGTAGATAATAAAATTGACTTATTTGTCTGTAGCTTCAGGGAACATTGCTTATTGCTCCTGTTGCCAGACTGATTCATCGAAGCATGGAGCATAGTGTGGTGCCTTTTCGCGCATGCCTTGCATGAAAATTTGGAAGGACAACACGAGCTGTTATGGCCCGAGCGTGTACAATTCAGGCATAATTTATTATGTATCAAGACTTCTTTACGTTGTATAGGCGGTAGGGCGATAAATTGCGGGCATTCAGTCAGTTTGTGACTACCACGACACAGCTGACAAGATTTAATGTTTGGTGGAGTATGGACTAGTGACCCAGTAAACTCCGCGCGCTTAGTTGACTTGCGATAAAAAACATTATCGCTAACCTGTCTAAAGCCAGGCGAACCGGTCGGTGCATTTATGTTTTGTAACAGCTGACGTCTTGAATTTAAAAACTTAATGAAATTATCATAAATAGGAAGTTGTTTTTCGTCTAAGGTTTCCTTCCACAACCTGCACGTACGTTCGTCAAGTTTTTGGGATAGAAAATGTACAAAAATAAGCTCGAACGTATTTACAGAAAGTTTTAATGAGTTTAGCGCATTTATGTTGGCGGTGAGCTCATCTATGAATTTAGAAATGCTGAACACGGACTCACGTTGAATGTGTCTCATGCCCAGTACGTTTGCTGCGTGATAAGTGGTTACAATTAATTTATTATCATAGCGCGCCCTTAACAACTCAATGGCCACCGTGTAAATTTCGTGCGTGATAGGTAGCGATTTTATGACATTCAGCGCCTCGTCTTTTAATGATAAGTGCAAATAATGAAGCTTCTGGATGCCAGTCAGGTCCGTTCGGACATGAACTAGCTCCAAAAACAGGTGGTAAAAGTGTTGCCACTCGATTATATCACCTGAGAAGCAGGGTATCTTAATAGGTTGCAATTGAATGGGAGGCGTGCTGAATGTAACTACCTCAGATGGACTTGCTGCCTTCCTGGTCATTTCCTCGGCATGGTCTATTAAATTTTGCAGCTTCCATTCTATGCTGCATAAGTCGTCTTCTGTTTGAACCCTATCGCTAGCAGAAGCAAAATCGGAGTCCTCGGACTCGATTTGTGTTTGGATCTCATCATAGGCTATTTAGCCGATAGTTCCATAAGGTGGCGAAGCTTTATTTTTAATGCATGATTGTCATGCGTATCATGATCGAAATTGTCGGCATAAGTATTTATGCGCGATATAGAGGCCTTGATCGTGCCACGTTTCTTGATCAGCGCCTTCATATCCGCCACGATTGGGTATGAACAAATAAAAAAAAGAAAACGAATTTAAATGATGCTACAAAGGCCACGTTAATGCAACGAGGTGAGCCAGACCAGGCAGGAAGTCCAAATCATAAAGTCACGCAACGACACGGTAATACTTACTAACATATCTTAACTAAATTTATGTTATAATAAACATTGGAATCATCATTGCAGCATATCCAGCACGTGGCATTCAGTATTGGGAAAAACCAGAGCAGCCTATCTAAACAGGATTTCACCGCATTGGACATCACCGGACAGGCAACGACCATGTCTACATTATCCATGCTTGAGTACCTGACACGACTACGAGGGTTCCGACAGGCTTTCGATACCTTCTAGAACATGCCGATAAGTACCATTTCAACTGATTGAACTCATGTTGTGCATTAGTTTCAACTTTCATAATTCGCAAATTTTTTCTCAATATTATTAAATTAAACAAAGCAGTATAGAAATAATAATATGATCTAATAATTTAAAATAATTTTAAATATTTTTCAATAATTGGAATATGAACTTATAATTTTTTGTGAACTCAATTAATATTCTCTTTATTTCTAAGTCATATCTTTTCAAACAGCACTCATGTCATTGATGATTACTGCTATGTTGTTTGTAACGCCTAATTCAGGATTTTATTATAGGTCGTTGCCTGTCCGGTGATGTCCAATGCGGTGAAATCCTGTTTAGATAGGCTGCTCTGGATTTTCCCAATACTGAATGCCACGTGCTGGATATGCTGCAATGATGATTCCAATGTTCGGCTGGCGAGATATGACGTCCCCAATGTCGTGTGATACGATTCCCAGAAGTAGGTGCTAATTGACGAGTTGCTGAATTTAAATTGAAGAAAAGAAATGTTGATAGGCCTGCTCAATGCACTAAACCATAAGACGAATTGTCCATGTTTTTAGTCACGTCCGTGAAATACAAATCCGGGTACGGAGGACCATATGCTGCCGCTGGACAAGAATGCTGTCGCTGGACGAGAATGCTGTCGCTGGGCGAAAGTGCGGTCGCTCGCGATCCGAAAATGTTGTCGCTTGTGGACAGAGAATTTTGCCTGTAAGGCTTGAATAATATCCGGTTGCGGAGGATCATATGTTTAACACTCTAGTGCTTAACACTCTCGAAATCATCTTGAGTTAGTTTTGCAAGCTTAAGGAAGCTGGTAGGAAGTCAGAAGTGTTTTACATTAATTAGTGGACTGTAAATTATGATTAAATAAAGTTTATTGAAATCATTTAGAAGCGCAGGCCTACGCAATTACGTCTTAGCTCATAGCCGAAATATAAGATGAATGTAAGGCTACGTAAAGTGTAGCATTGAAACTAGATCAGAAATAAAAGGAACATAGCAAATTTAGGTTGCCGCGGCTTGGCTAGAAAACAAGGGTGCAACTGCACTGTTCAAAGATTGAGTGTAGACTGATTAGTGTGATTAGTCGCAGCGGGGTGACCACGTGGAACACCGCCACGGTGACGTAAGTGCGCTAGGCAGATTGCGCGTAAGCAAGTACAATGTACAATGTCTTAACAGAAAGTTTCCTTTATTAAATAAACAATTAAACTCTTTTAATGTGTATCTTATTACATATAAAATTAGAATTTGTGATGTGCATCTTCTGAATTATAAATTTAGACTCTTGATGTTGCTCTTCTTAAATATAAATTTAGACTAACCAATTTTCTTCTATTTTTATACAATATAATCTAACAATTTACCTTTTGCCATATTGATACCTCACTACATTCGTTACATCTTTCCATCATATGACTCTTAAAAACATATATAACTTTTCTAATTATTATTAAATACATTTATTTGATTTCTAACATTCTTAATTCTAATTTGTATTTATTAGATTATAATTTTATTACTTTTTCATTTTATTTTAATATTTATTTCCAACTTAATATAATACTTGGCAAAACATATATCTTAATGCTGTTCTATCTAATAGTGGAGTCTACCTCTATGTTGGTTGGGACTATCAACTCAGTGTTTTTGTTTACAATTCAAACATATATTCCAAATATTATTAAATTTATATATTTTATCCTTCAGAATTTACTTTTTTACTCTTATGTACTGTACTATGGTGTATTTTAACAGCAGTACAATATATATATGTATATATATATATATATGTATATATGTATGTATGTATGTATGTATGTATGTAACGACTCACAACGACCCACGGCTCATAAGCGGAACCGCTCCTACAAAAGCTAAGGAATGCTATTTTCTATTTTTTAATACCACTATACGATTTTATTACGGAAACATTTAGTTGTACAATTTGTAACGCTGTCAATATCTCTGGATTTGTTGGTACGGAATATATAAGTAGTATGCTCCCTGAGATATAGAACTCGCTCACTATTTTGAACGAATTACATTTATTATTACATAAATTTCAGTATTAGATAATTTTTCAATTATGGGAAAAATTTTAAGAATCCCGATTACTCTACTATTTCTTTAGTAACATAACAATTGTAGAGCACACAATCGTACAATAAACACTAGAAATTAGAAACATTCGGATTTGGGTTACAGTTTGTTTTAGTCTGACACACTGCTGGATTTTCACAATTTTAAAAACATTTTTGTTCTCTTTACTGGGCCCTGGGGTCTCAAAACTTTGAAATTTCCAAAACTTACCACTACATTCTAATGTTACGTAAAATTCTCTACAATTTGATACCCCACACGAATATGATAATTTGTTATTTTTGCGATTATATCAATATTTTCACCCACTTACATACACCCCAGTTCCAAAAATTTTGACATTTTCAAATATGAATACTGCATTTAGATTGTGTTTGAAATGGCCTTTAATTTGATACCCCACATAGGCTTTTGCGATTTTTTTGACACCTTTAAATTTTTGCCTACCGTTCCCCTATTTTTGGGGGATAAATCAAAAAAAGCAATCGGGTTCTGTAGGGTAAAAGTTTGGACATGCATGCCAGGTTTTACGAAAATCGGTTGAAGCGTTCAAGAGTTGTAAGACATACCCCAAATAGACAAGTGAGAGTGAGGGAGTTTCCATTCGCTGACTAGTTGTCTTAGACTTCCTCCGACCAGTAAAATCTTGACGAGGGAAATGGACCGATGCATCATGTTGCAAGTAAATTTGTGACATCAAGACGAAATAAATTAAGACCGCTTTCCTTATAGCGACAACCTGTCACTTACAGTTTTGTTAGAATCGTCGCCTGTTTTGAAACACCGCATTGTTTTCCGTGAAAAAGAGTTTAAAGCACCGGTTGTCATGTTCAAACTGAACTTCCCAGAATTAGATCATGAATGAACTGAATGTGCTGTACAATCAACACTTAATAGCGTTGAACTGCCTTTATTAAAGTAATTCGATGAATCTTTTCCCTGACACCCACAAACTTTTAAGAACCATAGAGCTCATACCTATGACAACTGGAGAGGCAGAACTGTGGTTCTTTATATTAAAAATAATAAAAATGTTACGCGAAATGCAACAATGAAAGATGGCCGACTTTGTAATGTGTTAAATTGAAAAGCAACTGTTGGCTTCGCTTAATTTCAATAAACAAGTTACAGATGACACTGCAGAGGAATTGAAGGGTTGACTTCATTTACAAACAGGTGAATTATTGTTGACTGATTTAAGTAATTTACTTTCCCAGAAACAATACGTTACTCCGGGAATCTAACAACCAACATGTACGCCTTTGACAAATTAAGAAATTAGATTTTTCAAATCGTTTGTGAGCTTTTGTGTCTCAGCATATGTGAGAGCCTCTCCTAGTTTTCAAATCATGAGCCGCCGCTGTATACAGCATATTTCTGTACCTAACACGTTTTTCATATTACTCAGAAGATGTTGCTGAGGAAGAAGATAATACGTATAAGGCCTTGAAATGCATCCAAACACACAAACGCGCGCCCCCCTTATAATGTGTGTAGTGGTGAGAGAGGGAGGAGGGAGAGAGAATGAAAACTCAGTTTGAGTTGAACTTTTTCTTGGTGTTTCCATTTTCCTGCAATTTTTCTTCATTTAGTTTGGTGGCATCTCTTTATTGTCAATGGGCGTTACATTTATCGTATTGATACCGCGGAAAAAATCAAAGACTATTACAAGTAACATAGGCCTACTTTTTTAATTGTTCGACTACAGAGTTACCTAAATATCAATAACATATGTTTTTGCGTTAAACTGTACAGAATTATACAAAACTTATTCAGCAAAATTATTTTTTAAGCGTAAAAATTATCAAAGTTGTCATATTATGTAATGTGATAGTTCGGAACTGTTGATCGAATGCAACTTCTTAAAAATAAACAATTAATAAGCTATATCTCTGGAGACGGGATACTTTGTCAGACCTTTGACTTCCGATAACGGACGGCGTTAGTTGTATTTTTGGTCATAAGGAAAACAAACTGCACTGCCCTTTCCAACGTTTACACCATTTTTAAAGATAAAAGAATTTGTTTATGTACTCAGTGCAATGTTTTCCTTTAACATTGCTAAATTAAAAAAAAAACTTTTTTTTGTTACAAACCTAGGCTTCAATTGTTCTTCACCATACATAAACTTGAATATACTTCTGCCTTTTCTTCTTCTTCTTCTTCTTCTTCTTCTTCTTCTTCTTCTTCTTCTTCTTCTTCTTCTTCTTCTTCTTCTTCTTCTTCTTCTTCTTCTCCTTCACAGACTAAATATCCTCTGTTACGGTCAGCAATTTCAAGCTATCTTTTCCTCGGATTTCCCAGGAGGTCGCTTGCTTTTTGGCTTGCCTGAACAGTCAGTCAGCCGCCATCATCCCTACGAATGACGACGCAGCCGTCTACTTTGATATTTCATTAGTTTTGTAATTTAATGAGGCAGTTTATTTCCTTGCGTATAGCCCCGTTAAACATTGTGTTTTCCCTCCATGTAACACAGAAATTTGTTTCGGAAGCTTGGGTGTTGTGATATGGTAACCTTTACAGAAATGTTCTTTGTCCACCAGGTTTGAGTGGGCTTATAACTCATTAAGGTAAGCATTTGATAGACGCATAAAACAGCAAAGAAAAATCTGGACGGATTTAAATGTAGATTGCTAATAAAAACTTTATTTTGCTGAACACGAAACTTGGACACTACATCAGCAGCAATAATTTAACACTTATGTTTACTAGCGTATAAGTTACAAAAATGAAGCCCCATAATGTTAACTGTGTCAGGTTTTCAATTACAACAGTCTTTATTTTAACTGTACAACAAGTAACATTTCACTGTTTAAACACATTATCTTAAACATGAAATATACCGCCTATAGATTCTATTGTCAATGCAAGAAACTCGTGTTTATCATGTACTTAACATAAAGTGTACGCGTCTTGTTTGCTGGCTTTTATGTCCTGCCAAGGTAGATGAAGTTGTGAAACCGCTGAATAAATCCATTCACACTAACCGGGGTCCAAGTCGTACACATATCGCACATATCTGCACCTTTTGTTTTAATAGATAAAATTTATTATGCAAACATACGGCAATACTTAAACCTTACCTTAAACCTTGGATGTTGCCAAATACTATACGTGATCAGTTTATATTTATTTCCACAGTTCTCTGTTGAGAAAGTACAAGAAGGTAATTGTAGTACTACAGCATATTTAAAATTAAAAATATAACTTACTTAGCCTACTCTGTTTAACCAAAGTTAAACCAAAAATATAACTTTCTCTGTTTCTCACGTCTTTCGTCTTTCCACAAGAAATATCTAAACGGGTATTTAAGATATATAGTTTCAATTATTTGAATACTGCCCAGCATATATCACACGTAATTAATGAAGCCATAGATGGAAAGAAGTACTGTTCAGTGACCTTCCTAGACGTGAGTCAAACGTTTGATAAAGTTTGGCACGATTGCCTGTTGTATAAAATCAAACAGAACATCTCTTCACCATATTACCTTCTTTTAAAATCGTACTTGTTAGATAGACATTTTAAAACGCAAGTGAGTGGCGAAACATCTGATTCCTATACTATCAAATCTATAGTCCCACAAGGTCTAGTGTCCTGGAACCCATCTTGTATTTAATATTCACGTCTGACCTCTCAACAACTGACAACTGATTATACTGGAACAGGTACACCTTCAGACGACGCAGCTGTCCTGACTACTCATGAGAACCCTGTAACGGTGTCATCAAGTCTTCAGAATCACGTCTTTCAATTAGATAAGTGACCCAGGAAGTGGAACATCAAAATTAACAAATTTAAATCACAGCATGTAACTTAAACATCACAAAAAGAGGAACGTCCGCCAGTTGTTATGAATAAAATAGACATTCCTAAATCATCATGCGTTAAGTACTTAAAACTTCATCTTGATAGTAAACTCACTTGGAGGGAACATATAAAAAAGTGTAAGCAGACTGATTTGAGGATAGAAGAATTATATTGGCTTCTTGGTAGAGAATCTAAAATCTCGTTAGAAAACAAACTCCTTCTATACAAAGGCGTAATTAGGCCTGTTTGAACATGCGGTATAGAATTATGGGGTTGTGACAGTAAATGTGTCATAATTGAAAATCTTACGTGCAATAACTGATGGCTGGTAACCCTTACAGATATGGCTACATACCATACCAACTGTTCAAAAGCACGAACAAAGTAGAAACAGAATGCAAGATTTAGAAACGCACACCAGTCCTTTCATCCAACCACTTGTGCAAGAGCATCATACCAGAAGATTAAAAAGAAATTAGTCAATAGACCTCATAGTGTAAAAAGAGGGCTTTTTACTGCGGAAGTCTCATCAACCCAGAAGTGAAGCTTCCTAAGTCAGCAAAATAGCTTATAGAAATTATTGTAATTTCTGATTGCTATTGCAAATAAATTAAACAAAACATAAATACACAATTTTAATATTACCTTAATGTACTTCCCACCACCTATCACTTTCACGCAGTCACTATTTGCGGCCACCATTTACATTTTCGAGCTCTTCATTTTCGGGGTTAGAAATTTGAAAGTAAAAGTTAACAGGTCAAAGGACAAAGGGATTTTAATTTATTAAGAAGAAGAACAAATACTGCCTATAGAGAAGCTGATATGTCAGAAAGAAAATTACAGAATGTAAAACGATATGAAAAATTCATAAGTAGGCACAACTAAAATATCAGTAATATATTGTTTAGTTACCTTTAACCCTCTTAATGCAATATCAATCCCAGATGTTTCTTCGCTCTATTTTTCAACGCAAGTATTTCGCTTATAAGCAGGCCCGTTTCATTAAACATATATTTAAAAATTGATCCTACCAATTCAAACTTTTCTGTTGTATCCTTCAGTGTCTCTTCTAATTGTCGAACTCCCTTCTTTAGTAACAAGCATCTTTCCTGTTTTTTCTGTCCCGAAGTACGACTGAGTGCTTGGACACAATGTACAATTTACATTCTTAACATTTCAACCACTTTGCTCACACTTTTCTATATTATTAAAGGCGTCATAAATACTTTATTATTTTCTTTCCTACTACACCTTATTCAGTAGACTACTCCTACTTAATGATCAAACATTCGATAAATTAGCCACCTTATGTAAAAGTAATTCAGTGTTCTGATCAAACAGCAGGTCTACAAGTTTTAATTATTAATGAAAATCCTTACATACGGTTTTTCAGTTGAATAACGGGACCCCCCCCCCCAAGTTGTCATTCTAAACAGACACAATTAAACATAGGAAACGCATTTTTGTAGGTAATTATATCATGTCTCCGATTGGAGTGAAAGCTAAAGTCGTTCTTGATTCGATTAAGAGTCCTAAGAGCACTCATTAGAAGGAACGTGACTGTAGAAGAAAATTATGGGATTAAGTTCTGCTTGACAAATAACAGAAAAGATGCAAGAACTGGATTTCTACCAGAGTACAATGTCAAGGAATAAGTTAAAACATATTACATGCATTAATAATAATGACTTGTTTTATTAATTTTTAGATATCGAAAACTCATTTCTTCGCACCGAAGTAGTTGTTGAATGATCAATTAGGAGGATAACTTGGAATTCCCTGTTGATTATTTAGTGAAAAAACACATCACTTACGATCTTCTGTACTAGATATTGAATGTAAGATACACTTACACAATGGCGGAGCGAGGGGGTTTTGGAGAGGTTAAACCACCCTGAGTTTCTAAAAATTATAGTCGGAAAATTTATAGTTATATTCTACGCAGAACGTGCAACTGTATTTGTTATTCCGCGTTATGTGTTATGTTAACCGTTCTCTTTATACGAGCAGGCTTGCTAATTCTTAACTGTGAAATAATATTTTCATATGTCGGTAAGTTATTTTTATGTGAATAAAAGTGCAATTTAAAAAAATTTGTGTTAAAAGATAAAGGATTACAACGGCAGTATAAGGAAACGATAAGAAATCTAATTGATTTTATGACAGAGGAAACTTAGATTGGAAAATGTTTAACTAAAGCCGGGTTTACACGATGCCAATTGAGGAGACAATTGTCAGAGGACAACTTACTGGCATAAAATTATTGGCTACGTGTAAACACCTCTGGCCAATTGGCGTGCCAACTGCCCTGCCAGTTGTCCTGAAATTCGATTGTCTCCAGGAGTAGACAGAGGACAATTGACTGGGCGCAGTGACGCCCCCCCACCACTCTATCAAGACAGTTGTCTAGACAATTGGCGCCGTGTGAACGTTGTAGGGCAGTAGATCTCTCGTTTTGGGCCAGTTTGCCTTTGTCAGTCGAGACTGCTACGTGTGTGTTTTTAATTGTTTATTTTAAAGTTTTCTGTTGTTTACTGGAAAACTATGGCTCCTAAATGGAGTGATGATTTAAATTTAAAATTCGTGGAGTTATATAAGGAGCATAGGTGCCTGTGGGATCAAAGAGATGAATTATATAAGGACAGAAATGCTCGCGAGACAGCACTTGCTGCAATGGCCGAAAATTTAAACATTGAAGGATTCGGTGTAGCAGAGGTAAAAGCAAAGATAAAGTCATTCCGCGGTACATTTAACATTGAGTTCTCAAAACAACAGAAAAGTGCCAAATCTGGATGTGGATCAGCTGATGTGTATGTGCCAACTCTGAAATGGTTTAACTTGATGAAGGAGATTATGGTGAAAGGAACACTAACAAGGAATACCAAAAGCACTTCGGTAAGTAGATACAATAAAAATAACTGTATATATGTATTATTTTTATTTATTATACACTTGACATAATTTTACAACCCACTGGTTATGTAAAAACATATATGTGTACTAACTTATCATTGTTACACAAAAATATATATTTAAAAAAATAAGTAATAATTGCAGCTTTATCTACAGTGGGCGGGTGAATGGCCGAATGGAACGTTTTATTACTAAAACAAGGGGCATTTAACTGAAAATTATTTCTTTTGATCCTACCTTAAAAGCCCAGCTGTGTGTTTGCCGTGTTACTAGTTTATCATTTTATTTTGCCATTCGACTGCTCCTTCATTGGCAAAATAACTTTTGAAAGCATCCCTTTTATCTTTAGCTTTTTTGCTTTGTTGATGTGGTCCTACTCGTGTTACACTTTGCAACCCGTTGGTTTCTTGCCTCCAGCCACCTTCAATTATACGGCGTAAGTCAAAATCCTCGGCGTCAACTGCATCCCTAGGCATGTAAGTTGAGGCCGATTTGCTCCGCAGAAAATTATGAAGCGCACAAGCAGCACAAATCACCTTGTCGATTTTCTCAGGTAGAAGGGGAATGGGTTTCTCAAATATTCTAAACCTACTCACTAAAATTCCGAATGCATTTTCGACTATGCGTCTCGCTCTTGACAGCCTGTAATTAAATACTTTCTTTTCGAAATCCAACAACTGTCCTGCATACGGTTTCATAAGGTATTCTTTTAGTGCAAACGCATCGTCTCCAACAACAACTCCACCTGTAGGCAGCAATCCACTTTCAAGTGCCTGGAATAGAGAAGAATTGTGAAAAACTGTGCTGTCTGACATAGAACCGTTGCTTCCGACATCAATAAAAACAAAACGATAGTCATGATCAACCAATGCAAAGAGGATAATGCTGTTATGTTTCTTGTAGTTAAAAAATGTACTTCCACATTTTTCTGGCGCTCTTATATGTACATGTTTCCCGTCAATCGCTCCGTAGCACCCAGGAAAGTTCCACCGATCTCGAAATCCCTGCTCAATGTTTTTCCACTCTTCAACACTCTGAGGAACCTGTTAAAAAATTACATTAAGATTAGGATTAAGATTTTTCAATTTACTTATAAATGAATTTAATAATGCCAGTTAAACTGGAATAAAATTAACATCAATAATTAAGATTTAGGCTCATAAATATGTAATAAAATAAGATATTAGAAAGAGAAACAACAAATGCACATTTTCAGGGTGTTTCACGAGTTATTTTGCTGATGCTCCGATCCGATCTTAGAAATGTTTACACCATCTCGTATAAGACAAAACTCCACAAATTTGTGTATCTTTTTTTGTTATTGATATTTATGCTTTTTCAGATATTAAGCTTAAAAACACTTTGACCGACGAATATCGGTTTTATTTTTTTCCTTTGTGTATTGTTATTAGCAATATTCTATTCGTTCCAGATGAGTGGTGACTGCAATACATCCACAAACACGGCTGATGACAATCCTACAGATCTGACTGCTGAGGAGATTTAGATGATCAGGTGGATGACCCACACAACTCGACTCAGAAACGAAGTTTGTCACCTGCCGGGTCTCAGCATCAAACATCTGGAGACAACCAGGAAAAGAAGAAATTCAAACCACGGTCTAAAATACAACAGATCGCCTCTACTGCTCGCGAATTGAAAATTTTAAGTGAGTCAGTTACACGCATGGGTAACACTGAAAATGAGTGGGACATTTATGGCCGGCATGTGGCGGCACAATTAAAATTGTTAAGTCCTGTTCAGGCAATAACTGCCCAAATGGAGATAAACAATGTCTTGACAAAGTGTCGTTTTAATGACCTTTACGGTACATCTACCCAACAAGATTTGTCTACTACTGTGTCTACTGCTAACATATCTCGTCCCTCAACTAGCTTCAGCGACGTTTACTTGACATCTCCGGGAGAAGAAGAAGAAATGTCTACCGGCATGACTGTAGCGCCCACGCTAACACCCGGACAATCTACTTTTTCCCAAGCTTTTTCTGCTCTTGGGTATAAACAGGACGGCTAGTGGACTTTAAAGTTACAGTTTATAGTGTCAGTGAACGTCTAATTAATATATTGTGTTAAAACGTTTAATTCATATATCTATAAACATTATAATATAAGCAGCGTTCCATTGTTTTTCAATTTGACTATATTGATACTATTATTCATTACATTAACTTAAATTTCATTGTAACGTTTCATTTAATTTGTTTTTTAATAAACACCAATTAGTTTACTGATAGAGATTACATTATTTTATCTAACCTTTATATATTCCTGAAGGCTGTCACACAGGGCTTCACACACCTTAGGAATGAAGTCAGATATTGCAGGTTTTGACACTCGGAAGAAATGCTGTAGATTTCTGTAACTATTTCCTGTAGCAAGAAATGATAGTGTCACTTCTAATTTTAACTTAGGAGGCAGTGCTTTCCTCATTATTGTGTCTTGTTTAGATATTTTACTTTCAACAAGCTGCAATAGTTCGTCAAAACTCTCCGGACTCATCCTTAAACATGCTTTATATTCCAATGGATCCTCCATTCGTAATTCTTTTATCAATTGTGATGACGCTCCGTGACTGTCTCTTTTCAAAAGCCATTTCCTTGTCCACTCCCTCTTCTTATTTAACTCTTCCTCGAGAACTTCGCAAGCCTCAGCGATAAATTCCCGACAAAGATCCTCACACATTACTTTCAATTCATCACGAGACACAACAGACAATGATCACTCCGCCACTTTTCGTCACCAACTGCCGTGGCAATAGTTTCGCCGTGTGAACAAGTTCTCATTCAATTGGACTGGCCTCAGACATTCACGCAACTGGCCCAAGACAACTGGCCCCGACAATTGTCTCTTCGATTGGCATCGTGTAAACCCGCCTTAATTCCCGTAAATTTGTAGACATAGCACGCTTACGTTACAAATTGGTACAAAAGTTACTCAAATATCCGTACATACATTTAAAGAGATCAAGGCGCGACAAACAAACTAGGAACACTCAGTTCTTTGTTTCTTTCGTCTCGCAAGAAATGTATGCAAAAAAGTAACCAGTTTATAGACGACTTCTACAAGGCTACTACTACACGTACAATTAAACATTTTTTACGTTGCTGAAGGAATTTCGACTCTTAGAAAACTAGTTTTAAAACTGAAGAAAGAAAAATTATTTTCAGGCGGAAACGACAGCACAAATAAAATTATAAAATTAGTTGGATTTGAGAGACGGAAATATTTTGGTGAATATAACACAGTAGCACAGTAAAATTGTTAAACGGATGAAAAAATAGGGAATAATTCCGGCCAATTTTCTACAGTTGCAAAACTTGTATTCATATTTACAAGTTGGTGGCACATTTTAAAGATTGGTCACACAAGGCAGAAGTCCAGGCAAAAGTCATTTATTCGAAAGGTCAACGAGTAATACCGGTTCACGTGGAAGGTGACGTGAGTTTTATTCCAGTCCGTTTCGTGATGTTGAAACCAAGCTCAAGTTACAAGGGATTGACACCGTAAAATGAATCTGAAAAACTATTTAAAATGGCTAAAATAAAAGCCTGGTTATAATAAAATGGCGAACAGGAGTTGTTTTTTTCTTTCAAGTTTTGTACATTCATTCATAGGAATCTAAATCCTTGGGAGTGACAGTGTTTTAAACATTTCCCACCAAAACTCACTTTACATTAGAAGTGGGCCTAAGCAAAGTATGAATACAAAATATATGTAGACGGTAAAAAGCTACAGAGTTTAACTCAGCATGATGATATCCATCAATTGTGAACATTAGACCCAGCAGTCGTATTTGCTGCAACAGTAAGATGGTTGTTTAAAATACGTAAAATTAACCTCACGCTATAAGAAAAACTAACCTCACGAAGGACCATGAGGTCCGGTTCGTAAAGCAAACGGACTGGCGAAAATGTTCACGCGTATCTTCATGTCATGCTTAACGTTTTAAAATTAATAATGGGTCCGTTATATAGTAGGCCTACTAACTGCACTAGTAAGCTGCATGGCATGAGCTACAGTATTCGTTCATTATTTTTATCGAAATTTATTAAGAGATAAAATCAAATTAGTAAATCTTATTTCTTTTTAAAACTGTGAGTATAAAGTTCTTCGTCCATATGATTCTTAGCGTTACACGAAAACAGACCGAGGAGGTGATCATACATTATTGACATGGTTAACGGAAGTTTTCCTGTACCTTAAAAAGTAAAAGAAAAACATATTACGAAAACCCCGATTATTCTATTATTTTTTAGTAAAATGAAATTTTTTAAATAAGACTATCATTATTACTTCTTTTATTATTGCATGAATATAATAAACATTAATAATCCCGAATACTGTATTCGTTTTTTAGTTAAATTAAGTTACATAACAAAAATGCCTATATTTAGTCCAACTTTTACGTTTATGGCTGTTCCATAGATATCTATAGGCATAACTTTCATATATATATATATATATATATATATATATATATATATGTAATATATATATATATATATATGTAATATATGTAATACTTTTCATAAATATTGTAACGATACTAATCTGTCGTATTCTGTAAAAGTGTGTTTTATCGTGTGTTAGCCCCACACGTTGTAGTCGTTACTTTAAGTTTACTTACTTTTTCAACTTTCCATGCTGACGATGTCCGTCGCGAACTCACGAATTACCAGTATCAATATCTCGCGAGTGTAAACCTTACCTGTCCTTTAATGAGTAAATTTAATTCCCGGGTGGCGCCAAATTGTTTATGAAAACAATTAAAAATGTGAAATTGAGCGGTCGTTCTAGACGGTGTTGACTAATTCAAATTACCCTCGCAACTGGCGGGCGTATGAATCTCGCTAGTAGTTCGCCGTGCTGCCGACGTCTAACGCTGGCAGACAATTTCGCTCGTCGTTAAAGTACACGAACTTTATAATGCAATTTATAATGAAATAAAGGACGGTTATTACTACTCAGTACTAGTTTATTAACGTGAAATAGTTAATAGTTATTCATTTAATACAAAATTATATACTGTTATTAAATAAAGTTGCTCCGGCAATAAATAGACAATTTTCTCAGGTTGGCTAAGATGATTTAAACGTTTCTAAATCGACATGGCTGTCGTTTTGTGTTTATTTTCTTACTGTTCGTTTAATCATGAGTTCTTTTGGTTACGAAAAATATTAATAAGATGATAATAAAGTACACTACCTTACATCAATAATGAAACATCAAAGAAACCCAATAGGGAGAAAACAGAAACCCCAAAAGAAAGTAAACGTCATGTAAAATAAATGAAAACAAAAGTGTTTAAAGTGCTAAGTAAAAGTGCACCCAAGAAGGTTATTGTATAATTAATAAAGACAAATCTTAACAGTTCCCCCATGATTAAACAACTTGATAATCAAACTATGACACTGACTAGTGATAGTATCAAGAAATAACAGGGGACAAGTGCAAGTTATTATATTGTAATAAATAAACTTTGAGAAAGTACATTAAATACTGTACCTTTAAATAACTTTAAAAGTTTAACATCATGAGTGCTATTTAATAAAATAGTATGGGGAAAGAGCAAGGACTAATCTTTCTAATAAAGTGCCACTATTTATGTAATAACATTCAATGGAGTGAATAAGATAAATAGAGAGCTGGAAGTTAATCCATAAAGTGACAAGGGATACATCCCTAAAATTAAAGAAAAACAGATAAGACTGTACCCAAATAATTTTAAGTAAGTTTTAAAAATAAAGGAACAGAGATGTTAGGTTCCAATTACCATAAATGAACTCTATGCCTAAGGTTTTGAAATAGAGAGTAGTTCTTATAATTATAAAATGTTATTATGTTTATTAGTTTGAATCAGGAATGCAATGTCTGAATGTGGATACCATTCTTATATGATAAAATGTTTTTATGAGTTACTATGAATAATTAGTACCAAAAGGTATGAATTTAAATACTATATTTAATGTCAAATAATAGTTATGTATTAATTGTTTAATGTCAATACTAAATGTTATTGTAGTAAAATAAGGAATTATTAACGAATATTATATTAGAATAGAAGGTCAGAAAAGGGTATAAACAAACTGTATTATTAAAAACTTTGTATGTAACATCAGATAAAAAATAGGCCAAAGGGTAAATCTAAACTACATTATAATTGATAAATACAGTCCAATAAACCAACTAAACTAATGAAATTTATGCAAGATAAACCCATCACATAGTAATATAATGTAATTTATACTTTAAAAACATATTGTCAGAAGGTAGGTAAAATTATGAGTAAAAATGCAAATGTATTAACTAAAATTTCAGAGGGGGGTCATAGATTAATGAATTATATTTAAAAACAATAATCAATGGATAAAATTGCAAGAAATTAAAGAAAGATAAACAATTATATCAATCTGAGATTCAGTATAATCATAATTATAACAGATAAAATGGCTAATATTTGGAGGAGAACAGGAAATAAAAATTTAAGCATACTTTTCCAAAATGAAAGAAATATAGCAATTTTAATAAAAAACTTTGTAAAACTATATTATTTAGTATCAAATTAAGCAAAATTAAGAAACCGATTATGTATTTAGTATTTCATAAAATTAAATAATAGCGAAAATATATTCAGTGATATAATGCACTTTTAAAGATGTAGCGGAAGCCAAAGCAAATTGGAACAATGTATTATGCATATTAAATTGGCTAAGAATTTCAGGAGACGAAGGAAATGGGAACAGTTAATTACTATCTGTTGTAGAGAACACTTGAACGAGGTTTTGCTCCTATTAACCTATATAAGAAGCAGAAATGGCGTGCGGTATATAAACCGAGTATTCAGGAAAATTTTTAACTTTTTAAATTTTGACTTTAAACGTTAGAATCAGTGAGCACAAACCATAACACGATTAAAATACAGTAAAACAGAACAATATAGGACTAAATTATTAAATTAACACCATCACTAATAATTATTACTAACGAAACGAAAAGTGTTAGTTACAACCCATTTAACCAAAGTGAAGTTAGACATTATCACACACATTTAAACAAAGTGAACTAAGAAACACTGAACCAGGAACACTCAATTAACACCAGAACGAATATCCACAATTGCGGAGACGAGGACTCGGTGAAAAGGCATCATTTATTGCAAGAAATATTCGTCGAGGCAACTACGGTTAAGCTACGCAGTCGGCAGGCGGCCATCTTGTCTTCCCAGCATTCTATGCGAGTTTGACCAAATGAACATCGAGTCATCACTGGTTCGAATTTTATAATATATAAACATTCAATATTGTTAAATAACCTTGTAATTTTTAATTTTAAGACTTTTAACTGTAAGTGTTATACTTTCATGGCCCTACCCTTCTCTGGCTATTTATAAAATAACCGTTAAAAGAACCAAATATTTTATATACCATATTCATGTAAATTTTTTATCGACCGGCCCTGAGAAACGAGTCGATACTATTGTTAATAATTGATTAACCATCGATCTTTCAGATAATTGTTAATAAATCGCATAATTCTGCAAATTGGTTGAAATTTATTTATCAATTTAATAAATATAATTAAAATTGAAGTAATTCAAGATCACGGACTATCCGAGAGGCGGTATTTGCCAGAAATAAGTAGAAAACGGAAAGAAGAAGAAGAACCGTCTATCGACTAGTGCTGGAGATAACTATATTAACGCAGAAGTTATTCCAAAAAAGTGGTACAACAACAGAAACAACCATAAAAGAATTAAAATTTTTACATAATACAAACACAAAAATTATTTATTAAATACCTACAGTAAAAACACGAAAACACAAATATTTTTCAGAAAACAAAATTTTTTTAATTTTATTATTAAATTTATATTACTATAATTATTATTTTGTAATAGAGGAACATTACAATATATATATATATATAATCACAGTTAAGCATCATAACCTTAACACGCTACTTTTAACAATAGTTCTGCATCTTTTTGAGACCCCATATATAAAAGTTATGAGTAAGCTTAGACATTTTATTCTTACATATTCATAATCAGCATAAAAAACCGTAAAAATATATATCCGTTTCAAGATAGTTTGTTGAAAAAAATTGAATAATAATTACCCTGTTAAGTTAGTCGTTACAACCGAATCACCACGTTTATCAAAATCCATTACAAATTTGTCACGTAATTCGTTCAACTCTTGGTGATAAAAATTATGCACAGTGTTGCCACAAAATGTATATAAACTCACCAAGGTCACAACGTTGCCACTACTACTGCTGCTGCAATATTAGCAGTGTCTCGGTGTCTCGGCTGTTTACCAGTCGCCTACGATTAATTCCTGTATACAATCTTAGCTATTTTTAATTTCAGTACTGTAGTAAAAATAATCTTTGAAAGACGTAATCAACTATTTTTCAAAGCCGTTATTAAAAAGTGGGTTAATCATTCAATGACAGAAAACATAAGGCATAAAATGTTGTGATAATTTTTTTCACACGTTCTTTTCTTGACGCGTAAATAACTATATACTAAATAAAGATATAATAAGTATATCTTCATTGTACATTAGTATAATATGTAGTTAAAAAGTACTGGTAAAAGTATGAATACAGATAGACTTTTATTACAAATATTTTTTGCTACGGTTTTCTATAAATAGTAACTATTCTCGGTAAAATAAAAATAAAATAAAATAAAAGACTAAATACAAATATCTAATATTTTCTGAATAAAATATATGTATATTTTTTCTGGAATTTATTATTTGTAAATATCTTCTGTGCCATCTTTTTCAGGTACATTTACGAAATGACATTGTAAACGAATCACTATTTTCAGTAACATGTAGCCTTCAAATTATTATTATCTGAACAAATAATAATTATGTAACGCTGAAAAATTTTAAGACAAATCTTCATTAACTCTTTAAAACTCTTGTAGGGAATTCAATTTAAACACTTAGGCCTATATGTATTGAACATAATTATTATAAAACCATTTATTATTAAAAGGGATTGTTTTAATTACATATTTATTCCTACCATTCGCCCACTCTGATTATTTCTTTTGTTAAATAAATCTTATGACATGTCTTTTATATGTTTTGTACACCTCAGATTTTGTGTACACTGTATATATTTCGTATTTTGAATGTTTTTAGCTAAGTTGGTCATTGGCCTAGGACCCCGGTCCTTCTCAAAATTTGCATATAATTAATTTAGTTTTATATTTTAATGCCTCATACTTGATAGTTATTATTATTGGATAAGACTGACTGTTGTTTTATGTTGATATTTTCATAATATACAGATTTTACCTTAATTGAAGTGTTTTTACTTCTTACAGTTAGTGTGATCAGACACTTGCATGAATTTATATTTATTCTGACTTGCTTGTCATCTTATATCATTAGTATTACCCAGTAATAGTAGTAACAGGAGTTATTTGATCTTTCTATATGATAGGTTTTTCCTGGATAATTAAATTAAAGTGGTTTTGTGGTGTTTTGTGTGTGTACACTTTTGCTGTCTCTGTCAGTCCCATGTATTTACACTTTATATGCACTAATAACACTCTTAATCTAATTACATTTAGTATTGGGATTACCTCTATAATGTCTTTTCTCATTATGGTAATTTACTTACTAAACTTCAGGCTTTTACTACCACTTATTAGTATTTGCACATGGTTCTGTACCATATGTAAGATTCATTTTGTTTTAATTGTCTCCAAGTCACGTTACTAAATTTTAGAATTAATATTAGGCAATTACCTGTATAAACGTCCGTCTTGTGACTTATTTGGTTTTTCCCCTAAAACGACGCGTTTCGAGAATAAATTCTCATCATCAGGTTCAAATTCTATAAAAACATCAAATTCACCCAAAAGGGGTCGTCAACTAGTTAAAATACACAAACACAAAAAACACCACACATAATTCAACACCGACACAGTCACGGCACAGTCCGATGCGCATCGTCTCGTTGCCGACGACCAACTGTTGCACTTTGTCTTATACGACCGTTATCATTGCCCGCTGACCTATCGATATCGATGGCCGTTTTGTACAGCAGATTCGATCGGAATGAAACTTTGTCATTAAGCAGCTGGTCCGTTTGTAACTTAGAAGCCCTGTATATCTCATATGCCTCCACAGCGTTCATGTATGCACCCTTTTTACAATTATGAAGCAATTTAAAGTTTGTGTGAAAGTCTGAGTACTTATGATTATACAGCATTAAATGCTGAGCGTAACTGGATCTAGTTTTCGAAATATCACTTTTGGGCAGGTGTTCTTTAAAACGTTCGGCTGACGGCCTGCCCGTTTGTCCTATATAGAATTTATCACAGTCATCGCATTCAAGCTTGTACACTTCAGTTTTCTCTTCAGCCGGGATATGAGTTCTTTGTCCCAAACGTTTTTTGATGTTATTTGTGGTTTTAAAGGCCACTGTTATTTTACGTTTTTTCAGCTCATTCTTTACAATGACTGGTAGTACATTCGTGTACTCAGTTACTATACCGGCCCATCTAAAGAAGATACTAAGTTTATAGTAACTGAGTACACGAATGTACTACCAGTCATTGTAAAGAATGAGCTGAAAAAACGTAAAATAACAGTGGCCTTTAAAACCACAAATAACATCAAAAAACGTTTGGGACAAAGAACTCATATCCCGGCTGAAGAGAAAACTGGAGTGTACAAGCTTGAATGCGATGACTGTGAAAAATTCTATATAGCACAAACGGGCAGGCCGTCAGCCGAACGTTTTAAAGAACACCTGCCCAAAAGTGATATTTCGAAAACTAGATCCAGTTACGCTCAGCATTTAATGCTGTATAATCATAAGTACTCAGACTTCCACACAAACTTTAAATTGCTTCATAATTGTAAAAAGGGTGCATACATGAACGCTGTGGAGGAATATGAGATATACAGGGCTTCTAAGTTACAAACGGAGCAGCTGCTTAATGGCAAAGTTTCATTCCGATCGAATCTGCTGTACAAAACGGCCATCGATATCGATAGGTCAGCGGGCAATGATAACGGTCGTATAAGACAAAGTGCAACAGTTGGTCGTCGGCAACGAGACGATGCGCATCGGACTGTGCCGTGACTGTGTCGGTGTTGAATTATGTGTGGTGTTTTTTGTGTTTGTGTATTTTAACTAGTTGACGACCCCTTTTGGGTGAATTTGATGTTTTTATAGAATTTGAACCTGATGATGAGAATTTATTCTCGAAACGCGTCGTTTTAGGGGAAAAACCAAATAAGTCACAAGACGGACGTTAATACAGGTAATTGCCTAATATTAATTCCATATGTCAGGTTAGTTGGAACCCCTGTATGTTGACAACAATGCATTCATGCAAATTTACTGTTATTTCTATATTTTGCTATAGTTATCAAGTTTCACCCACAGGTATTTGCACATTAGTCTTATCTGATCATTATTTATTATCTTACTCATTCTTATCTTGTTTATTTATAGAATAATCAGCTATTAATGCTGGTCTACTTAGCATGTCATTTAGGGTATTATGCATTGAGTTTATTTTGATTCTATTACCCTACAATTAGTTAGGTTTTATACAATCATTATGTCTTTCTCTTCTTTCATTATTATTGTGCATCTTTTTATATTTACAGGTCAGTGTCAAGTCACTAGTCATAGTTTGTTATGTGTTTCACTATGTTTTAAGGTACTCCTTTGTAAACACTTTTCTTGACTTATATACACTTATTGTTCTGGCACTACTGGTTATTCTTTCTTCATTTTCTTCTATCCTCTTCTTCTGTCTTCTTAGTCCATGTGGGATCATAATAATTGGTGTTCTTGGGTCCTTGTTGGGATTATAGTATTTGGTGTTTGTATCCTCTCACTTACCATCTATTGGGTCATTGGAGTTAAATCGTATTGTACTGTGATTTTATAAGTTTTGCTCTCTAGGTCTCTTGTTCTACTTTCAACTGTTGCTTTTATTATTACTTTTCTTTAGTTGACTGGATAATCATATTAAAGTACACTTTTCTTTATACCTTTTTCATCCTTTCTTCTCTTCAGTGTTAGTTCTTTATTTTAAATACATGTTATGTGGGTATTTACCTGTATGGTGATTATATGTACCTTTACAATATTATAAAAAGCGGGCCTAAACGTTTTTGTTTTTAACTTTTATTATTTTTGAGAACTAAACAATAAAGTTAATTTAAAATTTTTTTGAAGCCTAATTCATTGTCAAATCATTGGCACCATTTGGTAAGCTGTGAGTTAACTATTAAAGAAATACGTAATGTTTTTGTATGAAGTGTAAAGTGTATCAATGTACTACCGTATAAGGCAAGTTGACGCACTGAGCAGGGCTGGTTGATACATTATTAATTTAATTACAAAAGGGAAATTAAAAGTCGAATTTATAATCAGAGTAAGACCTACTGTAGACTACAGACAATACTGGGAAACAGATGAAACGTAAAATGAATTCGAAAAATGTATGAAACAAACAGCATAATTAAATGTAAATCATAGGTTTGAGGCGCCCCACACATCTACAGATCCAGCCCATGACCAGGCCCCGATTTCAGGTACCTTGCACCCTAGGCAAAGCATTCTTATAGCCGCCCCCTTTCATTTTTTTACTTTTCTCCCCCACCCCCACCACCTTACACTAGGGAAACAACAAACTATAATGAAGATAAACGTTTGACAGTTTTTATTGTGATGAAATAACTGAAATTATACATACAGCAATTATACATATTTCACTACTAAGAGAACTAAGAGAACACATTTTTTTGCACAACGAAGTGAACGCGATAACATTGAAAGCGTATACTGAAAGGAAACATCAAACATGAAAGAGGAAATGCCTGTATTAATTTTTTTTTATACTATAGTATCATTTTCACTCCTGCTGTATTTAATGATAAGTACTACTTACATAAAAACTGTTATACCTAGATTTCTGAATATGTTATAAGTGCCGTCAATTTGTTCGGTCACCGTCATGACTTAGCATGTGATCTGGGTACCCAGGAAATGACTTTACGGTTTAATAGTATCTAATTCAGGGGAGAGAGAGAGAGAGAGAGAGAGAGAGAGAGAGAGAGAGAGAGAGAGAGAGAGAGAGAGAGAGAGAGAGAGAGTGATGTGGTGGCTGTTTGTATGCGCCCGCGTGTGGTAAAAACACACACGCACAACAGCCACGCGCATAGCTAAATCTCTCTCTCTCTCTCCTTTTAACTAAAAAGTAATTTGAAATCATCATTAGTATACCGAGATTGAAACCGAACATAGTAAGTGCAGGAAGAACTTATGTGTTCAGACAATGTTGTTCTTCGAGACGAACTTCACAAATGTCTGACGAGAGTAGTTTCCGTCCGGGTGAAGACGTTGTGCAAGCTAAGCTCCCAATTTTTGGTTATATCAATAGAAAAGAGAGTTTGAAAGATTAAAAGTAATTTTTTATGAATGGAAAATTCAAAAGCTGCAGTAGTCACTTTGCACCATTATACACATTCAAATGACTTAGGGAGCACAAAAATCCTCATGTGTGCTATACTTGCTTTCCTTCGAAAAGATGTAGAATGTGGCTCGCAGTATATCCATGGTCAAGTTCCAGAGGAAGAGAAACTCGATTAATTCTTTAATTATTTCGTAGAACAATAGCTAGACAATGATTAGTGCCACAGGAGTTATGGAACTGCTACTTCCGACGTCATAGAATGAATAATACCGTACAAGCACGCATCAGAAACTAAACAGCCATGTTGGAAGACCACATCCAAGAATAAAAAACATTATCAAATGTTTATAATCTGAGGCAGAGAAATCTATTCAGAACACGATGTAACGATGGAGTGAAATTTTTAAGCTATGAAAAGGAAGAAAAAGTATACTGAATTGGATAAACTAAAAGATATGAAAATCTTATGTTGGATCAGATCAAAATCAAGATTCTGATGTTGGGATGTTTCTCAAGATCACGTCGTCCGTTCTACAAGTTGACTAACAAAAATAAATAAAAAATAACCTTCCTTTTTAATTTAGAGTGAGAGAGTAAGAGAGAGAGAGAGAGAGAGAGAGAGAGAGAGAGAGAGAGAGAGAGAGAGAGAGAGAGAGAGAGAGAGAGGGGAGAGGGGGGGCTATGCAAGTGTGTGTGTGTGTGTGTGTGTGTGTGTGTGTGTGTGTGTGTGCACGCGTTTTATAAATATTGTAACTTGGTAAACGTAGTTGGTAACAAAAAATGCATTTAACGAATTATAAAAACATAAACACAATTGAATCATTAAAAAATAATTGAAATCATAAAAATAATTAATAAAAGTTAAATTAAATACAAATTTAAAAATAATAAAAAAACAAAAGAATTTCGAAGTTAGAAGACAATATAGATGCTTTACGTCAGCTGACAGGCGATATAAGTTTTTAAATTGGTTTTTTGTACTTGTACAGGAGAAAATGTAAATTGTACTGTTTTCATCTTTCGTTTAAGAAGCGCAACTTCAACAATTTCACAACTTCACGAATAAACAGATAATCCCCCTTCATGTACAGGATGGATGTGCATACATCGTTGTTTGTGTGTTCGCAAGTGGGACGCACTCTCACGTATCAAAAATTAATTACGTGTCTTATCTACTTGAGTGTTCGCAAGTGAAACGAGTTGCAAGTGCCACTGTTCGTAAGTGGGAGCACACCATCGTCGGCCGGATACGAAAAGCAGATTAATTTACCTGGTTTCTTCGAGATAAAAGCATCAACATGAATCAAAAAATTTAACTTGCAACCATTATTTTAGTAAAACGTAGATGATTGTGAGTACAATAGCTTAGGATTTTAGAGCATAGGCTTGTACATTTATCTAGGATTTACACATAAGTGGATTTACATTATGTAGCTGATGATAGAAGTTCAAATGCGAGTTCCTGGTCCCTAAAAAAATGGGTCTCAGCTGGGAGAGTGAACACCAAGACAAAATACTGATCCTTCAAATGTGTGTGTGTCGGGTAGGTATAGGCCTACTATGGGCTCCTTAAAAAAGCTACTGCTAAAATAACAGTGATTTGTTCTAATTTTGTTTGATATATAATAAGGTGACGCCGTATAACATTAATATTTGGGTTTGGCAAAGATTATCAGAATTGGCACATTCAACAATTAAAAGTTTTGTACGAATGAGCAGAAAATAATTGTATTTAAAAGGAGCTATAAAGACATATCTTATGGTCATAAACAAACCGCAGAAGAAATTACTATTGTAATCAATATAGTCATATTTGGACAGGTGTAGAAAAATATGGAGAAGCCTGTACAGGTGTGTCGGTGCTGATGGGAACACACATAAAAACGTTTGTATGAGATTAAACGTATGTATCCAAGAGAAATACCGTTTTATCTACAACAGGTGGCTTCGAAATATGAATTTGGGGATTTCCCTTTTATTTAGGGGGCATTGTTATAAGGTAAATAAATTTAAGTTTCTTCTTTCACACAAGTGACCCAATAATTTTCTGGTTTAGGCACATCGATTAAACTATTACAAAATGTGTCTAGTTTCGATCTAATTTGATGTATAGGTTAGGATTTGATGGAGAA
Source organism: Magicicada septendecula (assembly GCA_034769895.1). NCBI lineage: Eukaryota > Metazoa > Arthropoda > Insecta > Hemiptera > Cicadidae > Magicicada > Magicicada septendecula. The sequence continues at coordinate 302,975,027 of CM068367.1, read as the reverse complement.
GTTAACAAAGTGCGAGGGGGCAGGAAAAGGACAGTGAGGGATTGTGTGTAACACTGAAATTGTGACAAGAAAAAGAAGAAACTGTATGAGTTGGCGATCGCGCGCGCGCGCGCGCGTGTGTGTGTCCGAGAGAGAGAGAGAGAGAGAGAGAGAGAGAGACTGACAGAGAGAAACAAGGGCAGAGATAAAGAAATCTGTCTCATTAATCAAATTCATGCCACCAACATTCTTAATGTCGTAATGACACAACAGTCTATGTTTACAAAAAGTACTACTGTTTTGGCTGATATAAATATACAGATCTAATGTCTGTTGGCAGGCTGACGTGTTCGTACTACTAATTCATTCGAAGGCTGTATTCACTCCTGTTTGTATTAAAATAATACAAATGTTGTTTTATAATAATAATATAATAATAATAACTATCACGATTTGTAGGCTTAAGCATTCATAACATAAACAGTTTTCTAACGTTCCCTCCTCTCAAGACTTCTACGAACTTTTTTTAACCTATTGATTTTACTCCATTTTTAATAATTCCATAATTATCTGTATACATAATTTTTATAATTAAATAATTAATTTCTTTTTACAAAAAAGTCAACCCTTCCCACCCTTTTTGTTTTTCATTATATAATCTTGATTTCACTGTACACAAGCTAGATTTGGCAACTGAAAATTACCAAGCAGTTTTTGGTAACTTAGTTTTTTTATAGACTCTCACCAGGGTCGTATTTAGGATCTGTAGACCCCTAGGCTGAAACTGTGGTGCAGGCCCTACCAGGGGTCTGGGGAGTATTCCATACCCCCAGTAAAATGGGGGGTCCGGAAATTTTTTGAAAATTAACCTGCAAAAATCGAATTTTAGAGCAATTTTCTAACTAAAACCTAAACAGAAACATTTAAAGTTTATTACTAAATTGTAGAAAGTGATACTGTACAGTATTTAGAAGTTAATGAATTGATGACAAAAATGAAAAGAATTGAAAATCATTAAGATATTCAACACGATTTATTAACATTGCTATGAACAACTATATTAAAAAAAGAACACAAAGTATGGGTGTGAAATGAATTTATTAGCAGTGTGTTAAAAGACGATACTATACTACAGTAAGTTACATTACTACAGTAGTGAGTAGAGTAATATTACAGTACTATACAATACTATGACACTAATATGTATGAAAATACTGTGTGTACAGTTTACTACTAAATTGTAGTTACTACATATAACAACTTGGAAATGGCTTAGTGGCTGATTGGTTTGCGCCTACACTTCATACTAATGAATCTACTTATAACATCTTCATAAATTAGTTGTCTTAAAATCTCACTTTCAATGCTGAGCAAAGCCAAAACGTTGAGCATGTCTTCTAACATGGAGGTTCGAAGCCTGTTTTTGATCAACTTCAATTTTGAAAATGACCTTTCTCCACTGCAGTTAGTGACCATAAGTGACAGGTGCATTCTTAGAGCGACCTTGATATTAGGAAAACAATCTTTGACGTTTCTTTCTAGGAGGAGTTTATACATCCACCTCAACTGACTAATGACTTTTTCATTTTCCTCATCTTTTTGAAACTCATGGTAAAAAGCCTTGAACTGAATCAGTTCATTTCCCAATTGATCGTCTAAGTCATTGTTATATGTTTCTACTAAGTTTTGAGCTGCTACAATCTCTTCATTAGTAAGTGTATCCAACTTGTTGAGAAACCCAGAACGGGTATCAACTAGTTTGTATGCCTCAAGCTCTGCCGAAATGAAGATTCAAATTGATCTATGACAGGAAGGAAACTCTGGGTTCAAAATTTTTCTGATGGGGTCAGCTTAACTTCTGGTGCTTGGACTGGGACACAGTCAAGAGGTGCCAAACGCACGTTTATTTTGCGGTTGTACCGTGTTTCACTCACATACTCAGTGCAATCAGTTAACTCATATTCTTCAAAGCTATCCCGTTTTGTTCCTATGAACTTTGTTAGCGATGTCAGTGCTGAGGCGGCTGTGTTCACGTCCAATCTAGGGTTCTGCAGAGTTTCACTAGTTTTGTTTACTTGTCCTAAGATATCATCCCAAAATACTGTGTACAGATTTACAGTCAAATAGATCACCGTCACAATTTTGAAGTGCTGTGGCACCCATTTTTATGCAGTAATCTATATTACCTTGTGTCATAAACTCCAGCCACAATCCAATGTCATTTTCCAAACAAACATTTTCACTTAAAGCAGGTCCAAGAGAAATCCCCTCCAGTTCCCACGCGACGCCAAGCGATCGAGTTTCCTGAATGCTGACTCACTCATATCAGTTGACCACTGAAGAGTTCAGCAGAATTAGTCCACACGAAATAACTGCGTCGACGTCTTTTATGATTATAAGAGGGCCCGCACCATGGTATTAAAACAAAGACATTTTTTATTTTAGTCTATTCAAAATTAAAATTTTTAAACAGTTTTTTTTTTGTGGTGCGGGCCCATAGGCTGCAGCCTAGATAGCCTGCGCGTAAATGTGGCCCTGACTCTCACAGGTTAATTTGCAAGCAGTACTACTTCACACTGAAAATAAATGGTCACCAATCCCTTCAGTTTATACTGCTTACATGTCGGAGTCATGTAATAATATGAACCTTTTATTGAGCAGAATTCAGTATGACGAATATTCGTGGCATACCTATGGAGATGTGAAAGTAACGTAGTTTTACTTCGATTGCAGCTTGGATTCACTAAATTCTGTTGCCTTCTGTGCAAGCGGGTAAATTCTATGCAGGATGGGAAAATTATTATGTAAAAAAGCAGTGATTAAAGACAGAGGCACTGAGTGTAGGAGATCAGACCGTTGTAGGTCAAGTACTAGTAAAACCTGGAAAAGCTTATCGTCCACTACTACATATTAAGTAGGTGTAATGAAAATTATGTAAATGGAACGGATGTAATTTCGAAACTGTTAATTTCCACCAGGTAGGCTTAAACATCGCTAACAACCAGTAGCCTACTGATTCCAATGTGTGTGTGAAGAGGGCTTTTGAGTCGATAATAACACTATTACCTAGATGACACAGAAATTCGCGTGTCACCTGCAATTTGTATTATGCAAACGTTCGGAGGATGTAAATTTTTCAACAACATTGTTGGAGTGCCAACCTTTAGAATAAACCGTTGTGGCGGAATGCAAGATTGATTTAAAGAATTCAAAAATTTTTGGAGATAGTACACTATATTTTCAATATTAAATACGATGTTAATAGATTCTTCGTACTTTTTATTATCCCCAGAAAATTTTTCCAAACTTGTATCATTATTTTCCTTCACAGATTCGATTCTTTGGGAATAACCACTTGTAATTTTTATCAAGTAAACACTTGACGTTTTGCACAGATTTTAGCAATTAATACAGTTGTACTATTTACTATGTCCCAGCTTTTCGTCAATTTCTGTGAAGCTATCGTCATTAGGAACACTACCGTCACCGAGGTGCAGTAAGTTTGTAGAAAAATCACCATCTCCTCCTCCTAAATGGGCTCTCATATTGCTTTGCAAATTTAGTCTGAATAGCATGCCACATTGCCAAGGACTTTAAACACAGTTAGACAATATCAGCGCGGGTTCCTCTTGCAGTTACCGGTAATCTCTAGCGAGAATCCTCTGAAATAACAAAAGTTACGCTACCCACTAATTTGTTACAATTTCTTAAGTCTTGGAGAGTTTGATTGACCGTTTCTATACAGTCCACAAATCGCCTTCGTTTTATCGTTCATGATTAGTTTCCGTTTTGATCGCTCTTTCTTTTGTCATGCCTCCTCTTCAATACGAATTGCTTTTTTAACAGGAGTCAGTGAGAATACTTGACTTTTTCTTCTTAGCGCATTTTTATTTTATTTTTGCAGTCGCTTTCGGATAAGGGCGAATTTATTCTGGTGTCAATTGTGATAAGGTATTAGCAGATGTCTCGTTTATTCCCGACGTGGAAGGTCCGGCTACTGTGGTCTCTTGACAATCTTTTGTTGGTGTTAATCTTCCTTCATAATTACTTTTGACTCCTATCTCTCTGTCAATTACAGGTGAACACAGAAACTCTTCGATACTGAATATATTTTCATTTAATGGCCAAATTCCAGTTGAACTAAAACCTGCTGTCAGTTAGATGGTGTAGCTGCCTTTGAAAGAGTATCTTTTGATAGCCCACGTATGTCATATAATGTCATGGTTTTACCTGGGTTTATTGTCATCCAGCTCTCAGCGGCTGCACCGAAACAGGCCATATAAACACTCTTGTCTAATGGCTGAAGTCAGATTGTAACGGGTATGAGGTATAAACTGTTTCATAAATAGTAAAAAAAGAGAGGCTGTAATTTATCTTGATGGATGTGCTACTCCAATACAACCTGCTGGTCCATAAATAATCAAAGTGATCTCTACATAACACTCTGGGGATAACGACAAGTGGTGGTTTCCAGCTGCCATCTATGAAAATACCACTGGTTTCACCCTTTTCCAAAGGGGTAACCCTACTGACTTGTTTATTTCCCTTCAAACTGACAACTTTGTTAGGACAGTGCACTGTTGTTACGCTGCCTGGTTTCCTTCACATTCCAAATATTGTGACAATAAAGATGAAGGCGACTTATCACAGAATTCCAATATTGAAGAAAGTTTTATGTTATGTTTATTAAAACTAAATGCTATTGCAAAACTTGTTGCTTCAGCCTCTCTAAAAGACAGCCTTGAATGTCGCTGCATGAAGCCAATAAAACAATCTTTTACCGGCCCATTCACCAGAAAATCTACATTATTTGCAAACACGTATTCGGAGGCTAACATACGAATATTCTTAGGGTACAAACCATAACAACTAACAGAATAGTGCAGATCATAACACAGAAATCTGATTTTTCTTTTTGTTCTTTCCTAAATACAAGTTGTGGAAAACGCCGAGTCTTTGTAGGGTTTGTGAGCTACATTGCCCCAGAAAGTTTTCCACTTGTACGTTTGAACCAAATATGAAAAAAAGAAAACGGAACAAAATGTTTTACGTACATTGTACCAACATGCCTCTTTCCTTCTGGTGAAATGAAGGTACACCTTTAATTTTAAAATTAGTGGCTGAAGTGTAGTGCTGCTGGCCACTCTACCTTTAGTGTGTGTGTGTCGAACACTCACTTTAGGCAACCTATTCTATCTCCTAAATTTCCTAGGCGGCATAAAAAGGAGCCATTATTACTATTATCATTTTAAAAATTTTAGTTTTTTAGGATTTAATAAACATGTAATCTTCATTATAGGATCACAAGTAACTGACACATAATTAATTCTGAGATCTGTTAGGTTATGAATTAGTTTTCTTTTAAGAGTTATAGAGAAACATAACTTGCCCTCATGCTGCCACATTGCTTTTGTATTAGCATGATTCAATTGTACACTTACCATGGATCCAACAAAGTACATAGCTGTAAACACCCATAGCAAATTAGTGACAAAAAGGTTGCTTTACACGTTCTAAAATACAAAAGGGAACAAAAACTCATTTTACTGTACACTGCTATAATCAGACTGGAGGAGCACGTACTACAAGCTATAACAAAAATGTTATACAGTTGCAGAGGTGCTGCGACTAAGGGACACTTGAAGAAGTACAAAGTATCAACTTATGTCTCTCTGCTTTCCCCTATATGGTAATACTGTCTTATAATGACTGTTAAACAAATTAAATGTATTGTATACCTTTATATGTGTATTTATACACAATATATCATAAAAGTTTTTTGTGGCAAAAATACCTTTATATGTGTGTTTATACACAATATATCATAAAAGTTTTTTGTGACAAAAATATCTGTCAAATTTGTGTATGTTGTAATGGTACATATAACACTACCAACACCACAAATAAGTTGAAAGCCACTACAATTAAAAATACCTACGTCAAGCATACGATCATAGATAAAAAAGGAAGATAAAGCAAGACTAACGACAAGACGACATACACAATTACCCAATAGATCAAACAGTGAGAAGGAAACCCATGAAAGACAAAATCAAGAAGAAACCTATTAACCGTGAGAAGGAAACCAGTAAAAACAATGCCATGAAGAAACTTATTAAGAGGGAGGAAGGAATCAGTGAAGAGAAGAAGAAAATATCCAGATTAAACACAAAAAAGGGAGATAACATGAATTATAATGAACTAACATATGCCAATAAAAGAATTATTATAAAAGAAGAAAGAAGAAATGGAATAAACAACATGATTTAAACCCCTAAGCTGTAAAAAAAATTGACACTGACCAAAACTTATTAAGTGAATACCTTCCTTGACAATGTAATACAAACAATAATCAATAGGAATGAATTATTGAACATAAAAAGTAACAAAGAGAATGAATAATAATAAGATAAGTTCTTAGCTAAATGATGTGTAGACATGAAAAGAGGACTATGTCCAAAACACCAATGACCAATTGTAAAGCGGAATTGATATTAGAAATAACCACTAATTACCAATAGTAAAGACTGTAAAAGATAAACAAAATGTAATCTAATAATAACCAATAGATATACCAGTACTACATAAAGTCAAATAGATCAAATGTAATACAGAAATACAAAACCGACAATAATCCATTGTTGTATATTTAGAATGTAACATAACCTAATCTGGACAACTAGTTTTCACTAAAACTATAGAAAAATAAGGCCAAAGCAATGTTAAACTAAAATGTATTATAATGTGACATAATAGATAATATAAGGAACGATTTTTGTAAAACAGATAATGTAATAAGTAAATATAAAAGCTGTATTAATGTGATTTAATATAACTATATGCTTGCCATAGAATGGATGCATGATGCAACAAAATTATCATGTAAACTTATCATAAAAGAGTAGGAACTCAGCTAACAACATTGAATGAGGCAGAATACTATTTGAATAAGTAAACTCAAGGATTATAGCCACCCAAATACTAATAATAACAATAATAATAAATAAACCATGTTGACAGCTAGATGCAAGTAATCTTGGTAACTTTAAACCAAAGCAATTATCAGTATAAATGCAGAATGAACTACTGCACAATAATAACAGTGCTATCAAAACAATGATAAGAGATATTCAAGCAATAATGAGAATAATTTGATAGGATTACAACCCATATAAAAGGTAACTTCCTGAAGGTAAACTCACTTAACAAACTATAGTTAAGGTAATAAAACCATAAGATGAAGAAAAAGGACACTATCAGGAGTGACAATGACCAATGCAGTATGCATAGGTCATAATAAAATGTTATTAACTATTAATGTTAGTATAATAGTAAGTATCATGTACATGTTGTGTTTATGTTAGTGTCTATACAGGAAAGTACCGATCAACTCACCACAGCTAATAATAGAAGAGTCGATGCAACTTCTTCAGAATCGAACTCAAGAAATGGAACAAAAAACATTCTAAACTATTTAAACAAAATTAATAAACGACGTCAAAGAGTATGTATTCAATAATAGATTGAATTGGGTAGAATAAATCAATAAACCAAAAATTAATAATAAAAACCAAAACGTTAAGAATAATAATAAAACAGACGATCTCGTCATGCTAAAATGTTCATACACACTTTTTAAGAGAAAATTACTTAAAACTTTGAATCTAACAAGAAAAATATTGTGTCGAGTATTCATAATACAAACCCTTAGATATCAAATATGAAATGAAAATATAAGAACCAAGTTAAATGTATATTATATAGCCGGCAGAATAAGGGAAGGACAAATAAAATAGAGGCAGGATATCAAGAGAATGGAAAACATGAGACTACCTAAACAAGTAATAAGATACAGACTCAGGGAAGACGAGATATAGGTAGGGCAAGGAAAAGAGATGCCTTCAGTGAAGGCAGAACAGGCTGTAATCCTATACCTTGACATGGAGAAGAAGATTCATAATACTTAATAGCACACTTAAGAACAAAATATTGGTATGGAGAATCATACACGACTTCCATGTTCTAAGATTTATATTTAAAATCATTTTTTAAATGAAATATTTCCATTGAAACTACTTCTTTCTACTTACTGCTTCAGCCACTTACTGTGGTTACTAACGTATACCACCTCACATTATCGCACTTGATTTTCACTGATGATGGAAGTCGATGGCACTGGCGAAACGTCTGGTTTTGCAGAAAACATTGGTCTACGGCCAAACAGGCTGGGAAGGAATTTTAAAAACAAACTGCTTCTTTGTTGCCAGTAACGTAGTACATATATAAAAAAAAATTATCAGGTAAACTATTACGTTACAACAAAAAATGTTTCAGGTAAACTACCCTTTCCCCGTAACCGATCTTCACCAAAATCAATAGGCCTCGAGTCTTCTATAACTCAGGCACATATGTAAAAAAATATCTGATTCTGTTTGAATTTACGGCAGTTATTGTTCGTCATGAAAAAATTTCTCTTGTTATAACATAAAATATTGCAGGTAAACTACCCCTTTATCTTAACCGATCTTCACAAAAAACAATGTGTCTTGAATACTCTACAATTCAGGGCTGTATGCAAAAAATTATTTGATTCTGTTTGAATTTGCGGTTCTTATCGTTTCCCATAAGAAAATCTACAGAGAGTTTTCGAAAAATTACTTTTTTCATGTTTTGAGGGTAGTACAATCAGAATCTGCAAAAATCTCTAACACGATTTTTTTTGCCGTCACCATAATTCCATTTCCTTATGGAACATGAAAGTAAAATCAAAGTAAAATTCTGGTGGCAACAAAAATCAAATATTCTATCAAAAATTGGGGATATACATTTTTGGTAGGTATTTGGTAGGCCTACTTGCATTGCACAAGGAATGTTATGGTCACTAGGTTAGTGATAAAAAATGACTTACAAGTACATTGATTTTTATTACAAAATTTATACAAAACAGTTTCAATTCTATGGTATCAATAATTCATAAATATTAAGGATAATGAACAATTTATTTCTTCAGAGAAGATACATAAAAACATTGCAAAAATAATACATATCAGACAAATATTATTACAACAAAAATACCACACAGACATTTGGGCTTTGTTACTTTATCAGTAACTACAAGATTACATTAATAAAGTACATAGAATATTTATTTACAAGAACATAATTACAAAAAGTAAAAACACCTTTGATGAAATAAACATTTTATTTATTACATCAAACATAACTAAACTCAGATGACAATATAAATGAACTAAATATAGGTTTTTCTGCGAGGGAGTGTAGGATTGATTAGGGGTTCAATTAGTTCAAATTATTAAAAAAAAAATAGCATAAACTATAAATAGAAAAACTAGACTGGTATGTTTACAACAAAATGAAATCTTCAAGTTACATTTAAACTAAACCTTTTTAATATGGTGCATTAATATTTCTGTGTGTGTGTGTGTGTGTGTGTGTGTGTGTGCGAGAGAGAGAGAGAGAGAGAGAGAGAGAGAGAGAGAGAGAGAGAGAGAGAGAGAGAGAGAGAGAGTTAACTATATAAGAATACAGCAGTTCTATAAGGAGAAATTTACCTCCAAACTTATAAACCTTGCACAACCATCTGGCGATATAAGAGGTTCTACAACAATGGACTCTGTAACAAAGAAAGAATTTTAGCTAACAGAGAAAAATAATTATCATTGCCAGTATCAACAAAAGTGCAAATTACTAAATGAAATAATTGCAATTTTATGGGAAATAACGTTATTAAACTAATTATGTACTTTATTAAGAACTTTTGTTTTTCCAGCAGCTTCCAAAACTCTTTATATAAAAAATAATATAAACAAACTTATTTAGAGCTTCAAACAATACTTATCTTAAAATTATCATATGATTATACTTTCCAAAGGAAGCCCCTGATTTGAAAGCATTGACACCCTATAATACTACTAATTAAAAATGATTCCAACTTTTATGTTACTAAATTTTCTCATTTAAAATGTAAATGGGACTGTTAATAACTTTATATTGTAGTCATTAACAAGACAAAACACAATAATTAATGGCTATTTTATCTCAAACTTCAAAATTTCCTATAAAGCTTGCTCAATGAAATAGGACATTCCTGATGCAGAAAATTAACTTTGCCATAACACAAATTAAATAATGCCCAAACAAAAAAATGCTTTGAAAACAAAACATTAATGAAATATGGTATGAATTCATTGTGCTACATTCAAAGCTGATTTTCTTAATTGATTTAAAGTACCTATACAAGTCTAGTTTGTCAAGTAAAGATAATTTAGGTAAACCTAACACTACTTATGAAACAAACATTAAATCAAATATACTAATGTTACAAAATTCACAAACAGAAAAAAAATTTTAAATTATCTATAGGCTAAATTGCTTTGATTATATTACCTTCTCCACTTGATATGTTTTCCACATCAATATCATCTGATGTCGATACTACTGATGGCGCAATAATAGTCATTTTTTCCCAGTCAATTCTGGAAAGTTCAGGATAAACCTGAAAGATCATTACAAAACTCATACATAATTTTTCACTAACTTAATAATTAAGAATATTAAGCTAATAATTAAGAGAATAATTTATTTTCTTAACCTAGCACAATATTTGTAGGTTAGCACTATGAATTTACAAAAAGTTAATGGATTTTGTGTAAATTTCTAAAAAAATTAAATTTACAGCATAATCTAGTAGTTATTTTATAGTAATCTATTTTAATTTAAACGAACTCAATTCTAAAAGTTAAAAACAAACTTACATACTGCAGATCCTCTTGTTGTTCAGCTAGCACTATTGGTTGGTTACATCCCTGCACTGAAGATTCCTGAAAAAGATTTCTAATATAATCATACAAACTCGAAAAACAAAAATCTGTTCAAATGATTAACATTGAATAATATAATCCTGATTATAACTAGCAAATACATTACAGATAATTCATCCATACTCTGTATCATTTAAATCTACTATTAAGTATAACACTCCCCATAAAATTTTTTAGAATATTAAGATATTAATTTTTTTAAATTTCATGTGATATTAGTTGAGTATCATTTAGGAGGTTAAACAATATAAATACAATTCTACACATTAAGTTACAGATTATAAATACAGATAATAAGAAATTAAATAAAAATAACACTATAGGCCTACATCAATTATCGGGTTTAAGAACCTGCTGTAAGCAGTGATAATTTTAGGTTAGTGAGCTTTAATCAGACTTGCATGCAATAATAAATTTTACATAAGATAAAAGAACGATGCTTTCTTTAGTCACCAGCAAAACCTTTTCTGTCTGCAAGTTAATATTATAAAATTTAAAAACAGCACAATTTTATTAAAAAATTTAATCGAGATTAAAATGCATGTTTAAGTCAAAAATTAAAGAAGTCACAGTTCAAATTCTCTTTTAACTTTTTCTTTTACCTGACAAATGTTAGCCCTTAATTTTTAAAGCAGAGCTGTGTTAAAACAAAATTTTTATGGCAAATATATTACAATTTAATGGACTCAATGGTATGAAAGTAACTATGTGTACAAAAAATTACAACAGTTTGCTTCAGTGAGGATACAGTAGCCATAGGCCTATATTATAAATTTTGTTATATTAGGTCTTAAAATTAACCTTAACTTACTAAGTCATATCTTATTAAGTAATTTCGTTTCTCTGAAAAATGCTGAATTTGAAAGTATATTTAGAGTAATATAGCTGGACTGAAGAATTAAATAAAATATGTAACTAGTTAAATACGAGCAGAGTTCAAATTAAATATATTATGGTAAGGCCTACCATCTTGTGTTAGGTAGGACCACATTTTACGAATAAAATGACTTACAAATTGGATACATTACACAAATATAGGTAGGCTAGAGTAGACAAAATAATTGTCAGGCTTACAGGAGTATCTATAATAAAGAAATATTATTTAATTAAATTGCAGTCAGTGCTCTCACAGGGATTTTTAAAAATGATTTAGGCTAATTACCCCTTGGGTAATTATGAAAATTCTCATCAATGCTGATATTGCGCTGATATATTTTTATTCTATTCTTCTATGTTATATAAACACGAGAAAAATAATTTTAAACGGCGGACAATTTTAAACCCATATTTACGGACACAAAAAATTAAATTTTTACTCCCATAAGAACGCATGCAATGGTGAATGTAAGGCCTACCATCTTGTGTTAGCCTAGGTATATTGTATTAATTAAATTAGAATGCTAATTTGCTCCATTATTAAATTTTGGACAGAACACAGTGATATTATGCATAGTTGGGTCTACAACAGGTAGTGTTCGACAAAGTAATCTAGACATGCACACATAACCTAACACACCTAATTTGCTACAAACAACGGACAACATACACTAAATAAATGATCATCTTACCTTTCATTATTATTCCTAGCGCCTCCAACATCTTTTTACTTCGACTTGCCATCGCAAACACTTCAATACGAACAACAAAATTCTGTCCCACACACCTCAACAAACGAAAGCAAATTACCGCAAACACAATAAACGCATAGCGAACTAAAACTAATGGCCGGTCGCCTTTTTTTCGTTGCACCAACTAAACAGAGTAAACACATGGTAAAAACACACTTCCCTCTGTAGTGTCTGTCTTTTGTACACATGTTAAAAATTTAATAGAATAATAGAATAATGCCAATATGGCCGACTAACTACCCATATTTCATTATATACATGTGTATATTTCGATCAAGTTGTGATGTTTCAGCGTACAGCAAAAATACGATGTATAAAGTTTTGTATAAGTTTTTCGCATGCTGACACCCCATAACTTCGTCACTGTAACTTCATCTCCTAAAGATGTACATATATAAGTTCATCAAATTTGTTGAACATACCCTGGGTAAAATCATGCGTCAGTTGAAGAAATTAGGGAGCGCTAAGTGTATGTGTGTGTGTGTGTGTGTGTGTGTATTGCAACAGAACACAGTATGATAAGCTATGTTGTTTATATCATAGCACATGGATGACGAGCATTTTCTTGTTTAAATTTGTTTTATGCAATATTTTGTCTTTTAGTCGTAAGTTTTGTATTTAGAAATGAATAAGCATGTAGGGTATACCAAACTATTCATAAAAAGGTGTTCTATATTGTCATGTATTTTTTGTGTGAATTTGTGCGGGTGTGATAATGTGCGATCGCTATAGCTTCAGTGGTAGTTAACCGATTGACGTGAAATTTTGACAAGGAATTATTTAGGTAAATAGTTTCAATTTGTGTATACTCTGAGGTTCATAACTATTTTAGAAATATGTTTTTTTTTAAGTGAAGAAAACTCAGTTGCATCTCTTATCAATGATAGGGTACTAAAATTTGTAGATAATTTCCGTGCAGGACTTTGCTAAATTATACAAAGTTTTTCATAAAATTTGTATATCTGTTTGTTCCATCAATCATGTGACTTGGGCTTAGCCTATCAGAATACACCAATTTCAGTGAGATTCATACGTTGTACAGTTAGGATGGACACAGTCTGTCTGTAGAAGTTGCAAGGGGAAGTTGTGCCCAGTGAAGAGAGTTGTTCTCTTACGAACGTAGATATATCATATATAAAATAAACCTTGGTATTTCTTAACAAAGTTTTGCGTTAAGAACCAAGTAGGTAAAATATTTAGATAAAATAGGCCTATAATACAGTGCTGTTTTCGTGTAAGTTAAGATATCCGCTTACTGAATTTAAAGACACTTCAAGATATCGTGGAAGGTGTACATTAAATGCACCGCATTAATTAATACCCATATTAATCCTGAGATTAAGAAAATATAAAGTAGCCTATAAATTAAAAATAAACTGTACGAGTTAAATTTATTATCATTGTGAGTGAACAATTTATGAAGAAACTAATTAATGTTAGCAGTCAAACATAACAACAAGAATCATTGAAATATCGCCGCTGGAGCCGCCTGCCGTAGAAGAGGACGACAAGACGAAGAGGACACCAGGACGAAGAAGACGCCAGGAAGGAGTGACGCTGTAGAAGAGGACGACGAGACGAAGAGGACGCCAGGACGAAGAGGACACCAGGACGTGAGCGACGAGAGGAGAGGAGGACGTTGCAGCAACCAAGTAAAATCGATTTATATTATCGAACAATACAAACAATTATTTCAATTATCAATACATGACAATTTATAATACAATATACATCTTTAAAAACTATATTTGTGTGTATAATAAATACTTTTTCATCTCCTCCATAATAGACTTGTTTGTGAATTTTACACACTCACTATATCCTTATTAGTATAATAAAATTTGATTTGTTGCAATATATTCAATCACTTTCTTCTACATTTCGTTTCCTGATGTATATAAAATATTTAAAATTTGTATTTACTTTACCACAAGATGTTATATTTCCTTTATTTGGAACATGTTTCGAGAGCTATTGTGCTCTCATCCTCAGCCTTCGTGATTCTGCGTCTAGTGAAGTACCTGTATGTTGGTCTGTCACCATTGTGGTCTCTTGTTGGTCTCTGGTATCTCAAAGTAGTATTTTTGTGTGTGATTGTGGTGTATGTATTAGTATTTTGTGTATTTTCGATGTTGAGTGCTTTGAAAATTGTGTCGTGTTTTGTATTGATTTGTATTTGTTCAGGTATTAGTTTGTTTTGTTTGTATATTTATAAATTTTCCCAAATGTCATTATGGTCCCTTTGTGAGTCCCTTTGTTTACGGCGGTGAGCCATTACTTCCCTCGTCTTTATATGGAGTCCCCGTCTTGATTCAAAAGCATGCTGCAATCGCTATGGATCGACAGGGCGAAAGCATTGCATTAAGTACTTTATGGCATGGCGCGATGCGAGCCTCTCACACACCTTCTTTTTTCTGATTGGCTGATGATGCAGTTCTTACCTGTGCGGGGGTTGAAATTAGTAAACAATTAGCACAGGTGGCATAGCGTGGTGCGAGCCAATCATACACTATCTTTATTGTGGTTGGTTCTTGGTGCAGTTTCTACCTGAGCACTATTTGGATTGGCTGATGGTGTCATTTTTACCTGTACGTGGGACTTTGTTGAATTTATAAGTACAGATAGCAATGAGGGACATCTTTAGCCTATACCACAGTACTGTAGGCCTGACGTAAACACCCTACATTCAGGATTTTTATTATTTTACTGATGATGGCAGCCATTGGAGCTGCCGAAACGTTTGGCTTGGAAATAAACCATGGACCACGGCCAAACAGCCCGGATAGCATTAATCATACGATTGTTTTAATGTTTATTTTCTTCAGTACCTGTTTCTCGGTTATATTTGAAAATTTGTTGTTTATATTTTATTCATTTTTATTTTTTAGTAAATTTA
Organism: Magicicada septendecula; assembly: GCA_034769895.1. Taxonomy (NCBI): domain Eukaryota; kingdom Metazoa; phylum Arthropoda; class Insecta; order Hemiptera; family Cicadidae; genus Magicicada; species Magicicada septendecula. The sequence goes on along the minus strand of CM068367.1, from coordinate 302,959,683 downwards.
TAATTTTAAATAGACGTCTTGTTTTGCTTTTATTTGGGCTTGTTCTTTAATTAATAAATTATTGTTATTGTGTTTGTAAATGTTAAGATTTTCCCAAATATTCATTTTTTGACCTTTTTGTATGTTTTTAATTAATTTTATATTTTCAATGTTTGGAAATTGGTGGTTATTATTTAGACAATGTGTGGCTAAATTAAATTTATAAATATTTGGTTTCAAATATGCATTGCAGTGTTGAAGGAATCTATGTAGTAGTTTTTCCTTTGTCTGGCCCACATAAAATTTATTGCAATCTGGACATTCTATTTTAATATTCAATTTTTATTGTGAGTATTGGATTTAGTTTTAGGTTTTATTTTATTAAAAATTATATTATCTGTATTATAAGATATTTCTGAATTAGTATCTTTAAATATTTTATTTAGTTTTTGAGTTATATTTCGTAATAAGTGAAGGTTGTATATTTTCTATTATTATTAATAGGTGAATTTTTAAATGTAGTGTTCTTGGGAATTTTATTAGTGATTTTCTGTTGAATTTTATTTTCTAATTTATTAATAGTTTTTATTTTGTATCCATTGTAACGTTACATAACCCCTACCCAAATATGACTACATAATCACCAGAGTTAAAACCAGTAATCACCCATTTTTTAAAAAGTCAGAAATGGGGATTAGGTATCAAGCTATGAGTACCTTTGTACTCAAAAAACACTGTAAACAATAATCCTAAAAGTGCAGTGTACAAAGTGGAACATAGTGTACTCAGTGAAAGTGTCAAATATGTAAAAAGAGCATCTCACAAATTTGTGCTGGAGATGCAAAAACAATCAACATTGTAGCAGTGGACTATATTGCTGTTGACAAGCTTTGTATTTTTTGTATTTGTTGTAATTTTATATTGTGTAGGCCACAAAGGTCTTATAACTAGGAGTAATATTTTTGTTTAATATAATTATTTTGTTTAGATGTAAGATAATCCAGGGTTATGTATAAAAGAATAATAATATACCAAATAATACTATGTTAGCAAGATGGCATGTAAAAAATAGTGTAGAGTAAGGATACATTAAATGAATTATAAATCATAAATAAATCAAAATAAAATGGATTAAAATATAAAATACCAGTGGACAAGTTTAAGGAAAAATATAAAGAAAAACCGTAAATAAATTTAATTTGATTATGGATAAAATCTATAAAGGATTATTTTTTCTAAAAAGAAGAAATGAAATAATAATAATTATTAATAGCCTACATACTAAAAGGTATCTAGATTAGCCAATAAAAAACCATAAAAATTCTTGGTTACTAAGAGTAACTAACTAACAAGAATTGAATTAATTGTTCAGATATATTAGAAGTGAGCAGTTTAAAAAAGTGTAATGTCTAGAAAAAATTAAGAAATTTATAAATACCATTCGGAAATAATCAGTGACAAAATAATGAAATTAATGAGTGATATCCACTACATCTTAAACATCCTTCGAACAGAATAATTCATGCCAGCAATTTGACAAAAATTGAAAAATCAGACTTCCATTTCCAAGCCTAGCCTACCGAAATTCTACATCATTGGGTGAGATCGTTTCCTGTTAAAATTTAACTAAATTACACCTCAACTATAAACTTAAAACACTATAAACAGCACAATCTCTTTAAATACTTCTGGAAAAGAGGTGAATAGACACTTTATTTTGTATTAACCAAAAAACAGCAAAACGTGGTTTGGTTATTAACATTGCCGATGCCATTAAATAGTGTTTATTTTCGTCAGTGAAGAAAAGTAGCCTGCGCTCTAGTGGTCAAAAAATCAACTGCATAATATAGATTATACTAAATTTTAAGATAATTCATGTAAAGCTTGATACTGACCTATATACATTTCTGACTTTCTCAAAGTACAAAGAACTCTAAAATAACCCTGGGAAATTAATTATTTATTTCTTTCTTGTTATTAAAATTGAAATAAAAATATTTGTTATATGATATATGTTTAAAAGTGAGATCGAACTAACTCTGTGTTTTATGTAAGAATCGATTATCCATGCATGTTGGGAAACCATAAAAAACGTTAAATAAATTCAAGGAATGCCTTGTGGTTTAAATAATAAAATGTGTATTATTTCCAGTAGATGGTAGTTAGTTACAGATTATAAGAAGATCAAGGAGAGAAAGGACATCAACCCGGACATCCAGAATTTATTACGTACCATTTGAAGTCATTTAACCTCAAATGGGTTCGTAAAAGTAGCAATCAGCTGATACCACTAGCGGAAAAATTTGAAATACTCAATTAAATACTGAGAGAGTAATTCTCTTGGCCTTTTTTCACTCTCTCTCCTAACTACTGTTAAACAACGGTATTGATTTCACATAAACAAAATTTAAGAAAATCATTCAATATCTTTGCATAATCACACACACTCGACTTTGAAGGCATATAACATAAAGATAACAAATTCTGTGACTCTCAATTAAGCGAGATTTTCGAAGAGTACAAATAGATGTAATTTAAAGTAACTCGGAGAGACTCTCGAGACGTTACAAGATGACGTACAAACGTGGGGCTTAATTACGAAAGCTTAACGAAGATTATAAAAGATACGTAAAGTAACTCAGAGAGACTAGCGAGATGTTAACCCATTTTAAACTGCTATTTGTTGTAGAATATTTCTTTCTTTGTTTCTTTCTTTGTTATTTAATGGGATCCTAAGCATTCGGTAAATCATGGAATTAAATACTGCCATTTTATGTTGGGGAGGATGGTTAGAATTATTTGGTATTACTAAGTCAGTTTGAGAAGGTTTCCTGTGTATTGAGTATTCAAAATTTGTTTCATTTTTCTTTATTGTTAATTCTAAATAATTTAATTTATTATTAGATTCTTCTTCTAACGTGAATTTTATTTTGGAATGTAAATTATTTATGGAGTTCAATATTTTATTTATATTTATACCATTGTTTTGGGAAATGTACAGTGTCATCAACGTATCTAAAATTACATCCTAGTGGGTCATTTAATTTTATTATATTTATTATTTGTTCATCGAGTTTTTGTAGGAAGATTTCTGATATGATAGCGGAGGTTGGGGCTCCCATAGCAAGGCCATCTGTTTAATAGTACAATTTGTTGTTGTATTGAAAATAATTTTGATTTAAAATTATTTTTAAAGTATTAGTTAACTGTTTAATGTATGTGTCACTTTCGTTATTTGTTTTCAGATTATTTATTATAATATTTATAGTTTCTTCAATGGGAATGTTTGTATACATGTTTGATATGTCGAATGAATATAATTTTGTATTTCTGTTTACTTCTATGTTTTTTAGTTGTTCCGTGAGTTCGATACTATTTTTTATATTGTATTTTGCTGGAAGTTCAATTTTATGTTTTAAGATTTGTGTTAGTAATTTTGATATTTTATAATTTGGTGCTGTCCTAGCATTTATTAAAGGTCTGATAGGTTTATTGATTTTGTGTAATTTTATTAAAGAATTTAATTTTGATGCACAAGGATTATCCATTTTATATTTAAAGGAGTCTTTAGGATTTATGATTTGGGTACTACGTTTTAGTATATTTGTTATTTGTGTTTCATATTTATTTGTGGGATCTTTATTTAATGTTATGCAATTATTATTAACTATAAATTCTTCTGTTTTATCGTCTAAATCTTTTTGAGAAATTATTGTTGTACTATTACTCTTATCAGCTTTGGTTAAAGTGTATTTTGTTGTAAGTTCAATTTTATGTTTTAAGATTTGTGTTAGTAATTTTGATATTTTATAATTTGGTGTGGTCCTAGTGTTTATTAAAGGTCTGATAGGTTTATTGATTTTGTGTAATTTTATTAAAGAATTTTATTTTGGTGCTCAAGGATTATCCATTTTCTGTACAAACTAAAACCTTTTCTGAAATATAAGAAAAATTACATATTTTGCTGGTGCGCAAGGATTATCCATTTGGTGCACAAACTAAAACCTTTTCTGAAATATGAGAAAAATATGCTTGAACTAGCTGAAAACTATTTTTAATGCAGAATTAGTAAGTAGTAGTAACTTGTTCGCGTATGTTCCCAACAAAATTAATAAATTCATTTATTTTCATTAAAAGATAAAAATTGTGTGTAAATGTGTGTGTGTGTGTGTGTGTGTGTGTGTGTGTGTGTGTGTGTGTGTGTGTGTGTGTGAAAGGTATAAATGTACACACAAAGTAAATAGCCATATTAGCAAACAGTAAAATAGTAAAATATGTTTAAGGAATGTATTATTAAAAAATAATTAAAACCAAGTTTAAATAAATGTGAACTACTGCCTTTAAGCATTTTGTAATAGATTGATCTGTTATATTTTTCGATACATACATTTTTTTTAATACTTGAATTCTGTCATGGCTTTTCAAAACCCTCTATTATATTTTAATGGTGTTATAGATGAGGCATGTAGTGACAGTTTTTACATTCATATGTAAGGTACTAAACATCGTATTAAAATTGCAAATGAAATACAGTGGAACTTGGTTATAACGTCATTGAAGGGACCAAAAAAATAATGACGTTATGTCCAAGTGACGTTATAAAAGAGTCGTTATAAAAGACCCTTTTTAATTACTAGTAAGGAAGGAGAAATAAAAAAAAAAGATCTTTGCATTATTAACATTATTTGTGATATTTATTCTAAAGTTTACAAACTGCATTTCATTTATACAAACAGCATGAAGAAATTTTAAAAGATGAAAAAGAAAGTACATGTAATTTACATTTAGGCTTACTGTCGAAAGTAATCCGTAATTTTCTTTTGAACGCTCCTTTCTGAAAAATAAATTCTTTCTACAAAGGTTTTGTAAAATATATAAAAACACTTGGTAAGTTTCACAAATTTGTGAAACTTACCAAGTGTTTTTATATATTTTACAAAACCTTTGTATTAATATGTTTCACCAAGTGCCCAACGAGTCATCAATTAATATCATAAATTCTTTCTGTTATGCTGTGGAGATGCTGCGCTGCATTGAACGTGTCGTCAGACGTCTCTCTAAAGCAGTAAAATAGTGAAAGAGTTTCAGCGGCTCTCATTGCTTCCTGCACTGTCGGACAAACGATATCGGCATCCTCCTCTTGCTCAGCATCTTCTTCAACACTATCTTCTGCTTCTATGTTTTTTACTTCCGCGATAATTTCTGCGTCACTCAACACTTGGAATGTTTCTACTTGGTCATCCACTGATGCATAGGAATCAAGTTCATTTCCAAATTCATTTACGTCGAATTTCTTAATCCACTCTGAGAGCGGCAAGCCGTTGTCTTCGTCATCATTGGGTAAATTTTCATGTACGAGTTGTGCTTTACTAAAGCATTTTGCTATCGTCTTCTGTGTTACACTCTTCCAAGAGTCGTCTAGGAATTGTATTGCATCTAAGAGTGAAATTGTGGCAGGTTGCGCCGTGTCCATACAGAAAATAATTTTTTTTTAAAGTTGCTTGCGGTAGTGACACTTTAGGCTTCTAATGATGCCTTGGTCCATAGGTTGCAGGACACTCGTACAGTTGGCCGGTAAGAAGACCAGATTAATGTTTGTCAAATTTAAATTTGGATGGGCTGCACAGTTGTCAACTAGAAGTAGAATTTTTCTGTTTTTCGATGACAGTTCTTTATCCCACTTTCTTAGTTCATCTTCAAAAATACTAGAAGTTATCCACGCTTTTTTGTTGGCAGTGTAACTTACAGGAAGTTTTTTGATGTTTTTAAAATGTCTAGGGTGCAAACTTTTCCCGATAACTAAAAGTTTCCTTTTTTCGGTTCCCGTCATGTTCGCACAAACAAAAACTGTAACTCTTTGTTTAGAGAGCTTCCCACCAACGCACTTTTCATTTTTAAATTTGAAACTCTTATCTGGAGTTAATTTATAAAAAATTCCGGCTTCATCTCCATTAAAGATGTCTTCATCTTTATATGATCGTCTAATTTCTGGCCAAGTGTTACGCACCCAATCGTCTGTAACATTCAGATCTACGCATTTTGCCTCACCACAAATTTTTGCAAAGGAAATCGAGTGTCGGGCCTTAAATCGATCTAGCCATCCGTTGGAGCATGTAAAATCAATACCAAACAATTTTCCGAATTCTGTAGCTTTCTCTTTCAGAATTGGTACACTCACAGGAATATCTGAACATCGACACTGTTTGAACCATTTCAATAATCCACATCACCATGTTCACATTTCCTAATTTTTTATTTTTTTCTCCATCTTCCTCAAATTTTTTTAAAATTTTGTCCTTGTTTTTTAAAATTGAACCAACAGTAGAATTCACTAAACCAAACTCACGGCATACATCAGCTATTTTACGTCCACTTTCATATGATCTAATTACACGTACTTTCTCTTGAATAGACAGAACCTTTCTTTTTGTACTAGAACTTGCCATGATTACTGTATAAAAATGAGACCTACGTATAAAATTCTATAAACAGTGGCTACCGAAACTTAAGTTATAAAACACACAAAAGAAACTGTCACAGTACGAGCAGACACAGAAACAATAACAACCAAAAACAGAGACGAGACTACGTGTAAACAATACTGTACAGTAAATACTGTAACAGCGTGGCGTGAACTTTGCCTCGAGATGCGCAGTGCTACTGACCCGGTGAGAGTGGTGGGGAGACATGTCAGTCGCCAGACACTGGCTGGCGCTGGCGGTCCTGTTACAGTGCTTATCGCTTGCATACAATGTATGTCTGTAGCCATGGGCGTAGCGCGCGCACATATATACGTTATTATGAAATTTAGAGTATAATATCTGAGAAATTTTTGACGCTATAACAGAGTAGTACAATATTTAGTGACGTTAAAACCGGGAATTTTTATAATGTTAAAGATATCAGTTTGACCGGACTTATGACAAAATAACGCTACACCCGAGTTGACGTAACAGCCGCGGCCGTAATAACCAAGTTCCACTGTAATATATTTTAATATATTAATTACAACATCGCCAAATTCAGATCAGTTTTGATAACAATAAGTATGTATAAAAAGTGCTAAATAATACTATATTTTAATAAATAAATAATGTGGAGAGTAAAAAGTATAAAAGGTAATAAAGAAAGAAGGAAAAAGAGTAATAAACCAAAAGTGATTAATAAAGAAACTCAACTACTTGACTGACAGACAAACGACATTGACCCAACCCCAGAGATTGGCCAGTTAAGAAACACAATAAAGTAAACTAGACGAGTGAAGGAGAAGAAGAATGAAAACAAAGAGAGGACAAACCCACGATGAAGAAAACAAAATGAAACTAATCAAGAAAACCCAGACAAGGAATAAAAAATAGAGAAGGGAGAAATAATGTAATACAAAATAATAAAGAAAATGAAACCGGTTAAGAACCAAAACAATTAATGAATGTTAGTATTGATTGAATGACAATTGTAAATAGTCAGTAATAAAAAACAATAGCTAAAAATACACTAGCCAAAGAGTTAGGAATACATGTAAGTTGTTAATAAAGAAAGACATGATATTATTAATTATATATAATATGTGTAGAGAAAGAGAATAAAATAGTGAGAAGTAAACGGAAGTTAAACTAGTGAAAGTGAATTATCCTAAAGTGATATAATACAAAAAGAAACACTAAGTAAATTATAATGAACACAAAATAATTTAAAAAGTGCCAGTGATAAATAAATAAAAATATGGTCTGTAATAAAAATAGTAAGAGTAGAGAAGGCTAAGATAAAGACTTAGTAAAATAACCAATGTTTAAGATTTAAGAGTGAACAATAACATTTAATAAAGTTATTATGAATAATATTTAGAATAGAACATTGATTCAGTAATAATGAACACTAAAGAGTGGTATTAACTGTAATGATTATGAAATAATATTGTTATAGAACTTAAGCATGTATTGTAAAATTTAAAGGTGAGAATCACAAGAAAAAGTAATAAGATGATGTTAACATGGAAGGGAAAGCAAAGAGCGTTAGAAAATAAGTATGTAATAACCTTAAGTAAATACCCATGTTATAAGGGGAGAGTAATGAAATAAGTTCAATAGAGGTGAGATTGTTTATCACCCGAACAATAAATAAGAAGTAATGAATTGTACACACATATTAAATAATAAGTGTTGATTAATTGTATAAACAATTGTTTATGAATAGGAGATGGATTGGGTAATCATCCCAAACATAAACCTAAATGTTATATGTTATGTGATAAATAAATAGTAATTAATAGCCATATTATTGACATTGGCAGAGTACTTAAAATAAGGAAAGAAAACAATGTTTGAGTTATAAAAGAGAAAACTGTTAGTAAATAATTAGCAAGAAATATTGAATAACACAGTTGTTACATACAAAAATCATACAAAGACTAAACTAAAACACTTCCATAGATAATAAACCTAATTATAAATAATGAAATAACGATCTAGGACAAAATGATATATAATATGTATGAAACAATCAAAAACCAGTAATGGCTACTTAGACTTGAAACAGGCCTAAAGGTCAAACATAAACAAGTACTAATTGTATGAAAATAGCCAAGTAATTAACAAATCCAAGGTGACTAATTAACCAAGGATGAATGGTAAATATTATTAAAAACAAAATATAAAAATAAGGAATTATATAAACAGAGAAATGTAATTAGCAAGTATTAAATTAATTGTAAACGTAGAAAACATGAAAAAACCCAATATTGTGGGATACCAAAATAATCTTTGTGAGAAAATACAAATGACAGTGCTAATAGTTAATAAATAAGAAGGAAGATAAGAGAAGGAAGGAAGTAAGAAGATATAGGAAGATTTGAAAAGAATTCAAATTTTGATAACAATGGTTTTATATCAAGCTCGCCCAATCAGAATAATGGTGTAACCATGGAAACGACTGTTTGAAGAAGTAATTACCATTGAATATTAGTACTCAAAAAGTGACGCTCAAGGAAAACAGAAGCCAGAATTCAGAACAACTTATTTTCATATTTAAAATGTTTTAAAAGTAAATTAACTTGTCAAAATTGAACGAGAAGGAGTCTGACGACTACTGAACACAATTACCTGATGGAGAAGACGTTTATTTCAAGACGAAGTGAATAAATAAATCAAAAAACTTTGAAAAAGATGCCTGAAGCCCGAATAAATGAAAAATGAATTATATTGCAGCCACATCCTTTCATTCCCGACCAACAGAGTAATCACATGCTACAACGCTGTTAAGTATCCATTAAATTATCTCAGCTTCCGAAATAACGCACTTTGAATATTTCTCACTATATTTAGAAATACCACTGAATCAATTTTATTCTCTTTCAAAGATTAAATAAGAATATTAAGACACTGAAAATTTGTTAAATTATAAAACTAACCTAGTATTAAAGTACGAACTTTTAAAACACTTGTACTACACTTCAACAAACCATTTATAGTTACACGTTACAATACTTAAGTAGAAACATTGTAAGGTTGTGTATTTTTATTATTTTAATTGCATCTGAGCCTTTTAACGTGATCAAAAGATCCCACAAAATTTGAACTTAAATATTTGTTGACCTATTTGGTAGAACGCCATACTGTATGTTAACTTACGTTCAAAATCGATTATAAAACCCAGGGAGAAAAGTCTCATAAAGAAATAACCGGTGCAAAATTATATAAAAAAATCAATTATAGCTTGTGTCTATGAAACAGTAATATCAAATCGCTAATAAATCAATACTGTGTATGTTAAAATGTGTTTTATTTTCATTAGGAAAGTGTATTCATAAAAATATAATTTACAGCGAATGTCTCTGACGTGATACCTAGCACGCAAGCAGCGAATACTGTAACTGCCAGCTCGATTATACAAATCGAGAAAAGGCGGGACGAATTGAATCCTTCACATCGTTTGAGTAAATCGCTGATAAGAAGACAATTTTAATTGTTTTAAATAAACAATTTGGCGCCACCAGGGAATTGTACACTACTAGTGAACCTCAGATCGGGGACTACGATACCTGGTTATCCGTACGTTCGCTACGGACTCAAGCATCGTGGGTTACATTACCGTGCGAGGACGAATTGGTAAGACACACATACACAAGTTACACTCTGACACACTGTTACATCTGACAGAGATATATTAACGACGACAGCGTTCGTTCGGTTACAAATTGGCGACCAACTGGTGGAGCTAGAAGAAAGGAAGATACGAAGTTCTAGCGGCGGTCACAAAAGGAGATCAGGATGCATACTAGAGGATTATCGAAAAAAATGGCGAAGGACAAAGAGATGGAAGAAAATAAAGGGGAAGAAGAGGAAGGAACATTGATCGAAGAAGTGGAGACAACAATAACCACAACAGAACCAACCCAAGACAGAGAGAGGGAACCACAGGCAGGTGACAGGGAGGAAGCCAGAGGAGGCATGGATTTACAACAATTATGGGAATTGATTAATGAAAATTTTAAGAAACAGGAGGAGAAATTCGACAAGAACGAGGAGAGTCTGAAATAGATGAACAATAAATTTGACGGTATGAAGAAAGAAACCAATGACAATTTGAAACAAATTAACGATAAATTCGATAAGAGTGAAGAAGGTTTGAAACAGATGAATGAAAAAATAGTGAGTACAAATGAAAGTACTAAGGAAGAGTTGAGACAAACAATTAACCAAAATAATGAAACATTACAACAACGATTGATGGAGGAAATTCAGCAAAGAAACGAAGAATTGAAAGAAGAATTGAGGGAACAGCTGAAGGAGGACCACGAGAAAAATAAAGAAGAAATGAAGCTGCAGATGGTACACCAATTAATGGAGTACCGAGAAGAAGCAAAACAGCAGGTCACGGAAATCAATGAAAAATTAGAGGAGACGTTGGAGAAACTAGAGAAAACCAACGAAAATGTTTCAGAAGTCCGTGAGGAAGTACTCAATAAAATGAACAATCTCGAAGGAGAAAATAAAAGGAGAATTGAGTAATGTCATGAAGAAACAGTCAGAAGATGTGAACAGGTGAACCAGGACATGCATCTAGTCCGGGAAGAAAACCAGAAGGAGATAGCAGCTGTACGAACAGACCTGGGAGAAAGAATGGAAGGAGTGTACAGCAATTTAAATAAAATAGATAGCAAAGTAGACAAAAACAAACAAAGGATTGACGAGATGCACAGACTAGAAAAGTCATTACGGGAAGAAGTGGACGCCTGGCGTGACCGGCCATGTAACAGTAACCATGTTATGAACGCGGACAACAGAGATACGATTAACTTCCGTAATTATAAAAGGAACCCTATTGAATTCCTGAAGAGGGTGGAAGAGTTAATAATCAAAAATCGAGAGACCCGATGGACAACAATAAGAGGAATGCTGGACGAAATGTTCAAAGAAACCTACGACAACTGGTGGAAGGCCACAAGACCAGGCATCCAAAGCATTCAAGAATTTAAGACCCAATTCAAGGCTAAACACTGGTCTGAATTGACTCAGAACATGGTCCGTAATAACCTAAGCAACTGGAGGTATGAGAATCAAAATGGACAATCTCTCACATCCTACTTCCTGGGAAAAATCTGCATGGCAAGGAATTTGGAACCACGCATCCCAGAAGAGTGTCTTGTGATACAGTTGTCTTACAATTATGACAACACCATACAAAAAGCACGGATGTACAGCCAAGTAAAGGCCATTCAAGACATGGTTCGTTTATTAGAGAGCCATGAGCACGAGTGGCAATACAGAAAAAATAGAGTATCGAGTTTCAGAAATAATAGAATAAATGAAGGACAATCATTACCAAACCAACCGGGGGATAATAAGCCACCATTAAACAACCCTAACAATTATCAAGGGAACCAACAGGGCAATAATATACCCAGAAACTTCAACAGAAATGGGAATAATAATAACAATTTCTGGAACAACTACAGGGGTAACTACCCACCGAATGGTCACAACAACTATTATCGCCCTGGAAACAATAATAATAACAGCAACCAAGGATACCGACCACAGGTAAATTACATAAGACGACAAAGACAACGGAGTCCAAGAAGAAACTGTCCCCAATCCAACTATCGACGAACGTACTTTAACCAGGTACACAATACAAGAAGCCACCCATTCGAAGAAAATCCCAGGAACGACGTATATAACAGGAATAATCGACAAGAGCCAATCACTAACCAAAACAATAATGACAATGAGAATTGGGTAAGAGTCAGTGAAAATCCTGGTTTTTCATTACTGCATAATCAAGCAAGTAACGACGGAGGACCCCAAATAGCTCGGATAAACCATATCATGGCAGAGGACAGTCAAGAACCTAATAATGATCCCAGCAATGAGAATGAAAGGAATGATTCACACAGCTACGCCGCAAGGTTATGGCCCGATCAAGTAGTGAGGTGGTAATGCCATGAAAATAATAAAGGCACTAGCGCAACAGAAAAAACAAATACTATAAGAGACATCCAGAATAAATGTTCAAACATCTGACATTTGAAGGAGTAGAGAAGAAAGACAACTAGAGTGTAATATACAAGAGAAGGCAATAATAATGAAAGAAAAGGAGAAAATCACCTTACAAAAAGGTATAAATAACAAGGTCCTATGTATAACAATAGGTATGACCGTACACTATCACAAAAGACAAGGGCAATAACACATATGAAATCACCCACCCTATCACTAAGAATATAACAGGGGTATACAATCAGGAATCAATTAAAAAATATTATGACAGCCAAACATGACTGAAAAAACTTAAAATTGAAAAAACCAACCAAGTTATTTGGAAAAAAAGAAATAATAATACAAACAAATAAGTTTGATTATAAGTAATAAAAAAAATATAAAAAAGGAATACCAAAATCCAAAAAAAAGTTATGTAAGGACAGCTTACACAAATATTTCGAGAATATTTTAGGCCAATTATAAAATGGAGAAATAAAATTACCAAGAATCCACATAAAGTAAGAAACACAAACTTACTATAATATTTGAATAAAAAATAATAATAAGGGAGTGAAGTTACAGAACATTCCTAACAAAATAAGATTAAGTTACAATAATCTTTAGCCAAAATATGAGGCATAAAAAAGCAAAACATACTATAGAGGAATAAGCTACAAAAATTCCTACCTTGTAAGAAGCACTAACTTACTATGATATTTAAATAATTATGAAAAAAAAGTATCAATCAAAATGATCAACTTCCACAACTATTTAGAAAAATATGGGAAGTAAAATTAAACAAGCCTATGATCAAAAAACAAAATAAATAAAATAAACATTCTAAGAGTTATAATGTGAAATGAGATGAAACAAAGAGTAATTAAAAATGAATAAAAATGTGAATTGTATCAATGAAAAGCAATGCTTCAAGTATTATCAAGTAGTATCTATAAAGAAAAATGAAAAAATATATGACTCGAACTGAGCAATAATGAAATACAAAAGTAAAAGATTCCCAACAAATATTATGATTATTATTATTATTTTGAGTCACGAGATGACCGTATTGAAGATTCATTAATTGAGATTGACTGTTGAATAAGTCCAGCAATCATTTTACTGAGCAGGGATGATGTTCCCCTGATCTCAGAATAAGAGTAGTTTTGAACGACGGAGTTAGGTAAGCCAATAGAGCCCATCCGATCGATTGCAGCTACAAAGTAGGGTTGGTTAGGGAAAATAAGATTTATAGGGAATAATTTATAATAAAAAAGATCAATAAGCCAGTTCGTAATAAGAGTAAATAATGAAGAAAAGAATCAGAAGAAAGGAAATAAAAGACACAGAATTAAACGTAAAAAATGAATGAGAAGCAGGAGAATTTAAGAAGAAAATGATACAATACAATTGATAATTTCATCAAACTTAGAACCACGTTTTATAAAATGATCAATTTTGGTGGAAGGGCATTATATAACATCGCCAAATTCAGATCAGTTTTGATAACAATAAGTATGTATAAAAAATGCTAAATAATACTATATTTTAATAAACAAATAATGTGGAGAGTAAAAAGTATAAAAGGTAATAAAGAAAGAAGGAGAAAGAGTAATAAACCAAAAGTGATTAATTAAGAAAATCAACTACTAGACTGACAGACAAACGACATTGACCCAACCCCAGAGATTGGCCAGTTATGAAACGCAGTAAAGTAAACTAGACGAGTGAAGGAGAAGAAGAATGAAAACAAAGAGAGAACAAACCCACGATGAAGAAAACAAAATGAAACTAATCAAGAAAACCCAGACAAGGAATAAAAAATAGAGAAGGGAGAAATAATGTAATACAAAATAATAAAGAAAATAAAACCGGTTAAGAACCAAAACTATTAATGAATGTTAGTATTGATTGAATGATAATTGTAAATAGTCAGTAATAAAAAACAATAGCTAAAAATACACTAGCCAAAGAGTTAGGAATACATGTAAGTTGTTAATAAAGAAAGACATGATATTAACAATTATATATAATATGTGTAGAGAAAGAGAATAAAATAGTGAGAAGTAAACGGAAGTTAAACTAGTGAAAGTGAATTATCCTAAAGTGATATAATACAAAAAGAAACACTAAGTAAATTATAATGAACACAAAATAATTTAAAAAGTGCCAGTGATAAATAAATAAAAATATGGTCTGTAATAAAAATAGTAAGAGTAGAGAAGGCTAAGATAAAACTTAGTAAAACAACCAATGTTTAAGATTTAAGAGTGAACAATAACATTTAATAAAGTTATTATGAATAATATTTAGAATAGAACATTGATTCAGTAATAATGAACACTAAAGAGTGGTATTATCTGTAATGATTATGAAATAATATTGTTATAGAACTTAAGCATTTATTGTAAAATTTAAAGGTGAGAATCACAAGAAAAAGTAATAAGATGATGTTAACATGGAAGGGAAAGCAAAGAGCGTTAGAAAATAAGTATGTAATAACCTTAAGTAAATACCCATGTTATAAGGGGAGAGTAATGAAATAAGTTCAATAGAGGTGAGATTGTTTATCACCCGAACAATAAATAAGAAGTAATGAATTGTACACACATATTAAATAATAAGTGTTGATTAATTGTATAAACAATTGTTTATGAATAGGAGATGGATTGGGTAATCATCCCAAACATAAACCTAAATGATATATGTTATATGATAAATAAATAGTAATTAATAGCCATATTATTGACATTGGCAGTGTACTTAAAATAAGGAAAGAAAACAATGTTTGAGTTATAAAAGAGAAAACTGTTAGTAAATAATTAGCAAGAAATATTGAATAACCCAGTTGTTACATACAAAAATCACACAAAGACTAAACTAAAACACTTCCATAGATAATAATCCTAATTATAAATAATGAAATAACGATCTAGGACAAAATGATATATAATGTGTATGAAACAATCAAAAACCAGTAATGGCTACTTAGACTTGAAACAGGCCTAAAGGTCAAACATAAACAAATACTAATTGTATGAAAATAGCCAAGTAATTAACAAATCCAAGGTGACTAATTAACCAAGGATGAATGGTAAATATTATTAAAAACAAAATATTAAAATAAGGAATTATATAAACAGAGAAATGTAATTAGTAAGTATTAAATTAATTGTAAACGTAGAAAACATGAAAAAGCCCAATATTGTGGGATACCAAAATAATCTTTGTGAGAAAATACAAATGACAGTGCTAATAGTTAATAAATAAGAAGGAAGATAAGAGAAGGAAGGAAGTAAGAAGATATAGGAAGATTTGAAAAGAATTCAAATTTGATAACAATGGTTTTATATCAAGCTCGCCCAATCAGAATAATGGTGTAACCATGGAAAAGATGGTTTGAAGAGGTAATTACCATTGAATATTTTTACTCAGAAAGTGACGCTCAAGGAAAACAGAAGCCAGAATTCAGAACAACTTATTTTCATATTTAAAATGTTTTAAAAGTAAATTAACTTGTCAAAATTGAACGAGAAGGAGTCTGACGACTACTGAACACAATTACCTGATGGAGAAGACGTTTATTTCAAGACGAAGTGAATAAATAAATCAAAAAACTTTGAAAAAGATGCCTGAAGCCCGAATAAATGAAAAATGAATTATATTGCAGCCACATCCTTTCATTCCCGACCAACAGAGTAACCACATGCTACAACGCTGCTAAGTATCCATTAAATTATCTCAACTTCCGAAATAACACACTTTGAATATTTCTCACCATATTTTGAAATACCACTGAATCAATTTTATTCTCTTTCAAAGATTAAATAAGAATATTAAGACACTGAAAATTGGTTAAATTATAAAACTATCCTAGTATTAATGTACGAACTTTCAAAACACTTGTACTACACTTCAACAAACCATTTATAGTTACACGTTACAATACTTAAGTAGAAACATTGTAAGGTTGTGAATTTTTATTATTGTAATTGCATCTGTGCCTTTTAACGTGATCAAAAGATCCCACAAAATTTGAACGTAAATATTTGTTGACCTATTTGGTAGAACGCCATACTGTATGTTAACTTACGTTCAAAATCGATTATAAAACCCAGGGAGAAAAGTCTCATAAAGAAATAACCGGTGCAAAATTATATAAAAAAATCAATTATAGCTTGTGTCTATGAAACAGTAATATCAAATCGCTAATAAATCAATACTGTGTATGTAAAAATGTGTTTTATTTTCATTAGGAAAGTGTATTCGTAAAAATATAATTTACAGCGAATGTCTCTGACGTGATACCTAGCGCGCAAGCAGCGAATGAATACTGTAACTGCCAGCTCGATTATAAAAATCGAGAAAAGGCGGGACGAATTGAATCCTTCACACCGTTTGAGTAAATCGCTGATAAGAAGACAATTTTAATTGTTTTAAATAAACAATTTGGTGCCACCTGGGAATTGTACACTACTAGTGAACCTCAGATCGGGGACTACGATACCTGGTTATCCGTACGTTCGCTACGGACTCAAGCATCGTGGGTTACATTACCGTGCGAGGACGAATTGGTAAGACACACATACACAAGTTACACTCTGACACACTGTTACATTTTACAGAGATATATTAACGACGACGGCGTTCGTTCGGTTACAAATTGGCGTCCAACTGGTGGAGCTAGAAGAAAGGAAGATACGAAGTTCTAGCGGTGGTCACAAAAGAAGATCAGGATGCATACTAGAGGATTATCGAAAAAAATGGTGAAGGACAAAGAGATGGAAGAAAATAAAGGGGAAGAAGAGGAAGGAACATTGATCGAAGAAGTGGAGACAACAATAACCACAACAGAACCAACCCAAGACAGAGAGAGGGAACCACAGGCGGGTGACAGGGAGGAAGCCAGAGGAGGCATGGATTTACAACAATTATGGGAATTGTTTAATGAAAATTTTAAGAAACAGAAGGAAGAGACTAATGAAAATTTTAAGAAACAGGCGGAGAAATTCGACAAGAACGAGGAGAGCCTGAAATAGATGAACAATAAATTCGACGGTATGAAGAAAGAAACCAATGACAATTTGAAACAAATTAACGATAAATTCGATAAGAGTGAAGAAGGTTTGAAACAGATTAATGAAAAAATAGTGAGTACAAATGAAAGTACTAAGGAAGAGTTGAGACAAACAATTAACCAAAATAATGAAACATTACAACAACGATTGATGGAGGAAATTCAGCAAAGAAAAGATGAATTGAAAGAAGAATTGAGGGAACAGCTGAAGGAGGACCACGAGAAAAATAAAGAAGAAATGAAGCTGCAGATGGTACACCAATTAATGGAGTACCGAGAAGAAGCAAAACAGCAGGTCACGGAAATCAATGAAAAATTAGAGGAAACGTTGGAGAAACTAGAGAAAATGTTTCAGAAGTCTGTGAGGAAGTACTCAATAAAATGAACAATCTCGAAGGAGAAAATAAAAGGAGAATTGAGGAATGTCATGAAGAAACAGTTAGAAGATGTGAACAGGTGAACCAGGACATGCATCTAGTCCGGGAAGAAAACCAGAAGGAGATAGCAGCTGTACGAACAGACCTGGGAGAAAGAATGGAAGGAGTGTACAGCAATTTAAATAAAATAGATAGCAAAGTAGACAAAAACAAACAAAGGATTGACGAGATGCACAGACTAGAAGAGTCATTACGGGAAGAAGTGGACGCCTGGCGTGACCGGCCATGTAACAGTAACCATGTCATGAACGCGGACAACAGAGATACGATTAACTTCCGTAATTATAAAAGGAACCCTATTGAATTCCTGAAGAGGGTGGAAGAGTTAATAATCAAAAATCGAGAGACCCGATGGACAACAATAAGAGGAATGCTGGACGAAATGTTCAAAGAGACCTACGACAACTGGTGGAAGGCCACAAGACCAGACATCCAAAGCATTCAAGAATTTAAGACCCAATTCAAGGCTAAATACTGGTCTGAATGGACTCAGAACATTGTCCGTAATAACCTAAGCAACGGAAGGTATGAGAATCAAAATGGAAAATCTCTCACATCCTACTTCCTGGGAAAAATCTGCATGGCAAGGAATTTGGAACCACGCATCCCAGAAGAGTGTCTTGTGATACAGTTGTCTTACACTTACGATGGCACCATACAAAAAGCACGGTTGTACTGCCAGGTAAAGACCATTCAAGACATGTTTCGTTTATTAGAGAGCCATGAGCACGAGTGGCAATACAGAAAAAATAGGGTATCGAGTTTCAGAAATAATAGAATAAATTAAGGACAATCATTATCAAACTAACTGGGGGATAATAAGCCACCATTAAACAACCCTAAAAATTATCAAGGGAACCAACAGGGCAATAATATACCCAGAAACTACAACAGAAATGGGAATAATAATAACAATTTCTGGAACAACTACAGGGGTAACTACCCACCGAATGGTCACAACAACTATTATCGCCCTGGAAACAATAATAATAATAACAACAACCAAGGATACCGACCACAGGTAAATTACATAAGAGGACAAAGACAACGGAGTCCAAGAAGAAACTGTTCCCAATCCTACTATCAACGAACGTACTTTAACCAGGTACCCAATACAAGAAGCCACCCATTCAAAGAAAATCCCAGAAACGACGTAGATAACAGGAATAATCGACAAGAGCCAATCACTAACCAAAACAATAATGACAATGAGAATTGGGTAAGAGTCAGTGAAAATCCTGGTTTTTCATTACTGCATAATCAAGCAAGTAACGACGGAGGACCCCAAATAGCTCGGATAAACCATATCATGGCAGAGGACAGTCAAGAACCTAATAATGATCCCAGCAATGAGAATGAAAGGAATGATTCACACAGCTACGCCGCAAGGTTATGGCCCGATCAAGTAATGAGATGGTAATGCCATGAAAATAATAAAGGCACTAGCGCAACAGAAAAACAAATACTATAAGAGACATCCAGAATAAATGTTCAAACATCTGACATTTGAAGGAGTAGAGAAGAAAGACAACTAGAGTGTAATATACAAGGGAAGGCAATAATAATGAAAGAAAAGGAGAAAATCACCTTACAAAAAGGTATAAATAACAAGGTCCTATGTATAACAATAGGTATGACCGTACACTATCACAAAAGACAAGGGCAATAACACATATGAAATCACCCACCCTATCACTAAGAATATAACAGGGGTATACAATCAGGCATCAATTAAAAAATATTATGACAGCCAAACATGACTGAAAAAACTTAAAATTGAAAAAACCAACCAAGTTATTTGGAAAAAAAGAAATAATAATACAAACAAATAAGTTTGATAATAAGTAATAGAGAAAAATATAAAAAAGGAATACCAAAATCCAAAAAAAAGTTATGTAAGGACAGCTTACACAAATATTTCGAGAATATTTTAGGCCAATTATAAAATGGAGAAATAAAATTACCAAGAATCCACATAAAGTAAGAAACACAAACTTACTATAATATTTGAATAAAAAATAATAATAAGGGAGTGAAGTTACAGAACATTCCTAACAAAATAAGATTAAGTTACAATAATCTTTAGCCAAAATATGAGGCATAAAAAAGCAAAACATACTATAGAGGAATAAGCTACAAAAATTCCTACCTTGTAAGAAGCACTAACTTACTATGATATTTAAATAATTATGAAAAAAAAGTATCAATCAAAATGATCAACTTCCACAACTATTTAGAAAAATATGGGAAGTAAAATTAAACAAGCCTATGATCAAAAAACGAAATAAATAAAATAAACATTCTAAGAGTTATAATGTGAAATGAGATGAAACAAAGAGTAATTAAAAATGAATAAAAATGTGAATTGTATCAATGAAAAGCAATGCTTCAAGTATTATCAAGTAGTATCTATAAAGAAAAATGAAAAAATATATGACTCGAACTGAGCAATAATGAAATACAAAAGTAAAAGATTCCCAACAAATATTATGATTATTATTATTATTTTGAGTCACGAGATGACCGTATTGAAGATTCATTAATTGAGATTGACTGTTGAATAAGTCCAGCAATCATTTTACTGAGCAGGGATGATGTTCCCCTGATCTCAGAATAAGAGTAGTTTTGAACGACGGAGTTAGGTAAGCCAATAGAGCCCATCCGATCGATTGCAGCTACAAAGTAGGGTTGGTTAGGGAAAATAAGATTTATAGGGAATAATTTATAATAAAAAAGATCAATAAGCCAGTTCGTAATAAGAGTAAATAATGAAGAAAAGAATCAGAAGAAAGGAAATAAAAGACACAGAATTAAACGTAAAAAATGAATGAGAAGCAGGAGAATTTAAGAAGAAAATGATACAATACAATTGATAATTTCATCAAACTTAGAACCACGTTTTATAAAATGATCAATTTTGGTGGAAGGGCATTATATAACATCGCCAAATTCAGATCAGTTTTGATAACAATAAGTATGTATAAAAAATGCTAAATAATACTATATTTTAATAAACAAATAATGTGGAGAGTAAAAAGTATAAAAGGTAATAAAGAAAGAAGGAGAAAGAGTAATAAACCAAAAGTGATTAATTAAGAAAATCAACTACTAGACTGACAGACAAACGACATTGACCCAACCCCAGAGATTGGCCAGTTATGAAACGCAGTAAAGTAAACTAGACGAGTGAAGGAGAAGAAGAATGAAAACAAAGAGAGAACAAACCCACGATGAAGAAAACAAAATGAAACTAATCAAGAAAACCCAGACAAGGAATAAAAAATAGAGAAGGGAGAAATAATGTAATACAAAATAATAAAGAAAATGAAACCGGTTAAGAACCAAAACTATTAATGAATGTTAGTATTGATTCAATGATAATTGTAAATAGTCAGTAATAAAAAACAATAGCTAAAAATACACTAGCCAAAGAGTTAGGAATACATGTAAGTTGTTAATAAAGAAAGACATGATATTAACAATTATATATAATATGTGTAGAGAAAGAGAATAAAATAGTGAGAAGTAAACGGAAGTTAAACTAGTGAAAGTGAATTATCCTAAAGTGATATAATACAAAAAGAAATACTAAGTAAATTATAATGAACACAAAATAATTTAAAAAGTGCCAGTGATAAATAAATAAAAATATGGTCTGTAATAAAAATAGTAAGAGTAGAGAAGGCTAAGATAAAACTTAGTAAAACAACCAATGTTTAAGATTTAAGAGTGAACAATAACATTTAATAAAGTTATTATGAGTAATATTTAGAATAGAACATTGATTCAGTAATAATGAACACTAAAGAGTGGTATTATCTGTAATGATTATGAAATAATATTGTTATAGAACTTAAGCATTTATTGTAAAATTTAAAGGTGAGAATCACAAGAAAAAGTAATAAGATGATGTTAACATGGAAGGGAAAGCAAAGAGCGTTAGAAAATAAGTATGTAATAACCTTAAGTAAATACCCATGTTATAAGGGGAGAGTAATGAAATAAGTTCAATAGAGGTGAGATTGTTTATCACCCGAACAATAAATAAGAAGTAATGAATTGTACACACATATTAAATAATAAGTGTTGATTAATTGTATAAACAATTGTTTATGAATAGGAGATGGATTGGGTAATCATCCCAAACATAAACCTAAATGATATATGTTATATGATAAATAAATAGTAATTAATAGCCATATTATTGACATTGGCAGTGTACTTAAAATAAGGAAAGAAAACAATGTTTGAGTTATAGAAGAGAAAACTGTTAGTAAATAATTAGCAAGAAATATTGAATAACCCAGTTGTTACATACAAAAATCACACAAAGACTAAACTAAAACACTTCCATAGATAATAATCCTAATTATAAATAATGAAATAACGATCTAGGACAAAATGATATATAATGTGTATGAAACAATCAAAAACCAGTAATGGCTACTTAGACTTGAAACAGGCCTAACGGTCAAACATAAACAAATACTAATTGTATGAAAATAGCCAAGTAATTAACAAATCCAAGGTGACTAATTAACCAAGGATGAATGGTAAATATTATTAAAAACAAAATATTAAAATAAGGAATTATATAAACAGAGAAATGTAATTAGTAAGTATTAAATTAATTGTAAACGTAGAAAACATGAAAAAGCCCAATATTGTGGGATACCAAAATAATCTTTGTGAGAAAATACAAATGACAGTGCTAATAGTTAATAAATAAGAAGGAAGATAAGAGAAGGAAGGAAGTAAGAAGATATAGGAAGATTTGAAAAGAATTCAAATTTTGATAACAATGGTTTTATATCAAGCTCGCCCAATCAGAATAATGGTGTAACCATGGAAAAGATGGTTTGAAGAGGTAATTACCATTGAATATTTTTACTCAGAAAGTGACGCTCAAGGAAAACAGAAGCCAGAATTCAGAACAACTTATTTTCATATTTAAAATGTTTTAAAAGTAAATTAATTTGTCAAAATTGAACGAGAAGGAGTCTGACGACTACTGAACACAATTACCTGATGGAGAAGACGTTTATTTCAAGACGAAGTGAATAAATAAATCAAAAAACTTTGAAAAAGATGCCTGAAGCCCGAATAAATGAAAAATGAATTATATTGCAGCCACATCCTTTCATTCCCGACCAACAGAGTAACCACATGCTACAACGCTGCTAAGTATCCATTAAATTATCTCAACTTCCGAAATAACACACTTTGAATATTTCTCACCATATTTTG
This sequence comes from Magicicada septendecula, assembly GCA_034769895.1. Lineage (NCBI taxonomy): Eukaryota > Metazoa > Arthropoda > Insecta > Hemiptera > Cicadidae > Magicicada > Magicicada septendecula. The sequence goes on along the minus strand of CM068367.1, from coordinate 302,936,467 downwards.
AAATACCACTGAATCAATTTTATTCTCTTTCAAAGATTAAATAAGAATATTAAGACACTGAAAATTGGTTAAATTATAAAACTATCCTAGTATTAATGTACGAACTTTCAAAACACTTGTACTACACTTCAACAAACCATTTATAGTTACACGTTACAATACTTAAGTAGAAACATTGTAAGGTTGTGAATTTTTATTATTGTAATTGCATCTGTGCCTTTTAACGTGATCAAAAGATCCCACAAAATTTGAACGTAAATATTTGTTGACCTATTTGGTAGAACGCCATACTGTATGTTAACTTACGTTCAAAATCGATTATAAAACCCAGGGAGAAAAGTCTCATAAAGAAATAACCGGTGCAAAATTATATAAAAAAATCAATTATAGCTTGTGTCTATGAAACAGTAATATCAAATCGCTAATAAATCAATACTGTGTATGTTAAAATGTGTTTTATTTTCATTAGGAAAGTGTATTCGTAAAAATATAATTTACAGCGAATGTCTCTGACGTGATACCTAACACGCAAGCAGCGAATGAATACTGTAACTGCCAGCTCGATTATAAAAATCGAGAAAAGGCGGGACGAATTGAATCCTTCACACCGTTTGAGTAAATCGCTGATAAGAAGACAATTTTAATTGTTTTAAATAAACAATTTGGTGCCACCTGGGAATTGTACACTACTAGTGAACCTCAGATCGGGGACTACGATACCTGGTTATCCATACGTTCGCTACGGACTCAAGCATCGTGGGTTACATTACCGTGCGAGGACGAATTGGTAAGACACACATACACAAGTTACACTCTGACACACTGTTACATTTTACAGAGATATATTAATGACGACGGCGTTCGTTCGGTTACAAATTGGCGTCCAACTGGTGGAGCTAGAAGAAAGGAAGATACGAAGTTCTAGCGGTGGTCACAAAAGAAGATCAGGATGCATACTAGAGGATTATCGAAAAAAATGGTGAAGGACAAAGAGATGGAAGAAAATAAAGGGGAAGAAGAGGAAGGAACATTGATCGAAGAAGTGGAGACAACAATAACCACAACAGAACCAACCCAAGGCAGAGAGAGGGAACCACAGGCGGGTGACAGGGAGGAAGCCAGAGGAGGCATGGATTTACAACAATTATGGGAATTGTTTAATGAAAATTTTAAGAAACAGAAGGAAGAGACTAATGAAAATTTTAAGAAACAGGAGGAGAAATTCGACAAGAACGAGGAGAGCCTGAAATAGATGAACAATAAATTCGACGGTATGAAGAAAGAAACCAATGACAATTTGAAACAAATTAACGATAAATTCGATAAGAGTGAAGAAGGTTTGAAACAGATTAATGAAAAAATAGTGAGTACAAATGAAAGTACTAAGGAAGAGTTGAGACAAACAATTAACCAAAATAATGAAACATTACAACAACGATTGATGGAGGAAATTCAGCAAAGAAAAGATGAATTGAAAGAAGAATTGAGGGAACAGCTGAAGGAGGACCACGAGAAAAATAAAGAAGAAATGAAGCTGCAGATGGTACACCAATTAATGGAGTACCGAGAAGAAGCAAAACAGCAGGTCACGGAAATCAATGAAAAATTAGAGGAGACGTTGGAGAAACTAGAGAAAACCAACGAAAATGTTTCAGAAGTCCGTGAGGAAATACTCAATAAAATGAACAATCTCGAAGGAGAAAATAAAAGGAGAATTGAGGAATGTCATGAAGAAACAGTTAGAAGATGTGAACAGGTGAACCAGGACATGCATCTAGTCCGGGTAGAAAACCAGAAGGAGATAGCAGCTGTACGAACAGACCTGGGAGAAAGAATGGAAGGAGTGTACAGCAATTTAAATAAAATAGATAGCAAAGTAGACAAAAACAAACAAAGGATTGACGAGATGCACAGACTAGAAGAGTCATTACGGGAAGAAGTGGACGCCTGGCGTGACCGGCCATGTAACAGTAACCATGTCATGAACGCGGACAACAGAGATACGATTAACTTCCGTAATTATAAAAGGAACCCTATTGAATTCCTGAAGAGGGTGGAAGAGTTAATAATCAAAAATCGAGAGACCCGATGGACAACAATAAGAGGAATGCTGGACGAAATGTTCAAAGAGACCTACGACAACTGGTGGAAGGCCACAAGACCAGACATCCAAAGCATTCAAGAATTTAAGACCCAATTCAAGGCTAAATACTGGTCTGAATGGACTCAGAACATTGTCCGTAATAACCTAAGCAACGGAAGGTATGAGAATCAAAATGGAAAATCTCTCACATCCTACTTCCTGGGAAAAATCTGCATGGCAAGGAATTTGGAACCACGCATCCCAGAAGAGTGTCTTGTGATACAGTTGTCTTACACTTACGATGGCACCATACAAAAAGCACGGTTGTACTGCCAGGTAAAGACCATTCAAGACATGTTTCGTTTATTAGAGAGCCATGAGCACGAGTGGCAATACAGAAAAAATAGGGTATCGAGTTTCAGAAATAATAGAATAAATTAAGGACAATCATTATCAAACTAACTGGGGGATAATAAGCCACCATTAAACAACCCTAAAAATTATCAAGGGAACCAACAGGGCAATAATATACCCAGAAACTACAACAGAAATGGGAATAATAATAACAATTTCTGGAACAACTACAGGGGTAACTACCCACCGAATGGTCACAACAACTATTATCGCCCTGGAAACAATAATAATAATAACAACAACCAAGGATACCGACCACAGGTAAATTACATAAGAGGACAAAGACAACGGAGTCCAAGAAGAAACTGTTCCCAATCCTACTATCAACGAACGTACTTTAACCAGGTACCCAATACAAGAAGCCACCCATTCAAAGAAAATCCCAGAAACGACGTAGATAACAGGAATAATCGACAAGAGCCAATCACTAACCAAAACAATAATGACAATGAGAATTGGGTAAGAGTCAGTGAAAATCCTGGTTTTTCATTACTGCATAATCAAGCAAGTAACGACGGAGGACCCCAAATAGCTCGGATAAACCATATCATGGCAGAGGACAGTCAAGAACCTAATAATGATCCCAGCAATGAGAATGAAAGGAATGATTCACACAGCTACGCCGCAAGGTTATGGCCCGATCAAGTAATGAGATGGTAATGCCATGAAAATAATAAAGGCACTAGCGCAACAGAAAAACAAATACTATAAGAGACATCCAGAATAAATGTTCAAACATCTGACATTTGAAGGAGTAGAGAAGAAAGACAACTAGAGTGTAATATACAAGGGAAGGCAATAATAATGAAAGAAAATGAGAAAATCACCTTACAAAAAGGTATAAATAACAAGGTCCTATGTATAACAATAGGTATGACCGTACACTATCACAAAAGACAAGGGCAATAACACATATGAAATCACCCACCCTATCACTAAGAATATAACAGGGGTATACAATCAGGCATCAATTAAAAAATATTATGACAGCCAAACATGACTGAAAAAACTTAAAATTGAAAAAACCAACCAAGTTATTTGGAAAAAAAGAAATAATAATACAAACAAATAAGTTTGATAATAAGTAATAGAGAAAAATATAAAAAAGGAATACCAAAATCCAAAAAAAAGTTATGTAAGGACAGCTTACACAAATATTTCGAGAATATTTTAGGCCAATTATAAAATGGAGAAATAAAATTACCAAGAATCCACATAAAGTAAGAAACACAAACTTACTATAATATTTGAATAAAAAATAATAATAAAGGAGTGAAGTTACAGAACATTCCTAACAAAATAAGATTAAGTTACAATAATCTTTAGCCAAAATATGAGGCATAAAAAAGCAAAACATACTATAGAGGAATAAGCTACAAAAATTCCTACCTTGTAAGAAGCACTAACTTACTATGATATTTAAAGAATTATGAAAAAAAAGTATCAATCAAAATGATCAACTTCCACAACTATTTAGAAAAATATGGGAAGTAAAATTAAACAAGCCTATGATCAAAAAACGAAATAAATAAAATAAACATTCTAAGAGTTATAATGTGAAATGAGATGAAACAAAGAGTAATTAAAAATGAATAAAAATGTGAATTGTATCAATGAAAAGCAATGCTTCAAGTATTATCAAGTAGTATCTATAAAGAAAGATGAAAAAATATATGACTCGAACTGAGCAATAATGAAATACAAAAGTAAAAGATTCCCAACAAATATTATGATTATTATTATTATTTTGAGTCACGAGATGACCGTATTGAAGATTCATTAATTGAGATTGACTGTTGAATAAGTCCAGCAATCATTTTACTGAGCAGGGATGATGCTCCCCTGATCTCAGAATAAGAGTAGTTTTGAACGACGGAGTTAGGTAAGCCAATAGAACCCATCCGATCGATTGCAGCTACAAAGTAGGGTTGGTTAGGGAAAATAAGATTTATAGGGAATAATTTATAATAAAAAAAGATCAATAAGCCAGTTCATAATAAGAGTAAATAATGAAGAAAAGAATCAGAAGAAAGGAAATAAAAGATACAGAATTAAACATAAAAAATGAATGAGAAGCAGGAGAATTTAAGAAGAAAATGATACAATACAATTGATAATTTCATCAAACTTAGAACCACGTTTTATAAAATGATCCATTTTGGTGGAAGGGCATTATATAACATCGCCAAATTCAGATCAGTTTTGATAACAATAAGTATGTATAAAAAATGCTAAATAATACTATATTTTAATAAATAAATAATGTGGAGAGTAAAAAGTATGAAAGGTAATAAAGAGAGAAGGAGAAAGAGTAATAAACCAAAAGTGATTAATAAAGAAACTCAACTACTCGACTGACAGACAAACGACATTGACCCAACCTGGCCAGTTAAGAAACACAGTAAAGTAAACTAGACGAGTGAAGGAGAAGAAGAATGAAAACAAAGAGAGAACAAACCCACGATGAAGAAAACAAAATGAAACTAATCAAGAAAATCCAGACAAGGAATAAAAAATAGAGAAGGGAGAAATAATGTAATACAAAATAATAAAGAAAATAAAACCGGTTAAGAACCAAAACTATTAATGAATGTTAGTATTGATTGAATGACAATTGTAAATAGTCAGTAATAAAAAACAATAGCTAAAAATACACTAGCCAAAGAGTTAGGAATACATGTAAGTTGTTAATAAAGAAAGACATGATATTAATAATTTTATATAATATGTGTAGAGAAAGAGAATAAAATAGTGAGAAGTAAATGGAAGTTAAACTAGTGAAAGTGAATTATCCTAAAGTGATATAATACAAAAAGAAACACTAAGTAAATTATAATGAACACAAAATAATTTAAAAAGTGCCAGTGATAAATAAATAAAAATATGGTCTGTAATAAAAATAGTAAGAGTAGAGAAGGCTAAGATAAAGACTTAGTAAAATAACCAATGTTTAAGATTTAAGAGTGAACAATAACATTTAATAAAGTTATTATGAATAATATTTAGAATAGAACATTGATTCAGTAATAATGAACACTAAAGAGTGATATTAACTGTAATCATTATGAAATAATATTGTTATAGAACTTAAGCATGTATTGTAAAATTTAAAGGTGAGAATCACAAGAAAAAGTAATAAGATGATGTTAACATGGAAGGGAAAGCAAAGAGCGTTAGAAAATAAGTATGTAATAACCTTAAGTAAATACCCATGTTATAAGGGGAGAGTAATGAAATAAGTTCAATAGAGGTGAGATTGTTTATCACCCGAACAATAAATAAGTAGTAATGAATTGTACACACATATTAAATAATAAGTGTTGATTAATTGTATAAACAATTGTTTATGAATAGGAGATGGATTGGGTAATCATCCCAAACATAAACCTAAATGTTATATGATAAATAAATAGTAATTAATAGCCATATTATTGACATTGGCAGAGTACTTAAAATAAGGAAAGAAAACAATGTTTGAGTTATAAAAGAGAAAACTGTTAGTAAATAATTAGCAAGAAATATTGAATAACACAGTTGTTACATACAAAAATCACACAAAGACTAAACTAAAACACTTCCGTAGATAATAAACCTAATTATAAATAACGAAATAACTATCTAGCACAAAATGATATATAATGTGTATGAAACAATCAAAAACCAGTAATGGCTACTTAGACTTGAAACAGGCCTACAGGTCAAACATAAACAAGTACTAAAAGTATGAAAATAGCCAAGTAATTAACAAATCCAAGGTGACTAATTAACCAAGGATGAATGGTAAATATTATTAAAAACAAAATATTAAAATAAGGAATTATATAAACAGAGAAATGTAATTAGTAAGTATTAAATTAATTGTAAACATAGAAAACATGAAAAAGCCCAATATTGTGGTATACCAAAATAATCTTTGTGAGAAAATACAAATGACAGTGCTAATAGTTAATAAATAAGAAGGAAGATAAGAGAAGGAAGGAAGTAAGAAGATATAGGAAGATTTGAAAAGAATTCAAATTTTGATAACAATGGTTTTATATCAAGCTCGCCCGAGGTAATTACCATTGAATATTTTTACTCAGAAAGTGACGCTCAAGGAAAACAGAAGCCAGAATTCAGAACAACCTATTTTCATATTTAAAATGTTTTAAAAGTAAATTAACTTGTCAAAATTGAACGAGAAGGAGTCTGACGACTACTGAACACAATTACCTGATGGAGAAGACGTTTATTTCAAGACGAAGTGAATAAATAAATCAAAAAACTTTGAAAAAGATGCCCGAAGCCCGAATAAATGAAAAATGAATTATATTGCAGCCACATCCTTTCATTCCCGACCAACAGAGTAATCACATGCTACAACGCTGTTAAGTATCCATTAAATTATCTCAACTTCCGAAATAACGCACTTTGAATATTTCTCACTATATTTTGAAATATCACTGAATCAATTTTATTCTCTTTCAAGGATTAAATAAGAATATTAAGACACTGAAAATTGGTTAAATTATAAAACTATCCTAGTATTAATGTACGAACTTTCAAAACACTTGTACTACACTTCAACAAACCATTTATAGTTACACGTTACAATACTTAAGTAGAAACATTGTAAGGTTGTGAATTTTTATTATTGTAATTGCATCTGAGCCTTTTAACGTGATCAAAAGATCCCACAAAATTTGAACGTAAATATTTGTTGACCTATTTGGTAGAACGCCATACTGTATGTTAACTTACGTTCAAAATCGATTATAAAACCCAGGGAGAAAAGTCTCATAAAGAAATAACCGGTGCAAAATTATATAAAAAAATCAATTATAGCTTGTGTCTATGAAACAGTAATATCAAATCGCTAATAAATCAATACTGTGTATGTAAAAATGTGTTTTATTTTCATTAGGAAAGTGTATTCGTAAAAATATAATTTACAGCGAATGTCTCTGACGTGATACCTAGCGCGCAAGCAGCGAATACTGTAACTGCCAGCTCGATTATACAAATCGAGAAAAGGCGGGACAAATTGAATCCTTCACACCGTTTGAGTAAATCGCTGATAAGAAGACAATTTTAATTGTTTTAAATAAACAATTTGGTGCCACCTGGGAATTGTACACTACTAGTGAACCTCAGATCGGGGACTACGATACCTGGTTATCCGTACGTTCGCTACGGACTCAAGCATCGTGGGTTACATTACCGTGCGAGGACGAATTGGTAAGACACACATACACAAGTTACACTCTGACACACTGTTACATTTTACAGAGATATATTAACGACAACGGCGTTCGTTCGGTTACAAATTGGCGTCCAACTGGTGGAGCTAGAAGAAAGGAAGATACGAAGTTCTAGCGGTGGTCACAAAAGAAGATCAGGATGCATACTAGAGGATTATCGAAAAAAATGGCGAAGGTCAAAGAGATGGAAGAAAATAAAGGGGAAGAAGAGGAAGGAACATTGATCGAAGAAGTGGAGACAACAATAACCACAACAGAACCAACCCAAGACAGAGAGAGGGAACCACAGGCGGGTGACAGGGAGGAAGCCAGAGGAGGCATGGATTTACAACAATTATGGGAATTGATTAATGAAAATTTTAAGAAACAGAAGGAAGAGACTAATGAAAATTTTAAGAACCAGGAGGAGAAATTCGACAAGAACGAGGAGAGTCTGAAATAAATGAACAATAAATTCGACGGTATGAAGAAAGAAACCAATGACAATTTGAAACAAATTAACGATAAATTCGATAAGAGTGAAGAAGGTTTGAAACAGATGAATGAAAAAATAGTGAGTACAAATGAAAGTACTAAGGAAGAGTTGAGACAAACAATTAACCAAAATAATGAAACATTACAACAACGATTGATGGAGGAAATTCAGCAAAGAAAAGAAGAATTGAAAGAAGAATTGAGGGAACAGCTGAAGGAGGACCACGAGAAAAATAAAGAAGAAATGAAGCTGCAGATGGTACACCAATTAATGGAGTACCGAGAAGAAGCAAAACAGCAGGTCACGGAAATCAATGAAAAATTAGAGGAAACGTTGGAGAAACTAGAGAAAATGTTTCAGAAGTCTGTGAGGAAGTACTCAATAAAATGAACAATCTCGAAGGAGAAAATAAAAGGAGAATTGAGGAATGTCATGAAGAAACAGTTAGAAGATGTGAACAGGTGAACCAGGACATGCATCTAGTCCGGGAAGAAAACCAGAAGGAGATAGCAGCTGTACGAACAGACCTGGGAGAAAGAATGGAAGGAGTGTACAGCAATTTAAATAAAATAGATAGCAAAGTAGACAAAAACAAACAAAGGATTGACGAGATGCACAGACTAGAAGAGTCATTACGGGAAGAAGTGGACGCCTGGCGTGACCGGCCATGTAACAGTAACCATGTCATGAACGCGGACAACAGAGATACGATTAACTTCCGTAATTATAAAAGGAACCCTATTGAATTCCTGAAGAGGGTGGAAGAGTTAATAATCAAAAATCGAGAGACCCGATGGACAACAATAAGAGGAATGCTGGACGAAATGTTCAAAGAGACCTACGACAACTGGTGGAAGGCCACAAGACCAGACATCCAAAGCATTCAAGAATTTAAGACCCAATTCAAGGCTAAATACTGGTCTGAATGGACTCAGAACATGGTCCGTAATAACCTAAGCAACGGGAGGTATGAGAATCAAAATGGAAAATCTCTCACATCCTACTTCCTGGGAAAAATCTGCATGGCAAGGAATTTGGAACCACGCATCCCAGAAGAGTGTCTTTTGATACAATTGTCTTACAATTACGATGACACCATACAAAAAGCACGGATGTACAGCCAGGTAAAGACCATTCAAGAAATGGTTAGTTTATTAGAGAGCCATGAGCACAAGTGGCAATACAGAAAAAATAGAGTATCGAGTTTCAGAAATAATAGAATAAATGAAGGACAATCATTATCAAACTAACCGGGGGATAATAAGCCACCATTAAACAGCCCTAAAAATTATCAAGGGAACCAACAGGGCAATAATATACCCAGAAACTTCAACAGAAATGGGAATAATAATAACAATTTCTGGAACAACTACAGGGGTAACTACAACAACTATTATCGCCCTGGAAACAATAATAATAACAGCAACCAAGGATACCGACCACAGGTAAATTACATAAGAGGACAAAGACAACGGAGTCCAAGAAGAAACTCTCCCCATTCCAACTATCGACGAACGTACTTTAACCAGGTACCCGATACAAGAAGCCACCCATTTGAAGAAAATCCCAGGACCGACGTAGATAACAGGAATAATCGACAAGAGACAATCACTAACCAAAACAATAATGACAATGAGAATTGGGTAACAGTCAATGAAAATCCTGGTTTTTCATTACTGCATAATCAAGCAAGTAACGACGGAGGACCCCGAATAGCTCGGATAAACCATATCATGGCAGAGGACAGTCAAGAACCTAATAATGATCCCAGCAATGAGAATGAAAGGAATGATTCACAAAGCTACGACGCAAGATTACGGCCCGATCAAGTAATGAGATGGTAATGTCATGAAAATAATAAAGGCACTAGCGCAACAGAAAAACAAATACTATAAGAGACATCCAGAATAAATGTTCAAACATCTGACATTTGAAGGAGTAGAGAAGAAAGACAACAAAGAGTGTAATATACGAGGTTTGTTCAAATAAAGACAGGACTTTTGAAATAGCGCTCCGATCAATGTACGGAGCGTGTTCCGACATGTGGTGCCGCCTAGCGGCCACCTTCGGCAACTTAACCCCGATTGTTGTGTCGTTCTACTTGCATTAGTTGGCGGCATAAAACTGTCGAAGTAAACACGGGCATTCACCGTTCTGCGAAGTAAAGATGAAAGACTTTATGGTGCAGCGCATTTGTGTGAAATTTTGATGCAAGACCGACAAAACTTGTACTGAAACGTGGGCTTTGCTTCAGCAAGCCTATAAGGAAGACTGTATGAGCCGTTCGCAGAGTCACGAGTGGTTTAAACGTTTTAAATCGGGCAGAACATCGATTGAGGAAGAGTCAAGATCGGGACGACCTTCGACGTCAACAAACGATGAAAACATCGATGCTGTTCATTCCGTGATTCATGCAAATCGTCGTTTGACTGTGCGAGAGGTTGCTGAGGAAGTCGGAATCAGCATCGGGTCGTGCCACGAAATTTTGACCGTAAAACTTGGCATGCATCGCGTCTCTGCAAAACTCGTGCCACGTCTGTTGACCGACGGCCAGAAGGAGAACAGTGTCAAGATCAGCCAAGTGCTGCTTGATCGTGCCAGTACCGACAAAAACTTCATAAAAACCATCATAACAGGAGACGAAACATGGGTTTATGGCTACAACGTCGAAACCAAGGCCCAATCGTCACAATGGATTGGATAAATGTCGCCCCGACCGAAAAAAGCACGCATGAGTCGGTCAAACTTGAAGTTGATGTTGATTATTTTTTTTTATTATTGAGGAGTAGTCCACCACGAATTCGTGCCACAGGATCAGACTGTTAACAAGGAGTTCGACGTACAAGTTTTAAGGCGTTTGAGGGAAGATGTGCGCCGGAAGAGGCCTGAGCTGTGAAAAAACAAGGGCTGGGTGTTGCATCACGACAACGTGCCAAGCCACTCGTCTCTGCTAGTCAGCCAATTTTTGGCCGGTAATGAAATAGCCGTCCTTCCACACCCTCCGTACTCTCCAGACATGGCCCCCGCGGACTTTTTCCTGTTTCCAAAATTAAAAACCACCCTGAAAGGACGTCGTTTTCAAAGTGTTGACGAGATTCAACAGAATTCGCAGAGACAACTACGCACCATCTCACAAAACGAGTTCCAGGGAGCATTCCAACAGTGGCAGAAACGATGGGAGCAGTGTGTTGCAAGCAGGGGGAGTACTTTGAAGGGGACAAACATTTGTAATGTTGTAATTACAGTAATAAGGTTTGTATGACAAAAGTCCGGTCTTTTTTTGAACAAACCTCGTACAAGAGAAGGCAATAATAATGAAAGAAAAGGAGAAAATCACCTTACAAAAAGGTATAAATAACAAGTTCCTATGTATAACAATAGGTATGACCGTACACTATCACAAAAAACAAGGGCAATAACACATATGAAATCACCCACCCAATCACTAAGAAAATAACAGGGGTATACAATCAGGAATCAATTAAAAAATATTATGACAGCCAAACATGACTGAAAAAACTTAAAACTGAAAAAAACCAACCAAGTTATTTGGAATAAAAAGAAATAATAATACAAACAAATAAGTTTGATAATAAGTAATAGAGAAAAATATAAAAAAGGAATATCAAAATCCAAAAAAAAAGTTATGTAAGGAAAGCTTACACAAATATTTCGAGAATATTTTAGACCAATTATAAAATGGAGAAATAAAATTACCAAGAATCCACATAAAGTAAGAAACAAACTTATTATAATATTTGAATAAAAAATAATTATAAGGGAGTGAAGTTACAGAACATTCCTAACAAAATAAGATTAAGGTTAAGATTGATATTAGGTTTTCCATGGAAGGGAAAGCAAAGAGCGTTAGAAAGCCAAAATATGAGGCATAAAAATCAAAACATACTATAAAGGAATAAGCTACAAAAATCCCTACCTAGTAAGAAGCATTAACTTACTATGATATTTAAAGAATTACGAAAAAATGTATCAATCAAAATGATCAACTTCCACAACTATTTAGAAAAATATGGGAAGTAAAATTAAACAAGACTATGATCAAAAAACGAAATAAATAAAATAAACATTCTAAGAGTTATAATGTGAAATGAGATGAAACAAAGAGTAATTAAAAATGAATAAAAATGTGAATTGTATCAATGAAAAGCAATGCTTCAAGTATTATCAAGTAGTCTCTATAAAGAAAGATGAAAAAATATATGACTCGAACTGAGCAATAATGAAATTCAAAAGTAAAAGATTCCCAACAAATATTATGATTATTGTTATTATTTTGAGTCACGAGATGACCGTATTGAAGGTTCATTAATTGAGATTGATTGTTGAATAAGTCCAGCAATCTATTTAATGAGCAGGGATGATGTTCCCCTGATCTAAGAATAAGAGTAGCTTTAAACGACAGAGTTAGGTAAGCCAATAGAACCCATCCGATCGATTGCAGCTACAAAGTAGGGATAGTTAGGGAAAATAAGATTTATAGGGAATAATTTATAATAAAACAAAAGATCAATAAGCCAGTTCGTAATAAGAGTAAATAATGAAAAAAAGAATCAGAAGAAAGGTAATAAAAGATACAGAATTAAGCATAAAAAATGAATGAGAAGCAGGAGAATTTTAAGAAGAAAATGATACAATACAATTGATAATTTCATCAAACTTAGAACCACGTTTTATAAAATGATCAATTTTGGTGGAAGGGCATTATATAACATCGCCAAATTCAGATCAGTTTTGATAACAATAATTATGTATAAAAAATGCTAAATAATACTATATTTTAATAAACAAATAATGTGGAGAGTAAAAAGTATAAAAGGTAATAAAGAAAGAAGGAGAAAGAGTAATAAACCAAAAGTGATTAATTAAGAAACTCAACTACTAGACTGACAGACAAACGACATTGACCCAACCCCAGAGATTGGCCAGTTATGAAACGCAGTAAAGTAAACTAGACGAGTGAAGGAGAAGAAGAATGAAAACAAAGAGAGAACAAACCCACGATGAAGAAAACAAAATGAAACTAATCAAGAAAACCCAGACAAGGAATAAAAAATAGAGAAGGGAGAAATAATGTAATACAAAATAATAAAGAAAATGAGAACGGTCAAGAACCAAAATAATTAATGAATGTTAGTATTGATTGAATGACAATAGTAAATAGTCAGTAATAAAAAACAATAGCTAGAAATACACTAGCCAAAGAGTTAGGAATACATGTAAGTTGTTAATAAAGAAAGACATGATATTAATAATTATATATAATATGTGTAAAGAAAGAGAATAAAATAGTAAGAAGTAAACGGAAGTTAAACTAGTGAAAGTGAATTATCCTAAAGTGATATAATACAAAAAGAAACACTAAGTAAATTATAATGAACACAAAATAATTTAAAAAATGCCAGTGACAAATAAAAAAAATATGGTCTGTAATAAAAATAGTAAGAGTAAAGAAGGCTAAGATAAAGACTTAGTAAAATAACCAATGTTTAAGATTTAAGAGTGAACAATAACATTTAATAAAGTTATTATGAATAATATTTAGAATAGAACATTGTTTCAGTAATAATGAACACTAAAGAGTGATATTAACTGTAATGATTATGAAATAATATTGTTATAGAACTTAAGAATGTATTGTAAAATTTAAAGGTGAGAATCACAAGAAAAAGTAATAAGATGATGTTAACATGGAAGGGAAAGCAAAGAGCGTTAGAAAATAAGTATGTAATAACCTTAAGTAAATACCCATGTTATAAGGGGAGAGTAATGAAATAAGTTCAATAGAGGTGAGATTGTTTATCACCCGAACAATAAACAAGAAGTAATGAATTGTACACACATATTAAATAATAAGTGTTGATTAATTGTATAAACAATTGTTTATGAATAGGAGATGGATTGGGTAATCATCCCAAACATAAACCTAAATGTTATATGATAAATAAATAGTAATTAATAGCCATATTATTGACATTGGCAGAGTACTTAAAATAAGGAAAGAAAACAATGTTTGAGTTATAAAAGAGAAAACTGTTAGTAAATAATTAGCAAGAAATATTGAATAACACAGTTGTTACATACAAAAATCACACAAAGACTAAACTAAAACACCTCCATAGATAATAAACCTAATTATAAATAATGAAATAACGATCTAGGACAAAATGATATATAATGTGTATGAAACAATCAAAAACCAGTAATGGCTACTTAGACTTGAAACAGGCCTAATGGTCAAACATAAACAAGTACTTGGATTTCGTTGTCCATGACGTGTCCGTTACTTAACTAAATATCACTATAATATTGACGACTCGGAACACTAAGTTTTTTATAAGTAAAAACGTAAAGTTTTACCTTACAGCCTAAACCGTACCTTACAGACACAATTCAAATCACACGCATTATTCGAACACATCTCACCACACACACACAGCTTCGATCTTTCGAAAAACTATCTCGTCACCAACAACAAGACGAACAGCGCTACTAACGACAGCCTCTGATGAAGCCTTCTATAGGTGAAAGCTGGTTTAGGCTGTAAGGTAAAACTTTACGTTTTTACTTATAAAAAACTTAGTGTTCCGAGACGTCAATATTATAGTGATATTTATAAACAAGTACTAATTGTATGAAAATAGCCAAGTAATTAACAAATCCAAGGTGACTAATTAACCAAGGATGAATGTAAATATTATTAAAAACAAAATATTAAAATAAGGAATTATATAAACAGAGAAATGTAATTAGTAAGTATTAAATTAATTGTAAACGTAGAAAACATGAAAAAGCCCAATATTGTGGGATACCAAAATAATCTTTGTGAGAAAATACAAATGACAGTGCTAATAGTTAATAAATAAGAAGGAAGATAAGAGAAGGAAGGAAGTCAGAAGATATAGGAAGATTTGAAAAGAATTCAAATTTTGATAACAATGATTTTACATCAAGCTCGCCCAATCAGAATAATGGTGTAACCATGGAAACGACGGTTTGAAGAGGTAATTACCATTGAATATTTTTACTCAGAAAGTGACGCTCAAGGAAAACAGAAGCCAGAATTCAGAACAACCTATTTTCATATTTAAAATGTTTTAAAAGTAAATTAACTTGTCAAAATTGAACGAGAAGGAGTCTGACGACTACTGAACACAATTACCTGATGGAGAAGACGTTTATTTCAAGACGAAGTGAATAAATAAATCAAAAAACTTTGAAAAAGATGCCCGAAGCCCGAATAAATGAAAAATGAATTATATTGCAGCCACATCCTTTCATTCCCGACCAACAGAGTAATCACATGCTACAACTCTGTTAAGTATCCATTAAATTATCTCAACTTCCGAAATAACGCACTTTGAATATTTCTCACTATATTTTGAAATACCACTGAATCAATTTTATTCTCTTTCAAAGATTAAATAAGAATATTAAGACACTGAAAATTGGTTAAATTATAAAACTATCCTAGTATTAATGTACGAACTTTTAAAACACTTGTACTACACTTCAACAAACCATTTATAGTTACACGTTACAATACTTAAGTAGAAACATTGTAAGGTTGTGAATTTTTATTATTGTAATTGCATCTGAGCCTTTTAACGTGATCAAAAGATCCCACAAAATTTGAACGTAAATATTTGTTGACCTATTTGGTAGAACGCCATACTGTATGTTAACTTACGTTCAAAATCGATTATAAAACCCAGGGAGAAAAGTCTCATAAAGAAATAACCGGTGCAAAATTATATAAAAAAATCAATTATAGCTTGTGTCTATGAAACAGTAATATCAAATCGCTAATAAATCAATACTGTGTATGTAAAAATGTGTTTTATTTTCATTAGGAAAGTGTATTCGTAAAAATATAATTTACAGCGAATGTCTCTGACGTGATACCTAGCGCGCAAGCAGCGAATACTGTAACTGCCAGCTCGATTATACAAATCGAGAAAAGGCGGGACAAATTGAATCCTTCACACCGTTTGAGTAAATCGCTGATAAGAAGACAATTTTAATTGTTTTAAATAAACAATTTGGTGCCACCTGGGAATTGTACACTACTAGTGAACCTCAGATCGGGGACTACGATACCTGGTTATCCGTACGTTCGCTACGGACTCAAGCATCGTGGGTTACATTACCGTGCGAGGACGAATTGGTAAGACACACATACACAAGTTACACTCTGACACACTGTTACATTTTACAGAGATATATTAACGACAACGGCGTTCGTTCGGTTACAAATTGGCGTCCAACTGGTGGAGCTAGAAGAAAGGAAGATACGAAGTTCTAGCGGCGGTCACAAAAGAAGATCAGGATGCATACTAGAGGATTATCGGAAAAAATGGCGAAGGACAAAGAGATGGAAGAAAATAAAGGGGAAGAAGAGGAAGGAACATTGATCGAAGAAGTGGAGACAACAATAACCACAACAGAACCAACCCAAGACAGAGAGAGGGAACCACAGGCGGGTGACAGGGAGGAAGCCAGAGGAGGCATGGATTTACAACAATTATGGGAATTGATTAATGAAAATTTTAAGAAACAGAAGGAAGAGAATAATGAAAATTTTAAGAAACAGGAGGAGAAATTCGACAAGAACGAGGAGAGTCTGAAATAGATGAACAATAAATTCGACGGTATGAAGAAAGAAACCAATGACAATTTGAAACAAATTAACGATAAATTCGATAAGAGTGAAGAAGGTTTGAAACAGATGAATGAAAAAATAGTGAGTACAAATGAAAGTACTAAGGAAGAGTTGAGACAAACAATTAACCAAAATAATGAAACATTACAACAACGATTGATGGAGGAAATTCAGCAAAGAAAAGAAGAATTGAAAGAAGAATTGAGGGAACAGCTGAAGGAGGACCACGAGAAAAATAAAGAAGAAATGAAGCTGCAGATGGTACACCAATTAATGGAGTACCGAGAAGAAGCAAAACAGCAGGTCACGGAAATCAATGAAAAATTAGAGGAGACGTTGGAGAAACTAGAGAAAACCAACGAAAATGTTTCAGAAGTCCGTGAGGAAGTACTCAATAAAATGAACAATCTCGAAGGAGAAAATAAAAGGAGAATTGAGGAATGTCATGAAGAAACAGTTAGAAGATGTGAACAGGTGAACCAGGACATGCATCTAGTCCGGGAAGAAAACCAGAAGGAGATAGCAGCTGTACGAACAGACCTGGGAGAAAGAATGGAAGGAGTGTACAGCAATTTAAATAAAATAGATAGCAAAGTAGACAAAAACAAACAAAGGATTGACGAGATGCACAGACTAGAAGAGTCATTACGGGAAGAAGTGGACGCCTGGCGTGACCGGCCATGTAACAGTAACCATGTCATGAACGCGGACAACAGAGATACGATTAACTTCCGTAATTATAAAAGGAACCCTATTGAATTCCTGAAGAGGGTGGAAGAGTTAATAATGAAAAATCGAGAGACCCGATGGACAACAATAAGAGGAATGCTGGACGAAATGTTCAAAGAGACCTACGACAACTGGTGGAAGGCCACAAGACCAGACATCCAAAGCATTCAAGAATTGAAGACCCAATTCAAGGCTAAATACTGGTCTGAATCGACTCAGAACATGGTCCGCAATAACCTAAGCAACGGGAGGTATGAGAATCAAAATGGAAAATCTCTCACATCCTACTTCCTGGGAAAAATCTGCATGGCAAGGAATTTGGAACCACGCATCCCGGAAGAGTGTCTTGTGATACAGTTGTCTTACCATTACGACGACGCCATACAAAAAGCACGGATGTACAGCCAGGTAAAGACCATTCAAGACATGGCTAATTTATTAGAGAGCCATGAGCACGAGTGGCAATACAGAAAAAATAGAGTATCGAGTTTCAGAAATAATAGAATAAATGAAGGACAATCATCACCAAACCAACCGGGGGATAATAAGCCACCATTAAACAACCCTAACAATTATCAAGGGAACCAACAGGGCATTAATATACCCAGAAACTTCAACAGAAATGGGAATAATAATAACAATTTCTGGAACAACTACAGGGGTAACTACCCACCGAATGGTCACAACAACTATTATCGCCCTGGAAACAATAATAATAACAGCAACCAAGGATACCGACCACAGGTAAATTACATAAGAGGACAAAGACAACGGAGTCCAAGAAGAAACTATCCCCAATCCAGCTATCGACGAACGTACTTTAACCAGGTACCCGATACAAGAAGCCACCCATTCGAAGAAAATCCCAGGAACGACGTAGATAACAGGAATAATCGACAAGAGCCAATCACTAACCAAAACAATAATGACAATGAGAATTGGGTAAGAGTCAGTGAAAATCCTGGTTTTTCATTACTGCATAATCAAGCAAGTAACGACGGAGGACCCCAAATAGCTCGGATAAACCATATCATGGCAGAGGACAGTCAAGAACCTAATAATGATCCCAGCAATGAGAATGAAAGGAATGATTCACAAAGCTACGACGCAAGATTACGGCCCGATCAAGTAATGAGATGGTAATGCCATGAAAATAATAAAGGCACTAGCGCAACAGAAAAACAAATACTATAAGAGACATCCAGAATAAATGTTCAAACATCTGACATTTGAAGGAGTAGAGAAGAAAGACAACAAAGAGTGTAATATACGAGGTTTGTTCAAATAAAGACAGGACTTTTGAAATAGCGCTCCGATCAATGTACGGAGCGTGTTCCGACATGTGGTCCGAAATTTTGACCGTAAAACTTGGCATGCATCGCGTCTCTGCAAAACTCGTGCCACGTCTGTTGACCGACGGCCAGAAGGAGAACAGTGTCAAGATCAGCCAAGTGCTGCTTGATCGTGCCAGTACCGACAAAAACTTCATAAAAACCATCATAACAGGAGACGAAACATGGGTTTATGGCTACAACGTCGAAACCAAGGCCCAATCGTCACAATGGATTGGATAAATGTCGCCCCGACCGAAAAAAGCACGCATGAGTCGGTCAAACTTGAAGTTGATGTTGATTATTTTTTTTTATTATCGAGGAGTAGTCCACCACGAATTCGTGCCACAGGATCAGACTGTTAACAAGGAGTTCTACGTACAAGTTTTAAGGCGTTTGAGGGAAGATGTGTGCCGGAAGAGGCCTGAGCTGTGAAAAAACAAGAGCTGGGTGTTGCATCACGACAACGTGCCAAGCCACTCGTCTCTGCTAGTCAGCCAATTTTTGGCCGGTAATGAAATAGCCGTCCTTCCTCACCCTCCGTACTCTCCAGACATGGCCCCCGCGGACTTTTTCCTGTTTCCAAAATTAAAAACCACCCTGAAAGGACGTCGTTTTCAAAGTGTTGACGAGATTCAACAGAATTCGCAGAGACAACTACGCACCATCTCACAAAACGAGTTCCAGGGAGCATTCCAACAGTGGCAGAAACGATGGGAGCAGTGTGTTGCAAGCAGGGGGGAGTACTTTGAAGGGGACAAACATTTGTAATGTTGAAATTACAGTAATAAAGTTTTTATGACAAAAGTCCGGTCTTTTTTTGAACAAACCTCGTACAAGAGAAGGCAATAATAATGAAAGAAAAGGAGAAAATCACCTTACATAAAGGTATAAATAACAAGGTCCTATGTATAACAATAGGTATGACTGTACACTATCACAAAAGACAAGAGCAATAACACATATGAAATCACCCACCCCATCACTAAGAAAATAACAGGGGTATACAATCAGGAATCAATTAAAAAATATTATGACAGCCAAACATGACTGAAAAAACTTAAAATTGAAAAAACCAACCAAGTTATTTGGAATAAAAAGAAATAATAATACAAACAAATAAGTTTAATAAGAAGTAATAAAGAAAAATATAAAAAAGGAATATCAAAATCCAAAAAAAAAGTTATGTAAGGACAGCTTACACAAACATTTCGAGAATATTTTAGACCAATTATAAAATGGAGAAATAAAATTACCAAGAATCCACATAAAGTAAGAAACACAAACTTACTATAATATTTGAATAAAAAATAATAATAAGGGAGTGAAGTTACAGAACATTCCTAACAAAATAAGATTAAGTTACAATAATCTTTAGCCAAAATATGAGGCATAAAAAAGCAAAACATACTATAAAGGAATAAGCTACAAAAATTCCTACCTAGTAAGAAGCACTAACTTACTATGATATTTAAAGAATTATGAAAAAAAAGTATCAATCAAAATGATCAACTTTCACAACTATTTAGAAAAATATGGGAAGTAAAATTAAACAAGCCTATGATCAAAAAACGAAATAAATAAAATAAACATTCTAAGAGTTATAATGTGAAATGAGATGAAACAAAGAGTAATTAAAAATGAATAAAAATGTGAATTGTATCAATGAAAAGCAATGCTTCAAGTATTATCAAGTAGTATCTATAAAGAAAGATGAAAAACTATATGACTCGAACTGAGCAATAATGAAATACAAAAGTAAGAGAGTCCCAACAAATATTATGATTATTATTATTATTTTGAGTCACGAGATGACCGTATTGAAGATTCATTAATTGAGATTGACTGTTGAATAAGTCCAGCAATCATTTTACTGAGCAGGGATGATGTTCCCCTGATCTCAGAATAAGAGTAGTTTTGAACGACGGAGTTAGGTAAGCCAATAGAACCCATCTGATCGATTGCAGCTACAAAGTAGGGATAGTTAGGGAAAATAAGATTTATAGGGAATAATTTATAATAAAAAAAGATTAATAAGCCACTTCGTAATAAGAGTAAATAATGAAGAAAAGAATCAGAAGAAAGGTAATAAAAGATACAGAATTAAGCATAAAAAATGAATGAGAAGCAGGAGAACTTTAAGAAGAAAATGATACAATACAATTGATAATTTCATCAAACTTAGAACCACGTTTTATAAAATGATCCATTTTGGTGGAAGGGCATTATATAACATCGCCAAATTCAGATCAGTTTTGATAACAATAAGTATGTATAAAAAATGCTAAATAATACTATATTTTAATAAATAAATAATGTGGAGAGTAAAAAGTATAAAAGGTAATAAAGAAAGAAGGAGAAAGAGTAATAAACCAAAAGTGATTAATAAAGAAACTCAACTACTAGACTGACAGACAAACGACATTGACCCAACCCCAGAGATTGGCCAGTTAAGAAACACAATAAAGTAAACTAGATGAGTGAAGGAGAAGAAGAATGAAAACAAAGAGAGAACAAACCCACGATTAAGAAAACAAAATGAAACTAATCAAGAAAACCCAGACAAGGAATAAAAAATAGAGAAGGGAGAAATAATCATGGCACGCTTCAACAAAAGAAGTGTGTATAATTCCATTGTATGTTCTAACATCCTCAAATGATTTTGGACCACAGACATGTAATAAAAGCAATCGTAAATGGAAAAGTCCGATGTCTTTTGTTGATACTACATATATGCGTGTAATGATTTTATCACCTCCACGCCTTCTCTTCTTCCATTTTTTTCGGGAATCTTCCCACACATAATGCAAAGGAATTTCAATATACTTATATTCATGCGCTGATGGATCTGATCGATTCAATTCAAAAAATGCTAATAATTTTGTTTGTCTTGCATTTTCAATTGCTTGACGTTCTTGCCCTTCTCGAAAGTGAACATTCTGTCTACCCGGTAAATGAATGTCAAGTCTAACGATGAAATGTGATTGAAAATGCATTGGTAATTCATAGATGCGCCATACAGCTTCAGTTGATCCGACATAACGGCCATTTAAAAAATTTTTAACTTCATCAATTTGTATTTCTTGACCTGGTTCATTTCTCTCTGAGCCTAATTCAACAGATGCACTGTCATTGCCTTTATACACGTATTTGTAAATGTATTTAACACTTTTAACTGTAGTGCATACTTCAACATTTATATGGCAATTAAATTTGGCAAGTAAATACGGATTGTATGGTACAACATAACGATTGTCGAGGCAACTACCGTGAACTTCAGCATTAATACCTTTATCACGCCTTCTGTATAATGGATATCCATTTAATGATTCACATGTAAATTCATTAAATCGTTTTGGATAATCTTTTGTGCATTTTCCATCTCTCATACATACAGAATTTGGATTAAGTACACCGCATGGACCATGCATCATGTGTTTTACAACATATTCATGTAATGTAGGATGTGTTTGAATGTTAGGAATCTCCGCAGATACAACTTTATCAATATCGGTAGCGTTAACAATTTTATCTTGCTCATTTAAAGAGAGTAAAATGTGAGCATGAGGCAATCCTCTCTTTTGAAACTCAATTGTATAAATGAGTGCTTCAACTTTACCGAAGATTTTTTTTAGTGTAAGGCCCTCAATTAATGCTTTCAGTTTGGACACGCACAACAATATCAGGTCGAAAATTAGCTGACTCACCTACACCAATATTGCTAACTATTTCAGGCCAACTTGGATTGCAAGTCATTGTAATAAACAAAGAAGGCTTTCCGAAATGTTGTACAATTGACATTGCATCTAAATAATTCTGATACATATTTCTTGGAGATCCATTGAATGAAGATGGTAAAATTACTCTACGGCCAACATTATTGGCATTGGGGTTCAATTCTAAATAATCTGTTAAATTGTTGTAAACTTCAGACCTAAGACTTGTTTGATTTTGTCGAATGAAATGTAACCTTGTGCCCTCTATTCTCACATACATATCAACTATCCACTGCAGAAATAATTTTTCTGCGGCCAGTAATATTGCTTTACCCTTATGACAACATGAAGTGAATGCAGTCCTTTCACCTAAAGTGACCTCAGATTCGAAATGTTTTGCATTGCAAAACCTGCATTGTTAATGCATTAATCCACAATCAAAAGTATTAAAATTTCTTGGAATGACATTCAGTGCGCACTTAAATGTATCCCTCAAAATAATTTCATCATTTTGTATACTATTTACACTATTTAAATTTGCATTTGGTCTATTATCATTTTGACTTTCACGCGAATATATATTCCTTCTTCTTTGTCTCTCACTCCGACCCGTCAATGTTCTATGTCGAGGCATAATGGAAGTAGGTGCAAATATCTGAATGTAAAAAAAACATGTAATGAAATTACTGAAACTAAGATTAGACAGGGTTTAATTTAAAAATAATAAAATGTACTCACTTTTTTGAAACCACCAATAATAATTAGGCGAGAGTAAGTCAATTCAAATTGCTGCTACAAAATTTTCCTTTTGCAACAGGTGTATATTAAGCAAGCTGTATTTCACTTTCAACTGCACATTAATATATAAAACACAGATATCTAATATACAAAATATAAAATAAACGCTTTTTTGCCTTGACATACACTCCACAGGCTATTGAAAAAGGAACATTTGAAATCACACAAAATTCACAGCTCATTCAGTCAATCTGTCAGTATTAAGCAAGCTGTATTTCACTTTCAACTGCACATTATATATAAAACACAGATATCTAATATACAAAATATAAGATAAATGCTTTTTTGCCTTGACATACACTTCACAGACTATTGTTGCCTGGCAACAAAATTATTTTATTTTAACAATTACCATTGTTTGAAAAAGTTTAAATGAATTTTCAAGTGCAAATGAATGTTTTATTTTATTTAATTTAATGTATTTGTAACACATATTATATATAAATTTTAGCTTTCTGCACTCCTTCTCCATATAAACTTTAACTATGCCAAATATCACACTCCTCCGTGCGCGCAATATGCTTAAAAAGGGGTACAAAGTTTTCTCTTCACGTATTAATATATAGATTGTTTTTTAATCAGTTTAAGTAATCTGTTAATGAATAATTCTGATAATTTTATTTTTATAAGGCTTACTACTGAACAGGATGTTGTACTGTATATAATTCTAGAAGATTTTGAAGGCAATCAAGCCTGGCTACAATACACAACATTCAGGTACAGACCAAATAAATGAATATTTATCATTGCATTAAACATTATTATTATTATCTTTATCATTATTATCATGTTTACTGTAATTTTTTTAATCCTATATGGTTTACAGGGTATTCAAGGAAAGTGATAGTTATTGATTGGAGGTTGGTGGATATTCTGGTAATGCATATGACTCCCTAACTGCTCGCAATAATTTTCAGTTCAGTACTATAGACAGAAATAAACACAATCAGATTGTGCACTGTCCTTGTGCACCTGCTTATGGAGGTGGCTGGTGGTATTACAGGTTTGTGAATTTGATGCTTTATTATAGTGAAAACTGAAGACATTTTTTAAATGTTTAATGATAATATGAATGTGTGAATTGTAACATATAGTAATCATATAGTTTATTTTTAAAAATAATGTCAAGACTTAGTAGAAATGCAGTATTGGTAGAAGTAATAATTAATATTAATTATAGTACAGTCACTTTATTTATCAAGGTGATTACTCTTAACCTTTCCCAAAACACTTGATTTTAATGTAAAAAACCAAAACACAAAACATGACTTTCACCAAAATTAGTTTCATTACTTAATAAAGAAAGTAAAAATATATTTATCCTAACAATGTAGTACACTTCATCAAGATGTATTCATTAGGCTACATAATACTCCTCAAACACAAACGTTCTTTACATTCTCTATGTTGCATCAACTTGGACTTACAGAACTTGGGTATGTGGACAATGGAAACACTATGGAAGATCTCATCCTCAATGAACAATTAGCAAATTGACAATAAAAGCTGACAGCAATGTTAGGCTAGAAGTGCTTGTAACAATAAATATCTGATAATGTTCTTTACTTAAATCCATCCAAATATAAAAGAATTCGTTAAATATGATACCATATTTAGACAAGATATGAAACTGTGAAGATGTAATAGACATTTATTAAATGAAACATTTGTAACAACTAAACACTTTTATCTCATCTGGCAGATAAATTACTCATGTAATTTAATTACAAGATCTTTTTTAATTAAACTAGCACCTGGCAAATGAAATAGAAATTAATATTGACACATGTGTTTAATTTTTTAATTATTATTTAAGGTACTTTCACTTGTGGTTATAAATAATAATTATTAAGTGCTGTGAAAAAAGTGATGAACATTCAAAACAAGTTTAATTTTTACCTATTCACACACACTATGCTAGAGACTTTTTGTTATTCTTGAATAAATTATATACATTTTATATATATATATATATTTTATATAGATGTTATAAATAAAGATATCTTCAGACCAGCAAGTTATTAAAAACAAAGTAGGTTAAACATGCAAACTAAATTGTATATACCTAAGCACCAATAGTCCAAGGGAGAGACTGTTTAAAGAGAACTTATTTCATGTTATTGTTGTTTATAATATCTATGTTAGTAGCAAGGAATGCACAGCATAAAAAATAAATGAGTGTTAGTGATAAACTGAACTTTCACTTATGAACACTTACGTTTCTTAATGTCCTCATACATTTCGGTGTGGTGTACACCTTCCTCAGCGAGGTTTAAATACAGAATGTTGTGAACAGTTGTAACGGATTATTTCACTATTTGGTGGAATGTGAGGGGGGGGGTTGGTGGGAGGGTGTTGGAGCTGGGATTCAAAGTGTAGTTTGGTTTGTGTATGATTGTGTCAAATAGTACGTGTGATTTAAAGTGTAGTTGGTCATTTAATATGTTGTTTGGTTGTAGTGTGTGGTGCTTATATATTTCATACTGTTCAGCCGTGTTGAGTTTCCTACTTTTTAGTAAGTAATGTAGTATTTCGAGGTTGCTTTCTATGTTGGTGTAGCTGTGGTTTTCAGTCTGTATGTGTGTGGCGAATGCGGAGTGTATGTAATTGTTAGAGAGGGCTTTTATGTGTTCAGAAAATCTTGAAGAAAAAGATCTTCCCGTCTTGCCAATGTAGAAATGTTTGCAATCACTGCAGTTTAATTTGTATAATCCTGTTTTGTTGTATGTGTCAGTGTCTGTTTTTGTATTGTTTATGTTTTTTTTGATGGTGTTGTTAGTTCTTTAAGCTATTTTATAGTTGTGTTTTCTGAATGTGTTTGCGATTTTGTGTGTGTTAGAGTTGTAGTATGTAAGTGTGATGTATTTATTAGGTTGTGTGTTGTTGGTATTTTGTGTTTTGGTGTTTTTGTTTAGGATGTGTCTGTGTAGTTTGTTTATTAACTCGGGGGTGTATCCATTTTTTATCGCTATGTATTTGATTGTTTTAAGTTCTTCCTGATAATCTTGTTTACTTTGTGGTATTGTTGTGAGTCTATGGAGCATATAGTTGAATGCGGCATGCTTGTGTTGTGTTGGATGGTTAGGTGTGTTGTTAGAAGTAAAATGTCATCTACATATCTGTACCAGTAGATGATTTTGTTTGTGTATTTGTTGTTGTTTAATATATGTTTTTGTTCTATGTTGTGTATGAATATTTCAGCTAGTATTCCTGAAATAGGGGAGCCCATGGACAGGGATAGGGAAATATAGAATGGACAGTGGAATTAATTGGAAACAAAAGTGTATCTCTATGCAATAATATCTATAGTAATAAAAAGGCTAATAACCATCAAGATGACTCATGGGAGATAAGAAGAGAATACCTAGGGAATGACGACAGTTTATGGGTAGAGAAACTGGAAGAAATCTGACGGTTCCAGTCGGAACAATATGAAAATAACTTAACTACACAACAGATAGAAAATTTAATATCCATTTATAATCAATACCGCCACGTATTTACCGACATACCTGGAAAGATGAAGGATTACCAGTGTAAGTTGCAATTCAAAGAACCAGTGAATTTTAATAAAAAATCATATCCAATAGCTATCGCGTTAAAAGAAGCAGTGAGGGTCGAAATTAACAGGATGATAGAGGAAGACGTTATTGAATATAGCTGTTCCCCATACACTAGTCCCATACTAGCCGTCGCCAAGAAAGACGGTAAAGTACGGCTTTGCTTGGATGCCAGAGAAATCAATAAGATCTTAGTCAACGACACGACATCTCCTGGGGAGATTGAGGAAATACTGAAAAAATTTCATTGCACTCAGTTTATCAGCACCTGGGATACTGTTTGTGGGTATTGGCAAGTGGAGTTACACCCAGATAGCCGGAAGTACATTGCTTTTATTTTCGAAGGACGGAATTACCAGTTCAAGCGGCTACCGTTTGGACTGGTAAATTCAGTAGCTGTGTTCATAAGCTGTATGGACTAAATATTGGGTCCAGAAACCATTCCATTTACCACGTTTATGTTGATGACTTGTTAATTACTTCAACAAATTGGGAAGACCATTGTACCAGAATAGGAAAAGTATTGCAGAAATTGTCGGACAATAACATCACAGTAAAACATCAAAAATTTAAATTTATCGCCAGTGAAGTCCAGTTCCTTGGTTTTAATTTATCGAGACAAGGAATATCACCATCCAATGAGAAATAGAAGCAATCCAGCAGTTCCCAACTTCTAAAAATAAAAAAACAACTACAATCATTTCTGGGCCTCTGTAATTATTACAGGAAGTTTGAAAGGAACTATTCTGAACTAACAGCAAGATTTTCTCCACAATTGTCATCCAAGAATAAGTGGACATGGGGGCAGGAACAAGACAACCTGTTCCAACTAATAAAACATAATTTTTTAAAATCCATTATATTACAACATCCTAATTTTAATCGGCCATTTTATATAAACTGTGATGCAAGGGATGTAAGTTTGGGATCTGTATTGTATCAAGAGGATGACAATGGAAACCATCAGGTGGTTAGTTTTGTAAGCAGAATACTCAATAGTTGCGAACGCAATTATAGCGTGACAGAAAAGGAGTTATTAAGAGTTGTCTTTGCATGTGGAAAATTCAGAACTTATATCCTCGGTTATTCAATAACGGTGAAAAGCGATCACAAGTCCATATACTTCTTAAAAAATTGCAAACTTAATCATGGCAGGTTGACGAGGTGGATACTCGCCCTACAGGAATATCACATCAACTGGGAGTATATTCCGGGGAAGAAGAATATTGCTGCAGATGTATTGTCTCAGATTAATTTGGAACAGCAGGCATTTGAAGGAGAAAAGGAGACCATAGCCAAGGTGTATTCCATTCTAAAAAGTAAATCCGACTTAGAAAATATAATGAAATCAATTTTACAACACCAAATAGAGGACACAAGAATCAACAATCTCAAAGATCGATCCAACAGGATGGAGGATTACATCGTTCTATTGTTTAAATGAAAACCTACTATTTGTCAAAACAAGTAATAACCAAAGGTCATGGAAACTAGTGATACCCAAAGCAATGGAAAAAGAACTAATACTTGATTACCATATTAGATATGGTCACATGGGGGCACTAAGGGTGATGAAAGCGCTCGAAGAACACACCTATATCAAGAATATCAACAGAAGAGTTAGAGACTGTATTTGAAAGTGTCACATTTGTCAGTTAGTGAAATGTAATAATGACAGAAAAGAAGGGATCATGCAGCCTATTACAATGACCAGTAAGTTGGAAAGAGTATTTCTAGATATATGTGGACCCTTACCTCGCAGTGGGGGAAGAAGACAGTATATACTACAATTTTTACAGGAGAGTGATTGACATTTGTCTGCAAGTGAGGGGAGAAGTGGTGTTTAGAGCGGTCTGATTGGCCGAAACTATACAGCACAGCGTTGTCAACTCGTACTTGTTGTTCCGCTGTTTGTGCGTTACCACGTGCATGTAGTAAATTGAACAGCAGGCCTAGTGCGTTTACTACGGTTTGATGTGAGTGAAATTTAACAGTTTTAAAATTTACAATATTATCATATTTTAGTGCATTTGCATGATTGAGTGATATTTTTTAAATTTAGTGATTATTAGTCTAATATTCAGAAGTGATTTTGTGGTAAAATTTAAGTATTTAGTGGACTAAGTGGTAGTGATTGTAAATATTATCCATTCAGCTATGTCCGACGCCAGTACGAGTGCTTCAGCTATACGCAAGACAAGAAAAAGGAAAGTATTTAATGGACAGGCAAGACAACTTATCTGTTCAGTACGTGAATATTTTGAAAAGGAAAAAGCAAACGGGGGGGCCGTTAATTTCCTTTAATAAAGTTTTAGAGCGTACAGCTGCCGCATGCGAAGTAGGGAAGAATCTTATAGTACGTATAGGAAAAGAGAAAGACGATCTTCTTACTGATTTTAGTGATACAGAGCCCAAGTTTCATACACCTAATAAAAAATAAATATAGACAAAAAAGTTACGAAGTTAGATTCTTTCCAAGAAAATGCAATTCGACAGCATATTTATAGCTACTATTGTAGAAAAGAGCACCCAACAATAAATAAACTTCATAAGTCGTTAGCAGCAGCTGATCTTTTTGCCGGTAGTAAATCATCTGTTAGGAAAGTATTGCAAAATATCGGTTTTAAGTTTACAAACATTTCGGGGAGAAAAGTTCTTATGGAAAATGAAAGTGCTCCAGCATACACAAACTTGCCAACACATTCAGAAAACACAATTACAAAATAGCATTCAGAACCAACAATACCATCAAAAAACACATCAACGATACGAACAAGAACATAGACAAATACAATAGAACAGGTGTCTACAAATTAAATTGCAATAACTGCAATAGTTTCTACATAGGCCAGACGGGAAGATCTTTTTGATGCCGTTACTCTGAACACTTAATGCCCCTTTTCAACAACAATATACATTCTGCGTTTGCCACACACATACACACACATAACCATAGCTACACCAACATAGATACTAATCTTGAAATATTACACCTCATACCCAAAGGGCGAAAACTCAACACAGCTGAACAGTATGAAATATACAAACACCACACGACACAACCAAACAACATACTAAACGACCAATTGCAATATAAATCACATACACTTTTCGACACAGTTATACACAAAACAAACAATAATTCGGATCCCCGCGCCAATCCCCTTCCTCTATACACCACCCCCACTATACCTTCCAACCAACAAACGTTACTAGGTACTGGCAGTCTGTCGCAAAGCTGAAGAAGGCGAACACGACGCCGAAACGCGTTCTACATACAAAACAGACAAGTAAGTTTCACTTGAGAAAGTTTTCAATATTATATAAAGTGTAGTGCAGTGAAAGAAGATGATGAACAAACAAGACAACTATATACTTTGAGATAATTTTTTATTATGTAAATCTATATAGTTTTTTAAATAAATATAAATATTACTTTTGTGTCATCATTTAAACTGACTTATTTTATCCTAAATCCTGTAGAACATTACGCTGCCCTTAAACTTAGCGGTAGGTAGGGGGGCCCACAAAAGATCCTGGCCTGGGGGCCCGCTTCAGAATGTGGGGGCCATGCAAGTACGACACAATTATATATAAACTTTCGAAAAAATATCAATTTTATAATGTATTTATTTAATTATGAATTGTGAATTTTATAATGTATTTATTTAATTATGAATTGTGAATTTTATATTATGAATTTTAAAATATATTTAATCATTTAAACAAATTATGACTTTATTTTATTTCACTCTACACCTCTGAACATGTGTACAATTAATTTATTTTTGTGAACTGTTACATCAGAAGATTTGTATGAATTTCAACCACCGTTTTCATGTGTGTGTATAATTTTAATTTATTTTGCTATACACCACTGAACCTATGTGCGTGTGTAAACTGTACCCATTAAACAGAAGTATTGTACCACATGAAGAAGAGTGTATTGAAGATTGCTACGCGGTTAACGTATGGATTTGTCATCTGTAACAGCACACAGGTAAGTAGTTCATTGACAACAACACACATACATAGTTAATATTTGCCAAATATATATATTTCTAACAAGGATCAATCACACTGACTGCATTATAAACTATTAATTAATTATTTGATACATGAAAAATGAAGACGACGTTTGACAATGAGAGAGAGAGCTAAAATTATTTACTCATCACACCGACTACTCAATGTACGAGAGAGAGACAGGAGAAAGGGTATGAAACCTTGCATAGTTGAAACGCGTGAGAGTGAGAGAGAGAGAGAGAGAGAGGACGTTACTATTTGTTGACACAAGTGAGAGTGAGAGAGAGAGAGAGAGAGAGAGAGAGAGAGAGAGAGAGAGAGAGAGAGAGAGAGAGAGAGAGAGAGAGAGAGAGAGAGTGAGGGGGCGTTAATATTTGTCGAATAAATATAAACTTTCTAATTTCATATACATGCGCGCGGTACTGACCACAGAGAGAGAGAGAGAGACATACACAATGAGTGGGAGAGAGAGAGAGAGCTAAAATTATTTACTCAATGTACACAGTGAGAGAGAGAGAGATAGAGAGAAAGAGAGAGAGAGAGGGAGAGGAGAAAACGGTTTGAACATAACGTTTGACAACAAGAGAGAGATAGTTTTACTTACATTCAAATGTGAGAGAGAGAGAGAGAGAGAGTAACAATTATGATCATATAGTTTGAATTTCCCACCACAGAAGAGAAAAAAATGTTGGCAGATCTGCTCTATACACACACAATAATGTAAGATTGTTAACCCTGATCATATATTTTAATATATACACTATATAACACATATTTGAATTTCCCCCCCCCGCCACAGAAAATGTTGACAACCCTGCTCATATAAAATATCTATACACTATAATAATAATACAATGGTTGTTACACCTGATCATATAGATTTAATATACATTATAACACACGACAAATTTGAACTCATGCAAAGGTTGGTACATCTGATCATATATTTTAATATACACTATAATGCATCGAGTTGGAACCACCCCCCACCCACCACCACCCACTGATATGAAATAAAAAACCACCCACCCAACACCACCCCCTGATATGCAAATCAGCTTTCTTAAAAAAATAAAAAATTATATTCACGGATGCTGGTGGTCCATTGAACCTCATCCCACCCCCCTGATATGCAAATCAATTTAATTAAAAAAATAAAAAAACCAAATTAAAAAAATAACAAAATTTATTCGCAGAAATTCACGGTGCTGTGGGTCCAGCGGTGGCGGCGTCATCTCTTAGATCATGTTTTTTAGTGTTTTTTATTGTTTTTTAAGAAAGGCGGCATTCCTTTTTGAGCCAGAACTGTCATTATCCCTCTACTTGTGTGGGGAAAAGCTGTCCCCTAATCCAGGAGCAGTAGATGAATTTACAACAGAACTCGTAAAAATCATAAACGAAAAAGAACTTAAACCAGAGCAGATATATAACCTAGATGAAACGGGCTTAAATTTCAAACTTCTACCAAAACAAACTTTCGCTATGGCCGATGAAAAATCAGCACCGGGAATGAAAGTTAACAAAGAAAGATTGACTGTTACTGTCTGTAGCAATGCCGCGGGTTCACATAAGATTCCTCTTTTTGTGATTGGTAAATCGAAGAAACCGCGTG
Source organism: Magicicada septendecula (assembly GCA_034769895.1). Taxonomy (NCBI): domain Eukaryota; kingdom Metazoa; phylum Arthropoda; class Insecta; order Hemiptera; family Cicadidae; genus Magicicada; species Magicicada septendecula. Next base: position 302,903,803 of record CM068367.1, on the reverse strand, counting down.
TGTTTAAACATGTTAATATGGAAGCCCTCCCGGTTTACTATAGATCTCAAAAATCTGCGTGGATGGACTCCCATCTTTTCAAAGAATGGTTTATAACGCAATTCATACCAAAAGTTAAAAGCCATTTAATCAATCTAAAATTGCCTGTAAAAGCTCTACTTGTCATTGACAATGCACCGACCCACCCCAGTGCTGATCAATTAGTATGTGAGGAAGACATCAGCGTTTTATTTTTGCCTCCTAACGTAACTAGTCTCATACAACCTATGGACCAGGGAGTTATTGCAAGTTTCAAAAGACGGTATAGGTGAAAATTGTTATCTGAAATTTTGGGTAAAATGGAAGATGAAAACTCAGGACTTGTAGACGCTGTAAAGACTATAAACATCAAAGATGTGGTGTACATGATAGCAGCTGCGTTTGAAGAAATTCCCCACACTGCTTTTATAAAATCACGGAGGAAAGCATGGCCAGGCATTGAGAATTACGTTGACCAGATAATGGAAGAAAATACACGTGTCCCAGATTTCGACAATCAAAGTTTACTCTGTGATCTGCAAAAAATAATGGCAGAATGCGAAGAAAGAGATGACGAAGAATGGATAAATAGTGATCAAGAGCTGGAAAACGAAACTTTGGCTGATGAGGAACTCATAAGTGTTGTCTGCCAGCAAAATGATATTGACGAAGATGGGATCATAGAAGAAAAAGAAGAAGACAGCGAGGGAAAAGTCAGTCACAAAGACGCATTGGAAGCATTACAGCTGGCAGTGCGATACATCGAACAACAAGGTGAGGCGTCTGGTGTCGATGTCAAGTTCATGCGAAAGTGGCGTGACCACGCTTTTAAAAATTACTTCAAACTTAAAAAGCAAAAATCAAACAATGATTTTTTAAAACTGTAACTGAAATACTGTATACAGAGTTAATGTTATGTCTGTAAAATAAACAACTTTTAACGATACAGTAAGCCTACTGTACAAGTGTTTGATTTTGTTCGGTTTAACCGGCCGACCCCCTGGTCAAAAGCTGACCAGTTAAGAGGGCGTCTACTGTACCAGTATATCAAACAATAATGACACAATTCTTATGATTAATATTCTTAAATGGCTATAACAATTTTCTTAATCATAATAACGACCCAGTACTTTGTCACACTCACTCTTTCATTCCTTTTTACATTTTTATTTTCTAACCCCCGTTAATAGAGCTCTGTATCTGTAAGTATTTTGTATATTTATAAAATTGATTTGATTGTTTCTGAAGGGTACTTAACCAGTCCACGGCGTTCCAGACACCTTCACCACCGTCACGTGTTACTCACTGTATCACTCGTCACTCCGAACTGTTATTTCAATAGTTATGAGTTTTTTCCTATAACTGTACCAACAGTATTTAATAGTTTAAAACAGTTTTTAGTTACCTTTTCTTGTATAAAATGTTGTCGGCTGACATAACTCGCTCACGAGCACTGATTATTTTATGATTAGTTGACCGCACGGTCAGAGAATTACGAGTTGACTGCCCCGCGCGGCCCTGCTGTCTCTTGGCTGGTTTAACAACGACTGACTACTGTGACTCTCTGATGAAAACTGGGGTGGCAATTACGTGTGTTTCTGTTATTCACAGAGAGACTGAGTTGCCAGCGGTTACGTAATATGTCTAGACTATTTGACCAGCCATAAACAGTCTGCCACAACATTGTGCAGTTTTGTAAAAGCAGGGGTTCCCAATAGGTTGTTCCTTGTATTAATTGAAAAAATTGTATTCACATTATCTGCATCCCAATTCTGTACCGTTACAATACCCTCCCCCCAATGAGAGGTTTTATGCCGAAGCATAAAAACTCTCATTGCATAAAACCTAAGAGGATCAGTGAAGATATGGCACCGCAAGAACACTTAGTTCTTTACTAAAATCATGGGTACTTACCCCCCTAGTCCGGTGGCTGGGGCTGCACCCATCCGACTTTACTGGACTTCTCTGCTCGAGACCCCAACACCATAAAATCAGACAGGCAAGTCACCACAGTATCACCTGACTCTAAAACAATCAAATAATATATCAACAAATGGCCTTCCATTACTCCATATCCCACACTGATTCGTTTCCTCTTAGTCTTACAGGTTCATTGTTAGCAAAGTACTGGTTTCATACAAATACCTCTGTTCTACATTCATAGCTCTTAAACCTGTAGCATAACTATAGAACTTACAATGTTTACATGGCAATATAAACTTACTATCTACTTACATTGAATACATAAAAAATGCCATACAAGTTATATACAGTGGTAATTTTCTCCCCAAATAAAACACTGTTCCCCACCAAAATAACAAATTGATTCCATAAAATACCAATAAATCATAACACCAACATTAAATCAACCTTCTGTTTACCTTTCATTATCACTTTGCTTGACTGTTCTGTTAAAACTTCAATTATTATTGCCTTATTATTCAATACACAATTCAAACCAAAATAAATTTAAGTTCATTACTGACATTTACATTCTGAATTAATTTAATTCCAACTCAAACTTAATTTCATTCCTTCTCTTATTCAAAACGGTTTAAATTACCTTAGTTACATTATATTCAAAATGATTCTACTTTAATTTATTAATCTACATTAATAAAATCCTCTCACATAAATTTTGACTACATTACAACCAGGTCACCAAGTTACTTCATTATATGATTCACAAAAAGTTAACTTCATTTCATCACACTTGTATTTATTGTATTTCATCATAAAATTTACTCATAGCAATTATTCATCAAAATAAAACATTCTTGTTGTTGTCAACTCCAGCATGACTGTAAACATTAGTCACCCAAAATACAAAGTACATGTCAACAACATATCAGCTGATGCACTACCAGAATATCATCATCACCTTGACACAATACCTTTAACACAAATTAATACAATACAAGTTAATTTACAAGTTTTCGTCATCATTTTATTATTTACCACACTTCATTGCATAAGTCAGCCAAATAATTATACCATTAACTCAAATAATTAAAAGTTCATTCATTATTTATCTAACCTCCGTCATCGAAAATTAGTCTAATTATCACATTACACATTTTGTTTTTATTTACATTCATTATGTTATTATTTTTAATATAATAACAATATAAATCTGGTTTTTCCATTTTACTATAATAATAATCCCTAGGATTACCCTCCATTCTTATTTCATCATAAGCCAAGTCTACATTATTATTTTTAGTCCAGTCTCCATTAGTATTTATTGTTACCCCCAGGTGAGTTACATCATTATCCCAATTGTCTGCTACTACAAGGACACTAATTTTCCCAACAAGTACATGTTTAACATCAATATTGATATCATAATCGTCTACTACTGCACAAGACAAGTCTTTATTGTTTATAATACTTTTCTCATTATTTAACTTACCTTATAATTCATCACCTGATTTGTCTGCTATACAAGGACACTAATTTTCCCAACAAGTAAATGTTTAACATCAATATTGATATCATAATCGTCTACTACTGCACAAGGTAAGTCTCTATTGTTTATAATACTTTTCTCATTACTTAAACTAACCCACTAAACCTTTATAGGCCTAACCTCTAGTCAACTTAAATATCTCTATCACTCCTCTCTCTTTGTATGATCACTTTCGCAACCCAATTTCCCATTCTCAATCCACACAGAGGGCAATACCACTTTATTATAACTCCATCTGGACTTACCAGATAAACCACAAAAAATCAAGGGACGATTTGGAGACCATTTGCCTCCCACGAAAACTCTCGAGGAACCTTTGTCCTCCAACAACATTTTTGAAGCCTTTCCTTCACATATACCACAAGACAAATTTGCCCTCTGTTCACCCTCTACGTTTAAAATATCTCTATACTCCCTTTCTAAGTCATAAACACTATCTAAAAATCCTTGATTAACCTCAACTCTTATTCTATTCTCATTATCACCACTGTTGCTTAATGTGTATTCCCAATATTTTTATTCAATAATATTTCATCATTACTTATTTTAACATCACCACTTACCATATAATTCATCACGTGATTTGCATTTAAACTATCACCATTATTATTCGTAATTATTTCTCCATTATAATTACCACTTGTTTACATTCATCACTTACCTTCTTGTCTAACATACCCACCCGCTCTTGTAACTCATCAGTTTTTCTTTTAGTTTCACTATGTATTTCATTAATTCATTCATCAATACTACACAGTGAAATAGTTAATTCGTCAATTTACTTTTATGCTATTCTCAAATTTCATATTTTGTACTTTGCATTGTTCAATTTAGCATCATTTGTGTCAAAGCATTTATTCAATTTAGTCTCGTTTATGTCAAAGCGACTATTATTATTTAGCTACTTATTTCATCGAATTTAGTATCAAATTTTTCATCACTATTGTCCAAACGATTATTTAATGCTTCAAATTTAACATCAAATTTCTTATTTTGTTCACTGAACTTTGTATCATTCATGTCAAAATGATTATTTATTACATTAAAATTTACCTCCAACATTGAATTTTGCTTTGCCAAAAGTGATTGCATTATATTCATTATATCGTTACTATCAGATTGTTTATTTTGGATAGGTGTTGAATGAATCCCAGTGCCTTCCATTGTTACGGACTCGGTTAGGCTTATTTCGTTTACTACCGTTTCGGTTGCTATTGTATTTACTTGATTTTCAGTACTGGTACTAGTTAAGTCTATGCTGTTGACTTTGTCACTATTATTTTCCATTTTTGTTTTATATTATTGTTTACTCATACAATTATGCTTACTAAACCACACAACTGCCATAACTCTCAAATAACCGTTTCTGGAACTAGAATTAGGTCTGATCTGTGTGATTATACTAAATCACACAAATCGTCCAAGTTCGGGGGCCAATTGTTATATTACAATTTTATTACTTTAATAAAACTTACCCAGTTTCTAAAATTTCATTCGGGTTTCTTTCCAGGATTCTACAGACGAAAACAGTTGCAGGAGGATTATTTGAGTTGAGTGGGGAAATTATAATAACTCCGTTTATGCTGACTGGATCAACTTATTTGGATTTTATTTCATGAAATTAGATAATGTTTCACAGCTATGTAAATAACAGCTGATATAACGTATCAACTTCTACTCTGGTCAATTAATATTGATTGAAAGTTCTGTTTTTCTTGTTTTGTTGAACTTAAACAACATATAAAGTTATCAGTACCGGTATATCAAACAATAATGACACAATTCTTATGATTATTATTCTTAAATGTCTATAACAATTTTCTTAATCTTAATAACGACCCAGTACTTTGTCACACTCACTCTTTCATTCCTTTTTACATTTTTATTTTCTAACCCCCGTTAATAGAGCTCTGTATCTGTAAGTATTTTCATTATTTATAAAATTGGTTTGATTGTTTCTGAAGGGTACTTAACCAGTCCACGGCGTTCCAGACAGCTCACCACCGTCATGTGTTTCTCACTGTATCACTCGTCACTCCGAACTGTTATTTCAATAGTTATAAGTTTTTTCCTATAACTGTACCAACAGTATTTAATAGTTTAATACTGTTTTTAATTACTTTTTCTTGTATAACATGTTGTCGGCTGACATAACTCGCTCACGAGCACTGATTATTTTATGATCAGTTGACCGCACGGTCAGAGAATTACGAGTTGACTGCCCCACGCGGCCCTGCTGTCTCTTGGCTGGTTTAACAACGACTGACTACTGTGACTCTCTGTTGAAAACTGGGGTGGCAATTACGTGTGTTTCTGTTATTCACAGAGAGACTGAGTTGCTAGCGGTTACGTAATACGTCTAGACTATTTGACCAGACATAAACAGTCTGCCACAACATTGTGCAGTTTTGTAAAAGCAGGGGTTCCCAATAGGTTGTTCCTTGTATGAATTGAAAAAATTGTATTCACATTATCTGCATCCCAATTCTGTACCGTTACAATACCCCCCCGCCCAATGAGAGGTTTTATGCCGAAGCATAAAAACTCTCATTGCATAAAACCTAAGAGGATCAGTGAAGATATGGCGCCGCAAACCACCTTAGTTCTTTACTAAAATCATGGGTACTTACCCCCCTAGTCCGGTGGCTGGGGCTTCACCCATCCGACTTTACTGGACTTCTCTGCTCGAGACCCCAACACCATAAAATCAGACAGGCAAGTCACCACAGTATCACCTGACTCTAAAACATTCAATTAATATATCAACAAATGGCCTTCCATTACTCCATATCCCACACTGATTCGTTTCCTCTTAGTCGTACAGGTTCATTGTTAGCAAAGTACTGGTTTCATACAAATACCTCTGTTCTACATTCATAGCTCTTAAACCTGTAGCATGACTATAGAAAATACAATGTTTACATGGCAATATAAACTTACTATCTACTTACATTGAATACATAAAAAATGCCGTACAAGTTATATACAGTGGTAATTTTCTCCCCAAATAAAACACTGTTCCCCACCAAAATTACAAATTGATTCCATAAAATACCAATAAATCATAACACCAACATTAAATCAACCTTCTGTTTACCTTTCATTATCATTTTGCTTGACTTTTCTGTTAAAACTTCAATTATTATTGCCTTATTATTCAATACACAATTCAAACCAAAATAAATTTAAGTTCATTACTGACATTTACATTCTGAATTAATTTAATTCCAACTCAAACTTAATTTCATTCCTTCTCTTATTCAAAACGGTTTAAATTACCTTAGTTACATTATATTCAAAATGATTCTACTTTAATTTATTAATCTACATTAATAAAATCCTCTCACATAAATTTTGACTACATTACAACCAGGTCACCAAGTTACTTCATTATATGATTCACAAAAAGTTAACTTCATTTCATCACACTTGTATTTATTGTATTTCATCATAAAATTTACTCATAGCAATTACTCATCAAAATAAAACATTCTTGTTGTTGTCAACTCCAGCATGACTGTAAACATTAGTCACCCAAAATACAAAGTACATGTCAACAACATATCAGCTGATGCACTACCAGAATATCATCATCACCTTGACACAATACCTTTAACACAAATTAATACAATACAAGTTAATTTACAAGTTTTCGTCATCATTTTATTATTTACCACACTTCATTGCATAAGTCCGCAAATAATTATACCATTAACTCAAATAATTAAAAGTTCATTCATTATTTATCTAACCTCCGTCATCGAAAATTAGTGTAATTATCACATTACACATTTTGTTTTTATTTATATTCATTATGTTATTATTTTTAATATAATAACAATATAAATCTGGTTTTTCCATTTTACTATAATAATAATCCCTAGGATTACCCTCCATTCTTATTTCATCATAAGCCAAGTCTACATTATTATTTTTAGTCCAGTCTCCATTAGTATTTATTGTTACCCCCAGGTGAGTTACATCATTATCCCAATTGTCTGCTACTACAAGGACACTAATTTTCCCAACAAGTAAATGTTTAACATCAATATAGATCTCATAATCGTCTACTACTGCACAAGACAAGTCTCTATTGTTTATAATACTTTTCTCATTATTTAACTTACCTTATAATTTACCTTATAATTCATCACCTGATTTGTCTGCTATACAAGGACACTAATTTTCCCAACAAGTAAATGTTTAACATCAATATTGATATCATAATCGTCTACTACTGCACAAGGTAAGTCTCTATTGTTTATAATACTTTTCTCATTACTTAAACTAACCCACTAAACCTTTATAGGCCTAACCTCTAGTCAACTTAAATATCTCTATCACTCCTCTCTCTTTTGTATGATCACTTTCGCAACCCAATTTCCCATTCTCAATCCACACAGAGGGCAATACCACTTTATTATAACTCCATCTGGACTTACCAGATAAACCACAAAAAATCAAGGGACGATTTGGGGACCATTTGCCTCCCACAAAAACTCTCGAGGAACCTTTGTCCTCCAACAACATTTTTGAAGCCTTTCCTTCACATATACCACAAGAGAAATTTGCCCTCTGTTCACCCTCTACGTTTAACATATCTCTATACTCCCTTTCTAAGTCATAAACACTATCTAAAAATCCTTGATTAACCTCAACTCTCATTCTATTCTCATTATCACCACTATTGCTTAATGTGTATTCCCAATATTTTTATTCAATAATATTTCATCATTACTTATTTTAACATCACCACTTACCATATAATTCATCACGTGATTTGCATTTAAACTATCACCATTATTATTCGTAATTATTTCTCCATTATAATTACCACTTGTTTACATTCATCACTTACCTTCTTGTCTAACATACCCACCCGCTCTTGTAACTCATCAGTTTTTCTTTTAGTTTCACTATGTATTTCATTAATTCATTCATCAATACTACACAGTGAAATAGTTAATTCGTCAATTTACTTTTATGCTATTCTCAAATTTCATATTTTGTACTTTGTATTGTTCAATTTAGCATCATTTGTGTCAAAGCATTTATTCAATTTAGTCTCGTTTATGTCAAAGCGACTATTATTATTTAGCTACTTATTTCTTCGAATTTAGTATCAAATTTTTCATCACTATTGTCCAAACGATTATTAAATGCTTCAAATTTAACATCAAATTTCTTATTTTGTTCACTGAACTTTGTATCATTCATGTCAAAACGATTATTTATTACATTAAAATTTACCTCCAACATTGAATTTTGCTTTGCCAAAAGTGATTGCATCATATTCATTATATCGTTACTATCAGATTGTTTATTTTGGATAGGTGTTGAATGAATCCCAGTGCCTTCCATTGTTACGGACTCGGTTAGGCTTATTTCGTTTACTACCGTTTCGGTTGCTATTGTATTTACTTGATTTTCAGTACTGGTACTAGTTAAGTCTATGCTGTTGACTTTGTCACTATTATTTTCCATTTTTGTTTTATATTATTGTTTACTCATACAATTATGCTTACTAAACCACACAACTGCCATAACTCTCAAATAACCGTTTCTGCAACTAGAATTAGGTCTGATCTGTGTGATTATACTAAATCACACAAATCGTCCAAGTTCGGGGGCCAATTGTTATATTACAATTTTATTACTTTAATAAAACTTACCCAGTTTCTAAAATTTCATTCGGGTTTCTTTCCAGGATTCTACAGACGAAAACAGTTGCAGGAGGATTATTTGAGTTGAGTGGGGAAATTATAATAACTCCGTTTATGCTGACTGAAACAAGTTATTTGGATTTTATTTCATGAAATTAGATAATGTTTCACAGCTATGTAATAACGTATCAACTACAACTCTGGTCAATTAATATTGATTGAAAGTTCTGTTTTTCTTGTTTTGTTGAACTTAAACAACATATAAAGTTATCAGTACCGGTATATCAAACAATAATGACACAATTCTTATGATTATTATTCTTAAATGTCTATAACAATTTTCTTAATCTTAATAACGACCCAGTACTTTGTCACACTCACTCTTTCATTCCTTTTTACATTTTTATTTTCTAACCCCCGTTAATAGAGCTCTGTATCTGTAAGTATTTTCATTATTTATAAAATTGGTTTGATTGTTTCTGAAGGGTACTTAACCAGTCCACGGCGTTCCAGACAGCTCACCACCGTCATGTGTTTCTCACTGTATCACTCGTCACTCCGAACTGTTATTTCAATAGTTATAAGTTTTTTCCTATAACTGTACCAACAGTATTTAATAGTTTAATACTGTTTTTAATTACTTTTTCTTGTATAACATGTTGTCGGCTGACATAACTCGCTCACGAGCACTGATTATTTTATGATCAGTTGACCGCACGGTCAGAGAATTACGAGTTGACTGCCCCACGCGGCCCTGCTGTCTCTTGGCTGGTTTAACAACGACTGACTACTGTGACTCTCTGTTGAAAACTGGGGTGGCAATTACGTGTGTTTCTGTTATTCACAGAGAGACTGAGTTGCTAGCGGTTACGTAATACGTCTAGACTATTTGACCAGACATAAACAGTCTGCCACAACATTGTGCAGTTTTGTAAAAGCAGGGGTTCCCAATAGGTTGTTCCTTGTATGAATTGAAAAAATTGTATTCACATTATCTGCATCCCAATTCTGTACCGTTACAATACCCCCCCCTGCCCAATGAGAGGTTTTATGCTGAAGCATAAAAACTCTCATTGCATAAAACCTAAGAGGATCAGTGAAGATATCTCACCGCAAACCACCTTAGTTCTTTACTAAAATCATGGGTACTTACCCCCCTAGTCCGGTGGCTGGGGCTTCACCCATCCGACTTTACTGGACTTCTCTGCTCGAGACCCCAACACCATAAAATCAGACAGGCAAGTCACCACAGTATCACCTGACTCTAAAACATTCAATTAATATATCAACAAATGGCCTTCCATTACTCCATATCCCACACTGATTCGTTTCCTCTTAGTCGTACAGGTTCATTGTTAGCAAAGTACTGGTTTCATACAAATACCTCTGTTCTACATTCATAGCTCTTAAACCTGTAGCATGACTATAGAAAATACAATGTTTACATGGCAATATAAACTTACTATCTACTTACATTGAATACATAAAAAATGCCGTACAAGTTATATACAGTGGTAATTTTCTCCCCAAATAAAACACTGTTCCCCACCAAAATTACAAATTGATTCCATAAAATACCAATAAATCATAACACCAACATTAAATCAACCTTCTGTTTACCTTTCATTATCATTTTGCTTGACTTTTCTGTTAAAACTTCAATTATTATTGCCTTATTATTCAATACACAATTCAAACCAAAATAAATTTAAGTTCATTACTGACATTTACATTCTGAATTAATTTAATTCCAACTCAAACTTAATTTCATTCCTTCTCTTATTCAAAACGGTTTAAATTACCTTAGTTACATTATATTCAAAATGATTCTACTTTAATTTATTAATCTACATTAATAAAATCCTCTCACATAAATTTTGACTACATTACAACCAGGTCACCAAGTTACTTCATTATATGATTCACAAAAAGTTAACTTCATTTCATCACACTTGTATTTATTGTATTTCATCATAAAATTTACTCATAGCAATTACTCATCAAAATAAAACATTCTTGTTGTTGTCAACTCCAGCATGACTGTAAACATTAGTCACCCAAAATACAAAGTACATGTCAACAACATATCAGCTGATGCACTACCAGAATATCATCATCACCTTGACACAATACCTTTAACACAAATTAATACAATACAAGTTAATTTACAAGTTTTCGTCATCATTTTATTATTTACCACACTTCATTGCATAAGTCAGCCAAATAATTATACCATTAACTCAAATAATTAAAAGTTCATTCATTATTTATCTAACCTCCGTCATCGAAAATTAGTGTAATTATCACATTACACATTTTGTTTTTATTTACATTCATTATGTTATTATTTTTAATATAATAACAATATAAATCTGGTTTTTCCATTTTACTATAATAATAATCCCTAGGATTACCCTCCATTCTTATTTCATCATAAGCCAAGTCTACATTATTATTTTTAGTCCAGTCTCCATTAGTATTTATTGTTACCCCCAGGTGAGTTACATCATTATCCCAATTGTCTGCTACTACAAGGACACTAATTTTCCCAACAAGTAAATGTTTAACATCAATATAGATCTCATAATCGTCTACTACTGCACAAGACAAGTCTCTATTGTTTATAATACTTTTCTCATTATTTAACTTACCTTATAATTTACCTTATAATTCATCACCTGATTTGTCTGCTATACAAGGACACTAATTTTCCCAACAAGTAAATGTTTAACATCAATATTGATATCATAATCGTCTACTACTGCACAAGGTAAGTCTCTATTGTTTATAATACTTTTCTCATTACTTAAACTAACCCACTAAACCTTTATAGGCCTAACCTCTAGTCAACTTAAATATCTCTATCACTCCTCTCTCTTTGTATGATCACTTTCGCAACCCAATTTCCCATTCTCAATCCACACAGAGGGCAATACCACTTTATTATAACTCCATCTGGACTTACCAGATAAACCACAAAAAATCAAGGGATGATTTGGAGACCATTTGCCTCCCACAAAAACTCTCGAGGAACCTTTGTCCTCCAACAACATTTTTGAAGCCTTTCCTTCACATATACCACAAGAGAAATTTGCCCTCTGTTCACCCTCTAGGTTTAACATATCTCTATACTCCCTTTCTAAGTCATAAACACTATCTAAAAATCCTTGATTAACCTCAACTCTCATTCTATTCTCATTATCACCACTATTGCTTAATGTGTATTCCCAATATTTTTATTCAATAATATTTCATCATTACTTATTTTAACATCACCACTTACCTTATAATTCATCACGTGATTTGCATTTAAACTATCAACATTATTATTCATAATTATTTCTCCATTATAATTACCACTTGTTTACATTCATCACTTACCTTCTTGTCTAACATACCCACCCGCTCTTGTAACTCATCAGTTTTTCTTTTAGTTTCACTGTGTATTTCATTAATTCATTCATCAATACTACACAGTGAAATAGTTAATTCGTCAATTTACTTTTATGCTATTCTCAAATTTCATATTTTGTACTTTGTATTGTTTAATTTAGCATCATTTGTGTCAAAGCATTTATTCAATTTAGTCTCGTTTATGTCAAAGCGACTATTATTATTTAGCTACTTATTTCATCGAATTTAGTATCAAATTTTTCATCACTATTGTCCAAACGATTATTTAATGCTTCAAATTTAACATCAAATTTCTTATTTTGTTCACTGAACTTTGTATCATTCATGTCAAAACGATTATTTATTACATTAAAATTTACCTCCAACATTGAATTTTGCTTTGCCAAAAGTGACTGCATCATATTCATTATATCGTTACTATCAGATTGTTTATTTTGGATAGGTGTTGAATGAATCCCAGTGCCTTCCATTGTTACGGACTCGGTTAGGCTTATTTCGTTTACTACCGTTTCGGTTGCTATTGTATTTACTTGATTTTCAGTACTGGTACTAGTTAAGTCTATGCTGTTGACTTTGTCACTATTATTTTCCATTTTTGTTTTATATTATTGTTTACTCATACAATTATGCTTACTAAACCACACAACTGCCATAACTCTCAAATAACCGTTTCTGCAACTAGAATTAGGTCTGATCTGTGTGACTATACTAAATCACACAAATCGTCCAAGTTCGGGGGCCAATTGTTATATTACAATTTTATTACTTTAATAAAACTTACCCAGTTTCTAAAATTTCATTCGGGTTTCTTTCCAGGATTCTACAGACGAAAACAGTTGCAGGAGGATTATTTGAGTTGAGTGGGGAAATTATAATAACTCCGTTTATGCTGACTGAAACAAGTTATTTGGTTTTTATTTCATGAAATTAGATAATGTTTCACAGCTATGTAATAACGTATCAACTACTACTCTGGTCAATTAATATTGATTGAAAGTTCTGTTTTTCTTGTTTTGTTGAACTTAAACAACATATAAAGTTATCAGTACCGGTATATCAAACAATAATGACACAATTCTTATGATTATTATTCTTAAATGGCTATAACAATTTTCTTAATCTTAATAACGACCCAGTAATTTGTCACACTCACTCTTTCATTCCTTTTTACATTTTTATTTTCTAACCCCCATTAATAGAGCTCTGTATCTGCAAGTATTTTTTGTATTACACATTTTGTTTTTATTTATATTCATTATGTTATTATTTTTAATATAATAACAATATAAATCTGGTTTTACCATTTTACTATAATAATAATCCCTAGGATTACCCTCCATTCTTTTTTCATCATAAGCCAAGTCTACATTATTATTTTTAGTCCAGTCTCCATTAGTATTTATTGTTACCCCCAGGTGAGTTACATCATTATCCCAATTGTCTGCTACTACAAGGACACTAATTCTCCCAACAAGTAAATGTTTATCATAAATATTGATATCATAATCGTCTACTACTGCACAAGACAAGTCTCTATTGTTTATAATACTTTTCTTATTATTTAACTTACCTACTAAATCTTAATAGGCCTAACCTCTAGACAACTTAAATATCTCTATCACTCCTCTCTCTTTGTATGATCACTTTCGCAACCCAATTTCCCATTCTCAATCCACACAGAGGGCAATACCACTTTATTATAACTCCATCTGGACTTACCAGATAAACCACAAAAAATCAAGGGACATTTTGAAGACCATTTGCCTCCCACAAAAACTCTCGAGGAACCTTTGTCCTCCAAACAACATTTTTGAAGCCTTTCCTTCACATATACCACAAGGGAAATTTGCCCTCTGTTCACCCTCTATGTTTAACCTATCTCTATACTCCCTTTCTAAGTCCTAAACACTATCTAACAATCCTTGATTAACCTCAACTCTCATTCTATTCTCATTGTCACCACTACTGCTTAATGTGTATTCCCAATATTTTTATTCAATAATATTTCATCATTACTAATTTTAACATCACCACTTACCTTATAATTCATCACCTGATTTGCATTTAAACTATCACCATTACTATTCATAATTATTTCTCAGTTATAATTACCACTTGTTTTACATTCATCACTTACCTTCTTGTCTAACATACCCACCCACTCTTGTAACTCATCAGTTTTTATTTTAGTTTCACTATGTATTTCGTTAATTCGTTCATCAATACTACACAGTGAAATAGTTAATTCGTCATATTTTACATTTATGCTATTCTCAAATTTCATAATTTGTTCTTTGTATTGTTCAAATTTAGCATCATTTGTGTCAAAGCGTTTATGTCAAAGCGACTATTTATGTTGCTACTTATTTCATCAAATTTAGTATCAAATTTATCATCACTATTGACCACACGATTATTTAATGCTTCAAATTTAACATCAAATTTCTTATTTTGTTCACTGAACTTGGTATCATTCATGTCAAAACGATTATTTATTACATTAAAATTTACCTCCAACATTGCATTTTGCTTTGCCAAAAGTGATTGCATCATATTCATTATATCGTTCCTATCAGATTGTTTATTTTGGATAGGTGTTGAATGAATCCTAGCATCTTCCATTGTTACGGACTCGGTTAGGCTTATATCATTTACTACCATTTCGGTTGCTATTGTATTTACTTGATTTTCAGTACTGGTACTAGTTAAGTCAATGCTGTTGACTTTGTCACTATTATTTTCCATTTTTGTTTTATATTATTGTTTACTTATACAATTATGCTTACTGAACTACACAACTGCCATAACTCTCAAATAATCGTTTCTGCAACTAGAATTAGGTCTGATCTGTGTGATTATACTAAATCACACAAATCGTCCAAGTTCGGCGGCCAATTGTTATATTACAATTTTATTACTTTAATAAAACTTACCCAGTTCCTAAAATTACCTTCGGGTTACCTTCCAGGATTCTACAGACGAAAACAGTTGCAGGAGGATTATTTGTGTTGAGTGGGGAAATTATAATAACACAGTTTATGCTGACTGAAACAACTTATTTGGATTTTATTTCATGAAATTAGATAATGTTTTACAGCTATGTAATAACGTATCACCTTCTACTCTGGTCAATTAATATTGATTGAAAGTTCTGTTTTTCTTGTTTTGTTGAAAGTAAACAACATATAAAGATATCAGTACCGGTATATCAAACAATAATGACACAATTCTTATAATTATTATTCTTAAATGACTATAACAATTTTCTTAATCTTAATAACGACCCAGTAATTTGTCACACTCACTCTTTCATTCCTTTTTACATTTTTATTTTCTAACCCCCGTTAATAGAGCTCTGTATCTGTAAGTATTTTGTATATTTATAAAATTGGTTTGATTGTTTCTGAAGGGTACTTAACCAGTCCACATCGTTCCTGACAGCTTCACCACCGTCACGTGTTACTCACTGTATCACTCGTCACTCCGAACTGTTATTTCAATAGTTATAAGTTTTTTCCTATAACTGTACCTACAGTATTTAATAGTTTAATACTGTTTTTAATTACCTTTTCTTGTATAACATGTTGTCGGCTGACATAACTCGCTCACGAGCACTGATTATTTTATGATTAGTTGACCACACGGTCAGAAAATTACGATTTGACTGCCCCGCGCGGCCCTGTTGTCTCTTGGCTGGTTTAACAACGAGTGACTACTGTGACTCTCTGATGAAAACTGGGGTGGCAATTACGTGTGTTTCTGTTATTCACAGAGAGACTGAGTTGCCAGTGGTTACGTAATACGTCTAGACTATTTGACTAGACATAAACAGTCTGCCACAACATTGTGCAGTTTTGTAAAAGCAGGGGTTCCCAATAGGTTGTTCCTTGTATGAATTGACAAAATTCACATTATCTGCCTCCAAATTCTGTACCGTTACAATACCCCCCCCCCAGTGAGAGCTTTTATGCCGAAGCATAAAAAAACTCATTACATAAAACCTAAGAGGATCAGTGAAGATATGGCGCTGATAAGAACCTTAGTTCTTTACTAAAATCATGGGTACTTACCCCCCCCCCTAGTCCGATGGCTGGGGCTGCACTCATCCGACTTTACTGGACTTCTCTGCTCGAGACCCCAACACCATAAAATCAGACAGTTAAGTCACCACAGTATCACCTGACTCTAAAACATTCAATTAACATATCAACAAATGGCCTTCCATTACTCCATATCCCACACTGATTCGTTTCCTCTTAGTCGTACTGGTTCATTGTTAGCAAAGTACTGGTTTCATACAAATAACTCTGTTCTACATTCATAGCTCTTAAACCTGTAGCATGACTATAGAAAATACAATGTTTACATGGCAATATAAACTTACTATCTACTTACATTGAATACATAAAAAATCCAATACAAGTTATATACAGTGGTAATTTTCTCCCCAAATAAAACACTGTTCCCCACAAAAATTACAAATTGATTCCATAAAATACCAATAAATCATAACACCAACATTAAATCAACCTTCTGTTTACCTTTCATTATCACTTTGCTTGACGTTTCTGTTAAAACTTCAATTATTATTGCCTTATTATTCAATACACAATTCAAACCAAAATAAATTTAAGTCATTACTGACATTTACATTCTGAATTAATTTAATTCCAACTCAAACTTAATTTCATTCATTCTCTTATTTAAAACGGTTTAAATTACCTTAGTTACATTATATTCAAAATGATTCTACTTTAATTTATTAATCTACATTAATAAAATCCTCTCACATAAATTTTGACTACATTACAACCAGGTCACCAAGTTACTTCATTATATGATTCACAAAAAGTTAACTTCAGTTCATCACACTTGTATTTATTGTATTTCATCATAAAATTTACTCATAGCAATTATTCATTAAAATAAAACATTCTTCTTGTTGTCAACTCCAGCATGACTGTAAACATTAGTCACCCAGAATACAAAGTACATGTCAACAACATATCATCTGATGCACTACCAGAATATCATCATCACCTTGACACAATACCTTTAACACAAATTAATACAATACAAGTTTATTTACAAATTTTCGACATTTTATTATTTACCACACTTCATTGCATAAGTCAGCCAAATAATTATACCATTTACTCAAATAATTAAATGTTCATTCAATATTTATCTAACCCCCGTCATCGAAAATTAGTCTAATTATCACATTACACATTTTGTTTTTATTTACATTCATTATGTTATTATTTTTAATATAATACAGTAGATCCTCGTTAACCCAGATCAACTGGGGCCGGGGCCGATCCGAGTTAACGAAAATCTGGGTTATCCAGAGAATGAGATAAAAACGATAAAAAAGAACATGTACTTACCAAAAATATTTTTAATGGAGTTTAAAAATTATTATCGGCACACTTTCACCTATAAACACATAATATGTATTTACACTATACACAATATAGGTACAAACTAGTCGGTAGTAAAAAAGGCAGTGAGCTTTTGCTGCCTCAGTTTTGTGTATCGCTTAAGAGCTGCGCGATCTCGCATCCGCTTTAGCATTAGAAGCTCGTTTGGCGATGTTTCGGCTTGACTCTCGAAATAAACCATCAATTTATCTATATTTGCTACTGCTTCTGCGTGGGTCATAACCACAGCTGGGTCATCAACACTGTCTGAATCCTCTTTATTTTCATTTTCTGTAACACTGCATGATGCAATAATTTCTTCCTCTGTGATCGCTTTATAACCTCCGTCATTGTCAATTTGCAACCAATTGTCAATGTCTTCTTCATCAACATTGGAACAGCCATCGATATTTTTAAAAATGTCTATAAAATCTTCTTCCACACTTGTTTCTTCTTCTTCTTCTTCTTCAATTATATTGTTTTCTGGCAAGTCACACACACCAGGCCACAACTTTTTCCATGACTTTATCAAAGTTTCTCTTCCAACCTGGTCCCAAGCTTCCGCAATCATATAAATAACAGTCGTCATGTTAAAAGATTTCAGCACGTCTACCACACCATGCTCTCCTTCGTCCTCTACCAGTTGACTTAGCATTTGCCTTTTGTACACTTTTTTTTTCTAGAACTCCTTGGTCCAGCGGTTGAAAGAGAGACGTTACATTAGGTGGTAAAAACTTCACTGAAATGTCATCTTTGACTAGTTCATTGACAGACGGATGCGAAGGCGCATTGTCAATCAGCAAAACCGCCTAGTTGGGAAGGCCACAGTTCTTCAAACTGTATTTTTTGAAGTATTTTTTTACTGACGGCACAAAATTCTCGAAAAACCATTGTTTGAAAATGTCACTAACCATTCAAGCACTTTCTTGTGAGCTGTAAACGACAGGCAGTGAGCCTCGTTTCACATTTTTCAATGCACGGGGGTTTTTAGACTTCCCTATTATAAGGAGAGGAATTTTGTGCTTTCCTGACGCATTACTGCAAGCCATTATGGTGAGGCGGTCTTTCCCTTTCTTACCCTTTCGCTGAATCTCCTAATTTTGAGGCTAGCATTTTACTCGGCAACATCCGGTAAAATAAACCGGATTCATCGGCATTGTAAACTTGATCTGCAGTCAGTTCTTCCTTTTTAATAAAGTCTTCGAACTCTTTTTTAAATTTTTCTGCCGCTTCAACATCACCTGACAAGCTTTCTCCAGTGATTGTACGAGTAAGTTGACACACTCCATGCCGTTTTTTCCATCTGTCCAACCACCCCTGGCTAGCTGTAAAACTTGGGTCTCCATGGGGCAACTGTTTGTTCAAAACAATGCTTTCTGTTGGATGTGGGTCCAGAAATCGGCAAACCACGTTCTGTTTCAGCACAAAACCAGACAAACAATGCTTCATCCAGAGTTTCTAGTTTAGCAGTTTTTGCTTTACACCGATTATCCAAACTGTCCTTAGAAATCATTTTGAAACAAAAGTCTTCAATGCGTTTTCTGTTCTTTTTCCAATCAGATACGGTCGATGTTCCTACTCCAAACTCAGCAGCAATGTTCTTTAACGATTCTCCCTTATCAATTCTTGTCAATGCTTCCATCCTTTTTTTCGTAGTCACAACAATGTTTTTACGTTTCGTCGCCATCGCGAACAACACACTAACGAAACAGCACAACGATACTCTACCTCGACAGTGATACTAGGACAACACGCCAACACTACCGAGATTGCACGCAACTGAGGAATGTTGTTTCTAGGTCAATGTCATGTGCGAGGCGTGGGGTGGGGAAGGAGAGGGTTGGCAGGTGGGGTGAGTGCAATGAACTCGCCCGCAGGCAAGTGAATTCGAGTAATGTACCTACTGAGAAAAGTGATTTATCGTCTGTAAAACAAGTCTTCATTTACTACGCTAAACATAATTTTTTTTCCAAAACTGGTCCGGGTTATCCGGACATCCGGGTTAAAGAGGTCCGGGTTAACGAGGTTCTACTGTAACAATATAAATCTGTTTTTTCCATTTTACTATAATAATAATCCCTAGGGTTACCCTCCATTCTTATTTCATCATAAGCCAAGTCTACATTATTATTTTTAGTCCAGTCTCCATTAGTATTTATTGTTACCCCCAGGTGAGTTACATCATTATCCCAATTGTCTGCTACTACAAGGACACTAATTCTCCCAACAAGTAAATGTTTATCATAAATATTGATATCATAATCGTCTACTACTGCACAGGGTAAGTCTCTATTCTTTATAATACTTTTCTCATTATTTAACTTACCCACCAAACCTTTATAGGCCTAACCTCTAGTCAACTTAAATATCTCTATCACCCCTCTCTCTTTGTATGATCACTTTCGCAACCCAATTTCCCATTCTCAATCCACACAGAGGGCAATACCACTTTATTATAACTCCATCTGGACTACAAGATAAACCACAAAAAATCAAGGGACCTTTGGAAACCATTTGCTTCCCACAAAAACTCTCGAGAAACCTTTGTCCTCCAAACAACATTTTTGAAGCCTTTCCTTCACATATACCACAAGAGAAATTTGCCCTCTGTTCACCCTCTACGTTTAACCTATCTCTATACTCCCTTTCTAAGTCATAAACACTATCTAACAATCCTTGAGTAACCTCAACTCTCATTCTATTCTCATTATCGCCACGATTGCTTAATGTGTATTCCCAATATTTTTATTCAATAATATTTCATCATTACTTATTTTAACATCACCACTTACCTTATAATACATCACCTGATTTGCATTTAAACTATCACCATTACTATTCGTAATTATTTCTCCATTATAATTACCACTTGTTTTACATTCATCACTTACCTTCTTGTCTAACATACCCACCCTCTCTTGTAACTCATCAGTTTTTCTTTTAGTTTCACTATGTATTTCGTTAATTCGTTCATCAATACTACACAGTGAAATAGTTAATTCGTCAAACTTTACGTTTATGCTATTCTCAAATTTCATATTTTGTTCTTTGTATTGTTCAAATTTAGCATCATTTGTGTCAAAGCGTTTATGTCAAAGCGACTATTTATGTTGCTACTTATTTCATCAAATTTAGTATCAAATTTTTCATCACTATTGTCCAAACGAGTATTTAATGCTTCAAATTTTTGGATTTCGTTGTCCATGACGTGTCCGTTACTTAACTAAATATCACTATAATATTGACGACTCGGAACACTAAGTTTTTTATAAGTAAAAACGTAAAGTTTTACGAACACATCACACCACACACACACAGCTTCGATGTTTCAAAACACTATCTCGTCGCCAACAACAAGACGAACAACGCTACTTACGACAGCCTCTGATGAAGCCTTCTATAGGTGAAAGCCGGTTTAGGCTGTAAGGTAAAACTTTACGTTTTTACTTATAAAAAACTTAGTGTTCCGAGTCGTCAATATTATAGTGATATTTAGCTTCAAATTTAACATCAAATTTCTTATTTTGTTCACTGAACTTGGTATCATTCATGTCAAAACGATTATTTATTACATTAAAATTTACCTCCAACATTGCATTTTGCTTTGCCAAAGTGATTGCATCATATTCATTATATCGTTCCTATCAGATTGTTTATTTTGGATAGGTGTTGAATGAATCCTAGCATCTTCCATTGTTACGGACTCGGTTAGGCTTATAACATTTACTACCGTTTCGGTTGCTATTGTATTTACTTGATTTTCAGTACTGGTACTAGTTAAGTCAATGCTGTTGACTTTGTCACTATTATTTTCCATTTTTGTTTTATATTATTGTTTACTTATACAATTATGCTTACTAAACTACACAACTGCCATAACTCTCAAATAATCATTTCTGCAACTAGAATTAGGTCTGATCTGTGTGATTATACTAAATCACACAAATCGTCCAAGTTCGGCGGCCAATTGTTATATTACAATTTTATTACTTTAATAAAACTTACCCAGTTTCTAAAATTACCTTCGGGTTACCTTCCAGGATTCTTCAGACGAAAACAGTTGCAGGAGGATTATTTGAGATGAGTGGGGAAATTATAATAACACAGTTTATGCTGACTGAAACAACTTATTTGGATTTTATTTCATGAAATTAGATAATGTTTTACAGCTATGTAATAACGTATCACCTTCTACTCTGGTCAATTAATATTGATTGAAAGTTCTGTTTTTCTTGTTTTGTTGAAAGTAAACATCATATAAAGTTATCAGTACCGGTATATCAAACAATAATGACACAATTCTTATGATTATTATTCTTAAATGTCTATAACAATTTTCTTAATCTTAATAACGACCCACTACTTTGTCACACTCACTCTTTCATTCCTTTTTACATTTTTATTTTCTAACCCCCATTAATAGAGCTCTGTATTTGTAAGTATTTTTGGTATATTTATAAAATTGATTTGATTGTTTCTGAAGGTTACTTAACCAGTCCACGGCGTTCCAGTCAGCTTCACCACCGTCACGTGTTACTCACTGTATCACTCGTCACTCCGAACTGTTATTTCAATAGTTATAAGTTTTTTCCTATAACTGTACCTACAGTATTTAATAGTTTAATACTGTTTTTAATTACCTTTTCTTGTATAACATGTTGTCGGCTGACATAACTCGCTCACGAGCACTGATTATTTTATGATTAGTTGACCACACGGTCAGAGGATACGAGTTGACTGCCCCGCGCGGCCCTGTTGTCTCTTGGCTGGTTTAACAACGACTGACTACTGTGACTCTCTGATGAAAACTGGGGTGGCAATTACGTGTGTTTCTGTTATCACAGAGAGACTGAGTTGCCAGCGGTTACGTAATACGTCGAGACTATTTGACCAGACATAAACAGTCTGCCACAACATTGTGCAGTTTTGTAAAAGCAGGGGTTCCCAATAGGTTGTTCTTTGTATGAATTGACAAAATTTTATTCACATTATCTGCCTCCCAATTCTGTACCGTTACAATACCCCCCCCAATGAGAGGTTTTATGCCGAAGCATAAAAACTCTCATTGCATAAAACCTAAGAGGATCAGTGAAGATATGGCGCCACAAAACACCTTAGTTCCTTACTAAAATCAAGGGTACTTACCCCCCCTAATCCGGTGGCTAGGGCTGCACCCATCCGACTTTACTGGACTTCTCTGCTCGAGACCCCAACACCATAAAATCAGACAGGCAAGTCACCACATTATCAGCTGACTCTAAAACATTCAATTAATATATCAACAAATGGCCTTCCATTACTCCATATCCCACACTGATTCGTTTCCTCTTAGTCGTACTGGTTCATTGTTAGCAAAGTACTGGTTTCATACAAATAACTCTGTTCTACATTCATAGCTCTTAAACCTGTAGCATGACTATAGAAAATACAATGTTTACATGGCAATATAAACTTACTATCTACTTACATTGAATACATAAAAAATCCCACAAGTTATATACAGTGGTAATTTTCTCCCCAAATAAACACTGTCCCCCACAAAAATTACAAATTGATTCCATAAAATACCAATAAATCATAACACCAACATTAAATCAACCTTCTGTTTACCTTTCATTATCACTTTGCTTGACTTTTCTGTTAAAACTTCAATTATTATTGCCTTATTATTCAATACACAATTCAAAACAAAATAAATTTAAGTTCATTACTGACATTTACATTCTGAATTAATTTAATTCCAACTCAAACTTAATTTCATTCCTTCTCTTATTCAAAACGGTTTAAATTACCTTAGTTACATTATATTCAAAATGATTCTACTTTAATTTATTAATCTACATTAATAAAATCCTCTCACATAAACGTTGACTACATTACAACCAGGTCACCAAGTTACTTCATTATATGATTCACAAAAAGTTAACTTCATTTCATCACACTTGTATTTATTGTATTTCATGATAAAATTTACTCGTAGCAATTATTCATCAAAATAAAACATTCTTGTTGTTGTCAACTCCAGCATGACTGTAAACATTAGTCACCCAAAATACAAAGTACATGTCAACAACATATCAGCTGATGCACTACCAGAATATCATCATCACCTTGACACAATACCTTTAACACAAATTAATACAATACAAGTTTATTTACAAATTTTCGTCATTTTATTATTTACTACACTTCATTGCATAAGTCAGCCAAATAATTATACTATTAACTCAAATAATTAAATGTTCATTCATTATTTATCTAACCCCCGTCATCGAAAATTAGTCTAATTATCACATTACACATTTTGTTTTTATTTACATTCATTATGTTATTATTTTTAATATAATAACAATATAAATCTGTTTTTTCCATTTTACTATAATAATAATCCCTAGGGTTACCCTCCATTCTTATTTCATCATAAGCCAAGTCTACATTATTATTTTTAGTCCAGTCTCCATTAGTATTTATTGTTACCCCCAGGTGAGTTACATCATTATCCCAATTGTCTGCTACTACAAGGACACTAATTCTCCCAACAAGTAAATGTTTATCATAAATATTGATATCGTAATCGTCTACTACTGCACAAGGTAAATCTCTATTGTTTATAATACTTTTCTCATTATTTAACCTACCTACTAAACCTTTATAGGCCTAACCTCTAGACAACTTAAATATCTCTATCACTCCTCTCTCTTTGTATGATCACTTTCGCAACCCAATTTCCCATTCTCAATCCACACAGAGGGCAATACCACTTTATTATAACTCCATCTGGACTTACCAGATAAACCACAAAAAATCAAGGGACGTTTTGGAGACCATTTGCCTCCCACAAAAACTCTCGAGGAACCTTTGTCCTCCAAACAACATTTTTGAAGCCTTTCCTTCACATATACCCAAGAGAAATTTGCCCTCTGTTCACCCTCTATGTTTAACCTATCTCTATACTCCCTTTCTAAGTCATAAACACTATCTAACAATCCTTGATTAACCTCAACTCTCATTCTATTCTCATTGTCACCACTACTGCTTAATGTGTATTCCCAATATTTTTATTCAATAATATTTCATCATTACTTATTTTAACATCACCACTTACCTTATAATTCATCACCTGATTTGCATTTAAACTATCACCATTACTATTCGTAATTATTTCTCCATTATAATTACCACTTGTTTTACATTCATCACTTACCTTCTTGTCTAACATACCCACCCGCTCTTGTAACTCATCAGTTTTTCTTTTAGTTTCACTATGTATTTCGTTAATTCGTTCATCAATACTACACAGTGAAATAGTTAATTCGTCAAACTTTACATTTATGCTATTCTCAAATTTCATATTTTGTTCTTTGTATTGTTCAAATTTAGCATCATTTGTGTCAAAGCGTTTATGTCAAAGCGACTATTTATGTTGCTACTTATTTCATCAAATTTAGTATCAAATTTTTCATCACTATTGTCCAAACGAGTATTTAATGCTTCAAATTTAACATCAAATTTCTTATTTTGTTCACTGAACTTGGTATCATTCATGTCAAAACGATTATTTATTACATTAAAATTTACCTCCAACATTGCAGTTTGCTTTGCCAAAAGTGATTGCATCATATTCATTATATTGTTCCTATCAGATTGTTTATTTTGGATAGGTGTTGAATGAATCCTAGCATCTTCCATTGTTACGGACTCGGTTAGGCTTATAACATTTACTACCGTTTCGGTTGCTATTGTATTTACTTGATTTTCAGTACTGGTACTAGTTAAGTCAATGCTGTTGACTTTGTCACTATTATTTTCCATTTTTGTTTTATATTATTGTTTACTTATACAATTATGCTTACTAAACTACACAACTGCCATAACTCTCAAATAATCGTTTCTGCAACTAGAATTAGGTCTGATCTGTGTGATTATACTAAATCACACAAATCGTCCAAGTTCGGCGGCCAATTGTTATATTACAATTTTATTACTTTAATAAAACTTACCCAGTTTCTAAAATTACCTTCGGGTTACCTTCCAGGATTCTACAGACGAAAACAGTTGCAGGAGGATTATTTGAGATGAGTGGGGAAATTATAATAACACAGTTTATGCTGACTGAAACAACTTATTTGGATTTTATTTCATGAAATTATATAATGTTTTACAGCTATGTAATAACGTATCACCTTCTACTCTGGTCAATTAATATTGATTGAAAGTTCTGTTTTTCTTGTTTTGTTGAAAGTAAACATCATATAAAGTTATCAGTACCGGTATATCAAACAATAATGACACAATTCTTATGATTATTATTCTTAAATGTCTATAACAATTTTCTTAATCTTAATAACGACCCACTACTTTGTCACACTCACTCTTTCATTCCTTTTTACATTTTTATTTTCTAACCCCCATTAATAGAGCTCTGTATCTGTAAGTATTTTTGGTATATTTATAAAATTGATTTGATTGTTTCTGAAGGTTACTTAACCAGTCCACGGCGTTCCAGTCAGCTTCACCACCGTCACGTGTTACTCACTGTATCACTCGTCACTCCGAACTGTTATTTCAATAGTTATAAGTTTTTTCCTATAACTGTACCTACAGTATTTAATAGTTTAATACTGTTTTTAATTACCTTTTCTTGTATAACATGTTGTCGGCTGACATAACTCGCTCACGAGCACTGATTATTTTATGATTAGTTGACCACACGGTCAGAGGATACGAGTTGACTGCCCCGCGCGGCCCTGTTGTCTCTTGGCTGGTTTAACAACGACTGACTACTGTGACTCTCTGATGAAAACTGGGGTGGCAATTACGTGTGTTTCTGTTATCACAGAGAGACTGAGTTGCCAGCGGTTACGTAATACGTCGAGACTATTTGACCAGATATAAACAGTCTGCCACAACATTGTGCAGTTTTGTAAAAGCAGGGGTTCCCAATAGGTTGTTCTTTGTATGAATTGACAAAATTTTATTCACATTATCTGCCTCCCAATTCTGTACCGTTAGAATACCCCCCCAATGAGAGGTTTTATGCCGAAGCATAAAAAATCTCATTGCATAAAACCTAAGAGGATCAGTGAAGATATGGCGCCACAAAACACCTTAGTTCCTTACTAAAATCAAGGGTACTTACCCCCCCTTGTCCGGTGGCTAGGGCTGCACCCATCCGACTTTACTGGACTTCTCTGCTCGAGACCCCAACACCATAAAATCAGACAGGCAAGTCACCACAGTATCACCTGACTGTAAAACATTCAATTAATATATCAACAAATGGCCTTCCATTACTCCATATCCCACACTGATTCGTTTCCTCTTAGTCGTACTGGTTCATTGTTAGCAAAGTACTGGTTTCATACAAATAACTCTGTTCTACATTCATAGCTCTTAAACCTGTAGCATGACTATAGAAAATACAATGTTTACATGGCAATATAAACTTACTATCTACTTACATTGAATACATAAAAAATCCCATACAAGTTATATACAGTGGTAATTTTCTCCCCAAATAAACACTGTCCCCCACAAAAATTACAAATTGATTCCATAAAATACCAATAAATCAACACCAACATTAAATCAACCTTCTGTTTACCTTTCATTATCACTTTGCTTGACTTTTCTGTTAAAACTTCAATTATTATTGCCTTATTATTCAATACACAATTCAAAACAAAATAAATTTAAGTTCATTACTGACATTTACATTCTGAATTAATTTAATTCCAACTCAAACTTAATTTCATTCCTTCTCTTATTTAAAACGGTTTAAATTACCTTAGTTACATTATATTCAAAATGATTCTAATTTAATTTATTAATCTACATTAATAAAATCCTCTCACATAAACGTTGACTACATTACAACCAGGTCACCAAGTTACTTCATTATATGATTCACAAAAAGTTAACTTCATTTCATCACACTTGTATTTATTGTATTTCATGATAAAATTTACTCGTAGCAATTATTCATCAAAATAAAACATTCTTGTTGTTGTCAACTCCAGCATGACTGTAAACATTAGTCACCCAAAATACAAAGTACATGTCAACAACATATCAGCTGATGCACTACCAGAATATCATCATCACCTTGACACAATACCTTTAACACAAATTAATACAATACAAGTTTATTTACAAATTTTCGTCATTTTATTATTTACTACACTTCATTGCATAAGTCAGCCAAATAATTATACTATTAACTCAAATAATTAAATGTTCATTCATTATTTATCTAACCCCCGTCATCGAAAATTAGTCTAATTATCACATTACACATTTTGTTTTTATTTACATTCATTATGTTATTATTTTTAATATAATAACAATATAAATCTGTTTTTTCCATTTTACTATAATAATAATCCCTAGGGTTACCCTCCATTCTTATTTCATCATAAGCCAAGTCTACATTATTATTTTTAGTCCAGTCTCCATTAGTATTTATTGTTACCCCCAGGTGAGTTACATCATTATCCCAATTGTCTGCTACTACAAGGACACTAATTCTCCCAACAAGTAAATGTTTATCATAAATATTGATATCGTAATCGTCTACTACTGCACAAGGTAAATCTCTATTGTTTATAATACTTTTCTCATTATTTAACCTACCTACTAAACCTTTATAGGCCTAACCTCTAGACAACTTAAATATCTCTATCACTCCTCTCTCTTTGTATGATCACTTTCGCAACCCAATTTCCCATTCTCAATCCACACAGAGGGCAATACCACTTTATTATAACTCCATCTGGACTTACCAGATAAACCACAAAAAATCAAGGGACGTTTTGGAGACCATTTGCCTCCCACAAAAACTCTCGAGGAACCTTTGTCCTCCAAACAACATTTTTGAAGCCTTTCCTTCACATATACCCAAGAGAAATTTGCCCTCTGTTCACCCTCTATGTTTAACCTATCTCTATACTCCCTTTCTAAGTCATAAACACTATCTAACAATCCTTGATTAACCTCAACTCTCATTCTATTCTCATTGTCACCACTACTGCTTAATGTGTATTCCCAATATTTTTATTCAATAATATTTCATCATTACTTATTTTAACATCACCACTTACCTTATAATTCATCACCTGATTTGCATTTAAACTATCACCATTACTATTCGTAATTATTTCTCCATTATAATTACCACTTGTTTTACATTCATCACTTACCTTCTTGTCTAACATACCCACCCGCTCTTGTAACTCATCAGTTTTTCTTTTAGTTTCACTATGTATTTCGTTAATTCGTTCATCAATACTACACAGTGAAATAGTTAATTCGTCAAACTTTACATTTATGCTATTCTCAAATTTCATATTTTGTTCTTTGTATTGTTCAAATTTAGCATCATTTGTGTCAAAGCGTTTATGTCAAAGCGACTATTTATGTTGCTACTTATTTCATCAAATTTAGTATCAAATTTTTCATCACTATTGTCCAAACGAGTATTTAATGCTTCAAATTTAACATCAAATTTCTTATTTTGTTCACTGAACTTGGTATCATTCATGTCAAAACGATTATTTATTACATTAAAATTTACCTCCAACATTGCAGTTTGCTTTGCCAAAAGTGATTGCATCATATTCATTATATTGTTCCTATCAGATTGTTTATTTTGGATAGGTGTTGAATGAATCCTAGCATCTTCCATTGTTACGGACTCGGTTAGGCTTATAACATTTACTACCGTTTCGGTTGCTATTGTATTTACTTGATTTTCAGTACTGGTACTAGTTAAGTCAATGCTGTTGACTTTGTCACTATTATTTTCCATTTTTGTTTTATATTATTGTTTACTTATACAATTATGCTTACTAAACTACACAACTGCCATAACTCTCAAATAATCGTTTCTGCAACTAGAATTAGGTCTGATCTGTGTGATTATACTAAATCACACAAATCGTCCAAGTTCGGCGGCCAATTGTTATATTACAATTTTATTACTTTAATAAAACTTACCCAGTTTCTAAAATTACCTTCGGGTTACCTTCCAGGATTCTACAGACGAAAACAGTTGCAGGAGGATTATTTGAGATGAGTGGGGAAATTATAATAACACAGTTTATGCTGACTGAAACAACTTATTTGGATTTTATTTCATGAAATTATATAATGTTTTACAGCTATGTAATAACGTATCACCTTCTACTCTGGTCAATTAATATTGATTGAAAGTTCTGTTTTTCTTGTTTTGTTGAAAGTAAACATCATATAAAGTTATCAGTACCGGTATATCAAACAATAATGACACAATTCTTATGATTATTATTCTTAAATGTCTATAACAATTTTCTTAATCTTAATAACGACCCACTACTTTGTCACACTCACTCTTTCATTCCTTTTTACATTTTTATTTTCTAACCCCCATTAATAGAGCTCTGTATCTGTAAGTATTTTTGGTATATTTATAAAATTGATTTGATTGTTTCTGAAGGTTACTTAACCAGTCCACGGCGTTCCAGTCAGCTTCACCACCGTCACGTGTTACTCACTGTATCACTCGTCACTCCGAACTGTTATTTCAATAGTTATAAGTTTTTTCCTATAACTGTACCTACAGTATTTAATAGTTTAATACTGTTTTTAATTACCTTTTCTTGTATAACATGTTGTCGGCTGACATAACTCGCTCACGAGCACTGATTATTTTATGATTAGTTGACCACACGGTCAGAGGATACGAGTTGACTGCCCCGCGCGGCCCTGTTGTCTCTTGGCTGGTTTAACAACGACTGACTACTGTGACTCTCTGATGAAAACTGGGGTGGCAATTACGTGTGTTTCTGTTATCACAGAGAGACTGAGTTGCCAGCGGTTACGTAATACGTCGAGACTATTTGACCAGATATAAACAGTCTGCCACAACATTGTGCAGTTTTGTAAAAGCAGGGGTTCCCAATAGGTTGTTCTTTGTATGAATTGACAAAATTTTATTCACATTATCTGCCTCCCAATTCTGTACCGTTAGAATACCCCCCCAATGAGAGGTTTTATGCCGAAGCATAAAAAATCTCATTGCATAAAACCTAAGAGGATCAGTGAAGATATGGCGCCACAAAACACCTTAGTTCCTTACTAAAATCAAGGGTACTTACCCCCCCTTGTCCGGTGGCTAGGGCTGCACCCATCCGACTTTACTGGACTTCTCTGCTCGAGACCCCAACACCATAAAATCAGACAGGCAAGTCACCACAGTATCACCTGACTGTAAAACATTCAATTAATATATCAACAAATGGCCTTCCATTACTCCATATCCCACACTGATTCGTTTCCTCTTAGTCGTACTGGTTCATTGTTAGCAAAGTACTGGTTTCATACAAATAACTCTGTTCTACATTCATAGCTCTTAAACCTGTAGCATGACTATAGAAAATACAATGTTTACATGGCAATATAAACTTACTATCTACTTACATTGAATACATAAAAAATCCCATACAAGTTATATACAGTGGTAATTTTCTCCCCAAATAAACACTGTCCCCCACAAAAATTACAAATTGATTCCATAAAATACCAATAAATCAACACCAACATTAAATCAACCTTCTGTTTACCTTTCATTATCACTTTGCTTGACTTTTCTGTTAAAACTTCAATTATTATTGCCTTATTATTCAATACACAATTCAAAACAAAATAAATTTAAGTTCATTACTGACATTTACATTCTGAATTAATTTAATTCCAACTCAAACTTAATTTCATTCCTTCTCTTATTTAAAACGGTTTAAATTACCTTAGTTACATTATATTCAAAATGATTCTAATTTAATTTATTAATCTACATTAATAAAATCCTCTCACATAAACGTTGACTACATTACAACCAGGTCACCAAGTTACTTCATTATATGATTCACAAAAAGTTAACTTCAT
Source organism: Magicicada septendecula (assembly GCA_034769895.1). Lineage (NCBI taxonomy): Eukaryota > Metazoa > Arthropoda > Insecta > Hemiptera > Cicadidae > Magicicada > Magicicada septendecula. The sequence continues at coordinate 302,871,896 of CM068367.1, read as the reverse complement.
TTCATCACACTTGTATTTATTGTATTTCATGATAAAATTTACTCATAGCAATTATTCATCAAAATAAAACATTCTTGTTGTTGTCAACTCCAGCATGACTGTAAACATTAGTCACCCAAAATACAAAGTACATGTCAACAACATATCAGCTGATGCACTACCAGAATATCATCATCACCTTGACACAATACCTTTAACACAAATTAATACAATACAAGTTTATTTACAACTTTTTGTCATTTTATTATTTACTACACTTCATTGCATAAGTCAGCCAAATAATTACACCATTAACTCAAATAATTAAATGTTCATTCATTATTTATCTAACCCCCGTCATCGAAAATTAGTCTAATTATCACATTACACATTTTGTTTTTATTTACATTCATTATGTTATTATTTTAAATATAATAACAATATAAATCTGTTTTTTCCATTTTACTATAATAATAATCCCTAGGGTTACCCTCCATTCTTATTTCATCATAAGCCAAGTCTACATTATTATTTTTAGTCCAGTCTCCATTAGTATTTATTGTTACCCCCAGGTGAGTTACATCATTATCCCAATTGTCTGCTACTACAAGGACACTAATTCTCCCAACAAGTAAATGTTTATCATAAATATTGATATCATAATCGTCTACTACTGCACAAGTTAAATCTCTATTGTTTATAATACTTTTCTCATTATTTAACTTACCTACTAAACCTTTATAGGCCTAACCTCTAGACAACTTAAATATCTCTATCACTCCTCTCTCTTTGTATGATCACTTTCGCAACCCAATTTCCCATTCTCAATCCACACAGAGGGCAATACCACTTTATTATAACTCCATCTGGACTTACCAGATAAACCACAAAAAATCAAGGGACTTTTGGAGACCATTTGCCGCCCACAAAAACTCTCGAGGAACCTTTGTCCTCCAAACAACATTTTTGAAGCCTTTCCTTCACATATACCCAAGAGAAATTTGCCCTCTCTTCACCCTCAATGTTTAACCTATCTCTATACTCCCTTTCTAAGTCATAAACACTATCTAACAATCCTTGATTAACCGCAACTCTCATTCTATTCTCATTGTCACCACTACTGCTTAATGTGTATTCCCAATATTTTTATTCAATAATATTTCATCATTACTTATTTTAACATCACCACTTACCTTATAATTCATCACCTGATTTGCATTTAAACTATCACCATTACTATTCGTAATTATTTCTCCATTATAATTACCACTTGTTTTACATTCATCACTTACCTCCTTGTCAAACATACCCACCCGCTCTTGTAACTCATCAGTTTTTCTTTTAGTTTCACTATGTATTTCGTTAATTCGTTCATCAATACTACACAGTGAAATAGTTAATTCGTCAAACATTACGTTTATGCTATTCTCAAATTTCATATTTTTTTATTGTTTGTATTGTTCAAATTTAGCATCATTTGTGTCAAAGCGACTATTTATGTTGCTACTTATTTCATCAAATTTAGTATCAAATTTTTCATCACTATTGTCCAAACGAGTATTTAATGCTTCAAATTTAACATCAAATTTCTTATTTTGTTCACTGCACTTGGTATCATTCATGTCAAAACGATTATTTATTACATTAAAATTTACCTCCAACATTGCAGTTTGCTTTGCCAAAAGTGATTGCATCATATTCATTATATTGTTCCTATCAGATTGTTTATTTTGGATAGGTGTTGAATGAATCCTAGCATCTTCCATTGTTACGGACTCGGTTAGGCTTATATCATTTACTACCGTTTCGGTTGCTATTGTATTTACTTGATTTTCAGTACTGGTACTAGTTAAGTCAATGCTGTTGTCTTTGTCACTATTATTTTCCATTTTTGTTTTATATTATTGTTTACTTATACAATTATGCTTACTAAACTACACAACTGCCATAACTCTCAAATAATCGTTTCTGCAACTAGAATTAGGTCTGATCTGTGTGATTATATTAAATCACACAAATCGTCCGAGTTCGGCGGCCAATTGTTAAATTACAATTTTATTACTTTAATAAAACTTACCCAGTTTCTAAAATTACCTTCGGGTTACCTTCCAGGATTCTTCAGACGAAAACAGTTGCAGGAGGATTATTTGAGTTGAGTGGGGAAATTATAATAACACAGTTTATGCTGACTGAAACAACTTATTTGGATTTTATTTCATGAAATTAGATAATGTTTTACAGCTATGTAATAACGTATCACCTTCTACTCTGGTCAATTAATATTGATTGAAAGTTCTGTTTTTCTTGTTTTGTTGAAAGTAAACATCATATAAAATTATCAGTACCGGTATATCAAACAATAATGACACAATTCTTATGATTATTATTCTTAAATGGCTATAACAATTTTCTTAATCTTAATAACTACCCAGTACTTTGTCACACTCACTCTTTCATTCCTTTTTACATTTTTATTTTCTAACCCCCATTAATAGAGCTCTGTATCTGTAAGTATTTTTGGTATATTTATAAAATTGATTTGATTGTTTCTGAAGGGTACTTAACCAGTCCACGGCGTTCCAGTCAGCTTCACCACCGTCACGTGTTACTCACTGTATCACTCGTCACTCCGAACTGTTATTTCAATAGTTATAAGTTTTTTCCTATAACTGTACCTACAGTATTTAATAGTTTAATACTGTTTTTAATTACCTTTTCTTGTATAACATGTTGTCGGCTGACATAACTCGCTCACGAGCACTGATTATTTTATGATTAGTTGATCACACGGTCAGAGAATTACGAGTTGACTGCCCCGCGCGGCTATGTTGTCTCTTGGCTGGTTTAACAACGACTGACTACTGTGACTCTCTGATGAAAACTGGGGTGGCAATTACGTGTGTTTCTGTTATTCACAGAGAGACTGAGTTGCCAGCGGTTACGTAATATGTCGAGACTATTTGACCAGACATAAACAGTCTGCCACAACATTGTGCAGTTTTGTAAAAGCAGGGGTTCCCAATAGGTTGTTCTTTGTATGAATTGACAAAATTTTATTCACATTATCTGCCTCCCAATTCTGTACCGTTACAATACCCCCCCAATGAGAGGTTTTATGCCGAAGCATAAAAACTCTCATTGCATAAAACCTAAGAGGATCAGTGAAGATATGGCGCCACAAAACAGCTTAGTTCTTTACTAAAATCAAGGGTACTTACCCCCCCTAATCCGGTGGCTAGGGCTGCACCCATCCGACTTTACTGGACTTCTCTGCTCGAGACCCCAACACCATAAAATCAGACAGGCAAGTCACCACATTATCAGCTGACTCTAAAACATTCAATTAATATATCAACAAATGGCCTTCCATTACTCCATATCCCACACTGATTGTTTCCTCTTAGTCGTACTGGTTCATTGTTAGCAAAGTACTGGTTTCATACAAATAACTCTGTTCTACATTCATAGCTCTTAAACCTGTAGCATGACTATAGAAAATACAATGTTTACATGGCAATATAAACTTACTATCTACTTACATTGAATACATAAAAAATCCCACAAGTTATATACAATGGTAATTTTCTCCCCAAATAAACACTGTCCCCCACAAAAATTACAAATTGATTCTATAAAATACCAATAAATCATAACACCAACATTAAATCAACCTTCTGTTTACCTTTCATTATCACTTTGCTTGACTTTTCTGTTAAAACTTCAATTATTATTGCCTTATTATTCAATACACAATTCAAAACAAAATAAATTTAAGTTCATTACTGACATTTACATTCTGAATTAATTTAATTCCAACTCAAACTTAATTTCATTCCTTCTCTTATTCAAAACGGTTTAAATTACCTTAGTTACATTATATTCAAAATGATTCTACTTTAATTTATTAATCTACATTAATAAAATCCTCTCACATAAACGTTGACTACATTACAACCAGGTCACCAAGTTACTTCATTATATGATTCACAAAAAGTTAACTTCATTTCATCACACTTGTATTTATTGTATTTCATGATAAAATTTACCCGTAGCAATTATTCATCAAAATAAAACATTCTTGTTGTTGTCAACTCCAGCATGACTGTAAACATTAGTCACCCAAAATACAAAGTACATGTCAACAACATATCAGCTGATGCACTACCAGAATATCATCATCACCTTGACACAATACCTTTAACACAAATTAATACAATACAAGTTTATTTACAAATTTTCGTCATTTTATTATTTACTACACTTCATTGCATTAGTCAGCCAAATAATTATACTATTAACTCAAATAATTAAATGTTCATTCATTATTTATCTAACCCCCGTCATCGAAAATTAGTCTAATTATCACATTACACATTTTGTTTTTATTTACATTCATTATGTTATTATTTTTAATATAATAACAATATAAATCTGTTTTTTCCATTTTACTATAATAATAATCCCTAGGGTTACCCTCCATTCTTATTTCATCATAAGCCAAGTCTACATTATTATTTTTAGTCCAGTCTCCATTAGTATTTATTGTTACCCCCAGGTGAGTTACATCATTATCCCAATTGTCTGCTACTACAAGGACACTAATTCTCCCAACAAGTAAATGTTTATCATAAATATTGATATCGTAATCGTCTACTACTGCACAAGGTAAATCTCTATTGTTTATAATACTTTTCTCATTATTTAACCTACCTACTAAACCTTTATAGGCCTAACCTCTAGACAACTTAAATATCTCTATCACTCCTCTCTCTTTGTATGATCACTTTCGCAACCCAATTTCCCATTCTCAATCCACACAGAGGGCAATACCACTTTATTATAACTCCATCTGGACTTACCAGATAAACCACAAAAAATCAAGGGACGTTTTGGAGACCATTTGCCTCCCACAAAAACTCTCGAGGAACCTTTGTCCTCCAAACAACATTTTTGAAGCCTTTCCTTCACATATACCCAAGAGAAATTTGCCCTCTGTTCACCCTCTATGTTTAACCTATCTCTATACTCCCTTTCTAAGTCATAAACACTATCTAACAATCCTTGATTAACCTCAACTCTCATTCTATTCTCATTGTCACCACTACTGCTTAATGTGTATTCCCAATATTTTTATTCAATAATATTTCATCATTACTTATTTTAACATCACCACTTACCTTATAATTCATCACCTGATTTGCATTTAAACTATCACCATTACTATTCGTAATTATTTCTCCATTATAATTACCACTTGTTTTACATTCATCACTTACCTCCTTGTCAAACATACCCACCCGCTCTTGTAACTCATCAGTTTTTCTTTTAGTTTCACTATGTATTTCGTTAATTCGTTCATCAATACTACACAGTGAAATAGTTAATTCGTCAAACATTACGTTTATGCTATTCTCAAATTTCATATTTTTTTATTGTTTGTATTGTTCAAATTTAGCATCATTTGTGTCAAAGCGACTATTTATGTTGCTACTTATTTCATCAAATTTAGTATCAAATTTTTCATCACTATTGTCCAAACGAGTATTTAATGCTTCAAATTTAACATCAAATTTCTTATTTTGTTCACTGCACTTGGTATCATTCATGTCAAAACGATTATTTATTACATTAAAATTTACCTCCAACATTGCAGTTTGCTTTGCCAAAAGTGATTGCATCATATTCATTATATTGTTCCTATCAGATTGTTTATTTTGGATAGGTGTTGAATGAATCCTAGCATCTTCCATTGTTACGGACTCGGTTAGGCTTATATCATTTACTACCGTTTCGGTTGCTATTGTATTTACTTGATTTTCAGTACTGGTACTAGTTAAGTCAATGCTGTTGTCTTTGTCACTATTATTTTCCATTTTTGTTTTATATTATTGTTTACTTATACAATTATGCTTACTAAACTACACAACTGCCATAACTCTCAAATAATCGTTTCTGCAACTAGAATTAGGTCTGATCTGTGTGATTATATTAAATCACACAAATCGTCCGAGTTCGGCGGCCAATTGTTAAATTACAATTTTATTACTTTAATAAAACTTACCCAGTTTCTAAAATTACCTTCGGGTTACCTTCCAGGATTCTTCAGACGAAAACAGTTGCAGGAGGATTATTTGAGTTGAGTGGGGAAATTATAATAACACAGTTTATGCTGACTGAAACAACTTATTTGGATTTTATTTCATGAAATTAGATAATGTTTTACAGCTATGTAATAACGTATCACCTTCTACTCTGGTCAATTAATATTGATTGAAAGTTCTGTTTTTCTTGTTTTGTTGAAAGTAAACATCATATAAAATTATCAGTACCGGTATATCAAACAATAATGACACAATTCTTATGATTATTATTCTTAAATGGCTATAACAATTTTCTTAATCTTAATAACTACCCAGTACTTTGTCACACTCACTCTTTCATTCCTTTTTACATTTTTATTTTCTAACCCCCATTAATAGAGCTCTGTATCTGTAAGTATTTTTGGTATATTTATAAAATTGATTTGATTGTTTCTGAAGGGTACTTAACCAGTCCACGGCGTTCCAGTCAGCTTCACCACCGTCACGTGTTACTCACTGTATCACTCGTCACTCCGAACTGTTATTTCAATAGTTATAAGTTTTTTCCTATAACTGTACCTACAGTATTTAATAGTTTAATACTGCTTTTAATTACCTTTTCTTGTATAACATGTTGTCGGCTGACATAACTCGCTCACGAGCACTGATTATTTTATGATTAGTTGACCACACGGTCAGAGAATTACGAGTTGACTGCCCCGCGCGGCTATGTTGTCTCTTGGCTGGTTTAACAACGACTGACTACTGTGACTCTCTGATGAAAACTGGGGTGGCAATTACGTGTGTTTCTGTTATTCACAGAGAGACTGAGTTGCCAGCGGTTACGTAATATGTCGAGACTATTTGACCAGACATAAACAGTCTGCCACAACATTGTGCAGTTTTGTAAAAGCAGGGGTTCCCAATAGGTTGTTCTTTGTATGAATTGACAAAATTTTATTCACATTATCTGCCTCCCAATTCTGTACCGTTACAATACCCCCCCAATGAGAGGTTTTATGCCGAAGCATAAAAACTCTCATTGCATAAAACCTAAGAGGATCAGTGAAGATATGGCGCCACAAAACACCTTAGTTCTTTACTAAAATCAAGGGTACTTACCCCCCCTAATCCGGTGGCTAGGGCTGCACCCATCCGACTTTACTGGACTTCTCTGCTCGAGACCCCAACACCATAAAATCAGACAGGCAAGTCACCACATTATCAGCTGACTCTAAAACATTCAATTAATATATCAACAAATGGCCTTCCATTACTCCATATCCCACACTGATTCGTTTCCTCTTAGTCGTACTGGTTCATTGTTAGCAAAGTACTGGTTTCATACAAATAACTCTGTTCTACATTCATAGCTCTTAAACCTGTAGCATGACTATAGAAAATACAATGTTTACATGGCAATATAAACTTACTATCTACTTACATTGAATACATAAAAAATCCCACAAGTTATATACAATGGTAATTTTCTCCCCAAATAAACACTGTCCCCCACAAAAATTACAAATTGATTCTATAAAATACCAATAAATCATAACACCAACATTAAATCAACCTTCTGTTTACCTTTCATTATCACTTTGCTTGACTTTTCTGTTAAAACTTCAATTATTATTGCCTTATTATTCAATACACAATTCAAAACAAAATAAATTTAAGTTCATTACTGACATTTACATTCTGAATTAATTTAATTCCAACTCAAACTTAATTTCATTCCTTCTCTTATTCAAAACGGTTTAAATTACCTTAGTTACATTATATTCAAAATGATTCTACTTTAATTTATTAATCTACATTAATAAAATCCTCTCACATAAACGTTGACTACATTACAACCAGGTCACCAAGTTACTTCATTATATGATTCACAAAAAGTTAACTTCATTTCATCACACTTGTATTTATTGTATTTCATGATAAAATTTACCCGTAGCAATTATTCATCAAAATAAAACATTCTTGTTGTTGTCAACTCCAGCATGACTGTAAACATTAGTCACCCAAAATACAAAGTACATGTCAACAACATATCAGCTGATGCACTACCAGAATATCATCATCACCTTGACACAATACCTTTAACACAAATTAATACAATACAAGTTTATTTACAAATTTTCGTCATTTTATTATTTACTACACTTCATTGCATAAGTCAGCCAAATAATTATACTATTAACTCAAATAATTAAATGTTCATTCATTATTTATCTAACCCCCGTCATCGAAAATTAGTCTAATTATCACATTACACATTTTGTTTTTATTTACATTCATTATGTTATTATTTTTAATATAATAACAATATAAATCTGTTTTTTCCATTTTACTATAATAATAATCCCTAGGGTTACCCTCCATTCTTATTTCATCATAAGCCAAGTCTACATTATTATTTTTAGTCCAGTCTCCATTAGTATTTATTGTTACCCCCAGGTGAGTTACATCATTATCCCAATTGTCTGCTACTACAAGGACACTAATTCTCCCAACAAGTAAATGTTTATCATAAATATTGATATCGTAATCGTCTACTACTGCACAAGGTAAATCTCTATTGTTTATAATACTTTTCTCATTATTTAACCTACCTACTAAACCTTTATAGGCCTAACCTCTAGACAACTTAAATATCTCTATCACTCCTCTCTCTTTGTATGATCACTTTCGCAACCCAATTTCCCATTCTCAATCCACACAGAGGGCAATACCACTTTATTATAACTCCATCTGGACTTACCAGATAAACCACAAAAAATCAAGGGACGTTTTGGAGACCATTTGCCTCCCACAAAAACTCTCGAGGAACCTTTGTCCTCCAAACAACATTTTTGAAGCCTTTCCTTCACATATACCCAAGAGAAATTTGCCCTCTGTTCACCCTCTATGTTTAACCTATCTCTATACTCCCTTTCTAAGTCATAAACACTATCTAACAATCCTTGATTAACCTCAACTCTCATTCTATTCTCATTGTCACCACTACTGCTTAATGTGTATTCCCAATATTTTTATTCAATAATATTTCATCATTACTTATTTTAACATCACCACTTACCTTATAATTCATCACCTGATTTGCATTTAAACTATCACCATTACTATTCGTAATTATTTCTCCATTATAATTACCACTTGTTTTACATTCATCACTTACCTCCTTGTCAAACATACCCACCCGCTCTTGTAACTCATCAGTTTTTCTTTTAGTTTCACTATGTATTTCGTTAATTCGTTCATCAATACTACACAGTGAAATAGTTAATTCGTCAAACATTACGTTTATGCTATTCTCAAATTTCATATTTTTTTATTGTTTGTATTGTTCAAATTTAGCATCATTTGTGTCAAAGCGACTATTTATGTTGCTACTTATTTCATCAAATTTAGTATCAAATTTTTCATCACTATTGTCCAAACGAGTATTTAATGCTTCAAATTTAACATCAAATTTCTTATTTTGTTCACTGAACTTGGTATCATTCATGTCAAAACGATTATTTATTACATTAAAATTTACCTCCAACATTGCAGTTTGCTTTGCCAAAAGTGATTGCATCATATTCATTATATTGTTCCTATCAGATTGTTTATTTTGGATAGGTGTTGAATGAATCCTAGCATCTTCCATTGTTACGGACTCGGTTAGGCTTATATCATTTACTACCGTTTCGGTTGCTATTGTATTTACTTGATTTTCAGTACTGGTACTAGTTAAGTCAATGCTGTTGTCTTTGTCACTATTATTTTCCATTTTTGTTTTATATTATTGTTTACTTATACAATTATGCTTACTAAACTACACAACTGCCATAACTCTCAAATAATCGTTTCTGCAACTAGAATTAGGTCTGATCTGTGTGATTATATTAAATCACACAAATCGTCCGAGTTCGGCGGCCAATTGTTAAATTACAATTTTATTACTTTAATAAAACTTACCCAGTTTCTAAAATTACCTTCGGGTTACCTTCCAGGATTCTTCAGACGAAAACAGTTGCAGGAGGATTATTTGAGTTGAGTGGGGAAATTATAATAACACAGTTTATGCTGACTGAAACAACTTATTTGGATTTTATTTCATGAAATTAGATAATGTTTTACAGCTATGTAATAACGTATCACCTTCTACTCTGGTCAATTAATATTGATTGAAAGTTCTGTTTTTCTTGTTTTGTTGAAAGTAAACATCATATAAAATTATCAGTACCGGTATATCAAACAATAATGACACAATTCTTATGATTATTATTCTTAAATGGCTATAACAATTTTCTTAATCTTAATAACTACCCAGTACTTTGTCACACTCACTCTTTCATTCCTTTTTACATTTTTATTTTCTAACCCCCATTAATAGAGCTCTGTATCTGTAAGTATTTTTGGTATATTTATAAAATTGATTTGATTGTTTCTGAAGGGTACTTAACCAGTCCACGGCGTTCCAGTCAGCTTCACCACCGTCACGTGTTACTCACTGTATCACTCGTCACTCCGAACTGTTATTTCAATAGTTATAAGTTTTTTCCTATAACTGTACCTACAGTATTTAATAGTTTAATACTGTTTTTAATTACCTTTTCTTGTATAACATGTTGTCGGCTGACATAACTCGCTCACGAGCACTGATTATTTTATGATTAGTTGATCACACGGTCAGAGAATTACGAGTTGACTGCCCCGCGCGGCTATGTTGTCTCTTGGCTGGTTTAACAACGACTGACTACTGTGACTCTCTGATGAAAACTGGGGTGGCAATTACGTGTGTTTCTGTTATTCACAGAGAGACTGAGTTGCCAGCGGTTACGTAATATGTCGAGACTATTTGACCAGACATAAACAGTCTGCCACAACATTGTGCAGTTTTGTAAAAGCAGGGGTTCCCAATAGGTTGTTCTTTGTATGAATTGACAAAATTTTATTCACATTATCTGCCTCCCAATTCTGTACCGTTACAATACCCCCCCAATGAGAGGTTTTATGCCGAAGCATAAAAACTCTCATTGCATAAAACCTAAGAGGATCAGTGAAGATATGGCGCCACAAAACAGCTTAGTTCTTTACTAAAATCAAGGGTACTTACCCCCCCTAATCCGGTGGCTAGGGCTGCACCCATCCGACTTTACTGGACTTCTCTGCTCGAGACCCCAACACCATAAAATCAGACAGGCAAGTCACCACATTATCAGCTGACTCTAAAACATTCAATTAATATATCAACAAATGGCCTTCCATTACTCCATATCCCACACTGATTGTTTCCTCTTAGTCGTACTGGTTCATTGTTAGCAAAGTACTGGTTTCATACAAATAACTCTGTTCTACATTCATAGCTCTTAAACCTGTAGCATGACTATAGAAAATACAATGTTTACATGGCAATATAAACTTACTATCTACTTACATTGAATACATAAAAAATCCCACAAGTTATATACAATGGTAATTTTCTCCCCAAATAAACACTGTCCCCCACAAAAATTACAAATTGATTCTATAAAATACCAATAAATCATAACACCAACATTAAATCAACCTTCTGTTTACCTTTCATTATCACTTTGCTTGACTTTTCTGTTAAAACTTCAATTATTATTGCCTTATTATTCAATACACAATTCAAAACAAAATAAATTTAAGTTCATTACTGACATTTACATTCTGAATTAATTTAATTCCAACTCAAACTTAATTTCATTCCTTCTCTTATTCAAAACGGTTTAAATTACCTTAGTTACATTATATTCAAAATGATTCTACTTTAATTTATTAATCTACATTAATAAAATCCTCTCACATAAACGTTGACTACATTACAACCAGGTCACCAAGTTACTTCATTATATGATTCACAAAAAGTTAACTTCATTTCATCACACTTGTATTTATTGTATTTCATGATAAAATTTACCCGTAGCAATTATTCATCAAAATAAAACATTCTTGTTGTTGTCAACTCCAGCATGACTGTAAACATTAGTCACCCAAAATACAAAGTACATGTCAACAACATATCAGCTGATGCACTACCAGAATATCATCATCACCTTGACACAATACCTTTAACACAAATTAATACAATACAAGTTTATTTACAAATTTTCGTCATTTTATTATTTACTACACTTCATTGCATTAGTCAGCCAAATAATTATACTATTAACTCAAATAATTAAATGTTCATTCATTATTTATCTAACCCCCGTCATCGAAAATTAGTCTAATTATCACATTACACATTTTGTTTTTATTTACATTCATTATGTTATTATTTTTAATATAATAACAATATAAATCTGTTTTTTCCATTTTACTATAATAATAATCCCTAGGGTTACCCTCCATTCTTATTTCATCATAAGCCAAGTCTACATTATTATTTTTAGTCCAGTCTCCATTAGTATTTATTGTTACCCCCAGGTGAGTTACATCATTATCCCAATTGTCTGCTACTACAAGGACACTAATTCTCCCAACAAGTAAATGTTTATCATAAATATTGATATCGTAATCGTCTACTACTGCACAAGGTAAATCTCTATTGTTTATAATACTTTTCTCATTATTTAACCTACCTACTAAACCTTTATAGGCCTAACCTCTAGACAACTTAAATATCTCTATCACTCCTCTCTCTTTGTATGATCACTTTCGCAACCCAATTTCCCATTCTCAATCCACACAGAGGGCAATACCACTTTATTATAACTCCATCTGGACTTACCAGATAAACCACAAAAAATCAAGGGACGTTTTGGAGACCATTTGCCTCCCACAAAAACTCTCGAGGAACCTTTGTCCTCCAAACAACATTTTTGAAGCCTTTCCTTCACATATACCCAAGAGAAATTTGCCCTCTGTTCACCCTCTATGTTTAACCTATCTCTATACTCCCTTTCTAAGTCATAAACACTATCTAACAATCCTTGATTAACCTCAACTCTCATTCTATTCTCATTGTCACCACTACTGCTTAATGTGTATTCCCAATATTTTTATTCAATAATATTTCATCATTACTTATTTTAACATCACCACTTACCTTATAATTCATCACCTGATTTGCATTTAAACTATCACCATTACTATTCGTAATTATTTCTCCATTATAATTACCACTTGTTTTACATTCATCACTTACCTCCTTGTCAAACATACCCACCCGCTCTTGTAACTCATCAGTTTTTCTTTTAGTTTCACTATGTATTTCGTTAATTCGTTCATCAATACTACACAGTGAAATAGTTAATTCGTCAAACATTACGTTTATGCTATTCTCAAATTTCATATTTTTTTATTGTTTGTATTGTTCAAATTTAGCATCATTTGTGTCAAAGCGACTATTTATGTTGCTACTTATTTCATCAAATTTAGTATCAAATTTTTCATCACTATTGTCCAAACGAGTATTTAATGCTTCAAATTTAACATCAAATTTCTTATTTTGTTCACTGCACTTGGTATCATTCATGTCAAAACGATTATTTATTACATTAAAATTTACCTCCAACATTGCAGTTTGCTTTGCCAAAAGTGATTGCATCATATTCATTATATTGTTCCTATCAGATTGTTTATTTTGGATAGGTGTTGAATGAATCCTAGCATCTTCCATTGTTACGGACTCGGTTAGGCTTATATCATTTACTACCGTTTCGGTTGCTATTGTATTTACTTGATTTTCAGTACTGGTACTAGTTAAGTCAATGCTGTTGTCTTTGTCACTATTATTTTCCATTTTTGTTTTATATTATTGTTTACTTATACAATTATGCTTACTAAACTACACAACTGCCATAACTCTCAAATAATCGTTTCTGCAACTAGAATTAGGTCTGATCTGTGTGATTATATTAAATCACACAAATCGTCCGAGTTCGGCGGCCAATTGTTAAATTACAGTTTTATTACTTTAATAAAACTTACCCAGTTTCTAAAATTACCTTCGGGTTACCTTCCAGGATTCTTCAGACGAAAACAGTTGCAGGAGGATTATTTGAGTTGAGTGGGGAAATTATAATAACACAGTTTATGCTGACTGAAACAACTTATTTGGATTTTATTTCATGAAATTAGATAATGTTTTACAGCTATGTAATAACGTATCACCTTCTACTCTGGTCAATTAATATTGATTGAAAGTTCTGTTTTTCTTGTTTTGTTGAAAGTAAACATCATATAAAATTATCAGTACCGGTATATCAAACAATAATGACACAATTCTTATGATTATTATTCTTAAATGGCTATAACAATTTTCTTAATCTTAATAACTACCCAGTACTTTGTCACACTCACTCTTTCATTCCTTTTTACATTTTTATTTTCTAACCCCCATTAATAGAGCTCTGTATCTGTAAGTATTTTTGGTATATTTATAAAATTGATTTGATTGTTTCTGAAGGGTACTTAACCAGTCCACGGCGTTCCAGTCAGCTTCACCACCGTCACGTGTTACTCACTGTATCACTCGTCACTCCGAACTGTTATTTCAATAGTTATAAGTTTTTTCCTATAACTGTACCTACAGTATTTAATAGTTTAATACTGCTTTTAATTACCTTTTCTTGTATAACATGTTGTCGGCTGACATAACTCGCTCACGAGCACTGATTATTTTATGATTAGTTGACCACACGGTCAGAGAATTACGAGTTGACTGCCCCGCGCGGCTATGTTGTCTCTTGGCTGGTTTAACAACGACTGACTACTGTGACTCTCTGATGAAAACTGGGGTGGCAATTACGTGTGTTTCTGTTATTCACAGAGAGACTGAGTTGCCAGCGGTTACGTAATATGTCGAGACTATTTGACCAGACATAAACAGTCTGCCACAACATTGTGCAGTTTTGTAAAAGCAGGGGTTCCCAATAGGTTGTTCTTTGTATGAATTGACAAAATTTTATTCACATTATCTGCCTCCCAATTCTGTACCGTTACAATACCCCCCCAATGAGAGGTTTTATGCCGAAGCATAAAAACTCTCATTGCATAAAACCTAAGAGGATCAGTGAAGATATGGCGCCACAAAACACCTTAGTTCTTTACTAAAATCAAGGGTACTTACCCCCCCTAATCCGGTGGCTAGGGCTGCACCCATCCGACTTTACTGGACTTCTCTGCTCGAGACCCCAACACCATAAAATCAGACAGGCAAGTCACCACATTATCAGCTGACTCTAAAACATTCAATTAATATATCAACAAATGGCCTTCCATTACTCCATATCCCACACTGATTCGTTTCCTCTTAGTCGTACTGGTTCATTGTTAGCAAAGTACTGGTTTCATACAAATAACTCTGTTCTACATTCATAGCTCTTAAACCTGTAGCATGACTATAGAAAATACAATGTTTACATGGCAATATAAACTTACTATCTACTTACATTGAATACATAAAAAATCCCACAAGTTATATACAATGGTAATTTTCTCCCCAAATAAACACTGTCCCCCACAAAAATTACAAATTGATTCTATAAAATACCAATAAATCATAACACCAACATTAAATCAACCTTCTGTTTACCTTTCATTATCACTTTGCTTGACTTTTCTGTTAAAACTTCAATTATTATTGCCTTATTATTCAATACACAATTCAAAACAAAATAAATTTAAGTTCATTACTGACATTTACATTCTGAATTAATTTAATTCCAACTCAAACTTAATTTCATTCCTTCTCTTATTCAAAACGGTTTAAATTACCTTAGTTACATTATATTCAAAATGATTCTACTTTAATTTATTAATCTACATTAATAAAATCCTCTCACATAAACGTTGACTACATTACAACCAGGTCACCAAGTTACTTCATTATATGATTCACAAAAAGTTAACTTCATTTCATCACACTTGTATTTATTGTATTTCATGATAAAATTTACCCGTAGCAATTATTCATCAAAATAAAACATTCTTGTTGTTGTCAACTCCAGCATGACTGTAAACATTAGTCACCCAAAATACAAAGTACATGTCAACAACATATCAGCTGATGCACTACCAGAATATCATCATCACCTTGACACAATACCTTTAACACAAATTAATACAATACAAGTTTATTTACAAATTTTCGTCATTTTATTATTTACTACACTTCATTGCATAAGTCAGCCAAATAATTATACTATTAACTCAAATAATTAAATGTTCATTCATTATTTATCTAACCCCCGTCATCGAAAATTAGTCTAATTATCACATTACACATTTTGTTTTTATTTACATTCATTATGTTATTATTTTTAATATAATAACAATATAAATCTGTTTTTTCCATTTTACTATAATAATAATCCCTAGGGTTACCCTCCATTCTTATTTCATCATAAGCCAAGTCTACATTATTATTTTTAGTCCAGTCTCCATTAGTATTTATTGTTACCCCCAGGTGAGTTACATCATTATCCCAATTGTCTGCTACTACAAGGACACTAATTCTCCCAACAAGTAAATGTTTATCATAAATATTGATATCGTAATCGTCTACTACTGCACAAGGTAAATCTCTATTGTTTATAATACTTTTCTCATTATTTAACCTACCTACTAAACCTTTATAGGCCTAACCTCTAGACAACTTAAATATCTCTATCACTCCTCTCTCTTTGTATGATCACTTTCGCAACCCAATTTCCCATTCTCAATCCACACAGAGGGCAATACCACTTTATTATAACTCCATCTGGACTTACCAGATAAACCACAAAAAATCAAGGGACGTTTTGGAGACCATTTGCCTCCCACAAAAACTCTCGAGGAACCTTTGTCCTCCAAACAACATTTTTGAAGCCTTTCCTTCACATATACCCAAGAGAAATTTGCCCTCTGTTCACCCTCTATGTTTAACCTATCTCTATACTCCCTTTCTAAGTCATAAACACTAT
The DNA here is from genome assembly GCA_034769895.1 of Magicicada septendecula. Classification (NCBI taxonomy): domain Eukaryota; kingdom Metazoa; phylum Arthropoda; class Insecta; order Hemiptera; family Cicadidae; genus Magicicada; species Magicicada septendecula. Next base: position 302,854,912 of record CM068367.1, on the reverse strand, counting down.
CTAACAATCCTTGATTAACCTCAACTCTCATTCTATTCTCATTGTCACCACTACTGCTTAATGTGTATTCCCAATATTTTTATTCAATAATATTTCATCATTACTTATTTTAACATCACCACTTACCTTATAATTCATCACCTGATTTGCATTTAAACTATCACCATTACTATTCGTAATTATTTCTCCATTATAATTACCACTTGTTTTACATTCATCACTTACCTCCTTGTCAAACATACCCACCCGCTCTTGTAACTCATCAGTTTTTCTTTTAGTTTCACTATGTATTTCGTTAATTCGTTCATCAATACTACACAGTGAAATAGTTAATTCGTCAAACATTACGTTTATGCTATTCTCAAATTTCATATTTTTTTATTGTTTGTATTGTTCAAATTTAGCATCATTTGTGTCAAAGCGACTATTTATGTTGCTACTTATTTCATCAAATTTAGTATCAAATTTTTCATCACTATTGTCCAAACGAGTATTTAATGCTTCAAATTTAACATCAAATTTCTTATTTTGTTCACTGAACTTGGTATCATTCATGTCAAAACGATTATTTATTACATTAAAATTTACCTCCAACATTGCAGTTTGCTTTGCCAAAAGTGATTGCATCATATTCATTATATTGTTCCTATCAGATTGTTTATTTTGGATAGGTGTTGAATGAATCCTAGCATCTTCCATTGTTACGGACTCGGTTAGGCTTATATCATTTACTACCGTTTCGGTTGCTATTGTATTTACTTGATTTTCAGTACTGGTACTAGTTAAGTCAATGCTGTTGTCTTTGTCACTATTATTTTCCATTTTTGTTTTATATTATTGTTTACTTATACAATTATGCTTACTAAACTACACAACTGCCATAACTCTCAAATAATCGTTTCTGCAACTAGAATTAGGTCTGATCTGTGTGATTATATTAAATCACACAAATCGTCCGAGTTCGGCGGCCAATTGTTAAATTACAATTTTATTACTTTAATAAAACTTACCCAGTTTCTAAAATTACCTTCGGGTTACCTTCCAGGATTCTTCAGACGAAAACAGTTGCAGGAGGATTATTTGAGTTGAGTGGGGAAATTATAATAACACAGTTTATGCTGACTGAAACAACTTATTTAGATTTTATTTCATGAAATTAGATAATGTTTTACAGCTATGTAATAACGTATCACCTTCTACTCTGGTCAATTAATATTGATTGAAAGTTCTGTTTTTCTTGTTTTGTTGAAAGTAAACATCATATAAAATTATCAGTACCGGTATATCAAACAATAATGACACAATTCTTATGATTATTATTCTTAAATGGCTATAACAATTTTCTTAATCTTAATAACTACCCAGTACTTTGTCACACTCACTCTTTCATTCCTTTTTACATTTTTATTTTCTAACCCCCATTAATAGAGCTCTGTATCTGTAAGTATTTTTGGTATATTTATAAAATTGATTTGATTGTTTCTGAAGGGTACTTAACCAGTCCACGGCGTTCCAGTCAGCTTCACCACCGTCACGTGTTACTCACTGTATCACTCGTCACTCCGAACTGTTATTTCAATAGTTATAAGTTTTTTCCTATAACTGTACCTACAGTATTTAATAGTTTAATACTGTTTTTAATTACCTTTTCTTGTATAACATGTTGTCGGCTGACATAACTCGCTCACGAGCACTGATTATTTTATGATTAGTTGACCACACGGTCAGAGAATTACGAGTTGACTGCCCCGCGCGGCTATGTTGTCTCTTGGCTGGTTTAACAACGACTGACTACTGTGACTCTCTGATGAAAACTGGGGTGGCAATTACGTGTGTTTCTGTTATTCACAGAGAGACTGAGTTGCCAGCGGTTACGTAATATGTCGAGACTATTTGACCAGACATAAACAGTCTGCCACAACATTGTGCAGTTTTGTAAAAGCAGGGGTTCCCAATAGGTTGTTCTTTGTATGAATTGACAAAATTTTATTCACATTATCTGCCTCCCAATTCTGTACCGTTACAATACCCCCCCAATGAGAGGTTTTATGCCGAAGCATAAAAACTCTCATTGCATAAAACCTAAGAGGATCAGTGAAGATATGGCGCCACAAAACACCTTAGTTCTTTACTAAAATCAAGGGTACTTACCCCCCCTAATCCGGTGGCTAGGGCTGCACCCATCCGACTTTACTGGACTTCTCTGCTCGAGACCCCAACACCATAAAATCAGACAGGCAAGTCACCACATTATCAGCTGACTCTAAAACATTCAATTAATATATCAACAAATGGCCTTCCATTACTCCATATCCCACACTGATTCGTTTCCTCTTAGTCGTACTGGTTCATTGTTAGCAAAGTACTGGTTTCATACAAATAACTCTGTTCTACATTCATAGCTCTTAAACCTGTAGCATGACTATAGAAAATACAATGTTTACATGGCAATATAAACTTACTATCTACTTACATTGAATACATAAAAAATCCCACAAGTTATATACAGTGGTAATTTTCTCCCCAAATAAACACTGTCCCCCACAAAAATTACAAATTGATTCCATAAAATACCAATAAATCATAACACCAACATTAAATCAACCTTCTGTTTACCTTTCATTATCACTTTGCTTGACTTTTCTGTTAAAACTTCAATTATTATTGCCTTATTATTCAATACACAATTCAAAACAAAATAAATTTAAGTTCATTACTGACATTTACATTCTGAATTAATTTAATTCCAACTCAAACTTAATTTCATTCCTTCTCTTATTCAAAACGGTTTAAATTACCTTAGTTACATTATATTCAAAATGATTCTACTTTAATTTATTAATCTACATTAATAAAATCCTCTCACATAAACGTTGACTACATTACAACCAGGTCACCAAGTTACTTCATTATATGATTCACAAAAAGTTAAATTCATTTCATCACACTTGTATTTATTGTATTTCATGATAAAATTTACTCATAGCAATTATTCATCAAAATAAAACATTCTTGTTGTTGTCAACTCCAGCATGACTGTAAACATTAGTCACCCAAAATACAAAGTACATGTCAACAACATATCAGCTGATGCACTACCAGAATATCATCATCACCTTGACACAATACCTTTAACACAAATTAATACAATACAAGTTTATTTACAACTTTTTGTCATTTTATTATTTACTACACTTCATTGCATAAGTCAGCCAAATAATTACACCATTAACTCAAATAATTAAATGTTCATTCATTATTTATCTAACCCCCGTCATCGAAAATTAGTCTAATTATCACATTACACATTTTGTTTTTATTTACATTCATTATGTTATTATTTTTAATATAATAACAATATAAATCTGTTTTTTCCATTTTACTATAATAATAATCCCTAGGGTTACCCTCCATTCTTATTTCATCATAAGCCAAGTCTACATTATTATTTTTAGTCCAGTCTCCATTAGTATTTATTGTTACCCCCAGGTGAGTTGTGAAGCTACTTTTTACACAAAATATATAAATACAAAATACAAATACCTAAGGGGTTCACTGTTGATTCAAACTTCCTAATAATTTCTTCAGGCGCCATCTTTATTGCCAACTGTAAAGGAAAACATTACCAAGGTTCGTTTCAGCGAACTAGGAGAACAGAACATGGTTATTCGAAATAAAAGAAAACTTTACTTTGTTTCCCCTTAATAGATTTTTATTGACATTTTATTACTGCTAACACACTACCTCCTGACATCCCTACTATTAATTCAGATTAATGAAATTTATTTAGTATAGAATGGTAATTGAAACATAGTATATAAATTGAAAACAACAAACTTCTATAAAATTAAACATGAATTACCTTAACCTACCAACACAAACCAGCCTTCCTAATTTACCTAATTTTACTCACTCATACACACACACACACGCACCTGTATCCAACCCCAGATTTTAAGAGCTCAATTTAATTTATAAAAAAAAAAGTATTATATAGTATAATGTTGAAATGTCTACTTTCCTTTATTATGCTGCGTCGGCCTCATGGTGTTGAATTTCGCCACATGGTATGCGTTGTTTTACTGTTTTCACTGTCACATTTTTTACGTGTTATTGCTGAACTGTTAATATGTTTTAATTAGTTACTTTTGATGAATATTTAACCAAATACGGTTTGCACTCTGAAATGTATAGAAAGATTCACATTTTAGTTTGTCTGCGGGCCCGCACTTATGTTCCGAAACTTTACACACTTGTTGCTCGCGCGAGCATAGAATTTTGACTGGGGCGAACTACTTGCGCTAATTTGTGAAGCGACTGTTCTTCGCCAATTCTCATTGGTCTACAGTTTGTATTCGTTCGCCAGTGGACTGTTTTTGGCTTGTTGACAAAACTGGTGACACACATCGTTATATAAATTGCTGACGCAACACATCGCCTGATGTCTGGTTGCATAATTGGTTGACAGATTTAGCTACATAACGTGTTTACGCTCTCCGGGTTCGTCATTGTCCTTGAACTGACTTTGGTACAGTTTGCCGGTTATTAAAACTGTTTATATGAATATTGTCTAATAACTTTGTTTTCAACGCCTCAAGCAGTGTTGCCGTTGTTGGGATCGCTTCCACATAACAAATTTACCCAAGTCTGTAATTTCTGTCCCTATCACTCGACAAGTTAATTATTATTTATGAAAAAATACAAATTCTGTTATTACCCCAGGTATGCCCAAAAATGCCCCGCTACAATACCCCCTCAATGAGATATTTTATGCCGAAGCATAAAAAATCTCATTGACACATTCATACTTGCTAAAGGGATCAGCCAGGATATGTCGCCACAACCCCCTGTACGGTTTACAAACAAAAAAAAATAATCAACTCACCCTTGGTCCGGTGACTGTGACCGCATCTGCATGACAATACTGGACTTCTCTCTCGAGATCCCAACACCGTAGAGTCAGACAGATACTCCACGCCCCTGCTCTGACGCGCAGGCCAGCTCAGGTCCGCCGCCACAGCATCACCAAACACTGAAACAACAAATCAAAATATTAAATAGTGGCCTTATACAACACCATATCCCCAACTGATCTGTTTCCCCCTAGCGGTGCTGGTTTGCGCTAAGAAGCACTGGTTTTGTTTTTCATTTATCGCTAACATGTATATATCATAACATATTTACCAACAATATATATATACCCCTCTTAAAATTCCATCTACTTACCCTTATCAACTTTACCCCAAAATTCAAAATCATTGCCCTGATTCCCATCAGAATTTAAGCAAACAGACGACTGACTCACAAACATTTCCCATTACCATATTAAATTTCTCTCATACCCAATTTAAAAATGCATTTAAAATATTGAAATTCATAAAATTCTCTTAAATACTAACAAACACAACATAACATAAGAAAACATAGACATAAAACATAAAATAAGAAACATATTACACTTCTAACTCCCATTAAAATAAACAACTGGTATTTGAAATGTTACACACTTTACATCATTAAATTGGCATATAAAATCAAAAAATTACTTTTAAACTTGATTTACTCTTATTAATGCGTTTCTCAAAATTACAAAAATTTATTTATTTATTTATTATTTTTTTTTTTTTCAATCTTCGTTTTACCCATCATTTTCATTTATCATTTTCTTTCATTAATCTGGGTGATTCTACATTACTCATTATAATTCACTTTATCAACTTGGCATTTACTCATAATCTTACCCCTTTTATTACTCTAACGTTCCCTTACAAAATCTCTAACTAGTATGACACCCCTCTATCAAAATTTTACTAATCCTTCTCTACCTCTAACTACTTACTATTTTAACTCCCATCTCCGCCTTCTACTCTTATATAAAAAAAATACTCTCTAACCCTTTGTACATAGGATACGTGTTTCCCCCCCCAAAAAAGCTCAATTCCCGTTCTCTGGCCCCTGGATTTTTACCTACGGCGGCCCCTTCCCACTAAAACTATACCAAATCCCGTCCCAACCCTTATGTTGCGGACTCCCACATTACACTACCACTACTACAAAATTGCCATCCCCAAAAAATCTCAACCTCATAACCTCACTACAACTACATCAAAATAACATCAACAAAATAAACAACAATATATCACTCAAAACTCTACATAAATTCTCCAATTCTACTGTGTCTCCACTTATACTTCTCAAAATTCTATAACATATACTAACTCAAAACAACATTGCATTATTTTCATCTCTCATTCTCTTTAACTTTTACTTCGATTTGAACAGATCTATGTCCCACAAAATTCAACTTGAATTGACTCAAACATTTTATTCAAACAATTACTATCACCCACTTCTATCTTTTACAACCCATTGAAAATTTTACCTATCACAACTATTTTTCATTTTATTTTTAAATCTATAAACACATTGAAAACATATTATTATATTTTTATAATACTTATTCCTAACATACTAATGCAATCAACACAATAAGACATAATAACACAATATAAGAAGTATTTAGTGCATCTATTTTTTAAATTCAAACAAAATTATTGAGTAGCAAATCATCATTATTAATTAACATATATCAAATTTTTAATACGTTATCCCCTTGGATAACCTCCCAGCCACACACACTATTATAATACATTACATAACATAATACACAAATAGCATTAAACCTGGATTATTAGCCTACATCAAACAAACAATTCTCTTTTACATCATTTATATAAAAATTTATAAACATTATTACTTAAAATTTTTCATTAACTGTTTTTATTTATCATCATTATTTATTTATCCTGTGTTGCAATCAGATTTTCAAAAATTCTAAATTTATTATTAACACATATTTTTAATCATTATGTTCCACAAAATAGACCAGTTAACATTTATTTACTTATTAATTATTATTAAATCAAAATCTCACCAAACAATTTAATTACCTTATAAAATTCAAACACATAATATTCAATCACACTATCTAAACATCTCCACTTATTTAATTCATTTGATTATTAAAATAACATATTTCAATTATTATCAACATTCTATAAATCATTAATTATTGTCTTCATAATTATTTTATTATCTAATTATAATGCAAAAATATTAATAATATTATTATTATTTACACAACATTTTCTAAAACATATACACATTGCTTTTCTAACATTTCACAATACACACAAATGAATTCAATATTATTTACAAAATATACGTCAAAACTGTTCAAGTGTATCTCACTTCAGATGTCCAAATCAGCAAGGTCATTACCAAAAATTTACAATATTTAAAAATGTCCCAACACTGATCTTTTAGCTCATCCTCCATCGTCATATATATATCTAGTGTATTTGTAACATTCATCATTTTTATCAACACACAAATTATTATAATGGTTACTATCATAATAATCCATCAATTCTATTTTGTCCATTATACCACTAGAAATCTTGTTACCATAAGTTAGGATTGTCCCGTCTATATCAGTGTTATTTGTTAACGTCAGGTAAATCGTTTTATCATTTTTGTATTCCTCAACTACTACGTCAGGTAAGTCATTATAGTCAGGTAAGATATTATCAAAATTATTCTCTGTCTCTCTTTCAACAGGTACGTATTTCACATGATTCATCATCACCCCCTCTATATTTTTCTCAATTCATTATACTTTCTTTCTAACTTATATATTTCTATTTCATTCTCAACATATAACTCTCTTTCTTCATAGCACCACATCACACTCTCACAATTATTACGGACAGAGGGTACAACATTATACAACATTACTTCATTCAACAATAAGGGTCTCTTGCCCTGAAAAAACAACATTAAATCATCATCATCATTATAAACAATAAGGGGAAAATTTGCCCTCTGTCCCCACTCAACTACAACATTATTTTTCCACTCTCTTTCTATTTCATAAACACTCATTAACATTTCATTATCGCATTCTAAAACTTCATCAGTACTCTTTGTTATTATATTTTCATCATTTGCTTCTACATTATTCTTCACCCCCACTATACTCTCAAAATTGTCTACTATTTCGTCATTTTTACATTTTGTCTTACTTAAAACATTGTCACCTAATTTCTCGAACTTCTGTTCTAACTTATTTAAACTGTTTCTTATTATTTCGTTAGTGCTTTCTAAATGTTTATTCATTTCTTGTATTTCATGTTTCAACTCTTTATTCTGATTTTTTAATAACTCTTGCATATCGTTTTTCTGTTCATTAAAAAGTAATTTCATCATCTTGATCATCTCATTATCTTCAGCCGTTTTGTTCATGACTGGTGTTGAGTGAACACCTTCATGCATGATTTGAGATTCAGTTATGCTTATCTGGCTTTCATCTACACTGTCAGTGACGCCGACAGTTTCATGATTGTCTGCCATTTTTCTTAAAAAATTTTTATATATATATCTTCATATAATCTTATTGTACATAACATATACTTATTGAAAAATATTCTACTCACCCATATTAAACATAACCTCTTACGTCTAATTTACGTATGCATAAAATTTTCTTTTCTACTTCAAACAATCATTCTGTTCTCCCCGTAGGCCTATATTTATATAATTATATTATATAAATCGTCCCTACGTTCGGAAGCCACTGTGAAGCTACTTTTTACACAAAATATATAAATACAAAATACAAATACCTAAGGGGTTCACTGTTGATTCAAACTTCCTAATAATTTCTTCAGGCGCCATCTTTATTGCCAACTGTAAAGGAAAACATTACCAAGGTTCGTTTCAGCGAACTAGGAGAACAGAACATGGTTATTCGAAATAAAAGAAAACTTTACTTTGTTTCCCCTTAATAGATTTTTATTGACATTTTATTACTGCTAACACACTACCTCCTGACATCCCTACTATTAATTCAGATTAATGAAATTTATTTAGTATAGAATGGTAATTGAAACATAGTATATAAATTGAAAACAACAAACTTCTATAAAATTAAACATGAATTACCTTAACCTACCAACACAAACCAGCCTTCCTAATTTATCTAATTTTACTCACTCATACACACACACACACGCACCTGTATCCAACCCCAGATTTTAAGAGCTCAATTTAATTTATGAAAAAAAAACGTATTATATAGTATAATGTTGAAATGTCTACTTTCCTTTATTATGCTGCGTCGGCCTCATGGTGTTGAATTTTGCCACATGGTATGCGTTGTTTTACTGTTTTCACTGTCACATTTTTTACGTGTTATTGCCGAACTGTTAATATGTTTTAATTAGTTACTTTTGATGAATATTTAACCAAATACGGTTTGCACTCTGAAATGTATAGAAAGATTCACATTTTAGTTTGTCTGCGGCCCCGCACTTATGTTCCGAAACTTTACACACTTGTTGCTCGCGCGAGCATAGAATTTTGACTGGGGCGAACTACTTGCGCTAATTTGTGAAGCGACTGTTCTTCGCCAATTCTCATTGGTCTACAGTTTGTATTCGTTCGCCAGTGGACTGTTTTTGGCTTGTTGACAAAACTGGTGACACACATCGTTATATAAATTGCTGACGCAACACATCGCCTGATGTCTGGTTGCATAATTGGTTGACAGATTTAGCTACATAACGTGTTTACGCTCTCCGGGTTCGTCATTGTCCTTGAACTGACTTTGGTACAGTTTGCCGGTTATTAAAACTGTTTATATGAATATTGTCTAATAACTTTGTTTTCAACGCCTCAAGCAGTGTTGCCGTTGTTGGGATCGCTTCCACATAACAAATTTACCCAAGTCTGTAATTTCTGTCCCTATCACTCGACAAGTTAATTATTATTTATGAAAAAATACAAATTCTGTTATTACCCCAGGTATGCCCAAAAATGCCCCGCTACAGAGTTACATCATTATCCCAATTGTCTGCTACTACAAGGACACTAATTCTCCCAACAAGTAAATGTTTATCATAAATATTGATATCGTAATCGTCTACTACTGCACAAGGTAAATCTCTATTGTTTATAATACTTTTCTCATTATTTAACCTACCTACTAAACCTTTATAGGCCTAACCTCTAGACAACTTAAATATCTCTATCACTCCTCTCTCTTTGTATGATCACTTTCGCAACCCAATTTCCCATTCTCAATCCACACAGAGGGCAATACCACTTTATTATAACTCCATCTGGACTTACCAGATAAACCACAAAAAAATCAAGGGACGTTTTGGAGACCATTTGCCTCCCACAAAAACTCTCGAGGAACCTTTGTCCTCCAAACAACATTTTTGAAGCCTTTCCTTCACATATACCCAAGAGAAATTTGCCCTCTGTTCACCCTCTATGTTTAACCTATCTCTATACTCCCTTTCTAAGTCATAAACACTATCTAACAATCCTTGATTAACCTCAACTCTCATTCTATTCTCATTGTCACCACTACTGCTTAATGTGTATTCCCAATATTTTTATTCAATAATATTTCATCATTACTTATTTTAACATCACCACTTACCTTATAATTCATCACCTGATTTGCATTTAAACTATCACCATTACTATTCGTAATTATTTCTCCATTATAATTACCACTTGTTTTACATTCATCACTTACCTTCTTGTCTAACATACCCACCCGCTCTTGTAACTCATCAGTTTTTCTTTTAGTTTCACTATGTATTTCGTTAATTCGTTCATCAATACTACACAGTGAAATAGTTAATTCGTCAAACTTTACATTTATGCTATTCTCAAATTTCATATTTTGTTCTTTGTATTGTTCAAATTTAGCATCATTTGTGTCAAAGCGTTTATGTCAAAGCGACTATTTATGTTGCTACTTATTTCATCAAATTTAGTATCAAATTTTTCATCACTATTGTCCAAACGAGTATTTAATGCTTCAAATTTAACATCAAATTTCTTATTTTGTTCACTGAACTTGGTATCATTCATGTCAAAACGATTATTTATTACATTAAAATTTACCTCCAACATTGCAGTTTGCTTTGCCAAAAGTGATTGCATCATATTCATTATATTGTTCCTATCAGATTGTTTATTTTGGATAGGTGTTGAATGAATCCTAGCATCTTCCATTGTTACGGACTCGGTTAGGCTTATATCATTTACTACCATTTCGGTTGCCATTGTATTTACTTGATTTTCAGTACTGGTACTAGTTAAGTCAATGCTGTTGTCTTTGTCACTATTATTTTCCATTTTTGTTTTATAATATTGTTTTCTTATACAATTATGCTTACTAAACTACACAACTGCCATAACTCTCAAATAATCGTTTCTGCAACTAGAATTAGGTCTGATCTGTGTGATTATACTAAAACACACAAATCGTCCAAGTTCGGCGGCCAATTGTTATATTACAATTTTATTACTTTAATAAAACTTACCCAGTTTCTAAAATTACCTTCGGGTTACCTTCCAGGATTCTTCAGACGAAAACAGTTGCAGGAGGATTATTTGAGTTGAGTGGGGAAATTATAATAACACAGTTTATGCTGACTGAAACAACTTATTTGGATTTTATTTCATGAAATTAGATAATGTTTTACAGCTATGTAATAACGTATCACCTTCTACTCTGGTCAATTAATATTGATTGAAAGTTCTGTTTTTCTTGTTTTGTTGAAAGTAAACATCATATAAAATTATCAGTACCGGTATATCAAACAATAATGACACAATTCTTATGATTATTATTCTTAAATGGCTATAACAATTTTCTTAATCTTAATAACTACCCAGTACTTTGTCACACTCACTCTTTCATTCCTTTTTACATTTTTATTTTCTAACCCCCATTAATAGAGCTCTGTATCTGTAAGTATTTTTGGTATATTTATAAAATTGATTTGATTGTTTCTGAAGGGTACTTAACCAGTCCACGGCGTTCCAGTCAGCTTCACACCGTCACGTGTTACTCACTGTATCACTAGTCACTCCGAACTGTTATTTCAATAGTTATAAGTTTTTTCCTATAACTGTACCTACAGTATTTAATAGTTTAATACTGTTTTTAATTACCTTTTCTTGTATAACATGTTGTCGGCTGACATAACTCGCTCACGAGCACTGATTATTTTATGATTAGTTGACCACACGGTCAGAGAATTACGAGTTGACTGCCCCGCGCGGCCCTGTTGTCTCTTGGCTAGTTTAACAACGACTGACTACTGTGACTCTCTGATGAAAACTGGGGTGGCAATTACGTGTGTTTCTGTTATTCACAGAGAGACTGAGTTGCCAGCGGTTACGTAATACGTCGAGACTATTTGACCAGACATAAACAGTCTGCCACAACATTGTGCAGTTTTGTAAAAGCAGGGGTTCCCAATAGGTTGTTCTTTGTATGAATTGACAAAATTTTATTCACATTATCTGCCTCCCAATTCTGTACCGTTACAATAACCCCCAATGAGAGGTTTTATGCCGAAGCATAAAAACTCTCATTGCATAAAACCTAAGAGGATCAGTGAAGATATGGCGCCACAAAACACCTTAGTTCTTTACTAAAATCAAAGGTACTTACCCCCCCTAGTCCGGTGGATAGGGCTGCACCCATCCGACTTTACTGGACTTCTCTGCTCGAGACCCCAACACCATAAAATCAGACAGGCAAGTCACCACAGTATCACCTGACTCTAAAACATTCAATTAATATATCAACAAATGGCCTTCCATTACTCCATATCCCACACTGATTCGTTTCCTCTTAGTCGTACTGGTTCATTGTTAGCAAAGTACTGGTTTCATACAAATAACTCTGTTCTACATTCATAGCTCTTAAACCTGTAGCATGACTATAGAAAATACAATGTTTACATGGCAATATAAACTTACTATCTACTTACATTGAATACATAAAAAATCCCATACAAGTTATATACAGTGGTAATTTTCTCCCCAAATAAACACTGCCCCCCACAAAAATTACAAATTGATTCCATAAAATACCAATAAATCATAACACCAACATTAAATCAACCTTCTGTTTACCTTTCATTATCACTTTGCTTGACTTTTCTGTTAAAACTTCAATTATTATTGCCTTATTATTCAATACACAATTCAAAACAAAATAAATTTAAGTTCATTACTGACATTTACATTCTGAATTAATTTAATTCCAACTCAAACTTAATTTCATTCCTTCTCTTATTCAAAACGGTTTAAATTACCTTAGTTATATTATATTCAAAATGATTCTACTTTAATTTATTAATCTACATTAATAAAATCCTCTCACATAAACGTTGACTACATTACAACCAGGTCACCAAGTTACTTCATTATATGATTCACAAAAAGTTAACTTCATTTCATCACACTTGTATTTATTGTATTTCATGATAAAATTTACTCATAGCAATTATTCATCAAAATAAAACATTCTTGTTGTTGTCAACTCCAGCATGACTGTAAACATTAGTCACCCAAAATACAAAGTACATGTCAACAACATATCAGCTGATGCACTACCAGAATATCATCATCACCTTGACACAATACCTTTAACACAAATTAATACAATACAAGTTTATTTACAAATTTTCGTCATTTTATTATTTACTACACTTCATTGCATAAGTCAGCCAAATAATTATACTATTAACCCAAATAATTAAATGTTCATTCATTATTTATCTAACCCCCGTCATCGAAAATTAGTCTAATTATCACATTACACATTTTGTTTTTATTTACATTCATTATGTTATTATTTTTAATATAATAACAATATAAATCTGTTTTTTCCATTTTACTATAATAATAATCCCTAGGGTTACCCTCCATTCTTATTTCATCATAAGCCAAGTCTACATTATTATTTTTAGTCCAGTCTCCATTAGTATTTATTGTTACCCCCAGGGGAGTTACATCATTATCCCAATTGTCTGCTACTACAAGGACACTAATTCTCCCAACAAGTAAATGTTTATCATAAATATTGATATCTTAATCGTCTACTACTGCACAAGGTAAATCTCTATTGTTTATAATACTTTTCTCATTATTTAACCTACCTACTAAACCTTTATAGGCCTAACCTCTAGACAACTTAAATATCTCTATCACTCCTCTCTCTTTGTATGATCACTTTCGCAACCCAATTTCCCATTCTCAATCCACACAGAGGGCAATACCACTTTATTATAACTCCATCTGGACTTACCAGATAAACCACAAAAAATCAAGGGACGTTTTGGAGACCATTTGCCTCCCACAAAAACTCTCGAGGAACCTTTGTCCTCCAAACAACATTTTTGAAGCCTTTCCTTCACAAATACCCAAGAGAAATTTGCCCTCTCTTCACCCTCTATGTTTAACCTATCTCTATACTCCCTTTCTAAGTCATAAACACTATCTAACAATCCTTGATTAACCTCAACTCTCATTCTATTCTCATTGTCACCACTACTGCTTAATGTGTATTCCCAATATTTTTATTCAATAATATTTCATCATTACTTATTTTAACATCACCACTTACCTTATAATTCATCACCTGATTTGCATTTAAACTATCACCATTACTATTCGTAATTATTTCTCCATTATAATTACCACTTGTTTTACATTCATCACTTACCTTCTTGTCTAACATACCCACCCGCTCTTGTAACTCATCAGTTTTTCTTTTAGTTTCACTATGTATTTCGTTAATTCGTTCATCAATACTACACAGTGAAATAGTTAATTCGTCAAACTTTACATTTATGCTATTCTCAAATTTCATATTTTGTTCTTTGTATTGTTCAAATTTAGCATCATTTGTGTCAAAGCGTTTATGTCAAAGCGACTATTTATGTTGCTACTTATTTCATCAAATTTAGTATCAAATTTTTCATCACTATTGTCCAAACGAGTATTTAATGCTTCAAATTTAACATCAAATTTCTAATTTTGTTCACTGAACTTGGTATCATTCATGTCAAAACGATTATTTATTACATTAAAATTTACCTCCAACATTGCATTTTGCTTTGCCAAAGTGACTGCATCATATTCATTATATCGTTCCTATCAGATTGTTTATTTTGGATAGGTGTTGAATGAATCCTAGCATCTTCCATTGTTACGGACTCGGTTAGGCTTCTATCATTTACTACCGTTTCGGTTGCTATTGTATTTACTTGATTTTCAGTACTGGTACTAGTTAAGTCAATGCTGTTGACTTTGTGACTATTATTTTCCATTTTTGTTTTATATTATTGTTTACTTATACAATTATGCTTACTAAATTACACAACTGCCATAACTCTCAAATAATCGTTTCTGCAACTAGAATTAGGTCTGATCTGTGTGATTATACTAAATCACACAAATCGTCCAAGTTCGGCGGCCAATTGTTATATTACAATTTTATTACTTTAATAAAACTTACCCAGTTTCTAAAATTACCTTCGGGTTACCTTCCAGGATTCTACAGACGAAAACAGTTGCAGGAGGATTATTTGAGTTGAGTGGGGAAATTATAATAACACAGTTTATGCTGACTGAAACAACTTATTTGGATTTTATTTCATGAAATTAGATAATGTTTTACAGCTATGTAATAACGTATCACCTTCTACTCTGGTCAATTAATATTGATTGAAAGTTCTGTTTTTCTTGTTTTGTTGAAAGTAAACATCATATAAAATTATCAGTACCGGTATATCAAACAATAATGACACAATTCTTATGATTATTATTCTTAAATGGCTATAACAATTTTCTTAATCTTAATAACTACCCAGTACTTTGTCACACTCACTCTTTCATTCCTTTTTACATTTTTATTTTCTAACCCCCATTAATAGAGCTCTGTATCTGTAAGTATTTTTGGTATATTTATAAAATTGATTTGATTGTTTCTGAAGGGTACTTAACCAGTCCACGGCGATCCAGTTAGCTTCACCAACGTCACGTGTTACTCACTGTATCACTCGTCACTCCGAACTGTTATTTCAATAGTTATAAGTTTTTTCCTATAACTGTACCTACAGTATTTAATAGTTTAATACTGTTTTTAATTACCTTTTCTTGTATAACATGTTGTCGGCTGACATAACTCGCTCACGAGCACTGATTATTTTATGATTAGTTGACCACACGGTCAGAGAATTACGAGTTGACTGCCCCGCGCGGCCCTGTTGTCTCTTGGCTGGTTTAACAACGACTGACTACTGTGACTCTCTGATGAAAACTGGGGTGGCAATTACGTGTGTTTCTGTTATTCACAGAGAGACTGAGTTGCCAGCGGTTACGTAATACGTCGAGACTATTTGACCAGACATAAACAGTCTGCCACAACATTGTGCAGTTTTGTAAAAGCAGGGGTTCCCAACAGGTTGTTCTTTGTATGAATTGACAAAATTTTATTCACATTATCTGCCTCCAAATTCTGTACCGTTACAATACCCCCCCAATGAGAGGTTTTATGCCGAAGCATAAAAACTCTCATTGCATAAAACCTAAGAGGATCAGTGAAGATATGTCACCACAAAACACCTTACTTCTTTACTAAAATCAAGGGTACTTACCCCCCTAGTCCGGTGGCTAGGACTGCACCCATCCGACTTTACTGGACTTCTCTGCTCGAGACCCCAACACCATAAAATCAGACAGGCAAGTCACCACAGTATCACCTGACTCTAAAACATTCAATTAATATATCAACAAATGGCCTTCCATTACTCCATATCCCACACTGATTCGTTTCCTCTTAGTCGTACTGGTTCATTGTTAGCAAAGTACTGGTTTCATACAAATAACTCTGTTCTACATTCATAGCTCTTAAACCTGTAGCATGACTATAGAAAATACAATGTTTACATGGCAATATAAACTTACTATCTACTTACATTGAATACATAAAAAATCCCATACAAGTTATATACAGTGGTAATTTTCTCCCCAAATAAACACTGCCCCCCACAAAAATTACAAATTGATTCCATAAAATACCAATAAATCATAACACCAACATTAAATCAACCTTCTGTTTACCTTTCATTATCACTTTGCTTGACTTTTCTGTTAAAACTTCAATTATTATTGCCTTATTATTCAATACACAATTCAAAACAAAATAAATTTAAGTTCATTACTGACATTTACATTCTGAATTAATTTAATTCCAACTCAAACTTAATTTCATTCCTTCTCTTATTCAAAACGGTTTAAATTACCTTAGTTATATTATATTCAAAATGATTCTACTTTAATTTATTAATCTACATTAATAAAATCCTCTCACATAAACGTTGACTACATTACAACCAGGTCACCAAGTTACTTCATTATATGATTCACAAAAAGTTAACTTCATTTCATCACACTTGTATTTATTGTATTTCATGATAAAATTTACTCATAGCAATTATTCATCAAAATAAAACATTCTTGTTGTTGTCAACTCCAGCATGACTGTAAACATTAGTCACCCAAAATACAAAGTACATGTCAACAACATATCAGCTGATGCACTACCAGAATATCATCATCACCTTGACACAATACCTTTAACACAAATTAATACAATACAAGTTTATTTACAAATTTTCGTCATTTTATTATTTACTACACTTCATTGCATAAGTCAGCCAAATAATTATACTATTAACCCAAATAATTAAATGTTCATTCATTATTTATCTAACCCCCGTCATCGAAAATTAGTCTAATTATCACATTACACATTTTGTTTTTATTTACATTCATTATGTTATTATTTTTAATATAATAACAATATAAATCTGTTTTTTCCATTTTACTATAATAATAATCCCTAGGGTTACCCTCCATTCTTATTTCATCATAAGCCAAGTCTACATTATTATTTTTAGTCCAGTCTCCATTAGTATTTATTGTTACCCCCAGGTGAGTTACATCATTATCCCAATTATCTGCTACTACAAGGACACTAATTCTCCCAACAAGTAAATTTTTTATCATAAATATTGATATCATAATCGGCTACTACTGCACAAGGTAAATCTCTATTGTTTATAATACTTTTCTCATTATTTAAACTACCTACTAAACCTTTATAGGCCTAACCTCTAGACAACTTAAATATCTCTATCACTCCTCTCTCTTTGTATGATCACTTTCGCAACCCAATTTCCCATTCTCAATCCACACAGAGGGCAATACCACTTTATTATAACTCCATCTGGACTTACCAGATAAACCACAAAAAATCAAGGGACTTTTGGAGACCATTTGCCTCCCACAAAAACTCTCGAGGAACCTTTGTCCACCAAACAACATTTTTGAAGCCTTTCCTTCACATATACCCAAGAGAAATTTGCCCTCTGTTCACCGTCTATGTTTAACCTATCTCTATACTCCCTTTCTAAGTCATAAACACTATCTAACAATCCTTGATTAACCTCAACTATCATTCTATTCTCATTGTCACCACTACTGCTTAATGTGTATTCCCAATATTTTTATTCAATAATATTTCATCATTACTTATTTTAACATCACCACTTACCTTATAATTCATCACCTGATTTGCATTTAAACTATCACCATTACTATTCATAATTATTTCTCCATTATAATTACCACTTGTTTTACATTCATCACTTACCTTCTTGTCTAACATACCCACCCGCTCTTGTAACTCATCAGTTTTTCTTTTAGTTTCACTATGTATTTCGTTAATTCGTTCATCAATACTACACAGTGAAATAGTTAATTCGTCAAACTTTACATTTATGCTATTCTCAAATTTCATATTTTGTTCTTTGTATTGTTCAAATTTAGCATCATTTGTGTCAAAGCGTTTATGTCAAAGCGACTATTTATGTTGCTACTTATTTCATCAAATTTAGTATCAAATTTTTCATCACTATTGTCCAAACGAGTATTTAATGCTTCAAATTTAACATCAAATTTCTTATTTTGTTCACTGAACTTGGTATCATTCATGTCAAAACGATTATTTATTACATTAAAATTTACCTCCAACATTGCATTTTGCTTTGCCAAAGTGACTGCATCATATTCATTATATCGTTCCTATCAGATTGTTTATTTTGGATAGGTGTTGAATGAATCCTAGCATCTTCCATTGTTACGGACTCGGTTAGGCTTCTATCATTTACTACCGTTTCGGTTGCTATTGTATTTACTTGATTTTCAGTACTGGTACTAGTTAAGTCAATGCTGTTGACTTTTTCACTATTATTTTCCATTTTTGTTTTATATTATTGTTTACTTATACAATTATGCTTACTAAATTACACAACTGCCATAACTCTCAAATAATCGTTTCTGCAGCTAGAATTAGGTCTGATCTGTGTGATTATACTAAATCACACAAATCGTCCAAGTTCGGCGGCCAATTGTTATATTACAATTTTATTACTTTAATAAAACTTACCCAGTTTCTAAAATTACCTTCGGGTTACCTTCCAGGATTCTACAGACGAAAACAGTTGCAGGAGGATTATTTGAGTTGAGTGGGGAAATTATAATAACACAGTTTATGCTGACTGAAACAACTTATTTGGATTTTATTTCATGAAATGAGATAATGTTTTACAGCTATGTAATAACGTATCACCTTCTACTCTGGTCAATTAATATTGATTGAAAGTTCTGTTTTTCTTGTTTTGTTGAAAGTAAACATCATATAAAATTATCATTACTGGTATATCAAACAATAATGACATAATTCTTATGATTATTATTCTTAAATGGCTATAACAATTTTCTTAATCTTAATAACGACCCAGTACTTTGTCACACTCACTCTTTCATTCCTTTTTACATTTTTATTTTCTAATCCCCATTAATAGAGCTCTGTATCTGTAAGTATTTTTGGTATATTTATAAAATTGATTTGATTGTTTCTGAAGGGTACTTAACCAGTCCACGGCGATCCAGTTAGCTTCACCAACGTCACGTGTTACTCACTGTATCACTCGTCACTCCGAACTGTTATTTCAATAGTTATAAGTTTTTTCCTATAACTGTACCTACAGTATTTAATAGTTTAATACTGTTTTTAATTACCTTTTCTTGTATAACATGTTGTCGGCTGACATATCTCGCTCACGAGCACTGATTATTTTATGATTAGTTGACCACACGGTCAGAGAATTACGAGTTGACTGCCCCGCGCGGCCCTGTTGTCTCTTGGCTGGTTTAACAACGACTGACTACTGTGACTCTCTGATGAAAACTGGGGTGGCAATTACGTGTGTTTCTGTTATTCACAGAGAGACTGAGTTGCCAGCGGTTACGTAATACGTCGAGACTATTTGACCAGACATAAACAGTCTGCCACAACATTGTGCAGTTTTGTAAAAGCAGGGGTTCCCAACAGGTTGTTCTTTGTATGAATTGACAAAATTTTATTCACATTATCTGCCTCCAAATTCTGTACCGTTACAATACCCCCCCAATGAGAGGTTTTATGCCGAAGCATAAAAACTCTCATTGCATAAAACCTAAGAGGATCAGTGAAGATATGTCACCACAAAACACCTTACTTCTTTACTAAAATCAAGGGAACTTACCCCCCCTAGTCCGGTGGCTAGGACTGCACCCATCCGACTTTACTGGACTTCTCTGCTCGAGACCCCAACACCATAAAATCAGACAGGCAAGTCACCACAGTATCACCTGACTCTAAAACATTCAATTAATATATCAACAAATGGCCTTCCATTACTCCATATCCCACACTGATTCGTTTCCTCTTAGTCGTACTGGTTCATTGTTAGCAAAGTACTGGTTTCATACAAATAACTCTGTTCTACATTCATAGCTCTTAAACCTGTAGCATGACTATAGAAAATACAATGTTTACATGGCAATATAAACTTACTATCTACTTACATTGAATACATAAAAAATCCCATACAAGTTATATACAGTGGTAATTTTCTCCCCAAATAAACACTGCCCCCCCACAAAAATTACAAATTGATTCCATAAAATACCAATAAATCATAACACCAACATTAAATCAACCTTCTGTTTACCTTTCATTATCACTTTGCTTGACTTTTCTGTTAAAACTTCAATTATTATTGCCTTATTATTCAATACACAATTAGAAACAAAATAAATTTAAGTTCATTACTGACATTTACATTCTGAATTAATTTAATTCCAACTCAAACTTAATTTCATTCCTTCTCTTATTCAAAACGGTTTAAATTACCTTAGTTATATTATATTCAAAATGATTCTACTTTAATTTATTAATCTACATTAATAGAATCCTCTCACATAAACGTTGACTACATTACAACCAGGTCACCAAGTTACTTCATTATATGATTCACAAAAAGTTAACTTCATTTCATCACACTTGTATTTATTGTATTTCATCATAAAATTTACTCATAGCAATTATTCATCAAAATAAAACATTCTTGTTGTTGTCAACTCCAGCATGACTGTAAACATTAGTCACCCAAAATACAAAGTACATGTCAACAACATATCAGCTGATGCACTACCAGAATATCATCATCACCTTGACACAATACCTTTAACACAAATTAATACAATACAAGTTTATTTACAAATTTTCGTCATTTTATTATTTACTACACTTCATTGCATAAGTCAGCCAAATAATTATACTATTAACTCAAATAATTAAATGTTCATTCATTATTTATCTAACCCCCGTCATCGAAAATTAGTCTAATTATCACATTACACATTTTGTTTTTATTTACATTCATTATGTTATTATTTTTAATATAATAACAATATAAATCTGTTTTTTCCATTTTACTATAATAATAATCCCTAGGGTTACCCTCCATTCTTATTTCATCATAAGCCAAGTCTACATTATTATTTTTAGTCCAGTCTCCATTAGTATTTATTGTTACCCCCAGGTGAGTTACATCATTATCCCAATTTTCTGCTACTACAAGGACACTAATTCTCCCAACAAGTAAATTTTTTATCATAAATATTGATATCATAATCGTCTACTACTGCACAAGGTAAATCTCTATTGTTTATAATACTTTTCTCATTATTTAAACTACCTACTAAACCTTTATAGGCCTAACCTCTAGACAACTTAAATATCTCTATCACTCCTCTCTCTTTGTATGATCACTTTTGCAACCCAATTTCCCATTCTCAATCCACACAGAGGGCAATACCACTTTATTATAACTCCATCTGGACTTACCAGATAAACCACAAAAAATCAAGGGAAGTTTGGAGACCATTTGCCTCCCACAAAAACTCTCGAGGAACCTTTGTCCTCCAAACAACATTTTTGAAGCCTTTCCTTCACATATACCCAAGAGAAATTTGCCCTCTGTTCACCGTCTATGTTTAACCTATCTCTATACTCCCTTTCTAAGTCATAAACACTATCTAACAATCCTTGATTAACCTCAACTCTCATTCTGTTCTCATTGTATGTGTATTCCCAATATTTTTATTCAATAATATTTCATCATTACTTATTTTAACATCACCACTTACCTTATAATTCATCACCTGATTTGCATTTAAACTATCACCATTACTATTCGTAATTATTTCTCCATTATAATTACCACTTGTTTTACATTCATCACTTACCTTCTTGTCTAACATACCCACCCGCTCTTGCAACTCATCAGTTTTTCTTTTAGTTTCACTATGTATTTCGCTAATTCGTTCATCAATACTACACAGTGAAATAGTTAATTCGTCAAACTTTACGTTTATGCTATTCTCAAATTTCATATTTTGTTCTTTGTATTGTTCAAATTTAGCATCATTTGTGTCATAGCGACTATTTATGTTGCTACTTATTTCATCAAATTTAGTATCAAAATTTTCATCACTATTGTCCAAACGAGTATTTAATGCTTCAAATTTAACATCAAATTTCTTATTTTGTTCACTGAACTTGGTATCATTCATGTCAAAACGATTATTTATTTCATTAAAATTTACCTCCAACATTGCATTTTGCTTTGCCAAAAGTGATTGCATCATATTCATTATATTGTTCCTATCAGATTGTTTATTTTCGATAGGTGTTGAATGAATCCTAGCATCTTCCATTGTTACGGACTCGGTTAGGCTTGTATCATTTACTACTGTTTCGGTTGCTATTGTATTTACTTGATTTTCAGTACTGGTACTAGTTAAGTCAATGCTGTTGACTTTGTCACTATTATTTTCCATTTTTGTTTTATATTATTGTTTACTTATACAATTATGCTTACTAAACTACACAACTGCCATAACTCTCAAATAATCGTTTCTGCAACTAGAATTAGGTCTGATCTGTGTGATTATACTAAATCACACAAATCGTCCAAGTTCGGCGGCCAATTGTTATATTACAATTTTATTACTTTAATAAAACTTACCCAGTTTCTAAAATTACCTTCGGGTTACCTTCCAGGATTCTACAGACGAAAACAGTTGCAGGAGGATTATTTGAGTTGAGTGGGGAAATTATAATAACACAGTTTATGCTGACTGAAACAACTTATTTGGATTTTATTTCATGAAATTATATAATGTTTTACAGCTATGTAATAACGTATCACCTTCTACTCTGGTCAATTAATATTGATTGAAAGTTCTGTTTTTTTTGTTTTGTTGAAAGTAAACATCATATAAAATTATCAGTACCGGTATATCAAACAATAATGACACAATTCTTATGATTATTATTCTTAAATGGCTATAACAATTTTCTTAATCTTAATAACGACCCAGTACTTTGTCACACTCACTCTTTCATTCCTTTTTACATTTTTATTTTCTAACCCCCATTAATAGAGCTCTGTATCTGTAAGTATATTTTGTATATTTATAAAATTGATTTGAGTGTTTCTGAAGGGTACTTAACCAGTCCACGGCGTTCCAGACAGCTTCACCACCGTCACGTGTTACTCACTGTATCACTCGTCACTCCGAACTGTTATTTCAATAGTTATAAGTTTTTTCCTATAACAGTACCAACAGTATTTAATAGTTTAATACTGTTTTTAATTACCTTTTCTTGTATAACATGTTGTCGGCTGACATAACTCACTCACGAGCACTGATTATTTTATCATTAGTTGACCACATGGTCAGAGAATTACGAGTTGACTGCCCCGCGCGGCCCTGTTGTCTCTTGGCTGGTTTAACAATGACTGACTACTGTGACTCTCTGATGAAAACTGGGGTGGCAATTACGTGTGTTTCTGTTATTCACAGAGAGACTGAGTTGCCAGCGGTTACGTAATATGTCGAGACTATTTGACCAGACATAAACAGTCTGCCACAACATTGTGCAGTTTTGTAAAAGCAGGGGTTCCCAACAGGTTGTTCTTTGTATGAATTGACAAAATTTTATTCACATTATCTGCCTCCCAATTCTGTACCGTTACAATACCCCCCCCAATGAGAGGTTTTATGCCGAAGCATAAAAACCCTCATTGCATAAAACCTAAGAGGATCAGTAAAGATATGGTGCCACAAAACCCCTTAGTTCTTTACTAAAATCAAGGGTACTTACCCCCCTAGTCCGGTGGCTGGGGCTGCACCCATCCGACTTTACTGGACTTCTCTGCTCGAGACCCCAACACCATAAAATCAGACAGGCAAGTCACCACAGTATCACCTGACTCTAAAACATTCAATTAATACATCAACAAATGGCCTTCCATTACTCCATATCCCACACTGATTCGTTTCCTCTTAGTCGTACTGGTTCATTGTTAGCAAAGTACTGGTTTCATACAAATAACTCTGTTCTACATTCATAGCTCTTAAACCTGTAGCATGACTATAGAAAATACAATTTTACATGGCAATAAAACTTACTATCTACTTAAATTGAATACATAAAAAATCCCATACAAGTTATATACAGTGGTAATTTTCTCGGTAATTTTCGTGGTAATTGTGCCGGGTCCAGTATGATGGGACTTGCAATGAAACTCAGCTGTAATAGACCAATAACAATTTTATTTTATGCCCAGATTTAACAGTATTAAATTAGAACAGCATGTGTGCATAATAACAAGTGTGTATAAATATTAAGCATAACAAGTGTGTATAAATATAAGCACAACAAGTGTATATAAACTCAGTGACTACATGTTTATATAATTATAAAATTCTCTCCCATCTCGTGGCTAGCTAGACACGGACAAACATAACAACACACACAGAACATAAGGTACACAAACTCACTATTACATTAATTCTAGCACCAATGCCCCTTGAATGCACCAGCCTAGCAGGCAGTGTAACCCCAATACTCAGAACCAGCTGTAATAAAATATTCACCCCTCAACGCCCGTTTTTGCACAATTGCATAGAGGCCAAACCCCAGACAAGGATGAGGAAACTCATAACTCATAAATAAAACCGGACCGCCCATTTGCATAGCATTCCACTGATCAATAAACCATCATGAGTGTATGAACCTTAAGTTCCTTTCACAGTATTAAATAAAAATTGACAGAACTACATCACCTGATTTCACACAGTGATTATAGAATTCTAAACGGTTATTTTACTTCACAAATTCCGAAGGAATCAAAAATCCTTATGTACTTTAACAATCAGAAATTAATCACTCGGGGCTTTACAATTTCAGAAAATTTTGACAATATATGTTTTACCAAAATAATGAGTACATGTTTTATAGTTACAGAAAGTTAAACAGCAGATACTACCAGTGAAAGTCAATCAATATGTGTTTGCCAGTTAAGAAAAACAATCAGTCTAGCCCTTGTGCAAGGAGCAAAATCAACTAATATATTTCCAGAAAAATAGCAAATTATTTCCATTAACCCCGAATGGCTATATACATATAATAAAAAATGAAAAAATACAATAATGTGGTGGTGCTCTAGCATCTGTGGCAGCGCGCCAGCATGCAGTTGACAAAATTTGACCTACCTCCAACCTGACTGATGTTGCACCAGCATGAGTCAGAGAAAACTAAGTCCCCTTTTTAGACCCCAGAAAACGTCAAAAAAAAAACCCCAGGAAAACCCCCAGCCCTTAAATGTGAACCCATAGAGAAGTTAAAATATATTCATCTTTGTTCCAGCCGGAACAGAGATACTAACCTGTTCAATACATTTTGTAAAACTAACATGACAAGATGAGCAAACTGTACAATGTACAAGTGTGAAAATATCTCTGGCACGCTCCCCCAGTGCATCACCCACTTACAGGCAGTGCACTTAACGTTATGTAATTCAATTATAAAAAAAAAGGTGTACTGGAATTTAACTAGTAAAGTTCTGAGTCATGAACAGCGGCTTCCCAATCTAGCAGAGTGTCTGCACACGTGGGCCCATGGATGCAATGATATTTGATAAGAAAATAATAGAGTGCATATCACCTTATCACAGCTGTCAAGTGTTACATTGAGAATCAGTCTCCAGCTCCCTCTTCGTACAAGATCTTGTTCATGGTTCACGGCTTAGGCAGGTGTACGGCCATCAGCAAGCCAGGAATCCGGCTTAGTTCAAGAACCCTGTTCATTCAAATAAATTAGAGAACTGTTCACTAAAAATGTACACCCGAGTTAAGGTAATTAACCTCCAAACGGGCCGCCAACTAACTCTTCATAAAAGCACAATTTTTATTAATAAAGTTTTTGCAACCAGCTGAAAGAGCAGAGAAATCAGCCATGGAATAAATAAATTTGAATAATGAACAGACCTTATTTAATGTGGCTTGATATAAAGTGATCAGCACTAGGTCTACCTGCTTCGACATAATTCAACAGGTTATGCGCCACGTGGTAAGTGATAATCGTTATTTGACCAAAAAAATTTAACTGCAAGGCACTCACAGCATTAAGAATGTTTTAACATTAATAAAATTTCATCTGAGGAAGTTCACACAAAGAAACTCTCTACTGTACAGTTAATTAAATAAGCTCCCGACAGCCTATTGCATGCATGGACAGCTCATACCCTGACTATGCACTAAGTTTTAGTCCTTAATATTTTAATGTTGTACACCTTTATCATTACAGTGACCTTGCAAACTTCTCACACTATTACAGAAAATAATAAAAAGAGCATGGGCTATATACTGAGCGTTACATAAATCAGTGAATAATGAGTTTCTCTTAATATAAAACTTGTCGGGCCGCACACACATAATTACGTATTTTATACGGTTGCATATAGTTATTAATTATCCATACATGTATAATTACTTATAAAGACAAAATAATAAAATTCTTACTGGGAGTCGATTACGCTTTAGCACAGCATGAAGACGGATACAAACTGCGTTGTAAATGTACGAAGAGAAAGACAGACAGACGATGTATGTCGCCGTGGGGGCAGTAAGTTGAACTGGCCGTCAGCCGCAGAGCAAGGCGACCCTTCAGCATGCGCTGCGCGCACAACCCTCCCTTTATCTCGTAGTACAAAGGTCGCCTAGCATACTCTCGTTCACAATATAGTACATTGAAAAAAACTTTAACTAAAATCTTCGATAGCCGGATTCACACCGGCACAAGTTTCACTATGTATTTCGTTAATTCGTTCATCAATACTACACAGTGAAATAGTTAATTCGTCAAACTTTACGTTTATGCTATTCTCAAATTTCATATTTTGTTCTTTGTATTGTTCAAATTTAGCATCATTTGTGTCAAAGCGTTTATGTCAAAGCGACTATTTATGTTGCTACTTATTTCATCAAATTTAGTATCAAATTTTTCATCACTATTGTCCAAACGAATATTTAATTCTTCAAATTTAACAACAAATTTCTTATTTTGTTCACTGAACTTGGTATCATTCATGTCAAAACGATTATTTATTACATTAAAATTTACCTCCAACATTGCATTTTGCTTTGCCAAAAGTGATGGCATCATATTCATTATATTGTTCCTATCAGATTGTTTATTTTGGATAGGTGTTGAATGAATCCTAGCATCTTCCATTGTTACGGACTCGGTTAGGCTTATATCATTTACTACCGTTTTGGTTGCTATTGTATTTACTTGATTTTCAGTACTGGTACTAGTTAAGTCAATGCTGTTGACTTTGTCACTATTATTTTCCATTTTTGTTTTATATTATTGTCTACTTATACAATTATGCTTACTAAATTACACAACTGCCATAACTCTCAAATAATCGTTTCTGCAACTAGAATTAGGTCTGATCTGTGTGATTATACTAAATCACACAAATCGTCCATGTTCGGCGGCCAACTGTTATATTACAATATTATTGCCTTAATAAAACTTACCCAGTTTCTAAAATTACCTTCGGGTTACTTTCCAGGATTCTACAGACGAAAACAGTTGCAGGAGGATTATTTGAGTTGAGTGGGGAAATTATAATAACACAGTTTATGCTGACTGAAACAACTTATTTGGATTTTATTTCATGAAATTAGATAATGTTTTACAGCTATGTAATAACGTATCACCTTCTACTCTGGTCAATTAATATTGATTGAAAGTTCTGTTTTTCTTGTTTTGTTGAAAGTAAACATCATATAAAATTATCAGTACCGGTATATCAAACAATAATGACACAATTCTTATGATTATTATTCTTAAATGGCTATAACAATTTTCTTAATCTTAATAACGACCCAGTACTTTGTCACACTCACTCTTTCATTCCTTTTTACATTTTTATTTTCTAACCCCCATTAATAGAGCTCTGTATCTGTAAATATTTTTTGTATATTTATAAAATTGATTTGACTGTTTCTGAAGGGTACTTAACCAGTCCACGGCGTTCCAGACAGCTTCACCACCGTCACGTGTTACTCACTGTATCACTCGTCACTCCGAACTGTTATTTCAATAGTTATAAGTTTTTTCCTATAACTGTACCAACAGTATTTAATACTTTAATACTGTTTTTAATTACCTTTTCTTGTATAACATGTTGTCGGCTGACATAACTCGCTCACGAGCACTGATTATTTTATGATTAGCTGACCACACGGTCAGAGAATTACGAGTTGACTGCCCCGCGCGGCCCTGTTGTCTCTTGGCTGGTTTAACAACGACTGACTACTGTGACTCTCTGATGAAAACTGGGGTGGCAATTACGTGTGTTTCTGTTATTCACAGAGAGACTGACTTGCCAGCGGTTACGTAATACGTCGAGACTATTTGACCAGACATAAACAGTCTGCCACAACATTGTGCAGTTTTGTAAAAGCAGGGGTTCCCAACAGGTTGTTCTTTGTATGAATTGACAAAATTTTATTCACATTATCTGCCTCCCAATTCTGTACCGTTACAATACCCCCCCCCCCAATGAGAGGTTTTATGCCGAAGCATAAAAACTCTCATTGCGTAAAACCTAAGAGGATCAGTGAAGATATGTCACCACAAAACACCTTAGTTCTTTACTAAAATCAAGGGTACTTACCCACCCTAGTCCGGTGGCTAGGACTGCACCCATCCGACTTTACTGGACTTCTCTGCTCGAGACCCCAACACCATAAAATCAGACAGGCAAGTCACCACAGTATCACCTGACTCTAAAACATTCAATTAATATATCAACAAATGGCCTTCCATTACTCCATATCCCACACTGATTCGTTTCCTCTTAGTCGTACTGGTTCATTGTTAGCAAAGTACTGGTTTCATACAAATAACTCTGTTCTACATTCATAGCTCTTAAACCTGTAGCATGACTATAGAAAATACAATGTTTACATGGCAATATAAACTTACTATCTACTTACATTGAATACATAAAAAATCCCATACAAGTTATATACAGTGGTAATTTTCTCCCCAAATAAACACTGTAACACACAAAAAATTACAAATTGATTCCATAAAATACCAATAAATCATAACACCAACATTAAATCAACCTTCTGTTTACCTTTCATTATCACTTTGCTTGACTTTTCTGTTAAAACTTCAATTATTATTGCCTTATTATTCAATACACAATTCAAACCAAAATTAATTTAAGTTCATTACTGACATTTATATTCTGAATTAATTTAATTCCAACTCAAACTTATTTTCATTCCTTCTCTTATTCAAAACGGTTTAAATTACCTTAGTTACATTATATTCAAAATGATTCTACTTTAATTTATTAATCTACATTAATAAAATCCTCTCACATAAATGTTGACTACATTACAACCAGGTCACCAAGTTACTTCATTATATGATTCACAAAAAGTTAACTTCATTTCATCACAATTGTATTTATTGAATTTCATCATAAAATTTACTCATAGCAATTATTCATCAAAATAAAACATTCTTGTTGTTGTCAACTCCAGCATGACTGTAAACATTAGTCACCCAAAATACAAAGTACATGTCAACAACATATCAGCTGATGCACTACCAGAATATCATCATCACCTTGACACAATACCTTAAAACAAATTAATACAATACAAGTTTATTTACAAGTTTTCATCATTTTATTATTTACTACACTTCATTACATAAGACAGCCAAATAATTATACCATTAACTCAAATATTTAAATGTTCATTCATTATTTATCTAACCCCCATCATCGAAAATTAGTCTAATTATCACATTACACATTTTGTTTTTATTTACATTCATTATGTTATTATTTTTAATATAATAACAATATAAATCTGTTTTTTCCATTTTACTATAATAATGATCCCTATGGTTACCCTCCATTTTATTTCATCATAAGCCAAGTCTACATTATTATTTTTAGTCCAGTCTCCATTAGTATTTATTGTTACCCCCAGGTGAGTTACATCATTATCCCAATTGTCTGCTACTACAAGGACACTAATTCTCCCAACAAGTAAATGTTTATCATAAATATTGATATCATAATCGTCTACTACTGCACAAGGTAAGTCTCTATTGTTTATAATACTTTTCTCATTATTTAACTTACCTACTAAACCTTTATAGGCCTAACCTCTAGACAACTTAAATATCTCTATCACTCCTCTCTCTTTGTATGATCACTTTCGCAACCCAATTTCCCATTCTCAATCCACACAGAGGGCAATACCACTTTATTATAACTCCATCTGGACTTACCAGATAAACCACAAAAAATCAAGGGACGTTTTGGAGACCATTTGCCTCCCACAAAAACTCTCGAGGAACCTTTGTCCTCCAAACAACATTTTTGAAGCCTTTCCTTCACATATACCACAAGAGAAATTTGCCCTCTGTTCACCCTCTATGTTTAACCTATCTCTATACTCCCTTTCTAAGTCATAAACACTATCTAACAATCCTTGATTAACCTCAACTCTCATTCTATTCTCATTGTCACCACTACTGCTTAATGTGTATTCCCAATATTTTTATTCAATAATATTTCATCATTACTTATTTTAACATCACCACTTACCTTATAATTCATCACCTGATTTGCATTTAAACTATCACCATTACTATTCGTAATTATTTCTCCATTATAATTACCACTTGTTTTACATTCATCACTTACCTTCTTGTCTAACATACCCACCCGCTCTTGTAACTCATCAGTTTTTCTTTTAGTTTCACTATGTATTTCGTTAATTCGTTCATCAATACTACACAGTGAAATAGTTAATTCGTCAAACTTTACGTTTATGCTATTCTCAAATTTTATATTTTGTTCTTTGTATTGTTCAAATTTAGCATCATTTGTGTCAAAGAGTTTATGCAAAGCGACTATTTATGTTGCTACTTATTTCATCAAATTTAGTATCAAATTTTTCATCACTATTGTCCAAACGAGTATTTAATGCTTCAAATTTAACATCAAATTTCTTATTTTGTTCACTGAACTTGGTATCATTCATGTCAAAACGATTATTTATTACATTAAAATTTACCTCCAACATTGCATTTTGCTTTGCCAAAAGTGATTGCATCATATTCATTATATCGTTCCTATCAGATTGTTTATTTTGGATAGGTGTTGAATGAATCCTAGCATCTTCCATTGTTACGGACTCGGTTAGGCTTATATCATTTACTACCGTTTCGGTTGCTATTGTATTTACTTGATTTTCAGTACTGGTACTAGTTAAGTCAATGCTGTTGACTTTGTCACTATTATTTTCCATTTTTGTTTTATATTATTATTTACTTATACAATTATGCTTACTAAACTACACAACTGCCATAACTCTCAAATAATCGTTTCTGCAACTAGAATTAGGTCTGATCTGTGTGATTATACTAAATCACACAAATCGTCCAAGTTCGGCGGCCAATTGTTATATTACAATTTTATTACTTTAATAAAACTTACCCAGTTTCTAAAATTACCTTCGGGTTACCTTCCAGGATTCTACAGATGAAAACAGTTGCAGGAGGATTATTTGAGTTGAGTGGGGAAATTATAATAACACAGTTTATGTTGACTGAAACAACTTATTTGGATTTTATTTCATGAAATTAGATAATGTTTTACAGCTATGTAATAACGTATCACCTTCTAATCTGGTCAATTAATATTGATTGAAAGTTCTGTTTTTCTTGTTTTGTTGAAAGTAAACATCATATAAAATTATCAGTACCGGTATATCAAACAATAATGACACAATTCTTATGATTATTATTCTTAAATGGCTATAACAATTTTCTTAATCTTAATAACGACCCAGTACTTTGTCACACTCACTCTTTCATTCCTTTTTACATTTTTATTTTCTAACCCCCATTAATAGATCTCTGTATCTGTAGGTATTTTTTGTATATTTATAAAATTGATTTGATTGTTTCTGAAAGGTACTTAACCAGTCCACGGGGTTCCAGACAGCTTCACCACCGTCACGTGTTACTCACTGTATCACACGTCACTCCGAACTGTTATTTCAATACTTATAAGTTTTTTCCTATAACTGTACCAACAGTATTTAATAGTTTAATTTTTTTTTATTACCTTTTCTTGTATAACATGTTGTCGGCTGACATAACTCGCTCACGAGCACTGATTATTTTATGATTAGTTGACCACACGGTCAGAGAATTACGAGTTGACTGCCCCGCGCGGCCCTGTTGTCTCTTGGCTGGTTTAACAATGACTGACTACTGTGACTCTCTGATGAAAACTGGGGTGGCAATTACGTGTGTTTCTGTTATTCACAGAGAGACTGAGTTGCCAGCGGTTACGTAATACGTCGAGACTATTTGACCAGACATAAACAGTCTGCCACAACATTGTGCAGTTTTGTAAAAGCAGGGGTTCCCAACAGGTTGTTCTTTGTATGAATTGACAAAATTTTATTCACATTATCTGCCTCCCAATTCTGTACCCTTACAATACCCCCCCCAATGAGAGGTTTTATGCCGAAGCATAAAAACTCTCATTGCATAAAACCTAAGAGGATCAGTAAAGATATGGTGCCACAAAACCCCTTAGTTCTTTACTAAAATCAAGGGTACTTACCCCCCTAGTCCGGTGGCTGGGGCTGCACCCATCCGACTTTACTGGACTTCTCTGCTCGAGACCCCAACACCATAAAATCAGACAGGCAAGTCACCACAGTATCACCTGACTCTAAAACATTCAATTAATATATCAACAAATGGCCTTCCATTACTCCATATCCCACACTGATTCGTTTCCTCTTAGTCGTACTGGTTCATTGTTAGCAAAGTACTGGTTTCATACAAATAACTCTGTTCTACATTCATAGCTCTTAAACCTGTAGCATGACTATAGAAAATACAATTTTACATGGCAATAAAACTTACTATCTACTTACATTGAATACATAAAAAATCCCATACAAGTTATATACAGTGGTAATTTTCTCGGTAATTTTCGTGGTAATTGTGCCGGGTCCAGTATGATGGGACTTGCAATGAAACTCAGCTGTAATAGACCAATAACAATTTTATTTTATGCCCAGATTTAACAGTATTAAATTAGAACAGCATGTGTGCATAATAACAAGTGTGTATAAATATTAAGCATAACAAGTGTGTATAAATATAAGCACAACAAGTGTATATAAACTCAGTGACTACATGTTTATATAATTATAAAATTCTCTCCCATCTCGTGGCTAGCTAGACACGGACAAACATAACAACACACACAGAACATAAGGTACACAAACTCACTATTACATTAATTCTAGCACCAATGCCCCTTGAATGCACCAGCCTAGCAGGCAGTGTAACCCCAATACTCAGAACCAGCTGTAATAAAATATTCACCCCTCAACGCCCGTTTTTGCACAATTGCATAGAGGCCAAACACCAGACAAGGATGAGGAAACCCATAACTCATAAATAAAACCGGACCGCCCATTTGCATAGCATTCCACTGATCAATAAACCATCATGAGTGTATGAACCTTAAGTTCCTTTCACAGTATTAAATAAAAATTGACAGAACTACATCACCTGATTTCACACAGTGATTATAGAATTCTAAACGGTTATTTTACTTCACAAATTCCGAAGGAATCAAAAATCCTTATGTACTTTAACAATCAGAAATTAATCACTCAGGGCTTTACAATTTCAAAAAATTTTGACAATATATGTTTTACCAAAAATAATGAGTACATGTTTTATAGTTACAGAAAGTTAAACAGCAGATACTACCAGTGAAAGTCAATCAATATGTGTTTGCCAGTTAAGAAAAACAATCAGTCTAGCCCTTGTGCAAGGAGCAAAATCAACTAATATATTTCCAGAAAAATAGCAAATTATTTCCATTAACCCCGAATGGCTATATACATATAATAAAAAATGAAAAAATACAATAATGTGGTGGTGCTCTAGCATCTGTGGCAGCGCGCCAGCATGCAGTTGACAAAATTTGACCTACCTCCAACCTGACTGATGTTGCACCAGCATGAGTCAGAGAAAACTAAGTCCCCTTTTTAGACCCCAGAAAACGTCAAAAAAAAAACCCCAGGAAAACCCCCAGCCCTTAAATGTGAACCCATAGAGAAGTTAAAATATATTCATCTTTGTTCCAGCCGGAACAGAGATACTAACCTGTTCAATACATTTTGTAAAACTAACATGACAAGATGAGCAAACTGTACAATGTACAAGTGTGAAAATATCTCTGGCACGCTCCCCCAGTGCATCACCCACTTACAGGCAGTGCACTTAACGTTATGTAATTCAATTATAAAAAAAAAGGTGTACTGGAATTTAACTAGTAAAGTTCTGAGTCATGAACAGCGGCTTCCCAATCTAGCAGAGTGTCTGCACACGTGGGCCCATGGATGCAATGATATTTGATAAGAAAATAATAGAGTGCATATCACCTTATCACAGCTGTCAAGTGTTACATTGAGAATCAGTCTCCAGCTCCCTCTTCGTACAAGATCTTGTTCATGGTTCACGGCTTAGGCAGGTGTACGGCCATCAGCAAGCCAGGAATCCGGCTTAGTTCAAGAACCCTGTTCATTCAAATAAATTAGAGAACTGTTCACTAAAAATGTACACCCGAGTTAAGGTAATTAACCTCCAAACGGGCCGCCAACTAACTCTCCATAAAAGCACAATTTTTATTAATAAAGTTTTTGCAACCAGCTGAAAGAGCAGAGAAATCAGCCATGGAATAAATAAATTTGAATAATGAACAGACCTTATTTAATGTGGCTTGATATAAAGTGATCAGCACTAGGTCTACCTGCTTCGACATAATTCAACAGGTTATGCGCCACGTGGTAAGTGATAATCGCTATTTGACCAAAAAAATTCAACTGCAAGGCACTCACAGCATTAAGAATGTTTTAACATTAATAAAATTTCATCTGAGGAAGTTCACACAAAGAAACTCTCTACTGTACAGTTAATTAAATAAGCTCCCGACAGCCTATTGCATGCATGGACAGCTCATACCCTGACTATGCACTAAGTTTTAGTCCTTAATATTTTAATGTTGTACACCTTTATCATTACAGTGACCTTGAAAACTTCTCACACTATTACAGAAAATAATAAAAAGAGCATGGGCTATATACTGAGCGTTACGTAAATCAGTGAATAATGAGTTTCTCTTAATATAAAACTTGTCGGGCCGCACACACATAATTACGTATTTTATACGGTTGCATATAGTTATTAATTATCCATACATGTATAATTACTTATAAAGACAAAATAATAAAATTCTTACCGGGAGTCGATTACGCTTTAGCACAGCATGAAGACGGATACAAACTGCGTTGTAAATGTACGAAGAGAAAGACAGACAGACGATGTATGTCGCCGTGGGGGCAGTAAGTTGAACTGGCCGTCAGCCGCAGAGCAAGGCGACCCTTCAGCATGCGCTGCGCGCAACCGTCCCTTTATCTCGTAGTACAAAGGTCGCCTAGCATACTCTCGTTCACAATATAGTACATTGAAAAAAACTTTAACTAAAATCTTCGATAGCCGGATTCACACCGGCACAAGTTTCACTACGTATTTCGTTAATTCGTTCATCAATACTACACAGTGAAATAGTTAATTCGTCAAACTTTACGTTTATGCTATTCTCAAATTTCATATTTTGTTCTTTGTATTGTTCAAATTTAGCATCATTTGTGTCAAAGCGTTTATGTCAAAAGCGACTATTTATGTTGCTACTTATTTCATCAAATTTAGTATCAAATTTTTCATCACTATTGTCCAAACGAATATTTAATTCTTCAAATTTAACATCAAATTTCTTATTTTGTTCACTGAACTTGGTATCATTCATGTCAAAACGATTATTTATTACATTAAAATTTACCTCCAACATTGCATTTTGCTTTGCCAAAGTGACTGCATCATATTCATTATATCGTTCCTATCAGATTGTTTATTTTGGATAGGTGTTGAATGAATCCTAGCATCTTCCATTGTTACGGACTCGGTTAGGCTTCTATCATTTACTACCGTTTCGGTTGCTATTGTATTTACTTGATTTTCAGTACTGGTACTAGTTAAGTCAATGCTGTTGACTTTGTCACTATTATTTTCCATTTTTGTTTTATATTATTGTCTACTTATACAATTATGCTTACTAAATTACACAACTGCCATAACTCTCAAATAATCGTTTCTGCAACTAGAATTAGGTCTGATCTGTGTGATTATACTAAATCACACAAATCGTCCAAGTTCGGCGGCCAATTGTTATATTACAATTTTATTACTTTAATAAAACTTACCCAGTTTCTAAAATTACCTTCGGGTTACCTTCCAGGATTCTACAGACGAAAACAGTTGCAGGAGGATTATTTGAGTTGAGTGGGGAAATTATAATAACACAGTTTATGCTGACTGAAACAACTTATTTGGATTTTATTTCATGAAATTAGATAATGTTTTACAGCTATGTAATAACGTATCACCTTCTACTCTGGTCAATTAATATTGATTGAAAGTTCTGTTTTTCTTGTTTTGTTGAAAGTAAACATCATATAAAATTATCAGTACCGGTATATCAAACAATAATGACACAATTCTTATGATTATTATTCTTAAATGGCTATAACAATTTTCTTAATCTTAATAACGACCCAGTACTTTGTCACACTCACTCTTTCATTCCTTTTTACATTTTTATTTTCTAACCCCCATTAATAGAGCTCTGTATCTGTAAATATTTTTGGTATATTTATAAAATTTATTTGATTGTTTCTGAAGGGTACTTAACCAGTCCACGGCGATCCAGTTAGCTTCACCAACGTCACGTGTTACTCACTGTATCACTCGTCACTCCGAACTGTTATTTCAATAGTTATAAGTTTTTTCCTATAACTGTACCTACAGTATTTAATAGTTTAATACTGTTTTTAATTACCTTTTCTTGTATAACATGTTGTCGGCTGACATAACTCGCTCACGAGCACTGATTATTTTATGATTAGTTGACCACACGGTCAGAGAATTACGAGTTGACTGCCCCGCGCGGCCCTGTTGTCTCTTGGCTGGTTTAACAACGACTGACTACTGTGACTCTCTGATGAAAACTGGGGTGGCAATTACGTGTGTTTCTGTTATTCACAGAGAGACTGAGTTGCCAGCGGTTACGTAATACGTCGAGACTATTTGACCAGACATAAACAGTCTGCCACAACATTGTGCAGTTTTGTAAAAGCAGGGGTTCCCAACAGGTTGTTCTTTGTATGAATTGACAAAATTTTATTCACATTATCTGCCTCCAAATTCTGTACCGTTACAATACCCCCCCAATGAGAGGTTTTATGCCGAAGCATAAAAACTCTCATTGCATAAAACCTAAGAGGATCAGTGAAGATATGTCACCACAAAACACCTTAGTTCTTTACTAAAATCAAGGGTACTTACCCCCCCTAGTCCGGTGGCTAGGACTGCACCCATCCGACTTTACTGGACTTCTCTGCTCGAGACCCCAACACCATAAAATCAGACAGGCAAGTCACCACAGTATCACCTGACTCTAAAACATTCAATTAATATATCAACAAATGGCCTTCCATTACTCCATATCCCACACTGATTCGTTTCCTCTTAGTCGTACTGGTTCATTGTTAGCAAAGTACTGGTTTCATACAAATAACTCTGTTCTACATTCATAGCTCTTAAACCTGTAGCATGACTATAGAAAATACAATGTTTACATGGCAATATAAACTTACTATCTACTTACATTGAATACATAAAAAATCCCATACAAGTTATATACAGTGGTAATTTTCTCCCCAAATAAACACTGCCCCCCACAAAAATTACAAATTGATTCCATAAAATACCAATAAATCATAACACCAACATTAAATCAACCTTCTGTTTACCTTTCATTATCACTTTGCTTGACTTTTCTGTTAAAACTTCAATTATTATTGCCTTATTATTCAATACACAATTCAAAACAAAATAAATTTAAGTTCATTACTGACATTTACATTCTGAATTAATTTAATTCCAACTCAAACTTAATTTCATTCCTTCTCTTATTCAAAACGGTTTAAATTACCTTAGTTATATTATATTCAAAATGATTCTACTTTAATTTATTAATCTACATTAATAAAATCCTCTCACATAAACGTTGACTACATTACAACCAGGTCACCAAGTTACTTCATTATATGATTCACAAAAAGTTAACTTCATTTCATCACACTTGTATTTATTGTATTTCATGATAAAATTTACTCATAGCAATTATTCATCAAAATAAAACATTCTTGTTGTTGTCAACTCCAGCATGACTGTAAACATTAGTCACCCAAAATACAAAGTACATGTCAACAACATATCAGCTGATGCACTACCAGAATATCATCATCACCTTGACACAATACCTTTAACACAAATTAATACAATACAAGTTTATTTACAAATTTTCGTCATTTTATTATTTACTACACTTCATTGCATAAGTCAGCCAAATAATTATACTATTAACTCAAATAATTAAATGTTCATTCATTATTTATCTAACCCCCATCATCGAAAATTAGTCTAATTATCACATTACACATTTTGTTTTTATTTACATTCATTATGTTATTATTTTTAATATAATAACAATATAAATCTGTTTTTTCCATTTTACTATAATAATAATCCCTAGGGTTACCCTCCATTCTTATTTCATCATAAGCCAAGTCTACATTATTATTTTTAGTCCAGTCTCCATTAGTATTTATTGTTACCCCCAGGTGAGTTACATCATTATCCCAATTATCTGCTACTACAAGGACACTAATTCTCCCAACAAGTAAATTTTTTATCATAAATATTGATATCATAATCGTCTACTACTGCACAAGGTAAATCTCTATTGTTTATAATACTTTTCTCATTATTTAAACTACCTACTAAACCTTTATAGGCCTAACCTCTAGACAACTTAAATATCTCTATCACTCCTCTCTCTTTGTATGATCACTTTCGCAACCCAATTTCCCATTCTCAATCCACACAGAGGGCAATACCACTTTATTATAACTCCATCTGGATTTACCAGATAAACCACAAAAAATCAAGGGACGTTTTGGAGACCATTTGCCTCCCACAAAAACTCTCGAGGAACCTTTGTCCACCAAACAACATTTTTGAAGCCTTTCCTTCACATATACCCAAGAGAAATTTGCCCTCTGTTCACCGTCTATGTTTAACCTATCTCTATACTCCCTTTCTAAGTCATAAACACTATCTAACAATCCTTGATTAACCTCAACTCTCATTCTATTCTCATTGTCACCACTACTGCTTAATGTGTATTCCCAATATTTTTATTCAATAATATTTCATCATTACTTATTTTAACATCACCACTTACCTTATAATTCATCACCTGATTTGCATTTAAACTATCACCATTACTATTCGTAATTATTTCTCCATTATAATTACCACTTGTTTTACATTCATCACTTACCTTCTTGTCTAACATACCCACCCGCTCTTGTAACTCATCAGTTTTTCTTTTAGTTTCACTATGTATTTCGTTAATTCGTTCATCAATACTACACAGTGAAATAGTTAATTCGTCAAACTTTACATTTATGCTATTCTCAAATTTCATATTTTGTTCTTTGTATTGTTCAAATTTAGCATCATTTGTGTCAAAGCGTTTATGTCAAAGCGACTATTTATGTTGCTACTTATTTCATCAAATTTAGTATCAAATTTTTCATCACTATTGTCCAAACGAGTATTTAATGCTTCAAATTTAACATCAAATTTCTTCTTTTGTTCACTGAACTTGGTATCATTCATGTCAAAACGATTATTTATTACATTAAAATTTACCTCCAACATTGCATTTTGCTTTGCCAAAGTGACTGCATCATATTCATTATATCGTTCCTATCAGAT
Organism: Magicicada septendecula; assembly: GCA_034769895.1. Taxonomy (NCBI): domain Eukaryota; kingdom Metazoa; phylum Arthropoda; class Insecta; order Hemiptera; family Cicadidae; genus Magicicada; species Magicicada septendecula. Next base: position 302,814,171 of record CM068367.1, on the reverse strand, counting down.
TGTTTATTTTGGATAGGTGTTGAATGAATCCTAGCATCTTCCATTGTTACGGACTCGGTTAGGCTTCTATCATTTACTACCGTTTCGGTTGCTATTGTATTTACTTGATTTTCAGTACTGGTACTAGTTAAGTCAATGCTGTTGACTTTTTCACTATTATTTTCCATTTTTGTTTTATATTATTGTTTACTTATACAATTATGCTTACTAAATTACACAACTGCCATAACTCTCAAATAATCGTTTCTGCAACTAGAATTAGGTCTGATCTGTGTGATTATACTAAATCACACAAATCGTCCAAGTTCGGCGGCCAATTGTTATATTACAATTTTATTACTTTAATAAAACTTACCCAGTTTCTAAAATTACCTTCGGGTTACCTTCCAGGATTCTACAGACGAAAACAGTTGCAGGAGGATTATTTGAGTTGAGTGGGGAAATTATAATAACACAGTTTATGCTGACTGAAACAACTTATTTGGATTTTATTTCATGAAATTAGATAATGTTTTACAGCTATGTAATAACGTATCACCTTCTACTCTGGTCAATTAATATTGATTGAAAGTTCTGTTTTTCTTGTTTTGTTGAAAGTAAACATCATATAAAATTATCAGTACCGGTATATCAAACAATAATGACACAATTCTTATGATTATTATTCTTAAATGGCTATAACAATTTTCTTAATCTTAATAACGACCCAGTACTTTGTCACACTCACTCTTTCATTCCTTTTTACATTTTTATTTTCTAACCCCCATTAATAGAGCTCTGTATCTGTAAGTATTTTTGGTATATTTATAAAATTGATTTGATTGTTTCTGAAGGGTACTTAACCAGTCCACGGCGATCCAGTTAGCTTCACCAACGTCACGTGTTACTCACTGTATCACTCGTCACTCCGAACTGTTATTTCAATAGTTATAAGTTTTTTCCTATAACTGTAGCTACAGTATTTAATAGTTTAATACTGTTTTTAATTACCTTTTCTTGTATAACATGTTGTCGGCTGACATAACTCGCTCACGAGCACTGATTATTTTATGATTAGTTGACCACACGGTCAGAGAATTACGAGTTGACTGCCCCGCGCGGCCCTGTTGTCTCTTGGCTGGTTTAACAACGACTGACTACTGTGACTCTCTGATGAAAACTCGGGTGGCAATTACGTGTGTTTCTGTTATTCACAGAGAGACTGAGTTGCCAGCGGTTACGTAATACGTCGAGACTATTTGACCAGACATAAACAGTCTGCCACAACATTGTGCAGTTTTGTAAAAGCAGGGGTTCCCAACAGGTTGTTCTTTGTATGAATTGACAAAATTTTATTCACATTATCTGCCTCCAAATTCTGTACCGTTACAATACCCCCCCAATGAGAGGTTTTATGCCGAAGCATAAAAACTCTCATTGCATAAAACCTAAGAGGATCAGTGAAGATATGTCACCACAAAACACCTTAGTTCTTTACTAAAATCAAGGGTACTTACCCCCCTAGTCCGGTGGCTAGGACTGCACCCATCCGACTTTACTGGACTTCTCTGCTCGAGACCCCAACACCATAAAATCAGACAGGCAAGTCACCACAGTATCACCTGACTCTAAAACATTCAATTAATATATCAACAAATGGCCTTCCATTACTCCATATCCCACACTGATTCGTTTCCTCTTAGTCGTACTGGTTCATTGTTAGCAAAGTACTGGTTTCATACAAATAACTCTGTTCTACATTCATAGCTCTTAAACCTGTAACATGACTATAGAAAATACAATGTTTACATGGCAATATAAACTTACTATCTACTTACATTGAATACATAAAAAATCCCATACAAGTTATATACAGTGGTAATTTTCTCCCCAAATAAACACTGCCCCCCACAAAAATTACAAATTGATTCCATAAAATACCAATAAATCATAACACCAACATTAAATCAACCTTCTGTTTACCTTTCATTATCACTTTGCTTGACTTTTCTGTTAAAACTTCAATTATTATTGCCTTATTATTCAATACACAATTCAAACCAAAATTAATTTAAGTTCATTACTGACATTTACATTCTGAATTAATTTAATTCCAACTCAAACTTAATTTCATTCCTTCTCTTATTCAAAACGGTTTAAATTACCTTAGTTATATTATATTCAAAATGATTCTACTTTAATTTATTAATCTACATTAATAAAATCCTCTCACATAAACGTTGACTACATTACAACCAGGTCACCAAGTTACTTCATTATATGATTCACAAAAAGTTAACTTCATTTCATCACACTTGTATTTATTGTATTTCATGATAAAATTTACACATAGCAATTATTCATCAAAATAAAACATTCTTGTTGTTGTCAACTCCAGCATGACTGTAAACATTAGTCACCCAAAATACAAAGTACATGTCAACAACATATCAGCTGATGCACTACCAGAATATCATCATCACCTTGACACAATACCTTAAAACAAATTAATACAATACAAGTTTATTTACAAGTTTTCGTCATTTTATTATTTACTACACTTCATTGCATAAGTCAGCCAAATAATTATACCATTAACTCAAATATTTAAATGTTCATTCATTATTTATCTAACCCCCATCATCGAAAATTAGTCTAATTATCACATTACACATTTTGTTTTTATTTACATTCATTATGTTATTATTTTTAATATAATAACAATATAAATCTGTTTTTTCCATTTTACTATAATAATGATCCCTATGGTTACCCTCCATTTTATTTCATCATAAGCCAAGTCTACATTATTATTTTTAGTCCAGTCTCCATTAGTATTTATTGTTACCCCCAGGTGAGTTACATCATTATCCCAATTGTCTGCTACTACAAGGACACTAATTCTCCCAACAAGTAAATGTTTATCATAAATATTGATATCATAATCGTCTACTACTGCACAAGGTAAGTCTCTATTGTTTATAATACTTTTCTCATTATTTAACTTACCTACTAAACCTTTATAGGCCTAACCTCTAGACAACTTAAATATCTCTATCACTCCTCTCTCTTTGTATGATCACTTTCGCAACCCAATTTCCCATTCTCAATCCACACAGAGGGCAATACCACTTTATTATAACTCCATCTGGACTTACCAGATAAACCACAAAAAATCAAGGGACGTTTTGGAGACCATTTGCCTCCCACAAAAACTCTCGAGGAACCTTTGTCCTCCAAACAACATTTTTGAAGCCTTTCCTTCACATATACCACAAGAGAAATTTGCCCTCTGTTCACCCTCTATGTTTAACCTATCTCTATACTCCCTTTCTAAGTCATAAACACTATCTAACAATCCTTGATTAACCTCAACTCTCATTCTATTCTCATTGTCACCACTACTGCTTAATGTGTATTCCCAATATTTTTATTCAATAATATTTCATCATTACTTATTTTAACATCACCACTTACCTTATAATTCATCACCTGATTTGCATTTAAACTATCACCATTACTATTCGTAATTATTTCTCCATTATAATTACCACTTGTTTTACATTCATCACTTACCTTCTTGTCTAACATACCCACCCGCTCTTGTAACTCATCAGTTTTTCTTTTAGTTTCACTATGTATTTCGTTAATTCGTTCATCAATACTACACAGTGAAATAGTTAATTCGTCAAACTTTACGTTTATGCTATTCTCAAATTTTATATTTTGTTCTTTGTATTGTTCAAATTTAGCATCATTTGTGTCAAAGAGTTTATGCAAAGCGACTATTTATGTTGCTACTTATTTCATCAAATTTAGTATCAAATTTTTCATCACTATTGTCCAAACGAGTATTTAATGCTTCAAATTTAACATCAAATTTCTTATTTTGTTCACTGAACTTGGTATCATTCATGTCAAAACGATTATTTATTACATTAAAATTTACCTCCAACATTGCATTTTGCTTTGCCAAAAGTGATTGCATCATATTCATTATATCGTTCCTATCAGATTGTTTATTTTGGATAGGTGTTGAATGAATCCTAGCATCTTCCATTGTTACGGACTCGGTTAGGCTTATATCATTTACTACCGTTTCGGTTGCTATTGTATTTACTTGATTTTCAGTACTGGTACTAGTTAAGTCAATGCTGTTGACTTTGTCACTATTATTTTCCATTTTTGTTTTATATTATTATTTACTTATACAATTATGCTTACTAAACTACACAACTGCCATAACTCTCAAATAATCGTTTCTGCAACTAGAATTAGGTCTGATCTGTGTGATTATACTAAATCACACAAATCGTCCAAGTTCGGCGGCCAATTGTTATATTACAATTTTATTACTTTAATAAAACTTACCCAGTTTCTAAAATTACCTTCGGGTTACCTTCCAGGATTCTACAGATGAAAACAGTTGCAGGAGGATTATTTGAGTTGAGTGGGGAAATTATAATATCACAGTTTATGTTGACTGAAACAACTTATTTGGATTTTATTTCATGAAATTAGATAATGTTTTACAGCTATGTAATAACGTATCACCTTCTAATCTGGTCAATTAATATTGATTGAAAGTTCTGTTTTTCTTGTTTTGTTGAAAGTAAACATCATATAAAATTATCAGTACCGGTATATCAAACAATAATGACACAATTCTTATGATTATTATTCTTAAATGGCTATAACAATTTTCTTAATCTTAATAACGACCCAGTACTTTGTCACACTCACTCTTTCATTCCTTTTTACATTTTTATTTTCTAACCCCCATTAATAGATCTCTGTATCTGTAGGTATTTTTTGTATATTTATAAAATTGATTTGATTGTTTCTGAAAGGTACTTAACCAGTCCACGGGGTTCCAGACAGCTTCACCACCGTCACGTGTTACTCACTGTATCACACGTCACTCCGAACTGTTATTTCAATACTTATAAGTTTTTTCCTATAACTGTACCAACAGTATTTAATAGTTTAATTTTTTTTTATTACCTTTTCTTGTATAACATGTTGTCGGCTGACATAACTCGCTCACGAGCACTGATTATTTTATGATTAGTTGACCACACGGTCAGAGAATTACGAGTTGACTGCCCCGCGCGGCCCTGTTGTCTCTTGGCTGGTTTAACAATGACTGACTACTGTGACTCTCTGATGAAAACTGGGGTGGCAATTACGTGTGTTTCTGTTATTCACAGAGAGACTGAGTTGCCAGCGGTTACGTAATACGTCGAGACTATTTGACCAGACATAAACAGTCTGCCACAACATTGTGCAGTTTTGTAAAAGCAGGGGTTCCCAACAGGTTGTTCTTTGTATGAATTGACAAAATTTTATTCACATTATCTGCCTCCAAATTCTGTACCGTTACAATACCCCCCCAATGAGAGGTTTTATGCCGAAGCATAAAAACTCTCATTGCATAAAACCTAAGAGGATCAGTAAAGATATGGTGCCACAAAACCCCTTAGTTCTTTACTAAAATCAAGGGTACTTACCCCCCTAGTCCGGTGGCTGGGGCTGCACCCATCCGACTTTACTGGACTTCTCTGCTCGAGACCCCAACACCATAAAATCAGACAGGCAAGTCACCACAGTATCACCTGACTCTAAAACATTCAATTAATATATCAACAAATGGCCTTCCATTACTCCATATCCCACACTGATTCGTTTCCTCTTAGTCGTACTGGTTCATTGTTAGCAAAGTACTGGTTTCATACAAATAACTGTTCTACATTCATAGCTCTTAAACCTGTAGCATGACTATAGAAAATACAATTTTACATGGCAATAAAACTTACTATCTACTTACATTGAATACATAAAAAATCCCATACAAGTTATATACAGTGGTAATTTTCTCGTTAATTTTCGTGGTAATTGTGCCGGGTCCAGTATGATGGGACTTGCAATGAAACTCAGCTGTAATAGACCAATAACAATTTTATTTTATGCCCAGATTTAACAGTATTAAATTAGAACAGCATGTGTGCATAATAACAAGTGTGTATAAATATTAAGCATAACAAGTGTGTATAAATATAAGCACAACAAGTGTATATAAACTCAGTGACTACATGTTTATATAATTATAAAATTCTCTCCCATCTCGTGGCTAGCTAGACACGGACAAACATAACAACACACACAGAACATAAGGTACACAAACTCACTATTACATTAATTCTAGCACCAATGCCCCTTGAATGCACCAGCCTAGCAGGCAGTGTAACCCCAATACTCAGAACCAGCTGTAATAAAATATTCACCCCTCAACGCCCGTTTTTGCACAATTGCATAGAGGCCAAACCCCAGACAAGGATGAGGAAACTCATAACTCATAAATAAAACCGGACCGCCCATTTGCTTAGCATTCCACTGATCAATAAACCATCATGAGTGTATGAACCTTAAGTTCCTTTCACAGTATTAAATAAAAATTGACAGAACTACATCACCTGATTTCACACAGTGATTATAGAATTCTAAACGGTTATTTTACTTCACAAATTCCGAAGGAATCAAAAATCCTTATGTACTTTAACAATCAGAAATTAATCACTCGGGGCTTTACAATTTCAGAAAATTTTGACAATATATGTTTTACCAAAAATAATGAGTACATGTTTTATAGTTACAGAAAGTTAAACAGCAGATACTACCAGTGAAAGTCAATCAATATGTGTTTGCCAGTTAAGAAAAACAATCAGTCTAGCCCTTGTGCAAGGAGCAAAATCAACTAATATATTTCCAGAAAAATAGCAAATTATTTCCATTAACCCCGAATGGCTATATACATATAATAAAAAATGAAAAAATACAATAATGTGGTGGTGCTCTAGCATCTGTGGCAGCGCGCCAGCATGCAGTTGACAAAATTTGACCTACCTCCAACCTGACTGATGTTGCACCAGCATGAGTCAGAGAAAACTAAGTCCCCTTTTTAGACCCCAGAAAACGTCAAAAAAAAAAAACCCCAGGAAAACCCCCAGCCCTTAAATGTGAACCCATAGAGAAGTTAAAATATATTCATCTTTGTTCCAGCCGGAACAGAGATACTAACCTGTTCAATACATTTTGTAAAACTAACATGACAAGATGAGCAAACTGTACAATGTACAAGTGTGAAAATATCTCTGGCACGCTCCCCCAGTGCATCACCCACTTACAGGCAGTGCACTTAACGTTATGTAATTCAATTATAAAAAAAAGGTGTACTGGAATTTAACTAGTAAAGTTCTGAGTCATGAACAGCGGCTTCCCAATCTAGCAGAGTGTCTGCACACGTGGGCCCATGGATGCAATGATATTTGATAAGAAAATAATAGAGTGCATATCACCTTATCACAACTGTCAAGTGTTACATTGAGAATCAGTCTCCAGCTCCCTCTTCGTACAAGATCTTGTTCATGGTTCACGGCTTAGGCAGGTGTACGGCCATCAGCAAGCCAGGAATCCGGCTTAGTTCAAGAACCCTGTTCATTCAAATAAATTAGAGAACTGTTCACTAAAAATGTACACCCGAGTTAAGGTAATTAACCTCCAAACGGGCCGCCAACTAACTCTCCATAAAAGCACAATTTTTATTAATAAAGTTTTTGCAACCAGCTGAAAGAGCAGAGAAATCAGCCATGGAATAAATAAATTTGAATAATGAACAGACCTTATTTAATGTGGCTTGATATAAAGTGATCAGCACTAGGTCTACCTGCTTCGACATAATTCAACAGGTTATGCGCCACGTGGTAAGTGATAATCGTTATTTGACCAAAAAAATTCAACTGCAAGGCACTCACAGCATTAAGAATGTTTTAACATTAATAAAATTTCATCTGAGGAAGTTCACACAAAGAAACTCTCTACTGTACAGTTAATTAAATAAGCTCCCGACAGCCTATTGCATGCATGGACAGCTCATACCCTGACTATGCACTAAGTTTTAGTCCTTAATATTTTAATGTTGTACACCTTTATCATTACAGTGACCTTGCAAACTTCTCACACTATTACAGAAAATAATAAAAAGAGCATGGGCTATATACTGAGCGTTACGTAAATCAGTGAATAATGAGTTTCTCTTAATATAAAACTTGTCGGGCCGCACACACATAATTACGTATTTTATACGGTTGCATATAGTTATTAATTATCCATACATGTATAATTACTTATAAAGACAAAATAATAAAATTCTTACCGGGAGTCGATTACGCTTTAGCACAGCATGAAGACGGATACAAACTGCATTGTAAATGTACGAAGAGAAAGACAGACAGACGATGTATGTCGCCGTGGGGGCAGTAAGTTGAACTGGCCGTCAGCCGCAGAGCAAGGCGACCCTTCAGCATGCGCTGCGCGCGCAACCGTCCCTTTATCTCGTAGTACAAAGGTCGCCTAGCATACTCTCGTTCACAATATAGTACATTGAAAAAAACTTTAACTAAAATCTTCGATAGCCGGATTCACACCGGCACAAGTTTCACTACGTATTTCGTTAATTCGTTCATCAATACTACACAGTGAAATAGTTAATTCGTCAAACTTTACGTTTATGCTATTCTCAAATTTCATATTTTGTTCTTTGTATTGTTCAAATTTAGCATCATTTGTGTCAAAGCGTTTATGTCAAAGCGACTATTTATGTTGCTACTTATTTCATCAAATTTAGTATCAAATTTTTCATCACTATTGTCCAAACGAATATTTAATTCTTCAAATTTAACATCAAATTTCTTATTTTGTTCACTGAACTTGGTATCATTCATGTCAAAACGATTATTTATTACATTAAAATTTACCTCCAACATTGCATTTTGCTTTGCCAAAAGTGATTGCATCATATTCATTATATTGTTCCTATCAGATTGTTTATTTTGGATAGGTGTTGAATGAATCCTAGCATCTTCCATTGTTACGGACTCGGTTAGGCTTATATCATTTACTACCGTTTTGGTTGCTATTGTATTTACTTGATTTTCAGTACTGGTACTAGTTAAGTCAATGCTGTTGACTTTGTCACTATTATTTTCCATTTTTGTTTTATATTATTGTTTACTTATACAATTATGCTTACTAAACTACACAACTGCCATAACTCTCAAATAATCGTTTCTGCAACTAGAATTAGGTCTGATCTGTGTGATTATACTAAATCACACAAATCGTCCAAGTTCGGCGGCCAATTGTTATATTACAATTTTATTACTTTAATAAAACTTACCCAGTTTATAACATTACCTTCGGATTACCTTCCAGGATTCTACAGATGAAAACAGTTGCAGGAGGATTATTTGAGTTGAGTGGGGAAATTATAATAACACAGTTTATGCTGACTGAAACAACTTATTTGGATTTTATTTCATGAAATTAGATAATGTTTTACAGCTATGTAATAACGTATCACCTTCTACTCTGGTCAATTAATATTGATTGAAAGTTCTGTTTTTCTTGTTTTGTTGAAAGTAAACATCATATAAAATTATCAGTACCGGTATATCAAACAATAATGACACAATTCTTATGATTATTATTCTTAAATGGCTATAACAATTTTCTTAATATTAATAACGACCCAGTACTTTGTCACACTCACTCTTTCATTCCTTTTTACATTTTTATTTTCTAACCCCCGTTAATAGAGCTCTGTATCTGTAAGTATTTTTTGTATATTTATAAAATTGATTTGATTGTTTCTGAAGGGTACTTAACCAGTCCACGGGGTTCCAGACAGCTTCACCACCGTCACGTGTTACTCACTGTATCACACGTCACTCCGAACTGTTATTTCAATAGTTATAAGTTTCTTCCTATAACTGTACCAACAGTATTTAATACTTTAATACTGTTTTAATTACCTTTTCTTGTATAACATGTTGTCGGCTGACATAACTCGCTCACGAGCACTGATTATTTTATGATTAGTTGACCACACGGTCAGAGAATTACGAGTTGACTGCCCCGCGCGGCCCTGTTGTCTCTTGGCTGGTTTAACAATGACTGACTACTGTGACTCTCTGATGAAAACTGGGGTGGCAATTACGTGTGTTTCTGTTATTCACAGAGAGACTGAGTTGCCAGCGGTTACGTAATACGTCGAGACTATTTGACCAGACATAAACAGTCTGCCACAACATTGTGCAGTTTTGTAAAAGCAGGGGTTCCCAACAGGTTGTTCTTTGTATGAATTGACAAAATTTTATTCACATTATCTGCCTCCCAATTCTGTACCGTTACAATACCCCCCCATTGAGAGGTTTTATGCCGAAGCATAAAAACTCTCATTGCATAAAACCTAAGAGGATCAGTGAAGATATTGTGCCACAAAACCCCTTAGTTCTTGACTAAAATCAAGGGTACTTACCCCCCTAGTCCGGTGGCTGGGGCTGCACCCATCCGACTTTACTGGACTTCTCTGCTCGAGACCCCAACACCATAAAATCAGACAGGCAAGTCACCACAGTATCACCTGACTCTAAAACATTCAATTAATATATCAACAAATGGCCTTCCATTACTCCATATCCCACACTGATTCGTTTCCTCTTAGTCGTACTGGTTCATTGTTAGCAAAGTACTGGTTTCATACAAATAACTCTGTTCTACATTCATAGCTCTTAAACCTGTAGCATGACTATAGAAAATACAATGTTTACATGGCAATATAAACTTACTATCTACTTACATTGAATACATAAAAAATCCCATACAAGTTATATACAGTGGTAATTTTCTCCCCAAATAAACACTGTCCCCCACAAAAATTACAAATTGATTCCATAAAATACCAATAAATCATAACACCAACATTAAATCAACCTTCTGTTTACCTTTCATTATCACTTTGCTTGACTTTTCTGTTAAAACTTCAATTATTATTGCCTTATTATTCAATACACAATTCAAACCAAAATTAATTTAAGTTCATTACTGACATTTACATTCTGAATTAATTTAATTCCAACTCAAACTTATTTTCATTCCTTCTCTTATTCAAAACGGTTTAAATTACCTTAGTTACATTATATTCAAAATGATTCTACTTTAATTTATTAATCTACATTAATAAAATCCTCTCACATAAATGTTGACTACATTACAACCAGGTCACCAAGTTACTTCATTATATGATTCACAAAAAGTTAACTTCATTTCATCACACTTGTATTTATTGAATTTCATGATAAAATTTACTCATAGCAATTATTCATCAAAATAAAACATTCTTGTTGTTGTCAACTCCAGCATGTCTGTAAACATTAGTCACCCAAAATACAAAGTACATGTCAACAACATATCAGCTGATGCACTACCAGAATATCATCATCACCTTGACACAATACCTTTAACACAAATTAATACAATACAAGTTTATTTACAAATTTTTGTCATTTTATTATTTACTACACTTCATTACATAAGACAGCCAAATAATTATACCATAAACTCAAATAATTAAATGTTCATTCATTATTTATCTATCCCCCGTCATCGAAAATTAGTCTAATTATCACATTACACATTTTGTTTTTATTTACATTCATTATGTTATTATTTTTAATATAATAACAATATAAATCTGTTTTTTCCATTTTACTATAATAATAATCCCTAGGGTTACCCTCCATTCTTATTTCATCATAAGCCAAGTCTACATTATTATTTTTAGTCCAGTCTCCATTAGTATTTATTGTTACCCCCAGGTGAGTTACATCATTATCCCAATTGTCTGCTACTACAAGGACACTAATTCTCCCAACAAGTAAATGGTTATCATAAACATTGATATCATAATCGTCTACTACTGCACAAGGTAAGTCTCTTTTGTTTATAATACTTTTCTCATTATTTAACTTACCTACTACACCTTTATAGGCCTAACCTCTAGACAACTTAAATATCTCTATCACTCCTCTCTCTTTGTATGATCACTTTCGCAACCCAATTTCCCATTCTCAATCCACACAGAGGGCAATACCACTTTATTATAACTCCATCTGGACTTACCAGATAAACCACAAAAAATCAAGGGATGTTTTTGAGACCATTTGCCTCCCACAAAAACTCTCGAGGAACCTTTGTCCTCCAAACAACATTTTTGAAGCCTTTCCTTCACATATACCACAAGAGAAATTTGCCCTCTGTTCACCCTCTATGTTTAACCTATCTCTATACTCCCTTTCTAAGTCATAAACACTATCTAACAATCCTTGATTAACCTCAACTCTCATTCTGTTCTCATTGTATGTGTATTCCCAATATTTTTATTCAATAATATTTCATCATTACTTATTTTAACATCACCACTTACCTTATAATTCATCACCTGATTTGCATTTAAACTATCACCATTACTATTCGTAATTATTTCTCCATTATAATTACCACTTGTTTTACATTCATCACTTACCTTCTTGTCTAACATACCCACCCGCTCTTGCAACTCATCAGTTTTTCTTTTAGTTTCACTATGTATTTCGCTAACTCGTTCATCAATACTACACAGTGAAATAGTTAATTCGTCAAACTTTACGTTTATGCTATTCTCAAATTTCATATTTTGTTCTTTGTATTGTTCAAATTTAGCATCATTTGTGTCATAGCGACTATTTATGTTGCTACTTATTTCATCAAATTTAGTATCAAAATTTTCATCACTATTGTCCAAACGAGTATTTAATGCTTCAAATTTAACATCAAATTTCTTATTTTGTTCACTGAACTTGGTATCATTCATGTCAAAACGATTATTTATTTCATTAAAATTTACCTCCAACATTGCATTTTGCTTTGCCAAAAGTGATTGCATCATATTCATTATATTGTTCCTATCAGATTGTTTATTTTCGATAGGTGTTGAATGAATCCTAGCATCTTCCATTGTTACGGACTCGGTTAGGCTTATATCATTTACTACTGTTTCGGTTGCTATTGTATTTACTTGATTTTCAGTACTGGTACTAGTTAAGTCAATGCTGTTGACTTAGTCACTATTATTTTCCATTTTTGTTTTATATTATTGTTTACTTATACAATTATGCTTACTAAACTACACAACTGCCATAACTCTCAAATAATCGTTTCTGCAACTAGAATTAGGTCTGATCTGTGTGATTATACTAAATCACACAAATCGTCCAAGTTCAGCGGCCAATTGTTATATTACAATTTTATTACTTTAATAAAACTTACCCAGTTTCTAAAATTACCTTCGGGTTACCTTCCAGGATTCTACAGACGAAAACAGTTGCAGGAGGATTATTTGAGTTGAGTGGGGAAATTATAATAACACAGTTTATGCTGACTGAAACAACTTATTTGGATTTTATTTCATGAAATTATATAATGTTTTACAGCTATGTAATAACGTATCACCTTCTACTCTGGTCAATTAATATTGATTGAAAGTTCTGTTTTTCTTGTTTTGTTGAAAGTAAACATCATATAAAATTATCAGTACCGGTATATCAAACAATAATGACACAATTCTTATGATTATTATTCTTAAATGGCTATAACAATTTTCTTAATCTTAATAACGACCCAGTACTTTGTCACACTCACTCTTTCATTCCTTTTTACATTTTTATTTTCTAACCCCCATTAATAGAGCTCTGTATCTGTAAATATTTTTGGTATATTTATAAAATTTATTTGATTGTTTCTGAAGGGTACTTAACCAGTCCACGGCGATCCAGTTAGCTTCACCAACGTCACGTGTTACTCACTGTATCACTCGTCACTCCGAACTGTTATTTCAATAGTTATAAGTTTTTTCCTATAACTGTACCTACAGTATTTAATAGTTTAATACTGTTTTTAATTACCTTTTCTTGTATAACATGTTGTCGGCTGACATAACTCGCTCACGAGCACTGATTATTTTATGATTAGTTGACCACACGGTCAGAGAATTACGAGTTGACTGCCCCGCGCGGCCCTGTTGTCTCTTGGCTGGTTTAACAACGACTGACTACTGTGACTCTCTGATGAAAACTGGGGTGGCAATTACGTGTGTTTCTGTTATTCACAGAGAGACTGAGTTGCCAGCGGTTACGTAATACGTCGAGACTATTTGACCAGACATAAACAGTCTGCCACAACATTGTGCAGTTTTGTAAAAGCAGGGGTTCCCAACAGGTTGTTCTTTGTATGAATTGACAAAATTTTATTCACATTATCTGCCTCCAAATTCTGTACCGTTACAATACCCCCCCAATGAGAGGTTTTATGCCGAAGCATAAAAACTCTCATTGCATAAAACCTAAGAGGATCAGTGAAGATATGTCACCACAAAACACCTTAGTTCTTTACTAAAATCAAGGGTACTTACCCCCCCTAGTCCGGTGGCTAGGACTGCACCCATCCGACTTTACTGGACTTCTCTGCTCGAGACCCCAACACCATAAAATCAGACAGGCAAGTCACCACAGTATCACCTGACTCTAAAACATTCAATTAATATATCAACAAATGGCCTTCCATTACTCCATATCCCACACTGATTCGTTTCCTCTTAGTCGTACTGGTTCATTGTTAGCAAAGTACTGGTTTCATACAAATAACTCTGTTCTACATTCATAGCTCTTAAACCTGTAGCATGACTATAGAAAATACAATGTTTACATGGCAATATAAACTTACTATCTACTTACATTGAATACATAAAAAATCCCATACAAGTTATATACAGTGGTAATTTTCTCCCCAAATAAACACTGCCCCCCACAAAAATTACAAATTGATTCCATAAAATACCAATAAATCATAACACCAACATTAAATCAACCTTCTGTTTACCTTTCATTATCACTTTGCTTGACTTTTCTGTTAAAACTTCAATTATTATTGCCTTATTATTCAATACACAATTCAAAACAAAATAAATTTAAGTTCATTACTGACATTTACATTCTGAATTAATTTAATTCCAACTCAAACTTAATTTCATTCCTTCTCTTATTCAAAACGGTTTAAATTACCTTAGTTATATTATATTCAAAATGATTCTACTTTAATTTATTAATCTACATTAATAAAATCCTCTCACATAAACGTTGACTACATTACAACCAGGTCACCAAGTTACTTCATTATATGATTCACAAAAAGTTAACTTCATTTCATCACACTTGTATTTATTGTATTTCATGATAAAATTTACTCATAGCAATTATTCATCAAAATAAAACATTCTTGTTGTTGTCAACTCCAGCATGACTGTAAACATTAGTCACCCAAAATACAAAGTACATGTCAACAACATATCAGCTGATGCACTACCAGAATATCATCATCACCTTGACACAATACCTTTAACACAAATTAATACAATACAAGTTTATTTACAAATTTTCGTCATTTTATTATTTACTACACTTCATTGCATAAGTCAGCCAAATAATTATACTATTAACTCAAATAATTAAATGTTCATTCATTATTTATCTAACCCCCATCATCGAAAATTAGTCTAATTATCACATTACACATTTTGTTTTTATTTACATTCATTATGTTATTATTTTTAATATAATAACAATATAAATCTGTTTTTTCCATTTTACTATAATAATAATCCCTAGGGTTACCCTCCATTCTTATTTCATCATAAGCCAAGTCTACATTATTATTTTTAGTCCAGTCTCCATTAGTATTTATTGTTACCCCCAGGTGAGTTACATCATTATCCCAATTATCTGCTACTACAAGGACACTAATTCTCCCAACAAGTAAATTTTTTATCATAAATATTGATATCATAATCGTCTACTACTGCACAAGGTAAATCTCTATTGTTTATAATACTTTTCTCATTATTTAAACTACCTACTAAACCTTTATAGGCCTAACCTCTAGACAACTTAAATATCTCTATCACTCCTCTCTCTTTGTATGATCACTTTCGCAACCCAATTTCCCATTCTCAATCCACACAGAGGGCAATACCACTTTATTATAACTCCATCTGGATTTACCAGATAAACCACAAAAAATCAAGGGACGTTTTGGAGACCATTTGCCTCCCACAAAAACTCTCGAGGAACCTTTGTCCACCAAACAACATTTTTGAAGCCTTTCCTTCACATATACCCAAGAGAAATTTGCCCTCTGTTCACCGTCTATGTTTAACCTATCTCTATACTCCCTTTCTAAGTCATAAACACTATCTAACAATCCTTGATTAACCTCAACTCTCATTCTATTCTCATTGTCACCACTACTGCTTAATGTGTATTCCCAATATTTTTATTCAATAATATTTCATCATTACTTATTTTAACATCACCACTTACCTTATAATTCATCACCTGATTTGCATTTAAACTATCACCATTACTATTCGTAATTATTTCTCCATTATAATTACCACTTGTTTTACATTCATCACTTACCTTCTTGTCTAACATACCCACCCGCTCTTGTAACTCATCAGTTTTTCTTTTAGTTTCACTATGTATTTCGTTAATTCGTTCATCAATACTACACAGTGAAATAGTTAATTCGTCAAACTTTACATTTATGCTATTCTCAAATTTCATATTTTGTTCTTTGTATTGTTCAAATTTAGCATCATTTGTGTCAAAGCGTTTATGTCAAAGCGACTATTTATGTTGCTACTTATTTCATCAAATTTAGTATCAAATTTTTCATCACTATTGTCCAAACGAGTATTTAATGCTTCAAATTTAACATCAAATTTCTTCTTTTGTTCACTGAACTTGGTATCATTCATGTCAAAACGATTATTTATTACATTAAAATTTACCTCCAACATTGCATTTTGCTTTGCCAAAGTGACTGCATCATATTCATTATATCGTTCCTATCAGATTGTTTATTTTGGATAGGTGTTGAATGAATCCTAGCATCTTCCATTGTTACGGACTCGGTTAGGCTTCTATCATTTACTACCGTTTCGGTTGCTATTGTATTTACTTGATTTTCAGTACTGGTACTAGTTAAGTCAATGCTGTTGACTTTTTCACTATTATTTTCCATTTTTGTTTTATATTATTGTTTACTTATACAATTATGCTTACTAAATTACACAACTGCCATAACTCTCAAATAATCGTTTCTGCAACTAGAATTAGGTCTGATCTGTGTGATTATACTAAATCACACAAATCGTCCAAGTTCGGCGGCCAATTGTTATATTACAATTTTATTACTTTAATAAAACTTACCCAGTTTCTAAAATTACCTTCGGGTTACCTTCCAGGATTCTACAGACGAAAACAGTTGCAGGAGGATTATTTGAGTTGAGTGGGGAAATTATAATAACACAGTTTATGCTGACTGAAACAACTTATTTGGATTTTATTTCATGAAATTAGATAATGTTTTACAGCTATGTAATAACGTATCACCTTCTACTCTGGTCAATTAATATTGATTGAAAGTTCTGTTTTTCTTGTTTTGTTGAAAGTAAACATCATATAAAATTATCAGTACCGGTATATCAAACAATAATGACACAATTCTTATGATTATTATTCTTAAATGGCTATAACAATTTTCTTAATCTTAATAACGACCCAGTACTTTGTCACACTCACTCTTTCATTCCTTTTTACATTTTTATTTTCTAACCCCCATTAATAGAGCTCTGTATCTGTAAGTATTTTTGGTATATTTATAAAATTGATTTGATTGTTTCTGAAGGGTACTTAACCAGTCCACGGCGATCCAGTTAGCTTCACCAACGTCACGTGTTACTCACTGTATCACTCGTCACTCCGAACTGTTATTTCAATAGTTATAAGTTTTTTCCTATAACTGTAGCTACAGTATTTAATAGTTTAATACTGTTTTTAATTACCTTTTCTTGTATAACATGTTGTCGGCTGACATAACTCGCTCACGAGCACTGATTATTTTATGATTAGTTGACCACACGGTCAGAGAATTACGAGTTGACTGCCCCGCGCGGCCCTGTTGTCTCTTGGCTGGTTTAACAACGACTGACTACTGTGACTCTCTGATGAAAACTCGGGTGGCAATTACGTGTGTTTCTGTTATTCACAGAGAGACTGAGTTGCCAGCGGTTACGTAATACGTCGAGACTATTTGACCAGACATAAACAGTCTGCCACAACATTGTGCAGTTTTGTAAAAGCAGGGGTTCCCAACAGGTTGTTCTTTGTATGAATTGACAAAATTTTATTCACATTATCTGCCTCCAAATTCTGTACCGTTACAATACCCCCCCAATGAGAGGTTTTATGCCGAAGCATAAAAACTCTCATTGCATAAAACCTAAGAGGATCAGTGAAGATATGTCACCACAAAACACCTTAGTTCTTTACTAAAATCAAGGGTACTTACCCCCCTAGTCCGGTGGCTAGGACTGCACCCATCCGACTTTACTGGACTTCTCTGCTCGAGACCCCAACACCATAAAATCAGACAGGCAAGTCACCACAGTATCACCTGACTCTAAAACATTCAATTAATATATCAACAAATGGCCTTCCATTACTCCATATCCCACACTGATTCGTTTCCTCTTAGTCGTACTGGTTCATTGTTAGCAAAGTACTGGTTTCATACAAATAACTCTGTTCTACATTCATAGCTCTTAAACCTGTAACATGACTATAGAAAATACAATGTTTACATGGCAATATAAACTTACTATCTACTTACATTGAATACATAAAAAATCCCATACAAGTTATATACAGTGGTAATTTTCTCCCCAAATAAACACTGCCCCCCACAAAAATTACAAATTGATTCCATAAAATACCAATAAATCATAACACCAACATTAAATCAACCTTCTGTTTACCTTTCATTATCACTTTGCTTGACTTTTCTGTTAAAACTTCAATTATTATTGCCTTATTATTCAATACACAATTCAAACCAAAATTAATTTAAGTTCATTACTGACATTTACATTCTGAATTAATTTAATTCCAACTCAAACTTAATTTCATTCCTTCTCTTATTCAAAACGGTTTAAATTACCTTAGTTATATTATATTCAAAATGATTCTACTTTAATTTATTAATCTACATTAATAAAATCCTCTCACATAAACGTTGACTACATTACAACCAGGTCACCAAGTTACTTCATTATATGATTCACAAAAAGTTAACTTCATTTCATCACACTTGTATTTATTGTATTTCATGATAAAATTTACACATAGCAATTATTCATCAAAATAAAACATTCTTGTTGTTGTCAACTCCAGCATGACTGTAAACATTAGTCACCCAAAATACAAAGTACATGTCAACAACATATCAGCTGATGCACTACCAGAATATCATCATCACCTTGACACAATACCTTAAAACAAATTAATACAATACAAGTTTATTTACAAGTTTTCGTCATTTTATTATTTACTACACTTCATTGCATAAGTCAGCCAAATAATTATACCATTAACTCAAATATTTAAATGTTCATTCATTATTTATCTAACCCCCATCATCGAAAATTAGTCTAATTATCACATTACACATTTTGTTTTTATTTACATTCATTATGTTATTATTTTTAATATAATAACAATATAAATCTGTTTTTTCCATTTTACTATAATAATGATCCCTATGGTTACCCTCCATTTTATTTCATCATAAGCCAAGTCTACATTATTATTTTTAGTCCAGTCTCCATTAGTATTTATTGTTACCCCCAGGTGAGTTACATCATTATCCCAATTGTCTGCTACTACAAGGACACTAATTCTCCCAACAAGTAAATGTTTATCATAAATATTGATATCATAATCGTCTACTACTGCACAAGGTAAGTCTCTATTGTTTATAATACTTTTCTCATTATTTAACTTACCTACTAAACCTTTATAGGCCTAACCTCTAGACAACTTAAATATCTCTATCACTCCTCTCTCTTTGTATGATCACTTTCGCAACCCAATTTCCCATTCTCAATCCACACAGAGGGCAATACCACTTTATTATAACTCCATCTGGACTTACCAGATAAACCACAAAAAATCAAGGGACGTTTTGGAGACCATTTGCCTCCCACAAAAACTCTCGAGGAACCTTTGTCCTCCAAACAACATTTTTGAAGCCTTTCCTTCACATATACCACAAGAGAAATTTGCCCTCTGTTCACCCTCTATGTTTAACCTATCTCTATACTCCCTTTCTAAGTCATAAACACTATCTAACAATCCTTGATTAACCTCAACTCTCATTCTATTCTCATTGTCACCACTACTGCTTAATGTGTATTCCCAATATTTTTATTCAATAATATTTCATCATTACTTATTTTAACATCACCACTTACCTTATAATTCATCACCTGATTTGCATTTAAACTATCACCATTACTATTCGTAATTATTTCTCCATTATAATTACCACTTGTTTTACATTCATCACTTACCTTCTTGTCTAACATACCCACCCGCTCTTGTAACTCATCAGTTTTTCTTTTAGTTTCACTATGTATTTCGTTAATTCGTTCATCAATACTACACAGTGAAATAGTTAATTCGTCAAACTTTACGTTTATGCTATTCTCAAATTTTATATTTTGTTCTTTGTATTGTTCAAATTTAGCATCATTTGTGTCAAAGAGTTTATGCAAAGCGACTATTTATGTTGCTACTTATTTCATCAAATTTAGTATCAAATTTTTCATCACTATTGTCCAAACGAGTATTTAATGCTTCAAATTTAACATCAAATTTCTTATTTTGTTCACTGAACTTGGTATCATTCATGTCAAAACGATTATTTATTACATTAAAATTTACCTCCAACATTGCATTTTGCTTTGCCAAAAGTGATTGCATCATATTCATTATATCGTTCCTATCAGATTGTTTATTTTGGATAGGTGTTGAATGAATCCTAGCATCTTCCATTGTTACGGACTCGGTTAGGCTTATATCATTTACTACCGTTTCGGTTGCTATTGTATTTACTTGATTTTCAGTACTGGTACTAGTTAAGTCAATGCTGTTGACTTTGTCACTATTATTTTCCATTTTTGTTTTATATTATTATTTACTTATACAATTATGCTTACTAAACTACACAACTGCCATAACTCTCAAATAATCGTTTCTGCAACTAGAATTAGGTCTGATCTGTGTGATTATACTAAATCACACAAATCGTCCAAGTTCGG
The DNA here is from genome assembly GCA_034769895.1 of Magicicada septendecula. Taxonomy (NCBI): domain Eukaryota; kingdom Metazoa; phylum Arthropoda; class Insecta; order Hemiptera; family Cicadidae; genus Magicicada; species Magicicada septendecula. The sequence continues at coordinate 302,793,041 of CM068367.1, read as the reverse complement.
CGGCCAATTGTTATATTACAATTTTATTACTTTAATAAAACTTACCCAGTTTCTAAAATTACCTTCGGGTTACCTTCCAGGATTCTACAGATGAAAACAGTTGCAGGAGGATTATTTGAGTTGAGTGGGGAAATTATAATATCACAGTTTATGTTGACTGAAACAACTTATTTGGATTTTATTTCATGAAATTAGATAATGTTTTACAGCTATGTAATAACGTATCACCTTCTAATCTGGTCAATTAATATTGATTGAAAGTTCTGTTTTTCTTGTTTTGTTGAAAGTAAACATCATATAAAATTATCAGTACCGGTATATCAAACAATAATGACACAATTCTTATGATTATTATTCTTAAATGGCTATAACAATTTTCTTAATCTTAATAACGACCCAGTACTTTGTCACACTCACTCTTTCATTCCTTTTTACATTTTTATTTTCTAACCCCCATTAATAGATCTCTGTATCTGTAGGTATTTTTTGTATATTTATAAAATTGATTTGATTGTTTCTGAAAGGTACTTAACCAGTCCACGGGGTTCCAGACAGCTTCACCACCGTCACGTGTTACTCACTGTATCACACGTCACTCCGAACTGTTATTTCAATACTTATAAGTTTTTTCCTATAACTGTACCAACAGTATTTAATAGTTTAATTTTTTTTTATTACCTTTTCTTGTATAACATGTTGTCGGCTGACATAACTCGCTCACGAGCACTGATTATTTTATGATTAGTTGACCACACGGTCAGAGAATTACGAGTTGACTGCCCCGCGCGGCCCTGTTGTCTCTTGGCTGGTTTAACAATGACTGACTACTGTGACTCTCTGATGAAAACTGGGGTGGCAATTACGTGTGTTTCTGTTATTCACAGAGAGACTGAGTTGCCAGCGGTTACGTAATACGTCGAGACTATTTGACCAGACATAAACAGTCTGCCACAACATTGTGCAGTTTTGTAAAAGCAGGGGTTCCCAACAGGTTGTTCTTTGTATGAATTGACAAAATTTTATTCACATTATCTGCCTCCAAATTCTGTACCGTTACAATACCCCCCCAATGAGAGGTTTTATGCCGAAGCATAAAAACTCTCATTGCATAAAACCTAAGAGGATCAGTAAAGATATGGTGCCACAAAACCCCTTAGTTCTTTACTAAAATCAAGGGTACTTACCCCCCTAGTCCGGTGGCTGGGGCTGCACCCATCCGACTTTACTGGACTTCTCTGCTCGAGACCCCAACACCATAAAATCAGACAGGCAAGTCACCACAGTATCACCTGACTCTAAAACATTCAATTAATATATCAACAAATGGCCTTCCATTACTCCATATCCCACACTGATTCGTTTCCTCTTAGTCGTACTGGTTCATTGTTAGCAAAGTACTGGTTTCATACAAATAACTGTTCTACATTCATAGCTCTTAAACCTGTAGCATGACTATAGAAAATACAATTTTACATGGCAATAAAACTTACTATCTACTTACATTGAATACATAAAAAATCCCATACAAGTTATATACAGTGGTAATTTTCTCGTTAATTTTCGTGGTAATTGTGCCGGGTCCAGTATGATGGGACTTGCAATGAAACTCAGCTGTAATAGACCAATAACAATTTTATTTTATGCCCAGATTTAACAGTATTAAATTAGAACAGCATGTGTGCATAATAACAAGTGTGTATAAATATTAAGCATAACAAGTGTGTATAAATATAAGCACAACAAGTGTATATAAACTCAGTGACTACATGTTTATATAATTATAAAATTCTCTCCCATCTCGTGGCTAGCTAGACACGGACAAACATAACAACACACACAGAACATAAGGTACACAAACTCACTATTACATTAATTCTAGCACCAATGCCCCTTGAATGCACCAGCCTAGCAGGCAGTGTAACCCCAATACTCAGAACCAGCTGTAATAAAATATTCACCCCTCAACGCCCGTTTTTGCACAATTGCATAGAGGCCAAACCCCAGACAAGGATGAGGAAACTCATAACTCATAAATAAAACCGGACCGCCCATTTGCTTAGCATTCCACTGATCAATAAACCATCATGAGTGTATGAACCTTAAGTTCCTTTCACAGTATTAAATAAAAATTGACAGAACTACATCACCTGATTTCACACAGTGATTATAGAATTCTAAACGGTTATTTTACTTCACAAATTCCGAAGGAATCAAAAATCCTTATGTACTTTAACAATCAGAAATTAATCACTCGGGGCTTTACAATTTCAGAAAATTTTGACAATATATGTTTTACCAAAAATAATGAGTACATGTTTTATAGTTACAGAAAGTTAAACAGCAGATACTACCAGTGAAAGTCAATCAATATGTGTTTGCCAGTTAAGAAAAACAATCAGTCTAGCCCTTGTGCAAGGAGCAAAATCAACTAATATATTTCCAGAAAAATAGCAAATTATTTCCATTAACCCCGAATGGCTATATACATATAATAAAAAATGAAAAAATACAATAATGTGGTGGTGCTCTAGCATCTGTGGCAGCGCGCCAGCATGCAGTTGACAAAATTTGACCTACCTCCAACCTGACTGATGTTGCACCAGCATGAGTCAGAGAAAACTAAGTCCCCTTTTTAGACCCCAGAAAACGTCAAAAAAAAAAAACCCCAGGAAAACCCCCAGCCCTTAAATGTGAACCCATAGAGAAGTTAAAATATATTCATCTTTGTTCCAGCCGGAACAGAGATACTAACCTGTTCAATACATTTTGTAAAACTAACATGACAAGATGAGCAAACTGTACAATGTACAAGTGTGAAAATATCTCTGGCACGCTCCCCCAGTGCATCACCCACTTACAGGCAGTGCACTTAACGTTATGTAATTCAATTATAAAAAAAAGGTGTACTGGAATTTAACTAGTAAAGTTCTGAGTCATGAACAGCGGCTTCCCAATCTAGCAGAGTGTCTGCACACGTGGGCCCATGGATGCAATGATATTTGATAAGAAAATAATAGAGTGCATATCACCTTATCACAACTGTCAAGTGTTACATTGAGAATCAGTCTCCAGCTCCCTCTTCGTACAAGATCTTGTTCATGGTTCACGGCTTAGGCAGGTGTACGGCCATCAGCAAGCCAGGAATCCGGCTTAGTTCAAGAACCCTGTTCATTCAAATAAATTAGAGAACTGTTCACTAAAAATGTACACCCGAGTTAAGGTAATTAACCTCCAAACGGGCCGCCAACTAACTCTCCATAAAAGCACAATTTTTATTAATAAAGTTTTTGCAACCAGCTGAAAGAGCAGAGAAATCAGCCATGGAATAAATAAATTTGAATAATGAACAGACCTTATTTAATGTGGCTTGATATAAAGTGATCAGCACTAGGTCTACCTGCTTCGACATAATTCAACAGGTTATGCGCCACGTGGTAAGTGATAATCGTTATTTGACCAAAAAAATTCAACTGCAAGGCACTCACAGCATTAAGAATGTTTTAACATTAATAAAATTTCATCTGAGGAAGTTCACACAAAGAAACTCTCTACTGTACAGTTAATTAAATAAGCTCCCGACAGCCTATTGCATGCATGGACAGCTCATACCCTGACTATGCACTAAGTTTTAGTCCTTAATATTTTAATGTTGTACACCTTTATCATTACAGTGACCTTGCAAACTTCTCACACTATTACAGAAAATAATAAAAAGAGCATGGGCTATATACTGAGCGTTACGTAAATCAGTGAATAATGAGTTTCTCTTAATATAAAACTTGTCGGGCCGCACACACATAATTACGTATTTTATACGGTTGCATATAGTTATTAATTATCCATACATGTATAATTACTTATAAAGACAAAATAATAAAATTCTTACCGGGAGTCGATTACGCTTTAGCACAGCATGAAGACGGATACAAACTGCATTGTAAATGTACGAAGAGAAAGACAGACAGACGATGTATGTCGCCGTGGGGGCAGTAAGTTGAACTGGCCGTCAGCCGCAGAGCAAGGCGACCCTTCAGCATGCGCTGCGCGCGCAACCGTCCCTTTATCTCGTAGTACAAAGGTCGCCTAGCATACTCTCGTTCACAATATAGTACATTGAAAAAAACTTTAACTAAAATCTTCGATAGCCGGATTCACACCGGCACAAGTTTCACTACGTATTTCGTTAATTCGTTCATCAATACTACACAGTGAAATAGTTAATTCGTCAAACTTTACGTTTATGCTATTCTCAAATTTCATATTTTGTTCTTTGTATTGTTCAAATTTAGCATCATTTGTGTCAAAGCGTTTATGTCAAAGCGACTATTTATGTTGCTACTTATTTCATCAAATTTAGTATCAAATTTTTCATCACTATTGTCCAAACGAATATTTAATTCTTCAAATTTAACATCAAATTTCTTATTTTGTTCACTGAACTTGGTATCATTCATGTCAAAACGATTATTTATTACATTAAAATTTACCTCCAACATTGCATTTTGCTTTGCCAAAAGTGATTGCATCATATTCATTATATTGTTCCTATCAGATTGTTTATTTTGGATAGGTGTTGAATGAATCCTAGCATCTTCCATTGTTACGGACTCGGTTAGGCTTATATCATTTACTACCGTTTTGGTTGCTATTGTATTTACTTGATTTTCAGTACTGGTACTAGTTAAGTCAATGCTGTTGACTTTGTCACTATTATTTTCCATTTTTGTTTTATATTATTGTTTACTTATACAATTATGCTTACTAAACTACACAACTGCCATAACTCTCAAATAATCGTTTCTGCAACTAGAATTAGGTCTGATCTGTGTGATTATACTAAATCACACAAATCGTCCAAGTTCGGCGGCCAATTGTTATATTACAATTTTATTACTTTAATAAAACTTACCCAGTTTATAACATTACCTTCGGATTACCTTCCAGGATTCTACAGATGAAAACAGTTGCAGGAGGATTATTTGAGTTGAGTGGGGAAATTATAATAACACAGTTTATGCTGACTGAAACAACTTATTTGGATTTTATTTCATGAAATTAGATAATGTTTTACAGCTATGTAATAACGTATCACCTTCTACTCTGGTCAATTAATATTGATTGAAAGTTCTGTTTTTCTTGTTTTGTTGAAAGTAAACATCATATAAAATTATCAGTACCGGTATATCAAACAATAATGACACAATTCTTATGATTATTATTCTTAAATGGCTATAACAATTTTCTTAATATTAATAACGACCCAGTACTTTGTCACACTCACTCTTTCATTCCTTTTTACATTTTTATTTTCTAACCCCCGTTAATAGAGCTCTGTATCTGTAAGTATTTTTTGTATATTTATAAAATTGATTTGATTGTTTCTGAAGGGTACTTAACCAGTCCACGGGGTTCCAGACAGCTTCACCACCGTCACGTGTTACTCACTGTATCACACGTCACTCCGAACTGTTATTTCAATAGTTATAAGTTTCTTCCTATAACTGTACCAACAGTATTTAATACTTTAATACTGTTTTAATTACCTTTTCTTGTATAACATGTTGTCGGCTGACATAACTCGCTCACGAGCACTGATTATTTTATGATTAGTTGACCACACGGTCAGAGAATTACGAGTTGACTGCCCCGCGCGGCCCTGTTGTCTCTTGGCTGGTTTAACAATGACTGACTACTGTGACTCTCTGATGAAAACTGGGGTGGCAATTACGTGTGTTTCTGTTATTCACAGAGAGACTGAGTTGCCAGCGGTTACGTAATACGTCGAGACTATTTGACCAGACATAAACAGTCTGCCACAACATTGTGCAGTTTTGTAAAAGCAGGGGTTCCCAACAGGTTGTTCTTTGTATGAATTGACAAAATTTTATTCACATTATCTGCCTCCCAATTCTGTACCGTTACAATACCCCCCCATTGAGAGGTTTTATGCCGAAGCATAAAAACTCTCATTGCATAAAACCTAAGAGGATCAGTGAAGATATTGTGCCACAAAACCCCTTAGTTCTTGACTAAAATCAAGGGTACTTACCCCCCTAGTCCGGTGGCTGGGGCTGCACCCATCCGACTTTACTGGACTTCTCTGCTCGAGACCCCAACACCATAAAATCAGACAGGCAAGTCACCACAGTATCACCTGACTCTAAAACATTCAATTAATATATCAACAAATGGCCTTCCATTACTCCATATCCCACACTGATTCGTTTCCTCTTAGTCGTACTGGTTCATTGTTAGCAAAGTACTGGTTTCATACAAATAACTCTGTTCTACATTCATAGCTCTTAAACCTGTAGCATGACTATAGAAAATACAATGTTTACATGGCAATATAAACTTACTATCTACTTACATTGAATACATAAAAAATCCCATACAAGTTATATACAGTGGTAATTTTCTCCCCAAATAAACACTGTCCCCCACAAAAATTACAAATTGATTCCATAAAATACCAATAAATCATAACACCAACATTAAATCAACCTTCTGTTTACCTTTCATTATCACTTTGCTTGACTTTTCTGTTAAAACTTCAATTATTATTGCCTTATTATTCAATACACAATTCAAACCAAAATTAATTTAAGTTCATTACTGACATTTACATTCTGAATTAATTTAATTCCAACTCAAACTTATTTTCATTCCTTCTCTTATTCAAAACGGTTTAAATTACCTTAGTTACATTATATTCAAAATGATTCTACTTTAATTTATTAATCTACATTAATAAAATCCTCTCACATAAATGTTGACTACATTACAACCAGGTCACCAAGTTACTTCATTATATGATTCACAAAAAGTTAACTTCATTTCATCACACTTGTATTTATTGAATTTCATGATAAAATTTACTCATAGCAATTATTCATCAAAATAAAACATTCTTGTTGTTGTCAACTCCAGCATGTCTGTAAACATTAGTCACCCAAAATACAAAGTACATGTCAACAACATATCAGCTGATGCACTACCAGAATATCATCATCACCTTGACACAATACCTTTAACACAAATTAATACAATACAAGTTTATTTACAAATTTTTGTCATTTTATTATTTACTACACTTCATTACATAAGACAGCCAAATAATTATACCATAAACTCAAATAATTAAATGTTCATTCATTATTTATCTATCCCCCGTCATCGAAAATTAGTCTAATTATCACATTACACATTTTGTTTTTATTTACATTCATTATGTTATTATTTTTAATATAATAACAATATAAATCTGTTTTTTCCATTTTACTATAATAATAATCCCTAGGGTTACCCTCCATTCTTATTTCATCATAAGCCAAGTCTACATTATTATTTTTAGTCCAGTCTCCATTAGTATTTATTGTTACCCCCAGGTGAGTTACATCATTATCCCAATTGTCTGCTACTACAAGGACACTAATTCTCCCAACAAGTAAATGGTTATCATAAACATTGATATCATAATCGTCTACTACTGCACAAGGTAAGTCTCTTTTGTTTATAATACTTTTCTCATTATTTAACTTACCTACTACACCTTTATAGGCCTAACCTCTAGACAACTTAAATATCTCTATCACTCCTCTCTCTTTGTATGATCACTTTCGCAACCCAATTTCCCATTCTCAATCCACACAGAGGGCAATACCACTTTATTATAACTCCATCTGGACTTACCAGATAAACCACAAAAAATCAAGGGATGTTTTTGAGACCATTTGCCTCCCACAAAAACTCTCGAGGAACCTTTGTCCTCCAAACAACATTTTTGAAGCCTTTCCTTCACATATACCACAAGAGAAATTTGCCCTCTGTTCACCCTCTATGTTTAACCTATCTCTATACTCCCTTTCTAAGTCATAAACACTATCTAACAATCCTTGATTAACCTCAACTCTCATTCTGTTCTCATTGTATGTGTATTCCCAATATTTTTATTCAATAATATTTCATCATTACTTATTTTAACATCACCACTTACCTTATAATTCATCACCTGATTTGCATTTAAACTATCACCATTACTATTCGTAATTATTTCTCCATTATAATTACCACTTGTTTTACATTCATCACTTACCTTCTTGTCTAACATACCCACCCGCTCTTGCAACTCATCAGTTTTTCTTTTAGTTTCACTATGTATTTCGCTAACTCGTTCATCAATACTACACAGTGAAATAGTTAATTCGTCAAACTTTACGTTTATGCTATTCTCAAATTTCATATTTTGTTCTTTGTATTGTTCAAATTTAGCATCATTTGTGTCATAGCGACTATTTATGTTGCTACTTATTTCATCAAATTTAGTATCAAAATTTTCATCACTATTGTCCAAACGAGTATTTAATGCTTCAAATTTAACATCAAATTTCTTATTTTGTTCACTGAACTTGGTATCATTCATGTCAAAACGATTATTTATTTCATTAAAATTTACCTCCAACATTGCATTTTGCTTTGCCAAAAGTGATTGCATCATATTCATTATATTGTTCCTATCAGATTGTTTATTTTCGATAGGTGTTGAATGAATCCTAGCATCTTCCATTGTTACGGACTCGGTTAGGCTTATATCATTTACTACTGTTTCGGTTGCTATTGTATTTACTTGATTTTCAGTACTGGTACTAGTTAAGTCAATGCTGTTGACTTAGTCACTATTATTTTCCATTTTTGTTTTATATTATTGTTTACTTATACAATTATGCTTACTAAACTACACAACTGCCATAACTCTCAAATAATCGTTTCTGCAACTAGAATTAGGTCTGATCTGTGTGATTATACTAAATCACACAAATCGTCCAAGTTCAGCGGCCAATTGTTATATTACAATTTTATTACTTTAATAAAACTTACCCAGTTTCTAAAATTACCTTCGGGTTACCTTCCAGGATTCTACAGACGAAAACAGTTGCAGGAGGATTATTTGAGTTGAGTGGGGAAATTATAATAACACAGTTTATGCTGACTGAAACAACTTATTTGGATTTTATTTCATGAAATTATATAATGTTTTACAGCTATGTAATAACGTATCACCTTCTACTCTGGTCAATTAATATTGATTGAAAGTTCTTTTTTTTTTGTTTTGTTGAAAGTAAACATCATATAAAATTTCAGTACCGGTATATCAAACAATAATGACACAATTCTTATGATTATTATTCTTAAATGGCTATAACAATTTTCTGAATCTTAATACCGACCCAGTACTTTCTCACACTCACTCTTTCATTCCTTTTTACATTTTTATTTTCTAACCCCCATTAATAGAGCTCTGTATCTGTAAGTATTTTTTGTATATTTATAAAATTGATTTGATTGTTTCTGAAGGGTACTTAACCAGTCCACGGCGTTCCAGACAGCTTCACCACCATCACGTGTTACTCACTGTATCACTCGTCACCCCGAACTGTTATTTCAATAGTTATTAGTTTTTTCCTATAACAGTACCAACAGTATTTAATAGTTTAATACTGTTTTTAATTACCTTTTCTTGTATAACATGTTGTCGGCTGACATAACTCGCTCACGAGCACTGATTATTTTATGATTAGTTGACCACATGGTCAGAGAATTACGAGTTGACTGCCCCGCGCGGCCCTGTTGTCTCTTGGCTGGTTTAACAATGACTGACTACTGTGACTCTCTGATGAAAACTGGGGTGGCAATTACGTGTGTTTCTGTTATTCACAGAGAGACTGAGTTGCCAGCGGTTACGTAATATGTCGAGACTATTTGACCAGACATAAACAGTCTGCCACAACATTGTGCAGTTTTGTAAAAGCAGGGGTTCCCAACAGGTTGTTCTTTGTATGAATTGACAAAATTTTATTCACATTATCTGCCTCCCAATTCTGTACCGTTACAATACCCCCCCATTGAGAGGTTTTATGCCGAAGCATAAAAACTCTCATTGCATAAAACCTAAGAGGATCAGTGAAGATATGGCACCACAAAACCCCTTAGTTCTTTACTAAAATCAAGGGTACTTACCCCCCCTAGTCCGGTGGCTGGGGCTGCACCCATCCGACTTTACTGAACTTCTCTGCTCGAGACCCCAACACCATAAAATCAGACAGGCAAGTCACCACAGTATCACCTGACTCTAAAACATTCAATTAATATATCAACAAATGGCCTTCCATTACTCCATATCCCACACTGATTCGTTTCCTCTTAGTCGTACTGGTTCATTGTTAGCAAAGTACTGGTTTCATACAAATAACTCTGTTCTACATTCATAGCTCTTAAACCTGTAGCATGACTATAGAAAATACAATGTTTACATGGCAATATAAACTTACTATCTACTTACATTGAATACATAAAAAATCCCATACAAGTTATATACAGTGGTAATTTTCTCCCCAAATAAACACTGTCCCCCCACAAAAATTACAAATTGATTCCATAAAATACCAATAAATCATAACACCAACATTAAATCAACCTTCTGTTTACCTTTCATTATCACTTTGCTTGACTTTTCTGTCAAAACTTCAATTATTATTGCCTTATTATTCAATACACAATTCAAACCAAAATAAATTTAAGTTCATTACTGACATTTACATTCTGAATTAAATTAATTCCAACTCAAACTTATTTTCATTCCTTCTCTTATTCAAAACGGTTTAAATTACCTTAGTTACATTATATTCAAAATGATTCTACTTTAATTTATTAATCTACATTAATAAAATCCTCTCACATAAATGTTGACTACATTACAACCAGGTCACCAAGTTACTTCATTATATGATTCACAAAAAGTTAACTTCATTTCATCACACTTGTATTTATTGTATTTCATGATAAAATTTACTCATAGCAATTATTCATCAAAATAAAACATTCTTGTTGTTGTCAACTCCAGCATGACTGTAAACATTAGTCACCCAAAATACAAAGTACATGTCAACAACATATCAGCTGATGCACTACCAGAATATCATCATCACCTTGACACAATACCTTTAACACAAATTAATACAATACAAGTTTATTTACAAATTTTTGTCATTTTATTATTTACTACACTTCATTACATAAGACAGCCAAATAATTATACCATAAACTCAAATAATTAAATGTTCATTCATTATTTATCTATCCCCCATCATCGAAAATTAGTCTAATTATCACATTACACATTTTGTTTTTATTTACATTCATTATGTTATTATTTTTAATATAATAACAATATAAATCTGTTTTTTCCATTTTACTATAATAATAATCCCTAGGGTTACCCTCCATTCTTATTTCATCATAAGCCAAGTCTACATTATTATTTTTAGTCCAGTCTCCATTAGTATTTATTGTTACCCCCAGGTGAGTTACATCATTATCCCAATTGTCTGCTACTACAAGGACACTAATTCTCCCAACAAGTAAATGGTTATCATAAACATTGATATCATAATCGTCTACTACTGCACAAGGTAAGTCTCTTTTGTTTATAATACTTTTCTCATTATTTAACTTACCTACTAAACCTTTATAGGCCTAACCTCTAGACAACTTAAATATCTCTATCACTCCTCTCTCTTTGTATGATCACTTTCGCAACCCAATTTCCCATTCTCAATCCACACAGAGGGCAATACCACTTTATTATAACTCCATCTGGACTTACCAGATAAACCACAAAAAATCAAGGGATGTTTTTGAGACCATTTGCCTCCCACAAAAACTCTCGAGGAACCTTTGTCCTCCAAACAACATTTTTGAAGCCTTTCCTTCACATATACCACAAGAGAAATTTGCCCTCTGTTCACCCTCTATGTTTAACCTATCTCTATACTCCCTTTCTAAGTCATAAACACTATCTAACAATCCTTGATTAACCTCAACTCTCATTCTGTTCTCATTGTATGTGTATTCCCAATATTTTTATTCAATAATATTTCATCATTACTTATTTTAACATCACCACTTACCTTATAATTCATCACCTGATTTGCATTTAAACTATCACCATTACTATTCGTAATTATTTCTCCATTATAATTACCACTTGTTTTACATTCATCACTTACCTTCTTGTCTAACATACCCACCCGCTCTTGCAACTCATCAGTTTTTCTTTTAGTTTCACTATGTATTTCGCTAATTCGTTCATCAATACTACACAGTGAAATAGTTAATTCGTCAAACTTTACGTTTATACTATTCTCAAATTTCATATTTTGTTCTTTGTATTGTTCAAATTTAGCATCATTTGTGTCATAGCGACTATTTATGTTGCTACTTATTTCATCAAATTTAGTATCAAAATTTTCATCACTATTGTCCAAACGAGTATTTAATGCTTCAAATTTAACATCAAATTTCTTATTTTGTTCACTGAACTTGGTATCATTCATGTCAAAACGATTATTTATTTCATTAAAATTTACCTCCAACATTGCATTTTGCTTTGCCAAAAGTGATTGCATCATATTCATTATATTGTTCCTATCAGATTGTTTATTTTCGATAGGTGTTGAATGAATCCTAGCATCTTCCATTGTTACGGACTCGGTTAGGCTTATATCATTTACTACTGTTTCGGTTGCTATTGTATTTACTTGATTTTCAGTACTGGTACTAGTTAAGTCAATGCTGTTGACTTAGTCACTATTATTTTCCATTTTTGTTTTATATTATTGTTTACTTATACAATTATGCTTACTAAACTACACAACTGCCATAACTCTCAAATAATCGTTTCTGCAACTAGAATTAGGTCTGATCTGTGTGATTATACTAAATCACACAAATCGTCCAAGTTCGGAGGCCAATTGTTATATTACAATTTTATTACTTTAAAAAAACTTACCCAGTTTCTAAAATTACCTTCGGGTTACCTTCCAGGATTCTACAGACGAAAACAGTTGCAGGAGGATTATTTGAGTTGAGTGGGGAAATTATAATAACACAGTTTATGCTGACTGAAACAACTTATTTGGATTTTATTTCATGAAATTATATAATGTTTTACAGCGATGTAATAACATATAACCTTCTACTCTGGTCAATTAATATTGATAGAAAGTTCTGTTTTTCTTGTTTTGTTGAAAGTAAACATCATATAAAATTATCAGTACCGGTATATCAAACAATAATGACACAATTCTTATGATTATTATTCTTAAATGGCTATAACAATTTTCTTAATCTTAATAACGACCCAGTACTTTGTCACACTCACTCTTTCATTCCTTTTTACATTTTTATTTTCTAACCCCCATTAATAGAGCTCTGTATCTGTAAGTATTTTTTGTATATTTATAAAATTGATTTGATTGTTTCTGAAGGGTACTTAACCAGTCCACGGCGTTCCAGACAGCTTCACCACCGTCACGTGTTACTCACTGTATCACTCGTCACTCCGAACTGTTATTTCAATAGTTATTAGTTTTTTCCTATAACTGTACCAACAGTATTTAATAGTTTAATACTGTTTTTAATTACCTTTTCTTGTATAACATGTTGTCGGCTGACATAACTCGATCACGAGCACTGATTATTTTATGATTAGTTGACCACATGGTCAGAGAATTACGAGTTGACTGCCCCGCGCGGCCCTGTTGTCTCTTGGCTGGTTTAACAATGACTGACTACTGTGACTCTCTGATGAAAACTGGGGTGGCAATTACGTGTGTTTCTGTTATTCACAGAGAGACTGAGTTGCCAGCGGTTACGTAATATGTCGAGACTATTTGACCAGACATAAACAGTCTGCCACAACATTGTGCAGTTTTGTAAAAGCAGGGGTTCCCAACAGGTTGTTCTTTGTATGAATTGACAAAATTTTATTCACATTATCTGCCTCCCAATTCTGTACCGTTACAATACCCCCCCATTGAGAGGTTTTATGCCGAAGCATAAAAACTCTCATTGCATAAAACCTAAGAGGATCAGTGAAGATATGGCACCACAAAACCCCTTAGTTCTTTACTAAAATCAAGGGTACTTACCCCCCTAGTCCGGTGGCTGGGGCTGCACCCATCCGACTTTACTGAACTTCTCTGCTCGAGACCCCAACACCATAAAATCAGACAGGCAAGTCACCACAGTATCACCTGACTCTAAAACATTCAATTAATATATCAACAAATGGCCTTCCATTACTCCATATCCCACACTGATTCGTTTCCTCTTAGTCGTACTGGTTCATTGTTAGCAAAGTACTGGTTTCATACAAATAACTCTGTTCTACATTCATAGCTCTTAAACCTGTAGCATGACTATAGAAAATACAATGTTTACATGGCAATATAAACTTACTATCTACTTACATTGAATACATAAAAAATCCCATACAAGTTATGTACAGTGGTAATTTTCTCCCCAAATAAACACTGTCCCCCCACAAAAATTACAAATTGATTCCATAAAATACCAATAAATCATAACACCAACATTAAATCAACCTTCTGTTTACCTTTCATTATCACTTTGCTTGACTTTTCTGTCAAAACTTCAATTATTATTGCCTTATTATTCAATACACAATTCAAACCAAAATAAATTTAAGTTCATTACTGACATTTACATTCTGAATTAAATTAATTCCAACTCAAACTTATTTTCATTCCTTCTCTTATTCAAAACGGTTTAAATTACCTTAGTTACATTATATTCAAAATGATTCTACTTTAATTTATTAATCTACATTAATAAAATCCTCTCACATAAATGTTGACTACATTACAACCAGGTCACCAAGTTACTTCATTATATGATTCACAAAAAGTTAACTTCATTTCATCACACTTGTATTTATTGAATTTCATGATAAAATTTACTCATAGCAATTATTTATCAAAATAAAACATTCTTGTTGTTGTCAACTCCAGCATGACTTCTTCGTATTGTTTAAATTAGCAGCCATCCTTACTATTTCTTTTATGAATTTGCTAACTGCTATAATTTTTTATTGTTCGACTAAGCTTTTCGTCATTACTGACATCTTCAGGTCTTAAACAACCAATATCATATCGTTGTTTAAGACCTGAAGATGTCAGTAATGACGAAAAGCTTAGTCGAACAATAAAAAATTATAGCAGTTAGCAAATTCATAAAAGAAATAGTAAAATCCAGCATGACTGTAAACATTAGTCACCCAAAATACAAAGTACATGTCAACAACATATCAGCTGATGCACTACCAGAATATCATCATCACCTTGACACAATACCTTTAACACAAATTAATACAATACAAGTTTATTTACAAATTTTCGTCATTTTATTATTTACTACACTTCATTGCATAAGTCGGCCAAATAATTATACCATTAACTCAAATAATTAAATGTTCATTCATTATTTATCTAACCCCCGTCATCGAAAATTAGTCTAATTATTACATTACACATTTTGTTTTTATTTACATTCATTATGTTATTATTTTTAATATAATAACAATATAAATCTGTTTTTTTTTTCATTTTACTATAATAATAATCCCTAGGGTTACCCCCCATTCTTATTTCATCGTAAGCCAAGTCTACATTATTATTTTTAGTCCAGTCTCCATTAGTATTTATTGTTACCCCAGGTGAGTTACATCATTATCCCAATTGTCTGCTACTACAATGACACTAATTCTCCCAACAAGTAAATGTTTATCATAAATATTGATATCATAATCGTCTACTACTGCACAAGGTAAGTCTCTATTGTTTATAATACTTTTCTCATTATTTAGCTTACCTACTAAACCTTTATAGGCCTAACCTCTAGACAACTTAAATATCTCTATCACTCCTCTCTCTTTGTATGATCACTTTCGCAACCCAATTTCCCATTCTCAATCCACACAGAGGGCAATACCACTTTATTATAACTCCATCTGGACTTACCAGATAAACCACAAAAAATCAAGGGACGTTTTGGAGACCATTTGCCTCCCACAAAAACTCTCGAGGAACCTTTGTCCTCCAAACAACATTTTTGAAGCCTTTCCTTCACATATACCACAAGAGAAATTTGCCCTCTGTTCACCCTCTATGTTTAACCTATCTCTATACTCCCTTTCTAAGTCATAAACACTATCTAACAATCCTTGATTAACCTCAACTCTCATTCTATTCTCATTGTCACCACTACTGCAAAATGTGTATTCCCAATATTTTTATTCAATAATATTTCATCATTACTTATTTTAACAACACCACTTAACTTATAATTCATCACCTGATTTGCATTTAAACTATCACCATTACTATTCGTAATTATTTCTCCATTATAATTACCACTTGTTTTACATTCATCACTTACCTTCTTGTCTAACATACCCACCCGCTCTTGTAACTCATCAGTTTTTCTTTTAGTTTCACTATGTATTTCGTTAATTCGTTCATCAATACTACACAGTGAAATAGTTAATTCGTCAAACTTTACGTTTATGCTATTCTCAAATTTCATATTTTGTTCTTTGTATTGTTGAAATTTAGCATCATTTGTGTCAAAGCGTTTATGTCAAAGCGACTATTTATGTTGCTACTTATTTCATCAAATTTAGTATCAAATTTTTCATCACTATTGTCAAAACGAATATTTAATGCTTCAAATTTAACATCAAATTTCTTATTTTGTTCACTGAACTTGGTATCATTCATGTCAAAACGATTATTTATTACATTAAAATTTACCTCCAACATTGCATTTTGCTTTGCCTAAAGTGATTGCATCATATTCATTATATCGTTCCTATCAGATTGTTTATTTTGGATAGGTGTTGAATGAATCCTAGCATCTTCCATTGTTACGGACTCGGTTAGGCTTATATCATTTACTACCGTTTCGGTTGCTATTGTATTTACTTGATTTTCAGTACTGGTACTAGTTAAGTCAATGCTGTTGACTTTGTCACTATTATTTTCCATTTTTGTTTTATATTATTGTTTACTTATACAATTATGCTTACTAAACTACACAACTGCCATAACTCTCAAATAATCATTTCTGCAACTAGAATTAGGTCTGATCTGTGTGATTATACTAAATCACACAAATCGTCCAAGTTCGGCGGCCAATTGTTATATTACAATTTTATTACTTTAATAAAACTTACCCAGTTTCTAAAATTACCTTCGGGTTACCTTCCAGGATTCTACAGACGAAAACAGTTGCAGGAGGATTATTTGAGTTGAGTGGGGAAATTATAATAATACAGTTTATGCTGACTGAAACAACTTATTTGGATTTTATTTCATGAAATTAGATAATGTTTTACAGCTATGTAATAACGTATCACCTTCTACTCTGGTCAATTAATATTGATTGAAAGTTCTGTTTTTCTTGTTTTGTTGAAAGTAGACATCATATAAAATTATCAGTACCGGTATATCAAACAATAATGACACAATTCTTATGATTATTATTCTTAAATGGCTATAACAATTTTCTTAATCTTAATAACGACCCAGTACTTTGTCACACTCACTCTTTCATTCCTTTTTACATTTTTATTTTTTAACCCCCATTAATAGAGCTCTGTATCTGTATTTTTTGTATATTTATAAAATTGATTTGATTGTTTCTGAAGGGTACTTAACCAGTCCACGGCGTTCCAGACAGCTTCACCACCGTCACGTGTTACTCACTGTATCACTCGTCACTCCGAACTGTTATTTCAATAGTTATAAGTTTTTTCCTATAACTGTACCAACAGTATTTAATAGTTTAATACTGTTTTTAATTACCTTTTCTTGTATAACATGTTGTCGGCTGACATAACTCGCTCACGAGCACTGATTATTTTATGATTAGTTGACCACACGGTCAGAGAATTACGAGTTGACTGCCCCGCGCGGCCCTGTTGTCTCTTGGCTGGTTTAACAACGACTGACTACTGTGACTCCCTGATGAAAACTGGGGTGGCAATTACGTGTGTTTCTGTTATTCACAGAGAGACTGAGTTGCCAGCGGTTACGTAATACGTCGAGACTATTTGACCAGACATAAACAGTCTGCCACAACATTGTGCAGTTTTGTAAAAGCAGGGGTTCCCAATAGGTTGTTCTTTGTATGAATTGACAAAATTTTATTCACATTATCTGCCTCCCAATTCTGTACCGTTACAATACCCCCCCATTGAGAGGTTTTATGCCGAAGCATAAAAACTCTCATTGCATAAAACCTAAGAGGAACAGTGAAGATATGGCGCCACAAAACCCCTTAGTTCTTTACTAAAATCAAGGGTACTTACCCCGCCTAGTCCGGTGGCTGGGGCTGCACCCATCCGACTTTACTGGACTTCTCTGCTCGACACCCCAACACCATAAAATCAGACAGGCAAGTCACCACAGTATCACGTGACTCTAAAACATTCAATTAATATATCAACAAATGGCCTTCCATTACTCCATATCCCACACTGATTCGTTTCCTCTTAGTCGTACTGGTTCATTGTTAGCAAAGTACTGGTTTCATACAAATAACTCTGTTCTACATTCATAGCTCTTAAACCTGTAGCATGACTATAGAAAATACAATGTTTACATGGCAATATAAACTTACTATCTACTTACATTGAATACATAAAAAATCCCATACAAGTTATATACAGTGGTAATTTTCTCCCCAAATAAACACTGTCCCCCACAAAAATTACAAATTGATTCCATAAAATACCAATAAATCATAACACCAACATTAAATCAACCTTCTGTTTACCTTTCATTATCACTTTGCTTGACTTTTCTGTTAAAACTTCAATTATTATTGCCTTATTATTCAATACACAATTCAAACCAAAATTAATTTAAGTTCATTACTGACATTTACATTCTGAATTAATTTAATTCCAACTCAAACTAATTTTCATTCCTTCTCTTATTCAAAACGGTTTAAATTACCTTAGTTACATTATATTCAAAATGATTCTACTTTAATTTATTAATCTACATTAATAAAATCCTCTCACATAAATGTTGACTACATTACAACCAGGTCACCAAGTTACTTCATTATATGATTCACAAAAAGTTAACTTCATTTCATCACACTTGTATTTATTGTATTTCATCATAAAATTTACTCATAGCAATTATTCATCAAAATAAAACATTCTTGTTGTTGTCAACTCCAGCATGACTGTAAACATTAGTCACCCAAAATACAAAGTACATGTCAACAACATATCAGCTGATGCACTACCAGAATATCATCATCACCTTGACACAATACCTTTAACACAAATTAATACAATACAAGTTTATTTACAAATTTTCGTCATTTTATTATTTACTACACTTCATTGCATAAGTCAGCCAAATAATTATACCATTAACTCAAATAATTAAATGTTCATTCATTATTTATCAAACCCCCGTCATCGAAAATTAGTCTAATTATCACATTACACATTTTGTTTTTATTTACATTCATTATGTTATTATTTTTAATATAATAACAATATAAATCTGTTTTTTCCATTTTACGATAATAATAATCCCTAGGGTTACCCTCCATTCTTATTTCATCATAAGCCAAGTCTACATTATTATTTTCAGTCCAGTCTCCATTAGTATTTATTGTTACCCCCAGGTGAGTTACATCATTATCCCAATTGTCTGCTACTACAAGGACACTAATTCTCCCAACAAGTAAATGTTTATCATAAATATTGATATCATAATCGTCTACTACTGCACAAGGTAAGTCTCTATCGTTTATAATACTTTTCTCATTATTTAACTTACCTACTAAACCTTTATAGGCCTAACCTCTAGACAACTTAAATATCTCTATCACTCCTCTCTCTTTGTATGATCACTTTTGCAACCCAATTTCCCATTCTCAATCCACACAGAGGCAATACCACTTTATTATAACTCCATCTGGACTTACCAGATAAACCACAAAAAATCAAGGGACTTTTGGAGACCATTTGCCTCCCACAAAAACTCTCGAGGAACCTTTGTCCTCCAAACAACATTTTTGAAGCCTTTCCTTCACATATACCACAAGAGAAATTTGCCCTCTGTTCACCCTCTATGTTTAACCTATCTCTATACTCCCTTTCTAAGTCATAAACACTATCTAACAATCCTTGATTAACCTCAACTCTCATTCTATTCTCATTGTCACCACTACTGCTTAATGTGTATTCCCAATATTTTTATTCAATAATATTTCATCATTACTTATTTTAACATCACCACTTACCTTATAATTCATCACCTGATTTGCATTTAAACTATCACCATTACTATTCGTAATTATTTCTCCATTATAATTACCACTTGTTTTACATTCATCACTTACCTTCTTGTCTAACATACCCACCCGCTCTTGTAACTCATCAGTTTTTCTTTTAGTTTCACTATGTATTTCGTTAATTCGTTCATCAATACTACACAGTGAAATAGTTAATTCGTCAAACTTTACGTTTATGCTATTCTCAAATTTCATATTTTGTTCTTTGTATTGTTCAAATTTAGCATCATTTGTGTCAAAGCGTTTATGTCAAAGCGACTATTTATGTTGCTACTTATTTCATGAAATTTAGTATCAAATTTTTCATCACTATTGTCCAAACGAGTATTTAATGCTTCACATTTAACATCAAATTTCTTATTTTGTTCACTGAACTTGGTATCATTCATGTCAAAACGATTATTTATTACATTAAAATTTACCTCCAACATTGCATTTCGCTTTGCCAAAAGTGATTGCATCATATTCATTATATCGTTCCTATCAGATTGTTTATTTTGGATAGGTGTTGAATGAATCCTAGCATCTTCCATTGTTACGGACTCGGTTAGGCTTATATCATTTACTACCGTTTCGGTTGCTATTGTATTTACTTGATTTTCAGTACTGGTACTAGTTAAGTCAATGCTGTTGACTTTGTCACTATTATTTTCCATTTTTGTTTTATATTATTGTTTACTTATACAATTATGCTTACTAAACTACACAACTGCCATAAGTCTCAAATAATCGTTTCTGCAACTAGAATTAGGTCTGATCTGTGTGATTATACTAAATCACACAAATCGTCCAAGTTCAGTGGCCAATTGTTATATTAGAATTTTATTACTTTAATAAAACTTACCCAGTTTCTAAAATTACCTTCGGGTTACCTTCCAGGATTCTACAGACGAAAACAGTTGCAGGAGGATTATTTGAGTTGAGTGGGGAAATTATAATAACACAGTTTATGCTGACTGAAACAACTTATTTGGATTTTATTTCATGAAATTAGATAATGTTTTACACCTATGGAATAACTTATCACCTTCTACTCTGGTCAATTAATATTGATTGAAAGTTCTGTTTTCCTTATTTTGTTGAAAGTAAACAACATAAAAATTATCAGTACCGGTATATCAAACAATAATGACACAATTCTTATGATTATTATTCTTAAATGGCTATAACAATTTTCTTAATCTTAATAACGACCCAGTACTTTGTCACACTCACTCTTTCATTCCTTTTTACATTTTTATTTTCTAACCCCCATTAATAGAGCTCTGTATCTGTATGAATTTTTTGTATATTTATAAAATTGATTTGATTGTTTCTGAGGGGTACTTAACCAGTCCACGGCGTTCTAGACAGCTTCACCACCGTCACGTGTTACTCACTGTACCACTCGTCACTCCGAACTGTTATTTCAATAGTTATAAGTTTTTTCCTATAACTGTACCAACAGTATTTAATAGTTTAATACTGTTTTTAATGACCTTTTCTTGTATAACATGTTGTCGGCTGACATAACTCGCTCACGAGCACTGATTATTTTGTGATTAGTTGACCGCAAGGTCACAGAATTACGAGTTGACTGCCCCGCGCGGCCCTGTTGTCTCTTGGCTGGTTTAACAACAACTGACTACTGTGACTCTGTGATG
Organism: Magicicada septendecula; assembly: GCA_034769895.1. Taxonomy (NCBI): domain Eukaryota; kingdom Metazoa; phylum Arthropoda; class Insecta; order Hemiptera; family Cicadidae; genus Magicicada; species Magicicada septendecula. The sequence goes on along the minus strand of CM068367.1, from coordinate 302,771,157 downwards.
AAAACTGGGGTGGCAATTACGTGTGTTTCTGTTATTCACAGAGAGACTGAGTTGCCAGCGGTTACGTAATACGTCGAGACTATTTGACCAGACATAAACAGTTTGCCACAACATTGTGCAGTTTTGTAAAAGCAGGGGTTCCCAATAGGTTGTTCCTTGTATGAATTGACAAAATTTTATTCACATTATCTGCCTCACAATTCTGTACTGTTACAATACCCCCCCCAATAAGAGTTTTGGAGGGTGGGGTAAATTCGAAACAAGCAAATCTCAAAACTAAACCGGATAAAACAACATAAGGACAACCTTCCAAAATTCAATCCGGACTGGCTGATAACTCTCACTGACATCGACATTCCTCTCGATATAAAAACATTACTTTCGCTAGGACCAAAATTTTCCCTCCCGGATAATGATAATCGCATCCCCACCGAGAATATTATCACCGAAGTTGAACACGTTCTTCACAACCTACCTGAAGATAAAAATCCAGAAATTGTCAGGAGTGAATGTATTAATATTATTACTAATCACATTAACAAAAATAAATCAAATAAAAAAAAACACCAAAACAACCAGCTGGCTACTGTTTGTAAAGCCACCAAACACTTCTTATCAGACAATAATGACATTTTAGTACTGCAAGCAGATAAATCTAACAAGACAGTTATCATGTATAAAACTGAGTATTTCAATAGAATGAATTCATTAGTAGGTGATCGTGATACATATGTTAAGCTTAATAGGGACCCCACTACTTCTTTAAACAACTCAACTGTGACAATACTCAAAGAGGCTTTCAAAAATGGACAAATTGACAACAATACCTATAAACACTTAGTTCCCCATGCCCGAACTCCACCTAAAATTTACGGCTTAGTAAAAACTCATAAACCTAACAACCCTCTTAGACCTATTATCTCATTTATAAACTCCCCTACATATGAAACATCAAAATGGCTAGCAAATATTCTAAAAAAATGCGTCTTCTGAAAAGTACAACATTAGTGATAGCTTTACCTTTGTTGAAACTATAAAGAAATACACAATCCCTCCCAATCATGTTTTAATTTCACTAGACGTTTCCTCCTTATTCACTAATGTAAATATCCAAACAGTGATCAATATTTTAAACAAAAATTGGAACTTCATCTCCACACATACAACATTAGATAAGGATAGTTTCCTTAAACTTCTGTCGCATTGTTGCAATAATGGTTATTTCACATTTCAGGGACAATTTTTTAAACAAACATATGGCAGTGCTATGGGTAGCAGTCTCAGGCCCATCTTAGCTGACATTACCATGAACCAGTTTCTTGACATAGTTATCCCTACGCTACCATTTAAACTCCCCTTCCTATATAAATATGTGGACGATATTATAACATGTATTCCATATGACCAACACGACACAATCTTATCTCTGTTCAATTCCAAACTAATGGGCTTTGAACGAATACAGTTCACAATAGAGCACGAACAGAATAGTTTCATTTCGTTTCTTGATACCAAGGTTATTAGACAGACAGATGGTACTATAGTCACTGATTGGTTCATAAAACCCACCAACTCCGGTAGATATCTGCATTTTAATTCCAACCATCCCATACATCTAAAAACTAACTTAATCCACTCGGTATATAAGAGAGCCACCGGTCTAAGTGATCAATCATTTCATCAAAAAAACACGGAATTAGTATTTAAGATTTTCAAAAACAATGGTTACCCAGACCACATAATCAAACAGGTAATTCATAAACATCGCGCAAACCAGCTGAGCCACAATTTTACATCTGCCCAATCTAATACACCTGAGCCTAACGCTGGCTTGTACTTTTCTACAACTTATGTTAAAGGGCTTTCTGAAAAACTTAAAAAATGCCTATCAAAAATTCAAAAAACTTTAGCATTCAAAAACCAACATACTGTTCGATCTCTCTTCTCAAGCCTCAAAGACCCGACATCCAAAGATAAACGATCTAATGTCGTATACACTATCCAATCCAATGACTGTCCAGCCACTTACACTGGTATTATGTCCCAATATTTACATAAGAGAATTTATCAAAATAGGTATGATTGCCATAAAAAACCCCATAATGATAACCCCAACGCTTTAGTATCTCACCATTTAAACACCAGCCATGAATTTGACTTCAACAACACCCAAATTAAATATTACAAAAATAATTATTTCAAAAGATGCGTACTGAAAATGATTCAAATTAAAAGTGACCCTCACTCCATTAATTTTCGCACTGATACTCAAAACCTCTCATCCAGTTATGCTCAACTTATACACACCGTCAAAACATGAATTTGAAGAAATAATCAGTAGTCTCCCTACAGGATGTGTTGGTCATTAGTGGCCAGCTTGTCATTAGATATTAATTAGTGTCACACTCCCCCCTAGTGCAAATCTTTCTCGACTGTCTTCCGAACACATGTTACTTAATTTCCTACAAATGTACAAGGGTCATCTGTTCTGCTTTATAATAAGGTGTTGGTCAGGGAAAATTTACAGTTGTGTGTTTGGTGTCAGCAACAATTGTAATTGTCTCACTGATCATATTATTTAGTATTAGCTAAGGAACATATAACATTTCTTATAGACACATATTCGATCAGTTTTAAACTCAGTACAGTGGGCATCTACGTTGCGCATAATTTACACTAGATGATAAAAATAAGTGAATAAAATAGTGTTATATTTATGTATGGATTCTCAAATGTGTAGTTGACTTTGAGGTTGTTTTGTTGTGTGTGTGTGTGTGTGCGTATGTAGTTCTAGCGTGTGTATATGTACACGTCTACGTGTTAGTTTTGTGGTATATATGTGTTTAGAATAGAGAGAGAGAGAGAGAGAGAGAGAGAGATTGAGGGAGCATGTGAGAGAGATTATGACCGACATATATTTGAACTATATTGACTATGGTACTCTGTATAGACCAAGTTCCAGGTAAATAACATTGACCAAAATGTAAATATTAAGTAATAACCATTTTCATATAATAGATCTGTTATCTATAATGTTGTGTTATAAAGTCTGTAACCCTTTAATACAAGTTGGTAAATCATTTCTGTTATCGTATGCATAATTCTGTTTATATGAGGATGATAGTGTAATAAAAATGGTGAGTGTTTTAGAGTGCCAATCGTGGACAATGACAAATGAGAGGGAGAGAGAGAGAGAGAGAGAGAGAGAGAGAGAGAGAGAGAGAGAGAGAGAGAGAGAGAGAGAGATGGGGAGAGAGAGTGAATGAAGAGATATAATGAGTGAGATATATATATATATATATAGAGAGAGAGAGAGAGAGAGTGAATGAAGAGAGATAATGAGAGGGAGAGGGAGAGAGCGAGAGAGAGAGTGTGAGAGCGAAGGGTGGAAGAGTGAGAGAGGGAAGAAGGGAGACAGTGAGTGAGATGTAGAAGAGACAGAGAGAGAGAGAGATTGAGTGAGTGGGGTGATAGTGAGTGATAGATCGATTTCAGGTTAGAGTGAGAGTCTGTGAGAAGGACTGGCAGGGGGAGCATGGGTGAAAGAGAAGGGTGATTGTGGACACATACATAAATTACATTATTCTATAGTACTCTTGACTATATTTTACAATATGATTACAATTACCGTATTATGCAAGTTTACCTGTTAGTAAAATTTACCAGAAACTTTTGTTTGTAACCTTTGTCAACTAGCTGATTTAAGTCGTAATGTTTTACAATATTGTGTAAATTGTATGTTTCTAAATTATGATTGTTTGTTAACACCAGTAGGGAGTGAAACATGGTAAAAATAACTTTTAATAATTACGTAGTGAACATCCCCTAAACTGTTTTAGTTATAGGTAATATATTATTTTGCTATATGTTGACTGTTGTAGGTATAAACAATTTATGTACCAATCTAATATCCAATTGTTGATTCCATTTAGTAATTTAAATTGTAATACTGTATAAATTAAGTGCTCTCATACTATAATTTGCTCGCTTTCTTAAAGATAATTTGAAGATGTAAACATACTATCATAAGTCTTCACATAAAAAATGATACATACGTACGCACGCACACACTCTTATCACCAACACGTTCACCTAAATATTTAATTGTTTCATTATGTTTGATATTTCTATTGTATTTCATACACAGGTCCTGAAGATGACAATAAATATTGTCGACACGTCGACGCAAAATAAATAAAAGTTGTATTATTGACCGATCCTCACTAACCATCCACTAAAACATTCACTGACTGGCGGTCACTAAAAATTGAAGGATATATTTATAAAATTGATTTGATTGTTTCTGAAGGGTACTTAACCAGTCCACGGCGATCCAGACAGCTTCACCACCCTCACGTGTTACTCACTGTACCACTCGTCACTCCAAACTGTTATTTCAATAGTTATAAGTTTTTTCCTATAACTGTACCAACAGTATGTAATAGTTTAATACTGTTTTTAATTACCTTTTCTTGTATAAAATGTTGTCAGCTGACATAACTCGCTCACGAGCACTGATTATTTTATGATTAGTTGACCGCACGGTCAGAGAAATACGAGTTGACTGCCCCGCGCGGCCCTGTTGTCTCTTGGCTGGTTTAACAACGACTGACTACTGTGACTCTCTGATGAAAACTGGGGTGGCAATTACGTGTGTTTCTGTTATTCACAGAGCGACTGAGTTGCCAGCGATTACGTAATACGTCTAGACTACTTGACCAGACATAAACAGTCTGCCACAACATTGTGCAGTTTTGTAAAAGCAGGGGTTCCCAATAGGTTGTTCCTTGTATGAATTGACAACATTTTATTCACATTATCTGCCTTCCAATTCTGTACCGTTACAATACCCCCCCCCCCAAATAAGAGGTTTTATGCCGTAGCATAAAAACTCTCATTGCATAAAACCTAAGAGGATCAGTGAAGATATGGCGCTGCAAAACCCCTTAATTCTTTACTACAATCACGGGTACTTATCCCCCTAGTCCGGTGGCTGGGGCTGCACCCATCCGACTTTACTGGACTTCTCTGCTCGACACCCCAACACCATAAAATCAGACAGGCAAATCACCACAGTATCACCTGACTCTAAAACATTCAATTAATATATCAACAAATGGCCTTCCATTACTCCATATCCCACACTGATTCGTTTCCTCTTAGTCGTACTGGTTCATTGTTAGCAAAGTACTGGTTTCATACAAATAACTCTGTTCTACATTCATAGCTCTTAAACCTGTAGCATGACTATAGAAAATACAATGTTTACATGGCAATATAAACTTACTATCTACTTACATTGAATACATAAAAAATCCCATACAAGTTATATACAGTGGTAATTTTCTCCCCAAATAAACACTGTCCCCCACAAAAATTACAAATTGATTCCATAAAATACCAATAAATCATAACACCAACATTAATTCAACCTTCTGTTTACCTTTCATTATCACTTTGCTTGACTTTTCTGTTAAAACTTCAATTATTATTGCCTTATTATTCAATACACAATTCAAACCAAAATAAATTTAAGTTCATTACTGACACTTACATTCTGAATTAATTTAATTCCAACTCAAACTTAATTTCATTCCTTCTCTTATTCAAAACGGTTTAAATTACCTTAGTTACATTATATTCAAAATGATTCTACTTTAATTTATTAAGCTACATTAATAAAATCCTCTCACATAAATGTTGACTACATTACAACCAGGTCACCAAGTTACTTCATTATATGATTCACAAAAAGTTAACTTCATTTCATCACACTTGTATTTATTGTATTTCATGATAAAATTTACTCATAGCAATTATTCATCAAAATAAAACATTCTTGTTGTTGTCAACTCCAGCATGACTGTAAACATTAGTCACCCAAAATACAAAGTACATGTCAACAACATATCAGCTGATGCACTACCAGAATATCATCATCACCTTGACACAATACCTTTAACACAAATTAATACAATACAAGTTTATTTACAAATTTTCGTCATTTTATTATTTACTACACTTCATTGCATAAGTCAGCCAAATAATTATACTATTAACTCAAATAATTAAATGTTCATTCATTATTTATCAAACCCCCGTCATCGAAAATTAGTCTAATTATCACATTACACATTTTGTTTTTATTTACATTCATTGTTATTATTTTTAATATAATAACAATATAAATCTGTTTTTTCCATTTTACTATAATAATAATCCCTAGGGTTACCCTCCATTCTTATTTCATCATAAGCCAAGTCTACATTATTATTTTTAGTCCAGTCTCCATTAGTATTTATTGTTACCCCCAGGTGAGTTACATCATTATCCCAATTGTCTGCTACTACAAGGACACTAATTCTCCCAACAAGTAAATGTTTATCATAAATATTGATATCATAATCGTCTACTACTGCACAAGGTAAATCTCTATTGTTTATAATACTTTTCTCATTATTTAACCTACCTACTAAACCTTTATAGGCCTAACCTCTAGACAACTTAAATATCTCTATCACTCCTCTCTCTTTGTATGATCACTTTCGCAACCCAATTTCCCATTCTCAATCCACACAGAGGGCAATACCACTTTATTATAACTCCATCTGGACTTACCAGATAAACCACAAAAAATCAAGGGACGTTTTGGAGACCATTTGCCTCCCACAAAAACTCTCGAGGAACCTTTGTCCTCCAAACAACATTTTTGAAGCCTTTCCTTCACATATACCCAAGAGAAATTTGCCCTCTCTTCACCCTCTATGTTGAACCTATCTCTATACTCCCTTTCTAAGTCATAAACACTATCTAACAATCCTTGATTAACCTCAACTCTCATTCTATTCTCATTGTCACCACTACTGCTTAATGTGTATTCCCAATATTTTTATTCAATAATATTTCATCATTACTTATTTTAACATCACCACTTACCTTATAATTCATCACCTGATTTGCATTTAAACTATCACCATTACTATTCGTAATTATTTCTCCATTATAATTACCACTTGTTTTACATTCATCACTTACCTTCTTGTCTAACATACCCACCCGCTCTTGTAACTCATCAGTTTTTCTTTTAGTTTCACTATGTATTTCCTTAATTCGTTCATCAATACTACATAGTGAAATAGTTAATTCGTCAAACTTTACGTTAATGCTATTCTCAAATTTCATATTTTGTTCTTTGTATTGTTCAAATTTAGCATCATTTGTGTCAAAACGTTTATGTCAAAGTGACTATTTTAGTCGCTACTTATTTCATCGAATTTAGTATCAAATTTTTCATCACTATTGTCCAAATGATTATTTAATGCTTCAAATTTAACATCAAATTTCTTATTTTGTTCACTGAACTTGGTATCATTCATGTCAAAACGATTATTTATTACATTAAAATTTACCTCCAACATTGCATTTTGCTTTGCCAAAAGTGATTGCATCATAGTCATTATATCGTTCCTATCAGATTGTTTATTTTGGATAGGTGTTGAACGAATCCTAGCGCTTTCAATTGTTACGGACTCGGTTAGGCTTATTTCGTTTACTACCATTTCGGTTGCATTTGTATTTACTTGATTTTCAGTACTGGTACTAGTTAAGTCAATGCTGTTGACTTTGTCACTATTATTTTCCATTTTTGTTTTATATTATTGTTTACTTATACAATTATGCTTACTAAACTACACAACTGCCATAACTCTCAAATAACCGTTTCTGCAACTAGAATTAGGTCTGATCTGTGTGATTATACTAAATCACACAAATTGTCCAAGTTCGGGGGGCCAATTGTTATATTACAATTTTTTTACTTTAATAAAACTTACCCAGTTTCTAAAATTACCTTTGGGTTACCTTCCAGGATTCTACAGACGAAAACAGTTGCAGGAGGATTATTTGAGTTGAGTGGGGAAATTATAATAACACAGTTTATGCTGACTGAAACAACTTATTTGGATTTTATTTCATGAAATTAGATAATGTTTTACAGCTATGTAATAACGTATCACCTTCTACTCTGGTCAATTAATATTGATTGAAAGTTCTGTTTTTCTTGTTTTGTTGAACGTAAACAACATATAAAATTATCAGTACCGGTATATCAAACAATAATGACACAATTCTTATGATTATTATTCTTAAATGGCTATAACAATTTTCTGAATCTTAATAATGACCCAGTACTTTGTCACACTCACTCTTTCATTCCTTTTTACATTTTTGTTTTCTAACCCCCGTTAATAGAGCTCTGTATCTGTAAGTATTTTGTATATTTATAAAATTGATTTGACTGTTTCTGAAGGGTACTTAACCAGTCCACGGCATTCCGGACAGCTTCACCACCGTCACGTGTTACTCACTGTATCACTCGTCACTCCGAACTGTTATTTCAATAGTTATAAGTTTTTTCCTATAACTGTGCCAACAGTATTTAATAGTTTAATACTGTTTTTAATTACCTTTTCTTGTATAACATGTTGTCGGCTGACATAACTCGCTCACGAGCACTGATTATTTTATGATTAGTTGACCGCACAGTCAGAGAATTACGAGTTGACTGCCCCGTGCGGCCCTGTTGTCTCTTGGCTGGTTTAACAACGACTGACTACTGTGACTCTCTGATGAAAACTGGGGTGGCAATTACGTGTGTTTCTGTTATTCACAGAGAGACTGAGTTGCCAGTGATTACGTAATACATCTAGACTACTTGACCAGACATAAACAGTCTGCCACAACATTGTGCAGTTTTGTAAAAGCAGGGGTTCCCAATAGGTTGTTCCTTGTATGAATTGACAACATTTTATTCACATTATCTGCCTTCCAATTCTGTACCGTTACAATACCCCCCCCCCAAATAAGAGGTTTTATGCCGAAGCATAAAAACTCTCATTGCATAAAACCTAAGAGGATCAGTGAAGATATGGCGCCGCAAATCCCCTTAGGTCTTTACTAAAATCATGGGTACTTACCCCCCTAGTCCGGTGGCTGGGGCTGCACCCATCCGACTTTACTGGACTTCTCTGCTCAAGAGAACCCAACACCATAAAATCAGACAGGGAAGTCACCACAGTATCACCTGACTCTAAAACATTCAATTAATATATCAACAAATGGCCTTCCATTACTCCATATCCCACACTGATTCGTTTCCTCTTAGTCATACTGGTTCATTGTTAGCAAAGTACTGGTTTCATACAAATAACTCTGTTCTACATTCATAGCTCTTAAACCTGTAGCATGACTATAGAAAATACAATGTTTACATGGCAATATAAACTTACTATCTGCTTACATTGAATACATAAAAAATCCCATACAAGTTATATACAGTGGTAATTTTCTCCCCAAATAAAACACTGTTCCCCCACAAAAATTACAAATTGATTCCATAGAATACCAATAAATCATAACACCAACATTAAATCAACCTTCTGTTTACCTTTCATTATCACTTTGCTTGACTTTTCTGTTAAAACTTCAATTATTATTGCCTTATTATTCAATACACAATTCAAACCATAATAAATTTAAGTTCATTACTGACATTTACATTCTGAATTAATTTAATTCCAACTCAAACTTAATTTCATTCCTTCTCTTATTCAAAACAGTTTAAATTACCTTAGTTACATTATATTCAAAATGATTCTACTTTAATTTATTAATCTACATTAATAAAATCCTCTCACATAAATGTTGACTACATTACAACCAGGTCACCAAGTTACTTCATTATATGATTCACAAAAAGTTAACTTCATTTCATCACACTTGTATTTATTGTATTTCATGATAAAATTTACTTATAGCAATTATTCATCAAAATAAAACATTCTTGTTGTTGTCAACTCCAGCATGACTGTAAACATTAGTCACCCAAAATACAAAGTACATGTAACAACAACATATCAGCTGATGCACTACCAGAATATTATCATCACCTTGACACAATACATTTAACACAAATTAATACAATACAAGTTTATTTACAAATTTTCGTCATCATTTTATTATTTACCACACTTCATTGCATAAGTCAGCCAAATAACTATACCATTAACTCAAATAATTAAATGTTCATTCATTATTTATCTAACCCCCGTCATCAAAAATTAGTCTAATTATCACATTACGCATTTTGTTTTTATTTACATTCATTATGTTATTATTTTTAATATAATAACAACATAAATCTGTTTTTTCCATTTTACTATAATAATAATCCCTAGGGTTACCCCCCATTCTTATTTCATCATAAGCCAAGTCTACATTATTATTTTTAGTCCAGTCTCCATTAGTATTTATTGTTACCCCCAGGTGAGTTACATCATTATCCCAATTGTCTGCTACTACAAGGACACTAATTCTCCCAACAAGTAAATATTTATCATCTATATTGATATCATAATCGTCTACTACTGCACAAGGTAAATCTCTATTGTTTATAATACTTTTCTCATTATTTAACCTACCTACTAAACCTTTATAGGCCTAACCTCTAGACAACTTAAATATCTCTATCACTCCTCTCTCTTTGTATGATCACTTTCCCAACCCAATTTCCCATCCCCAATCCACACAGAGGGCAATACCACTTTATTATAACTCCATCTGGACTTACCAGATTAACCACAAAAAATCAAGAGACGTTTTGGAGACCATTTGCCTCCCACAAAAACTCTCGAGGAACCTTTGTCCTCCAACAATATGTTTGAAGCCTTTCCTTCACATATACCACAAAAGAAATTTGCCCTCTGTTCACCCTCTACGTTTAACCTATCTCTATACTCCCTTTCTAAGTCATAAACACTATCTAACAACTCTTGATTAACCCCAACTCTCATTCTATTCTCATTATCACCACTATTGCTTAATGTGTATTCCCAATATTTTTATTCAATAATATTTCATCATTACAATATTTTAACTTTACCACTTACCTTATAATTCATCACCTGATTTGCTTTTAAATTATCACCATTACTATTCGTAATTATTCCTCCATTAAAATTACCACTTGTTTTACATTCATCACTTACCTTCATGTCTAATGTACCCACCCGCTCTTGTAACTCATCAGTTTTTCTTTTAGTTTCACTACGTATTTCGTTAATTCGTTCATCAATACTACACAGTGAAATAGTTAATTCATCAAACTCTACGTTAATGCTAATCTCAAATTTCATATTTTGTTCTTTGTATTGTTCAAATTTAGCATCATTTGTGTCAAAGCGTTTATGTCAAAGCGACTATTTATGTCGCTACTTATTTCATCGAATTTAGTATCAAATCTTTCATCACTATTGTCCAAATGATTATTTAATGCTTCAAATTTAACATCAAATTTCTTATTTTGTTCACTAAACTTGGTATCATTCATGTCAAAACGATTATTTATTACATTAAAATTTACCTCCAACATTGCATTTTGCTTTGCCAAAAGTGGTTGCATCATATTCATTATATCGTTACTATCAGATTGTTTATTTTGGATAGGTGTTGAAAGAATCCTAGCGCCTTCCATTGTTACGGACTCGGTTAGGCTTATTTCGTTTACTACCGTTTCGGTTGCTACTGTATCTACTTGATTTTCAGTACTGATACTAGTTAAATCAATGCTGTTGACTTTGTCACTATTATTTTCCATTTTTGTTTTATATTATTGTTTACTTATACAATTATGCTTACTAAACTACACAACCGCCATAACTCTCAAATAACCGTTTCTACAACTAGAATTAGGTCTGATCTGTTTGATTATACTAAATCACACAAATCGTCTCAAGTTCGGGGGCCAATTGTTATACTATAATTTTATTACTTTAATAAAACTTACCCATTTTCTAAAATTACCTTCGGGTTACCTTTCAGGATTCTACAGACGAAAACAGTTGCAGGAGGATTATTTGAGTAGTGGGGAAATTATAATAACACAGTTTATGCTAACTGAAACAACTTATTTGGTACAGATTAAAATTAATTTACCTTTTTTTCATCCGTCGTGTGACTTCTTATTGTATTTAATTAAATAACGCGTTTCTTTATGGTGTCCACACTGGACTGAAATCTGAAGATGAGGCCTTGAGCCTCGAAACGCGTTATTTAATTAAATACAATAAGAAGTCACACGACGGATGAAAAAAAGGCAAATTAATTTTAATCTGTATTGAATCGTGACTTGGATACTAGAGAACATGAGTTTAAAACTTATTTGCGTTTTATTTCATGAAATTAGATAATGTTTTACAGCTATGTAATAACGTATCACCTTCTACTCTGGTCAATTAATATTGATTGAAAGTTCTGTTTTTCTTGTTTTGTTGAACGTAAATAACATATAAAGTTATCAGTACCGGTATATCAAACAAACAATAATGGCACAATTCTTATGATTATTATTCTTGTAACTAATGGCTTTTTATCGTTTTATTAGTTACAATAAAATTTGTACATTTGTATGTACTAGTAAATGAATATCACTTTTAAAACCGGACGCCTTGTTGTAAGATTAGACAACATCACACAAATTTACTTTTCGGGCCAGGATTCGGGCAACACGAACCCGATTTGTGAAACATACTACCTGAAATAATTGTACTCAGATTAATATATATAAGTTACTTTTATTTTTAAACTTGAATATCAATACATATTGAAAAAATGACTCGACCCCACATATTACGCCACGGACGTTTGCAAAACAATTTTACCCTCCAAAATACACATATGATACATAACTTATGCAACTATGTTACATTATATAATAGATTATTTAATATATTTCAAATGATATATTAAATATATAAAGGATTATTGAACATATTTTAATACTTCGCACAACCCAGCACTTAGAGAAATTAAAACACTCTCTCTCTCTCTCACTCTCTTTCACACCCTGGTACAATTGATTTCTTTAATGAGCTCATTTTTTGAAATTTTAAAGACTTAGTTTCATTTTAATAGTGTGTGACTTTCGCCTTGGTCATTATTTTGAATTATGTGAAAAATAGAAATGATGTTGGAACGTTCTCACCAATTTGTTGGATAAGCCTCACCGCACTTCTAGGGTCGTATTCTTCGTGCACAATCTGTATTTTTTACCTCGTTCTAATAGCCCACACCGTCGTGTCTGCCAACGAAAACGCCTCAGACAGATTCTATACGCACTACGTGATTAACGATCCATCGGCCGGTGACACCTATCCAAGTACTTTACCGCCCCAACATTTTAGATGTTTTATTCAGTTAATAAACCACTTTTAGTGGTGAAAAATTAAACTTCACACTTGGTGAACGGTTTTGCCGGCCGGCTGCGTCCACGCGTTTTGATGAAATGACCCAGATCCTTTGTCCCATATTACGTAGGTGGGGCGCAAACTACGTCATCAAGTTATTGTTTGTCTGTTTACAGTTTCAACAACACATTCCTCGTCGCTGGCGTCATCAGGGATCGTCGCCTTATCTCAGTATGCGACATACGGTTTTTTGCTGGTTTTCATGTTTTTTGCTATGAAACAGTTAGAATCCTGGCAATTCTCTTCTGCGTTCACAAAACCTTTGTATAGTCCACTCACCGAAACTTTACAGGGATTATTAAATGTTTTATTAATTATGACCAAATGGTTAAAAAATGAAGGAATACAATATTTATGGTTTTTTATACCATGTTTTTGTTAATTCAAGATTGTACCAGGATTGTACCAACACAAAACCCCCTCAATGAAAGATTTTGTGCCGAAGCATAAAAACTTTCATTGACCCATTCATACTTCCTAAAGGGATCAGCCAGGATAGGTCGCCACAACCCCCTTACAATTTATAGAAAAGAAAACAATAACTCACCCGTGGTCTGATGATGATGACAGTACCTGCATGGCCTTACTGGACTTCTCCTTCGAGATCCCAACACCATAAGGCCTATTAGGCGCGTAACGCCCCTGCTGACGCGCTGGCCAGCTCAGGACCGCCGTCATATCACCAAACACTGAAACAATAAATGAAAAATATCAAAATAGTGGCTTGGTAAATTACTCTATCCTTAACTGATCTGGTTCCCCTTAGCTAGGTGCTGGTTTGTGCTAATAAGCACTGGGTTTGCTTCTATTACTAGAAATATAATATAAAAATTGTAACACACAAGAATTATAAAGAATGGCCCTTCGCTTTGTTGACTACCCTGACTTATTAAATTGTTTTGATTCCCATCGATAATAATTAACCCTTTCTATTTTATAATTATTATAATTATAAAAGAAACACATTTTGATATAAAAAGAATTTAATTATAACTGAAAATATGGAAATTCCCATATAAATCTCCCAAATATTCAAACATGGAGAAAAACAAATTATAGAGAAACAAAATAATTAATAAATCTTATTAAATTGTTAAATTAAAATTATTATTATTATTAAAATTATTATTATTATTATTAACAGGTAATAATTGTTATTGACAGCGCCAATTATATTTACCCGTCTTTCTCCTCCACACACACTATTTCCATAAATCATGTTAAAATTCTATAACATAATACAAAATACATTAACATTATATTAATACATTGAAATGGTTAATTCACATTTAATCTTGACAGTTTATCTATTTAACTTGCATTTTTAAAAAAAATTTACAATTTCAGTTAATTAATTAATTAAATCTAAACTTGCATTAATTAGTCATCAATTATTTATTATAATTAGAAAATTCATTTCAAATTTATTATTAATATTCAGATTATATTATTATTATTTCATTATTCATTTCCTATTACCTAGATACTCTGAACTTTCTACCTCACTAACTACCTAACCTTTCACCTTCTAATCATTGTTTAGTCTGGGTGACTCCTATATTCACTATGCTTTTATTATAATCTTACTCACCTTCTTCTAACTGACCACCAAATTTACCTATCATGACACCAATATCTCAATTATAAACACCTTTACTAATTTCATTTAAATCCTATGGCACCGCTCGTCTTTGTACAGAGATGGGTGTTCCCTAACTGGCTATATACATTCATAATATTTTGCCCTTCCAAATGATTCGGCAAACACTCCCTAAAAATTATGCTATTACCTGCCACAACACTATAAGTTGGCTACTCCTTATCACCTCACCCCACTACAAAATATCATCACCAACAAATATATGTTTAACCTTGACTTTATTCACCTCTACAAATAATCACCAACTACTGTGTCCCTAAATATCTAATACTTCTCTTTGTATTATTTTCTTTAAAAATTATTAACTATCTAACTCCATTTACTTCAATTAAATAACTCACCTGCATTTTATCTTAATACCCAGGCTCTATTCCTGTTTCAACATTCTACCTTGCTGTAATCATCGACAAGTGTCTTATAAAATTCTTCTCTCACCTACTCATAACAGTACATCTCACTTTTCAAATATACGTTTATACTTAATCATTTATTAAATTATTCATTAGGAATTACCTTCATTACCAATTAAATAATTATTTAACTTCATTGACTTTCTATTACAATTAATAATTTACTTCTGTTACAAATTAGTACAACTTTCTTTTGTACTATTTTAGTTCAGTAATTGACCTTTAAATATTATTCATTTGTTTAAACTTGTTTAATTAAACAAAACATGTTAATTAAAATACATAATAACTGGTGTACACAAAATATACCTGTAATACAACATCAAAAATACATAAATACATTGATATATAAAACATATGAAACAATGAAAAATATACACTCCAACTTCATTATTTTGTTATTTATCAAACTCAGTCCATAGCAGTCCAATTCAATACCACTTTTCACATATATTTAATGTTCATTACACAATACAACAGTCTATCCTCCATCGTTGAATAACATTCTTATCTTAGGTCTATTTAATTTATTTTCTAATGAAAAAATTTTATGATTAGAAACATTATATTCATATTCATATATCAAACAAATATATCAAGTCACGGTCGAGTAGGGTTCTGTCTATTTCAGTAAGATCATATGTTATAATCTTGTTATTCATCTTGTAATTATCATCATAATTTTCTACCACAGGTAAGTACTTATTCTCATCATTTATTGTTATTTCAATATCATTGTTACTATAAGGTAAGTATACATTATTTTCCTCCACCGTATCTACTCCTAACCTTTCTACCAATTCTCTGTACTTTCTATTTACTTTAAAAAATTTTATTACTTTCTTTTTCTCACAATACCTCTCTATACTTTCTCTCTTAATACATTTCTCACCATAACACCAAGTTACACTTTCTCTCTCCAAATATGCAGGGGTCCCTAACTTATAATTTCTGCACCACTTATGAGGTACACAAAAACACCAAGAAACTTTATTTGTAGACCTATCGTCTCCCAAATATAAATTGAAGGAACTCTTGTCCTTATAAAAAATACGTGAAGACTTTTCTTCACCCCCTAACACAACATCAAAAGAAAATTCTACCCCCTGCACCCCTTGTACAAAAATACTTTCTCCAAACTCTCTTTCCGACTCAATACACTCAAACACTTCATTATCACTCATAATACTTTCATTATCATTTTCTAATATCATATTCTTACTACCTGTAAATTCGTTATTCAAATTATCATTGTTACTCACCTTATTAATTAGCACCTTGTTTGCACTTAAACTAACCTCTTCCTGATTTTCACTTGTATTCACCTCACTTACCTCGTTACTTCGTTTACTAGCGTCATCACTATTTTCGTTCAAAAAAGCGTATAATCCCATTTTTGTTCTTTCATTTGTCTTAGTTCATTATTAAAGTTACTCCAATCATCCTCAGTCATTCCTTTCAAAACCCTTTCAAACTCGTGCATGAATTCCTTACTATTCCATGCCTCCCCTAATCCACTTACTTTATTTTCACGTGCCTCGGCCATGTTAAAAAAAATGTATTTATAATATACCCTTTATATATACAAAACCACTATTAACCCATAATTACACACATACAACCAAAACACCTAACACATTCATTGTCAACAGTACAAGTAAACGCAATAACCCTATCTTACGCACGTGTTACGTACTTTCGCACTCTTACCCCAGGTAGCTATTTCACATTCAGGTAAGTATACTCCACATAAAATTAGGTTTTATGTCGAGTCCATGTTCGGCACTCGCCATTTGTAACTAATGGCTTTTTATCGTTTTATTAGTTACCATAAAAATTGTGCATTTGTATGTACTAGTAAATGAATATCACTTTTAAAACCGGATGCCATGTTGTAAGATTAGACAACATCACACAAATTTACTTTTCGGGCCAGGATTCGGTCAACACGAACCCGATTTGTGAAACATACTACCTGAAATAATTGTACTCAGATTAATATATATAAGTTACTTTTATTTTTAAACTTGAATATCAATACATATTGAAAAAAATGACTCGACCCCACATATTACGCCACGGACGTTTGCAAAACAATTTTACCCTCCAAAATACACATATGATACATAACTTATGCAACTATGTTATATTATATAATAGATTATTTAATATATTTCAAATGATATATTTAATATATAAAGGATTATTGAACATATTTTAATACTTCGCACAACCCAGCACTTAAGAGAAATTAAAACACTCTCTCTCTCTCACTCTCTTTCACACCCTGGTACAATTTATTTCTTTAATGAGCTCATTTTTTGAAATTTTAAAGACTTAGTTTCATTTTAATAGTGTGTGACTTTTGCCTTGGTCATTATTTTGAATTATGTGAAAAATAGAAATGATGTTGGAACGTTCTCACCAATTTGTTGGATAAGCCTCACCGCACTTCTAGGGTCGTATTCTTCGTGCACAATCTGTATTTTTTACCTCGTTCTAATAGCCCACACCGTCGTGTCTGCCAACGAAAACGCCTCAGACAGATTCTATACGCCCTACGTGATTAACGATCCATCGGCCGGTGACACCTATCCAAGTACTTTACCGCCCCAACATTTTAGATGTTTTATTCAGTTAATAAACCACTTTTAGTGGTGAAAAATTAAACTTCACACTTGGTGAACGGTTTTGCCGGCCGGCTGCGTCCATGCGTTTTGATGAAATGACCCAGATCCTTTGTCCCATATTACGTAGGTGGAGCGCAAACTACGTCATCAAGTTATTGTTTGTCTGTTTACAGTTTCAACAACACATTCCTCATCGCTGGCGTCATCAGGGATCGTCACCTTATCTCAGTATGCGACATACGGTTTTTTGCTGGTTTTCATGTTTTTTGCTTTGAAAAAGTTAGAATCCTGGCAATTCTCTTCTGCGTTCACAAAACCTTTGTATAGTCCACTCACCGAAACTTTACAGGGACTATTAAATGTTTTATTAATTATAACCAAATGGTTAAAAAATGAAGGAATACAATATTTATGGTTTTTTACACCATGTTTTTGTTAATTCAAGATTGTACCATCACATTCTTAGATGGCTATAACAATTTTCTTAATCTTAATAATGACCTAGTACTTTGTCACACTCACTCTTTCATTACTTTTTACATTTTTATTTTCTAACCCCCGTTAATAGAGCTCTGTATCTGTAAGTATTTTGTATATTTATAAAATTGATATGATTGTTTCTGAAGGGTACTTAACCAGTCCACGGTGTTCCAGACAGCTTCACCACCGTCACGTGTTACTCACTGTATCACTCGTCACTCCGAACTGTTATTTCAATAGTTATAAGTTTTTTCCTATAACTGTACCAACAGTATTTAATAGTTTAATACTGTTTTTAATTACCTTTTCTTGTATAACATGTTGTTGGCCAACATAACTCGCTCATGAGCACTGATTATTTTATGATTAGTTGACCGCACGGTCACAGATTTACGAGTTGACTGCCCCGCACGCCCTGTTGTCTCTTGGCTGGTTTAACAACGACTGACTACTGTGACTCTCTGATGAAAACTGGGGCGGCAATTACGTGTGTTTCTGTTATTCACAGAGAGACTGAGTTGCCAGTGGTTACATAATACGTCTAGACTATTTGACCAGACATAAACAGTCTGCCACAACATTGTGCAGTTTTGTAAAAGCAGGGGTTCCCAATAGGTTGTTCCTTGTATGAATTGACAACATTTTATTCACATTATCTGCCTCCCAATTCTGTACAGTTACAGTACCCCCCACCCCAATGAGAGGTTTTATGCCGAAGCATAAAATCTCTCATTGCATAAAATCTAAGAGGATCAGTGAAGATATGGCGCCGCAACCCCCCTTAGTTCTTTACTAAAATCATGGGTACTTACCCCCCTAGTCCGGTGGCTGGGGCTGCACCCATCAGACTTTACTGGACTTCTCTGCTCGAGATCCCAACACCATAAAATCAGACAGGCAAGTCACCACAGTATCACCTGACTCTAAAACACGTGTGTATTTATTCTTATGTTCAAGATAATGTTACTAAAATATTCTGGGTAACAAGCGGCGGCCGGTTGATCCGAGGCCGGTTAAGAGGGGTCTACTGTACTGATAACTTTATATATTGTTTACGTTCAACAAAACAAGAAAAACAGAACTTTCAATCAATATTAATTGACCAGAGTAGAAGGTGAGACGTTATTACATAGCTGTAAAACATTATCTAATTTCATGAAATAAAATCCAAATAAGTTGTTTCTGTCAGCATAAACTGTGTTATTATAATTTCCCCACTCAACTCAAATAATCCTCCTGCAACTGTTTTCGTCTGTAGAATCTTGGAAGGTAACACGAAGGTAATTTTAGAAAATGGGTAAGTTTTATTAAAGTAATAAAATTGTAATATAACAATTGGCCCCCGAACTTGGGACGATTTGTGTGATTTAGTATAATCACACAGATCAGACCTAATTCTAGTTGTAGAAACGGTTATTTGAGAGTTATGGCGGTTGTGTAGTTTCGTAAGCATAATTGTATAAGTAAACAATAATATAAAACAAAAATGGAAAATAATAGTGACAAAGTCAACAGCATTGATTTAACTAGTACCAGTACTGAAAATCAAGTAAATACAATAGGAACCGAAACGGTAGTAAACGAAATAAGCCTAACCGAGTCCGTAACAATGGAAGGCGCTAGGATTCATGTAAGTTAGTTTTTCTAACTTTATAGGAACTTTTGTAACTTATTCCTTTCTTGGTATTTTTTTGTTTAAATATTATCATAAGTTTGTGGTTCTTACTTTTTTATAGGAATTTTTGTAACTTATTCCTTTGTTTTTATATATATATATTTTTTTTCATTCCTCATATGTCATCGAAATAATGTAGTATGTAATAATGTAAAGTTGCTCTTACAGACTTTTTGAATTTTGAAATTTTATTTATTCTATTATGGGTTTATTTTTCCTCATAAAACTTTTTTATTGAAGCTTGATTGTAAACTCCTTTTATCTTATTGGTGGTTATATTACTTATTTCATAAGTATTGTTTCCATTATCTTTGGTGATGATATAGGGTTATACATAGGACCTTGTTATTTATACCTTTTTTTTTGTAAGGTGATCTCCTTTTCTTTCATTATTATTGCCTTCTCTTGTATATTACACTCTTTGTTGTCTTTCTTCTCTACTCCTTCAAGTGTTAGATGTTTGAACATTTATTCTGGATAATATTTTTAAATTTATTTACTATGGTTTATTAGTTCTCATTTAATTCGTCTTGGTCGTTTACTCATTTCTTGTCAATTCTTGTTTTGGTTATTATAAATTAGTTTAATTTAATTTAATACTCTTTTCTTTCCATTGGTCTGCTTGGTCAATAATTCGAAAATCAGTCCCATTTCTCTGTTTTCATCTTCACTTGGTTTACCCATGGTCCATCATTTCCTCTGTACTTGTGGTTCGGATAACCTTTGTGTGTAGAACTATTTTCGTTCTTGTGAAATAGGTATCTTCTATCTTTACAATGAATGAATTTACTACAATCTAAATTTGCAGAGCCCCACATTCTTTGGGAGCCATTCATATAATGTGCAATTATGCTAATCTATGCAAATCCAATTAATCAATTATCCAATTAGATTAAATGTGTCAAAATTGCTTTGTTTACATGAATCTATTAATTACTCCAATATAACTAACTGTATTCATTAACGATTAGCATAATCACTGAGACTTTTTAGTGTTGTTTTTAACAATATTAGAAAATTTATCACAAATAATTTAATTACGGTAACGTTAGTGTTTCGTTACTGAGGTAGTGACAATAATGAACGCATGAATACTTAACAAATAAATACTTCTTTATTAAACATCATTCAAATAAACTTTTGAGGCAGAAATATAAATTATGACCTGTAAATACAGTTAAGAAAACATATATGAATATAAATCACAATATATATCCGTTTCATTGCTTGCTGTAAAACAAAACATACAATACAATAAACATACACATCAAATATTATTTATCCTACACTAATGCGTTCATTTTGCCTCAGATGAATAGTTTTTATGTTTAATATTACCATAGTAATTGATCTAAATGCTCAAAGTGTGGTTTCTTTGAAAAGAGACAGAACAGTAATTTTTATTAGAATATTAATAACATGAAGATTTTACTTGAGAGAATGAATATCCATAATTCCATCGGTGAGAATCCCTGTTCACTGATGATCCATGTAAGTAGAAATTCCGTAGATTTTGTGTTGTCATTACTTTGCACTCGCGGGTAAGATCCACTCCCGTCAGTGTAATTGTTAATAATGAAAGTTTATAAAGTCTTGTGTTGCATACGTGCATTCAATATTAGTAGTTGTATACAGATAATTGTCTGTCGTTGACTTGTTTTGTGCATTATATATGTTTAATGTAGTTGTATCATGACTGTGTGCAAAATTCAGCACGAGTGTTATGATCGTTAAGTCACTTATTGTTTCTGATGAGATAGCGATACCTTAATCATAGTGTGTTCCGATACCGACCACTGCGTTCGTAATTGTCGCGCTAAAGTTCTAATAACGAGTCGTTCGCTCACTTATTAATGTTTAATTTGCATGTCGGAATGCACTTAAAGTTTAAAGTATCAAATTCAAGTTCTAGCAATATTTATATCACTTCACACTTCGCATTACTGCGGTAGACTTCTGTAACTTAGTGAAATACTATTAACTGATTGAAAAACTGCATGATTGTCTGAGAACTATTGAGTAACCATGAAAACTGCGTAACTGACTGACTTTTGAATAACTGAGTAACTGATAGACTGAGTGATACTAAGAGACTGAGAAAAAAAACTGAGAGCTCGTGTACCTTGTAAACAGTTTTTATTAAGCGTTATCTACCAGAATGCAACTTTCTGTCGAACACGCCTCTGGTCATCATCGATAGGTCTAATATTTCCTTCCACTCTGGACATCTGTGTTTCTCGGCACCCTGATTCGCTGTTCTGGTTGTCACCATGACGACAATCCTCTCCACCTGCTTCTTTGGAAGATGCTAGACTCTGGTTGGTTATCGAACCTCCCCCAACGTACACGGCGAAAGGGCTTCACACTACTTCTTAGAATCTAGGGCAATTGCTTGCCTGTCTGTCAAACCTTTGTTCTTGTGACTCTCCCAAGGTCTGCTGTTGTTCATTTACTAAGAATACGTATCGCCTGGTTCATTGTTTGACTTCCCTTCAACTTTTTCTGTCAATTAACAGCTTCTTGCTCGACATCACCCCAAGATGCCTCCACGGTCCGTCGTCATAAATATCGGTTGTCATCCTAACGTTACCTCATGCTGTGTGACACTCTTGACTGTATTCTTTTGGTGTACGCTGTTTTGTCTTGATACTGGGTAAAACCTTTCTAATTCCTTTGTGAATGAGTATCCTTTTCTTAAAGCTCGCACGCTCTGAATTTAACCCTACAGCATGCGCTCGCTTCAATTTCCACGTATCCGTGCCACTAGGCTCTGCTTTTGTTCAGTTTGTTGTGGTGTTGTAAATCTGAACTGAGCTTGGTCTGTCACCGTCGATCCTACTTCCTTTTGTTGTGTTATGTTAGGCGTTCTCTTATTGTCTTGTAGCTGGCGTCGGGTTGACGTGTTGTTAAATTGTTCTTATTTATTGCTCTGGCTTGGGTTGGTGACTTGACCTGTGCTAACGTACTTCTCGATCATAAAATTATGAAATTAAAAAATTTTGATTGCTATAGCGTCCCCAAAATCGATTGGATGTCGGATTCTTAGGAGACAATCTAATCCAATTTTTGCGCTCTGTCCTAGTTGTGGGCGTCTTCTTTGGGAAAGTTCACTGTCAGTTGACCTAATTCGCTTTGTCTGGCGTATACTAATAGATATTCCCTATCTGTTGGTACAAATCGACTATAGGAATTTATTGCCATGCATCTGAGTAAGAATGAACGCATTTTTACATACTATACATGTGTAAATATCTCATATAAGATCGTTTTATAATGATAATAAATGAGGATACCTATATTATACATTTACAACGTAATAAATGAGATAATGATCTCTTAACATTACATGCAATTAATCATGTATGGTGTTGATCATACTACAATAAATAATATTTTTAACTTATTTCAAGTGTTTCAAAACTATAATTCATAAACAAATAAACATATATATGTAGAATCACTAATTATCATTAAACATTACATACAATACACATTATCATCGTTTATATTAATTGATAAAATATATACATACTCTATGAACAACTAAAGGTTCATTTCATATCATTGTAATCATTGATAACTTTGCTTTATAAAGTTTCGAATGTTCAACCTTATATTTGAATAATTGACTCTACACTATTTGTTTGTTTTATATGTCCATTCACGTTCTCACTGTGCTTTCTCAGCAATTTATTGCTGCACATTCGATTAAAGTTTCGCACCATAAGTGTCTTATATTCACGGTACGTGCTATCGAAATGTTTCATAAATACTAGTCACTTGACATTTAATTAGTGTCATTAATTAGAGACATTGTGATCTAAGAAATCACGTGAACTTTAAATTATGTATGTTGCTATGTCACACATCTTATTATCTAGCTGGTTGGACTGGCTTCGCGGGACAATCACCCAATGCGTGTCCTCCCCTCCCCACAGTCAACTACCTGCTGTCATTTTCACATCCTTACGTAACTCGTATCTCCTCCGCATGCTCGTAGTATTTCTTGATCTGCCGTACGTTGAATTTTCCCCGTACTCTGTTGTCGTTGTTGCAGTCAACAAGTTCGTACATGGCATCTCCGAGGATTCGGTTAATTTTGTACGGTCCTGCATACAGTTCAAAAAATTTATCAATTTTCTTCATTGCAGCGTCCGATTGGTGATAGGTACTTTATCGCCAATCGCGAATTTCGTGATCTTTTTATTTTCGTTGCTGCGCTTTGCATGCTTCTCTCTTTTTTCTTTAATCTTCATGAATATGTTGCTGTTCGTGCTTCCCTTAACGTCGATAACATTTTTATCTAACCATTTCTCCCATGCACGAGTCGGTCTCTTGCCTAAGTGCGCCTCATGAGGGGTTATCTCAATCGTCTCATGGTACACTTTATTTATGCATGTTTCGATCATTCTTATGCACCGTGACCACTTGCTGTGTTGGTCATGTACCAAAATTCGGAATAGATTTCCAAGCTGACGGTTGATCCTTTCGGCTAGGTTGGCACAAGGATTCCGTATTGCTGTATACTTTGGTTGTATTTTCAATTCCTTGAGTCCATCGACCCATTTCTTGGATGTGAACTGAGTCCCATTATCAGTCATAATGACCTTTGGTCGTCCATACTCCTCGCAGTAATCTTTTATTCTCCGTAGCGTTGTAGTAGTTGTCGCTCTCCGTAGCATAAACAACTTGACGAATTTTGTAAAATTGTCTACCATTACGAGTAGATACTTGACACCACCTGCTCCCGTTGGTAGGGGTCCATAGTAGTCTGCACTAACGAGATCTCCTCTTGCTGTGGGTATCACAGCCTTGGTCCCTCCAAACAGTATCCTGTTGTTCGTGTCCTTGCACTTTTGACACATGTCACATGTTTGAACGTACGCTTTCACTTTCTTTTGCATCCGATCTAGCGTAAAATGTTCTTGTAACATCTTTATACACCTTTTCAGACCTAAATGTCTATACATCCTATGTACTTCCGCAATTAAATTATTAGACACGTTACTGGGTATGTACAGCTTCCATTCATCTCGCTGTTGTCGATATAATTTATTGTTAACATATTTATAAAATTTTTTAGCTTAAGGTCTAAATTCTTGTCCTTAATCTTATCAATTATTATCCTAAGTTTGTTGTCCTCAAGCTGGTGTCTTCCAATATCTTTAATAATCTTACCTACATTATTGTTCATCTTATTTCATTCATTAATATTCATATCTATTTATTTTCTTCGGTTAATGTATTCTCACACAACCAATCTTATTTAATGTATTTTACTCAATATTATCTAACTTAATTATTAAATTTTCAGACATTCTTAAGATCGTCTTCCGTAATACGTTTCATTTATTTACTCTTAAATTTCTATTTGTGGAGACATATTTGTATGTCTTGTTGATTCAGTGCCGTTACTACGCACTTTGTTAGTAAACAGTAAGGGTACACTGACCTTGTGGGTTTCGCCACACATTTACCCCACGGTCGGTTGCTTGTCCCTGTTACGCTGGTACAATGCGCCCTGCACTTCACACCTCCAAGATTTATGACCTGTTCCTTTCTCCCTCTATGAGGGTGGATGACAAGAGTGTCACACCTTCCCTTCTGACAACTTTCCCCGGGCGTGTACGCGTTGAGCCGTTTTTGTCATTTTTTCCAGACCTTCTTACAAATGCGTTCGTTGACTTTCATTTTTTTGTCCGTGTGTTCACGTAATAATATCTTGTTTTCTAGATTCCTAAGAAATCTCACCTCGAGCGCTTGGAATCTTCTTTCCGTACTGGTGCCACTTTTTACAATATTCTTGAGTCGTCCAGTAAATTTCATTCTTTTCCTCTTTCTCATAACATTCCTTGTCCAGGACGAGTATGCATACGGATCTGGTAGGTCTTTCCGCTTCACATCATCCATGGCTTGCTTAAATTTGCGTTCAGTTTCATAACATGTAGTGTTCATTTTAATATTGAACTTCCTTTTCATGCTTTTCACTAATGCAGCTCGACTACTTAGTCGATGTATACATGTTCCACACATTGGATACTTCATCGTTGGTCTCACTGATGTAGCATCTTTCCTTGTGTTGCTTAGTTTGTGCTTTTTGAGCACTCCAATTGATGGTATTAAACTTTTTATCTCTATCCATATCAGGATAATCATCTTCCGACATCGTCAGATGCAAAGAAACAAAGTCATTTCTCTTCTTGATCCGTTTGTTTCTTGGGTTGCTACTGACACTTACATTAGATCCCACAGTTGATAATTTCTTGGTAACTGACACGTCTGTGAAATCAACAGTGTTATCAGTATCTTTCTTCCCGTACATCTTCGTAATTCTTATTCGCATCTTCTTCCTGTTTCTTCTGGACTTCGCTTCTGTTGTCGTTCCAGGTGCTCCTATATTCACGTATTTCTGTGCACAACAGCGTGAACTGTTCGGCCATCTGTTGCTTAACTTCTTCCTTATGTTTGTCTAGCTTTTTGCTGAGTACTTTGTTGTTTTCTTCTAGTTTATCGAGTTTCTCATTCTGTTCTCTTCTGATTTCCGCAAAATTCTCATTAATTACTTTGAGATTGTTCTCATTAATTACTTTCAGGTTTTCATTAGTTTCTTCCTTCTGCTTCTGCATGAAATCCATTAATGCACGCAATGTCAACTTTTCTTGTGGTTGGGACTCCTGTCCCCGCGCTCTGACGTTTGACGTCTCCTCGGTCATTTGTGACTCAATCGGCGAGTCTTCACTTTTGTTATCAGGCACACCCTGCTGGTTGTTGATCTCAAAGTTCATACTATCCGAACTGCTAGTCATTTTTGCCGCCTTACTTCGCGTTAGCATTCAGTCAAACTAGCCTTACACCCATAAATCTTATTCTAATAACTAACAAGTAAATTTACTTATTCTACTACTGCCTGCTCTTTTGCCATGTGATGGGCGCCATTCATTTAATGAATGAATTTACTACAATCTAAATTTGCAGAGCCCCACGTTCTTTGGGAGCCATTCATATAATGTGCAATTATGCTAATCTATGCAAATCAAATTAATCAATTATCCAATTAGATTAAATGTATCAAAATTGCTTTGTTTACGTGAATCTATTAATTACTCTAATATAATTAACTGTATTCATTAATGATTAGCATAATCACTGAGACTCTTTAGTGTTGTTTAAACAATATTAGAAAATTTATCACAAATAATTTAATTACGGTAACGTTAGTGTTTCGTTACTGAGGTAGTGACAATAATGAACGCATGAATACTTAACAAATAAATACTTATTTATTAAACATCATTCAAATAAACTTTTGAGGCAGAAATATAAATTATGACCTGTAAATACAGTTAAGAAAACATACATGAATATAAATCACAATATATATCCATTTCGTTGCTTGCTGTAAAACAAAACATACAATACAATAGACACAGGGCCGGCGACAAGGGGGGACAGAGGGGGCAAATGCCCAGGGGCCCGGGCCCGGCAAAAAAAATTAATTAAAAATAAAAATTTAAAGTTTAAGTAAATTTAAATGCCAACAAGAATACAAACTTTTGTTGTTTAAAAAGTGAAAAAGCAAATCAAGGTAGAGCGTGTGTCAGTGTGCAGTAGAGAAGTATGATGTTAGCGTTGTTGTTGTGGTCATCGAGGGTTGTGGCGCGGGTGATGGGGACGATACAGCAAGAAGCGCGGGCGCTGTGACTCACCTCTCCTCCCTTTGCCGCGAACATTCGCCACTCAGCGACAAGTTGTAACCTGAAAGTCAGTACTCAGAGATCATTTTCTCATTCTCAATGACGATGTTATTAAGTGTGCTTTGCTCAACATAACAAACAGGTAATTATTATGTCTTACTTAGCCTACTATTACTATTTACATACTTCATAATACAGTATCAAACACTCACAGAGTGCTGTGAAGAAGTGATAACATTTTTTGGGATGTTACAAAAAACATACAACTTTTTTTCCAGAAGCCCACAGAGATGGAAATACTTAGAAAAATGGATAGGATGCTCCCTGCATAACCTTTCTCAAACTAGATGGTCGGCCCGAGTAGATAGCGTTCGACCTTTTGTCAAGCACTTGCCACTCATAATTCATGCCCTAAATGACTGTAAAGAGCTTAATCTAACCGCAGAGCGTAAAACAGAGCTAAAAGGAGTTATGAAGTACTTAAGATCCTTTGAATGTATTATAATGTCCACAATATGGCTAAAAGTGCTTGTCACTATTGATCACAAGAATAAAGTTTTACAAACCCGATCTGCAACTCTCGACATAGAGACGAAAAACATTGGTGATCTAATTGAGGAGTTGAAAGATCTCCGGAGTACATGGTGCAATCTTTATGCTGAAGCAAAACTAGTGGCAGCGAACATGACAGAAAGTATAGAATGTGAAAAGGACTTCAAGGAGAAAAGACTTAAGAAAAGAAAAATCTTCCATGACGAGACCAGAGATTGTGAAACGTCATCAAGGTGTGATGATCAAATGGGACTTAACGTAAAACATGAGGAGGAGAATTTCAGAATTAATGTTTTCTATAAGCTTATTGACTCTATCATTGGGGGCCTTACTCAAAGATTTCAATTTTCCGAAAAGGTTAGTGACCTTTTTCAATGTCTTTGGACATATCATGATGAAGATGAAAATGAAATTGAAAAGCAGTGTTTGACTTTGTGTCAAACGTACAAAGAAGACATAGACACTGCCATTTTCAATGAAATCAAACACCTGAAGTCAATACATAAGACCAACTTAGGAGAAACGTCATTACAACCTTTACAACTTTTAACCACACTAAGGAAGATAAAGTTGGACAGCTTGTTCCCAAATACATCTATAGCAATCAGATTGTTCTGCTGCATCCCTGTATCTGTAAGTCACTGTGAGAGAAGTTACAGTGTAATGAAAAGAATAAAAAGTGTCAATCGATCAACGATGAACCAAGACAGGATGAACGATCTCAGCATCTTGGCGATGGAACCTGATTTGGCAAGGAGCTTGAAATATGGTGATATTATTGATGACTTTGCAAGAAAGAGGGCTAGAAGAGTTGTATTTTCATAAAGTAAAAACAGAAAAAGGACGTTTTATTATGACTTTTTATAAAATGTTCAAGTTCAAGTAAGTCCTTGTTTTGATTACTGTATAATAAAACTGTAAAATGTGTTAAACCGTCAAAACGTTTTTATTTCGAAAATGTTTCCCCATCCCTTTCCACTGACATGTGTTTATTTAACATAAAAAATTTATAAGTACAATTTATAGTACATGAAAAGATAATGCATGACAGTGCACATTTCTTCTGCAGAAAAAGCTGATAATCAGGTAAGTCTTGGTTATAAAATAACCTGCAAGTTCGCAGTTCTGGTCTAAATTAAGTGAGGGGGTGGGTGTTGTGTACCGGGATTTAGGGGCCTGGACCCCTCAGTTGCCCAGGGGCCCGAGAATCCTGTCACCGGGCCTGAATAGACATACATAAACATAGACATCAAATATTATTTATCCTACATTAATGCGTTCATTTTGCCTCAGATGAATAGTTTTTATGTTTAATATTACCATAGTAACTGATCTAAATGCTCAAAGTGTGGTTTCTTTGAAAAGAGACAGAGCAGTAGTTTTTATTAGAATATTAATAACATGAAGATTTTACTTGAGAGAATGAATATCCATAATTCCATCGGTGAGAATCCCTGTTCACTGATGATCCATGTAAGTAGAAATTCCGTAGATTTTGTGTTGTCATTACTTTGCACTCGCGGGTAAGATCCACTCCCGTCAGTGTAATTGTTAATAATGAAAGTTTATAAAGTCTTGTTTTGCATACGTGTATTCAATATTGGTAGTTGTATACAGATAATTGTCTGTCGTTGACTTGCTTTGTGCATTATATATGTTTAATGTAGTTGTATCATGACTGTGTGCAAAATTCAGCACGAGTGTTATGATCGTTAAGTCACTTATTGTTTCTGATGAGATAGCGATACCTTAATCATAGTGTTTTCCGATACCGACCACTGCGTTCATAATTGTCGCACTAAAGTTCTAACAACGAGTCGTTCGCTCACTTATTAATGTTTAATTTGCATGTCGGAATGCACTTAAAGTTTAAAGTATCAAATTCAAGTTCTAGCAATATTTATATCACTTCACACTTCGCATTACTGCGGTAGACTTCTGTAACTTAGTGAAATACTATTAACTGATTGAAAAACTGCATGATTGTCTGAGAACTATTGAGTAACCATGAAAACTGCGTAACTGACTGACTTTCGAATAACTGAGTAACTGATAGACTGAGTGATACTAAGAGACTGAGAAAAAAAACTGAGAGCTCGTGTACCTTGTAAACAGTTTTTATTAAGCGTTATCTACCAGAATGCAACTTTCTGTCGAACACGCCTCTGGTCATCATCGATAGGTCTAATATTTCCTTCCACTCTGGACATCTGTGTTTCTCGGCACCCTGATTCGCTGTTCTGGTTGTCACCATGATGACAGTCCTCTCCACCTGCTTCTTTGGAAGATGCTAGACTCTGGTTGGTTATCGAACCTCCCCCAACGTACACGGCAAAAGGGGTCACACTACTTCTTAGAATCTAGGGCAATTGCTTGCCTGTCTGTCAAACCTTTGTTCTTATGACTCTCCCAAGGTCTGCTGTTGTTCATTTACTAACAATACGTATCGCCTGGTTCATTGTTTGACTTCCCTTCAACTTTTTCTGTCAATTAACAGCTTCTTGCTCGACATCACCCCAAGATGCCTCCACGGTCCGTCGTCATAAATATCGGTTGTCATCCTAACGTTACCTCATGCTGTGTGACACTCTTGACTGTATTCTTTTGGTGTACGCTGTTTTGTCTTATACCACAATTCTTCTAATATCATCCGTAGTATTACTGTCTACCTCAATCATTTGATTACTTTGTTGATTAATCAGAGAAGTTAATTGTACCTCTCTCATTAATGTTATTATTGATCTTTTATTTTTCCTTTCCAATTCAGGTGTGCTCCAGTGTTTTAGGGACCTCCTTATTTTGTTATACACTGTTTTGTTGTAAGTCCTTTCTATTTCTGGCATCTTCCATTTAAGCATAGATTTGCTGAATTTTTCATCCGCTGGTTTGTTGTGAATTCCCTCTATAATTGCTTTTAAAGTCCTCCTACAGTCTTTGTATTTCATTAACTTGCTTTGGTCAGTAATTGGTAAATTGAATACATCAATCAGTCTGTTCTTCATCATCTCCACTTCTCTTGTTTTCAGTAGTTTCTTTTTATATATTTTTCCTATTTTTTTGTTTCCTTAATCTTCTTAATTATTCGATCCTTCTTTACTCTTCTACAGTTGGTTTTTATGCGCTTGATTTTCTATGTGTTATTGTTACCTTTATTTTCAGAAAACAATACACTTGTTTCTTCTACAATTTCCATCTCCTTACTACCTTCAGAAGTGGTGTCCAGTGTTTTATTCAATGGTTTGAAATCACTATTTAATGTTTCATTAAGTTGATCTTCTGGATAACTTGTTTCTTCCCATCTCTTGTTCATCCCCGTTTTTGTCTGTTTGACTTCTTCATGAAACTCTATTAGTATGAATCTTAATTCTTCTCTGTTCTTCTCCCCATCTTCCTTCAATTGTCTTTGGAGTGTTTCACTATTGTTTTCAATCTTGTTATTTAATATTTCCAGATATTTTTTGATCTGTTTCTTCAGCTCTTCACTCTTCTTTTCTAGCGTCTCCTGGCTTCTCTTCAATGTCTCATGGTTGCTTTCCATTTTCTTATTCAGAAGTTCCGTGTCCTCTTTGAGTTGTTTCCTTAATTCTTCACTGTTTTGTCTGAAGAATTCCCTGTCTTCCCTTCTTTGTTCCCTTGTTTCTTCTTTCATTTGGTCTATTTTGTCCTCTTGCTTCTTAAAATTTTCATCAGTTTTCTTTGAAGTTTCTGCTATAAAATTCATTATATCTTGCAGGCTCAGTTCCTTCTTCTGAGTGTATTTACTTGGTTGGTCCCCGACTGTTCCTTCCACTTCCGGTTCTGGTATTGTTGGATTTTCTAGTTGGTCCTCCTAGGGATCCTCTTCGAACAATTCTCCGATCATTTCTTCAATTTCTTCTTGGTCGGTTCCTTCAGTTCCTTGTTTAGCTTTAAATCTCGTAATCATAGAATGTTTCATATTCTCCTGTAATCGCCGCTAGTCGTCCTTTTCTAGCCTCACTACGTTGGTCGCCAATCTGTAACTACTTGTTTATAGCGTATATTTACTTTAAGACGTCCATCTTCGTTCAAGCCCCACAATGCAAGCCAATCTGTAACTACTATTCGACGTCGTAATTGTAAAATAAGTACAACGTTTGTGTGTTGTTTGTGTGTTCGTCTCACACCTTGTCGTTACATCAATGGTTGCCGCTAACGAAGTCCGTAGCGATGTCACAATTATCAGTACAACCGAGTGGAAACCTTACCTGTAATTCCATAGGGGTGTGTGAATCCCGGGTGGCACCAAATTGTTTGTTGAAAACAATTAAATTTATGAAATAATGTGTTAAAAAGGTGTTTTCAGCGATGACGGCCGGGGCATTCGAATCGGTTCCCGCCTTTGTACAGCTTGCTGTATCGAACAGGTAGCGAGAGCACTAGTCATCTATTCTGTAAGTTCGCTAACACACACATATACAATACAGTTCCCTATGAAATAAAAACAATGGTTACACTCTGTACTGTTTCTTTAATGGTTGTTTGGTAATTATGCAGTTTGACAATAATATTATTATTTGGTATTTAATAAATTTACTCCGACATTAGTCATGAAACGCTTTCTCTCAGTTTGACGAAATCTATATTGAAACAAGCTATTCAATGCAGTAATGGCTGCTGTTTATAGTTTACAATTATACTCGTTCAAAATCTGGAGTCCTTTTGATTACAAGGAAAATATTCAGTATGATTACAATAAAAAAGTACACTACCTTACATTGTTCATACTTAAATAATATAAAGTGTGGCTACAATTTGTTCTGCAGTGTAGTAATATGTGTTTCAAAAGTTCGCAATCTAATGCGAGGTTATTTTTTAGTTAACAAGTTTTTCTACGTAAGTTTATTTTATTTAATCCTTGAAGGAAATTATTTTCAATAAAACAGGTTAATTACCTTCTGTCACGCTTCTTAAAATCCAAATACAGGATTACTCGAGTTTCGACACATGAAGTGTCATCATCAGATCCTCAATGAATATGGGTAAAACTACATTTGTTGATGTTTGCACATCTCGTCAAACAATAAAAACAACACATACATAGTACGAAAATATTTAAATAATTTGGCACACATTAAAAATAAAACAAAACAGAACAAAACACAATACACGCGGCCGCTGCGGACCTGCACAGGCACACAGTATACAGTAAAATTAATCGATACCGATTTGACCTTTGATAAACTTTATCGATCTGACACAGCTAATATCTCGTTCTATATCGTTGACTCTATTGAGTAAAATATTATTTTTATGTATTGATTTTTCATTTAGGATGCGATCGTAATTCTCTTTAGTGGCCCTATATATCTCAAACCGTTCGAGAGTGTCCAGTTTAAGCGGTTTCCTGCATTTATGTAATATGTCCAAATTCTCACTAATACTTTTTATGTTGTGATCTTGTAAACTTAAATGTTCAGCAAATGTGGATCTTCCTATATTTGACTTAGAGCTTGGGATGTGTTCTTTATAACGCAACTTGAACGAACATTTACATCTACAGTTTGTCCTATGTAGAAATTTGAACAATCCGAACAATGAAGCCTGTATACACCAGTACCGTCATATTCATCGAAAGACTTATTTTGGTTTTTAAATTTAAGTGTGTTCTCGAGTTTATTATTTGCTTTTGAAGCCAATTCAATATTTTGTTTTTTCAATTGGTTTTTTAAAGTATGATGTAACATTTCGCGATACTCTATTGCAATATATTGTACTTTTTCTTTAGGCACGTCAATATTTATTAGTCTATTTTGTTTCTTATTTATTATTTTATCTATTATGTTACTTTTATATCCATTGGCTATCGCTATGTGTTTAATAATGTCGACTTCGTTTTTATGGTCTTCTGTGGAAAGGGGCAATGATAGCAATCTATGTACCATGCTATTAAAAAATGCCATTTTGTGTGAAAAAGGGTGATAAGACGAGGCATGAATAGCATGATCAGTGGTTGTCGGTTTTCTATAAATATTAAAGTTAACTTTGTTATCTATTTTTGTTAAAGTCAAATCTAAGAAGTTTATTTTATTATTCTTTTCCGTTTCTAATGTAAATTGCAAACTTTTTGTTATGGTATTCAAATATTTATTAAGCATCTCTAATTGTCTGCAATTACCATTATAGATCACTATCGTGTCATCCACATATCGACGATAAAATAAGATTTTGTTGTAATGTTTGTTGTTAGGTGATAATATTTTGTTAGTTTCGATGTGGTTTAAATAAATTTCTGCCAGGATACTTGATAGTGGGGATCCCATCTCACTGTAAATAATATTTATTATCAAAAGTAAAATAATTTTGTTCCAATATTACTTTTGTCAAATTAATAATCTCATTGACTATTTCATGGTTTAATGTGGCTTTTGATAGTAATAAACTTTTTGTTATTTCCAATGTTTCGTTAATTGGTACATTCATGTACAAATTGACTATGTCGAATGAAGCAAAAGTATGTCTTGGTTCATTGTAAGTTTTTTTTGTGAGATCTACCAATTCTAAACAATTTTTCAAACTATAGTTCTTATTAAACACTATATGTTGTCTTAAAATTTTATCAATTTTTTTGGCAATTTTATACGATGGTGCAGACGTGAAATTTACTAAAGGACGGACAGGCATGTTATTTTTGTGTATTTTCGGAAGTCCTCTAAGTCTAGGTGCTTTAGGATCTATCATTTTTAAATATTTTTTCTCTTCATTCATTATAATATATTTGGTTTTGTTTAACACTGATTTCACATTACTATTAAACCTATCAGTGGGGTCACTCTTAATTTCAATAATGTTATTGTTTATGAAAAATTCCTGTATTTTACGTTTATAATCCTCGTGATTTTAAAATTACGAGTGTCTGGCCTTTGTCAGCTTTGGTGACAATGCCGTTGTCTATCTATTTCCTTTTTATTTCATTAAATATTTTGGTTTCTTTATTGTAACTAGTTTTTATATTTTCGGCTTTCAAAACTTTCTTTATTTTATTATCAACTGCATGTCTTACAACTGTTCTTATTTCCTCATCGGATATAGAATTTATTGCCGTTTTAGCATTCAAGATTTCATTTATAAGTGATTGTTTGAATCCTTTGTTTTTAAAACAGTATTTTAAGCCTTTGTTTAAAAGGTTAGTTTCTTCGTTATTGAAGTTGATTTCAGTAAGATTAACTATACGAGGATAAAATTGATGACTTACTGTATTGTTCTTTTGAGGGTCGTTCTGTTCTTTCAATAGGTTACTAATTTTTTTATTTTCTGTTTTCTTTTTCTTAATAACGGTTTTGTTTATTTGTTTTTCTATTAAATATGTTACATTGTCGATTTGTGATGGATGTAAGTTTTGTAACAGATCGAGATGTTTTTTCATAAGTACCGTATTAAGTAAGCTCTTTTTACTATATAATTGTTTGATTTCATTTTTGATCCATAATTTTGTAGCTAATTCTTTAGTTTTTTTAGCACTATAGGACTTAGATATAATTTTTATCTGGACAAAATTCGGTACGATCCGCAAATCAAAACATGTATTGTTGTATCTGATATTTAGTGTTGTTTTTAATAGCTTTAACCTAATATTCATATAAGGTTTGAGATATATAGGGCCACTAAAGAGAATTACGATCGCATCCTAAATGAAAAATCAATACATAAAAATAATATTTTATTCTATAGAGTCAATGATATGGAACGGGATATTAGCTGTGTCAGATCGATAAAGTTTATCAAAGGTCAAATCGGTACCGATTAATTTTACTGTATACTGTGTGCCTGCGCAGGTCCGCAGCGGCCGCGTGCATTGTGTTTCATTCTGTTTTGTTTTGTTTTTAATGTGTGCCAAATTATTTAATTATTTTCGTACTATGTATGTGTTGTTTTTATTGTTTGACGAGATATGCAAACATCAACAAATGTAGTTTTACCCATATTCATTGAGGATCTGATGATGACACTTCATGTGTCGAAACTCGAGTAATCTTGTATTTGGATTTTAAGAAGCGTGACAGAAGGCAATTAACCTGTTTTATAGTCTTAAACGCTTCTGTAGGCATATAAAATGTTTAAATTATTTTCAGTTCATAGTGAGAGTTCGTATAGATTTGAGAAATATTTAAAGTGCTTTTATTCCTGGAATTTGGGTATTTAAATGATAC
Source organism: Magicicada septendecula (assembly GCA_034769895.1). Lineage (NCBI taxonomy): Eukaryota > Metazoa > Arthropoda > Insecta > Hemiptera > Cicadidae > Magicicada > Magicicada septendecula. The sequence continues at coordinate 302,734,587 of CM068367.1, read as the reverse complement.
TTATCAGTTCAGAAGGTTTGTGATAGATCGTTGTCCATTGGAATAGAAAATTCATCAATTTTGAGTGACTTAGGCTGCTGGCGTCCTTTTCAGATTAGTCTTGGGAATTTCTTCTTTTAATTTTCATTTAAATTGTTCCTGGACATCAGTTAAATGTTATTACTCTTCATCTCCTTCTCACTGGTATATGTTTTTGACTTTTGACTAGTTTTTTAACATTTTAAAGTAAAATTTATGCCATACAAAATTTTGGGTCCCTGCTATATAAGCGTCACTATATAAGTAATGAGAATTAACGGAAAATTAGTAACCAATGGCTCGTTTCTATGGTTACCTATTACCTTTGATTGGCTCAGGCATGGTTTATTACCATTGTTATCATATTTGAACTTTTATTCAAAATTACTGTACATTTTCTGATTGCTTTTATTCTTCTGTCTTCCTTGCTGAGTATTAAATATTATCACTACTGTTTGTCTTTCCTTTCAAAGATTAAATTAATACCTCATAAGGTTGGGTTCTATTAGATATTAACTTTTGTACAATTATGTTAACATTTGTTAATTACATATTTCTTTTAATTTAAGTTCTTATTGTAACATTTTTCTTTTAAAATGATTTACACATTATTCTTGGCTAGTTACTCGCCTTAGATTTGTTAGTTTTCTTGTGGATTTTATACAATTTGTAATTATTTGTTTTGACAGTTAGGCATTTCAGAGGCACTAGTAGCCATTGATCATATTTACTGAATTTATACAAATGATGTCTTATTTTATTCTAATGTGTTTTGTTTTGTTATTATCCCATTTGTATGGTTCTGTTATTTTCTACATTAACTGATTTTCTAATGTAATTAGATTTGTATTGTCTTAACTTCTTAATTATCTATTTTGCCGTTGTTAACAATATGGCTACCACTCCCTATTCTTCATCAATTAAAAACATAACATCTAGGCGTATGCTCTGTACAATTTCTTCAGTCATATCCTATTCATAAATATAATTACACAATTATTTAACAATTATTAAGTAAAGATTGTTTACAACTCATTTCATTAATTACTATTTTTTGGGTGTTAAGCAATATCACACCTTTTGAATTTACTTAAATGATTTTCCCTTATAATCTGGGGTGTTTATTGATTACATTATTAACTTCTTATTTCCTAATTAATCTCTACCTTCAATCAATGTTAACACTAGCTGTTTATCTTTTCATGGGATTCTCCCTTTTAATTACAATTGTTTACAATTAAACTTAATTTTCTTAAAATCCTTTCTTAATTAACAATGTCATCATCACTTTCCAGTGTTCATTTCATATTATTAATTGTTTACATTTAATATTATCATTAACCATATATTTTTAATTATTATTTGTTTCACCATTAATCAATTATTGTTTATTATTGATTATTAAGTGTTTTATTACCATAAATATGGTTTCTAATTATTTTGGGGTTTTACACCTTCACTATTGCACTCCTTAAATGTTTACATTAAGTGTTCCTTAGTGGGTAATCCCTATAATTACTTCTCTTTGTCACTTTACTTTCTCACTATTTCTTTCTTTACAAATATTATACATAGTATTACTAAGGTTATATTTCTATAGAGTTTTATTACATCTAACTCTAATTCTTGGGTTAGTGTACTTTTCTTTTTATTATATTACTTTACTGGGTTTTGTTAAATCAGTTACATTAATTATTTAATTGATAATAATATTTATTTCTGATATTGGATAATCATTGGCTTTATTCCCAATATTATACTTGAGTGTACCATTTCTCCCTTACATATTTTATATTATTGGTTTGTTTCTTATCCCTTGGTTTCACTTTATTTCCTTTACACTTGATTAGTTTCATTTTCATTTTTCTTCTTCTTTTCCTTCATTTTCAATTGGCTTCATTTTAATTTGGTTCTCCCCTTCTCGTTTGGTTTTATTTCATTTGGTTGTATGGATTCATGCACTTCCTTCAATTGGCTTTATTCTTATTTGGTTTCGGTTTTTTCCCTTCTTCTTTGTTTTCCTGTTTGTTTGGTCAATCACTTGGGTTAGGTCAAGTCGTCGTTTGTCGTGTTATTGTCATTTTATTTTCATTAGTTCAAACATTTTATTATTCAAATTATTTTTTATATTGTAGATTCATCTTTTTTCTCCCTGGTATTGGGGTGGCTTATTTGTGTTGTAACAACAGTCATAATACAAGTAGCTTATAATCCATTGAATATTTTAATCAAAAATTAAATATAAAACTACTTACACATTAAACATGATTGGACTATTTATTTATCGTAATGAAATGCCTTTTGCAATCTTTACAAGTTACAGCTGCAGTCTACACAAAAGTGCTTATATAATTAAAGTACAATGAAGTCTATATAATGTAAAACACTTTTTACTGTTGCTGCTTAAACCTTACAGGAAAAGTATACAACATCCAGTATAAAACCTACTTTAAACTTATAATACACAGAAAGAAATAATAAGTAGTTGGAATCTGCTTTGATAAACCTGTTTAATAATAAAACATACAAACCAGCATACATAACTAGGCCTATGACAGTTTGATTTTTAAAATGTTCTTTCAACATGTCTTCATAACCATCATAAATTATGAAGGCCAAACAATACTTTCAATCCAAGGGATGAAGTGAGATACCCTTGTGTATACTCCTGGGCTATAACTTCCACAGTTCTTACCAAATGAAGTAACACCAATCAAACTGTGCATACAGAATGGTGACTTCAAAAGAATTTGAAGAGGTCCACCAGAGTCTCCCTAAAATTAGATAAATAGGTTAAAGCATAATTTTTTTACAAATAATTATATACATGAACATTGTTTTAAAAGTTGAAAGTAAAATCTACTTTGAATTGCCAGTTGCTTAAAAACTTCTTTATATAACCACATGTATACAAACAAATACATGCTTTAACACCAACTAATGAGTATTAGTCAGTAAGTACCTTGTGATTTATGATACGAGGTGCTATCAGAAAGTTCCCGGACTAGGTCTAATAAATTCTTTTTGCTTACCTAGGCCATTAATGGCTCACATCTCCTTCAAAGTAGTCTCCCTGCGAATTGGTACAACGAATCCAGCGTTGTTTCCATGCCTGGAAAGTGTCAAAAAAAGTCTTTTGCTGAAGGCTGTCAAGCACCTCCTGCGTTTTTTTCTTAATGTCTTTACAGTGTCAAAACGGTGACCTTTCATGTGAATTTTTATTTTCAGGAACAGAGAAAAATCACAGGGGGCTAAATCTGGTGAATATGGAGGGTGCGGGACGGCGGCCATATTGTTTTTGGTCAAAAACTCTGTTGTTTTCAGTGAAGCGTGAGCAGGTGCATTGTCATGATGCAACAGCCAGTTTTGGTCTTCCCACAATTTGGGCCTTTTTCGTCGCACATTTTGTCTCAGCCGCCTCAAAATGTCACAATAAAAATCTGAGTTCACTGTAACACCAGCTGGCACGAACTCGCGATGGACAATGCCTTTGATGTCAAAAAACACAATGAACATGGTTTTTGTTGCACTTCTGACCTGCCGTGCTTTTTTTGGTCTCGGTGATTGTGGACTTTTCCACTGTGATGACTGCTGTTTTGTTTCTGGATCATAACCATAAAACCAGCTTTCATCACCGGTTATGACCCTGGAGATGAAGGTAGGGTCATTTTCAGACGTTTCTCTGAGTTCACTGCACACATCAACACGGCGCTGTTTCTGATCCACAGACAAAAGCCGAGGGACGAATTTCACAGCAACACGACGCATGCCTAAATTTTCAGTTAGACTTTCTTGACAGCTTCCATAGCTTATTCCGGCACTTGTACACAACTCATGGATTGTTTGACGACGGTCTTCGTGAATGAGTTGTCGAATTTTTTCAACATTTTCATCCGTTTTGCTCGTGGAAGGTCGTCCTGAACGGTGATCATCTTCAAGTGACATTCTGCTGGCCTTAAAACGAGCGTACCACTCAAAAACCTGTGTTCTGTGTAGGGAATGTTCTTCAAAAGCTTTTCGAAGCATTGCAAAAGTTTCAGTAGGCGATTTACCAAGTTCAAAACAAAACTTAATGCACGCGCGTTGCTCGAATTTATCAGCCATCATAAAATTAGCAAATGAACGTTAACACACGAGTACAAAACACAACGTGTAGACCGAACACAACCTCACAATGCAACGAAACTTGGCAGACTGACTCATTACGTATTACGGAATCGGACACTGGGACGCCAGGTTGTACAGTCACGTCCAACAGCCGTGCCAAGTACAGTCCGGGAACTTTCCGATAGCACCTCGTATAATCTAACCATCACAAACAACAAAATATTCTGATGTACATAGTTTTCTCAAACTTTTCTCTTTTTAATAATAAAACTACAATTAATGTATAATAACGATTGTTTTATTACATTAATATGCCTATTATTTCTGGAATCAGTAAGAGAAGAAGGCAGTTGGAGAATACGCAATATAACAATGAACTACAGGCTCTCATGCATGGAAAATACATAGTGAAATTCATCAAATCACAGAGGTTGCATTAGCAAGGACATGTAGAAAGAATGTCTGAGGAAAGAATGCCTAAAAGGATGGTGAAGGGGAGATTATATACTATTAGACGCATAGGCGTAACTTGGGGGGGGGGGCAAGGGGGCACTCGCCCCCCTCCCAATGTTCCGAGCATTATAAAATTTTGTTTCCAGTTGTTATAAATAAAAACTAACAAATAGTCAAATAAGAGACAGTTTCTATACTTGCAAGCACAGTATAAATTTATTATTCGTATTTCTTTCGAAGCAATTTGTAAGGGGAATGTTTGACTGATTTGAATGATATACGTCAAAATAATATTTCTGTTTGAAAAAAAAAAAACGCTAGAGACCTAATTAACTTGAATACAATGCGTGTCTTTTACACAAACAAAAACTTGTTTTGCAACACGTCGTAATGAAATAATAAGCGCAGCAGTATTTCTAGGAATTTGCTCTCTTTACTTTGACTCTTTTGTAATAATAAACAATACATTTTATTAAATTTATTATATAGATGGTCTCACTATACACTTGAATTTATGAAGCTTTACCCCCCCCCCCCAAAGTTATGCCCCAAGTTATGCCCATGATTAGACGTAAAGACAGGTCAAGGATAAGATGGTTGGATGATGTAATAGAAGATCTTGCTAGAATGGGAATCAGAGGAAGAGTGGAGAACAGGGAAGCATGAAGGAGTATTGTTGAGGAGGATAAAGTCCACCAAAGGCTGTAACACCAGATAAGAAGAAGACGAGATTATTTCTGTAATGATATGATGGAATAGTGCGCACCAACCAGCAACCATACTCTTATTCCATGATGCTTACAGTTAGCAATGAAGGAAATAAATATTCATTTTAGAGAATTAGGGTGGTGAAACTGACACTAACCTTTGATGATAACTTGAGTAAGGATTGGAGCAACACACTAAATAGGCCAACTTAAAAAATGATATATACTTGTCACCTGAAGAAAATATTGTTATTAGTAAATAATAAATTACTTTCTTAAAGTCTCTTCTCATCTACTGTAGCCTGAGGGTTACCAGCATGCAACTAAAAATTAATTTTCAAAATTTTAACTTACATTTAAAATTTCAATTATTTTCTATTTCTTCCTGAATAATCTTCACTTCCTCACTTAGACATTTCATGAATGTCAGTTAGGTACTTCACAACTTAAAATAAACTATTTCATTACAAAAAATATCTAGTCTCTTTTCATTTGCTGACTCTCATACTTTTCATTAGTGACACTTTTAATTGATGACCATTTTAAACATTTGAATAAAACGTTTCCAATTAGTCTGATTGATTTTTTAATTATGTATTAAGTGTCTCTTTAAAACTGGGTTCATTTCTAACTACAGTGGCTTTTAGTAAAACTCTTGGCATAAGTAGGGAATTCATTTTTAGGTAAATAAATATTTTTCATAAATAGGTTATTACACATATTATTAACATTTCAATGTTAAGTTTTTCGGGAATAACCTCCACATGCCTTATGCAGTATTGCAGAATAGTGGAATAACTTCTTCACACTTCACTTTTGCAAGAGAATCAGTCATTATGTTTTAGTTTACTCACTTAAGTGTCTGTCATTTATATAAACAACACACATTTCCTAGTACTTCATATTTCTGGTGTCAGATCATTTGACAGGTATAATCAATGTGGCTATTACAAATTGACATTGTTTCATGTTAAAGTGGCCCTAAGTATAAACATGCAAAGAATTTGTTTCCCTGTTACCACAGAGAAGATTAAGTAACACAACTGGAACTCAATAATACTCCCTGGAAATTTTTGTAAACAGTGATGTAGTCACAATGTAGGGCGGGTTCATTGCATTACATTACATTGTGTGTGCGGAGTGTCTTTGCACCCGCAAAGGCAGGATTCCAGAATCTAGGATGTGCCCAACGGCTGCCAGAAGATAAACATAGCACTGATTTAGTCAACTGGTGGCCTAAAACTGGAAAGGAAAAGGGTGGGAGATGATTTTCATTTTGCAAATCATAAACCAGCTAATTACCTAATTTGTTGCCGATATACATCAGTTCTCATGTTACATGATAGTGTTCTTGTTGCATCACATACAGTGCTTGCCTGAATGCAATGAAGGTAAAATGTGGTTACAGCAATATGTTAAAGAATTTAAGGTATATTCAGTTCACATGGAAAGATACTATTTTGCCAGCCTTGTGGAAAATTCAAAAAAGTGGATCAACAATCACAAGTTATGCAACATCTATCCGGCAACAAACATATCACTGCAGCTTCTTGTTCTAGTTTTAAATATGTGCTTTTAGGTGAAACACTACCCTCCCCCACTTCACGTTCAGGACCTACAAAGTGTCATGAATTTTATTCTGATTTGTGCAGAGCTTTCGTTTCAGCAGACATTACTCTACACAAAGTAAACAGTCCATGTAGTACATGAACTTAGATCCTCCGGATGAGTCTACTTTAAGAAAACACTATCTTCCAAACTGCTATTAAGAAACATTAGAAAATATCAGAACTGCGTGTGAAAATGAGAAAATGTGAAGTGTTAATGAAACTATGGACTTGACAGGAATAAAATTGGGAAATGAAGTTACTGGAGTGCTTAAAAAGGACAAAACAATTTCCAAACTTTCATTTTTGTTTGCTTATAAAAAGTGTCAGCAGCAAATCACATTACCTAAATTTCATTATTCAATGAAAGTAAGCATTTGTTGTGACCAAAACCGTGTTAAGTGTGATAATGTATTGCTGATGGAGCATCAAATATGAAGAAAGTAGCAGAAACCCTTTTTGTATCGGCTATCCAAAACTGATATATATGTTACCTGTGTTGTGCATGCTCTTCACAAGGTTTGTGCAGAGTGTGTGAGATTATCCGATCCTTGCACTCTAATGTGGACAGATTAGTATCAAATGGAAAGAAAGTGTTTGTTCAATTTCCTATGAGAATTGATCTTTTCAAAAACAAAAATCCTAACCTTCTGTTACAACTAGCACCCATTGTCACTTGCTGGGGGCTTAGTTTTCTGCAGTGTTATACTATGCACATAATTTTGATAGTATTAAATCAATAGAGATCCTTCAAAATCTGTTAAAAGACAACAGTGTAAGAAATGAGTTAGCATACTGTATTTTCTCGTATATAATGCTCACTTTTTTCCCAGATTTTCCTCCCCATAAAGGGTGCACATTATACATGAATAATATAACTCACATGCTAAATTGTATGTCTATGCACAATTGTATGTATTATGCAATAATATGTATGCACGTGTGTGGTTAGATTGTGCATGACAGAGTTGGCAACATCACTTAAAACTGGCAGGCTTGAGTCTAGTAATAGTAAAATTAAATTTGCAGCTAACTTGGTTCTCAGTTTTCACCCCTTCTCCTTCAGTTATTTGTTCATGTTGTAGACTTATAACAGTATTCTGTTGTAGGATTCTGTTCCCGTACTATGTACTTGTTTGTCAACGTTAGTATGCTGTTTTTACAGTCTTCCAATACCTGTATTGCATATGTTATCAAGAAACACTCTATAGTCGTAATGAGTGAAAGAACATCTCTGTCATCCTATGTGGCTTAGTTTAAATTATCTGTAATAAAATTCAGAGAAGAAAATGGTAATCACGCTGTATCGCATATATTTGTTATAGTGGTATCTAATGTTTGGGAACGGGAACAAAAAGGAAATTTAATTGTTACTACTTGTGATCGGCGTTCTTTCTTTAGTAAAAAAAGCAAATTTTCCAGAAGTAGGAAATCACCTAGTCCAGTTTTTATAAAAATGGGGCCTTTGCCATTATTACTGAAATGATACAGACTCATCGTTTGCCTCAGAGTATGAAAATAAAATTATCGAGTTTCATTGACTTATTTTATAAACTAAGCATACAAACAAATTGGGAAAATCCAGACCAGTGTTTTGACTTTTGTGATATGCCAATGTCCACGAGTATTCATGAAAAAGGTGCGAAATCTGTGCGTCAGGTCTACAGGACATGACAAACAATGGTGTATCAGAAGAATCAGAAGAGGAGTGTAATTCAATATTGCTTTCTTTAGTAACAGATGAAGATGTTAATAAATGGAAATGCTAAGTGATAGTGAAAAACTAAAAATATAACAAACTAAACAAAAACCATAACTTGTGTAAGTTTTAAGTTGTTTTAAATTTTATGGTTTTAATATTTCTTTTTTACATTTACACTATTTCTCATCATAAATATGGAGGCGGCGTATACGCGAAGTACAGTTTTTCTGTGAAATGTGACGATAAAATGGGGGTGCGCATTATACACGAGAGTATGCAAATTATATAGGAAAAAATACGGTATATTTTTACTAATTTGAGTTTCTTGTGTGATTCAATAAAGAAATAAAAACAAAAACAAAAATGAGAATTGTAATTATCCAAGAATTATGTCCTTGTATCCAAGTATCACTAATGGTTTGTATATACTTACACAATATTTTATATTTATACAAAATATCGAAATATTTTAATTTCAAAGTAACTCCCTGAAAATAAAACCTGAAATTAATCATTTATGTGCATAAAATACCATTTTGTTCTATGTGAGCCTACACTATTTACTTGCAGGACTTATAAAAGAATGCAGTGGAATTACCATTCCAGTACAACAATATGATCATAATGACAGAATTAACTAACACAGAATTAATATTCATGTTTGAGTGGCAGAATGAACTTGAATGGGTGCGCACCCAAATCCGCGTACGGTTCACATGCAAATTTTAACATTTTTTACTACTGAGCGATCTCACAAGAGTGATAGTTTTATCTTTTTTTAATATCTGATGATGGAGCATAAGCTCTGAAACGCCGAATAGATGAAGTTACAAGAAATCACATGGCGGATACTTTAAGGTAAATAATTTATTAACACAGAATTGTTTATATGATCTACAAAATATCTGACAAGATTCTTTACTTGGTAAAGTAATTTTTATAAAGTATTCTATTAAAAGATGTATTATCTCATTTGTAGTGTTGAGGTGCTACAAATTTTAATTTGTAATTAAACTACAATTTCAATTTTTCTTGACATGGGTATGACTTCCTTATTTCTTAGAACTATTTGCATATTATGTATTTTCCTACTTCACTAAACTCTTTATAGTTACAGATAATTTTATTGTGTGTGTGTGTGTGTGTGTGTGTGTGTGTGTGTGTGTGTGTGTGTGAGAGAGAGAGAGAGAGAGAGAGAGAGAGAGAGAGAGAGAGAGAGAGAGAGAGAGAGAGAGAGAGAGAGAGATAAACACCATTTTTAAGTTTTAACATGTTTTATTTTTCTTAATGTAAAACATTTCACTCATCCTTAGTGAGCAACTGAGACTGAAAAATTGTCTCATTTGTCAAATAGATAAAAACATTTAGTTACAAAAAAATTAAACCTTTGTTAATCCTAAAACTGTGTAGGTCTCATTTGCTACACTTGAGTCTTCCTTGCACATTGAGTTATTAAAATAATAATTTTTTTTTTTAGTTTGTAGTCACCTCTGCCAGCAAAGTTAATTCTCAGTAAAATACTTGAAAAATAAAAGTGTTGTAGTGTGTGTGTGTGTGTGTGTGTGTGTGTGTGTGTGTGTGTGTGTGTATGTGTGTGTGTGTGTGTGTGTGTGAACACATTTCTGTCGTAACAAGACAATAACAATGTAAGAACTCTGTTGAGGAGTAATATGGTGTTTATCCTTAAAGCTTAACATACTTGGCAAGTGTCTCCTCCTCTAAGAAGGTCACCACCACACAACATTGATTGTGGTAGGATACCATTTGGCATCTGTGTGCCTACGCTCGTCTGGTAACTGTCGTTACATTCTCTCGTGTCAGTTATATTTAGTGACACTTTCTGCAGAATATCACTTCCTCTTCCACCTGAAACAATTAAAATTGTTATATCAATATATTTTTTTTTAAATCAATTATATTATGCCAGTGCACGATTGCGTTTCAGCCCCAATGTCTGCTATCTTGGAGTGATGATTGACTTTTGGAGTTGCACTGAGCTTGCTAGTAATAAAGCTCCATCTACTGGTACAGTAGGCTACTGGCATAGCTAATGCCAAATGTTGGAGGGTCAAGAAAAAGAACAAGACTCCTATTTGTCTCAGTAGTATCATCTGCATTGCAGTATAGTGTGCCAATATGGTCAGGGCAATGAGAGTTAAGGCAAACAGAAGAATATGGTTTTAAGCAACACATATTTTGTAGAAGCACAGATGGTTATAGGCTTATTTGGTAAAATTCAGTCATGAGTAGCATTTGAGTTCATATAGAGGATGTTGAACACGTGTTCTTCAATGGCCCTCACTCCAGTGAGGCATTAGGAAGAGTTTAGATACTTATACCTGAGCAACTATTGACTCTGAAAAATATTATGGGTTGCATTCTGCATTATAAGGGCATATGTCTGGAGTGCACTGTATGATTTTGTTGTAGTTGTGATGAAGATCTCTACAGATAGGCTACAAAGGAGTTCCTAGCAGAGCCAGTGGCAGTATGCCTATATATCAGATGTCCATATATCATTTCTGAAGACATCATATGAGAGTAAGAGCTTCAGCTGAGCCCTATCTCAATGAAGTAATTCCTGTTGGTAGTTCCGCATCATTAGAATAAATAAAGTATGTGTTCAAGGTGGAAGTTTTTAGTAGATCGATTGATATCTGAGGAATCCTACATTGGCAAAAAGTAGAAGTTCCTGCGCATGCATGAAGTACTTTTTAATCTGATTTAAACCAAAACATGCACAAACACACACACACCTTACACTCAATACTTTAGATTCTATTATATACATACATTAAATGAAACAAGTGCTAGCTGACAACATGGAAGTCTATTAAAAAAGTCAGTTGAGAATTGTTTGCCAAAATACAAATTAATTCAGTTTGAATTTAACATGCAGTGAAGGTAACATGTGTGTGTGTGTGTGTGTGTGTGTGTGTGTGTGTGTGTGTGTGCGCGTGTGTTACTATAAATAAATTAGTTTTTTCATATATATGTCATATGTATGTACAACAATGTATCTATGTATGTGCTATTTGTATATTTTTATATATTTATCCATAAGGTCAATTGTGTTATTTGGTATAATTTTGAATATTTATTAACCACACACTTAAGAATATTAGGTTTATGTAAACAATTTGAAATTTGCAACTTTCATTATTTCAATATGGAAGTAACTTCCATGATCATATTATTACAAAAATCTTACATAACTACAAACCAATTGGTAAACAAATACAGAATTAGAGAAATATCTTATTTATAGTCAGAACATGTAATAAAAGCTGACAATCTGATGATTGTGATGGTGAAGACAATCATAATCAATAAGATTACTGATGTTCTACATAATTAATCATTAGCACTTATAATCGATGAAACACTTAAGTTTCTGTACATGTTTCACACTTTCCATTTCCGGAGCACACAGTGTTGCCTAATCAATGGAGTGTAGGAAGGAGGAGATTTTGTTTAATGTATAAACTTCCCTTAATTGGCTTCACCTTTTTTTTTTTAACTACAACTGTTGCAAAATTGTACTGAAGATTTCATATCTTAAGTAACTGTGTTATATTAATAATTTGTTTCACTCACCCCATTCAGTATGCCCCCATCCAGTTACAATTGCCACTTTATAATTTTCTTCAGGGTTGTAGCTAAGACAACATGGCCTGATGAATGCATTGAATGAAACATTCCTATCTAATTTGTAGAGAGCAATATCATTATATAGCCTAGGTGGTCTGTATTCCGGATGCTCAATACGCTCTATAATTTCATATACCTCAGGTCTCGAATTCTGAACATCTTCATCTTCTGTTGAATGTATATTATATTCACCCAAAAGAGCCCATCTAGCTACACCACTAAAAACACACAGAACACAGAATTTATTGTAATTTTGCTATTTTGTTATTAAAGCTTCCTTCTAAGTAGTACTTGTATATTTCCTTATAAGTAGTAGTATTTTTTAGTATGTTTGACATAACAACAAGAACAGTAATACAACACAGTGTAAGTGGTATGATTCTTATTAAATACTGTTATTTACAATTATTGATTCATATAATAAAACTGTAAAACACTAGCAGTAAGAAACAGAAATTAAATAAACTGTTTATGAGTTACAATTATATAAATTATAAATATAAGTATAAAGAACTATTGGAAGTAACAGAGGAAGCCAAAGGAAATAAATATATTGTCGGTGACTTTAACAGTAGAGTGGGTAAAAGAGATGAGATATATAAAAGAGTAATAGGAATATATGGAGAAGAAATGAGAAACAATAGCGGTAGGAGAATGTTGGATTTCTGTTTATTACATGATCTTATTGTGACGAACACTTTTTATCAGCACAGAGATATATATAAATTCACAAGGGAACAACCAAATAGGGGAGAGACGTCGATAATTGACTATATACTAGTTGAAAGGACCAATAGGAAAATGATAATGGACACTAGAGTCTGGAGAGGTGCAGAAATATATAGCGACCATTATTTAGTAATGAACAAATGTAAAGAACAATTAGATAAAAAACAGATATACAACAGAGAAGGAATAATAGAATATAAATCTATCAGATCGTATAAACTGAAAAGTAGAGATGTAAGTAATAGGTTTAAACTTGTGAAGGGCGATATTTGAACGCTCTTGAAGAGTAACAAATTTATAAAGCATACAACAATACTGATACCAAGCCGCATGTTTTAAATGATAAATTGGTTTTCAAGCCAAATGTATTGTACAACACTGCTTTGCGCTATTGTCGTGGTGGGAGCGAGACGTAAATTAGTGTGCGGTCGGTCTCCATACGATGTACATCGGTAAACCTTCGCACTCGCTGTAAATATTTTAGTATCACATTATTTTAAGTTATTGTTTTATATTGGATTTTAATGTTTTAAGTGATTGACAAGTGTATCAACTTTAAATGATACGCAATTGTTTTAAATTCTGATGATGGGACAAGTGTCCCGAAACATGTCAATTTTGTAAAGACGCTGTTTCTAAAAGCCGCAGACGGTAAGTTCCAATATATTTGATTGAACAACACATGGCTTGGTACTAAACATTTGGAATTTATTCCTTTTAAACATGAATACTGCAAGTCGTGCAAACTTAGTACGAAAATTTCAAAATATTAAAGTCCAATTACACAAAACTATTTTACACATTAAGTTCAACAAATCGTGTTTGGAGAACAATGTTATACTGAATTATGCTATTATAAGACTTAAAGGTTCGTCTATTGCTGAATCAAAAACCAAAAAATATGCAGAAATTTACAGAGTTAAAGAAGAAATTAAATCTCTATACATTAAAAAGTCAAACCTAAATTATACATTATACAAATTACATTTACAATTATTAGATAACACGCATCCAGCCGTACTGAATCATTATCTGGATTTTATAAACAATGACGTCAGGCGAATAGTTTATCAAATGCGTATAAAACAATCAGATAAACTACAAAGGTTGTTGAATGATCAGTTACCGATATCCAGTAATATCAAATGTAAACACAAATTTTATACGTGGTTGCAGAATTTAACGTCCCTTGTTTTAAATACTGATGAAACTGATTTATTGAGTAAAGGTTTGAAATATAATCTTCCCGTACATAATCGAGTCTTGATCGTAAGCAAATTATTGCAGAAATTATCAATGCAGAGACTGTTGTTAAGGCAATGGTTGACCAAAAAGATCAAGACCAGACACGTTTCTTAATAAACGAAAAATTCAATAAAATCATTAAAAATCGGTATAATAGTGTTCATTCCTCTATTCCTTTAACAAATAATAATTATAATAAAGAACGGAAAATTTTAATAGGATTAAAACAAAAATTATCTGACAATAAAGCTCTTTGTCACTAAAGCTGACAAAGGTAACACTGTGGTTATTATGGACAGAGAAGATTATACCAATAAAATACAAAATTTCATTATTAACAACAACATTGGTTTACTAAATTCTGACCTAACTGAAAATTATGTAAAACAATTAAATCAATGTATAAACAGATGCACCCATTTGTTTGATGAACAAACAAGAAGATCTTTGAAACCTATAAATTCAAAAGCACCTGTTTTGACAGGATTACCCAAACTCCACAAGGATGCTATCCCCTTGAGACCATTAGTAAATTTCACCACTGCTCCGGGGTATAAAACGGCTAAAAAACTAGTCACCATAATAAAACACAATATACAAATAATTAATGATCATAGTCTAATTAATAGTGTTGACTTTGTGAATAAGGTTAAAAATTTAATAGTTGAACCGGCTTACAAACTTATTTCCTTTGCTATTGTGGACTTGTATACGAATATACCAGTAGCTGAAACCTTGCGTATACTTAGGACTAACCTTATTAATACTAATAAATTGGATATTAATAGTATAAATGAATTGATGCACATTTTGGAGTTAGTTCTTGATCAAAATTATTTTACCCACAATAATCAATTTTTCAGCCAACAAAATGGGTTAGCAATGGGTTCTCCACTTTCAGGTCTTCTTACAGATATATACCTAAATAATTTCGAAAATTCATTCATTCTCACTAATAACAAACACAAGAATAACATAATATTTTACAGCAGGTATGTTGATGATACCTTTTTAATATACAAAGGTACACAAAGGCAAATTGATAATTTACATAATTATTTGAATAATATCAATGACAAAATGCAGTTCACATTTGAAAGTGAAGACAATGGTAAACTGAATTTTCTAGATTTAACTGTTGCTAAGGACAATAATAAAAAGTTACAATTTGACATCTATAGAAAACCCACAACGACTGATATTGTAATACATGCTAAGTCTTTTCATCCTTTATCACAGAAATTAGCTGCCTTCCACAGTATGATTTATAGACTTTTATCTTTGCCCCTCGGTGATAAAGAATACCGTGAGGAATTAGACACCATTAAACACATTGCAGTTGCTAATGGTTATGATGTCATATGGTGAACAACATCCTTCGAAAACATAAGAAGGGGCATAATAACATTAACGGACATAAAACACGCGAAAATACAACACGCAAATACATTGCAACACCGTACACATACCTTATGCCTCAGATTTTAAGTCAATTTTTAGTAAAACCAGTAATATCAAGGTCACTTATAAGACCACTAATAGTATTATGAATAATCTTCGTGTCCGCAGAACTACCAGCCTTGAACACAAAACTGGTGTTTACAAATTGATATGTGACGATTGTGACGCCTTTTATGTGGGCCAGACAGGACGTGGTTTTTTAAAAAGATTTACAGAACATAGGCCGCCTACACACTTTCACAGTTTGGACAATATCAAGTCAAAATTTGCAGAACACCTCATTTCCGAGAATCATAACTACACTAATTTTAAAACTAATTTGATACCCCTTCACATATGTAAGAAAGGGCGATATTTGAACGCTCTTGAAGAGTACGAAATTTATAAAGCATACAACAATACTGATACCAAGCCGCATGTTTTAAATGATAAATTGGTTTTCAAGTCAAATGTATTGTACAACACTGCCTTGCGCTATTGTCGTGGTGGGAGCGAGACGTAAATTAGTGTGCGGTCGGTCTCCATACGATGTACATCGGTAAACCTTCGCACTCGCTGTAAATATTTTAGTATCATATTATTTTAAGTTATTTGTTTTATTTTGGATTTTAATGTTTTAAGTGATTGACAAGTGTATCGACTTTAAATGATACGCAATTGTTTTAAATTCTGATGATGGGACAAGTGTCCCGAAACATGTCAATTTTGTAAAGACGCTGTTTCTAAAAGCCGCAGACGGTAAGTTCCAATATATTTGATTAAATATAGTGGTGTTGACGTGTGACAGTGTCGTTGTGTAACATAGGTTATCATGTGTTCATTCAATGTTTACAAAGTTATTCCTTAATTTATCAATCCTTGAAAATATATTCAGTGATAGTGAGAGTTTTATTATATAGTTAGAAATTTTGAAACAGAATTTGTTTTATTAAAATCAAATAAATTCAGCAATACTCAACGTTAGTAGATATGGTGGGTATTGTCAGTCGTCCATGTGAAGTAATGGGCCGGTGTTTATTCTTCCTTTTTCTGATCTTGGGCTCAAAATTTGGTTGTCATCTTCTTCAAGTTGAACTGCAAGTATTTTCCGGTCATCTGGATTAATTCTGAACTGGTCTTTGGTATAAATTAGTTGTAATGGCCTCTCATCTGTTGTTCTGGTACTTCTTCTCAAAATTGTGGGCACTTATACGGTTTTTCTGATGAAAATTTGGGCCCTTCACGGCTTGGCGTCTCTCCAGTTTAGCGTCACTACATAAAGTATTGTTCCTAACTGAAATTAGTCAATATTTGGTTGTCATGGTTACTCAAAGTTTTTGATTGGCTGAAATTGGCTAAAGAGTATTGTTAGGGTATTTGAATTTTTATTTAAACTGGTTACAGATCTTCTAAATGTAATTAATCTTCAGTACTCCCTTTTTAGTAGTAAATATTATCACCACTGTTCATATTTTTGCTCAAGGATTAATTTGACATCCAATATTATAGTGTTCACTTAGGTATCAAAATTTTGACAGTTTTGTTAATTTTATTTAATTATACTGTTTTCTCAATTTACATTATTATCATAATATTTCTGTCTTAACATAATTGTCTATTTGTATTTCATAGTTTATGTGGTTTAGTCTTCCTAATGTCAGTGTTTAATTCTATAAATTGAAGTTTTTTGTAGTTGACAGTTGGGAATTTGCATAGGCTTAAACAGCAATTGACTATTTTTCTTTTATTACTGAAATTACATTTTATTCTCCTTGTAATGGGTCCTGATTGTTTGAATACAAGATTCTGTTCATTTGTTCAATGTTTAAGCCGGTTCTTGTAATTGTGTATAATTTTATTGTTTCCCTATATTAGTTTGTCTACTGTGATAACTCATTTTTAGTGTCATTGTATTTGAATGTATGCTTTGTTTCTTGTTTACTGGTTTCTGTTGGTTTTAAAATCTTATTTCTTACAACATATAACATAACATCTAATGGTTTTAACAATTCCCATAGCTAGAATTCTTATCATTTAAACATAATTATTGGAACATAAACCTTAGTCATTAAAACATAATTCTTATTCATATAAACATAATTATTGAAAACATATTATCCACTCATACTCTTCATCTCCCCATACTCTTTGATGAATTATAATTATTACTTGACATAAAAGATAAAGACATAAACATGAATTAAACATATTAATACAATGGTATATTGTTATGACTAACTCTAAATGACATTAAGCCATAACTGAATCTTCAACAACTGTTTACTATCTAATATTAATATCCTTTTTTATTACTATCAGTTTGTCATGAAAAATATTCTTTAATGTATCATTTTAAATTAATGATATTGGATTCTTATTTCTGTGAATACAATCATATATTTTGGTGTATTAATACACTGATAGTCATTCGTTCTTGAATACATGAGTAACAATACTAATTAACAAATTATTACCTAACATTAAGATTTGCAAACTAAAATATGACAAGTAGTAAGTACTACTATTATCTAAAACCTACTTATTATCTAGTCTGTTACACTTTGTTTCATTTTGTTATTAATACACTTGTGTTCACTGGATAATTGCTATTAAGTGCCACAGTCCTTTCTGTGATTAGCCATTATCAGCCTTCACTTTTTTTTTTTACCACTCACTGATGGTTTTTGATCACTCTTAAATCTTTAGTGTTTTTTCACTGATTATTTGGTGTCTATCCCTATCAATAGGGTTCTATTTAATTTGGGGTTTTCACACTATCACTTTGCACTTTATATGTTTAATTTAAGTGTTACTAGTGGGTATTACCTAACTTTAAATTCTCTTTCTCACTTTACTATGTTCCCTATTTCTCTAACTCTCTACCTCTCACTTTACAAGGTTTAATTATAATATTAACAAGTTCATGTCGTTTTATTGTATCACTAATATGTTAGTATCGTGCTAATGTGATTTGTCTTAATTTACTCTATTTGTTTGGGGTTATTGTGCCCTTCTATATTCTAAGTACTTAATGATTAGTATCTCTAACTTGTCTGTCCTTACAATTATTAATATTATATACAATTTTCATTAGTGATTCTATTTCTTTGGTTTAATACAAGTTTGGTGTTCCTTCTTAGTTCACTTTCTTTTGTCATACATTATCCGTCACTTCCTTAGTGTTGTGGCTGATTGTATCATTACACTTATATGTTAATTGTCTTTTAGTCACTATTCTTCTTATTTACACTTATATTGGTACGGTGGCTATTTCTAGTCTATTTGTAGTTGTATTCATTCATGTTATTCTTGGTCCTTTGGGGCTAGTTCTACTCTCTCACTTACCATCTATTGGGCTATTCGAGTTAAATAGTCTTGTTTCTGTATTTACCATTTTGACTTGTTTGTTTGTTACTACTTTCTTAATATAAGTTACTGTTCTGACTACCTTGATATGTCTGATCGTTTTATTATTCTGATTCACCCATTCTTCTATTCTAATTCATCCCTTTTTATTCTAGTGTTAATGACTAAATAATTTATCTGGTCATGTCTTCTTCATTATGGTTAGGTGAAGGTATGTACCATTACATATTGCCCTGCCACTAAAATTGATTATTTCAACAAATATCGTTCACAGTCAGAATGATCACAGTTGCACACCACTATATAAAAATTATCCCAATTAGCGCTTTCAAGCTTCACAGCCCATCGTCAGATTGGAATAGACAGGAAATATGTGAAAACAACACCTTCACCCCTCTCCCCCACCCAGCTCACACACAACAAGCTATAATATAAATGACCCTTCCCCACCCCCTAAAACCTGTCCCACCATCTGTAGAGTTACATATTTTTTCTAGCAAATTCCTTGTGTTTCAGTGTTGCGTGTGTGTGTGTGTGTGTGTGTGCATCCTTTTAAACTACCCTCTTCCTCTCCACACACGTGCGTCAGTCATACACCCTTATTTTAAAACATCCAATTAGTACTATGCAAAATAATTCTTAATCTTATCTATCTGTCCTCTATCATTTATTTCTTAATCATGTTATAAAATATTTCTTCATTATCAAATTTAATTTTAATATTAATTAAATTGTCTAACCATTTTTCTCTTTCTTTCAATATTTCTAACTCCTCTCTAAGCTTCCTTTCAACTGTGTTATTCACTACTTTTACAATTTCGTATTCTTCCAAAGAATTAACAAACTTATGGTTGTCTTCTATGAAATTTCTTGCATATAACGAATTGGTTGTTCTATTACCTTCTCCACGTTTGTGGTCAGACAACCTGCATACGAATTTTCGTCCTGTCTCTCCTAGGTACACCTTGTTGCAGTCTTTACATTTGAATTTATAAATTCCGCTTTTCTGTAATATTGGAATTTTTTCTATATTCTTATTTCTTATCTTATCAAATACTGTTTCACATTTTTTAATAGCTATATCTACTCCATATTTATTAAAACATTTTATAATTTTTCTAGTATGTGAACCTATGTATGTCAATGACCCTGCATAATTCTTTTGTTCTGGTTCTATTTTATCTTTTTGTATGTTAACCCTTTTCATAACTTTATCCACTATGTTGGTGTTATAATTATTATTCCTTACAATTCCCTTTATCGTTCTTAACTCCCTATCTTTTGATTCGGTCTCTTTTAAACACTTCTGAGCTCTGTAACAAAATGAATTGATTGCCGCCATTTTATATCTATATGGGTGGTAAGACTCTCTTGGTATAATTATATCAGAATACGACTCTTTCCTAAATATCCCAAACTGTAGTTTCTCATTATCTTTAATTTCTATGTTTAAATCTAAGTAATTTATTTTCTTACCTCCTATCTCTTCTTTAAATTGTAAGTTTTTATCCTTATTATTTACCTCATTTATAAACTCATGCACTTCTTCTATGCTTCCTTCCCAAATTACTAATACATCATCAACGTATCTAGACCATAATTTTATATTGTTTTTATACTTAGTGGAAGTTATTAATTGCTTTTCAAAATCATTCATGTATATTTCAGCAAGAATAGGGGATAATGAAGACCCCATAGGTAAACCTTTTTTCTGTATATAAAACTTGTTATTAAACCTAAAATAGTTCTGATTTACACATTCTTTAATTACTTTCATCGACTGCTTTTTATACCTGTATTCTCCCATATTATTATCGTTTATTAACTTAATAACTTTATTTACTATGATATTGGTAAACATGTCCTTAACATCCAGTGATATCAATTTTGTATTTACATTAATCCTAATATTTTCTATCAATTTTACATTATTCTCTATGTTGTATTTTGTCCCAAATTCATATTTCTCTTTCAGCACTCTGCTAACTTCCTTTGATAATTTATAAATAGGTGCATTAATAAAAGAAACAATCGGTCTAATTGGTTTTCCTTCTTTATGTATCTTAACCTGACTTTTAAAAGTTGGTGCTGTTGGATTACTTTCCAATAAATAATTTTTCTCATTTTCTTCTATAAATGTTATCCGTTTCATCATTTGTTTTATCCTTGACTGGTACTTACTTGTATAATCATACTTTATTTCCTCGTATGGTCCTTCCCTTATAAATTCTTCTGTTTTCTTTATGTATTCGTCCTTTCTCAGTAGTACCATTGTATTTCCTTTGTCCGCCTTCGTAACTATAATATCATTCTTCTTTATTTTATTCTTTAGTTTAGTTACAGTTGATTTGATTTTTTGTTCATTTTTTGAATTATACAAACTTTTCTTAAATATTTTATCTACTACATTCCCTACTTCCCACCTTATTCTTTTTTTATCATTTTCATTTCCTAGTTTTTGTATTATGCTTTCGCATTCAATAATCGTTTTTTCTTGATTTAATTCTGGTGGCGGTGCGTATTTTAAGCCTTTTGCTAACATTTCTTTTTCTTCTGTATTGAAATTTACCTCTGTAAGGTTTATTACTCTTTTTTCATAGTTATTCTAAGAGAGAGGTGTTCCTTTTTTACTTCGTTCTTCCTTATTAATTTATTTAACTTATCTACAATTTTTTTATTTTTATTTTCCAATTTCTTTTCTACGTACCCCAAACCAAAATCATATAATATTTCTTCTAACTCTACATACGAGTATATTCTTAACAATTCTATGTGTCTGTCATATAATTCCCTATTATATCTATTGATTAAGCCGTAGAGTGACCTTATTTCCAGTTTTATCCACAACTTCTCGCTTTGTTCTTTTACTTTTTTGGCTACACTGTTCTTATTTTTAATTTTAACTTGAGCGTACTTTGGGATGACATTATTATCCAGACATTGTTTATTAAACCATATTTTACTTAAAACCCTCTTCAATTTAACTTTTAACTTAAGATATTTAAATACTTTACTTACCTTATTGTTGTCGTTTATTACCTCATTGTTGTTGTCCATTACCTGTAGTCGATTGCACATCTTAACAGACGTTTAATGAAGAAATTTGTGTTAGTGGTTGAAATCACAATCAGAATGAGCACAGTTGCACACCACTATATAAAAATTATCCCAGTTAGCGCTTTCAAGCTTCACAGCCCATCGTCAGATTGGAATAGACAGGAAATATGTGAAAACAACCCCTTCACCCCTCTACCCCACCCTGCTCACACACAACAAGCTATAATATAAATGACCCTTCCCCACCCCCTAAAACCTGTCCCACCATCTGTAGAGTTACATATTTTTTCTAGCAAATTCCTTGTGTTTCAGTGTTGTGTGTGTGTGTGTGTGTGTGTGTGTGTGTGTGTGTGTGTGTGTGTGTGCATCCTTTTAAACTACCCTCTTCCTCTCCACACACGTGCGTCAGTCATACACCCTTATTTTAAAACATCCAATTAGTACTATGCAAAATAATTCTTAATCTTATCTATCTGTCCTCTATCATTTATTTCTTAATCATGTTATAAAATATTTCTTCATTATCAAATTTAATTTTAATATTAATTAAATTGTCTAACCATTTTTCTCTTTCTTTCAATATTTCTAACTCCTCTCTAAGCTTCCTTTCAACTGTGTTATTCACTACTTTTACAATTTCGTATTCTTCCAAAGAATTAACAAACTTATGGTTGTCTTCTATGAAATTTCTTGCATATAACGAATTGGTTGTTCTATTACCTTCTCCACGTTTGTGGTCAGACAACCTGCATACGAATTTTCGTCCTGTCTCTCCTAGGTACACCTTGTTGCAGTCTTTACATTTGAATTTATAAATTCCGCTTTTCTGTAATATTGGAATTTTTTCTATATTCTTATTTCTTATCTTATCAAATACTGTTTCACATTTTTTAATAGCTATATCTACTCCATATTTATTAAAACATTTTATAATTTTTCTAGTATGTGAACCTATGTATGTCAATGACCCTGCATAATTCTTTTGTTCTGGTTCTATTTTATCTTTTTGTATGTTAACCCTTTTCATAACTTTATCCACTATGTTGGTGTTATAATTATTATTCCTTACAATTCCCTTTATCGTTCTTAACTCCCTATCTTTTGATTCGGTCTCTTTTAAACACTTCTGAGCTCTGTAACAAAATGAATTGATTGCCGCCATTTTATATCTATATGGGTGGTAAGACTCTCTTGGTATAATTATATCAGAATACGACTCTTTCCTAAATATCCCAAACTGTAGTTTCTCATTATCTTTAATTTCTATGTTTAAATCTAAGTAATTTATTTTCTTACCTCCTATCTCTTCTTTAAATTGTAAGTTTTTATCCTTATTATTTACCTCATTTATAAACTCATGCACTTCTTCTATGCTTCCTTCCCAAATTACTAATACATCATCAACGTATCTAGACCATAATTTTATATTGTTTTTATACTTAGTGGAAGTTATTAATTGCTTTTCAAAATCATTCATGTATATTTCAGCAAGAATAGGGGATAATGAAGACCCCATAGGTAAACCTTTTTTCTGTATATAAAACTTGTTATTAAACCTAAAATAGTTCTGATTTACACATTCTTTAATTACTTTCATCGACTGCTTTTTATACCTGTATTCTCCCATATTATTATCGTTTATTAACTTAATAACTTTATTTACTATGATATTGGTAAACATGTCCTTAACATCCAGTGATATCAATTTTGTATTTACATTAATCCTAATATTTTCTATCAATTTTACATTATTCTCTATGTTGTATTTTGTCCCAAATTCATATTTCTCTTTCAGCACTCTGCTAACTTCCTTTGATAATTTATAAATAGGTGCATTAATAAAAGAAACAATCGGTCTAATTGGTTTTCCTTCTTTATGTATCTTAACCTGACTTTTAAAAGTTGGTGCTGTTGGATTACTTTCCAATAAATAATTTTTCTCATTTTCTTCTATAAATGTTATCCGTTTCATCATTTGTTTTATCCTTGACTGGTACTTACTTGTATAATCATACTTTATTTCCTCGTATGGTCCTTCCCTTATAAATTCTTCTGTTTTCTTTATGTATTCGTCCTTTCTCAGTAGTACCATTGTATTTCCTTTGTCCGCCTTCGTAACTATAATATCATTCTTCTTTATTTTATTCTTTAGTTTAGTTACAGTTGATTTGATTTTTTGTTCATTTTTTGAATTATACAAACTTTTCTTAAATATTTTATCTACTACATTCCCTACTTCCCACCTTATTCTTTTTTTATCATTTTCATTTCCTAGTTTTTGTATTATGCTTTCGCATTCAATAATCGTTTTTTCTTGATTTAATTCTGGTGGCGGTGCGTATTTTAAGCCTTTTGCTAACATTTCTTTTTCTTCTGTATTGAAATTTACCTCTGTAAGGTTTATTACTCTTTTTTCATAGTTATTCTAAGAGAGAGGTGTTCCTTTTTTACTTCGTTCTTCCTTATTAATTTATTTAACTTATCTACCATTTTTTTATTTTTATTTTCCAATTTCTTTTCTACGTACCCCAAACCAAAATCATATAATATTTCTTCTAACTCTACATACGAGTATATTCTTAACAATTCTATGTGTCTGTCATATAATTCCCTATTATATCTATTGATTAAGCCGTAGAGTGACCTTATTTCCAGTTTTATCCACAACTTCTCGCTTTGTTCTTTTACTTTTTTGGCTACACTGTTCTTATTTTTAATTTTAACTTGAGCGTACTTTGGGATGACATTATTATCCAGACATTGTTTATTAAACCATATTTTACTTAAAACCCTCTTCAATTTAACTTTTAACTTAAGATATTTAAATACTTTACTTACCTTATTGTTGTCGTTTATTACCTCATTGTTGTTGTCCATTACCTGTAGTCGATTGCACATCTTAACAGACGTTTAATGAAGAAATTTGTGTTAGTGGTTGAAATCACAATCAGAATGAGCACAGTTGCACACCACTATATAAAAATTATCCCAGTTAGCGCTTTCAAGCTTCACAGCCCATCGTCAGATTGGAATAGACAGGAAATATGTGAAAACAACCCCTTCACCCCTCTACCCCACCCTGCTCACACACAACAAGCTATAATATAAATGACCCTTCCCCACCCCCTAAAACCTGTCCCACCATCTGTAGAGTTACATATTTTTTCTAGCAAATTCCTTGTGTTTCAGTGTTGTGTGTGTGTGTGTGTGTGTGTGTGTGTGTGTGTGTGTGTGTGCATCTTTTTAAACTACCCTCTTCCTCTCCACACATGTGCGTCAGTCATACACCCTTATTTTAAAACATCCAATTAGTACTATGCAAAATAATTCTTAATCTTATCTATCTGTCCTCTATCATTTACTTCTTAATCATGTTATAAAATATTTCTTCATTATAAAATTTAATTTTAATATTAATTAAATTGTCTAACCCTTTTTCTCTTTCTTTCAATATTTCTAACTCCTCTCTAAGCTTCCTTTCAACTGTGTTATTCACTACTTTTACAATTTCGTATTCTTCCAAAGGATTAACAAACTTATAGTTGTCTTCTATGAAATGTCTTGCATATAACGAATTGGTTGTTCTATTACCTTCTCCACGTTTGTGGTCAGACAACCTGCATACGAATTTTCGTCCTGTCTCTCCTAGGTACACCTTGTTGCAGTCTTTACATTTTAATTTATAAATTCCGCTTTTCTGTAATACTGGAATTTTTTCTACATTCTTATTTCTTATCTTATCAAATACCGTTTCACATTTTTTAATAACTATATCTACTCCATATTTATTAAAACATTTTATAATTTTTCTAGTATGTGAACCTATGTATGTCAATGACCCTGCATAATTCTTTTGTTCTGGTTCTATTTTATCTTTTTGTATGTTAACCCTTTTCATAACTTTATCCACTATGTTGGTGTTATAATTATTATTCTTACAATTCCCTTTATCATTCTTAACTCCCTATCTTTTGATTCGGTCTCTTTTAAACACTTCTGAGCTCTGTAACAAAATGAATTGATTGCCGCCATTTTATATCTATATGGGTGGTAAGACTCTCTTGGTATAATTATATCAGAATACAACTCTTTCCTAAATATCCCAAACTGTAGTTTCTCATTATCTTTAATTTCTATGTTTAAATATAAGTAATTTACTTTCTTACCTCCTATCTCTTCTTTAAATTGTAAGTTTTTATCCTTATTATTTACCTCATTTATAAACTCATGCACTTCTTCTATGCTTCCTTCCCAAATTACTAATACATCTTTTAATAAACCTTACAGAAAAAAGAGTAATAAACCTTACAGAGGTAAATTTCAATACAGAAGAAAAAGAAATGTTAGCAACAGGCTTAAAATACGCACCGCCACCAGAATTAAATCAAGAAAAAACGAGTACTGAATGCGAAAGCATAATACAAAAACTAGGAAATGAAAATGATAAAAAAAGAATAAGGTGGGAAGTAGGGAATGTAGTAGATAAAATATTTAAGAAAAGTTTGTATAATTCAAAAAATGAACAAAAAATCAAATCAACTGTAACTAAACTAAAGAATAAAATAAAGAAGAATGATATTATAGTTATGAAGGCGGACAAAGGAAATACAATGGTACTACTGAGAAAGGACGAATACATAAAGAAAACGGAAGAATTTATACGGGAAGGACCATACGAGGAAATAAAGTATGATTATACAAGTAAGTACCAGTCAAGGATAAAACAAATGATGAAACAGATAACATTTATAGAAGAAAATAAGAAAAAGTATTTATTGGAAAGTAATCCAACAGCACCAACTTTTAAAAGTCAGGTTAAGATACATAAAGAAGGAAAACCAATTAGACCGATTGTTTCTTTTATTAATGCACCTATTTATAAATTATCAAAGGAAGTTAGCAGAGTACTGAAAGAGAAATATGAATTTGGGACAAAATACAACATAGAGAATAATGTAAAATTGATAGAAAAATTAGAAAATATTAGGATTAATGTAAATACAAAATTGATATCACTGGATGTTAAGGACATGTTTACCAATATCACAGTAAATAAAGTTATTAAGTTAATAAACGATAATAATATGGGAGAATACAGGTATAAAAAGCAGTTGATGAAAGTAATTAAAGAATGTGTAAATCAGAACTATTTTAGGTTTAATAACAAGTTTTATATACAGAAAAAAGGTTTACCTATGGGGTCTTCATTATCCCCTATTCTTGCTGAAATATACATGAATGATTTTGAAAAGCAATTAATAACTTCCACTAAGTATAAAAACAATATAAAATTATGGTCTAGATACGTTGATGATGTATTAGTAATTTGGGAAGGAAGCATAGAAGAAGTGCATGAGTTTATAAATGAGGTAAATAATAAGGATAAAAACTTACAATTTAAAGAAGAGATAGGAGGTAAGAAAATAAATTACTTAGATTTAAACATAGAAATTAAAGATAATGAGAAACTACAATTTGGGATATTTAGGAAAGTGTCGTATTCTGATATAATTATACCAAGAGAGTCTTACCACCCATATAGATATAAAATGGCGGCAATCAATTCATTTTGTTACAGAGCTCAGAAGTGTTTAAAAGAGACCGAATCAAAAGATAGGGAGTTAAGAATGATAAAGGGAATTGTAAGGAATAATAATTATAACACCAACATAGTGGATAAAGTTATGAAAAGGGTTAACATACAAAAAGATACAATAGAACCAGAACAAAAGAATTATGCAGGGTCATTGACATACATAGGTTCACATACTAGAAAAATTATAAAATGTTTTAATAAATATGGAGTAGATATAGTTATTAAAAAATGTGAAACGGTATTTGATAAGATAAGAAATAAGAATATAGAAAAAATTCCAGTATTACAGAAAAGCGGAATTTATAAATTAAAATGTAAAGACTGCAACAAGGTGTACCTAGGAGAGACAGGACGAAAATTCGTATGCAGGTTGTCTGACCACAAACGTGGAGAAGGTAATAGAACAACCAATTCGTTATATGCAAGACATTTCATAGAAGACATCCATAAGTTTGTTAATCCTTTGGAAGAATACGAAATTGTAAAAGTAGTGAATAACACAGTTGAAAGGAAGCTTAGAGAGGAGTTAGAAATATTGAAAGAAAGAGAAAAAGGGTTAGAAAATTTAATTAATATTAAAATTAAATTTGATAATGAAGAAATATTTTATAACATGATTAAGAAGTAAATGATAGAGGACAGATAGATAAGATTAAGAATTATTTTGCATAGTACTAATTGGATGTTTTAAAATAAGGGTGTATGACTGACCCACACATGTGGAGAGGAAGAGGGTAGTTTAAAAGGATCACACACACACACACACACACACACACACACACACAACACTGAAACACAAGGAATTTGCTAGAAAAAATATGTAACTCTACAGATGGTGGGACAGGGTTTAGGGGGTGGGGAAGGGTCATTTATATTATAGCTTGTTGTGTGTGAACAGGGTGGGGGAGAGGGGTGAAGGGGTTGTTTTCACATATTTCCTGTCTATTCCAATCTGACGATGGGCTGTGAAGCTTGAAAGCGCTAATTGGGATAATTTTTATATAGTGGTGTGCAACTGTGATCATTCTGATTGTGATTTCAACCACTAACACAAATTTCTTCATTAAACGTCTGTTAAGGGACAACAACAATGAGGTAATAAACGACAACAATAAGGTAAGTAAAGTATTTAAATATCTTAAGTTAAAAGTTAAATTGAAGAGGGTTTTAAGTAAAATATGGTTTAATAAACAATGTCTGGATAATAATGTTATCCCAAAGTACGCTCAAGTTAAAATTAAAAATAAGAACAGTGTAGCCAAAAAAGTAAAAGAACAAAGCGAGAAGTTGTGGATAAAACTGGAAATAAGGTCACTCTACGGCTTAATCAATAGATATAATAGGGAATTATATGACAGACACATAGAATTGTTAAGAATATACTCGTATGTAGAGTTAGAAGAAATATTATATGATTTTGGTTTGGGGTACGTAGAAAAGAAATTGGAAAATAAAAATAAAAAAATGGTAGATAAGTTAAATAAATTAATAAGGAAGAACGAAGTAAAAAAGGAACACCTCTCTCTTAGAATAACTATGAAAAAAGAGTAATAAACCTTACAGAGGTAAATTTCAATACAGAAGAAAAAGAAATGTTAGCAAAAGGCTTAAAATAAGCACCGCCAGGGGCGGATCCAGAAATTTGCTCAGGGGGGGCACATTCTGGCAGTTTTGGGCCCCTCCTCTCCAGGGGGGGAGGTGTTGTTAGAAAAAAATCTTATTATCAAAGTGTCTGTTGAATCAAACGATATAAAAATTAATATAAATAAATAAATAATTAAATATATTAATATAAATACAAAAACATTAGTTTTTTAACATAATTTATTTATTACTGTATTATTATTATTATTATTATTTGAAAAATAATAAAACAACCGATTTTGATTTTAGAAAGTATAATGTATTTGTACAATTTTGAAATAATATAAAGTAAACTTATAACTGGAATTTTTTATTTAATCTATTTAAACTTTCTTTAGAAATTTGACTTTCATTTCACTTATAAAACTAATCTAATTTTTACACCATTACTTACTCTCGATACAATAAGAATAAGTGTTATCAATAAGGAAAGTAAAACATCTAAATAAAAATAACCACAAATACTAATATAGAATTATAATTTACAAAAATACACATATTCATTATCAATACTCTGATCTAGAAATATTAGGTGTGAAGGTATTTTTTTTTGTTATATCTAATCAATATTCTGGAAATATCTAACCTCCAGAAAACCAATCACTTATTAATAAATTCCTTTTTTTGTAGACAAAACAGATACATAAATCTTCTTTAAAATAACATTAATATTAAGTATTACAAAATTATTAATTGGACTGCTCATGTAACAAAATATAAAAATTATTATTTTAATGCCCTTTTGAGATGCTCATCAAATAAGAAAACAACTATTGGAGCATCACGATTCAAGAGATTCTTCAAATCTGTTATATGACCACTAACGTTCGAATAATCTCAGACTGTGGTTTCGTAATTTCTTCTTTTAAGTGATGAGCTGCAGCAGGATCCTGTTTAAGATAATACATAGCTTCTGCATGCGCTATTAAAAGAGCTTTAGCTAAACTAGTACTCATTTTCGATATTTTTTGCCCTGTAATTAAATATCCATTATTTTTATGTTAAGGTAAAAAAGCACCTTTAATCTAATATATATGCATTCAAAGTAAGGCTAGAGAAAGTTTACGTTTGTGTCTCCTTGCAAAAATCTGTAATACTTCTTTGGGAGACATATGGTAGGCGATATCACGATGGACATGTAGGATCGCAAGTCCATTTAAACGATCTTCAGTCATTGTAGACCTTAAGTAAGTTTTAAGTCGACGCAGGGCGGAAAATGAACGTTCTGCAGTGCTTGATGTAACTGGAAGCGTGCATATGATTTGTAAAAGCACTCTGACATTTGGCAAGTCTGACACGAGTGTGTAGGCTTCTGCAGGATATTTGATAAAGTCTTGTAATTTTGCTGCCCATATCTGCTTCCAGATTTTAAGTTCCCCTTCTAAAGCAGGGAAATAAGGTAAATCATCCCTATACAATTCAGCCCCTTGCAGAACAGACTCTTCACAATCTTCCGAAAATTCTGGTGATAAAAGTTTTTGAATCTGTCCAATTTGTATCATTTGCGATTTTGGAAATCTAGAAGAAAGTTCATTGATCAGGTAATCTAGAAATGGGAGATATACACTAATACGAAAATATTCTTCCACAGAATGGGATTGTATATTGGATCTGTTTTTTTGGAATCCTACTGTTCTCGGCTTTTTTATTTCCGTTCCCATTTCGCAAGCCAAATCTTCAGATTTTTTGTACAGCTGTTTGAAGTGTCTAATACTGTTTTCCCGATGCATTTGTAGGCTTGATATTGTGGCATTTACTATATATAAGAATTAACGATCAGTAATCACAGGCCAAAAGAGTAAGGCGGCAAAACTCTTATATTAACCTCTAATCCAAGAGTTTCAAATTTTCCTTCTATTTTGGCCTTCAAAAACTCAAAAAATTTCAAAATGTCTGTAGGGTAGTATATATATGTCTGTACGGTAGAATGCATGCATTTATTACCAGTAGGCTATATATTCCAATGTAGAAGATAGTCGTAAATACTGATACTGAATATAGAATTTTATGAAGATCGGAAATTTATTTAGTAAAACTATTTTTGTAGCAAGTAGTTTTCTTATTATTTAGATAAAACCGCAATTTCGTTAATAACGCATACGAGACAACAATAGTTACATATACATACGCATACAGCAATAGTTGTTACTATCCGTATCTAAATTGTTCACTATGACATTGTATACTATACAAGACGAAGGCCGAAGGCCTGTATAAAAATATAGTTTCCTCTTACCTTAGCTTTCTTTGAGAAAAATGAAACTACTTCTTTTTTTTACAAATTACTTGACACCTTAACCTTAATGAAACGACAGAAATGCGTTACGTCATGATGGGATCAGGTGATCCTCAACCTGTTGAGTTGAGTACAGCAGTAGCGACATCTATGAACATTCCGTCGCGTCAAAATACAGAGTCGGTAAAATACGCTCGAAATTCAAATGAAGTAAACGTTAAACAAACTATTAAAATGATAGAAACTTCTTATAGATAATGTATACGAATATATATATATGAAAAAATAAAAATAAAATTGTGTTGAAAAATAAAATATAATAATAATTGTTGTAAAAAATTCAGGTTTCAAAGGGTTAACTAACTGAAAATAT
Source organism: Magicicada septendecula (assembly GCA_034769895.1). Taxonomy (NCBI): domain Eukaryota; kingdom Metazoa; phylum Arthropoda; class Insecta; order Hemiptera; family Cicadidae; genus Magicicada; species Magicicada septendecula. The sequence goes on along the minus strand of CM068367.1, from coordinate 302,702,656 downwards.
CATAATTGCGCTAGCTACATAATTCATTTTATCCAGTGTATTTTCGAACCGTCTGGGGGGGGGCACGTGCCCCCGTGCCCCCCCTTGGATCCGCCTATGCACACCGCCACCAGAATTAAATCAAGAAAAAATGATTATTGAATGCGAAAGCATAATACAAAAACTAAGAAATGAAAATGATAAAAAAAGAATAAGGTGGGAAGTAGGGAATGTAGTAGATAAAATATTTAAGAAAAGTTTGTATAATTCAAAAAATGAACAAAAAATCAAATCAACTGTAACTAAACTAAAGAATAAAATAAAGAAGAATGATATTATAGTTACGAAGGCGGACAAAGGAAATACAATGGTACTACTGAGAAAGGACGAATACATAAAGAAAACGGAAGAATTTATAAGGGAAGGACCATACGAGGAAATAAAGTATGATTATACAAGTAAGTACCAGTCAAGGATAAAACAAATGATGAAACAGATAACATTTATAGAAGAAAATAAGAAAAAGTATTTATTGGAAAGTAATCCAACAGCACCAACTTTTAAAAGTCAGGTTAAGATACATAAAGAAGGAAAACCAATTAGACCGATTGTTTCTTTTATTAATGCACCTATTTATAAATTATCAAAGGAAGTTAGCAGAGTACTGAAAGAGAAATATGAATTTGGGACAAAATACAACATAGAGAATAATGTAAAATTGATAGAAAAATTAGAAAATATTAGGATTAATGTAAATACAAAATTGATATCACTGGATGTTAAGGACATGTTTACCAATATCACAGTAAATAAAGTTATTAAGTTAATAAACGATAATAATATGGGAGAATACAGGTATAAAAAGCAGTTGATGAAAGTAATTAAAGAATGTGTAAATCAGAACTATTTTAGGTTTAATAACAAGTTTTATATACAGAAAAAAGGTTTACCTATGGGGTCTTCATTATCCCCTATTCTTGCTGAAATATACATGAATGATTTTGAAAAGCAATTAATAACTTCCACTAAGTATAAAAACAATATAAAATTATGGTCTAGATACGTTGATGATGTATTAGTAATTTGGGAAGGAAGCATAGAAGAAGTGCATGAGTTTATAAATGAGGTAAATAATAAGGATAAAAACTTACAATTTAAAGAAGAGATAGGAGGTAAGAAAATAAATTACTTAGATTTAAACATAGAAATTAAAGATAATGAGAAACTACAGTTTGGGATATTTAGGAAAGAGTCGTATTCTGATATAATTATACCAAGAGAGTCTTACCACCCATATAGATATAAAATGGCGGCAATCAATTCATTTTGTTACAGAGCTCAGAAGTGTTTAAAAGAGACCGAATCAAAAGATAGGGAGTTAAGAATGATAAAGGGAATTGTAAGGAATAATAATTATAACACCAACATAGTGGATAAAGTTATGAAAAGGGTTAACATACAAAAAGATAAAATAGAACCAGAACAAAAGAATTATGCAGGGTCATTGACATACATAGGTTCACATACTAGAAAAATTATAAAATGTTTTAATAAATATGGAGTAGATATAGTTATTAAAAAATGTGAAACGGTATTTGATAAGATAAGAAATAAGAATATAGAAAAAATTCCAGTATTACAGAAAAGCGGAATTTATAAATTAAAATGTAAAGACTGCAACAAGGTGTACCTAGGAGAGACAGGACGAAAATTCGTATGCAGGTTGTCTGACCACAAACGTGGAGAAGGTAATAGAACAACCAATTCGTTATATGCAAGACATTTCATAGAAGACAACCATAAGTTTGTTAATCCTTTGGAAGAATACGAAATTGTAAAAGTAGTGAATAACACAGTTGAAAGGAAGCTTAGAGAGGAGTTAGAAATATTGAAAGAAAGAGAAAAAGGGTTAGACAATTTAATTAATATTAAAATTAAATTTGATAATGAAGAAATATTTTATAACATGATTAAGAAGTAAATGATAGAGGACAGATAGATAAGATTAAGAATTATTTTGCATAGTACTAATTGGATGTTTTAAAATAAGGGTGTATGACTGACGCACGTGTGTGGAGAGGAAGAGGGTAGTTTAAAAGGATGCACGCACACACACACACACACACACACACACACACACACACACACACACACACACACAACACTGAAACACAAGGAATTTGCTAGAAAAAATATGTAACTCTACAGATGGTGGGACAGGTTTTAGGGGGTGGGGAAGGGTCATTTATATTATAGCTTGTTGTGTGTGAGCAGGGTGGGGGAGAGGGGTGAAGGGGTTGTTTTCACATATTTCCTGTCTATTCCAATCTGACGATGGGCTGTGAAGCTTGAAAGCGCTAATTGGGATAATTTTTATATAGTGGTGTGCAACTGTGATCATTCTGATTGTGATTTCAACCACTAACACAAATTTCTTCATTAAATATCGTTCAGTTTTTTGATTGGAATTATCAATCATGATTTCATTTTACTTTCTCAATCACTGGTTATTTTAGAGCAATAGGTTCTTTTTATTTTTGAGTGTCAATATTCTTCTTGATCTTTGTATCGTATTTTATTTTAACGTTCTTATCCCTTTGATATCTAATTCCATAACATTTTTCCCTATCATTATATTGAATTGGATCGGAGGTGTACTTTTGACTCCATTGCTCCACCGTAAAATACACATTTGATTGCTGGACTTATCTATAGTCAATCATTATAAAATTATACAAGTAGTCTTAGTGGGACTATTAAATAAATATCATTTGTAGGATTCTTCACATTATTATTATTTAGTTTATACAATACATTATTTCAAATTATATTCTTTTTCTTTTATTCGCAGTCTCTAGCTCTTCATGATTCGATATTATTAGTGGGTATGGTATACATGATCTTTTTATTATTATTTGTTTTGTTTATTTTTTCTTACTGTTTAACACTAATTATTTATTATTATTTATTGGTTTCGGGATGGTTTTTTCTCGTTTTTAATAATATTTTTTCATAGAGATTTGGTTAAATGTCCCCTTTATTCTTTGTGTCTTTGGGTCTACGATCTCATATGTATTATTTTGGTTGTCTTTGCTTACTATGTAGGGTCCTGTGTACAGTAACAATAGCTTCTTGGCTATCCCTTCCATGGTGCTTGGTAATCCTCTGTTTTTGAGTAATATTTGCTCTCCAATCTGATATTGTATGGGCTTCGGTTGCATTTGCTTATATTTTTCTCTGATTTTGTCAGTCTTTTCTAATATTTTATTATGAAATTGAACTTCATCGAATTGATATCCTTCGTCATTCGGAAATTGGATTAGGGAAGTAATTTCTCTTGGTGGTGGTCTTTGGAACATTGCAGTATATGGTGTGGTTTCAATAAATTGGTGGTGCGATAAGTTTATAAAATTTTCGGCTGCTGGTATGTATTTAGACCATTCATTGTGTTGTTCATAACAATATGTACGGAGAATTCTCCCACTTCTCTCAAGACTCGCTCTGCAGGGTTGCTGCTGGGATGGTACACTGATGTCTTGTACGTTTTTATTCCATGATTTAGTAAAGTGTTCTTCCATCTTCGTCCCTTGAATTGCGTTCCATGATCAGTAATGATGCATTTGGGCATTCCCACCTCACTAATGTATGGCTCTAGGATTATTTTCAAAATTTTTTGGGTAGTGGCACGATTGATGGGGAAAAGCTTTGTGAACCTTGTGTAGTGGTCAAATACAATGATGAGGTATTTGTATTGGTGTCTTCCTCCACTACGCGGAAATGGTCCGCATATGTCAACGAAGACTTTCTCTAATTTACAAGATGTAGTTATAGGTATCATGGTTCCCTCCTTTCTGTTATTGTTGACCTTCACTAGTTGGCATATGTGACATTGCCTTATACATTTCCTTACCTTTCTGTTAGCATCCTTCATGTATACATGCTCTTGTAAGACTTTTACCACTTTTAATGCGCCCATGTGCCCATATCTCTCATGGTAATCGAGAATTAAGTCCTTCTCTGTGGCTTGAGGTATTGCTATTTTCCACGTTATGAATTCATTTTGTGGTTTTATGAAACGTATCCCTTGGTGTTTGCAATAATATTGGGATATGTGGTCATCTTTGTCTGTTAAGCGTGATAGAATTTTGCTTAATTTGGGATCTTGTGCTTGTTGTCGTTCCATTTCTTTCATAATGTTGGCCAAATCAGTTCTGTTTTTAATTATGTGGTATATTTTGATAACAGTTTCCTTTTCTCCTTCGTACGTCTGCTTTTAATGTTTACTCTGGATAGGATATCTGCTACAATGTTTTTCTTGCCTGTGATGTATTCCCAATTTAGATCATACTCCTGCAATACCAAACTCCATCTAGTCAATCTTCCATGACTTAACTTGCAATTTCTAAGGAATGATATGGACTTGTGGTCAGTCCTCACTGTAATCGGGTATCCCAATATGTAGCTCTAAATTTTCTACATGAGAACACAACGCTCAGCAATTCCTTCTCAGTAACGTTATAATTTCTTTCACTGCTGTTTAGCACTCTACTTGCGAAACTTATCACACAATGATTTCCCTCTTCATCCTCTTGGTACAAAACGGATCCAAGGCTAACGTCACAGGCGTCGCAATTTAAATAGAATGGTTTTGTGAAATTAGGATGACGTAACATTACTGATTCAATGAATTTATTTTTAATCAGTTGGAGCGTTATATCTTGTTCGACTCCCCACGTCCATTTGTTCTTAGATGACAGTTGGTGTGAAAATTTAGCTGTCATTTCAGAATAATTCTTTTGGAACTTTCGGTAATAATTGCATAGACCGAGAAATGATTGGAGTTGTTTCTTATTTTTTGGTGTTGGAAACGTCTGTATGCACTCCACCTTTTCTTGTGATGGTGTTATCCCATTTCCACAAGTTGAACCCTAAAAATTGCACTTCATCAGACAAAAATTTGGTTTTTCCAGCTTGAGGGTTATATGGTTATTTGATAGTTTTTTCAACACATACTCTACTCGGTGACAATGTTCGTCCCACACATCTGAAGTTATTAACAAGTCGTCTACATAGACTGTTGTGAACTGCAACGCATCTGGTCCATAATTTTTACAAATACTGCTACCGAATTCACCAATCCGAAGGGTAATCTTTTGAATTGGAAGTTCCGTCCTTCAAATATAAACGCCATGTACTTTCTGCTGGATGGGTGTAATTCAACCTGCCAATAGCCACAGACAGTGTCCCATATACTGATGAATATGGTTCCACAGAATTTTTTCAGGATCTCATCTATTTCTCCTGGGGATATACGATCATTTATTATGTACTTATTGATCTCACGGGCGTCTAGACAAATTCTCACCTTCCCGTGTTTCTTTGGAACTGCAAGGATAGGGCTGGTGTAGGGTGAGTAGCTTGGTTCAATTATGTCTTCAGCTATTAATCTATTGATTTCTGCTCTCACCGCCTCCTTTAATGAGAATGCGATCGGGTAAGATTTTTTTATCAAGTTGACAGGCTCTCGGAATTGAATCTCACACTGATAATCTCTGACCTTTCCAGGTGTATTTGAAAATACATGCTTGTAACGCTTATATACTTCGATCAGTTGTTCAGCTTGTTGAGCTGTTAATTGAGCGCTCGTTTTCTCTCTCTGGAAAGTTCGGATTTCTTCGAGTTTTTCTGGCCATAGTTCTTCATAGTCGGTCTCGTCATAAATCCCATTATTTAGTACATGTTCTCCAGTATTTCTGTACCTTTGGGTATGGTACATTGTTTCATGTGGCTGTATTTCTTCACTATTGGTCAGTTTGGTTATCCACTGTATGTCATTCTTCTTCAAAATAAGTTTGTATTTGCTCAGGTCAATTATGGCTGAGTATTGGCGCAGCATATTGCAACCAATTAGCATCCGGAATGGTAATCCACTGGCTACTAAAAACGTCATTGTCACGCTTTGTCCATTGCTTGTCAGTTCGAGTTGCACTTGTTTTCGGACGGTTCTGTTTTTTCGTCCGGTCGCTCCTACAAGGACAATGTTGCTGATGGGTAGCGTAAGTATAATTGTCTTACTTGCTTCTTGAATTTTCTGAAGCTCGATACTGTCGATTAACGAGATATTGGATCCAGTGTCTATCATAATTTGTGTTGGTACTCCGTTGACTTGCGTTGAAATATAAGCAATCTTGTTATGTTTACTATCAGATTGGTTGCTACCTTCTTCGAGGAGTTCCTCTATAATATTCTTCAGATAATTATTGCGCACGATTGTAATTGTGTGTTCGCCGTTGGTTTGAGTAACGATGCGATTTAACCCAATAGACTGGTTCAGTGAGGGTACGAGTAGGTTTTTCACTGCCGCTCCTAGTTTAACGTCATCTCGGACTGATTGTTACGATCGTCTTGCTGATTTGTTGGCGGACTTCCGCTTGTTGACGGTCGGGGTTCAGGCTGGTTGTGATCCTCTTCGTACCGGTCACGCCTTTACACTTCTTGGCTTCGACTCCGGTCCGTGTTGGTTCTGGTGTCACGTCCGTAATTGTGATGACTGTATCGGTGTCCGTACGCATTCCGGTCGGCACTTCGTCGTCCTTGATAATATGATCTGTTCCCACCGTCACTTTCGGCCCTCACATAATGCACTTGACGATAGTTACGATCTGTGTTGTTGCAATCTCTATTGTCATTTGTATTGCTGTTGAAATTTGGCTGGTTGTAACTGGTGTTATTCGGTCTATAGGGTTGATGTGTATTATTTGGCCGATTGTATTGATTATTCTGATTGTTCGGCCTATTATTGTTATTATAGCCGTTATTTGGTTGGCTGGTTGGATTGTTATTTCTTCTATTATGCGACTCATTAGTCGGGTTATTCGCATTGTTACGGTTGTTATAATTAGGACGGTAGTTATTGTTGTTATACTGGTAGCCGTTCTGAAAATTTTTGTTTTCGCCCCTGTCGTCCCGCTGTCGGCTCCTACGGTAATAACGCTCCCTTTCGTAATCTTCTAGTAGAGCTGCCATGGATTGGATGGTCTTAATTTGGCTACCCAGCCGCGCTCTGGAGACACCCTCTTCGTAATGAAATGCGAGTTTCGTCACTAAACTTTCTTCTGGGATTTTTCGGCTCCAGATTCCTTGCTAGGCATGCCTTTCCCAGGAAATATGCTGTGAAAGTCGTCCCTCTGGTGGCGTCATACCTGCCGAAACATATACTGTCTCGCACGATGTTTTGTGTTGCTTCCGACCAGTATTTCCTTTTGAACACGTCTTTAAATTCTTCGTAATTCGTGAGATCGTGTCTCGTGGCCGTCCACCAATTATCGTTTATATCACGAAAATACTCGTCCAGGTACCCTCGGATAATGGTCCATCTATTCTCCCGAGTCTTGGCCAGTTGTTCGTCTACTCTCTCCAAGAATTCCATCGGGTTTCGCTGGTATTGTTTGAAGTTAATTACTTCCCGGTTGTCCATGTGCTGGTACTGTGTCATTACTGGCGGTCTGTTGTTAATTACTTCCAGCTCCTCCCTGATTTTGGCAATCTCTCGTTGCTGGATTTCTTCAATTCTGTTATTGTTTTGTTGACCTTGTCCGCGAACTTCGTTTACGGCGGTGTCGATCTCTCGGCATTTCTCTCCAAAATCTGTCCGTACCTGTGTTATATTTTGGTCGGTTGCGGTTTTTATAGATTCTATTCGGATCTGGCTGTCTTCTTCCAGGTTGGTCATCCGTTCTCTGAAGTCTTCCTTTGTTCGTTGTATTTCACGGCTCGTGTCTTCCCATTTCCCGTGCATCTCGGCCATTTCCTCCTCGATTTTCTTATTCACTTTTTCGTTGTTTTCAGCCATCTTTTGGTTCAATACCTCCATTCTTCTCTGGCTGTCTTGCTTCAGTTCGTCCATTTTTTCTTCCATGGTCTTATTATTTTCAGCCATTTGCTGGCTAAGTTTTTGGTTATCGCCTTTTAGTGATGCTATATTTTCATTAATTTCCTCTTTATTTCTGTTCAATTCTCCCTTGAACTCCTCCAATTCTCCCTTGAAATCTTCCTTTAGTGACGTTATATTTTTATTGGTTTCTTCCCTGTTCTGGTCCAATTTTTTATTTAATGACGTTATATTATTGTTCGTTTTATTTAATTCTCCTTTGATATCTTCCATCAGTACTCTCATCATTCCCAGTAAACTCCCGTCCTCTGGTTGTGCGGGTTTCTCCGGTTGATTTTCTGGCTGCAAAGGTTTGACTGGTTCCATTGGAGGTAACATTTGTTCGGCGTCTTCTACCGAAGTCACTTCCTTCTCTTCCGCTCGAACTTCCTTTTCGGCCTCCTTCGTCCGCCTTAATGATGATACTCTCTTCATCTTGTTGACCTTCTGTCGTACCTGCCGCTAGATATTCTATCGTAATTCTAGCCTCACTAGTTGGTGCGCCACTTTGTAATATAGTAAGTGTTGTCGTTTGTAATTTGTATTATAATATTTAACGTTTGTGTAGTTGTTAGTTTTTCTGAACGTAAATTGTCGTTCGGAAGCGTCTGGTAGCCTGCGTGCCTTACCTATCCCTTCTCGCACTGTTAGTAATTCCGGGTAGGCGCCAAATTGTTTTTCTTGAAAACAATTAAAAGTTTTTTATTTGTATAATATGGTGATTTGTTATCGAAAATTCGAATAGTTTGCCATATGGCTTGTAACTGATTCTCGTGTGAGTGGAGGAACACGTGTTGCCAACTTGAATTAATGTTGGTTATGTCGACCCACTGCTAGTAAACAAAACATACATAATATTTTCTACAAATAAATACTGGACAGTTTGTTATCAGTACGCACTTTTTTATTACGCTTTTGCTTGTTAATTATCGTTAATGCTTCATACAAATAATCACTGTTATAATAAAATTTTAGCCTCGGCAATATAATCTCTCGCTCTGTGGAGCGCTAGGTTGGCAGTGCAATGTTTACAATTGACTCTGGTTATTATTTCACAAAAAATAAATCTGCCAAATGGGTTCTTTTAAGTACGAAACAGAGGTTTACATAACAAGATAACAAAATTAGAACATATTATTAAAAGTTTGTGATCATTAAAATTATACAAGGTTTGCTATAAATTAAATATTGTGGTGTTGAAGTGTGACAGTGTCGTTGTGTAACATAGGTTATCATGTGTTCATTCAATGTTTACAAAGTTATTCCTTAATTTATCAATCCTTGAAAATATATTCAGTGATAGTGAGAGTTTTATTATATAGTTAGAAATTTTGAAAGAGAATTTGTTTTATTAAAATCAAATAAATTCAGCAATACTCAACATTAGTCGATATGGTGGGTATTGTCAGTCGTCCATGTGAAGTAATGGGCCGGTGTTTATTCTTCCTTCTTCTGATCTTGGGCTCAAAATTTGGTTGTCATCTTCTTCAAGTTGAACTGCAAGTATTTTCCGGTCATCTGGATTAATTCTGAACTGGTCCTTGGTATAAATTAGTTGTAATGGCCTCTCATCTGTTGTTCTGGTACTTCTTCTCAAAATTGTGGGCACTTACACGGTTTTTCTGATGAAAATTTGGGCCCTTCACGGCTTGGCGTCTCTCCAGTTTAGCGTCACTACATAAAGTATTGTTCCTAACTGAAATTAGTCAATATTTGGTTGTCATGGTTACTCAAAGTTTTTTATTGGCTGAAATTGGCTACAGAGTATTGTTAGGGTATTTGAATTTTTATTTAAACTGGTTACAGATCTTCTAAATGTAATTAATCTTCAGTACTCCCTTTTTAGTAGTAAATATTATCACCACTGTTCATATTTTTGCTCAAGGATTAATTTGACATCCAATATTATAGTGTTCACTTAGGTATCAAAATTTTGACAGTTTTGTTAATTTTATTTAATTATACTGTTTTCTCAATTTACATTATTATCATAATATTTCTGTCTTAACATAATTGTCTATTTGTATTTCATAGTTTATGTGGTTTAGTCTTCCTAATGTCAGTGTTTAATTTTATAAATTGAAGTTTTTTGTAGTTGACAGTTGGGAATTTGCATAGGCTTAAACAGCAATTGACTATTTTTCTTTTATTACTGAAATTACATTTTATTCTCCTTGTAATGGGTCCTGATTGTTTGAATACAAGATTCTGTTCATTTGTTCAATGTTTAAGCCGGTTCTTGTAATTGTGTATAATTTTATTGTTTCCCTATATTAGTTTGTCTACTGTGATAACTCATTTTTAGTGTCATTGTATTTGAATGTATGCTTTGTTTCTTGTTTACTGGTTTCTGTTGGTTTTAAAATCTTATTTCTTACAACATATAACATAACATCTAATGGTTTTAACAATTCCCATAGCTAGAATTCTTATCATTTAAACATAATTATTGGAACATAAACCTTAGTCATTAAAACATAATTCTTATTCATATAAACATAATTATTGAAAACATATTATCCACTCATACTCTTCATCTCCCCATACTCTTTGATGAATTATAATTATTACTTGACATAAAAGATAAAGACATAAACATGAATTAAACATATTAATACAATGGTATATTGTTATGACTAACTCTAAATGACATTAAGCCATAACTGAATCTTCAACAACTGTTTACTATCTAATATTAATATCCTTTTTTATTACTATCAGTTTGTCATGAAAAATATTCTTTAATGTATCATTTTAAATTAATGATATTGGATTCTTATTTCTGTGAATACAATCATATATTTTGGTGTATTAATACACTGATAGTCATTCGTTCTTGAATACATGAGTAACAATACTAATTAACAAATTATTACCTAACATTAAGATTTGCAAACTAAAATATGACAAGTAGTAAGTACTACTATTATCTAAAACCTACTTATTATCTAGTCTGTTACACTTTGTTTCATTTTGTTATTAATACACTTGTGTTCACTGGATAATTGCTATTAAGTGCCACAGTCCTTTCTGTGATTAGCCATTATCAGCCTTCACTTTTTTTTTTTACCACTCACTGATGGTTTTTGATCACTCTTAAATCTTTAGTGTTTTTTCACTGATTATTTGGTGTCTATCCCTATCAATAGGGTTCTATTTAATTTGGGGTTTTCACACTATCACTTTGCACTTTATATGTTTAATTTAAGTGTTACTAGTGGGTATTACCTAACTTTAAATTCTCTTTCTCACTTTACTATGTTCCCTATTTCTCTAACTCTCTACCTCTCACTTTACAAGGTTTAATTATAATATTAACAAGTTCATGTCGTTTTATTGTATCACTAATATGTTAGTATCGTGCTAATGTGATTTGTCTTAATTTACTCTATTTGTTTGGGGTTATTGTGCCCTTCTATATCCTAAGTACTTAATGATTAGTATCTCTAACTTGTCTGTCCTTACAATTATTAATATTATATACAATTTTCATTAGTGATTCTATTTCTTTGGTTTAATACAAGTTTGGTGTTTCTTCTTAGTTCACTTTCTTTTGTCATACATTATCCGTCACTTCCTTAGTGTTGTGGCTGATTGTATCATTACACTTATATGTTAATTGTCTTTTAGTCACTATTCTTCTTATTTACACTTATGTTGGTGCGGTGGCTATTTCTAGTCTATTTGTAGTTGTCTTCATTCATGTTATTCTTGGTCCTTTGGGGCTAGTTCTACTCTCTCACTTACCATCTATTGGGCTATTCAGGTTAAATCGTCTTGTTTCTGTATTTACCATTTTGACTTGTTTGTTTGTTACTACTTTCTTAATATAAGTTACTGTTCTGACTACCTTGATATGTCTGATCGTTTTATTATTCTGATTCACCCATTCTTCTATTCTAATTCATCCCTTTTTATTCTAGTGTTAATGACTAAATAATTTATCTGGTCATGTCTTCTTCATTATGGTTAGGTGAAGGTATGTACCATTACATATTGCCCTGCCACTAAAATTGATTATTTCAACAAATATCGTTAAGTTTTTTGATTGGAATTATCAATCATGATTTCATTTTACTTTCTCAATCACTGGTTATTTTAGAGCAATAGGTTCTTTTTATTTTTGAGTGTCAATATTCTTCTTGATCTTTGTATCGTATATTATTTTAACGTTCTTATCCCTTTGATATCTAATTCCCTAACATTTTTCCCTATCATTATATTGAATCGGATCAGAGCGGTACTTTTGACTACATTGCTCCGCCATAAAATAAACATTTGATTGCTGGACTTATCTACAGTCAATCATTATAAAATTATACAAGTAGTCTTAGTGGGACTATTAAATAAATATCATTTGTAGGATTCTTCACATTATTATTATTTAGTTTATACAATACATTATTTCAAATTATATTCTTTTTCTTTTATTCACAGTCTCTAGCTCTTCGTGATTCGATATTATTAGTGGGTATGGTATACATGATCTTTTTATTATTATTTGTTTTGTTTATTTTTTCTTACTGTTTAACACTAGTTATTTATTAATTGGTTTCGGGATGGTTTTTTCTCGTTTTTAATAATATTTTTTCATAGAGATTTGGTTAAATGTCCCCTTTATTCTTTGTGTCTTTGGGTCTACGATCTCATATGTATTATTTTGGTTGTCTTTGCTTACTATGTAGGGTCCTGTGTACAGTAACAATAGCTTCTTGGCTATCCCTTCCATGGTGCTGGGTAATCCTCTGTTTTTGAGTAATATTTGCTCTCCAATCTGATATTGTATGGGCTTCGGTTGCATTTGCTTATATTTTTCTCTGATTTTGTCAGTCTTTTCTAATATTTTATTATGAAATTGAACTTCATCGAATTGATATCCTTCGTCATTCGGAAATTGGATTAGGGAAGTAATTTCTCTTGGTGGTGGTCTTTGGAACATTGCAGTATATGGTGTGGTTTCAATAAATTGGTGGTGCGATAAGTTTATAAAATTTTCGGCTGCTGGTATGTATTTAGACCATTCATTGTGTTGTTCATAACAATATGTACGGAGAATTCACCCCACTTCTCTCAAGACTCGCTCTGCAGGGTTGCTGCTGGGATGGTACACTGATGTCTTGTACGTTTTTATTCCATGATTTAGTAAAGTGTTCTTCCATCTTCGTCCCTTGAATTGCGTTCCATGATCAGTAATGATGCATTTGGGCATTCCCACCTCACTAATGTATGGCTCTAGGATTATTTTTAAAATTTTTTGGGCAGTGGCACGATTGATGGGGAAAAGCTTTGTGAACCTTGTGTAGTGGTCAAATACAATGATGAGGTATTTGTATTGGTGCCTTCCTCCACTACGCGGAAATGGTCCGCATATGTCAACGAAGGCTTTCTCTAATTTACAAGATGTAGTTATAGGTATCATGGTCCCCTCCTTTCTGTTATTGTTGGCCTTCACTAGTTGGCATATGTGACATTGCCTTATACATTTCCTTACCTTTCTGTTAGCATCCTTCATGTATACATGCTCTTGTAACGCTTTTACCACTTTTAATGCGCCCATGTGCCCATATCTCTCATGGTAATCGAGAATTAAGTCCTTCTCTGTGGCTTGAGGTATTGCTATTTTCCACGTTATGAATTTATTTTGTGGTTTTATGAAAAGTATCCCTTGGTGTTTGCAATAATATTGGGATATGTGGTCATCTTTGTCTGTTAAGCGTGATAGAATTTTGCTTAATTTGGGATCTTGTGCTTGTTGTCGTTCCATTTCTTTCATAATGTTGGCCAAATCAGTTCTGTTTTTAATTATGTGGTATATTTTGATAACAGTTTCCTTTTCTCCTTCATACGTCTGCTCTTTAATGTTTACTCTGGATAGGATATCTGCTACAATGTTTTTCTTGCCTGTGATGTATTCCCAATTTAGATCATACTCCTGCAATACCAAACTCCATCTAGTCAATCTTCCATGACTTAACTTGCAATTTCTAAGGAATGATATGGACTTGTGGTCAGTCCTCACTGTAATCGGGTATCCCAATATGTAGCTCTAAATTTTCTACATGAGAACACAACGCTCAGCAATTCCTTCTCAGTAACGTTATAATTTCTTTCACTGCTGTTTAGCACTCTACTTGCGAAACTTATCACACAATGATTTCCCTCTTCATCCTCTTGGTACAAAACGGATCCAAGGCTAACGTCACTGGCGTCGCAATTTAAATAGAATGGTTTAGTGAAATTAGGATGACGTAACATTACTGATTCAATGAATTTATTTTTAATCAGTTGGAGCGTTATATCTTGTTCGACTCCCCACGTCCATTTGTTCTTAGATGACAGTTGGTGTGAAAATTTAGCTGTCATTTCAGAATAATTCTTTTGGAACTTTCGGTAATAATTGCATAGACCGAGAAATGATTGGAGTTGTTTCTTATTTTTTGGTGTTGGAAACGTCTGTATGCACTCCACCTTTTCTTGTGATGGTGTTATCCCATTTCCAGACAAGTTGAACCCTAAAAATTGCACTTCATCAGACAAAAATTTGGGTTTTCCAGCTTGAGGGTTATATGGTTATTTGATAGTTTTTTCAGCACATACTCTACTCGGTGACAATGTTCGTCCCACACATCTGAAGTTATTAACAAGTCGTCTACATAGACTGTTGTGAACTGCAACGCATCTGGTCCAAGTATCTGGTCCATAATTTTTACAAATACTGCTACCGAATTCACCAATCCGAAGGGTAATCTTTTGAATTGGAAGTTCCGTCCTTCAAATATAAACGCCATGTACTTTCTGCTGGATGGGTGTAATTCAACCTGCCAATAGCCACAGACAGTGTCCCATATACTGATGAATATGGTTCCACAGAATTTTTTCAGGATCTCATCTATTTCTCCTGGGGATATACGATCATTTATTATGTACTTATTGATCTCACGGGCGTCTAGACAAATTCTCACCTTCCCGTGTTTCTTTGGAACTGCAAGGATAGGGCTGGTGTAGGGTGAGTAGCTTGGTTCAATTATGTCTTCAGCTATTAATCGATTGATTTCTGCTCTCACCGCCTCCTTTAATGAGAATGCGATCGGGTAAGATTTTTTTATCAAGTTGACAGGCTCTCGGAATTGAATCTCGCACTGATAATCTCTGACCTTTCCAGGTGTATTTGAAAATACATTCTTGTAACGCTTATATACTTCGATCAGTTGTTCAGCTTGTTGAGCTGTTAATTGAGCGCTCGTTTTCTCTCTCTGGAAAGTTCGGATTTCTTCGAGTTTTTCTTGCCATAGTTCTTCATAGTCGGTCTCGTCATAAATCCCATTATTTAGTACATGTTCTCAAGTATTTCTGTGCCTTTGGATATGGTACATTGTTTCATGTGGCTGTATTTCTTCACTATTGGTCAGTTTGGTTATCCACTGTATGTCATTCTTCTTCAAAATAAGTTTGTATTTGCTCAGGTCAATTATTGCTGAGTATTGGCGCAGCATATCGCAACCAATTAGCATCCGGAATGGCAATCCACTGGCTACTAAAAACGTCATTGTCACGGTTTGTCCATTGCTTGTCAGTTCGAGTTGCACTTGTTTTCGGACGGTTCTGTTTTTTCGTCCGGTCGCTCCTACAAGGACAATGTTGCTGATGGGTAGCGTAAGTATAATTGTCTTACTTGCTTCTTGAATTTTCTGAAGCTCGATACTGTCGATTAACGAGATATTGGATCCAGTGTCTATCATAATTTGTGTTGGTACTCCGTTGACTTGCGTTGAAATATAAGCAATCTTGTTATGTTTACTATCAGATTGGTTGCTACCTTCTTCGAGGAGTTCCTCTATAATATTCTTCAGATAATTATTGCGCACGATTGTAATTGTGTGTGCGCCGTTGGTTTGAGTAACGATGCGATTTAACCCAATAGACTGGTTCAGTGAGGGTATGAGTACGTTTTTCACTGCCGCTCCTAGTTTAACGTCATCTTGGACTGATTGTTACGATCATCTTGCTGATTTGTTGGCGGACTTCCGCTTGTTGACGGTCGGGGTTCAGGCTGGTTGTGATCCTCTTCGTACCGGTCACGCCTGTACACTTCTTGGCTTCGACTCCGGCCCGTGTTGGTTCTGGTGTCACGTCCGTAATTGTGATCACTGTATCGTTGTCCGTACGCATTCCGGTCGGCACTTCGTCGTCCTTGATAATATGATCTGTTCCCACCGTCACTTTCGGCCCTCACATAATGCACTTGACGATAGTAAAGATCTGTGTTGTTGCGATTTCTATTGTCATTTGTATTGCTGTTGAAATTTGGCCGGTTGTAACTGGTGTTATTCGGTCTATAGGGTTGATGTGTATTATTTGGCCAATTGTATTGATTATTCTGATTGTTCGGCCTATTATTGTTATTATAGCCGTTATTTGGTTGGCTGGTTGGATTGTTATTTCTTCTATTATGCGACTCGTTAGTCCGGTTATTCGCATTGTTACGGTTGTTATAATTAGGACGGTAGTTATTGTTGTTATACTGGTAGCCGTTCTGAAAATTTTTGTTTTCGCCCCTGTCGTCCCGCTGTCGGCTCCTACGGTAATAACGCTCCCTTTCGTAATCTTCTAGTAGAGCTGCCATGGATTGGATGGTCTTAATTTGGCTACCCAGCCGCGCTCTGGAGACACCCTCTTCGTAATGAAATGCGAGTTTCGTCACTAAACTTTCTTCTGGGATTTTCGGCTCCAGATTCCTTGCTAGGCATGCCTTTCCCAGGAAATATGCCGTGAAAGTCGTCCCTCTGGTGGCGTCATACCTGCCGAAACATATACTGTCTCGCACGATGTTTTGTGTTGCTTCCGACCAGTATTTCCTTTTGAACACGTCTTTAAATTCTTCGTAATTCGTGAGATCGTGTCTCGTGGCCGTCCACCAATTATCGTTTATATCACGAAAATACTCGTCCAGGTACCCTCGGATAATGGTCCATCTATTCTCCCGAGTCTTGGCCAGTTGTTCGTCTACTCTCTCCAAGAATTCCATCGGGTTTCGCTGGTATTGTTTGAAGTTAATTACTTCCCGGTTGTCCATGTGCTGGTACTGTGTCATTACTGGCGGTCTGTTGTTAATTACTTCCAGCTCCTACCTGATTTTGGCAATCTCTCGTTGCTGGATTTCTTCAATTCTGTTATTGTTTTGTTGACCTTGTCCGCGAACTTCGTTTACGGCGGTGTCGATCTCTCGGCATTTCTCTCCAAAATCTGTCCGTACCTGTGTTATATTTTGGTCGGTTGCGGTTTTTATAGATTCTATTCGGATCTGGCTGTCTTCTTCCAGGTTGGTCATCCGTTCTCTGAAATCTTCCTTTGTTCGTTGTATTTCACGGCTCGTGTCTTCCCATTTCCCGTGCATCTCGGCCATTTCCTCCTCGATTTTCTTATTCACTTTTTCGTTGTTTTCAGCCATCTTTTGGTTCAATACCTCCATACTTCTCTGGCTGTCTTGCTTCAGTTCGTCCATTTTTTCTTCCATGGTCTTATTATTTTCAACCATTTGCTGGCTAAGTTTTTGGTTATCGCCTTTTAGTGATGCTATATTTTCATTAATTTCCTCTTTATTTCTGTTCAATTCTCCCTTGAACTCCTCCAATTCTCCCTTGAAATCTTCCTTTAGTGACGTTATATTTTTATTGGTTTCTTCCCTGTTCTGTCCAATTTTTCATTTAATGACGTTATATTATTGTTCGTTTTATTTAATTCTCCTTTGATATCTTCCATCAGTACTCTCATCATTCCCAGTAAACTCCCGTCCTCTGGTTGTGCGGGTTTCTCCGGTTGATTTTCTGGCTGCAAAGGTTTGACTGGTTCCATTGGAGGTAACATTTGTTCGGCGTCTTCTACCGAAGTCACTTCCTTCTCTTCCGCTCAAACTTCCTTTTCGGCCTCCTTCGTCCGCCTTAATGATGATACTCTCTTCATCTTGTTGACCTTCTGTCGTACCTGCCGCTAGATATTCTATCGTAATTCTAGCCTCACTAGTTGGTGCGCCACTTTGTAATATAGTAAGTGTTGTCGTTTGTAATTTGTATTATAATATTTAACGTTTGTGTAGTTGTTAGTTTTTCTGAACGTAAATTGTCGTTCGGAAGCGTCTGGTAGCCTGCGTGCCTTACCTATCCCTTCTCGCACTGTTAGTAATTCCGGGTAGGCGCCAAATTGTTTTTCTTGAAAACAATTAAAAGTTTTTTATTTGTATAATATGGTGATTTGTTATCGAAAATTCGAATAGTTTGCCATATGGCTTGTAACTGATTCTCGTGTGAGTGGAGGAACACGTGTTGCCAACTTGAATTAATGTTGGTTATGTCGACCCACTGCTAGTAAACAAAACATACATAATATTTTCTACAAATAAATACTGGACAGTTTGTTATCAGTACGCACTTTTTTATTACGCTTTTGCTTGTTAATTATCGTTAATGCTTCATACAAATAATCACTGTTATAATAAAATTTTAGCCTCGGCAATATAATCTCTCGCTCTGTAGAGCGCTAGGTTGGCAGTGCAATGTTTACAATTGACTCTGGTTATTATTTCACAAAAAATAAATCTGCCAAATGGGTTCTTTTAAGTACGAAACAGAGGTTTACATAACAAGATAACAAAATTAGAACATATTATTAAAAGTTTGTGATCATTAAAATTATACAAGGTTTGCTATAAATTAAATATTGTGGTGTTGAAGTGTGACAGTGTCGTTGTGTAACATAGGTTATCATGTGTTCATTCAATGTTTACAAAGTTATTCCTTAATTTATCACTCCTTGAAAATATATTCAGTGATAGTGAGAGTTTTATTATATAGTTAGAAATTTTGAAAGAGAATTTGTTTTATTAAAATCAAATAAATTCAGCAATACTCAACGTTAGTCGATATGGTGGGTATTGTCAGTCGTCCATGTGAAGTAATGGGCCGGTGTTTATTCTTCCTTCTTCTGATCTTGGGCTCAAAATTTGGTTGTCATCTTCTTCAAGTTGAACTGCAAGTATTTTCCGGTCATCTGGATTAATTCTGAACTGGTCCTTGGTGTAAATTAGTTGTAATGGCCTCTCATCTGTTGTTCTGGTACTTCTTCTCAAAATTGTGGGCACTTATACGGTTTTTCTGATGAAAATGTGGGCCCTTCACGGTGTGGCGTCTCTCCAGTTTAGCGTCACTACATAAAGTATTGTTCCTAACTGAAATTAGTTAATATTGGGTTGTTGTCATGGTTACTCAAAGTTTTTGATTGGCTGAAATTGGCTAAAGAGTATTGTTAGGATATTTGAATTTTTATTTAAACTGGTTACAGATCTTCTAAATGTAATTAATCTTCAGTACTCCCTTTTTAGTAGTAAATATTATCACCACTGTTCATATTTTTGCTCAAGGATTAATTTGACATCCAATAAATAGTGTTCACTTAGGTATCAAAATTTTGACAGTTTTGTTAATTTTATTTAATTATACTGTTTTCTCAATTTACATTATTATCATAATATTTCTGTCTTAACATAATTGTCTATTTGTATTTCATAGTTTATGTGGTTTAGTCTTCCTAATGTCAGTGTTTAATTCTATAAATTGAAGTTTTTTGTAGTTGACAGTTGGGAATTTGCATAGGCTTAAACAGCAATTGACTATTTTTCTTTTATTACTGAAATTACATTTTATTCTCCTTGTAATGGGTCCTGATTGTTTGAATACAAGATTCTGTTCATTTGTTCAATGTTTAAGCCGGTTCTTGTAATTGTGTATAATTTTATTGTTTCCCTATATTAGTTTGTCTACTGTGATAACTCATTTTTAGTGTCATTGTATTTGAATGTATGCTTTGTTTCTTGTTTACTGGTTTCTGTTGGTTTTAAAATCTTATTTCTTACAACATATAACATAACATCTAATGGTTTTAACAATTCCCATAGCTAGAATTCTTATCATTTAAACATAATTATTGGAACATAAACCTTAGTCATTAAAACATAATTCTTATTCATATAAACATAATTATTGAAAACATATTATCCACTCATACTCTTCATCTCCCCATACTCTTTGATGAATTATAATTATTACTTGACATAAAAGATAAAGACATAAACATGAATTAAACATATTAATACAATGGTATATTGTTATGACTAACTCTAAATGACATTAAGCCATAACTGAATCTTCAACAACTGTTTACTATCTAATATTAATATCCTTTTTTATTACTATCAGTTTGTCATGAAAAATATTCTTTAATGTATCATTTTAAATTAATGATATTGGATTCTTATTTCTGTGAATACAATCATATATTTTGGTGTATTAATACACTGATAGTCATTCGTTCTTGAATACATGAGTAACAATACTAATTAACAAATTATTACCTAACATTAAGATTTGCAAACTAAAATATGACAAGTAGTAAGTACTACTATTATCTAAAACCTACTTATTATCTAGTCTGTTACACTTTGTTTCATTTTGTTATTAATACACTTGTGTTCACTGGATAATTGCTATTAAGTGCCACAGTCCTTTCTGTGATTAGCCATTATCAGCCTTCACTTTTTTTTTTACCACTCACTGATGGTTTTTGATCACTCTTAAATCTTTAGTGTTTTTTCACTGATTATTTGGTGTCTATCCCTATCAATAGGGTTCTATTTAATTTGGGGTTTTCACACTATCACTTTGCACTTTATATGTTTAATTTAAGTGTTACTAGTGGGTATTACCTAACTTTAAATTCTCTTTCTCACTTTACTATGTTCCCTATTTCTCTAACTCTCTACCTCTCACTTTACAAGGTTTAATTATAATATTAACAAGTTCATGTCGTTTTATTGTATCACTAATATGTTAGTATCGTGCTAATGTGATTTGTCTTAGTTTACTCTATTTGTTTGGGGTTATTGTGCCCTTCTATATCCTAAGTACTTAATGATTAGTATCTCTAACTTGTCTGTCCTTACAATTATTAATATTATATACAATTTTCATTAGTGATTCTGTTTCTTTGGTTTAATACAAGTTTGGTGTTTCTTCTTAGTTCACTTTCTTTTGTCATACATTATCCGTCACTTCCTTAGTGTTGTGGCTGATTGTATCATTACACTTATATGTTAATTGTCTTTTAGTCACTATTCTTCTTATTTACACTTATGTTGGTGCGGTGGCTATTTCTAGTCTATTTGTAGTTGTCTTCATTCATGTTATTCTTGGTCCTTTGGGGCTAGTTCTACTCTCTCACTTACCATCTATTGGGCTATTCAGGTTAAATTGTCTTGTTTCTGTATTTACCATTTTGACTTGTTTGTTTGTTACTACTTTCTTAATATAAGTTACTGTTCTGACTACCTTGATATGTCTGATCGTTTTATTATTCTGATTCACCCATTCTTCTATTCTAATTCATCCCTTTTTATTCTAGTGTTAATGACTAAATAATTTATCTGGTCATGTTTTCTTCATTATGGTTAGGTGAAGGTATGTACCATTACAATATATATATATATATTATGTACTGCTGTAAACATGGACAACAGTACATAAAAATAAAATAGTTATTTAAGAAAACTCATAGGGATAAATTTAGTAATATTTTTGGGTAAACAGTAAAATTGTAAACAAAAACTGATTAATTATTAATGATAAACTTAGAGGTAATCTAAGGTATTGGAATTGTATGATACAGCACAGAGTGAAGAAAATATATAATATGTTGTACTATTAATGACAATTATAAGATATTATAATAAAATTAGGTAAACATTACAATAAAACCAAATGTTAATAATATTATAATATAATAGAGACAAATTAAGATGAGTAATGTAAAAAGTCAGAGAAATGTAATAATAATAATTAGTAACATTATATTGTTGTTTAAGAGGAGTATTATGAAAGTAGTGACAAATTTAATGATGTATCACCAAGGCCAATGTGAATTGTTATAATTTGATTGTTCTTAAATGTAAGAAAAATTTGATTTAGTCTAATTTTAGTATTAATAGAATACACATCTCAGGGAGAGTTTATGTAACATATTAAAAATTTATTTAGAAGAATTAAATTTGTATAAATAATAAAAGAAGAAAGTCTAATTTCATAAATATTATTGTTTGACGACTCGGAACACTAAGTTTTTTATAAGTAAAATCGTAAAGATTTACCTTACAGCCTAAACCGGCTTTCACCTTTAGAAGGCTTCATCAGAGGCTGCTGTAGGTAGCGCTGTCCGTCTTGTTGTTGGCGACGGGATAGTTTTTTGAAAGATCGCTGCTGTGTGTGTGTGGTGAGATGTGTTTGAATAATACGTGCGATTTGAATTGTGTCTGTTCGTTTAGGATGTCATTTTTATTTGTTTTTGTGTGTTTGTATATGTCTAATTGTTCTAGAGTGTCTAGTTTTCGGCCTTTTGTGTGTACGTGTAGAATGTTCATGTTATTGTCGATGTTTTTATATGTGTGGTTTGCTTCAATGAGGTGGTTTGCAAAGGTGGATTCTGTAGTGGTGTGGAGTGCCTTTGTGTGTTCAATGTATCTCTGTTTGAAGCTACGTCCTGTCTGGCCTATGTAGAATTTATTGCAATTTGAGTAATTTAGCTTGTATACACCGGGTAGATCGAATTTGTTTTGTGTTTTGTGCGTGCATTTTGATAGTGTGTGTTCTGTTTTGTTAGCAGTTTTGTAAGCGATTCTGTATCCTGCTTTTTTGAATTTGTGGGCAATTTTTTCAGTTTGTTTGTTGATGTATGTTAGTGTTATGAATTTGTTGTTTTCTGTCTTTGTCTGTTGTTTGTTTTGTGTTTTGTGTAGGAGTTTACTGACTATTGTTCTGTCATATCCATTAGATTCTGCCAGATATTTTATTGTGTTTAGTTCGTCTTTGTAGTCTTTTTCATCTAAGGGGATGTTGTTAAGTCTATGTATCATGGTTCTAAAAGCAGCTAGTTTGTGTTGTGTTGGGTGATTGGAGGTGTTGTGTATTAGTGTGTCAGTTGTAGTTGGTTTTCTGTATATACTGAATTTGTGCTTGTGTTCTAGTTTTGTGATGGAGAGGTCTAAGAAGTTTATGGTATTGTTGTGTTCGTATTCAGCAGTGAATGTTATGTTATTATGTATTTTGTTTTTGTGCGTAAGTAACTGTTCACATTGTCTTTTGTTCCCCCTGTATAGTATTAGAATGTCATCAACGTATCTGTGCCAATATAGTATTTTATGTGAGTGTCTGTCAGTGTTTGTGAGTATTTTTGTTTTTTCTAAGTGTTGGAGGAAGACTTCTGCCAGAATGCTGGATATGGGGGAGCCCATTGGTAAGCCATCGTTCTGTGTGTAGTATTTATTTTTATAAGTAAAGTAGTTTTGTTTTGTGATAATGTTCAGAGTTTCTGTTATTTCGTTGATAAGTTCGTCCGGTGTGTTGTTTTGTTTGAGTTTGTTTTGTAGGATGGTGATTGTTTCAGAGATGGGAATGTTTGTGTACAGGTTTTTAATGTCAAAGGAGGCTAATGAGGCATTATGGGGGATGTGTATGTCTTTTATTTTTGTTACTAGGTCAGTGTTGTTTTTTACGCAATGTTGTTGTCTATTCGTGTGTGTTGTCTAATAATTTTGTCCAGATATTTTGCGAGTTTGTGTGCAGGGGCATTACGGTAGTTGATAATGGGGCGGATCGGAATGTCTTCTTTATGGATTTTGGGAAGCGCTTGGAGGGTAGGTGCTGATGGTCGGATTTGTTTCATGTAGGGCTTTTGTTTATGTGTCATTATGTGTTTGGCTTTGTTGACTAGTTGTTTTACTGAGTTTTGGTATCTGTCGGTGGGGTCGTGTTTTAGTTCTGTGATGTTGTTCTGTTCCATGAAGTTTTGTACTTTTTTGTGTAGGTTGTCTGTGGGGATAATTACAGTCGTGTTGCCTTTGTCTGTTTTTACAAATGTGATGTTGTGTTTGTGTGCCTTTTCCCTCAGTTTAATGGCTGTGTCTATTTCTGAGTTGTGGTTGTTGTTGTCGGGTGTCTTATGTACTCCTATTATGTTGTTTATATTATGTCTTAGAGTGTCTTGTAGTTCTGGTGCTGTGTTTTGTATATTTGTTTCTGTGTCAATTATGAGCTTTGTTAGTGTTTGGTTGTTATGTTTGTAATGTATGTTATGTTTTAGGCCTTTATCAAGGAGTGTTTGTTCGTTTTTGTGAGTGTGACGTTTGTGAGGTTTCCTGTACGTGGGTAGAATTTGTGCGAGGGAATTATATCTGTGTTGATTGGTGTCAGGTTTTTTATTTTTGTCGTGTTTTGTCTGTATGTTATGTATTTGTTTTTTGTCCATTCATTTGTGTGATGTATTAGTTCAGTCATGTAACTGTGTCCGTATGTGTTGGCGATTTGTAGGTGTAGTGTTAGTGCTTTGCGGTTGAGGGCGTCTTTTTTCTTATATAGTTGTTTAATGGATTCTTTTATGTATGTCCTTTGTGCGATGTTTTGTGTTATTCGGGCGGCCTGGTTGTTGTGTTTAATTTTGATTTGGGCATATTTAGGTGTTAATGATTTGTTTATGCATGTTTTGTTGAATGTTATGTGAGCTACGATTTTCTAACGTTCAAAGTTGTGTATTTGTACGCTTGGACAGTGGCTCGTCTTGCTGAGTTAAATTCTTGGATTTTGTTGTCCATGACGTGTCCATTACTTAACTAAATATCACTATTGTTTGACGACTCGGAACACTAACTTTTTTATAAGTAAAATCGTAAAGATTTACCTTACAGCCTAAACCGGCTTTCACCTTTAGAAGGCTTCATCAGAGGCTGCCCGTCTTGTTGTTGGCGACAGGATAGTTTTTCAAAAGATCGCTGCTGTGTGTGTGTGGTGAGATGTGTTCAAATAATGCGTGCAATTTGAATTGTGTCTGTTCGTTTAGGAAGCCATTAAACTGAGGGAAAAGGCACACAAACACAACATCACATTTGTAAAAGCAGACAAAGGCAACACGACTGTAATTATCCCCACAGACAACCTACACAAAAAAGTACAAATCTTCATGGAACAGAACAACATCACAGAACTAAAACACGACCCCACCGACAGATACCAAAACTCAGTAAAACAACTAGTCAACAAAGCCAAACACATAATGACACATAAACAAAAGCCCTACATGAAACAAATCCGACCATCAGCACCTACCCTCCAAGCGCTTCCCAAAATCCATAAAGAAGACATTCCGATCCGCCCCATTATCAACTACCGTAATGCCCCTGCACACAAACTCGCAAAATATCTGGACAAAATTATTAGACAACACACACGAATAGACAACAACATTGTGTAAAAAACAACACTGACCTAGTAACAAAAATAAAAGACATACACATCCCCCATAATGCCACATTAGCCTCCTTTGACATTAAAAACCTGTACACAAACATTCCCATCTCTGAAACAATCACCATCCTACAAAACAAACTCAAACAAAACAACACACCGGACGAACTTATCAATGAAATAACAGAAACTCTGAACATTATCACAAAACAAAACTACTTTACTTATAAAAATAAATACTACACACAGAACGATGGCTTACCAATGGGCTCCCCCATATCCAGCATTCTAGCAGAAGTCTTCCTCCAACACTTAGAAAAAACAAAAATACTCACAAACACTGACAGACACTCACATAAAATACTATATTGGCACAGATACGTTGATGACATTCTAATACTATACAGGGGGAACAAAAGACAATGTGAACAGTTACTTACGCACATAAACAAAATACATAATAACATAACATTCACTGCTGAATACGAACACAACAATACCATAAACTTCTTAGACCTCTCCATCACAAAACTAGAACACAAGCACAAATTCAGTATATACAGAATACCAACTACAACTGACACACTAATACACAACACCTCCAATCACCCAACACAACACAAACTAGCTGCTTTTAGAACCATGATACATAGACTTAACAACATCCCCTTAGATGAAAAAGACTACAAAGACGAACTAAACACGATAAAATAACTAGCAGAATCTAACGGATATGACAGAACAATAGTCAGTAAACTCCTACACAAAACACAAAACAAATAACAGACAAAGACAGAAAACAACAAATTCATAACACTAACATACATCAACAAACAAACTAAAAAAATTGCCCACAAATTCAAAAAAGCAGGATACAGAATTGCTTACAAAACTACTAACAAAACAGAACACACACTATCAAAACGCACGCACAAAACACAAAACAAATTCGATATACCCGGTGTATACAAGCTAAATTGCTCAAATTGCAATAAATTCTACATAGGCCAGACAGGACGTAGCTTCAAACAGAGATACATTGAACACACAAAGGCACTCCACACCACTACAGAATCCACCTTTGCAAACCACCTCATTGAAGCAAACCACACATATAAAAACATCGACAATAACATGAACATTCTACACGTACACACAAAAGGCCGAAAACTAGACACTCTAGAACAATTAGACATATACAAACACACAAAAACAAATAAAAATGACATCCTAAACGAACAGACACAATTCAAATCGCACGTATTATTCAAACACATCTCACCACACACACACAGCAGCGATCTTTCAAAAAACTATCCCGTCGCCAACAACAAGACGGACAGCGCTACCTACGGCAGCCTCTGATGAAGCCTTCTAAAGGTGAAAGCCAGTTTAGGCTGTAAGGTAAATCTTTACAATTTTACTTATAAAAAACTTAGTGTTCCGAGTCGTCAAACAATAATATTTATGAAATTAGACTTTCTTCTTTTATTATTTATACAAATTTAATTCTTCTTAATAAATTTTTAATATGTTACATAAACTCTCCCTGAGATGTGTATTCTATTAATACTAAAATTAGACTAAATCAAATTTTTCTTACATTTAAGAACAATCAAATTATAACAATTCACATTGGCCTTGGTGACACATCATTAAATTTGTCACTACTTTCATAATACTCCTCTTAAACAACTATATAATGTTACTAATTATTATTATTACATTTCTGTGACTTTTTACATTACTCGTCTTAATTTGTCTCTATTATATTATAATAGTATTAACATTTGGTTTTATTTTAATGTTTACCTAATTTTATTATAATATCTTATAATTGTCATTAATAGTACAACATATTATATATTTTCTTCACTCTGTGCTGTATCATACAATTCCAATACCTTAGATTACCTCTATGTTTATCATTAATAATTAATTAGTTTTTGTTTACAATTTTACTGTTTACCCAAAAATATTACTAAATTTATCCCTATGAGTTTTCTTAAATAACTATTTTATTTTTATGTACTGTTGTCCATGTTTACAGCAGTACATAATATATATATGACCTTGAATTGTCTGAAAGTTAAACCACTGTTCAGTATACATAATATCTTTACTTTTGTACTATACCTACTGTAGGTGTAGATGCAAATTAATAGAGTCAGTTATATAACGACAGTGTATTGTACTGAAATTACATATTTTATATACACACTGAAATAACACATCTCACCACACACACACAGCAGCGATCTTTCGAAAAACTATCCTGTCGCCAACAACAAGACGGACAGCGCTACCTACGGCAGCCTCTGATGAAGCCTTCTAAAGGTGAAAGCCGGTTTAGGCTGTAAGGTAAATCTTTACAATTGTACTTATAAAAAACTTAGTGTTCCAAGTCATCAACCAATAGTGATATTTAGTTAAGTAACGGACATGTCATGGACAACGAAATCCAAGAATCTAATTTCATATTTAATCTTATTCACATCAGAGAGAGAGAGATCTTGTAACATTTAAAATAAGTCTGGAAATAAGTGTTATACTACGTACATATCAGAGAGAGAGTGTTATGTCCCAATGATAAATTAATAAGAAGAATTGAGAACTGTAAAAGCAGTTTAAAAGGAAAGGAATTAATCTTGTAAAGAATCTTGGGACAATAGGCCAAAGAAATCTAACCTATTCTGAATTTGTAACGGAGTTTGTAAAATATTATAATTAAAAGAAGTTTAATGAGGAATGCATTTAAAGGTTTAATGTAAAGTATTCACAGTACCATCATCAAAAGGTAATCTACTACTGATCGGTGTTGTAATCCCAAATTGGAATAAAAACAAACTTGCATGAAACCTAGTCGTCCAATTCACACATACGAAGTGAAATAATTAACATAATTAAGATACGTAACACACAAACATCTACAAAACACGAATAATAATGCCAAGAATTAATTAACACTTAAATACACAAAGAAGAGGATAAAATAATATATTTTACTAGCAAACAGTGGAACAAATTGTATGAACAAGGTTAATACTGTTCGGAGCGACCTCTATGCTGTTGACAAATTGTAAGTGAACTACAACAGTACAAGAATTGAAGCCGGCGCAGTTTGCAAGAGCAGGGATTCAAATGATTAGCATTCATACAGTACATTATCTCAATATTGTAGCACAACGAAGTTTTTGCCTTATTCTACAATTTAAGATAACATAGAAAAAGAAGTGAAGAAGCCATCTGGAAGAAGTAAAGTAAACTTAAATAAAAGTAACAGAAAGAAGTAATCACAATAATAAATAAAATGTTTTAATAGAACTAGAAAAAAATCTCGATTCAAAGAAATTATATACATACAATTTAGAGCAAAATGTGTTAAAAGAAAATGCGTTACCAAGAAAGACCTGGATTACCCCTGCTCTCATTAATTCAGTTAATAACAAAAACAAATTATATAAAGCCTGGAAGAATAGTCAAGACGACTTGCTAAAAAAAGAGCTGTACTTAAATTACGAAAAATGACTTAAATCATTACTTAGGACTGCTAAAAATAGGCATGAAGAAAAACAACTACAAAACGCTGATTCTAAAAAAATGTGGAGATATGTTCATCTAAAATTGGATCGTAATTCAAAAAATAGGCAAATAAATGATATTTTGATTAATAATAAACTTAACAGCAATGACTGGACAAAGGCTAATTATTTTAATGAATTGTTCAGCACAATAGTATCTAGGCTGAATGAAAGTGCGACTCCTCCTATTCTGCAGCATGAAATACCAGATATATCAATTAATCAGTATACTATGTTTCTAACACCAACAAATGAGTCAGAAGTTTACCAAACTATTCATGAACTCAAAAATAAACCTGGTGGGTGTGATGAAATTCATGCCTATACAGTTAAGCTAGCTGCTCCGTTCATAACTCCTGCTTTGACTCACATTATTAATACTGCTATGATACAAGGTACATGTCCATATCAATTTAAGAAAGCTGTAATTTGTCCTATATATAAGGAAGGTGTAAAAAGTTTGGTTAACAATTATCGACCGATCGCACTGATATCAAATTTAGCTAAGATTTTTGAAAAAATTATTTTTACCAGATTATTTAAATTTGTAAAGAAACATAACCTGTTAAGTACTAAACAATTTGGCTTTCTCAAGAAGAAAGGTACAGATGATGCTATAGCCCTACTTAGCAAATTTATTTATGAAAATCTAAGTATTAGCATACCAACTGTTGTAACTTTTTTGGACTACTCCAAAGCTTTTGACACTGTCGATCATGGCATACTTATATCCAAATTACAGAATATGGGAATAAGAGGTGTAAGCTTATCCCTGATAGCCAGTTATTTACATGACAGGACACAAGTTGTAAAGGTGAATGGGACTAGAAGTCAGCCTATTAAAACAAATGTTGGAGTGCCCCAGGGCTCTATATTAGGACCTTTATTGTTTATTTTATATATCAATGACTTACTAGTGTTACAAGATGTATTAATAGCATATGCTGATGATACAGCAGTACCAATGAAAGCAAAGACATGGCCTGAACTTGCAACAGATATGTCAACTAAATTAGATATTATATACTCTTGGCTCTATCACAATAATCTAGTACTCAACATAAGCAAGTCTGTTTTTATCACCTTTGGAAATTATAGATACTCTGTTCCGCATGACTTTGAAATTAAGATAAATGGTCAAAAATTGAAAAGAGTTAAAACTAGTAAATATCTAGGAATAACATATGACTTTAACATGAAGTGGGATGTACATGTGGCTAACATTGTAAAAAAAACCAAATACTTAGTCTACGTTTTTTACAGACTTAAACAAATTTTATCAAAAAAGCAACTACTACAAATATACTATGGACTATTCCATAGTGTGGCAGGGTATGCTATCATAGGCTGGGGGGGTCTATATAAATCATCTCTAGACGCATTGGATTGGCTGCAAAAGTGTATTCTTAAAATTATGGGAGTCAATGAACAAGATTCGAATAAACCATTAAATATTAAACAGGTGTTTGTAGTGAATTCTATAGTTTATCAATACAATGATCTAAAAAGTGAGTTTTTACAAAATCGAATCAACACACGGTATAAAAATATTATATTGCCGCGACACCTATTAAGTATTGGGCAAAGAAGCTATGTGTATTATGCCATAAAATATTTTAATGAATTACCTAATGAACTTAAAAATCTAAGTGTAAATATAAAAGTGCTTAAAAAAAAATCAAAGAAAAAATTAGGAACATTGTTTTGAATAATCAAAAAAACAGTCTATTATGATATGGACCTTTTTTTCTCTTTTTTTTTCATTTATTTATTGAATTGTATTATAGTACAAACTAAAATTTTGTTAAAATTTAAAAATAATTTATTTTTAATATATTACTATGATCGGTGAGGTAAAACTCACAATTAGTATTAAGTATATAAATATTAATTCTAAGGACCAACCTATGTACGGGCATTTATGCCCCCTATAGGTCCTTTATTGTATAATTTTTATTATATGTAAAGGAAAAAAAAAATATTATGATTATTATCCCAGTAAAATAATTAGTATACCCAGTAAGATACGGAGTAGTAAGGAGTTACAGCCAAGAACCAATTAATAAAAAGGAAAAATCTCAAGATACCCAAAAACCTACTTTAAAGACAGAACACTCTATTATAGCAGCAAACCACATAAATGGAAGAACTTAAACTATACTAGTTATACTAATTTAGAAAAACAAATAATAATGTAAGAGAATACAATACAAAATAATCAGAGCTAATGTAAACTTAAGTATAAAAAAAATAGGGTGTGATTGAGGGGAACACCCCAAACCAGTTTTAAAAAGACAACAAAAGACAATCATTAGGATAAGACTTTAATTTGTTTATTTATCTAATTATTATGTTTAATTATTTTATGTATATACAATACAGACCATGTTGATAGTAGGAGATACTAGATGTTAGTATGTAAGTGTTTATTGTATTTGAATAATGTTAATTAATGTCATAATTTTGTGAAGTAAGGAAAGGCAAAATATTAATTCAAACGACCTATAAATAGTGAATCAGAAAATATAAAAATAATAATGTGAATTGATTAAAACATTGGTAGGAAAATTGAAAATTGATGACCAAGCGAAATTCAACTTTGACCCTGTAAATCAAATCAGAGAAAATTAATTAATAGAAACTAGACCAAATTGATATAAATTATCCCATTCAGAATACAAATACATTATCATAATTATAACAACAACCTATAGTAGTGATTAAAAGAATCAAGAGTGTAAAATTGACTTAAATGGTGATTGTACAAGATAATGCCATAATCAGTAAAGCAAGTACTAGTAAAATACAAATAAATTGTTAAATGTTTATAATAATAGCCAGGTAGAAAAAGTAAATTACAATGGTTTAATTAGTAATCGTATTTGAGGAAAAATGTAACATAAAACATATTGTAAACCATTTAATGGGTAATGATGTGAATCAGAATAAGGCCTAGAGGTAAATTTCAAGGAATGTAATTCAGCAGCTTAATTCAAACCAAAATAGGTCAAATTTAGTATTAACTTGTATAAAATAAAAGCAGGAATATTGTTATATAATTAGAATTCCATAAAAGTACTAAACAAATAATTTATAGCCAGTAAAATATAAAAAAAATGTCATCTATTTCTATAAAATTGAATTAGTAATTATGAAAACAGCTGATAATGAACAATGAGAAATGAGACCAAAATCTTATAGAATTTTCTATATGAAGAAACAAATATAGTTAGTTGATTGTTAAACGCCAAGCAGAACAGATGTGTCAGAATACATTTCAGAGAAAAATGAAAGGAATTAACTAATCATAAATTTTTTATGAAATTATAAAAAGATAAAAAGAATATATATTAAATTAATGAATACAATAATAACAGTCATTGGAATCACAAAGCTAAATTAAACAACACTAAATCTATCTCTCACAACGTATGGACACGACTGAAGAATAAATTTAACCTAATACAACCAGCAATTGATTGGAAGTAACCATTTGACACTATACGCCTATTACCGAACGAAATCCAGTGGAGGACTAAAACTACACACTATAACTTGTGGATATTCCAATAGCGGCATCACAGAAGAGGAATTAATCAACTGATACGTTTATTTGAAGGAAAATCTTGGAGCCTGATTTACATCGTAGAACAACTCACGAAGGCAGCCATCTTGTCATTTCGAGTCGAACGAATCCAACCGGGAGGGGACGAGTGACGTCAGAACAATCAGCTGGATCGTAATATTTAAATTTTTCTATATACTATATTTTATTATTATTGTCTGTTAATGAATAAGTTTTTATAATTGTAAGAATTGAATTCTCTTGCCTTTCCTGACTATTTCTACAGTTCAAAGAATCCTTATTATATAATAATTTAATTTGAATAATTTTGTGTGTGTAATAATTGACCTGGGATTTAGTATCGATTCCAACTCGAATTAGTCGACGCAAGTCGAATAATTACTTTGAGCATAATAAATATAATTATTGTTCTAAAATATTGTTTTATTGATTAGTTGAGAACTAATTTAAAATACATTAATTATTAAATTATAAACGAGAACTTCTGAGGGAAAGGAACGAGCAGAAGAAGAAAGAAAGATACTGAATGGACCTCGGCATGCAATCGATTTGGCCACAACAATCTATTTAAAGCGGAGAAACAAATATTTCTTCACCGAATCATACCCAATTATTAATTATTATTTTTATTAATTGAACACCAATCAAAAAAATAATAAAAATAATTAAATAATTAAATTAAATATTTATACCAATAAAAAATAAATAAATAATAAAAATTGTATCAAACAATTAGTATACTTATTTGTAAAATAACTTCGTTTTATTACAAATTGCCGCTCAACTTTAGGGGCTAAAAATAGGGATTGATAGGCCAAATAAATAAAGATAATTTGCCCAATTTCCTATTTTAGCTGGCAGCTGTTAACAGGTCAGGAAAGTGATAAAAATGCCAAAGAGATCAACATAGAAGAAAAGAGCGGCAGAAGCCGAAAAGGAATAGACATGGAGAACAAGGAGGCGACTCCAGTGGAAGATATGGAGATGATATTACCTCCGGCGGAACTGAACCAACCCGCACTCCAGGAGAAACAGTTAGAGAAATCCACCATAAAAGAAGATACAAAATTGGATAAGATGATGGAAAGGTTCCTCCGAGAATTTAAATCGACCAAGGAAGAATTCAAATCAACAAAGGAAGAACTGAGTAAGCAAATTGGAGAAAACAGTAAGAAGATGGAGGAAAATAGTAAGAAGATGGAAGAGAATCAGAAGAGCATAGAATCAATAAATAAAAATATAGAATCCACAAAAGAAGAGTTAAGGAAGGACAACCAATCCACAAAAGAAGAACTGAGTGACAAAATTGGAGAAACCAGTAAGAAGATGGAAGAGAAGATGGAGGAAAATAGTAAGAAGATGGAAAGTGACAACCAACAGTTGAGGGAAGAGTTAAGGGAGACTATCCAGAAAATGGAAGAAAATAGCAAGAAGACGGAGGAGAAAATGGATGAGAATAACCAACTATTAAGAGAAGAATTGAGGGAGGTTAACCAGGAAAATATGGACAAGTTAGACGAAAAGATAAGGTTGTTAAAAGAAGAGTTGAGCAAGAAGATAAACGATAATAATGTGTCAATAAACAAGAAATTAGAAGAAAAGACAACTAGAATCAAACAACAAATTACAGAAGCTGACGAAAGATGGAGTCAGACTGAGCGAGAAGTACAGAGTTTTAAAGCAGAAGTAAACACCAAGGTTACAAATATAGAAGAGACCAATAAGAAGGTGGATGATAGTTATAAAAAATTATGTCAGAAAATGGACGATATGACTAAAGTATTACAAAATGATAGCAAACCGGGAATAGAAGAAATACCAAACGATAAAAAAATGGAACAAGTAGCATTATTATCTGAAATTAAACCTAACAAAAACAAAGAAAATATTAAGCACATAGAAATGAAGTCAAAGAAAATGAGACAAATGCATCCAAGGAAATTAATAAAAACACGGGAAGAGTTGGAGATGATGAACAATGGTTTAATTAATGTACTTAATATCTCAATGACCAACGATAAAGAAATCATGAATTCCAGAGGTTATAGGAGGAGGTTAAAAGAAATTTGAGTAATGACTTACAATAAAACGGTATGTTACAACTTCAAAAAGACTATAGGTAAATGGGAAACACCAGAAATAGAAATATATGGTAAAACGTCAGTGTTATCATTAATCATTGAGGTACCAGTGACATCTTGGTTTAATAAACCATATGATAGAATGATTCAAATAAGACTTGAAACAAACGAAAGGATAACAACAAATAAGGGCAACTGAGATTATGGACCATGGCTAAATCAATACCACACACCATCAAGAAAAGGGACGGATGTTATGATAACCGATTACAGAAAAAACCATTTGAAAGAGAAGAAAAATAATAGGAAAAAAAATAAAGAAACAAAACCAAGAGGTCTTATAAAAAAAAAAAAATTTAATGAGGATAAAAACATAAAAATTCTAAAATCAGTAAGTCCATCTTACAGTTAATATAAGAGAAAATACGTTGAATCAAATAAAATAAACCTCTAAATTCTAAAAAGTAGTAAGGACATCTTACAGTATATGTCAAAGAAATTATTTTGAATAAAACAAGAAATGAAATGAATTATCTAAATTCTAAAATGAGTAAGTACAGTTTACAGAATATATTTCAGAAAGACATTGTTTTGGATCAAATAATAAAGGGAAGGAATGAAATAAGATATCAAAGGTTTAAAAAATAATAAGGACAACGTAGGTAAAGAAATTGAATGAAATAATTTTACAAAAAGAAAAAAAAAAATTTTTTTTTAATCACAACTATGAAGGATAAATAGTAACTACTCAAAACAACTATATAAATGAAATACTTATTGAGACAAAAATGTTACAGAACTTTAAGTGAAAGTAAATAAAAAACCAGATAGTTTATATGTTTTCAATGTTATAAGTTGATGAAACCACAAAATGAAAATAAGATCATAGAAGAATGAATAGAAGAACCAATTAACCAAAACAGATAAGGAAAAGGTATTAAAACCAGACATTACGCCATGAACAATAACATAATTGATTAGGCAACAAATGAAAAAAAAACTATATATATAATCATGTGTTAACCAACATGTAAACAAGACCCAGGTTGTACAAACAACTAACCAAAATAACAGAATTTCAAAAAAAAAAAAAAAAAAAAAAAAACAGGATGAATGGATATTATGCAATATACCTAGTGATACATAATATAGACCGAGCTTTGAAATGTAAAGGAAGGTAACCATATGGATAGAAATATTAATTAATCTGAACAATTATGAAGTGATGATTCTAAGGATGTTTATTATTAGTCAAAATGGACTACTTTTATAATTTATATTTTAATGACTGGATGTAGATAATTCCACCACTTTGTTATAATTGAGCAGAGGTGATAATTCCTGTGAGTTCAAATGAGTGAAGTATGGTCAGCAGAGAATGTAGCCGAAATGTGCCACTCTGAACTGTTCCAGCTCACATGTTAGGGAATGTTAGGGAGTAAATATCTCAAGGAGGAAACACTAAATAAGAAGGGAAAAATATATATATTTAATAATAATAAGATAAATCAGATTAAAAAGAACTATCTCATAAGGGTAAAATAAAAAGTAAAAACAGAAAATATACATATCACCTTAGAGATCAACCAGAAGAAAAAGGGGACTGATTTTCTGTACTCCGACCAAGCAACTTGGAAAGAAGGAACCAAATAAATAATATTAATTAAGACAAAGGCAAATCAAATGAAGAAAGAAAAATTATAAAATACTAAATTCTAAAACTAAATAAGATCAACTTATATCAATAATTTGCAGGAAATAATTTTGAGAAAAGAAGAAAAAATAAATCAACAAAATTCCAAAAGAATGTAAGGAAAACTTACCTAACATATTTATAAACGATATGATTTAAGATAAACGACAAAACGCCAAGACAATGTAGGAACGACTTACATAATTTATTTATAAATAACATGATTTAGTATGGAATAATAGGAAAAATAATATTTTGATGGGAACGAGAAGAAGAAAAATAAAATAAAAATAATTAATGGTGATGTGCTCAGACAAGACGATAAAATATGAAGGACAATGGATAATTTAATGACTATAATTACAATGAAGCTAAAGAATGATAATAATTAATACAGCTACAAATTAGAATTTCTTGGAGTTGAAAATGATTGTAACAGTACAGAATTAGCCATACCAGAATAATGGTGTGTAGGGATATTTTTATTGTAAATTTTATTGTAATCATGAAGTCTAAACAGGGCAAGTTAGTTTTGACACAAGTCCCAGTAATATGCAAATTCACCAGAGGGGAGCCGATCCAAGGTCAGCGGCGTACGAGTGAAGTGAAACAACGAAAATGGCAGTGTTAGGCGCTAAAAATTGACAATACTGACTTTCTATTGGTCCATTGTAACAAATCGTCATCAAAAACACAATGACGATATAAAACCATTACGTATTAACCAAAGCAGTGGTTAGAAAACAATAGACAATGACGTCAGATGCACGACCACTTACATAACAATTACGTCTAACCCGGTCTCAGTCGTCAAAAGTAAATCAGGGAGCATACACGCTCTAACAGTAGTGGGCAATTTTCTGCCAGCAAAATGTAACATTTTATTGCTAAAATGTTCTACATAATATCACAGTAAACACTAACAGTTATAGCATCAGTGAACTTTATAAAAAATATATTCAAAGAAGAGTCAGTGAAAATGGACAACAGCAAACTGGACAAACACC
The DNA here is from genome assembly GCA_034769895.1 of Magicicada septendecula. NCBI lineage: Eukaryota > Metazoa > Arthropoda > Insecta > Hemiptera > Cicadidae > Magicicada > Magicicada septendecula. The sequence continues at coordinate 302,665,463 of CM068367.1, read as the reverse complement.
TGCCCACCGCATGGAGCCGCTAAGGAAGGAACTACGCCACATCTATTCAGGAAAGCCCTGCATTGCATTACTAAATTTCAAAAAGTAGAAAAAGATGAGCTCAATTTCTATAAAATTTGTCTAAATTCAGGTGAGAGAGGGAGAGAGTGCAAGCGAGAGTGTAACCGGTGTTGATCAACCCAATATTAAAATGAGGCGTTGGTTTGTGATCATGTTTAGTCAGTATTAAGAGTAAAGTATTAAAGAAATCGAAACTATAATTCTGTTTAATGATGAGAATTACATACATAAAAGAAGTCAGTTATATAACATCATAAAGTGTACACAATTAACCTTGAGTAAAGTCAAGGGCGGAATAGTCTAGCCACCATTTTGGAAATCTGAATCATGAACCATTGTTATGCTTATATTAATTTACCAAGTATCTACTGAAAATAAAACCAAAATTCATTACCGTTATTTAATGTGTCACGTTATTTCTATACCCAACGACTTCTGCCGCTGTCTGCTTAACGCAATTCTGGACCCAAAGCCTAATGCATGTAAATGAGCAAAACACGTGTTATTCCGGTGATGAGATTTATTATGTAAAGTACACAGATATGAACTACCATATATTCAGTATTAATAATTGTATAAAAAATACACATATATATGTAATTTAACAGATGGCGCCCGAACAGGGACTTTATATATCAATAAAAATATATAAATAAGCAGACAAGCAGAGGTTAGATGGGTAATGAAACATACGGAAAAAACAGAGATTACCTGTATAGGTTATGCATGGTACGAATAGAGTACAACACAACAACTAAAATAAAGTTATTATTGTTAATATATTAATAATAAAAAGAAAAGAAATGGCAAATAGTAATGAGACGAGTAAAACAGAATCAGAAATGATGGGTGATAGTATTTATTCAACATCAGACCCAACAAAAAGAATGGAAGAGAATGACATAATAAGAATGATGAAACTGCTTTTTAATGAGCAGAGCGTCAAATTTGATCAATTCGATGTACAATTGAGTGATATCAAAAAAGAAATTAAAAAACAGAGTTGTAATTTGGACAAAAGATTAAATGAAATAGGTACAAAGTTAGACAAAATACAGTTAGAAAATAAGAGTAGAGAATCAAATAAATTGAATGAAAATAAAGACAAGGTAAGTAGTGGTGAGAATTATGATAATAGAATTACAAATATGGTGTTAGAAAATAATTGTGTGAGTATTGAGAGTGGTGATAAAAGTATAATGGGAGTAGAAATTGATAATGAAGTGATAAAAAGTGTTGATGAATTAGAGAGAAAGTATAGAGAAAAGTTACAGATAAAGGGGTTGCAGGGGGTAAATTTTTCCAGTAATGTAGTCGGGGGTGAAGAAAAGGCTTCACGAGTGTATTGGGTAGATAAATGGTCTACCGATAATTGTTTTTTGAATTGTTGTATTGTTCCTGTAGAAATCAGGAGAGGTTTTAATGTAGTAATACCCTCTGAATGGAGTGAGAGATATTTAGAGAAAGAGTTGTGTGTAGATGGTGACATAGAGTAGATAGTATTTAAGTTAGATAGAGGTTATAAAGAGTTGATAGAGAGAGTAGGATGGAAGAAAACAAAATATATGAAATACTTACCTTGTAATGAAGCTGATATAGCAGTCGTAGGAGATGATAATGAAAATAAAAACTTAGTAACTTATCTGATTGTGACTAATTATACTGAAGGTGACAGGACAATAACCGATCGTGACAAGTTGTATGTTGAATTGATAGGGAATAACCCTATTAATTATGATGGTTTTATAAAATATAAGAATTTAAATGTGTATTATATTAATGATGTTAATATAACGTATTTAATAAAAAATAAATTGTACAGACCAAAGATAAGACTATTGTTTAACGATGGAGGGTAGACCTTCTATTGTGTTATGAACATTTAAGTGTGTGGACAGTGTTTTTAAAAATGGACTGATTAGGACTGATTATGGCAAATGATTTCATGATTATGTGAATTGTATATTTTTGTGTATTGATGTCTATGTATTTGTGTATTTTTGCTGTTGTGTATTTTATGTAAACATGTATTGTACGATTTTAAATAATTGAAGGAAGTTAATAATGATTTTAAAGGATATTATGAGAATTCAGATTCTAATGGTTAGTAGATGATTATGTATTTGGATATGAAAGGTGTTGTTAGCAGATAAGTGATGAATTTCTAATGGTATATTAATGTTGAAATGTTATAAAGAGTTTGGGGATAGTGATAAATAAGGACATTGGAGTTATTTAAATAGAGTTATTGGGAGTTAGGGAAAATAAAGTGCTGAGATGTTGATGATATATAAAGAGGTGTTAGATATTTTAGGGGCACAGTGGTTAGCGATTATATGTAGAGGTGAGTAATGTGAATGGTAATTATATTTGTTGTTGATGGTGATATTTTGTAATAAGGGTATTGGTGTAGGAGTCCAACGAGAGATGTTGAGACGGGAGTGGACCGTTGTGTGCCGGAAAGGGTTATCTGAAAGGGTCAGGAACCGATAAGGGAATGAGTTGGTTAGAGGGAATACACACATACATCCTTATATAAAAGACAAAATGAGCGGTGCCAGAGGTTTTAAATGGGATTTGTGAAGGGGGTTATTATAGAGATATTGGTGTCATATTATATTAATGGTTAGAAGCGGTTGTTAGTAGTGAAAAAGAGGGGTAGTAAGGTTAGATTGACAATGCCAAAATAAGATAGAGAGAAAAATGAATAACAGAGAGTCACCCAAACTAATAAATAAGGATAAAAAGGGTTAGAAAAGGGAAAATTCATAGTAGAAAGGTGAGGTAAGGAAGGGTAATGGTATATTTGAAATTTTGTTGTTGTATAGAATCTATATGAATGTTAAATGAATAAAAGTTAATAGAGAATTGTTGATAGTAATGTCTTATTAAAGTTTTGCTGCAAGTTATGTAAATATGAATTAAGTAATGTGAATTGTTCAATGTTAGTGTTTAATGCTTATGATGTAGCTAAATATATTGAAGTTATTGAAATAAATGAATGAAAATAATAGTTGTTGTTTGAAAGTTAAAAGTTGTTTGTGTTAGTATAAGAATATAAATTTCATGATGAGAGAGGTAATTTGATGTTGACTAAAGTCAGAGAAGTTGATAAGAATATATAGGAGTGTCGAAAAGGAGAAGGCTGATCTGTCTTAAATCTTGTTATAATTTTGAGTTATTTGGTAGTTTATAAATAAATGAAACCAATGCCTCAAATCACAAACCAATGCATCTAAGAGGAAACATATCAGTTGCGGATATGTAAATGAATAAGGCCACTGTTTTAAAATTTTGTATTGAATGTTTCAGAGTTTTTATGGTGTTGTGACCACGGTCCTGCGCTGGCCGGAGTGTCAGAACAGGAGCGTACAGTGCCTCATGGCCTTATGGTGTAGGGATCTCTCAGGAGAAGTCCAGTAAGGTCAGACGGGTACGATCAACACTATGGAACCAAGGGTAAGTGATTGAGATTTTCTTTTTATTAACACTACAGGGGGTTGTGGGACATATCTGAACTGATCCTTTTAGAAAAGTGTGAATGAGTCAATGAAAGTTTTTGTGTCTCGACACAAAACCTTTCATTAAGGGGGTTTTGTAACAGTACAGAATTAGCCATACCAGAATAATGGTGTGTAGGGATATTTTTATTGTAAATTTTATTGTAATCATGAAGTCTAAACAGGGCAAGTTAGTTTTGACACAAGTCCCAGTAATATGCAAATTCACCAGAGGGGAGCCGATCCAAGGTCAGCGGCATACGAGTGAAGTGAAACAACGAAAATGGCAGTGTTAGGCGCTAAAAATTGACAATACTGACTTTCTATTGGTCCATTGTAACAAATCGTCATCAAAAACACAATGACGATATAAAACCATTACGTATTAACCAAAGCAGTGGTTAGAAAACAATAGACAATGACGTCAGATGCACGACCACTTACATAACAATTACGTCTAACCCGGTCTCAGTCGTCAAAAGTAAATCAGGGAGCATACATGCTCTAACAGTAGTGGGCAATTTTCTGCCACCAAATGTAACATTTAATGCTAAAATGTTCTACATAATATCACAGTAAACACTAACAGTTATAGCATCAGTGAACTTTATAAAAAATGTATTCAAAGTAGAGTCAGTGAAAATGGACAACAGCAAACTGGACAAACACCTGCCCACTGCATGGAGCCGCTAAGGAAGGAACTACGCCACATCTATTCAGGAAAGCCCTGCATTGCATTAATAAATTTCAAAAAGTAGAAAAAGATGAGCTCAATTTCTATAAAATTTGTCTAAATTCAGGTGAGAGAGGGAGAGAGTGCAAGCGAGAGTGTAACCGGTGTTGATCAACCCAATATTAAAATGAGGCGTTGGTTTGTGATCATGTTTAGTCAGTATTAAGAGTAAAGTATTAAAGAAATCGAAACTATAATTCTGTTTAATGATGAGAATTACATACATAAAAGAAGTCAGTTATATAACATCATAAAGTGTACACAATTAACCTTGAGTAAAGTCAAGGGCGGAATAGTCTAGCCGCCATTTTGGAAATCTGAATCATGAACCATTGTTATGCTTATATTAATTTACCAAGTATCTACTGAAAATAAAACCAAAATTCGTTACCGTTATTTAATGTGTCACGTTATTTCTATACCCAACGACTTCTGCCGCTGTCTGCTTAACGCAATTCTGGACCCAAAGCCTAATGCATATAAATGAGCAAAACACGTGTTATTCCGGTGATGAGATTTATTATGTAAAGTACACAGATATGAACTACCATATATTCAGTATTAATAATTGTATAAAAAATACACAGATATATGTAATTTAACAGATGGCACCCGAACAGGGACTTTATATATCAATAAAAATATATAAATAAGCAGACAAGCAGAGGTTAGATGGGTAATGAAACATACGGAAAAAATAGAGATTACCTGTATAGGTTATGCATGGTCGAATAGAGTACAACACAACAACTAAAATAAAGTTATTATTGTTAATATATTAATAATAAAAAGAAAAGAAATGGCAAATAGTAATGAGACGAGTAAAACAGAATCAGAAATGATGGGTGATAGTATTTATTCAACATCAGACCCAACAAAAAGAATGGAAGAGAATGACATAATAAGAATGATGAAACTGCTTTTTAATGAGCAGAGCGTCAAATTTGATCAATTCGATGTACAATTGAGTGATATCAAAAAAGAAATTAAAAAACAGAGTTGTAATTTGGACAAAAGATTAAATGAAATAGGTACAAAGTTAGACAAAATACAGTTAGAAAATAAGAGTAGAGAATCAAATAAATTGAATGAAAATAAAGACAAGGTAAGTAGTGGTGAGAATTATGATAATAGAATTACAAATATGGTGTTAGAAAATAATTGTGTGAGTATTGAGAGTGGTGATAAAAGTATAATGGGAGTAGAATTTGATAATGAAGTGATAAAAAGTGTTGATGAATTAGAGAGAAAGTATAGAGAAAAGTTACAGATAAAGGGGTTGCAGGGGGTAAATTTTTCCAGTAATGTAGTCGGGGGTGAAGAAAAGGCTTCACGAGTGTATTGGGTAGATAAATGGTCTACCGATAATTGTTTTTTGAATTGTTGTATTGTTCCTGTAGAAATCAGGAGAGGTTTTAATGTAGTAATACCCTTTGAATGGAGTGAGAGATATTTAGAGAAAGAGTTGTGTGTAGATGGTGAGATGCAAGTATTTAAGTTAGATAGAGGTTATAAAGAGTTGATAGAGAGAGTAGGATGGAAGAAAACAAAATATATGAAATACTTACCTTGTAATGAAGCTGATATAGCAGTCGTAGGAGATGATAATGAAAATAATGACTTAGTAACTTATCTGATTGTGACTAATTATACTGAAGGTGACAGGACAATAACCGATCGTGACAAGTTGTATGTTGAATTGATAGGGAATAACCCTATTAATTATGATGGTTTTATAAAATATAAGAATTTAAATGTGTATTATATTAATGATGTTAATATAACGTATTTAATACAAAATAAATTGTACAGACCAAAGATAAGACTATTGTTTAACGATGGAGGGTAGACCTTCTATTGTGTTATGAACATTTAACTGTGTGGACAGTGTTTTTAAAAATGGACTGATTAGGACTGATTATGGCAAATGATTTCATGATTATGTGAATTGTATATTTTTGTGTATTGATGTCTATGTATTTGTGTATTTTTGCTGTTGTGTATTTTATGTAAACATGTATTGTACGATTTTAAATAATTGAAGGAAGTTAATAATGATTTTAAAGGATATTATGAGAATTCAGATTCTAATGGTTAGTAGATGATTATGTATTTGGATATGAAAGGTGTTGTTAGCAGATAAGTGATGAATTTCTAATGGTATATTAATGTTGAAATGTTATAAAGAGTTTGGGGATAGTGATAAATAAGGACATTGGAGTTATTTAAATAGAGTTATTGGGAGTTAGGGAAAATAAAGTGCTGAGATGTTGATGATATATAAAGAGGTGTTAGATATTTTAGGGACACAGTGGTTGGCGATTATATGTAGAGGTGAGTAATGTGAATGGTAATTATATTTGTTGTTGATGGTGACATTTTGTAATAAGGGTATTGGTGTAGGAGTCCAACGAGAGATGTTGAGACGGGAGTGGACCGTTGTGTGCCGGAAAGGGTTATCTGAAAGGGTCAGGAACCGATAAGGGAATGAGTTGGTTAGAGGGAATACACACATACATCCTTATATAAAAGACAAAATGAGCGGTGCCAGAGGTTTTAAATGGGATTTGTGAAGGGGGTTATTATAGAGATATTGGTGTCATATTATATTAATGGTTAGAAGCGGTTGTTAGTAGTGAAAAAGAGGGGTAGTAAGGTTAGATTGACAATGCCAAAATAAGATAGAGAGAAAAATGAATAACAGAGAGTCACCCAAACTAATAAATAAGGATAAAAAGGGTTAGAAAAGGGAAAATTCATAGTAGAAAGGTGAGGTAAGGAAGGGTAATGGTATATTTGAAATTTTGTTGTTGTATAGAATCTAAATGAATGTTAAATGAATAAAAGTTAATAGAGAATTGTTGATAGTAATGTCTTATTAAAGTTTTGCTGCAAGTTATGTAAATATGAATTAAGTAATGTGAATTGTTCAATGTTAGTGTTTAATGCTTATGATGTAGCTAAATATATTGAAGTTATTGAAATAAATGAATGAAAATAATAGTTGTTGTTTGAAAGTTAAAAGTTGTTTGTGTTAGTATAAGAATATAAATTTCATGATGAGAGAGGTAATTTGATGTTGACTAAAGTCAGAGAACTTGATAAGAATATATAGGAGTGTCGAAAAGGAGAAGGCTGATCTGTCTTAAATCTTGTTATAATTTTGAGTTATTTGGTAGTTTATAAATAAATGAAACCAATGCCTCAAATCACAAACCAATGCATCTAAGAGGAAACATATCAGTTGCGGATATGTAAATGAATAAGGCCACTGTTTTAAAATTTTGTATTGAATGTTTCAGAGTTTTTATGGTGTTGTGACCGCGGTCCTGCGCTGGCCGGAGTGTCAGAACAGGAGCGTACAGTGCCTCATGGCCTTATGGTGTAGGGATCTCTCAGGAGAAGTCCAGTAAGGTCAGACGGGTACGATCGACACTATGGAACCAAGGGTAAGTGATTGAGATTTTCTTTTTATTAACACTACAGGGGGTTGTGGGACATATCTGAACTGATCCTTTTAGAAAAGTGTGAATGAGTCAATGAAAGTTTTTGTGTCTCGACACAAAACCTTTCATTAAGGGGGTTTTGTAACAGTACAGAATTAGCCATACCAGAATAATGGTGTGTAGGGATATTTTTATTGTAAATTTTATTGTAATCATGAAGTGTAAACAGGGCAAGTTAGTTTTGACACAAGTCCCAGTAATATGCAAATTCACCAGAGGGGAGCCGATCCAAGGTCAGCGGCGTACGAGTGAAGTGAAACAACGAAAATGGCAGTGTTAGGCGCTAAAAATTGACAATACTGACTTTCTATTGGTCCATTGTAACAAATCGTCATCAAAAACACAATGACGATATAAAACCATTACGTATTAACCAAAGCAGTGGTTAGAAAACAATAGACAATGACGTCAGATGCACGACCACTTACATAACAATTACGTCTAACCCGGTCTCAGTCGTCAAAAGTAAATCAGGGAGCATACACGCTCTAACAGTAGTGGGCAATTTTCTGCCAGCAAAATGTAACATTTAATGCTAAAATGTTCTACATAATATCACAGTAAACACTAACAGTTATAGCATCAGTGAACTTTATAAAAAATGTATTCAAAGTAGAGTCAGTGAAAATGGACAACAGCAAACTGGACAAACACCTGCCCACTGCATGGAGCCGCTAAGGAAGGAACTACGCCACATCTATTCAGGAAAGCCCTGCATTGCATTACTAAATTTCAAAAAGTAGAAAAAGATGAGCTCAATTTCTATAAAATTTGTCTAAATTCAGGTGAGAGAGGGAGAGAGTGCAAGCGAGAGTGTAACCGGTGTTGATCAACCCAATATTAAAATGAGGCGTTGGTTTGTGATCATGTTTAGTCAGTATTAAGAGTAAAGTATTAAAGAAATCGAAACTATAATTCTGTTTAATGATGAGAATTACATACATAAAAGAAGTCAGTTATATAACATCATAAAGTGTACACAATTAACCTTGAGTAAAGTCAAGGGCGGAATAGTCTAGCCGCCATTTTGGAAATCTGAATCATGAACCATTGTTATCAAGTATCTACTGAAAATAAAACCAAAATTCGTTACCGTTATTTAATGTGTCACGTTATTTCTATACCCAACGACTTCTGCCGCTGTCTGCTTAACGCAATTCTGGACCCAAAGCCTAATGCATATAAATGAGCAAAACACGTGTTATTCCGGTGATGAGATTTATTATGTAAAGTACACAGATATGAACTACCATATATTCAGTATTAATAATTGTATAAAAAATACACAGATATATGTAATTTAACAGATGGCGCCCGAACAGGGACTTTATATATCAATAAAAATATATAAATAAGCAGACAAGCAGAGGTTAGATGGGTAATGAAACATACGGAAAAAACAGAGATTACCTGTATAGGTTATGCATGGTACGAATAGAGTACAACACAACAACTAAAATAAAGTTATTATTGTTAATATATTAATAATAAAAAGAAAAGAAATGGCAAATAGTAATGAGACGAGTAAAACAGAATCAGAAATGATGGGTGATAGTATTTATTCAACATCAGACCCAACAAAAAGAATGGAAGAGAATGACATAATAAGAATGATGAAACTGCTTTTTAATGAGCAGAGCGTCAAATTTGATCAATTCGATGTACAATTGAGTGATATCAAAAAAGAAATTAAAAAACAGAGTTGTAATTTGGACAAAAGATTAAATGAAATAGGTACAAAGTTAGACAAAATACAGTTAGAAAATAAGAGTAGAGAATCAAATAAATTGAATGAAAATAAAGACAAGGTAAGTAGTGGTGAGAATTATGATAATAGAATTACAAATATGGTGTTAGAAAATAATTGTGTGAGTATTGAGAGTGGTGATAAAAGTATAATGGGAGTAGAATTTGATAATGAAGTGATAAAAAGTGTTGATGAATTAGAGAGAAAGTATAGAGAAAAGTTACAGATAAAGGGGTTGCAGGGGGTAAATTTTTCCAGTAATGTAGTCGGGGGTGAAGAAAAGGCTTCACGAGTGTATTGGGTAGATAAATGGTCTACCGATAATTGTTTTTTGAATTGTTGTATTGTTCCTGTAGAAATCAGGAGAGGTTTTAATGTAGTAATACCCTCTGAATGGAGTGAGAGATATTTAGAGAAAGAGTTGTGTGTAGATGGTGAGATGCAAGTATTTAAGTTAGATAGAGGTTATAAAGAGTTGATAGAGAGAGTAGGATGGAAGAAAACAAAATATATGAAATACTCAGTGGCGGCGATAAGGCCCCCGCAGACCCCGCGGCGCGGGGGGGCCCCGACCCTCTGGGGGGCCCCGCCACTCTGGCCCCTAGAAAAAAATATGAAACGAGCTATAATAGGAAAAAAGTTTTAATGGGGTCCGACTACCGGCAAATTTGTATTTAAAATACGAAATATACGTTTTATTTAAGTGTATAGATATGCAAAAAACTACGTTTTCCGAAATGACATTACTGTTTGTAGTTTGTAAGCGAAGCTTATCTTATCTCTTGTGGTGCCCGTACGTCCGTGCGATGAGTCACTCGGCACTGAGGAGACGTAAACAAACACAACACAATGTAGTTCAGTACTCAGTAGTGCGTCGCATCTCCTGCGCGATTGTACTGTATTGCATTCATTTCGTAATTTAGTGCTGTTTAAGTTTAATGACTTAACATTTGATTTTAGTTTTTGTATTTTGTGTAGAGTTAGAGTGTTAGAGACAGAGTTTATAAAATGGAAAGTAAGCGTGGATATTTAAGTGGTGCTACGAAAAGGAAACTGCAAAAACAACGAGAAGAATCTAAAAGTAAACTTTCAAAACTCGACCAGTTTATAAAAAATCATCAAAATGTGAAGTTGAACAACCCAAACCCGAGTCAAGTGCAAGTAATGAAAAAGAAACAAAAATCGGACTTGAAGTTGATTGTGACAGTGACAATAAACCTTATTTAAACATTAGTCCGTCGGATACAAGTGATACAACTACGGAAACAAATAAGCAACTGCAACATGAACAAGAAGAACAACTGCTAGGCATTGAATGTGTTCGCCAGTCCGAAGACATACCTGGACCAGAAAATCAGTTTGAACCAACTGAAGTTATAAGTAATCACGCAAATAAAACTAGTTTAGCAGGCCCTTCCGATCCAAACTGCCAAAGTTTTGAGACAGATATTGCATTCTATAAAAATCAAGCTACAATGACAGACGAGGTGAAAAAGTTAATAACGTTAAGTGAACTTTGTCAAACAAAGGGTCCTTTCCCGAAGGATTCCGTTTCTAAGCGGTCTTTCAGTACAGCATATTATTCTATCAAAACTGCAGCAGGCCAAATTGTTCACAGGTTTTGGCTTTGTTACTCTCGTAATCTAGATGGAGTCTATTGTTTACCATGTTGGCTTTTCACCCAAAGTGCTGATGCCCAAAGCTGGCGTGAAGGCGATATTAGAGATTGGAAAGGTCTCAGTAAAAAAATTAAAGTTCATGAAAGCAGCAATGCTCATTTACAATCTTGTCTCACGTATGCCACTTGGAAAAAGAGTAAAACGGTAGCTGATCAAATTTCCAATGAGTGGAAAAAATGGAAAGATATTTTCATACAGATTGTGGATGTCATTCGAACCATGGCACTGTGTTCATTGCTGTTTCTTGGCCATAGAGAATCATTACATGAAATAAATCCTGAAAGTGGAAATTTTTTGAACATACTATCTTTAATTTCTCGCTACGATTCTCTCCTTAGTGCACACTTAGAAAATGAAAAAAACAGATCAAAATACCTCCACTATGACATTCAAAATGAAATCATTAACTTGCTAGGAAAATCAGTATTGACTGCCTTACTAAAACAGATTCACTCGTCTCCTTTTTTTTCTATAATTGTTGATAGCACACAAGACATTTCTAAGATTGACGAAATGATTGTTGTAATCAGATACATTAACATAGTAGAAGAATCTCATGGCAATTATAAAACTGTGATTAGTGAGTACGTTTTGGGATTTCAAGAAATAAAGGATCCCAACAGTGAGGGGTTTCAAAGTAAGATTTTAGACTTTTTGAAAACAAATGAAATTGACATTAGTAAGTGTAGAGGTCAAGGTTATGATGGTGCAGCAACAATGAGCGGGAAATACTCTGGGTTACAGAAAAGAATTATGGATATAGTCCCAAACGCGGATTACGTACACTGTGCTGCACATAACCTGAACTTGGTGATCACTGATTCAGTATCAAATATTTCTGAAATAAGACAATTTTATGACATAGTACAGAAAACTCATGTGTTTTTCAGTGAAAGCTTACATAGATGGCAAGAACTTAACACTGTTGTTAAAGAAGACAGCTCTGCCAAAAATCTAACTTTAAAAAAGCTATGTCCAACAAGGTGGTCTTCTAGACACGACTGTCTGTTAGCTTTAAGAAATGATTTCAAAATTGTGATTAAGTGTTTGACAGAAATTATTCTATACAGCTCAAAAAACCCCGAGGCAGAAGAAGCATTAGCAATTAGAAACCACCTGGAAAACTTTGAATTTATTCTTGTGCTCTGCCATGAAACTAAGATTTTAGAGAATGTAAATATAACTTCGAAAGCACTACAGAGGCCAACTGTTGACCTAGGCAGAGCGTGGCAGTTTCTAAGCCGCGCTTGTGATGAGTTAAAAGTTTTAAGAAAGGACTTTGCCGGCTTTCTTGCTGGTGCTAAACAGTTGGCCCAGTCATGGGACATAACTTGTAACATGAAAAATAAGCGTAAGCGAGTTGTAAAACGCTTCTTTGTTGAATTATCAGTTGACCATAGAATTGACGACCCAGTGAAATCATTTGAAGTAAAAGTTTTCAATCCAACACTAGATATTGTAATAGCTCAGCCACAAATGAGATTCGAAGGATTTCGTTGCATTGGTGATAGGTTTTCATTCCTGACGCCTCAGAATTTAGTAAACTTCTCACAAGAGACAATAGTGGAGAAAAGTAAGGCTCTGGTAAATGTGTATCCTGGTGACCTTTCCACATCACTGCCTGACCAAGTAATATCCTTCAAAGCTCTGATGGCCAAAGAAATTGTACACAAGAAAAGCATTCGAGAAATGATGATTTTACTGGTTGAAGAAAAAACAGCTGCCTTATGAGCTGCCTCCCAGACTTAACTATAGCTTTGCAGCTTTATTTAACCATACCTGTCACGACAGCTACAGTGGAAAGAAGCTTTTCAAAACTTAAATTAATTAAGTTATACTTAAGAAGTGCCATGGCCGAAACTCGGTTGAGTGATTTGGCACTGTTAAGCATTGAGCATGAAGAGACACAGAAAACTAATATCAACGAAGTGGTTGAAAAGTTCTTAGCTATTAAAAAAAGAAGACTAGGCTTAGGAAAACAGTGAACTTTGGTTGATCCTCATCTGTAAATATTGTACATTACTTGAGTTCGAGTGTTATTGAATTGGATTAGACTTAAGGAGAACGTGTAGGCCTATAGAGTATATTCAAGAATTTCACAAATTCAGTTACAAACTAATTTAAATGTTTGAAAAATGCTAGAATGTTACTTTGATATTGTTTTTAAATAATAAATTTTTAACACTCTGCGTGCGGTACTGTTTCATAGTCTGAATTTAGATCTTTGACGTAAAAATAAATAATTCTTTTTATTTTGGTTTTTTTATAGTTTGTATAGAACTTTGTCTATTTAGCAACAATGAATTTTAAGAGTTTGTATACGTGTAAAACATCCTTTGCAAATTGCAAACGCTTTGTGATAGACGAGAAAGTATTCACAAACCATTGTTGTGAAACACACGTAAATAGAAACTCATTTGAGTGTTTTCCCCTATTACGTATACAAAATTTAACCATTTTTATAGGGCCCCCTAATTAGTTTCGCGGGGGGGCCCCCGTTTCGTTAGCGCCGCCACTGGAAATACTTACCTTGTAATGAAGCTGATATAGCAGTCGTAGGAGATGATAATGAAAATAATGACTTAGTAACTTATCTGATTGTGACTAATTATACTGAAGGTGACAGGACAATAACCGATCGTGACAAGTTGTATGTTGAATTGATAGGGAATAACCCTATTAATTATGATGGTTTTATAAAATATAAGAATTTAAATGTGTATTATATTAATGATGTTAATATAACGTATTTAATAAAAAATAAATTGTACAGACCAAAGATAAGACTATTGTTTAACGATGGAGGGTAGACCTTCTATTGTGTTATGAACATTTAAGTGTGTGGACAGTGTTTTTAAAAATGGACTGATTATGGCAAATGATTTCATGATTATGTGAATTGTATATTTTTGTGTATTGATGTCTATGTATTTGTGTATTTTTGCTGTTGTGTATTTTATGTAAACATGTATTGTACGATTTTAAATAATTGAAGGAAGTTAATAATGATTTTAAAGGATATTATGAGAATTCAGATTCTAATGGTTAGTAGATGATTATGTATTTGGATATGAAAGGTGTTGTTAGCAGATAAGTGATGAATTTCTAATGGTATATTAATGTTGAAATGTTATAAAGAGTTTGGGGATAGTGATAAATAAGGACATTGGAGTTATTTAAATAGAGTTATTGGGAGTTAGGGAAAATAAAGTGCTGAGATGTTGATGATATATAAAGAGGTGTTAGATATTTTAGGGACACAGTGGTTAGCGATTATATGTAGAGGTGAGTAATGTGAATGGTAATTATATTTGTTGTTGATGGTGATATTTTGTAATAAGGGTATTGGTGTAGGAGTCCAACGAGAGATGTTGAGACGGGAGTGGACCGTTGTGTGCCGGAAAGGGTTATCTGAAAGGGTCAGGAACCGATAAGGGAATGAGTTGGTTAGAGGGAATACACACATACATCCTTATATAAAAGACAAAATGAGCGGTGCCAGAGGTTTTAAATGGGATTTGTGAAGGGGGTTATTATAGAGATATTGGTGTCATATTATATTAATGGTTAGAAGCGGTTGTTAGTAGTGAAAAAGAGGGGTAGTAAGGTTAGATTGACAATGCCAAAATAAGATAGAGAGAAAAATGAATAACAGAGAGTCACCCAAACTAATAAATAAGGATAAAAAGGGTTAGAAAAGGGAAAATTCATAGTAGAAAGGTGAGGTAAGGAAGGGTAATGGTATATTTGAAATTTTGTTGTTGTATAGAATCTAAATGAATGTTAAATGAATAAAAGTTAATAGAGAATTGTTGATAGTAATGTCTTATTAAAGTTTTGCTGCAAGTTATGTAAATATGAATTAAGTAATGTGAATTGTTCAATGTTAGTGTTTAATGCTTATGATGTAGCTAAATATATTGAAGTTATTGAAATAAATGAATGAAAATAATAGTTGTTGTTTGAAAGTTAAAAGTTGTTTGTGTTAGTATAAGAATATAAATTTCATGATGAGAGAGGTAATTTGATGTTGACTAAAGTCAGAGAACTTGATAAGAATATATAGGAGTGTCGAAAAGGAGAAGGCTGATCTGTCTTAAATCTTGTTATAATTTTGAGTTATTTGGTAGTTTATAAATAAATGAAACCAATGCCTCAAATCACAAACCAATGCATCTAAGAGGAAACATATCAGTTGCGGATATGTAAATGAATAAGGCCACTGTTTTAAAATTTTGTATTGAATGTTTCAGAGTTTTTATGGTGTTGTGACCGCGGTCCTGCGCTGGCCGGAGTGTCAGAACAGGAGCGTACAGTGCCTCATGGCCTTATGGTGTAGGGATCTCTCAGGAGAAGTCCAGTAAGGTCAGACGGGTACGATCGACACTATGGAACCAAGGGTAAGTGATTGAGATTTTCTTTTTATTAACACTACAGGGGGTTGTGGGACATATCTGAACTGATCCTTTTAGAAAAGTGTGAATGAGTCAATGAAAGTTTTTGTGTCTCGACACAAAACCTTTCATTAAGGGGGTTTTGTAACAGTACAGAATTAGCCATACCAGAATAATGGTGTGTAGGGATATTTTTATTGTAAATTTTATTGTAATCATGAAGTCTAAACAGGGCAAGTTAGTTTTGACACAAGTCCCAGTAATATGCAAATTCACCAGAGGGGAGCCGATCCAAGGTCAGCGGCGTACGAGTGAAGTGAAACAACGAAAATGGCAGTGTTAGGCGCTAAAAATTGACAATACTGACTTTCTATTGGTCCATTGTAACAAATCGTCATCAAAAACACAATGACGATATAAAACCATTACGTATTAACCAAAGCAGTGGTTAGAAAACAATAGACAATGACGTCAGATGCACGACCACTTACATAACAATTACGTCTAACCCGGTCTCAGTCGTCAAAAGTAAATCAGGGAGCATACACGCTCTAACAGTAGTGGGCAATTTTCTGCCAGCAAAATGTAACATTTAATGCTAAAATGTTCTACATAATATCACAGTAAACACTAACAGTTATAGCATCAGTGAACTTTATAAAAAATGTATTCAAAGTAGAGTCAGTGAAAATGGACAACAGCAAACTGGACAAACACCTGCCCACTGCATGGAGCCGCTAAGGAAGGAACTACGCCACATCTATTCAGGAAAGCCCTGCATTGCATTACTAAATTTCAAAAAGTAGAAAAAGATGAGCTCAATTTCTATAAAATTTGTCTAAATTCAGGTGAGAGAGGGAGAGAGTGCAAGCGAGAGTGTAACCGGTGTTGATCAACCAAATATTAAAATGAGGCGTTGGTTTGTGATCATGTTTAGTCAGTATTAAGAGTAAAGTATTAAAGAAATCGAAACTATAATTCTGTTTAATGATGAGAATTACATACATAAAAGAAGTCAGTTATATAACATCATAAAGTGTACACAATTAACCTTGAGTAAAGTCAAGGGCGGAATAGTCTAGCCGCCATTTTGGAAATCTGAATCATGAACCATTGTTATGCTTATATTAATTTACCAAGTATCTACTGAAAATAAAACCAAAATTCGTTACCGTTATTTAATGTGTCACGTTATTTCTATACCCAACGACTTCTGCCGCTGTCTGCTTAACGCAATTCTGGACCCAAAGCCTAATGCATATAAATGAGCAAAACACGTGTTATTCCGGTGATGAGATTTATTATGTAAAGTACACAGATATGAACTACCATATATTCAGTATTAATAATTGTATAAAAAATACACAGATATATGTAATTTAACAGATGGCGCCCGAACAGGGACTTTATATATCAATAAAAATATATAAATAAGCAGACAAGCAGAGGTTACATGGGTAATGAAACATACGGAAAAAACAGAGATTACCTGTATAGGTTATGCATGGTACGAATAGAGTACAACACAACAACTAAAATAAAGTTATTATTGTTAATATATTAATAATAAAAAGAAAAGAAATGGCAAATAGTAATGAGACGAGTAAAACAGAATCAGAAATGATGGGTGATAGTATTTATTCAACATCAGACCCAACAAAAAGAATGGAAGAGAATGACATAATAAGAATGATGAAACTGCTTTTTAATGAGCAGAGCGTCAAAATTGATCAATTCGATGTACAATTGAGTGATATCAAAAAAGAAATTAAAAAACAGAGTTGTAATTTGGACAAAAGATTAAATGAAATAGGTACAAAGTTAGACAAAATACAGTTAGAAAATAAGAGTAGAGAATCAAATAAATTGAATGAAAATAAAGACAAGGTAAGTAGTGGTGAGAATTATGATAATAGAATTACAAATATGGTGTTAGAAAATAATTGTGTGAGTATTGAGAGTGGTGATAAAAGTATAATGGGAGTAGAATTTGATAATGAAGTGATAAAAAGTGTTGATGAATTAGAGAGAAAGTATAGAGAAAAGTTACAGATAAAGGGGTTGCAGGGGGTAAATTTTTCCAGTAATGTAGTCGGGGGTGAAGAAAAGGCTTCACGAGTGTATTGGGTAGATAAATGGTCTACCGATAATTGTTTTTTGAATTGTTGTATTGTTCCTGTAGAAATCAGGAGAGGTTTTAATGTAGTAATACCCTTTGAATGGAGTGAGAGATATTTAGAGAAAGAGTTGTGTGTAGATGGTGAGATGCAAGTATTTAAGTTAGATAGAGGTTATAAAGAGTTGATAGAGAGAGTAGGATGGAAGAAAACAAAATATATGAAATACTTACCTTGTAATGAAGCTGATATAGCAGTCGTAGGAGATGATAATGAAAATAATGACTTAGTAACTTATCTGATTGTGACTAATTATACTGAAGGTGACAGGACAATAACCGATCGTGACAAGTTGTATGTTGAATTGATAGGGAATAACCCTATTAATTATGATGGTTTTATAAAATATAAGAATTTAAATGTGTATTATATTAATGATGTTAATATAACGTATTTAATAAAAAATAAATTGTACAGACCAAAGATAAGACTATTGTTTAACGATGGAGGGTAGACCTTCTATTGTGTTATGAACATTTAAGTGTGTGGACAGTGTTTTTAAAAATGGACTGATTATGGCAAATGATTTCATGATTATGTGAATTGTATATTTTTGTGTATTGATGTCTATGTATTTGTGTATTTTTGCTGTTGTGTATTTTATGTAAACATGTATTGTACGATTTTAAATAATTGAAGGAAGTTAATAATGATTTTAAAGGATATTATGAGAATTCAGATTCTAATGGTTAGTAGATGATTATGTATTTGGATATGAAAGGTGTTGTTAGCAGATAAGTGATGAATTTCTAATGGTATATTAATGTTGAAATGTTATAAAGAGTTTGGGGATAGTGATAAATAAGGACATTGGAGTTATTTAAATAGAGTTATTGGGAGTTAGGGAAAATAAAGTGCTGAGATGTTGATGATATATAAAGAGGTGTTAGATATTTTAGGGACACAGTGGTTAGCGATTATATGTAGAGGTGAGTAATGTGAATGGTAATTATATTTGTTGTTGATGGTGATATTTTGTAATAAGGGTATTGGTGTAGGAGTCCAACGAGAGATGTTGAGACGGGAGTGGACCGTTGTGTGCCGGAAAGGGTTATCTGAAAGGGTCAGGAACCGATAAGGGAATGAGTTGGTTAGAGGGAATACACACATACATCCTTATATAAAAGACAAAATGAGCGGTGCCAGAGGTTTTAAATGGGATTTGTGAAGGGGGTTATTATAGAGATATTGGTGTCATATTATATTAATGGTTAGAAGCGGTTGTTAGTAGTGAAAAAGAGGGGTAGTAAGGTTAGATTG
The DNA here is from genome assembly GCA_034769895.1 of Magicicada septendecula. Taxonomy (NCBI): domain Eukaryota; kingdom Metazoa; phylum Arthropoda; class Insecta; order Hemiptera; family Cicadidae; genus Magicicada; species Magicicada septendecula. The sequence goes on along the minus strand of CM068367.1, from coordinate 302,646,407 downwards.
ACAATGCCAAAATAAGATAGAGAGAAAAATGAATAACAGAGAGTCACCCAAACTAATAAATAAGGATAAAAAGGGTTAGAAAAGGGAAAATTCATAGTAGAAAGGTGAGGTAAGGAAGGGTAATGGTATATTTGAAATTTTGTTGTTGTATAGAATCTAAATGAATGTTAAATGAATAAAAGTTAATAGAGAATTGTTGATAGTAATGTCTTATTAAAGTTTTGCTGCAAGTTATGTAAATATGAATTAAGTAATGTGAATTGTTCAATGTTAGTGTTTAATGCTTATGATGTAGCTAAATATATTGAAGTTATTGAAATAAATGAATGAAAATAATAGTTGTTGTTTGAAAGTTAAAAGTTGTTTGTGTTAGTATAAGAATATAAATTTCATGATGAGAGAGGTAATTTGATGTTGACTAAAGTCAGAGAACTTGATAAGAATATATAGGAGTGTCGAAAAGGAGAAGGCTGATCTGTCTTAAATCTTGTTATAATTTTGAGTTATTTGGTAGTTTATAAATAAATGAAACCAATGCCTCAAATCACAAACCAATGCATCTAAGAGGAAACATATCAGTTGCGGATATGTAAATGAATAAGGCCACTGTTTTAAAATTTTGTATTGAATGTTTCAGAGTTTTTATGGTGTTGTGACCGCGGTCCTGCGCTGGCCGGAGTGTCAGAACAGGAGCGTACAGTGCCTCATGGCCTTATGGTGTAGGGATCTCTCAGGAGAAGTCCAGTAAGGTCAGACGGGTACGATCGACACTATGGAACCAAGGGTAAGTGATTGAGATTTTCTTTTTATTAACACTACAGGGGGTTGTGGGACATATCTGAACTGATCCTTTTAGAAAAGTGTGAATGAGTCAATGAAAGTTTTTGTGTCTCGACACAAAACCTTTCATTAAGGGGGTTTTGTAACAGTACAGAATTAGCCATACCAGAATAATGGTGTGTAGGGATATTTTTATTGTAAATTTTATTGTAATCATGAAGTCTAAACAGGGCAAGTTAGTTTTGACACAAGTCCCAGTAATATGCAAATTCACCAGAGGGGAGCCGATCCAAGGTCAGCGGCGTACGAGTGAAGTGAAACAACGAAAATGGCAGTGTTAGGCGCTAAAAATTGACAATACTGACTTTCTATTGGTCCATTGTAACAAATCGTCATCAAAAACACAATGACGATATAAAACCATTACGTATTAACCAAAGCAGTGGTTAGAAAACAATAGACAATGACGTCAGATGCACGACCACTTACATAACAATTACGTCTAACCCGGTCTCAGTCGTCAAAAGTAAATCAGGGAGCATACACGCTCTAACAGTAGTGGGCAATTTTCTGCCACCAAATGTAACATTTAATGCTAAAATGTTCTACATAATATCACAGTAAACACTAACAGTTATAGCATCAGTGAACTTTATAAAAAATGTATTCAAAGTAGAGTCAGTGAAAATGGACAACAGCAAACTGGACAAACACCTGCCCACTGCATGGAGCCGCTAAGGAAGGAACTACGCCACATCTATTCAGGAAAGCCCTGCATTGCATTACTAAATTTCAAAAAGTAGAAAAAGATGAGCTCAATTTCTATAAAATTTGTCTAAATTCAGGTGAGAGAGGGAGAGAGTGCAAGCGAGAGTGTAACCGGTGTTGATCAACCAAATATTAAAATGAGGCGTTGGTTTGTGATCATGTTTAGTCAGTATTAAGAGTAAAGTATTAAAGAAATCGAAACTATAATTCTGTTTAATGATGAGAATTACATACATAAAAGAAGTCAGTTATATAACATCATAAAGTGTACACAATTAACCTTGAGTAAAGTCAAGGGCGGAATAGTCTAGCCGCCATTTTGGAAATCTGAATCATGAACCATTGTTATGCTTATATTAATTTACCAAGTATCTACTGAAAATAAAACCAAAATTCGTTACCGTTATTTAATGTGTCACGTTATTTCTATACCCAACGACTTCTGCCGCTGTCTGCTTAACGCAATTCTGGACCCAAAGCCTAAAGCATGTAAATGAGCAAAACACGTGTTATTCCGGTGATGAGATTTATTATGTAAAGTACACAGATATGAACTACCATATATTCAGTATTAATAATTGTATAAAAAATACACAGATATATGTAATTTAACAGATGGCACCCGAACAGGGACTTTATATATCAATAAAAATATATAAATAAGCAGACAAGCAGAGGTTAGATGGTAATGAAACATACGGAAAAAATAGAGATTACCTGTATAGGTTATGCATGGTACGAATAGAGTACAACACAACAACTAAAATAAAGTTATTATTGTTAATATAATAATAATAAAAAGAAAAGAAATGGCAAATAGTAATGAGACGAGTAAAACAGAATCAGAAATGATGGGTGATAGTATTTATTCAACATCAGACCCAACAAAAAGAATGGAAGAGAATGACATAATAAGAATGATGAAACTGCTTTTTAATGAGCAGAGCGTCAAATTTGATCAATTCGATGTACAATTGAGTGATATCAAAAAAGAAATTAAAAAACAGAGTTGTAATTTGGACAAATGATTAAATGAAATAGGTACAAAGTTAGACAAAATACAGTTAGAAAATAAGAGTAGAGAATCAAATAAATTGAATGAAAATAAAGACAAGGTAAGTAGTGGTGAGAATTATGATAATAGAATTACAAATATGGTGTTAGAAAATAATTGTGTGAGTATTGAGAGTGGTGATAAAAGTATAATGGGAGTAGAATTTGATAATGAAGTGATAAAAAGTGTTGATGAATTAGAGAGAAAGTATAGAGAAAAGTTACAGATAAAGAAGGGGTTGCAGGGGGTAAATTTTTCCAGTAATGTAGTCGGGGGTGAAGAAAAGGCTTCACGAGTGTATTGGGTAGATAAATGGTCTACCGATAATTGTTTTTTGAATTGTTGTATTGTTCCTGTAGAAATCAGGAGAGGTTTTAATGTAGTAATACCCTTTGAATGGAGTGAGAGATATTTAGAGAAAGAGTTGTGTGTAGATGGTGAGATGCAAGTATTTAAGTTAGATAGAGGTTATAAAGAGTTGATAGAGAGAGTAGGATGGAAGAAAACAAAATATATGAAATACTTACCTTGTAATGAAGCTGATATAGCAGTCGTAGGAGATGATAATGAAAATAATGACTTAGTAACTTATCTGATTGTGACTAATTATACTGAAGGTGACAGGACAATAACCGATCGTGACAAGTTGTATGTTGAATTGATAGGGAATAACCCTACTAATTATGATGGTTTTATAAAATATAAGAATTTAAATGTGTATTATATTAATGATGTTAATATAACGTATTTAATACAAAATAAATTGTACAGACCAAAGATAAGACTATTGTTTAACGATGGAGGGTAGACCTTCTATTGTGTTATGAACATTTAAGTGTGTGGACAGTGTTTTTAAAAATGGACTGATTATGGCAAATGATTTCATGATTATGTGAATTGTATATTTTTGTGTATTGATGTCTATGTATTTGTGTATTTTTGCTGTTGTGTATTTTATGTAAACATGTATTGTACGATTTTAAATAATTGAAGGAAGTTAATAATGATTTTAAAGGATATTATGAGAATTCAGATTCTAATGGTTAGTAGATGATTATGTATTTGGATATGAAAGGTGTTGTTAGCAGATAAGTGATGAATTTCTAATGGTATATTAATGTTGAAATGTTATAAAGAGTTTGGGGATAGTGATAAATAAGGACATTGGAGTTATTTAAATAGAGTTATTGGGAGTTAGGGAAAATAAAGTGCTGAGATGTTGATGATATATAAAGAGGTGTTAGATATTTTAGGGACACAGTGGTTAGCGATTATATGTAGAGGTGAGTAATGTGAATGGTAATTATATTTGTTGTTGATGGTGATATTTTGTAATAAGGGTATTGGTGTAGGAGTCCAACGAGAGATGTTGAGACGGGAGTGGACCGTTGTGTGCCGGAAAGGGTTATCTGAAAGGGTCAGGAACCGATAAGGGAATGAGTTGGTTAGAGGGAATACACACATACATCCTTATATAAAAGACAAAATGAGCGGTGCCAGAGGTTTTAAATGGGATTTGTGAAGGGGGTTATTATAGAGATATTGGTGTCATATTATATTAATGGTTAGAAGCGGTTGTTAGTAGTGAAAAAGAGGGGTAGTAAGGTTAGATTGACAATGCCAAAATAAGATAGAGAGAAAAATGAATAACAGAGAGTCACCCAAACTAATAAATAAGGATAAAAAGGGTTAGAAAAGGGAAAATTCATAGTAGAAAGGTGAGGTAAGGAAGGGTAATGGTATATTTGAAATTTTGTTGTTGTATAGAATCTAAATGAATGTTAAATGAATAAAAGTTAATAGAGAATTGTTGATAGTAATATCTTATTAAAGTTTTGCTGCAAGTTATGTAAATATGAATTAAGTAATGTGAATTGTTCAATGTTAGTGTTTAATGCTTATGATGTAGCTAAATATATTGAAGTTATTGAAATAAATGAATGAAAATAATAGTTGTTGTTTGAAAGTTAAAAGTTGTTTGTGTTAGTATAAGAATATAAATTTCATGATGAGAGAGGTAATTTGATGTTGACTAAAGTCAGAGAACTTGATAAGAATATATAGGAGTGTCGAAAAGGAGAAGGCTGATCTGTCTTAAATCTTGTTATAATTTTGAGTTATTTGGTAGTTTATAAATAAATGAAACCAATGCCTCAAATCACAAACCAATGCATCTAAGAGGAAACATATCAGTTGCGGATATGTAAATGAATAAGGCCACTGTTTTAAAATTTTGTATTGAATGTTTCAGAGTTTTTATGGTGTTGTGACCGCGGTCCTGCGCTGGCCGGAGTGTCAGAACAGGAGCGTACAGTGCCTCATGGCCTTATGGTGTAGGGATCTCTCAGGAGAAGTCCAGTAAGGTCAGACGGGTACGATCGACACTATGGAACCAAGGGTAAGTGATTGAGATTTTCTTTTTATTAACACTACAGGGGGTTGTGGGACATATCTGAACTGATCCTTTTAGAAAAGTGTGAATGAGTCAATGAAAGTTTTTGTGTCTCGACACAAAACCTTTCATTAAGGGGGTTTTGTAACAGTACAGAATTAGCCATACCAGAATAATGGTGTGTAGGGATATTTTTATTGTAAATTTTATTGTAATCATGAAGTCTAAACAGGGCAAGTTAGTTTTGACACAAGTCCCAGTAATATGCAAATTCACCAGAGGGGAGCCGATCCAAGGTCAGCGGCGTACGAGTGAAGTGAAACAACGAAAATGGCAGTGTTAGGCGCTAAAAATTGACAATACTGACTTTCTATTGGTCCATTGTAACAAATCGTCATCAAAAACACAATGACGATATAAAACCATTACGTATTAACCAAAGCAGTGGTTAGAAAACAATAGACAATGACGTCAGATGCACGACCACTTACATAACAATTACGTCTAACCCGGTCTCAGTCGTCAAAAGTAAATCAGGGAGCATACACGCTCTAACAGTAGTGGGCAATTTTCTGCCACCAAATGTAACATTTAATGCTAAAATGTTCTACATAATATCACAGTAAACACTAACAGTTATAGCATCAGTGAACTTTATAAAAAATGTATTCAAAGTAGAGTCAGTGAAAATGGACAACAGCAAACTGGACAAACACCTGCCCACTGCATGGAGCCGCTAAGGAAGGAACTACGCCACATCTATTCAGGAAAGCCCTGCATTGCATTACTAAATTTCAAAAAGTAGAAAAAGATGAGCTCAATTTCTATAAAATTTGTCTAAATTCAGGTGAGAGAGGGAGAGAGTGCAAGCGAGAGTGTAACCGGTGTTGATCAACCAAATATTAAAATGAGGCGTTGGTTTGTGATCATGTTTAGTCAGTATTAAGAGTAAAGTATTAAAGAAATCGAAACTATAATTCTGTTTAATGATGAGAATTACATACATAAAAGAAGTCAGTTATATAACATCATAAAGTGTACACAATTAACCTTGAGTAAAGTCAAGGGCGGAATAGTCTAGCCGCCATTTTGGAAATCTGAATCATGAACCATTGTTATGCTTATATTAATTTACCAAGTATCTACTGAAAATAAAACCAAAATTCGTTACCGTTATTTAATGTGTCACGTTATTTCTATACCCAACGACTTCTGCCGCTGTCTGCTTAACGCAATTCTGGACCCAAAGCCTAAAGCATGTAAATGAGCAAAACACGTGTTATTCCGGTGATGAGATTTATTATGTAAAGTACACAGATATGAACTACCATATATTCAGTATTAATAATTGTATAAAAAATACACAGATATATGTAATTTAACAGATGGCACCCGAACAGGGACTTTATATATCAATAAAAATATATAAATAAGCAGACAAGCAGAGGTTAGATGGGTAATGAAACATACGGAAAAAATAGAGATTACCTGTATAGGTTATGCATGGTACGAATAGAGTACAACACAACAACTAAAATAAAGTTATTATTGTTAATATATTAATAATAAAAAGAAAAGAAATGGCAAATAGTAATGAGACGAGTAAAACAGAATCAGAAATGATGGGTGATAGTATTTATTCAACATCAGACCCAACAAAAAGAATGGAAGAGAATGACATAATAAGAATGATGAAACTGCTTTTTAATGAGCAGAGCGTCAAATTTGATCAATTCGATGTACAATTGAGTGATATCAAAAAAGAAATTAAAAAACAGAGTTGTAATTTGGACAAATGATTAAATGAAATAGGTACAAAGTTAGACAAAATACAGTTAGAAAATAAGAGTAGAGAATCAAATAAATTGAATGAAAATAAAGACAAGGTAAGTAGTGGTGAGAATTATGATAATAGAATTACAAATATGGTGTTAGAAAATAATTGTGTGAGTATTGAGAGTGGTGATAAAAGTATAATGGGAGTAGAATTTGATAATGAAGTGATAAAAAGTGTTGATGAATTAGAGAGAAAGTATAGAGAAAAGTTACAGATAAAGAAGGTGTTGCAGGGGGTAAATTTTTCCAGTAATGTAGTCGGGGGTGAAGAAAAGGCTTCACGAGTGTATTGGGTAGATAAATGGTCTACCGATAATTGTTTTTTGAATTGTTGTATTGTTCCTGTAGAAATCAGGAGAGGTTTTAATGTAGTAATACCCTTTGAATGGAGTGAGAGATATTTAGAGAAAGAGTTGTGTGTAGATGGTGAGATGCAAGTATTTAAGTTAGATAGAGGTTATAAAGAGTTGATAGAGAGAGTAGGATGGAAGAAAACAAAATATATGAAATACTTACCTTGTAATGAAGCTGATATAGCAGTCGTAGGAGATGATAATGAAAATAATGACTTAGTAACTTATCTGATTGTGACTAATTATACTGAAGGTGACAGGACAATAACCAATCGTGACAAGTTGTATGTTGAATTGATAGGGAATAACCCTACTAATTATGATGGTTTTATAAAATATAAGAATTTAAATGTGTATTATATTAATGATGTTAATATAACGTATTTAATACAAAATAAATTGTACAGACCAAAGATAAGACTATTGTTTAACGATGGAGGGTAGACCTTCTATTGTGTTATGAACATTTAAGTGTGTGGACAGTGTTTTTAAAAATGGACTGATTATGGCAAATGATTTCATGATTATGTGAATTGTATATTTTTGTGTATTGATGTCTATGTATTTGTGTATTTTTGCTGTTGTGTATTTTATGTAAACATGTATTGTACGATTTTAAATAATTGAAGGAAGTTAATAATGATTTTAAAGGATATTATGAGAATTCAGATTCTAATGGTTAGTAGATGATTATGTATTTGGATATGAAAGGTGTTGTTAGCAGATAAGTGATGAATTTCTAATGGTATATTAATGTTGAAATGTTATAAAGAGTTTGGGGATAGTGATAAATAAGGACATTGGAGTTATTTAAATAGAGTTATTGGGAGTTAGGGAAAATAAAGTGCTGAGATGTTGATGATATATAAAGAGGTGTTAGATATTTTAGGGACACAGTGGTTAGCGATTATATGTAGAGGTGAGTAATGTGAATGGTAATTATATTTGTTGTTGATGGTGATATTTTGTAATAAGGGTATTGGTGTAGGAGTCCAACGAGAGATGTTGAGACGGGAGTGGACCGTTGTGTGCCGGAAAGGGTTATCTGAAAGGGTCAGGAACCGATAAGGGAATGAGTTGGTTAGAGGGAATACACACATACATCCTTATATAAAAGACAAAATGAGCGGTGCCAGAGGTTTTAAATGGGATTTGTGAAGGGGGTTATTATAGAGATATTGGTGTCATATTATATTAATGGTTAGAAGCGGTTGTTAGTAGTGAAAAAGAGGGGTAGTAAGGTTAGATTGACAATGCCAAAATAAGATAGAGAGAAAAATGAATAACAGAGAGTCACCCAAACTAATAAATAAGGATAAAAAGGGTTAGAAAAGGGAAAATTCATAGTAGAAAGGTGAGGTAAGGAAGGGTAATGGTATATTTGAAATTTTGTTGTTGTATAGAATCTAAATGAATGTTAAATGAATAAAAGTTAATAGAGAATTGTTGATAGTAATGTCTTATTAAAGTTTTGCTGCAAGTTATGTAAATATGAATTAAGTAATGTGAATTGTTCAATGTTAGTGTTTAATGCTTATGATGTAGCTAAATATATTGAAGTTATTGAAATAAATGAATGAAAATAATAGTTGTTGTTTGAAAGTTAAAAGTTGTTTGTGTTAGTATAAGAATATAAATTTCATGATGAGAGAGGTAATTTGATGTTGACTAAAGTCAGAGAACTTGATAAGAATATATAGGAGTGTCGAAAAGGAGAAGGCTGATCTGTCTTAAATCTTGTTATAATTTTGAGTTATTTGGTAGTTTATAAATAAATGAAACCAATGCCTCAAATCACAAACCAATGCATCTAAGAGGAAACATATCAGTTGCGGATATGTAAATGAATAAGGCCACTGTTTTAAAATTTTGTATTGAATGTTTCAGAGTTTTTATGGTGTTGTGACCGCGGTCCTGCGCTGGCCGGAGTGTCAGAACAGGAGCGTACAGTGCCTCATGGCCTTATGGTGTAGGGATCTCTCAGGAGAAGTCCAGTAAGGTCAGACGGGTACGATCGACACTATGGAACCAAGGGTAAGTGATTGAGATTTTCTTTTTATTAACACTACAGGGGGTTGTGGGACATATCTGAACTGATCCTTTTAGAAAAGTGTGAATGAGTCAATGAAAGTTTTTGTGTCTCGACACAAAACCTTTCATTAAGGGGGTTTTGTAACAGTACAGAATTAGCCATACCAGAATAATGGTGTGTAGGGATATTTTTATTGTAAATTTTATTGTAATCATGAAGTCTAAACAGGGCAAGTTAGTTTTGACACAAGTCCCAGTAATATGCAAATTCACCAGAGGGGAGCCGATCCAAGGTCAGCGGCGTACGAGTGAAGTGAAACAACGAAAATGGCAGTGTTAGGCGCTAAAAATTGACAATACTGACTTTCTATTGGTCCATTGTAACAAATCGTCATCAAAAACACAATGACGATATAAAACCATTACGTATTAACCAAAGCAGTGGTTAGAAAACAATAGACAATGACGTCAGATGCACGACCACTTACATAACAATTACGTCTAACCCGGTCTCAGTCGTCAAAAGTAAATCAGGGAGCATACACGCTCTAACAGTAGTGGGCAATTTTCTGCCACCAAATGTAACATTTAATGCTAAAATGTTCTACATAATATCACAGTAAACACTAACAGTTATAGCATCAGTGAACTTTATAAAAAATGTATTCAAAGTAGAGTCAGTGAAAATGGACAACAGCAAACTGGACAAACACCTGCCCACTGCATGGAGCCGCTAAGGAAGGAACTATGCCACATCTATTCAGGAAAGCCCTGCATTGCATTACTAAATTTCAAAAAGTAGAAAAAGATGAGCTCAATTTCTATAAAATTTGTCTAAATTCAGGTGAGAGAGGGAGAGAGTGCAAGCGAGAGTGTAACCGGTGTTGATCAACCCAATATTAAAATGAGGCGTTGGTTTGTGATCATGTTTAGTCAGTATTAAGAGTAAAGTATTAAAGAAATCGAAACTATAATTCTGTTTAATGATGAGAATTACATACATAAAAGAAGTCAGTTATATAACATCATAAAGTGTACACAATTAACCTTGAGTAAAGTCAAGGGCGGAATAGTCTAGCCGCCATTTTGGAAATCTGAATCATGAACCATTGTTATGCTTATATTAATTTACCAAGTATCTACTGAAAATAAAACCAAAATTCGTTACCGTTATTTAATGTGTCACGTTATTTCTATACCCAACGACTTCTGCCGCTGTCTGCTTAACGCAATTCTGGACCCAAAGCCTAATGCATGTAAATGAGCAAAACACGTGTTATTCCGGTGATGAGATTTATTATGTAAAGTACACAGATATGAACTACCATATATTCAGTATTAATAATTGTATAAAAAATACACAGATATATGTAATTTAACAGATGGCACCCGAACAGGGACTTTATATATCAATAAAAATATATAAATAAGCAGACAAGCAGAGGTTAGATGGGTAATGAAACATACGGAAAAAATAGAGATTACCTGTATAGGTTATGCATGGTACGAATAGAGTACAACACAACAACTAAAATAAAGTTATTATTGTTAATATATTAATAATAAAAAGAAAAGAAATGGCAAATAGTAATGAGACGAGTAAAACAGAATCAGAAATGATGGGTGATAGTATTTATTCAACATCAGACCCAACAAAAAGAATGGAAGAGAATGACATAATAAGAATGATGAAACTGCTTTTTAATGAGCAGAGCGTCAAATTTGATCAATTCGATGTACAATTGAGTGATATCAAAAAAGAAATTAAAAAACAGAGTTGTAATTTGGACAAAAGATTAAATGAAATAGGTACAAAGTTAGACAAAATACAGTTAGAAAATAAGAGTAGAGAATCAAATAAATTGAATGAAAATAAAGACAAGGTAAGTAGTGGTGAGAATTATGATAATAGAATTACAAATATGGTGTTAGAAAATAATTGTGTGAGTATTGAGAGTGGTGATAAAAGTATAATGGGAGTAGAATTTGATAATGAAGTGATAAAAAGTGTTGATGAATTAGAGAGAAAGTATAGAGAAAAGTTACAGATAAAGAAGGGGTTGCAGGGGGTAAATTTTTCCAGTAATGTAGTCGGGGGTGAAGAAAAGGCTTCACGAGTGTATTGGGTAGATAAATGGTCTACCGATAATTGTTTTTTGAATTGTTGTATTGTTCCTGTAGAAATCAGGAGAGGTTTTAATGTAGTAATACCCTTTGAATGGAGTGAGAGATATTTAGAGAAAGAGTTGTGTGTAGATGGTGAGATGCAAGTATTTAAGTTAGATAGAGGTTATAAAGAGTTGATAGAGAGAGTAGGATGGAAGAAAACAAAATATATGAAATACTTACCTTGTAATGAAGCTGATATAGCAGTCGTAGGAGATGATAATGAAAATAATGACTTAGTAACTTATCTGATTGTGACTAATTATACTGAAGGTGACAGGACAATAACCGATCGTGACAAGTTGTATGTTGAATTGATAGGGAATAACCCTACTAATTATGATGGTTTTATAAAATATAAGAATTTAAATGTGTATTATATTAATGATGTTAATATAACGTATTTAATACAAAATAAATTGTACAGACCAAAGATAAGACTATTGTTTAACGATGGAGGGTAGACCTTCTATTGTGTTATGAACATTTAAGTGTGTGGACAGTGTTTTTAAAAATGGACTGATTATGGCAAATGATTTCATGATTATGTGAATTGTATATTTTTGTGTATTGATGTCTATGTATTTGTGTATTTTTGCTGTTGTGTATTTTATGTAAACATGTATTGTACGATTTTAAATAATTGAAGGAAGTTAATAATGATTTTAAAGGATATTATGAGAATTCAGATTCTAATGGTTAGTAGATGATTATGTATTTGGATATGAAAGGTGTTGTTAGCAGATAAGTGATGAATTTCTAATGGTATATTAATGTTGAAATGTTATAAAGAGTTTGGGGATAGTGATAAATAAGGACATTGGAGTTATTTAAATAGAGTTATTGGGAGTTAGGGAAAATAAAGTGCTGAGATGTTGATGATATATAAAGAGGTGTTAGATATTTTAGGGACACAGTGGTTAGCGATTATATGTAGAGGTGAGTAATGTGAATGGTAATTATATTTGTTGTTGATGGTGATATTTTGTAATAAGGGTATTGGTGTAGGAGTCCAACGAGAGATGTTGAGACGGGAGTGGACCGTTGTGTGCCGGAAAGGGTTATCTGAAAGGGTCAGGAACCGATAAGGGAATGAGTTGGTTAGAGGGAATACACACATACATCCTTATATAAAAGACAAAATGAGCGGTGCCAGAGGTTTTAAATGGGATTTGTGAAGGGGGTTATTATAGAGATATTGGTGTCATATTATATTAATGGTTAGAAGCGGTTGTTAGTAGTGAAAAAGAGGGGTAGTAAGGTTAGATTGACAATGCCAAAATAAGATAGAGAGAAAAATGAATAACAGAGAGTCACCCAAACTAATAAATAAGGATAAAAAGGGTTAGAAAAGGGAAAATTCATAGTAGAAAGGTGAGGTAAGGAAGGGTAATGGTATATTTGAAATTTTGTTGTTGTATAGAATCTAAATGAATGTTAAATGAATAAAAGTTAATAGAGAATTGTTGATAGTAATGTCTTATTAAAGTTTTGCTGCAAGTTATGTAAATATGAATTAAGTAATGTGAATTGTTCAATGTTAGTGTTTAATGCTTATGATGTAGCTAAATATATTGAAGTTATTGAAATAAATGAATGAAAATAATAGTTGTTGTTTGAAAGTTAAAAGTTGTTTGTGTTAGTATAAGAATATAAATTTCATGATGAGAGAGGTAATTTGATGTTGACTAAAGTCAGAGAACTTGATAAGAATATATAGGAGTGTCGAAAAGGAGAAGGCTGATCTGTCTTAAATCTTGTTATAATTTTGAGTTATTTGGTAGTTTATAAATAAATGAAACCAATGCCTCAAATCACAAACCAATGCATCTAAGAGGAAACATATCAGTTGCGGATATGTAAATGAATAAGGCCACTGTTTTAAAATTTTGTATTGAATGTTTCAGAGTTTTTATGGTGTTGTGACCGCGGTCCTGCGCTGGCCGGAGTGTCAGAACAGGAGCGTACAGTGCCTCATGGCCTTATGGTGTAGGGATCTCTCAGGAGAAGTCCAGTAAGGTCAGACGGGTACGATCGACACTATGGAACCAAGGGTAAGTGATTGAGATTTTCTTTTTATTAACACTACAGGGGGTTGTGGGACATATCTGAACTGATCCTTTTAGAAAAGTGTGAATGAGTCAATGAAAGTTTTTGTGTCTCGACACAAAACCTTTCATTAAGGGGGTTTTGTAACAGTACAGAATTAGCCATACCAGAATAATGGTGTGTAGGGATATTTTTATTGTAAATTTTATTGTAATCATGAAGTCTAAACAGGGCAAGTTAGTTTTGACACAAGTCCCAGTAATATGCAAATTCACCAGAGGGGAGCCGATCCAAGGTCAGCGGCGTACGAGTGAAGTGAAACAACGAAAATGGCAGTGTTAGGCGCTAAAAATTGACAATACTGACTTTCTATTGGTCCATTGTAACAAATCGTCATCAAAAACACAATGACGATATAAAACCATTACGTATTAACCAAAGCAGTGGTTAGAAAACAATAGACAATGACGTCAGATGCACGACCACTTACATAACAATTACGTCTAACCCGGTCTCAGTCGTCAAAAGTAAATCAGGGAGCATACACGCTCTAACAGTAGTGGGCAATTTTCTGCCACCAAATGTAACATTTAATGCTAAAATGTTCTACATAATATCACAGTAAACACTAACAGTTATAGCATCAGTGAACTTTATAAAAAATGTATTCAAAGTAGAGTCAGTGAAAATGGACAACAGCAAACTGGACAAACACCTGCCCACTGCATGGAGCCGCTAAGGAAGGAACTACGCCACATCTATTCAGGAAAGCCCTGCATTGCATTACTAAATTTCAAAAAGTAGAAAAAGATGAGCTCAATTTCTATAAAATTTGTCTAAATTCAGGTGAGAGAGGGAGAGAGTGCAAGCGAGAGTGTAACCGGTGTTGATCAACCCAATATTAAAATGAGGCGTTGGTTTGTGATCATGTTTAGTCAGTATTAAGAGTAAAGTATTAAAGAAATCGAAACTATAATTCTGTTTAATGATGAGAATTACATACATAAAAGAAGTCAGTTATATAACATCATAAAGTGTACACAATTAACCTTGAGTAAAGTCAAGGGCGGAATAGTCTAGCCGCCATTTTGGAAATCTGAATCATGAACCATTGTTATGCTTACATTAATTTACCAAGTATCTACTGAAAATAAAACCAAAATTCGTTACCGTTATTTAATGTGTCACGTTATTTCTATACCCAACGACTTCTGCCGCTGTCTGCTTAACGCAATTCTGGACCCAAAGCCTAATGCATGTAAATGAGCAAAACACGTGTTATTCCGGTGATGAGATTTATTATGTAAAGTACACAGATATGAACTACCATATATTCAGTATTAATAATTGTATAAAAAATACACAGATATATGTAATTTAACAGATGGCACCCGAACAGGGACTTTATATATCAATAAAAATATATAAATAAGCAGACAAGCAGAGGTTAGATGGGTAATGAAACATACGGAAAAAATAGAGATTACCTGTATAGGTTATGCATGGTACGAATAGAGTACAACACAACAACTAAAATAAAGTTATTATTGTTAATATATTAATAATAAAAAGAAAAGAAATGGCAAATAGTAATGAGACGAGTAAAACAGAATCAGAAATGATGGGTGATAGTATTTATTCAACATCAGACCCAACAAAAAGAATGGAAGAGAATGACATAATAAGAATGATGAAACTGCTTTTTAATGAGCAGAGCGTCAAATTTGATCAATTCGATGTACAATTGAGTGATATCAAAAAAGAAATTAAAAAACAGAGTTGTAATTTGGACAAAAGATTAAATGAAATAGGTACAAAGTTAGACAAAATACAGTTAGAAAATAAGAGTAGAGAATCAAATAAATTGAATGAAAATAAAGACAAGGTAAGTAGTGGTGAGAATTATGATAATAGAATTACAAATATGGTGTTAGAAAATAATTGTGTGAGTATTGAGAGTGGTGATAAAAGTATAATGGGAGTAGAATTTGATAATGAAGTGATAAAAAGTGTTGATGAATTAGAGAGAAAGTATAGAGAAAAGTTACAGATAAAGAAGGGGTTGCAGGGGGTAAATTTTTCCAGTAATGTAGTCGGGGGTGAAGAAAAGGCTTCACGAGTGTATTGGGTAGATAAATGGTCTACCGATAATTGTTTTTTGAATTGTTGTATTGTTCCTGTAGAAATCAGGAGAGGTTTTAATGTAGTAATACCCTTTGAATGGAGTGAGAGATATTTAGAGAAAGAGTTGTGTGTAGATGGTGAGATGCAAGTATTTAAGTTAGATAGAGGTTATAAAGAGTTGATAGAGAGAGTAGGATGGAAGAAAACAAAATATATGAAATACTTACCTTGTAATGAAGCTGATATAGCAGTCGTAGGAGATGATAATGAAAATAATGACTTAGTAACTTATCTGATTGTGACTAATTATACTGAAGGTGACAGGACAATAACCGATCGTGACAAGTTGTATGTTGAATTGATAGGGAATAACCCTACTAATTATGATGGTTTTATAAAATATAAGAATTTAAATGTGTATTATATTAATGATGTTAATATAACGTATTTAATACAAAATAAATTGTACAGACCAAAGATAAGACTATTGTTTAACGATGGAGGGTAGACCTTCTATTGTGTTATGAACATTTAAGTGTGTGGACAGTGTTTTTAAAAATGGACTGATTATGGCAAATGATTTCATGATTATGTGAATTGTATATTTTTGTGTATTGATGTCTATGTATTTGTGTATTTTTGCTGTTGTGTATTTTATGTAAACATGTATTGTACGATTTTAAATAATTGAAGGAAGTTAATAATGATTTTAAAGGATATTATGAGAATTCAGATTCTAATGGTTAGTAGATGATTATGTATTTGGATATGAAAGGTGTTGTTAGCAGATAAGTGATGAATTTCTAATGGTATATTAATGTTGAAATGTTATAAAGAGTTTGGGGATAGTGATAAATAAGGACATTGGAGTTATTTAAATAGAGTTATTGGGAGTTAGGGAAAATAAAGTGCTGAGATGTTGATGATATATAAAGAGGTGTTAGATATTTTAGGGACACAGTGGTTAGCGATTATATGTAGAGGTGAGTAATGTGAATGGTAATTATATTTGTTGTTGATGGTGATATTTTGTAATAAGGGTATTGGTGTAGGAGTCCAACGAGAGATGTTGAGACGGGAGTGGACCGTTGTGTGCCGGAAAGGGTTATCTGAAAGGGTCAGGAACCGATAAGGGAATGAGTTGGTTAGAGGGAATACACACATACATCCTTATATAAAAGACAAAATGAGCGGTGCCAGAGGTTTTAAATGGGATTTGTGAAGGGGGTTATTATAGAGATATTGGTGTCATATTATATTAATGGTTAGAAGCGGTTGTTAGTAGTGAAAAAGAGGGGTAGTAAGGTTAGATTGACAATGCCAAAATAAGATAGAGAGAAAAATGAATAACAGAGAGTCACCCAAACTAATAAATAAGGATAAAAAGGGTTAGAAAAGGGAAAATTCATAGTAGAAAGGTGAGGTAAGGAAGGGTAATGGTATATTTGAAATTTTGTTGTTGTATAGAATCTAAATGAATGTTAAATGAATAAAAGTTAATAGAGAATTGTTGATAGTAATGTCTTATTAAAGTTTTGCTGCAAGTTATGTAAATATGAATTAAGTAATGTGAATTGTTCAATGTTAGTGTTTAATGCTTATGATGTAGCTAAATATATTGAAGTTATTGAAATAAATGAATGAAAATAATAGTTGTTGTTTGAAAGTTAAAAGTTGTTTGTGTTAGTATAAGAATATAAATTTCATGATGAGAGAGGTAATTTGATGTTGACTAAAGTCAGAGAACTTGATAAGAATATATAGGAGTGTCGAAAAGGAGAAGGCTGATCTGTCTTAAATCTTGTTATAATTTTGAGTTATTTGGTAGTTTATAAATAAATGAAACCAATGCCTCAAATCACAAACCAATGCATCTAAGAGGAAACATATCAGTTGCGGATATGTAAATGAATAAGGCCACTGTTTTAAAATTTTGTATTGAATGTTTCAGAGTTTTTATGGTGTTGTGACCGCGGTCCTGCGCTGGCCGGAGTGTCAGAACAGGAGCGTACAGTGCCTCATGGCCTTATGGTGTAGGGATCTCTCAGGAGAAGTCCAGTAAGGTCAGACGGGTACGATCGACACTATGGAACCAAGGGTAAGTGATTGAGATTTTCTTTTTATTAACACTACAGGGGGTTGTGGGACATATCTGAACTGATCCTTTTAGAAAAGTGTGAATGAGTCAATGAAAGTTTTTGTGTCTCGACACAAAACCTTTCATTAAGGGGGTTTTGTAACAGTACAGAATTAGCCATACCAGAATAATGGTGTGTAGGGATATTTTTATTGTAAATTTTATTGTAATCATGAAGTCTAAACAGGGCAAGTTAGTTTTGACACAAGTCCCAGTAATATGCAAATTCACCAGAGGGGAGCCGATCCAAGGTCAGCGGCGTACGAGTGAAGTGAAACAACGAAAATGGCAGTGTTAGGCGCTAAAAATTGACAATACTGACTTTCTATTGGTCCATTGTAACAAATCGTCATCAAAAACACAATGACGATATAAAACCATTACGTATTAACCAAAGCAGTGGTTAGAAAACAATAGACAATGACGTCAGATGCACGACCACTTACATAACAATTACGTCTAACCCGGTCTCAGTCGTCAAAAGTAAATCAGGGAGCATACACGCTCTAACAGTAGTGGGCAATTTTCTGCCACCAAATGTAACATTTAATGCTAAAATGTTCTACATAATATCACAGTAAACACTAACAGTTATAGCATCAGTGAACTTTATAAAAAATGTATTCAAAGTAGAGTCAGTGAAAATGGACAACAGCAAACTGGACAAACACCTGCCCACTGCATGGAGCCGCTAAGGAAGGAACTACGCCACATCTATTCAGGAAAGCCCTGCATTGCATTACTAAATTTCAAAAAGTAGAAAAAGATGAGCTCAATTTCTATAAAATTTGTCTAAATTCAGGTGAGAGAGGGAGAGAGTGCAAGCGAGAGTGTAACCGGTGTTGATCAACCCAATATTAAAATGAGGCGTTGGTTTGTGATCATGTTTAGTCAGTATTAAGAGTAAAGTATTAAAGAAATCGAAACTATAATTCTGTTTAATGATGAGAATTACATACATAAAAGAAGTCAGTTATATAACATCATAAAGTGTACACAATTAACCTTGAGTAAAGTCAAGGGCGGAATAGTCTAGCCGCCATTTTGGAAATCTGAATCATGAACCATTGTTATGCTTACATTAATTTACCAAGTATCTACTGAAAATAAAACCAAAATTCGTTACCGTTATTTAATGTGTCACGTTATTTCTATACCCAACGACTTCTGCCGCTGTCTGCTTAACGCAATTCTGGACCCAAAGCCTAATGCATGTAAATGAGCAAAACACGTGTTATTCCGGTGATGAGATTTATTATGTAAAGTACACAGATATGAACTACCATATATTCAGTATTAATAATTGTATAAAAAATACACAGATATATGTAATTTAACAGATGGCACCCGAACAGGGACTTTATATATCAATAAAAATATATAAATAAGCAGACAAGCAGAGGTTAGATGGGTAATGAAACATACGGAAAAAATAGAGATTACCTGTATAGGTTATGCATGGTACGAATAGAGTACAACACAACAACTAAAATAAAGTTATTATTGTTAATATATTAATAATAAAAAGAAAAGAAATGGCAAATAGTAATGAGACGAGTAAAACAGAATCAGAAATGATGGGTGATAGTATTTATTCAACATCAGACCCAACAAAAAGAATGGAAGAGAATGACATAATAAGAATGATGAAACTGCTTTTTAATGAGCAGAGCGTCAAATTTGATCAATTCGATGTACAATTGAGTGATATCAAAAAAGAAATTAAAAAACAGAGTTGTAATTTGGACAAAAGATTAAATGAAATAGGTACAAAGTTAGACAAAATACAGTTAGAAAATAAGAGTAGAGAATCAAATAAATTGAATGAAAATAAAGACAAGGTAAGTAGTGGTGAGAATTATGATAATAGAATTACAAATATGGTGTTAGAAAATAATTGTGTGAGTATTGAGAGTGGTGATAAAAGTATAATGGGAGTAGAATTTGATAATGAAGTGATAAAAAGTGTTGATGAATTAGAGAGAAAGTATAGAGAAAAGTTACAGATAAAGAAGGGGTTGCAGGGGGTAAATTTTTCCAGTAATGTAGTCGGGGGTGAAGAAAAGGCTTCACGAGTGTATTGGGTAGATAAATGGTCTACCGATAATTGTTTTTTGAATTGTTGTATTGTTCCTGTAGAAATCAGGAGAGGTTTTAATGTAGTAATACCCTTTGAATGGAGTGAGAGATATTTAGAGAAAGAGTTGTGTGTAGATGGTGAGATGCAAGTATTTAAGTTAGATAGAGGTTATAAAGAGTTGATAGAGAGAGTAGGATGGAAGAAAACAAAATATATGAAATACTTACCTTGTAATGAAGCTGATATAGCAGTCGTAGGAGATGATAATGAAAATAATGACTTAGTAACTTATCTGATTGTGACTAATTATACTGAAGGTGACAGGACAATAACCGATCGTGACAAGTTGTATGTTGAATTGATAGGGAATAACCCTACTAATTATGATGGTTTTATAAAATATAAGAATTTAAATGTGTATTATATTAATGATGTTAATATAACGTATTTAATACAAAATAAATTGTACAGACCAAAGATAAGACTATTGTTTAACGATGGAGGGTAGACCTTCTATTGTGTTATGAACATTTAAGTGTGTGGACAGTGTTTTTAAAAATGGACTGATTATGGCAAATGATTTCATGATTATGTGAATTGTATATTTTTGTGTATTGATGTCTATGTATTTGTGTATTTTTGCTGTTGTGTATTTTATGTAAACATGTATTGTACGATTTTAAATAATTGAAGGAAGTTAATAATGATTTTAAAGGATATTATGAGAATTCAGATTCTAATGGTTAGTAGATGATTATGTATTTGGATATGAAAGGTGTTGTTAGCAGATAAGTGATGAATTTCTAATGGTATATTAATGTTGAAATGTTATAAAGAGTTTGGGGATAGTGATAAATAAGGACATTGGAGTTATTTAAATAGAGTTATTGGGAGTTAGGGAAAATAAAGTGCTGAGATGTTGATGATATATAAAGAGGTGTTAGATATTTTAGGGACACAGTGGTTAGCGATTATATGTAGAGGTGAGTAATGTGAATGGTAATTATATTTGTTGTTGATGGTGATATTTTGTAATAAGGGTATTGGTGTAGGAGTCCAACGAGAGATGTTGAGACGGGAGTGGACCGTTGTGTGCCGGAAAGGGTTATCTGAAAGGGTCAGGAACCGATAAGGGAATGAGTTGGTTAGAGGGAATACACACATACATCCTTATATAAAAGACAAAATGAGCGGTGCCAGAGGTTTTAAATGGGATTTGTGAAGGGGGTTATTATAGAGATATTGGTGTCATATTATATTAATGGTTAGAAGCGGTTGTTAGTAGTGAAAAAGAGGGGTAGTAAGGTTAGATTGACAATGCCAAAATAAGATAGAGAGAAAAATGAATAACAGAGAGTCACCCAAACTAATAAATAAGGATAAAAAGGGTTAGAAAAGGGAAAATTCATAGTAGAAAGGTGAGGTAAGGAAGGGTAATGGTATATTTGAAATTTTGTTGTTGTATAGAATCTAAATGAATGTTAAATGAATAAAAGTTAATAGAGAATTGTTGATAGTAATGTCTTATTAAAGTTTTGCTGCAAGTTATGTAAATATGAATTAAGTAATGTGAATTGTTCAATGTTAGTGTTTAATGCTTATGATGTAGCTAAATATATTGAAGTTATTGAAATAAATGAATGAAAATAATAGTTGTTGTTTGAAAGTTAAAAGTTGTTTGTGTTAGTATAAGAATATAAATTTCATGATGAGAGAGGTAATTTGATGTTGACTAAAGTCAGAGAACTTGATAAGAATATATAGGAGTGTCGAAAAGGAGAAGGCTGATCTGTCTTAAATCTTGTTATAATTTTGAGTTATTTGGTAGTTTATAAATAAATGAAACCAATGCCTCAAATCACAAACCAATGCATCTAAGAGGAAACATATCAGTTGCGGATATGTAAATGAATAAGGCCACTGTTTTAAAATTTTGTATTGAATGTTTCAGAGTTTTTATGGTGTTGTGACCGCGGTCCTGCGCTGGCCGGAGTGTCAGAACAGGAGCGTACAGTGCCTCATGGCCTTATGGTGTAGGGATCTCTCAGGAGAAGTCCAGTAAGGTCAGACGGGTACGATCGACACTATGGAACCAAGGGTAAGTGATTGAGATTTTCTTTTTATTAACACTACAGGGGGTTGTGGGACATATCTGAACTGATCCTTTTAGAAAAGTGTGAATGAGTCAATGAAAGTTTTTGTGTCTCGACACAAAACCTTTCATTAAGGGGGTTTTGTAACAGTACAGAATTAGCCATACCAGAATAATGGTGTGTAGGGATATTTTTATTGTCAATTTTATTGTAATCATGAAGTCTAAACAGGGCAAGTTAGTTTTGACACAAGTCCCAGTAATATGCAAATTCACCAGAGGGGAGCCGATCCAAGGTCAGCGGCGTACGAGTGAAGTGAAACAACGAAAATGGCAGTGTTAGGCGCTAAAAATTGACAATACTGACTTTCTATTGGTCCATTGTAACAAATCGTCATCAAAAACACAATGACGATATAAAACCATTACGTATTAACCAAAGCAGTGGTTAGAAAACAATAGACAATGACGTCAGATGCACGACCACTTACATAACAATTATGTCTAACCCGGTCTCAGTCGTCAAAAGTAAATCAGGGAGCATACACGCTCTAACAGTAGTGGGCAATTTTCTGCCACCAAATGTAACATTTAATGCTAAAATGTTCTACATAATATCACAGTAAACACTAACAGTTATAGCATCAGTGAACTTTATAAAAAATGTATTCAAAGTAGAGTCAGTGAAAATGGACAACAGCAAACTGGACAAACACCTGCCCACTGCATGGAGCCGCTAAGGAAGGAACTACGCCACATCTATTCAGGAAAGCCCTGCATTGCATTACTAAATTTCAAAAAGTAGAAAAAGATGAGCTCAATTTCTATAAAATTTGTCTAAATTCAGGTGAGAGAGGGAGAGAGTGCAAGCGAGAGTGTAACCGGTGTTGATCAACCCAATATTAAAATGAGGCGTTGGTTTGTGATCATGTTTAGTCAGTATTAAGAGTAAAGTATTAAAGAAATCGAAACTATAATTCTGTTTAATGATGAGAATTACATACATAAAAGAAGTCAGTTATATAACATCATAAAGTGTACACAATTAACCTTGAGTAAAGTCAAGGGCGGAATAGTCTAGCCGCCATTTTGGAAATCTGAATCATGAACCATTGTTATGCTTATATTAATTTACCAAGTATCTACTGAAAATAAAACCAAAATTCGTTACCGTTATTTAATGTGTCACGTTATTTCTATACCCAACGACTTCTGCCGCTGTCTGCTTAACGCAATTCTGGACCCAAAGCCTAATGCATGTAAATGAGCAAAACACGTGTTATTCCGGTGATGAGATTTATTATGTAAAGTACACAGATATGAACTACCATATATTCAGTATTAATAATTGTATAAAAAATACACAGATATATGTAATTTAACAGATGGCACCCGAACAGGGACTTTATATATCAATAAAAATATATAAATAAGCAGACAAGCAGAGGTTAGATGGGTAATGAAACATACGGAAAAAATAGAGATTACCTGTATAGGTTATGCATGGTACGAATAGAGTACAACACAACAACTAAAATAAAGTTATTATTGTTAATATATTAATAATAAAAAGAAAAGAAATGGCAAATAGTAATGAGACGAGTAAAACAGAATCAGAAATGATGGGTGATAGTATTTATTCAACATCAGACCCAACAAAAAGAATGGAAGAGAATGACATAATAAGAATGATGAAACTGCTTTTTAATGAGCAGAGCGTCAAATTTGATCAATTCGATGTACAATTGAGTGATATCAAAAAAGAAATTAAAAAACAGAGTTGTAATTTGGACAAAAGATTAAATGAAATAGGTACAAAGTTAGACAAAATACAGTTAGAAAATAAGAGTAGAGAATCAAATAAATTGAATGAAAATAAAGACAAGGTAAGTAGTGGTGAGAATTATGATAATAGAATTACAAATATGGTGTTAGAAAATAATTGTGTGAGTATTGAGAGTGGTGATAAAAGTATAATGGGAGTAGAATTTGATAATGAAGTGATAAAAAGTGTTGATGAATTAGAGAGAAAGTATAGAGAAAAGTTACAGATAAAGAAGGGGTTGCAGGGGGTAAATTTTTCCAGTAATGTAGTCGGGGGTGAAGAAAAGGCTTCACGAGTGTATTGGGTAGATAAATGGTCTACCGATAATTGTTTTTTGAATTGTTGTATTGTTCCTGTAGAAATCAGGAGAGGTTTTAATGTAGTAATACCCTTTGAATGGAGTGAGAGATATTTAGAGAAAGAGTTGTGTGTAGATGGTGAGATGCAAGTATTTAAGTTAGATAGAGGTTATAAAGAGTTGATAGAGAGAGTAGGATGGAAGAAAACAAAATATATGAAATACTTACCTTGTAATGAAGCTGATATAGCAGTCGTAGGAGATGATAATGAAAATAATGACTTAGTAACTTATCTGATTGTGACTAATTATACTGAAGGTGACAGGACAATAACCGATCGTGACAAGTTGTATGTTGAATTGATAGGGAATAACCCTACTAATTATGATGGTTTTATAAAATATAAGAATTTAAATGTGTATTATATTAATGATGTTAATATAACGTATTTAATACAAAATAAATTGTACAGACCAAAGATAAGACTATTGTTTAACGATGGAGGGTAGACCTTCTATTGTGTTATGAACATTTAAGTGTGTGGACAGTGTTTTTAAAAATGGACTGATTATGGCAAATGATTTCATGATTATGTGAATTGTATATTTTTGTGTATTGATGTCTATGTATTTGTGTATTTTTGCTGTTGTGTATTTTATGTAAACATGTATTGTACGATTTTAAATAATTGAAGGAAGTTAATAATGATTTTAAAGGATATTATGAGAATTCAGATTCTAATGGTTAGTAGATGATTATGTATTTGGATATGAAAGGTGTTGTTAGCAGATAAGTGATGAATTTCTAATGGTATATTAATGTTGAAATGTTATAAAGAGTTTGGGGATAGTGATAAATAAGGACATTGGAGTTATTTAAATAGAGTTATTGGGAGTTAGGGAAAATAAAGTGCTGAGATGTTGATGATATATAAAGAGGTGTTAGATATTTTAGGGACACAGTGGTTAGCGATTATATGTAGAGGTGAGTAATGTGAATGGTAATTATATTTGTTGTTGATGGTGATATTTTGTAATAAGGGTATTGGTGTAGGAGTCCAACGAGAGATGTTGAGACGGGAGTGGACCGTTGTGTGCCGGAAAGGGTTATCTGAAAGGGTCAGGAACCGATAAGGGAATGAGTTGGTTAGAGGGAATACACACATACATCCTTATATAAAAGACAAAATGAGCGGTGCCAGAGGTTTTAAATGGGATTTGTGAAGGGGGTTATTATAGAGATATTGGTGTCATATTATATTAATGGTTAGAAGCGGTTGTTAGTAGTGAAAAAGAGGGGTAGTAAGGTTAGATTGACAATGCCAAAATAAGATAGAGAGAAAAATGAATAACAGAGAGTCACCCAAACTAATAAATAAGGATAAAAAGGGTTAGAAAAGGGAAAATTCATAGTAGAAAGGTGAGGTAAGGAAGGGTAATGGTATATTTGAAATTTTGTTGTTGTATAGAATCTAAATGAATGTTAAATGAATAAAAGTTAATAGAGAATTGTTGATAGTAATGTCTTATTAAAGTTTTGCTGCAAGTTATGTAAATATGAATTAAGTAATGTGAATTGTTCAATGTTAGTGTTTAATGCTTATGATGTAGCTAAATATATTGAAGTTATTGAAATAAATGAATGAAAATAATAGTTGTTGTTTGAAAGTTAAAAGTTGTTTGTGTTAGTATAAGAATATAAATTTCGTGATGAGAGAGGTAATTTGATGTTGACTAAAGTCAGAGAACTTGATAAGAATATATAGGAGTGTCGAAAAGGAGAAGGCTGATCTGTCTTAAATCTTGTTATAATTTTGAGTTATTTGGTAGTTTATAAATAAATGAAACCAATGCCTCAAATCACAAACCAATGCATCTAAGAGGAAACATATCAGTTGCGGATATGTAAATGAATAAGGCCACTGTTTTAAAATTTTGTATTGAATGTTTCAGAGTTTTTATGGTGTTGTGACCGCGGTCCTGCGCTGGCCGGAGTGTCAGAACAGGAGCGTACAGTGCCTCATGGCCTTATGGTGTAGGGATCTCTCAGGAGAAGTCCAGTAAGGTCAGACGGGTACGATCGACACTATGGAACCAAGGGTAAGTGATTGAGATTTTCTTTTTATTAACACTACAGGGGGTTGTGGGACATATCTGAACTGATCCTTTTAGAAAAGTGTGAATGAGTCAATGAAAGTTTTTGTGTCTCGACACAAAACCTTTCATTAAGGGGGTTTTGTAACAGTACAGAATTAGCCATACCAGAATAATGGTGTGTAGGGATATTTTTATTGTAAATTTTATTGTAATCATGAAGTCTAAACAGAGCAAGTTAGTTTTGACACAAGTCCCAGTAATATGCAAATTCACCAGAGGGGAGCCGATCCAAGGTCAGCGGCGTACGAGTGAAGTGAAACAACGAAAATGGCAGTGTTAGGCGCTAAAAATTGACAATACTGACTTTCTATTGGTCCATTGTAACAAATCGTCATCAAAAACACAATGACGATATAAAACCATTACGTATTAACCAAAGCAGTGGTTAGAAAACAATAGACAATGACGTCAGATGCACGACCACTTACATAACAATTACGTCTAACCCGGTCTCAGTCGTCAAAAGTAAATCAGGGAGCAAACACGCTCTAACAGTAGTGGGCAATTTTCTGCCAGCAAAATGTAACATTTAATGCTAAAATGTTCTACATAATATCACAGTAAACACTAACAGTTATAGCATCAGTGAACTTTATAAAAAATGTATTCAAAGTAGAGTCAGTGAAAATGGACAACAGCAAACTGGACAAACACCTGCCCACTGCATGGAGCCGCTAAGGAAGGAACTACGCCACATCTATTCAGGAAAGCCCTGCATTGCATTACTAAATTTCAAAAAGTAGAAAAAGATGAGCTCAATTTCTATAAAATTTGTCTAAATTCAGGTGAGAGAGGGAGAGAGTGCAAGCGAGAGTGTAACCGGTGTTGATCAACCCAATATTAAAATGAGGCGTTGGTTTGTGATCATGTTTAGTCAGTATTAAGAGTAAAGTATTAAAGAAATCGAAACTATAATTCTGTTTAATGATGAGAATTACATACATAAAAGAAGTCAGTTATATAACATCATAAAGTGTACACAATTAACCTTGAGTAAAGTCAAGGGCGGAATAGTCTAGCCGCCATTTTGGAAATCTGAATCATGAACCATTGTTATGCTTATATTAATTTACCAAGTATCTACTGAAAATAAAACCAAAATTCGTTACCGTTATTTAATGTGTCACGTTATTTCTATACCCAACGACTTCTGCCGCTGTCTGCTTAACGCAATTCTGGACCCAAAGCCTAATGCATATAAATGAGCAAAACACGTGTTATTCCGGTGATGAGATTTATTATGTAAAGTACACAGATATGAACTACCATATATTCAGTATTAATAATTGTATAAAAAATACACAGATATATGTAATTTAACAGATGGCGCCCGAACAGGGACTTTATATATCAATAAAAATATATAAATAAGCAGACAAGCAGAGGTTAGATGGGTAATGAAACATACGGAAAAAACAGAGATTACCTGTATAGGTTATGCATGGTACGAATAGAGTACAACACAACAACTAAAATAAAGTTATTATTGTTAATATATTAATAATAAAAAGAAAAGAAATGGCAAATAGTAATGAGACGAGTAAAACAGAATCAGAAATGATGGGTGATAGTATTTATTCAACATCAGACCCAACAAAAAGAATGGAAGAGAATGACATAATAAGAATGATGAAACTGCTTTTTAATGAGCAGAGCGTCAAATTTGATCAATTCGATGTACAATTGAGTGATATCAAAAAAGAAATTAAAAAACAGAGTTGTAATTTGGACAAAAGATTAAATGAAATAGGTACAAAGTTAGACAAAATACAGTTAGAAAATAAGAGTAGAGAATCAAATAAATTGAATGAAAATAAAGACAAGGTAAGTAGTGGAGAGAATTATGATAATAGAATTACAAATATGGTGTTAGAAAATAATTGTGTGAGTATTGAGAGTGGTGATAAAAGTATAATGGGAGTAGAATTTGATAATGAAGTGATAAAAAGTGTTGATGAATTAGAGAGAAAGTATAGAGAAAAGTTACAGATAAAGGGGTTGCAGGGGGTAAATTTTTCCAGTAATGTAGTCGGGGGTGAAGAAAAGGCTTCACGAGTGTATTGGGTAGATAAATGGTCTACCGATAATTGTTTTTTGAATTGTTGTATTGTTCCTGTAGAAATCAGGAGAGGTTTTAATGTAGTAATACCCTCTGAATGGAGTGAGAGATATTTAGAGAAAGAGTTGTGTGTAGATGGTGAGATGCAAGTATTTAAGTTAGATAGAGGTTATAAAGAGTTGATAGAGAGAGTAGGATGGAAGAAAACAAAATATATGAAATACTTACCTTGTAATGAAGCTGATATAGCAGTCGTAGGAGATGATAATGAAAATAATGACTTAGTAACTTATCTGATTGTGACTAATTATACTGAAGGTGACAGGACAATAACCGATCGTGACAAGTTGTATGTTGAATTGATAGGGAATAACCCTATTAATTATGATGGTTTTATAAAATATAAGAATTTAAATGTGTATTATATTAATGATGTTAATATAACGTATTTAATAAAAAATAAATTGTACAGACCAAAGATAAGACTATTGTTTAACGATGGAGGGTAGACCTTCTATTGTGTTATGAACATTTAAGTGTGTGGACAGTGTTTTTAAAAATGGACTGATTATGGCAAATGATTTCATGATTATGTGAATTGTATATTTTTGTGTATTGATGTCTATGTATTTGTGTATTTTTGCTGTTGTGTATTTTATGTAAACATGTATTGTACGATTTTAAATAATTGAAGGAAGTTAATAATGATTTTAAAGGATATTATGAGAATTCAGATTCTAATGGTTAGTAGATGATTATGTATTTGGATATGAAAGGTGTTGTTAGCAGATAAGTGATGAATTTCTAATGGTATATTAATGTTGAAATGTTATAAAGAGTTTGGGGATAGTGATAAATAAGGACATTGGAGTTATTTAAATAGAGTTATTGGGAGTTAGGGAAAATAAAGTGCTGAGATGTTGATGATATATAAAGAGGTGTTAGATATTTTAGGGACACAGTGGTTAGCGATTATATGTAGAGGTGAGTAATGTGAATGGTAATTATATTTGTTGTTGATGGTGATATTTTGTAATAAGGGTATTGGTGTAGGAGTCCAACTAGAGATGTTGAGACGGGAGTGGACCGTTGTGTGCCGGAAAGGGTTATCTGAAAGGGTCAGGAACCGATAAGGGAATGAGTTGGTTAGAGGGAATACACACATACATCCTTATATAAAAGACAAAATGAGCGGTGCCAGAGGTTTTAAATGGGATTTGTGAAGGGGGTTATTATAGAGATATTGGTGTCATATTATATTAATGGTTAGAAGCGGTTGTTAGTAGTGAAAAAGAGGGGTAGTAAGGTTAGATTGACAATGCCAAAATAAGATAGAGAGAAAAATGAATAACAGAGAGTCACCCAAACTAATAAATAAGGATAAAAAGGGTTAGAAAAGGGAAAATTCATAGTAGAAAGGTGAGGTAAGGAAGGGTAATGGTATATTTGAAATTTTGTTGTTGTATAGAATCTAAATGAATGTTAAATGAATAAAAGTTAATAGAGAATTGTTGATAGTAATGTCTTATTAAAGTTTTGCTGCAAGTTATGTAAATATGAATTAAGTAATGTGAATTGTTCAATGTTAGTGTTTAATGCTTATGATGTAGCTAAATATATTGAAGTTATTGAAATAAATGAATGAAAATAATAGTTGTTGTTTGAAAGTTAAAAGTTGTTTGTGTTAGTATAAGAATATAAATTTCATGATGAGAGAGGTAATTTGATGTTGACTAAAGTCAGAGAACTTGATAAGAATATATAGGAGTGTCGAAAAGGAGAAGGCTGATCTGTCTTAAATCTTGTTATAATTTTGAGTTATTTGGTAGTTTATAAATAAATGAAACCAATGCCTCAAATCACAAACCAATGCATCTAAGAGGAAACATATCAGTTGCGGATATGTAAATGAATAAGGCCACTGTTTTAAAATTTTGTATTGAATGTTTCAGAGTTTTTATGGTGTTGTGACCGCGGTCCTGCGCTGGCCGGAGTGTCAGAACAGGAGCGTACAGTGCCTCATGGCCTTATGGTGTAGGGATCTCTCAGGAGAAGTCCAGTAAGGTCAGACGGGTACGATCGACACTATGGAACCAAGGGTAAGTGATTGAGATTTTCTTTTTATTAACACTACAGGGGGTTGTGGGACATATCTGAACTGATCCTTTTAGAAAAGTGTGAATGAGTCAATGAAAGTTTTTGTGTCTCGACACAAAACCTTTCATTAAGGGGGTTTTGTAACAGTACAGAATTAGCCATACCAGAATAATGGTGTGTAGGGATATTTTTATTGTAAATTTTATTGTAATCATGAAGTCTAAACAGGGCAAGTTAGTTTTGACACAAGTCCCAGTAATATGCAAATTCACCAGAGGGGAGCCGATCCAAGGTCAGCGGCGTACGAGTGAAGTGAAACAACGAAAATGGCAGTGTTAGGCGCTAAAAATTGACAATACTGACTTTCTATTGGTCCATTGTAACAAATCGTCATCAAAAACACAATGACGATATAAAACCATTACGTATTAACCAAAGCAGTGGTTAGAAAACAATAGACAATGACGTCAGATGCACGACCACTTACATACAATTACGTCTAACCCGGTCTCAGTCGTCAAAAGTAAATCAGGGAGCATACACGCTCTAACAGTAGTGGGCAATTTTCTGCCAGCAAAATGTAACATTTAATGCTAAAATGTTCTACATAATATCACAGTAAACACTAACAGTTATAGCATCAGTGAACTTTATAAAAAATGTATTCAAAGTAGAGTCAGTGAAAATGGACAACAGCAAACTGGACAAACACCTGCCCACTGCATGGAGCCGCTAAGGAAGGAACTACGCCACATCTATTCAGGAAAGCCCTGCATTGCATTACTAAATTTCAAAAAGTAGAAAAAGATGAGCTCAATTTCTATAAAATTTGTCTAAATTCAGGTGAGAGAGGGAGAGAGTGCAAGCGAGAGTGTAACCGGTGTTGATCAACCCAATATTAAAATGAGGCGTTGGTTTGTGATCATGTTTAGTCAGTATTAAGAGTAAAGTATTAAAGAAATCGAAACTATAATTCTGTTTAATGATGAGAATTACATACATAAAAGAAGTCAGTTATATAACATCATAAAGTGTACACAATTAACCTTGAGTAAAGTCAAGGGCGGAATAGTCTAGCTGCCATTTTGGAAATCTGAATCATGAACCATTGTTATGCTTATATTAATTTACCAAGTATCTACTGAAAATAAAACCAAAATTCGTTACCGTTATTTAATGTGTCACGTTATTTCTATACCCAACGACTTCTGCCGCTGTCTGCTTAACGCAATTCTGGACCCAAAGCCTAATGCATGTAAATGAGCAAAACACGTGTTATTCCGGTGATGAGATTTATTATGTAAAGTACACAGATATGAACTACCATATATTCAGTATTAATAATTGTATAAAAAATACACAGATATATGTAATTTAACAGATGGCGCCCGAACAGGGACTTTATATATCAATAAAAATATATAAATAAGCAGACAAGCAGAGGTTAGATGGGTAATGAAACATACGGAAAAAATAGAGATTACCTGTATAGGTTATGCATGGTACGAATAGAGTACAACACAACAACTAAAATAAAGTTATTATTGTTAATATATTAATAATAAAAAGAAAAGAAATGGCAAATAGTAATGAGACGAGTAAAACAGAATCAGAAATGATGGGTGATAGTATTTATTCAACATCAGACCCAACAAAAAGAATGGAAGAGAATGACATAATAAGAATGATGAAACTGCTTTTTAATGAGCAGAGCATCAAATTTGATCAATTCGATGTACAATTGAGTGATATCAAAAAAGAAATTAAAAAACAGAGTTGTAATTTGGACAAAAGATTAAATGAAATAGGTACAAAGTTAGACAAAA
Source organism: Magicicada septendecula (assembly GCA_034769895.1). Classification (NCBI taxonomy): domain Eukaryota; kingdom Metazoa; phylum Arthropoda; class Insecta; order Hemiptera; family Cicadidae; genus Magicicada; species Magicicada septendecula. The sequence goes on along the minus strand of CM068367.1, from coordinate 302,614,283 downwards.
TACAGTTAGAAAATAAGAGTAGAGAATCAAATAAATTGAATGAAAATAAAGACAAGGTAAGTAGTGGTGAGAATTATGATAATAGAATTACAAATATGGTGTTAGAAAATAATTGTGTGAGTATTGAGAGTGGTGATAAAAGTATAATGGGAGTAGAATTTGATAATGAAGTGATAAAAAGTGTTGATGAATTAGAGAGAAAGTATAGAGAAAAGTTACAGATAAAGGGGTTGCAGGGGGTAAATTTTTCCAGTAATGTAGTCGGGGGTGAAGAAAAGGCTTCACGAGTGTATTGGGTAGATAAATGGTCTCCCGATAATTGTTTTTTGAATTGTTGTATTGTTCCTGTAGAAATCAGGAGAGGTTTTAATGTAGTAATACCCTCTGAATGGAGTGAGAGATATTTAGAGAAAGAGTTGTGTGTAGATGGTGAGATGCAAGTATTTAAGTTAGATAGAGGTTATAAAGAGTTGATAGAGAGAGTAGGATGGAAGAAAACAAAATATATGAAATACTTACCTTGTAATGAAGCTGATATAGCAGTCGTAGGAGATGATAATGAAAATAATGACTTAGTAACTTATCTGATTGTGACTAATTATACTGAAGGTGACAGGACAATAACCGATCGTGACAAGTTGTATGTTGAATTGATAGGGAATAACCCTATTAATTATGATGGTTTTATAAAATATAAGAATTTAAATGTGTATTATATTAATGATGTTAATATAACGTATTTAATACAAAATAAATTGTACAGACCAAAGATAAGACTATTGTTTAACGATGGAGGGTAGACCTTCTATTGTGTTATGAACATTTAAGTGTGTGGACAGTGTTTTTAAAAATGGACTGATTAGGACTGATTATGGCAAATGATTTCATGATTATGTGAATTGTATATTTTTGTGTATTGATGTCTATGTATTTGTGTATTTTTGCTGTTGTGTATTTTATGTAAACATGTATTGTACGATTTTAAATAATTGAAGGAAGTTAATAATGATTTTAAAGGATATTATGAGAATTCAGATTCTAATGGTTAGTAGATGATTATGTATTTGGATATGAAAGGTGTTGTTAGCAGATAAGTGATGAATTTCTAATGGTATATTAATGTTGAAATGTTATAAAGAGTTTGGGGATAGTGATAAATAAGGACATTGGAGTTATTTAAATAGAGTTATTGGGAGTTAGGGAAAATAAAGTGCTGAGATGTTGATGATATATAAAGAGGTGTTAGATATTTTAGGGACACAGTGGTTAGCGATTATATGTAGAGGTGAGTAATGTGAATGGTAATTATATTTGTTGTTGATGGTGATATTTTGTAATAAGGGTATTGGTGTAGGAGTCCAACGAGAGATGTTGAGACGGGAGTGGACCGTTGTGTGCCGGAAAGGGTTATCTGAAAGGGTCAGGAACCGATAAGGGAATGAGTTGGTTAGAGGGAATACACACATACATCCTTATATAAAAGACAAAATGAGCGGTGCCAGAGGTTTTAAATGGGATTTGTGAAGGGGGTTATTATAGAGATATTGGTGTCATATTATATTAATGGTTAGAAGCGGTTGTTAGTAGTGAAAAAGAGGGGTAGTAAGGTTAGATTGACAATGCCAAAATAAGATAGAGAGAAAAATGAATAACAGAGAGTCACCCAAACTAATAAATAAGAATAAAAAGGGTTAGAAAAGGGAAAATTCATAGTAGAAAGGTGAGGTAAGGAAGGGTAATGGTATATTTGAAATTTTGTTGTTGTATAGAATCTAAATGAATGTTAAATGAATAAAAGTTAATAGAGAATTGTTGATAGTAATGTCTTATTAAAGTTTTGCTGCAAGTTATGTAAATATGAATTAAGTAATGTGAATTGTTCAATGTTAGTGTTTAATGCTTATGATGTAGCTAAATATATTGAAGTTATTGAAATAAATGAATGAAAATAATAGTTGTTGTTTGAAAGTTAAAAGTTGTTTGTGTTAGTATAAGAATATAAATTTCATGATGAGAGAGGTAATTTGATGTTGACTAAAGTCAGAGAACTTGATAAGAATATATAGGAGTGTCGAAAAGGAGAAGGCTGATCTGTCTTAAATCTTGTTATAATTTTGAGTTATTTGGTAGTTTATAAATAAATGAAACCAATGCCTCAAATCACAAACCAATGCATCTAAGAGGAAACATATCAGTTGCGGATATGTAAATGAATAAGGCCACTGTTTTAAAATTTTGTATTGAATGTTTCAGAGTTTTTATGGTGTTGTGACCGCGGTCCTGCGCTGGCCGGAGTGTCAGAACAGGAGCGTACAGTGCCTCATGGCCTTATGGTGTAGGGATCTCTCAGGAGAAGTCCAGTAAGGTCAGACGGGTACGATCGACACTATGGAACCAAGGGTAAGTGATTGAGATTTTCTTTTTATTAACACTACAGGGGGTTGTGGGACATATCTGAACTGATCCTTTTAGAAAAGTGTGAATGAGTCAATGAAAGTTTTTGTGTCTCGACACAAAACCTTTCATTAAGGGGGTTTTGTAACAGTACAGAATTAGCCATACCAGAATAATGGTGTGTAGGGATATTTTTATTGTAAATTTTATTGTAATCATGAAGTCTAAACAGGGCAAGTTAGTTTTGACACAAGTCCCAGTAATATGCAAATTCACCAGAGGGGAGCCGATCCAAGGTCAGCGGCGTACGAGTGAAGTGAAACAACGAAAATGGCAGTGTTAGGCGCTAAAAATTGACAATACTGACTTTCTATTGGTCCATTGTAACAAATCGTCATCAAAAACACAATGACGATATAAAACCATTACGTATTAACCAAAGCAGTGGTTAGAAAACAATAGACAATGACGTCAGATGCACGACCACTTACATAACAATTACGTCTAACCCGGTCTCAGTCGTCAAAAGTAAATCAGGGAGCATACATGCTCTAACAGTAGTGGGCAATTTTCTGCCAGCAAAATGTAACATTTAATGCTAAAATGTTCTACATAATATCACAGTAAACACTAACAGTTATAGCATCAGTGAACTTTATAAAAAATGTATTCAAAGTAGAGTCAGTGAAAATGGACAACAGCAAACTGGACAAACACCTGCCCACTGCATGGAGCCGCTAAGGAAGGAACTACGCCACATCTATTCAGGAAAGCCCTGCATTGCATTACTAAATTTCAAAAAGTAGAAAAAGATGAGCTCAATTTCTATAAAATTTGTCTAAATTCAGGTGAGAGAGGGAGAGAGTGCAAGCGAGAGTGTAACCGGTGTTGATCAACCCAATATTAAAATGAGGCGTTGGTTTGTGATCATGTTTAGTCAGTATTAAGAGTAAAGTATTAAAGAAATCGAAACTATAATTCTGTTTAATGATGAGAATTACATACATAAAAGAAGTCAGTTATATAACATCATAAAGTGTACACAATTAACCTTGAGTAAAGTCAAGGGCGGAATAGTCTAGCTGCCATTTTGGAAATCTGAATCATGAACCATTGTTATGCTTATATTAATTTACCAAGTATCTACTGAAAATAAAACCAAAATTCGTTACCGTTATTTAATGTGTCACGTTATTTCTATACCCAACGACTTCTGCCGCTGTCTGCTTAACGCAATTCTGGACCCAAAGCCTAATGCATGTAAATGAGCAAAACACGTGTTATTCCGGTGATGAGATTTATTATGTAAAGTACACAGATATGAACTACCATATATTCAGTATTAATAATTGTATAAAAAATACACAGATATATGTAATTTAACAGATGGCGCCTGAACAGGGACTTTATATATCAATAAAAATATATAAATAAGCAGACAAGCAGAGGTTAGATGGGTAATGAAACATATGGAAAAAATAGAGATTACCTGTATAGGTTATGCATGGTACGAATAGAGTACAACACAACAACTAAAATAAAGTTATTATTGTTAATATATTAATAATAAAAAGAAAAGAAATGGCAAATAGTAATGAGACGAGTAAAACAGAATCAGAAATGATGGGTGATAGTATTTATTCAACATCAGACCCAACAAAAAGAATGGAAGAGAATGACATAATAAGAATGATGAAACTGCTTTTTAATGAGCAGAGCGTCAAATTTGATCAATTCGATGTACAATTGAGTGATATCAAAAAAGAAATTAAAAAACAGAGTTGTAATTTGGACAAAAGATTAAATGAAATAGGTACAAAGTTAGACAAAATACAGTTAGAAAATAAGAGTAGAGAATCAAATAAATTGAATGAAAATAAAGACAAGGTAAGTAGTGGTGAGAATTATGATAATAGAATTACAAATATGGTGTTAGAAAATAATTGTGTGAGTATTGAGAGTGGTGATAAAAGTATAATGGGAGTAGAATTTGATAATGAAGTGATAAAAAGTGTTGATGAATTAGAGAGAAAGTATAGAGAAAAGTTACAGATAAAGGGGTTGCAGGGGGTAAATTTTTCCAGTAATGTAGTCGGGGGTGAAGAAAAGGCTTCACGAGTGTATTGGGTAGATAAATGGTCTCCCGATAATTGTTTTTTGAATTGTTGTATTGTTCCTGTAGAAATCAGGAGAGGTTTTAATGTAGTAATACCCTCTGAATGGAGTGAGAGATATTTAGAGAAAGAGTTGTGTGTAGATGGTGAGATGCAAGTATTTAAGTTAGATAGAGGTTATAAAGAGTTGATAGAGAGAGTAGGATGGAAGAAAACAAAATATATGAAATACTTACCTTGTAATGAAGCTGATATAGCAGTCGTAGGAGATGATAATGAAAATAATGACTTAGTAACTTATCTGATTGTGACTAATTATACTGAAGGTGACAGGACAATAACCGATCGTGACAAGTTGTATGTTGAATTGATAGGGAATAACCCTATTAATTATGATGGTTTTATAAAATATAAGAATTTAAATGTGTATTATATTAATGATGTTAATATAACGTATTTAATACAAAATAAATTGTACAGACCAAAGATAAGACTATTGTTTAACGATGGAGGGTAGACCTTCTATTGTGTTATGAACATTTAAGTGTGTGGACAGTGTTTTTAAAAATGGACTGATTAGGACTGATTATGGCAAATGATTTCATGATTATGTGAATTGTATATTTTTGTGTATTGATGTCTATGTATTTGTGTATTTTTGCTGTTGTGTATTTTATGTAAACATGTATTGTACGATTTTAAATAATTGAAGGAAGTTAATAATGATTTTAAAGGATATTATGAGAATTCAGATTCTAATGGTTAGTAGATGATTATGTATTTGGATATGAAAGGTGTTGTTAGCAGATAAGTGATGAATTTCTAATGGTATATTAATGTTGAAATGTTATAAAGAGTTTGGGGATAGTGATAAATAAGGACATTGGAGTTATTTAAATAGAGTTATTGGGAGTTAGGGAAAATAAAGTGCTGAGATGTTGATGATATATAAAGAGGTGTTAGATATTTTAGGGACACAGTGGTTAGCGATTATATGTAGAGGTGAGTAATGTGAATGGTAATTATATTTGTTGTTGATGGTGATATTTTGTAATAAGGGTATTGGTGTAGGAGTCCAACGAGAGATGTTGAGACGGGAGTGGACCGTTGTGTGCCGGAAAGGGTTATCTGAAAGGGTCAGGAACCGATAAGGGAATGAGTTGGTTAGAGGGAATACACACATACATCCTTATATAAAAGACAAAATGAGCGGTGCCAGAGGTTTTAAATGGGATTTGTGAAGGGGGTTATTATAGAGATATTGGTGTCATATTATATTAATGGTTAGAAGCGGTTGTTAGTAGTGAAAAAGAGGGGTAGTAAGGTTAGATTGACAATGCCAAAATAAGATAGAGAGAAAAATGAATAACAGAGAGTCACCCAAACTAATAAATAAGAATAAAAAGGGTTAGAAAAGGGAAAATTCATAGTAGAAAGGTGAGGTAAGGAAGGGTAATGGTATATTTGAAATTTTGTTGTTGTATAGAATCTAAATGAATGTTAAATGAATAAAAGTTAATAGAGAATTGTTGATAGTAATGTCTTATTAAAGTTTTGCTGCAAGTTATGTAAATATGAATTAAGTAATGTGAATTGTTCAATGTTAGTGTTTAATGCTTATGATGTAGCTAAATATATTGAAGTTATTGAAATAAATGAATGAAAATAATAGTTGTTGTTTGAAAGTTAAAAGTTGTTTGTGTTAGTATAAGAATATAAATTTCATGATGAGAGAGGTAATTTGATGTTGACTAAAGTCAGAGAACTTGATAAGAATATATAGGAGTGTCGAAAAGGAGAAGGCTGATCTGTCTTAAATCTTGTTATAATTTTGAGTTATTTGGTAGTTTATAAATAAATGAAACCAATGCCTCAAATCACAAACCAATGCATCTAAGAGGAAACATATCAGTTGCGGATATGTAAATGAATAAGGCCACTGTTTTAAAATTTTGTATTGAATGTTTCAGAGTTTTTATGGTGTTGTGACCGCGGTCCTGCGCTGGCCGGAGTGTCAGAGCAGGAGCGTACAGTGCCTCATGGCCTTATGGTGTAGGGATCTCTCAGGAGAAGTCCAGTAAGGTCAGACGGGTACGATCGACACTATGGAACCAAGGGTAAGTGATTGAGATTTTCTTTTTATTAACACTACAGGGGGTTGTGGGACATATCTGAACTGATCCTTTTAGAAAAGTGTGAATGAGTCAATGAAAGTTTTTGTGTCTCGACACAAAACCTTTCATTAAGGGGGTTTTGTAACAGTACAGAATTAGCCATACCAGAATAATGGTGTGTAGGGATATTTTTATTGTAAATTTTATTGTAATCATGAAGTCTAAACAGGGCAAGTTAGTTTTGACACAAGTCCCAGTAATATGCAAATTCACCAGAGGGGAGCCGATCCAAGGTCAGCGGCGTACGAGTGAAGTGAAACAACGAAAATGGCAGTGTTAGGCGCTAAAAATTGACAATACTGACTTTCTATTGGTCCATTGTAACAAATCGTCATCAAAAACACAATGACGATATAAAACCATTACGTATTAACCAAAGCAGTGGTTAGAAAACAATAGACAATGACGTCAGATGCACGACCACTTACATAACAATTACGTCTAACCCGGTCTCAGTCGTCAAAAGTAAATCAGGGAGCATACATGCTCTAACAGTAGTGGGCAATTTTCTGCCAGCAAAATGTAACATTTAATGCTAAAATGTTCTACATAATATCACAGTAAACACTAACAGTTATAGCATCAGTGAACTTTATAAAAAATGTATTCAAAGTAGAGTCAGTGAAAATGGACAACAGCAAACTGGACAAACACCTGCCCACTGCATGGAGCCGCTAAGGAAGGAACTACGCCACATCTATTCAGGAAAGCCCTGCATTGCATTACTAAATTTCAAAAAGTAGAAAAAGATGAGCTCAATTTCTATAAAATTTGTCTAAATTCAGGTGAGAGAGGGAGAGAGTGCAAGCGAGAGTGTAACCGGTGTTGATCAACCCAATATTAAAATGAGGCGTTGGTTTGTGATCATGTTTAGTCAGTATTAAGAGTAAAGTATTAAAGAAATCGAAACTATAATTCTGTTTAATGATGAGAATTACATACATAAAAGAAGTCAGTTATATAACATCATAAAGTGTACACAATTAACCTTGAGTAAAGTCAAGGGCGGAATAGTCTAGCTGCCATTTTGGAAATCTGAATCATGAACCATTGTTATGCTTATATTAATTTACCAAGTATCTACTGAAAATAAAACCAAAATTCGTTACCGTTATTTAATGTGTCACGTTATTTCTATACCCAACGACTTCTGCCGCTGTCTGCTTAACGCAATTCTGGACCCAAAGCCTAATGCATGTAAATGAGCAAAACACGTGTTATTCCGGTGATGAGATTTATTATGTAAAGTACACAGATATGAACTACCATATATTCAGTATTAATAATTGTATAAAAAATACACAGATATATGTAATTTAACAGATGGCGCCCGAACAGGGACTTTATATATCAATAAAAATATATAAATAAGCAGACAAGCAGAGGTTAGATGGGTAATGAAACATACGGAAAAAATAGAGATTACCTGTATAGGTTATGCATGGTACGAATAGAGTACAACACAACAACTAAAATAAAGTTATTATTGTTAATATATTAATAATAAAAAGAAAAGAAATGGCAAATAGTAATGAGACGAGTAAAACAGAATCAGAAATGATGGGTGATAGTATTTATTCAACATCAGACCCAACAAAAAGAATGGAAGAGAATGACATAATAAGAATGATGAAACTGCTTTTTAATGAGCAGAGCGTCAAATTTGATCAATTCGATGTACAATTGAGTGATATCAAAAAAGAAATTAAAAAACAGAGTTGTAATTTGGACAAAAGATTAAATGAAATAGGTACAAAGTTAGACAAAATACAGTTAGAAAATAAGAGTAGAGAATCAAATAAATTGAATGAAAATAAAGACAAGGTAAGTAGTGGTGAGAATTATGATAATAGAATTACAAATATGGTGTTAGAAAATAATTGTGTGAGTATTGAGAGTGGTGATAAAAGTATAATGGGAGTAGAATTTGATAATGAAGTGATAAAAAGTGTTGATGAATTAGAGAGAAAGTATAGAGAAAAGTTACAGATAAAGGGGTTGCAGGGGGTAAATTTTTCCAGTAATGTAGTCGGGGGTGAAGAAAAGGCTTCACGAGTGTATTGGGTAGATAAATGGTCTCCCGATAATTGTTTTTTGAATTGTTGTATTGTTCCTGTAGAAATCAGGAGAGGTTTTAATGTAGTAATACCCTCTGAATGGAGTGAGAGATATTTAGAGAAAGAGTTGTGTGTAGATGGTGAGATGCAAGTATTTAAGTTAGATAGAGGTTATAAAGAGTTGATAGAGAGAGTAGGATGGAAGAAAACAAAATATATGAAATACTTACCTTGTAATGAAGCTGATATAGCAGTCGTAGGAGATGATAATGAAAATAATGACTTAGTAACTTATCTGATTGTGACTAATTATACTGAAGGTGACAGGACAATAACCGATCGTGACAAGTTGTATGTTGAATTGATAGGGAATAACCCTATTAATTATGATGGTTTTATAAAGTATAAGAATTTAAATGTGTATTATATTAATGATGTTAATATAACGTATTTAATACAAAATAAATTGTACAGACCAAAGATAAGACTATTGTTTAACGATGGAGGGTAGACCTTCTATTGTGTTATGAACATTTAAGTGTGTGGACAGTGTTTTTAAAAATGGACTGATTAGGACTGATTATGGCAAATGATTTCATGATTATGTGAATTGTATATTTTTGTGTATTGATGTCTATGTATTTGTGTATTTTTGCTGTTGTGTATTTTATGTAAACATGTATTGTACGATTTTAAATAATTGAAGGAAGTTAATAATGATTTTAAAGGATATTATGAGAATTCAGATTCTAATGGTTAGTAGATGATTATGTATTTGGATATGAAAGGTGTTGTTAGCAGATAAGTGATGAATTTCTAATGGTATATTAATGTTGAAATGTTATAAAGAGTTTGGGGATAGTGATAAATAAGGACATTGGAGTTATTTAAATAGAGTTATTGGGAGTTAGGGAAAATAAAGTGCTGAGATGTTGATGATATATAAAGAGGTGTTAGATATTTTAGGAACACAGTGGTTAGCGATTATATGTAGAGGTGAGTAATGTGAATGGTAATTATATTTGTTGTTGATGGTGATATTTTGTAATAAGGGTATTGGTGTAGGAGTCCAACTAGAGATGTTGAGACGGGAGTGGACCGTTGTGTGCCGGAAAGGGTTATCTGAAAGGGTCAGGAACCGATAAGGGAATGAGTTGGTTAGAGGGAATACACACATACATCCTTATATAAAAGACAAAATGAGCGGTGCCAGAGGTTTTAAATGGGATTTGTGAAGGGGGTTATTATAGAGATATTGGTGTCATATTATATTAATGGTTAGAAGCGGTTGTTAGTAGTGAAAAAGAGGGGTAGTAAGGTTAGATTGACAATGTCAAAATAAGATAGAGAGAAAAATGAATAACAGAGAGTCACCCAAACTAATAAATAAGGATAAAAAGGGTTAGAAAAGGGAAAATTCATAGTAGAAAGGTGAGGTAAGGAAGGGTAATGGTATATTTGAAATTTTGTTGTTGTATAGAATCTAAATGAATGTTAAATGAATAAAAGTTAATAGAGAATTGTTGATAGTAATGTCTTATTAAAGTTTTGCTGCAAGTTATGTAAATATGAATTAAGTAATGTGAATTGTTCAATGTTAGTGTTTAATGCTTATGATGTAGCTAAATATATTGAAGTTATTGAAATAAATGAATGAAAATAATAGTTGTTGTTTGAAAGTTAAAAGTTGTTTGTGTTAGTATAAGAATATAAATTTCATGATGAGAGAGGTAATTTGATGTTGACTAAAGTCAGAGAACTTGATAAGAATATATAGGAGTGTCGAAAAGGAGAAGGCTGATCTGTCTTAAATCTTGTTATAATTTTGAGTTATTTGGTAGTTTATAAATAAATGAAACCAATGCCTCAAATCACAAACCAATGCATCTAAGAGGAAACATATCAGTTGCGGATATGTAAATGAATAAGGCCACTGTTTTAAAATTTTGTATTGAATGTTTCAGAGTTTTTATGGTGTTGTGACCGCGGTCCTGCGCTGGCCGGAGTGTCAGAACAGGAGCGTACAGTGCCTCATGGCCTTATGGTGTAGGGATCTCTCAGGAGAAGTCCAGTAAGGTCAGACGGGTATGATCGACACTATGGAACCAAGGGTAAGTGATTGAGATTTTCTTTTTATTAACACTACAGGGGGTTGTGGGACATATCTGAACTGATCCTTTTAGAAAAGTGTGAATGAGTGTCTCGACACAAAACCTTTCATTAAGGGGGTTTTGTAACAGTACAGAATTAGCCATACCAGAATAATGGTGTGTAGGGATATTTTTATTGTAAATTTTATTGTAATCATGAAGTCTAAACAGGGCAAGTTAGTTTTGACACAAGTCCCAGTAATATGCAAATTCACCAGAGGGGAGCCGATCCAAGGTCAGCGGCGTACGAGTGAAGTGAAACAACGAAAATGGCAGTGTTAGGCGCTAAAAATTGACAATACTGACTTTCTATTGGTCCATTGTAACAAATCGTCATCAAAAACACAATGACGATATAAAACCATTACGTATTAACCAAAGCAGTGGTTAGAAAACAATAGACAATGACGTCAGATGCACGACCACTTACATACAATTACGTCTAACCCGGTCTCAGTCGTCAAAAGTAAATCAGGGAGCATACACGCTCTAACAGTAGTGGGCAATTTTCTGCCAGCAAAATGTAACATTTAATGCTAAAATGTTCTACATAATATCACAGTAAACACTAACAGTTATAGCATCAGTGAACTTTATAAAAAATGTATTCAAAGTAGAGTCAGTGAAAATGGACAACAGCAAACTGGACAAACACCTGCCCACTGCATGGAGCCGCTAAGGAAGGAACTACGCCACATCTATTCAGGAAAGCCCTGCATTGCATTACTAAATTTCAAAAAGTAGAAAAAGATGAGCTCAATTTCTATAAAATTTGTCTAAATTCAGGTGAGAGAGGGAGAGAGTGCAAGCGAGAGTGTAACCGGTGTTGATCAACCCAATATTAAAATGAGGCGTTGGTTTGTGATCATGTTTAGTCAGTATTAAGAGTAAAGTATTAAAGAAATCGAAACTATAATTCTGTTTAATGATGAGAATTACATACATAAAAGAAGTCAGTTATATAACATCATAAAGTGTACACAATTAACCTTGAGTAAAGTCAAGGGCGGAATAGTCTAGCTGCCATTTTGGAAATCTGAATCATGAACCATTGTTATGCTTATATTAATTTACCAAGTATCTACTGAAAATAAAACCAAAATTCGTTACCGTTATTTAATGTGTCACGTTATTTCTATACCCAACGACTTCTGCCGCTGTCTGCTTAACGCAATTCTGGACCCAAAGCCTAATGCATGTAAATGAGCAAAACACGTGTTATTCCGGTGATGAGATTTATTATGTAAAGTACACAGATATGAACTACCATATATTCAGTATTAATAATTGTATAAAAAATACACAGATATATGTAATTTAACAGATGGCGCCCGAACAGGGACTTTATATATCAATAAAAATATATAAATAAGCAGACAAGCAGAGGTTAGATGGGTAATGAAACATACGGAAAAAATAGAGATTACCTGTATAGGTTATGCATGGTACGAATAGAGTACAACACAACAACTAAAATAAAGTTATTATTGTTAATATATTAATAATAAAAAGAAAAGAAATGGCAAATAGTAATGAGACGAGTAAAACAGAATCAGAAATGATGGGTGATAGTATTTATTCAACATCAGACCCAACAAAAAGAATGGAAGAGAATGACATAATAAGAATGATGAAACTGCTTTTTAATGAGCAGAGCGTCAAATTTGATCAATTCGATGTACAATTGAGTGATATCAAAAAAGAAATTAAAAAACAGAGTTGTAATTTGGACAAAAGATTAAATGAAATAGGTACAAAGTTAGACAAAATACAGTTAGAAAATAAGAGTAGAGAATCAAATAAATTGAATGAAAATAAAGACAAGGTAAGTAGTGGTGAGAATTATGATAATAGAATTACAAATATGGTGTTAGAAAATAATTGTGTGAGTATTGAGAGTGGTGATAAAAGTATAATGGGAGTAGAATTTGATAATGAAGTGATAAAAAGTGTTGATGAATTAGAGAGAAAGTATAGAGAAAAGTTACAGATAAAGGGGTTGCAGGGGGTAAATTTTTCCAGTAATGTAGTCGGGGGTGAAGAAAAGGCTTCACGAGTGTATTGGGTAGATAAATGGTCTCCCGATAATTGTTTTTTGAATTGTTGTATTGTTCCTGTAGAAATCAGGAGAGGTTTTAATGTAGTAATACCCTCTGAATGGAGTGAGAGATATTTAGAGAAAGAGTTGTGTGTAGATGGTGAGATGCAAGTATTTAAGTTAGATAGAGGTTATAAAGAGTTGATAGAGAGAGTAGGATGGAAGAAAACAAAATATATGAAATACTTACCTTGTAATGAAGCTGATATAGCAGTCGTAGGAGATGATAATGAAAATAATGACTTAGTAACTTATCTGATTGTGACTAATTATACTGAAGGTGACAGGACAATAACCGATCGTGACAAGTTGTATGTTGAATTGATAGGGAATAACCCTATTAATTATGATGGTTTTATAAAATATAAGAATTTAAATGTGTATTATATTAATGATGTTAATATAACGTATTTAATACAAAATAAATTGTACAGACCAAAGATAAGACTATTGTTTAACGATGGAGGGTAGACCTTCTATTGTGTTATGAACATTTAAGTGTGTGGACAGTGTTTTTAAAAATGGACTGATTAGGACTGATTATGGCAAATGATTTCATGATTATGTGAATTGTATATTTTTGTGTATTGATGTCTATGTATTTGTGTATTTTTGCTGTTGTGTATTTTATGTAAACATGTATTGTACGATTTTAAATAATTGAAGGAAGTTAATAATGATTTTAAAGGATATTATGAGAATTCAGATTCTAATGGTTAGTAGATGATTATGTATTTGGATATGAAAGGTGTTGTTAGCAGATAAGTGATGAATTTCTAATGGTATATTAATGTTGAAATGTTATAAAGAGTTTGGGGATAGTGATAAATAAGGACATTGGAGTTATTTAAATAGAGTTATTGGGAGTTAGGGAAAATAAAGTGCTGAGATGTTGATGATATATAAAGAGGTGTTAGATATTTTAGGGACACAGTGGTTAGCGATTATATGTAGAGGTGAGTAATGTGAATGGTAATTATATTTGTTGTTGATGGTGATATTTTGTAATAAGGGTATTGGTGTAGGAGTCCAACGAGAGATGTTGAGACGGGAGTGGACCGTTGTGTGCCGGAAAGGGTTATCTGAAAGGGTCAGGAACCGATAAGGGAATGAGTTGGTTAGAGGGAATACACACATACATCCTTATATAAAAGACAAAATGAGCGGTGCCAGAGGTTTTAAATGGGATTTGTGAAGGGGGTTATTATAGAGATATTGGTGTCATATTATATTAATGGTTAGAAGCGGTTGTTAGTAGTGAAAAAGAGGGGTAGTAAGGTTAGATTGACAATGCCAAAATAAGATAGAGAGAAAAATGAATAACAGAGAGTCACCCAAACTAATAAATAAGAATAAAAAGGGTTAGAAAAGGGAAAATTCATAGTAGAAAGGTGAGGTAAGGAAGGGTAATGGTATATTTGAAATTTTGTTGTTGTATAGAATCTAAATGAATGTTAAATGAATAAAAGTTAATAGAGAATTGTTGATAGTAATGTCTTATTAAAGTTTTGCTGCAAGTTATGTAAATATGAATTAAGTAATGTGAATTGTTCAATGTTAGTGTTTAATGCTTATGATGTAGCTAAATATATTGAAGTTATTGAAATAAATGAATGAAAATAATAGTTGTTGTTTGAAAGTTAAAAGTTGTTTGTGTTAGTATAAGAATATAAATTTCATGATGAGAGAGGTAATTTGATGTTGACTAAAGTCAGAGAACTTGATAAGAATATATAGGAGTGTCGAAAAGGAGAAGGCTGATCTGTCTTAAATCTTGTTATAATTTTGAGTTATTTGGTAGTTTATAAATAAATGAAACCAATGCCTCAAATCACAAACCAATGCATCTAAGAGGAAACATATCAGTTGCGGATATGTAAATGAATAAGGCCACTGTTTTAAAATTTTGTATTGAATGTTTCAGAGTTTTTATGGTGTTGTGACCGCGGTCCTGCGCTGGCCGGAGTGTCAGAACAGGAGCGTACAGTGCCTCATGGCCTTATGGTGTAGGGATCTCTCAGGAGAAGTCCAGTAAGGTCAGACGGGTACGATTGACACTATGGAACCAAGGGTAAGTGATTGAGATTTTCTTTTTATTAACACTACAGGGGGTTGTGGGACATATCTGAACTGATCCTTTTAGAAAAGTGTGAATGAGTCAATGAAAGTTTTTGTGTCTCGACACAAAACCTTCCATTAAGGGGGTTTTGTAACAGTACAGAATTAGCCATACCAGAATAATGGTGTGTAGGGATATTTTTATTGTAAATTTTATTGTAATCATGAAGTCTAAACAGGGCAAGTTAGTTTTGACACAAGTCCCAGTAATATGCAAATTCACCAGAGGGGAGCCGATCCAAGGTCAGCGGCGTACGAGTGAAGTGAAACAACGAAAATGGCAGTGTTAGGCGCTAAAAATTGACAATACTGACTTTCTATTGGTCCATTGTAACAAATCGTCATCAAAAACACAATGACGATATAAAACCATTACGTATTAACCAAAGCAGTGGTTAGAAAACAATAGACAATGACGTCAGATGCACGACCACTTACATAACAATTACGTCTAACCCGGTCTCAGTCGTCAAAAGTAAATCAGGGAGCATACACGCTCTAACAGTAGTGGGCAATTTTCTGCCAGCAAAATGTAACATTTAATGCTAAAATGTTCTACATAATATCACAGTAAACACTAACAGTTATAGCATCAGTGAACTTTATAAAAAATGTATTCAAAGTAGAGTCAGTGAAAATGGACAACAGCAAACTGGACAAACACCTGCCCACTGCATGGAGCCGCTAAGGAAGGAACTACGCCACATCTATTCAGGAAAGCCCTGCATTGCATTACTAAATTTCAAAAAGTAGAAAAAGATGAGCTCAATTTCTATAAAATTTGTCTAAATTCAGGTGAGAGAGGGAGAGAGTGCAAGCGAGAGTGTAACCGGTGTTGATCAACCCAATATTAAAATGAGGCGTTGGTTTGTGATCATGTTTAGTCAGTATTAAGAGTAAAGTATTAAAGAAATCGAAACTATAATTCTGTTTAATGATGAGAATTACATACATAAAAGAAGTCAGTTATATAACATCATAAAGTGTACACAATTAACCTTGAGTAAAGTCAAGGGCGGAATAGTCTAGCCGCCATTTTGGAAATCTGAATCATGAACCATTGTTATGCTTATATTAATTTACCAAGTATCTACTGAAAATAAAACCAAAATTCGTTACCGTTATTTAATGTGTCACGTTATTTCTATACCCAACGACTTCTGCCGCTGTCTGCTTAACGCAATTCTGGACCCAAAGCCTAATGCATGTAAATGAGCAAAACACGTGTTATTCCGGTGATGAGATTTATTATGTAAAGTACACAGATATGAACTACCATATATTCAGTATTAATAATTGTATAAAAAATACACAGATATATGTAATTTAACAGATGGCGCCCGAACAGGGACTTTATATATCAATAAAAATATATAAATAAGCAGACAAGCAGAGGTTAGATGGGTAATGAAACATACGGAAAAAATAGAGATTACCTGTATAGGTTATGCATGGTACGAATAGAGTACAACACAACAACTAAAATAAAGTTATTATTGTTAATATATTAATAATAAAAAGAAAAGAAATGGCAAATAGTAATGAGACGAGTAAAACAGAATCAGAAATGATGGGTGATAGTATTTATTCAACATCAGACCCAACAAAAAGAATGGAAGAGAATGACATAATAAGAATGATGAAACTGCTTTTTAATGAGCAGAGCGTCAAATTTGATCAATTCGATGTACAATTGAGTGATATCAACAAAGAAATTAAAAAACAGAGTTGTAATTTGGACAAAAGATTAAATGAAATAGGTACAAAGTTAGACAAAATACAGTTAGAAAATAAGAGTAGAGAATCAAATAAATTGAATGAAAATAAAGACAAGGTAAGTAGTGGTGAGAATTATGATAATAGAATTACAAATATGGTGTTAGAAAATAATTGTGTGAGTATTGAGAGTGGTGATAAAAGTATAATGGGAGTAGAATTTGATAATGAAGTGATAAAAAGTGTTGATGAATTAGAGAGAAAGTATAGAGAAAAGTTACAGATAAAGGGGTTGCAGGGGGTAAATTTTTCCAGTAATGTAGTCGGGGGTGAAGAAAAGGCTTCACGAGTGTATTGGGTAGATAAATGGTCTACCGATAATTGTTTTTTGAATTGTTGTATTGTTCCTGTAGAAATCAGGAGAGGTTTTAATGTAGTAATACCCTCTGAATGGAGTGAGAGATATTTAGAGAAAGAGTTGTGTGTAGATGGTGAGATGCAAGTATTTAAGTTAGATAGAGGTTATAAAGAGTTGATAGAGAGAGTAGGATGGAAGAAAACAAAATATATGAAATACTTACCTTGTAATGAAGCTGATATAGCAGTCGTAGGAGATGATAATGAAAATAATGACTTAGTAACTTATCTGATTGTGACTAATTATACTGAAGGTGACAGGACAATAACCGATCGTGACAAGTTGTATGTTGAATTGATAGGGAATAACCCTATTAATTATGATGGTTTTATAAAATATAAGAATTTAAATGTGTATTATATTAATGATGTTAATATAACGTATTTAATAAAAAATAAATTTTACAGACCAAAGATAAGACTATTGTTTAACGATGGAGGGTAGACCTTCTATTGTGTTATGAACATTTAAGTGTGTGGACAGTGTTTTTAAAAATGGACTGATTATGGCAAATGATTTCATGATTATGTGAATTGTATATTTTTGTGTATTGATGTCTATGTATTTGTGTATTTTTGCTGTTGTGTATTTTATGTAAACATGTATTGTACGATTTTAAATAATTGAAGGAAGTTAATAATGATTTTAAAGGATATTATGAGAATTCAGATTCTAATGGTTAGTAGATGATTATGTATTTGGATATGAAAGGTGTTGTTAGCAGATAAGTGATGAATTTCTAATGGTATATTAAT
The DNA here is from genome assembly GCA_034769895.1 of Magicicada septendecula. Taxonomy (NCBI): domain Eukaryota; kingdom Metazoa; phylum Arthropoda; class Insecta; order Hemiptera; family Cicadidae; genus Magicicada; species Magicicada septendecula. Next base: position 302,596,289 of record CM068367.1, on the reverse strand, counting down.
GTTGAAATGTTATAAAGAGTTTGGGGATAGTGATAAATAAGGACATTGGAGTTATTTAAATAGAGTTATTGGGAGTTAGGGAAAATAAAGTGCTGAGATGTTGATGATATATAAAGAGGTGTTAGATATTTTAGGGACACAGTGGTTAGCGATTATATGTAGAGGTGAGTAATGTGAATGGTAATTATATTTGTTGTTGATGGTGATATTTTGTAATAAGGGTATTGGTGTAGGAGTCCAACGAGAGATGTTGAGACGGGAGTGGACCGTTGTGTGCCGGAAAGGGTTATCTGAAAGGGTCAGGAACCGATAAGGGAATGAGTTGGTTAGAGGGAATACACACATACATCCTTATATAAAAGACAAAATGAGCGGTGCCAGAGGTTTTAAATGGGATTTGTGAAGGGGGTTATTATAGAGATATTGGTGTCATATTATATTAATGGTTAGAAGCGGTTGTTAGTAGTGAAAAAGAGGGGTAGTAAGGTTAGATTGACAATGCCAAAATAAGATAGAGAGAAAAATGAATAACAGAGAGTCACCCAAACTAATAAATAAGGATAAAAAGGGTTAGAAAAGGGAAAATTCATAGTAGAAAGGTGAGGTAAGGAAGGGTAATGATATATTTGAAATTTTGTTGTTGTATAGAATCTAAATGAATGTTAAATGAATAAAAGTTAATAGAGAATTGTTGATAGTAATGTCTTATTAAAGTTTTGCTGCAAGTTATGTAAATATGAATTAAGTAATGTGAATTGTTCAATGTTAGTGTTTAATGCTTATGATGTAGCTAAATATATTGAAGTTATTGAAATAAATGAATGAAAATAATAGTTGTTGTTTGAAAGTTAAAAGTTGTTTGTGTTAGTATAAGAATATAAATTTCATGATGAGAGAGGTAATTTGATGTTGACTAAAGTCAGAGAACTTGATAAGAATATATAGGAGTGTCGAAAAGGAGAAGGCTGATCTGTCTTAAATCTTGTTATAATTTTGAGTTATTTGGTAGTTTATAAATAAATGAAACCAATGCCTCAAATCACAAACCAATGCATCTAAGAGGAAACATATCAGTTGCGGATATGTAAATGAATAAGGCCACTGTTTTAAAATTTTGTATTGAATGTTTCAGAGTTTTTATGGTGTTGTGACCGCGGTCCTGCGCTGGCCGGAGTGTCAGAACAGGAGCGTACAGTGCCTCATGGCCTTATGGTGTAGGGATCTCTCAGGAGAAGTCCAGTAAGGTCAGACGGGTACGATTGACACTATGGAACCAAGGGTAAGTGATTGAGATTTTCTTTTTATTAACACTACAGGGGGTTGTGGGACATATCTGAACTGATCCTTTTAGAAAAGTGTGAATGAGTCAATGAAAGTTTTTGTGTCTCGACACAAAACCTTTCATTAAGGGGGTTTTGTAACAGTACAGAATTAGCCATACCAGAATAATGGTGTGTAGGGATATTTTTATTGTAAATTTTATTGTAATCATGAAGTCTAAACAGGGCAAGTTAGTTTTGACACAAGTCCCAGTAATATGCAAATTCACCAGAGGGGAGCCGATCCAAGGTCAGCGGCGTACGAGTGAAGTGAAACAACGAAAATGGCAGTGTTAGGCGCTAAAAATTGACAATACTGACTTTCTATTGGTCCATTGTAACAAATCGTCATCAAAAACACAATGACGATATAAAACCATTACGTATTAACCAAAGCAGTGGTTAGAAAACAATAGACAATGACGTCAGATGCACGACCACTTACGTAACAATTACGTCTAACCCGGTCTCAGTCGTCAAAATTAAATCAGGGAGCATACACGCTCTAACAGTAGTGGGCGATTTTCTGCCAGCAAAATGTAACATTTAATGCTAAAATGTTCTACATAATATCACAGTAAACACTAACAGTTATAGCATCAGTGAACTTTATAAAAAATGTATTCAAAGTAGAGTCAGTGAAAATGGACAACAGCAAACTGGACAAACACCTGCCCACCGCATGGAGCCGCTAAGGAAGGAACTACGCCACATCTATACAGGAAAGCCCTGCATTGCATTACTAAATTTCAAAAAGTAGAAAAAGATGAGCTCAATTTCTATAAAATTTGTCTAAATTCAGGTGAGAGAGGGAGAGAGTGCAAGCGAGAGTGTAACCGGTGTTGATCAACCCAATATTAAAATGAGGCGTTGGTTTGTGATCATGTTTAGTCAGTATTAAGAGTAAAGTATTAAAGAAATCGAAACTATAATTCTGTTTAATGATGAGAATTACATACATAAAAGAAGTCAGTTATATAACATCATAAAGTGTACACAATTAACCTTGAGTAAAGTCAAGGGCGGAATAGCCTAGCCGCCATTTTGGAAATCTGAATCATGAACCATTGTTATGCTTATATTAATTTACCAAGTATCTACTGAAAATAAAACCAAAATTCGTTACCGTTATTTAATGTGTCACGTTATTTCTATACCCAACGACTTCTGCCGCTGTCTGCTTAACGCAATTCTGGACCCAAAGCCTAATGCATGTAAATGAGCAAAACACGTGTTATTCCGGTGATGAGATTTATTATGTAAAGTACACAGATATGAACTACCATATATTCAGTATTAATAATTGTATAAAAAATACACAGATATATGTAATTTAACAGATGGCACCCGAACAGGGACTTTATATATCAATAAAAATATATAAATAAGCAGACAAGCAGAGGTTAGATGGGTAATGAAACATACGGAAAAAATAGAGATTACCTGTATAGGTTATGCATGGTACGAATAGAGTACAACACAACAACTAAAATAAAGTTATTATTGTTAATATATTAATAATAAAAAGAAAAGAAATGGCAAATAGTAATGAGACGAGTAAAACAGAATCAGAAATGATGGGTGATAGTATTTATTCAACATCAGACCCAACAAAAAGAATGGAAGAGAATGACATAATAAGAATGATGAAACTGCTTTTTAATGAGCAGAGCGTCAAATTTGATCAATTCGATGTACAATTGAGTGATATCAACAAAGAAATTAAAAAACAGAGTTGTAATTTGGACAAAAGATTAAATGAAATAGGTACAAAGTTAGACAAAATACAGTTAGAAAATAAGAGTAGAGAATCAAATAAATTGAATGAAAATAAAGACAAGGTAAGTAGTGGTGAGAATTATGATAATAGAATTACAAATATGGTGTTAGAAAATAATTGTGTGAGTATTGAGAGTGGTGATAAAAGTATAATGGGAGTAGAATTTGATAATGAAGTGATAAAAAGTGTTGATGAATTAGAGAGAAAGTATAGAGAAAAGTTACAGATAAAGGGGTTGCAGGGGGTAAATTTTTCCAGTAATGTAGTCGGGGGTGAAGAAAAGGCTTCACGAGTGTATTGGGTAGATAAATGGTCTCCCGATAATTGTTTTTTGAATTGTTGTATTGTTCCTGTAGAAATCAGGAGAGGTTTTAATGTAGTAATACCCTCTGAATGGAGTGAGAGATATTTAGAGAAAGAGTTGTGTGTAGATGGTGAGATGCAAGTATTTAAGTTAGATAGAGGTTATAAAGAGTTGATAGAGAGAGTAGGATGGAAGAAAACAAAATATATGAAATACTTACCTTGTAATGAAGCTGATATAGCAGTCGTAGGAGATGATAATGAAAATAATGACTTAGTAACTTATCTGATTGTGACTAATTATACTGAAGGTGACAGGACAATAACCGATCGTGACAAGTTGTATGTTGAATTGATAGGGAATAACCCTATTAATTATGATGGTTTTATAAAATATAAGAATTTAAATGTGTATTATATTAATGATGTTAATATAACGTATTTAATAAAAAATAAATTTTACAGACCAAAGATAAGACTATTGTTTAACGATGGAGGGTAGACCTTCTATTGTGTTATGAACATTTAAGTGTGTGGACAGTGTTTTTAAAAATGGACTGATTATGGCAAATGATTTCATGATTATGTGAATTGTATATTTTTGTGTATTGATGTCTATGTATTTGTGTATTTTTGCTGTTGTGTATTTTATGTAAACATGTATTGTACGATTTTAAATAATTGAAGGAAGTTAATAATGATTTTAAAGGATATTATGAGAATTCAGATTCTAATGGTTAGTAGATGATTATGTATTTGGATATGAAAGGTGTTGTTAGCAGATAAGTGATGAATTTCTAATGGTATATTAATGTTGAAATGTTATAAAGAGTTTGGGGATAGTGATAAATAAGGACATTGGAGTTATTTAAATAGAGTTATTGGGAGTTAGGGAAAATAAAATGCTGAGATGTTGATGATATATAAAGAGGTGTTAGATATTTTAGGGACACAGTGGTTAGCGATTATATGTAGAGGTGAGTAATGTGAATGGTAATTATATTTGTTGTTGATGGTGATATTTTGTAATAAGGGTATTGGTGTAGGAGTCCAACGAGAGATGTTGAGACGGGAGTGGACCGTTGTGTGCCGGAAAGGTTTTATCTGAAAGGGTCAGGAACCGATAAGGGAATGAGTTGGTTAGAGGGAATACACACATACATCCTTATATAAAAGACAAAATGAGCGGTGCCAGAGGTTTTAAATGGGATTTGTGAAGGGGGTTATTATAGAGATATTGGTGTCATATTATATTAATGGTTAGAAGCGGTTGTTAGTAGTGAAAAAGAGGGGTAGTAAGGTTAGATTGACAATGCCAAAATAAGATAGAGAGAAAAATGAATAACAGAGAGTCACCCAAACTAATAAATAAGAATAAAAAGGGTTAGAAAAGGGAAAATTCATAGTAGAAAGGTGAGGTAAGGAAGGGTAATGGTATATTTGAAATTTTGTTGTTGTATAGAATCTAAATGAATGTTAAATGAATAAAAGTTAATAGAGAATTGTTGATAGTAATGTCTTATTAAAGTTTTGCTGCAAGTTATGTAAATATGAATTAAGTAATGTGAATTGTTCAATGTTAGTGTTTAATGCTTATGATGTAGCTAAATATATTGAAGTTATTGAAATAAATGAATGAAAATAATAGTTGTTGTTTGAAAGTTAAAAGTTGTTTGTGTTAGTATAAGAATATAAATTTCATGATGAGAGAGGTAATTTGATGTTGACTAAAGTCAGAGAACTTGATAAGAATATATAGGAGTGTCGAAAAGGAGAAGGCTGATCTGTCTTAAATCTTGTTATAATTTTGAGTTATTTGGTAGTTTATAAATAAATGAAACCAATGCCTCAAATCACAAACCAATGCATCTAAGAGGAAACATATCAGTTGCGGATATGTAAATGAATAAGGCCACTGTTTTAAAATTTTGTATTGAATGTTTCAGAGTTTTTATGGTGTTGTGACCGCGGTCCTGCGCTGGCCGGAGTGTCAGAACAGGAGCGTACAGTGCCTCATGGCCTTATGGTGTAGGGATCTCTCAGGAGAAGTCCAGTAAGGTCAGACGGGTACGATTGACACTATGGAACCAAGGGTAAGTGATTGAGATTTTCTTTTTATTAACACTACAGGGGGTTGTGGGACATATCTGAACTGATCCTTTTAGAAAAGTGTGAATGAGTCAATGAAAGTTTTTGTGTCTCGACACAAAACCTTTCATTAAGGGGGTTTTGTAACAGTACAGAATTAGCCATACCAGAATAATGGTGTGTAGGGATATTTTTATTGTAAATTTTATTGTAATCATGAAGTCTAAACAGGGCAAGTTAGTTTTGACACAAGTCCCAGTAATATGCAAATTCACCAGAGGGGAGCCGATCCAAGGTCAGCGGCGTACGAGTGAAGTGAAACAACGAAAATGGCAGTGTTAGGCGCTAAAAATTGACAATACTGACTTTCTATTGGTCCATTGTAACAAATCGTCATCAAAAACACAATGACGATATAAAACCATTACGTATTAACCAAAGCAGTGGTTAGAAAACAATAGACAATGACGTCAGATGCACGACCACTTACATAACAATTACGTCTAACCCGGTCTCAGTCGTCAAAAGTAAATCAGGGAGCATACACGCTCTAACAGTAGTGGGCAATTTTCTGCCACCAAATGTAACATTTAATGCTAAAATGTTCTACATAATATCACAGTAAACACTAACAGTTATAGCATCAGTGAACTTTATAAAAAATGTATTCAAAGTAGAGTCAGTGAAAATGGACAACAGCAAACTGGACAAACACCTGCCCACTGCATGGAGCCGCTAAGGAAGGAACTACGCCACATCTATTCAGGAAAGCCCTGCATTGCATTACTAAATTTCAAAAAGTAGAAAAAGATGAGCTCAATTTCTATAAAATTTGTCTAAATTCAGGTGAGAGAGGGAGAGAGTGCAAGCGAGAGTGTAACCGGTGTTGATCAACCCAATATTAAAATGAGGCGTTGGTTTGTGATCATGTTTAGTCAGTATTAAGAGTAAAGTATTAAAGAAATCGAAACTATAATTCTGTTTAATGATGAGAATTACATACATAAAAGAAGTCAGTTATATAACATCATAAAGTGTACACAATTAACCTTGAGTAAAGTCAAGGGCGGAATAGTCTAGCCGCCATTTTGGAAATCTGAATCATGAACCATTGTTATGCTTATATTAATTTACCAAGTATCTACTGAAAATAAAACCAAAATTCGTTACCGTTATTTAATGTGTCACGTTATTTCTATACCCAACGACTTCTGCCGCTGTCTGCTTAACGCAATTCTGGACCCAAAGCCTAATGCATGTAAATGAGCAAAACACGTGTTATTCCGGTGATGAGATTTATTATGTAAAGTACACAGATATGAACTACCATATATTCAGTATTAATAATTGTATAAAAAATACACAGATATATGTAATTTAACAGATGGCGCCCGAACAGGGACTTTATATATCAATAAAAATATATAAATAAGCAGACAAGCAGAGGTTAGATGGGTAATGAAACATACGGAAAAAATAGAGATTACCTGTATAGGTTATGCATGGTACGAATAGAGTACAACACAACAACTAAAATAAAGTTATTATTGTTAATATATTAATAATAAAAAGAAAAGAAATGGCAAATAGTAATGAGACGAGTAAAACAGAATCAGAAATGATGGGTGATAGTATTTATTCAACATCAGACCCAACAAAAAGAATGGAAGAGAATGACATAATAAGAATGATGAAACTGCTTTTTAATGAGCAGAGCGTCAAATTTGATCAATTCGATGTACAATTGAGTGATATCAACAAAGAAATTAAAAAACAGAGTTGTAATTTGGACAAAAGATTAAATGAAATAGGTACAAAGTTAGACAAAATACAGTTAGAAAATAAGAGTAGAGAATCAAATAAATTGAATGAAAATAAAGACAAGGTAAGTAGTGGTGAGAATTATGATAATAGAATTACAAATATGGTGTTAGAAAATAATTGTGTGAGTATTGAGAGTGGTGATAAAAGTATAATGGGAGTAGAATTTGATAATGAAGTGATAAAAAGTGTTGATGAATTAGAGAGAAAGTATAGAGAAAAGTTACAGATAAAGGGGTTGCAGGGGGTAAATTTTTCCAGTAATGTAGTCGGGGGTGAAGAAAAGGCTTCACGAGTGTATTGGGTAGATAAATGGTCTACCGATAATTGTTTTTTGAATTGTTGTATTGTTCCTGTAGAAATCAGGAGAGGTTTTAATGTAGTAATACCCTCTGAATGGAGTGAGAGATATTTAGAGAAAGAGTTGTGTGTAGATGGTGAGATGCAAGTATTTAAGTTAGATAGAGGTTATAAAGAGTTGATAGAGAGAGTAGGATGGAAGAAAACAAAATATATGAAATACTTACCTTGTAATGAAGCTGATATAGCAGTCGTAGGAGATGATAATGAAAATAATGACTTAGTAACTTATCTGATTGTGACTAATTATACTGAAGGTGACAGGACAATAACCGATCGTGACAAGTTGTATGTTGAATTGATAGGGAATAACCCTATTAATTATGATGGTTTTATAAAATATAAGAATTTAAATGTGTATTATATTAATGATGTTAATATAACGTATTTAATAAAAAATAAATTTTACAGACCAAAGATAAGACTATTGTTTAACGATGGAGGGTAGACCTTCTATTGTGTTATGAACATTTAAGTGTGTGGACAGTGTTTTTAAAAATGGACTGATTATGGCAAATGATTTCATGATTATGTGAATTGTATATTTTTGTGTATTGATGTCTATGTATTTGTGTATTTTTGCTGTTGTGTATTTTATGTAAACATGTATTGTACGATTTTAAATAATTGAAGGAAGTTAATAATGATTTTAAAGGATATTATGAGAATTCAGATTCTAATGGTTAGTAGATGATTATGTATTTGGATATGAAAGGTGTTGTTAGCAGATAAGTGATGAATTTCTAATGGTATATTAATGTTGAAATGTTATAAAGAGTTTGGGGATAGTGATAAATAAGGACATTGGAGTTATTTAAATAGAGTTATTGGGAGTTAGGGAAAATAAAGTGCTGAGATGTTGATGATATATAAAGAGGTGTTAGATATTTTAGGGACACAGTGGTTAGCGATTATATGTAGAGGTGAGTAATGTGAATGGTAATTATATTTGTTGTTGATGGTGATATTTTGTAATAAGGGTATTGGTGTAGGAGTCCAACTAGAGATGTTGAGACGGGAGTGGACCGTTGTGTGCCGGAAAGGGTTATCTGAAAGGGTCAGGAACCGATAAGGGAATGAGTTGGTTAGAGGGAATACACACATACATCCTTATATAAAAGACAAAATGAGCGGTGCCAGAGGTTTTAAATGGGATTTGTGAAGGGGGTTATTATAGACATATTGGTGTCATATTATATTAATGGTTAGAAGCGGTTGTTAGTAGTGAAAAAGAGGGGTAGTAAGGTTAGATTGACAATGCCAAAATAAGATAGAGAGAAAAATGAATAACAGAGAGTCACCCAAACTAATAAATAAGAATAAAAAGGGTTAGAAAAGGGAAAATTCATAGTAGAAAGGTGAGGTAAGGGAGGGTAATGGTATATTTGAAATTTTGTTGTTGTATAGAATCTAAATGAATGTTAAATGAATAAAAGTTAATAGAGAATTGTTGATAGTAATGTCTTATTAAAGTTTTGCTGCAAGTTATGTAAATATGAATTAAGTAATGTGAATTGTTCAATGTTAGTGTTTAATGCTTATGATGTAGCTAAATATATTGAAGTTATTGAAATAAATGAATGAAAATAATAGTTGTTGTTTGAAAGTTAAAAGTTGTTTGTGTTAGTATAAGAATATAAATTTCATGATGAGAGAGGTAATTTGATGTTGACTAAAGTCAGAGAACTTGATAAGAATATATAGGAGTGTCGAAAAGGAGAAGGCTGATCTGTCTTAAATCTTGTTATAATTTTGAGTTATTTGGTAGTTTATAAATAAATGAAACCAATGCCTCAAATCACAAACCAATGCATCTAAGAGGAAACATATCAGTTGCGGATATGTAAATGAATAAGGCCACTGTTTTAAAATTTTGTATTGAATGTTTCAGAGTTTTTATGGTGTTGTGACCGCGGTCCTGCGCTGGCCGGAGTGTCAGAACAGGAGCGTACAGTGCCTCATGGCCTTATGGTGTAGGGATCTCTCAGGAGAAGTCCAGTAAGGTCAGACGGGTACGATTGACACTATGGAACCAAGGGTAAGTGATTGAAATTTTCTTTTTATTAACACTACAGGGGGTTGTGGGACATATCTGAACTGATCCTTTTAGAAAAGTGTGAATGAGTCAATGAAAGTTTTTGTGTCTCGACACAAAACCTTTCATTAAGGGGGTTTTGTAACAGTACAGAATTAGCCATACCAGAATAATGGTGTGTAGGGATATTTTTATTGTAAATTTTATTGTAATCATGAAGTCTAAACAGGGCAAGTTAGTTTTGACACAAGTCCCAGTAATATGCAAATTCACCAGAGGGGAGCCGATCCAAGGTCAGCGGCGTACGAGTGAAGTGAAACAACGAAAATGGCAGTGTTAGGCGCTAAAAATTGACAATACTGACTTTCTATTGGTCCATTGTAACAAATCGTCATCAAAAACACAATGACGATATAAAACCATTACGTATTAACCAAAGCAGTGGTTAGAAAACAATAGACAATGACGTCAGATGCACGACCACTTACATAACAATTACGTCTAACCCGGTCTCAGTCGTCAAAAGTAAATCAGGGAGCATACACGCTCTAACAGTAGTGGGCAATTTTCTGCCACCAAATGTAACATTTAATGCTAAAATGTTCTACATAATATCACAGTAAACACTAACAGTTATAGCATCAGTGAACTTTATAAAAAATGTATTCAAAGTAGAGTCAGTGAAAATGGACAACAGCAAACTGGACAAACACCTGCCCACTGCATGGAGCCGCTAAGGAAGGAACTACGCCACATCTATTCAGGAAAGCCCTGCATTGCATTACTAAATTTCAAAAAGTAGAAAAAGATGAGCTCAATTTCTATAAAATTTGTCTAAATTCAGGTGAGAGAGGGAGAGAGTGCAAGCGAGAGTGCAACCGGTGTTGATCAACCCAATATTAAAATGAGGCGTTGGTTTGTGATCATGTTTAGTCAGTATTAAGAGTAAAGTATTAAAGAAATCGAAACTATAATTCTGTTTAATGATGAGAATTACATACATAAAAGAAGTCAGTTATATAACATCATAAAGTGTACACAATTAACCTTGAGTAAAGTCAAGGGCGGAATAGCCTAGCCGCCATTTTGGAAATCTGAATCATGAACCATTGTTATGCTTATATTAATTTACCAAGTATCTACTGAAAATAAAACCAAAATTCGTTACCGTTATTTAATGTGTCACGTTATTTCTATACCCAACGACTTCTGCCGCTGTCTGCTTAACGCAATTCTGGACCCAAAGCCTAATGCATGTAAATGAGCAAAACACGTGTTATTCCGGTGATGAGATTTATTATGTAAAGTACACAGATATGAACTACCATATATTCAGTATTAATAATTGTATAAAAAATACACAGATATATGTAATTTAACAGATGGCGCCCGAACAGGGACTTTATATATCAATAAAAATATATAAATAAGCAGACAAGCAGAGGTTAGATGGGTAATGAAACATACGGAAAAAATAGAGATTACCTGTATAGGTTATGCATGGTACGAATAGAGTACAACACAACAACTAAAATAAAGTTATTATTGTTAATATATTAATAATAAAAAGAAAAGAAATGGCAAATAGTAATGAGACGAGTAAAACAGAATCAGAAATGATGGGTGATAGTATTTATTCAACATCAGACCCAACAAAAAGAATGGAAGAGAATGACATAATAAGAATGATGAAACTGCTTTTTAATGAGCAGAGCGTCAAATTTGATCAATTCGATGTACAATTGAGTGATATCAAAAAAGAAATTAAAAAACAGAGTTGTAATTTGGACAAAAGATTAAATGAAATAGGTACAAAGTTAGACAAAATACAGTTAGAAAATAAGAGTAGAGAATCAAATAAATTGAATGAAAATAAAGACAAGGTAAGTAGTGGTGAGAATTATGATAATAGAATTACAAATATGGTGTTAGAAAATAATTGTGTGAGTATTGAGAGTGGTGATAAAAGTATAATGGGAGTAGAATTTGATAATGAAGTGATAAAAAGTGTTGATGAATTAGAGAGAAAGTATAGAGAAAAGTTACAGATAAAGGGGTTGCAGGGGGTAAATTTTTCCAGTAATGTAGTCGGGGGTGAAGAAAAGGCTTCACGAGTGTATTGGGTAGATAAATGGTCTACCGATAATTGTTTTTTGAATTGTTGTATTGTTCCTGTAGAAATCAGGAGAGGTTTTAATGTAGTAATACCCTCTGAATGGAGTGAGAGATATTTAGAGAAAGAGTTGTGTGTAGATGGTGAGATGCAAGTATTTAAGTTAGATAGAGGTTATAAAGAGTTGATAGAGAGAGTAGGATGGAAGAAAACAAAATATATGAAATACTTACCTTGTAATGAAGCTGATATAGCAGTCGTAGGAGATGATAATGAAAATAATGACTTAGTAACTTATCTGATTGTGACTAATTATACTGAAGGTGACAGGACAATAACCGATCGTGACAAGTTGTATGTTGAATTGATAGGGAATAACCCTATTAATTATGATGGTTTTATAAAATATAAGAATTTAAATGTGTATTATATTAATGATGTTAATATAACGTATTTAATAAAAAATAAATTTTACAGACCAAAGATAAGACTATTGTTTAACGATGGAGGGTAGACCTTCTATTGTGTTATGAACATTTAAGTGTGTGGACAGTGTTTTTAAAAATGGACTGATTATGGCAAATGATTTCATGATTATGTGAATTGTATATTTTTGTGTATTGATGTCTATGTATTTGTGTATTTTTGCTGTTGTGTATTTTATGTAAACATGTATTGTACGATTTTAAATAATTGAAGGAAGTTAATAATGATTTTAAAGGATATTATGAGAATTCAGATTCTAATGGTTAGTAGATGATTATGTATTTGGATATGAAAGGTGTTGTTAGCAGATAAGTGATGAATTTCTAATGGTATATTAATGTTGAAATGTTATAAAGAGTTTGGGGATAGTGATAAATAAGGACATTGGAGTTATTTAAATAGAGTTATTGGGAGTTAGGGAAAATAAAGTGCTGAGATGTTGATGATATATAAAGAGGTGTTAGATATTTTAGGGACACAGTGGTTAGCGATTATATGTAGAGGTGAGTAATGTGAATGGTAATTATATTTGTTGTTGATGGTGATATTTTGTAATAAGGGTATTGGTGTAGGAGTCCAACTAGAGATGTTGAGACGGGAGTGGACCGTTGTGTGCCGGAAAGGGTTATCTGAAAGGGTCAGGAACCGATAAGGGAATGAGTTGGTTAGAGGGAATACACACATACATCCTTATATAAAAGACAAAATGAGCGGTGCCAGAGGTTTTAAATGGGATTTGTGAAGGGGGTTATTATAGACATATTGGTGTCATATTATATTAATGGTTAGAAGCGGTTGTTAGTAGTGAAAAAGAGGGGTAGTAAGGTTAGATTGACAATGCCAAAATAAGATAGAGAGAAAAATGAATAACAGAGAGTCACCCAAACTAATAAATAAGAATAAAAAGGGTTAGAAAAGGGAAAATTCATAGTAGAAAGGTGAGGTAAGGGAGGGTAATGGTATATTTGAAATTTTGTTGTTGTATAGAATCTAAATGAATGTTAAATGAATAAAAGTTAATAGAGAATTGTTGATAGTAATGTCTTATTAAAGTTTTGCTGCAAGTTATGTAAATATGAATTAAGTAATGTGAATTGTTCAATGTTAGTGTTTAATGCTTATGATGTAGCTAAATATATTGAAGTTATTGAAATAAATGAATGAAAATAATAGTTGTTGTTTGAAAGTTAAAAGTTGTTTGTGTTAGTATAAGAATATAAATTTCATGATGAGAGAGGTAATTTGATGTTGACTAAAGTCAGAGAACTTGATAAGAATATATAGGAGTGTCGAAAAGGAGAAGGCTGATCTGTCTTAAATCTTGTTATAATTTTGAGTTATTTGGTAGTTTATAAATAAATGAAACCAATGCCTCAAATCACAAACCAATGCATCTAAGAGGAAACATATCAGTTGCGGATATGTAAATGAATAAGGCCACTGTTTTAAAATTTTGTATTGAATGTTTCAGAGTTTTTATGGTGTTGTGACCGCGGTCCTGCGCTGGCCGGAGTGTCAGAACAGGAGCGTACAGTGCCTCATGGCCTTATGGTGTAGGGATCTCTCAGGAGAAGTCCAGTAAGGTCAGACGGGTACGATTGACACTATGGAACCAAGGGTAAGTGATTGAAATTTTCTTTTTATTAACACTACAGGGGGTTGTGGGACATATCTGAACTGATCCTTTTAGAAAAGTGTGAATGAGTCAATGAAAGTTTTTGTGTCTCGACACAAAACCTTTCATTAAGGGGGTTTTGTAACAGTACAGAATTAGCCATACCAGAATAATGGTGTGTAGGGATATTTTTATTGTAAATTTTATTGTAATCATGAAGTCTAAACAGGGCAAGTTAGTTTTGACACAAGTCCCAGTAATATGCAAATTCACCAGAGGGGAGCCGATCCAAGGTCAGCGGCGTACGAGTGAAGTGAAACAACGAAAATGGCAGTGTTAGGCGCTAAAAATTGACAATACTGACTTTCTATTGGTCCATTGTAACAAATCGTCATCAAAAACACAATGACGATATAAAACCATTACGTATTAACCAAAGCAGTGGTTAGAAAACAATAGACAATGACGTCAGATGCACGACCACTTACATAACAATTACGTCTAACCCGGTCTCAGTCGTCAAAAGTAAATCAGGGAGCATACACGCTCTAACAGTAGTGGGCAATTTTCTGCCACCAAATGTAACATTTAATGCTAAAATGTTCTACATAATATCACAGTAAACACTAACAGTTATAGCATCAGTGAACTTTATAAAAAATGTATTCAAAGTAGAGTCAGTGAAAATGGACAACAGCAAACTGGACAAACACCTGCCCACTGCATGGAGCCGCTAAGGAAGGAACTACGCCACATCTATTCAGGAAAGCCCTGCATTGCATTACTAAATTTCAAAAAGTAGAAAAAGATGAGCTCAATTTCTATAAAATTTGTCTAAATTCAGGTGAGAGAGGGAGAGAGTGCAAGCGAGAGTGCAACCGGTGTTGATCAACCCAATATTAAAATGAGGCGTTGGTTTGTGATCATGTTTAGTCAGTATTAAGAGTAAAGTATTAAAGAAATCGAAACTATAATTCTGTTTAATGATGAGAATTACATACATAAAAGAAGTCAGTTATATAACATCATAAAGTGTACACAATTAACCTTGAGTAAAGTCAAGGGCGGAATAGCCTAGCCGCCATTTTGGAAATCTGAATCATGAACCATTGTTATGCTTATATTAATTTACCAAGTATCTACTGAAAATAAAACCAAAATTCGTTACCGTTATTTAATGTGTCACGTTATTTCTATACCCAACGACTTCTGCCGCTGTCTGCTTAACGCAATTCTGGACCCAAAGCCTAATGCATGTAAATGAGCAAAACACGTGTTATTCCGGTGATGAGATTTATTATGTAAAGTACACAGATATGAACTACCATATATTCAGTATTAATAATTGTATAAAAAATACACAGATATATGTAATTTAACAGATGGCGCCCGAACAGGGACTTTATATATCAATAAAAATATATAAATAAGCAGACAAGCAGAGGTTAGATGGGTAATGAAACATACGGAAAAAATAGAGATTACCTGTATAGGTTATGCATGGTACGAATAGAGTACAACACAACAACTAAAATAAAGTTATTATTGTTAATATATTAATAATAAAAAGAAAAGAAATGGCAAATAGTAATGAGACGAGTAAAACAGAATCAGAAATGATGGGTGATAGTATTTATTCAACATCAGACCCAACAAAAAGAATGGAAGAGAATGACATAATAAGAATGATGAAACTGCTTTTTAATGAGCAGAGCGTCAAATTTGATCAATTCGATGTACAATTGAGTGATATCAAAAAAGAAATTAAAAAACAGAGTTGTAATTTGGACAAAAGATTAAATGAAATAGGTACAAAGTTAGACAAAATACAGTTAGAAAATAAGAGTAGAGAATCAAATAAATTGAATGAAAATAAAGACAAGGTAAGTAGTGGTGAGAATTATGATAATAGAATTACAAATATGGTGTTAGAAAATAATTGTGTGAGTATTGAGAGTGGTGATAAAAGTATAATGGGAGTAGAATTTGATAATGAAGTGATAAAAAGTGTTGATGAATTAGAGAGAAAGTATAGAGAAAAGTTACAGATAAAGGGGTTGCAGGGGGTAAATTTTTCCAGTAATGTAGTCGGGGGTGAAGAAAAGGCTTCACGAGTGTATTGGGTAGATAAATGGTCTACCGATAATTGTTTTTTGAATTGTTGTATTGTTCCTGTAGAAATCAGGAGAGGTTTTAATGTAGTAATACCCTCTGAATGGAGTGAGAGATATTTAGAGAAAGAGTTGTGTGTAGATGGTGAGATGCAAGTATTTAAGTTAGATAGAGGTTATAAAGAGTTGATAGAGAGAGTAGGATGGAAGAAAACAAAATATATGAAATACTTACCTTGTAATGAAGCTGATATAGCAGTCGTAGGAGATGATAATGAAAATAATGACTTAGTAACTTATCTGATTGTGACTAATTATACTGAAGGTGACAGGACAATAACCGATCGTGACAAGTTGTATGTTGAATTGATAGGGAATAACCCTATTAATTATGATGGTTTTATAAAATATAAGAATTTAAATGTGTATTATATTAATGATGTTAATATAACGTATTTAATAAAAAATAAATTTTACAGACCAAAGATAAGACTATTGTTTAACGATGGAGGGTAGACCTTCTATTGTGTTATGAACATTTAAGTGTGTGGACAGTGTTTTTAAAAATGGACTGATTATGGCAAATGATTTCATGATTATGTGAATTGTATATTTTTGTGTATTGATGTCTATGTATTTGTGTATTTTTGCTGTTGTGTATTTTATGTAAACATGTATTGTACGATTTTAAATAATTGAAGGAAGTTAATAATGATTTTAAAGGATATTATGAGAATTCAGATTCTAATGGTTAGTAGATGATTATGTATTTGGATATGAAAGGTGTTGTTAGCAGATAAGTGATGAATTTCTAATGGTATATTAATGTTGAAATGTTATAAAGAGTTTGGGGATAGTGATAAATAAGGACATTGGAGTTATTTAAATAGAGTTATTGGGAGTTAGGGAAAATAAAGTGCTGAGATGTTGATGATATATAAAGAGGTGTTAGATATTTTAGGGACACAGTGGTTAGCGATTATATGTAGAGGTGAGTAATGTGAATGGTAATTATATTTGTTGTTGATGGTGATATTTTGTAATAAGGGTATTGGTGTAGGAGTCCAACGAGAGATGTTGAGACGGGAGTGGACCGTTGTGTGCCGGAAAGGGTTATCTGAAAGGGTCAGGAACCGATAAGGGAATGAGTTGGTTAGAGGGAATACACACATACATCCTTATATAAAAGACAAAATGAGCGGTGCCAGAGGTTTTAAATGGGATTTGTGAAGGGGGTTATTATAGAGATATTGGTGTCATATTATATTAATGGTTAGAAGCGGTTGTTAGTAGTGAAAAAGAGGGGTAGTAAGGTTAGATTGACAATGCCAAAATAAGATAGAGAGAAAAATGAATAACAGAGAGTCACCCAAACTAATAAATAAGAATAAAAAGGGTTAGAAAAGGGAAAATTCATAGTAGAAAGGTGAGGTAAGGAAGGGTAATGGTATATTTGAAATTTTGTTGTTGTATAGAATCTAAATGAATGTTAAATGAATAAAAGTTAATAGAGAATTGTTGATAGTAATGTCTTATTAAAGTTTTGCTGCAAGTTATGTAAATATGAATTAAGTAATGTGAATTGTTCAATGTTAGTGTTTAATGCTTATGATGTAGCTAAATATATTGAAGTTATTGAAATAAATGAATGAAAATAATAGTTGTTGTTTGAAAGTTAAAAGTTGTTTGTGTTAGTATAAGAATATAAATTTCATGATGAGAGAGGTAATTTGATGTTGACTAAAGTCAGAGAACTTGATAAGAATATATAGGAGTGTCGAAAAGGAGAAGGCTGATCTGTCTTAAATCTTGTTATAATTTTGAGTTATTTGGTAGTTTATAAATAAATGAAACCAATGCCTCAAATCACAAACCAATGCATCTAAGAGGAAACATATCAGTTGCGGATATGTAAATGAATAAGGCCACTGTTTTAAAATTTTGTATTGAATGTTTCAGAGTTTTTATGGTGTTGTGACCGCGGTCCTGCGCTGGCCGGAGTGTCAGAACAGGAGCGTACAGTGCCTCATGGCCTTATGGTGTAGGGATCTCTCAGGAGAAGTCCAGTAAGGTCAGACGGGTACGATTGACACTATGGAACCAAGGGTAAGTGATTGAGATTTTCTTTTTATTAACACTACAGGGGGTTGTGGGACATATCTGAACTGATCCTTTTAGAAAAGTGTGAATGAGTCAATGAAAGTTTTTGTGTCTCGACACAAAACCTTTCATTAAGGGGGTTTTGTAACAGTACAGAATTAGCCATACCAGAATAATGGTGTGTAGGGATATTTTTATTGTAAATTTTATTGTAATCATGAAGTCTAAACAGGGCAAGTTAGTTTTGACACAAGTCCCAGTAATATGCAAATTCACCAGAGGGGAGCCGATCCAAGGTCAGCGGCGTACGAGTGAAGTGAAACAACGAAAATGGCAGTGTTAGGCGCTAAAAATTGACAATACTGACTTTCTATTGGTCCATTGTAACAAATCGTCATCAAAAACACAATGACGATATAAAACCATTACGTATTAACCAAAGCAGTGGTTAGAAAACAATAGACAATGACGTCAGATGCACGACCACTTACATAACAATTACGTCTAACCCGGTCTCAGTCGTCAAAAGTAAATCAGGGAGCATACACGCTCTAACAGTAGTGGGCAATTTTCTGCCAGCAAAATGTAACATTTAATGCTAAAATGTTCTACATAATATCACAGTAAACACTAACAGTTATAGCATCAGTGAACTTTATAAAAAATGTATTCAAAGTAGAGTCAGTGAAAATGGACAACAGCAAACTGGACAAACACCTGCCCACTGCATGGAGCCGCTAAGGAAGGAACTACGCCACATCTATTCAGGAAAGCCCTGCATTGCATTACTAAATTTCAAAAAGTAGAAAAAGATGAGCTCAATTTCTATAAAATTTGTCTAAATTCAGGTGAGAGAGGGAGAGAGTGCAAGCGAGAGTGTAACCGGTGTTGATCAACCCAATATTAAAATGAGGCGTTGGTTTGTGATCATGTTTAGTCAGTATTAAGAGTAAAGTATTAAAGAAATCGAAACTATAATTCTGTTTAATGATGAGAATTACATACATAAAAGAAGTCAGTTATATAACATCATAAAGTGTACACAATTAACCTTGAGTAAAGTCAAGGGCGGAATAGTCTAGCCGCCATTTTGGAAATCTGAATCATGAACCATTGTTATGCTTATATTAATTTACCAAGTATCTACTGAAAATAAAACCAAAATTCGTTACCGTTATTTAATGTGTCACGTTATTTCTATACCCAACGACTTCTGCCGCTGTCTGCTTAACGCAATTCTGGACCCAAAGCCTAATGCATGTAAATGAGCAAAACACGTGTTATTCCGGTGATGAGATTTATTATGTAAAGTACACAGATATGAACTACCATATATTCAGTATTAATAATTGTATAAAAAATACACAGATATATGTAATTTAACAGATGGCGCCCGAACAGGGACTTTATATATCAATAAAAATATATAAATAAGCAGACAAGCAGAGGTTAGATGGGTAATGAAACATACGGAAAAAATAGAGATTACCTGTATAGGTTATGCATGGTACGAATAGAGTACAACACAACAACTAAAATAAAGTTATTATTGTTAATATATTAATAATAAAAAGAAAAGAAATGGCAAATAGTAATGAGACGAGTAAAACAGAATCAGAAATGATGGGTGATAGTATTTATTCAACATCAGACCCAACAAAAAGAATGGAAGAGAATGACATAATAAGAATGATGAAACTGCTTTTTAATGAGCAGAGCGTCAAATTTGATCAATTCGATGTACAATTGAGTGATATCAAAAAAGTAATTAAAAAACAGAGTTGTAATTTGGACAAAAGATTAAATGAAATAGGTACAAAGTTAGACAAAATACAGTTAGAAAATAAGAGTAGAGAATCAAATAAATTGAATGAAAATAAAGACAAGGTAAGTAGTGGTGAGAATTATGATAATAGAATTACAAATATGGTGTTAGAAAATAATTGTGTGAGTATTGAGAGTGGTGATAAAAGTATAATGGGAGTAGAATTTGATAATGAAGTGATAAAAAGTGTTGATGAATTAGAGAGAAAGTATAGAGAAAAGTTACAGATAAAGGGGTTGCAGGGGGTAAATTTTTCCAGTAATGTAGTCGGGGGTGAAGAAAAGGCTTCACGAGTGTATTGGGTAGATAAATGGTCTACCGATAATTGTTTTTTGAATTGTTGTATTGTTCCTGTAGAAATAAGGAGAGGTTTTAATGTAGTAATACCCTCTGAATGGAGTGAGAGATATTTAGAGAAAGAGTTGTGTGTAGATGGTGAGATGCAAGTATTTAAGTTAGATAGATGTTATAAAGAGTTGATAGAGAGAGTAGGATGGAAGAAAACAAAATATATGAAATACTTACCTTGTAATGAAGCTGATATAGCAGTCGTAGGAGATGATAATGAAAATAATGACTTAGTAACTTATCTGATTGTGACTAATTATACTGAAGGTGACAGGACAATAACCGATCGTGACAAGTTGTATGTTGAATTGATAGGGAATAACCCTATTAATTATGATGGTTTTATAAAATATAAGAATTTAAATGTGTATTATATTAATGATGTTAATATAACGTATTTAATACAAAATAAATTGTACAGACCAAAGATAAGACTATTGTTTAACGATGGAGGGTAGACCTTCTATTGTGTTATGAACATTTAAGTGTGTGGACAGTGTTTTTAAAAATGGACTGATTATGGCAAATGATTTCATGATTATGTGAATTGTATATTTTTGTGTATTGATGTCTATGTATTTGTGTATTTTTGCTGTTGTGTATTTTATGTAAACATGTATTGTACGATTTTAAATAATTGAAGGAAGTTAATAACGATTTTAAAGGATATTATGAGAATTCAGATTCTAATGGTTAGTAGATGATTATGTATTTGGATATGAAAGGTGTTGTTAGCAGATAAGTGATGAATTTCTAATGGTATATTAATGTTGAAATGTTATAAAGAGTTTGGGGATAGTGATAAATAAGGACATTGGAGTTATTTAAATAGAGTTATTGGGAGTTAGGGAAAATAAAGTGCTGAGATGTTGATGATATATAAAGAGGTGTTAGATATTTTAGGGACACAGTGGTTAGCGATTATATGTAGAGGTGAGTAATGTGAATGGTAATTATATTTGTTGTTGATGGTGATATTTTGTAATAAGGGTATTGGTGTAGGAGTCCAACGAGAGATGTTGAGACGGGAGTGGACCGTTGTGTGCCGGAAAGGGTTATCTGAAAGGGTCAGGAACCGATAAGGGAATGAGTTGGTTAGAGGGAATACACACATACATCCTTATATAAAAGACAAAATGAGCGGTGCCAGAGGTTTTAAATGGGATTTGTGAAGGGGGTTATTATAGAGATATTGGTGTCATATTATATTAATGGTTAGAAGCGGTTGTTAGTAGTGAAAAAGAGGGGTAGTAAGGTTAGATTGACAATGCCAAAATAAGATAGAGAGAAAAATGAATAACAGAGAGTCACCCAAACTAATAAATAAGAATAAAAAGGGTTAGAAAAGGGAAAATTCATAGTAGAAAGGTGAGGTAAGGAAGGGTAATGGTATATTTGAAATTTTGTTGTTGTATAGAATCTAAATGAATGTTAAATGAATAAAAGTTAATAGAGAATTGTTGATAGTAATGTCTTATTAAAGTTTTGCTGCAAGTTATGTAAATATGAATTAAGTAATGTGAATTGTTCAATGTTAGTGTTTAATGCTTATGATGTAGCTAAATATATTGAAGTTATTGAAATAAATGAATGAAAATAATAGTTGTTGTTTGAAAGTTAAAAGTTGTTTGTGTTAGTATAAGAATATAAATTTCATGATGAGAGAGGTAATTTGATGTTGACTAAAGTCAGAGAACTTGATAAGAATATATAGGAGTGTCGAAAAGGAGAAGGCTGATCTGTCTTAAATCTTGTTATAATTTTGAGTTATTTGGTAGTTTATAAATAAATGAAACCAATGCCTCAAATCACAAACCAATGCATCTAAGAGGAAACATATCAGTTGCGGATATGTAAATGAATAAGGCCACTGTTTTAAAATTTTGTATTGAATGTTTCAGAGTTTTTATGGTGTTGTGACCGCAGTCCTGCGCTGGCCGGAGTGTCAGAACAGGAGCGTACAGTGCCTCATGGCCTTATGGTGTAGGGATCTCTCAGGAGAAGTCCAGTAAGGTCAGACGGGTACGATCGACACTATGGAACCAAGGGTAAGTGATTGAGATTTTCTTTTTATTAACACTACAGGGGGTTGTGGGACATATCTGAACTGATCCTTTTAGAAAAGTGTGAATGAGTCAATGAAAGTTTTTGTGTCTCGACACAAAACCTTTCATTGAGGGGGTTTTGTAACAGTACAGAATTAGCCATACCAGAATAATGGTGTGTAGGGATATTTTTATTGTAAATTTTATTGTAATCATGAAGTCTAAACCGGGCAAGTTAGTTTTGACACAAGTCCCAGTAATATGCAAATTCACCAGAGGGGAGCCGATCCAAGGTCAGCGGCGTACGAGTGAAGTGAAACAACGAAAATGGCAGTGTTAGGCGCTAATAATTGACAATACTGACTTTCTATTGGTCCATTGTAACAAATCGTCATTAAAAACACAATGACGATATAAAACCATTACGTATTAACCAAAGCAGTGGTTAGAAAACAATACACAATGACGTCAGATGCACGACCACTTACATAACAATTACGTCTAACCCGGTCTCAGTCATCAAAAGTAAATCAGGGAGCATACACGCTCTAACAGTAGTGGGCAATTTTCTGCCAGCAAAATGTAACATTTTATTGCTAAAATGTTCTACATAATATCACAGTAAACACTAACAGTTATAGCATCAGTGAACTTTATAAAAAATGTATTCAAAGTAGAGTCAGTGAAAATGGACAACAGCAAACTGGACAAACACCTGCCCACCGCATGGAGCCGCTAAGGAAGGAACTACGCCACATCTATTCAGGAAAGCCCTGCATTGCATTACTAAATTTCAAAAAGTAGAAAAAGATGAGCTCAATTTCTATAAAATTTGTCTAAATTCAGGTGAGAGAGGGAGAGAGTGCAAGCGAGAGTGTAACCGGTGTTGATCAACCCAATATTAAAATGAGGCGTTGGTTTGTGATCATGTTTAGTCAGTATTAAGAGTAAAGTATTAAAGAAATCGAAACTATAATTCTGTTTAATGATGAGAATTACATACATAAAAGAAGTCAGTTATATAACATCATAAAGTGTACACAATTAACCTTGAGTAAAGTCAAGGGCGGAATAGTCTAGCCGCCATTTTGGAAATTTGAATCATGAACCATTGTTATGCTTATATTAATTTACCAAGTATCTACTGAAAATAATACCAAAATTCGTTACCGTTATTTAATGTGTCACGTTATTTCTATACCCAACGACTTCTGCCGCTGTCTGCTTAACGCAATTCTGGACCCAAAGCCTAATGCATGTAAATGAGCAAAACACGTGTTATTCCAGTGATGAGATTTATTATGTAAAGTACACAGATATGAACTACCATATATTCAGTATTAATAATTGTATAAAAAATACACATATATATGTAATTTAACAGATGGCGCCCGAACAGGGACTTTATATATCAATAAAAATATATAAATAAGCAGACAAGCAGAGGTTAGATGGGTAATGAAACATACGGAAAAAATAGAGATTACCTGTATAGGTTATGCATGGTACGAATAGAGTACAACACAACAACTAAAATAAAGTTATTATTGTTAATATATTAATAATAAAAAGAAAAGAAATGGCAAATAGTAATGAGACGAGTAAAACAGAATCAGAAATGATGGGTGATAGTATTTATTCAACATCAGACCCAACAAAAAGAATGGAAGAGAATGACATAATAAGAATGATGAAACTGCTTTTTAATGAGCAGAGCGTCAAATTTGATCAATTCGATGTACAATTGAGTGATATCAAAAAAGTAATTAAAAAACAGAGTTGTAATTTGGACAAAAGATTAAATGAAATAGGTACAAAGTTAGACAAAATACAGTTAGAAAATAAGAGTAGAGAATCAAATAAATTGAATGAAAATAAAGACAAGGTAAGTAGTGGTGAGAATTATGATAATAGAATTACAAATATGGTGTTAGAAAATAATTGTGTGAGTATTGAGAGTGGTGATAAAAGTATAATGGGAGTAGAATTTGATAATGAAGTGATAAAAAGTGTTGATGAATTAGAGAGAAAGTATAGAGAAAAGTTACAGATAAAGGGGTTGCAGGGGGTAAATTTTTCCAGTAATGTAGTCGGGGGTGAAGAAAAGGCTTCACGAGTGTATTGGGTAGATAAATGGTCTACCGATAATTGTTTTTTGAATTGTTGTATTGTTCCTGTAGAAATAAGGAGAGGTTTTAATGTAGTAATACCCTCTGAATGGAGTGAGAGATATTTAGAGAAAGAGTTGTGTGTAGATGGTGAGATGCAAGTATTTAAGTTAGATAGAGGTTATAAAGAGTTGATAGAGAGAGTAGGATGGAAGAAAACAAAATATATGAAATACTTACCTTGTAATGAAGCTGATATAGCAGTCGTAGGAGATGATAATGAAAATAATGACTTAGTAACTTATCTGATTGTGACTAATTATACTGAAGGTGACAGGACAATAACCGATCGTGACAAGTTGTATGTTGAATTGATAGAGAATAACCCTATTAATTATGATGGTTTTATAAAATATAAGAATTTAAATGTGTATTATATTAATGATGTTAATATAACGTATTTAATACAAAATAAATTGTACAGACCAAAGATAAGACTATTGTTTAACGATGGAGGGTAGACCTTCTATTGTGTTATGAACATTTAAGTGTGTGGACAGTGTTTTCAAAAATGGACTGATTAGGACTGATTATGGCAAATGATTTCATGATTATGTGAATTGTATATTTTTGTGTATTGCTGTCTATGTATTTGTGTATTTTTGCTGTTGTGTATTTTATGTAAACATGTATTGTACGATTTTAAATAATTGAAGGAAGTTAATAACGATTTTAAAGGATATTATGAGAATTCAGATTCTAATGGTTAGTAGATGATTATGTATTTGGATATGAAAGGTGTTGTTAGCAGATAAGTGATGAATTTCTAATGGTATATTAATGTTGAAATGTTATAAAGAGTTTGGGGATAGTGATAAATAAGGACATTGGAGTTATTTAAATAGAGTTATTGGGAGTTAGGGAAAATAAAGTGCTGAGATGTTGATGATATATAAAGAGGTGTTAGATATTTTAGGGACACAGTGGTTAGCGATTATATGTAGAGGTGAGTAATGTGAATGGTAATTATATTTGTTGTTGATGGTGATATTTTGTAATAAGGGTATTGGTGTAGGAGTCCAACGAGAGATGTTGAGACGGGAGTGGACCGTTGTGTGCCGGAAAGGGTTATCTGAAAGGGTCAGGAACCGATAAGGGAATGAGTTGGTTAGAGGGAATACACACATACATCCTTATATAAAAGACAAAATGAGCGGTGCCAGAGGTTTTAAATGGGATTTGTGAAGGGGGTTATTATAGAGATATTGGTGTCATATTATATTAATGGTTAGAAGCGGTTGTTAGTAGTGAAAAAGAGGGGTAGTAAGGTTAGATTGACAATGCCAAAATAAGATAGAGAGAAAAATGAATAACAGAGAGTCACCCAAACTAATAAATAAGAATAAAAAGGGTTAGAAAAGGGAAAATTCATAGTAGAAAGGTGAGGTAAGGAAGGGTAATGGTATATTTGAAATTTTGTTGTATAGAATCTAAATGAATGTTAAATGAATAAAAGTTAATAGAGAATTGTTGATAGTAATGTCTTATTAAAGTTTTGCTGCAAGTTATGTAAATATGAATTAAGTAATGTGAATTGTTCAATGTTAGTGTTTAATGCTTATGATGTAGCTAAATATATTGAAGTTATTGAAATAAATGAATGAAAATAATAGTTGTTGTTTGAAAGTTAAAAGTTGTTTGTGTTAGTATAAGAATATAAATTTCATGATGAGAGAGGTAATTTGATGTTGACTAAATTCAGAGAACTTGATAAGAATATATAGGAGTGTCGAAAAGGAGAAGGCTGATCTGTCTTAAATCTTGTTATAATTTTGAGTTATTTGGTAGTTTATAAATAAATGAAACCAATGCCTCAAATCACAAACCAATACATCTAAGAGGAAACATATCAGTTGCGGATATGTAAATGAATAAGGCCACTGTTTTAAAATTTTGTATTGAATGTTTCAGAGTTTTTATGGTGTTGTGACCGTGGTCCTGCGCTGGCCGGAGTGTCAGAACAGGAGCGTACAGTGCCTCATGGCCTTATGGTGTAGGGATCTCTCAGGAGAAGTCCAGTAAGGTCAGACGGGTACGATCGACACTATGGAACCAAGGGTAAGTGATTGAGATTTTCTTTTTATTAACACTACAGGGGGTTGTGGGACATATCTGAACTGATCCTTTTAGAAAAGTGTGAATGAGTCAATGAAAGTTTTTGTGTCTCGACACAAAACCTTTCATTGAGGGGGTTTTGTAACAGTACAGAATTAGCCATACCAGAATAATGGTGTGTAGGGATATTTTTATTGTAAATTTTATTGTAATCATGAAGTCTAAACAGGGCAAGTTAGTTTTGACACAAGTCCCAGTAATATGCAAATTCACCAGAGGGGAGCCGATCCAAGGTCAGCGGCGTACGAGTGAAGTGAAACAACGAAAATGGCAGTGTTAGGCGCTAATAATTGACAATACTGACTTTCTATTGGTCCATTGTAACAAATCGTCATCAAAAACACAATGACGATATAAAACCATTACGTATTAACCAAAGCAGTGGTTAGAAAACAATAGACAATGACGTCAGATGCACGACCACTTACATAACAATTACGTCTAACCCGGTCTCAGTCATCAAAAGTAAATCAGGGAGCATACACGCTCTAACAGTAGTGGGCAATTTTCTGCCAGCAAAATGTAACATTTTATTGCTAAAATGTTCTACATAATATCACAGTAAACACTAACAGTTATAGCATCAGTGAACTTTATAAAAAATGTATTCAAAGTAGAGTCAGTGAAAATGGACAACAGCAAACTGGACAAACACCTGCCCACCGCATGGAGCCGCTAAGGAAGGAACTACGCCACATCTATTCAGGAAAGCCCTGCATTGCATTACTAAATTTCAAAAAGTAGAAAAAGATGAGCTCAATTTCTATAAAATTTGTCTAAATTCAGGTGAGAGAGGGAGAGAGTGCAAGCGAGAGTGTAACCGGTGTTGATCAACCCAATATTAAAATGAGGCGTTGGTTTGTGATCATGTTTAGTCAGTATTAAGAGTAAAGTATTAAAGAAATCGAAACTATAATTCTGTTTAATGATGAGAATTACATACATAAAAGAAGTCAGTTATATAACATCATAAAGTGTACACAATTAACCTTGAGTAAAGTCAAGGGCGGAATAGTCTAGCCGCCATTTTGGAAATTTGAATCATGAACCATTGTTATGCTTATATTAATTTACCAAGTATCTACTGAAAATAATACCAAAATTCGTTACCGTTATTTAATGTGTCACGTTATTTCTATACCCAACGACTTCTGCCGCTGTCTGCTTAACGCAATTCTGGACCCAAAGCCTAATGCATGTAAATGAGCAAAACACGTGTTATTCCAGTGATGAGATTTATTATGTAAAGTACACAGATATGAACTACCATATATTCCGTATTAATAATTGTATAAAAAATACACATATATATGTAATTTAACAGATGGCGCCCGAACAAGGACTTTATATATCAATAAAAATATATAAATAAGCAGACAAGCAGAGGTTAGATGGGTAATGAAACATACGGAAAAAATAGAGATTACCTGTATAGGTTATGCATGGTACGAATAGAGTACAACACAACAACTAAAATAAAGTTATTATTGTTAATATATTAATAATAAAAAGAAAAGAAATGGCAAATAGTAATGAGATGAGTAAAACAGAATCAGAAATGATGGGTGATAGTATTTATTCAACATCAGACCCAACAAAAAGAATGGAAGAGAATGACATAATAAGAATGATGAAACTGCTTTTTAATGAGCAGAGCATCAAATTTGATCAATTCGATGTACAATTGAGTGATATCAAAAAAGAAATTAAAAACAGAGTTGTAATTTGGACAAAAGATTAAATGAAATAGGTACAAAGTTAGACAAAATACAGTTAGAAAATAAGAGTAGAGAATCAAATAAATTGAATGAAAATAAAGACAAGGTAAGTAGTGGTGAGAATTATGATAATAGAATTACAAATATGGTGTTAGAAAATAATTGTGTGAGTATTGAGAGTGGTGATAAAAGTATAATGGGAGTAGAATTTGATAATGAAGTGATAAAAAGTGTTGATGAATTAGAGAGAAAGTATAGAGAAAAGTTACAGATAAAGGGGTTGCAGGGGGTAAATTTTTCCAGTAATGTAGTCGGCGGTGAAGAAAAGGCTTCACGAGTGTATTGGGTAGATAAATGGTCTACCGATAATTGTTTTTTGAATTGTTGTATTGTTCCTGTAGAAATCAGGAGAGGTTTTAATGTAGTAATACCCTCTGAATGGAGTGAGAGATATTTAGAGAAAGAGTTGTGTGTAGATGGTGAGATGCAAGTATTTAAGTTAGATAGAGGTTATAAAGAGTTGATAGAGAGAGTAGGATGGAAGAAAACAAAATATATGAAATACTTACCTTGTAATGAAGCTGATATAGCAGTCGTAGGAGATGATAATGAAAATAATGACTTAGTAACTTATCTGATTGTGACTAATTATACTGAAGGTGACAGGACAATAACCGATCGCGACAAGTTGTATGTTGAATTGATAGGGAATAACCCTATTAATTATGATGGTTTTATAAAATATAAGAATTTAAATGTGTATTATATTAATGATGTTAATATAACGTATTTAATACAAAATAAATTGTACAGACCAAAGATAAGACTATTGTTTAACGATGGAGGGTAGACCTTCTATTGTGTTATGAACATTTAAGTGTGTGGACAGTGTTTTCAAAAATGGACTGATTAGGACTGATTATGGCAAATGATTTCATGATTATGTGAATTGTATATTTTTGTGTATTGATGTCTATGTATTTGTGTATTTTTGCTGTTGTGTATTTTATGTAAACATGTATTGTACGATTTTAAATAATTGAAGGAAGTTAATAATGATTTTAAAGGATATTATGAGAATTCAGATTCTAATGGTTAGTAGATGATTATGTATTTGGATATGAAAGGTGTTGTTAGCAGATAAGTGATGAATTTCTAATGGTATATTAATGTTGAAATGTTATAAAGAGTTTGGGGATAGTGATAAATAAGGACATTGGAGTTATTTAAATAGAGTTATTGGGAGTTAGGGAAAATAAAGTGCTGAGATGTTGATGATATATAAAGAGGTGTTAGATATTTTAGGGACACAGTGGTTAGCGATTATATGTAGAGGTGAGTAATGTGAATGGTAATTATATTTGTTGTTGATGGTGATATTTTGTAATAAGGGTATTGGTGTAGGAGTCCAACGAGAGATGTTGAGACGGGAGTGGACCGTTGTGTGCCGGAAAGGGTTATCTGAAAGGGTCAGGAACCGATAAGGGAATGAGTTGGTTAGAGGGAATACACACATACATCCTTATATAAAAGACAAAATGAGCGGTGCCAGAGGTTTTAAATGGGATTTGTGAAGGGGGTTATTATAGAGATATTGGTGTCATATTATATTAATGGTTAGAAGCGGTTGTTAGTAGTGAAAAAGAGGGGTAGTAAGGTTAGATTGACAATGCCAAAATAAGATAGAGAGAAAAATGAATAACAGAGAGTCACCCAAACTAATAAATAAGAATAAAAAGGGTTAGAAAAGGGAAAATTCATAGTAGAAAGGTGAGGTAAGGAAGGGTAATGGTATATTTGAAATTTTGTTGTTGTATAGAATCTAAATGAATGTTAAATGAATAAAAGTTAATAGAGAATTGTTGATAGTAATGTCTTATTAAAGTTTTGCTGCAAGTTATGTAAATATGAATTAAGTAATGCGAATTGTTCAATGTTAGTGTTTAATGCTTATGATGTAGCTAAATATATTGAAGTTATTGAAATAAATGAATGAAAATAATAGTTGTTGTTTGAAAGTTAAAAGTTGTTTGTGTTAGTATAAGAATATAAATTTCATGATGAGAGAGGTAATTTGATGTTGACTAAAGTCAGAGAACTTGATAAGAATATATAGGAGTGTCGAAAAGGAGAAGGCTGATCTGTCTTAAATCTTGTTATAATTTTGAGTTATTTGGTAGTTTATAAATGAATGAAACCAATGCCTCAAATCACAAACCAATGCATCTAAGAGGAAACATATCAGTTGCGGATATGTAAATGAATAAGGCCACTGTTTTAAAATTTTGTATTGAATGTTTCAGAGTTTTTATGGTGTTGTGACCGCGGTCCTGCGCTGGCCGGAGTGTCAGAACAGGAGCGTACAGTGCCTCATGGCCTTATGGTGTAGGGATCTCTCAGGAGAAGTCCAGTAAGGTCAGACGGGTACGATCGACACTATGGAACCAAGGGTAAGTGATTGAGATTTTCTTTTTATTAACACTACAGGGGGTTGTGGGACATATCTGAACTGATCCTTTTAGAAAAGTGTGAATGAGTCAATGAAAGTTTTTGTGTCTCGACACAAAACCTTTCATTGAGGGGGTTTTGTAACAGTACAGAATTAGCCATACCAGAATAATGGTGTGTAGGGATATTTTTATTGTAAATTTTATTGTAATCATGAAGTCTAAACAGGGCAAGTTAGTTTTGACACAAGTCCCAGTTATATGCAAATTCACCAGAGGGGAGCCGATCCAAGGTCAGCGGCGTACGAGTGAAGTGAAACAACGAAAATGGCAGTGTTAGGCGCTAAAAATTGACAATACTGACTTTCTATTGGTCCATTGTAACAAATCGTCATCAAAAACACAATGACGATATAAAACCATTACGTATTAACCAAAGCAGTGGTTAGAAAAGAATAGACAATGACGTCAGATGCACGACCACTTACATAACAATTACGTCTAACCCGGTCTCAGTCGTCAAAAGTAAATCAGGGAGCATACACGCTCTAACAGTAGTGGGCAATTTTCTGCCAGCAAAATGTAACATTTTATTGCTAAAATGTTCTACATAATATCACAGTAAACATTAACAGTTATAGCATCAGTGAACTTTATAAAAAATGTATTCAAAGTAGAGTCAGTGAAAATGGACAACAGCAAACTGGACAAACACCTGCCCACCGCATGGAGCCGCTAAGGAAGGAACTACGCCACATCTATTCAGGAAAGCCCTGCATTGCATTACTAAATTTCAAAAAGTAGAAAAAGATGAGCTCAATTTCTATAAAATTTGTCTAAATTCAGGTGAGAGAGGGAGAGAGTGCAAGCGAGAGTGTAACCGGTGTTGATCAACCCAATATTAAAATGAGGCGTTGGTTTGTGATCATGTTTAGTCAGTATTAAGAGTAAAGTATTAAAGAAATCGAAACTATAATTCTGTTTAATGATGAGAATTACATACATAAAAGAAGTCAGTTATATAACATCATAAAGTGTACACAATTAACCTTGAGTAAAGTCAAGCGCGGAATAGTCTAGCCGCCATTTTGGAAATTTGAATCATGAACCATTGTTATGCTTATATTAATTTACCAAGTATCTACTGAAAATAAAACCAAAATTCGTTACCGTTATTTAATGTGTCACGTTATTTCTATACCCAACAACTTCTGCCGCTGTCTGCTTAACGCAATTCTGGACCCAAAGCCTAATGCATGTAAATGAGCAAAACACGTGTTATTCCGGTGATGAGATTTATTATGTAAAGTACACAGATATGAACTACCATATATTCAGTATTAATAATTGTATAAAAAATACACAGATATATGTAATTTAACATGATAAAGGAAGAAATGATAAGAAGAACATCTGTCACAAGAAGGAAAGTCAACAGGATTTGCAAATAATGCCTACAATAACGTTATCTAAAAATAGCTACGGAAAATAAGAAGGAATATATAATCAAATGTAAACAGCAACAGTGTGAAGAATCCCAAGAGTGTTTTTTATTAGTCGCCAATCGACTACTTGTAAGTTTTTTTTTAATATAATGAATTGACTGTAGAAATGTTCCAGCAATCATTTTCCTGAGCAGACGGTACGTCCCTCTGGTCTCAGAAGGTGTAAGGATGAACAGCGGAGTAATGGACCCAAAAGTGGCCACCCGAACTGAACCACCGCACAGGATAGGGAAAAAAGGTTAGGGAAATTAAATATTTAAGGGATAATAAACCAGCTAAGAAGATATTATATCAGATTCCAGAATTATGAAGGAAGAAAATAGTAGGAAGATAGCAGACAGAAGCTCAATTGAGCAAGGACAGGTATAGAAGTAAATAGAAATATGAGAGAGTTAGAACAAGTTTTTATTGATTATTGTGACCAGTCCTTATCAAGTAATGTTTGAAAAACCACCACCATGAGAAATAATACCATTAGTGAATTTTCCTCCAGGAGAGAGGGTAGAGTATAATAAAATGGAAATGCATAATAGGTTGCTTCATAAAGCTGAACTTTGGGCTCTGTATCACTAAAATCAGTAAGAAGATCGTCTTTCTCTTTTCCTATACGTACTATAAGATTCTTCCCTACTTCGCATGAGGCAGCTGTACGCTCTAAAACTTTATTAAAGGAAATTAACGGCCCCCCGTTTGCTTTTTCTTTTTCAAAATATTCACGTACTGAACAGATAAGTTGTCTTGCCTGTCCATTAAATACTTTCTTTTTTCTTGTCTTGCGTATAGCTGAAGCACTCGTACTGGCGTCGGACATAGTTGAATGGATAATATTTACAATCACTATCACTTAGTCCACTAAATACTTAAATTTTACTACAAAATCACTTCTGAATATTAGACTAATAATCACTAAATTTAAAAAATATCACTCAATCATGCAAATGCACTAAAATATGATAATATTGTAAATTTTAAAACTGTTAAATTTCACTCACATCAAACCGTAGTAAATGCACTAGGCCTGCTGTTCAATTTACTACGCGCACGTGGTAACGCACAAACAGCGGAACAACGAGTACGAGTTGACAACGCTGTGCTGTATAGTTTCGGCCAATCAGACCGCTCTAAATGCCACTTCCCCCCTCACTTGCAGACAAACGTCAATCACTCTCCTGTAAAAATTGTAGTATAGAAACTATATGATTTAAGATAAACGACAAAACGCCAAGACAATGTAGGAACGACTTACATAATTTATTTATAAATAACATGATTTAGAATGGAATAATAGAAAAAATAATGTTTTAATGGGAACAAAAAGACGAAAAAAAATAAAATAAAAACAATTAATGGTGATGTGCTCAGACAAGAAGATAAAATAAGAAGGACAATGGATAATTTAATGACTATAATTACAATTAAGCTAAAGAATGATAATAATTAATACAGCTACAATTTAGAATTTCTTGGAGTTGAAAATGATAAAGGAAGAAATGATACGAAGAACATCTGTCACAAGAAGGAAAGTCAAAAGAATTTGCAAATAATGCCTGTCAATAACGTTATCTAAACATAGCTACGGAAAATAAGAAGGAATATATAAACAAATAAAAAAGCAACAGTGTGAAGAATCCCAAGAGTGTTTTTTATTAGTCGCCAATCGACTACTTGCAAGTTTTTTTTTAATATATAATGAATTGACTGTAAAAATGTTCCAGCAATCATTTTCCTGAGCAGACAGTACGTCCCTCTGGTCTCAGAAGGTGTAAGGATGAACAGCGGAGTAATGGACCCAAAAGTGGTAATTGTTACAGAATGGCGCTCAACTTAGAGGGCTCAAATTAGGAAAGAATTTTGAAATATACAAGTAAATAATAACGAAAAACCTAATTTTTGTCGGCAACTGTAAGAAGCCAAGAAATGCATCATACCAGAGGTAGGTCAAAGAAGAGAGTAGAAGACCCGGAGAAGGAAGAAGGTGGACAGGAACAAGAAATAGAATTAGTCACAGACAGTGAAATGGATCAACCAACGAGTGATAAAGAAGAAATCGAAGTAGCTATGAACGCGGAAAAGGAGCAACAGGCGGGTGACAAAGCGGAAGCCAGAGGAGAACCAAATTGGCAAGAAATAATGAAATTTATGGCAGAAAAATTTGACAAAATAGATGAAAACTCAAGGAAACAAAATGAAACCTTGAGCGAAAAATTTGAAAGGATAGATGAAAATTTTAGGAAACAGAAGGAAAACTCAAGGAAGCAAAACGAAACCTTGAGGGACAGTTTAAAACGAATTGAGAAAATAAACGAAGAAAATTTAAAACAAATTGAGGGTAAGATGGAGAAGTTCAATAAGGTGTTAAGGGAAACTTTCGGAGGGAAGATTGAAAATGTTAACAAAACGCTTAACCAAAAAGCAGATGAATACAAAGAGGAAACATTAATGGAACAAATAGATGAAAGTTTCAGAAAGTTAGAGGAAACAATGGACAGTGATTTCAAGAATTGGAATGAAACACTAGACAGCACTTCCGAAGGTATTAAAGAAAACCAAAATACATCGCTATTTGAGAATAAACCTAACAGAAACAAAGACAGTAGTAAACACATAGAAATCAACACTAAAGGTGTAAAGAACCAAATAATTAAGAAAACGAAAGAAAGGAGAATAATACGTCCCAAGAAAATAAAAAATACACTGGAAATATTAAAGATGATTAAAGGTGGATTAATTAATGTATTTAACCTTCCAATTAATGAACAAAGGGAGTTAATTAAGTTTAAAGATTATAGAAAAAACTTAATAAAAATGTCAAAAGTAAACAACCATAAATTAATGAACAAAAACTTAAATAAGGCTGGATCTCAATTAAATATGCCAACGATTGAAGTGTATCAGACAACATCAGTCATATCTTCAATACTGAATATACCATTAAAATATTGGTAAATAATCCAGAGGTCAAAGGGATTGGAATAGTATTAAATATGAGTGACTATGTTATGTTAGAAGAGTTACCATACCTGTTAGTTAAAAAGGAATTAACTATGACGGGAGACCGTGACTTAAATAAAGGTTTCGTAGCAGCCAAGTGGGAGGGCCGGATGATAAGGAGATTATCAAGGAGAGAAATAATTCCGAACACCCCAGTAATCCGAGGAAGAGGAGTAACTGAGTTTATGGACCATGGTTAAACCAAGTAATGATCAACCAGAAAAAAAAGGGGACCAATTTTCTGTATTCCAACCAAGCAACTTGGAAAGAAGGAACCAAATAAATAATATTAATTAAGACAAAGGCAAATCAAATGAAGAAAGAAAAATGATAAAATACTAAATTCTAAAACTAAATAAGATCAACTTATATCAATAATTTACAGGAAATAATTTTGAAAAAAGAAGTAAAAATAAATCAACAAAATTCCAAAAGAATGTAAGGAAAATTTACCAAATATACTTAGAAATGATATGATTTAAGATAAACGACAAAACGCCAAGAGAATGTAGGAACGACTTACATAATTTATTTATAAATAACATGATTTAGAATGGAATAATAGAAAAAATAATATTTTGATGGGAACAAGAAGAAGAAAAATAAATAAATAAAAACAATTAATGGTGATGTGCTCAGACAAGACGATAAAATAAGAAGGACAATGGATAATTTAATGACTATAATTACAATGAAGCTAAAGAATGATAATAATTAATACAGCTACAATTTAGAATTTCTTGGAGTTGAAAATGATAAAGGAAGAAATGATACGAAGAACATCTGTCACAAGAAGGAAAGTCAAAAGGATTTGCAAATAATGCCTGTCAATAACGTTATCTAAAAATAGCTACGGAAAATAAGAAGGAATATATAATCAAATGTAAACAGCAACAGTGTGAAGAATCCCAAGAGTGTTTTTTATTAGTCGCCAATCGACTACTTGTAAGTTTTTTTTAATATAATGAATTGACTGTAGAAGTGTTCCAGCAATCATTTTCCTGAGCAGACGGTACGTCCCTCTGGTCTCAGAAGGTGTAAGGATGAACAGCGGAGTAATGGACCCAAAAGTGGCCACCCGAACTGAACCACCGCACAGGATAGGGAAAAAAGGTTAGGGAAATTAAATATTTAAGGGATAATAAACCAGCTAAGAAGATATTATATCAGATTCCAGAATTATGAAGGAAGAAAATAGAAGGAAGATAGCAGACAGAAGCTCAATTGAGCAAGGACAGGTATAGAAGTAAATAGAAATATGAGAGAGTTAGAACAAGTTTTTATTGATTATTGTGACCAGTCCTTATCAAGTAATGTTTGAAAAACCACCACCACGAGAAATAATATCATTAGTGAATTTTCCTCCAGGAGAGAGGGTAGAGTATAATAAAATGGAAATGCATAATAGGTTGCTTCATAAAGCTGAACTTTTGTATAAAAAAGAAACCGGTAAGAAGAAAAGAATTAACCCATATAAAGTAGGGGATAAAGTACTAATAAAAAATAGACAAATACCCAGTTCTATAGAGGGTATAGCAAGGAAATTACTCTTGCTTTATACTGGGCCATACGTAGTAACCCAGGTGAAGGGAAATAATACCTATGAAATAAAGTCAATTACAAATAACAAAATAAAAGGTGTACTGTATATAACCAAACAGAGATGAAAATATATTATGAAGAATGATAAAAGAAGGTGAAGAATTAGGAATCATAGAATTAATTTTAATAAGGAAATAAAAATAAATATGTTCTAGTGGGGGAGCTTTATGTAACGTTACATAATCAGTGCTCAATACTGATAAAAATAAAGAAGTATTTGTAAAATAATAATAATAAAAAGTCACTAGTTACCCCTTCCAAAAGTCAGAAATGAGGGATCAAGTATCATGCTATGAAAACATTTGTACCATAAAACACTTTAGCAACTAAAAAACAATTTACTTTATATAATATTGAAACTTTCTCTTGTGAAAATTTGGCCTACTTGTCTTTTTCGTCGAACGCGCTTCGGCGTCGTATTCGCCTTTGTCAGCTTAGAACATACTGCCAATATTTAGTAACGGTTGTTGCTTGGAAGGTATAGTGGTGGTGGTGTGTAGAGAAAGGGGATTGGCGCGGGGATCCAAATTATTGTTTGTTTTTTGTATAATTGTGTCGAAAAGTTTATGTGATTTATATTGTAATTGGTCATTTAGTATGTTGTTTGGTTGTGTTGTGTGGTGTTTGTATATTTCATACTGTTCAGCTGTAGTGAGTTTTCGACCTTTGGGTAAGAGGTGTAATACTTCAAGGTTAGTATCTGTGTTGGTGTAGCTATGGTTATGTGTGTGTATGTGTGTGGCAAACGCAGAATGTATATTGTTGTTGGAGAGGGCCTTTAAGTGTTCAGAGTAACGGGATGAAAAAGATCTTCCCGTCTGGCCTATGTAGAAACTATTGCAGTTATTACAATTTAATTCCAAGCAACAACCGTTACTAAATACTGGCAGTCTGTTCTAAGCTGATGAAGGCGAATACGATGCTGAAACGCGTTAGACGAAAAAGACAAGTAAGTTTTCACAAGAGAAAGTTTCAATATTATATAAAGTGTAGTGCTGTGATAGAAGATGATGAACAAACAAGACAACTAAAAAACAATGTACTAAGTGTTACCATAAAAGTGCGGTGTGTACAAAGTGCAACATAGTATGATATGTGTAAATTTTAAAAAACTGAAAAAGACATCAATCACAAATAGTGAATATGCAGGACTATAGTAATAAACTATAAGTTTAATAAGAAGTTGTTGTAGTTTTGTGTTGTTAGGCCACAAAGGCAATATCAATGTAATTAAAATATTATTTTCTTTATGTTTGAAGGATCCAGGGTTATATAAGAAATTAATAATTGCTAATTAAAATAAAGTAAAGAGATGGGGGGGAAATAAAATAGTGCCTAGAGTAATAATACATTAACAGAAGTATAAGTCAGAAAAATAAACCAAGTTAAAAATCATTAAATCATAAAATACAAGTATCTAAGTTTATGTAAAGATGTGAAGAAAAACATAGTATAAATTAAATGTAATTATAGTTAAACATTATAAAGGAGTATTTTCCCTAAAAGAAGGGAAGAAATAATTATAATTAATACTAGCCTATTTACTAAAACTGTACCTAGGTTAGCCAATAAAAACTCATCAATTCTTGGTTACTAAGAGTAACATAATCAACAAGAATTGTTAATTGTTAAATTGGATTTCAAGTGAGTATAGAAGACCAAAAATAATGTCCAGCAAATTTTAAAAATTTAGTAACTACAATTAGGAAAAACACCAATCTAAATTAATGAAATGATTCAGCACAAGCCACTACATCTGAGACATCCATTGAACCACAATAATTAATGCAAGAAAATCGAAGAACATAGAAAATTCATCTAACCATCTGATGGCCTGGAAATTTTGAACTGTAACTTCTTGGGTGAAATTGCCTACCTTAATAAACTAAAAAATTACACATCACCAACAAGTAACAAACACTAGAAACAGTACCACATCTTTCAAGTTATAAGAAAACTTAGTGTGAACATTATAAAGTTTATTTTATTTAACCAAAAATAGTCAAAACGTGGGTTCATTAGGAACTCTACTGCAGCCATCTTTATTTTTTCGCTCTGTATGAATACGTAACCTGCGGTTTGGCGTTTTAAAAACGAACTTGTTGAATCAGACTTTAAGAAAACAAATATTAATTATTGTAAAGTATGATACTATTAACTAAGCATTTCTGACTTTCTTATAGTTCAAAGAATCCCAAAATAACAGAGATAAATAATTTATTAATTTTAATCGTAACTGTAATTGAATACATCTGTTGTGTTACATGAAAAAACTTATATCGAAGAATGTTGTGATTTCGAAAATAATCGATTTGTAAACTGATGATTTGGAGGTAATAATTTCCAGAAAAATAAACCAAATTCAATCAATAAATTCCTTTCTTTTAGGTAATTGACTTTGTATTATATCTTGTAGATAGCAGCTTTGTTACAGGAAACAGATGAATAGCAGAGAAGAGTAAGAAAGTTAGCTTCGACATCAGAACGTATGAAATACGCCAGACAACATAACCTTTCAATTGGTTAGCAAATTGAAAACAGCTGATGCAACACGTGACAAAAACAAACGATTAAATTGTACTCAATGAGAGGAATTCTCTCTCTCTCTCTCTCTCTCTCTCTCTCTCTCTCTCTCTCCTACCCTTTTACAAACAACTGAATAGTAATACCTGTAAGAAGATACAATACATACTAAAGAATAACGTGGTTTATTTGTCAATACTAAAGAATCTCACACACCCAATTAAAAATAAATAACACTATCAGAGTGTAAAAAAGACGTAACAAATCAAATTTAGACGACGAATACGCCGGTTAGACGAGGACACTTTGCAGAATGATGCTAACAATGTAGGGCTAAAAAGACGTAATCCCGATCAGTTAGTAATCGTTACAGAATGGCGCTCAACTTAGAGGGCTCAAATTAGGAAAGAATTTTGAAATATACAAGTAAATAATAACGAAAAACCTAATTTTTGTCGGCAACTGTAAGAAGCCAAGAAATGCATCATACCAGAGGCAGGTCAAAGAAGAGAGTAGAAGATCCGGAGAAGGAAGAAGGTGGACAGGAACAATAAATAGAATTAGTCATAGACAGTGAAATGGATCAACCAACGGGTGATAAAGAAGAAATCGAAGTAGCTATGAACGCGGAAAAGGAGCAACAGGCAGGTGACAAAGCGGAAGCCAGAGGAGAACCAAATTGGCAAGAAATAATGAAATTTATGGCAGAAAAATTTGACAAAATAGATGAAAACTCGAGGAAACAAAATGAAACCTTGAGCGAAAAATTTGAAAGGATAGATGAAAATTTTAGGAAACAGAAGGAAAACTCAAGGAAGCAAAACGAAACCTTGAGGGACAGTTTAAAACGAATTGAGAAAATAAACGAAGAAAATTTAAAACAAATTGAGGGTAAGATGGAGAAGTTCAATAAGGAGTTAAGGGAAACTTTCGGAGGGAAGATTGAAAATGTTAACAAAACGCTTAACCAAAAAGCAGATGAATACAAAGAGGAAACCTTAATGGAACAAATAGATGAAAGTTTCAGAAAGTTAGAGGAAACAATGGACAGTGATTTCAAGAATTGGAATGAAACACTAGACAGCACTTTTTTTTTGCATTCGTTAACTGTGGTTAACAAAATCCTCTAGGAACAAATGCACAAAGAATCCTGTAGGATATAGTACTTAATGTAAAGAAAATTCTGCGCAAAGAGACGAAGCTGTTTTTAATAAAGAAAAAAATTCATCCTGATGTTACATTTATTCTCGTGTGATATGCAGATATATAATACAGATTATATGCTAATAAATTATATATTATACTAATCACCAACTTGGTAAATTTTGAAATAACGAATTATATTGTGTTATAACCTATAAGTGGCTGATGTTGATAGACTATAATTATACTTTTTATTAATGTGATTTTAACTGCACTACACATCTCACGTAAATGATGAGATTGTTGTAATGGACGTTTATGCACTTTATCAAGTCCTGTTCCTTAAACCTAATTCCATAAGGGTAATCGGTTTAAATTATGTCCGACGAAAATTTATTATTGTTTTGAACATAAATTTGTATTTATTTATTTTTTAAGTAAATACTTTTTTCCTAGCTAGGTCTTCTTGCTTACCACTGGTGGTATGCCTACCACTGATCGGGAACCCCTCCCCATACTATGGGAAGCCTGTTTAAGTATTGCTGTGACAGTTGTGGGTTGTGTTAGGGTAGGTTCGCATACGTTTTATTTTTAAAATTTTGGTGACATGGATCCAAGAAGAAAAACGAGTGACAAGTGGAGTTTTTTTGAACCAGTTAGTAACTATATTGCATTGTGCAAGATTTGCAAAACAAGTCTATCATATAAAAGTTCAGTTAGTAATTTAAAAAAACATTTACAAAAAAGCATCCAACAGTTGCTCTTCCTACTATATCCACCCAAACTGCTGTGCAATCTTTGCCAAGAACAGAAACTTCTTCAGGTGATATATTGCAAATAGGACCAGATGTGCAAGAAAACTTAGTAGTTGAATCTTCCTCCCATTTTTTTAGTCCAGAGAGACCAACCACTTCAAGAGCTACTGACACCTTCCAAAATCAACCGTCTTCATTTCAGTTGCCTGTTCCAACAAGTAAAAAACAAATGTCAACATCAACCTACATACCCAAAAAATTAGCAGTATCTGATAAAAACAAAATTTATGAGGTCATAATGAAACTTTTTATTTGGGATCTTCAATCATTTACAGTTGTTGAAGATAGAGGTTTCCAAAATTTGATGAATACTTGTGCCCCTAGTTATCAAATTCCTTCCAGAAAGTATTTTGCTAACACACTGTTACCAGCTTATTATGAAACAAAGGTAAATGAAATGAAAGAATCTATTAAAAAAGATGCACCAAGT
Organism: Magicicada septendecula; assembly: GCA_034769895.1. NCBI lineage: Eukaryota > Metazoa > Arthropoda > Insecta > Hemiptera > Cicadidae > Magicicada > Magicicada septendecula. The sequence goes on along the minus strand of CM068367.1, from coordinate 302,554,483 downwards.
GTTTGCTTAACAACTGACACATGGTCTTCGTCAACAAATGAAACTTTTAATGCAATTACTGCACATTACATTAATCAGGATTTTGAAATGAAACATATACTATTAGACTGTTCAGTTAAGAAAATAAATAAAACATCTCAAAATTTAGCAGATGAAATTTTGCGTATTATAAATGAATGGGACTTGTCTAGAAAAATTTCAATTGTTATTACTGATAATGCCATAAATATTACTAGTGCTATACAAAGCATACTTAAGTGGAAGCATTTTGGATGTTATTCTCACACATTAAATTTAATCGTTCAAGGAAAGCTGCCAGTTCGGCCCGATGCGCCGGAACACCATCTGCATTCCACGCGACGAACCGAAACTGTCTAGCCATGGTTAGATGAGGGGACAATCAGGGCGATCAGCGATGTTAGTACCGCCATGAGTACAAGATAGCCTGTTAATTGTAAATGACATAATCAAAAAAGTAAAAACAATTGTAACATTTTTTAAGAGAAGTAATATTGCACATTTAAAACTGACAAAATATCAAGAACAGATAGGTGTTCAGCAACCTAAAAAACTTATGCAAGATGTTGTAACATGCTGGAATTCTGTTTACTATATGCTTAAACGATTTGTTGAACTGGAGGACGCTGTAAAACACTCTCTGCCATTACTAACACTAACAGCAGACATAGAAACATTAACAGCTGAAGAATGGGGAATTTGTAAAGAACTGTGTGCTATTCTGCAACCTTGTGAGGAGGTAACAAAAGAAATGAGTGGAGAGAAATATATCACCGCCAGCCAGATAATACCTATAACCCAAGGATTAAATCCTTAAATTTTTAGTGACCGTCAATTAATGAATGTTTTAGTGGATGGTTAGTGAGGATCGGTCAATAATACAAATTTTAGTTATTTTGCGTCGACGTTTCGACAATATTTATTGTTATCTTCAGGAACTGTGTATGAAATACAATAGAAATATCAAACATAACGAAACAATTAAATATTTGGGTGAACGTGTTGGTGATGTGAGTGTGTGCGTGTGTATGTATGTATCATTTTTTATGTCAAGACTTATGATAGTTTGTTTACATCTTCAAATTATCTTTAAGAAAGCGAGCAAATTATAGTATGAGAGAACTTAATTTATACAGTATTACAATTTAAATTACTAAATGTAATGTTATTTTAATTAATTAAACAAACAGTAATCAACAATTGGATATTAGATTGGTACATAACATTTGTGTTCCGAGTCGTAGTGAAATAATTATATTTAGTTAAGTAACGGACACGTCATGCACAATGAAATCCAAGAGTTTATTTATTGTTGGGTGCTCTTTTCTACAATAGTAGGTATAAATGTGCTGTCGAATTACATTTTCTTCGAAAGAATCTAACTTCGTAACTTTTGTCTAAATTTATTTTTTTATTAGGTGTTTGAAACTTGGGCTCTGTATCACTAAAATCAGTAAGAAGATCGTCTTTCTCTTTTCCTATACGTACTATAAGATTCTTCCCTACTTCTCATACGGCAGCTGTACGCTCTAAAACTTTATTAACGGAAATTAACGGTCCCCCGTTTACTATTTCCTTTTCAAAATATTCACATACTGAACAGATAAGTTGTCTGCCTGTCCATTAAGTACTTTCCTTTTTCTTGTCTTGCGTATAGCTGAAGCACTCGTATTGGCGTCGGACAAAGCTGAATGGAATTAACAATCACTATCACTTGGTACACTAAATAGGTTACTTAAATTTTACCACAAAATCACTTCTGAATATTAGACTAATAATCACTAAATTTAAAAAATATCACTAAATCATGCAAACAAACTAAAATATGATAATATTGTAAATTTTAAAACTGTTAAATTTCACTCACATCAAACAGAAGTAAACGCACTAGGCCTACTGTTCAATTTACTATGCGCATGTGGTAACGCACAAACAGCGGAACAACAAGTACAAGTTGACAACACTGTGCTGTATAGTTTTGGCCAATCAGACCGCTCGAAACACCACTTCCCCACTCACTTGTAGACAAACGTCTATCCCACTTCAGTATAAATTTTAATTCTTGGATTTGAAATGTGAACAGACACAATTCAAATCGCACGCATTATTCGAACACATCTCACCACACACACACAGCTTCAATCTTTCAAAACACTTTCTCGTCGCCAACAACAAGACGAGCAGCGCTACTAACGACAGCCTCTGATGAAGCCTTCTATAGGTGAAAGCCGGTTTAGGCTGTAAGGTAAAACTTTACGTTTTTACTTATAAAAAACTTTGTGTTCCGAGTCGTCAATATTATAGTGATATTTATAAATTTTAGTATAATTGGATGGTGTTATGCCAGAGTGAACCAACAGCCAAAATGCATTTTTTTCACTATCAATGTTTAAAGTTAGAATCATATTAAAAAATCCACGTTAAATATTTTTTTCTGTAATAAATTAGGAAAGGTGTAGCAAATAATGCTAAAGTTATTTATTATTAAATAAAAGTAGCAGCACTTGTTTATAACCGTTTTTTAACTTTTTTTATCAGTGATAGCAGTACATAGTTCACTTTAGCAAAAGGTTTGGCTGGTAGTTCCCTCTGGCATAAGAATAATGAACATATGGTTTCTTTTTTACATATTTTATTTAAACTGAAGATGGTTAAAATCAAATCTAAGAATATTGTTTAGTAAATAAAACACATACAAGCTTGGAATTTCATGGTATTAGGTCAATCTTCTTTGTCATCACAGGTTGTTTCCACGTCAACTTCATCACACCTATCATCCAACACGTCACCCTGTTGGAGTTGATTGTAAAACTGGTGGTGACATGGTGGTACAAACTGCAAAAGGGATTTGATATCATTTAGTTTCGCTTGAGTTAGTTTTCTCCCATCTGGATAAAGAATATCTAAGTTCAAAGAACCCAAGTTCACAGGCCTTCCTTTAAGCCTTTTGTTCATGTTCACTGAAGAAAACTGAACGTCATTGTTATGGGTATACTTATATTCCATAACTCCTGGGGTTTCTTTTCTAAATTTCATTTGTTTTATTTTCATCCATTCTATCTTTTGTCTATTTACATCTTTTTTTCGATTTACCAAATTTTGTTTTAACATATCCATACTTTTAAAATCTTCTCTTTTCATGTGTACTACTTCAAATTTATTCTTTTTTACTCTGGCATTCAAAATTATGTCATACCATTGTGTGGGGATATATATTTCAGGATGGTACTTCAATTTTTTTTCAATATCACCAAAGTCACTATCATTTTGTAAATACGAATGTCCTGGCTCAGCAAACTTATGAACTACCTCTTTTATGTTTAAGGATGGGCACTGGACTAAATACATCCATAACACAGCCATGTTTATGTTGCGATTCTGACCACCACATGAGTCAGACCAAGCAATTAATATATCTTTATGGTTATGTGTATTGATATATTTTAATATACAGGATCCTATCTCCTGTGACCCTCTTGAAGCAATGCTCTCATCCCAAACATGCATTGTACCAATGTCATTTTGAAAACTATGAATGCCCAGATTGTAGCATGACAGCTGCCGTTTATAATAAACAACACCTGTAGTAAGTCTAGGAAGCAGCATAACTTTCTGCAGGTCAAATGAAATTATTGTTGCCCTTTCTTCTTTGCTACTTTCTATGTCCTTTTTCATTTCAGAACGAGCTAGCTCTACTTTTCTGTGGTGTAACTCTTGATTTAACTTTTTAACTTTAAGTTGTTCTTCATTTTTAGTTTCTTCCGCTGCTTTCAACTCAACTTTCAGCCTATCACATGTGTGACAGGTATCTTTTCTGGGATGCTTAAAACTAAGGTTAAAAGCCCTTCTAAACACTTTTTCATACAATGACTGACTTGGGATTTTATCTATATTTTTTTTCTTTCATACTATCAACAAAGAGTCTATACATTAGTGAGAGATTTAGATTTGTATCCAAATACTGTTTTTTGGATTGATTTCTACAATAGTGGCTAACAACTGTAGGAAAACTCTGTACATGGTTTTTAATTAGATCCACTGTGGATTCTGGGGCTTTGTTATGGGGAACTTTCTTTCCTCTAAGGTCACTTAAAATTCCAGATTTTTTTTTAGTAATGCACGATGTACCCTACTACTATTGATTTGTAATGTCTCCATAAACATTTTTTTACACACTTTTATATCCCCGTGTTTAGTATTCATATAAAATGTTCGACTAACTTGCTTTTTAGATGCATCATTTCCATTACGTCTTCTTTTGACGGTACTGCATTTTACAGCACCAGCTATAATGCTTGTTTGTGTTTCCCAGGACTGTGATTCATTATAAAACAAATTAAAAAAATTCTCCTTTTCTTCAGATGTAACTTCATTTTGACATTTCATTTTGCAATTACAGGAGTAGTCTTTAAAAACTCTAGCTGGAATCACTGTACACAAAGTATTTATATATTCTTTACCAGACACTCTGTTTAGCTTTCGAACATTTTTCTTCCATTTTTTTGGGTCAGCCTTTCTCCGTTTCTTAAGGGGCTCTTCAGCTTCTTCATCTTCTTCAGCTGTAAAAGAAAACAAAATTACTATCATGCCCATTAATGTCATATTGCTGAAATTAGAGTACCAAAATTAAGGCTTAGCAATCCCTTTTTACTACATAACCAATAAATCCACATCTTTACTCATGTTTTCAAAATTAGCATCCAAAAGAAAAATTTGTAGGCTTTACTTTTGCCAGAGTGAACCATGTGATTTTTTTCTTGTCTATTACCAAAATATTGAAATATTTTGTTTTGATTTCATAAGCAAAGGTACAATATGTGTTTTTAAGTTGGTATCTCTACTTTTATTCCACTACTGCTCTTAGTGGACAAAGCAAGAACTACTTTTGTACATGGTTCACTCTGGCAAAAGACAAATTTTGTCAAACATAACCCTTTTGGTCCATGAAGTTTTTGATGATAAAAAGTTATTAACTTACCTGATTCTGAATGTTCTGATTCATTGCTAGGATGGTAATTATCTGAGGAACCACTGCTGAAGTCAGTAAGTCAGTCTTCACTGTTTTCACTTAAAATATCATACATGTTAATGTTAAAGTGACTTGAACTATGTCCACCGGAAGCCATCTTGGACTGGTGTATAGTTCACTATGGCATAAGACTAATGGTACTACCAACCTTACACCAAAACAAAATATTATCGTACACACAATTTTTATTGTTTGCTCACACAGTTCTCTTTGGCATAAGACAAAACACAACATGTAGATTATACCAACATAAAAAAGTCAAAATTAAAAAAAATTCACATAGTTCACTCTGGCATAAGACCATCCAATTGTCATTTAATGTTGCTCACTTATTGTTTTTCACTCACTCCCTACCTACTTCATGCACTCTTGGTTCGGTTTTGTCTTATGTTGTGATTATTATACTATCACTATCACTGTTTCCTCTTTATACACTTGTGTATTAATGTTTATGTTTACTGTTCGTTTTATTCACCATATGACTCATTAATATTCACTCTACCTTTACATCTTACTTATTCTTACATTAAATTACATCATAACTTACTTGTGGTTTTGTACCTTCAAGTTTAATCATTTATTTCTTAGTTACTATTAATTGTATGACATGTTTATCATAAAGTTATCTATATTTATTTGGTCACTTGGCCAATCACTTGGGTGGGGTCACTGTCATCGTCTTGTCTAAGTTAATGGTCATTACAGTGCTATATACTAAAAATTGTCATTATGCTCATTTTATCCCTTCTTAGCTCTATTCTTCCATTTGTTTAATAAGGTACTCACTTCTTTTTAATGGGGCTGCTTTTTGTAATGAAATACATTATATAGTTGTTTAAGAGGAGTATTATGAAAGTATGTGACAAATTTAATGATGTATCACCAAGGCCAATGTGAATTGTTATAATTTGATTGTTCTTAAATGTAAGAAAAATTTGATTTAGTCTAATTTTAGTATTAATAGAACACACATCTCAGGGAGAGTATATGTAACATATTGAAAATTTATTAAGAAGAATTAAATTTGTATAAATAATAAAAGAAGAAAGTCTAATTTCATATTTTATCTTACACACATCACAGAGAGAGATCCTATAATATTTAAAATAAATCTGGAAATAAGTGTTATACTACACACATATCAGAGAGAGAACTATGTCCCAATTATAAATTAATAAGAAGAATTGAGAACTGTAAAAGTAATTTAAAAGGAAAGGAATTAATCTTGTAAAGAATCTTGGGACAATAGGCCAAAGAAATCTAACCTATTCTGAATTTGTAACGGAGTTTGTAAAATATTATAATTAAAAGAAGTTTAATGAGGTATGCTATTAAAGGTTTAATATAAATTATTCACAGTATCATCATCAAAAGGTAATCTACTACTGATCGGTGTTGTAATCCCAAATTGGAATAAAAACAAACTTGCATGAAACCTAGTCGTCCAATTCACACATACAAAGTGAAATAATTAACATAATTAAGATACGTAACACACGAACTTCTACAAAACACGAATAATAATACCAAGAATTAATTAACACTTAAATACACAAAGAAGAGGATAAAATAATATATTTTACTAGCAAACAGTAGAACGAATTGTATGAACAAGGTTAATACTGTTCGGAGCGACCTCTATGCTGTTGACAAATTGTAAGTGAACTACAACAGTATGAGAATTGAAGCTGGCGCAGTTTGGAAGAGCGAGGATTCAAACGATTAGCATTCATATGGTATATTATCTCAATATTATTTATTAAAATTTTGTTAACTATAGTTATTTGGCACTGACTAAAGAAAATAATTAATTACTTATTATAGTGTTCTAACATACATCAACAAACAAACAGAAAAAATTGCCCACAAATTCAAAAAAAAAGCAGGTTACAGAATCGCTTACAAAACTACTAACAAAACAGAACACACACTATCAAAACGCATGCCCAAAGCACAAAACAAATTCGATCTACCCGGTGTATACAAGCTAAATTGTTCAAATTGCAATAAATTCTACATAGGCCAGAGAGGACGTAGCTTCAAACAGAGATACATTGAACACACAAAAGCACTCCACACCACTACAGAATCTGCCTTTGCAAACCACCTCATTGAAGCAAACCACACATATAAAAACATCGACAATAACATGAACATTCTACACATACACACAAAAGGCCGAAAACTAGACACTCTAGAACAATTAGAAATATACAAACACACAAAACAAATAAAAACGACATCCTAAACGAACAGACACAATTTAAATCGCACGCATTATTCGAACACATCTCACCCCACACACACACACACACACACACACACACAGCTTCGATCTTTCGAAAAACTATCCCGTCGCCAACAACAAGATGAACAGGGCTACCTACGACAGCCTCTAATGAAGCCTTCTATAGGTGAAAGCCGGTTTAGGCTGTAAGGTAAAACTTTACGTTTTTACTTATAAAAAACTTAGTGTTCCGAGTCGTCAATACTATAGTGATATTTAGATAAGATTATAATAATTGTATTTGTTTGTATAGAATAAGTTGTTAGAAACAATTAAGTTTAAATGTCAGAATCTAACATTCCTTATTTATGATATTTCTTGTGTATTTTATCTGTCAATGTCTGAGTTGAAAAGACAAATATTAATTTGATTTATATATTAGGTATTAATGGTATGAACCACATACTAATTGTTATTTTTGTTTACAATAAGAAAATGTTAATTTGAGTTATATGTTATTTGTTAATAGTATGAACCATATACTAATTGTTAGCTTGTTAAAATAAGAAAATGTCAATCTATGTCACAATAGCAATGAAAGTCAGAGAGGGTATAAATCAATATGTATTATTTTAAAAAAAACTTTGTATGTAAAAACTATTAGAAATCTAGGCCAAATGTTAAAAACTAAAAACAGTATCAAATTTGATTAAATAAGTATAGAAATACAATTAAACTGAAGGAATTTACATAAGGTAAATCAGTAATAAAGTCATGTAATTATAAATATAGGTAAGGAAGATTTTGTAAAATTATACCCAGAATTATTGTTAAAAATGGAAATATAAAAACTCAAAATTCAGAGAGGGGAGTCATATATTACTGAATAATATTTTAAAACATAACCGATTAATCTAATTGCAAGAAATTAAGGGAAGAAAAACCTTTTATTACAATCTGAAATTTAATATAATCAATAATATAACTTACTAGCACTACTACCCGTCGTGGCTTCGCCCGCAAAAAGAGTACAGACTGATTAAATAACAACTTCCTCATCAATGCCATACATTATTTGTAGTTTAATACAATAAATTTACGTGATTACTTGCTATCTCTCTGACATAGTTTGATCTGGCTGTTATTATTATTTTATACATATAACCCTGGATTCCTTTGAACATAAATAAAAATAACATAGAAATTACAATTATATTGCCTTTGTGGCCTAAAAAAAACAAAATTACTACAACTTATCATTAATATTATAGTTTTATATAACATATTGCGAATTGTATTTGTTTCACAAATTTGTGAAATGCAATGTTTTTTAACTCTTTCACATAATATACTATGTTCCACTTTGTACACTGCACTTTTATAATTACACTTAGTATTGTTTTCTATGGTTACAGTGTTTTTAGAGTACAAAGGTTCTCATAGTTTGAAACATAATCCCAATATAACATAATTTTTGATAGCATAATTATAAAAAATCATTCAGTTTTCATGAAAATTATAAACATTAATGTATCTCTCGGTGTACTCATATACTCTCTGTGTATATTAGCTATAGGTGTTGCCCACGACTTCATCCGCGTCGAAGAATATTTTTGTCTAAAGTACCTATGTCCTTCCGCGTATTTCAAGAAACTTAAAAAGTAAGTTAGAAGATTTTCAGTTCCTTAATTCTACTGCTATGATTTTCAGTTGCTATCTTTCCAAGACCTCTCTGTAAACAACATTCCTGGTTTTCCTTTCTGGCTGGAGGATGACCAACCTATCAGATGAACTGACTCTCGAGCACGCCACGTACAACTGGCCATGGGAGAAACAGTCACTCCTGAGATCCACACCAGCCACTTTTAAACTCTGTCCCTGCGCCTTATTAATCGTCATAGCATAACAAACTTTAACCGGGAATTGCAGACGTTTAAACTCAAAATGGTAATCCGATGGGATCATTGGAATTCGGGGGATGAAGACAGTTTCTCCCTGACTGACGCCTGTGAAAATCTGGGCTTCAATCACGTGCTTGTAGAGATTTTTTACCTGAAGCCTAGTGCCGTTACAGAGTTTGGGTGGATTTAGATTGTGCAAAAGCATGATTGGAGCACCAACCTTAAGGTAGAGGACGTGTGGTGGGATTCCTGGTGGATCGAGTGTGTGCAAAAACTCTACAGGATAATTGACCGCATCTTGTACCTCCACTACCGAGTCAATAGATTCATACTTCATGAGTTCATTAGGTAGCTTCTCTAGTAGAAGATTATTGATAGAATTGGCTGAATCGTTGGTTGGAGTAAGAATAGCCCTTTCCTTGAGCCATGATATACAATCTGCACCACTCTGTTGAATATTACTTCCATAGATCTTGTCAGTCAGCCTTGTTAAATCTCTTACAATGGAGCAAAGATTATTCGGAATATTTATTTTTCCATCCTCCTCTTCTAAAATCCTTCCATCCCCAATATCAAGTAATAATTTAGAAAACTCCTCTGCTCTCAAATCATGTTGAAGGTGGACACGCATGTTAACTCTTAAGGACAGTATTTTGACATTAGGCCATAAAGTGGATGACATTAGACAGGCCTTAAGTTCATCCGCACTAAGAAACGCACCTAAGACCTATGATGAAGCTATGTTCAAAGTTTCATTGATATCCATTCAGTGGTTTCAGAGATATCGTGAAACCAGAAGGTTTCAGAGGTATCGTTCCGGGGAAGGCCCGTCGGACGACTCCCGCGCTATTTCCTACGCGGGAGACTTCCATCGATGCTATGGTAACCAGAATCTATTCTATTGGGTTGCCATAGTAACCAGATCTAATAGTTTTTAAGACCCAAAGGACCCCCCAGAGGATCGTATCGAAAAAAACACCTGTCCTATGTTGGTTCTCCCGTTGCGTAAAATATTTGTGCCAAGGTTGGTTGAAATCGGTCCAGTGATTTAGGAGGAGATGTAGAAGACCCCAAAGGACCCCATCGAAAAAAGCACCTCTCCTATGTTGGTTCTCCCGTCGCGTAAAATATATGTGCCAAGTTTGGTTGAAATCGGTCCAGTGGTTTAGGAGGAGATGTGGAACATACATACATACAATGGGGGGGTTTGCCCCCTTAGGAGTGAAAGTTTTTAAAACCGTTTCTTAGTGAGCACCTAAGACCTATGATGAAGCTATGTTCAAAGTTTCATTGATATCCATTCAGTAGTTTTTGCTCTACGTTGAGTCTATGTCAGTCAGTCAGGCAAACTTTCCCCCCTTTTCCCCCTTTAAAGGTCGAATTTCCAAAAATCCCTTCTTAGCGGATACCTACATCACATAAGGAACCTACATGCCAAATTTCAAGTTTCTAGGTGTTATAGTTTCGGAGATTTCGTGATGAATCAGTGAGTCAGTCAGTGAGTCAGTGGTATTTCTCTTTTATATTGCTACGACAGCACAGAACAATCTACGCGCTTATCGAATATGCCAGAAGGATCTCGATGTAAGCGTGTGGTGTACGTGCTACTAGACGCATTTTGCGAGAATTTTCTCGACTGTGCCGGGCTTCGCTCGGGCGCTCGGACTGTGTCAAGGCCGTAGTAATTACGTAGTTCACGAGAGATAAGACGCAGTTTGGAAGATTCTGGTGTGTGAGCGTGACTATAAATACATCGGGTAGCGGCCTTAGTTTCAGTTCCATGCGAGATATTGGTTAGTGCGGTTCGAGAGTATTAGTGCGATATATTTCCAGAGCGGTTCGAGTTATTACTGTGTACGTTCAAGTAGTTATTATTGAAGTGTTGCGTTTTATAATCAGACGGTATAATTGTAATACAATTGAGTTTTAATATTTGTGGACATTTTATTACGTGTGTACAATTTTCATTTGATTTGTTGTAGAGACTGCGTTGTTAATTACGAACTATTTTTACTGTAACAATTAAAGGTGTGATTAGTGACTTAATTGCTGTCTTGTACTTATTTTGTTTCCACTGTACCTACGACAATCGAGTAGACCGTCGTAACAGTGGTGTCAGAACTGGGATAGAACGGTTAACAGTGGAAACAGTGGACGCTTTGTACAAGACGAGTGTGATTCGTAATTAATCGATAAACAATGGATGCAAGTCAGATGATGGAGGAAGCAGAAAGACGACAAAAAGAAGAACGAATACAAGAAAGAGAAGACGCAGAAAGACGACAAAAAGAAGAACGAATACACGAAAGAGAAGAAGCAGAAAGACGACAAAAAGAAGAACGAATACAAGAAAGAGAAGAAGCTGAGGAACGTCAGAAAGCACTAATGCTAGAAACAGAAGAAAGACAAAAAGAGGAACGTAAGCAGGAGGCAGAGGAACGTAAACGTGAAGCAGGTGACATCAAAGCATTAATTCATGAACAAAAGCAGATGCAAGAACATACTACCGCAGAATTGGGTCTCCTACGTGGTGACGTAGGTGAATTACGAGGTGAGCTCAACAATCAGATTACCAGAATATCTGACGTAGAAGAATCCATGTCAAATAAAATAGCTAAAGTAGAAAAATCTGTCTTGACTGTGGAAGAAGTTATGTCAACAAAAATATCTGCAGTAGAAAACTCAATGGCAAACATAAGAGAACAAATTAAAATTGAAGTTGAACAGTGCATGAAGATCAACCAAAACAAATTTCTGAACAGACTGTACCAGTGATCAAGACAGAAAAAGACACAGAAAATAAGTTAACAGAGAAAGTCACTTTGCCTGCAGTAGGGACAGTTCATGTCAAAGCTCCAACCTTTGACGGAAGCAGTCACTGGGCAACGTACCTCCGCCAATTTGAAGCTGCTGCATGCGCAAATAATTGGACAGAAAAAGACAAGGCTGTTTCACTTGTTCTTGCATTAAAAGGACCCGCGGCAGAACCACTACAGAAAGTGCCACCTGACAGCCAGAACACCTATTCCGAGTTGATAAAAGCTCTGGAATTACGGTATGGTGATAAACATTTGCGAGATGTGTACTGCACCCAGTTGAGAGCAAGGCGACAGTATTCCGGGGAAAGTCTTCAAGAGTTTGAAGCAAGTATCGACAGACTAATTAGACTGGCCTATCCTGAAGCGCCAGAAGATTTTCGAACGCGTTTTGCGATGCAGACATTTACTGCCGGTGTCCGAGATAACGAACTACAGCAAGTGTTACGAATGGCAAGACACCAGAACAGTGCGGACGCCCTGGTACATGCTTTGCAATTTGAGGCCGCCAAATCAGCGTCTGGTTGGGCAAGTCATAAAGTGCGCGCGCTAAAAGATCGCGACGGCACAGACGATGAGGAAGAAGAACAAGGAACAGAGACTCGACGGTCGGCGCCACAGAATAAAATAAGAAAGGATGGAAGACCGAAGTGTTATCGATGTGGGAAACCTGGACATCTACAACGAGATTGTCGGGTTAGAATTCAGCAGCAGGGAAACGAGCAATAGTCGGTGCAACGGGGCGTGTGCTGACTAACTGGAGGAATGAAGCCCCTAGAGAATACGCAATTTCTACGCTTCAGAAAAACAGCGGGAGCTTGGTAGTTACCGGATTTGTTCAACAAAGGCCAACCTCGATTACAGTTGACACAGGCGCAACAGTTTCTATTGTGCGCCCCAACGTGGTGAAAGATCTCAAGCCAATCTGGTGCTCTTGCAGCTTGCGAACAGCTACTGGACGGCCTGTAAAAGTGTATGGAAAAGTGGAGATACACCTACGCCTCGGTCGACTTGAGTTTAATCATCAAGTACTTGTTGCAGACATTGTGGATGAAGCAATTCTTGGTGTGGACGTTATGAACGCATACGGATTTATAGTCGACTTCAAAACAATGTCTTGAGAATCGGAAGCGAAGAGATAATGCTATCAACAATGACGACAGCAGAAAAATCGATGGACGTCATAAACCAAGTGGCCGTAACTGTTCCGCCAAACTCCGAAAAGATCATCATGGTTAGAACTGCGGTATATACTAGGGGCAATCAGTGCTCTATATTCGAACCCCAGGTAGTCAGCACACCGGGCATACTAATTCCCAGAAGTTTAGTAAAACCTGACGAAACCGGAAATGTACCTATTAGAGTGGCGAATATTTTGGATCAAGCTATCACTTTACAAAGCAATACGCTCCTAGGCAAATTGACTCCTGTGGCCTGGGTAGCCGGAATAACGCAACGAAGACCCAGTTCTTCGGATACTTCTAAATTACCAGAGGAACTGCAAGAATTATTGAGCAGATCTTCTAACGACCTCTCAAGTGGTGAGGTAAAAGAACTCGGACAGTTTTTACACGAATTCAAAGATTGTTTTGCAGTTCGGGGACAGTCACTGGGAAGAACCTCTCTTGTGCAACATCGCATCAATACCGGGGACACAACACCGATACGCCAACCTCCTCGAAGGCCTCCATTATCTAAACAAGAGGAGATGTCTCGGTTAGTACAGGACATGTTGACAGAGGGAGTAATCGAACCTTCGTCAAGTGCTTGGTCTTCCCCTGTAGTGCTGGTAGCGAAGAAGGATGGTGGATTGCGTTTCTGCGTAGACTACCGGAGGTTAAATGACGTTACAAAGAAAGACTGCTACCCATTACCTCGCGTTGACGATACACTCGACACGTTGTCCGGAGCACAGTGGTTTTCCACATTGGACCTGAAGAGTGGATATTGGCAAGTGGGTCTTCATCAAGAAGACAAGGAAAAGACCGCTTTCTCGACCCCAAGTGGCTTATTCCAATTTAACGTCATGCCATTTGGACTCTGTAATGCACCGGCAACATTTGAGAGATTGATGGACCTGATACTCCGAGGCCTGACGTGGAAAACATGCCTTGTTTACTTAGACGATGTCATAGTGATCGGGAAGACTTTCGAAGATCATTTGGAAAACCTTAAGGAAGTTCTAACTAGAATTCACGGTACACAACTGAAGCTGAGCCCGAAGAAGTGTTCTCTATTCCAGAAGGAAGTACAGTATTTGGGCCATCTGGTTTCGGCAGCGGGCGTTAGCATGGATCCTAATAAAGTAGACACCGTAAGAGACTGGCCAGTTCCGAAGAATAAACACGAAGTTCGGAGTTTCCTGGGGTTATGCTCATATTACCGACGTTTTGTGAAAGGCTTCGCTACTATTGCTAAACCACTACATGAGCTAACGGAAAATAAACGAAACTTCCAATGGTCGAGAGAGTGTGAACAAGCATTTAGAACGTTGAAGATTGCATTATGTTCGCAGCCAATTCTCGCTTTTCCAGCTTCCGAAGGGAAGTACATCGTAGACACAGACGCAAGCAATACTGGTCTAGGAGCAGTTTTGTCTCAAGTGCAGAACGGTGAAGAACGAGTAATAGCGTATTACAGCAAGACGCTTTCTAAACCAGAGAGAAATTATTGTGTTACAAGAAGAGAGTTGTTGGCAACTGTCAGAGCTTTGGAGCACTTCCATAAATACCTCTATGGGAGAGAGTTTTCACTACGTACTGACCATGCTGCACTTGCATGGCTCTTGAGATTTAAAAATCCGGAAGGACAGTTGGAAAGGTGGCTCGAACGTCTGCAAGAGTACAACTTCAAGGTACAACATCGGCGGGGGCGCCTGCACGGTAATGCAGATGGCTTATCACGAAGACCATGCCCGGAAGACTGCCGACATTGCCACAGAAAGGAAGAACAAAACCCAAGCGAACATGTTCAAGCCATCACTGTAGATTTCCTGGCTGATGGCTGGACAACACAAGACTGTCGACAAGAACAGATGACTGATGAAGACATTGGACCGATCTTGACAGCAAAAGAGGAAGGTCGCCGCCCGGATTGACAAGATATCTGCCATGGTTCCGAAGTGCTGAAGGGCTACTGGGCACAATGAGAATCTCTCACCTTAGAAAACGGATTGCTGAAAAGGGCTTGGGAAAGTGCAGATGGACGAGACGTGGTCATGCAGTTGATAGTTCCCCGAAGTAAAGTGCAGTCTGTTTTGAAGGAGATGCATGATGGAACATCTGGAGGCCATCTTGGCGTTAACAAAACCCTTGACAAAATACGGAAGCGATTCTATTGGCTTCATCTTCGCCACGACGTGGAGGAATGGGTTCGGACGTGTGAAATATGTGCTGCAAGCAAGGGCCCACAAACCAGAAGCAGGGGAAAATGAGACAGTATAACGTTGGACAACCTTTCGAGAGAATTGCCATAGACATTGCTGGACCATTCCCAGTTACTGACGATGGAAACCGGTACATCATGGTTGTAGGTGACTACTTTACTAAGTGGGTGGAAGCCTACGCAATTCCAAATCAGGAGGTTACCACTGTGGCAAAGCAGTTAGTTCACAACTTCTGTTGCCGTTATGGAGCCCCTATGGAAATCCATACGGATCAAGGGAGTAATTTCGAATCAGGAGTGTTTAAAGAATTATGCCGTCTACTTGGAATTCGAAAGACCAGGACAACGCCTCTGCATCCTCAGTCGGACGGGATGGTTGAGAGGTTCAACAGGACACTTGAGCAGCAACTTTCGAAAGTTTTGACGAGAACCAAACAGACTGGGACCAACGTATACCACTATTCCTTATGGCGTATAGGTCATCAGTACATGACACAACCGGCATGACTCCAGCAAAATTGGTGTTTGGGCGGGAGATTCGTCTTCCTGGGGACATGATGTTTGGATCACCTGAGACTCAGTCCCAAGAGCCAAAGAACTATTCCTCGCAATTAGAAAACCAACTGCGAGAAATGAATCGCTTGGTAAGAGGACGGCTGAAGATTGCCAGTGATAAAATAAAAACTCGGTATGACATTCGCAGCAATAGTGTGGGTTTCCAAGAAGGAGATCAGGTCTGGTTGTTCAATCCAAAGCGCCGTCGTGGTCGCTCACCTAAGCTTAAACATTTGTGCCAAGGTTGGTTGAAATCGGTCCAGTGATTTAGGAGGAGATGTGGAAGACCGCAAAGGACACCATCGAAGAAAACACCTATCCTATGTTGGTTCTCCCGTTGCGTAAAATATTTGTGCCAAGGTTGGTTGAAATCGGTCCAGTGATTTAGGAGGAGATGTAGAAGACCCCAAAGGACCCCATCGAAAAAAGCACCTCTCCTATGTTGGTTCTCCCGTCGCGTAAAATATTTGTGCCAAGTTTGGTTGAAATCGGTCCAGTGGTTTAGGAGGAGATGTGGAACATACATACATACAATGGGGGGGTTTGCCCCCTTAGGAGTGAAAGTTTTTAAAACCGTTTCTTAGTGAGCACCTAAGACCTATGATGAAGCTATGTTCAAAGTTTCATTGATATCCATTCAGTAGTTTTTGCTCTACGTTGAGTCTATGTCAGTCAGTCAGGCAAACTTTCCCCCTTTTCCCCCTTTAAAGGTCGAATTTCCAAAAATCCCCTCTTAGCGGATACCTACATCACATAAGGAACCTACATGCCAAATTTCAAGTTTCTAGGTGTTATAGTTTCGGAGATTTCGTAATGAATCAGTGAGTCAGTCAGTGAGTCAGTGGTATTTCTCTTTTATATTGCTACGACAGCACAGAACAATCTACGCGCTTATCGAATATGCCAGAAGGATCTCGATGTAAGCGTGTGGTTTACGTGCTACTAGACGCATTTTGCGAGAATTTTCTCGACTGTGCCGGGCTTCGCTCGGGCGCTCGGACTGTGTCAAGGCCGTAGTAATTACGTAGTTCACGAGAGATAAGACGCAGTTTGGAAGATTCTGGTGTGTGAGCGTGACTATAAATACATCGGGTAGCGGCCTTAGTTTCAGTTCCATGCGAGATATTGGTTAGTGCGGTTCGAGAGTATTAGTGCGATATATTTCCAGAGCGGTTCGAGTTATTACTGTGTACGTTCAAGTAGTTATTATTGAAGTGTTGCGTTTTATAATCAGACGGTATAATTGTAATACAATTGAGTTTTAATATTTGTGGACATTTTATTACGTGTGTACAATTTTCATTTGATTTGTTGTAGAGACTGCGTTGTTAATTACGAACTATTTTTACTGTAACAATTAAAGGTGTGATTAGTGACTTAATTGGTGTCTTGTACTTATTTTGTTTCCACTGTACCTACGACGATCGAGTAGACCGTCGTAACAATATATATAGATAATATGGCTTCATTTGAAAGACAAGGACAGGAAGTTAGATTTAAAAATTACATAACAAAATGAAGAAACAAAATACCATTTTAGATTAAAAAACTTAATAAAACTACATTATTTGGTATCAAATTACGCAGAATGAACTGAAGAAGAAGATTAAGTAGATACTAGCTAATAAATTTGAAGAATAACAAAAATATAATTAGTTATATAATGTAAATTATCACATCCACAGGATGCAATAGAAATTTCGAACAATGCTTTGAATAAGATTGTCTTGGCTAAGACTTTGGCCAAGGAAGGAGGAAGTAAATTAGTTGATTATTGAACGTTAAATGATACACTTGATACGTGTTCTTAAAAATTTAAAAACCTTAACCTAGTTACTACTACCATAATGGCGAACGATTTCGAAGCCTAAAAGTGACGAACGAGAGTTTCGATAAAAAACATATTTTAAACGGAGACCGAGTGAAATAAACACCTACAAACATTCGACTAACTCTATACAGAACAGAACACCAGTGAATACAACATTTAAACCCATTAAAACAGTAATAACACTTAACCATAAAAGTGCAAACATACGCCTAACCGACAAAAGTGAATTTGACTTAAATCTACACTATTTTTCCGAATACAACATCAAAACTGAACCAGTGACACTCCACCAACACAAGAAGGAAGAATTGCAGCCACCAGGACGTAAATTCAGAGGAAAAGCATATTTATTAAACTTTGAATTAGCGAGGTGAGACTGACTCCCAACTACACACTAGAGGCAGCCATCTTTGAACACCCATCATCCAACCCAACACAGCCTCCGCTACAGATTGGTTTGACAACAGCTCACTTACTATTATATTAAATATTGAATCTGTATTTTTAATTTTTAAGGTGATATATTTGTACTGTTATACTTGATAAACTTAACCCTTATTTCTCTGACTTACCATAAAATAACTGCTAAAAGAACCTCTTATATATAATTGTACGATAAAACAACACCCTGAGAATCGATTGACAAATCGAAAAAGAGTCAAAAGATATTGAATGGCTAATAAAATTTCTTATTTATTTCACACTTACACAGTTTTTTCATTCCTAGAATAAATAATATAATAATTAAATTTAGTAGAAGTAACAACCAGGATCTCACTACAAAGAAGGAAGATAACCTCCAAAATAAGAAAAGTAAACAAATCGATTGTTCTTGGAGACGAATCTATCAAGTGGCGAGAGAATTTAAAAAATACCAAAAAGTCAATAAAACAATTAAAACAATAAATAAACGTTTCTGAACACCACAAAACATAATTAATTAATTGTTTTAAATTAATTATATATAAAAAAAAAATTCATAAACAAAATTTTTTTTTAACACGAACATTATTTTTAAATCTTAACACGAAATATATAGTTGTAACAAACAAACACGTTTAGTTACAAATTGGCGCACAACTGAGGTGCTTTAATTAGCGATTGACAGGTCACTACAATTTGCCCAATCCCTAATTGGAGCTTGGCAGCAGCTATAGAGTTAGAGAAAAGGGAAGATGCAACGACGAGCAACGTCAAAGAAACGGGCGGCGGAGGCCGAAAAGGAGATCGAAATCGATATAGAAAACAAAGAGGCGACGCCGGTGGAAGATGTAGAAAGGTTATTACCACCAGTGTTATCTAAACAACCCGCACGACCAGAAGAACAACCTGAGATGCCTACACAAACAGGGGAAGTCAATGTCCGGAAAGAACAATTAGAAAAGCCAACACGGACGGAGGATAGGAACATACAAGAGATGTTCAGGATGATGATGGAGAAACTAGATAATCAGGATAAGAAAATGGAGGAAAACAGCAAGAAAATGGGAAGTGACAACCAGTCTTTGAAGGAAGAATTGGGAAATAAAATCGAAAAAACAAAAGAAGATTTGAAGAAGGATAACCAATCCACAAAAGAAGAATTGAGTGGAATGAATAAGAACATGGAGGAGAATATTAAAAAGTTAGAAGAATTGAAGGAAGACAACCAGTACCTGAGTAAGAAAATCGATGAAACAAATAAGAAGATGGAAGAAGAAATGGGGAAGTAGTTAGAAGAATTGAAGGAAGACAACCAGTTGTTAAAGGAAGAATTCAAATCAACCAAGGAAGAATTCAAATCAACTAAGGAAGAATTGATTAACAAAATTGAGAATACCAATAAGAGAATTGAAGAAAACAGTAAGAAGATGGAAGAGAAGATGGGGGAGAAGTTGGAAGAATTGAGAGAGGATAACCAACTATTGAGAGAAGAATTAAGGGAGGTTAACCAAGAAAATCTGGACAAGTTAGACGAAAGGCTGGAGTTGTTAAAAGAAGAAATGAGCAAGGAACTCAACGTTAATAAGAAATCTCTAAATAAAAAATTGGAAGAAGAGACCATTTTAATAAACCAACAAATCAGAGAAATTGACGGAAAATGTAACCAAACCGAGAAGGAAGTACAGGAGTTCAAGGAAGTGGTAAACATCAAGTTTACGAATATTGAAGAGCATAGTCGCAGGAAAGTGGAAGAACAACGGAAGGAAACTCAGGAAGAATTCGGAAGAGTACGGAACCAAGTCGCGGAACGGTGTGACGGGATGGAAGAGGCTATGACCAATATCACGGGTCAGGTACGGCAGAGCCAAGAGGAAATGGAAGCCTTGAGAAATCGACCCGCTAATTTTACCGGGATACCCATCAACGAAAACCGAGAATGGCTGAACTTCCGGCAATACAAGAGGAAACCTATGGAGTTCCTGGCCAGGATAGAAGAATACTTTGCCAAGCATAGAGGGAGTCGATGGAACAATAACCGGGAAATTTTGGACGAGTCATTCAGGGAGATGACAGATAACTGGTGGATGGCGAACCGTAGCGAGATTGAGGACTACCAACAGTTCAGGAAACTGTTTAAGGCTAAATACTGGTCAGAAACAACCCAGAACCTGATCAGGGATAATATTTGCCATGGACAGTACAGTCCAATTAGGAAGCACCATGACAGCCTATTTCCTAGGGAAAGTGTGCCTGGCAAAACATCTAGAGCCGGCAATACCCAAAGAATGTCTAGTGAACAAACTATCTTATCACTATGACGAGGATATTATCAGAGAGAGGAGAGGTAGCCAGATTAAAACGGTGCAGGCCATGACTGAGTTGTTAGAGAGCTACAAAAACGAAGAATACTACCGTCAAAGTAGGAGGAGGAATGATAGACCGGAGGGGAGAAATAACCAGTACCCCAGTAATGGTAATATCTATCCCGGAAACCGCAACCAGCAAAATAATTACAACGGCAACAATAACCCGCCGCACAATAACAACAACTTTAATGGCAACCAAAACGGTAATAGAAATAATAACCAATACCCTAATTACCGTAATAATTTTTATCATTGTCTTGATTATTCATCTCTTCTTTCACAGCACTAACACTTAACTAAAAATGAACTTTTTCATGTGAAAACTTACTGATTTTATTGGACGCGTTTCGGCTTACGTATCCGCCTTCTTCAGTTTTGGTAACAGACTGCCAGCATTATGTAATGGTTGTGTGGATGGAGAAGTGGGGGTGGTGTGTGGGGGAAGGGGATTGGCGCGGGGATTCAACTTAGTGTTTGTTTTCTGTATAATTGTGTCAAAAAGTGTATGTGATTTATATTGTAATTGATCGTTGAGTATGTTGTTTGGTTGTGTTGTGTGGTGTTTATATATTTCGTATTGTTCAGTTGTGTTGAGTTTTCGACCTTTGGGTATGTAATGTAAAATTTCAAGATTAGTGTCTATGCTGGTGTAACTGTGGTTTTCTGTGTGTATGTGTGTGGCAAATGCAGAGTGTATATTGTTGATGGTTAAAGCTTTTAAGTGTTCAGAATAACGGGATGAAAAAGATCTTCCCGTCTGGCCTATGTTGAAACTATTGCGATCATTACAATTTAATTTGTAAACACCTGTTTTGTTATATTTGTCTATGTCTGTGTTTGTATTACTGATGTGTTTTTTGATGGTATTGGTTGTTCTGAATGCTATTTTGTATTTGTGTTTTCTGAATGTATTGGCGATTTTGTGTGTGTATGAGTTGTGGTATGTGAGTGTGATGTATTTATTGTGTTGTGTGTTGATGGTATTTAGTGTTTTGTTGTTTTTGTTTTTGATGCGTTTGTGTAGTATGTTTATTAAATTGGGGTTATAACCGTTTTTGATTGCTATGTATTTTATTGTGTTGAGTTCGTCGGTGTAATCTTGTTTATTTAAGGGTATTTTAGTTAGTCTATGGAGCATATGGTTGAAGGCTGCATGTTTATGTTGTGTTGGGTGGTTTGATGTGTTGTGTATAACCATGTTGGTTGTGGTTGGTTTCCTGTATATTTTGTACATGTGTGTATTGTTAGTTTTGTTAATTGTTAGGTCTAGAAAATTTATACTATTGTTTTGTTCAGTTTCCAGTGTAAATTTTAATTTGTGGTGTATAGTGTTTATGAATTTGTGGAAGTTTTCAACTTGTCTTGTGTTGCCTTTGAATAAAAGTAATATATCATCTACACACCTGTGCCAGTATATAATTTTGTTAGTGTATTTGTTGTTGTTTATTATATGATTCTGTTCAATGTTGTGTATATATATTTCTGCTAGTATTCCTGATATGGGGGATCCCATTGGGAGTCCTTCTGTTTGTGTGTATATTTTGTTATTGTATGTAAAGTAATTTTGTTCAGTTATTATTTTGGTAAGTGTGATGATTTCTTGTATGTGTGTTTCAGGTGTGTTGTTTTGTCTGAGTAGTTGTTCTAGTGTTTGTATGGTTTCTTTGATGGGGACATTAGTGTATAAATTGGTTATATCAAAAGATGCCAGAGTTGAGTTATGTGGGATGTGTATGTGTTCAGTTTTCCTGACTAGGTCAATGTTGTTTTTGATAGATGTGTTGTTAATGAGTTTAATGTTTTCTCTGATTATTTTGTCTAGTTGTTTTGCGATTTTGTGGGAGGGGGCCTGTGTGTTGTTTATTAATGGTCTGATTGGAATGTTAGGTTTATGTATTTTTGGTAATGCATTTAGTTTAGGGGGGTTAGGTTTTATTTGTTTAAGGTATTTGGCGTTTTCTGGTTTGATTATATGTTTTGTGTTGTTTATAAATTTATTAATCTGTTTATGAAATTTTAGTGTGGGGTCTTTATTTATTTCCATTATATTATTTTCGTTGAAGAAACTTTCGATTTTAGTGTTTGTCCATTATGACGCTAATGTTACCTTTGTCGGCTTTTAGGATTGTTGTGTTGTGTTCATGTAATTTTTGTTTTACATTATTAAGTGTTTTTATTTCATTGTTGTGTATTTTTGGTTTTGTATGTGTGTTTTGAAGTTTTCTTTTTATATCGTGACGTATCGGGTCTTGGTCGTTAAGGTGCGTGTTTTGTACAGCCGTTTCTGCGTCTATGATGATGTCGCGTATGTGTTTATTGTGATTTTTGATGTTAGTTGTATTGGTATTCAAATTATGTTTCAGTCCTTTGTTTAATAAATCCATTTCATCTTTTGTGAAATTAATGTGTGTTGTATTAACTACGCGTGTGTGGAATTTGTGTGCCGGTTCAGGGATAGATTCAATTGTGCGTGTTGTAAGGTTATTTATTTTTTTGTTGTGTCGATGTTGTATTGTCAATTTGAGTTTTTCTATGTTGTCTTGTGTGTGTTGTAAGCTTATTACATTTTCAAGTTCTGTGTGGTGTAATATTTGTGTGAGTTTCATGTGTAAGTTATATGCCTGTCTGTTGAGTGTGTCTTTTTTATGGTATAAATATTGATTATGTTGTTTCCAGGTTTATTTGTTCTAATTTCCGTTTGGTTTGAAGTGCTGTATGTGTGTTTTGTTTTATTGTAACTTGTGCGTGTGTTGGTATGATGTTGTGTTTTCGACAAGTTTTATTGAATGCTATGTGTAAGGAAGTTTTTGTTACTTGTTGCTTGGCGTTTCTGTACTTATTGATGAAATACGCTTTTTCTGCGGTATTATAGTTGTCTTGATTTCATCTCTTCTTTCACAGCACTAACACTTAACTAAAAATGAACTTTTTCATGTGAAAATTTACTGATTTTATTGGACGCGTTTAGGCTTACGTATCTGCCTTCTTCAGCTTTGGTAACAGACTGCCAGCATTTTGTAACGGTTGTGTGGAAGGTGAAGTGGGGGTCGATGTTGACATTGACAATTTTTATCAACCCCCTAACAACCCATATAGTCAGAGAAACCCCTACCCCGGTAATAATGAACGGTATTACAAGAATATTAGAAATTACAATAATAACTACAATAATAATAATAATAGAGATTCCCGTCCTAGAGTTAATTTTATAAGAGCCGAAGATCGAGGGCCGAGAAGATTCAACCGCCAAAGGAGGAATAGTTTCCATGATGGAGATCGCCGACGAAGAAGCGAAGAACGGGACGATCCGAGGTATGAACAAAGAAGAAGAAGTACCAGCCTGGAGGATCCTGGCCAACAGCAAAACAGAGAAATAACATTCGAACAAGATACAGAGTGGCAGGAAACGACGCATGGTTTTCAAAACGACGCCTCGGTCAGCCCGAGTGCCAACGATGACAACAATAATTTAAACTGGAGGAGGCAGTGATAAACCATCACGACCCGTTACTGCTCCTATTCCCTGGGTATATAAACGAGTTGCAAGAGGCAACCGAGTTAAAAAGCATCACCATCATAAGTAACAACTACTTAAAGAACATTAGAACGGAACTATTGGAGGAAAATGAAACTAGCCTCGATAGTCAAAACAATGAGATATTGTATATAAAAGCGGAAGTGGAAGGAATCCCCGCGAAAATCATGATTGATACCGGTGCGAATATTTCTATAATAAATGTGAACAAACTGTAAAGGATCCAGAAAGAGTGTGGTAAAACTTTGCCTATGTTACCAGTAAACCATATTGTCTTAATAGGTGCAACAGGCTGCCAGAACAAAACTATTCGAAAACAAGTTTCAGTAAATGTCGTTAGCCGTGGTATAGCTTTAGATATGGAATTTTTGATCGCCACTGGATTACCATTCAATATATTGGTAGGTTGCGATATTTTAAGAAGACACTCCGCTATTATCGACCTTAACCAAGGAAAGGTATCACTATTTCCAGACGGGATAGCATGGACAGCAGATTTGGTAGGAGGCGCGAATATACTTCCCAATAAAATACACCAACAACTTCGCAAAATCAATTTTGTAGAGAACAGATCCATTCATAAACCAATAATATATGATAATGGAGTAGAGGATTTATGGTCAGTGAAGATACAAGAAATACGAGACTTCCAGTGCGGAACCAACCACGAAAAAATACCCATACACCAAGCAACTCGGTTAATAAGGGCATACGAAAGATACAAGTCCGTATTTTCAGATGAACCAGGTAAAGTCAAGAACTACCAGTGTAAGCTTGAGTTTAAGGAAAATGTGGAATTTAACCGGTGGTCATACCCAATCGTGCATTCACTGAAGGAGGCCGTGAGAACGGAAATTAATAAGATGATCAGCAGTGACATAATTGAGATTAGTCAATCTCCATACACTAGTCCAATCATTGCTGTTCCCAAGAAAGATGAGCAAGTCCGGCTCTGTTTGGATGCGCGCGAGCTAAATAAAACTATTGTCAATGACCGAACATCACCCGGTGAAATAGAGGAGATCCTAAAACGATTTCACGGCACCAAGTTTATCAGTACATGGGACACTGTATGTGGTTACTGGCAAGTGGAGTTGCATCCACAAAGTCGTCAATACGTGGCGTTCATTTTCGAAGGGCGCAATTACCAGTTCAAGAGATTGCCCTTCGGAATTGTAAATTCTGTAGCCATCTTTGTGCCCTGTATGGACCAAATACTTGGACAAGAAGCACTCCAATTTACTACAGTCTATGTGGACGATTTGCTCATTACTTCGGAGACCTGGGAGGAACACTGTTACCGAGTTGAACATGTACTCGGAAAGTTAGCGCAGAATAATATCACACTGAAATTGGAGAAATCCAAGTTCATTGCGCGAGAAGTACAATTCTTAGGTTTCAATCTAGACGATAGAAGTATTACCCCGTCAGCAGACAAAGTGGAGGCAATTCAGAAGTTCCCTAAACCAAAGAACAGGAAACAGTTACAATCTTTCCTCGGACTCTGTAACTATTACTGAAAGTTCCAGCACAAATATTCAGAGCTGACAGCCAAGTTTCAACCACAATTGTCTGCAAAAAACAAATGGACCTGTGTTGAAGAACAGGATATTACCTTCCAACTGATTAAAGAAAAGTTTTTAGAGAGTGTTATACTTCGTCACCCGGATTTTAAGAAACCGTTCTTTTTGAACTGTGATGCTAGCGACATCAGCTTAGGAACAACATTATATCAGGAAGATGAGGAGGGTCACCATCTGGTGATAAGCTTTGCTAGTCGTACCCTGAATCACTGCGAAAAGAATTATAATGTGACCGAAAAAGAATTGCTTAGCGTGGTATTCGCATGTAGCAAATTCTGGACATATATTCTCGGGTATCCAGTCACCATCCGCACTGATCATAAATCCATCTCATTTCTACGTAGGTGCAAATTGAGTCACGGCCGATTGGCTAGATGGCTACTCGCCCTACAAGAATACAACTTACAATGGGAGTATATTCCGGGGAAAAAGAATGTGGTAGCCGATGTATTATCACGGAACAATTTGGAAGACCAGACCTTCGAGGGAGAGAAGGAGAGCTTAGTAAAAAATTACAACTTAATGAAAACCAGATCCGACTTAGAAGCTGTATTGATAAACATCCATATTCACCAACAGTCTGACCCGAAACTAAAACCATTATCAATCGATTGGAAGCAGGCGATGAAACCGTTTCTAAATACTACCACCTCAATAAAGGTATATTATTCGTCAAAACAGCCTTGAATGAAGAAACATGGAAGGTGATAATTCCGAACCAAATCGAGAAGGAGATTATAATCGATTACCATGTGAGGTATGGCCATATGGGAGCGCTTAAAGTGATACAGGCTTTAGATGAGAATTGTAAGATAAAGAACATCAACCGAAAGGTAAGAAATTACTTGAAGTCGTGTAATATTTGCCAGTGCGTTAAAATTAACAACGAGAAAAAAGAAGGTATAATGATACCGATTACATCGAAAGCGAAACTGGAAAAAGTATTTTTAGACATCTGCGGGCCATTTCCCCGTAGTGGTGGTCGACACAGGTACAAATACCTAATCATAATAATGGACCATTATACAAAATACGTAAAGCTATATCCGGTTAATCGGGCAACAACAGTAAAAGTTCTCGCAGTCATAACAGAGTTGTATGTGCCAGAGATAGGTAAACCATCTTCAATCATTACCAACCATGGTACTCAGTTTAAAGGGAGAAGATGGCAGGACACATTATTATCACTGGGGATCAAAACATATAAGACGTCAGTCTACCACCCAAGTAGTAATCCAGCTGAAAGGGTACTGAGAGAAGTGGGTAGAATCTTGTGAACGTACTATCACAACCAACAGAAAAAGTGGCAGAGTACTTAGCAGCAACAGAGAAATTCTTAAATTTCACCCACCATCCAGCTATAGGAACTACCCCTTACTCCGCCATGTATGAGAAACCAACCCCCCGAGAGATTGAAGAAATAATAGAGTTCCCAACGAACGATGGTCGTAAGTTTGACCAGGTGAAGTTCTATAACAAGGTGGCCGAAGACCAAGAGAAACGGCAAGCCAAATATCAAAAGGCAATAGGACGAATTATAACCTATAAAGAGGGTGAAAAAGTTCTGTTAAAAAATCGAGAACTACCCAGCACCCTAGAAGGGATAACAAAAAAGCTATTGTTACTATATACTGGACCATATGTCGTCGTAAAAAATAATAATAATAATATATACGAACTGAAAGAAATAGTTTCCGGAAGAGTTAAAGGAGTGTACAACCAAGCCTCCATAAAAAAGTATTATGAAGAATGAATTTTGAATAGAAAAAACTAATAAATTCAAAAAATATAAGTAAGGCCAACTTACTACAAACAATTTTGAAGAGAAAATTAGTGGAAAAATTAAAAGAAAGAATTTTGAATTAAAAATCATAAAAAACAAAAATATAAGTAAGAACAACTTACTACAAACAATTTTGAAGAGAAACTATTTGGAATAATTAAAAGAAAGAATTTTGAATTAAAAATCATAAAAATTCAAAAATATAAGTAAGAACAACTTACTACACGATAAAATTTAGAAAGAAAACATTTGGTAGATAAAAGAAGAAGAATTTGAATTTTGATATAAAACATCAAAATTTTAAAATATGATAAGATCAACTTATTACAAATGATTTATGAAAAATGTATTGGAATTAAATATAAAGAAGAATTTGAATTTTGCATAAAGCTAACAAAGTTCTAAAAATAGATATGATCCACTTATAAATAAATTTAGAAGAAAATAATATAATTAATTGAGAAAAAATAGAATTATAAATAATCCAGAATAAATGTGAATATCTAACATTTGAAGGAGTAGAGAAGAAAAACAAAAAAGAGTGTGATATACAAGAGAAGGCAATAATTTGGAAACAAAGAGAAGAATCTGTTATTATAAGCAAATTATATAAAAAAATCTAAAAAAGAGAAACAATAATAATAATGAGAATGACCTATGACTAACTACTTATGAAACAATAATGGAAACAGGTAATCAAGAAAGATGATTATGATATTACTCAGTTCTGAAGAAACAAAGAAGAACAACTCATACCAAACATATGGAGAAGATGATTTTGAAAAATAATAATAATAAGACCTATATGAAACGCAAAGAGAAGAAGTACCACATGAAATATAATATAAATTAATTAATTTTAATGAATGCAAAGGCGGATTAATGACTTTCTGAGGGAAAAGACAGAAAAATATAATTAAATAATATGATCACAATAACAACCTGAATATCAATTACAAAAATACACATTCGAAAAATTAACTAACATAAAATAAGACCATTCAAATAATTGAAAAAACCAAAGAGAAAATACATATAAAAAAGTATGCTATAATGTAAATAATCAGAAGAAAATATAATGAGAATTCAGATGTAGAAGGAAAAAAGTTACACTATAACTAGTAACAAGAAGTATTAACAAAAGTTTCCAACCATAATTGAAATGAATATATCAGACGAGCTAAGAGTTTAGAAGAATATACATAATGAGAATAATAAATAGTAAGAAGAATAATTGAGATAGAAAATGTGAGATAATCTGAGAAACAACGAAGTGAAGAATCCAAAGATAGTTAAAAAAAAATAGTCATAAGGTGGACTATTTTTAGATAATTTTTATTCGATGACTGACTGTAGATAATTCCAGCAGCATTATGTTTTTGAGCAGAGAAGAATTTGCCTCTGGACTCAATTTGAAGTAATGTATGGCCAGCAGAGTAGTGAAGCCTACAGTGCCCCTCTGAACTGCCCCAGCTCACACGTTAGGGAACGTTAGGGAATTAATATCCCAGGGATAAAAACACGAATTTTATAAAAAAAGAAAATATATAATAATAATAATATATCTCAGAAGACACTAACTATCCAAGAAGGATCAAAAGTCAGATAAGTGACTAAATAAAATTTATTAAGCTCAAATATGAAAAAGTCGATATATAAATGGAGAGGAAAATGAAGAATAAAAAAATAATAAAATTGCCATAAGCAATTATTTCATCCGTAATCAAGTCTGAAATAATCACTTCTGGAGGAGAGCAATCTGTAGCATGACAGATAAGCCCATAAAAATGAATGGTAAAATGATCATAGAAATAAAATAATAACATAATTAAATCCGAGAAAGCAAAATTAAAATAAAGAATTAATTAAGAACCACTGTGGAATACAATCATTGATTAAAATAAAAGTTCATGTAAAATAAATGTTACAAGGAGTGATGAATCATCAAAACCAATTTAAAAGCTAAATATGAGAAAAAAGGTAATACCCAGGTAGGATAGGAGTAGGTAAGGAAGAACCCCAGAAAATGACTAAACCCACAAGAAGAAAAGAAAATATGTTATAAGAAACAAGAAGAACAGAAGGGACCAATGAAGAAACATCCACAAGAAGATGAACAAAATAATTTTATAAGAAACCAGAAGAAGAGGAGGAACCAATGAAGAAACAAGAACAAGACAGCATCCACAAGAAGAAGGAATGCTCTTATAAAAAAAAACCCAAACCCCTAAAGAAATATAATAATAATAAATCAGAGTATAACAAAATTTCAAAGGTAAAAACCACATGTACCATAGATGTAAACCAAAAAGTGTATAGAGTAAGAATTGAAAGTGAACAAATGTGATATAATAATATAACACCAAAGACAAATCTTCATTATAATCTATAAATAGATTTCTTGATTCTAGTTAAACTGTATAACTATTTAGAATTAAAATCAAGGAATAAATAGAGAAAGTGCAAGTTTTAGTGTTATAGAAAAGAAACCTTATATTTCAATATTGGTGTTCACAAACTGAGTAGATGATGAAATACTACAACTTTAAAGTGATTTAATTTGTGTTCATGAATAATAAATAGAGTATTATCATGACCTATAATACATGTGTTTTTGTAAATAACTGCCACTCTTTTTAGAATAACATTCATTAGAATGAATAAAATAAAACAGAGCAGGCCATAATAACAGTGAAGTGACAAGGTATCATTACCCCAAAAAACCCAAAAACAGATAAAAACTGATATTCAAACCTAGCTTAAGAAAATAGGATAAGATTATAATAATTATATATGTTTGTATAGAATAAGGTGTTAGAAACAATTAAGTTTAAATGTCAGAATCTAACATTCCTTATTTATGATATTTCTTGTGTATTTTATCTATCAATAAGTATACAATGTCTGAGTTGAAAAGACAAATATTAATTTGATTTATATATTTGGTATAAATGGTATGAACCACATACTAATTGTTATTTTTGTTTACAATAAGAAAATGTTAATTTGAGTTATATGTTATTTGTTAATAGTATGAACCATATACATTCCACATTTGCCACACATTTACATAACGAAAACCACAGTTACACAAACATAGAACACAACATGGAAATATTACACTACTTACCTAAAAGTAGAAAACTAAACACAGCTGAACAATTTGAAATATACAGATATCACACACTACAACCAAACAACATATTAAATGAACAAATACATTATAAATCACATACACTATTCGATACACTGATCCACACACACAATTCGAACCTCAGCGCCAATCCCTTCCCACCATCAACCACCACCACACACACCATTTTTCCATAACGGTTAATCTGTAATCGACAGTCAGTATTACACCCACTGAAGAAGAGAAACAACATCTCGAAACGTTTGGGAAGTGACAACAGTAAGTTCATTAGTGAAAGTTTTATATATATTATTAAATATAAGTAAGGAAGATTTTGTAAAATTATACCCAGAATTATTGTTAAAAATTGAAATGTAAAAACTCAAAATTCAGAAAGGGGAGTCATATATTACTGAATAATATTTTATAACATAACCGATTAATCTAATTGCAAGAAATTAAGGGAAGATAAACCTTTTATTACAATCTGAAATTTAATATAATCAATAATATAATTATAATATGGCTTCATTTGAAAGACAAGGACAGGAAGTTAGATTAAAAAATTACATAACAAAATGAAGAAACAAAATACCATTTTAGATTAAAAAACTTAATAAAACTACATTATTTGGTATCAAATTACGCAGAATGAACTGAAGAAGAAGATTAAGTAGTTACTAGCTAATAAATTTGAAGAATAACAAAAATATAATCAGTTATATAATGTAAATTATCACATCCACAGGATGCAATAGAAATTTCGAACAATGCTTTGAATAAGATTGTCTTGGCTAAGACTTTGGCCAAGGAAGGAGGAAGTAAATTAGTTGATTATTGAACGTTAAATGATACACTTGATACATGTTCTTAAAAATTTAAAAACCTTAACCTAGTTACTACTACCATAATGGCGAACGATTTCGAAGCCTAAAAGTGACGAACGAGAGTTTCGATAAAAAACATATTTTAAACGGAGACCGAGTGAAATAAACACCTACAAACATTCGACTAACTCTATACAGAACAGAACACCAGTGAATACAACATTTAAACCCATTAAAACAGTAATAACACTTAACCATAAAAGTGCAAACATACGCCTAACCGACAAAAGTGAATTTGACTTAAATCTACACTATTTTTCCGAATACAACATCAAAACTGAACCAGTGACACTCCACCAACACAAGAAGGAAGAATTGCAGCCACCAGGACGTAAATTCAGAGGAAAAGCATATTTATTAAACTTTGAATTAGCGAGGTGAGACTGACTCCCAACTACACACTAGAGTCAGCCATCTTTGATTACCCATCATCCAACCCAACACAGCCTCCGCTACAGATTGGTTTGACAACAGCTCACTTACTATTATATTAAATATTGAATCTGTATTTTTAATTTTTAAGGTGATATATTTGTACTGTTATACTTGATAAACTTGACCCTTATTTCTCTGACTTACCATAAAATAACTGCTAAAAGAACCTTTTATATATAATTGTACGATAAAACAACACCCTGAGAATCGATTGACAAATCGAAAAAGAGTCAAAAGATATTGAATGGCTAATAAAATTTCTTATTTATTTCACACTTACACAGTTTTTTCATTCCTAGAATAAATAATATAATAATTAAATTTAGTAGAAGTAACAACCAGGATCTCACCACAAAGAAGGAAGATAACCTCCAAAATAAGAAAAGTAAACAAATCGATTGTTCTTGGAGACGAATCTATCAAGTGGCGAGAGAATTTAAAAAATACCAAAAAGTCAATAAAACAATTAAAACAATAAATAAACGTTTCTGAACACCACAAAACATAATTAATTAATTGTTTTAAATTAATTATATATAAAAAAAAATTCATAAACAAAATTTTTTTTTAACACGAACATTATTTTTAAATCTTAACACGAAATATATAGTTGTAACAAACAAACACGTTTAGTTACAAATTGGCGCACAACTGAGGGGCTTTAATTAGCGATTGACAGGTCACTACAATTTGCCCAATCCCTAATTGGAGCTTGGCAGCAGCTATAGAGTTAGAGAAAAGGGAAGATGCAACGACGAGCAACGTCAAAGAAACGGGCGGAGGAGGCCGAAAAGGAGATCAAAATCGATATAGAAAACAAAGAGGCGACGCCGGTGGAAGATGTAGAAAGGTTATTACCACCAGTGTTATCTAAACAACCCGCACAACCAGAAGAACAACCTGAGATGCCTACACAAACAGGGGAAGTCAATGTCCGGAAGGAACAATTAGAAAAGCCAACACGGACGGAGGATGGGAACATACAAGAGATGTTCAGGATGATGATGGAGACACTAGATAATCAGGATAAGAAAATGGAGGAAAACAGCAAGAAAATGGGAAGTGACAACCAGTCTTTGAAGGAAGAATTGGGAAATAAAATTGAAAAAACAAAAGAAGATTTGAAGAAGGATAACCAATCCACAAAAGAAGAATTGAGTGGAATGAATAAGAACATGGAGGAGAATTGTAAAAAGTTAGAAGAATTGAAGGAAGACAACCAGTCCCTGAGTAAGAAAATCGATGAAACAAATAAGAAGATGGAAGAAGAAATGGGGAAGAAGTTAGAAGAATTGAAGGAAGACAACCAGTTGTTAAAGGAAGAATTCAAATCAACCAAGGAAGAATTCAAATCAACTAAGGAAGAATTGATTAACAAAATTGAGAATACCAATAAGAGAATTGAAGAAAACAGTAAGAAGATGGAAGAGAAGATGGGGGAGAAGTTGGAAGAATTGAGAGAGGATAACCAACTATTGAGAGAAGAATTAAGGGAGGTTAACCAAGAAAATCTGGACAAGTTAGACGAAAGGCTGGAGTTGTTAAAAGAAGAAATGAGCAAGGAACTCAACGTTAATAAGAAATCTCTAAATAAAAAATTGGAAGAAGAGACCATTTTAATAAACCAACAAATCAGAGAAATTGACGGAAAATGTAACCAAACCGAGAAGGAAGTACAGGAGTTCAAGGAAGTGGTAAACATCAAGTTTACGAATATTGAAGAGCATAGTCGCAGGAAAGTGGAAGAACAACGGAAGGAAACTCAAGAAGAATTCGGAAGAGTACGGAACCAAGTCGCGGAATGGTGTGACGGGATGGAAGAGGCTATGACCAATATCACCGGTCAGGTACGGCAGAGCCAAGAGGAAATGGAAGCCTTGAGAAATCGACCCGCTAATTTTACCGGGATACCCATCAACGAAAACCGAGAATGGCTGAACTTCCGGCAATACAAGAGGAAACCTATGGAGTTCCTGGCCAGGATAGAAGAATACTTCGCCAAGCATAGAGGGAGTCGATGGAACAATAACCAGGAAATTTTGGACGAGTCATTCAGGGAGATGACAGATAACTGGTGGATGGCGAACCGTAGCGAGATTGAGGACTACCAACAGTTCAGGAAACTGTTTAAGGCTAAATACTGGTCAGAAACAACCCAGAACCTGATCAGGGATAATATTTGCCATGGACGGTACAGGGCCCAATTAGGAAGCACCATGACAGCCTATTTCCTAGGGAAAGTGTGCCTGGCAAAACATCTAGAGCCGGCAATACCTGAAGAATGTCTAGTGAACAAACTATCTTATCACTATGACGAGGATATTATCAGAGCGAGGAGAGGTAGCCAGATTAAAACGGTGCAGGCCATGACTGAGTTGTTAGAGAGCTACAAAAACGAAGAATACTACCGTCAAAGTAGGAGGAGGAATGATAGACCGGAGGGGAGAACTAACCAGTACCCCAGTAATGGTAATAACTATCCCGGAAACCGCAACCAGCAAAATAATTACAACGGCAACAATAACCCGCCGCACAATAACAACAACTTTAGTGGCAACCAAAACGGTAAAAGAAATAATAACCAATACCCTAATAACCGTAATAATTTTTATCAACCCCCTAACAACCCATATAGTCAGAGAAACCCCTACCCCGGTAATAATGAACGGTATTACCAGAATAATAGAAATTACAATAATAATAATAATAATAATAATAGAGTTTCCCGGCCTAGAGTTTATTTTATAAGAGCCAGAGATCGAGGGCCGAGAAGATTCAACCACCAAAGGAGGAATAGTTTCCATGATGGAGATCGCCGACGAAGAAGCGAAGAACGGGACGATCTGAGGTATGAACAAAGAAGAAGAAGTACCAGCCTGGAGGATCCTGGCCAACAGCAAAACAGAGAAATAACATTCGAACAAGATACAGAGCGGCAGGAACGACTCAGGGTTTCCAAAACGATGCCTCTGTCAACCCGAGTGCCAACGATGACAACAATAATTTAAACGGGAGGAGGCAGTGATAAACCATCACGACCCATTACTGCTCCTATTCCCTGGGTATATAAACGAGTTGCAAGAGGCAACCGTGTTAAAAAGCATCACCATCATAAGTAACAACTACTTAAAGAACATTAGAACGGAACTATTGGAGGAAAACGAAACTAGCCTCGATAGTCAAAACAATGAGATATTGTATATAAAAGCGGAAGTGGAAGGAATCCCCGCGAAAATCATGATTGATACCGGTGCGAATATTTCTATAATAAATGTGAACAAACTGTAAAGGATCCAGAAAGAGTGTGGTAAAACTTTGCCTATGTTACCAGTAAACAATATTGTCTTAATAGGTGCAACAGGCCGCCAGAACAAAACTATTCGAAAACAAGTTTCAGTAAATGTCGTTAGCCGTGGTATAGCTTTAGATATGGAATTTTTGATCGCCACTGGATTACCATTCAATATATTGGTAGGTTGCGATATTTTAAGAAGGCACTCCGCCATTATCGACCTTAACCAAGGAAAGGTATTGCTATTTCCAGACGGGATAGCATGGGCAGCAGATTTGGTAGGAGGCGCGAATATACTTCCCAATAAAATACACCAACAACTTTGCAAAATCAATTTTGTAGAGAACAGATCCGTTCATAAACCAATAATATACGATAATGGAGTAGAGGATTTATGGTCAGTGAAGATACAAGAAATACGAGACTTCCAGTGCGGAACCAACCACGAAAAAATACCCATACACCAAGCAACTCGGTTAATAAGGGTATACGAAAGATACAAGTCCATATTTTCAGATGAACCAGGTAAAGTCAAGAACTACCAGTGTAAGCTTGAGTTTAAGGAAAACGTGGAATTTAACCGGAGGTCATACCCAATCGCGCATTCACTGAAGGAGGCCGTGAGAACGGAAATTAATAAGATGATCAGCAGTGACATAATTGAGATTAGTCAATCTCCATACACTAGTCCAATCATTGCTGTTCCCAAGAAAGACGGGCAAGTCCGGCTCTGTTTGGATGCGCGCGAGCTAAATAAAACTATTGTCAATGACCGAACATCACCCAGTGAAATAGAGGAGATCCTAAAACGATTTCACGGCACCAAGTTTATCAGTACATGGGACACTGTATGTGGTTACTGGCAAGTGGAGTTGCATCCACAAAGTCGTCAATACGTGGCGTTCATTTTCGAAGGGCGCAATTACCAGTTCAAGAGATTGCCCTTCGGAATTGTAAATTCTGTAGCCATCTTTGTGCCCTGTATGGACCAAATACTTGGACAAGAAGCACTCCAATTTACTACAGTCTATGTGGACGATTTGCTCATTACTTCGGAGACCTGGGAGGATGACTGTTACCGAGTTGAACATGTACTCGAAAAGTTAGCGCAGAATAATATCACACTGAAATTGGAGAAATCCAAGTTCATTGCGTGAGAAGTACAATTCTTAGGTTTCAACCTAGATGATAGAGGTATTACCCCGTCAGCAGACAAAGTGGAGGCAATTCAGAAGTTCCCTAAACCAAAGAACAGGAAACAGTTACAATCTTTCCTCGGACTCTGTAACTATTACAGAAAGTTCCAGCACAAATATTCCAAGCTGACAGCCAAGTTTCAACCACAATTGTCTGCAAAAAACAAATGGACCTGGGGTGAAGAACAGGATATTACCTTCCAACTGATTAAAGAAAAGTTTTTAGAGAGTGTTATACTTCGTCACCCGGATTTTAAGAAACCTTTCTTTTTGAACTGTCATGCTAGCGACATCAGCTTAGGAACTACATTATATCAAGAAGATGAGGAGGGTCACCATCTGTTGATAAGCTTTGCTAGTCGTACCCTGAATCACTGCGAAAAGAATTATAATGTGACCGAAAAAGAATTGCTTAGCGTGGTATTCGCATGTAGCAAATTCTGGACATATATTCTCGGGTATCCAGTCACCATCCGCACTGATCATAAATCCATCTCATTTCTACGTAGGTGCAAATTGAGTCACGGCCGATTGGCTAGATGGGTACACGCCCTACAAGAATACAACTTACAATGGGAGTATATTCCGGGGAAAAAGAATGTGGTAGCCGATGTATTATCACGGAACAATTTGGAAGACCAGACCTTCGAGGGAGAGAAGGAGAGCTTAGTCAAAATTTACAACTTAATGAAAACCAGATCCGACTTAGAAGCTGTATTGATAAACATCCGTATTCACCAACAGTCTGACCCGAAACTAAAAACCATTATCAATCGATTGGAAGCAGGCGATGAAACCGTTTCTAAATACTACCACCTCAATAAAGGTATATTATTCGTCAAAACAGCCTTGAATGAAGAAACATGGAAGGTGATAATTCCGAACCAAATTGAGAAGGAGATTATAATCGATTACCATGTGAGGTATGGCCATATGGGAGCGCTTAAAGTGATACAGGCTTTAGATGAGAATTGTAAGATAAAGAACATCAACAGAAAGGTAAGAAATTACTTGAAGTCGTGTAATATTTGCCAGTGCGTTAAAATTAACAACGAGAAAAAAGAAGGTATAATGATACCGATCACATCGAAAGCGAAACTGGAAAAAGTATTTTTAGACATCTGCGGGCCATTTCCCCGTAGTGGTGGTCGACACAGGTACAAATACCTAATCATAATAATGGACCATTATACAAAATACGTAAAGCTATATCCAGTTAATCGGGCAACAACAGTAAAAGTTCTCGCAGTCATAACAGAGTTGTATGTGCCAGAGATAGGTAAACCATCTTCAATCATTACCAACCATGGTACTCAGTTTAAAGGGAGAAGATGGCGGGACACATTATTATCACTGGGGATCAAAACATATAAGACGTCAGTCTACCACCCAAGTAGTAATCCAGCTGAAAGGGTACTGAGAGAAGTGGGTAGAATCTTGCGAACGTACTATCACAACCAACAGAAAAAGTGGCAAGAGTACGTAGCAGCAACAGAGAAATTCTTAAATTTCACCCACCATCCAGCTATAGGAACTATTCCTTACTCCGCCATGTATGAGAAACCAACCCCCCGAGAGATTGAAGAAATAATAGAGTTCCCAACGAACGATGGTCATACGTTTGACCAGGTGAAGTTCTATAACAAGGTGGCCGAAGACCAAGAGAAACGGCAAGCCAAATATCAAAAGGCAATAGGACGAATTATAACCTATAAAGAGGGTGAAAAAGTTCTGTTAAAAAATCGAGAACTACCCAGCACCCTAGAAGGGATAACAAAAAAGCTATTGATACTATATACTGGACCATATGTCGTCGTAAAAAATAATAATAATAATACATACGAACTGAAAGAAATAGTTTCCGGAAGAGTTAAAGGAGTGTACAACCAAGCCTCCATAAAAAAGTATTATGAAGAATGAATTTTGAATAGAAAAAACTAATAAATTCAAAAAATATAAGTAAGGCCAACTAACTACAAACAATTTTGAAGAGAAACCATTTGGAATAATTAAAAAAAAGAATTTTGAATTAAAAATCATAAAAATTCAAAAATATAAGTAAGAACAACTTACTACACAATAAAATTTAGAAAGAAAACATTTGGTAGAAAAAAGAAGAAGAATTTGAATTTTGATATAAAACATCAAAATTTTAAAATATAAGATCAACTTATTAGCCTACAAATGATTTATGAAAAATGTATTGGAATTAAATAAAAAGAAGAATTTGAATTTTGCATAAAGCTAACAAAGTTCTAAAAATAGATATGATCCACTTATAAATAAATTTAGAAGAAAATAATATAATTAATTGAGAAAAAAAAGAATTAAAAATAATCCAGAATAAATGTGAATATCTAACATTTGAAGGAGTAGGGAAGAAAAACAAAAAAGATTGTGATATACAAGAGAAGGCAATAATTTGGAAACAAAGAGAAGAATCTGTTATTATAAGCAAATTATATAAAAAAATCTAAAAAAGGAAAACAATAATAATAATGAGAATGACCTATGACTAACTACTTATGAAACAATAATGGAAACAGGTAATCAAGAAAGATGATTATGATATTACTCAGTTCTGAAGAAACAAAGAAGAACAACTCATACCAAACATATGGAGAAGATGATTTTGAAAAATAATAATAATAAGACCTATATGAAACGCAAAGAGAAGAAGTACCACATGAAATATAATATAAATAAATTAATTTTAATGAATGCAAAGGCGGATTAATGACTTTCTGAGAGAAAAGAAAGAAAAATATAATTAAATAATATGATCACAATAACAACCTGAATTCATTGTAACAGCCTGAATTATAAAGATACACATTCGAAAAATTAACTAACATAAAATAAGACCATTCAAATAATTGAAAAGAACCAAAAAGAAAATAGATATAAAAAAGTATGCTATAATGTAAATAACCAGAAGAAAATATAATGAGAATTCAGATGCAGAAGGAAAAAAGTTACACTATAACTAGTAACAAGAAGTATTAACAAAAGTTTCCAACCATAATTGAAATTAATATATCAGATTAGCTAAGAGTTTAGAAGAATATATATAATGAGAATAATAAATAGTAAGAAGAATAATTGAGATAGAAAATGTGAGATAATCTGAGAAACAACGAAGTGAAGAATCCAAAGATATTTAAAAAAAAAAAAAATAGTCATAAGGTGGACTATTTTTATTCGATGACTGACTGTAGATAATTCCAGCAGCATTATGTTTTTGAGCAAAGAAGAATTTGCCTCTGGACTCAATTTGAAGTGATGTATGGCCAGCAGAGTAGTGAAGCCTACAGTGCCCCTCTGAACTGCCCCAGCTCACATGTTAGGGAACGTTAGGGAATTAATATCCCAGGGATAAAACAGAAAGTTTATAAAAGAATAAAATATATAATAATAATAATAATAATAATAACATATCTCAGAAGACACTAAATATCCAAGAAGGATCAAAAGTCAGATAAGTGACTATATAAAATTTATTAAGCTCAAATATGAAAAAGTCGATATATAAATGGAGAGGAAAATGAAGAATAAAAAAAATAATAAAATTGCCATAAGCAATTATTTCATCTGTAATCAAGTCTGAAATAATCACTTCTGGAGGAGAGCAATCTGTAGCATGACAGATAAGCCCATAAAAATGAATGGTAAAATGATCATAGAAATAAAATAATAACATAATTAAATCCGAGAAAGCAAAATTAAAATAAAGAATTAATTATGAACCACCGTGAAATACAATCATTGATTAAAATAAAAGTTCATGTAAAATAAATGTTACAAGGAGTGATGAATCATCAAAACCAATTTAAAAGCTAAATATGAGAAAAAAGGTAATACCCAGGTAGGATACGAGTAGGTAAGGAAGAAACCCAGAAAATGACTAAACCGACAAGAAGAAAAGAAAATATGTTATAAGAAACAAGAAGAACAGAAGGGACCAATGAAGAAACATCCACAAGAAGATGAACAAAATAATTTTATAAGAAACCAGAAGAAGAGGAGGAACCAATGAAGAAACAAGAACAAGACAGCATCCACAAGAAGAAGGAATGCTCTTATAAAAAAAAACCCAAACCCCTAAATAAATATAATAATAATAAATCAGAGTATAACAAAATATCAAAGGTAAAAACCACATGTACCAT
The DNA here is from genome assembly GCA_034769895.1 of Magicicada septendecula. Classification (NCBI taxonomy): domain Eukaryota; kingdom Metazoa; phylum Arthropoda; class Insecta; order Hemiptera; family Cicadidae; genus Magicicada; species Magicicada septendecula. The sequence goes on along the minus strand of CM068367.1, from coordinate 302,513,920 downwards.
AGATGTAAACCAAAAAGTGTATAGAGTAAGAATTGAAAGAGAACAAATGTGAGATAATAATATAACACCAAAGACAAATCTTCATTATAATCTATAAATAGATTTCTTGATTCTAGTTAAACTGTATAACTATTTAGAATTAAAATCAAGGAATAAATAGAGAAAGTGCAAGTTTTAGTGTTATAGAAAAGAAACCTTATATTTCAATATTGGTGTTCACAAACTGAGTAGATGATGAAATACTACAACTTTAAAGTGATTTAATTTGTGTTCATGAATAATAAATAGAGTATTATCATGACCTATAATACATGTGTTTTTGTAAATAACTGCCACTCTTTTTAGAATAACATTCATTAGAATGAATAAAATAAAACAGAGCAGGCCATAATAACAGTGAAGTGACAGGGTATCATTACCCCAAAAAACCCAAAAACAGATAAAAACTGATATTCAAACCTAGCTTAAGAAAAATAGGATAAGATTATAATAATTGTATTTGTAATTTATTCTATACAATAGAATAAGGTGTTAGAAACAATTAAGTTTAAATGTCAGAATCTAACATTCCTTATTTATGATATTTCTTGTGTATTTTATCTATCAATAAGTATACAATGTCTGAGTTGAAAAGACAAATATTAATTTGATTTATATATTAGGTATTAATGGTATGAACCACATACTAATTGGTATTTTTGTTTACAATAAGAAAATGTTAATTTGAGTTATATGTTATTTGTTAATAGTATCAACCATATACTAATTGTTAGCTTGTTAAAATAAGAAAACGTCAATCTATGTCATAATAGCAATGAAAGTCAGAGAGGGTATAAATCAATATGTATTATTTAAAAAAAAACTTTGTATGTAAAAACTATTAGAAATCTAGGCCAAATGTTAAAAACTAAAAACATCATCAAATTTGATTAAATAAGTATAGAAATACAATTAAACTGAAGGAATTTACATAAGGTAAATCAGTAATAAAGTCATGTAATTATAAATATAAGTAAAAAAATTATCTTGTTGTTGCATCCTCTTCGTTCACTTTATTAATTTAATAATATATATAAAACTTTCACTAATGAACTTACTGTTGTCACTTCCCAAACGTTTCGAGATGTTGTTTCTCTTCTTCAGTGGGTGTAATACTGAATGTCGATTACAGAATAACCGTTACAGAAAAATGGTGTGTGTGGTGGGGGTTGATGGTGGGAAGGGATTGGCGCTGAGGTTCGAATTGTGTGTGTGGATCAGTGTATCGAATAGTGTATGTGATTATAATGTATTTGTTCATTTAATATGTTGTTTGGTTGTAGTGTGTGATATCTGTATATTTCAAATTGTTCAGCTGTGTTTAGTTTTCTACTTTTAGGTAAGTAGTGTAATATTTCCATGTTGTGTTCTATGTTTGTGTAACTGTGGTTTTCGTTATGTAAATGTGTGGCAAATGCTATGCAAATGGAAATATTACACTACTTACCTAAAAGTAGAAAACTAAACACAGCTGAACAATTTGAAATATACAGATATCACACACTACAACCAAACAACATATTAAATGAACAAATACATTATAAATCACATACACTATTCGATACACTGATCCACACACACAATTCGAACCTCAGCGCCAATCCCTTCCCACCATCAATCCCCACCACACACACCATTTTTCCGTAACGGTTATTCTGTAATCAACAGTCAGTATTACACCCACTGAAGAAGAGAAACAACATCTCGAAACGTTTGGGAAATGACAACAGTAAGTTCATTAGTGAAAGTTTTATATATATTATTAAATATAAGTAAGGAAGATTTTGTAAAATTATACCCAGAATTATTGTTAAAAATGGAAATGTAAAAACTCAAAATTCAGAGAGGGGAGTCATATATTACTGAATAATATTTTAAAACATAACCGATTAATCTAATTGCAAGAAATTAAGGTAAGATAAACCTTTTATTACAATCTGAAATTTAATATAATCAATAATATAACTTATAATATGGATTCATTTGAAAGACAAGGACAGGAAGTTAGATTTAAAAATTACATAACAAAATGAAGAAACAAAATACCATTTTAGATTAAAAAACTTAATAAAACTACATTATTTGGTATCAAATTACGCAGAATGAACTGAAGAAGAAGATTAAGTAGTTGCTAGCTAATAAATTTGAAGAATAACAAAAATATAATCAGTTATATAATGTAAATTATCACATCCACAGGATGCAATAGAAATTTCGAACAATGCTTTGAATAAGATTGTTTTGGCTAAGACTTTGGCCAAGGAAGGAGGAAGTAAATTAGTTGATTATTGAACGTTGAATGATACACTTGATACGTGTTCTTAAAAACCTTAACCTAGTTACTACTACCGTAATGGCGAACGATTTCGAAGCCTAAAAGTGACGAACAAGAGTTTCGATAAAAAACATATTTTAAACGTAGACTGAGTGAAATAAACACCTACAAACATTCAACTAACACTATACAGAACAGAACACCAGTGAATACAACATTTAAACCCATTAAAACAGTAATAACACTTAACCATAAAAGTGCAAACATACGCCTAACCTACAAAAGTGATTTTGACTTAAATCTACACTATTTTTCCGAATACAACATCAAAACTGAACCAGTGACACTCCACCAACACAAGAAGGAAGAATTGCAGCCACTAGGACGTAAATTCAGAGGTAAAGTATATTTATTAAATTTTGAATTAACGAGGTGAGACTGACTCCCAACTACACACTAGAGGCAGCCATCTTTGATTACCCATCATCCAACTCAACACAGCCTCCGCTACAGATTGGTTTGACAACAGCTCACTTACTATTATATTAAAAATTGAATCTGTATTTTTAATTTTTAAGGTGATATATTTGTACTGTTATACTTGATAAACTTAACCCTTATTTCTCTGACTTACCATAAAATAACTGCTAAAAGAACCTTTAATATATAATTGTACGATAAAACAACACCCTGAGAATCGATTGACAAATCGAAAAAGAGTCAAAAGATATTGAATTGCTAATAAAATTTCTTATTTATTTCACACTTACACAGTTTTTTCATTCCTAGAATAAATAATATAATAATTAAATTTAGTAGAAGTAACAACCAGGATCTCACCACAAAGAAGGAAGATAACCTCCAAAATAAGAAAAGTAAACAAATCGATTGTTCTTGGAGACGGATCTATCAAGTGGCGATAGAATTTAAAAAATACCAAAAAGTCAATAAAACAATTAAAACAATAAATAAACGTTTCTGAACACCACAAAACATAATTAATTAATTGTTTTAAATTAATTATATATAAAAAAAAATTCATAAACAAATTTTTTTTTTAACACGAACATTATTTTTAAATCTTAACACAAAATATATAGTTGTAACACACATACAACGTTTAGTTACAATTTATATATATATATATATATATTACATTTAATATTTATATATAAATTTACCTCAAGATGTTATTTTTCTATTTGTGGAACATGTTTCGAGAGTTCCTGTTCTCTCATCTTCAGCTTCGCCATCTTGTTTCTGACCACAAACCAAGAAACAATATGGCGAAGGCTGAAGATGAGAGAACAGGAACTCTCAAAACATGTTCCACAAAAAGAAAAATAACATCTTGAGGTAAATTTATATATAAATATTAAATGTATTATATACATCAAGAAACGGACTGTAGTAGAAAGTGATTGAAATATATATATATATATATATATATATATATATCGGAAATATATATTTTATAATATATACGAGTCGATATTTGCAATATTATCTTCAGTGGTATATTTTGTAATAAAACACAATATTTTAATTCTGTAGTAATGTTGTTACAATAATTTGAAATAATAAAAAAATTTTAAATTTATTTTAAAAAAAATTTCTGAAAAAAGTTTTCTGGGTAATTTGGTTCTTAAAATTTAGGAACTAATCGTGTTTATTGTTTGTAATTAGAAATGAAGTGGTATTATGTTTATTTTGGTAATAGTGTCACTTTCAGTAAATTTGTTAAAAGACGATCTGGTTAACTCCAAATCTAGGCGAAAGACGGCTCTCTTCTTCTTCTTCTTGAAACGTTCGTTGTTTCGTATATACCGCCTTTCGGTTAGTTGGGTTTCTTGATTAATTTACCTGTTAAGCCTTTTTATAAGAAAAGTCAAATCCAAATTACAAAAACAGAACGTTTATTAATAAAATAATTAATTTGTTCGATTAGAATCGATGTTACAAAGTAGTATCGACTCACTCAGGGCCGGTCGATATAAAAAGTTTACATTAGTATTATAAAAATATGGTTCTTTAAACGGTTATTTAAGATATAGCCAGAGAAGGTTATGGGCAGGGAAGTATAACACTTACAATTATAAAATGCCTTAATATTAAACAATACAATGTTATAATTAAAAATAATAAAGTTTATATATGATTTTTATTCAAACCAACAGCAGCCGAAGACCGTCGTTCTCTGCAGCTGACAGGATTAGTTGACGACGATTCACAAAATGGCCGACTGGCGCATGCGTAGTTCACGTATAACTTGGATGAAAGTTTTATTTAAATAAAGATGTCTTTTTTCCGTGTAAATGGTCTCAGCAATTGTATATGATTGTCCTGGATGTATTTGAGTGTCACTGGTGTATGGTGGAATAGTTCACTTGGTGTAAAATGTTGTTATTGGATATATCTCATAGGGTCTATGTGTGTCGGGTTTAACCTCGATCTTTCGTTTGTATATGGCGTGATATTAGTGTTATTTCGATGAATTAGTCTTATGTGGTTCAGTTTATTGGTGTTACACTGTTCATATGTTAACTTCACCGGTTCACAATAAAAAAATTTTCACCGAACTCGGTTTATAACGTTAACCGCCATTACAGGTTACTTCTAGTTAATAATCACGTTAAGTTTACTCGTCAACGTATAATAATAACTGTTCTCATTTCCTTCGTCTCCTGAAAATCTTAGCCTATTTTATATATCTTATACATTGTTTCAAATTATCTTAGCTTCCGATACATTTTATTTTAATACACTATACTCAGAAAATAATTTCGTTATTAATTAACTGTACGAAATACTAAATACATATTCGTTTTCTTTATTCTATTCTGCTTATTTTGATAGTAATTAATATAGTGTTACAAAGTTTCATTAGAAAATTATATTTATTACATTTTTGGAAGGTAGGCCTAAGTTTATACTTCCTGTAGTCTAAGCAAATAATAGCCATTTTCCCTAATATAATTATTATTCTATTAAATCTGAAATTGATATAGTTGTCTATTCTTACTTAATTTCTTGCAATTTAGTTTATTAATGATTGTTTTTAAATACAATTCATTTGTCTATGACTCCTCCTCTGATAATGTCAGTTAGTCCATTCCATTTTTATTGATAATTTTATTAGATAAATAAGTAATTTTACTTATCTACTGACCATATCTTTATAAAGTCTTATTTACATGGTATACTATATGTTGGGTTTATCTTGCATAAATATTGTCAGTTTAACTGGCTTATAAGACTAGATTTATTGATTATTCTGCATTTTAAATTCATTATATGGCCTAGATTTGAGGTGTTGCCATTTGCAAAATTTTTACTAATGTAGTTAGTTTATACCCTTCTCTGACTTTTTATCCTTATATACTTTATTAACAATTAGTTCTTGGACTGGTATAACAGTGATTATTGATTGTACAATTAAAATATAACAACTATCTCTATCAAAACTGGTACCTTGAATAATACCTTTTATGTGTATTGATTACACCTAGTAACATAATTAAAAACATTTTATAACATGGGGAATGATATCTACCTTTAGATATGGCATTCCTAACTTAAAGTAATAACAAAATAACATCTTATAACAATAATATCTCTTACTAATTAATCTTATTTGTCTAGTTATTATATGGAACAGGAACATAACAGATTGGTTCCATATAATGGTTAACACTTTCTTAAAACTAATTATTGACAGTCTGCTCTGTATTACCCAATTTTAAAGATTTATTCCCCGTCTTAAAGTATAACACTAGCTATCTGTTTATTATTTCATTCTATGGAATGTTCTTATAAATTCAGTAGCATTTCATTAGCAATATTATTACTTCATATCAAATATGACACTGTTCAAAAACACTTAAAGTTTATTCATCTGTACGGCAACTCATGTACTTTTTCAAAGTTTATTGGCTATAATTCAATAACTTATACTTGTCCATGGTTATTTATAAATATTATTACTAGTCCTTTCTAGCTTTACAACATGAAATATTCAACCATGGGGGAATTGTGAAGATTTGTTCATATAAACTAAACAATAACTTTTTTGGGTGCACTGTTATTTAATACTATTGACACTTTTGGTTTTTGTCAGTTTTACATTGTGATATGGTTTTTTGGGGTGTTATACTTTCTCTTTGGACATTCATTTATTTTTGGGGTTTTTGGGTTCTCTCCCTATGGGGTTTCTATTTGGTATGGGTCGCCTCACTTCCTTTTTTTTAGTGGATCTTCTCAGGTTTCTTATTCTTCAGTATTTTTGGTCATTCTGTATTTCTTCTTCCTTCTTCTTCAGAATTTTTGTTCATTTTATATTTCTTCCTTCTTCTTTCTTCTTTCTTCTTTCTTCTTTCTTCAGTATTTTTGTTCATTTTATATTTCTTCTTTCTTCAGTACCATTTCGCTGTGTTTGCTTTTGTTTCTTCTGGTCTGGTTTCTTATTCGGGGTATCTTAATTGCCTGCTTCTATCTTACCTGGGTAATTTTGTTATTCACATTTTTAGTTTTCTGGGTTTTTTAAATTTGTAGTATATATATTATTTTGCAGATTTTTTCTTTATTTTACTTTTCTTGTGAGTATATTAATTAATAGTGCCCTTTAATTGATTCTCATCTGGATATTCCATATATTAGAGCTTTATTAATGATCATTGAGTAATTTATTTATGTGGATTATCTGTCATGCTACAGATTGCTCTCTTCCAGAAGTGATTAGTTCAGATCATACTTAGTTTGTCTGAAATAATTGCTTATGATATTTCATTATAAATTATATTTCTTTACTTCCTTCACATTTCTAAAATTTGTTCTTCTATAATTTTGAGCTTATCTATATTTCATTATTAACTGGATTCTTCTTGATAGTAATAGTCATCTGATGTTCGTTATTTTTTATTTTTCCATTTTCTTCTTAACTTGGTTCTTTATCCTTGGGATATTTATTCCCTAAAATTCCCTAACACGTTAGCTGGGGCAGTCCAGAGGGGCTCTGTAGGCTACACTCTCTGCTGGCCATACTACGTCATTTATTGATTACAGAGGCAAATCATCTCTGATCAATACATAATAATACTGCTGGACTTATCTACAGACAGTTATTAATAAAATTTACATAAGAATAGTCCACCTTATGACTATAAAAAAAAATTAAATATCTTTGGATACTTCACTTCGTATTTGCTCAGATCTGTTAATATTTCTATCTTAGTTAATTTCTATCTCAGTTACTTTTCTCAATGGTTAGTTCGGTTGGCATTTTATTTCCCCTTGTGGTTGGAAGCTGGTATAATATAATTATCACTTGTTATTCAGTGTAAAGTTTTTATTTATTTTTAATTCTCTGTCATATTTTGACTGTTATTACAATCTCTTTCTGGTCATTGGTAGCATATATTTTGTATTATATTTTTGTTCTTTTCTTAATTCTTATGAATCGTTCCACTAGTATTATGTTCTTGCAATTACTCTTTTAATTGTCCTTCTTAATTGACATTTGTTCTATGATCATATTTTTCTTATGAATTTATTTATATATAGTTTTTTCTTTCTTTCTCAAAATTTTATTCTGCTCTTGCCTTTTATCCAAATGCACTCTTTAATTATTAATTCCATGTGGTTATTATGTCTGTTTATTTTGCTTAAAGGTCTCATTAATTTTACTTCACAATAAGTTTATTCATTTTAATTGTATCAGTGGTTTATACTGCCATTTCTTTATTCTCGAAAGTTTTTCAGAATTGGTCCCATATATAATTGTTTGTAATGTGAACTTACTCTTCCTTTTGAATGTTGTGGTTATTCTTCAAAATTCTTTTTCCTTTCTTTTATATTCCATGATTTGAGTTTCATTGATGTTTGGTAGTAAGTTGTACTTATATGGTTTTTTAATCTTATTTGTATTTTACTAAATTCTTTTTCTTTTAGTTTTTTCACAAATAGTTCCATAAATATTTGGGTAGTAAGTAGTACTTACTTCGGTTTTAAATTTTTGTAATATATTATCCAAATTCTTTTTCTTCTTTATTAATCCAAAAGTTGTTCAAATATAAGGTAGTAGGTAGTTCTTACTTGTTTTTAGAATTTATTCATTAAATAAATTCCTTTCTTTTTATTCATTCATAAATCGTTTCCGAAATATTCGGTAGTAAGTTGTTCTTACTTGATTTTTGAATTTTTTTAAATTATATAAATTCCTTTCTTTTTGTTCATTTCTAAAAGTTGGTTCAAATATTAGGTAGTAAGTTGTTCTTACTTTCTTTTTGAATTTATTAAATAAATTCTTCTTCTTTTTCATTAATCCAAAAGTAGTTTCAAAAATAAGGTAGTAAGTTGTCCTTACTTCGTTTTTGAATTTTTTTTTTAAATATTTTATATAAATTCTTTTTCTTTTTTATCAATTCCAAAAGTAGTTTCAAATATAAGGTAGTAAGTTGTTCTTACTTGATTTTTGGATTTTTTTAAATTCAATATTTATGCACACCAAATTCAATCTTCCATACATTCAATTACTCATAATATTTTTTCATGGAAGCCTGGTTATATACACCCTTTATCCTTTCTGAATCTATTTCCTTTATTTCATAAGTATTATTATTTTTCACATTGGATATGACATATGGTCCAGTGTATAACAGCAATAAATTCTTCGTTATTCCTTCCAGTGTGCTGGGTAGTTCACGATTTTTTAACAAAATTTTTTCTCCCTTTTCATATATTATTAATTTACCACTAGCCTTTTGATACTTATTTTGCCGTTTTACCTGGTCTTCTGCCACTTTGTTGTAGAATTTAGCTTTGTCAAATTTGTACACATGGTTACTAGGGAACTCGAGGATATCCGCGATCTCTCGTGGGGGTGGTTTTTCGTACATAGCAGAGTATGGGGTTATCCCTATAGCTGGATGGTAGGCCAAGTTGAGGAATTCCTCCGTGGCTTCTAGATAGTCTTGCCACCTTTTCTGCTGATGGTGACAATAAGTTCTTAGGATCCTCCCCACTTCTCGTAACACCCACTCTGCCGGATTACTGCTCGGATGGTAGACCGAGGTCTTGTATGTACGGATGCCTATTGACAATAATGTATCTCGCCATTTTCCACCCTTAAATTGGGTTCCATGATCAGTAATGATCGAAGATGGTTTCCCCAGGTGTGGGATATACTGTTCCGTTAGTATCCCCAGAATTTTCCGGGTAGTCGCTCGATTAGTAGGGTATAGCTTAACATACTTGGTGAAGTGGTCCATTATGATGGTTAGGTACCGATATTGGTGTCGACCTCCACTACGGGGAAATGGTCCGCAAATGTCTAGGAACACTTTCTCCAATCTTGCTTGGGAAGTGATTGGGATCATAACACCTTCCTTCTTCTCATTATTTGTTTTTACCAGCTGGCAGATTTTACAACTTTTTATATACATTCGGACTTTCCTATTTATGTTTCTTATATGGCAGCTCTCCTCCAGAGCTTTTATTACCTTGAGGGCGCCCATATACCCGTAACGTATGTGGTAGTTCACTATCAATTCCCTTTCGATCTGTGTCGGAACAACCACCTTCCAGATCTCTTCCTTCAGGGATGTTTTAACGAACAATATTTGTTTATTTATTTGGTAATATTGAGCAACGGTTTCGTCTCCCTCTTCTAGCCGAAGTTTGAGGTTTCTCAATTTCAGGTCCGCTTGTTGGTGGGTGCTCATATTGGTCAATATTGTTGTTAAATCGGCTCTGGTGCTAAGAAGATGGTATATTTTTAGCACGCTTTCCTTCTCCCCTTCGAAAGTTTGTTCTTCCACATTGACCCGGGATAACACATCCGCTACTACATTCTTTTTACCTGGGATGTATTCCCATTTTAGATGGTATTCTTGAAGGGCAAGTATCCACCTCGTTAGCCTGCCATGGTTCAGTTTGCAGCTTTTCAAGAACGAAATAGATTTATGGTCTGTTCGGACTGTAACAGGGTATCCCAAAATGTAAGTGCGGAACTTACCGCAAGCAAATACCACACTCAGTAATTCTTTTTCAGTCACCGTGTAATTCTTTTCGCACTGGTTCAAAGACCTGCTCGCGAAGCTAATTACTTGATGTTGACCCTTCTCATCCTCTTGATACAGTGTCGTTCCCAGACTGATGTTGCTGGCATCGCAATTCATGAAGAATGGTAATTTAAAGTTTGGGTGGCGAAGTATTATAGTTGCCAGAAATTTGTCCTTAATTTGTTGAAAAATCCCCTCTTGTTCCTTACACCATACCCATTTGTTTTTGGATGATAATTGAGGTTGAAACCTCGCGGTTAATTCCGAATATTGTTCCTGGAACTTTCTATAATAATTACAGAGTCCCAGGAATGACTGTAATTGCTTCCTGTTTTTGGGTGCCGGGAATTTCTGGATTGCCTCCACCTTTTCTGCCGACGGTGAGATTCCTTGATCGTCCAAGTTAAATCCTAAAAATTGCACTTCTCTGGCAATAAACTTGGATTTTTCCAACTTCAGCGTGACGTTACTGACAGATAATTTCTCAAGCACATGTTCCACACGGTAACAGTGTTCCTCCCACGTTTCAGATGTTATTAGTAGGTCATCGACGTACACTGTGGTAAACTGAAGTGCTTCCTGTCCCAATATCTGGTCCATGCAGGTCACAAAGATGGCAACTGAGTTCACCAATCCGAAAGGCAATCTTTTGAATTGGTAATTGCGTCCCTCGAATATGAAAGCCAGATATTGGCGACTCCGTGGGTGTAACTCTACCTGCCAGTAACCGCACACCGTATCCCAGGTACTGAAGTATTGGGTACCATGGAAGCGTTTCAGGATTTCCTCAATCTCACCGGGCGATGTTCTATCGTTAATGATTTTTTTGTTTATTTCCCGTGCATCCAAACAAAGCCGGACTTGGCCGTTCTTCTTGGGAATAGCGACAATAGGGCTGGTGTATGGGGATTGGCTATGTTCTATAATATCGCTATTAATCATTCGGTTGATTTCCGCTCTCACAGCCTCCCTTCGAGAATGCGCAATAGGGTAGGATTTCCTATTAAACTCCACTGTATCTCGGAATTGAAGGGTACATTGATAATTTCTTACCTTGCCTGGCTCATCTGAAAATACTGAGCAGTACCTTTCATAAATCCTTATCAACTGATTTGCTTGAGTAATGGGCAATTTCTCTCTATTAATTCCGCTTCGGAAATCCCTTATCTCCTGTATTTTTTGGGACCATAAATCGTCGTCCGTGGTTTCGTATACTATGGTGTTAGAAATGGTGTTAGTATTCGTATAATTAATGCTATGTATTTGCTGGTGGATACTGCTGGGAAGTGTTATCTCGCTACCGATTAAATCGGCCGTCCAGGTCAGATCTCCGGTAAACAGTAATACCTTCTCCGATCGTAAATCGATGATAGCCGAGTTCCTTCTCAGCACATCACATCCCACTAATATGTTGAAGGGTAATCCTGCCGCAATTAGGAAGACCATGTTTATAGCTGTACCCTTACTAATCACATTCAATGACACTTGTTTTCTAATTGTCTTGTTTTGGGGACCAGTGGCACCGATTAATACTATGTTATTTATAGGTAAGGTCGGCAATAACTTACCACATTTTTCCTGGATTCTCTCCAATTCTGTTGTGTTAATTATAGATACATTCGCACCTGTATCGATCATTAGTTGTGCGAATGTTCCTTCGATTTCTGCATTAATATAAATTATTTCATTGTTTATAATAGGGAGGCGAGTGTCATCCTCCTCCAGTAGTTCATTTCGAATGTTTTTCAAATAGTTACACCGAATGATAGTAATTTTATTGTGATGATTTGCTCTTGGCAATTCTTTTATATACCCAGGCGATAGAAGCAGCAAAAGGTCCTTATTGTTTATTACTGCCTCCTCACGTTTAAATTCTCCTCATCCTGGTTATTAATTGGACCAACAGAGGCATCAGTGGGGAAACCTTGAGTGGGTTCCAGCCTTTCAGTTCTCTGTTCGTATGTTTGTTCCCTATTTGTATGCCGCTCCAGGTCATCTAGGCTGGTACTTCGCCTTGGCGGATTATAACTGGAGTTGTCCTGTTCTCGGCTTCTGCGTCGATCTTCGTACTCGTAGACGCTGCTCCTCCGTTGCTGGTTATACCTGCGTTGGCTGTTTCCCTCTGCACGTATAAAATTTACACGGGGTCGGGAGAACCTGTTGTTGTTGTTATTGTTATTATTAGGGTAACCCCTATTGTTATTGTAAAACCACTCGGTGTTATTGGTATGGTTGGGGTTTCTCTGGCTATTTACATTATTATTCGGGTAATAATTATTTTGATTACCAGAGAATCCGTTATTATTTCGGTTAATGTTCGGGTTTGTATTACCGTGGTTATTGTTGTTATTGTTACCGTTCGTGGGGTGCTGATTATAGTAATTTGGATTATACCTGTTTCCTTGGTACCCACTGTTGATCTGTTGATTATTATTGTTCGATGACGGATTATTTCAAACTTCTGGCCGCTCATTTCTTCTTCTACTCTGCCTGTAATATTCTTCGTTCTCATAATTTTCTAATAGCTCCGTCATCGCCTGTATGGTCTTTATCTGGCTACCTCTTCGAGCTCTTATGACCTCTTCGTCATAATGATAGGAAAGCTTGTTCACCAAGCATTCCTCTGGTATGGCTGGTTCCAGGTGCTTGGCCAGGCACACCTTCCCAAGGAAGTATGCAGTCATGGTATTGCCAAACTGGGTTTTGTATCAGCCATGGCAGATGTTGTCCCTTATTAAATTCTGGGTGGTCTCTGACCAATACTTGGACTTGAACAAACTTTTAAACTGCTGATAATCATTTATCTCGCTCCTGTTCGCCATCCACCAATTGTCCATCATATCCCGGAATGATTCGTCCAATAGTTCGCGACTATTGGTCCATCGATTATTTCTATGTTTGGCCATATATTCCTCAATACGGGCCAAGAACTCCATCGGCTTCCTTTTATATTGGCGGAAGTTAAGCCATTCTCTGTTCTCGTTGATGGGGATATTAGTGAAGCTGGTTGGTCGGTTCCGAATTGCTTCCATGTCCTCCTGGTTCTGCCTCACTTGACCAGTGATGTTAGTCATCGCTTCCTCCATTCCGTCACATCTTTCCGTAATTCGAGTTCGTACTTTACTGAGTTCTTCCTGGCTTTCCTTTCAGTTTTCTTCTGCCTTCTTGCGATTAGATTCTTCAAGACTTGTGACCTTGGTGTTTACCACTTCCTTGAACTCTTGTACCTCCACTTCCGCCAGCCGACATCTCTCATCAACTTCTCTTATCTGTTGATTTATAGTTATGGTTTCGTCTTCCAGCCTTTTGGTCATAGATTTCTTATTATCTTTGAGTTCTTTGTTCATTTCCTTTCTTAATAGTTCCATTCGTTTGTCTAACTTGTCTAAATTCTCTTGGTTAACTTCTCGTAATTCTTCTCGTAATAGTTGGTTATCCTCTCTTAACTCTTCCAACCTTTCCCCCATCTTATCTTCCATTTTCTTGTTATTCTCCTCCAGTTTTTCTTCCATCTTTTTGCTGGTTTCCTCCATTTTCTGATTAGTTTCATCAATTTTCTGGCTTAAAGATCGGTTGTCTTTCTTCATTTCCTTGCTGGTTTCCTCTATTCTCTTATTGGTGTTTTCAATCTTTTTACTCAATTCTTCCTTTGTTGCTTGGTTGTCCTTCTTCAATTCTTCTTTTGTCGCCTCTATGTTCTTATTTATTTCACTCAATTCTTCCTTGGTTGACTGGTTGTTGTCATCCATTTTCTTGCTCAATTCTTCCTTGGTTGACCGGTTACTGTCATCCATTTTCTTGCTCAATTCTTCCTTGGTTGACCGGTTGCTGTCATCCATTTTCTTGCTCAATTTCTTCCTATTTAATTCGTTATCCTCTCTCATTTGCATGAACATTTCCATCATTTTCTCTAAAATCGGATCTTCTGTTGTTTTGGATTTCTCATGTTTATCCTTCTTCTGGAGATTGTCCTCTTCTGTTTGCGTTGGCAATTCCAATTGTTCCTCTGGTGGTTCTGGTTGTTTATGTTCCACCCGTTCTAACATCTTTTCCACGTCCTCCACTGGGGTCGCCTCCTTATCATCCATATTGAGTTCTTTTTCGGCCTCCGCCACTCTCTTCTTTGATGTGGCACGACGCTGCATCTTCCCTTGTTCCCTCGCTGGATAACCGCTGCCAAACTGAATTAGAAATTGGGCGAGTAATTACCGCCTTTCAACCCCTAATTACAGCCCTTTAGTTGGACGCCAATTTTGTAATAAAACACAATATTTTAATTCTGTAGTAATGTTGTTACAATAATTTGAAATAATAAAAAAATTTTAAATTTATTTAAAAAAAAAAATTCTGAAAAAAGTTTTCTGGGTAATTTGGTTCTTAAAATTTAGGAACTAATCGTGTTTATTGTTTGTAATTAGAAATGAAGTGGTATTATGTTAATTTTGGTAATAGTGTCACTTTCAGTAAATTTGTTAAAAGACGATCTGGTTAACTCCAAATCTAGGCGAAAGACGGCTCTCTTCTTCTTCTTCTTGAAACGTTCGTTGTTTCGTATATACCGCCTTTCGGTTAGTTGGGTTTCTTGATTAATTTACCTGTTAAGCCTTTTTATAAGAAAAGTCAAATCCAAATTACAAAAACAGAACGTTTATTAATAAAATAATTAATTTGTTCGATTAGAATCGATGTTACAAAGTAGTATCGACTCACTCAGGGCCGGTCGATATAAAAAGTTTACATTAGTATTATAAAAATATGGTTCTTTAAACGGTTATTTAAGATATAGCCAGAGAAGGTTATGGGCAGGGAAGTATAACACTTACAATTATAAAATGCCTTAATATTAAACAATACAATGTTATAATTAAAAATAATAAAGTTTATATATGATTTTTATTCAAACCAACAGCAGCCGAAGACCGTCGTTCCCTGCAGCTGACGGGATTAGTTGACGACGATTCACAAAATGGCCGACTGGCGCATGCGTAGTTCACGTATAACTTGGATGAAAGTTTTATTTAAATAAAGATGTCTTTTTTCCGTGTAAATGGTCTCAGCAATTGTATATGATTGTCCTGGATGTATTTGAGTGTCACTGGTGTATGGTGGAATAGTTCACTTGGTGTAAAATGTTGTTATTGGATATATCTCATAGGGTCTATGTGTGTCGGGTTTAACCTCGATCTTTCGTTTGTATATGGCGTGATATTAGTGTTATTTCGATGAATTAGTCTTATGTGGTTCAGTTTATTGGTGTTACACTGTTCATATGTTAACTTCACCGGTTCACAATAAAAAAATAGCTCAAAATAACTTTATACAAATTTTCACCGAACTCGGTTTATAACGTTAACCGCCATTACAGGTTACTTCTAGTTAATAATCACGTTAAGTTTACTCGTCAATGTATAATAATGAACTGTTCTCATTTCCTTCGTCTCCTGAAAATCTTAACCTATTTAATATATCTTATACATTGTTTCAAATTATCTTAGCTTCCGATACATTTTATTTTAATACACTATACTCAGAAAATAATTTCGTTATTAATTAACTGTACGAAATACTAAATACATATTCGTTTTCTTTATTCTATTCTGCTTATTTTGATAGTAATTAATATAGTGTTACAAAGTTTCATTAGAAAATTATATTTATTACATTTTTGGAAGGTAGGCCTAAGTTTATACTTCCTGTAGTCTAAGCAAATAATAGCCATTTTCCCTAATATAATTATTATTCTATTAAATCTGAAATTGATATAGTTGTCTATTCTTACTTAATTTCTTGCAATTTAGTTTATTAATGATTGTTTTTAAATACAATTCATTTGTCTATGACTCCTCCTCTGATAATGTCAGTTAGTCCATTCCATTTTTATTGATAATTTTATTAGATAAATAAGTAATTTTACTTATCTACTGACCATATCTTTATAAAGTCTTATTTACATGGTATACTATATGTTGGGTTTATCTTGCATAAATATTGTCAGTTTAACTGGCTTATAAGACTAGATTTATTGATTATTCTGCATTTTAAATTCATTATATGGCCTAGATTTGAGGTGTTGCCATTTGCAAAATTTTTACTAATGTAGTTAGTTTATACCCTTCTCTGACTTTTTATCCTTATATACTTTATTAACAATTAGTTCTTGGACTGGTATAACAGTGATTATTGATTGTACAATTAAAATATAACAACTATCTCTATCAAAACTGGTACCTTGAATAATACCTTTTATGTGTATTGATTACACCTAGTAACATAATTAAAAACATTTTATAACATGGGGAATGATATCTACCTTTAGATATGGCATTCCTAACTTAAAGTAACAACAAAATAACATCTTATAACAATAATATCTCTTACTAATTAATCTTATTTGTCTAGTTATTATATGGAACAGGAACATAACAGATTGGTTCCATATAATGGTTAACACTTTCTTAAAACTAATTATTGACAGTCTGCTCTGTATTTCCCAATTTTAAAGATTTATTCCCCGTCTTAAAGTATAACACTAGCTATCTGTTTATTATTTCATTCTATGAAATGTTCTTATAAATTCAGTAGCATTTCATTAGCAATATTATTACTTCATATCAAATATGACACTGTTCAAAAAACACTTAAAGTTTATTCATCTGTACGGCAACTCATGTACTTTTTCAAAGTTTATTGGCTATAATTCAATAACTTATACTTGTCCATGGTTATTTATAAATATTATTACTAGTCCTTTTCTAGCTTTACAACATGAAATATTCAACCATGGGGGAATTGTGAAGATTTGTTCATATAAACTAAACAATAACTTTTTTGGGTGCACTGTTATTTAATACTATTGACACTTTTGGTTTTTGTCAGTTTTACATTGTGATATGGTTTTTTGGGGTGTTATACTTTCTCTTTGGACATTCATTTATTTTTGGGGTTTTTGGGTTCTCTCCCTATGGGGTTTCTATTTGGTATGGGTCGCCTCACTTCCTTTTTTCTAGTGGATCTTCTCAGGTTTCTTATTCTTCAGTATTTTTGGTCATTCTGTATTTCTTCTTCCTTCTTCTTCAGTATTTTTGTTCATTTTATATTTCTTCCTTCTTCTTTCTTCTTTCTTCAGTATTTTTGTTCATTTTATATTTCTTCTTTCTTCTTTCTTCAGTACCATTTCGCTGTGTATGCTTTTGTTTCTTCTGGTCTGGTTTCTTATTCGGGGTATCTTAATTGCCTGCTTCTATCTTACCTGGGTAATTTTGTTATTCATATTTTTAGTTTTCTGGGTTTTTTAAATTTGTAGTATATATATTATTTTGCAGATTTTTTCTTTATTTTACTTTTCTTGTGAGTATATTAATTAATAGTGCCCTTTAATTGATTCTCATCTGGATATTCCATATATTAGAGCTTTATTAATGATCATTGAGTAATTTATTTATGTGGATTATCTGTCATGCTACAATATTAATAATTAATATTGAATACTGTGAGTATTCATTATATTATTAGTACAATAAACAAACTTTTATAGTATGTACACAGTACCATTACGGTATATATAATGCTATTATTATTATTATTATTATCCATTACAATAATGGTTAACTACCATGTACCATGTACATATTAAAACAGTGATATGCTACTACTACTACTACTACTACTACTACTACTACTACTACTACTACTACTACTACTACTACTACTACCACTACTATTACTACTACTACTACCACTACTACTACTACTACTAATAATAATAATAATAATAACAACAACAACAATGAAGAGTGAAGAAAAGATTTAAAAAATACTGTCTAAACGGTTATGCACCAATACTATTTCAGACATTGGTACAAGTATATCTGATAATTACTACGAGAATATCAAAAAGTGTTTACTTTCTTCCAGAATCATTGCAATGTGCTGCACTCAAAACGTATCTCTCACTAATCAAGCTGCCTCCACACAAATACTGTATAGAGTTTTTCTCACCATAACCAATTAGAGCCTGAAACATATGAATAAAGTAAACACATACTCCAATAAAATATATTCTTGGACAATGAATCTTGAATTACTAAACTGTTTCAATTTTATTACAGCAACAATTGTTAATACTGTTACAAACTTTATTTGACTCGTTGAATTTATGGTTATTGAAATTATATAAATTTAAAAAAGCACAAATAAATACTTAAATTTGAATTCCATTAATAAAATTTATTTGCATACAGTTTTAATTTACCCTTTACTGGTTTTAGATTCATCAGAGCATATTAAATTTTTTATAGAAAAACACTTCACACAAAACGCAATTTCTTGCAGTTAACAATATTTGACAAAGTCCTATTTCTTTGCTTGATAATAAGAATTACACCATCTATTGTATAACCTGGTGTAACTGAAGTCGTCAGCAGCTTTCTCATACCCCTTCTGACACAAACTTCATAGGCAAACAAAAATATTAAAGGTGGCTAAGAGTCTTCCAAAAATACTTATGCCATAATCTTACTGGCTGATAGAACTTTTTTCTTTCCTTGGTTCACGGCAACAAATGCTTTTGATCACATGCTAGCAAATGAGATTTATTTTGAGATACCAATAACTTCCACTGTTTCGTAGGCTTTTTCTCATCAATTATCCGTTGTGCAACTTCTGAGGCTTAACTTTTTAAACATACTGAATTTGAACCATCTTCAAAGCTAGTGTATATAAATTTACCACCATATTTTTTGGCTGCTGAATATAAATTAGCAGAGTCCCCAATAAACTTTTACCAACTTGGAATAACTGTCTATTGGTGACAAACAGTCTTTTACAAAAAAAGAAAACAGACATCACGGCATGATGAACAATTTTTTCATTTAAACAAAAATGTGTCTACTTTAACAACTGATGAAGAAAAATATTTGACAGAAACACTTGATATTTACTTATAATAGATGTATTACATATTTAAAGGCAATGTACTTAATTATACTTGAACACAAAGTATTGCCTTCAATCTTTTATGTTCAGCACAATTCTTGGTCTTGACTAGCAATGCCATGGCTGAGAAGTTCTTGGACCACTCTTGTAAACAAATATACAATTATTTATGCTCAGACATAACGAACTTAACAATTACTTTAAACCAACATAAACAATATTTTTATAAAGAGCTCACCATGTGTGGATATTCTCTTGGTTCTGTATTATTTCCATTTACAATAAGTGCTTCTGCAACTGCACACGTATTTTCTTTCTGACAGCTAACGAATGATATACAGTTCTCCACAAAAACTGCTTCTGCATATTCATCACATTCTGAAAATTGAACCATTTTTGGAACTGTAATATTGTAATATAGATATCTCGAAAGAGATCACAGTTAGAATTATATTATTTTTTTCTTTATTTGCACTTACTTATTTAATTTAAAATTATACAGTAGAACTTGGCTAATTCGAAGCTGAAGGGACCAGTAAAAAATTCGAATTATCCAAAAAATCGAATTAGGAAAACTTTTAATAACGGTAGAAAAATAAAATCAAAAACCGAAATTCAGTAAAGCAATATGTTATTTTATTAAACAATTTCTTATACATATGTATTACAAACGTATAAACATGTTTCAGTACAATATATAGCATTTACAGTTTTTTAAAAAAGCTAGAAACTTTTGATTGCATTTTGCAGTCAATACACTGAGTTGTAGTAAACTCTTCAAGTTTATTAAGTGCTTGGAAAATAGCGTCACTTACGTTCTGCTGTCCTTCAACAAACCGTCTCAAGTCTTGAATGTAATTTGATGCCTGTGAAGCTGTTGGAATAGGTATCTCTGGAAGTTCTAGCTGGTCCCCTTCTTCATCTGAAGATGTACCATCATTTCTTTTGTTCATAACATCAGCCACGATCTCCGCATCTGTCTGTTCACCGCACACCGCCAAGTCTTCATCCATGTTTACAAACTCTTCGTAACGAATGCCTGCGTCATGTCCAACATCTTCCCAGTTATCCGTAGTGGGTACGACTTCTCTAGCAGCTTTATTCTCCTCTTCACCTTCAATGTGGCAGAAACCACCTTTACGAAAACAATTAGCAATTGTTTTTTGCATAACTTGGTTCCAAGCACTGTTGCACATGCGGGCAGCTTGAAGGATGTTAATCTTGATATTTTCGTGCTCATCTAAATAAGCACCTGACAGAATGTTTTGGACCACAAGCCGTCTGTAAAAATGCTTAAAATTTTTTATTACACCTTGGTCCATAGGTTGAACTACTGAAGTCATGTTTGGAGGGAAAAACACAACCTTTACATTTTCCATCACAAAAATAGTGTTGTGCGCTGTACAGTTGTCAATAAACAAGACGATTCTTCTGTTTTGATTCCGAAATTTCCTGTTGATTTTCAAAAGCCATCTTTCGAAAATTTCACCTGTCATCCAAGCTTTATTGTTTTATTCATATTCAACTGGTTTCGTTTTTACATTTTTGAAACAACGTGGGTTGGCTGACTTCCCTATCATTAGCAAAGGCAGTTTTTCCGAGCCATCCATGTTTGCTCCAATTAAAAGTGTTATGCGCTCCTTGCTGTGTTTGCCGCCACTACAACTTTCTCCTTTAAAAGCAACACAAAGGAGGGGGTGCACAAACACAAAGGGTTTTGTCGGGGGTGCATTTGAAGAGTAAGCCCGTCTCGTCTACGTTAAAAATGTCTTTAGCGTCTCTATCAGAAATCATTTGCAACAAATCGTCTTTCCATGAATCTGCAGCTTCAACTTCAACAGATCCACTTTCCCCACAAACAGTTTTGAAAGACATGCCATTCCTTTCTTTAAAACCATCGAGCCAACCAGTGCTGGCCTTAAAATCATTTTTCCCTAGGCTAGATGCGAATTCCTCAGCTTTGGCTCTGACGAGGGGCCCACTGACTGGAATTTTTTTGTCCCTTGCTTGCTTAAACCACTTCACTACACATTCATCCACGTCAGGATTTTCTGGTCCTCGCGCTCTTTTCCTATCTTTGTCGCTGGCTTTACACACTATTCAAAATCTTCTCTTTATTTTTTAGATACGTTGACAGCGTATTTGGCGGTATCCCGAATTCCTTGGCAATTTCAGATTTCTTTTTTGTCCCTTTTCCACTTCCCGTATAACGGCAACTTTTTCGGCAAATGTCAATGATTTGTATTGGGTCCGTGTTGGTTTTGAAAGGGCCATGATGAACACACAACACAATAAAACTGCACAATAAGCGTCACTAAAACACACCAGTCTGTATATACAGTACTGTATAAAGAAAGGAACGGTCTCTCACTACAGGACACAGCTCGCACAGTAGAAACTCAAAAAGACTTAACACTTCCACGAATGCAGGCAGACTGAACTGAAAGCAATAGTGAGGGTGGCTGACTGACGAGGCGTGGAACAAGGGACAATGGCGGACGGTACCGTTACACGAGCCAGTCATGTGTCATCGCCAGATACTGATGGCAATTCCATGAATTTGACACAAAGGACAAGCGTCTGTTCACAAAAGGCGATGCCTGCTTGTCTGTTTCCAGTCGTGTCTCTATTGTTACGTGGTCTAGCCCATACAGCAGGCGATTTTTTGTAGTTAGAGCAAAATTTTTATTTCGAATCAACCAAAAAAGTTCGAATTACAGACGATGTTTTTGCATGGTTTTACATAGGATATTCAAGGGACCACGGTAAAAGTTCGAATTATCCACGAATTCGAATTATGCACGTTCGAATTAGCCAAGTTCTACTGTATTATGAAAATAACCAGAAATTAATTAATCAATTCCTTTTATTAGACTTAATATTTAGACTATTTTGAATATGTAGGTCCTCATTTTGAATAATAATTACATACTGAATATTACCAGTATATCTGCTTGTGTTCTCAGGTAGGCCTTACAAAGGCTAAATAGGCACAGATGAAAGCTATAGTGAAGCTACTAATGAGGTATGTCAAAAAGTATCCAACTATTTATTACTTAAACAAATAATGTACATAATACAATTTCACCTCTATCCTCTTCACAGTAGTCCTCTCTAGACCTCACAATCTTATCCCAGCATCTCTTATATTTTTGAAAAAATCTGCAAATTCATTTTTTGGAATTGCCATCAACTGGGGTGTCACATTTTCCTTCATTTTATCTATGATCTGAAATCTAGTTCTTTTAAAGATAGTTTTTGCTTTGATAAAAGCCAAAAGTCACAGGCAGCTAATTATGGGCTCTAGAGGGGCTGCAATATCTCTGTGATGCAATGTTCTGTGAAAAAACTTTGTACAAGGTATAAAAATGAGCTGCCACATTCTCATAATGAAGTCAGTCATCATTTGCACACAGCTGCAGCCATTTTCTTCACACTCTATCTCTCAGGTTGTAACGTGTCCAAAATTGGGTTATTTTATTTATTACAGTATGGGGCATGTGCATTTTTATTTATTTCATTTTGTGTGGGATTTTATAAATTTATTGTGAAAGTTTTATTATACGGCCAACGTTATTTCCATTACAACAGAACACGTGTTGAGAAACAGTGGTGTAACAAAGCGGTAAGACGCAGTTGTTGTCGAGTAACGCGGCACAGAATCTGCGCCCCCCTCAAATTCTCAGAAATGTGCATAAGTGTAACCACTCACGCACGGCACTACTCAAGTACGCGCTCGGAATGACGCCTTCAGCCTAAAACCAAGATGTCTAGAGAACAAATTTTTTCATAGTCTCCTTACCGATCCTCAGGAAATGCTGCTAAGGACTGCCCACTTTTAGTGACTCAACCGTGCTTCACAAATATCGTCCACGGTCATCACACAAAAAACACCTGTGTTGAATGAACAGTGACGGAAGATACGATCATGAGGCAGTGAAGTTTCCGCTCTGCCTGAGTGTTTTGGAGGGAGTCATGTTGGTAACGCTCTTAGATACCACGCCACACATGTAACGTTACACATTAAAGACTTATATCATTAATTTTACATAAAAATGGGGTGTTTTTTGTATTAGTAAGGGGTGTTAAGAATGTGAGTAGTGAGTGCGCAGGCTGGGCTATTTTTAAAGTACGTAAGTAGTAGGAAGTAAGCATAGTAAGTAAGCTGTAATAGTTACATGATCTTAAAAACATGTAAAACTTATTTTGGAGAAAACTTATAAATTCAATATTTCTGATTAATAAACCAAAAAAAAAATAATTTCTCTTCCAAAAAATTGAGAGATAGATTCTTTCAAAACCTTAGTTCGTTTTATGTACTGTCAGAGTTCGTCGAACGAAATGGGTTCGTCCCCGCTACGCGATCCGGCCAGATCGAAGATTCAAGGTAAGTGGGAGTTTTAATCTGAATAAATAAAATACCAAAAAATAATAAAGTTACAATTGTTGCAGCGCGACCAGGATGTAATATAACGCAAAAAGGGTTGCATTACGCCGGCTTACATTTGACAGTGCATAACGAAGTACGGTTGCGAAAGCAAAATTGATTTTGTATATGTTAAAACATCAGTTTTGAAAAAAGACCAATCATTGGCAGTTGTTACGTAAGAAAAAATAGGTCAAATAAAAATGACTGAGAACACAGAGAAAAGTAGGGAAATAGATTCAGTTATGAGTGAAAGTGACCTTGAGTCGCAATCGCTGGATGAAAGTGGTATGCTGACGGGGGGGCCGAGCGCTGTTACAGAAACAGCTGTCGGCAGTAATGTAATCGTTCAATCCACCCCGATTGCGGCTCAAACACAAGTAAGCGAAACAGATGTTGACTCTGGGATTCAGTTGACCCCAGTGTCAGCCAATAAAAATAAACAATCAGAGGAACTAGATATAATGAGTTTCTTACGAAGAATGGACGAAAAATTTGAGAGTCGTTTTAATACTAATGACGAGAAACTTGAGATTTTAAGTAACGAATTCAAAGAACAGAAAATAAAATGCGAACAGCAGAATATTAAAAATGATATTATTTTTAATGAAATTAAAGAACAGAATATTCAGTTTCAGCAGAATATAAATATAAAATTTGATAATTTGAGTAGTGTACTAGACAAACATATTGATGAATGTTGTGAAAGTATGAAATTACAATTGTCAGAGTCCCTAAATGAGCAATTAGAGTGCCGTGTTTCTGATATTACCAATAATATAACTAATAAAGTAGAGAAACAGATAAGTGAATGTAACACCAATACTGAATGTAAGGTTGGTTATGCTATGAGTCAGATTGAAAATAATAATAGTAAAATAAGAGAAATAGATAATAATTGTAAGATCGAATTTAAGACCATACACGATACAATAAGTGACCTTGAATCCGATAGTAACCTTAAGTTAATGAATGTTAAAAATGAATTGAGCATGGCCATCAGCCAACAAGTAAACACTGTTACCGAGCGAGTAATTATGACTCGTGATGTAAGCAGTGAAGTAGAGTTAGAGACATTCAGTTGTGACAACAAAAGAGTACATCCTATGCAGTTCATAAATAGAGTGAGAGAGTTCAATAAGTTCAGTACTAATAACTGGGAAGTCCAATTATTAAAAATTTTAAAATGCTTCAAGGGTAGTTCGGAGATATGGGCCGAGGTACACAAAACGGAATGGGGGTGTTTTGAAAGTTTTGAGTCCGCATTCAGAAATAAATATTGGTCTGAAGAAGACCAAGAAGTGTTACGAAGTAGAATCATGGGAACCGGGAATTTTGGGGGGCCCAATAACAATATAACAGGGTATGTGATGAGAATATTTAATGAGGCAAAATACTTAGAACCGCCATTGCCATTTAGATCCTTCGTGAGGCACATAAGCAAGCATTTGCCGAGGGAAGTA
Source organism: Magicicada septendecula (assembly GCA_034769895.1). Classification (NCBI taxonomy): domain Eukaryota; kingdom Metazoa; phylum Arthropoda; class Insecta; order Hemiptera; family Cicadidae; genus Magicicada; species Magicicada septendecula. The sequence continues at coordinate 302,488,726 of CM068367.1, read as the reverse complement.
CAAATAACACTTATGACGCGGGAGGTAGCTAATATTAGCGAACTAGAAAATATTTTAGATGTGTTTCAGAACATCCGGGACCAAGAATTGAGTCGCCGTCAGAACCAGCAGAATGGAAATAATGGAGGTAATCAGGGACCGCCGAGGGGACCTACAAATGGACCGGCATACCCCAGACGAGAACAAAATAATCGAGGCCCAAAATGGAATTGTCCAGCATGTTCACAGGAGAATTATGCTTCACAGAATTTTTGTTTTAGATGCAGGAGAGAGAGACCGGGTCAGCGACAGGGACCACAACCTGCACAGAACCAGCATGTATACCAACGAAGGGGAGAGGGCCAAGGAGGAGCGCCGAGAGGCCACGCTCACGAACAGCGAGGAAACCAGCACGAACAAGGATACAACCCTGCAGTGGCGAGCACATCTGCAGGAAACTAAAAGGGACAATGGAACACCGGACCCGACCGTTGTCGCCGGAAGTTTCTGGGGTCCAAATGGAGGACAGATATCGAAACAACGTTGTTATTACAGATTTATCTGAGGAATTATTGGAGGAGGAAGACTTCGAAGCAGGGAGACGGGAGAATGGACTGACTGAGGTGAAAATCAACATAGAAGGTAAGGAGATTAAAACTTTAATCGATACAGGTAGCGAAATCTCTGTTATTTCTGAACATGTACTAGATGAATTAAGAGAAATAAATAAAAATATTCCATCTTTGCCAGTAGCGGGGGTGACGATTGTAGGTATTACGGGAGTTAGAAGTAAAAGAGTCACGAAACAAGTACAATTAAACATGATAATTAACGGGGTAGGGTACGATAATACATTTCTGGTCATACGGGGATTAAATCTTGAGGTTATACTGGGAAATGATTTTCTGATTAAACATAAGGCGGTAATTGATTTTAATAAACGGATGTTAGAATTAAATAGTGAAGGGGAACCAGTCCGTATTAATTTTGAGCGGGTGTTAGATGCGGTAAGAATCTCAGGGGTAAGGGTGATACATAATCGGGGTAATAAACAAGAAATGGAAGTTAGCATGAATGTATGTAGTGAGAGTAAGATAGAGTGTGAGGAGGATGTAGATCACTTATGGAATGAGAGAGCACTTAAATTTTGTAGTGAGGGTGGCGTGATAAGGAGTTCTCAACGTGAATCGTTGTGGCGGGTAGTAGGGAATTTTAGAGAAGTGTTTGCCGATATACCAGGGAGGGCAAGAAACTATGAATGCGAGTTAAAGGTAACACGCACCCTATGTGCAAAGAAGTTATCCGGTGCCATATGCGAAGAGAAGAGCGGTTCAGCTTGAGTTAGAGAAAATGTTAGAGGGAGATATAATTGAGCGATCTGTATCACCATATTCTAACCCCTTAGTGGTAGTGATTAAAAAAGATGGTAGAGTCAGGTTATGTTTAGATGCCCACAAAATTAATCAAATTATCATTCCAGACAGGGAGTCACCTGAAGCGATAGAAGAAATTTTTCAGAAGTTCAGCGGCGTACAATATATGACCTCTTTAGACCTAACCGCCAGGTATTGGCAAGTTCCGTTGGCCGCGAATAGTAGAAAATATACAGCCTTCTTATTCAATGGAAAAAACTATCAATTCAAAAGACTACCGTTTGGATTGAACACCAGTGTAGCTAGTTTTATCAAGTGTCTTGACGAAATTTTGCAACCCCATAACTTAGATTTTTTAACCATATACGTTGATGATATTCTGATTGCTTCTAGAACATTTGAAGAGCATGTAGAACACTTAAAATATGTATTGGAGAAGTTATACCAGGGAGGTTTGACGTTGAATTGGGACAAATCGAAATTTTTGCAAACTGAGATACACTTTTTAGGTTTCATCATAACACCTACAGGGATACGTGCCAATCCGGATAAAGTAGAATCCATCCTGACGTTCCCGGAGCCTAAAAATATAAAGCAATTGCAAAGTTTTCTTGGTCTCTGTAATTTTTACAGGAAATTCCAGCGGAACTACACCCAGACGACGGCCCGACTCAGCGCAGTGCTGCAAAAGAATAAACAATGGAGGTGGGGAGATAACGAAAGAGCAGCGTTTAACGAAATCAAAAATAAGATCGCTGATATGATATTGATGAACCATCCGAATTTTAATGATAAATTTTACTTACAGACAGATGCCAGCAATATAGCGCTTGGAGCGGAACTGTACCAAGAGGACGAGGCGAAAGAACACAAAACCATTGCCTTCGCCAGCCGGACGTTGCTAGCCACTGAGCGTAACTATACTACCACCGAGAAGGAGCTCTTTAGTATAGTGTTCGCTGTGAAGAAGTTCCGTACGTACCTGCTGGGTAACCAAACCATCATCAGGACGGACCATAAAGCGCTGTCGTTCCTAAATACTTGTAAACTCACACACAGCCGGATAACCAGGTGGGTGTTAGCTCTTCAAGAGTATAATTTTTCTTGGGAATACATTAAGGGTGTGGAGAACAGGGTGCCAGACACACTATCACGAGTAGACACAGACAGAAATAGAACGGGTAGAGATATTAAAGAGATAGAGATTTATAGACTATCTCGGGAAGATAAACTTTTTGGGGAAGAATTGAAGGTTATAAATATAATGCAAAGAGCGGATAGTAAATTAAATAAAATCATTACTAGCGTAGAATCAGATGTAGATGAGTTTGGTTATAAACAATATTTTCAAGTGTTTAAAGGGAGTTTGTTTAAAAAATTAGAGGGGAGAGAGAGGGATTGGAGGTTAGTTATACCTGAAGGGTTGATAGAGAAAATAGTGTCGGACTGTCACCTTAGATACGGGCATTTTGGGGCACGTAAGTGTGTGAATGTGTTAAAGGAATCCTGTCTATTTAAAAATATGGAGAAACGCGTCCGAAAAATACTTAGAGTTTGCGAGATATATCAGAAATCTAAAGTTGTGAATTATAGGTTAGAAGGAGAACTAAATTACATTAAAGTAGAAAAACAATTTGATTTAGTAGTTGTAGATTTGTACGGCCCATTGCCAAAGGGTAGGGGCGGAGTGATGTATATTTTTGTTGTACTTGACACATTTTCCAAATATGTAAGGTTATATAGCGTGAAGCGAGCAACAAGTAAGATGCTGAGTGAGAAGATCACACGCGACTACATGATCCACGTGGGAAAGCCGAAGGTGATATTATCTGACCATGGACCGCAGTTCATCAGCGGGAGATGGCGCCAGACTCTCGGATGGGAAGGTATCATCCCAAAGCACACCGCAGTATATCACCCGCAGTCCAATCAGGCGGAGAGAGTCATGAGGGAGTTGGGCAGAATTTTTCAAACATACTGCCACGCCAAACACAGCGAGTGGCCACTCTATGTCCAGAAGATTGAAAATTGGCTTAACTGCACCACCCACGAGTCGACAGGGTTCACGCCTTATGAGTTAGTAAGAGGGAAGCGTCCACAGAGGATTTTGGAACAATTAATTGAATATCCACCGGAAACCAACACTATTGGTCACGATGTTAAACTTAGACTAGCGAATGAAAGTTTGTTGACGAAGGGGGAGAGGAGAAAACAGAGACATGATATGAAAGGTAAGTGGACGCAGTACGAGGTTGGACAGCTGGTATTGGTGCGACGCCACGATTTATCAAGTGCACAAGATAAGGAGATCAAGAAATTTTTCTTACTCTACGAGGGGCAAAATAGTGTCAATGGCAAAATTCAAGTTGAGCCATTGACAATAGTTTTGCTTAAGCCAGAAATGAAGAGTTTTGCGGAGAAAGATGGGATATTTCGACTCAGACGACGGGTTAGTAGAGATGAGAAGAGAAGGTAGCACAGTTGAAAACAAGGGGAAGTAACTGCACAAAATGGATCTGAGTTGATATATCTGTATCTTTCATCGCAAAACACCCCCATTTCAGGCGGTCACGATCTTACTAGTTATGGTTAAGGATAGATAGAGTCAGCCTTCAATGTAAATAGGAATTAAAAAAAAAAAAAAAAAAAAATACCAAAGTAATTTTGGATGTGCATAATTTTAAATTTAAATAAATTTTAGAATTAAGTGACCAAACATAATTGTCAAGTTTTAGTATCAGTGAGCATGGGAACGTTTAAAAGATGTGTAATAAAAAAAAAACTTGTCAATACAAGAAGTGGGGATGCTTTTGGGGGGTAGATTGGTGCTCAACGAAGTGATAGAACAGTGGAGTGTGGAACTGCAAAGGTTGAAAGTTTAGTTTATCAATGTTAGTTAGTTAGTTATTAAGTTGCTATTGCGGGGGTGGCCTGTGCCCTCGTAGATAGCGAAATGGGTTGGGGGTAACAGAGAGTGTTACCTCCATCGGAGGCCAAAATGGCGAAAATGTGCGACACACCTTTTTCGTGTAAATTAAAATTTACACACTGATAGACGACCGTGTCGCACATAACTAGAATGATAAGTACACCTTATGGTACCATAAGTACACTAATGGTAAGTAACTAATAACAGGCACTGAAATGAAGTTAGATTTCCCCGACTTTTCGGGCGATTACTGCCTTACCAGCACTAATCGTGGATTTGGCTAGCGGTTAGCTATGGTCATATCAAGTGCCTTGACCATGGCTGACTTGAAATTGGTATATAGTAGAAATTCAATGGGGGGTGACAATTAGGGGAAATCTCCCAGTACTATGGAACAGCGGCTACCACTCTGCCCGCGTGGGGGCAGCAAAGCCAGGTGGTAGACCCGTTTAAGGGCGTGTAATTATAGACACGAATATGTTGATATTCGATAATTTTAAAATGTAATAGCGGAAGCAAAGACACGGAGAGGTCAACCTACTCCAAAATATGCCGTCTTTGTAAAAGCGAGGGGGCGCCACAGCCTTACATAACTTGAAATAGTGTGTGTGTTTGGCTCAGAGGAGTCACGAATTTAAATTTTACAACATACAAAATTTTTTTTGCTAATTCAAATTTTGATCCAATAAAATTGCTTGTGCTCTGTTTAAATAACTATACGCTCAGACATTCAATATAAGGTGTTCATTCCATAATTTTAAATGTATTATTTTATTGTTGTACGTTAGATATAGGTACTGATAAGAATATGTGTTTTCATTATATGTGTATACTTTAAACTAAGCCAATAATTAAACTGTCTGGCAGGCGGTCAACATAAATGATCAGAATCAGAAAGAGGGGAAACAATGAGGTGAGAAGTAATGATAAATAAATATATATATATTTCATGTAATTTGTTCAATTTTGAGATGTGCTTTATTGTGTTAGAAGATCAGCTGATCAGCAATAACAGGTCACTGGTAAAATGGTTTATAAATGTTCCAAGTAATTAGTGTTCAATGTAATGTTTTAACGTATTACAGATGTTTTAAAGCAATGATAAAAATAATTTGATAAAGTGAGAAGTAAAGTAACAACTTGTCAGAGCTAATAAGAGATAGCTTTTGGGTGATAAATATTTTGTGGGACATGTAGATCTGTCCAAGTTGAAGTCAAAGTTAAAGTTGAAATAGTAGAGATGAAAATAATGTAATGTTGTTATGATTTGATGTATGTTATAGAATTTTGAGAAGTATTGATGTTGACACAGTAGTTGTGGAGAATTTATGGAGATTTTGAGTGATATATTGTTGTTTATAATTGATGTTGTTATTTTGTTGTATTTGAAGTAAGGTAATGAGATTGAGATTTTGGGGATGGCAATTTTGTAGTAGGGGGTAGTGTAATGTGGGAGTCCGCAACATAATGATAAGTTGGGACGGGATAGGAATCGATTTTAGTGAGGAGGGGCTGCCTTAGGTAGAATCCAGGGGCCAAATAAGGGAATTGAGTTTTTGGGGGGGGAAACACATATCCTATGTACAAAGCGTTAGAGAGTATTTTTTTTATATATAGAGAGAAGGTGGCGATTTGAGTTAAATGATAAGTTGGGGTTAGAGTGTTTTGGGAGATGTTTTTAATAGAGATGGGTGTCATGTGAGTTACACTTGTTAGTGGTTAGAGTCAAGGAGAGATAAAGATTATATGTGTATACAGATCAAGTAGTAAATTAAATGAGAATAAATAATTTACATCACCCACAGTAATGTAGAATCAGATTGTTAAGCAAAGAAAGAGAGATTTATGATTAAGAATATAAAATTTTCATTTTTTGAAACCAGTGACAGAATTTTGATAGAATTTGGAAATGTAAAATTAAGAATTGTTTATTTTAAATAATTTGAATGTCAATTTGCCTATTATTTATAATCATATTTTGTTAATTTTAAATGTTTTATTTTATGATGTTTTGTGTTTCAAGTTAGCTTATTCCAGATGTTTAATGTATTTTCAGGAAAGTATACATAACGTATGTAGGTCAAGGTTGTGGACTTGACCTAGTTTCGATCAGCTGACAGTGAGGTCACACATACTAAGCTTGTATAGTAGGAAGTCAATTCAATTTGTTTATTTAATCAATTTAAACCAATTTTTAAATAATTTCTACATATAAAGGAAACATTTAAGTATAATTAAAATTTTTTTTGAATTTAAAAATTTTTTGGAAACAATTTTTTGAAAAAAAAAAATCTTGATTTTTCGCCTGCCAGTTAATGAATATTTTGAGTATTGATTATTTTATTGTTTGTGTATTAACCATGTCTATTTTTATTGATTTATTTTGTATTGCATTGTATTGTTAGACTCTAAGTATTCACATGTTAGATTAAGGATATGTTTTGATTAGGAGAAATGTCTAAATTAAGTCATTTTAAATAAAACAGAAAAACAGGGAAGAGAATTTTTTTGATAAAGTATATTATTTTGAATTTTGAATTTTTTTAAATTTTTTGTAAATTTTAAAGAATTTGTCAAGGTATAATATGTCCTGTGAGTATGTGTGAGCCCAGTATCTGCTAAAGGCAGCCCAGCTTGCATAAAAGAGGAAACATATCGGTGGAGGATCTGGCATAATCTGAGCTAGGGATTGAGGATTTTTTGGGGGGTAGCATGTTAGAAGGTGAGGTGTGCTGTGGTACGATTCTGTTCGATTTTTCGGTGTTGGGATCTCTTACGGAGAAGTCCAGTGATCTCGTTCAGATGCGTCCATGGTCGCTGAGCCAGGGGGGTCGTGTACCCATGTAGATTAAGAACAAGGGGGTTGTTGGCACCAGTTCCTCACCGGTCCTCTTCGGGGTTTATCAATGAGATTTCTTCTGTTTTGGACAGCAGAATTCTCATTGAGGGGGTATTGTAACGTGTCCAAAATTGGGTTATTTTATTTATTACAGTATGGGGCATGTGCATTTTTATTTATTTCATTTTGTGTGGGATTTTATAAATTTATTGTTTTATTATACGGCCAACGTTATTTCCATTACAACAGAACACGTGTTGAGAAACAGTGGTGTAACAAAGCGGTAAGACGCAGTTGTTGTCGAGTAACGCGGCAAGAATCTGCGCCCCCCTCAAATTCTCAGAAATGTGCATAAGTGTAACCACTCACGCACGGCACTACTCAAGTACGCGCTCGGAATGACGCCTTCAGCCTAAAACCAAGATGTCTAGAGAACAAATTTTTTCATAGTCTCCTTACCGATCCTCAGGAAATGCTGCTAAGGACTGCCCACTTTAAGTGACGTCAACCGTGCTTCACAAATATCGTCCACGGTCATCACACAAAAAACACCTGTGTTGAATGAACAGTGACAGAAGATACGATCATGAGGCAGTGAAGTTTCCGCTCTGCCTGAGTGTTTTGGAGGGAGTCATGTTGGTAACGCTCTTTCCAGTCGACGAGCAACTATGCCACGCGTGGCATCTATCAGTTTTGTGCCCGGGCAAAATTTCATGTTTTTTTCTTAAGTCGGCCGACAAAATAACTATGTGAGTTCACAAAATAACTATGTGAGTGCCTCTAGTGACGATGAATAACTATTGAACGTGATTAAATGCTACAAGCTTATACAAATCCGGAGAATGAAAGACTTTGGTAAACGTAACACGTGGTCGGGTAATACGACGCCACACACGTAACGTTACACATTAAAGACTTATATCATTAATTTTACATAAAAATGGGGTGTTTTTTGTATTAGTAAGGGGTGTTAAGAATGTGAGTAGTGAGTGCGCAGGCTGGGCTATTTTTAAAGTACGTAAGTAGTAGGAAGTAAGCATAGTAAGTAAGCTGTAATAGTTACACGATCTTAAAAACATGTAAAACTTATTTTGGAGAAAACTTATAAATTCAATATTTCTGATTAATAAACCAAATAAAAATAATTTCTCTTCCAAAAAATTGAGAGTTAGATTCTTTCAAAACCTTAGTTCGTTTTATGTACTGTCAGAGTTCGTCGAACGAAATGGGTTCGTCCCCGCTACGCGATCCGGCCAGATCGAAGATTCAAGGTAAGTGGGAGTTTTAATCTGAATAAATAAAATACCAAAAAATAATAAAGTTACAAGGTGGCGATGAACTGTGATGTAATAATTCTTATTAATTGTCTGGTCTGAAGGAGCAAGCTCATGATGGACAAATCTTCACAATTAATTGGGCCTTCACAATGATCTGACTTTGTTGTGCCAATGTTCTCCCTATAAGTTCTATATCATTGTTCCTCCAGAAAAATGGCCTGACTGAGAAAAGAATGAGGAAAACAAAAGTCATGCAACTTGTTCCTAATTTTTCAAACCCCCTGCCCAAAAAAATTCTGGGTATGCCTCTATACACATCTTTGACAGTTTCAGGTGTTCTGCTTGTTAGAGGCCTTTCAGAATGTGGATCATGTTCAATAGATTCCCAACCATCTTTAAAGCATTTATACCACAATTTTATCCATGTGTGTCATTCATTCACTCCTTGACTTCTCTCTGAAAGCATTCTTAGACCTTCTGATAGTGTCTGCAGACAAATTTCATGTTTTACGCAAAATTGAAAAGAAATTCACTCATCTTGTCATGCACACATTATGAATATGCAAATTACAGAAAAACATGTATTAACACAACAGTTTCACAGCTAACTGAATAGCCCATAGGTTAATGAATGTTCACACATGTGGCAAAAGGTGCTATTTGACTAGCTACTGAATTAAAATGCATTTGCACTTCTGGTTCTTATAATATTCAAAATAGTCAGATAATTTCTTGTCAGACCTCATATATAACCACAGCGTGATGAAATTATATGATTAGTTGTTGATACAGTGAATGTACATTAATCACTGTGATAAAATTTGGCACTTAGAATCACTGCAGTAACTAAAATATTCTTGGATTTCGTTGTCCATGATGTGTCCGTTACTTAACTAAATGCAACTATTACATTAACGACTCGGAACACAAAGTTTTTTATGAGTAAAAACATAAAGTTTTACATTACAACCTGAACCGGTTTTCACTTTTAAAAAGCTTCTTCAGAGGTTGCCGCTGGTAGCGCTGTCCGTCCTGTTGTGGGCGACGGAATCAAATTTTGAAAGATCGATGTTGTGTGTGTAGGGTGAGATATGTTCGAATAATGTGTGCAATTTGAATTGTGTCTGTTCGTTTAGGATGTCGTTTTTATTTGTTTTCGTGTGTTTGTATATTTCCAATTGTTCTAGAGTGTCTAGTTTTCGGCCTTTTGTGTGTACGTGTAGAATGTTCATGTTATTGTCGATGTTTTTGTATGTGTGGTTTGCTTCAATGAGGTGGTTTGCAAAGGTGGATTCTGTAGTGGTGTGGAGTGCCTTTGTGTGTTCAATGTATCTCTGCTTGAAGCTACGTCCTGTCTGGCCTTTGTAGAATTTGTTGCAATTTGAGCAATTTAGTTTGTAAACACCGGGTAGATAGAATTTGTTTTGTGTGTGTTCTGTTTTGTTAGTAGTTTTGTAAGCGATTCTGTATCCTGCTTTTTTGAATTTGTGGGCTATTTTTTCAGTTTGTTTGTTGATGTATGTTAGTGTTATGAATTTGTTGTTTTCTGTCTTTGTCTGTTGTTTGTTTTGTGTAGGAGTTTATTGACTATTGTTCTGTCGTATCCATTAGATTCTGCTAGATATTTTATCGTGTTTAGTTCGTCTTTGTGTTCTTTTTCATCTAGAGGGATGTTGTTAAGTCTATGTATCATGGTTCTGAAGGCAGCTAGTTTGTGTTGTATTGGGTGATTGGAGGAGTTGTGTATTAGTGTGTCAGTTGTAGTCGGTTTTTGTATATACTGAATTTGTGCCTGTGTTCAAGTTTTGTGATGGAGAGGTCTAAGAAGTTTATGGTATTGTTGTGTTCGTATTCGGCAATAAAGGTTATGTTTTTATGTATTTTGTTTATGTGTGTTAGTAACTGTTCACATTGTCTTTTGTTTCCCCTGTATAGTATTAGAATGTCATCAATGTATCTGTGCCGATATAGTATTTTATGTGAGTATTTTTGTTTTTTCTAAGTGTTGGAGGAAGACTTCTGCTAGAATGCTGGATATGGGGGAGCCCATGGGTAAGCCATCGTTCTGTGTGTAGTATTTATTGTTATAAGTAAAGTAGTTTTGTTTTGTGATAATGTTCAGAGTTTCTGTTATTTCGTTGATAAGTTCGTCCGGTGTGTTGTTTTGTTTGAGTTTGTTTTGTCTGACAACACACACAACTAGACAACAACATTGCAGTAAAAAACAACACAGACCTAGTAACAAAAATAAAAGACATACACATTCCTTTGACACATTAGCCTCCTTTGACATTAAAAACCGGTAACACAAACATCCCCATCTCTGAAACAATCACCATCCTACAAAACAAACTCAAACAGAACAACACACCAGACAAACTTATCAACGAAATAACAGAAACTCTGAACATTATCACAAAACAAAACTACTTTACTTATAACAATAAATATTACACACAGAATGATGGTCTACCCATGGGCTCCCCCATATCCAGCTTTCTAGCAGAAGTCTTCCTCCAACACTTAGAAAAAAAAAAATACTCACAAACAATGACAGACACTCACATAAAATACTATATCAGCACAGATACGTTGATGACATTCTAATGCTATACAGGGGAAACAAAAGACAATGTGAACAGTTACTAACACACATAAACAAAATACATAAAAACATAACCTTTACTGCCGAATACGAACACAACAATACCATAAACGTCTTAGACCTCTCCATCACAAAACGTGAACACAGGCACAAATTCAGTATATACAGAAAACCGACTACAACTGACACACTAATACACAACACCTCCAATCACCCAATACAACACAAACTAGCTGCCTTCAGAACCATGATACATAGACTTAACAACATCCCCCTAGATGAAAAAGACCACAAAGACGAACTAAACACGATAAAATATCTAGCAGAATCTAACGGATACGACAGAACAATAGTCAATAAACTCCTACACAAAACAAACAACAGACAAAGACAGAAAACAACAAATTCATAACACTAACATACATCAACAAACAAACTGAAAAATAGCCCACAAATTCAAAAAAGCAGGATACAGAACAAATTCTATCTACCCAGTGTTTACAAACTAAATTGCTCAAATTGCAACAAATTCTACAAAGGCCAGACAGGATGTAGCTTCAAGCAGAGATACATTGAACACACAAAGGCACTCCACACCACTACAGAATCCACCTTTGCAAACCACCTCATTGAAGCAAACCACACATACAAAAACATCGACAATAACATGAACATCCTACACGTACACACAAAAGGCCGAAAACTAGACACTCTAGAACAATTAGAAATATACAAACACACGAAAACAAATAAAAACGACATCCTAAACGAACAGACACAATTCAAATTGCACGCATTATTCGAACATATCTCACCCCACACACACAACATCGATCTTTCAAAATTCGATTCCGTCGCCCACAACAGGACGGAAAGCGCTACCAGCGGCAACCTCTGAAGAAGCTTTTTAAAAGTGAAAACCGGTTCAGGTTGTAATGTAAAACTTTATGTTTTTACTCATAAAAAGCTTTGTGTTCCGAGTCGTTAATGTAGTAGTTGTATTTAACTATAATATACCTAACACTGGGGAACTTTTGATAGCATCACTGCAGTACCTGGAATATATCTAACCCTGGGTAATTATTGATTAAGTGTTAACCTTTGGAGGGGAGGGAGGTGTTAGGAAATTTTGTTTTATGTCATTATATTCAATAAAATAACCAGAACACTTAAATAATGTTTCAAGTTTTAATAACAATCAATCACAAATATACATATTTAAAAAAAGTTTTCATTTTCAGTTGTGTTCAGAAGTGATATTCAGCTGGATTGCACAGGTTCGTGGAAACCTGTTGTTAAATTTTTGTTGGTTTTCTGAACCTGAAGTCTTGATGTAGAAATCACATTCAGATTTGCACTGATGTTCAAACAATGTTTACATACTTAATAGATTGTGCTTCTACCATAGGACACAGCCTGGATACATTGCACTAGCACTTAGTATATTTCAAGGCCTAAATTACAACCCTGCTCCCTAATACAAGAAGTTATTGATAACTCCAGAGATATTATTACATGCTGGAGAAGAGTAGACTGTTTTTTTTATTAGAATGTAATATATGACCACCGGATATCAAAATGCCACCATGGATGGAAGGAGCACAGAGAGTGGAAGGTCTGAATCAAAAGATTAAATTCAATATTAGTGTAAATGACTTCAGGGATTTTACTGACGATAGAGATAAATTACCATTACAACGTAACCCTATATGTTACGCTACCTTAGATATTAATTTATAGACATAATTCATAATACATCATGTGTTTGGCAAGTAAGACTTGCTAAATTGTAATGGTAATCATATATAACGATACAAATGAACGTCTCCTAGTTATATAAAAATTTAATATTATACAGGCGACAGTAAGGCGCCAGACGTTTTGAAAATGTATTGTCAGAAAACAACTTTCTAGTCATAAAGATATAGAATGCTTTGTTTGCTCATAGTAACAAAAAATACAGAGTACCGTTAGCAGGGTGGTAAAATCAACCTTGAATTTACAAAGGAATAGGCGGCGAAAGCGGTTTGAACACAAGAGAAAGTCAGCGTCATTTTTGCAAGTTAATGTTCACGCGGGAAGAACTCGCATGCCCAATGTTATAGCCAACCAAAAATAGCGTCACTTGGAAGCACGTACTATTATCAGCTGCTGAATGGGTGAATTCGAATTTACCAGCAAAAATTTGAACAGATAGCCAATTGGGGTATTTTTTAGTTTGACAGTGGGGAGCGTAGTGCGATCATTCATCATCATCATTATTCCTGCATCTCCTAAGTGGAGCATAGGGCATCAATGAACTTCCACCACCGGACTCTGTTCCGCACCATCGTCTTGATCTCGAGCCAGGTCTTCCCTCCTTTCTCCATCCCTTCCGCTATTACACTCCTCCTCCATGTGTTCCTTTGTCTGCCTCTTCTCCTGCTACCTTATGGGTTCCATTCCAGGGCTTGTCTTGCTATGTTGTCTCCATCTCGTCGTAATGTATGCCCTATCCACTTCCATTTCCTACGACGCATCTCAATGTCAATGGGTGTTTGATGGGTTCTTCTCCACAGCTCTTCATTGGAGATAACTTGTGGCCACCATATCCTCAGGATATTCCGCAAACTTCTGTTCACGAATGTTTGGAGTCTGCTAATCAGTTGTTTGTTAGTCTTCCAAGTTTCACACCCATAGAGCAGTACCGACTTGACATTTGTATTGAAGATGCGTAGTTTGGTATTGGTGTTAAGTTCCCTTGATTTCCAGATTGGTCTCAGCATTGCAAATGCTCCTTTAGCCTTATTTATTCTATTTCCTATATCCTCTATGGTTCCTCCCTCCGTGGTGACCATACTTCCCAGGTAACAAAACTGTTTGACTTGTTCGATCTCTTGGTTTCCTAAAAATAATAGTGCCTTATTGTGGTTATTATAACGCATCTCCTTGGTTTTCTTTCCATTAATTTTCAATCCTACCTCTGATGCTTCGGTTTTTAAATCTTTCAGCTTTGCTTCCATATCCTTAAAACTGTTGGTTAGCAAGCACAGGTCATTCGCGAAGTCCAAGTCCTCCAACCTATCTGTCAGTCCCCACTGAATTCCTCTTCGGCGATTCATTGCCTTCTTCATCATGAGATCCAGCACCATAATAAATAATATTGGTGACAGCAAACATCCTTGCTTCACTCCTTTATCTACTGGGATGGGCTCGGACAACATCCCCTGGTGTAAAACTTGACATGTGTAGTTCTCATACATTTCTTGAGTTAACTTAATAATTTTCTTTGGAATCCCAAACTCTTTCATGGCTTTCCACATCTTCTTCCTCATTACACTATCAAACGCCTTTTCAAAGTCTACAAATAGTATATACAGTGACGACTGCAGCTCCGTGGATTGTTCTATAATTATACGCAGTGTATTGATCTGGTCCGTACAGGAATAACCTTCTCTAAATCCTGCTTGTACTTTCCTCAACCTTGAGTTAACTCGCTGTTTTATCCTTTCAAGAATTACTCGTGAGAGTACCTTACTTGGTATCGAAAGGAGGGTAATCCCTCTCCAGTTATCACATTCTAATAAATCTCCTTTCTTCAGAAGCTTAATCAACAGTCCTTTCTTCCAATCTGAGGGGATCTTCTCTTCTTCCCAAATCTTCTTGAAAAGTGGGAATAGAATCTCAACCGAAGTACCCATATCCACTTTCAAGGCCTCCGGTGCGATATTGTCCATGCCTGCCGCTTTGCTATTCTTAAGTTGTTTAATGGCCCTTTGAATCTCTGTTCTTGATGGTGGCTCTGTACTAATAGCAACATCTTCCTGCTCTTCTTCCATCATCACCTCTGTCTCCCCTTCTTCGATTGTTTCACGATTCATAGTGCGATCAACCATATAAATATTACCCTCGTAGGAACGCTAAGAAGTCTTGTTTTGCGTCTTAGAGTATTAATTTGGAGTGTCAGTCTCGGAGTCTTAGATATCAATCAGAGGAGTTTAGTTGAATCAGTCGAAAGAGTAATATATCAGTTTTTATTGTGACAATATTCTTGTTTAAGTAGACATGAAAGAATTAATAAATCAAGTTATTATTCAGTAATTATATATCTACACTCCAACCGGAAATTGTTCAAGCTAATACGAAGAAGCAAGCGGTTTGCGAGTGACTAAACTTAATTTAGTGCGGCATCAAGAGAGAAGAAGTATATTTACTATGTGCGTGTGATCTGAATTAAGTAAAGGCAGAAGTATACTTTATTATGTGCGTGTAATATGGAGTATATAGCCGAATTTAAGGTCGCAGTGTGCGAGCGTCAGTTGTTATCCCGTACGAGTGAAATCAAAGGCAGAGCAAGTAGTGATAAAGAGTGATGTGTGGGAAGTGAGATACGCAGAATGCAGGAAATGGATAATTAAAAAATCAAGTAACAAATTTAAATTCAATTGATTACTAAAGTAGATCCAATGTAATATAGTCGTCTATCCATGGTTCGCCCGTTTCATTCTGAAAGAATTCACGAGTATGTTGAGATGCTAATGGTATTCTATATCTTCTGACATGAAAGAAATAATTATTAAATATATATGTACTTTGTATATATTAATTCATAATTGTGAAAGGAGATAATCATTAAACACATATATGTAATCTGTTAGGTTAAATCCTAAATGTATTGCTCAATGAATAATAGTTGCAAAGATTCAATTTGTCTAGATTACCTTAATGTTGAACAATGATAAATTTATTATTATATACATACTGTACCACCAAAATCAGTAAAATTCCATTTTTTAAAATAATGAATAAGGCCTTTTTGAAATATTAAAATTTCATCATCAGTTCATACACTGTAATGTTCCTGTTATGATGTTTTTCTTTAAATGTATAACTGTTGTTAACTGTGTCTACTACCTCTTACTGTACTTCATTTTGAACTTTCCACTGCCATCATTATTGGGTGAAACCAAGCCAGATATGTATAGAAATAATTGATCATTTCAAATATTGTCTGTTGATTCATCAATTTGTCATATTTTTTATGAAGGTATATATATAATTTTTCTAAATGTATAATGTCATTTTTATTATTGTTTATTTCCACTATTTCCATATTGTTGGTTATATTTGTTATACTATGATTCATACTAATAAGGTGATCTGCTATGTTGGAGATTCCCGTTTTTTTATTATTAAAAGCTCTGAAATGTTCCATAAATCTCTGTTTGAAATTTCTATGTGTTCTTCCGATGTATATGTAGTCACAGTTATTACATTTTATTCTGTATATTCCACTTAATTTGTATATATCACAGTCTTTTCTATTTATTATTATATTATATATACTTTTATTTGGTTTGTATACATATTTATATTTATGTGTATCCAATTTTGTATTCTTTATAATGTATTGGAGATGTTGATATGTGTATTTGTAAGTTAGGTATGTTACATTTTCTTCTTTTTTGCATGCATTTATACTGCCTAATGTTGTTCTATTGTTTAATATTGTTTTTCTTTATATTTTTTATTTAATTTGTTTATAAATTTGCTGTCATATCCATTTTCTATTGCTATTTCTTTTATGATGTTCAGTTCCTGATGTAATTTCTCTTCGTTATTTATGTATTTGTATGCTCTATTAATCATATTGTTATATGTATTAACCTTGTGTATCCAAGGATGTGACGAATCTTTGTGTATTGTATTATTATTTGTTTCCTTTCTGTATCCATTAGTAGTTATTTCGTTATCTTTTCCAATTTGAATATCAATGTCCAAAAAATTGATTCTTCTATTTACTTCTTCTTCAAATGTAAATTTCACGTTATCATTGTATGTATTTAATTTATTTAGTATTATTAAATGTTCATTTTTTATGCTAGGATTATATATGACCAATATATCATCTACATATCTGTTCCATAATAACACTTTATGCACATTTATGATACCTAAAATAATTTTGTTTTCCAAATCCTGTATATAAATTTCTGACATAATTGATGAAATAGGTGAACCCATTGCCAATCCCTTGGTTTGTGTATAATATTTGTTATTGAAAGTAAAATAATTCTGGTTACATATGTTTCTTATTATAATAAACAAGTTATTTATGAAACTGTTGTTTTCATTATTGTTTTTTAATTTTTTCTTTATGATTTCCAGTATAAATGCAGTATAAATGATTTTAGTATTTGCAGTATAAATACATGCAAAAAAGAAGAAAATGTAACATACCTAACTTACAAATACACATATCAAGATCTCCAATACATTATAAAGAATACAAAATTGGATAAACATAAATATAAATATGCATACAAACCAAATAAAAGTATAAATAATATAATAATAAATAGAAAAGACTGTGATATATATAAATTAAGTGGAATATACAGAATAAAATGTAATAACTGTGACTACATATACATCGGAAGAACACATAGAAATTTCAAACAGTGATTTATGGAACATTTCAGAGCTTTTAATAATAAAAAAACGGAAATCTCCAACATAACAGATCACCTTATTAGTATGAATCATAGTATAACAAATATAACCAACAATATGGAAATAGTGGAAATAAACAATAATAAAAATGACATTATACATTTAGAAAAATTATATATATACCTTCATAAAAAATATGACAAATTGATGAATCAACAGACAATATTTGAAATGATCAATTATTTCTATACATATCTGGCTTGGTTTCACCCAATAATGATGGCAGTGGAAAGTTCAAAATGAAGTACAGTAAGAGGTAATAGGCACAGTTAACAACAGTTATACATTTAAAGAAAAACATCATAACAGGAATATTACAGTGTATGAACTGATGATGAAATTTTAATATTTCGAAAAGGCCTTATTCATTATTTTAAAAAATGGAATTTAACTGATTTTGGTGGTACAGTATGTATATAATAATATTATAACAAGTCAGTGGCATAATGTTTGGCAAAATAATGATAAATTTATAAAGGATTTAATACTTTGTTTCATAAATACGATATATTTAATTGTAGTAGATGATTTAAGGAGTTATTTCTTTTGTAGAAAATGCGTAATGAATGATGATGATGTTTAATATATAAAATTTGAATATTATATTTCTATGCCTATTACTAAAATTTATGTATCAATATCTCTTGTTTGCGTAAATGTAATACAAATACAGTACAAATAAGTAATTAGCATCTGAACAGAAGCGTTATTATTTTAATAACCCCTGAGATCTTAAATATCTCTGGCGCCCAGCAATTTAAATAAAGTATTAATCATATTTGATATGATAAATATAATTGATATTATCACACAAGCATTGTAATTATAATATTTGTCACCAACAACGTGGTATAATTCCACGAATGTAATACCATCAACAATTAACAAGGGCAATAAAACAATTGCTGTCAGTTCTGCTGAAGCTGAGAATTCAGTCTGATGAATTCTGTTTGCACCTTGCAGAGGAACACACTCAACATTAATAATATATCTGACCTAATGACCATCAACCTCCTTGGACTATGAGTCAAGAGATGAGATTATACAAATACGTGATTTCACTGAAGAAAAAAGAGAACCATGTTGCTGATGACCACACAGTATAAGGAAAGGTGGAAGAGTCAGTCACAACCAACCAAGCAGTAATTTGGAGTCTTCTTTTTGCTTAAACTACTCTCAAGCATTTCATTTCAGTATAAGCAATAAATAGTTTTACAATTTTCTGATTTTACAGTCAGTTCATATTGAAAACTGTCAACTATCAGGACTTTAATAGTGATTCAGCTTCATTATTGGAGTAGCCTACAAAATGTTTTATATTACATTCACTTTCCATAGTGTACACAGTGGACTCAGGAGTGGACACAGTGGACAGTGGAGTGGACTCAGGTATTTTGTCATTCTTGAATGGTAAATTTGTTATTGTAATCATTATTCAGACACACACACCTCCTCATCCTCCTACTTTCCCCAACTATGAAGAAATGTACCCATTACAATGTTAGATAAGAGGGCGGTCTGAAAAGTTATTGGTCTAACAATGAAAAAGCAAATTTATAATTTCAAAAATATTTTTATTTTTTTTAACATAATCTCCTTTTACCATAACACATTTATTCCAGCAATGTTCCAGTCCTACTATCCTATCCCTGAAGTGGTGTTCTGTAAGTTCTGCAAAATACCCCTCTACAGCTGAAAACACCTTTTGATCTAATGAAAAATGCTGACCAGCAAGAAAGAGTTTGAGTTTTGGGAAAAGATGGAAGTCTGAGGGAGCCATATCTGGCGAATAGGGAGGATGTTTCAACAATTCATAGTGGAGATATCTCAATTTTCCCATTGCCAAAACACTTTTGTGAGCTGGTGCACTTTCTTGGTAAAAAATTATTTTTTGCTTCTGCATACCAGGTCTTTTTTCACAAATTTTTTCATCTAGTTTTGTTAAAGGGTTGGAATAATATTTCCCAGTTACTGTTACACCCTTTTCAAGGTAAATGATGTACAAAACACATTTAGCATCCCAAAACACTGACACTTTGACTTTTCCTGCTGATGGAATTAACTTTGCCTTCTTTGGCGCTGAACAACCAACTTCTGTCCACTGCTTTGACTGCTTGGACTCTAGTGTGTAGTCGTGAATCCAAGTTTCATCCATTGTAATAAACTGATGCACAAAATATGGTTTGTTCATATTAAAATGCTTGAACCACTGTTCAGATATTTTCATGCGTTTTTGATCTGCTGTAAGCAAGCGCAGCACCCACCTAGCACAAAGCTTTTCCATTTTCAATTCCTCATGTAAAATATGCCCGACACGTTCTTTCAAAATGCCTACAGTCTCAGCAATTTTGTGCATTTTAATTCCACGATCATCCAAAACCATAACATGCATTTTTTCGACGGTTTCTGGTGTTGTTGCTGTTTTTGGACGTCCTTCATGTGGCTTGTCTTCCAAGCAGACTAGGTTTAAACTCACCAGCCCATTTTAAAATGCTGAGAATGAAGGAGAAGAGTTCCCATACACTTTATTGTACCCCAAATAAATTTGTCTTGCTATTAAACCTTCTTTCACAAAGAACTTTATGACTGCACAATATTCAATTTTCTCCATTTTAAGGAATACAGACAACACTTTGGTTTCAAACAGCTGTATAATACAAATTATTTGGTAGAATGTCCGGAAACTGCACACACATGCTAACAATACATGTAGTACCAACATTAGAAAAAAATTCGCAATAATGCTTCCGCCAATGGTTGAAGCCGAGAACTTTTCAGACTGCTCTCGTGTAAGTGAATTAGCTGGTTAACTTGTTTCAATATCACTACTTGTTGTGCGTGACTGTAAATAAGCAAACAGGAAAATAAGGCTAGAAAGAATAACAAATAGCCCCCAGAATAAACAAAATTATGAAATAAATGTTCAGTGAAAAGTTTGTTATTTGAAGCAACTTTCATCTTCCTCTCTCAAGCTTCACCCTTCTACTATCTGAGGAAAAGACAACATATCTGATATTAACCAATTATGTTTCCCTAGACCATTATGCTGATGGTGTGTGTGAAAATTACTATAAATCTACTTTGATAATGTGCATCTTCTGTACATACTTCCCCCCTCCTCTCTCTCTCTCTCTCTCTCTCTATCTATCTATCTATCTATCTATCTATCTATCTATCTATCTACCTATCTCTCTGTCATTCACTTTCTCTTAAATGATTACTTGGATATTATATGCCAAAGAAGAAAGTGTGTGTGTGTGTGTGTGTGTGTGTGTGTGTGTGTGTGTGTGTGTGTGTGTGTGTGTGTGTGTGTGTGTGTGTGTGTGTGTGTGTGTGTGTGTGTGTGTGTGTGTGTGTGTGTAGTAAGGTTGTTTTTAGCAAATAGCAACATTTCACCCCCATAAAAAAATTTAATTTCAAACATTTCAAAGAAACAGAGCATTAATTTTTATTGTTTCTTCAGTAGCAAAGATCAGCTAACTAGCGTGCATAGAAAAATTTGAAGTATCATTAAGACTTAAAATTTTAGTTTTGTTTCTTTTGTCTTATATTCTCAGAGTTCAGAATACTATTCCACAAATCATTTTATATCCATCTTACAGCAATTAGCAAGAGTGCAGCCATGGTTTACCTAAATAGACTAAATGGTAGCTTAGAAGACTAGCCATGCTACTACTCATTTCACTTTTTGTGAAACAGTGTAGCCTGGCAACATTGCACTAGAACTTAGTATACCTCTAGTCCTAAATTACAACCCTGTTCCCTAAGTTATTAACGAAAATCCATATGCACAATAATGTTTCAATTTTAAGTCAGTTATGTTATCAGTGGTAATGAAGCAGCAGTCTGGTCTATAACTGTTATTAGATCTCACTTTTTGGATAACATATACAAAAACGTAGTAGCACATATATAGTCAGCTTGCATTATGATTTAGTCTATCTTGTTTATTCTAAGACTACTCTGTTATGATTTCATCTTAATACTCTATCAACCCATCCTCATATTAGCAGAATCAATGTCTGATGTATTGTCTGTTCTATGATGGGAAAACTGTAATGGCTTCAACAATACTTGGAAAATTAAAAGAGTTAAAATATATAATATCACGTGCCATAATTCTGTAGGCCTACCACATCCATGTGAATATAAAGCAGTTCTCAGTCTCTTGTAACACTATTGTGTAGCAGCTGATAGAATTGGTAAAACATGGATATTACTAAATGATTAATGTGATTAAATAACAGAATTATGTACATTTAATAGTACAATATTTAAACTACTCACATCTGTTTAAAAGAAACATGGGTGTTGGGGGCTAAAAAAGATGGCTATGTATATTCTACACCCACCATCAGATCCACCATCACTTACGACTCACTGATGTTATGGTCATAAGAGTTCAGGCTCAAAAGACCACTAAGAGATCAGGATAATAAGTTTTCATGAATCTCATATCTCATTTTCACAACTGCCATGAGTAGAATGCCTTTTTTGGTATTATAAATCATCTTTAATATATGTAAATCCATTATTTATTTATTTTTAGGTGGAGCTAGAATATGAGCATATATGGCAAGACACATACTGCTGCAACTGGAAGATGAATATAATATACTTATCTATATAATTATTATTAACTATTTATTATATTGTAGCATAACAGATTATCCACATTATAATGAATAAAAATGATCATAAATAAATATAAAATAAAATGAAATCAAGGAAAAATCCAAATAAAAACAAATAAGTACCACAGAAAATGCAATCATAATTTGAAGACAAAAAAAATAAATTAAAAAACAACTAAGCAACACCTATAAGTAATGAAAAATAAACCAAAAAACTAAAAGATAAAGTAAGGAAATACCCAGGTAGGATAGGAGTAAGTAAGGCAAAACCTGGAACAAACCGACACCCCAAATATAAGGACTAATTTTGAAGAAACAGGTAGGATAGGAGTAAGTAAGGCAAAACCTAGAACAAACCGACACCCCAAATATAAGGACTAATTTTGAAGAAACAAGATACGATAGTAATAAGTCAGGCAAAACCCAAAACAAACCGACATACCTAATAAAACTATTTTTATCAAAGAAACAAAGTAGGAGAATAAGTTAAAGTAAGGAAAAACCTAGAACAAACCGACACCCCAAAATAAAAGGACTGAAATGGAAGAAACCACATGGAAGAACAAGATAAAGTAGGGAAATACCCAAAATAAACCTAGTAACAAAGGAATAAAACCCCTAAAGAAATCTAACTAATGAAAGTATAACACCCAAAACAGAAAATAATGTGAAGTAGATATAGACAAAAGTGTTTAGAGGTATAAGTAAAAGTGCACCCACGAAAGTTATTTTATAATAGAAAAAACAAACCTTCATAATCCTCTATAAACAAGATTCTTGATCTTGGAATACTATAAAACTTATTTAGAGATAAGATCCAAGAATAACAGAGGACCAGTGCAAGTTATCTTATTATAATAAATAAACTTCAAGTGTCAGTGTTTTAAATGCTTAAACTAAGTAAATTTGTGCCTTTACCCAACTTTAAAGTTTATGTACCAACTACAGAAATAATATTTTGTAGAATATTATGATACAAATAGACTACAAATGTTTTAAGAAAGTGCCACTCTTTATCTGACTACATTTTATAAAATGAGATAGATAGAATAAGAGCAGGTAATAAATAAGTGGAGTGACAAGGGGTACATCCCCAATATAAAATAAAAACAGCTAAGACTGCACAAAATTAAATTTAAGAAATAAGTTAAAAAATAAAGGACATATGTGTTTTGTTTGTGTTAAGTTCAATGAACTCAAGGCTGAAATGTTTGAGTTTAAATACTATCTTTTGTTATGAAATATTTGTTAGGAGTTAATACTTATTATCAATGCTAATGTTCAAGCAGTTAAGTAAGGTAATTTTCATTAATATTGTATTAGAATAGAAGGTCAGAAGGGGTATAAGCAAGCTGTATTATCCAGAAACTTTGTATGTAAAAACAGATAAAATCTAGGCCAAATGGTAAAAAACAACAACATTATAATTGAGAAATAAGTCTAGTAAACTAGTTAAACTGATGAAATTTGTATAAGGTAAATCAAACACAGTATATTATAAATGAAACTATACTTTAGAAAGATATTAGAAAAAGGTATGAAAGATTATTGGAAAAAATGCAAAGGTAATAACTGAAAAATCCAAGGGGGGAGTCCCAAATTAAAGAATAATATTTAAAAAGGATAACTAATTAATAAGATTACAATGAATTAATGGAAAATAAACATGTTATTTCAATCTGAGATTTTGTACAATCATAATTATAACATAATACAAATGGCAAACCTTTTAAGAGGACAGGAAGTAAAATTTTAGGCCTACCGTTAGAAATACAGTAAATATGGCATTTTTAGATAAAAAACTTTGTAAAAATATCTTATTTGGCATCAAATCAAGCATAATGAACTAAAGAAAGAGATTATGTATTTAATATTTAATAAAGTTAAATAATAATAAAAATGTATTCAGTAGTATAATGTAAAAATCAGTTATGTAGCGGAAATGCTAAAAATTTAGAACAATGTATTTTTAATATTAACTTGGCTAAGACGTTTTGGATGAAGAAGGAAGTTAAAACAGTTGATTATTAGACTTTGTCGAGTACACTTGAGACGAGCTCTAGCTCAAATATTAACGTATATCGAAGGAATAAAAAATGGCTTTCGGCAACCTAGCCTATTCAAAGTAAAAATCGAAGGTTTTGGAAAACTTTAAAACTCACTTAAATTCAGTGAAACAAACAATTATAACTATTAAATAAACTTATATTGAACCGGAAAAGTGAATTAATTTATTAAACACATAAAAACGATAATACTGAATATAAAGACAGAACATGCCATTTTCGACCTTATTGACTAAAGTGCACTACTAACATTATACCACACTAATCAACGAGGTGAATCACAGAACACTGAACAAGGACAACTACACGAACACCAGAAGGAATAACCACTACTGCTGAGACGAGGAAACCTGGAAAAAACTACTTTTATTTGAAGAGAATTCTGTCGTGAAGTCATCATTTTAACGTATGCAGTACTGAAGCAGCCATCTGTAACTCCCACAATTCAAAGTATACCACAGCTAGTTTCGTCGTCAACATCAAATGGTTCGAAATTTTATTTTAATAAACATTATATATATTGAATGAATCTTTGTATTTTTAACTCTTAAGCCATTAATTGTAAGTGTTATACTTTCCTGAACTTACCCTTTCTCTGACTATATAATATGACCGTTTAAAGAACCTGAAAATTAATATTAATACTGTATGTAAAAATAATCGATCGCCCTGAGATACGAGTAGATACCAACTGTTGAAAAATCGATTTAATATCGATCTATTAATATTTGTTAAATAAAAACTGGAATTTCATAATTTTGACTTCTATTTCTTTCAAAAATTATAATTAGCATAACTTAAGTTAATATTTAAACAACGGACTCCACGAAAAGCAGCAATTACCAAAGTGAAGGGAGAATACTATCAGAAGAAGAAGAACCGCTAATCGATCAGTGCCGTAGACAATCTGATTAATGCAGAACTTAATTCTAGTTACCAAAGGGTGATATAATTGACAAAACCAGTAATAACAGATTTAAAATTTTACGCCAACACATTACAAAAATTAATTACTAAATAATAAAAACAACAAAAACAATTCTCAAAAAATATTTTCAAAAAACAAACAATTTTTTTTATTTTTTTGTTAACGAACTCAAAGATCACATTTTGTTACAATATATATAATATTCTATATATAATATTATATAATATTCTTAACTATACTTGAACCTAGAAAAATGTCACTTGTGAGGTCACAATCTCTATCCAGAGGAAAACTAGTTTAACAAAAGTAGAAAGCTCTGTGTAAATATTTTAAATGATATAGATTGTACTAGATTTAGTGTTGACAAAGTGCCAAAATGCACAGCAGTATCCTCATAAAGATAACTGTCAGGTCAAGAAAAATGTCAAGTACAACATGACAAGTAGAAATCTTACATAATGGTAGGCTGAAATGGTGTGTGAAAATCAGAAAATACTAAACAAATTTATCTGATATTTAGGCAACTATAAATGTGCTTGTACCTTGAAAAAAGCTTTGGAACTTAGTTAGCATCCCTTTCAAAATATCTCGGAGCAGTTGAGGCACACCAGTCGAACAGTATCCCAGATTTAAAGATAACAATAAGGCGATTAGGTTATATTTCAGTAGATAGGTCTTCAAGGATTTGGAATTATAGAAACATTAGTTATGAAGTTTTCCCAATGGTTAAAACTTCAAGAAACTTCAGATGTACATCAAAGAATTTGGCTAGAACCCTAAATTATATTATTGGCAATAATTTAAGCACATTGTAGAAATGTTCATCAGACATATTAAACTGAAGAATCTCTTACTTTTCCATGGGTCTGCAGAAACTGTCCATCTGCAGACTATATGAGCAGGAGCCTGAATCTACTGCACACATCAGACATGAGATCATGCCACTTGAAACAAAATATTTGAACTATTTGTTTCCTATGACGTTCATATTATATTTTAAATATTGTGAAAGATACAAATTTGGTTCTTTTAGGAACACAACAATCTAACAGATTTGTTGAGATAATTGAAGAAATGAGGTATTCAAAATGCATGGTAAATGTGTTTCATGGCTTCAATACTGCCCAAATGGAATTTAACTTAACCTAATCTGAAATACTGTACATGATTCCCAATAAACGTCTTATTATTAACATGCCTAAATAAACAGTAGAACTATGTATTATATTGGCTCTGAAGTCTTCTTGCCTTGTTGTATGTTTAATAACAAATAACCAAGCATCGTCCAACATAATTTAGCTGAAAACAGTAAAAAATCATTGGTAACTAATAAGTTTAATAAGATGAATAATAATAATAGAGTGTCTGTTTTTAGTTTAGTAATCTGATTAATTACTTCTTTGGCTTATTGTTTTCATGTCACCATGAAATGTAGTTGTGGGTCTTGTCACTTCTGGCCTTGGCTCACAGCACACAATTGGATCAACTCCTAAATAGCCACAGACATCTTGAGGCATTTTCCCAGACTTGATTGTTTCCAAATCCTTTGGACAATCAAGTAACTTTCTACAGACCCACTTGTTTCCTCCATCTTCTTTACAGACTTCATCTGAAAAAAAATATATATATTCATAAATATCTTTCATATTCAGTATATTTTCATATGTAATACAGAAATACAAACAAGAAAAAGAAATGCTTGTAAGATAATATCAAATAAATGGATAGTAAAAAAAAAATATGAAACATGTTTATTTTGTGTGCACTAGTGTTCAGATTCAACTGGAACATAACATTACCTTTTCAAATATTTTTATTAAGTTCTAATCAGTCTTAAAATATGTGGTGCTTGTATTGAATATATCATTAAATACAGGCAGAATATAACATTTAATACTTTAATTACAATTTTATTGAAAGATGTTACTTCATCATCATCATCTTCTACAAGGATTACATGAAAAAAAAAATAGTTTGTTCTAGTCCCAAACAGATAGACTAGAGGTGGTTACTCCAAAGCTTCTTCAGATGCCCCACACCTCTCCATCCTTCAGCTAATAATTCAAAAGTTGATTGGGGATGTAGCAGTTAAAATGTTCTAGCCACTTTAGCTAATATTGGGAAATCCTACTGAGTATACTCATAACATTCAGTATATCTGCATTTCTTCTATGATCTTCAAGAGTATACACTGCCAGGTGCCAGAGAAATCTCAATTCAGCTGCTTGAATATGACTGGCCTGGGATTTCATTAAATTCCAATTCTTAGACCCTTAGAGAAGTGGGTGAGGGCCATCACCTTGTAGAACTGTCACTGTACTCATTGATTTCAGAGTTCTCCTGATGGTCTCACACATAGGGTTGAACTTCTGTAGCTCTTCTACCATGTCATTGTCTATAAGACACATTGTAGCACAAATATTCAAAACTGTTGACCTGCTCCAGAATTGTATCATGTAATGTTGCTCATTTTGGATCAGCTTCATGAAAAGCTATCACTTTAGTCTTCACTGTGGAAATCTGTAGTCTTAAATCCTTGCAGATTCTATGTGTACACCCATCTGCAAACTGATTTCCAAGTTCAACAGGGTAGCAAAAAAAAAAAAAAATTGCTGTGGTCATCAGCAAACAACAAAATCCAAAAATTCCGAGGTTTGGCAGTTTTTGTGGCTTCATTGAATCACCTAAAAAACGTGTTTTGAAGTCATATGTAGTCAGGATAGCGTTAACTGTATTATCGAAAAAAAGACTGTACTGTAGTGTGAGAAGCGATCACTTTAAAACCAGTAACATCTATGGACAACCGGTACCGGTACCGGTACATTAAATACAGAATGTCCGCTGAATGTACAGTATCTTGTAACTTAAAAAAGATACGCCCCGCGTTCTGGAGCGCCAAATTGTAACTATAAAAGTTGTTCCCTTTTACGCCCAGCGGTGGACGCCAAATTGTAACTAAAAAAGATACGCCCCGCGTTCTGGAGCGCCAAATTGTAACTTAAATTTTATTAGTTACGATTTATGTGTATAATTAAATTTTGTTTATTTTTGATTATCTATGTCCCGCGCGATGGGACGCCAAATATAACAATAATAGTGTTTATTGTCCTTTTAATTTATTAATTTATTAATTAATGACTCTATTTAATTAATTCCCACCTTGTTGTGGTGCCAAATTGAACAATTACAGTGTGGGCGTCAAATATAACTAATAAAGTTTTTGATGTTATATACTAAATTTTTATCTTTAGGTGTTTTCAAATAACTGACAACATACACAAGGCTTTGAAAGGTTAACTTAATTTATTATACTTAATAGCATTGATGTCACTTTCCCGAAAAGAAATACAACATAATATGTTGTATTATTGTATATATTATATCTTGCAATTTTACTGATTACATCAATCTATCATTTATTATTTTGTTAACACTTGCTTACTTTCCTATACCCTTCATCTAGATGCTTATTAGACTTTAACCATCATTATTATACATTTATTCTATATTAAACAATTCTTAATAAATGGATTCATGAAGAATGGATATCAATTACCATCATCTGTAATAGTTATCTCATGAATTTACCCTGACTAGCTACTAGTTATTACTTTCTTTAAATATTATTACTTATGAGTTCTTTCAGATGAACAGACAGTGTTATACTTAATTAGTAGTGCATGAATATAAAATTTACTTGATGTATGTTAATCCGTTCTATGGCGAAAAGTCCTCTGCGCTGTCATCCTGTTTCCTTGTCTCTCCAGGTTTCTAGAAATCCTTGCGGCTGGCATTATCACCTCGTAGCATGCACTCGCACTTATCACTTCTCTTCTTCTTCTTATATGGATCCCCAGCCATGTTGGTGTTAACGGAAATGAAGAAGCGGACAAGCTTGCAAAAAATGGAGACCTAATGCAGCAACCTGACACCCCCACTAGCCTATCATCGGCGAAATATCAGATTGACATGGCCGTAAAGAACTACCTGAAACAAATACATACAGAAGCCGGCAGAGGCAAAAAGTGGGAGTCTCTTCTTACAACACCAATTTCACGAACCCTCAAGAGATCGACTGCGGTCGCGGAGTTCAGACTATGCACTGGCCACGACTACCTCCAAGCCCATTTACACCGATTCGGCCTGGTGAATTCCAACATCTGCCCGCTGTGCAATGGAGGAATGATGGATGGACAACACCTGCCTGTCTGTCCTGAACTGGCGAACCTGCAAACGCGAAATTTATCCTGTCTGTACTGGAAGGCTCGCCGCCGAATGGCTGAACTGCCGAGAGCGGGGATTGGATAAAGTAAAGTAAAGTAAGTACTTCTCTTCTCGCACTCCGACACAAATGTATATAACTTTTGGTTTAGTTCTGGTGATTGGACTTTCGAATTTAGTACATGTTATTTGATAATTCTAAATTTTGCTGAAATGTTCTACTCAAGTGTCATTACATTATTCTGAGTATGATAAGGATTTCTTGAAATACACTACGTGTTGTATGCTTTGTGATTTGATTCACACTGTTTTTCCGTGGATTTACTTTGTTAACACGACATTTGTTTATATTTAATGGTGTTAATAATTATTATTGTCTCTAATTTCATGACTGTAATTAGTTCTCTACTTGCTCTCTTTAACTATCACTGTTTCGGCATTTTGTCTATCTCTTACACATTTTACCGCACTTCTGTTCCATTTAACGTCCTTGATAATAATATTACTCAAGACGACCAACTTAGTCAATTTTAGTTATACTTCGTCATGTCTTTTTAAAAAACACTAAGTTCCATTACCGGCTTCCGATTCTCGACTGTTCGTACTCACGCCGATTCTTCAACCGATACGACTTTTCTCCGTTACGACATCCGCACTCCCGTCAGTTCCGATATCTAAATTATACGACTCTTGATATCTGACTCTCGACTTCGGCTATTAGATATAAGACTTCCGATATACAACTCCAGCGTTCATACTCTCTGATCTATAAACCAAGACTTCAGACTCTAAGAGAACATACTCTCCGGTATCAGAATAAAACTTAAGACCCCCGCTCGCGGTCAACACTCTAGTTTATACCCCAAAAATCCCACTATTTTCTCTAATTCCCACTTAACTTCTCAACCTCTGCACTTCTATTGGTTTTCGTTTGTTTTCTGGTGGAAACTCCGCCTTAACACTCTAGATTCTCATCTCCCTTCGTTTCTTATTCGTTCCTCTAGTTCGTTTCCTTGGTAACCACTTCTTGTAGGGACATTCTCCTCAATTCTCGACTCTGATAGGCCTCCTTATTCCCTACCCTTACAAGTTCCTGGTTGGCTCCACCCATCGTTTGAGTCGGATGACCAATTTCACGGCTTTCTATCACCCTCGTATTTTGGCGTACTTGCCCTTTTTAGACAATGTGTTTTTAATTGCTGTGTGGCCCTCTCATCTGCTCTTTTGTGCACCATGTGTCCTGCTTCTTACCCATGACCAATTGCTCATATTGTCTACTAGTTTCTCCTAGTCGTTCCCACGATGAGTGTGGTCAATTCCGAGTATTCCAGACAGCTGCTACATTTTGCTCTCCAAGCCTTCCTTCGTCGCGTACCCTTCTGGTAAAGCTGGACGTCCCGCCGTTTGTTCATTGTGCAAGCGTATTGTCTACTCAAGCCGGCCTTTTCCTGTCTATTGTTGCGATGTAACACTGCCTTTGGTGTGTAGTTCAACGCATGTGGCTAATTGTCTTTTGGATAGCGTCGCTATGTCGCCTTGTCAATGATCTATTGTCTCTTCTTAGCGATATATTTCGCCTTTGTCTCTTGGGTCATTGCGCGTCACCCGCAATTCGCTTCACCGTACAGCTGCTGCGACAGAGGCATTGTTCGCCTAAACCCTGTCTTCCTTTGTCTTGGACAACACATGTTACCGAGCCATCGTATACCTTTGTATATCTGTCAGCAACCCTAGTTGCAACGTCCACTTACCAAAAAAAAATTTTATTTAGACATTTTATCGTTATAATTGTCCCCAATTTGGGTCGATTGATCAATCTTCCGGATCAAAATGGAGCCAAATTCACGCCCGTTCTCTCTGGTATTCTCCAGTGCTCATCTTTCCATGAATAGGGTGTATCAGAAGTGTCATCTTCTGGGTTGACCTACTGTCTGGTGGCACCCTACTGTTGGTTTTTTTTTTTGTGGTCACTATATTGACTTATATATTGGTGTATATATATATATATATTGATATATTGGTCCATATATTGCTGATATTCCCCTTTTATGAATCCATTTTTATATAAATCTTTACCTAATTAAACAATTATTATCTTAATTATTTTACTTTTTATTGCTACTTTAGCTATGAATTTATTGCCGCTACATATTATTTGAATTTAACCAATATTTCACACAAATACGAAAAACAAACTAAATTATATGCTCATTACAAATATAACAATACTTACAAATTAGAATCACGATTAACTTTATGTGTCTCTGGCTGTTTGTCCAAAGATAATAACATAAGTTATATTATGAATATTAACTCAGTGTTATTTACTATACACATATTTTACTTACTTGTCCAATTTACAAAGTTTTTATACATTCTTAAAGCTATACATGAATATCGAATTTGCTTCACAACAATTTTCTACTTAAATTAGTTCCCCTTTCATTAAATTAATTCCGTTTTCATATTATATCTTTGAGTTAATTTTGCTTAATGTACATATACTTTTGTTAATATTGAGCAATAAAATAGATACAATTACAAAATTAATAATAATAATCATTCAAGAATTTCCTTATTACTACCAACTACTATCTTACTAATTTATTATGACATAACATTGATTCGTTTATACTGATAGTTCATACTTTAGTAGTTGACTATAAACATTTACATAATTTTTCTTATAACATTTCTTTTTGTATACAAGGCAATTGATCATTCCCCTAAGCAATGTGAATGATAAAGTTTCAATTGTCTTGTATTAAATACTCCTCGGGCTACCTTCTTTCTGTCCTCTTGCAACACGTATGTGGCACCTCAAATTTCTTTCACGATCCTATATGGTCCTTCGTAGAGAGCACAAAACTTTCCAATTATATTCTGTGTCGCGTCGGAGGGTTTATATGTGCGTATCAGCACTTGATCTCCGACCTTGAACTTCGTTATACTTTTGGATTTATTAATCCTGTCAGCCTGCTTACTTCCTTTCATTTTAATACGTAGTTGGATCCTGCTGAGATCTACCTTTTCGTTCGGAACCACAGATGCATCCACATATTTCTCCCAATCTCTGGTCAGCTTCTTTCTGAACCGGGCTTCATATGGTGTCATCCTTATTGTTTCCTGATATGTCTCATTCAGGCAGGTTTTTATGATTTTAATACAATATGCCCACTTAGTGTGTTTTTCTCGCACAAACACTCTGAACAGATTCCCCAGCTGCCGGTTCCAACGCTCCGCAATATTCGTACACGGGTTTCTAATCGCAGTGAATCTTGGCTTTATTCCCAATTCTTCTAAACCACGTGTCCATTTTTTTGAAGTGAACTGGGTTCCGTTATCCGTCAGAATGTTGATTGGCTTGCCGTGATCCTTAATATATTGTTGGATCCTTTTTAAGGTGACATTGGTCGTGGCTCGACGTAGTGCGTACAACTCCACAAATTTGGTAAAGTTGTCAACTACGACCAATAGGTACTTGACACCACCACTGGACATAGGGAGTGGCCCATAATAATCAAGGCTGACCAACTCTCCCTTGTGTTTTGGTACAATTGGTCGCGTCTCCCCTGTTATGATCCTATTTCCGCCGTCTTTACATTTCTGACAGACGTCACAGGATTTTATTATCTGTCTAACTGTTTTACACATCGCGTCCATAGTAAAACACTCCTTCAATAATTGCATCGTTTTCTTTGTGCCCGTGTGTCCATAAATTTGATGGATTTCTTTAATTAATTCAGTTCGGACTTCCTTGGGAATATACAGTTTCCAATTTCCCTTAACTTTACGGTACAATTTATTAGTAATGACTTTGTAGTACTTATTTGTGTGGTCACCGGTTCCTTCATGGAGCTTATTTACTAATATCGCCACTTTTTCATTCATACTTTGGATTCACCCTATGTTACGTAATTTTTCTGCAACAGCTTTAGTTAACTTAACTTCAATACCGTTAATATAATATTCATACCTTTCCTCCAGTTCTTCATTCCCTTTATGGTCTTCTGGGTATCTACTGAGGGTATCTGCAACCACGTTCTCCTTGCCCTTACAATGTTGTATTTCGAAATTATATTCTTGGATACTCAAGATCCATCTTGTGATTCATGTATTGTTTAAGTGGCACTTCTGTAAGAATGTTAAAGCTTTGTTGTCTGTTATGATGGTTAACGGCTGCCCTAGAATGTAAATCCTGAATGTTTGTAAACACTGGACTATTGCGAGGAGTTCCCTTTCAGTGACAAAATAATTCCTTTCTGCGTTTTTGAACGTTTTACTTGTAAATGCTACTACACCAACCTCTCCGTTGTTGTCGATCTGGTATAATTGACCACCATACGCATAGTTGCTGGCGTCACACTGCAAGTAAAAACGTTTTCCTGTTATGGGAAACTTCAACATAACGGTATCTATAAATAAGGTTTTCACCCTTTTAAAGTGCTCCTCCATAATTGAGTCCCATTTGAATTTCTGACCCTTTTGAAGTAGTTTCAACAGTGGTTGGGTGTACTCTGCATACTTGGAGGTAAATTTATTATAAAAGTTTGTGAGGCCTAAAAACCCTTTAAGTTGTTTCGTATTTTTGGGCGACGGAAAGTTTTGTATAGCTGCTACCTTCTCTGGTGTAGTTTTAATTCCACTAGTGGTGAGGCAGTATCCCAGGTATTGAATTTGTTTCCTAAAGAACTGTGATTTCTCTAGGTTTATTGTCATATTTGCCTGTTTCAAATTCTCTAACAGATCTGTTAAGTGTTTAATGTGGTCAAATTCGTTTTCGGAGAAGCATAAAATATCATCCACGTAAACAATGATATTTTTCTTCACATCTTTCCTTAGGACGTGATCTAATCCACGTGATAAACTGGCAAGACTTGTGCTGAGCCCAAACGGTGTCACTCGAAACCTATAACACTTGCCTTCATGTAGGAATCCGGTGTAGTCTCGCCATGACTCTGCCAGTGGTATCTGCCAGAAGTTGCTGGTCAGGTTGATGGTCGACATTACGCGGATGTTGCTACACCTGGCCAAGATCTCGTTGATTAGGGGTGGTGCCTCGTAGTCACGCTGTTTATCTTACGTGCATCCAAACATAACCGAACCCTTCCATCTCGCTTAATGACAGTCACCAGGGGGTTAATATAAGGGCTTTGTATACGTTCAATGATTCCGTAATTTGTCATTCTTTTAATCTTTGTTTGAACGGCTAGGTGATATTTTATTGGCACGTGCCAGCCTCTCTGCAGATACGGTGTTTTATCGGATACTGTGAAGTGATGTTCATATCCACGGATGCGTCCTGGCCTCTCATCAAACACATCTTGGTACCTGTATAACAGTTGTTCCAGCTGCGGTCCCATTGTGGCGTCTGCGTCTTCCATTTCCTTGATTTTCTTGTTAATTTTCCCGTCAATGTCGTCAACCTCTTCCTTGATTTCCATCAACGGTAGTTCGTAAGATTCTTCATTATCGAAAGTATTTACATGGGGAAGATTCGTATTTTGTTTCTTTCGATATCTATTTTACTATGCGTTTGTTTCAAGAATTGCATTCCGAGGATACACTCTCGCGCAAGTCCTGGGACTATTAAAAACACACAATCATATTTAAAATTATTATTGACGTGAATTTCACAAAATATCTGTTTTCTAACGTGCTTAGACCGTTTGCCCATGGCGCTAATTATAGTAGTGTTATTCACGCTAAGTATTTCGTGTTGGCCGATTTTATCTTTATTATTGTTATACCATTCTTCCGATAAGGCATTAATGGCACTGCCCGTATCAATTAAGGCGATTAAATTTAGTTTATTGATGCGAATACTTAACTCGGGAGTTTTTACAAACGATATGTTAATGTTCTGTTCTGGTTCTTCCAAGAGTTCGTGTCTGGAAACAAAATATTTACTTTGGTGTCGATTCCGTTAAACCACTCGGTCTGTTGGTAAACAGAGGGGAGCATTGACCCACTTAGTTGTCAATTACTGTGCATTTTCGTGTTTCCTCCCCCACTGCCTTTGCTACTGGACGCCTGGCTGTCAACAACTAACGAATTTATGACTGGCGGCCAGCTCTCAGTCTTCGGCTTCGTTACATAATCTTTTCACCACCCTTGCCTTTGTTCATCGCTCCATTGCTTTAGCTTGGGAAAGTTGTGTTCGTTGACCTTTCTGGGTCCACGTTCTTCTGTCTTTTGAGCGTCATTATGTGCGCGACTTGATATATTCATGTATTCTCGTAATAGAATTTCAAAATTATTAATCGTGGTTATTCCTCTTGTTACGACGGCTACTTGTATTTCTCTATTGTAGTGCCGCGCTAACTTCTTAATTAGATGCCGATCTGACATGATTGGTATCAATTGCCGACACTGTAGCACAAACCTTTCCATATATTGTATCATGCTGAGAGTTCCGTGAGAGTTGTATCGGCCGTATTCAAGCTGGTCACGAATCCGTTCCTGCTGTGTCGCTCCCCAGTACTTCTCTACAAATCTTTCTTCAAATTCTTGGAAAGTGTTTATTTGGCTTCTTACGAAGCGCCACTATATGGCTGCTTCTCCAGCTAAATGTCTGCTGATCCACCTCGTGTTTTCTGTTGGGTAGTACGCTTCTTGTAACTCCTTGAGTTCTTTTAGGAATTCCATAGGGAAACTATCTTCACCATCAAATGTGATTTCTTTATTGCCATGATTCCCATTTATGGCGACGGCCGGTCGTTGTTCCATTTCTTGCAGCCTCCGCTGAACTCTTTGCTGATTTACCCGTATTGTTGACAGGTTACTAGCCATCTCATCCAGCCTTCTACCCTTCTCTACTGAAACTCCATTTAATTTCTCCTCGGTGCTGTTGTGAGCGTCCTTCAGACTCCTTACCTGAAGTTCGACACCTTCGATTTGTTTTTTGTTCAGATCCTGGGTCTTATTGATTGCTTCTTCCCATTCTCGGCGGTCCTTTTCACGTAACTCTTTATTTTCCTTATTCTGTTTCTTTAATTCTTTATTGATTTCTTTCATCCCACTTTCATTCTTCTTCTGCAACTCGCCAAGTTTTCCTTCCCACTTCTTGGTTTGATCTTGCAATTGAACATTTACCTGATTGATCTGGCCTTGTAAACTTTCATTTATTTTAGCAATATTTTCTTCTAAACTTTTGTTAATCCTTTCTTCTAATTTCCCAGCTTGTTCTTCGTTATGTCGCATTATTTCCTGTTTCTGTTGTTCGTTATGTTTTCTTGTCTCTTCTATTATATTTTGTCTTGTTTCTTCGCTTTGCCGTTCAATAATTTCTTCTTGTTTCTTCATTCTTTCGTTGATGAACTCCATCAACCTAGCGATGTTCATCTCGCTACCGTCGGATGGTCCCCTCGCCCGATTTTGGCTATGTCCTGCAACGGTGTTGTCACTTTCGTTACTGTCCACGGTGTTGTCTTCTAATCCTTCGACCCCCAACTGGTTGTTAATATCAAATTCTTGGCTTTCCGAATTCTCGTTTGTAGCCATTTTTGCCCGTAGACGCGTAATCATTCAGATGTACTTAGGGTCTGATATTATTCTATTGTAACTTATTTCTAAACAACTTATAAATTAACATGCACACTGTCTGTTCTCTGCCCGCTTAACAATTATACTAATTATTTATTTGTCAAGCCGTGCGTGTGGGCGCCAAATTGTAACTTAAAAAAGATACGCCCCGCGTTCTAGAGCGCCAAATTGTAACTATAAAAGGAGTTGTTCCCTTTTACGCCCAGCGGTGGACGCCAAATTGTAACTAAAAAAGATACGCCCCGCGTTCTGGAGCGCCAAATTGTAACTTAAATTTTATTAGTTACGATTTATGTGTATAATTAAATTTTGTTTATTTTTGATTATCTATGTCCCGCGCGATGGGACGCCAAATATAACAATAATAGTGTTTATTGTCCTTTTAATTTAATTAATTTACTAATTAATGACTCTATTTAATTAATTCCCACCTTGTTGTGGTGCCAAATTGAACAATTACAGTGTGTGCGTCAAATATAACTAATAAAGTTTTTGATGTTATATACTAAATTTTTATCTTTAGGTGTTTTCAAATAACTGACAACATACACAAGGCTTTGCAAGGTTAACTTAATTTATTATACTTAATAGCATTGATGTCACTTACTTATTCTCCTGAAAAGAAATACAACATATATCTTGCAATTTTACTGATTACATCAATCTATCATTTATTATTTTGTTAACACTTGCTTACTTTCCTATACCCTTCATCTAGATGCTTATTAGACTTTAACCATCATTATTATACATTTATTCTATATTAAACAAGTCTTAATAAATGGATTCATGAAGAATGGATATCAATTACCATCATCTGTAATAGTTATCTTATGAATTTACCCTGACTAGCTACTAGTTATTACTTTCCTTAAATATTATTACTTATGAGTTCTTTCAGATGAACAGACAGTGTTATACTTAATTAGTAGTGCATGAATATAAAATTTACTTGATGTATGTTAATCCGTTCTATGGCGAAAAGTCCTCTGCGCTGTCATCCTGTTTCCTTGTCTCTCCAGGTTTCTGGAAATCCTTGCGGCTGGCATTATCACCTCGTAGCATGCACTCGCACTTATCACTTCTCTTCTCGCACTCCGACACAAATGTATATAACTTTTGGTTTAGTTCTGGTGATTGGACTTTCGAATTTAGTACATGTTATTTGATAATTCTAAATTTTGCTGAAATGTTCTACTCAAGTGTCATTACATTATTCTGAGTATGATAAGGATTTCTTGAAATACACTACGTGTTGTATGCTTTGTGATTTGATTCACACTGTTTTTCCGTGGATTTACTTTGTTAACACGACATTTGTTTATATTTAATGGTGTTAATAATTATTATTGTCTCTAATTTCATGACTGTAATTAGTTCTCTACTTGTTCTCTTTAACTATCACTGTTTCGGCATTTTGTCTATCTCTTACACATTTTACCGCACTTCTGTTCCGTTTAACGTCCTTGATAATAATATTACTCAAGACGACCAACTTAGACGATTTTAGTTATACTTCGTCATGTCTTTTTAAAAAACACTAAGTTCCATTACTGGCTTCCGATTCTCGACTGTTCGTACTCACACCGATTCTTCAACCGATACGACTTTTCTCCGTTACGACATCCGCACTCCCGTCAGTTCCGATATCTAAATTATACGACTCTTGATATCTGACTCTCGACTTCGGCTATTAGATATAAGACTTCCGATATACAACTCCAGCGTTCATACTCTCTGATCTATAAACCAAGACTTCAGACTCTAAGAGAACATACTCTCCGGTATCAGAATAAAACTTAAGACCCCCGCTCGCGGTCAACACTCTAGTTTATATACCCCAAAAATCCCACTATTTTCTCTAATTCCCACTTAATTTCTCAACCTCTGCTCTTCTATTGGTTTTCGTTTGTTTTCTGGTGGAAACTCCGCCTTAAC
This sequence comes from Magicicada septendecula, assembly GCA_034769895.1. NCBI lineage: Eukaryota > Metazoa > Arthropoda > Insecta > Hemiptera > Cicadidae > Magicicada > Magicicada septendecula. The sequence goes on along the minus strand of CM068367.1, from coordinate 302,449,900 downwards.
ACTCTAGATTCTCATCTCCCTTCGTTTCTTATTCGTTCCTCCAGTTCGTTTCCTTGGTAACCACTTCTTGTAGGGACATTCTCCTCAATTCTCGACTCTGACAGGCCTCCTTATTCCCTACCCTTACAAGTTCCTGGTTGGCTCCACCCATCGTTTGAGTCGGATGACCAATTTCACGGCTGTCTATCACCCTCGTATTTTGGCGTACTTGCCCTTTTTGGACAAAGTGTTTTTAATTGCTGTGTGGCCCTCTCATCTGCTCTTTTGTTCACCATGTGTCCTGCGTCTTACCCATGACCAATTGCTCGTATTGTCTACTAGTTTCTCCTAGTCGTTCCCACGACGAGTGTAGTCAATTCCGAGTATTCCAGACAGCTGCTACATTTTGCTCTCCAAGCCTTCCTTCGTCGCGTACCCTTCTGGTAAACCTGGACGTCCCGCCATTCGTTCATTGTGCAAGCGTATTGTCTACTCAAGCCGGCCTTTTCCTGTCTATTGTTGCGATGTAACACTGTGTTTGGTGTGTAGTTCAACGCATGTGGCTTATTGTCTTTTGGATAGCGTCGCTATGTCGCCTTGTCAACGATCTATTGTCTCTTCTTAGCGATATATTTCGCCTTTGTCTCTCTTGGGTCATTGCGCGTCACCCGCAATTCGCTTCACCGTACAGCTGCTGCGACAGAGGCATTGTTCGCCTAAACCCTGTCTTCCTTTGTCTTGGACAACACATGTTACCGAGCCATCGTATACCTTTGTATATCTGTCAGCAACCCTAGTTACAACGTCCACTTACCAAAAAAAATTTTATTTAGACATTTTATCGTTATAATTTGAAAATGTGGATCCAATGGTCAGTGGCGGCGATTGGGATTAGAAGTAGGGGGGGGGCAAACAAATTTATAGACAACAAAAAGTACCGGAGGTCTGGGTGTATAGGGGGAGGTAGACAACAAAATTTAAAAAATGAGCTACAAAATGATAAGTTTTTTATGCTCTCTTAGCGAATTTGAACACAGAAGTAAAGGTTGACAGTCTACCAACTTAACTGTGGTAATAATAGTTTTTTTTGAGATTTGGATTAATACTATACAATATAACATTCACCAAAGGAACAATTACACATGTATTACAATTAAATAGAAGTACTTTGAGAATTCACAAATGATCAGTAATAATTTCATTCAAAAGTATGGCTTGTTTAAAATAAACACCAAAAAGTGATAATTTGCCAAAGTCCAACCAGTGGGTTTACTGTAGGCCCTGTTTTATACCTCATTACACTACAAAATATGTAAGTAATAATAAAAAATACTGTGTTAGATTGCTTTTGCTAAATAATATTATTTAATTAGGTGTTCAAAGCAATACAATTAATTACATTATATAAAGTAAAATATACAATATAAAATAAGCTTCTAATAGTCATATGTTTAGTCTTTCTGTTTTAAAACAAACTTTAAGTGTCTTTGTTTTCGCCTGGAATAGACTTCCACACAGTCATCCAAGTTGAGGTCCGTTTTTTCAATGGCCAACATTGCCAAGTGTGATAGACGTTCTTGAAGCATTGAATTTCTCAAATAATTTTACACTCTTTTCAAGACACTGAAAGACCGTTCTGCAGATGCAGTGGATACAGGGACAGTTAAAAACAGCTTGAAAAGGTTTGGAAATACATTCTGGTTGTGGATGTTTTCAGATTTAAATTGTAGCATTAACTTTGATATCAGTTTACGATCTGTTTCTTCAGGCTATTTCCTAGAGAACACATCAATTTCTGCAGATAAAGTATCACTTTCAATCCCAAACGCTTCATTCACTCACCCAAACGCTGAGCAAGCTTCTTTGATAAGGTCACTACAAACCGAGTTGTTCTTCATTGAAGCAGTCAGTAATGTTTCCATTTGGCAAAAATATGCTACACGCTGCTGTGCGAGTCTCCACTACTTGCTGTGGTGCTGTACGAATCGGTTAGCCGCGACGCATGATATTTTGTGCGTATTTCCGCTACTTAAATTTTTTAATAATTAAAGAAATTAAAGGAAAGATAATTAGATGATAAGACAGCAGTGTTTGTATAAATTGTTTTTTTTTACAATTCCTAGTTTTAGGCGGCTAAAATGGAATAAAAATTTAATTTTTTCTCCACAAAGTGGGGGCGACCGCCCCCCTCGCCCTCCCTAATCGCCGCCACTACCAACGGTTGCGGTTAATAGAACTGACGTGCAAAATGCAAACGATAACTTATATTTGCATAAGTAGCATCATTCAGCTTGTCAGCTTAAGTTAATAAACAAGCCGAGCTGTATCAGTTGACTGCAGTTGACCTTATCCACTTGAAATCAAGTTTAATAATGTAGGTTATTATAGGTGACACAGATTCCGAGAGTTAGTTGAAAAACTGCATTCGAATTAATTTATTGTGGATTGTTGGTGCGGTAGCTGTTAAAGGCGCTGACATGCGCGTATTGTATTATTTATTTACTTCATATACATAAGCGTGCGCGCGCGCGCGTGTGTGTGGAGTAGGGAATACTGAATTATAAAAATATGGGTTATCATGTAAGGTGTCCTGTTACTGTTTCACAACTTCCTGTAGTATTCAAAAGCATTCACCTATTCTCCAAAGGCCAGTCCACAATTACCAAGTGAAATATCCTTAACTGTAATATATTATATTCTAATTTTATATTATTTTCACATTATTTTATTTGTGAGATACACATAATCTCTTGGTGTGAGTTTTAGTTGATGAATCAACAAAGTTGTAACTGTGGTTCAGGCCCGTGCGCAGGATTTTTGAAAGGGAGGGGGGGTTCTCAAGTGGAAAATTTCTTTTCCATAAAGTAGTCTATAATGAAAATTTCAATAAACTGTTTATGAATTACAATATGAAGTAACACATAATAAGTAGACTTGAGAGGAAATGAACGAAAACAATATTAATAAAAATTGTATACATTACACTAATTCCTTTTATTAACATAGTAACATTTTTCTGCTTGAATTGGCAAATTCATTAACGATCTCTTCACTAGAGACATTAATTTCTCTATGGATGTTCAATAATGCAAGGCCATTTAGTCTTTCTTCTGACATGGAATTCCTAATATATGTTTTCAGCCTGCGTAGGGTGAAGAATGATCTTTCTGCTGTCGCTGTGGTGACAGGCAACACAGTTAGGATTTTCAGAAGTTTCCTTACACTGAGGAAGGCTTCACTTGCTTCACAAATATCCAGTGCATGGAAGATGAGGTCTCCTTTCTTTCCACTACAATCTCCGATTCTTCTTCGCCACATTTTAATTTCAGCTAGGAATTCATCTTCATTGATGCATTCGAGGACTGACTCATAAGTTCTGTATAGGGTCCGACAGTTGTCTTCATTGAAATGCGCCTGCCTCTGATGTAATAGACAGTCGAAACTGCTAAGAATTTCACCATGCTTGATGAATCTAGATTCAATGTGACTATTAAGTTCATCTAAAAATGGTATGAACACTGTCACACGGTAATATTCTTCTGGTGACTCGATTTCGACGTTGCTTCGGTGTTGCTGCTTCTTACTTAATCGTGGAACACTAAGAGCGATGTCGGGATCCTCCATAACAGACTTTGCTTTCTCAAGTATATTGCGGAACATTTCACTGGCAGACTTCCTCATGTTTTTAAGTTCCTCTAAAGAATGTTGTGCAAGGAGTACAGCTTCGGTCAGATGTAGGTCTTCTCGCTGAAGAGACACGCTCAGAGGTGTTAAAATGGCATGGCATGCTAGAAGGATTTGGCAGCAAATTTGGAATTGGCAATTTTTAATTGCACTTAATAGTTGAAATGCCTGAGCTGCCACTGTTGCCTCTCGCAGCTGAGAAATTTTTCCTAAGGCCTCTATCACGCCTTCTTGAAGCTCACAATAAATTGATACGGATTGATGACGTTCAATCCATCTGGTTGGACAGTATTTTTTCAATTTGGAGTGATTCGCCTCTGATAATACTTCAGCTATGGTTTCTTGCAGAATAGCCTGCCGTTTGGGGGAGTTGAAAAAGTTATATACGGATTCAATGGTTCCCAAACAATTTCTAATGGCTGAAATATTACTGGCCGAACTCACAGCAAGATTAAGGCTGTGAGAGGCACAATGGACATAGAGAGCCAGAGGGTGATCGCTTGAGTTCCATGCATTTTCCCACTCATGGCCGCCGCTCCATCATAGCCTTAACCATATATCCTTAAATTTTTTAGTGACCGTCAATCAGTGAATGTTTTAGTGGATAGTTAGTGAGGATCGGTCAATAATACAACTTTTAGTAATTTTGCGTCTTTGTGTGTTTGGCGTCAGCAACAATTGTCCTGAAGATGACAAGAAATATTGTCGAAACGTCGACGCAAAATTACTAAAAGTTGTATTATTGACCGATCCTCACTAACTATCCACTAAAACTTAACCATATAGATAACATGTATCAATTCCATTCTCTTGCAAAACGTTGACTGCAGTTGTGGCTAGGTTTTTCCCCGTGCAGTCTGTTACAGGTACAAAGCCTATAAAATCTTCTTTGACCACCTTCGTTTGCTGTATAACGCACACATATGGAAAGTTGCTCTAAACCAGAAATGTCTGATGTTTCGTCAGCAAGTAGCGAGAAAGCTTTGGATTTATTAATATTGTCTACCAAATTTCTTAAGATTTTCTTGTGAAATATAGAGATGACTTCATTTTGAATTCTATTGCTTGTATATACCGCATTCTTTGACGAAGTCTCCAAATGTTTTTTTAGTAGGTCATCTGTTGTAGCACGAAAACGGAGAAGGGCCCGGAAGTTGCCATCATTTACAGAAGGCACTTCAGCTGTTATTTGGCCACCTTCCTTTGAGCCTCTCAAGGCTAAGCCTTGCTGTCCACAAAGTTTTACCGTTTCTACAATGGCCATGAGTTTCTTCTTGTTTTCCTCGATCACTTTTTTCTTCTCCGAACTTAATTGTACATCAATAGGCACCATTTTTCCTTCATCCATTTTTTTGATATTTTCTAATGCCAACATGCTGGTTTTGTGGTAAACAGTCGATTCGTGCTTCTTGAAGTAATCGAGTGCTTTCTTCCAGTTTCTGTACGGTTCATTTACCAATCCTTTGAGAGGTTGAGAACCGACACCAGCAGTCTTCTTACATTGCAACAAACATGCTTTACAGAAAGCTGCATCCTCCTTTCTCGAGTAGGCCAACCAATGGTAAGTCTTCAGCCAATGTCCTTGGACACGAAGATTCCTTTCTCCAGAGCAAGGAAATTTATACTTTTCCGGATGAGACCAGATGGATTTGTATGCGTTCGTGATACTCATTTCCAATTCCTTGCTTAAAAATAATGCCACATCCCAAGGATGGATTTGATGTAAGCTACCACTAATTGTTGGTTGGTTGGTATCTGTTTCTGTCAGCGATTCAGCATTGGACTGTGCTGGATTTGATACTTCATTGTCTTCATTTGTCGGACTTGATTGAGAGCTGTATCCTGATTTTGGCTGTAAGCAAATAAATAAATGAATGAAGACTATTATTATTATTATTATTTGATAGGCTACCTTATACTTTTTTATGCAACGCATGATTATGATGTGTTGAATGAGATTTTTCTGTCAACTTTGAAATAAATTACTGTATTTGATTTGATAACATGAATTTTAACACGTTCGCTGCGTTACGGGGTACATATATACGTCCCGTAATTGATTTTCTTGTGGTGCGGCGATCATTTTCGGTAAATTTGTCTACTATGCGGATGTGAGTTTTCGCTAGTTTTGTAAATAAACTGCTTAATTTTTTATAGTCTACGTACTCCGAGATTTTTATTTAATTATTTAGTACAAAAAATTGTTCGTACCATACATGGGCCGTAACGCACTACTCACTAAAATGTTCTTGCTGACTTTGTTAGTTGACCTGCTGAATAGCTTAGATTACAATAAAATGTGACAAGAGGCATAGCGTCATCGTTTTCCGGGAATCAGCATGGACGGTTTTATCGCCAAGGTCGTTGTCATTTAGACGTTTAAAAATAGATGAGAAAGCAACGTGTGCTGAGGTTTATTTGTGTTTTATTTGCATGTGCGTAAAAAAATAAAATTTTAATAAATAAACCTTTTTGTTTTACGCTTGTCACAAAACTTCGAAGAGAAGAATTATGAAAAATAATAATAACTTACATCTTCTGTCCGTTGTTTTTTGCAAAAGTAATTTAACAAAGAATTCGTTCGTTTACTGGACATATTTTACTAATTGTTCAGCACAAAATCGCAAAACGAACTAGGAATACACAGTCCGTAGTCTATTGGTGGTAGCGATAATTAATGATTAACGCACAAGTCAGTCAATACTGCGCGAACCACACGAAAAATAGAGAACTGGCGTGCCGAATGAACTACATATACTACTAACGTGTGAGAAAGACGGAGCACTGCCGTGTTTGCTGCGCAAGGCGGGAATTGTTCACGAGTTCAAATGATGTGAATACCTCCGGTATTTTATATCAGATTGAAACAATCACTATTTCACTTCCAAACTCGCTGATTTCTCTTCCCAAATGGGGAGGGTTAAACCCCCCAACCCCCCCCCCCTTGTGCACGGCCTTGTTGTGGTTCACAGTTGAATATGTATTATCCAGGAATGCTGCTAACTCCCTGATACGCAAGTTATTCAACTAACATAATTTTTCGATTAATGGTAGGAGGGTACCTACACCTCGGTGTTCTACGACGCAAAGAAAACTCACCTGCATCTCACATCAGTACCCTCCATATACCCACTACTGTGGATTTTGACGTCCTTGATGATATTTTCGCCTTGAAAGTAGTGTTTCGTTCATTTCAACTGTCATATTGGGACTGTCAGTCTTCTTTGGATGTTGCAGAAGATGCGACGCACCAATGAACCATTGTAACGTGGTTCATATCCAGCTCCTTTTTGCAGAACTTTATTGATGTATATTGTTGACACCAGGAATAAATGAATAATAGAATTTTGCGAAATATTAGCCTTGACCGAAATGGCATCTTCCTCATTTTGGACAACAGTAGCCGATTCAATCAAAATCATTTTGATTTGGTTGGTCTTTTCACATGAAGACATGCGTGCCCGCGTCATACGTATGTGTGTAGTGGTTTGCTAATCACTCCTCCCTCACTTCGCTACTGTAGGAGCAGAGATTGGCGGAAACGTGGTGGAAAGTCGTGGCGGAAGTGTGAACGCTGCGAGAGTTGTTTGTAGACAACAGAAAATACCCTTATTTCGACACAGAACACAATTATTTTATATACAATTTTAAAAAATGTTACCTCACTGCCTGAACCAGTTTTCGCTCACTACGAACTTCATCAGAGACTGCCGCTAGGAGCGCTGTCCGTCATGACTTTTGGCGACGGCGCCGTCGTTTGAAAGATCGTTGCTGTGTTTGTGTTGTGTAATATATTCAAATAGTATGTGTGATTTAAATTGCGTCTATTCGTTTAGGATGTTGTTTCTATGCGTTTTTGTGTGTTTGTATGTTTATAGTTGTTCGAGAGTGTCCAGTTTTGGGGCTTTCGTGTGTACGTGTAAAATTTCATGTTGTTAACAACACATGCTGTGGGGTTCTTTTTTATTAGCAGTGGACTGTATATTGTAAAACTAAATAGTTAAAAGGCTTTATTCTCATGTAATCAACAATGCATAAATATTAAGCGTTTACTGACCTTGTCCTTGTGCGTTGTAAATGTCCTGTTGTAAGCAACACTTTGGTGATTTTCTAGGCAGTCCTAAACTTAACTATAATATTCCTAATAAACGTTAAACACATAAAATAAACACATGAAATAAGCACAAAGTAAAATAACAATAGCGTTGAATAGTCTTTCTATTCTTGCGGTATGCGTGTATAAAACCAAAAAGAACTGAACTGCACGATATACCGTACACTACAGGAAAGAAAAACGCTCTAATTATGATTGCTGATTACAATGTGAATTGAACTTTGAAACAGGTAATGGGAGTGCACTCAATTAGAGATAATGAAGTAGAGATAGGGTGAGTTTAACTGTTGTTATGAAAACAAAATATCTGACATACCGGCCCCTTTGAACCAACTGGTTCAACAAGAAACATTAAAAGAGCATAAGAACAAAATTGATCCTTTGGAAGATTATAATAAAACTAAATTATAAGGGGCAGTAGCCAGTTGACTGGTCAAGGATTTTAGTAAATGGGAAGACGGGAAATCTTAACAGAAGGACGGGTCAAGGTTCCACCGGCAGTCTTCATGTTGACGACACGTACCACTCCATCATTCCCTGGAGATACGGAGATGACTCTCCCAAGCTTCCACTTGAGGGGTGGCAGGTTCGTTTCATGAATAACGATTAAATCTCCTATTTTGAGATTTTCTTGAGGTCTGATCCATTTGGACCGTTCTTGAAGTGTGTGGAGGTACTCCATTTGCCATCTTTTCCAGAGATGTTGTGTGAAGGCTTGAACTAATTTCCAGCGTTTTGTGTGATTAAGTGGTGCATTAGTTAGTTGAGGTTCGATCAGGGCATTAAGAGGTCCTCCAGTCAGAAAATGTCCTGGTGTAAGAGGTTGAAGATCTGAAGGGTCACTCGAGAGAGGAGCTATCGGCCTCGAATTAAGGATAGCTACAACACGCACAACTAAGGTGGTAAATTCTTCGTACGTTAAAATGTGTTCACCTATGACTCTGGTGAGATGATATTTTGCACCTTTAATGGCACGTTCCCAAAGTCCACTTTGGTTAGGTGCATGCGGAGGAATGAAATGGAATGTGATACTGTTGTTCGTAGCAAAATCTTGCATCTCTGGTTGCTTCATGAGATCTTGAAAACATCTTTTGAGCGAAGAAGCAGCTCCTATGAAGTTAGTCCCACAATCAGAGTACAGGTCTGATACAAGACCTCTCCTAGAGATGAATCTCGTAAGGGCTGCAATGAAGGCGTCTGTAGTTAAATCAGTAACCACTTCCAAGTGTACAGCTTTTGTTGCAAAACAGATGAACAGGCAGAGGTACACCTTTATAGGCTGTATCCTGCGAAGTGTAAAAAACTTGACCGTGTAAGGGCCAGCATAATCAACTCCAGAAGCGTTGAAACAACGAGTAGGGGTAACACGACCGGCTGGTAGATCGCCCATGAGCGGAGACGTGTTTGTTGATTTTGTACGAAAACATCGTACGCATTTAAATATTCTTGAGCGTATAACACTGCGGGCGGAGAGGATCCAAAAGCGTTGAGATAGTGTTGCTTGGAGGAACTGGGGACCAGCGTGCAGGTACATGCCATGATAGTAATCGATGAGTAAATGAATAGCGACATGATTTTTTGGCAGAAGAATAGGATGTTTGGCATTGTAAGTAAGCGCAGAGTTCTTCAGTCGACCTCCGACATGGACTATTCCTGCATCATCAATAAAGGGTACTAGACGTTGGATGCGGTTTGAGCATGTCCTTTTCTTGGAGAGTAGATCTATGTCTTCTGGAAAGTGAAGTCTCTGAATGAGCCAGCAAATGTGGTTATAGGCGTTATTTAATTCAGTTACTGTAAATGATCCACTTATGGTGGTTTTAAATTTCAAACGGGTTATAAAGCGAAGGACATAAGCCATTACATGAAGAAGAGTCTTCCAAGAAGAAAACTTTGTAAGAAATCCAAATGTTGGGACTTCTTTTGTGGTCATCATAAGATTAAGCACATTTGGTTTCATTTCGGGAATAGACTCCTCCGAAATTGGATGAAGGATAGATTGTGGCCAGGTCTGCGTTGATTTAGTGAGCCATGGTGGTCCTAGCCACCACTGGCTATGTTTCATCAGAACCGCGGGTGTCAAGCCTCGAGATGCACAATCAGCAGGATTGTCAACAGTTGAAACATATTTCAAGACGTGCGGTGAAACTAAGTCTTGTATTTGTGCCACACGATTAGCAACATACACCTTGAGACGAAAAGATAGAGTGCGTATCCAAGACAGAACTACTGTAGAGTCGCACCATGCTGAAATGTTGTCAATCTTGTGATGTTGTGAGAGCTGTTCTGTACAGTAATGTAGCAATTTTGCTAACATGTGCGCACCACAAAGTTCCAAGCGGGGAATAGTCACACGCTTCAGTGGAGCTACTCTTGATTTTGCGATCAGTAGTCGTATGTTGACATCTCCTTCTTCGTCCTCTGTGCGCAGGAAGACACACGCTGCATATCCGGATTCACTTCCATCTGAAAATCCATGAAGCTGGATATTGACTGCAGTTGCTAAGGATATGAAACGTGGTATCCTTAGATTTTCTATTTCTGGAAGTTCTTTCATGAATCGTGACCACTTCTCGGAAATATGATCAGGTAACGGAAAATCCCAATCTAAGCCTAAGGTCCATACATGCTGCATTAAGACTTTAGACCAAAAAACTATTGGGGATATCCAACCACAAGGGTCATAGATCTGAGCAATTGATGAAAGTAAAGTTCTTTTTGTGTAATTACTTGAAGGTGTGTGCATCAAATATGAAAAGACATCAATATCTGGGATCCATTTTAGCCCTAATACACTTGAAAATGGCTGTTCCGACGTGCGTAACATGAGGGGTGTCTCATGATTATCTTGCATGACATTTTCTAAGAGTTTAGGATGGTTTGAACTTGCTCAGTTCGAATCCACCCTTTTTCAAAAGTAAAACAACATCCTCTTGAAGGTGGAGAGCTTCTTCCAGAGAATTGCTCCCTAATAGAGCATCATCAACATATATTTGCTGTTGGAGTGCTTCAGCAGCAAGTGGATGATTTTTTCCTTCGTCCATAATGAGCTGTTGTACTAGCGGGACTGAAGTGTCTTCTCTCCAGTATATTAACTGAAAGATCTGATCATCTTTATGGATGGATATCTGCCTAAACATTTGTTTGATATCACAAGAGAAAACAAATTTATGTTGACGAAAGCGAAGAATTATATCAGTAATGTCATTGTGCAACTTTGGACCCTGATGTAGAATGTGGTTCAGTGAGACACCTGAAGAAGATGGTGCTGATGCATTGAAAACAACACGGATTTTCGTATCTTTAAAAACACCATGATGTGGCAAAAAGTAATGCGGCTTGTTCAGAGACGGCACAGATGTGCATAGTTTCATGTGCTCACATGCTAAGTAGTCATTCATAAAATTGACATACTTCTGTTTAAACTCAGGTTGAGATTCAAATTTGCGTTCAAGTGTATTAAACAGGCGTTTTGCCGAAGTTGTAGAGTGACCTAGTTGAGCAGGGTTTCCGCTGAAAGGCAAGTGACAAGCATATCTGCCGGAGGCATCTCTCTTATGAGTAGAGACGAAGTGAGCTTCACATTTTTCATCTTGTGGAGCGAGTTTTGTAGTGTGAGGTGGTTCCTCTATGGACCAAAAACGTTGCAATGTTGCGTGCGGATCACGATCATTCGTCGATAAAAGAGTCACTAAGCCTGAGTAAGGCTTAGACTTAAGTGAAACAGGTGTCGGACCAAGCACCACATAGCCAAAGATTGTATTGACAGCGTATGGCATATTCTTGCCGAGATTGATAAAGGTACTATTAAGAGTCAATGCAAATAAATCTGCTCCAATCAGAAGGTCAACTGGACCCGGAACATCAAAAGTTGGATCCGCTAGCATATAACTTTTGAGTCGCTCTTTAATTTCTGGTGGGAGCTGAACACGAGGCAGATTGCATGATATTTTATTAAGAATCATGACTGGGTGAGATTTTGCTAAAATATTCCCACTGAGCGAAGACAATGTCACAAAGGTAAGTCCCTTCGTTTTCACTGGGGCGGTAGAGATGCCACTAAGTTCTGGAACATCTGTTTGAGAGCGGTACAAACACAAAGTCTTTGCACAACTTTCTGAAATAATTGTTGTTTGGGATGAACTATCAAGCACAGCTCGTACAACAGGTAATGGGAGTGCACTCAATTAGAGATAATGAAGTAGAGATAGGGTGAGTTTAACTATTGTTATGAAAACAAAATATCTGACACATGCATTAACAACAACATGAAAATTCTTGATTTAATTTCAACATGAAATTAAACAAACAGACACTATTTAAATCACGCATACTATTTAACACACACACACACACACACACACACACACACACACACACACACACACACACACACACACACACACACACACACACACACACAACGATTTCTCGAGCGACGTCGCCGTCACCAAAAACAGGACGGACAGCGCTCCTATCGGCAGCCTCTGAAGAAGCTCGTAGTGAGCGAAAACTGGTTTAGGCAGTGAGGTAAATATTTGTATCTAAAATAATTGTCCGTATCGGAATAATATAGTTAGTGATAACTATACTCGGACACGTCATGGACAAAAAAATCCAAGAATGAAATACCGGTAGGGTATACTGTTGTTTTCACGAGAAATTGAACAGAAGGAGATGATTAGACAACCTCCATTTTCTTATACGGGATGTCGCTGGAAAGAGAACGCGAATTCAGCCGCAGAAAATTGTCGTATTTAGAATTGTTTAATAACCTCGAATATTCGTATCTTTTATGTCACTATGAGATAAAAAATCATCCACTTCAGGCCAGTGTGTTCGCACTTACACTGTCTGTCTTTGGTAATGCAAACACATCAAACAGTACAAGCCTACACCTGGAATACAGACTTATCCGTTTTGCTTGTCCGTGTGGATATGGTGAACGACGAAGGGACAAATGAAACGGTACTTTTCGGCAATGTCGTCAGTCGTGCAGCTTAACGTCGTTTGTTCGGCTTGTGCGCAACTTTTCCTTTATGGTAACGTTGATTAATTGTCAAAACGGGAGTTCGTTAAAACCGTTTGATGCGAACTTCAGTTTCTGTTTAAATTTCATGATAAACCTTATTATCGTATTCACTGATTGTGCGCGTCATTGGAAATTTACAAGGTCGTAATTGTAGGCGTAAGTCGAACTTAAATCATAGTCAGGGGCGTATTTAGGAGAGGGCAAACAGGACCCCCTCCAGAGGGTCGAAAAGTTGACGAATTTTGTTAATCTCTTAATTTTTAGGCTGTTTTGTTATGTTTTCAGATGCATACGCTAATATAGTAGTAACACTGTTTTAAATATACAAACAGGTTTATTACAGAATATTAACGTATCGTTTGTAACATGAAATACAGGAAAATCAATTCAGTCAATAAGTATCTTTTAAACAATGTTTCAATAACACGTATTTTTATTGCGTTATTACCGTTACTTTAATGGGACTGGTTTCAGCCACTTTAAAGATAGTAATGTTGATTAGTCGATTAGTCTTTCTTTTATGTATGAAACCTACCCGATCCCAGACCCTTCCCTACGACAAATTCTAGATGCGCCACAGGTCAGAGTCGAGCTTAACAAAAAAAAAAAAAAGGAGAGATTGTTACAATTTTTGCAATGGATTGTTTTGATTGTTTGATTGCAATGTACGCGTTTTTTCATACATCTTTTCCTGTCCAATACCTAACCTTTTCTGATTTCGAACCTGTACGTTTTAAAAGGTAAGATACTTTGCTTCTTTCATCTCTGTATATTGGTTAGGTATTAGTTTCAGAAACGCAAAGTGTGAATAACACCACATTCCCGTGATATCGAAACACGAATAACCTGATTAAAAAAGCAGAAGTTTTTGCAGAAAACTATCTTGTTATTTACTGGCATATTGACATATTATCTACAAGGACTTTTTCCAACCGACAGTTATAACGGTTACGCCCGCGCGAACACACACACAAACACGTATTTACACAGTTTATTTATAAGAAGAAGATGTATTTGCTCTTAACATTTTTTGTGATATATGCCTTTGCAGCTTCAAGGGGTATGCACTTTGTACTATTATTTAAAACCGTTATAGTGTCTATTATTGAACATCCTGAATAGATAAACTAACGGTTTAATAGAAGAATTCAGTCGCCGAATTTGCCAAGATGCTGCCTTTCCGAAATAGGCCTACGTGTATTGCATAAAGTAAGGGCAAATACACCTATTTTTAACGTATTAAGAATCAAAAGTCGATTACTGTCTCAGAAAACTATTAGTAATGACTGGTATTAATTGTTTTGGTTTTGGGTAATGGTCGTGTGGTCCATTGTGTGTCTCCGGCTACATCTTTTGTGTCTTGACCACTTCAGCAATTGTTGTAGTAATCTGTCTGGATAAGGTGCCTATATATACTGTAATATTATAAACGATCGCGTTGTTTTGTTGGCAATAGTCTTGACATTCATGTAGCAGACTGCATTGCCACTTGCCCAATGGTTCTGATAACTTCTGTAACAAGCATCAGTGAAACTTATCCCTTTTTTCTGTCCTTCTCGTTTAGGTGTTCGTATGTCTTAGGCTTATACGATCAGGTTTAATCTTCGCTTCCATTTTGATCTACATTTTAGGCTATTGAACCGTTTGAAATAATATTTTGAACCACCAAAACCTTACTCCGTTTTGGCGCTCCGAGTAAACTGCGTACTAAATTACATAATTAATAATTTGCGATTTTTTTCACAACTTTGATATCACTTCACATTCTTCCCTGCCGCCCCCTTATTTTCGGGGGGGGACTATCAATCTATAAAATGAAAGGGATCTGTAGGGAAAATGTATGGACACGCGAATAAAATTTTACGAAAAACGGTTAATAGGCCTACTTTCAAAAGTTATCGTGAAACATACCCAAATAGAAAGACAGACAGACAGAAAATGCCAAATGGTCGAGTTAAAACCTAGAACTAGCTTTGCTTATTCAATCAGTAAAGAACTAAAGTAAAAATATAATTCTGTTGTACTCAAAGTGTTCGTAATGTCTCACAATAAAGATTCAACTTCCGAAAGACGTGAAAAATTAGTAAAGCTATGCTTTATTTTATTTTTTGTATTGTACTAAGCGTTGTATACATTTTAATAAAAAGTAAACAGGAAGCAGTAAAGTGAGTTATAATAATTGAATGTAAATTCGTTTTTCAAATATTACATTAATACAATTTTTTATTATAAATAACGTTTTTATTTTTAAATAGACATGGTATTCCTTTACCTTCTGGCGCTATAGACCAAGACAACCCATTGCCTCCATAAAAATTCGCCTCTCTTTATTTCTGATACTGGATACCTCCCTTCACTCCCTGATAATACGTCCTGTAAAGAACGTCTTGCACATCGTGCAATCAGTTTCCTTGGTTTGCTCTTCTTTTTTGAGCGTAAAACATTCTACTTATGGTTTCTTGGACATTATATCCTCTCCACTCGACTGGCATTTCTCAGGTTTTGAGACTCGCCGTTCCTTACTATATATTCGTTTTTCATTTGTCAGCATACATGTACAATCTCTTATACATTCTTATACTTTTTCAGGATAATCCAATTCTCAGCTGAATATATAACTATCTGAGCGTCGTTTTGTGAACTATTTCTGAATTTTTTGATATTAAACTCTAGGCAACAATGTTTATCTACAAAATATGTTCTATTTTCACTGTCTGTTTATTTTTTTTTCCGTATCGGCCATCTAGGGACCACATGCCAATTTCAATTCTTTACTCTTTGTTCTTTCATTTTTTTCCAATACTCTTTCATCTTCTCACTGTGTCTCCTCTTCCTGTCTTCAGTCCACTTTGAACCTGCGTTTTTCTCTCTCCTACCCTGGACTCCCTCCAATTTTAACACTTTTGCCAGAAAAAATTCTCCTTCATTTGCTTCTTCTGCGTGTATATTATTTTTTTCTAAACACTTTTGGAATTCTTTAATCCAACTTGACGTTGACTTCTTCCTCCACAGATATCTGAAGATTTGCTTTGTCAACCTATTGTCGTCCATTCTATATAAATGTCCCAAAAATAATAGTCTTCTTTTTCTCATTGTTTCTGTTATTTTTTCTCTACTTTGATATATTTCATCATTACTTCTTAATTTCCAACCTTCTGAACTTTTTCGTGGGCCTAATATTTTCCTAATAATACGTCTTTCCAAAATTTCTAATTTGTCTAAATTATAATTAAATGTTAGACATTCACTTGCATATAGGCATTCTGGCTTCACTACTGTACTGTAATGCCTTATTTTCGCATTTTTAGATATGCACTTTTTATTGTAAATATCTTTAGTTATACCATATGCCCGTTCCATCTTATGAATTCTTTCTTCTATAGCATATTTTTCCAAGCCATTCTCTTGAATTATCTCTCCTAAATACTTAAATTTTCCAACCCTCTCTATTCGACCAATATCTGTTACCAGGTATTTTGGTGCGTTTTTAATGTTTGTGAGAAATTTGTTTTTTTCTGCAGAAATTCTTAAGCCTGTTCTACTGGCTATGTCCTCTAAAAAATTAACCTGTGTTACTGCAGATGTCAGATGTTCAGAAAGTATAGCAAAGTCGTCTGCGAATGCCAAACAGTTTACTTCAATACGTTTGTTCCTTCTTCCCAACATGATTCCTTCCAACATACTTTGCATTCCTTTAATTTTTCATTCCAAATTCTCACTACTTTCTCTAGGACACAGTTAAAAGAATTGGGGATAAACCATCACCCTGTCTTACACCTGTATTTATTTTGAATGGTTGAGATATTTCTCCCATGAATTTTACTTTTGAGACTGCGTCGGTAAGGGTTTCACGGATTAGATTTGCCAATTTAGATTTAACACCAAATTCTCGGATTATTCTATCTATAGTTTCTCTATCAACAGAATCAAAGGCCTTTTTGAAATCAACAAATGTTATTACAATCTCCTTTGAATTCAGTAGCCTGTGACAGATTATTGACTTCAGAGCGAATATTTGTTCTGGACAGGATCTGCCCTTCCTAAAGCCACCCTGATATTCACCCAAATGGCTATCCAATGTTTTTACCACGTTTTTTTTCTACTCTCTTCAATAGAATCTTTGAAAATATTTTATATGCAACTGGCAGTAAAGATATTCCTCTGTAGTTATTAACCTCTTGCTTATCACCCTTCTTATGCAGCGGATGTATTAAGGCCACTTTCCATTCTTCTGGGATTTTTTCTGTTTTCCAAATTTCTTCAAAAATTAATTGTAGATCATTTTTGATCTTTGGTAGAGACCATTTCAAAAGTTCAGATGATATGGAGTCTTCTCCACTAGCTTTATTATTTTTCAAAGTTTTAATTACTTCTTCAATTTCCTCGATAGTCGGAGGTGTATCTTCTTCCAAATTTTCATAATTGCTAACCGGTTCCGGGCAATTTAAAAGTTGATCAAAATATTTTGCACGTATTTCACAATTTTCCGCATTGCTTAGGCCAATTCTACCAATTTCATTCTTAAAACAAACACTTGATGTTTGGTAACCCTTTAGTTTATTTTTAAAAGTCTGATAGAAATCTCGGCAATTATTTTTATACAATTTTCCTGCATTTCAACAAGTTTTAATTTTTTAAAAGATCTTTTGGTTCCCCTTATTATCCTTGCTGCTTCCTTTCCTTGTTGCTTAAATTGCTCGTAGTGTTCGGGTTTCCCTGAGCTTTTCCACTTTTTCCATTTTTTTGCTCTCTCTGCCATTGCTTCTTCACACAATTCATTCCACCATACTTGCCTTTTATTTTTAACTAAACCAAATGTTACCTTTACTGCATTATTGATTTCTGTAGATAACTCTTGCCAGTTACCATGCTTAACTATTTTAATTTCTTCTTGATATTTTCTTATTGATTCTTCCATTATGTGGATTAAAATAT
The DNA here is from genome assembly GCA_034769895.1 of Magicicada septendecula. Classification (NCBI taxonomy): domain Eukaryota; kingdom Metazoa; phylum Arthropoda; class Insecta; order Hemiptera; family Cicadidae; genus Magicicada; species Magicicada septendecula. The sequence continues at coordinate 302,432,156 of CM068367.1, read as the reverse complement.
TAAATAATTAGATCAAAATACACGGTGCTCAACAAACTTTGTGTAGGCTAAACTCTGCTTCTCTCTCTGTCATCAGTCGCGGTCCTCCAGCTCCTGCTATCCAGAGCCAATCTCTTCATCTCCGAATATCTATCACATCAACAATCGGCTTGCAGTCTCTGACATGCCCTTCCCACTCATTGTACCGTCCATCACTAATGTCATCAGTCTTACATGTCTCAACCAGTACCCAACTAACCTGTCTTATCTTCTTGTCATACTTCTCCACAAAACCTCTCCTTTCTTCCGTCATTTCCAGAATCTGTTCATTTGTTACTCTGTCAAACCATTTTACTTTTTTTTAACATTTTCCTAGAGCACCATATTTTAAATGCTCCTGTTACTCGTCTTTCAGTTTTCTCTATTGTCCTGGTTTCGCATTCATACAGTGCGATGCTCCAAATATACAATTTCAAGAATTTATTCCTAATTCCTTATCCAATATTTAAAAGTATCAAATTTTTCTTTTTGAAAAAATTCCTTTTGGCTTACGCCATTCGGCTTTTTATGTCCTCTTTGATTTGATTCCATGTGATACTGCCTTCTTTATGATATCCGATTTTAATAAACAAAGAATCTTCGTTTTCGTTTCTAGAGGTTTTCCTAACGTTTGTTTTGGTTTTAGTGATTTTAAGCCCAATTCTTCTAATAACTTTTTGTACCATTTAACACTCTTAATTAAATCTTCCTCCAAGTAGGAAGTTTTCTGCAAATAGAACGAATCATTAGCAAATACTCATATTAAAATATTTATTCTCTCTCTCTCTCTCTCTCTCTCTCTCTCTCTCTCTCTCTCTCTCTCTCTCTCTCTCTCTCTCTCTCTCTTTGAAGTACTATACAAGTCTTAAATGTTTCTTATTTCCTTTATTGCCTCTTCTAAATATATGCTTAACAACAATGGCTAAAGATTGTCTTATTCCTCTCCTAATTTTTGTTTCCATATCTTTACCGCTACTCTCATAGTAGCTACTTGGTTCGTATACAGATTAAAAAATAATTCTTCTGTTTTTATGTTACAGACCAATTTTTCTTAAAATTCTAAACAATTTATTTCACTTAATAATACTAAACGATATTCTGATTTGCATTAATTAAAACGTACATAAACACTATAACATATAGTACATCCTTGTTTGTAAAACTTTCTGGGTAAATGTCATTATTTCTGTTACTCTGAAATTTGCTTTAGCAAACCACATGTACAATAAAGCTACACTGGGAATATTCCTTATGTTCTGAATGCAATTCCCTCTTGCTTGCATGTTTCTATCTTGCTTGTATCACCGAATACTCTGAACGTTTTTACCCAACATCAACTATGGTTCGTCAAAACATATCCGTCGCGTTAGTACAGTGTAAGCGATTACAGACTTGAAATCACCAAATAGCATCTGGTTTTCCCTTTTTAGCGTAATCTGTTTTAATATCTTGAATACGCACGTCGTATTAGGAGGATTTTTTGTTCCGACAAGGTCGTCTGCAAACTTTCCTCAAGGATATCGAGCACGTACGTGTCTCCCCTTCCGTTAAATAATTATATCTTAAATGCATATACAAAACAGTAGTTTTCAAATTTACTCTATTTAGCAGCAGTTGGAACTAAATTTGTTCACTCCTAATAGTTTTTAATAACGTAAGTGCATTGTATCAGTATAATGCAGATAATTGTGAAACGCTACAGTTAACTTCTTGTAATTATCTGAGAATTATCGTCTATCCGTTCTTATCAGAGATTTCTCGACCTTTATTATTTTTATTTTTTTTCTTAACACAAATGAAATTGTTTAGTACCATCACATAACTCTTTTATGTAAAACTTTGTCGCTTAATTTGATGGTTAACTCTATCAGTTAAGATACACAAATTTGTTACTTTCTTCATTGTAAAGGCAAAAAGTGGACGTTTTTCCAACTGATTCTGTAATGCAATCTCTATAAGACACATCTGTGTAATGCGATTGTATAAAAAATTGTTTCTGTTTCAGAAACTGTTTCGTTTACAGAAACAAAATTGTTTCTATTATTCAGTACATTCCACGTTTGTTACAAAACATACCTAAAGACCGCAGCTCATCAAGACCTCGGTGAATAAAAGAAATTGGAGAACGAAGCCGTACTTAACAGCATCAACTACTACAAAGGAAACATACCAACGCTGCTTTTCCACACCCACTATCTTATTGTATTAAGACAAATTTGATACAAACAGATTGTTTCCAGATGCTTACGACAGAGAGAGGGGCCAGAGAAGTACTGTAAATTTTAAACGACTTCATAAACGGTGATATATACGCTGAACACATGACGTTGAATATTTCAAATAGTTTTAGAAGAGTGTTCACGTTGGTGTTCAAAATGTTAGATCATAAGTTCCATTCGAAAATAAGAACTGAAAAAAGACGTTCTCCATCTTCTTTCATTTCACTGTTTTTAGCTGCAAAAGATTGTCATTCAGTAAAATAATTTCGTCTTTGAAATATTTAACATTTTCAAATTGTTTCTAAAATTTTACGAAAAGTAGAATTTAAGTCAGGTAGGTTTTAGCAAGTACAAGGGTGTTGTTAATTCTTTTTCGTGAAGTCGCCGCAAAATGCATGTTATTCAGAAGATCTGTTAACACAATAAGGCAGTTTTAAAATTGTAATATTAAGGCAGCGGGTACTTAAACAGTAAACCTCAGTAAAATATAACGTGACGTAGCAATGACATATTTTAATTGAGATTATATCAGTAAAGCGAATTTCCTACGTTTTTTAATTATATTTTAATAAGAGTTGATTTAAAAAGAACAGCGGCAGAACTCTACAAACAAATAAAGTCAACAGGAAAAGATGCAAATATAATTATCTGAAGCCAAATATACGGCATTACATTAACCAAGTTAGCAGGTGGAGGGGAAGACAAGAAAGCTGGCACAGGATCGGACGTTGGTCCGTTAAGTAATAGGCCTACGTGCGAACTGCAGTTCCTTAAGCTGACATCACTATAGTAACACTTCGTGTCCAATAAACATTAAACTACTTTTCAGATTTTACACATTGAACATTTTATCACAAAGAATATTCTAACAAATTCCCAGAAATTGAGGTAAAAATTTAGGTACACAATGACTTCAGCGAATATTATAATATGATTGTCATGCTTTGGTCTGTTAGTAGGCCTATATTAATATGAGGATTGCTAGGTTTTCTAACATAACTGGGAAACCCATTACCGTAAAATAAGTTTGTGTAAGCAACGATCATTCCTACGATTGATTCTTGTGTTCAGATTGTCACATAACCAACGACAACGTCGATAATAAAAGGAACTAATTTTGGGGTTTAAAAACACGTAAGAGCAATTTGTGTGTGTGTGTGTGTGTGTGTGTGCGCGCGCGCGTGTGTGATAAATTTTGCATTACTTTATTATAATTTTTATTAGTTTCACTTGTGTCAAACAAAACCCTTCAACTCGTCAAGAAAAATTCTTCCTACATGGCTGAAAAATTTCTCGTCTTTTGCCAAACGCGAGCAATAAAGTGCTCATGATAACCGGACGTGTTGAGGTAGACACAAGTTACTGTAATGCACGCGTGCTTATGATTGCTTCGTTTTAAGCTTGAACAATTGAGTAGTTGCTGGGTAGTCATTTTTTACAGATTCAGTGTAAGCTGAATAGAATCATTATTATGTTATGAGTCTTGACATTATATAATGTTATGAATCTATATTATTATAGATTCTATGTTATGGGTCACTTTGGTTAAGCTACGAACATCATACATTACGTAAGACACGTAATGACAAATCACAATTGTAGATTCCTCCCGTTTCTTTGTGATAAAATGCAGACATAGAGTTCATGGACATGCAGATCTCTAACACGAGGACAGTACTAAATAGAATTTGAAAGAAGTCCAAATAATAAGCACAAAGTAATCAAACAAAACATAATCTAGTTACTTGACACTGTTAATGTTTGGGTTACTTTCTAAATAATGTCGACAGAACAATCAAGTGAGAAGAAAACAACAGAAATTCACTGGCGTTACCGTGCTAATTATGTGAATTTTTGGATCCTTACATCTAAATGATTCAAGTTTCTTTTACGTAAATTTTAATTAGTTTTTATAAAAGTTTAGACTTAGGGACTGTATCCATAGGAGTATCGTTCCTGCTTTACGATAATTGACTGCAGATAATTTGCCGAATCGAATTGCGACTATTATCTAACAGTTCTACCCGCCTTTTTTCAGTAGGACGCGATTTACCGTTGGTCATTCCCATTCTACCAGTGTGAAGAAGGTACGTAAAAAAAAGACTGTACACACAGAGTTGATGCAGACGCTCAGTGAGTTTTCAATTGCAATGTAATGTCTCGGAAGATGCGCTCCACCACTTCTCTTTTAGTCACTTTTAATTTTGCTTCACGGACTGAAGACGATTAATCTGTCCCACATTCTCAGTGATGATGTCAGTTCAAAAGTTTTACATGAAAAATGTTGTTCGTTTTGTTTCTTTGAAAATGTTGATTACCATGTCTACACGCTGTTGATTAATATGTTCGTGTTGATTAACACACACAAATATTAAAAATTTTCAATTTAAATGTTTTTAATATTAAAAATTATTATTTTTAAATATAACTAAATGTTAAAGATTCATTTCAGAAATGTCATTTATGGTGTTCATTTAAAAGAGCTTGTCACTTTTTTACACTTTTTTATGGCATACGATCTCGACAGGAAATATTTTATACATAGGCAAAAATTCCAAATCAAATGATAAAATCGGTGTTTTTATAGCCGTACAAAGAGCGTTCATTAACCGAGCAACGCAAACATTGGACTACATCAAGGCCGTGGCACCTTCCGGGAGGACGCACAGAAACATCTTAAACCGTAGGGTCAGGGTATTGAATAGACTCGGATGTGTAAGCTAACTTACATGGTACCTTTATTCTCAAATCGTCTGGACTACCTTTATTCTCAAATTGTATTCTTTTCCTGAAGGAAATTGTCAACAGTAAGAAAAAGTATCTCTAAGTATCAGCTGTTTGACTGGAATGTTAATATATCCTTAGTTACAGTGTCAATATTATATATAAATATTAGTAATCAATATATAAAGTAGAACTTTCTTTTCTAAGTTCTAAACTTTATAAGAAAAGAAACGATTTGAAAATGTTGCACGACTTCTACAAAAATTTATAGTAGCCAAATATTATAAGCAGCGGCATTATAGAAATTTAATATTATCTGTTATAGTTTGTTAGATTTTTAAATCTAATCTAATCGTCGTTGTTAACTTCAATGATTAGGCCTTGCAACCTGTTCCGGTTCCACGATCCACCTCCTCCTAGGACGGCTGAAACCTTCCAAAAGGTGTACGCGTATCTTTTGGCAACCTGCCAATCTTAACACATCGCTTATGACAAAATAAACTCGCTCGACTAAGCAGAAAATGTTGATCCTCCCGAACAACAATATTCCTAAGTTGATCTCGTTTACTGCAACCCTTAACGGATTGGAGGTACTTCATTTTTGCTGACTGAATACTGGCTACCTACTCACCTCAGTAATCACCCATGTCTCAAACCCATATAATAACCCTGGTACCGCCATCATCTTATAAAAAAAATTTCAGTTGCATCTCCTCTCTATGATGTTTCTCCAAAGTCTTCTTTATCGTGACTGTAACGTTATTTACATTCTAGATAATATAACTACCTTATTTCCAATACCCCTATCAAACCTATAAGTGATATCGCAACCCAATTATTTGAAATGTACTGCTTGTTTGATTTTTAACACTTTTGTCAAATTTATATGTCTATTTAAACTGTTAAAAGATACAAGTAATAATTATGATAATTAAATTCATTAATTAGCACTCATAAAAATTATGAATCTACAGTTAACTATAATTTTGCACTTCCAGAGGCAGAGTAAGAGTTATGCGTACTTCAGGTGAACATGTTAACAGAGGAAACTCGGTTACGTTAGTTTCGTCAGTTTCGGACATGTAAAGGCAACAGGATTAGCAGGTCGGAAGGTCGACAGGACAGCACATTACAGTTTTTCCTCTATTCATCAAGAACCACGACGACTCTACCATACTTTAATTGGGTTTGAAGACGCTCCCAAAGATTTCTCAGATAAAAGATCGATCTAAAATTTCTGAGTAATTCTCAAAACATGTACTAGCATGAACCTCGTTTAATAAAGGAGTACTTTGAAGATTCACAGCATATTAGATGCAGGACATCGGTTTTACCACTTCTGTAGAAACCTGTTCAAACTCAACTACACCTGATTAATATTCGCTAAGAAAAAATGATAAAAAGATACACTTCAAATAATTAAAAGGTTGCGGGATAATAATGCATAATGTTTGATGTGAACAATAGCCTATAACTTGTCAATATCTCAATAACTAAAATACAAGGAAAGTAGCCTATAGGAATTAATCTTATACTACACGATATAAGCATTCGATTTTCTAACAAGTCGGTGAACGTTTGCCAACCATCTTTGTATTCAAATAGGGAGCCATATCAAATCTCAGCCTTCATACCGTCAACACGGTGGCAACAGTAAAACATCAAGATGGATCTTCATGTACGGAGTTGAAGAAAAAAGTCATAAAGCTCATATACATAACCATAATCAATGCAACCAGAGAGTTGAAAACTCTAGTACGCTCTAGTGAAAACAGAAGTGAAGTCATAAAATTGAGACTGAAATGGATTGTTTCGAGGACAGTCAAGCACAAACTCTGAAGAAGCCATTGAACTTTGTCTCTGAGAACAAGTTTCATTTTTTCATTCACTGGATCGTGATTTCGAAAACTCGATTTTTTCAATTTTTGTAGAAAAATTGCTTAAATTTAAATTTAAATTTATAAAGTTTTAAAAATAAGTGGGAATACAAAAAAAAAGTGCATTTACAAGAATTGTACCCAAGGAGTATGAACTTCCTGTTGTACTCTTTTAATTCCCATTGTGATTAATTTATGTCTTTAAATTTATTTTATTGCTTAAAAAGTTGATACAGTTTAACCGAGCTGACTTAAATCGTTACAGACTTTTATTCCACCATCTTATGAAACAGAATTCTCATTTAAGATATTTGCATATATCGAAGGGGACGCATGATTTTTACACGTTTCTTTGCATTATAACTGAGCGTCCTAGATTAATGGCAGCTTACAAAAAATATGCTTAGAGAATGACGAACGCAATGTTAAGCGTTTTTTTTAGATTAGACAAATTTCTTGATAGCATGCCTAGTTTCTCCAAATAGAGAAACAGTGAATACATTCTCAGCTGTTCATAGATTTTTCAACTTACAGCCAGAGTTACATTTGTTACAGGCAGAAATGCCTTGAGTATGAAGGAAGAAGACGAAAATCGATTAATTTTATAAAGGTCGGAAAAATAACAAAATGTGTAGGCCTATAATCGGAAACCAAAAATGTTAAGGCAACTTGCAGCAAAAACAAAAACACAGTAACTTCACTTAATTGCACTACAAAAGTTAAAAAAATAAACTATCATCACTCCATCCAGAACAGGGTTCATTATTTATTCAGATTATTCAAATTTTTGAATTTCTGAAACAAAAGCCATGAGGTATTAACATATTTTTTTTAATGACAACTATAACTTATCGTTTATTATGCAAACGATAATGTAATTAATTAATCTATGATTAATTAATACAATGTGCAATTATACTAATTTGTGGAGTTTAATCATGTAATCATCCAATTAGGTTAGTTATACCAAATACTTGAATTTAGGTGATTATTTACTTATTGACGGTTAGTATAATTACCGCAATGAGACTCTAAATTGTTGTATAAATATTAAATTTACTATAATTTATTCAAGTGACGTTAATGTCTGTTATGAGGTAAGATTGACAATGATGAACGCATAAATACTGAATAAAATAAACACTTATTTATTAACATCATTCAAGTAAAGAAACTTCAATATGTATGATATAAATGATGTCCTGAAAATACATCCATAAAAAAAGAACACATATAGAATCAAATTACAATATGAATCCAGTACGTCGTTCGCTGAAAACATACACATACATATATAACACAATCAACATATATAAACATAGATAAACAACATATAAATCTTATACTAATGCGTTCATTTCTTGCCTCAGATGAATAGCTTTATTTAAATTTTCCATGATAATTAATCTGAATTCACAAAGGGTGTTTTCTTTGAAAGAGACAGGACAGTAGAGTTCTTATGACAAGAATAACATAAAGATTTACTTGTAAAAAGGATTATCCAATATTTCCGTCGGTGAAACTCCTTCCTGCAGATGATCCATATGTATGAGGTCGCGCAGCTTCGATGTCACTATCACTCAACACACGCGGATCAGGTTCGCTCGCGGTGTATGTGTTCCATTGATGTCGACCGTCCTATCAGAGTCTATGAAGTCATGTGTTGTGTGAATACGTTCATTGTTAACTAGTGTGTATATATATGACTGTCTATTATCGAACCTCTTCTTGTATATGTTAATATATCGTGTTTCGATAACGTGGTGTATTGTTTCAATCGATCTTGTAACACTTCGCACTGTACAACGTTACGTTTTCGCTGTTCGGTAAAGTATTAATGAAAGTTCTGTTATTAAATGAAACTGTGAATGATTAGCTTGGTTCTTAATAAGCGATAGCTGCGTAAGATAGTGTACTTGAAAGTTATTAATCACTGATGTATATTGTGTGATTGAGTCACTGTGGATACACTATTACTGAATAACTTGTCAATATTGAAATGTTAAGTCACTGATTAAAATACCGCGTAACTGAGTTTCAATGTCAAACTGCTACACGTATGTTAACTGTGATGTATTAAAACTGAGAACTTTTACTGAGAAAAGAATAAGATTGAAACTTTTATGAAGGCTGTTAGAGTATATGATTGAAAAATTTATGAAGACTCACTTCTCGCGTGCTCTGTAAACAGTTTTTATTAAGCATCATTTACCACAATGCAATTTCCTGGCAAACACGCCTTTGGTCAACCCTGATAGGTCAGATGAACTCCTACCCTTATGCAGAACTATGGTTCTCTACTTCCGATTAGTTGTTCCCGTTGCTATCGTGACGACGGTCCTCTCCACCTTTGCTCTGGGAAGATGCCGGACTATGGTTGGTTGTCATGTCTCCCCACAAGTACACGATGAAGGGCCTCCGTACCTTTCCTGGAATGTAGAGCAACTCCGCGCCTGTCGATCAAGCTTTTGTCTAAGCATACTCTGGAATTCTGCTGCTGTTCTCACGCGAACAATACGTCGCATTTTGTTATTGTCTGACTATCCATGACCCTTTTTCGTCAGTTATTAGGACACAGCGTGTCGTCGCTTCCAAGACGGCACTCCTCTTCCTTGTCGTAAATATCAGTTGTCACCAGTAAGATGTCCTCCCACTGTGCGCACACTCAGTTCTATTCATTAGATAGACGTTGTTTGTTCTCATACAGGGTGAGTACAATTGTGTGACTACTCCCTTTTTTTACTGCTGGCACGCTTCAAATTAACCTTGTAGCGTGTGCTCATTACAATTTCTCCGTAACTATGCCACTGTGCCACGTCTCATTGTCTGGCTTGTTGTGGGCTGTAAATCTCGGTTGAGACGAGTCTGTCACAGGCGAACCTTGCTTTCTATTGTAACGTTGTGTCGAGCGTACATCATTGTTCCTGGCAAACGTCTAGTTGACACTTCGTTAAATTGCTTCTTTATTTATTGTTTCTGGCCCGTGTTGGGGTGTCTTGGCTGGTTGTAACGTACTTTTGATCAAAATTTCAGAATTTAAAATTTTTGGTCATTACAAGGTCCCCAAATCGTATTGGATGTTGGATTAGCAGAAGACATTCTAATCCGATTTTCGCGCTCTGAGTTTGTCGTGGGAGTTCTCCTTGAGAAGGTCACGGTCATTGACCCACTTTCCTCTGCTTGGCGTATAATGGCATATATTCCCTATATTTTGTTATTAACTGACTCTAGGAATTTATTGCCGTGCATCTGAGTAAGAATGAACGCATTTTCACATATGGTGTATATATAATTAGGCATATAATTATTTTGTAATAATAATAATAGCTGTGGATATCTATGTTATCCATTTATGATCTAATACATGAAATAATGGTTTTTTAACCTGAAATGTAATTAATCATGTATCGTCTTAATAATATTATCATAGTTAATGTCTTTAACTTATCTCAAACAATTAAAAACAACAATTTATGAACATGTAAATACATATATATATATCTCTAATCATCGTTGAGTATCACTCATAATACACATTACTAGTACTTATATTGATTAACAAATTATATACACTACCTATGAACAATTAAAGGTTCATTTTATATCATCATGATTATAGATGATCTCACTCTATACTGCTCATATTTTAGTAATTGATCTTACATCATTGTATGTCTATTAAAATGTTCGTTATAATGTCTTAGCAATTTATTGCTGCACACCCTATCAAACCTTTCGCACAATAAGTGTCTTTTATATTGAAATTCTTCATTAATATTGGTCATTTCACATGTAATTAATGTCATTAGATAAATATATCGTGACTTACAGAATTAATGTGAAAATTTTTAAATTACATGTTAAAAAGTTACACATCTTATTGTCTAGCTAACTGGACTGGTTTTCGCGGGACATTCACCCTATGCGTTTGCTTCCCTTTCCATAATCCACTAACCGTTGACGTAACTTTCACTTTCCCGTGTGGGTTGTATGTTCGCTTCATAATATTTCTTCAACTGACGCACGTTAAATTTCCCTCTCACCCTGTCGCTGTAATCGCAATCAGCAAGTTCGTATGTTGCATCACCGAAGACACGATTAACCTTACATGGTCCTGTGTACAACTCAAAAAATTTATCGATTATTTTCATTGCGGCGTCTGATTGATGATAGCTTCTTATCAGCACCTTGTCGCCGATAGTGAATTTAGTAATTTTCTTGTTATCATTGATGTGCTTCGCATACTTCTCCCTTTTTTCTTTGATTTTTACGAATACATTGATATTCGAACTGCCTCTACTGTCAATGATTTCTTTGCCCAACCACTTCTCCCATGCGCGAGTCGGTCTCTTTCCTAATTGCGCCTCGTGAGGGGTTATCTCTATCGTCTCATGGTACACTTCATTAATACACGTCTCGATTAATCTGACGTACCTTGACCACTTACTATGTTGGTCGTGTACAAAGATTCAGAATAGGTTCCCAAGTTAGCGGTTAATCCTTTCGGCTAAGTTTGAGCAAGGATTCCTTATCGCCGTATACCTCGGTTGTAAATTCAGCTCCTTGAGACCTTCAATCCATTTTTTTGCGGTAAACTGCGTGCCGTTATCAGTCAAGATGACCTTTGGTCGTCCAAACTCCGCACAGTAGTCTCTGATTCTTCGTAATGTAGTGGTGGTTGTCGCTCTTCGTAGTGTAAACAATTTGACAAACTTTGTTAAATTGTCCACCATAACAAGTAAGTACTTAACGCCTCCTGTACCAGTTGGTAGAGGTCCATAATAATCGACACTCACGATATCACCTCTAGCTGGAGGTATCATCGCTTTGGTACCGCCAAATAGTATCCTGTTATTTGTGTCCTTGTATCTCTGACATGAGTCGCAAGTCTGAATATATGTTTTTACTTTCTTGATCATGCCATCAAGCGTGAAGTGCTCTTGTAGCATTTTGACACACCTTTTCGGGCCTAGGTGTCCGTACATTTGGTGAATTTCTGCAATTAAGTTATTTGACACACTGTCAGGGATGTATAGTTTCCATTGACCGCGTTGTCGTCGGTATAACTTATTGTTAACAATTTTATAAAATTTGCGTAATCTATCTTCCATATCATTATCCTAATCTTATCAATAAGTATTCTGAGTTTGCCATCTTCACTCTGGTATTTACCGATATCTCTAATGATCTTAGCTATGTGTTGATTCATCTTAACGACTAAACGATTAATTAGGTACTGGTGTGCTTCCTCGTTTGTCTCTCCTTGTTTCGCGTCGGCCGGGTATCTGCTCAATATGTCCGCAACTACATTATCCTTTCCTTTACAGTGGATAATGTCAAAATTGTATTCTTGTATGGCGAGAATCCACCTCGTAATTCTCGAGTTGTTTAAGTGGCATTTGTGCATGAATGTTAAAGCCTTATTGTCTGTTATTATCGTTAGAGGTTGTCCAAGTATATACATCCGAAACTTTTCCAAACATCTAACAATACTTAGGAGTTCTTTCTCCGTAGTGAAATAATTACGTTCAGCACCCTTAAACGTTTTGCTCGTGAAGGCGATTACACCAATTTCTCCCTCTTCGTCTATCTGGTAAAGCTGGCCACCATACGCAAAATTACTGGCGTCGCATTGAATGTAATACCTTTGATTCGGCCGTGGGAATCGTAAAATTGCTGTGTTTACAAATAAATTTTTAACTCTTTGGAAACATTCGTTTACTTCTCTTGTCCACGAAAACTTTCGTCCTCCTTTCAACAATTCGTGTAAAGGCTGCGTCGTTTCCGCGTATTTGCTCGTGAATCGGTTGTAAAAGTTGGTAAGGCCAAGGAAACCTTTAAGTTGCTTCGTATTCTTTGGTGCTGGGAAATCCATAATTGCCTTTACCTTATCATCGGTTGCTTGTATCCCTTTTGTTGTCAGGCGATATCCAAGGAATGAGATTTCTCGTCTAAAGAATTGTGATTTGGTGAGGTTGACGGTGATATTCGCTTTGTTAAGGTTGTTTAGTAGTGTTTCTAAATGGTCTAGATGCATTTGGATATTGTTGGAGTAGCACAAGCAATCATCCACGTAGATAATCGTGTTCTTCTTGACTTTTTCCTCGAGAGCCACGTCCAATCCACGTGTTAAGGCTGCAGAGCTGGTGCTAAGTCCAAATGGTGTCACTGTGAAGCGGTAGCACCTCCCTTCGTGCATGAACGCCGTGAAATCCCTACATTCTTGCTTCAATGGGACCTGCCAGAAGCTACTGGATAAGTCGACCGTCGACAAATACTGCATTTCTCCACATCTAGCCAATATCTCGTTTACCGGGGACACTCCTTCGTAATCGGGTACTGTTACACTGTTCACTTTCCTTGCATCAAGGCACAGGCGAACCCTCCCATCCTTCTTGATTACCGTTACAATTGGATTGACGTACGGACTGGCGCAACGTTCGATCACTCCATATCGTAACATTCGGTTAATTTCCTCGTTCACCTTATCTCTGTAAGCAAGTGGTACAGGCCAACCCGTTTGAAAATAAGGTGTCCTGTCCGTAACATGAAAATCATGTGTGTAACCCTCTATTCTTCCCGGGCATTCCCTAAAAACATTCCGGTTCCTTACTAAAATCTCCTTCAGGCGTTGCAGTATTTCTTCATCCACGCAATCTATACTCTCAATCTTTTTGTCGATGCATCGCAATACTTCTTCTTCTTCACTGGTTATCACTTCAATATTCATGATCGGTATAACGTGCTCCTCTTCATCAGTGTTTTGTTCTTTAAGTTAATTACCTTGTTTCCGATGTCGATGCGACACCCAACTTCTTGTAGAAAGCTAATCCCTAGTATGCATAGTTTAACTAATTCTGGTATTATTAAAAACACACATTCATATTGAACACCATCAATCTCGATGTCACACAATATTTGCTTCTTAACTAATTTGGATTTATTTCCTACGGCACTTATGATAAGCGTATTCGTTACAGGTAGTGTCTCATACTGTCCGATGCTCTTCTCATGGTTGTTAAACCACGCCTCCGATAACGCGTTAATGAGGCAGCCCGTATCAAGCAAAGCTTGCACAATTACGTCGTTATTAAACTTGATAGCAATCTCAGGACATTTTAATACTTGTTTATTTATAATTTCATCATCTTCTTGTAACAGATCATTTCGTGAGTCCGGTAGTAGAATATTTACATTCTCAGTCGGGACTAAGTCGTTCAAAATTTCTATCTTATTTATTAGGTTCACATATTTTTTTTTTTTGCTGTTGTCGCTATTACCGTTTGCCCTAGGAGTGGTGTCATTGACCGTTCTACTCGGGCCCGCTTCTCCGGGTGTAAATTGTACGGTTTTGACATATTGCTTGTTGTCAAAGCGACCCCTCGGCGGCCGGTCGTTTTCGCTTTTGTTGTAATGTGCTTCCCTCTCTCTCTGGTTAACTTTCCCTTCGTTGTAAGGCCTATAGTGCGGCTTTCGGCTGTTTTCCCCACTGGACTGGATACTTGTTTATTCTGTAATTAGTGCCTCGAAATTAGGTATGTTTGTAATACCGCGCGTGATCACTGCGAGCAGCAAATCCCTCCCAAAATGGCGGGATATCTTCCTAATAAGTTGTCTATCGGTCAACGCAGGTGATAGTTGCCGGCTTTCTAGCAGGATTCTCTCTACGTATTGGATGGCTGTGACTGGCCCATTCCATTCGTATCTGCTGTACTCGAGGTTGTCGCGGATGTTATCCTGGCGTTCTTGACCCCAGTACTTCAAGGTGAAGTCTTCCTTGAATTCTTCGAACGTGGATATTTGGTCTATCTCCAAGTGCCTCCCGATCCACTTAATGTCACTGTTGTTGTAATATAGCTCTTGAATCTCTGATAACCCCTTCAGGAATTCCATCGGGAACCTATCAGTGCCGTTGTATTTTAATTCGGCATGTGTATGCCCGTTAATCCTACTGATTATTCCAGACTCACCTTCAATCAGTTGCCGTTGCAGCCGTTCTATTTGAGACTTGAGTTCATTGATACGAGTTGTTTTCTCCCTGGTACTCTCATCCAATCGTAGCTCCGTCGCCTTCTGTCTCCCATCTACCTCATTGATCTTCTGCTGTATCGTGCTGTTTACGTCTCCCTGTTCCTGTTGTAGCTGTCTTACTATCTGGAATAGTTCAACTTTCAACTCCTCCTGTTTCTTATGATTTTCTTTAACGTGTGTTTCTACTCTATTGTTAATCTTCTTGATGCTTGTTTGTGTGATTTGAGTAATATTCTTCAGTTCTTGACGGTCTACTTCTCGAGTTTCTCGTATCTCTTCGAACTTCCTGTCGGTGTCGTTCTTTAACTCTCTCATTGTCTCGTCCTGCTGCTTCTGGACTTCGTTTCTCTTCTGGTCACAATTATTCATATATTCACGCATTTCCGTGCGTATTTGTGTGATCTGCTCAGCCACTTGTTGCGTGACTTCCTCCTTATGCTTATCTACCTTTTCTTCTAGTTTGTTGAACTTTTCATTCTGCTTCTCGAACTTCTCTGTAAAATTTTCATTAATTATTCTAAGGTTTTCACTCATTTCTTCCTTCTGTTCTCTTCTGGTTTCGCTTTGGTCTTTTCTGATTTCGTTCAAGAAGTTCATCAGTGAACGTAGTGTCACCTCTCCCTGTGGTTGTTGTTGGGACTCCTGTCCCCGCGCTCTGACGTCTGACGTCTCCTCGGTCATTTGTGATTCGATTGGTGATTCTTCACGTTCGATATCAGTACACCCTGCTGGTTGTTGATATCGAAATTCATGGAATCGGAACTGCTAGTCGTCATTTTTGCTGCCTTACTCCGCGTTAACATTCAGTCCAACTAGCCTCACACTAATAATATTTTGTTCTTACAACTAACATGAAATATATATGCTTATCCTATCTACTGCCTGCTCTTTACCGTACGATGGGCGCCAAATATAACTAATGGGGTGTAATTGATGTTTGTAGTGCCCCACGTTCTTTGGGTGCCAAATATAACTATCGTTTATTATGCAAACGATAATGTAATTAATTAATCTATGATTAATTAATACAATGTGCAATTATACTAATTTGTGGAGTTTAATCATGTAATCATCCAATTAGGTTAGTTATACCAAATACTTGAATTTAGGTGATTATTTACTTATTGACGGTTAGTATAATTACCGCAATGAGACTCTAAATTGTTGTATAAATATTAAATTTACTATAATTTATTCAAGTGACGTTAATGTCTGTTATGAGGTAAGATTGACAATGATGAACGCATAAATACTGAATAAAATAAACACTTATTTATTAACATCATTCAAGTAAAGAAACTTCAATATGTATGATATAAATGATGTCCTGAAAATACATCCATAAAGAAAGAACACATATAGAATCAAATTACAATATGAATCCAGTACGTCGTTCGCTGAAAACATACACATACATATATAACACAATCAACATATATAAACATAGATAAACAACATATAAATCTTATACTAATGCGTTCATTTCTTGCCTCAGATGAATAGCTTTATTTAAATTTTCCATGATAATTAATCTGAATTCACAAAGGGTGTTTTCTTTGAAAGAGACAGGACAGTAGAGTTCTTATGACAAGAATAACATAAAGATTTACTTGTAAAAAGGATTATCCAATATTTCCATCGGTGAAACTCCTTCCTGCAGATGATCCATATGTATGAGGTCGCGCAGCTTCGATGTCACTATCACTCAACACACGCGGATCAGGTTCGCTCGCGGTGTATGTGTTCCATTGATGTCGACCGTCCTATCAGAGTCTATGAAGTCATGTGTTGTGTGAATACGTTCATTGTTAACTAGTGTGTATATATATGACTGTCTATTATCGAACCTCTTCTTGTATATGTTAATATATCGTGTTTCGATAACGTGGTGTATTGTTCCAATCGATCTTGTAACACTTCGCACTGTACAACGTTACGTTTTCGCTGTTCGGTAAAGTATTAATGAAAGTTCTGTTATTAAATGAAACTGTGAATGATTAGCTTGGTTCTTAATAAGCGATAGCTGCGTAAGATAGTGTACTTGAAAGTTATTAATCACTGATGTATATTGTGTGATTGAGTCACTGTGGATACACTATTACTGAATAACTTGTCAATATTGAAATGTTAAGTCACTGATTAAAATACCGCGTAACTGAGTTTCAATGTCAAACTGCTACACGTATGTTAACTGTGATGTATTAAAACTGAGAACTTTTACTGAGAAAAGAATAAGATTGAAACTTTTATGAAGGCTGTTAGAGTATATGATTGAAAAATTTATGAAGACTCACTTCTCGCGTGCTCTGTAAACAGTTTTTATTAAGCATCATTTACCACAATGCAATTTCCTGGCAAACACGCCTTTGGTCAACCCTGATAGGTCAGATGAACTCCTACCCTTATGCAGAACTATGGTTCTCTACTTCCGATTAGTTGTTCCCGTTGCTATCGTGACGACGGTCCTCTCCACCTTTGCTCTGGGAAGATGCCGGACTATGGTTGCTTGTCATGTCTCCCCACAAGTACACGATGAAGGGCCTCCGTACCTTTCCTGGAATGTAGAGCAACTCCGCGCCTGTCGATCAAGCTTTTGTCTAAGCATACTCTGGAATTCTGCTGCTGTTCTCACGCGAACAATACGTCGCATTTTGTTATTGTCTGACTATCCATCCATGACCCTTTTTCGTCAGTTATTAGGACACAGCGTGTCGTCGCTTCCAAGACGGCACTCCTCTTCCTTGTCGTAAATATCAGTTGTCACCAGTAAGATGTCCTCCCGCTGTGCGCACACTCAGTTCTATTCATTAGAGAGACGTTGTTTGTTCTCATACAGGGTGAGTACAATTGTGTGACTACTCCCATTTTTAATGCTGGCACGCTTCAGATTAACCTTGTAGCGTGTGGTCATTACAATTTCTCCGTAACTATGCCACTGTGCCACGTCTCATTGTCTGGCTTGTTGTGGGCTGTAAATCTCGGTTGAGACGAGTCTGTCACAGGCGAACCTTGCTTTCTATTGTAACGTTGTGTCGAGCGTACATCATTGTTCTTGGCAAACGTCTAGTTGACACTTCGTTAAATTGCTTCTTTATTTATTGTTTCTGGCCCGCGTTGGGGTGTCTTGGCTGGTTGTAACGTACTTTTGATCAAAATTTCAGAATTTAAAATTTTTGGTCATTACACAACTGCCACATGTAACAGTGGCCACAAGTTAACGTTTGACCTTTGAGTGAAGGCTCTGAAAGGTCCTCAGCCCTTTGAAACTAATAACCCACGTTGTTCATAATCAATATATAACAATGTATAAAAGTAATTATAGATAATAATGTCGTTGACTGGTGTGAAATTAGTAAGTATAACGAAGGAGTAAAAATGTTTTTGTTCTAAGACTGCCGGCGTGCGAAATTAAAGATGTATTCTGAAATTGGAGTCTTAAACTTTTTACAATTTAAGGGACAAAATAAACAAATACATCGCTCGAATTGTCTTTACTATTTTTTTGACAGTGCGATTTTCGATTTATTTTTTTGTTACGATCCCCACTGTTTTACATTGAGTGGGATCTGTCAGAAGTCATGTTTTTTGTTACGATCCCCGCTGTTTTACATTGAGTGGGATCTGTCAGAAGTCATGTTTTTTTTCTTGGCGGCTCTATCGTAGCCAACAACTTTGTCAGACTGATGTCAGGAACCAAACATACGAGGTTAATACTCATTAAGTATTACTTGAGGTATTCTGCAGATTACTAAAATGACTTTCAGACCAATTTCACCAGTCGGATAATAAACTTTTCATACTTGACTTTACTTTGTTATGATACAACAGTCAATCTATTGAGAGAAGACACGCCACAGCCAAGCCACACACTTCCGAACAACCGGTATTATAATTTAAAACAGGTTAATTACCTTCTGTCGCGCTTCTTAAAATCCAAATACAGGATTACTCGAGTTTCGACAACTAATGTGTCATCATCAGATCCTCATGAATATAGTTAAAACTACATTTGTCGATGTTTACACATCTCGTCGAACAATAAAAACAACACATACATAGCACAAAAATATTAAATAATTTAACACACAGTCAAAACAGAATGAAACGCAATACACGCGGCCGCCGCGAACCTGCACGGGAACGCGTTACACAGTAAAACTAATCGATACCGACTTGACCTTCGATTAACTTTATCGATCTGACATAGCTAATTTCTCGTTCTATTATTAACTCTATTGAATAAAATATTATTTTTATGTATTGAGTTTTCATTTAGGATGCTATCGTAATTCTCTTTAGTAGCTTTATACATCTCAAACCGTTCGAGAGTGTCCAGTTTAAGTGATTTCTTGCATTTATGTAATATGCCCAGACTCTCACTAATACTTTTTATGTTGTGATCTTGTAAACTTAAATGTTCAGCAAATGTAGATATTCTTATATTTGACTTAGAGCTTGGGATGTGTTCTTTATAAAGCAATTTGAACGAACGGCCCGTTTGTCCTATGTAGAATTGTGAACAATCTGAACAATTAAGCCTGTATACACCAGTACCGTCATATTCATCGAAAGATTTATTTTTGTTTTTAAACTTAAGTTTGTTCTCGAGCTTATTTGTTTTTGAAGCCAATACAATATTTTGTTTTTTCAATTGGTTTTTTAAGGTATGATGTAACATTTCGCCATACTCTATTGCAATATATTTTACTTTTTCTTTAGGCACGTCAATATTTATTGGTCTATTTTGTTTCTTATTTATTATTTTATCTATTATGTTACTTTTATATCCATTGGCTGTCGCTATGTGTTTAATAATGTCACTTCGTTTTTATAGTCTTCTGTGGAGAGGGGCAATGACAGCAATCTATGTATCATGCTATTGAAAAATGCCATTTTGTGTGAAAAAGGATGATAAGACGAGGCATGAATAGCATGATCTGTGGTTGTCGGTTTTCTATAAATATTAAAGTTAATTTTGTTATATATTTTTGTTAAAGTCAAATCTAAGAAATTTATTTTATTATTCTTTTCTGTTTCTAATGTAAATTGCAAACTGTTTGTTATGGTATTCAAATATTTATTAAGCAGCTCTAATTGTCTGCAATTGCCTTTATAGATCACTATCGTGTCATCCACATATCGACGATAAAATAAGATTTTGTTATAATGTTTGTTGTTAGGTGATAATATTTCGTTAGTTTCGATGTGGTTTAAATACATTTCTGCCAGGATACTTGATAGTGGGGATCCCATTGCTAATCCATCTCGCTGTAAATAATAGACTATTTATTATCAAAAGTAAAATAATTTTGTTTCAATACTACTTTTGTCAAATTAATAAGCTCATCGACTATTTCGTGGTTTAATGTGGCTTTTGATAGTAACAAACGTTTTGTTATTTCCAATGTTTCGTTAATTGGTACATTCGTGTACAAATTGACAATGTCGAATGAAGCAAAGGTGTGTCTTGGTTCGATTGTAAGTTCTTTTGTGAGATCCACCAGTTCTAAACTATTTTTCAAACTATAGTTCTTATTGAACACTATATGTTGTCTTAAAATTTTATCAAGTTTTTTGACAATTTTATACGATGGTGCAGACGTGAAATTTACTAAAGGACAGACAGGCATTTTATTTTTGTTATAATTATTAACATTATACGACGGTTAAGTTCACCATCAGCTTGATAAAAAGAACAATGGTGAAAGACGATTTCAATGGACAAGTTAGACTTGTTTTAAAGTTCAGATGCCGCGTTCACATTAAAGTTAATTTCGAACTGGCTTGGCAGTGCCTCGGTAACTAGAGAGGGGAGGTCGAATTAGAGAGGTGAATGAAGTTGTCTTAGTAAAATTCAACAAAATAACTTAAAACTGTGTACACTTAGTTAGATATTGAAAAAATAAATAAACAATAAATAAAATAAAACCCCCCACCCCACCAAAACACTGCAGATATTACTTAGGTATGACGTAAAATCTTTGAGAATCTTACTCTACATTTTTAAAATTTAATTTAATTTCTATTACAATCTACCCAGCAAGTTAATCATTAATATTAACACGGAGTACCCTAAATAATTTAATAACATTTATCATTTACAAAATTCACTTACTTAAAACTAATATTAATTAGATAGATCTAAACCAAATATGGTAGTAAAATCTGTAGCTTTAACTATTAAAACGAAGACAATTTAAAACGACAGACTGATTTTCTTCACGGGACGTCTGAAGCTATGTTTGCCCCGAGTAACGCAGATACAGTTGTAGCACTGTGGCTAATATCATTTGTCTTTTTTCCTTCGTAACATTTTATCGTTTGCCGTTTGATCGCAACGTCATATCGACTCAAGCGTTAACAGATACTGACGTGATTTTTTACTTTATTAAACCTTTCATCGCTGAAATAGTCTTTTAACTCTTCTCGACGTCCTTTTTTCAGGAGCAATATCGATACGATCACTAGAGACGCAGTCTATTCTAATGTTCGAGTACACAAATAAAAGGTTGGCATCGATACAAACACCGCAAAATGATTCCGGCAGAGTCTGCAATCAGTTGGCACGACATTATCTGGCACGCAATAAACTTGTATTCTATTTCTGAAAACTTAATTTCTAACATTCCAGATTCCATGTAGACACCTTGCAACCTGCCTACATGGGTAAACGCGGCTACAAGTTAACCCCTTGGCTCAGGCAGTTTCTCAGGTTACCAGTAAAATATTCGCAACGAACGATGGGCCAGCATATTAGGCCTACTATAGAATGTTAATTTTGTAGTGCTTACGCTACCAAAGGCCTTAGGGATACCAACTGGTGTAGAATTATGATTACTTACGTAACGTGCATATATGCTTCAACGAGAATACTAAAGACACGCGCCTCGCGTTTCACGACGGTTTCGTACTTCACGATGTCCACGTCTAAAATTATTTGCAAAATGTTCACCCTACTTTAAAAACACAATGGCATAGGTCGCGCGCCAGAATGAACAGTTTCAAAATTACATGAAGAGTGGACAGTATTAGTAGAAATATGCAATATCGTAACATAATACAAAGAAAGAAGAGACTGTTGTCTTCGTTCGTCCAATCGTAAACGAAAACAGTTTTCAGTCAACAAGTTTAACATTATCAACAATAACAACAGACTCGATGAAAATCAAGATAAATTTATGTAAACAAAGCAAACGGCCAGACTGTGTTACACTTACTGAGTTGGAGTCCGAGGTTTCGGCCTGACGTATACAGCACGCACACGGACAATATAACGGCACACTGTATTAACCGCACCATCCTTGACAACTACTAGCTCTGAACTGACCACCGCAATCCCACCGTCTCTCTGACTGGTTCTCACTTACCTTCTTCTCGTCACTACATACACACGCGCGCGCGCACACACACACACACACACGTAGAATACGTTTTCCTTTGGAAATCTTCTTATGTGTCGTTATTGCTGATTTTTTAAAATCTGGAAACCGCAGTTGACGAACATTGCTTCGTTTTGCGTAATAACTTCCGTTTCTACGTGCTACCTCTGAGATTTTAATTTAAAAAAAGAAAGGAAATATGAGTCACCGAGAGGAGGAAAATTGTTTTTAAATGGTTCTATTCGTACAAGGAAACTATTGAATTTTACAGTGGTACCGTATGTCAAAGTGGATATTAAAAAAAAAAATAATACGTAGGTAAAAGTGATACAGTACGTCTGGGGCCAGAAAGAATTTCTCGAGTGAGGAATAGGGTGCAACAAAAATAAACCCAAGAAGGGCATTTTACAATCTCCTCTATACCTGAAACGTCTGCCCTACAGTCATCGGTGTAAGGAACAGTTCTAGCACAAATTAATAGTTCACAACTCACGCTCAATATGCGCGCGCTCACACACACACAGTGACAAAATGGTAACCGATAGCAGCACGAATATTATTCTACTGGCCTATACAATATATGTACTTACTTACACATGAACAGCATTCACATACGCGTGTTTCGTTTTAAATATAAAAGTACAGTATACTAGACGAACGGAGACTCATCTACACGAAACACACTGCGCGCGCGCGCGCGCACACACACACACACATTAACCTCCTTCATTCACATGACATTTCTGTTATTTATTTTAATGTCTTTATTTTTTGTTTATATTATGGTCATATTTTAATTATTTTGAATTAAGGATTATTTAGGAAATAGGCCTACTTAAGTATTATTTGAAAGGATAAAAGATGTTAATTCCCTTGTGGGGTAGTTAAGAAATTTATAATTTTATAAAATTAGTAGTTTACTATAAAGTAGAAATTTAACTATATTTAGGTGACCAAATATATCTACTTCAAGAACAATAAATATTTCATATGTAGGCCTACTGGAATTTCTGCAGCATTTGATACTTTAAAATTATATCAACTACCGGTACCTATCTTGCACCGTGGGGTAAGATGGGGTGCGAGATGGGGCAAGATGGGGAGTATAGCAGCCTCTTTTTAAAGCGTTATATCTGTCAAAAAAATTCGCAAAAATTTGTAAAAAATGTATTTTATTACAATTAAGGTATGAAAATACATAAAGTATAAATATTCTTAGGCTAGAATCTTAGGAAAAATATTGATATAAAATAATCTCGTTCATATAGGCTATTTATTCTATTGAAAAATAGTTAGTCTTTTTGGCAAAATGAACTAATATGATGCACATCTTCAGCTTCTTCTTCCTCACCAGCACATGAGCAGTGTGCCCATTGTTTGCAAATTAGACAACACACCCATCCTTCTGTAGACTGGGAATAAAAGTAGCCTGTATGTATACCTGTGAATCCGCCTTCACGACTGGTCAATTCGTAAACAACTCTACTTGTAACTATCTATTGGCTCAATACCATTAAACCATGCCCCTTCTGCCTTCCTATTGGCTACCTACTGCGAAGCTTCATATCTTCCTCTGTTACCCTATTAAGCCACACCTAGCTTAAGTAAGGTACCATATGTAAGGCACCAACAGTTTTTGAGCCATAAGTAAGGCACCAACAGTTTTCTATCTAGCTAAGAACAATAATATTGAACATATAACACCAATATTATATAAGAGTGGGATGTACAAATTAAAATGTAAAGAATGTGATAAGGTGTACATTGGCAAAACTGGATGTAAATTTGAGGTTAGGTTGAGAGAACACACAAGGGGAGAAGGAGATAGGACCACTAATTCACTATACGCTAGGCGCTTCATGGAAACAGGGCATAAATTCATGAACCCTCTTGATAGGTTATATATCTAATGTTCTTAGACAATCATATAGGAGATGACAATCTGTTCACTCTATATTTTGCCGATGACCAGATTGTGGTAGCAGAGGATGACGAAGACCTCGAGTATATGGTCAGAAAGTTAAAGGAGGAATATGACGTAGCTGGTTTGATGATGAACATGGCAAAATGTGAGTACCTGATAGTGGGCAATGAAGAAGTTAAGGACTTAAAATTGGATGTGGACATGATAAGAGGTGTTGAAAAAAATAAATACTTAGGCGTTATTTTCAACAAACAGGGAAGCAGCAAAGATGAAATTGAAGAAAGTGTTAACAAGGGGCGAACCGTTATAAGAACGCTGAATTCGCTTCTATGGGAAAGAAGTATAACCAGAAGTACAAAGAAACGTATATATAATAGCATGGTGCGAAGTCTAATCATTTATGGAGCAGAAGTTTAGAACGTTTCAAACGTAAATAAGAAAAAACTGATGGCAGCAGAAATGGTCTTCTTCAGGAGGAGTTGTAGAAGATCAAAATTAGACAGGGTTAGAAATGAGACTATTAGATCCGAGATGAATATTGACAGGACAATAATAGACGAAATAGAAAGGAGACAATTGACTTGATTTGGGCATGTGAAGAGATTGGAAGATGACAGATGGCCCCGCAAAATATTGGAATGGATACCACCGGTGAGGAGGAAAAGAGGACGTTCACGGAGGAGTTGGCGAGATGACGTAGCGGAAGCAATGGTTGCAAGAAATTTAGAAGAACTTACATGCTACGATAGGTTACGATGGAAGTTGGGGACGGAGAAACGGCGACAGCTGTAAAGATCTGTTATATATATAGACAATCATCAATCATATAATTTAATTCTAAATTTATTATTTAATAATTTATACAAAAATTGTTATATATATATTGCGACAAAACAAATGTTAGGCCAGCGACGTAGCCAGGATTTTATTTCGGGGGGGGCTGAAAATCGGTGAGGGCACGCCACTAATCCAAAGCTGTGCATGCAGTGGAAAAGCGGGGGGGAGGGGGACGAAATATTAAAGTTCCAGTTTGCTTTGAATTTTTTTTATTTATTGGTGATATATTAAAAATTGAAGAAAGTTGTTTACAAATACTCACTTACAAAAGTTTAAGCCTTCTTGCCCTTCCTGACGAGGCAAACATGTTGACGATGTCTTCGTTGGATATCCCTATGATGATGTCCCGGTGCACCGACATCAAGGCTAGTCCAGTAAGCCTGGTTTCGCCCATTGTGTTTCTCAGATAGTTTTTTAGGAGTTTCAGCTTAGAAAAACTCCTTTCGACAGAGGCTGTCGACACAGGTATGACCGCAAAGATGGTGAAGAGAGTGTACATGTTCAGGAAAAGTTCTTTATCACACTGTGCCAAGGCGTCGATAGCTGTTTTAGGTTTTCCTGTATCGTTTTTCCACCTCTCCCTCCACAAACTCCATTCCCCTGAATGAGCTTCGGTAAAGCCACTGTGTAGATCATCCTTGTAGAATTCGAAGGGCGGCTTTACTTTGTCGAAATCTACGTCACAATGCGATGGGATCAGATACTATAGAGAAGCGATGATTGCTTTCTGTGCTAAAAATCTTTCACTAAGTCCACTTATGAGGTCGTCGATGCACGGGATGAAGATTGAGATGCGAAAGTAATCTTCAGGATTGGCAGCCGGTGGATTTTGCCTATTTTTTGCGCAGTTGCTATTCGTGGCATCATAAGTTCCAACTGAAGTAAGTTGGCGAGCTCCTTTGCTTCTTCAAAAAGTTTCTTGAATTCTGAGTCAGCATTATTCTTAGATCTTCCACAATGGCTTTCACTTTTCTGACATGGTCCAGAGCACTACATGAATCAATGTCTTTTTTCTGAAGGTATTGGGACAGACTGTATGTGATGCCCGGGAACTTAGAAGAAACAACTAGAGACACTAAAAAGGAACTAGAACTAATACTATTAAGAACTAATGACGACCTCTTATTGTGCTCACTGGGTAGATAGGCCATTTTCTCCAAGGTCGATACAATGGGCACCAGCATCTCCTTAAAGAGAAGAACTGCTTCATGTCGCTCGCACCACCTCGTCTCACAGAGAGTTTTGATTCTATGGTGATCACTGCTGGGTGACAGCTCTTTAATCTTCTCCTCCAAGATTGCTGTGTGTTTGGCACTGGCTCTGAAGAATGAGCATGTTTCTGTAATCAATCCCATCGTGTTTCTTACGTTTTGAACTTTGAACGAGTCAGATAAACACAGATTTAAACAATGGGACACACAGTGGGTGTATAAAGCTTTGGGATACTTTCTTTTTAGCACAACTTGAACTCCACGAAACTGTCCACTCATCGCTGAAGCTCCATCGTAGCCCTGTCCTCTTACGTTCTCTAGATCCAACCCAAGTGTAGTGAGTTTTTCTTCGATCACTCTAGCTAACCCTTCCCCAGTTACATCAGACACAGGCACAAATGTTAAAAAGTCTTCCATTAAAACAGGTCCATTTTCACTCTCTGATACGTATCTAGCACACAGCGAAAACTATTCTATCTGTGAGATGTCAGTTGTCTCATCTGCCAGAATCGTGAAATATTTACTCTGTCTTATTCTTTTGATTATGTCCTTTCAAATCAAAGACCCAATAGTCTCTATCAATTCATTTTGTATCTCTGGGCTGACATACATAGCATTTAGAGGGCTATGTAAAATATGATCTTTCAGGACGGTATCTCCAGCGTTCGCTCAAAATCGAATAAGGCTTCTGAAATTACCATCATTCTCCACTGGTGAAGAGAGAGAAATCCTGCCACTGTCTCTTCGACCTCTTAACGGAATGTTTTGCATCCCACACAACTTGACTGTCTCTATGATGCCATTCAGTCTCAACCTGTCTTCCTGGACCTCTTTCTTTCTCACTGTGTCAATCAGAGCTATGACACTTTCCTGGCGTTTTCCTACTAAAGCTTTTACATGACTTGGAGCTAAAGCGGCATTTTTATGATACGTGTGTGACTCGTGATTTTTAAAGGATGCAACAGATTTTTTACATTATAGAAACTTCTTGTCACAAATGCTTGGGGCTTCTCGTGGGATCCCTTCCCAACTTCTTCGGTGTTTAAAAAAAGTACACAAGTAGCGCAGTAAAGTCCACTTTCTTTTTTTGAGTATGCTAACCACTTAAATTCATCGAACCATTTTCGCTGAAAGTGACGTGTAAATGTTTTTGCAGCCTGTGAGGGGAAAATGAAATCCTCATCAGGAGTCCATAAAAAGTTTAGTTTTTCAACTTTTTCAAAATTATTCAGCTTCGTTCCAAGTCCGCGATGTCGATGTTGGAGTCTGAGTGTACTGGGTCTCCAATTGCTTCGACACCCTCAGCTTCATTGCTGAATTCAGTCCTCCCAGGTTCAGCTAAACTTAAAAATAATTTTATTAGCATATTGAAAGACGTGGAAAGGTTAATTCAAGCAGATTACAAAAACATATGACTCTTAGCTTCAAGCTAAGTATAGCTCATAAGCAACCACTCCCTAATCTTATTCCTGAAATCAGCTATTCAGCTATGATAAAAAGTGAAATGATTTCAATAATGAGGATAGAATTCCTGCCTGAAACGTGCAATCTGCTCCAAAAGTATGCAAGTTACTAAATACTCCCATCGAAATAACTTCCAAGTTTGTAGAGTACAGCAAAATAGCTGTTGGGACAAAAAATTGTGGTTCCACTCTCATTAACATTTATGGTAGGATTAAATTAATGATTACTACCTAGGAGGGCGTAGTTACTATTTTTTCAATTCAAAAATATACGAAATAAAAGGGTTTCCAAGGCCTCAGAGGCCCCAGTCATGCATCCTAGGGTTAAAGAAGAATTAGTTTTTGTATTGTACTTACTTGAGTAACTAACACCTTCATCACTTGTTTGCTCGTTTGCCACATCGGTAGTAGGCCTATCTCCATTCCCTTCTTTCTTCCGTTTAGGCGAAGATGTGAAGTAAGAGAGGATCGTCCTTTTTTTCATTCTATAAAGAAAAAAAAACGAGTCATGTGTAATATCTGCATGCATTCAATGTTTGTTGTTCACGCTGCCGCTTAAATTTACTTAAATAAGCTTGAACATCCCATTAATATAGTTAAATTATGCCGATTCAAATAGCCCCGCGAAGAATGATTCACATAACCCCACATGTTCTAAAGTCATTGAAAGCAAATAGTACAGGTAAATCCAACAGATGTTGCTAGTTGTCATGTTGACTGTCCTGGGAGCTTCTACACCTTTCAAGACAAACAGATTTTAGGTTAATTCTGAATGATTATAATGAGTAAGTTTAGCCCTTATAATCTAACGATTGAATATTACATACTGACTATTTTTGAACAAGACACACTTACCTTGACTACTTCTAGATGGATGTATGATAGCTGAAAGGTAGATAACAAAGAAAATTCTTCTGGTTCTGTGCGTATGGCTTCTCAAGACACAATCTGACACAGAATGGCAGCTGAGATATGCACACAGAGTACGCAGGAGGCAGCAGACGGTTTCCTTATTTAGATTCAAATAGCCCCTTGATTCAATAAGCCCCACCTTACCTTAGGCTACACAATGTGTAACTCCAAACGTGAAACGATCGACCTGCCAGTATGAAATTTTAGTGTGCAAAATTTTAAATATTTCTACAATTTCGGGGGGGGCCGCAGCCCCTTCAGACCCCCCCTGGCTACGTCAGTGTGTTAGGCATAGTAATAATGGAACAACATAAACAGTTATCTGGAGCAAGGTTGTATATTTTAAAACAAAATATTTATATGATTTGTAGTTCACAAAATATTTATTTTACTGCAAAATTGTCTTTGACATCAGCTTGACCTGATTTTAAAAGAAATGTCAATTTGTTACTTGGATGTTGTTTTCGTGGGTTGATTCGTCTTACTGCCAGTCCTGTGAATCGCCGCAATCTGCTCCTCTCTCGTCTCCTCCTTTCTGCACACTCCCGTTTCGCTGGGGCTCCTCCAGTACGCGCGCACGTCGTTACACCGGTACTCAGTCTAATCTTATCTCAGGGCACAAATTGGGTTGTAATTTAATCTCACTTATTTTTGGTGCGTTAAGCATGCACCTTCCCGCGTCTTGAGGTGTCCTCGCGATCACATAGGAGTATCCCGGATGGATAAACCTTCCCTATGCGGAAATCTTGATTCACGCGATACTAGCACTGTTTAACAATATTGAATAGCTTATATTTTTTTTTATAATGAGTTCGTACCCAGTCAAGGTATCAGCCACGGGTACCTCGTTGCTAAAATGACCCTGATCACTCGTACAAAAACACGTTTCTGCACGGAAAACTCGCACAGAGAGCACGTCTGTAATATTCGAGCTGCAGGATAGAACTAACTTGATATACGTCGGCAGAGACCCAATCTTAATGGAAATCGGGGCCGCTGATTGGTCGAAACAGCTATCATGTGATTGATGGCTACAACTGATAGATGATTTCTTGAAACGATTTGCAGATTTCTGCAGCAGCAGTTATAGATTTTATCTAAGACTTTTCTGCCTTCTAAAAGATAAGGACTTTATAGAAACGGCTTTTTACATACTATGTAGCAAGCCTCTGACACCCAGAAAATACAGCGCTATTTACGATGCTTGCGCTGTCCAAATCTCAGTTCGGTATGCTCATTTATACTTGAGCTATTCACAAAAATACGACTGACACGCGCACTCGCACCCTTAACATGACATGACATGATCACAAATATATTTATGGGCGTTTTAATACATAATAGTCTTTTACCCAATTCTTATTTCAATACTTACATCTAATTTACATATTCAGATAAAAATCAAATTTTAACATGTCTATAACGTCATAACCTGTTACAACCTCATGTGGTCCTGGCTACATTTCCCTTACTGCAATGTTCTATTGCAGGAATATCCCCTCCTCGGATAAAAAAAAAATTTGTTTACACACTTTTTTTTGTTTTTAACAAATAATACCAGTTCCTTTCCTTTTTAAACATATAATCAACTCAACAATTAAATACTCCTTGCTAAAACAAAAACATTTTCTTCCAATAAATTTTGACATCTGTCAGTTCCAATATAAATAAACACAAGCACGAGGTTGATAATCTGGTATCAAGGGTTAGAGAGATAAGCTAGTATGAACAGTTCATGACGTCATAATACCTACTGTCCTACTTCTCAACATATTTACCCACATGGTCCAAACAAATATGAATTTACACAATTTACTTACTTTAACAATTACGTTATGACACGCATACTTTAATATACCCAGATATACGTGAAAGTTAATTTTTGACATAGTACTTGCGTAATGACGACGCATGGAATTTGCCAATAGTTTTGTTAGTATTTTGATTTGCAACAATGTAGGTTTGCTTTCCCACTTGTTCAGTTAACATAAATGGACCATTGTAAAGTCTGTTGAACTTAGCCGTGGTATTATCAATACTGCTACTTACATTTAACGCTTTTAGTAAAATTAACTCGCCTACTCTGAACGATTGCAGCTTATGATCAGCATTACATTTTTCTGACCGCTGTTCACCGAACTTCCATATCCTTTCCTTTGCATCCAAACGCTTAACTTCGCTTGGCGTCGGCAAATTTTGAGTGGCTACCCTTTTTATATAATCACTCCAGACACGTTTTGGTTGGACATCTGACTGCAGTAATGATGGCATATATCCAGTCATGGTATTGTAACACCCATTTATGGCGTTCTCGAAAAATCCAGATACTCTGGCCACTTGCTTTGGTTATTGTTACAATAAGTCCTCAATAAACGACCAAGTTTTCTATTCACCCTCTCAGCGAGATTCCCTTGGGATCTACGAATGGCTGTTAGAACTGCTTAAATGCCCCTCTTCTTTAATTCGGCTTTCCATTTTTTATTCTGGAATTGCGTACCCTGATCAGACAGGATCTTTTTTACATGACCATATTTTGGGATGTACTTTTCCAAAATTATCCTCAGTACCGCATCTGTTGTGGGTCTACCTATCGCATAAAGACTAACATTCTTAGTGAAGGCATCCGTACACACCACCAGATTTCTCATCCCCCTCGCCACACGTGGTAATGGTCCAAGGAATTCAATGCATAGTAATTCATTTTTTCCATGCATAACAATGTTTCCCATCTCCACGTAGGTGTGTTGGTTAGGATATTTGGCTGTCTGGCAGGTGTGGCAGGTACGAAGTACTGATTTAACTTTTCTGGCCATGTTCATCCATATAAAATCTTCCCGCAGTGTCACGTAGCATTTGTAAGCACCGGCATGAGCAAGGCTTTCATGGCATGCCCATGTTAGTTCCTCAATGAGATGGTCGGGAACCACAATTTTCCATTGTCCATCAATCAGCTTGTACAAAATATTGTTAACAATCTGGAACTTTGGACTTTCTGTAATCTGTATGTCGTTTATTATTTTTCTAATTTTGTCGTCACGTTGTTGTTCAACATTTACGTTCCTTAAGTAATTTTTAATTTCATTTGGTAAAGCATACTTTAACGCCTAGATCTGTATTTCATTATATCTTCCGAATGAGTTTCCTGATGAACAGGTGGATAACGACTCAAACTTGTTTTCGCTAGCTTTGCAGTACTTAATGCTAAAATCATATTCCTGCATAGACATTATCCATCGTGACATTTGGGCATTTGCAAGTTTACACTTTAATAAAAACGACAAAGCTTGGTTATCCAATAAAATTTCAAAATGCTTACCAACTAAATAATACCTAAACTTACAAACACAGTATACTATAGCTAAAATTTCTTTTTCGGCAGTAAAATAGTTTCGCTCAGCGCCTTTTAACGACCAATTTACATGGGCGATGACTTTAAGATCACCATTCTTATTTTTCTGATATAAAATTCCACCCACGGCATAATCCGAAGCATCACAGTTAAGAACACGTGTTTCCGGGTGAAACACGTGTAGATTCTCTTTAAATAAGGCCTTCACCGCATTAAATGCCTCTTCATGTCTTGCTTCCCATCGCCATTTGGTGTTTTTCCGAAGTAATTCCAACATTGGTTCTATTGTCTTCGCATACGCAGGTGCGAACCAACGGTAATACCCAGTAAGTCCTAGGAATGCTCTAATGTCCTTCGTTTTTTTAGGTGTAGGAAATTCCGTGATGGATTCTATCTTTTCAGGGTCCGTACTTACACCCTGCGCCGATATATGTCCTAAAAATTTTATTTCGGACTTACTGAATTCGCATTTCTCATAGTTAAGTACCAAGTTGGCCTGACGGAGTTTACTGAAAACAATATCCAGATGCTTCAAGTGCTCATCAAACGATTTAGATATGACTAATATGTCGTCGACGAAAACACAAAGTCTTCCACCTCAGGACCCAATGCTAATTCCAGGCATTTCACCATTGCAGCAAGGCTGGTTACCAGACCAAAGGGCACTACCTTGAACTGGTAGCATTTATTTCTATATAAAAATGCCGTGAACTTTCTGCTATCCTGAGCTAATGGGATTTGCCAAAAACCACTTTTTAAATCCAACCGAGACATATATTGGACACCCTGGCACTTGGTAAACAGGTTTTCTGCATTTGGCGCGCAGTCAAAACATTTTTTGTGATACTGTTTAGATTACGCATATCAAGACATATCCTAATCTGGTTATTTTTTTTCTTTACGATCACCATTGGGTTAAGGAAATTGCTGTTAGACCGTTCGATGATGTTCTCGTCCAACATCTTATCGATTTCCTCATCCACCAATTTCTGATAGTGCAGTGGAATAGGATACGTCTTACGTACGAATTTATTTTCGTCCGTAACTTGGATGTCGTGCGTGTATACATGTGTAGTAGTGTGGGTGTTTTGAAATGTCTCCATATGTCTCTTTATCAGCTGGTTTAATTTGTTCCGTTGATTCGCAGTTAATTGCTCTGTATTATTCATGTTATCTTTGTTATTGTTTACAACCACCTTCGCCCCCGGCTTGGTTATGCGAATGTACCCCGCTTCAGATTGCTTATCAACGTCATTATTTCCTAATACTATCTTATATTGATGATTATTAACTGTACATGATAATTCATTTTTACTAAAATCAATGATGGCATTTATTTTTTTTAAAGTGTCTGTTCCTATAATGACATCGTAAATTAAATCCTTAACAACTAATACTGGTGTTTCAAGCTCCATACCTTGCGATGAAATGGTTATGTACGCTTCCTTATTTACTTTTTGAACTTCGTTTGTGGCTGTCTTAATAGTTGTATTATTAATCGGTAATATTGGTACTTTCTTAAACTCTACTATGTTCTTATTGATAAATTTTTCACTGATCAATGAGATCTGAGCACCACTGTCTATCAAAACATTTCCCTTACAGTTATTTATCCTAGCTTTTAATATATTACATCTACTATCTAACTTATCACTATCCCTAGGCATATTAACTACATCTTCATTACTGTCACTTATAAGTTCATTTCGTACATCATTTGGGTATACACCAGATACACAGTAGGTTCTACTCATGTTATTATTTGCTATGTTTTCATTGCATTTCTGACTCCGACTGGTACTTTGTTTATTATTATTTTTTTAATTTGTTTTGCACGGTCTCACACCGTGCAACCTTACGCGTTTTTTGTACCGTTTTCATTATCTGTGTTATCTTTGGTTATAGTCGCGACTTTATGACTACCTAATTTGGGTGAATTTTGTTCGCGATCCGGCTTTTTCCATTGCTTATTTCTATATTCATATTGTTTTGGTGTATTGTTGATGTTTACCTTTGTGCGTGTATTGTATGTTTCGAGATTCCCGTCTACATTCTCCCATTTTGATATTAACAACAGCAGGTCTTCTAATGTTTTGATTCCTTGCATAATTACAGCCACTTGTATACGCTTGTTGAAATGATGTGCTAATTTGCTGACAATTTCAGCTTCTGATACTACCGGCTCCAGGTGTTTTGCCTTGGCTACAAGCTGGATCAAGTATTTCTCCTTACTTCCCTTACCTGGAGTATACTTACCAAACTCCAGCTGTACGCGTACTTTCCGCTGGATTTCGTCGTTCCAATACCTTGCTTTAAAGTGGTTAACCAGATCTTCATATACCACAATTGTATCTTGGACAATCGAAAACCATTCAGCCACTGTGCCCTTTAACTGACGCACCACCCAGTTTATTTTGTCAACATTGCTAAGGTTGTCAGCTATGTGTTCCATATTACACTGGCATTGCGTAAGGAACTGTACGGGATTTTCATACTCAAGGCCATAAAATTTCATGTATGTGTTGATGTCGTCATGTGCTTTGTATATATAAGTGACCTGGTTTGCGAGTGGATTAGTCTGTTGTATTTGTTTTACCTTTTGTTCTAAAATTTCTAATTTGTTTTCACAGGTGTTTATGGAATCATTTACCGCAGTCGTCTGCGCTTGCACCTGTTCTTCTACTGCTAGCACACGCGTCTCACATTCCGTTATACGTGTGTTATTTAATTCTATTGCGGCCTCAAACTCCACGCGGATAGATTCAACCTTTTCTGTTATTTTGCTCTCAGCAGCTTCGACAATAGCTTTACTTTGTTTTGCTTGCTCGTGTATGGCAGCGAATATTTTTTTATTTTGACTTTTACTGTCTTCACGTACAATTTTTAAATTTTCTTGCAATATTTTATTATCTTCGCGTAGCTGTTTATTGTCGTCTTGTAATGCTCTGGTATTAGCTAAGATTGCATTTAGTGTAGATTGCAAATCGGCTGATAAACCTTCCGCCATTTTGAACACAACAGCAAACAACACAACAAAGTTTATCTTAATGTCTTGACTTACGTACGGCACACTTATTCTTATTGACAACGTTTAATGTTCAACTATTCTAAAATATTAGCGCAATGCACAGTACACAGTCAGAAATCATTCAACACAATATCTACATAAATCCTTAACCTATACATGCACAAATAATATAATTCACTCCATATAACGTTCCAATATTAAATTACGATTCTAACCTACACTAGTCTTTCTGAGCATATGCAATATTTAAATGATACACACTCTGAAGACAATTTTAATATATCAAAACACTATTTCTTTTTTTTTTTATTACATACTATTTTGTCGTGCCAAAAACGTTGGGTATTGCAATTTAATACTATGAACAGGTTATATAATATATTTCTTGCATTCTTTTGAGCCCCATCGTTGCAAGCGCCATTTACTATGTGACAAAACAAATATTAGGCATAGTAATAACGGAACAACATAAACAGTTATCTGGAGCAAGGTTGTATATTTTAAAACAAAATTTTTATATGATTTGTAGTTCACAAAATATTTATTTTACTGCAAAATTGTCTTTGACATCAGCTTGATCTGATTTTAAAAGAAATGTCAATTTGTTACTTGGATGTTGTTTTCGTGGGTTGATTCGTCTTACTGGCAGTCCTGTGAATCGCCGCAATCTGCTCCTCCCTCGTCTCCTCCTTTCTGCACACTCCCGTTTCGCTGGGGCTCCTCCAGTACGCGCGCACGTCGTTACACCGGTACTCAGTCTAATCTTATCTCAGGGCACAAATTGGGTTGTAATTTAATCTCACTTATTTTTGGTGCGTTAAGCATGCACCTTCCCGCGTCTTGAGGTGTCCTCACGATCACATAGGAGTATCCCGGATGGATAAACCTTCCCTATGCGGAAATCTTGATTCACGCGATACTAGCACTGTTTAACAATATTGAATAGCTTATATTTTTTTTTTATAATGAGTTCGTACCCAGTCAAGGTAACAGCGACGGGTACCTCGTTGCTAAAATGACCCTGATCACTCGTACAAAAACACGTTTCTGCACGGAAAACTCGCACAGAGAGCACGTCTGTAATATTCGAGCTGCAGGATAGAACTAACTTGATATACGTCGGCGGAGACCCAATCTTAATGGAAATCGGGCCCGCTGATTGGTCGAAACAGCTATCACGCGATTGATGGCTACAACTGATAGATGATTTCTTGAAACGATTTGCAGATTTCTGCAGCAGCAGGTATAGATTTTATCTAAGACTTTTCTGCTTTCTAAAAGATAAGGACTTTATAGAAACGGCTTTTTACTAACAAAATCCCTATTTACATACTATGTAGCAAGCCTCTGACACCCAGAAAATACAGCGCTATTTACGATGCTTGCGCTGTCCAAATCTCAGTTCGGTATGCTCATTTATACTTGAGCTATTCATAAAAATACGACTGACAGGCGCACTCGCACCCTTAACTCGCACATGACATGATCACAAATATATTTATGGGCGTTTTAATACATAATAGTCTTTTACCCAATTCTTATTTCAATACTTACATCTAATTTACATATTCAGATAAAAATCAAATTTTAACATGTCTATAACGTCATAACGTGTTACAACCGCATGTAGTCCTGGCTACATTTCCCTTACTGCAATGTTCTATTGCAATATATATATATATATATATATTGCAATAGAACATTGCAGTATATATATATATATATATATATATATTGTAACCAGAAATCTGTATGCCGGTCGTTACAAAAGATAAAAATTTGATAGAAAATTTTATAAAATAATAAAATTTTCAAATAGTAAATGATTTTGTTTATGTTTATTAAGAGGTGTGTTAAAGGAATAAATCTGTTTTAAAAGGTTCTTGTAAAAATTCTAATAACAGCCAGGTATTTATTGACCGTCGAGCACTTCTTGAAGAATTGAACCAAGTCTGGAGTTAAATAGTTTAACTCCAGTTAGCAATCGATTGGTGATTTTTCTGTATGGTCCAATATCTCGTTCAACTAAAATATTTTCTTCTTAGTTAAGTCCTTCAGCCTTAATAAATACCCTTAAATTAACCTGTGAAATAAGTAACAGATAAGAAATAATGGAAATATAAAGATTTATTGACAATTTATATAAATAATCGATTTTTTATCGATGGAGAGCAATTATCGACTCTGTCTCGGGAATTATCGATTGTGTCATACAGAACAAAATTTATGATATTTAATATATTAAAAGACAGGTTCTTTGAGCGATTAGAATTAATATTCAGAGAAGGGTGACGAGAAAGTATAACATTAACAATTAACACAAATACAATAATTATTATTCAATAAAATTTGAATAATTCCAATAAGTAATGTGTATGTATGTTGTCAAACCCATATGCAGACGATGACGTCACTGCTGGAAGATAAAGAAGGCAGGCTTGAATTTTTAAAATGGCCGCTACTAGATATGGCGAGTTCGCTGCAAAATCTGCATGTCCGAAAATCACGACAAAATTACCTTCGTGAATGTCTGAAATCTTCCCGCACGGGTGTAATATGTCTGTTAAGTTATTTGGTGTATTCTGACGAAGTGTTCTGTGTAAACTTGTGTTGGTTAGTTTATTTTGTATGTGTTCACTTCTTTGAGTTAACGTTCTCAAGATATGGTTATGATTTGTAGAATGAATTGGTTTAAATATAAGGTTTTACTGTTTTCTGTCACTCGTATCATGAAGTTAGATGTTTGTTTTCACTATTGTCGTGAACGTATTGATAGCTTTAGTTTTAAAAAGTGTCTAATTCGTCTAACTCTCGTTTCACTTATTTTAATGGCTAAACGCTAGTACCATTTTCGACTCGATTTAAAGAACGTTTTGTCACACAACTATTCAGCTTGATATTCAACAAAAGACTAATTAACTTGGTCATAAATCTGGCCCAGTTAATCCTTGAAAAAGTATTGTTAACATATTTCGATTACCTGTACACATGATAAAATATTACATTATATTATGGAATTTATCTATTTTATTCATCACTTTTATGAATTATGAACCTTATTATTGGTTTAATCATCTCATTCCCTTTAAATTGATGTATTATAGTCCATATCTGTAGACATTTTGTGGAAATTAACAAATTTTGTTCACTTTTTGGAAATATAGGCTCAAAATTGGATTTCCGTCTTTATACGAATTTCCTCCATTTTAAATATTATTAATACTATTATAATAAATTTTAATTAGTCATATTCCTCTTCCTGTCCTTAAATACATATAAATTAAACCTTTGAACTGGTTTTTTGTGTTAATCTGTAAATTTGACATTGCTCTTTAAAATTAATTAATTTATATATTTTGAAAATTTACAATATGTTAAGGTATATTTCCTTATTATCATTTTAACTCATAGGAACATTCCTAGTAGTGATTAACTGAGTTATCTTATATAAATCTCGCTAGTTTACAGGATTTATAAGTGAATTATACT
This sequence comes from Magicicada septendecula, assembly GCA_034769895.1. NCBI lineage: Eukaryota > Metazoa > Arthropoda > Insecta > Hemiptera > Cicadidae > Magicicada > Magicicada septendecula. The sequence continues at coordinate 302,393,695 of CM068367.1, read as the reverse complement.
GGTTTATATTGTTTCTGTGAATTCACCAGATGGCCTAGATTTTAGAATTTTATATTTCTGTCTTTCTCAAATAAATTTAAACTTAACTCCTCCTCTGACTTTACATAATTACAATTATATGAAATTAACATGGTTTATAACTTATTGTGTGGTGTAGTAGTTAATTAACACTACGGTTATTAAAATAAATAATATGAACATTGTTTAGCAATCTGCACAATTGAACATATTGCAGACATGATTTGAACATATATCTTTTAACTATTTTTGAGTTAACATAGCATACCTATTGGAACATTATTAATGGTATGTAGGCTATTATTTAGCAAACATAATTCTTTTTAGAACACATAACATAAATCTTATTTTCTAATAACTCTTACAAATACATTTTACTAACACATTGATTTTAGGACTGTGAATAAACAGTCTATTTAAACATTTTACACTTATTAATACTATATTAATGCCAGTCCTTTCTGGTCTAAACCATTATTATTTGTGATTCCCTACCTCAGTAAACATAAACTCCTATACTCTATTTATTATCATTTTTTTTTTACAAATGTCTTGTAAATAAAGATTTACATTGAAATAATAAAATACTGGAAATCTTCCATTTTATTATTTGATTATGCTGTTTATTATTAGATATTAAAGTTGTGATCTAGCATACTGATAAGTTATAGTATCACCAACTTTAAGTTTATTGCATTTCTAAAAAACACTTACACAAATTCACTTTCACTGTTGGTTCTGATATTTTGAGTCTTATTATCTCAGACCAGACCTTTAGTAATCATGGACTGTTAAGACTAGTTTATTCTCTTTATTACACAATAGCTTTAGTCGGTTCACTTCTTATAACGCTATACAGCACTTTAGTTTTCTCAATAATTACATTTTTATAGGATTTTGGGTATGTTATACTTTCTTTTGCATAGTTTGTGTGGGTTTGGGGTTGATAGTAGTTTATATAATAATAGGTTTTACAACGGTGTTTCTTTCATACTATTTCTTCCTCTCCTCCTGTCTTCTTTCTTGTCCTTCTTCGTATCTTCCTTCTGGTCTTCCTTCTTGTCCTTCTTCTAGTCTTCATTCTTGTCCCTCTTCTAGTCTTCATTCTTCTGGTTTTCTTGTCTTCCTTCTTCATTCTTGGGTAAACCAAGGTACTTGGTGTTATCTCGACTGAGGTTTAGTTTGGAGCATTTAACTTATTCACTGATACTGACTTTATTCTTCTCTACAGGTTTCAGGGTATTGTTTTCTTCCTGTTCACAAACTTTATTCTTCCCTCTTCTTGTTTTTTGGGGTATTTTGGTATTCACCACTCTTTAATTGAGTCTCTTTTTTCTTGATATGGTCTTATATAACTGGTTTACTGCTCTACTGCTCCTAGCTTCCTGGGTAAATTACTGATATTATCCTATGAGTTGCTTCGATACTTTCTTTGGTTTTTTAAACAGTGGTTTTTATATATAATGTAATGAGGATTTTTATTTTATCGTGGTTCATTCCTTTGATTCATTTAAATGTCATTCAATATTATTATAACATTTGTTGGTGTAATTAAACTTTATGATTTCATATGACTTAAGATGTAGTGGATTTTCTGTCACGCTACAATATATATATATATATATATATATATATATATATATATTTAATGTTGTTCTTTGAATTCAATCTACTAGTTGTTATTATCATTCAGTAGTAGGTAACACTTGTTATTAATTTATTTGTCTGTACTGGCTGAGTAGTGATGACAGAGGGTGGAGCTCTGTTATAATTGCTAGTGTCTTCAACAACTGGGCTGCTGAATCGGGTGGCATGGAGATAAATGCTAGAGGGCATTCCCTTCTGTAACCATTCTCCTCTCTGGACCACCTAGTTCTTCTCAACTTTGAGGAGTCTCTTACCTTCGTAAAAGCCTGAAACTTGCTCAGTTATTGATTTTACCTCTTTGGTTGTATTTCTCTGTCAAGGTGAGTTGGTTGGAGGGACAGTGTGTACTACACTGACAGCAATCATTGGGCTATCCTCTTTCATAAGAGGTGGTAATTATATTAGCCATGATGACAATGCTGATGATCGTTGTATTATTATTATTATTATAATTAATGTAGTATTAGTTATATTGTGATATTATATACTGGTACTTATAATAACTAATGTAAGTAATATAAAAATAATAATAATTCAGTCACATGTAAAACCTCAGCAGTCTGATATTAAAAGTCTGGATCATGGAGATTACATCAGATAGAAACTGATGCTAAAAGCTTAGATTAAATTTACTGTCACTATCCCTCGATTCAAGTCCAGTGAAATATCATCCTATAGCTGAACTATTATGTAATAACTGTGATAAAGTACATAAAAACTTGTAATAATAATAGTAGCAGTAGTAGTAGTAGTAGTAGTAGTAGTAGTAGTAGTAGTAGTAGTAGTAGTAGTAGTAGTAGTAGTAGTAGTAGTAGTGGTAGTAGTAGTAGTGGTAGTTTTAGTAGTAGTAGTAGTAAGGTGTTGAAAAACTTAAAAAGTAGGTACTATTTAAATGGATCAATACCAATAATACTTCAGGCATTGGTGCAAGTAAATCTCACAATCATATGAAAATAACAGACAATTTTATACTAACATGGAGCCACCATCTGTGCAGTGTGCCGCACTCAAAATGTATCTCTCACTAATTAAGCTGCCCCCACAGTTATATTGAATAGAATCTTTATTACCATAACCAATTAAGGCCTGAAACAAATGAACCAAAGAAAAGTTCACATTGTAGCGGGTCAATTTTTGGGTGTTTTTATTTTAACTGTTTGGGGCATTTATATATTTGTATTCATTTCATTTTCGGTCGGGAGCCTTATAAAATATGTCGAAATAACGGTATTATTGTGCAACGTATAACAGTCAGTGTAACAGAACAGTGAAACAAAGCAATAAGACGCAGGTTGTTGTTGAGTAATGCGGCAGAGGAATTCGCACCTCCACCAAAATTCTAAGAACTCTGTACATGTGTGTCAACGCTCAAGCGCAACTACACCCGCACGCGCTCCAAAGGACGCTCTGGACAAAAAACTAAGATGGCCAGAGCGTAAAAATATTCGTCGTCTTCTCTAAGACCTCCCGGAAGTCGCATTAAACTCCGCCTACTGTTGGTGACATCAGCAGAGCCAAGTCCAATATTAAGCTCTGGTCACACACATATATCAGCTCCATTCCATATATAAAATGGTTACACAACAGCATATGAGCAAGGAGCGACGACGAAAACATAGTGGCAGTAAAGAACCAGCTTCCCTCCAAAGAAAGGGAACATGTACCTGTTACGTTCTCAGTGACGGTCGACTTCAAGCAGGGACGCCACACAGTCCACGAGCTACAGAGTACAATACACACGTAGTTACGACTCGCGGGCCCCGGTCGGGTCGAACTCTTACATATGGATAAATCAAGTGTAATAACGATTTAACACCGACCGGGGCCCAAGAAGTTAATCAATCCACCACAGTGAAAAATTTGTGACATTGTAGGCAGTAAAACGATTCAATACAGACCTTTTGTAAGCGCGGAACAATGCCACGTGTTTGGTCGGCCTCGCTCTAGTGCGGTTCCCCGAGTTAAAACAAAAATTTTTAAGATGTTGAGGGGTTAATAAATAGTGTGTATAAATGTGTGAGTGCATTGCAGGCTGGGCAGTCTAGTAGTAAGTAATAGAATGTAAATATAATTGGATAAAACATAGTGTAAAAGTGTACGAAAATTTTAAAGTCAAGTTGTTAAAAGATTAATAGCATGAATATTTTGTTGGTAATTGCTCATTAAAAAATAATGATTCTCTTTGAAATAATGTGTTAGTCTAAGTTATTTCGTCATTGCCACTTCCTCATTTCTGTGGAAAAAATTAGTCTAACGAAATCGGAGTTTTTCTGAATTTTATTACAGTCAGATCGCGGGATTTTTATAAGGGCAAGAGTGTATAAGTTTTCGATATTTTACCTTTTAGAAAAATATCGTGGCGACCTTGGGCAGTTTTCAAAAGATAAGTTTTACGGGGACCATGACGGTAAGTGAAATTCTGGCAGCGGTAAGTGTTATTTTACGAAGAGTGGGTAAAAAGTGAGTAACATCACAGCGACGCCCCTGCCAGGATGTTCGTATATAAATTTTATAGGAACTAGACCTATTTTAATACACAGAAAATAGGATGTGGTAATGACGAATTTATAAAAACGATTTATCGTATATAATTACGCACGTAGGTTAGGTTTGTATCATTGCGATTTACAGAGCTAAAATAAAAATTACAAAAATGGAAAATAATCAATTTGAGAATAGTGATGTAATGAGTATGTTACAATTACTTTTAGAACAAAATAAAGAAATGAAGAGGGATACAAATATTAAATATAATGAACTGAAGAATGATTCTGACGCTAAATTCAATGTATTAAAAAACCAGAATAAGGAATTAAAAAACGAGATTCAAGAATTAAATGAATGTCTAGAAAATACCCATGAGACAATAATGACTAGTTTGAATAAATTAGAACAAAGTGTAGAGCGAATGGGAGTACATGTGATGAATGTAATACCAGATAAAAAGTTAACAGAGAATAACAATAATGTCCAAAATAATGAATTTAATACTGAGAATGTTAATGTGTTTGAAGAGTTAGTATCAGAGACTGATACTGAAAAAATAAATAATGAGAGTATTAATGAAAGTGTAGAATGTAGTGATTATGAGATGTTAATGTGTGTCAGTGAGTTAGAGAGAGAGAGAAAAAATAATGTTGTAGTAGAGTGGGGACAGAGGGAAAATTTTCCTTTTATTATTTATGATGATTTAACGTGGTCACAAGAGTTTTTGAAGGGCAAGGGTCCCGTACTAGTAGAAGATTGGAGTTGTTTATTTTATGTGTATGATATTATACCCTCTGTGTGGAATGATTTTATAAGTATGAGATGGTGTTATGATGAGAGAGAGTTAGAAGTATATAATTTAAAGAGAGATTATGGTGAGTTGAAAGAAATATTAGAAGAGTATTTAAATAAGAATGATTTGATTGATAATACAAAAGTAACTAACCCGATATTGGAAATATTTACTGACGGAGATTTAACAGAAATACTTAACGTAGACTTGGTGAATGATTATTATGGTATAACGGATAAATTGGAACTGTTTGGTTATGACACACAAGACAACAATATGTATGTCAATATAATTGAACAGTGCTATACAAAACCAAGATTAATCTTTGACGATCGAGGCTAGACTATAAGCAATCAATGGACAATTTTATATATATTGTTTTATGGTTTTGTGACCCCGCAACCTTGGAACATTGAAGTGTGATATGACTAAAGAAATAAGGATGCAGATTTGTAAATTAATGTTTAATAAGTTTATTTGTGTGTATTGTAGAATGTTAAGTAAACAATATGTGTGTAGATGATTGTTGTAATAATAATATTAATATTTGCAATTTAATTAAATAACCGTATTAATTTTGAAAACAGTAATTGTCTAATTGTAAATGTTTAATTAATTTAATTAAAATAATTTGAAATGTTTTAAATGTTTTGATTAATTCAAAGATTATATAATTGAATTTTCGGATGAATTTAAATGGTTTAACGAGAAGTGAAGTTGGTAATTAAATGATGAATTGTTGATTTGAAATAACTTTTTGTTAAATGTTTCAGAGGTTACTTGGAGTAGTGGTGTATGGTGTATATAGTTGTGTATGTCAGTATATGAATTATGGACTGTAAGTATAAAATTTTTATGATACAAGTCAAATATAATAAAATGTACACAAATGTTTAACTTAATGGAACGAATTTTAACTTCAATAATGAAAATAACTTGAGATAATGATTTGAAGGGTAATAATAACTGAGAGATGATGAAAAATAAATATTAATAATGGATTCGAAAATTTTAAGTAATCGAATTGTAGAAAGGTTAATTTTCAATTGTGAAGTAATTAGTTAGTTGTTAAGGGGCTATTGTGGGGGTTGCCTGTGCTCTCACAAATAGCGAAATGGGTTGGGGGTAGCAGTGAGTGTTACCTCCATCGGAGGCCAAACTGGCGATAAATGTGCGGCACACCTTATCCGTGTAAATAAAAAATTTTTACACACAATATTAAATAACGTGTCGCACATAATAATATTGATGTGAAACAGGCAGTGAAATAAAAGTTTAGATTTCCTCGACTTTTCGGGCGGTTACTGTCTTACCAGCACTAACCGTGGTTTTGGCTAGCGGCCAGCTATGGTCATACCAAGTCCCTTGACCATAGCTGACTCGAAATTGGTATATATTTGAAATTCAATGGGGGGACAATTAGAGGAAATCTCCCGGAAACTATGGAACAGCGGCTGCCACTCTGCCCGCGTGGGGGTAGCAAGACCGGTGGTAGAACCGTTTTAAGGGTGCATGATTATAGAACAAGAACATGATGATGTTCACTACTTTAAAACTTAACAGCGGAAGCAGAGACACGGAGAGGTAAAAAACCTGCTCCAAAATATACAGTCTCTGTGGAAGCGAAAGGGCGAGACAGTCCTCCATAATTTGAAATAGAGTGTGTGGCTGGGAGGTGACGTAAAGGAGTCACGAATGTAAAATTTTATGACATAAAAATTTTTGCTTATTCAAGGTTTAATCCAATCAAAAATGCTTGTGCTCTGTTCAAATAATTATATGCTCAGACCCGTAATATAAGGTTCATACTATAATTTTAAAGGTATCATTCTATTGTTGTGTGTTAGATATAGTTGTTGACAAAATGTATTTTTATTATGTGTATTTTTTTTTCTAAGCCAATAATTAGCCGCCTGGCAGGCAATCAACATAATAGGAGTAAGTGTTGATAATGTATTACATGTAATTGTTCAATTTTGAATGGTATTCATGGTGTTTTAATTATGTCAGGAGATCAGCTGATCAGCAATGATGTCACTGGTAGGTTAGTTATAAAGGTTACAAGTTATTAATGTTCAATGCTATGTTTAATGTACTACAGATATTTTGAAGTAAGGATAAAAAGAATATGAGAAATAAAATAAAAGATAATTCATGGGTGATAAATGTTTTATGGGACACATATATCTGTCCAAGTTAAATGCTAAGTTGAATTTGAAATGATAGAGATGAAGATGATGTAATGTTGTTTTGAAGTAAGGTATGTTGTAGAATTGTAAGTAGTATTGATGTTGACACAGTGGTAATGGAGACTTTATGTAGATTTTGAGTGGTATATTGTTGTTTGTAATTAATGAGGTTATTTTGTGTATTGTAGTAATGTAATGAGATTGAGAATTTTGGGGATGGCAATTTTGTATTTGGGGGTAGTGTCATGTAGGAGTCCGCAACAAGGGTTGGGACAGGATAGGGATAGATTTTTGTGGGGAAGGGGCCGCCTTAGGTAAATACCAGGGGCCAAATAAGGGAAATGAGTTTTTGGGTAGGGGAAACACGTATCCTATATACAAAGGGTTAGAGAGTATTTTATAATGGGAGAAGGCGGCGAATTGTGTTAAATGGTAAGTTGGGGTTTAGAGTGTCCTGATTAGTAGAGATTTTGATAGAGATGGGTGTCATGATAATTGAAGTTGATGAATATTAGAGTCAGAGGGAGAAAGTTTATATATGTACACAGATGTAATACAGTAAATGAGAATAAATAATTTATATCACCCACAATAAAGTATAGCGAGATTGTTAAATGAAGAGTAAGATTGTTAAGCAAAAAGAGAGATCCATGATAAAGGATATACAATTGTTTATTTTTTTCAACCAGTGACAGAATTTTGATAAAATTTGAAAATAATGTAAAGTCCAGAATTGTTTGTTTTAAATAATTTAAATATCAAGTTGATGATTATTTATATTAATATTTTGTTCCTTTTAAATATTTTATTTTATTATGTTTTGTGCTTTGAGTTAGATTGTTACAGATGTTTAATGTAGGTGCAGAGAGTATATGTAACATATGTGGGTCAAGGGTCTGGGACTTGACCTACTTTCTATCAGCTGATGAGGTCAGACACCTACTAAACTTGTATAGTAGGGAATTAATTTTATTTGTTTATTTAATCACTTTAAACCAGTTTTGAATAATTTCTAAATATAAATGAAACCTTTAAACAAAATGTAAATTTTTTTGAATTTTAAAATTTTTGGGGAATTTGATTTTTTTGAAAAAAAAAAAAAAACTTGATTTTCTTGATTTTCGCCTGCCAGCGAATGACTATTTTAGATAATGAATATTTTTTTGTTGTTGTGTGCATTAACCATGTTTCTTTTATTGTATTGCATCATATTGGTAGACTATAAGTGGTTCTCATGTTAGAGTAAGGATGTGTTTATATTAGTAGAAATGTCTAGGTTAAGTCATTTGAAACAAAAAAGAAAGAAAGAGGAAGAGAATTTTTTGATAAAAGATTTTTTTTTGAATTTTGAATTTTTTTGTTAAAATTTTAATAAATCTTAAAAGCAATTTTTTACTTTTAATGTGTTATGGTAACATTAATGTTAGTGTGTGTGAGCCCAGTATCTGCTAAAGGCAGCCCAGCTTGCAAAAAGGGGAACCACATCGGCGGAGTAGCTGGAATAATTTTAGCCAGGGATTGAGGATTTTTGGGGGTAGCATGTTAAAAGGCGAGGTGCGCTGTGGTGCGAGTCTGTTCGATTTCTCGGTGTTGGGATCTCTTACGGAGAAGTCCAGTGATCTCGTTCAGATGAGTCCATAGTCGCTGAGCCAGGGGGGTCGGGTACCCATGAGATTAAGAACCAGGGGGTTGTTGGCACCAGTTTCCTCACCGGTCCTCTTCGGGGTTATCGATGAGATTTCTTCTGTCGTGAACAGCAGAATTCTCATCGAGGGGGTATTGTAGCGGGTCAATTTTTGGGTGTTTTTATTTTAACTGTTTGGGGCATTTATATATTTGTATTCATTTCATTTTCGGTCGGGAGCCTTATAAAATATGTCGAAATAACGGTATTATTGTGCAACGTATAACAGTCAGTGTAACAGAACAGTGAAACAAAGCAATAAGACGCAGGTTGTTGTTGAGTAATGCGGCAGAGGAATTCGCACCTCCACCAAAATTCTAAGAACTCTGTACATGTGTGTCAACGCTCAAGCGCAACTACACCCGCACGCGCTCCAAAGGACGCTCTGGACAAAAAACTAAGATGGCCAGAGCGTAAAAATATTCGTCGTCTTCTCTAAGACCTCCCGGAAGTCGCATTAAACTCCGCCTACTGTTGGTGACATCAGCAGAGCCAAGTCCAATATTAAGCTCTGGTCACACACATATATCAGCTCCATTCCATATATAAAATGGTTACACAACAGCATATGAGCAAGGAGCGACGACGAAAACATAGTGGCAGTAAAGAACCAGCTTCCCTCCAAAGAAAGGGAACATGTACCTGTTACGTTCTCAGTGACGGTCGACTTCAAGCAGGGACGCCACACAGTCCACGAGCTACAGAGTACAATACACACGTAGTTACGACTCGCGGGCCCCGGTCGGGTCGAACTCTTACATATGGATAAATCAAGTGTAATAACGATTTAACACCGACCGGGGCCCAAGAAGTTAATCAATCCACCACAGTGAAAAATTTGTGACATTGTAGGCAGTAAAACGATTCAATACAGACCTTTTGTAAGCGCGGAACAATGCCACGTGTTTGGTCGGCCTCGCTCTAGTGCGGTTCCCCGAGTTAAAACAAAAATTTTTAAGATGTTGAGGGGTTAATAAATAGTGTGTATAAATGTGTGAGTGCATTGCAGGCTGGGCAGTCTAGTAGTAAGTAATAGAATGTAAATATAATTGGATAAAACATAGTGTAAAAGTGTACGAAAATTTTAAAGTCAAGTTGTTAAAAGATTAATAGCATGAATATTTTGTTGGTAATTGCTCATTAAAAAATAATGATTCTCTTTGAAATAATGTGTTAGTCTAAGTTATTTCGTCATTGCCACTTCCTCATTTCTGTGGAAAAAATTCGTCTAACGAAATCGGGGGTTTTCTGAATTTTATTACAGTCAGATCGCGGGATTTTTATAAGGGCAAGAGTGTATAAGTTTTCGATATTTTACCTTTTAGAAAAATATCGTGGCGACCTTGGGCAGTTTTCAAAAGATAAGTTTTACGGGGACCATGACGGTAAGTGAAATTCTGGCAGCGGTAAGTGTTATTTTACGAAGAGTGGGTAAAAAGTGAGTAACATCACAACATTCATATAATATATTCACAGATTAAGAATTTAAACTATTACAATATGTCAATTTTATTACAATAAAATTCACTAAATTTGCCAACTAATTTTATTGTTTATCAATACTGAAAATCAATGCAATAAATTATTTTGGTGTTTGAGACAGGAAAATTTTTAATATGTATACAAACTTTATGCAAATGTGTGAATTTTTAGGTAAGCAAATCGTTTAACTAAAAAACACAGATAAATATATATTTCAACTGTATCGTTACTAATAAAATTTGTTTGCTCAAAGTTGTAAGTTATAGTTTACTGGTTTGTCACATCGATTGTACTAATCATTATATATACATTATATTTGTATCCATCAGCCACTATATACACTCTTTTTGCATAACATTTGTTGGGCATTCTGTGTATAATTTAAATGGTATAAATTTCATTGTTGCTTTCAGGCATGCCTAAATAATACAAGAGCAATAGGAGAAAAGTAGGACTTCCCTTTTATATCAGAATGGTGTAGGCTATACATAATAAATACTGCATATATAAATAAAAAGTAAAACCAGCATAACCTTCATCATAATGGAAAAGGAGAAGGCTTGTTATTTAAGTATAATTAAATAAGAGTAAGTGAAATGAATTATGAAACTTGTAAAGAAATAAATTCTCGTGAAGTGATCAATTATTATATCAATATTTTCCATTATTTCAACAATTAGCACTTCAATTAACACTCATCTTTGCAATCATTGGAGAACTGGATACATCTGGAACTATTACTTACTTATGTGCAATATATCTTGCTGTGTAGTGAGGAGTATATTTTGATTCTGCCACCTAATTTTATATTGTGTGACCCAATAAGTTTTCAGCCACACAATAAAAAGCCATTTCTCCAATTTAAAAAAAATTTTAATTTCAACACTCTCCTTTAACATTTATACACTTAATCCACCAATGCTCCAACACCACTGTCCTAAAAAATCTAATGAATTTGTAGAAGGCTTCAAAATACTCCTCTTCAGCTGTTAACACTTCTTCAAGTGATGAAATAAAAAGCTTTCTGCTTTTAAATTACTTGATGTGTTTTGAACAGATTAAAGTCAAAAATAGAACAGACTGAACAGACCAAGCCCTGTGAATAGACTGGATTTTGCATTAATCTGTACTTCAAGATCCCTAATCTTCTCCTTCACCAATGGAGATTTTGGTGTTTGGCTCATAGTCCTGATGAAAAACTTTTATTTTATTATTTTTTTCTTCTTTTTCTTTTTGTTAAGCTTGATGTGTCTTTTTCCATGAACCTTTTCACTTACTTTATTCAGACGGTGCATAATATTCACCTATTATTATTTTTACATTTTCAAGATAACTAATCAATACATTTTCCAAAAAACTGATAATATTTCTGCTGGACAACCAGCCTCTGTTTATTGTCGTTGTTTACTGTTGACAGTGCCTTTATTTCAGGCTTGTAACTACGAACTGCATTTTTATCCATAGTTACAAACTAGATTGTGTTTCTTTTAAGTCAATACAAATTGTCCTGATAACTTTTTGTTTGCATCATTTTATTACTATACTATGATCAATTCTATCCATTTTAACAAAAAAAGATGCTCTCCTACTTCAAAAAATATATAACAACTATTTCTTGGATTCTGTTGTCCACAATATGTCTATATATCAAATACTACATAATGTGCGTTTCTGACTATGGAAAACTAATTTTAGATACATTTCTTTAGAATAAAATCTTACCTTACCTTTCTTTTTTTTTGTAAGTTTCATCTGAGATACAACGTTTTATCTTAACGTTAGTGCTCTACTGACAAAAACGTACATAACGTAAAAAAACTGTTTGATAGAATATTACTTACATTTACTTACAACAGAGACTCAGTACAAATGCAAACCATTCTTATTTCCAGCAATCCCATCTATTGGATGGGTCAATACTCATTGGACCACACTCATACAGCAGTGTTTAGAACAATTATTTTAATGCATAATCATTACCAACTTAACAATTATTTTAGCTAACTTTTGCAAGAATATTTGTTTATACAAAGCTCACCATGTGCGGATATTCTCTTGCTGATGCATTCATTCCACCTACAATGAGTGGTTCAGCAACTGATGCACATGTATCTTCTTTTTTCCCACTGCTAATGAATTCTACAGGATTTTCTACATAAACTGCTTTGGCATATTCATCACATTCTGAAAAATTAATTATTTTCAAATTGTTGTTATGATATTGTAATTTAGAAATAATATAGACATAAATATAAATAATATATGTGAATAGTATTATAATTTAAATTTAATAATTTAAATAAATGTTATTTAATATAAAGATAATGATATTTAGAAGTAATTTGTAACAGATGTAACTGTATTAAATAAAGTAACCAGAACACTTAACCAATATGAAAAATTGTAATAATGGCCAATCACAAGTACATGTTTCAAAAATTGTTTTCATTTTTAGTTGAATGGAACAATGAGAACAGTTAGAATAAATAGACCAACAATTAGCCCCCTAGTAAACAAAAATACGAGATGTGGTCAAAAAGTATCAGGATTGATTTCATTTACATAAATATACAAGAGTTACAGATTTGTAAACTTGTCTCCTTCAAAATATCCCCTTCTGCAGCCACACACTTCTTCCGCCGCTTTCCCAACTGTTCAAAGCATGTCTTGAAGTCATCTTCTGTAAGAGCCTTAAGTTCTCTCATCACATTTTCTTTTATCTCTTCTATGTTTTGAAATTATCTCCCTTTCAATTGATTTTTTTATCTTCGGAAAGAGAAAAGTCACAGGAAACCATATCTGGCGAACATGGAGGATGCTGAAGCTGTGGAATATTGTGTTTAGCAAGAAACTGCTGAACAGCATGTGAAATGTGGATGCATACATTGTCGTGTTGAAGCCACCATTCACCATTTAAGAGAAATGTATTAATCTTGGTTTACTATTTGGCATGGTGGAGAAAATTCATGATGAACAATCCCCTTGTGATCAAAGAAAACTGTGAGCATGGTCTTGACTTTGCTTTGGCTCTATTTTGCCTTTTTTGGTCTTGGAGAATTTGGCGTCTTCCACACTGAAGACTGGATCTTAGTTTTTGGATCATATCCATAAACCCATGATTCATCACCCATTATGATCTATTTAATGAAGTTCTCATCGTTTTTAGCACATTCAAGCAAGTCTTGAAAGACACCCGGGCATCTTTTTGGTCAGCTGTGAACACGTTTGGTACAAACTTTGCAGAAAAACGTCTCATTCCCAACTCATCAGTAAGAATGGACTGAACTGATCTAAAACTAATATTTAAATCATTTGCTAGGTCACGAATGGTGATTTGGCGGTTTTCTTGCACAGCAGCAGCACAAGCTCAACGTTGTGGTCAGTCTTGCTGGTTAAAGGCCTTCCTGAACCTCGTCACTCTCAACACTTTTATGCCCATCTTTAAAACTCTTTGACCACTCATAAACCTGTCTATGACTCATACAATCTTCCCCATAATCTTTTTGTAACTTTTCACATGTATCTTTACATGTTTTACCAACTTTCTGACAAAATCTGATACAAATTCTCTGATCAATTTTTTCTGACATGGCAAATGCACCAAGTGAGATTAACACTACACAACAATGGGCATTTGTAAACAAACCAGATCAGCTGTTATTATAAAACATATACCGAGTAATTAGTATAATGTAAAGTAAACGTATGTGTCACTTTTTTGGAGCTAAGTCAGTTGACTTGGCATTGCCAGTATCAATCCTGATACTTTTTGATCACACCCCGTATTAAATATGTGTTCAGTGAGCAATTTGTTATTTTTTGTATTGCTTAAAACATTTGTAAGAAGTCCTTCCTTAAGAATATTTGTAACTAGCTGTTACACCTGCGGCTTCACCCACTTTGTTGTTTTCTTTTAATTGAGATTTTTTTAAAGAGAATTTTTTTAAATCATCATTCGTCAAATTATCATTATTTTTGTGTTTTCTGCATGGCTTTGAGTCTATTTAAAGGTTTTTTAACTGCGTTATTACTGCTCTTTTATTGTCATGGGTCATTAAGGGATTGAGATTTTCTGAGAGGTGGGAAATGCATTGAATTTAACACACAGGCAGCAATGAAATTGGTCACACGGACATGGAAAAAACGCACGGTCATCAACTTTACTTCATTTTCAAGGTCTCCCACATCAAAACGCAACCTGCTGCATTTTAGTTATATTTTTACCACACACGAGGGTGGTCACACAGACTGTTCAAAGATCAAGCTAAATAGCATTTGTTAATTTACTTGTTACTATGGTAATTAATTCTGGTCTCCATGGTGTTAATGACATCTTTATACACGTCACACATCAACTGTGAATAGACTGCATAAATAAAAGGGCCTAAATCATACAAACAGGGTGGAATATCAAAGTCCAGGTTAGACAGTGTTTTTTCACCTTGTGTCTAAGGTTACCTGTGCAAAATTTGGTCAGAGTCAGTGTAACAGTGTGAATTTGTATTCAATACAAAGAAGCAAATCCTCGGACTTTGAGTTATTATGTATAGATAAATTAGTAGTAGTATTTCATTACTTATTTATTGCATCATCAGAAATATGTATAAACATAAATTTTATAATCATTTAAGACAATACGAAATATATACGTATATATACGAAATATATACCTAAGAGTTACGAAATATATAGACATATCTACATTTTCAAATTATGTCAACACAAGTACCTGTTAACTCAAAAACGTTAGGTTCTTTATTTTAAGTGCTACAGTGTTATAAGCATTGTAAATACACATTACACATTATGTTTTCCTCAACCATGGCTTTTATTTATTTCAGTAGTAAACTAAAACCCAAAAACCATTGTCACCTAACCTCAAAAATGAAAACAACATGTATTTTCACTTTGCATTAAGAAGTAGGGCAATTTAAAATTATTAGTACACTTCTTCTTTTCCACATCATAATATATAGATACAATCGCATATTAAAAACATTGAAAATATACTGCAGGAACGGATAAAGGTACAGTTCTAATGCTGCTAAACAGTGTTTGTTACTATAGTAATTAATTCTGGTCTCCATGGTGTTATTGACATCTTTATACGCGTCAACAAAAGGGCATAATTAAAAGGGCCTAAAGCATGCAAATGGGGCAAAATATCAAATTCCAAGTTATACAGTGTTTTTGCCTTGTGTCAAAGGTTACCTGTGCAAAATTTGGTGGCAATCGGTGTACGGTGTGGATTTGTATTCAATACAAAGAAAACTTCAGGCTTTGAGTTTTATATATTTTATATAGATAGATAATTGCTATAACATGGGCTGAGGGCTGGCTGCTTTCAATAAGGTGCCAGTGACTTTGACAAGAAGGCCACAATTAAGCCTCATTGAAACAGCTGGCCCAAAAAAAGCTTGGTCAAGGCAGCTTAGTAAATTCCATCTGTAAATTGTGGATAAATCCAAGGAGAGAGATTAAAAGACCATTTCCTATTAGCCATTGTCAAGTATAGCGCATATAAAAGCAAGCCTGTGTAGGTGTGTAAATATACAGAAATACTGGAACATTGTTGGTAATCATTATCATATATGTTATGTGTTAAGGTTGCTAACTAGTGTTTATAAGAATGAATCCTGTTAATCCACAGTTCTTTCAAGCGCTGCATACTATCCTGATAAGATATATTTTCTGTCTAGGAACTTTCTTTTTCTCCTACCAAACAGAAACTAACATTAGGTTCAACTATTTCAGTTTCTGCACAGAAACCATTTTCCATGAAATCAGCCAGCCATTCTTTTCTAGACTGTTAAGTTAATGGTATCTCTGTAAATAAGTAAACCCATTTTTTAAATGTGTTTCTTCTTCACACACACACATGCTCTTTCTCTCCCACTCTCTCTCTCACTATCACTCACTTGCTCATTCATTCTCTTTTAAACAATGCCCAAAATTTAAAGACCAATCAGCATTATATAAATATACACATGTAGGGCAGTTTGCTACAAAGACTCTTTTTTGCAACCATCATGCATAGAGCCAATCTGCACTACCCATAAAAATTTTATTCTTTGTATTGTTTAAATTAGCAGCCATCCTTACTTTTCTTTTATAAAATTGCTAAACTGCTATAATTGTTTTTATTATTTAGACAAAGCTTTTCGTCATTACTGACATCTTCAGGTCTTAAACAACGTCTGTCAACTGTACGTTGTAGGCTTTTATACTTTAGGCCCCTCCCCTTATGTCATCGCCCCACCTATTGGTTCTAGCTGCTACCGCTCTTCACGGGAACTTTGTCTACCTTTTTCCGTTAGGCATTTTTCTAACGTCCGTCAAATTGTTTTAAGAATCTCCCGTTAATTTCTTCATTCTTGACTTATAACCTTTTGCATTTCGTCATTTTTTAGTGTGTTATTCTTATTATTTTAATTTATTTTTGTTTATTGTTTAATATATAATAAAATATTTCTTCATTTGTAAAATCCACTTTTATATTCATTAATTTATTTTTATCTTCTTTTTTAACTTTAAGTATTTCTAGTTCTTCTATTAATTTTCTTTTTTGCGGATTGTTTTCTATTTTTATTATTTCCATATTTTCCTTGGGATTTATGAATTTATGGCCTGATTCGTTGAAATGTCTTGCATATAGTGAGTTCGTTACTCTAACCCCTTCTCCTTTTGCAGTTGACAGACGTTGTTTAAGACCTGAAGATGTCAGTAATGACGAAAAGCTTTGTCTAAATAATAAAAACAATTATAGCAGTTTAGCAATTTTATAAAAGAAAAAGAAAAATTTTAGCACAAATATACCCATGCTAATTTGAGAGAATGGTAGCATTAATATATTTTTCACTCAACAGAAGGTATCTAGTATACCTAGAAAAATTAGAAGTGTCTTTAATATATAAAAACTCTTTCTGTTTTAGTCTTACGTTTCAGAAGATTATTCCACAAATCATTGTATATCCCTCTCTTAGTTCTTAGTAACAGTACAGCCAGACTTTAACTAAATACTTCACTTATTCTAAGAATGTCCTACTTTAGCTAAAGGATATACAAATATTCAATCATAACACACTCTTTCAGTAAAAATCTCTTTTTATTGCCAAAATCAGGATCTTTTCCCTTTCTGTAAGGGTCAGGCTTAATCTGCTTCAGTAATTTTCAGTACTTCAGTACATTTCAGCTTACTTGGAAATATACAATAATTACAACGTACAACAGCATACACTATAATTATGTTCAGTGTTTGTGAAACCTAAAACAATCTCAGCCTCAGTGCAGCATTGGCATAACATGGATATTATTTAATGAGAATTGTGATTGAATTATCAAACTATGCATATTTAAGAGACATATTTATGGAATTTGTAAGCTGCACACATCTGTTTAAAAAAGTGGTGGGGCTGAGTAAGTTCAACAACCAACATCTCTGGTATAATTTACTTTTGGCTCACTGCTCTACCAAAAGACACTAATATAAGACCTCAGGTAAATATTTTCAAGAATCTCATATCTCACTTTCACAAATGCAGTGAGTACACTTACCTTCTCTAGCAGTAGAAATCATCTTTAACTCATCTCCTTTTTTTATTTGTATTAAGGAGAAGCCAAGAGTGTGAGCATATAACTCACACACTACTGTGAATGAAAGGAGAAAGTATTAACTGTACTTGAATTTGGAAAACAATCACTCTTTAGATTAGCATCTCTAACCAAAGAAAGAAGTTTAGCAAAAGTGAAGTTGTCTCTGTTGATAGACAAATGATCTGTGACTAGTGATGAAATAGCAGAAAGATAATTGTCAGTTTGGAGAACATGTCAGCATTCTAATCAAAGCCATTGACTGGTAGGTTGAAGTTATGATTGAAAGTGAGGATAACACAACACAAAATTATCTAATTTTTACGTGATTCATCAAGTTCGTTTTTTGAACGCCAGAGCGCAGACTACGTATTCACTGAAAGCTATGGAAGGAAGATGGCTGCTGTAGATTCACAATGTACCCATGTTTGACAAATTTTTGGTTAAAATAAAATAAAGTTTATAATGTTCACACTAAGTTTTCTTATAATCTGAAAGATGTGGTACTGTTTCTAGTGTTCGTTACTTATTGGTGACGTGTAATTTTTTAATTTATTAAAGGAGGCGATCTCACCTAAGAAAGTTATAGTTCTGAAGTCTAGGCCAAGAGATGTTTAGATGAATTTTCTGTTTTCATCGATTTTCTGGTATTAATTATTGTGGTTCCATGGATGTCTCAGATGTAGAGGCTGGTGCTGACTCGTTTCATTAATTTAGTATGGGGTTTATTCCGAATCTTAGTCATTAAATTTTTAAAATTTACTGGACATTATTTTTTCATCTGCTCACTTTGAATACCATTTAACAATTACCTTAATTTCTTGTTGATTAGTTACTCTTAGTAACCAAGAAATTGATGGTTTTTTAATGGCTAACCTAGGTACAGTGTTAGTAAATAGGCTAGTATTAATTATTATTATTTCTTTCCTTCTTTTAGAAAAAATACTCCTTTACAATTTTTAGCTATAATTAACTTTAATTTATATAAGGTTTTTCTTCACATCTTTACTTAAGCTTCGCTACTTGTCATCATTCATCATTATTCCTGCATCTCCTAAGTGGAGCATAGGGCATCAATGAACTTCCGCCACCGGACTCTGTTCCGCGCCATCGTCTTGATCTCGGGCCAGGTCTTCCCTCCTTTCTTGGCTACTTGTATTTTATAATTTAATGATTTTTAACTTGGTTTATTTCTGACTTATATTTCTGTTAATGTATTCTTATTCTACACTATTTTGTTCCCCCCCATCTCTTTATTTTATATTAATTAGCCATTATTAATTTCTGATATAACCCTGGATTCCTTAAAATAAACAAAAATAATATTTTAATTACAGTGATATTGCCTTTGTGGCCTAACAACACAAAACAACAACAACTTATTATTAAAATTATATTTTATTACTATAATACTGCATCTTCACTTATTTGTGATTGATGTCCTTTTCAGTTTTTAACATTTCCACCTATCATACTATGTTGCACTTCATACACACCGCACTTTTATGATAACACTTAGTACATTGTTTTTAATTGCTACAGTGTTTTATGGTACAAATGTTTTCATAGCATGATACTTAATCCCCCATTTCTGACTTTTGGAATGGGTACCTACTGACTTTTTATTCATATTATTTTATAAATACTTCGTTATTTCTTATCATTACTGAGCACAGGTTATGTAATGTTACAATATTTTTTCAGATAATGTTTGGAAAGAAGAAGAAGAAACAAGTGGATCTGCACAAAGTTAAATGATTGCCCAAAGCCTTAGAAAATATACGACTCTGGTGCAATGCCAAAACCAGAAACTTGTGGCTTTATTGGATTTGATCCATTTGTATGCTGTGAACCAGTAGAAGAACTGACACCAAAACATTCACCTGAACCTGGTTTGAGGAAAACCAAAAGCCAAACAAGTAATTAAACAAATTACTAGTTTTAAAAACAGACACTCTTTACTAAACTTGTACTAACTTGTATCTGTTTTTTAAACAGATACTTGTACTAAACTTTTTATATTTGTTATTAAACAATTTATAACCATGGTCAAAAGGGGGGGGGGGTAGCTTCAAATATTCAAGGATGTAGTGAGACCACCTGTATAATAAAATGTAAACTTATTATGTACAACTGTATATATGTATACTGTATTATGAAAGTTGTTTAGTGATAATTCTCAGTCAGTAAACGATGAAAAATTTCAGTGTTCATGACCAACAAATCTTTCTTTATACATTGTACTTCCACTTATGTTTACCTAGAACAAAAATATTGTATAAACATAAACAACTTCAGTTTTTGTTTAATTGAGGTACGTACCACAATATGAGATGATATAATACTACACAATGTATTGTATACTATAGTGTCTGAGTGGCAGGTTCTGTTGCTAATGAAGTAGAAGTCTCCTTCCTCTTAGAGTTGCTTCCAAGTTAAATTCATCTATTATTTTTGAAATGTCAAATTTATATGTTCTTTTAATGCACAGAACAGAAAAGTGATGAAGTCTTTCTTGCCCAGAAGTGATGCCATCAGAAAAAACTCATAGCTCTTAATCTTTCTATAATTCCATATCCTCACATATCTGCTGATTTTATTCATAGATGGTCTTATAGGGATGATGCCCAGTTTTGTGTTGTAGAGACTATCTGGCTGCTTATATTTTTCCCAGCCTAATCTGTATCCTTATTGTCTTCAAGAATAAAAAATTTGGGATAGTGTTTGACTGTTGAGCCTCAACACTTCCACGTATTTTGAAGGGAGTCTAAACGACCTCCAAAACTATTTTTCAAGATACAAGCACCATTATAGTTGCCTAAAAATTAGATAATTTTGTGTTGTATTATCCTCACTTTCAATCATAACTTCAACCTACCAGTCAATGGCTTTGATTAGAATGCTGACATGTTCTCCAAACTGACAATTATCTTTCTGCTATTTCATCACTAGTCACAGATCATTTGTCTATCAACAGAGACAACTTCACTTTTGCTAAACTTCTTTCTTTGGTTAGAGATGCTAATCTAAAGAGTGATTGTTTTCCAAATTCAAGTACAGTTAATACTTTCTCCTTTCATTCACAGTAGTGTGTGAGTTATATGCTCACACTCGTGGCTTCTCCTTAATACAAATAAAAAATGGAGATGAGTTAAAGATGATTTCTACTGCTAGAGAAGGTAAGTCTACTCACTGCATTTGTGAAAGTGAGATATGAGATTCTTGAAAATATTTACCTGAGGTCTTATATTAGTGTCTTTTGGTACAGCAGTGAGCCAAAAGTAAATTATACCAGAGATGTTGGTCGTTGAACTTACTCAGCCCCACCACTTTTTTAAACAGATGTGTGCAGCTTACAAATTCCATAAATATGTCTCTTAAATATGCATAGTTTGATAATTCAATCACAATTCTCATTAAATAATATCCATCTTATGCCAATGCTGCACTGAGGCTGAGATTGTTTTAGGTTTCACAAACACTGAACATAATTATTGTGTATGCTGTTGTACGTTGTAATTATTGTATATTTCCAAGTAAGCTGAAAATTACTGAAGTACTGAAAACTGCTATCTACCAGAAATAATACACAGTCAATTACCTAAAAAAAAAGGTATTTATTGAATTTAGTTTAATTTTTCTGGAAATTATTGTCTCCAAATCATGAGTTTTTCTAAATCACAAAATTTTTCGATATTAGTTTTATCATACATATAACACAACAGATGTATTCAATTAGTTATTAAAAAAAAAAAAATTATATTTCTCAGGGTTATTTGAGGGTTCTTTGAACTCTAAGAAAGTCAGAAATGCTTATTTATTAGTATCATACTTTACATTAATTAATATTTGTTTACTTAAAATCTGATTCAACAAGTTCGTTTTTTAAACGCCAGAGCGCAGACTACGTATTCACTGAAAGCTATGGAAGGAAGATGGCTGTTGTAGATTCACAATGTACCCATGTTTGACAAATTTTTGGTTAAAATAAAATAAAGTTTATAATGTTCACACTAAGTTTTCTTATAATCTGAAAGATGTGGTACTGTTTCTAGTGTTCGTTACTTATTGGTGATGTGTAATTTTTTAATTTATTAAAGGAGGCAATGTCACCCTAGAAAGTTATAGTTCTGAAGTCTAGGCCAAGAGATGTTTCGATGAATTTTCTTTTTTCATCGATTTTCTGGTATTAATTATTGTGGTTCCATGGATGTCTCAGATGTAGTGGCTGGTACTGACTCGTTTCATTAATTTAGTATGCGGTTTATTCCGAATCTTAGTCATTAAATTTTTAAAATGTACTGGACATTATTTTTTTCATCTGCTCACTTTGAATACCATTTAACAATTACCTTAATTTCTTGTTGATTAGTTACTCTTAGTAACCAAGAAATTGATGGTTTTTCATTGGCTAACCTAGGTACAGTTTTAGTAAATAGGCTAGTATTAATTATTATTATTTCTTTCCTTCTTTTACAAAAAATACTCCTTTACAATTTTTAGCTATAATTAAATTTAATTTATATAAGGTTTTTCTTCACATCTTTACTTAAGCTTTGTTACTTGTATTTTATAATTTAATGATTTTTAACTTGGTTTATTTCTGACTTATATTTCTGTTAATGTATTCTTATTCTACACTATTTTGTTCCCCCCCATCTCTTTATTTTATATTAATTAGCCATTATTAATTTCTGATATAACCCTGGATTCCTTAAAATAAACAAAAATAATATTTTAATTACAGTGATATTGCCTTTGTGGCCTAACAACACAAAACTAAAACAACTTATTATTAAAATTATATTTTATTACTATAATACTGCATCTTCACTTATTGATGTCCTTTTCAGTTTTTAACATTTCCACCTATCATACTATGTTGCACTTCGTACACACCGCACTTTTATGATAACACTTAGTACATTGTTTTTAATTGCTACAGTGTTTATGGTACAAATGTTTTCATAGCATGATACTTAATCCCCCATTTCTGACTTTTGGAATGGGTACCTACTGACTTTTTATTCTTATTATTTTATAAATACTTCTTTATTTCTTATCATTACTGAGCACAGGTAATGTAATGGTACATAAAGCTCCCCCACTAGAACAGATTTATTTTTATTTCATTATTTAAAAATTAATTGTTTAATTCTTAATTATTCTTCTTCTTTTATCATTCTTCATAATATATTTTCATTTCTGTTTGGTTATCTACAACTTTTATTTGGTTATTGGTAATTGACTTGATTTCATAATATAATATATTTTACTAATACTCAACTCTCTCTCCTGGAGGAAAATTCACTAATGATATTATTTCTCGTGGTGGTGGTTTCTCGAACATCATTTGATGAGGGCTGGTCACAATAATTGGTAAAAACATGTTTTAACACTCTCATATTTCTATATACTTCTATAAATGTCCTTGCTCAATTGAGCTTCTGTCTGCTATCTTTCTTCTGTTTTCTTCCTTCATACTTCTGGAGTCTGTTATTATATCTTCTCAGCTGTTTTATTATCCCTTAAATATTTAATTTCCCTAACATTCCCTAACACGTGAGCCGGGGCAGTCCAGAGAGGCACTTGTGGCTACATATACTCTGCTGGCCATACTACACTTCTTTTTGAGATCAGAGAAACATCATCTCTGCTCAAAATATAATACTGCTGGAATTCATCTACAGACAGTCATTAAATAAAAATTATACAAGAATAGTCTATTTTTTGACTAATAAAAAACACTCTTGGGATTCTTCATGCTGTTGCTGTTTACATTTGATTATATATTTTTTTCCTCTTGATTTCTTCTTATTTTCAGTAGCTATTTTTAGATAACGTTGTTGACAGGTATATTTTGTAAATCCTTTTGATTTTCCTTCTTGTGACAGTTGTTCTTCATATCATTTCTTCCTTTATCATTTTCAACTCCAAGAAATTCTAAATTGTAGCTGTATTAGTTATTATCATTCTTTAGCTTCATTGTAATTTTAGTCATTAAATTATTCATTGTCCTTCTTATTTTACTGTCTTGTCTGAGCACATTACCATTAATTGTTTTTATTTATTTATTTTTTCGTTGTTCCCATTAAAATATTATTTTTTCTCTTATTCCATTCTAAATCATGTTATTTATAAATAAATTATGCAAGTCGTTCTTACATTCTCTTGGCGTTTTGTCGTTTATCTTAAATCATATCGTTTCTAAATATATTAGGTAAGTTGTCCTTACATTCTTTTGGAATTTTGTTGATTAGTTATTATTATTCCGCTTCTTCTTACTGTGATTAAAATCATTATTAAAGTAGTCTTTATTAATATTATTTATTTGGTTCCTTCTTTCCAATGGGTTGCTTGGTCGGTATACAGAAAATCAGTCCCCTTTTTTTCCTGGTTGATTATTACTTGGTTTAACCATGGTCCATAAACTCAGTTACTCCTCTTCCTCGGATTACTGCAGTGTCCATAATGATTTCGGTTCTTGAGATACCGCTCAGTATCTTGGTTTCTGAATTTCCTGTCACCCTGTACTGCCATTCTTTTAATATTACTTGTTCATTTGTATCTATGTCTACATCAATCACTTTCCCATTTATTTTATTGAACAGGTATTTTAATGGTATTTGAGTTCTTGACGACATTACTGACAGTTTGCTACACATTTCTATTTCTGTGATATTTAATTTACCTATCGATTTTTTAAAGTTGTTATATGTGGTTTTATAGTAAGTCATTTCTAAAATTTTGTTTGACCTCCTCCTATAATATTGGAAGTTTATGATTTCTTCATGGTCGGTAATTGATAGATTAAACACATTTATTAATCCATTCTTCATCATCTCCAATTCTTCTCTTGTATTTATTATTTTCTTTCTACATATTTTTCTTACTTTCTTGGTCTTCGTTTCCATGTATTTATTATCCTCTTTGCTGTTGTTATTTTTATTCTCAGATAATATTACACCTTGGTCTTCTCTAATTTCTATTTCCTTCCTGCTCTCTTCTGTTTTCAGACTTACTTTATTACCTTCGGAAGCGCTGTCTAGTGTTTCATGCAAATTCTTGAAACCACTGTCCATTGTTTCCTCTAACTTCCTGAAACTTTCATCCATTTGCTTATTTGTCTGCTCCTTGTATTCATCTGCTTTTTGGCTAAGTGTGTTACTGATCATTTCAATCTTCTCATGAATTTGCTTTATATTTTTATTATTTTCTTCAAATTTTGTGTTCATATATTCCCTTTGTCCGTTAATAGTTTCTCTCAATTCATGGTATTGTTCATTCATGGTTTGCCTTATATCTCTATGAATGGTCTCAATTTTTTTGTTTAGTTGTTTTACTAAACTTTCCTGAATACTGTCTATTTTCTCATTGGGTTGCTTGTTATTTTCCTCCTGTTTCCTAAAATTTTCATCTATTTTATCAAATTTTTCGTTCATTTTACTCAGACTTTCGTTAGATTGTCTACTTTGTTCTGCCATAAATTTTATTATTTCCTGCCAATTGGGTTCTTCTCTGGCTACCGCTTTGCCACCCACCTGTTGCTCCTTTTCCGTGTCCATAACTACTTCGGTTTCTTCTTTATCGCCCGTCGGTTGTTCCATTTCACTGTCTGTGACTACTTCTATTTCTTGTTCCTGTCCACCTTCTTCCTTCTCCATGTCTTCTGCCCTCTTCTTTAACTTGCCTCTGGTATTATGCATTTCTTGGCTTCTTACAGTTGCCAACAAAAATTAGGTTTTTCGTTATTATTTACTCATATATTTTGAAATCTTCCCTAATTTGAGCCCTCTAAGTTGAGCGCCATTTGTAACAAGACCTAACCGAATCGGGTTTTCAACTGTTTGAGTTCTACGTTGTTATCGTCATTTATAACGTCTTGCTTAGTGTTATTTTCATCACTCTTACGATCGCCTGTAATAGTTACAATTTTTGTATTCTGATAGTGTTATTTATTTTTTAATCGAGAGTGTGTGATTATGAAAATATTGACCACAGTTTTCTTTATTAGGTATTATATCAATGCCATTTGTTTGAAAATGGGTAGGAGAGAGAGTGAGAGAATTCCTCTCTTTGTATATGATTTAATCGTTTACTTTTTCTGCACGTTGCATCAGCTGTTTTCTATTTACGAACCCATTCCATGTTATGTTATTCGTAGTACTTCATAATTTCTGCTGTCGGAGCTAATTTTCTTACTCTTCTCTGTTATTCCTTCATTTCCTGTAACAAAACTGCTGTCTACCAGAAATAATACACAGTCAATTACCTAAAAGAAAGGTATTTATTGAATTTAGTTTAATTTTTCTGGAAATTATTGTCTCCAAATCATGAGTTTAAAATCGATTATTTTTTCTAAATCACAACATTTTTTGATATTAGTTTTATCATACATGTAACACAACAGATGTATTCAATTACAGTTATTAGAAAAAAAAATTAATTAATTATATATCTCAAGGTTATTTGAGGGTTCTTTGAACTCTAAGAAAGTCAGAAATGCTTATTTATTAGTATCATACTTTACATTAATTAATATTTGTTTACTTAAAATCTGATTCATCAAGTTCGTTTTTTAAATGCCAGAGCGCGGACTACGTATTCACTGAAAGCTATGGAAGGAAGATGGCTGTTGTAGATTCACAATGTACCCATGTTTGACAAATTTTTGGTTAAAATAAAATAAAGTTTATAATGTTCACACTAAGTTTTCTTATAATCTGAAAGATGTGGTACTGTTTCTAGTGTTCCTTACTTATTGGTGACGTGTAATTTTTTAATTTATTAAAGGAGGCGATCTCACCCACGAAAGTTATAGTTCTGAAGTCTAGGCCAAGAGATGTTTCGATGAATTTTCTTTTTTCATCGATTTTCTGGTATTATATATTGTGGTTCCATGGATGTCTCAGATGTAGAGGCTGGTGCTGACTCGTTTCATTAATTTAGTATGGGGTTTATTCTGAATCTTAGTCATTAAATTTTTAAAATTTACTGGACATTATTTTTTCATCTGCTCACTTTGAATACCATTTAACAATTACCTTAATTTCTTGTTGATTAGTTACTCTTAGTAACCAAGAAATTGATGGTTTTTCATTGGCTAACCTAGGTACAGTTTTAGTAAATAGGCTAGTATTAATTATTATTATTTCTTTCCTTCTTTTACAAAAAATACTCCTTTACAATTTTTAGCTATAATTAAATTTAATTTATATAAGGTTTTTCTTCACATCTTTACTTAAGCTTGGCTACTTGTATTTTATAATTTAATGATTTTTAACTTGGTTTATTTCTGACTTATATTTCTGATAATGTATTCATACTCTACACTATTTTGTTTCCCCCCCCCATCTCTTTATTTTATATTAATTAGCCATTATTAATTTCTGATATAACCCTGGATTCCTTAAAATAAACAAAAATAATATTTTAATTACAGTGTTATTGCCTTTGTGGCCCAACAACACAAAACTAAAACAACTTATTATTAAAATTATATTTTATTACTATAATACTGCATCTTCACTTAATGATGTCCTTTTCAGTTTTTAACATTTCCACCTATCATACTATGTTGCACTTCGTACACACCGCACTTTTATGATAACACTTAGTACATTGTTTTTAATTGCTACAGTGTTTATGGTACAAATGTTTTCATAGCATGATACTTAATCCCCCATTTCTGACTTTTGGAATGGGTACCTACTGACTTTTTATTCTTATTATTTTATAAATACTTCTTTATTTCTTATCATTACTGAGCACAGGTTATGTAATGTTACAATATTTTTTCAGATATGTTTGGAAAGAAGAAGAAGGAAACAAGTGGATCTGCACAAAGTTAAATGATTGCCCAAAGCCTAAGAAAATATACGACTCTGGTGCAATGCCAAAACCAGAAACTTGTGGCTTTATTGGATTTGATCCAATTGTATGCTGTGAACCAGTAGAAGAACTGACACCAAAACATTCACCTGAACCTGGTTTGAGGAAAACCAAAAGCCAAACAAGTAATTAAACAAATTACTAGTTTTAAAAACAGACAATCTTTACATTTATACTTGTACTAAACTTTTTATACTTGTTATTAAACAATTTATAACCATTGGCATAAAGGGGGGGGGTGTAGCTTCAAATATTCAAGGATGTAGTGAGACCATCTGTATAATAAAATGTAAACTTATTATGTACAACATTATGTATGTAAACTGTATTATGAAAGTTGTTTAGTGATAATTCTCAGTCAGTAAACGATGAAAAATTTCAGTGTTCATGACCAACAAATCTTTCTTTATACATTGTACTTCCACTTATGTTTACCTAGAACAAAAATATTGTATAAACATAAACAACTTCAGTTTTTGTTTAATTGAGGTACGTACCACAATATGAGATGATATAACACTACACAATGTATTGTATACTATAGTGTCTGAGTGGCAGGTTCTGTTGCTAATGAAGTAGAAGTCTCCTTCCTCTTAGAGTTGCTTCCAAGTTAAATTCATCTATTATTTTTGAAATGTCAAATTTATATGTTCTTTTAATGCACAGAACAGAAAAGTGATGAAGTCTTTCTTGCCCAGTAGTGATGCCATCAGAAAAAACTCATAGCTCTTAATCTTTCTATAATTCCATATCCTCACATATCTGCTGATTTTATTCATAGATGGTCTTATAGGGATGATGCCCAGTTTTGTGTTGTAGAGACTATCTGGCGGCTTATATTTTTCCCAGCCTAATCTGTATCCTTATTGTCTTCAAGAATAAAAAATTTGGGATAGTGTTTGACTGTTGAGCCTCAACACTTCCACGTATTTTGAAGGGAGTCTAAATGACTTCCAAAACTATTTTTCAAGATACAAGAACCATTATAGTTGCCTAAAAATTAGATAATTTTGTGTTGTATTATCCTCACTTTCAATCATAACTTCAACCTATCAGTCAATGGCTTTGATTAGAATGCTGACATGTTCTCCAAACTGACAATTATCTTTCTGCTATTTCATCACTAGTCACAGATCATTTGTCTATCAACAGAGACAACTTCACTTTTGCTAAACTTCTTTCTTTGGTTAGAGATGCTAATCTAAAGAGTGATTGTTTTCCAAATTCAAGTACAGTTAATACTTTCTCCTTTCATTCACAGTAGTGTGTGAGTTATATGCTCACACTCGTGGCTTCTCCTTAATACAAATAAAAAATGGAGATGAGTTAAAGATGATTTCTACTGCTAGAGAAGGTAAGTCTACTCACTGCATTTGTGAAAGTGAGATATGAGATTCTTGAAAATATTTACCTGAGGTCTTATATTAGTGTCTTTTGGTACAGCAGTGAGCCAAAAGTAAATTATACCAGAGATGTTGGTCGTTGAACTTACTCAGCCCCACCACTTTTTTAAACAGATGTGTGCAGCTTACAAATTCCATAAATATGTCTCTTAAATATGCATAGTTTGATAATTCAATCACAATTCTCATTAAATAATATCCATCTTATGCCAATGCTGCACTGAGGCTGAGATTGTTTTAGGTTTCACAAAAACTGAACATAATTATTGTGTATGCTGTTGCACGTTGTAATTATTGTATATTTCCAAGTAAGCTGAAATGTACTGAAGTACTGAAAACTGCTATCTACCAAAAATAATACACAGTCAATTACCTAAAAGAAAGGTATTTATTGAATTTAGTTTAATTTTTCTGGAAATTATTGTCCCAAATCATGAGTTTTTCTAAATCACAAAATTTTTCGATATTAGTTTTATCATACATATAACACAACAGATGTATTCAATTAGTTACAAGAAAAAAAATTAATTAATTATATTTCTCAAGGCTATTTGAGTGTTCTTTGAACTCTAAGAAAGTCAGAAATGCTTATTTATTAGTATCATACTTTACATTAATTAATATTTGTTTACTTAAAATCTGATTCATCAAGTTCGTTTTTTAAACGCCAGAGCGCAGACTACGTATTCACTGAAAGATATGGAAGGAAGATGGCTGCTGTAGATTCACAATGTACCCATGTTTGACAAATTTTTGGTTAAAATAAAATAAAGTTTATAATGTTCACACTAAGTTTTCTTATAATCTGAAAGTTGTGGTACTGTTTCTAGTGTTCGTTACTTATTGGTGGAGTGAATTTTCCTCCAGGAGAGAGAGTTGAGTATTAGTAAAATATATTATATTATGAAATCAAGTCAATTACCAATAACCAAATAAAAGTTGTAGATAACCAAACAGAAATGAAAATATATTATGAAGAATGATAAAAGAAGAATAATAATTAAGAATTAAACAATTAATTTTAATAATGAAATAAAAATCAATATGTTCTAGTGGGGGAGCTTTATGTACAATTACATTACCTGTGCTCAGTAATGATAAGAAATAAAGAAGTATTTATAAAATAATAAGAATAAAAGTCAGTAGGTACCCATTCCAAAAGTCAGAAATGGGGGATTAAGTATCATGCTATGAAAACATTTGTACCATAAACACTGTAGCAATTAAAAACAATGTACTAAGTGTTATCATAAAAGTGCGGTGTGTACGAAGTGCAACATAGTATGATACGTGGAAATGTTAAAAACTGAAAAGGACATCAATAAGTGAAGATGCAGTATTATAGTAATAAAATATAATTTTAATAATAAGTTGTTTTAGTTTTGTGTTGTTAGGCCACAAAGGCAATATCACTGTAATTAAAATATTATTTTTGTTTATGTTTAAGGAATCCAGGGTTATATCAGAAATTAATAATGGCTAATTAATATAAAATAAAGAGATGGGGGGGGGAAACAAAATAGTGTAGAATAAGAATACATTAACAGAAATATAAGTCAGAAATAAACCAAGTTAAAAATCATTAAATTATAAAATACAAGTAGCCAAGCTTAAGTAAAGATGTGAAGAAAAACCTTATATAAATTAAATTTAATTTTAGCTAAAAATTGTAAAGGAGTGTTTTTTCTAAAAGAAGGAAAGAAATAATAATAATTAATTCTAGCCTATTTACTAAAACTGTACCTAGGTTAGCCAATAAAAAACCATCAATTTCTTGGTTACTAAGAGTAACTAATCAACAAGAAATTAAGGTAATTGTTAAATGGTATTCAAAGTGAGCAGATGAAAAAATAATGTCCAGTAAATTTTAAAAATTTAATGACTAAGATTCGGAATAAACCCCATACTAAATTAATGAAACAAGTCAGCACCAGCCTCTACATCTGAGACATCCATGGAACCACAATATATAATACCAGAAAATCGATGAAAAAAGAAAATTCATCGAAACATCTCTTGGCCTAGACTTCAGAGCTATAACTTTCTTGGGTGAGATCGCCTCCTTTAATAAATTAAAAAATTACACGTCACCAATAAGTAAGGAACACTAGAAACAGTACCACATCTTTCAGATTATAAGAAAACTTAGTGTGAACATTATAAACTTTATTTTATTTTAACCAAAAATTTGTCAAACATGGGTACATTGTGAATCTACAGCAGCCATCTTCCTTCCATAGCTTTCAGTGAATACGTAGTCTGCGCTCTGGCGTTTAAAAAACGAACTTGATGAATCAGATTTTAAGTAAGCAAATATTAATTAATGTAAAGTATGATACTAATAAATAAGCATTTCTGACTTTCTTAGAGTTCAAAGAACCCTCAAATAACCTTGAGATATATAATTAATTAATTTTTTTTTCTAATAACTGTAATTGAATACATCTGTTGTGTTATATGTATGATAAAACTAATATCGAAAAATGTTGTGATTTAGAAAAAATAATCGATTGTAAACTCATGATTTCGAGACAATAATATCTAGAAAAATTAAACTAAATTCAATAAATACCTTTCTTTTAGGTAATTGACTGTGTATTATTTCTGGTAGATAGCAGTTTTGTTACAGGAAATGAAGGAATAACAGAGAAGAGTAAGAAAATTAGCTCCGACAGCAGAAATTATGAAGTACTACGAATAACATAACCTGGAATGGGTTCATAAATAGAAAACAGCTGATGCAAGTGCAGAAAAAGTAAACGATTAAATCATATACAAAGAGAGGAATTCTCTCACTCTCTCTCCTACCCATTTTCAAACAAATGGCATTGATATAATACCTAATAAAGAAAACTGTGGTCAATATTTTCATAATCACACACTCTCGATTAAAAAATAAATAACACTATCAGAATACAAAAATTGTAACTATTACAGGCGATCGTAAGAGTGACAAAAATAACACTTAGCAAGACGTTATAAATGATGATAATAACGTAGAACTCAAACAGATATAAACCCAATTCGGTTAGGTCTTGTTACAAATGGTGCTCAACTTAGAGGGCTCAAATTAGGGAAGAATTTGAAAATATATAAGTAAATAATAACGAAAAACCTAATTTTTGTCGGCAACTGTAAGAAGCCAAGAAGTGCATAATACCAGAGGCAAGTTAAAGAAGAGGGCAGAAGACATGGAGAAGGAAGAAGGTGGACAGGAACAAGAAATAGAAGTAGTCACAGACAGTGAAATGGAACAACCGATGGGCGATAAAGAAGAAACCGAAGTAGTTATGGACACGGAAAAGGAGCAACAGGTGGGTGGCAAAGCGGTAGCCAGAGAAGAACCCAATTGGCAGGAAATAATAAAATTTATGGCAGAACAAAGTAGACAAACTAATGAAAGTCTGAGTAAAATGAACGAAAAATTTGATAAAATAGATGAAAATTTTAGGAAACAGGAGGAAAATAACAAGCAACCCAATGAGAAAATAGACAGTATTCAGGAAAGTTTAGTAAAACAACTAAACAAAAAAATTGAGACCATTCATAGAGATATAAGGCAAACCATGAATGAACAATACCATGAATTGAGAGAAACTATTAACGGACAAAGGGAATATATGAACACAAAATTTGAAGAAAATAATAAAAATATAAAGCAAATTCATGAGAAGATTGAAATGATCAGTAACACACTTAGCCAAAAAGCAGATGAATACAAGGAGGAGACAAATAAGCAAATGGATGAAAGTTTCAGGAAGTTAGAGGAAACAATGGACAGTGGTTTCAAGAATTTGCATGAAACACTAGATAGCACTTCCGAAGGTATTAAAGTAAGTCTGAAAACAGAAGAGAGCAGGAAGGAAATAGAAATTAGAGAAGACCAAGGTGTAATATTATCTGAGAATAAAAATAACAACAGCAAAGAGGATAATAAATACATGGAAACGAAGACCAAGAAAGTAAGAAAAATATGTAGAAAGAAAATAATAAATACAAGAGAAGAATTGGAGATGATGAAGAATGGATTAATAAATGTGTTTAATCTATCAATTACCGACCATGAAGAAATCATAAACTTCCAATATTATAGGAGGAGGTCAAACAAAATTTTAGAAATGACTTACTATAAAACCACATATAACAACTTTAAAAAATCGATAGGTAAATTAAATATCACAGAAATAGAAATGTGTAGCAAACTGTCAGTAATGTCGTCAAGAACTCAAATACCATTAAAATACCTGTTCAATAAAATAAATGGGAAAGTGATTGATGTAGACATAGATACAAATGAACAAGTAATATTAAAAGAATGGCAGTACAGGGTGACAGGAAATTCAGAAACCAAGATACTGAGCGGTATCTCAAGAACCGAAATCATTATGGACACTGCAGTAATCCGAGGAAGAGGAGTAACTGAGTTTATGGACCATGGTTAAACCAAGTAATAATCAACCAGGAAAAAAAGGGGACTGATCTTCTGTATACCGACCAAGCAACCCATTGGAAAGAAGGAACCAAATAAATAATATTAATAAAGACTACTTTAATAATGATTTTAATCACAGTAAGAAGAAGCGGAATAATAATAACTAATCAACAAAATTCCAAAAGAATGTAAGGACAACTTACCTAATATATTTAGAAACGATATGATTTAAGATAAACGACAAAACGCCAAGAGAATGTAAGAACGACTTGCATAATTTATTTATAAATAACATGATTTAGAATGGAATAAGAGAAAAAATAATATTTTAATGGGAACAACGAAAAAATAAATAAATAAAAACAATTAATAGTAATGGGCTCAGACAAGACAGTAAAATAAGAAGGACAATGAATAATTTAATGACTAAAATTACAATGAAGCTAAAGAATGATAATAACTAATACAGCTACAATTTAGAATTTCTTGGAGTTGAAAATGATAAAGGAAGAAATGATATGAAGAACAACTGTCACAAGAAGGAAAATCAAAAGGATTTACAAAATATACCTGTCAACAACGTTATCTAAAAATAGCTACTGAAAATAAGAAGAAATCAAGAGGAAAAAAATATATAATCAAATGTAAACAGCAACAGCATGAAGAATCCCAAGAGTGTTTTTTATTAGTCAAAAAATAGACTATTCTTGTATAATTTTTATTTAATGACTGTCTGTAGATGAATTCCAGCAGTATTATATTTTGAGCAGAGATGATGTTCCTCTGATCTCAAAAAGAAGTGTAGTATGGCCAGCAGAGTATATGTAGCCACAAGTGCCTCTCTGGACTGCCCCGGCTCACGTGTTAGGGAATGTTAGGGAAATTAAATATTTAAGGGATAATAAAACAGCTGAGAAGATATAATAACAGACTCCAGAAGTATGAAGGAAGAAAACAGAAGAAAGATAGCAGACAGAAGCTCAATTGAGCAAGGACATTTATAGAAGTATATAGAAATATGAGAGTGTTAAAACATGTTTTTACCGATTATTGTGACCAGCCCTCATCAAATGATGTTCGAGAAACCACCACCACGAGAAATAATATCATTAGTGAATTTTCCTCCAGGAGAGAGAGTTGAGTATTAGTAAAATATATTATATTATGAAATCAAGTCAATTACCAATAACCAAATAAAAGTTGTAGATAACCAAACAGAAATGAAAATATATTATGAAGAATGATAAAAGAAGAAGAATAATTAAGAATTAAACAATTAAGTTTAATAATGAAATAAAAATAAATCTGTTCTAGTGGGGGAGCTTTATGTACCATTACATTACCTGTGCTCAGTAATGATAAGAAATAAAGAAGTATTTATAAAATAATAAGAATAAAAAGTCAGTAGGTACCCATTCCAAAAGTCAGAAATGGGGGATTAAGTATCATGCTATGAAAACATTTGTACCATAAACACTGTAGCAATTAAAAAAAATGTACTAAGTGTTATCATAAAAGTGCGGTGTGTACGAAGTGCACCATAGTATGATACGTAGAAATGTTAAAAACTGAAAAGGACATCAATAAGTGAAGATGCAGTATTATAGTAATAAAATATAATTTTAATAAGTTGTTTTAGTTTTGTGTTGTTAGGCCACAAAGGCAATATCACTGTAATTAAAATATTATTTTTGTTTATGTTTAAGGAATCCAGGGTTATATCAGAAATTAATAATGGCTAATTAATATAAAATAAAGAGAGGGGGGGGAAACAAAATAGTGTAGAATAAGAATACATTAACAGAAATATAAGTCAGAAATAAACCAAGTTAAAAATCATTAAATTATAAAATACAAGTAGCCAAGCTTAAGTAAAGATGTGAAGAAAAACCTTATATAAATTAAATTTAATTATAGCTAAAAATTGTAAAGGAGTATTTTTTGTAAAAGAAGGAAAGAAATAATAATAATTAATACTAGCCTATTTACTAAAACTGTACCTAGGTTAGCCAATGAAAAACCATCAATTTCTTGGTTACTAAGAGTAACTAATCAACAAGAAATTAAGGTAATTGTTAAATGGTATTGAAAGTGAGCAGATGAAAAAAATAATGTCCAGTAAATTTTAAAAATTTAATGACTAAGATTCGGAATAAACCCCATACTAAATTAATGAAACAAGTCAGCACCAGCCTCTACATCTGAGACATCCATGGAACCACAATATATAATACCAGAAAATCGATGAAAAAAGAAAATTCATCGAAACATCTCTTGGCCTAGACTTCAGAGCTATAACTTTCTTGGGTGAGATCGCCTCCTTTAATAAATTAAAAAATTACACGTCACCAATAAGTAAGGAACACTAGAAACAGTACCACATCTTTCAGATTATAAGAAAACTTAGTGTGAACATTATAAACTTTATTTTATTTTAACCAAAAATTTGTCAAACATGGGTACATTGTGAATATACAGCAGCCATCTTCCTTCCATAGCTTTCAGTGAATACGTAGTCTGTGCTCTGGCGTTTAAAAAACGAACTTGATGAATCAGATTTTAAGTAAACAAATATTAATTAATGTAAAGTATGATACTAATAAATAAGCATTTCTGACTTTCTTAGAGTTCAAAGAACCCTCAAATAACCTTGAGATATATAATTAATTAATTTTTTTTTCTAATAACTGTAATTGAATACATCTGTTGTGTTATATGTATGATAAAACTAATATCAAAAAATGTTGTGATTTAGAAAAAATAATCGATTGTAAACTCATGATTTGGAGACAATAATTTCTAGAAAAATTAAACTAAATTCAATAAATACCTTTCTTTTAGGTAATTGACTGTGTATTATTTCTGGTAGATAGCAGTTTTGTTACTGGAAATGAAGGAATAACAGAGAAGAGTAAGAAAATTAGCTCCGACATCAGAAATTATGAAGTACTACGAATATCATAACCTGGAATGGGTTCGTAAATAGAAAACAGCTGATGCAACGTGCAGAAAAAGTAAACGATTAAATCATATACAAAGAGAGGAATTCTCTCACTCTCTCTCCTACCCATTTTCAAACAAATGGCATTGATATAATACCTAATAAAGAAAATTGTGGTCAATATTTCCATAATCACACACTCTCGATTAAAAAATAAATAACACTATCAGAATACAAAAATTGTAACTATTACAGGCGATCGTAAGAGTGACAAAAATAACACTTAGCAAGACGTTATAAATGATGATAATAACGTAGAACTCAAACAGATATAAACCCGATTCGGTTAGGTCTTGTTACAAATGGTGCTCAACTTAGAGGGCTCAAATTAGGGAAGAATTTCAAAATATATAAGTAAATAATAACAAAAAACCTAATTTTTGTCGGCAACTGTAAGAAGCCAAGAAGTGCATAATACCAGAGGCAAGTTAAAGAAGAGGGCAGAAGACATGGAGAAGGAAGAAGGTGGACAGGAACAAGAAATAGAAGTAGTCACAGACAGTGAAATGGAACAACCGATGGGCGATAAAGAAGAAACCGAAGTAGTTATGGACACGGAAAAGGAGCAACAGGTGGGTGGCAAAGCGGTAGCCAGAGAAGAACCCAATTGGCAGGAAATAATAAAATTTATGGCAGAACAAAGTAGACAAACTAATGAAAGTCTGAGTAAAATGAACGAAAAATTTGATAAAATAGATGAAAATTTTAGGAAACAGGAGGAAAATAACAAGCAACCCAATGAGAAAATAGACAGTATTCAGGAAAGTTTAGTAAAACAACTAAACAAAAAAATTGAGACCATTCATGGAGATATAAGGCAAACCATGAATGAACAATACCATGAATTGAGAGAAACTATTAACGGACAAAGGGAATATATGAATACAAAATTTGAAGAAAATAATAAAAATATAAAGCAAATTCATGAGAAGATTGAAATGATCAGTAACACACTTAGCCAAAAAGCAGATGAATACAAGGAGGAGACAAATAAGCAAATGGATGAAAGTTTCAGGAAGTTAGAGGAAACAATGGACAGTGGTTTCAAGAATTTGCATGAAACACTAGATAGCGCTTCCGAAGGTATTAAAGTAAGTCTGAAAACAGAAGAGAGCAGGAAGGAAATAGAAATTAGAGAAGACCAAGGTGTAATATTATCTGAGAATAAAAATAACAACAGCAAAGAGGATAATAAATACATGGAAACGAAGACCAAGAAAGTAAGAAAAATATGTAGAAAGAAAATAATAAATACAAGAGAAGAATTGGAGATGATGAAGAATGGATTAATAAATGTGTTTAATCTATCAATTACCGACCATGAAGAAATCATAAACTTCCAATATTATAGGAGGAGGTCAAACAAAATTTTAGAAATGACTTACTATAAAACCACATATAACAACTTTAAAAAATCGATAGGTAAATTAAATATCACAGAAATAGAAATGTGTAGCAAACTGTCAGTAATGTCGTCAAGAACTCAAATACCATTAAAATACCTGTTCAATAAAATAAATGGGAAAGTGATTGATGTAGACATAGATACAAATGAACAAGTAATATTAAAAGAATGGCAGTACAGGGTGACAGGAAATTCAGAAACCAAGATACTGAGCGGTATCTCAAGAACCGAAATCATTATGGACACTGCAGTAATCCGAGGAAGAGGAGTAACTGAGTTTATGGACCATGGTTAAACCAAGTAATAATCAACCAGGAAAAAAAGGGGACTGATCTTCTGTATACCGACCAAGCAACCCATTGGAAAGAAGGAACCAAATAAATAATATTAATAAAGACTACTTTAATAATGATTTTAATCACAGTAAGAAGAAGCGGAATAATAATAACTAATCAACAAAATTCCAAAAGAATGTAAGGACAACTTACCTAATATATTTAGAAACGATATGATTTAAGATAAACGACAAAACGCCAAGAGAATGTAAGAACGACTTGCATAATTTATTTATAAATAACATGATTTAGAATGGAATAAGAGAAAAAATAATATTTTAATGGGAACAACGAAAAAATAAATAAATAAAAACAATTAATGGTAATGTGCTCAGACAAGACAGTAAAATAAGAAGGACAATGAATAATTTAATGACTAAAATTACAATGAAGCTAAAGAATGATAATAACTAATACAGCTACAATTTAGAATTTCTTGGAGTTGAAAATGATAAAGAAAGAAATGATATGAAGAACAACTGTCACAAGAAGGAAAATCAAAAGGATTTACAAAATATACCTGTCAACAACGTTATCTAAAAATAGCTACTGAAAATAAGAAGAAATCAAGAGGAAAAAAATATATAATCAAATGTAAACAGCAACAGCATGAAGAATCCCAAGAGTGTTTTTTATTAGTCAAAAAATAGACTATTCTTGTATAATTTTTATTTAATGACTGTCTGTAGATGAATTCCAGCAGTATTATATTTTGAGCAGAGATGATGTTTCTCTGATCTCAAAAAGAAGTGTAGTATGGCCAGCAGAGTATATGTAGCCACAAGTGCCTCTCTGGACTGCCCCGGCTCACGTGTTAGGGAATGTTAGGGAAATTAAATATTTAAGGGATAATAAAACAGCTGAGAAGATATAATAACAGACTCCAGAAGTATGAAGGAAGAAAACAGAAGAAAGATAGCAGACAGAAGCTCAATTGAGCAAGGACATTTATAGAAGTATATAGAAATATGAGAGTGTTAAAACATGTTTTTACCGATTATTGTGACCAGCCCTCATCAAATGATGTTCGAGAAACCACCACCACGAGAAATAATATCATTAGTGAATTTTCCTCCAGGAGAGAGAGTTGAGTATTAGTAAAATATATTATATTATGAAATCAAGTCAATTACCAATAACCAAATAAAAGTTGTAGATAACCAAACAGAAATGAAAATATATTATGAAGAATGATAAAAGAAGAAGAATAATTAACAATTAAACAATTAATTTTAATAATGAAATAAAAATAAATCTGTTCTAGTGGGGGAGCTTTATGTACCATTACATTACCTGTGCTCAGTAATGATAAGAAATAAAGAAGTATTTATAAAATAATAAGAATAAAAAGTCAGTAGGTACCCATTCCAAAAGTCAGAAATGGGGGATTAAGTATCATGCTATGAAAACATTTGTACCATAAACACTGTAGCAATTAAAAACAATGTACTAAGTGTTATCATAAAAGTGCGGTGTGTACGAAGTGCAACATAGTATGATAGGTGGAAATGTTAAAAACTGAAAAGAACATCAATAAGTGAAGATGCAGTATTATAGTAATAAAATATAATTTTAATAATAAGTTGTTTTAGTTTTG
Organism: Magicicada septendecula; assembly: GCA_034769895.1. NCBI lineage: Eukaryota > Metazoa > Arthropoda > Insecta > Hemiptera > Cicadidae > Magicicada > Magicicada septendecula. Next base: position 302,353,741 of record CM068367.1, on the reverse strand, counting down.
TGTTGTTACGCCACAAAGGCAATAACACTGTAATTAAAATATTATTTTTGTTTATTTTAAGGAATCCAGGGTTATATCAGAAATTAATAATGGCTAACTAATATAAAATAAAGAGATGGGGGGGGGGGAAACAAAATAGTGTAGAATAAGAATACATTAACAGAAATATAAGTCAGAAATAAACCAAGTTAAAAATCATTAAATTATAAAATACAAGTAGCCAAGCTTAAGTAAAGATGTGAAGAAAAACCTTATATAAATTAAATTTAATTATAGCTAAAAATTGTAAAGGAGTATTTTTTGTAAAAGAAGGAAAGAAATAATAATAATTAATACTAGCCTATTTACTAAAACTGTACCTAGGTTAGCCAATGAAAAACCATCAATTTCTTGGTTACTAAGAGTAACTAATCAACAAGAAATTAAGGTAATTGTTAAATGGTATTGAAAGTGAGCAGATGAAAAAAATAATGTCCAGTAAATTTTAAAAATTTAATGACTAAGATTCGGAATAAACCCCATACTAAATTAATGAAACAAGTCAGCACCAGCCTCTACATCTGAGACATCCATGGAACCACAATATATAATACCAGAAAATCGATGAAAAAAGAAAATTCATCGAAACATCTCTTGGCCTAGACTTCAGAGCTATAACTTTCTTGGGTGAGATCGCCTCCTTTAATAAATTAAAAAATTACACGTCACCAATAAGTAAGGAACACTAGAAACAGTACCACATCTTTCAGATTATAAGAAAACTTAGTGTGAACATTATAAACTTTATTTTATTTTAACCAAAAATTTGTCAAACATGGGTACATTGTGAATCTACAGCAGCCATCTTCCTTCCATAGCTTTCAGTGAATACGTAGTCTGTGCTCTGGCGTTTAAAAAACGAACTTGATGAATCAGATTTTAAGTAAACAAATATTAATTAATGTAAAGTATGATACTAATAAATAAGCATTTCTGACTTTCTTAGAGTTCAAAGAACCCTCAAATAACCTTGAGATATATAATTAATTAATTTTTTTTCTAATAACTGTAATTGAATACATCTGTTGTGTTATATGTATGATAAAACTAATATCGAAAAATGTTGTGATTTAGAAAAAATAATCGATTGTAAACTCATGATTTGGAGGCAATAATTTCTAGAAAAATTAAACTAAATTCAATAAATACCTTTCTTTTAGGTAATTGACTGTGTATTATTTCTGGTAGATAGCAGTTTTGTTACTGGAAATGAAGGAATAACAGAGAAGAGTAAGAAAATTAGCTCCGACAGCAGAAATTATGAAGTACTACGAATATCATAACCTGGAATGGGTTCGTAAATAGAAAACAGCTGATGCAACGTGCAGAAAAAGTAAACGATTAAATCATATACAAAGAGAGGAATTCTCTCACTCTCTCTCCTACCCATTTTCAAACAAATGGCATTGATATAATACCTAATAAAGAAAACTGTGGTCAATATTTTCATAATCACACACTCTCGATTAAAAAATAAATAACACTATCAGAATACAAAAATTGTAACTATTACAGGCGATCGTAAGAGTGACAAAAATAACACTTAGCAAGACGTTATAAATGATGATAATAACGTAGAACTCAAACAGATATAAACCCGATTCGGTTAGGTCTTGTTACAAATGGTGCTCAACTTAGAGGGCTCAAATTAGGGAAGAATTTCAAAATATATAAGTAAATAATAACGAAAAACCTAATTTTTGTCGGCAACTGTAAGAAGCCAAGAAGTGCATAATACCAGAGGCAAGTTAAAGAAGAGGGCAGAAGACATGGAGAAGGAAGAAGGTGGACAGGAACAAGAAATAGAAGTAGTCACAGACAGTGAAATGGAACAACCGATGGGCGATAAAGAAGAAACCGAAGTAGTTATGGACACGGAAAAGGAGCAACAGGTGGGTGGCAAAGCGGTAGCCAGAGAAGAACCCAATTGGCAGGAAATAATAAAATTTATGGCAGAACAAAGTAGACAAACTAATGAAAGTCTGAGTAAAATGAACGAAAAATTTGATAAAATAGATGAAAATTTTAGGAAACAGGAGGAAAATAACAAGCAACCCAATGAGAAAATAGACAGTATTCAGGAAAGTTTAGTAAAACAACTAAACAAAAAAATTGAGACCATTCATGGAGATATAAGGCAAACCATGAATGAACAATACCATGAATTGAGAGAAACTATTAACGGACAAAGGGAATATATGAACACAAAATTTGAAGAAAATAATAAAAATATAAAGCAAATTCATGAGAAGATTGAAATGATCAGTAACACACTTAGCCAAAAAGCAGATGAATACAAGGAGGAGACAAATAAGCAAATGGATGAAAGTTTCAGGAAGTTAGAGGAAACAATGGACAGTGGTTTCAAGAATTTGCATGAAACACTAGACAGCGCTTCCGAAGGTATTAAAGTAAGTCTGAAAACAGAAGAGAGCAGGAAGGAAATAGAAATTAGAGAAGACCAAGGTGTAATATTATCTGAGAATAAAAATAACAACAGCAAAGAGGATAATAAATACATGGAAACGAAGACCAAGAAAGTAAGAAAAATATGTAGAAAGAAAATAATAAATACAAGAGAAGAATTGGAGATGATGAAGAATGGATTAATAAATGTGTTTAATCTATCAATTACCGACCATGAAGAAATCATAAACTTCCAATATTATAGGAGGAGGTCAAACAAAATTTTAGAAATGACTTACTATAAAACCACATATAACAACTTTAAAAAATCGATAGGTAAATTAAATATCACAGAAATAGAAATGTGTAGCAAACTGTCAGTAATGTCGTCAAGAACTCAAATACCATTAAAATACCTGTTCAATAAAATAAATGGGAAAGTGATTGATGTAGACATAGATACAAATGAACAAGTAATATTAAAAGAATGGCAGTACAGGGTGACAGGAAATTCAGAAACCAAGATACTGAGCGGTATCTCAAGAACCGAAATCATTATGGACACTGCAGTAATCCGAGGAAGAGGAGTAACTGAGTTTATGGACCATGGTTAAACCAAGTAATAATCAACCAGGAAAAAAAGGGGACTGATTTTCTGTATACCGACCAAGCAACCAATTGGAAAGAAGGAACCAAATAAATAATATTAATAAAGACTACTTTAATAATGATTTTAATCACAGTAAGAAGAAGCGGAATAATAATAACTAATCAACAAAATTCCAAAAGAATGTAAGGACAACTTACCTAATATATTTAGAAACGATATGATTTAAGATAAACGACAAAACGCCAAGAGAATGTAAGAACGACTTGCATAATTTATTTATAAATAACATGATTTAGAATGGAATAAGAGAAAAAATAATATTTTAATGGGAACAACGAAAAAATAAATAAATAAAAACAATTAATGGTAATGTGCTCAGACAAGACAGTAAAATAAGAAGGACAATGAATAATTTAATGACTAAAATTACAATGAAGCTAAAGAATGATAATAACTAATACAGCTACAATTTAGAATTTCTTGGAGTTGAAAATGATAAAGGAAGAAATGATATGAAGAACAACTGTCACAAGAAGGAAAATCAAAAGGATTTACAAAATATACCTGTCAACAACGTTATCTAAAAATAGCTACTGAAAATAAGAAAAAATCAAGAGGAAAAAAATATATAATCAAATGTAAACAGCAACAGCATGAAGAATCCCAAGAGTGTTTTTTATTAGTCAAAAAATAGACTATTCTTGTATAATTTTTATTTAATGACTGTCTGTAGATGAATTCCAGCAGTATTATATTTTGAGCAGAGATGATGTTCCTCTGATCTCAAAAAGAAGTGTAGTATGGCCAGCAGAATATATGTAGCCACAAGTGCCTCTCTGGACTGCCCCGGCTCACGTGTTAGGGAATGTTAGGGAAATTAAATATTTAAGGGATAATAAAACAGCTGAGAAGATATAATAACAGACTCCAGAAGTATGAAGGAAGAAAACAGAAGAAAGATAGCAGACAGAAGCTCAATTGAGCAAGGACATTTATAGAAGTATATAGAAATATGAGAGTGTTAAAACATGTTTTTACCGATTATTGTGACCAGCCCTCATCAAATGATGTTCGAGAAACCACCACCACGAGAAATAATATCATTAGTGAATTTTCCTCCAGGAGAGAGAGTTGAGTATTAGTAAAATATATTATATTATGAAATCAAGTCAATTACCAATAACCAAATAAAAGTTGTAGATAAGCAAACAGAAATGAAAATATATTATGAAGAATGATAAAAGAAGAAGAATAATTAAGAATTAAACAATTAATTTTAATAATGAAATAAAAATAAATCTGTTCTAGTGGGGGAGCTTTATGTACCATTACATTACCTGTGCTCAGTAATGATAAGAAATAAAGAAGTATTTATAAAATAATAAGAATAAAAAGTCAGTAGGTACCCATTCCAAAAGTCAGAAATGGGGGATTAAGTATCATGCTATGAAAACATTTGTACCATAAACACTGTAGCAATTAAAAACAATGTACTAAGTGTTATCATAAAAGTGCGGTGTGTACGAAGTGCAACATAGTATGATAGGTGGAAATGTTAAAAACTGAAAAGAACATCAATAAGTGAAGATGCAGTATTATAGTAATAAAATATAATTTTAATAATAAGTTGTTTTAGTTTTGTGTTGTTAGGCCACAAAGGCAATAACACTGTAATTAAAATATTATTTTTGTTTATTTTAAGGAATCCAGGGTTATATCAGAAATTAATAATGGCTAATTAATATAAAATAAAGAGATGGGGGGGGAAACAAAATAGTGTAGAGTATGAATACATTATCAGAAATATAAGTCAGAAATAAACCAAGTTAAAATATCGGTATGGAGAACCATACATGACTTCCATATTCTAAGATTTATAATTAAAATAATTTTCGAAATGAAATATTACCATAGAAACTACTTCTTTCTACTTACTGCTTCAGCCTTAACCACAGTACTGTGGTCACTAACATATACCACCTCACGTTATCGCACTCGATTTTCACTGATGATGGAAGTTGATGGCATTGCCGAAACGTCTGGTTTTGTAGAAAACATTGGACTACGGCCAAATATCCCGGGAAGGAATTTTAACAAAAACTACTTCTTTGTTGCCGATAACGTTGTACACATATATATAAAAAATATGCATAAAATTAATGGCTTGTATAAGTTAATGATTTATCTCCATTAAGTAGTGCTCAAGTTTCCAAAGTTTTAATATTATGATGTCCGTAATTAAAACATCAGAGCAGGTTTAGTGTGTATGAGGGTACACCGTGGACAAAAATTTTCAACATTTCCTATTGAGCGTTGCTTAGAATAAATCTGCGAATCTACAGTGTACGTTTCACAGAACAAACACGCGGAAAAGAAGGAGCGCTCCGAAGTCACTCATGGACCCTCAGCATCTTGCAGAGGGTTCATTCCCTAAAGACGAAAAGTCTGTCTATGAATCGTTCCTCTGTAAACACGTGCAGTTACACTGCCCAGCGATCCACAGGAAGCAAATCGCCATCCACGCTGGACACTTTTTCGGCTTGCATGCGTTATGTTGGTATGGGTTCAGCACTTTCCATTTAAAAATACGCTTGATAAAAAACGTTGCAGGTAAACTACCCCTTCCCCTTAATCGATCTTCACCAAAAACAACAGGTCTTGAGTACTCTACAAATCAGGGCTGTATGCAAAACATTATTTGATTCTGTTGGAATTTGCGGCTGTTATCGTTTGCCATAGAAAATATACCTTGTTAAAAAAACGTTGCCGGTAAACTACCCCTTTCCCTCAACCGATCTTCACCAAAACAATAGGTCTTGAGAACTCTACAATTTAGGGCTGTATGCAAATAATCTTTTGATTCTGTTTGAATTTGCGGCTGTTATCGTTTGCCAAATTAAGAAAAAATTCCCTTGATAAAAAAAACCGTTTCTGGTAAACTACCCCTTTCCCTCAACCGATCTTCTCCAAAAACAATAGGTCACGAGTACTCTACAAATCAGGGCTGTATGCAAAAAATTATTTGATTCTGTTTGAATTTGCGGCAGTTATCGTTTGCCATAGAAAAAAAATCTACAGACACACACACACACACACACAGACAGACACACACACAGACACTTTTCGGAAAACGACTTTTTTCATGTTTTGAGTGTAGTAGAATCAGAATCTGCAATAATCTCGAACACGATTTTTTTTGCCATCACCATACTTCCATTCCTTAAAGAATATGGAAGTAAAAAGTAATATCGGTATGGAGAACCATACATGACTTCCATATTCTAAGATTTATATTTAAAATCATTTTCACCCAAACAGCCAGGCTGTCCTACCTGCCTTTTTATTGCTGTATTAAATGAAAAATATTATATTACATTAAAATGAAAAAATTATAATTGTATTGCCTGGCAACAAAATTATTTTATTTATAACAATTACCATTGTTTCAAAAAGTTTAAATAAATTTTCAAGTACTTTACTCTTGTTAAAACATAAAAGGTTGCAGGTAAACTACCCCTTCCCCTTAACCGATCTTCACCAAAATCGAAAGTCATTGAGACCTCTACAATTCAGGAACGTATGCAAAACATTATTTGATTCTGTTTGAATTTGCGGCTGTTATCGTTTGCCATAGGAAATACCCTTGTTAAAACATGAAACGTTACAGGTAAACTACCCCTTTCCCTTAACCGATCTTCACCAAAAACAATAGGTCTCGAGTACTCTACAAATCAGTGCTGTATGCAAAACATTATTTGATTCTGTTTGAATTTGCGGCTGTTATCGTTTGCCATAGAAAATACCCTAAAAAAAAAACGTTGCAGGTAAACTACCCCTTTCCCTCAACCGAACTTCACCAAAAACAATAGGTCTTGAGAACTCTACAATTTAGGCCTGTATGCAAATAATCTTTTGATTCTGTTTGAATTTGCGGCTGTTATCGTTTGCCATAGGAAATACCCTTGTTAAAACATAAAACGTTACAGGTAAACTACCCCTTTCCCTTAACCGATCTTCACCAAAATCAGCAGATCTTGAGAACTCTACAAGTCAGGGCTGTATGCGAAACATTATTTGATTCTGTTTGAATTTGCGGCTGTTATCGTTTGCCAAACAAACAAAAAATTACCCTTGCTAAAAAAAACCGTTGCAGGTAAACTACCCCTTTCCCTCAACCGATCGTCACCAAAAACAATAGGTCGCGAGTACTCTGCAAATCAGGGCTGTATGCAAAAAATTATTTGATTCTGTTTGAATTTGCGGCAGTTATCGTTTGCCATAGAAAAAAAATCTACAGACAGACAGACACACAGACATACAGACAGACAGACAGACAGACACACAGACACTTTTCGGAAAACGACTTTTTTTCATGTTTTGAGTGTAGTAGAATCAGAATCTGCAATAATCTCGAACACGATTTTTTTTGCCATCACCATACTTCCATTCCTTAAGGAATATGGAAGTAAAATCATTAAATTATAAAATACAAGTAGCCAAGCTTAAGTAAAGATGTGAAGAAAAACCTTATATAAATTAAATTTAATTATAGCTAAAAATTGTAAAGGAGTATTTTTTGTAAAAGAAGGAAAGAAATAATAATAATTAATACTAGCCTATTTACTAAAACTGTACCTAGGTTAGCCAATGAAAAACCATCAATTTCTTGGTTACTAAGAGTAACTAATCAACAAGACATTAAGGTAATTGTTAAATGGTATTCAAAGTGAGCAGATGAAAAAAATAATGTCCAGTAAATTTTAAAAATTTAATGACTAAGATTCGGAATAAACCCCATACTAAATTAATGAAACGAGTCAGTACCAGCCACTACATCTGAGACATCCATGGAACCACAATAATTAATACCAGAAAATCGATGAAAAAAGAAAATTCATCGAAACATCTCTTGGCCTAGACTTCAGAACTATAACTTTCTAGGGTGACATTGCCTCCTTTAATAAATTAAAAAATTACACATCACCAATAAGTAAGGAACACTAGAAACAGTAACACATCTTTCAGATTATAAGAAAACTTAGTGTGAACATTATAAACTTTATTTTATTTTAACCAAAAATTTGTCAAACATGGGTACATTGTGAATCTACAACAGCCATCTTCCTTCCACAGCTTTCAGTGAATACGTAGTCTGCGCTCTGGCGTTTAAAATACGAATTTGTTGAATCAGATTTTAAGTAAACAAATATTAATTAATGTAAAGTATGATACTAATAAATAAGCATTTCTGACTTTCTTGAGTTCAAAGAACCCTCAAATAACCCTGAGAAATATAATTAATTAATTTTTTTTTCTAATAACTAATTGAATACATCTGTTGTGTTATATGTATGATAAAACTAATATCGAAAAATGTAGTGATTTAGAAAAACTCATGATTTGGAGACAATAATTTCCAGAAAAATTAAACTAAACTCAATAAATACCTTTTTTTTAGGTAATTGACTGTGTATTATTTCTGGTAGATAGCAGTTTTCAGTACTTCAGTACATTTCAGCTTACTTGGAAATATATAATAATTACAACGTACAACAGCATACACAATAATTATGTTCAGTGTTTGTGAAACCTAAAACAATCTCAGCCTCAGTGCAGCATTGGCATAAGATGGATATTATTTAATGAGAATTGTGATTGAATTATCAAACTATGCATATTTAAGAGACATATTTATGGAATTTGTAAGCTGCACACATCTGTTTAAAAAAGTGGTGGGGCTGAGTAAGTTCAACGACCAACATCTCTGGTATAATTTACTTTTGGCTCACTGCTGTACCAAAAGACACTAATATAAGACCTCAGGTAAATATTTTCAAGAATCTCATATCTCACTTTCACAAATGCAGTGAGTAGACTTACCTTCTCTAGCAGTAGAAATCATCTTTAACTCATCTCCATTTTTTATTTGTATTAAGGAGAAGCCAAGACATATGACTTACACACTACTGTGAATGAAAGGAGAAAGTATTAACTGTACTTGAATTTGGAAAACAATCACTCTTTAGATTAGCATCTCTAACCAAAGAAAGAAGTTTAGCAAAAGGAAGTTGTCTCTGTTGATAGACAAATGATCTGTGACTAGTGATGAAATAGCAGAAAGATAATTGTCAGTTTGGAGAACATGTCAGCATTCTAATCAAAGTCATTGACTGGTAGGTTGAAGTTAAGGCAACTATAATGGTTCTTGTATCTTGAAAAATAGTTTTGGAAGTCATTTAGACTCCCTTCAAAATACGTGGAAGTGTTGAGGCTCAACAGTCAAACACTATCCCAAATTTTTTATTCTTGAAGACAATAAGGATACAGATTAGGCTGGGAAAAATATAAGCCGCCAGATAGTCTCTACAACACAAAACTGGGCATCATCCCTATAAGACCATCTATGAATAAAATCAGCAGATATGTGAGGATATGGAATTATAGAAAGATTAAGAGCTATGAGTTTTTTCTGATGGCATCACTACTGGGCAAGAAAGACTTCATCACTTTTCTGTTCTGTGCATTAAAAGAACATATAAATTTGACATTTCAAAAATAATAGATGAATTTAACTTGGAAGCAACTCTAAGAGGAAGGAGACTTCTACTTCATTAGCAACAGAACCTGCCACTCAGACACTATAGTATACAATACATTGTGTAGTATTATATCATCTCATATTGTGGTACGTACCTCAATTAAACAAAAACTGAAGTTGTTTATGTTTATACAATATTTTTGTTCTAGGTAAACATAAGTGGAAGTAGAACGTATAAAGAAAGATTTGTTGGTCATGAACACTGAAATTTTTCATCGTTTACTGACTGAGAATTATCACTAAACAACTTTCATAATACAGTTTACATATATACAGTTATACATAATAAGTTTACATTTTATTATACAGGTGGTCTCACTACATCCTTGAATATTTGAAGCTACACCCCCCCCTTTATGACCATGGTTATAAATTGTTTAATAACAAATATAAAAAGTTTAGTACAAGTATAAAAGTAAAGAGTGTCTGTTTTTAAAACTAGTAATTTGTTTAATTACTTGTTTGGCTTTTGGTTTTCCTCAAACCAGGTTCAGGTGAATGTTTTGGTGTCAGTTCTTCTACTGGTTCACAGCATACAATTGGATCAAATCCAATAAAGCCACAAGTTTCTGGTTTTGGCATTGCACCAGAGTCGTATATTTTCTTAGGCTTTGGGCAATCATTTAACTTTGTGCAGATCCACTTGTTTCTTCTTCTTCTTTCCAAACATTATCTGAAAAAATATTGTAACATTACATAACCTGTGCTCAGTAATGATAAGAAATAAAGAAGTATTTATAAAATAATAAGAATAAAAAGTCAGTAGGTACCCATTCCAAAAGTCAGAAATGGGGGATTAAGTATCATGCTATGAAAACATTTGTACCATAAAACACTGTAGCAATTAAAAACAATGTACTAAGTGTTATCATAAAAGTGCGGTGTGTACGAAGTGCAACATAGTATGATAGGTGGAAATGTTAAAAACTGAAAAGGACATCAATAAGTGAAGATGCAGTATTATAGTAATATAATATAATTTTAATAATAAGTTGTTTTAGTTTTGTGTTTTTAGGCCACAAAGGCAATATCACTGTAATTAAAATATTATTTTTGTTTATTTTAAGGAATCCAGGGTTATATCAGAAATTAATAATGGCTAATTAATATAAAATAAAGTGATGGAGGGGGGAACAAAACAGTGTAGAGTATGAATACATTAACAGAAATATAAGTCAGAAATAAACCAAGTTAAAAATCATTAAATTATAAAATACAAGTAGACAAGCTTAAGTAAAGATGTGAAGAAAAACCTTATATAAATTAAATTTAATTATAGCTAAAAATTGTAAAGGAGTATTTTTTGTAAAAGAAGGAAAGAAATAATAATAATTAATACTAGCCTATTTACTAAAACTGTACCTAGGTTAGCCAATGAAAAACCATCAATTTCTTGGTTACTAAGAGTAACTAATCAACAAGAAATTAAGGTAATTTTTAAATGGTATTCAAAGTGAGCAGATGAAAAAAATAATGTCCAGTAAATTTAAAAAATTTAATGACTAAGATTCGGAATAAACCGCATACTAAATTAATGAAACGAGTCAGCACCAGCCACTACATCTGAGACGTCCATGGAACCACAATAATTAATACCAGAAAATCGATGAAAAAAGAAAATTCATCGAAACATCTCTTGGCCTAGACTTCAGAACTATAACTTTCTAGGGTGACATTGCCTCCTTTAATAAATTAAAAAATTACACATCACCAATAAGTAAGGAACACTAGAAACAGTAACACATCTTTCAGATTATAAGAAAACTTAGTGTGAACATTATAAACTTTATTTTATTTTAACCAAAAATTTGTCAAACATGGGTACATTGTGAATCTACAGCAGCCATCTTCCTTCCATAGCTTTCAGTGAATACGTAGTCTGCGCTCTGGCGTTTAAAAAACGAACTTGTTGAATCAGATTTTAAGTAAACAAATATTAATTAATGTAAAGTATGATACTAATAAATAAGCATTTCTGACTTTCTTAGAGTTCAAAGAACCCTCAAATAACCCTGAGGAATATAATTAATTAATTTTTTTTTCTAATAACTAATTGAATACATCTGTTGTGTTATATGTATGATAAAACTAATATCGATAAATGTAGTGATTTAGAAAACTCATGATTTGGAGACAATAATTTCCAGAAAAATTAAACTAAATTCAATAAATACCTTTCTTTTAGGTAATTGACTGTGTATTATTTCTGGTAGATAGCAGTTTTCAGTACTTCAGTACATTTCAGTTTACTTGGAAATATACAATAGTTACAACGTACAACAGCATACACAATAATTATGTTCAGTGTTTGTGAAACCTAAAACAATCTCAGCCTCAGTGCAGCATTGGCATAAGATGGATATTATTTAATGAGAATTGTGATTGAATTATCAAACTATGCATATTTAAGTGACATATTTATGGAATTTGTAAGCTGCACACATCTGTTTAAAAAAGTGGTGGGGCTGAGTAAGTTCAACGACCAACATCTCTGGTATAATTTACTTTTGGCTCACTGCTGTACCAAAAGACACTAATATAAGACCTCAGGTAAATATTTTCAAGAATCTCATATCTCACTTTCACAAATGCAGTGAGTAGACTTACCTTCTCTAGCAGTAGAAATCATCTTTAACTCATCTCCATTTTTTATTTGTATTAAGGAGAAGCCAAGACATATGACTTACACACTACTGTGAATGAAAGGAGAAAGTATTAACTGTACTTGAATTTGGAAAACAATCACTCTTTAGATTAGCATCTCTAACCAAAGAAAGAAGTTTAGCAAAAGGAAGTTGTCTCTGTTGATAGACAAATGATCTGTGACTAGTGATGAAATAGCAGAAAGATAATTGTCAGTTTGGAGAACATGTCAGCATTCTAATCAAAGTCATTGACTGGTAGGTTGAAGTTATGATTGAAAGTGAGGATAATACAACACAAAATTATCTAATTTTTAGGCAACTATAATGGTTCTTGTATCTTGAAAAATAGTTTTGGAAGTCATTTAGACTCCCTTCAAAATACGTGGAAGTGTTGAGGCTCAACAGTCAAACACTATCCCAAATTTTTTATTCTTGAAGACAATAAGGAGACAGATTAGGCTGGGAAAAATATAAGCAGCCAGATAGTCTCTACAACACAAAACTGGGCATCATCCCTATAAGACCATCTATGAATAAAATCAGCAGATATGTGAGGATATGGAATTATAGAAAGTTTAAGAGCTATGAGTTTTTTCTGATGGCATCACTACTGGGCAAGAAAGACTTCATCACTTTTCTGTTCTGTGCATTAAAAGAACATATAAATTTGACATTTCAAAAATAATAGATGAATTTAACTTGGAAGCAACTCTAAGAGGAAGGAGACTTCTACTTCATTAGCAAAAGAACCTGCCACTCAGACACTATAGTATACAATACATTGTGTAGTATTATATCATCTCATATTGTGGTACGTACCTCAATTAAACAAAAACTGAAGTTGTTTATATTTATACAATATTTTTGTTCTAGGTAAACATAAGTGGAAGTACAACTTATAAAGAAAGATTTGTTGGTCATGAACACTGAAATTTTCCATCGATTACTGACTGAGAATTATTACTAAACAACTTTCATAATACAGTTTACATAGGTACAGTTGTACATAATAAGTTTACATTTTATTATACAGGTGGTCTCACTACATCCTTGAATATTTGAAGCTTCACCCCCCCCCCCTTTATGCCCATGGTTTAAAATTGTTCCAAATTTTTTTTTCTAATAACTAATTGAATACATCTGTTGTGTTATATGTATGATAAAACTAATATCGAAAAATGTTGTGATTTAGAAAAAATAATCGATTGTAAACTCATGATTTGGAGACAATAATTTCCAGAAAAATTAAACTAAATTCAATAAATACCTTTCTTTTAGGTAATTGACTGTGTATTATTTCTGGTAGATAGCAGTTTTGTTACAGGAAACGAAGGAATAACAGAGAAGAGTAAGAAAATTAGCTCCGACAGCAGAAATTATGAAGTACTACGAATAACAAAACCTGGAGTGGGTTCGTAAATAGAAAACAGCTGATGGAATGCCCGGAAAAATTAAACGATTAAATCATATACAAATAGAGGAATTCTCTCACTCTCTCTCCTACCCATTTTCAAACAACGACACTGATATAATACCTAATAAAGAAAACTGTGGTCAATATTTTCATAATCACACACTCTCGATTAAAAAATAAATAACACTATCAGAATACAAAAATTGTAACTATTACAGGCGATCGTAAGAGTGACAAAAATAACACTAAGCGAGACATTATAAATGACGATAACAACGTAGAACTCAAACAGATGTAAACCCGATTCAGTTAGGTCTTGTTACAATATGCATATTTATTTATAAGTCTGTTTTATTTTCAATATATTTTAATATTTAATATAAAAATACAAACAAGCAAAAGCAGTGCTTTCAAGATTTAACCAAAGAAACAGAGAGTAATAAAAAAGTATGTATATTGTAACGTATCGCGAGTAATTTCGTCTCTACGATCGCCTTTTATAGTTACAATGTTTGTATTCTGATAGTGTTATTTATTTTAATTGGTTGTGTGTGATTATGAAAATATTGACCAATATCTCCCAGTATTCTTTAGTAGGTATTATATCAATTCAGTTGTTTGAAAATGGGTAAGAGAGAGAGAGAGAGAGAGAGAGAGAGAGAGAGAGAGAGAGAGAGAGAGAGAGAGTGAGAGAGAGAGAGCGAGGGAATTCCTCTCTTTGTATACGATTTAATCGTTTGTTTTTTTTCGCGCGTGGCATCAGCTGTTTTGCACTTTCTGACCGATTGAAAGGTTATGTGGTCCAGCGTCTTTCATACATTCTTATGTCGGAGTTAATTTTCTTCATCTTCTCTGCTATTAACCTCTTTCCTATAACAAAGCTGCTATCTACCAGAAATAATACACAGTCAATTACCTAAAAGAAAGGTATTTATTTATTGAATTTAGTTTAATTTTTCTGGAAATTATTGTCTCCAAATCATGAGTTTACAATCGATTATTTTCGAAAGCACAACAGTTTTTCGATATTACTTTTTTCATATAACACAACAGATGTATTTAGTTACAATTAATATTAAAATTAATATATTATTTATCTCAGGGTTATTTTGAGGATTCTTTGAACTATAAGAAAGTCAGAAATGTTTAGTTACTCGTATCATACTTTACAATAATAAAAATTTGTTTCTTAAAGTTTGATTCAACAAGTTCATTTTTTAAACACCAAAGCGCAGACTACGTATTCACTGAAGGCTATGAAAGTAAAGATGGCTGCTGAAAATTCATAATAAGCCCGCGTTTATACTATTATTGGTTAAATAAATAAAGTTTATAATGTTCGCACTGTTTTCTTATAAATTGAAAGATGTGGTACTGTTTCTAGTGTTCGTTACTTGTTGGTGATATGTAATTTTTTAGTTTATAAAAGGAGGCGATCTCGCCCAAGAAAGTTACAGTTCCAATAATTGTAGTTATTAAACTTTTATAATATACTGGACATTATTTTTTCCATCTACTCACTTGGAATACCAGTAACAATTGACTTAATTTCTTGTTGATTAGTTACTCTTAGTAACCAAGAAATTGATGATTTTTTATTGGCTAACCTAGGTACCTAGTTAGCCGTTTTAGTAAATAGGCTAGTATTAATTATTATTATTTCTTCCCTTCTTTTAGGAAAAATACTCCTTTATTATTTTTAACTATAATTAAATTTAATTTATATAAGGTTTTTCTTCACATCTTTACATAAGCTTAGCTACTTGTATTTTATAATTTAATGATTTTTAACTTGGTTTATTTCTGACTTATACTTCTGTAAATGTATTATTACTCTGGTCACTATTTTCATTTTCTACGATCTCATTACTTTATATTAATTAGCCATTATTAATTTCTTATATAACCCTGGATTCCTTAAACATAAACAAAAATAATATTTTAATAACATTGATATTGCCTTTGTGGCCTAATAACACAAAACTACAACAACTTATTATTAAACTTATAGTTTATTAATTTAGTACTGCATCTTCACTTATTTGTGATTGATGTCTTTTTCAGTTTTTAAACCTTTACACATATCATACTGTGTAGCACTTTGTACACACCGCACTTTTATGGTAACAATTAGTACATTGTTTTTTTAGTTGCTACAGTGTTTTATGGTACAAATGTTTTCATAGCATGATACTTAATCCCTCATTTCTGACTTTTGGAATGGGTACCTACTGACTTTTTATTCTTATTATTATATAAATACTTCTTTATTTCTTATCTGTACTGAGTACTGGTTATGTAATGTTACAATATGTACATATATATATTGTAACAGTACAAACTGTCCCATAAAAATCAACGAACTAAGTAACCAGAAGTGATGATAACCAGTAGTAAATCTACTATCAGCATTCAATGACAATACAACATAACCAGACGATGTGACTGAGACATTGACAAATACTAGTTCCCAAATAGATTAGTTAAGTGAGCATAAGAAACCATTAAACAAAGTCAAACACCAAAAATAGAATTAAAGGTGAAAGAACTGATATTTACAACATGTATTAAAGTAGTATAAACAGCACATTAGCTGAGTAATTGAAAAGTAATAATTTACATAACAAATAAAAGGAAATATATTGTAGATAATCATGAATTATAGATGAATTATAATAAATGAACCATTAAAATAAGATTAAAAGTATAATCACAATGTTAGATCAACCTTGAAAGAAAGGTATGCTAAGGAATAATGAATAATGATGATAGAATAATTAATGAAAGAACAAATTGTATATGTTCTAAAATAAATGATCTCAATGTAATCAACAATGTAAAAACTATATGTATTTAAAAATATTATAAGATGGTAAATTTTGTAGAAAGATGTATTATCAGTTAAGGTGAACAAAACCTTATTATGAATTGGGTAGACTAAGAGAATGGCATAAGATGAGTTAAGATGACGCAATGAATTAAAAATAATGTAATAAAAGCTCAAAATAATGACTCACAACAACTTATGTGGAGTCCATACTGAAGGAAGTAGAGTAATTCTAAACTTGAAATAATAGACAAACAAATGATGACAAAACAAATTATGAAAATAATAATTATGTATAATAAAAAGACCATACAGAGTATAGGAAAATAGAGATATAACAATTATGTTAAAGGTGTAAGTCACCAAACAATGTCAAGTATAATAAGTGTAGGAAGTAAGAATAATTTTGAATCATTAATAATGAAGTAAGGAAGCCATTAAATAATAATAAACAAATATTTTCTAAGGATTGTTAATGTTCAGCTGGATACATGATAATAATATGTTAATTTCTATAAGATAATTGTGTTCAAAATAGAGAAAAATGATGGTTTAATAAATGTTAAAAAATGCAAAAATAGAATCTGCAAAGTGTAGCAGAAGACATTTGAAACAACACAATATTTAAGATAGGCTATCATTAAGATAGAGTTTATTAATGAAAAATGTATCCAAACTGGCCACTATTCATATCAAAATAACCAGAAAGGAATGAGAAATATGATGCTAGTAATAGAACCAAATTTGTAGTTAATATAACTGAAAAACAAACATGAATATGATAAATTTTGTGAATTTTGGAAGGGTACAGAAGAATACTAACAACAATAATAAACCCACGCTTAAAATAATTATGTAAGAGCTAAAAATAGAATGGCCGCATCATGACGTCATTTTTAACCAACCAGGACATTACTTGAGAAATTAATTGTCGCTGTCTAGCGGAGTTTTCAGCGGACTAATCGTCACCTGAATGCAAGAACTAGGTAACTCAATTCTTCAAGTTATTGAGAAATGGGCGAAAAACGTTTTACCTATTCCCTACCAGGCATTTTTAATCTGCTTATTGGACTAAAATGCTTCATATGATTACCCACTATTATTGTTACAGTTAATACAGTTAATAGTAACAAGAAGTCACCAATTAAATGGTCACTCAGCTTTCTTATTTAACAAAATAACAACAATTAACAATTAAATGGTAGTTATCCAGTTCTTGCACTAACAATTTCTCACTAAATGAAAATTGTGTAATACTGTACCTACTTTTTCCCTTCCATGTTGTACACTGGCAAACATAAAAATAATATTAATAATGAAAAACAAGAGTGATCTAGTAACTTTTACTTCCCAAAAGCCATTTATAACTAACTGAATGTGGTGCGAGTATACTGCCTCACTAGTACTTACCATTCACATTTCAACCAGTTTCCTCACTCTCCTGACACCTCAGACTAACAAAATCCCACTGAATTGACAGAATTAACAATGTTTAAATAAATACTAACACTTTTATTTTTAAAAATGTATTTATTAAAAATGAATAAAAGAAAAAATTATTCTAAAAAGTACAAAAATTAAAATTAATTATAAAACACATTTGAATAAAAATTAATCTTCTTCTTCATGGTTTCCATGAGGCAGATTTTGATAAAAGCTGAGATAATCTTGGCTCATCACTGGAGGCTTTGTCGTAAAAAGCGACATTAAATCGCCATGCTTGGCTTCAGAGATTGGGTACCCTAGCGGGTAACACATTCCCAAAACAACATTGTTGGATGAAAGCCTGCGAGAGGCCCTCTGACAGCAGTCGACTGTTTTAAACTCATCCTTGAAGGATTCCTTGCACTCATAATGACATGGGGTTTCTTTTTTGAATCGGAACCAACACATTTTTTGGAGCAAAATTGCTTCCTTGTTGGTGCTAGTTTTTCTCATAGTGAGGTATTGGTCGGCAAAAGCTTTCCAGTCCATGATGTCCTCCGGTTCAACATCATGAACTAAATAAGGTCTGTCACCCTTTTTCCTTGCCCCACGAGCTATAGATTTCCAATCCCCTGGCCAAAATGCCTTACCCACTCGCTTAAATTCTCCTCCTATGGTCGAATGCATCGAGTCACACTCCATCTCACTGTGGCCAGGAGTCAGGAATTTTAAATCGATTGTTTTAAGATGTCCGATTTTTTGTACAGCGTACATGCACATGGTGAACATGTATTTATTTAAGTTCTGCCCACCACATCGGTCACTGAAGCATCTCACTTCTTCGACATCTTTTGGTAGTGATCCCAAGTATTTGAATAGGAAACTGGCCATCTCACAGCTTCCCCTTCCTCCTTGCCCTTCGTGCCAGATGAAACAATCGCCTTGTTTAGTTATCACATTGAATACGGTAAAATTATAAACTGACAGTCTGCGCTTGTAAAACAGCGCATTATTTGTAGGATCGCTGGGGCAAAGCAGAACCTGTTGTAAATCAAAATTACAACTTACCATTTTGTTGGTTGCAGCTGCTTCCTCCTTGTAAATTTTTTTGGCATTTTGGGCCTCATCTTTTTTTTTTTAAATGGGCATTGTGATCAGTGGTTTCTTCCTCAGTTGGATTGGTGTTACTGTCAAATGCAACACATAACCAACATCGGTCCTTTTTAGGTCTATGAAATCCAAGATTAAAATTGTCAGAAAATGTTTGACGGTAAAACGAGATTTTGGCACATGGGTCTTTTTTTTCTTCACAATCTTGACGGTACATTCTGTACATGGTTGCAATATTTAAGGAGGAGTCTAAATATTTCCGGGCAGTCCCTGCCCGACAATAATGAGATGGAACGCAAGGAGAGCTCATTATGTGTTTTTTAACATTTTCTTTTATAGCGGGATCAAGAGTCACACTTTGCCCTTTCCCTCTCCCATCAGATGACCCTACATTCTCTTTGGACCTGTTTTGCATTGCAATATCAACAACTCCTTTTTTTATTCCCAGTGTGTTTAAAAACATGGTTTTACACACCTTCCTTTTTTCACCATTAATTGGCAGAAAATACTTAATGGAATTCTGCCTTCGGGATTGATCTAGTGTTGTTGCTGACCTTTTTATTAGCTTTTCGGTGTTGGCATGAATAAAGTCACGTTGACGAGAATAGTCAGCCAACTGGTAGTATGCATTGAAAACCCTGCTCCTATCTTCTTCCATGATGGCAGAGCATTTGAGTCGGCACTTGTCACTGCACGGTCCTTTCATCTCAGCAGCTGGTACAATTTTCCCTGCAGAAGAGACATATTCTTTTCCCTCCAATCTCCTTTGCTTTCTAATATTTCTGGGCCATTGCTCAGGCTGTCGTTTCCTTCTTCGAGGCTTATCAGTAATTTGTGGATGCTCCTCCATCCCAAACATGTTAGTATCACGATCACCATTCGAATTCGACAGTGTTGGGCCCTCATTATGGTTGCGGTCTCTAATAATATCCTCAGGTTCGGATGTTGAACTGCTTTCACTTGCATCCGGTTGGTAGTCAGGTTCATCGCATGTTGAAAACAAATCTCCTCCGCTGGAATTGGCTTCCAAGTCTTCTTCACCACCAGCATCTGAAACAGTCAACAAAGCTTAATAGGACTTGCCGTATTTTTTAGGTGGGACAATCAAATTACGGTGAGTTTCCTTGCTTACCTTTGTCAATGTCAAGAGGTCTTATTAACATTTTATCAATCTGGCAATCCATGTTGTTATTTAGAGTTTGGTGTTTCTCTTGAACATCACATTCATTTTCTGTATCAACATTTTCGTACAAGTCACTGTTGCTAAACTGGTCTAAAACACAAGTTGGTCAACAAATATTTAAGTAAATATAAATAATAAAATTATTATTAACAATAATTGTTAATAATTAACAATAATTAATTGTAAATAATTATTATTTTAATTCAACGTCGTCAAAATCCAAAAATAAATTAATCTTATTTATAAACTAAAAACAACGTTATTTTATCAACAGTAACAAAAAAAAACCAGATATCTTGTTGAAGTTTCTTTCAACATTTAAGGAAAATAAACAAAAAACACGTATTTTTGAAGTAATTACTTGATTGAAAGGTATTTTTAAAAAAATAATACAAATAGGTACCTTCTAAAAGAAAAATAAATGTAAGAAGTTAACTTCTTAAATAAATAGGTTATTCTTAAGTAAGAAGTGATTAATCTTACCTTTATTTGCTTCATGTTTGAGTGCCAGTTCTAATAGTTTCTTTCCTCTAGAAATCATTGTTATAAATAGCAATAATCACTGTTTTTTTAAATACACTGCTAAATTATTAACCTCAAAGTTATACACGTTAGAAAGTGAATTGTCACATACAATAACGAAACCAAACCAAATACATACGAAGATAGACACACATTGTTATAGAGTTAATAGCGGTGGCGCAGTGAGTGGTAAAATAGGTAACTTGAGATATCTAGTTTCAACACGTCATATAGTAGGCCCCGATGGTGCAAGAACCGGCTATCTCAAGATGTCTACTTCTTGCAGTGAGAAAATACTCATTGTTCTGTTTGTCTAATTATTACACTAGCCAACAGATGGCATTAGGTTAGCAAAGTGAATTGTCTAGTTATTGCATTCAATTCTTATGTATTTTAGCTATGAAATAGCTAGGTATCTCAAAAATAAAAATTTTAGGGGTATGTGATGTTTTAAGGTATGGTTTGTTTCATGTTACAATAAAAATAATAATGTTATGAGTACTGGTCTTAATATTAATTTGTTAATAACAATAATAATGTTAAGAGTACAAGTATTCCCCAGAGAATATAAGTCTTGCTTTTGGTCTCAGAACAGACAGAAACAATTATATAATAGCAATTAAACCTAATTAAAAAGAAATAATTATGTAATAGTAGCTGGAGATTTTAATGCCCGTGTTGGAAATTTCTCTAGAAGACTATAATGGGAAGTCATGGTGAAAGAATAGAAAATGGAACTGGAAGACAGCACATTGATTTTACCACATTCCACAATTTTAGGCTGAAAGGACCAACACGTTCTTTCCACATAAAGAGATATGTAGGTACAAAATATTTCCTGTGCTAGAGGCTTTTGGTCAATAATTGATTATTTTTTAGTTAATGGAAAACTATGGAGTTTAGTGGAGGATACAAAGGTTTTTAGAGGATGTGACAATGAGCCTGACCATTTTCTCCTCATATCAAAGATCAGGAGAATATTCCTGGTAAGTGGAGAAAGGTGCAACCCATAGAGCAGTAGTTCCCCACGCAAACTTCTAAAGTACGCAAAATGATGACAGTTGTACCAGACCCGGCTGAGTCAGTTTGAACAACAAACACCCATCATCCATCGGTAATAACGTAAGTCAAGAATGGGGTAACATCAGAGCTATTATGTCCCATGCAGCTTAGAAGCACTGGGAAAGAGACAAGATATGGAAGTCAAGGCATATGTATATGGGATGACGATATTGCTCAAACAACAGTCGCCAAGAAACAGGCATATTTGAAAAATCTACCTTTAAACACTAGTCAGACAAAGTGTAAATATAAGCTCAAGTGTGTAATTGTCAGGAGAGAAGTCATGAAAATCAAATGAAATAAGTAGTTGGGACAAGCATATAAGTGATAGACATATAGAGCATGACGTACAGGTTAAGCAGAGCAAGGCTTACAAAATATTAAGCCATTTAAATCAAACAGAAAGAGATAACCTGAAGATCAGTAATATCACAGAGAAGGAATCGCTGAGATATTATGAACGGTTGTGGACCCAGAAGCAATTGGAAGACACGAAATTTGCAGACTTCAATCAGATGCAGTATGTGGATCCAATAGCAATGGATGAATTTTTAGCTACTCTATGATGCTGTAAGGACGTGGGACAGCCGAAGAAGCGCTGGAGTGACTAGCTCTAGCCTGTTTGCTTGGGACCAGATTTAATTTTCGGTTTAATTATTGTAGAAGATGGTTAAGAATATTGGTAAGCATGTACATAACATTAATTATTAAATGGTCTTGATGTAGTGTAGAAAATCTTAAATTATTTTTGTAAAATATCTTGTGATGAATAATACATACAATACCAGTTTATTATTACTTTATACATTTTTATTTCTTAACCCGGTTATGATTAAGGCTACAGTTTCCAAATCACCATCTATTAATTAAATGATAATATTTAATTCAGATTATAATGTAGACTCTCTGTCTTACCATAAAACACTTTCGTCAATTGTACAAAATTCGAAGATAATTTTTATCGATACTGGCTACTTTCACTTTTTGAAGGAACATCTGAGTTACCTAAGTAGTTACTGTTTGCTATTAATTTTTTACAAATATTATTTAAATATCGCGATTATTATTAAAAACGTGAAGAATAGGTGTGCAACAATTTCTTTATGTCGCCAACTTAGCAACTTTTTTACTTTTCTCCGCAGACTAATATCTACGTAAGTATCAGTAGCTCACTTAAAAACTTACTCGGAGATTAATGTGTCTTATTAACTAGCCCTCTCAGATAAGAACACAGAAACAGATCACACATCGGTAGCAAATAAAAGAGCATATTTGTTATGTTGAGAGTAGCACATAACTATTAGGCCTACCTTGCACCGAAGTGCTGTTACGTTGTACAAAGGAACAGCAATATACTAGTCACTAACAGCAATAAAGGGCATCGTACTTTTTACTGCAGTAAGTGGAAAATTTGCGTGCTGCAATATCCTCGCTTTGTAATATCAGCGTACATAATATACTGTTACCGCGGTAAAGAACAAGTATGTAAAACAAAGTATTGAACTTATGTATGCAGCAACCACTTGAACAACTAAAGAATGAACAAAACAAAAAATAATTGTAAAGAACAACAGCGTAAGCTGAACCAGATGGATTATTTCCGACAGACAGTTCGAAAGTATTGTGAGTAACTCGGGGCGCCAGACTATCTGCGAGATAGGGGTCTCAGTGTATCGTCAAGTGCACGGACATCCAGTCATCTTTGAAGTGCATGTGGAGAGAACCTGCGGAGGATTTTACATGCTCCGGGGCAACCTTCTATGGCAGGTGACCAGGTACCAGTTATCCTCAAACAGGACAGGCGTAGGTAATCACCGGCAACACATATGTATTGACAATGAGCTTACCTAGCCGAGGGGTTAGGAGTGAACAGTCACTCGAAACAGACAACCAAGAAATAGCCTTTTCTTCGGGGCAGCAGATAGAGTTCTGTTTATGATATTTGGGCAAATCAGAAAATGCGCAGAATTTTTACAAATTTTTATCACTAAAAAGTGAAACATTTTAATTTAATGGCATCTTATTTTTTAACACTCTCGGACAAAAACATATAAAATGTTATGAAAACCATTTACATTACAATCATTTTTTGATACTACTCATAGTTTCTCAAGATAGAGAAATAGGCGAATAGTTTCAGCTGTTCCTAGAATTACTAAATTAATCAATTAAATTTGTAAAGTCGGAACAATCGTGAAATACGTAAAATTGGTTTTGTTTTCAATAATACTTTGCACAAAATTGTTTTCACACAATAGAGGCATTTCGTTTCAAAGTTCAGGTTTTCCTTTAAACCTGAGATGCTTACATTAATTAAGAAGAAAAGGTAGTACCTTTTGTGTGGTATGAAATCGATCGTTGCCCCTTCTAGAGTGCAAGGTAAATTATTTAGATTTTAGTAAATTACTACATTTATTATTACCCACAAAACAAAAAGTTTTTAACTCTTACAACAAAAAACATGAGATATTAACAATATTTCCTTTTTTTTATTGACAGTTGTGATGTGTATCAATGGACACAAGCTAACGTTTGACTGGAGCCGAAGGGCGCTGAGCTCTTTGATACAAATACCCGCTGTGTTCATAATTAATGTATATGGAGGATAATGTCACTGATTGCTGTAGAATTAATTGGTACAACTAAGGATTAAAAATGTTTTCATTTAAAGATTATGGCGTGTCAAATTAAAGAAGCGTCCTCATGGAATTGAGGTCTTGAAATTTTCATGTTTGAGGTAAAAAAGTCTATATATATACAAGCATAATAGCAGAAATATTCCTACAACACATAGACACCAAAATACAAAATATCATAAAAACACATGACCCAGATGGCATATGGATAAGATATGTAGATGATGGACTATATGTATCAAATAACAAAAACACAAATGCAGAGAACATACTGAAACAAATCAATAACATACATCCCAAAATACAATTCACAGAAGAAAAAGAAAAACATAACAAAATCAACTATTTAGACATAACCATCACAAGACACAACAAACACATACAATATGCAATATATAGAAAACCAACTTCCACTAACATCATTATACCTAACCATTCTGACCACCCACCACAACATAAAATGGCAGCATTTTATTCGTTATTTAACAGAATGTACAAAATACCCCTAAACGAACAAGAAACTGACAAAGAAAGAAATATAATATACCAAATTGGTTATGCAAATGGATACAATAAAAATACTATGATCAAAATAGAAAATAAAATCAAATATAAAATAAAAACTGAACAATTAAGAATTAATCAAACTGAACAACACATAAATAATAACAACAACAAAAAATGGGCCACATTCACATATATAAATAATAAAATGACAAAACTAACATAACTATTTAAAAACACAGATATAAAAATAGCATACAAAACTAATAAAAATAAATTACAAAATCTAAATAGCTCACACAACAAAGATAATACAACAACCAACGGTATATACAAAATTGAATGCCAAGATTGCAATAAATGTTATATAGGACAAACAAAAAAACAGCTGAAAAAACGTTATTTTGAACACCTAAATGCACACAAAAAACCAAATATATATAAATCCAATTTAGCCACACATGCAATAAACACAGAACATGAATTCCCAGACATAAAACCAATGTAACACTAATAAAACATATACCACACAAAGGCACCATAATGAACATTTGGGAAAATTTACAGATTTACAAACATAAAACACAAAACAAATTAATACCAGAACAAATACAAATCAACACAAAACATGACACAATATTCAAAGCACTCAACATAGAAAATACACAAAATACAAAAACAGATACCACAACCACACACAATAATGCCACTTTAAAGGACCAAAGACCAACAAACTACCTCAATAACATCCAGAAGCCAACACACAAATACTTCACCAGAAACAAGATGGTGAAGGCTGAAGATGGGAGAACAAGATCTCCCGAAACATGTTCCTAAAGGAAAAAAGTATATCTTGAGGTAAATTTATTCATATTATAGTATTATATACATCAAGAAACGGACTGTAGCAGAAAGTGATTGAAATATATATATATATATATATATATATATATATATATATATATATTGTAACATCACAAAATGTTCCATAACCATAATGCACACCAGAAGGGTGAAATATAACACTAGCGTTGTAAAATGAATAATTATAATGAATGTAACAAAGAAGAGAAGGGACCAGCAAAGAAGAATGAAGAGGAGGGATCCCAAGAAGCAGTGATGGATACACTGCATGACACTACAAACTTAAATACAATGACTGACTATGACTAATGGACAAGCAAAGTTCACAAATAAGCTGTCAAGTGAGCTAGTTCAAGACATTGATGTGTAGGGTCATATAGTATAAACAAAATAACCAATGACTTTAACAAGATAACAACAAATAACAGCATATTGGCTGAAAGAAATAGAACAATGATACAGAAATAACAAAGACTATGTACTATGCTAGCTTTAGCCACAAAGCTATAAAAAATAGAATTACCAACAAAGATGTAGCAGTATAGATTAAGGGTAATTATAAACGGAAGCCTTACGTGTAAATAAGCAACTTCCTAAATAAATGAAATGTAAGTAGAGATAATAATAAGCAGGGAATAAACATTGTACTAAAACTATATCTGGACCCTGTATGAACGAGTTTATGTCAGTGAAATAATAGGGAAACAGGACCACTAATTAACATAAACTTACAGAACAGTAAATATAACGAATAAGGTGTGAAGTACCACCACTTAATTAATATTATATGCCTTAAAAATGAGTAGGCCATGTAAAAATATAATTAGAGAATAAGGAATTTTCAGAATAATGTATTGACATAATTAGGCCTATACTAAGATTTAATATTGTTCAGCTGTAGGCAGCATTTAGTTTTAATAATGTATGTACTTTTATTCATTTAATAACGTTCAAAAGAGAAAACAGATGTAAATAATCAAATATCAAAGAAAGGAAAATAGTCGCATTTGCATTATTAGCGACGACACTAAGAAACCATGTTTTATGACGGTATTTCAAAGTATTGTTAATGAAAACTATGTTCAAACCGGCCTCAAGTCACATCAAAGTAAAGATCAGAAACTAAGCTTTAATTTGGTAATAATAGCATAAAGAATGGAATTGTAATAGTTGAATAATTAGTGTTAGCATCATTTTTTAACAAGATTTAAGAAAGTGCAAGTAAATACTATCAACAACGACTGTGAGTACAGAAATACGTATCGGCGTAGTTTATTAAGAACATACGTCACCATGACATAATTTTGTACCAATCACAAATGAGTTTACTTAGCGAAAATTACTCCTAGCGGCGATCGAGAGAGGCGTATATAATCAAAAGGACGCTAAGAAATTGGCATTCGCCTTCCGGAGCGAGGAACCCAGTTCCTCACTGACCTGTTCAATTCATGCCTCAGACTGGCCTATTTTCCGGTGAAATGGAAAACGGCTACCGTCATTGTGATACCCAAGACGGGAAAGAATTCTTCTCGCGTGGAAAACCTCAGGCCCATCAGCCTCTTGTCCGCGACGTCCAAGGTTTTTGAGCGTCTGATCCAGCGTAGGATCCGCGACCATCTAGAAAGACTAGACGTGCTGATCCCCGAACAGTTCGGCTTTTGTGAGCTGCACTCCTCGACTCATCAGCTGATGAGACTCGTGGAATGCATTACCGAGGCTGGCTGCCAGGGCAAACAGACGACTGCGATCTTCCTAGACGTAGAGAAACCCTTTGACCGCGTGTGGCACGAGGGTGTCCTATACAAACTGACGGAAGTCCTTCTCCCAGACTGCTACGTTCACTTGATCGGCAGCTTTCTGAGAGACTGTAGCTTCCGAGTGAGAGTAGACCACGCTCTCTCTTCGGAGAGGCGTATTACCGCTGGCGTCCCTCAGGGAAGTGTCCTTGGCCTCTCCTGTTCTCGCTGTTTGTCAACGACACGCCCCGAGTTCCTGGAGTAAAGCTGTCGCTGTTCGCGGACGACACTGCGGCTTTTGCCTCAGAGCCGAACGCGAGTTATGCGGCAGTTAAGCTCCAGCGCCAACTCGACGCGTATGTCGGGTGGACCGATGACTGGAGAGTTGCCATTAACGCTTCCAAGAGCGCCGCGGTAATATTCTCGCGCAAACGCAAGCGGCCTCGGCCGCTCAAAGTAGGCCCCGTCGAGGTACCCTGGACCAATAGCGTCAAGTACCTCGGGCTCCACGTGGATTCCCGACTCACCTGGCGAACCCATACACAGTATATCAGACAACGCGCTTCGGCGCAACTCAGTAGACTCTGGCCCGTGCTATCTAATCCGGCAATGACCCCCCGGCTAGGTAAGCTCATAGTCAACACGTACGTGTTGCCCGTGATTACCTACGCCTGTCCTGTTTGGGGATACCTGGCTCGTGGTCATAGAACAACGCTACAGCGCGTACTCGACCGGGGACTGAAGCTCGCGTGCAAAGTCCCTCGGAGGTACTCTTCTCGTCTTTTGAGGAGAGGACTCGGTGTCCGCTCTCTTTATGACACCGTGAGACGCCTGACGCGTAGATTCTATGTTCGTTCCGACAGAGTGACCCACAATTCCCTTATTGCCGGACTTGGTAAATACACCCCGCGACCAGGTGAGTCCTGGAAGCGACCTCGTTTGCTAGTCCCGGCACTACTCGCGAACCGCGCAACCCCCAGTTGTGTGAAATTGGCATTCGCATTTTTATCCACAAGCTAATCGGTTGCGTCTCTGTATTGTGTTCATATTTTAATAACCAACAACAGTACAATTGTAGTAAATACATTGAATTTTGTAAAATTAACCATTGGAAAGACGAGGCATCGCATCTAAGTGCATCGAAAGTTAATTGAGAATTTATATAAACAGTGCGTGTATCGGAACGAGTAAAGTTAACATAACCTGTAACCTATTGTTAGTCAGAAGAAGGTTATTTCTCGTTTCCAAGTGCGATTAAAGTGAAGTGTATTAGCGATCAATATAATCCGATCGTTAAAGTGTTCATTTTTAATCAATACGATTAAAAATCCAGGTAGTACTGTGACCAAATTTATTGTTTATATACCATCCATTGATTGTAGAATTTAACACATTTGTACTGACTCAAAAACAATCAAACTATTTGTAAAGAACATTGTATTAATTTATTTAGAGGGATTAATATATCCCAACGTAAGAATATATATATTAGAATTTTTTATAACTAATATCAATTAGAATATAAGCAAACGAAATTCTCGTTAATCAATTATTTAATTGAAATTTATTAAAGAGGCTTAAACCGAATTATTACATCATAGTAGTATTTTTTTAAAGAAATTAAGGTAATCGTTCTATTCTGTATTTCAAAGAACTTACCCTTGAGGTACTTAGTCCAATAAGATAAATATTTTGTTAGTAAAAATAAGAGTTTTTATTTGTGCTTAAACTGAGCTAGACCAGTCATTAAACAGATAACTTGTGATCCGAATTATATTATTGTTGTTAAATGTATTTTTCAAATCAATTCTAGGGAGGTTATAATAAACCAATAATATTATACAGCATTAACTTTTGTTTTAATTATTTTAGAATAGGTAATCAACCCTCAGTATGGCAGACACTGAGGTACATCAAAACATAAATTTTTAAGTATACTATTTAAATTATTTTCAATTCAATTAACATTTAAAAGATAGAAACAGTAAAAAGTCAATACACACAATTATAGAAAGAAGTTTTTTTTTATGGGACATTTCTTTAAGAAAACCCATATGGTGCCCAAATAACATTCAAGGTGTTGTAGAACCTTGTCTATGAAATATTATACTGGTCAAAAAGGAACTTGACAGTTTATTCATTAGCTGTGAACGTCTGAACCTCAAGTATGTCAACCAAGTACATGAAGTGTTAATTATATTAATATATATTTTGTCCAGACCACTTGACTTACACATACACAGACGACATTTTTATATAGAAGAGGATTTCGACATCAAGTTCGACGCAATTTTATTCATAATAAACCATATCACTACAAATAAATTATACTTTATCAATTATAAAAATAATTACTGCATATATTAGAGAGACCCATTAAACAATAAATCGATAATTAAATTCTTGGATTTCGTTGTCCATGACGTGTCCGTTACTTAACTAAATATCACTATAGTATTGACGACTCGGAACACTAAGTTTTTATAAGTAAAAACGTAAAGTTTTACCTTACAGCCTAAACCGGCTTTCACCTTTAGAAGGCTAAACACACACTATCAAAACGCATGCCTAAAGCACAAAACAAATTCGATCTACCTGGTGTATACAAGCTAAATTGCTCAAATTTCAATAAATTCTACATAGGCCAGACAGGACGTAGCTTCAAACAGAGATACATTGAACACACAAAAGCACTCCACACCACTACAGAATCTACCTTTGCAAACCACTTCATCGAAGCAAACCACACATATAAAAACATCGACAATAACATGAACATTCTACACGTACACACAAAAGGCCGAAAACTAGACACTCTAGAACAATTAGAAATATACAAACACACAAAAACAAATAAAAACGACATCCTAAACGAACAGACACAATTCAAATCGCACGCATTATTCGAACACATCTCACCACACACACACAGCTTCAATCTTTCGAATAACTATCCCGTCGCCAACAACATGACGGACAACGCTACCTATGGCAGCCTCTGATGAAGTCGTCTAAAGGTGAAAGCCAGTTTATGCTGTAAGGTAAAACTTTACGTTTTTACTTATAAAAAACTTAGTGTTCCGAGTCGTCAATACTATAGTGATATTTCGATAATTAAATTATATAGGGAGGATCTAGTTTTATTACAATAACTAAATTTACCTCAAGATATACTTTTTTCCCTATTATGAACATTAGCGTGGAACAAAAATGGCCTTTTTTAATTTTTTTTTTTTAGTTTTGTAATAGTGGGGAAAAGTTGCCTTTTAGGATCAAAAAGAAGAAAAAAAATTTGGTTGCTATACTACAACATCTTGAGGTGCCGCAAAGAGCTTAAAGTTTGTAAAAAAATTTAAAAAATTGAAAAATTATAAACTTTGATAAATTATTTTTTATGGTTTTCTCGTACATATAATGTTACAAAAGATAGTTGTAAATACATATATAAGCATTAGAATTGGAAAAAATTATTAATTACAAAATATAATAATAATAAAAAAATATTTTTTAATGTCAAAAAGTTTGTATTTTTGCTAATTTTGAAACTTTTGCGAACATTTTGGTTGTTACAAATAGTAGTAAATAAGGTTGAAATAAAAGCTCGTCAAATCAATTATATATTTTTTTTATTAGAGCACACGTAAAAAAATATCATAATACACTTTTAAAGACATTGAAAGTTCATTTTTTATGATTTAAAAAACCCTTAATAATTACAAATGTTACAGCTCCAAAATGTTTGTTTCTACTTCATTGACACATTAAACTGTTTTTTTTATCAAATTTTGGTATGTTCTCACGTGAGTCAATTTTTGCTCTTATATATCCTTCTCTTGCGATTGAACCACAGACATTTTGAGCTGATTCAGTCACCAGTTTCACAGCTCTTTCCACTGCTTGCGTGTGACAAGGAAGCCAGGGA
Organism: Magicicada septendecula; assembly: GCA_034769895.1. Lineage (NCBI taxonomy): Eukaryota > Metazoa > Arthropoda > Insecta > Hemiptera > Cicadidae > Magicicada > Magicicada septendecula. The sequence continues at coordinate 302,322,238 of CM068367.1, read as the reverse complement.
AAGTCGATAAGCGGGTCCACTTTACTATTTGGTTGAGCTTCAGATGTCTTCCGTATAAAGTCTTTGAGAGAGTCAATGGAAACATGTTTTACCATTCAGTTACGTCGGGGTTCAGTTACGTCATTTTCAGCCCATGAGATCATGTCGATGTAATCCTTTGCGTCAAAGTTTATCTTTGGAACTTTAAACTTCCTGACTCCGCCTCTACTTTCTGTTCTTGCTTTTAAAACACGTCGTAAACCAAGTTCTCGTACATTTTTGCACTCATCACATAGCATGGACAAAAGGAGATTTTCTGTAGCAGCAAAGTACCCATTTCTTTGAATAACCGGGTCTAGAACGTTCTTGAAATTATCAGAGAGATAGCGTGAATATGAGATAAGCTTAAACAGATGTTTGGAACCATAAGTACATGAAGGTTTAACTTAATCTTAAACCACACAGGTGCATACACTTTCACAATGTACTCAGCCAGAGTCTTAAGGTTTTCAGTTGGATTTTCAGTTGCCACATACAATCTAAGTATACGGTTTGCTAATGTAAGCCACCTGGAGTGAGCAAGTTTTCCAGGGTTTCTTAAAGATAAATCTAGTGAGCAATTTCCACTTGATACAGTGATACACATATCCAATAAATACTTCTGATCTGTACTTAAATCATTTATGTTCTCCAAAAGAGGAAGGTTATTTTCAATTGGCAAGAAAGTAACCACAGGAAGATTAGCACAGTTTTCCAGCTGCTGACCTATTTCGCCTTTAAACTCATTGGGTCCCTTCGTTTTACCATCTAAATGACAAAAAAGATGTTGCAAAGGTAGCTCATTTCCTGTTTTTATCTTTCTATTCATATTAAAACGCCTATTTGAAACTTTTTATTGCATAATCGAGACACGTAAAATTCTTTGAAAAAGTTACAAAAAGTGTGTTTTTATAAAACTTTACCGCTCTTGCGGCACCTCAAGACATAATCCAAAAAGTTAAAAAAAAATTGTATGTCTTTTTTGATATAAAAACTGCTTTTTTGACAGTATTTGAAATAAAAAAAAATTTTTGACAACTTATTAAAAAAACTTAAAAATGTAGCGAAAATTGCAATTTTATGAAAATTTATCGTCCTTGCGGCACCTCAAGACGTGCTCCAATATTTTTCATATCGTTTTTTAATCTTATCTACACCAAAAGGCAACTTTTCCGAGCTATTACAAATTAAAAATCCAAACTTGATTTTTTCGTTCCACCCTAATGAACATGTTTCGAGAGCTCATGTGCTCTCATCTTCAGCCTTCGCGAGAGCACGGGAGCTCTCGAAACATGTTCCTAATAGGGAAAGAAGTATATCTTGAGGTAAATTTAGTTATAAATATTAAATGTATTATATACATCAAGAAACGGACTGTAGCAGAAAGTGATTGAATATATATTGTAATATTCAGTAAATATAGTACCAAATCTATTCGTCAAATATAGTACCAAATCTATTCGTCAAATATAGTACCTAATCTATTCTATAGTAGATATCTTCCTATTCGTCATTGATACTTTTATTTTGTTCAGCCCTGTTTTGGGATCACCAATATGTAATATTAAAATGATTAGTATCTCTGACGTTGATTTGTAACTAAATAAAAAAAACCTGTGTTTTATTTTTAATTAGATGATTATTTATCTGAATCTCATGAATCTCAGGGTTAACATACAAGTATCATTAAAGTCTGGTACAGTTTACACATAGAACAGACAATATAATTAATACATGAGACTTGGTAATGTGGTGTTGTTAATGTCTGTTGAATGTTTGTGGGTTCTTTTAAACAACTAGAAACTATAACAAAAAACTCTTATGATAAACGACTATTTTATAATAGTGTACTAAAATAATTCACAATTTTTTTTTTTTAATTTTTTTTTCAGTTATTGTTTTTGTGGTAATTCATATTTTTACTGTCGCAATGTTAGCTCGAATATTTCAGTTATTGTTTTGGAGTGATCTCACCAATCTTGCAGTTTTCCCAACGGATTTATTGGTTGATTCTGCTCCTGGACACCTGGTTTTTTGGTCTCTCTCTGTCAAAACATCATTACTCAAGGTCTTGGTTTGGTTTTCCTGGTCATGTGAGCTTTTATTGATCTTCAATTTCCATCAAACTCAGCAGTAATTTTTTAAAAGTTCTGGCTTGCAATTCACAATTTTCAACAATCAATCTTCTTCCACTCAAAATATTAATTTCTTTAGTTAAAGGCCTTGGCTATATTTTATGGGTCACAGGTTCGGTGTACCATTTCTGATTAATAATATTCAGCTGAACTTTATCTTTTCTTCCTTACACTATTTTATTATAAGTTTTTAATGTAAAATTTTATCCTTTTCAAATAGTTAATTTGTTTTGTTTCACTATATGTGTTATATACCTGTTTCATATAGATTATATATTTCTTCAATGCTCATTATAATTATGTTCAGTCACTTTCATTATACACAATTTTTCCTTTTTATCGTATTTCACTATTATTCTCACTTTCTAGCACTTCCATACCATACCACTTTTATAATTATAGTTTGATCTTATTATATTTGTAAAACTTAAATAATTCACTTTATGTATTTTTTTTTCTTGATAAATAAAATAACGTGTTTTATTCTTCGTATTGTTTAAATTAGCAGCCATCCTTACTATTTCTTTTATGAATTTGCTAACTGCTATAATTTTTATTGTTCGACTAAGCTTTTTGTCATCACTGACATCTTCAGGTCTTAAACAATGCACGTCGCAACGTTGTTTAAGACCTGAAGATGTCAGTGATGACGAAAAGCTTAGTCGAACAATAAAAATTATAGCAGTTAGCAAATTCATAAAAGAAATAATAAAATAACGGTCTGAGGTGCGCAGACCTCCCCATAGTTAAATTAGATTTATTTAAATTTTAACTAGTAATGAAGTTATTAATAATATTATAAATTGTCTTATTAGAATGAATCAGATTAACACAAATAAAAACATATGTAAATGTACTCAACAGTGCGATTAATTACATCTTTACATCTTATTTATTTACATCTTTTGTCCTGGGATCTTTAACTTCTTGGTATTTTGGTCATTGTCAGCCATAGTTTGTTACAGTCAGTAAATTATCTTATAGTTAGTATGTTATTAGTTTTATGTTTGGTGAAACAACACATTCGAATTAACGTTTACATATTTCCTTACAATTCAATTTCATTATTTTTACTTCCATGTTCCTTAAGGAAATGGAAGTATGGTGATGGCAAAATAAAATCGTGTTCGAGATTATTGCAGATTCTGATTGTACTACACTCAAAACATGAAAAAAAATCGTTTTTCGAAAAGTGTCTGTGTGTGTGTCTGTGTGTCTATAGATTTTTTTTCTATGGCAAACGATAACAGCCGCAAATTCAAACAGAATCAAATAATTTTTTGCATACAGCCCTGATTTGTAGAGTACTTGCGACCTATTGTTTTTGGTGAAGATCGGTTAAGGGAAAGGGGTAGTTTACCTGCAACGGTTTTTTTTTATCAAGGGTAACTTTGTTTGGCAAACGATAACAGCCGCAAATTCAAACAGAATCAAATAATGTTTCGCATACAGCCCTAAATTGTAGAGTTCTCAAGATCTGTTGATTTTGGTACAGATCGGTTAAGGGAAAGGGGTAGTTTACCTGCAACATTTTATGTTTTAACAAGGGTATTACTTCCATATTCCTTAAGGAATGGAAGTTTGGTGATGGCAAAAAAAATCGTGTTCGAGATTATTGCAGATTCTGATTCTACTACACTCAAAACATGAAAAAAAGTCGTTTTCCGAAAAGTGTGTGTGTGTGTGTGTGTGTGTGTGTGTGTCTGTGTGTCTGTAGATTTTTTTTCTATGGCAAACGATAACTGCCGCAAATTCAAACAGAATCAAATAATTTTTTGCATACAGCCCTGATTTGTAGAGTACTCACGACCTATTGTTTTTGGTGAAGATCGGTTGAGGGAAAGGGGTAGTTTACCTGCAACGGTTTTTTTTATCAAGGGAAATTTTTTTTTTTTGGCAAACGATAACAGCCGCAAATTCAAACAAAATTAAATAATGTTTCGTATACAGCCCTGAATTGTAGAGTTCTCAAGATCTATGGTTTTTGGTGAAGATCGGTTAAGGGAAAGGGGTAGTTTACCCGCAACGTTTTATGTTTTAACAATGGTATTTTCTATGGCAAACGATAACAGACGCAAATTCAAACAGAATCAAAAGATTATTTGTATACAGCCCTAAATTGCAGAGTTCTCAAGACCTATTGTTTTTGGTGAAGATCGGTTAAGGGAAAGGGGTAGTTTACCTGCAACGTTTTTTTATCAAGCGTATTTTCTATGACGAACGATAACAGCCGCAAATTCAAACAGAATCAAATAATTTTTTGCATACGTCACTGAATTGTAGAGGACTCAAGGCCTTTTGATTTGGTGAAGATCGGTTAAGGGGAAGGGGTAGTTTACCTGCAACCTTTTACGTTTTAACAAGAGTAAAGTACATAAAAATTTATTTAAACTTTTTCAAACAATGGTAATTGTTAAAATGAAATAATTTTGTTGCCAGGCAATAAAATTATAATTTTTTCATTTTAATGTAAATCTGTACATAGTATAAAGTAAAGTCGGTGCGTTTTCTCTCTGTGTTTGAAATCGCTAATCTCAGGAAGTACTGAACGGATTTTATTCAAGTTTTCGCCAATAGATAGAGTGTCTATCGACGAACATTTATGTGTATAATTAATACATATATGTTGTACATTAGCTTAGCTATCACGGTTTATGTCAAGTAAGTGGTATAGTTTACATCTTATATATAAAAATGAATGTTTCTTTGTTTGTCCCGTATGCGTTCCTATACCATTCATCCGATTGCGATGAAACTTCGGTGAGTTGTTGTGCGCACGTCCGCGAAGGTTTCTTCCACATCTCCTCCTAAACCACTGTACCGATTTCAACCAAACTTGGCACAAATATTTTACGCAACGGGAGAACCAACATAGGATAGGTGTTTTTTCGATGGGGTCCTTTTGGGGGTTCTTTGGGGTCTTCCACTTCGCCTCCTAAACCACTGGACCGATTTCAACCAAACTTGGCACAAATATTTTACGCAAAGGGAGAACCAACATAGGACAAGTGTTTTTTCGATACGATCCTTTGGGGTCTTCCACGTCTCCACCTAAACCATTGGACCGATTTCAACCAAACTTGGCACAAATATTTTACGCAACGGGAGAACCAACATAGGATAGGTGTTTTTTTCGATACGATCCTCTGGGGGGTCCTTTGCGGTCTTAAAAAACAATTAGATCTGGTTACTATGGCAACCCAATAGAATAGATTATGTTCTAAATATATTATCGCATTAAATTCAAGACCACGCGAACGAAGTTGTGGGGAACAGCTATTTATTTTTAAGAAGCCTACTTTAATTAAACTTTATTAATTAAACTAACATTTTCATTACGTACAACGTGAAACTCCGTAGCGAAGCACAGGTATTCTGCTAGTCATGTATAAGAGAAAATATATCGTGCGTGGCAGGCAAGCATATCTCAGTTATGTACTGTTTACGTTTCCATTTTATTATTATCACTACCGCAATAAAAAGGCAGGGAAGACACACACACACACACACACACACACACACACACACACACACACACACACACACACACACACACACACACACACACACACACACACACACACACACACACACACACACACACACACACACACACACACACACACACACACACACACACACACACACACACACACACACACACACACACACACACACACACACACACACACACACACACACAATTCGCGTTATTTCTGGCCTCATTCATGTTTATTTTCTTACATTTGCACGGTTTTTAAATGGAAAGTGCCGAACCCACACCAACACAACGCATGCAAGCCGAAAAAGTGTCCAGCGTGGATAGCGATTTGCTTCCTGTGGATAGCTGGGCAGTGTAACTGCACGTGTTTACAGAGGAACGATTCATAGACAGACTTTTCGTCTTTAGGGAATGAACCCTCTGCAAGATGCTGAGGGTCCATGAGTGACTTCGGAGCGCTCCTTCTTTTCCGCGTGTTTGTTCTGTGAAACGTACACTGTAGATTCGCAGATTTATTCTAAGCAACGCTCAATAGGAAATGTTGAAAATTTTTGTCCACGGTGAACCCTCATACACACTAAACCTGCTCTGATGTTTTAAGTACGGACATCATAATATTAAAACTTTGGAAACTTGAGCACTATTTAATGGAGATCAATCATTAACTTATACAAGCCATTAATTTTATGCATATTTTTTATATATATGTGTACAACGTTATCGGCAACAAAGAAGTAGTTTTTGTTAAAATTCCTTCTCTGAATATTTGGCCGTAGTCCAATGTTTTCTACAAAACCAGACGTTTCGGCAATGCCATTGACTTCCATCATCAGTGAAAATCGAGTGTGATAACATGAGGTGGTATATGTTAGTGACCACAGTACTGTGGTTAAGGCTGAAGCAGTAAGTAGAAAGAAGTAGTTTCTATGGTAATATTTCATTTCGAAAATGATTTTAAATATCGGTATGGAGAACCATACATGACTTCCATGTTCTAAGATTTATTTTTAAAATCATATTCGAAATGAAATATTTCCATAGAGAGTACGTCTTTCTACTTATTGCTTCAGCATTAACCACAGTACTGTGGTCACTAACGTATACCACCTCACGTTTTCGCATTCGATTTTCACCGATGATGGCAGTCGATGGCACTGCCGAAAAGTCTGGTTTTGCAGAAAACATTGAACTACGGCTAAAGAGCCCGGGAAGCAATTTTAACAAAAAACTACTTCTTTGTTGCCGATAACGTAGTACACATATAAAAAATTCTGCCCTCAACCTTCAACTATAATTTTTAATAATAGAAAATTACCCCCACCCCGTTCACCTAACCTCTTCATTTATAGATATTTCATCTACGTTTCTACAGTGGATTACTATGAGCTTCTTATCAGGATACTTTATTTATAAAAATTAAGTACTTTACTCTTGTTAAATCATAAAATGTTTCAGGTAAACTACCCCTTTCTCTTAACCGAACTTCTCCAAAATCAACAGACCTTCCGTCCTCTACAATTCAGGGAAGCATGCAAAAAAATATTTGATTCTGTTTGAATGTTCGGCAGTTATCGTTCGTCATGTAAACATTTCTCTTGTTACAACATAAAATGTTGCAGGTAAACTACCCCTTTCCCTTAACCGATCTTCACCAAAAACGATAGGTCTTGAGAACTCTGCATTCAGGACTGTATGCAAAAAATTATATGATTTTGTTTGATTTTGCGGCTGTTATCGTTTGACATACAAAATACCCTTGATAAAACAAAAAACGTGGGAGGTAAACTACCCCTTTCCCTTAAACGATCTTCACCAAAAACAATAGGTCATTAGTACTCAAGAAATCAGGGCTGTATGCAAAAACGTATTTGATTCTGTTTGAATTTGCGGCTGTTATCGTTTGCCATATAAAATACCCTTGTTAAAACATAAAACGTTGCCGGTAAACTACCCCTTTCCCTTAACCGATCTTCACCAACACCAATAAGTATTGAGAACTCTACAATACAAAGCTGTATGCAAAACATCATTTGATTCTGTTTGAATTTGCGGCTGTTATCGTTTACTATGGAAAAAATTACCCTTGAAAAAAAACCGTTGCTGGTAAACTACCCCTTTCCCTTAACCGATCTTCACCAAAAGGACAGGTCTTGGGTACTCTACAATTCAGGCTTGTATGCAAACAATTATTTGATTCTGTTTTAATTTGCTGCTGTTATCGTTTACCATAGGAAACACCCTTGATAAAACACAAAACGTTGCTGGTAAACTACCCTATTCCATTAACCGATCTTCACCAATAACAATAGATCTTGAGAACTCTACAACTCAGGGCTGCATGCAAAACATTAGTTGATTCTCTATGACTTTACGGCAGTTATCGTTCGTCACAGAAAAAATACCCTTGTTAAAACATAAAACGTTGCCGGTAAATTACCCCTTTCCCTTAACCGATCTTCACCATAAACAATAGGTCTTTAGTACTGAACAAAACAGGGCTGTATGCAAAAACGTATTTGATTCTGTTTGAATTTGCGGCTCTTATCGTTTGCCATAAAAAAATATCGGTATGGAGAACCATACATGACTTCCATATTCTAAGATTTATATTTAAAATCATTTTCAGCCAAACAGCCAGGCTGTGTCTTACCTGCCTTTTTATTGCTGTATTAAATGAAAAATATTATATTACATTAAAATGAAAAAATTATAATTTTATTGCCTGGCAACAAAATTATTTTATTTTTAACAATTACCATTGTTTCAAAAAGTTTAAATAAATTTTCAAGTACTTTACTCTTGTTAAAACGTAAAAGGTTGCAGGTAAACTACCCCTTCCCCTTAACCGATCTTCACCAAAATCGAAAGTCATTGAGACCTCTAGAATTCAGGGACGTATGCAGAAAATTACTTGATTCTGTTTGAATTTGCGGCTGTTATCGTTTGCCATAGAAAATACGCTTGATAAAAAAACGTTGCAGGTAAACTACCCCTTCCCCTTAACCGATCTTCACCAAAAACAATAGGTCTTGAGTACTCTACAAATCAGGGCTGTATGCAAAACATTATTTGATTCTGTTTGAATTTGCGGCTGTTATCGTTTGCCATAGAAAATACCCTTGTTAAAAAAACGTTGCAGGTAAACTACCCCTTTCCCTCAACCGATCTTCACCAAAAACAACAGGTCTTGAGAACTCTACAATTTAGGGCTGTATGCAAATAATCTTTTGATTCTGTTTGAATTTGCGGCTGTTATCGTTTGCCAAACAAACAAAATTACCCTTGCTAAAAAAAAACCGTTGTAGGTAAACTACCCCTTTCCCTCAACCGATCTTCACCAAAAACAATAGGTCTCGAGTACTCTGCAAATCAGGGCTGCATGCAAAAAATTATTTGATTCTGTTTGAATTTGCGGCTGTTATCGTTTGCCATAGAAAATACCCTTGTTAAAAAAACGTTGCAGGTAAACTACCCCTTTCCCTCAACCGAACTTCACCAAAAACAATAGGTCTTGAGAACTCTACAATTTAGGGCTGTATGCAAATAATCTTTTGATTCTGTTTGAATTTGCGGCTGTTATCGTTTGCCATAGGAAATACCCTTGTTAAAACATAAAACGTTACCGGTAAACTACCCCTTTCCCTTAACCGATCTTCACCAAAATCAACAGATCTTGAGAACTCGACAATTCAGGGCTGTATGCGAAACATTATTTGATTCTGTTTGAATTTGCGGCTGTTATCGTTTGCCAAACAAACAAAATTACCCTTGCTAAAAAAAAACCGTTGTTGGTAAACCACCCCTTTCCCTCAACCGATCTTCACCAAAAACAATAGGTCGCGAGTACTCTGCAAATCAGGGCTGCATGCAAAAAATTATTTGATTCTGTTCGAATTTGCGGCAGTTATCGTTTGCCATAGAAAAAAAATCTACAAACAGACAGACACACAGACAGACAGACAGACAGACAGACACACAGACACTTTTCGGAAAACGACTTTTTTTCATGTTTTGAGTGTAGTAGAATCAGAATCTGCAATAATCTCGAACACGATTTTTTTTGCCATCACCATACTTCCATTCCTTAAGGAATATGGAAGTAATACCCTTTAAAACATAAAACGTTGCCGGTAAACTACCCCTTTCCCTTAACCGATCTTCACCAACACCAATAGGTATTGAGAACTCTACAATACAGGGCTGTATGCAAAACATAATTTGATTCTGTTTGAATTTGCGGCTATTATCGTTTACCATAGAAAAAGTAAAATATCGGTATGGAGAACCATACATGACTTCCATATTCTAAGACTTATATTTAAAATCATTTTCAGCCAAACAGCCAGGCTGTGTCTTACCTGCCTTTTTATTGCTGTATTAAATGAAAAATATTATATTACATTAAAATGAAAAAATTATAATTTTATTGCCTGGCAACAAAATTATTTTATTTTTAACAATTACCATTGTTTCAAAAAGTTTAAATAAATTTTCATGTACTTTACTCTTGTTAAAACGTAAAAGGTTGCAGGTAAACTACCCCTTCCCCTTAACCGATCTTCACCAAAATCGAAAGTCATTGAGACCTCTACAATTCAGGGGCGTATGCAAAAAATTATTTGATTATGTTTGAATTTGCGGCTGTTATCGTTTGCCATAGAAAATACGCTTGATAAAAAAACGTTGCAGGTAAACTACCCCTTTCCCTTAACCGATCTTCACCAAAAACAATAGGTCTTGAGTACTCTACAAATCACGGCTGTATGCAAAAATTATGTGATTCTGTTTGAATTTGCGGCTGTTATCGTTTGCCATAGAAAATACCCTTGTTATAAAAACGTTGCAGGTAAACTACCCCTTTCCCTCAACCGATCTTCACCAAAAACAATAGGTCTTGAGAACTCTACAATTTAGGGCTGTATGCAAATAATCTTTTGATTCTGTTTGAATTTGCGGCTGTTATCGTTTGCCATAGGAAATACCCTTGTTAAAACATAAAACGTTACAGGTAAACTACCCCTTTCCCTTAACCGATCTTCACCAAAAACAATAGGTCTTGAGAACTCTACAATTCAGTGCTGTATGCGAAATATTATTTGATTCTGTTTGAATTTGCGGCTGTTATCTTTTGCCAAAAAAAAAATTTCCCTTGATAAAAAAAAACCGTTGCCGGTAAACTACCCCTTTCCCTCACCCGATCTTCACCAAAAACAATAGGTCGTGAGTCCTCTACAAATCAGGGCTGTATGCAAAAAATTATTTGATTCTGTTTGAATTTGCGGCAGTTATCGTTTGCCATAGAAAAAAATCTACAGACACACACACAGACACTTTTCGGAAAACGACTTTTTTTCATGTTTTGAGCGTAGTAGAATCAGAATCTGCAATAATCTCGAACACGATTTTTTTTGCCATCACCATACTTCCATTCCTTAAGGAATATGGAAGTAATATCGGTATGGAGAACCATACATGACTTCCATATTCTAAGATTTATATTTAAAATCATTTTCAGCCAAACAGCCAGGCTGTGTCTTACCTGCCTTTTTATTGCTGTATTAAATGAAAAATATTATATTACATTAAAATGAAAAAATTATAATTTTATTGCCTGGCAACAAAATTATTTTATTTTTAACAATTACCATTGTTTCAAAAAGTTTAAATAAATTTTCAAGTACTTTACTCTTGTTAAAACGTATAAGGTTGCAGGTAAACTACCCCTTCCCCTTAACCGATCTTCACCAAAATCGAAAGTCATTGAGACCTCTACAATTCAAGGACGTATGCAAAAAATTATTTGATTCTGTTTGAATTTGCGGCTGTTATCGTTTGCCATAGAAAATACGCTTGATAAAAAAACGTTGCAGGTAAACTACCCCTTCCCCTTAACCGATCTTCACCAAAAACAATAGGTCTTGAGTACTCTACAAATCAGGACTGCATGCAAAACATTATTTGATTCTGTTTGAATTTGCGGCTGTTATCGTTTGCCATATAAAATACCCTTGTTAAAAAAACGTTGCAGGTAAACTACCCCTTTCCCTCAACCGATCTTCACCAAAAACAGTAGGTCTTGAGAAATCTACAATTCAGGGCTGTATGCGAAACATTATTTGATTCTGTTTGAATTTGCGGCTGTTATCGTTTGCCAAAAAAAAAAAAATTTCCCTTGATAAAAAAAACCGTTGCAGGTAAACTACCCCTTCCCCTCAACCGATCTTCATCAAAAACAATAGGTCGCGAGTACTCTACAAATCAGGGCTGTATGCAAAAAATTATTTGATTCTGTTTGAATTTGCGGCAGTTGTCGTTTGCCATAGAAAATACGCATGATAAAAAACGTTGCTGGTAAACTACCCCTTCCCCTCAACCGATCTTCACCAAAAACAATAGGTCTTGAGTACTCTACAAATCAGGGCTGTATGCAGAAAATTATTTGATTCTGTTTGAATTTGCGGCTGTTATCGTTTGCCATAGAAAATACCCTTGTTAAAAAAACGTTGTAGGTAAACTACCCCTTCCCCTCAACCGATCTTCACCAAAAACAAAAGGTATTGAGAACTCTACAATTTAGGGCTGTATGCAAATAATCTTTTCATTCTGTTTGAATTTGCGGCTGTTATCGTTTCCCATAGGAAATACCCTTGTTAAAACATAAAACGTTACAGGTAAACTACCCCTTTCCCTTAACCGATCTTCACCAAAAACAATAGGTCTTGAGAACTCTACAATTCAGGGCTGTATGCGAAACATTATTTGATTCTGTTTGTATTTGCGGCTGTTATCGTTTGCCAAACAAACAAAATTTCCCTTGCTAAAAAAAAACCGTTGCAGGTAAACTACCCCTTTCCCTCAACCGATCTTCACCAAAAACAATAGGTCGCGAGAACTCTGCAAAACCGGGCTGCATGCAAAAAATTATTTGATTCTGTTTGAATTTGCGGCAGTTATCGTTTGCCATAGAAAAAAAAATCTACAGACAGACAGACAGACAGACAGACACACAGACACACAGACACACAGACAGACACACAGACACTTTTCGGAAAACGACTTTTTTTCATGTTTTGAGTGTAGTAGAATCAGAATCTGCAATAATCTCGAACACGATTTTTTTTGCCATCACCATACTTCCATTCCTTAAGGAATATGGAAGTAAATATCGGTATGGAGAACCATACATGACTTCCATATTCTAAGATTTATATTTAAAATCATTTTCAGCCAAACAGCCAGGCTGTGTCTTACCTGCCTTTTTATTGCTGTATTAAATGAAAAATATTATATTACATTAAAATGCAAAAATTATAATTTTATTGCCTGGCAACAAAATTATTTTATTTTTAACAATTACCATTGTTTCAAAAAGTTTAAATAAATTTTCAAGTACTTTACTCTTGTTAAAACGTAAAAGGTTGCAGGTAAACTACCCCTTCCCCTTAACCGATCTTCACCAAAATCGAAAGTCATTGAGACCTCTACAATTCAGGGACGTATGCAAAAAATTATTTGATTCTGTTTGAATTTGCGGCTGTTATCGTTTGCCATAGAAAATACGCTTGATAAAAAAACGTTGCAGGTAAACTACCCCTTCCCCTTAACCGATCTTCACCAAAAACAATAGGTCTTGAGTACTCTACAAATCAGGGCTGTATGCAAAACATTATTTGATTCTGTTTGAATTTGCGGCTGTTATCGTTTGCCATAGAAAATAAAACGTAAAAGGTTGCAGGTAAACTACCCCTTCCCCTTAACCGATCTTCACCAAAAACAATAGGTCTTGAGTACTCTACAAATCAGGACTGTATGCAAAACATTATTTGATTCTGTTTGAATTTGCGGCTGTTATCGTTTGCCATATAAAATACCCTTGTTAAAAAAACGTTGCAGGTAAACTACCCCTTTCCCTCAACCGATCTTCACCAAAAACAATAGGTCTTGAGAAATCTACAATTCAGGGCTGTATGCGAAACATTATTTGATTCTGTTTGAATTTGCGGCTGTTATCGTTTGCCAAAAAAAAAAAAAATTTCCCTTGATAAAAAAAACCGTTGCAGGTAAACTACCCCTTCCCCTCAACCGATCTTCACCAAAAACAATAGGTCGCGAGTACTCTACAAATCAGGGCTGTATTCAAAAAATTATTTGATTCTGTTTGAATTTGCGGCAGTTGTCGTTTGCCATAGAAAATACGCATGATAAAAAACGTTGCTGGTAAACTACCACTTCCCCTCAACCGATCTTCACCAAAAACATTAGGTCTTGAGTACTCTACAAATCAGGGCTGTATGCAGAAAATTATTTGATTCTGTTTGAATTTGCGGCTGTTATCGTTTGCCATAGAAAATACCCTTGTTAAAAAAACGTTGTAGGTAAACTACCCCTTTCCCTTAACCGATCTTCACCAAAAACAAAAGGTATTGAGAACTCTACAATTTAGGGCTGTATGCAAATAATCTTTTCATTCTGTTTGAATTTGCGGCTGTTATCGTTTGCCATAGGAAATACCCTTGTTAAAACATAAAACGTTACAGGTAAACTACCCCTTTCCCTTAACCGATCTTCACCAAAAACAATAGGTCTTGAGAACTCTACAATTCAGGGCTGTATGCGAAACATTATTTGATTCTGTTTGAATTTGCGGCTGTTATCGTTTGCCAAACAAACAAAATTTCCCTTGCTAAAAAAAAACCGTTGCAGGTAAACTACCCCTTTCCCTCAACCGATCTTCACCAAAAACAATAGGTCGCGAGAACTCTGCAAAACCGGGCTGTATGCAAAAAATTATTTGATTCTGTTTGAATTTGCGGCAGTTATCGTTTGCCATAGAAAAAAATCTACAGACAGACAGACAGACAGACACACAGACAGACAGACACACAGACAGACAGACACACAGACAGACACACAGACACTTTTCGGAAAACGACTTTTTTTCATGTTTTGAGTGTAGTAGAATAAGAATCTGCAATAATCTCGAACACGATTTTTTTTGCCATCACCATACTTCCATTCCTTAAGGAATATGGAAGTAAAAAATACCCTTGTTAAAAAAACGTTGCAGGTAAACTACCCCTTTCCCTCAACCGATCTTCACCAAAAACAAAAGGTCTTGAGAAATCTACAATTCAGGGCTGTATGCGAAACATTATTTGATTCTGTTTGAATTTGCGGCTGTTATCGTTTGCCAAAAAAAAAAAAAATTTCCCTTGATAAAAAAAACCGTTGCAGGTAAACTACCCCTTCCCCTCAACCGATCTTCACCAAAAACAATAGGTCGCGAGTACTCTACAAATCAGGGCTGTATTCAAAAAATTATTTGATTCTGTTTGAATTTGCGGCAGTTGTCGTTTGCCATAGAAAATACGCATGATAAAAAACGTTGCTGGTAAACTACCACTTCCCCTCAACCGATCTTCACCAAAAACAATAGGTCTTGAGTACTCTACAAATCAGGGCTGTATGCAGAAAATTATTTGATTCTGTTTGAATTTGCGGCTGTTATCGTTTGCCATAGAAAATACCCTTGTTAAAAAAACGTTGTAGGTAAACTACCCCTTTCCCTTAACCGATCTTCACCAAAAACAAAAGGTATTGAGAACTCTACAATTTAGGGCTGTATGCAAATAATCTTTTCATTCTGTTTGAATTTGCGGCTGTTATCGTTTGCCATAGGAAATACCCTTGTTAAAACATAAAACGTTACAGGTAAACTACCCCTTTCCCTTAACCGATCTTCACCAAAAACAATAGGTCTTGAGAACTCTACAATTCAGGGCTGTATGCGAAACATTATTTGATTCTGTTTGAATTTGCGGCTGTTATCGTTTGCCAAACAAACAAAATTTCCCTTGCTAAAAAAAAACCGTTGCAGGTAAACTACCCCTTTCCCTCAACCGATCTTCACCAAAAACAATAGGTCGCGAGAACTCTGCAAAACCGGGCTGTATGCAAAAAATTATTTGATTCTGTTTGAATTTGCGGCAGTTATCGTTTGCCATAGAAAAAAATCTACAGACAGACAGACAGACAGACACACAGACAGACAGACACACAGACAGACAGACACACAGACAGACACACAGACACTTTTCGGAAAACGACTTTTTTTCATGTTTTGAGTGTAGTAGAATAAGAATCTGCAATAATCTCGAACACGATTTTTTTTGCCATCACCATACTTCCATTCCTTAAGGAATATGGAAGTAAAAATTACCCTTGATAAAAAACCGTTGCAGGTAAACTACCCTTTTCCCTTAACCGATCTTCACCAAAAACGATAGGTCTTGAGAACTCTGCAATTTAGGGCTGTATGCAAAAATTATATGATTTTGTTTGATTTTGCGGCTGTTATCGTTTGACATACAAAATACCCTTGATAAAACAAAAAACGTGGGGGTAAACTACCCCTTTACCTTAAACGATCTTCACCAAAAACAATAGGTCATTAGTACTCAAGAAATCAGGGCTGTATGCAAAAACGTATTTGATTATGTTTGAATTTGCGGCTGTTATCGTTTGCCATATAAAATACCCTTGTTAAAACATAAAACGTTGCCGGTAAACTACCCCTTTCCCTTAACCGATCTTTACCAAAATCAACAGATCTTGAGAACCCTACAATTCAGGGCTGTATGCGAAACATTATTTGATTCTGTTTGAATTTGCGGCTGTTATCGTTTGCCAAACAAACAAAATTACCCTTGATAAAAAAAAAACCGTTGCAGGTAAACTACTCCTTTCCCTTACCCGATCTTCACCAAAAACAATAATCCGCGAGTACTCTACAAATCAGGGCTGTATGCAAAAAATTATTTGATTCTGTTTGAATTTGCGGCTGTTATCGTTTGCCATAGAAAAAAATCTACAGACAGACAAACAGATAGACACACAGACACACACACAGACGCTTTTCGAAAAATGACTTTTTTTCATGTTTTGAGTGTAGTACAATCATATTCTGCAATAATCTCGAACACGATTTTTTTTTGCCATCACCATACTTCCATTTCCTTAAGGAACATGGAAGTAAAATAAATCTTAGAATATGGAAGTCATGTATGGTTCTCCATACCGATATTTTCCTATGGCAAACGATAACAGCCGCAAATTCAAACATAATCAAATAATGTTTTGCATACTGCCCTGAATTGTAGAGTTCTCAAGACCTTTTAGTTTTGGTGAAGATCGGTTAAGGAAAAGGGGTAGTTTACCTGCAACCTTTTATGTTTTAAAAGGGTATTTTCTATGGCAAACGATAAGAGCCGCAAATTCAAACAGAATCAAATACGTTTTTGCATACAGCCCTGATTTCTTGAGTACTAAAGACCTATTGTTTTGGTGAAGATCGGTTAAGGGAAAGGGGTAGTTTACCTGCAACGGTTTTTTATCAAGGGTAATTTTTTTCTATGGTAAACGGGTAAACGATAACAGCCGCAAATTCAAACAGAATCAAATGATGTTTTGCATACAGCCCTGTATTGTAGAGTTCTCAATACCTATTGGTGTTGGTGAAGATCGGTTAAGGGAAAGGGGTAGTTCAGCTGCAACGTTTTATGTTTTAAAAGGGTATTTTCTATGGCAAACGATAAGAGCCGCAAATTCAAACAGAATCAAATACGTTTTTGCATACAGCCCTGTTTTGTTGAGTACTAAAGACCTTTTGTTTGTGGTGAAGATCGGTTAAAGGAAAGGGGTAGTTTACCAGACACATTTTTTGTTTTATCAAGGGTATTTTATATGGCAAACGATAACAGCCGCAAATTCAAACAGAATCATATAATATTTTGCATACAGCCCTGAAATGTAGAGTTCTCAAGACCTGTTGGTTTTGGTGAAGATCGGTTAAGGGAATAGGGTTGTTTACCAGCAACATTTTATGTTTTATGAAGGGTAATTTTTTTTTTGACGAACGATAACTGCCGTACATTAAAACAGAATCAACTACTCTTCTGCATACCTTTTTGGATTATACAGAACTCAAGGTCTGTTGATTTTGTTGAAGATCGGTTAAGGGAATAGGGTAGTTTACCGTCAACATTTTATGTTTTATCAAGGGTAATTTTTTTTATGACGAATGATAATTGCCGTACATTAAAACAGGATCAACTACTCTTCTGCATACCTTTTTGAATTATACAGAACTCAAGGTCTGTTGATTTTGTTGAAGATCGGTTAACGGAAAGGGGTAGTTTACTGGCAACGTTTTATGTTTTAACAAGGGTATTTTTTTTTTGACGAACGATAACTGCCGTAATTTCAAAGAGAATCAAATAATTGTTTGCATACAGGCCTGAATTGTAGAGTACCTAAGACCTGTCATTTTTGGTGAAGATCGGTTAAGGGAAAGGGGTAGTTTACCTGCAACGGTTTTTTATCAAGGGTAATTTTTATTACTTCCATATTCCTTAAGGAATGGAAGTATGGTGATGGCAAAGAAAATCGTGTTCGAGATTATTGCAGATTCTGATTCTACTACACTCAAAACATGAAAAAAAGTCGTTTTCCGAAAAGTGTGTGTGTGTGTGTGTGTGTGTGTGTGTGTGTGTGTCTGTGTGTCTGTAGATTTTTTTTCTATGGCAAACGATAACTGCCGCAAATTCAAACAGAATCAAATAATTTTTTGCATACAGCCCTGATTTGTAGAGTACTCACGACCTATTGTTTTTGGTGAAGATCGGTTGAGGGAAAGGGGTAGTTTACCTGCAACGGTTTTTTTTTATCAAGGGAAATTTTTTTTTTTTGGCAAACGATAACAGCCGCAAATTCAAACAAAATTAAATAATGTTTCGTATACAGCCCTGAATTGTAGAGTTCTCAAGATCTATGGTTTTTGGTGAAGATCGGTTAAGGGAAAGGGGTAGTTTACCCGCAACGTTTTATGTTTTAACAATGGTATTTTCTATGGCAAACGATAACAGACGCAAATTCAAACAGAATCAAAAGATTATTTGTATACAGCCCTAAATTGCAGAGTTCTCAAGACCTATTGTTTTTGGTGAAGATCGGTTAAGGGAAAGGGGTAGTTTACCTGCAACGTTTTTTTATCAAGCGTATTTTCTATGACGAACGATAACAGCCGCAAATTCAAACAGAATCAAATAATTTTTTGCATACGTCACTAAATTGTAGAGGACTCAAGGCCTTTTGATTTGGTGAAGATCGGTTAAGGGGAAGGGGTAGTTTACCTGCAACCTTTTACGTTTTAACAAGAGTAAAGTACATAAAAATTTATTTAAACTTTTTCAAACAATGGTAATTGTTAAAATGAAATAATTTTGTTGCCAGGCAATAAAATTATAATTTTTTCATTTTAATGTAAATCTGTACATAGTATAAAGTAAAGTCGGTGCGTTTTCTCTCTGTGTTTGAAATCGCTAATCTCAGGAAGTACTGAACGGATTTTATTCAAGTTTTCGCCAATAGATAGAGTGTCTATCGACGAACATTTATGTGTATAATTAATACATATATGTTGTACATTAGCTTAGCTATCACGGTTTATGTCAAGTAAGTGGTATAGTTTACATCTTATATATAAAAATGAATGTTTCTTTGTTTGTCCCGTATGCGTTCCTATACCATTCATCCGATTGCGATGAAACTTCGGTGAGTTGTTGTTCGCACGTCCGCGAAGGTTTCTTCCACATCTCCTCCTAAACCACTGTACCGATTTCAACCAAACTTGGCACAAATATTTTACGCAACGGGAGAACCAACATAGGATAGGTGTTTTTTCGATGGGGTCCTTTTGGGGGTTCTTTGGGGTCTTCCACTTCGCCTCCTAAACCACTGGACCGATTTCAACCAAACTTGGCACAAATATTTTACGCAAAGGGAGAACCAACATAGGACAAGTGTTTTTTCGATACGATCCTTTGGGGTCTTCCACGTCTCCACCTAAACCATTGGACCGATTTCAACCAAACTTGGCACAAATATTTTACGCAACGGGAGAACCAACATAGGATAGGTGTTTTTTTCGATACGATCCTCTGGGGGGTCCTTTGCGGTCTTAAAAAACAATTAGATCTGGTTACTATGGCAACCCAATAGAATAGATTATGTTCTAAATATATTATCGCATTAAATTCAAGACCACGCGAACGAAGTTGTGGGGAACAGCTATTTATTTTTAAGAAGCCTACTTTAATTAAACTTTATTAATTAAACTAACATTTTCATTACGTACAACGTGAAACTCCGTAGCGAAGCACAGGTATTCTGCTAGTCATGTATAAGAGAAAATATATCGTGCGTGGCAGGCAAGCATATCTCAGTTATGTACTGTTTACGTTTCCATTTTATTATTATCACTACCGCAATAAAAAGGCAGGGAACACACACACACACACACACACACACACACACACACACACACACACACACACACACACACACACACACACACACACACACACACACACACACACACACACACACACACACACACACACACACACACACACACACACACACACACACACACACACACACACACACACACACACACACACACACACACACACACACACACACAATTCGCGTTATTTCTGGCCTCATTCATGTTTATTTTCTTACATTTGCACGGTTTTTAAATGGAAAGTGCCGAACCCACACCAACACAACGCATGCAAGCCGAAAAAGTGTCCAGCGTGGATAGCGATTTGCTTCCTGTGGATCGCTGGGCAGTGTAACTGCACGTGTTTACAGAGGAACGATTCATAGACAGACTTTTCGTCTTTAGGGAATGAACCCTCTGCAAGATGCTGAGGGTCCATGAGTGACTTCGGAGCGCTCCTTCTTTTCCGCGTGTTTGTTCTGTGAAACGTACACTGTAGATTCGCAGATTTATTCTAAGCAACGCTCAATAGGAAATGTTGAAAATTTTTGTCCACGGTGAACCCTCATACACACTAAACCTGCTCTGATGTTTTAAGTACGGACATCATAATATTAAAACTTTGGAAACTTGAGCACTATTTAATGGAGATCAATCATTAACTTATACAAGCCATTAATTTTATGCATATTTTTTATATATATGTGTACAACGTTATCGGCAACAAAGAAGTAGTTTTTGTTAAAATTCCTTCTCTGGATATTTGGCCGTAGTCCAATGTTTTCTACAAAACCAGACGTTTCGGCAATGCCATTGACTTCCATCATCAGTGAAAATCGAGTGTGATAACATGAGGTGGTATATGTTAGTGACCACAGTACTGTGGTTAAGGCTGAAGCAGTAAGTAGAAAGAAGTAGTTTCTATGGTAATATTTCATTTCGAAAATGATTTTAAATATCGGTATGGAGAACCATACATGACTTCCATGTTCTAAGATTTATTTTTAAAATCATATTCGAAATGAAATATTTCCATAGAAAGTACGTCTTTCTACTTATTGCTTCAGCATTAACCACAGTACTGTGGTCACTAACGTATACCACCTCACGTTTTCGCATTCGATTTTCACCGATGATGGCAGTCGATGGCACTGCCGAAAAGTCTGGTTTTGCAGAAAACATTGAACTACGGCTAAAGAGCCCGGGAAGCAATTTTAACAAAAAACTACTTCTTTGTTGCCGATAACGTAGTACACATATAAAAAATTCTGCCCTCAAACTTCAACTATAATTTTTAATAATAGAAAATTACCCCCACCCCGTTCACCTAACCTCTTCATTTATAGATATTTCATCTACGTTTCTACAGTGGATTACTATGAGCTTCTTATCAGGATACTTTATTTATAAAAATTAAGTACTTTACTCTTGTTAAATCATAAAATGTTTCAGGTAAACTACCCCTTTCTCTTAACCGAACTTCTCCAAAATCAACAGACCTTCCGTCCTCTACAATTCAGGGAAGCATGCAAAAAAATATTTGATTCTGTTTGAATGTTCGGCAGTTATCGTTCGTCATGTAAACATTTCTCTTGTTACAACATAAAATGTTGCAGGTAAACTACCCCTTTCCCTTAACCGATCTTCACCAAAAACGATAGGTCTTGAGAACTCTGCATTCAGGACTGTATGCAAAAAATTATATGATTTTGTTTGATTTTGCGGCTGTTATCGTTTGACATACAAAATACCCTTGATAAAACAAAAAACGTGGGAGGTAAACTACCCCTTTCCCTTAAACGATCTTCACCAAAAACAATAGGTCATTAGTACTCAAGAAATCAGGGCTGTATGCAAAAACGTATTTGATTCTGTTTGAATTTGCGGCTGTTATCGTTTGCCATATAAAATACCCTTGTTAAAACATAAAACGTTGCCGGTAAACTACCCCTTTCCCTTAACCGATCTTCACCAACACCAATAAGTATTGAGAACTCTACAATACAAAGCTGTATGCAAAACATCATTTGATTCTGTTTGAATTTGCGGCTGTTATCGTTTACTATGGAAAAAATTACCCTTGAAAAAAAAACCGTTGCTGGTAAACTACCCCTTTCCCTTAACCGATCTTCACCAAAAACGACAGGTCTTGGGTACTCTACAATTCAGGCTTGTATGCAAACAATTATTTGATTCTGTTTTAATTTGCTGCTGTTATCGTTTACCATAGGAAACACCCTTGATAAAACACAAAACGTTGCTGGTAAACTACCCTATTCCATTAACCGATCTTCACCAATAACAATAGATCTTGAGAACTCTACAACTCAGGGCTGTATGCAAAACATTAGTTGATTCTCTATGAATTTACGGCAGTTATCGTTCGTCACAGAAAAAATACCTTTGTTAAAACATAAAACGTTGCCGGTAAACTACCCCTTTCCCTTAACCGATCTTCACCATAAACAATAGGTCTTTAGTACTGAACAAAACAGGGCTGTATGCAAAAACGTATTTGATTCTGTTTGAATTTGCGGCTCTTATCGTTTGCCATAAAAAAATATCGGTATGGAGACCATACATGACTTCCATATTCTAAGATTTATATTTAAAATCATTTTCAGCCAAACAGCCAGGCTGTGTCTTACCTGCCTTTTTATTGCTGTATTAAATGGAAAATATTATATTACATTAAAATGAAAAAATTATAATTTTATTGCCTGGCAACAAAATTATTTTATTTTTAACAATTACCATTGTTTCAAAAAGTTTAAATAAATTTTCAAGTACTTTACTCTTGTTAAAACGTAAAAGGTTGCAGGTAAACTACCCCTTCCCCTTAACCGATCTTCACCAAAATCGAAAGTCATTGAGACCTCTAGCATTCAGGGACGTATGCAAAAAATTACTTGATTCTGTTTGAATTTGCGGCTGTTATCGTTTGCCATAGAAAATACGCTTGATAAAAAAACGTTGCAGGTAAACTACCCCTTCCCCTTAACCGATCTTCACCAAAAACAATAGGTCTTGAGTACTCTACAAATCAGGGCTGTATGCAAAACATTATTTGATTCTGTTTGAATTTGCGGCTGTTATCGTTTGCCATAGAAAATACCCTTGTTAAAAAAACGTTGCAGGTAAACTACCCCTTTCCCTCAACCGATCTTCACCAAAAACAACAGGTCTTGAGAACTCTACAATTTAGGGCTGTATGCAAATAATCTTTTGATTCTGTTTGAATTTGCGGCTGTTATCGTTTGCCATAGGAAATACCCTTGTTAAAACATAAAACGTTACAGGTAAACTACCCCTTTCCCTTAACCGATCTTCACCAAAAACAATAGGTCTTGAGTACTCTACAAATCAGGACTGTATGCAAAACATTATTTGATTCTGTTTGAATTTGCGGCTGTTATCGTTTGCCATAGAAAATACCCTTGTTAAAAAAACGTTGCAGGTAAACTACCCCTTTCCCTCAACCGAACTTCACCAAAAACAATAGGTCTTGAGAACTCTACAATTTAGGGCTGTATGCAAATAATCTTTTGATTCTGTTTGAATTTGCGGCTGTTATCGTTTGCCATAGGAAATACCCTTGTTAAAACATAAAACGTTACAGGTAAACTACCCCTTTCCCTTAACCGATCTTCACCAAAGTCAACAGATCTTGAGAACTCGACAATTCAGGGCTGTATGCGAAAGATTATTTGATTCTGTTTGAATTTGCGGCTGTTATCGTTTGCCAAACAAACAAAATTACCCTTGCTAAAAAAAACCGTTGTAGGTAAACTACCCCTTTCCCTCAACCGATCTTCACCAAAAACAATAGGTCGCTAGTACTCTGCAAATCAGGGCTGCATGCAAAAAATTATTTGATTCTGTTCGAATTTGCGGCAGTTATCGTTTGCCATAGAAAAAAAATCTATAGACAGACAGACACACAGACAGACAGACAGACAGACAGACAGACAGACAGACAGACACACAGACACTTTTCGGAAAACGACTTTTTTCATGTTTTGAGTGTAGTAGAATCAGAATCTGCAATAATCTCGAACACGATTTTTTTTGCCATCACCATACTTCCATTCCTTAAGGAATATGGAAGTAATACCCTTTAAAACATAAAACGTTGCCGGTAAACTACCCCTTTCCCTTAACCGATCTTCACCAACACCAATAGGTATTGAGAACTCTACAATACAGGGCTGTATGCAAAACATAATTTGATTCTGTTTGAATTTGCGGCTATTATCGTTTACCATAGAAAAAGTAAAAAATTACCCTTGATAAAAAACCGTTGCAGGTAAACTACCCTTTTCCCTTAACCGATCTTCACCAAAAAAGATAAGTCTTGAGAACTCTGCAATTTAGGGCTGTATGCAAAAATTATATGATTTTGTTTGATTTTGCGGCTGTTATCGTTTGACATACAAAATACCCTTGATAAAACAAAAAACGTGGGGGTAAACTACCCCTTTACCTTAAACGATCTTCACCAAAAACAATAGGTCATTAGTACTCAAGAAATCAGGGCTGTATGCAAAAACGTATTTGATTATGTTTGAATTTGCGGCTGTTATCGTTTGCCATATAAAATACCCTTGTTAAAACATAAAACGTTGCCGGTAAACTACCCCTTTCCCTTAACCGATCTTTACCAAAATCTACAGATCTTGAGAACCCTACAATTCAGGGCTGTATGCGAAACATTATTTGATTCTGTTTGAATTTGCGGCTGTTATCGTTTGCCAAACAAACAAAATTACCCTTGATAAAAAAAAAACCGTTGCAGGTAAACTACTCCTTTCCCTTACCCGATCTTCACCAAAAACAATAATCCGCGAGTACTCTACAAATCAGGGCTGTATGCAAAAAATTATTTGATTCTGTTTGAATTTGCGGCTGTTATCGTTTGCCATAGAAAAAAATCTACAGACAGACAAACAGATAGACACACAGACACACACACAGACGCTTTTCGAAAAATGACTTTTTTTCATGTTTTGAGTGTAGTACAATCATATTCTGCAATAATCTCGAACACGATTTTTTTTTGCCATCACCATACTTCCATTTCCTTAAGGAACATGGAAGTAAAATAAATCTTAGAATATGGAAGTCATGTATGGTTCTCCATACCGATATTTTCCTATGGCAAACGATAACAGCCGCAAATTCAAACATAATCAAATAATGTTTTGCATACTGCCCTGAATTGTAGAGTTCTCAAGACCTTTTAGTTTTGGTGAAGATCGGTTAAGGAAAAGGGGTAGTTTACCTGCAACCTTTTATGTTTTAAAAGGGTATTTTCTATGGCAAACGATAAGAGCCGCAAATTCAAACAGAATCAAATACGTTTTTGCATACAGCCCTGATTTCTTGAGTACTAAAGACCTATTGTTTTGGTGAAGATCGGTTAAGGGAAAGGGGTAGTTTACCTGCAACGGTTTTTTATCAAGGGTAATTTTTTTCTATGGTAAACGGGTAAACGATAACAGCCGCAAATTCAAACAGAATCAAATGATGTTTTGCATACAGCCCTGTATTGTAGAGTTCTCAATACCTATTGGTGTTGGTGAAGATCGGTTAAGGGAAAGGGGTAGTTCAGCTGCAACGTTTTATGTTTTAAAAGGGTATTTTCTATGGCAAACGATAAGAGCCGCAAATTCAAACAGAATCAAATACGTTTTTGCATACAGCCCTGTTTTGTTGAGTACTAAAGACCTTTTGTTTGTGGTGAAGATCGGTTAAAGGAAAGGGGTAGTTTACCAGACACATTTTTTGTTTTATCAAGGGTATTTTATATGGCAAACGATAACAGCCGCAAATTCAAACAGAATCATATAATATTTTGCATACAGCCCTGAAATGTAGAGTTCTCAAGACCTGTTGGTTTTGGTGAAGATCGGTTAAGGGAATAGGGTTGTTTACCAGCAACATTTTATGTTTTATGAAGGGTAATTTTTTTTTTGACGAACGATAACTGCCGTACATTAAAACAGAATCAACTACTCTTCTGCATACCTTTTTGGATTATACAGAACTCAAGGTCTGTTGATTTTGTTGAAGATCGGTTAAGGGAATAGGGTAGTTTACCGTCAACATTTTATGTTTTATCAAGGGTAATTTTTTTTATGACGAATGATAATTGCCGTACATTAAAACAGGATCAACTACTCTTCTGCATACCTTTTTGAATTATACAGAACTCAAGGTCTGTTGATTTTGTTGAAGATCGGTTAACGGAAAGGGGTAGTTTACTGGCAACGTTTTATGTTTTAACAAGGGTATTTTTTTTTTGACGAACGATAACTGCCGTAATTTCAAAGAGAATCAAATAATTGTTTGCATACAGGCCTGAATTGTAGAGTACCTAAGACCTGTCATTTTTGGTGAAGATCGGTTAAGGGAAAGGGGTAGTTTACCAGCAACGGGTTTTTTTTAGCAAGGGTAATTTTGTTTGTTTGGCAAACGATAACAGCCGCAAATTAAAACAGAATCAAATAATGTTTCGCATACAGCCCTGTATTGTAGAGTTCTCAAGATCTGTTGATTTTGGTGAAGATCGGTTAAGGGAAAGGGGTAGTTTACCTGTAACGTTTTATGTTTTAACAAGGGTATTTCCTATGGCAAACGATAACAGCCGCAAATTCAAACAGAATCGAAAGATTATTTGCATACAGCCCTAAGTTGTAGAGTTCTCAAGACCTGTTGTTTTTGGTGAATTTCGGTTGAGGGAATGGGGTAGTTTACCTGCAACGTTTTTTTAACAAGGGTATTTTTTATGGCAAACGATAACAGCCGCAAATTCAAACAGAATCAAATAATGTTTTGCATACAGCCCTGATTTGTAGAGTACTCAAGATCTATTGTTTTTGGTGAAGATCGGTTAAGGGGAAGGGGTAGTTTACCAGCAACGTTTTTTTATCAAGCGTATTTTCTATGGCAAACGATAACAGCCGCAAATTCAAACAGAATCAAATAATGTTCTGCATACGTCCCTGAATTGTAGAGGTCTCAATGACTTTCGATTTTGGTGAAGATCGGTTAAGGTGAAGGGGTAGTTTACCAGCAACCTCTTACGTTTTAACAAGAGTAAAGTACTTGAAAATTTATTTAAATTTTTTGAAACAATGGTAATTGTTAAAAATAAAATAATTTTGTTGCCAGGCAATAAAATTATAATTTATTCATTTCAATGTAATATAATATTTTTCATTTAATACAGCAATAAAAAGGCAGGTAAGACACAGCCTGGCTGTTTGGCTGAAAATGTTTTTTTCTATGGTAAACGATAACAGCCGCAAATTCAAACAGAATCAAATGATGTTTTGCATACAGCCCTGTATTGTAGAGTTCTCAATACCTATTGGTGTTGGTGAAGATCGGTTAAGGGAAAGGGGTAGTTTACCAGCAACGTTTTAAGTTTTAAAAGGGTATTTTTTATGGCAAACGATAAGAGCCGAAAATTCAAACAGAATCAAATACGTTTTTGCATACAGCCCTGTTTTGTTGAGTACTAAAGACCTATTGTTTTTGGTGAAGATCAGTTAAGGGAGAGGGGTAGTTTACCTGACAAGTTTTTTGTTTTATCAAGGGTATTTTATATGGCAAACGATAACAGCCGCAAATTCAAACAGAATCATATAATATTTTGCATACAACCCTGAAATGTAGAGTTCTCAAGACCTGTTGGTTTTCGTGAAGATCGGTTAAGGGAATAGGGTTGTTTACCAGCAATATTTTATGTTTTATCAAGGGTAATTTTTTTTTACGAACGATAACTGCCGTACAATCAAACAGAATCAACTATTCTTCTGCATACCTTTTTGAATTAGACGGAACTCAAGGTCTGTTGATTTTGTTGAAGATCAGTTAAGGGAAAGGGGTAGTTTACCTGCAACGTTTTATGATTTAACTAGGGTATTTTTTCTATGACGAACGATAACTGCCGTAAATTCAAAGAGAATCAACTAATTTTTGCATACAGCCCTGAACTGTAGAGTTCTCAAGACCTATTGTTATTGGTGAAGATCGGTTAATGGAATAGGGTAGTTTACCAGCAACGTTTTATGTTTTATCAAGGGTGTTTTCTATGGCAAACGATAACAGCCGCAATTTCAAACAGAATCAAATAATTGTTTGCATACTGGCCTAAATTGTATAGTACCCAAGACCTGACGTTTTTGGTGAAGATTGGTTAAGGGGAAGGGGTAGTTTACTAGCAACGATTTTTTATCAAGGGTAATTTTTTTCTATAGTAAACGATAAGAGCCGTAAATTCAAACAGAATCAAATGATGTTTTGCATACAGCCCTGTATTATAGAGTTCTCAATACCTATTGGTGCTGGTGAAGATCGGTTAAGGGAAAGGGGTAGTTTACCAGCAACATTTTATGTTTTAACAAGGGTAATTTTTTTTATGACGAACGATAACTGCCGTAAATTCAAAAAGAATCAACTAGGTTTTTGCATACCTTTTTGAACTAAAGAGAACTCAAGGTCTGTTGATTTTGTTGAAGATCAGTTAAGGGAAGGGGTAGTTTATCAGCAACGTTTTATGTTTTAAAAAGGGTAATTTTTATTATGACGAACGATAACTGCCGAAAATTCATTGAGAATCAAATAATTTTTTGCACCCTTTCCTCAGTTGCAGAGAGCTCAAGTTCTATTGATTTTGGTGAAGATCGGTTAAGGGAAAGGGGTAGTTTACCAGAAACATTTTATGATTTAACAAGAGTAAAGTACTTAATTTTTATACATAAATTATCCTGATAAGAAGCTCATAGTAATCCACAGTAGAAACGTAGATGAAATATCTATAAATGAAGAATTTAGGTGAACGGGGTGGGGGTAATTTTCTATTATTAAAAATTATAGTTGAAGGTGTAGTGGAGAATTTTTTATATGTGTACTACGTTATCGGCAACAAAGAAGTAGTTTTTTTTTTTTAAATTGCTTCCCGGGCTCTTAGGCGTAGTCCAATGTTTTCTGCAAAACCAGACTTTTCGGCAGTGCCATCGACTGCCATCATCGGTGAAAATCGAGTGCGAAAACGTGAGGTGGTATACGTTAGTGACTACAGTACTGTGGTTAATGCTGAAGCAATAAGTAGAAAGACGTAGTTTCTATGGAAATATTTCATTTCGAATATGATTTTAAATATAAATCTTAGAACATGGAAGTCATGTATGGTTCTCCATACCGATATTTTTCTATGGTAAACGATAACAGCCGCAAATTCAAACAGAATCAAATGATGTTTTGCAAACAGCCCTGTATTGTAGAGTTCTCAATACCTATTGGTGTTGGTGAAGATCGGTTAAGGGAAAGGGGTAGTTTACCAGGAACGTTTTATGTTTTAAAAGGGTATTTTCTATGGCAAACTATAAGAGCCGCAAATTCAAACAGAATCATATAATATTTTGCATACAGCTCTAAAATGTAGAGTTCTCAAGACCTGTTGGTTTTGGTGAAGATCGGTTAAGGGAATAGGGTTGTTTACCAACAACTTTTTATGTTTTATCAAGGGTTTTTTTTTGACGAACGATAACTGCCGTACATTAAAACAGAATCAACTACTCTTCTGCATATCTTTTTGAATTATACAGAACTCAAGGTCTGTTGATTTTGTTGAAGATCGGTTAAGGGAGAGGGGTAGTTTACCTGCAACGTTTTATGTTTTATCAAGGTTATTTTTTCTATGACGATCGATAACTGCCGTAAATTCAAAGAGAATCAACTAATGTTTTGCATACAGCCCTGAATTTTAGAGTTCTCAAGACCTATTGTTTTTGGTGAAGATCGGTTAATGGAATAGGGTAGTTTACCAGCAACGTTTTATGTTTTATCAAGGGTGTTTTCTATGGCAAACGATAACAGCCGCAAATTCAAACAGAATCAAATAATTGTTTGCATACAGGCCTGAATTGTAGAGTACCTAAGATCTTTCGTTTTTGGTGAAGATCGGTTAAGGGAAAGGGGTAGTTTACCAGCAACAGTTTTTTATCAAGGGTAATTTTACTTCCATATTCCTTAAGGAATGGAAGTATGGTGATGGCAAAAAAAATCGTGTTCGAGATTATTGCAGATTCTGATTCTACTACACTCAAAACATGAAAAAAAGTCGTTTTCTGAAAAGTGTGTGTGTGTGTGTGTGTGTGTGTCTGTGTGTCTGTAGATTTTTTTTCTATGGCAAACGATAACTACCGCAAATTCAAACAGAATCAAATAATTTTTTGCATACAGCCCTGATTTGTAGAGTACTCACGACGTATTGTTTTTGGTGAAGATCGGTTGAGGGGAAGGGGTAGTTTACTAGCAACGATTTTTTATCAAGGGTAATTTTTTTCTATAGTAAACGATAAGAGCCGTAAATTCAAACAGAATCAAATGATGTTTTGCATACAGCCCTGTATTATAGAGTTCTCAATACCTATTGGTGCTGGTGAAGATCGGTTAAGGGAAAGGGGTAGTTTACCAGCAACATTTTATGTTTTAACAAGGGTAATTTTTTTATGACGAACGATAACTGCCGTAAATTCAAACAGAATCAACTAGGTTTATTCATACCTTTTTGAACTAAAGAGAACTCAAGGTCTGTTGATTTTGTTGAAGATCAGTTAAGGGAAGGGGTAGTTTATCAGCAACGTTTTATGTTTTAAATATCGGTATGGAGAACCATACATGACTTCCATATTCTAAGATTTATATTTAAAATCATTTTCGAAATGAAATATTACCATAGAAACTACTTCTTTCTACTTACTGCTTCAGCCTTAACCACAGTACTGTGGTCACTAACGTATACCACCTCACGTTATCGCACTCGATTTTCACTGATGATGGAAGTCGATGGCATTGCCGAAATGTCTGGTTTTGTAGAAAACATTGGACTACGGCCAAATATCCCGGGAAGGAATTTTAACAAAAACTACTTCTTTGTTGCCGATAACGTTGTACACATATATATCAGTGGCGAAGTTACATGGAGGCAATTGAGGCAATGCCTACCCTAACAAATTCTGTAGAATAAAAATTATAAATACGTATGAACTACATAACGTAAAGATTATACATTGTTACTGTGACTGTCAAATTTATTAAACCGAAACGTGCTTTATTGAGCGACCGCTAGATGGTGACAGGTGAGATTCGGCATAGTTCGTTTAAAGGGAATGAGGCAACCTGAACTTGCCTCAGCGTTTTTTGTATACATCGTATGTAAGCAATGTAGTGGTAAGATAGGGAAGTGTAGGGAGGGGGGATTGTCCCGCGCTGTACACATAGAGCGTTGAGGCATGCCTCACTTCTGTGGTCCAAACAGTTAAGTTAAAGCGCCTGTGTTGTTTCTAAGTGTTTATTTTATGCGGTTATTAAAAGTGTCACTGTTATTCCGCTGAACTAACAGATGATCAATATTGTTATTTGAATTATTTGTAACATTAAACATATATATAGAAACTAACCAAGTTTAAAAATTTGAAGTTTAATCAATTGTATTATTGTGTATGACTAATACAAGGATTGTTCAATAGACACACGTATAGAGCTGTAAAGCATTTTTTATTCAACGATTTTAAAAGAAGTCTCCAATAACATTAAGACATGAGTTCCACTGTTGCGCTAACCTGTAGATTCCCTGCTAGTAAAATTCTTACGGCTGTTTGTGGAACCATTCGGTTACAGCAAACTCTACCTCAGCGTCCGATTTGACCCACCGTCCTTTTAGTGATTCCTTAAAAAAAATTTAAGATAAGATTTTTGCCTACCCATTCATTAACTACTAGCTTCGCCAGTAAGCAAATTGATGTCCATTTTTTCGGCTTGCACGCGTTATGTTGGTGTGGGTTTCGGCACTTTCCATTTAAAAAGCGTGCAAACGTAAGAAAATAAACATGAGTGAGGCCAGAAATAACGTGAATTGTGTGTTTGAGTCATACCTGCCTTTTTATTGCCGTATTAAATGAAAAATATATTACATTAAAATTAAAAAATTTTAATTTTATTGCCTGGCAACAAAATTATTTTATTTTTAACAATTACCATTGTTTCAAAAAGTTTAAATAAATTTGCAAGTACTTTACTCTTGTTAAAACGTAAAAGGTTGCAGGTAAACTACCCCTTCCCCTTAACCGATCTTCACCAAAATCGAACGCCCTTGAGACCTCTACAATTCAGGGATGTATGCAAAAAATTATTTGATTTTTTCGAATTTGCGACTGTTATCGTTTGCCATAGAAAATACGCTTGATAAAAAAACGGTGCAGGTAAACTACCCCTTCCCCTTAACCGATCTTCACCAAAAACAATAGATCTTGAGTACTCTACAAATCAGGGCTGTATGCAAAACATTGTTTGATTCTGTTTGATTTTGCGGCTGTTATCGTTTGCCATAGAAAATACCCTTGTTAAAAAAACGTTTACAAGTAAACTACCCCTTCCCCTCAACCGATCTTCACCAAAAACAATAGGTCTTTAGAACTCTACAATTCATGGCTGTATACGAAACATTATTTAAGTCTGTTTGAATTTGCGGCTGTTATCGTTTGCCAAAAAAAAAATTTCCCTTGATAAAAAAAACCGTGCAGGTAAACTACCCCTTTCCCTCAACCGATCTTCACCAAAAACAATAGGTCGCGAGTACTCTACAAATCAGGGCTGTATGCAAAAAATTATTTGATTCTGTTTGAATTTGCGGCAGTTATCGTTTGCCATAGAAAATACGCTTGATAAAAAACGTTGCTGGTAAACTACCCCTTCCCCTCAACTGATCTTCACCAAAAACAACAGGTCTTGAGTACTCTACAAATCAGGGCGGTATGCAGAAAATTATTTGATTCTGTTTGAATTTGCGGCTGTTATCGTTTGCCATAGAAAATACCCTTGTTAAAAAAACGTTGTAGGTAAACTACCCCTTTCCCTTAACCGATCTTCACCAAAAACAATAGGTCTTGAGAACTCTACAATTTAGGGCTGTATGCAAATAATCTTTTTATTCTGTTTGAATTTGCGGCTGTTATCGTTTGCCATAGGAAATACCCTTGTTAAAACATAAAACGTTACAAGTAAACTACCCCTTTCCCTTAACCGATCTTAACCGAAAACAAAAGGTCTTGAGAACTCTACAATTAAGGGCTGTATACGAAACATTATTTGATTCTGTTTGAATTTGCGGCTGTTATCGTTTGCCAAAAAAAAAAAATTTCCCTTGATAAAAAAAAACCGTTGCAGGTAAACTACCCCTTTCCCTCAACCGATCTTCACCAAAAACAATAGGTCGCGAGTCCTCTACAAATCAGGGCTGTATGCAAAAAATTGTTTGATTCTGTTTTAATTTGCGGCAGTTATCGTTTGCCATAGAAAAAAAATCTACAGACACACAGACACACACACACACACACACACACACACACACACACACACACACACACACACACACACACACACACACACACACACACACACACACACACACACACACACACACACACACACACACACACACACACACACACACACACAGACACTTTTCGGAAAACGACTTTTTTTCATGTTTTGAGTGTAGTAGAATCAGAATCTGCAATAATCTCGAACACGATTTTTTTTGCCATCACCATACTTCCATTCCTTAAGGAAATATGGAAGTAAAAATGGTAATTTTTATTATGACGAACGATAACTGCCGAAAATTCATTGAGAATCAAATAATTTTTTGCACCCTTTCCTCAGTTGCAGAGAGCTCAAGTTCTCTTGATTTTGGTGAAGATCGGTTAAGGGAAAGGGGTAGTTTACCAGAAACATTTTATGATTTAACAAGAGTAAAGTACTTAATTTTTATACATAAATTATCCTGATAAGAAGCTCATAGTAATCCACAGTAGAAACGTAGATGAAATATCTATAAATGAAGAATTTAGGTAAACGGGGTGGGGGTAATTTTCTATTATTAAAAATTATAGTTGAAGGTGTAGTGGAGAATTTTTTATATGTGTACTACGTTATCGGCAACAAAGAAGTAGTTTTTTTGTTAAAATTGCTTCCCGGGCTCTTTAGCCGTAGTCCAATGTTTTCTGCAAAACCAGACTTTTCGGCAGTGCCATCGACTGCCATCATCGGTGAAAATCGAGTGCGAAAACGTGAGGTGGTATACGTTAGTGACCACAGTACTGTGGTTAATGCTGAAGCAATAAGTAGAAATACGTAGTTTCTATGGAAATATTTCATTTCGAATATTATTTTAAATATAAATCTTAGAACATGGAAGTCATGTATGGTTCTCCATACCGATATGTTTCTATGGTAAACGATAACAGCCGCAAATTCAAACAGAATCAAATGATGTTTTGCAAACAGCCCTGTATTGTAGAGTTCTCAATACCTATTGGTGTTGGTGAAGATCGGTTAAGGAAAAGGGGTAGTTTACCAGCAACGTTTTATGTTTTAAAAGGGTATTTTCTATGGCAAACGATAAGAGCCGCAAATTCAAGCAGAATCAAATACGTTTTTGCATGCAGTCCTGTTTTGTTGAGAACTAAAGACCTATTGTTTTTGGTGAAGATCGGTTAAGGGAAAGGGGTAGTTTACCAGACACGTTTTTTGTTTTATCAAGGGTATTTTATATGG
Source organism: Magicicada septendecula (assembly GCA_034769895.1). Taxonomy (NCBI): domain Eukaryota; kingdom Metazoa; phylum Arthropoda; class Insecta; order Hemiptera; family Cicadidae; genus Magicicada; species Magicicada septendecula. The sequence goes on along the minus strand of CM068367.1, from coordinate 302,287,611 downwards.
CAAATGATAACAGCCGCAAATTCAAACAGAATCATATAATATTTTGCATACAGCCCTAAAATGTAGAGTTCTCAAGACCTGTTGGTTTTGGTGAAGATCGGTTAAGGGAATAGGGTTGTTTACCAACAACTTTTTATGTTTTATCAAGGGTTTTTTTTTTACGAACGATAACTGCCGTACATTAAAACAGAATCAACTACTCTTCTGCATATCTTTTTGAATTATACAGAACTCAAGGTCTGTTGATTTTGTTGAAGATCGGTTAAGGGAGAGGGGTAGTTTACCTGCAACGTTTTATGTTTTATCAAGGTTATTTTTTCTATGACGAACGATAACTGCCGTAAATTCAAAGAGAATCAACTAATGTTTTGCATACAGCCCTGAATTGTAGAGTTCTCAAGACCTATTGTTTTTGGTGAAGATCGGTTAATGGAATAGGGTAGTTTACCAGCAACGTTTTATGTTTTATCAAGGGTTTTTTCTATGGCAAACGATAACAGCCGCAAATTCAAACAGAATCAAATAATTGTTTGCATACAGGCCTGAATTGTAGAGTACCTAAGATCTTTCGTTTTTGATGAAGATCGGTTAAGGGAAAGGGGTAGTTTACCTGCAACAGTTTTTTATCAAGGGTAATTTTACTTCCATCTTCCTTAAGGAATGGAAGTATGGTGATGGCAAAAAAAATCGTGTTCGAGATTATTGCAGATTCTGATTCTACTACACTCAAAACATGAAAAAAAGTCGTTTTCCGAAAAGTGTCTGTGTGTGTGTCTGTCTGTCTATCTATGTGTCTGTCTGTCTGTGTGTCTGTAGATTTTTTTTCTATGGCAAACGATAACTGCCGCAAATTCAAACAGAATCAAATAATTTTTTGCATGCAGTCCTGATTTGCAGAGTACTCGCGACCTATTGGTTTTGGTGAAGATCGGTTGAGGGAAAGGGGTAGTTTACCAGCAACGGTTTTTTTTTAGCAAGGGGAATTTTGTTTGTTTGGCAAACGATAACAGCCGCAAATTCAAACAGAATCAAATAATGTTTCGCATACCGCCCTGAATTGTAGAGTTCTCAAGATCTGTTGATTTTGGTGAAGATCGGTTAAGGGAAAGGGGTAGTTTACCTGAAACGTTTTATGTTTTAACAAGGGTATTTCCTATGGCAAACGATAACAGCCGCAAATTCAAACAGAATCAAAAGATTATTTGCATACAGCCCTAAATTATAGAGTTCTCAAGACCTATTGTTTTTGGTGAAGTTCGGTTGAGGGAAAGGGGTAGTTTACCTGCAACGTTTTTTTAACAAGGGTATTTTCTATGGCAAACGATAACAGCCGCAAAGTCAAACAGAATCAAATAATGTTTTGCATGCAGTCCTGATTTGTAGAGTACTCAAGACCTATTTTTTTTGGTGAAGATCGGTTAAGGGAAAGGGGTAGTTTACCTGTAACGTTTTATGTTTTAACAAGGGTATTTTCTATGGCCAACGATAACAGCCGCAAATTCAGACAGAATCAAAAGATTATTTGCATACAGGCCTAAATTGTAGAGTTCTCAAGACCTTTTGTTTTTGGTGAAGATCGGTTGAGGGAAAGGGGTAGTTTACCTGCAACGTTTTTTTAACAAGGGTATTTTCTATGGCAAACGATAACAGCCGCAAATTCAAACAGAATCAAATAATGTTTTGCATACAGCCCTGATTTGTAGAGTACTCAAGACCTATTGTTTTTGGTGAAGATCGGTTAAGGGGAAGGGGTAGTTTACCCGCAACGTTTTTTTATCAAGCGTATTTTCTATGGCAAACGATAACAGCCGCAAATTCAAACAGAATCAAATAATTTTTTGCATACGTCCCTGAATTATAGAGGTCTCAATGACTTTCGATTTTGGTGAAGATCGGTTAAGGGGAAGGGGTAGTTTACCAGCAACCTTTTACGTTTTAACAAGAGTAAAGTACTTGAAAATTTATTTAAACTTTTTGAAACAATGGTAATTGTTAAAAATAAAATAATTTTGTTGCCAGGCAATAAAATTATAATTTTTTCATTTTAATGTAATATAATATTTTTCATTTAATACAGCAATAAAAAGGCAGGTAAGACACAGCCTGGCTGTTTGGCTGAAAATGATTTTAAATATAAATCTTAGAATATGGAAGTCATGTCTGGTTCTCCATACCGATATTTCCTTAAGGAATGGAAGTATGGTGATGGCAAAAAAAATCGTGTTCGAGATTATTGCAGATTCTGATTCTACTATACTCAAAACATGAAAAAAAGTCGTTTTCCGAAAAGTGTCTGTGTGTGTGTCTGTTTGTCTGTCTGTCTTGTGTCTGTCGGTGTCTGTAGATTTTTTTTCTATGGCAAACGATAACTGCCGCAAATTCAAACAGAATCAAATAATTTTTTGCATACAGCCCTTTTTTGTAGAGGACTCGCGACCTATTGTTTTTGGTGAAGATCGGGTGAGGTAAAGGGGTAGTTTACCAGCAACGGTTTTTTTTTATCAAGGGAAATTTTTTTTTTTGGCAAACGATAACAGCCGCAAATTCAGACAGAATCAAATAATGTTTCGCATACAGCCCTGAATTGTAGAGTTCTCAAGACCTATTGTTTTTGGTGAAGATCGGTTAATGGAAAGGGGTAGTTTACCTGTAACGTTTTATGTTTTAACAAGGGTATTTCCTATGGCAAACGATAACAGCCGCAAATTCAAACAGAATCAAAAGATTATTTGCATACAGCCCTAAATTGTAGAGTTCTCAAGATCTGTAGTTTTTGGTGAAGATCGGTTAAGGGAAAGGGGTAGTTTACCTACAACGTTTTTTTAACAAGGGTATTTTCTAAAGCAAACGATAACAGCCGCAAATGCAAACAGAATCAAATAATTTTCTGCATACCGCCCTGATTTGTAGAGTACTCAAGACCTCTTGTTTTTGGTGAAGATCGGTTGAGGGGAAGGGGTAGTTTACCTGCAACGGTTTTTTTTATCAAGGGAAATTTTTTTTTTTTGGCAAACGATAACAGCCGCAAATTCAAACAGAATCAAATAATGTTTCGCATACAGCCCTGAATTGTAGAGTTCTCAAGACCTATTGTTTTTGGTGAAGATCGGTTAAGGGAAAGGGGTAGTTTACCTATAACGTTTGTTTTAACAAGGGTATTTTCTATGGCAAACGATAACAGCCGCAAATTCAAACAGAATCAAATAATTTTCTGCATACAGCCCTGATTTGTAGAGTACTCAAGACCTGTTGTTTTTGGTGAAGATCGGTTGAGGGGAAGGGGTAGTTTACCTGCAACGTTTTTTATCAAGCGTATTTTCTATGGCAAACGATAACTGCCGCAATTTCAGACAGAATCAAATAATTTTTTGCATACATCAGTGAATTGTAGAGGACTCAAGGCGTTTAGATTTTGGTGAAGATCAGTTAAGGGGAAGGGGTAGTTTACCTGCAACCTTTTACGTTTTAACAAGAGTAAAGTACTTGAAAATTTATTTAAACTTTTTGAAACAATGGTAATTGTTGAAAATAAAATAATTTTGTTGCCAGGCATTCTGAAAATTTCAGATTTTGTACCACAAAATCTGAAAAGATTATACGATAGTTTATGAAATGGTTAATAATACGTCAGTGGAAGGTGTAATGAGAAATTAGCAGAAATGGAAACCTGGGGAATGTTAACTGTTCTGTAGATACAATTTTGTCAGAATGTTTGGAAATGATCATCAACATTGAAGAAAAAGTAAGCATATTAAGAAACATATGTAAGTACTTATTATAAAAAAAATAATGTTTGTTTTTTGATAAAGTCATTTTGATTATAAAATATAAATATTTACAACAAGAAAAGAATTTTCAGTTTTCAAAATTTAAATATATTTTTATAAAACAATGGGTTCTTCATTGAGGTGGGGACCATGTCACTCACTCCATCTCAAGCCTCCTCTCCCATTTTGCAGAAAAAGAGGACCCTGTCAAGGCTGATACTTTGACGACAGTGACAGGGCTTTCCACCAAATTCAGCAGAGTGACAGGTAGGCCCAACTCTGATTGGTTCCTCAGATTTCCCCAGCGTTAGTAGGTTCTATGAAAATATTTTATTTCAAAAATGATTTTAAATATAAATCTTAGATATGTTTTATAAATCTCATGTTTTATGTTTTAACAGGGGTAATTTTTTATATGACGAACCATAACTGCCGTAAATTCAAACAGAATCAAATAATTTTTTACATATGTGCCTGAGCTATAGATAACTCAATGTCTGTTGATTTTGGTGAAGATCGGTTACGGGGAAAGGGCAGTTTACCTGAAACATTTTTTGTTGTAACATGAGTAAAGTACTTAATTTTGATAAAGTATCCTGATAAGATCTTAATAATCCACTGTAGAAACGTAGATGAAATATCTATAAATGAAGAGACTAGTTGAACGGGCTGGGGGTAATTTTCTATAAATCAAAATTATAGTTGAAGGGGGAGGGGATAATATTTTTTATATGTGTACTACGTTATTGGCAAGAAAGAAGTATTTTTTTGTTAAAATTCCTTCCCTGGCTGTTTGGCTGAAAATGATTTTAAATATAAATCTTAGAATATGGAAGTCATGTATGGTTCTCCATACCGATATTTTTCTATAGTAAACGATAACAGCCGCAAATTCAAACAGAATCAAATGATGTTTTGCATACAGCCCTGTATTGTAGAGTTCTCAATACGTATTGGTGTTGGTGAAGATCGGTTAAGGGAAAGGGGTAGTTTACCAGCAACATTTTATGTTTTAACAAGGGTAATTTTTTATATGACGAACGGTAACTGCCGTAAATTCAAACAGAATCAACTAGGTTTTTGCATACCTTTTTGAACTAAAGAGAACTCAAGGTCTGTTGATTTTGTTGAAGATTGGTTAAGGGAAGGGGTAGTTTATCAGCAACGTTTTATGTTTTAAAAAGGGTAATTTTTTTATGACGAACGATAACTGCCGAAAATTCAATGAGAATCAAATAATTTTTTGCACCCCCTGAGTTGCAGAGAGCTCAAGGTCTATTGATTTTGGTGAAGATCGGTTAAGGGAAAGGAGTAGTTTACCTGCAACATTTTATGTTGTAACAAGAGAAATGTTTCAATGACGAATGATAACTGCTGCACATTCAAACAGAATCAAATATTTTTTTGCATGCTTCCCTGAATTGTAGAGGACGGAAGGTCTGTTGATTTTGGAGAAGATCGGTTAAGAGAAAGGGGTAGTTTACCTGAAACATTTTATGATTTAACAAGAGTAAAGTACTTAATTTTTATAAATAAAGTATCCTGATAAGAAGCTCATAGTAATCCACTGTAGAAACGTAGATGAAATATCTATAAATGAAGAAGTTAGGTGAACGGGGTGGGGGTAATTTTGTATTATTAAAAATTATAGTTGAAGGTGGAGGGGAGAATTTTTTATTACTACGTTATCGGCAACAAAGAAGTAGTTTTTTGTTAAAATTGCTTCCCGGGCTCTTTAGCCGTAGTCCAATGTTTTCTGCAAAACCAGACTTTTCGGCAGTGCCATCGACTGCCATCATCGGTGAAAATCGAGTGCGAAAACATGAGGTGGTATACGTTAGTGACCACAGTACTGTGGTTAATGGTGAAGCAATAAGTAGAAAGACGTAGTTTCTATGGAAATATTTCATTTCGAATATGATTTTAAATATAAATCTTAGAACATGGAAGTCATATATGGTTCTCCATACCGATATTTTACTTCCATGTTCCTTAAGGAAATGGAAGTATGGTGATGGCAAAAAAATCGTGTTCGAGATTATTGCAGATTATTGTACTACACTCAAAACATGAAAAAAAGTCGTTTTCCGAAAAGTGTCTGTGTGTCTGTCTGTCTATCTGTCTGTCTGTCTGTCTATCTGTAGATTTTTTTTCTATGGAAAACGATAACTGCCGCAAATTCAAACAGAATCAAATAATTTTTTGCATACAGCCCTGATTTGCAGAGTACTCGCGACCTATTGTTTTTGGTGAAGATCGGTTGAGGGAAAGGGGTAGTTTACCAGCAACGGTTTTTTTTTAGCAAGGGTAATTTTGTTTGTTTGGCAAACGATAACAGCCGCAAATTCAAACAGAATCAAATAATGTTTCGCATACAGCCCTCAATTGTGGAGTTCTCAAGATCTGTTGATTTTGGTGAAGATCGGTTAAGGGAAAGGGGTAGTTTACCTGTAACGTTTTATGTTTTAACAAGGGTATTTCCTATGGCAAACGATAACAGCCGCAAATTCAAACAGAATCAAAAGATTATTTGCATACAGCCCTAAATTGTAGAGTTCTCAAGACCTATTGTTTTTGGTGAAGATCGGTTGAGGGAAAGGGGTAGTTTACCTGCAACGTTTTTTTAACAAGGGTATTTTCTATGGCAAACGATAACAGCCGCAAATTCAAACAGAATCAAATAATGTTTTGCATACAGCACTGATTTGTAGAGTACTCAAGACCTATTGTTTTTGGTGAAGATCGGTTAAGGGGAAGGGGTAGTTTACCTGCAACATTTTTTCATCAAGCGTATTTTCTATGGCAAACGATAACAGCCGCAAATTCAAACAGAATCAAATAATTTTTTGCATACGTCCCTGAATTGTAGAGGTCTCAATGACTTTTGATTTTGGTGAAGATCGGTTAAGGGGAAGGGGTAGTTTACCTGCAACCTTTTACGTTTTAACAAGAGTAAAGTACTTGAAAATTTATTTAAACTTTTTGAAACAATGGTAATTGTTAAAAATAAAATAATTTTGTTGCCAGGCAATAAAATTATAATTTTTTCATTTTAATGTAATATAATATTTTTCATTTAATACAGCAATAAAAAGGCAGGTAAGACACAGCCTGGCTGTTTGGCTGAAAATGATTTTAAATATAAATCATAGAATATGGAAGTCATGTATGGTTCTCCATACCGATATTTTTTTATGGCAAACGATAACAGCTGCAAATTCAAACAAAATCAAATAATTTTTTGCATGCAGCCCCGATTTGTAGAGTACTCAAGATCTATTGTTTTTGGTGAAGATCGGTTAAGGGAAAGGGGTAGTTTACCTGCAACATTTTTTGTTTTAACAAGGGTATTGTCTATGGCAAACGATAACAGCCGCAAATTCAAACAGAATCAAACAATTTTTTGCATACAGCCCTGATTTGTAGAGTACTCAAGACCTATAGTTTTTGGTGAAGATCGGTTAAGGGAAAGGGTAGTTTACCTGCAACGTTTTTTTATCAAGGGTAATTTTTTCTATGGTAAATGATAACAGCCGCAAATTCAAACAGAATCAAAATGCACTATCAAAACTTGTTCAAAGATTACTAAAAATGTTATCAGTAGTTAGAGAAATATCTGATATACTATGAGAACATATCACCATTATAATAATAGTAGTTTTATAATTAAATTATTAGAAACTAACTGACTATAATTGTAGAACCAGATGTAAACAGACACTATGTGACAAGATAGTTAAGCAAAATGCACTATCAAAACTTGTTCAAAGATTACTAAAAATGTTATCAGTAGTTAGAGAAATATCTGATACTACTATGAGAACACATCTCAAATGTAATAGTAGTAATTTAGTAGTTGAATTATTAGAAACTAACTGACTATCATTGCAAAACCTGATGTAAACAAACACAATACTAAGAATTGGAAAGCTTTCAGATAACAAAAGACTGATAAATACATTAAATAAACAAGGTACTATAATTGTACACTATTTTAATTTATAACATTATATACCTTATGTGGTAAAATAATTGAAAAAGTGACAAATTCAAGAAATGAGAACAGAAGGTATTTTGATAAGATTATTAGTATATGAAAAATAACATTTTTCATAACATAAAATGTGAACAAATGTAAATAAATGTATATATTATTGTTAGAATGCCAAACAAATGTAATTAGGTAAGAAATAATAGCGTTACAGGCAATTATAAACAATCGAATATGGTCGTTTGAGGACGCCATTACCAAATATTGTTTAAAGGGTAATTACAACTATTTTCTGTATTAAAACGAAAGAGAAATGGACTCGAGACGTTTAATAATGAGTGTTATAGTGTAATTGGAGCAAAATATGGTGAAATAAACTTATTTATATTAAGAATCACCATATGAGTTTGTGAAATGGCCTATTGAGTTAATAATGAATGGATTTAATCCTTGTTTAGACTTAAATTAAAGCCGCAAGTGTCCGCAATCTAATGCCACTAACCATTCAACGATACGATAATTAATAAAAAAGTTATAGCAATTATAAACTTTTCACTCATTTTGTATATCGACGCTTACGTCACCCGTAGCCTCCAACCCAGACAAAAATTTGTAAAAAATTAAAAGTTTTATTTAACTAAAGTGTTTTGGGGTAGAGAGTTTGACCCTGTAAACCAATCAAATGACTTAAAATAACCAGACGAGCAGGAGACGCTTTGATGAAACATTCAGTCGTTCCGCATCACTCAACGAGCAAAGTTGATGAAGAAAAGTGTCAAGATTTTATTTAAAATGTGCGCGTCACAAACATAAGTTATGCTACATACATTAACCTGTACACCACAGAATAATAACGAGTGTCCAGTGCTTTAAGTGAATTAACATAATAAACCGATCAGTGTATAATAAAGGTCGTGTTTTCGTGTTTTGTGTTTTGTAAAAAACAGGGAGTACTCTATTTTAATTATTTAACGAATTGAACTGAAATAATAATTTTTCATTAGTAAACGAAGAGATATTGTTTTGGGACTGCACTAGTCAAAAGTACCGAAGTGCATAACCCATGATGAAAATTATCAGAATTGAATAAATGAATTATATCGCAATTATTAATTTAAAAAATAAATATTTTACGATTTTATCGTGATTGAAAAAATCGGTATTAATTTAAATATCGAACATACAAGTGTAATGAATAGTCGCTCATTTGACTAAATTTGTTTGAATTAACGAATAACTAGTTTATTGCGAAAATATTCTAAACAACTGATAATTATACATCAGATGACATATGAATAAAATGTATGTGTTTATATTATTAAGAACTTAATGAATAATCAACTTATTCAAAATAACTACTTACTTTTGTTAACTAACCTAGAAATACCAATGATAACTTTGTCACCAAGTAATGATTCTGTTCTCAAATAATTTCAATCCAATGAAAGCTATCACAAGAGTTTTTTTATTTTAGATTTTTTCTCTTGCCAATAAATGATTTTTATAACTAACGAATAAATAATAATAGTATTTTTAACAGTGCAGCACAAAGCACGTGTTGTCAACACAACTGCTGTGTACCTTCTACTCACCGTACGATAGTACGATATATATCGGTTTATGGTACCGACTTTTATAATTTTAAATCTTTGTTTGTTTTGGTAGTAATTCATTATTAAATATTGTTAGATAAGATAACATCTTGTATCTGGTATCATGCATCTTCCAAGAACACACGAATTTGGTAATATAACTGAGTAAAGAGGACAAACCTCGTTAACTAAAACTATTGTGACAGAAACCAGTGTTACCAGCCTTGAGGTTTAAAGAGCTCAAGAATTGGTTTTAGTAATTATTGTTTTGTAAAGACATTATTAATTGATTGTTTTTTTTAAAAGAGTTCATGGCATTTTCCAATTGTTAATAAATCCCAATTTTATTTACCAGTGGAACAGAGTTTTTGATTTTTTTAAAAAATAGTTTAATTTTTATGATCAGTTCCATCAGAAGGTGGCGGTAGGATTTGAATGTTCAATACCATTCAAATTACAGTTACACTATTATTTTACTTTATTGTGCATGTGCATTATTTAGGATATTCAAATAGAATATCCATACATATGTATCAAGTGTTTTTTGCAGCAGAAGAAGTCACCAACAAGAACTTTGAAAACATCCACATATGGTAAGTGGGGAGGTTGACAGTGAAGTGTTAAATACTCTTTTAAACTAGAAGAATTAAACGTGAACACCCACAACAACTCTATTAATAATCACACTCATAATAATTTTAATTTTAATCTTTTATATCGTTGCAACAAAAACAAGATACATTACAACGTGGCGCCCAAAATCTGAGCGTGAATTAGGAAGAAAACGCTTAACAATTTAGGTAATTAAACAAATAATTTCCTAACCTAATTCGACGAAAAGACAGTAAGTGCGTTACCAAGGTAACAAGATGTACAGGAGGTCGACTTCGAAAAAACGAGCAGCAGAGGCAGAGAGGGAGGCCAGATTAGAAGAAAAAGAGGCAACATCAGCAGAGGATGTTGAAGAGATTTTGTTAGAAATTGAAGACAAACAACCTGAACCGGCGGAGGAGGTTCAGCAACCGGATGATGAACCAGAAGTCATACCGCAGGAAATTCAACCTGAAGTAAGCCCACCCGAGAAACCAATGCAACCAGGAGACATGTACGTCATAGAAATGTTAATAAGTATGAGAGCATTGATGGAAGAGGCCAATAAGAAAATGATGGAGTCGATGAAACAGGACAATCAATCCGCAAAGGAAGAAAATAGGAAGAATATAGAATCATTAAAGGAGGACAACCGGTCCACAAAGGAGGAGTTAAGCAAGAAAATAGAAGAAGGCCAGAAGGAGAGTCAGAAGAACATAGAATCCCTGAAGGAGGACTTGAACAGCAAAATAAATGAAACCATTAAGAAGACGGAAGAATCCATCAGCCAAAGGACTGAAGAGCTATTGGAAAAGAAGATGGAAATAATGAAAGAGAATTTATCTGCGGAGTTGGGAATTAAAATTGATGAGACCAACAAGAAGATTGACGAAATCAATGAGAAAATTAATCGAGATATCGAGTTAATGAAGAAAGATAACGAGAAAATGTGGCAACAAATGGCCAACAATAATGACAGAGCAGAAGAAATTGCCAAAAATACAATTGAAATAGTTGACAAGAAATTAGAAGAGAACTTAGAAGCAACGGAGGAGAGGATGGCCATCTTAACGACTGAAATCCATGAAGAAATATCAGATATACGGAGAGAAGGAGAAAATAACAAACAAAAAATAATACAAACAGAAACAGATGTCAACCACCGGATCGACAATATTGAGAAAATCCACAACAACCAGATGGGCGTCGTGGAACGAAGGCAAACAGAAATGATGACCGCACAGACCACACTGGGTGAGAGATGCGAGGAGATTTCAGTCAAAGTGGATGCAGTCAAACACCAGGTAACCAGTGACCGAGACCAATTGACAGAGCGCCAACAAAGGGAGTTCAATGACATTCGAGATGAAATGAACCGCCTGCGAACATTCCCAAGTGTTTTATCTGGACTGACACACCTGGACGGTAGGGAACAGATAGATTTCCTGCCTACGTGAAGAATCCACTTGAATTCCCAGAAAGGGTGGAGGAAATAATCAGTAGAAACAGGGAAAATCGATGGTCCGTTGTAAAAGGAATGTTAGATGAATCATTTCGTAATACCTTTGACAACTGGTGGACAGCGACCCGGCATGAAGTGGAGAACTATGCTGCGTTCAAGGTAGCATTCAAACTAAAATATTGGTCTGACTCCACGCAGAACATTATCAGGGACGACATCACCAACGGCAAATATGACCCGAATGGCAGACAATCCATGACTGCTTACTTTTTAGGTAAGATCTGCTTGGCCAGGAATCTGGAGCCGGCCATCCCAGAGGAATGTTTAGTCACGAAACTAGCGTACCATTTCAGTCAGGGAGTATCACAGGGTAGACTCAATTCACAAATAAAAACCATACAAGGAATGTGCACTCTGTTGGAAAGTCACGAGAGAGAACGCTACTACCAGAGGAACCGCCAGGGTCCCGGACAAACATATGATCGGGGCAGACCAGGAAACGTGAATCCCACCAATCACAGTGACAGGAACAATTATGGGAGAACCTTCAACAACCCTCCACGTTTTAATAACCAACAGGGACCACGACAGAATGGAGGTGGTAACCATAATGATAATGCGGACCGAGGGAATATCAATAATCCCAGACCAAATGGATACCAGAGGGACAGTAATTATCAACGAGATAATAATTATTACCGACCCTATAATAACCAATCCCCAAATAACCAGCATAGACAGGGTAATGGGACCAATAACAACAACCAGTTCCGTAGAGTGCACTACACTCATGCTAGCAGAGGGGGAGGTAGGCGAAATTATTACCAAGGGCGAAGAAGTTTCCCTAATCACCATAATAATCAAAATCACAGTGACGGAGAGGATCGAGAGTCTGGTTACAGATCGAACAGAAGTGACAGCAGCGAAGGTAACCGACCAGTCACCCGAAACACTGAAATTTACCACAATGGGAATGGGCAAGGATCCCAGGAACCAATAGCATCAACCTCAACAGACAGGCACACAAATGGTGACCTGCCTTTAAATGGGAACCGGCAGTGAAAAGCATAACAACACCCTCACTGAACCGGACTATTGGGTCTAACATATTGGCGAAGGAATTGGCATCGATTAAAATACATCACAATAATTACCTCAAAAACATTAGACAGGATCTAATGGAAGAAAAAGAAGATAGTATCAGCGACCCAACCAATAACGAGATAGAGTATATCTCAGTAAAAGTCAATGGGATAAGTACAACAGCTATGGTAGACACCGGAGCGAATGTCTCTTTAATCGACAAATTAGAGTTAAACCGTATACAGTTGGAAAACCAAACAACAATACCAACACTACCCATCAATAATATCATACTAATTGGAGCCACTGGGCGACATAATAAAACCATTCGACACCAAGTACAGTTGGAAGTATCGAGTAATGGAGAGACGATTCCGATGGTTTTCCTCGTAGCAAGTGGGCTACCATTTACACTACTAATAGGATGCGACATACTGCGAAAGAATGCAGCCATAATCAATATGGATAAAGCTACAGTAGTATTAAAAACAGATGAAGTTGAATGGACTGCAGATCTCATAGAACATAGAAAGGCACCCCCAGAACATGTAATCTATTATATACGGGAAGGCCATGACCAGAAGAAAGTATCCATCAACAGAGAAGTTCGCAGTAATCCAGAAGATATATTATGGATGGAGAAGATTAACGAAATTAGAACATTCCAAACGGATAACATTGACCATGTGTTGACTAACGAACAACGAGAAAATCTGATACAAATCTATAATCGGTACAGACATGTGTTTTCTGATACACCTGGCAAAATAAAAAACTTTCGGTGTGAATTGAAATTCAAGGATCAAACGGAGTTTAAGAGAAAGTCATATCCGATCGCATTTTCACTGAAAGAAGCCGTTCGTGAAGAAATACAGAGATTAATGGAAAATGATATCATTGAAGTTAGCAACTCCCCGTACACTAATCCCATTGTAGCTGTACCTAAGAAAATCGGCGCAGTGAGGATTTGTCTGGACGCGAGGGAGATAAATAAGTCCATAATTAATGACAGGACGTCGCCTGGAGAAATCGACGAGATATTAAAGAAATTTTATGGCACGCGGTATATCAGTATATGGGACACTGTATGTGGATATTGGCAGGTGGAGTTACACCCCAATAGCAGAAAATTTACAGCATTTATTTTTGAAGGCCGTAACTATCAATTTAAAAGGTTACACTTCGGCCTTGTAAATTCTGTAGCCATTTTCGTTAAATGCATTGACGAAATATTAGGACATAATACATTGCAATTTACTACAGTGTATGTAGATGAATTGTTGATTGCATCAGATAATTGGGAGGAACACTGTAACCGGGTGGCACAAGTGCTAAATAAACTAGAAGAAAATAACATAACGCTCAAACTAGAAAAGTCAAAATGAATAGCCAAGGAAGTGCAATTTTTGGGTTTCAACTTGTCAGAAATTGGAATAACACCAGCCCAAGAGAAGATGGAAGCAATACAGCGTTTCCCGATACTAAAGAATAAAAAACAATTACAGTCATTCCTCGGTATCTGTAATTACTATAGGAAATTCCAGCACAACTATTCGGAATTAACAGCCCGGTTTTCATCACAATTATCGTCAAAGGAAAAGTGGAGATGGGGGCCTGACCAAGACACAACCTTTGAGCTAATAAAGGAAAAATTTCTCGATACAGTCCCAACACCATCCCAATTTTGACAAACATATTTATATGAACTGCGATGCTAGTGATGTTAGCCTTGGTTCAGTATTATATCAGGAGGACCAGGAAGGCAGTCATCAAGTGATTAGTTTCGCAAGTAGAACACTCAACAAATGCGAACGAAACTATCATACGACGGAAAAAGAGCTCCTGAGTATAGTGTTTGCATGTGAGAAATTTAGAACATACATTTTAGGATACCCTATTACGGTACGAACAGACCATAAGTCTATATCTTTTCTAAAGAATTGTAGGTTAAAACATGGTAGACTGACAAGATGGACACTGACGCTCCAAGAATATAACATCCAATGGAAATATATCCCTGGGAAAAGCAACATAGCTGCAGACGTGTTGTCCTGAGTGAACATCATAGCCCAGACATTCGAGGGGGAAAAAGAAACCATTGCCAAGGTCTACCATATCTTAAAAAACAAGTCTGAATTGACCAACATATTATCTGACATAAAAATTCATCAGAATAAGGATCCTAAAATCTCACAAATAATCCAACGATTGGCAGAAAATGATGAAAAAATAATACAATATTACTGTGCTCACAACCAAATAATATTCACTAAAACTCAAAAATATAGTGAACAATGGAAGGTTGTCATACCGAAAACTATTGAGAAAGAACTAGCAATTGATTACCATGTGCGTTACGGTCACATGGGAGCAGTCAAAGTAGTCAAGGCACTACAGGAACATGTATACTTTAAGGACATGAACCGCAGGGTGAGAAAATATATTCAAAATTGTCAAGTATGCCAATTGGTCAAGTGTAGTAATGAGAAAAGAGAAGGGGTAATGATACCCATAACTTCAACAGAAAAATTAGAAAAAGTATTCTTAGATATTTGTGGACCATTTCCACGAAGTGGTGGAAGACACCAATACAAATATGTGGTGATCATGTTTGACCACTATACGAAGTTCACAAAACTTTATCCCATAAACAGAGCAACAACTAACAAAATATTAGACATTGTAATATCCACATACATACCCGAGGTAGGAAAACCACAATCAGTAATTACAGATCACGGAACTCAATTCCGAGGCCGGAGATGGCGAGAGACTCTAATCCATCAAGGCGTGAAAACATACAAAAAGTCTGTGTATCACCCCAACAGCAACCCTGCTGAGAGAGTGTTGAGAGAAGTAGGAAGGATTTTAAGAACCTACTGTCACAGCCAGCAGAGGAGATGGGAAGAATATCTATCCCCGGCTGAAGACTTCCTGAACGTAGCTTACCACCAATCAACAGATGAGACACCCTATACGGCTATGTATGAGCGAAGACCACCCCGGGAAATTACAGAAATTCTAAAATTTCCACCAGAAAATGAATTCAGATTTAATAAAACCAAATTTTTCAATAATGCAGTTGAACGAGCTAACAAACTTAGGCTCAAATACCAAGAAGTCGCAACCTAAAATCATAAAATACGAAGTGGGAGACAAGGTACTCATAAAAAACCGAGAACTCCCAAGTGCAATTGAAGGTATTGCGAAAAAACTGCTACTGCTATTCACAGGCCCATATACTGTTACCAAGAACAACATGAATAACACCTATGAATTACAAGACCCTATAACTAAGAAAATAAAGGGCACATACAACCAAGCTTCCATGAAACGGTATATTGAAAATTAAATTATAAGGTAAAAGTGAAATATTGCGATGAAGATTACTTGTTATTGATACTAAGTGAAAAATGAAAATATAATTGTGAGAATAAATGTTGACTATATAAAGAAAGAGTGAAATATTGCGTTGAAGACTATTTGTTGTTTATACTAAATAAGAAGTGAATATATAACTGTGAAAATAAACGTTGACTATATTGTAATTTTGTAATGCAAAAATATGTTCTAAAGAAGTTATGTAAAGGATAAAGAAAATTGTATTTACCAGTAATACCCGTACTACAATTAATATTATACGAGACAGACAAATACCATCTACGGCACAGCAAATTCCAAGAGCCAAGTCAACAGTAAAACAACAACTTACCCGTACTATTAGAGAAGAATTATACGATAATTATATATGGTAAACAACAACTTACCCGTACTACATAAGAATAAGAATATTATACGAGAACGACAAACAACATCTTTGGCATGAAATAATTTCCAAGAGCCACGCCAACAGTAAAGTAACAACATACCCGTACAGATAAAAGAGGAGACAATGAACTAGATGATATATAGAAGAAGAAGAAAATAAGAAGTTGGAAGAACGAAACCGAATAAATATCATTAATGTAGATAATAGATAACACACAACCATAGTGCCTCGCCTCGACACTAGAAGAGAGCCTATATCAAATGGGCTATATCTCATTTGAAACCATGAGAATATATTCATGAATTATATCCAGAGAAGTGAATCCTGAAAATGAAGAAGATTATGAAATGATGTTTAATGTAATACCAAGAGAAAAGATTAATTGATGACAAAGAAGAATGAAAAAATAATATATTAACGAAGAGGATCATGAGAGTATACCAGTGATGAAATGTAAACAAACTATCCCTGTAAAATGTGAAGAATTTAGTTAAGTTGAATCAAGAAGAAGAGAGTATAACAATGTATAAACCGCAGATGCGTGAGATAATCCCAAGGATATTTATTATTTGTCGAAAGAACGACCACTTTATATTTTTGAATTGATTTGAGATGAATTGACTGATGAAAAATGCCAGCAATCATTTATATTCTTGATGGAGATGATGTGCCTCCGTATTTATTGATGTTAGTATGGCCAGTGGAGTTGTATGCCAAAGTGAGCCGCTCTGAACTGCCCCAGCTAAACTTATGTTAGGGAAATAGGGAACTAAATAAACAAGGGAGATAATTACATAGAAAAGAAATAATTATGATTCAAATAGAAGAAAGCGAAGGGATATATATAAAAAAGCATAAGAGTCGACATGGAAATATACAACAATTGATGAATTCTTCAATAAAAAATAAATATACTAATTCAGAATTAATCAATTCTTATAGGAAGGCATATGTAACGTACCAAATTTGGCAGTTACATAGAGTAACTAATTATTACGTCAAGTGGTGGGAGATCATGAAAATATTTCAGAGTACATAAAATAATGTAGACAAAAAGTGTGTATCTACAAAGATATATTATTGAAAAATCCAACAAAGAAGAAGGAAGAGTAATATAGCATCATCGAGTACAAAGGAGAAAGAAAATGACAACGAGCCAATATAAAATGTTAGAAACCAGGCCCAATAGATTCCAAACAGTGAGGGGAAACAACAAAGATTATAACCATTAAAATGAAGAGAAGCCAAGAGATTCCAAACAGTGAGGGGAAACAACAAAAAATAACTATTAAAATGAAGGAGAGACAACTCAAGAGCAACCACAATGATGGTAAAACAACCAATTTATTTATTAATATAAATACTATGGACCAATGACTACCACAAGTGGAAATATTGAAGAAGATGACAAGAATAAGTGAACATTGATTATCACAAGTAATGTACAACCCAGGAGAACACCGATAGTGAACAACAATTAAACAGAAGAAGAAAGGAAGAAGAAGAGCAAAGGAAACATAACATGAAGAATGAAGATAATATATGGACAATACAAGGAATCACCATTCACCAAGTATACAAGGAACTATACTAATGACCGGAAAAAGTGTAACGATTATTCGAAAATCAACTATAAAGAAACCAGTGTTTAGCATAATTAAGCAATCACAAACAATAACAGTGAAAACTTAATGTAAGTGTGACAACCTGTAATAAGTTAACCATTTTTACCCCAAATAAACCCCACAGACAATACAAGTGAGAATGTTTATAACAGAGGAAAATGAGTTACCAGTGTAAGTAGTAGAATCCAAGATTAACTAGTTCAAATGCACAGACAATTAGTGTGACCAGTTTAATCAAGATTGTAACCCAAAATAGATAATCATAAGACCACCAAGAGAAATGTGAGATAGAACAGTAAAATAATTGTTCATATGAACTGATAATAAGAGTTTTGTAAACCTTAAAATGAAATATAACTGAATGCCACGGCAAGACAGAATAAAATATAAATAAAGTCCAGAACAAATAGTAACAAATAAGCTAGTTTGTTAGGTATCAAACAATCAATGTACCACAAAACTAGGTACAACACAACAAGAAATGTAATACTATTAGATTAAGAATACTTGTGTTATTGTTTAGAAAAATAGTGTAAACATGTGTATTACTTAATAATTAAACCATTGTAATAGAATACCATAATGAAATGATAATAGTAGAATCAAATACTGCATAAGAATATGTTGCACATTGTTACCAGATAACTGATACATAACCTCATAGGAAGTGCACCTATAACATAAGATTATATATATTAATTAAACCAAGCAACTATCAACAATTGTTTCAATCAAAGACTAATTATGAATAGTAATGCAAACTAATAAATAACATTTGTACTGAAATACACAGCAAATAAATCAGATTAAATATGATAGCATAAAGCCAGAAGAACAGAAACCCAAAGTGACAAGTTAGTTAATCAAAATGCACTATCAAAACTTGTTCAAAGATTACTAAAAATGTTATCAGTAGTTAGAGAAATATCTGATACTACTATGAGAACACATCTCAAATGTAATAGTAGTAATTTAGTAGTTGAATTATTAGAAACTACCTGACTATCATTGCAAAACCTGATGTAAACAAACACAATACTAAGAATTGGAAAGCTTTCAGATAACAAAAGACTGATAAATACATTAAATAAACAAGGTACTATAATTGTACACTATTTTAATTTATAACATTATATACCTTATGTGGTAAAATAATTGAAAAAGTGGCAAATTCAAGAAATGAGAACAGAAGGTATTTTGATAAGATTATTAGTATATGAAAAATAACATTTTTCATAACATAAAATGTGAACAAATGTAAATAAATGTATATATTATTGTTATAATGCCAAACAAATGTAATTAGGTAAGAAATAATAGCGTTACAGGCAATTATAAACAATCGAATATGGTCGTTTGAGGACGCCATTACCAAATATTGTTTAAAGGGTAATTACAACTATTTTCTGTATTAAAACGAAAGAGAAATGGACTCGAGACGTTTAATAATGAGTGTTATAGTGTAATTGGAGCAAAATATGGTGAAATAAACTTATTTATATTAAGAATCACCATATGAGTTTGTGAAATGGCCTATTGAGTTAATAATGAATGGATTTAATCCTTGTTTAGACTTAAATTAAAGCCGCAAGTGTCCGCAATCTAATGCCACTAACCATTCAACGATACGATAATTAATAAAAAAGTTATAGCAATTATAAACTTTTCACTCATTTTGTATATCGACGCTTACGTCACCCGTAGCCTCCAACCCAGACAAAAATTTGTAAAAAATTAAAAGTTTTATTTAACTAAAGTGTTTTGGGGTAGAGAGTTTGACCCTGTAAACCAATCAAATGACTTAAAATAACCAGACGAGCAGGAGACGCTTTGATGAAACATTCAGTCGTTCCGCATCACTCAACGAGCAAAGTTGATGAAGAAAAGTGTCAAGATTTTATTTAAAATGTGCGCGTCACAAACATAAGTTACGCTACATACATTAACCTGTACACCACAGAATAATAACGAGTGTCCAGTGCTTTAAGTGAATTAACATAATAAACCGATCAGTGTATAATAAAGGTCGTGTTTTCGTGTTTTGTGTTTTGTAAAAAACAGGGAGTACTCTATTTTAATTATTTAACGAATTGAACTGAAATAATAATTTTTCATTAGTAAACGAAGAGATATTGTTTTGGGACTGCACTAGTCAAAAGTACCGAAGTGCATAACCCATGATGAAAATTATCAGAATTGAATAAATGAATTATATCGCAATTATTAATTTAAAAAATAAATATTTTACGATTTTATCGTTATTGAAAAAATCGGTATTAATTTAAATATCGAACATACAAGTGTAATGAATAGTCGCTCATTTGACTAAATTTGTTTGAATTAACGAATAACTAGTTTATTGCGAAAATATTCTAAACAACTGATAATTATACATCAGATGACATATGAATAAAATGTATGTGTTTATATTATTAAGAACTTAATGAATAATCTACTTATTCAAAATAACTACTTACTTTTGTTAACTAACCTAGAAATACCAATGATAACTTTGTCACCAAGTAATGATTCTGTTCTCAAATAATTTCAATCCAATGAAAGCTATCACAAGAGTTTTTTTATTTTAGATTTTTTTCTCTTGCCAATAAATGATTTTTATAACTAACGAATAAATAATAATAGTATTTTTAACAGTGCAGCACAAAGCACGTGTTGTCAACACAACTGCTGTGTACCTTCTACTCACCGTACGATAGTACGATATATATCGGTTTATGGTACCGACTTTTATAATTTTAAATCTTTGTTTGTTTTTGTAGTAATTCATTATTAAATATTGTTAGATAAGATAACATCTTGTATCTGGTATCATGCATCTTCCAAGAACACACGAATTTGGTAATATAACTGAGTAAAGAGGACAAACCTCGTTAACTAAAACTATTGTAACAGAAACCAGTGTTACCAGCCTTGAGGTTTAAAGAGCTCAAGAATTGGTTTTAGTAATTATTGTTTTGTAAAGACATTATTAATTGATTGTTTTTTTTTAAAAGAGTTCATGGCATTTTCCAATTGTTAATAAATCCCAATTTTATTTACCAGTGGAACAGAGTTTTTGATTTTTTTAAAAAATAGTTTAATTTTTATGATCAGTTCCATCAGAAGGTGGCGGTAGGATTTGAATGTTCAATACCATTCAAATTACAGTTACACTATTATTTTACTTTATTGTGCATGTGCATTATTTAGGATATTCAAATAGAATATCCATACATATGAATCAAGTGTTTTTTGCAGCAGAAGAAGTCACAAACAAGAACTTTGAAAACATCCACATATGGTAAGTGGGGAGGTTGACAGTGAAGTGTTAAATACTCTTTTAAACTAAAAGAATTAAACGTGAACACCCACAACAACTCTATTAATAATCACACTCATAATAATTTTAATTTTAATCTTTTATATCGTTGCAACAAAAACAAGATACATTACAACATGAACATGCTACAGTATAAAACACAAGTACAATTTATTATATTAACCATTAATTGGTATAGTATTTTATACTCAAAGTTATCTATTATATCTTTTGACTTGAGGTACATCTCAGATGTACTGATTACTGAGCAACCTTAATTCGGGGTATGGTCCTTGACCATAGTTAATTCAATTTTTTATGTAATGTTGGGGACCTCAACTCTGTTTCGTTACAATATATATATATATATATATATATATATATATATATATATATATATATATAGTCACAGAACGTTCCATAAAGGAAATTATTTGCATAGTAATTTATCATAAGCGGAAAGTGAGGTGAACAGTATCGAACCCAAGTAATCCGAAAAATTTTGTAATATTGTCTAATAATTAATATCATTAACATGAAAAAACGACAAGACTATGACTAAGACTCAAACCCCATATATATTATTAAAGTGAAGAACAGTGTAAAACTAATAATGTACTATAAGAGAGATAGATAATATCAGAAATAACCAAAATGAGGTCATTACTTATTAAGAAATGTAACTCTGAATAGGGTATAAAAAACTATTTATTGTGAATAAACGGACAAGATCCATTATTATACTTTGTAATATAAATAAAAATAAATGTATTAAATGATTTGGGTACATTATTAAAAAGGATGTAAGTTAAAATAAAAAAATATATAAATGTTATGACAACAAATCTATGTTTAGGAGCTGAGTCCAATCGCTCAGATTTTATGTGAAAATTAATTATTATAGAATTAATATAAAAACTATATGTAAATGTCAATTAGACAAAGACGAACAAATTATCTTAAATAGAGAAAGCTGTAAAGTGATTAGAAATCAATTAAAATAGCCAAAAACAGTATTAACTGAAAACATGTAATGGACCTATAATATTGTAATATTTATGAATTTAATGTTGACAAAATGCAACCAAATTGTATTATAAAGTTGAAATACAATATAATGTGACTATACTTATATATTTGACCAACTAAAACACTTTAACAGTCGAGTTAGGAAACTATTTACCTATACCATACCAGGCTGAGGCCAAAAAACAATCACAAAAAACAGTCATATTTGACAGAATAATTGCAGAATATATGCAAAAATAAAGGAAAAAGGTACAATCCTATAGTGTACTTATAGAAACAAACTTACTCAGTTGAAAACAAGCTTAATTCTTAAAGGATTTGAAATATGAGAGTGAAATTTGTCACACCAAGAAAATGAATCACTTATGCAAACCAATATGATGCTAAATAATCTTACAGTAAAAATAATATGTATCAGCATAAACCATGTATCACCAAAGATAGACAATATAATAAACTCTCAGTGAATACTCGAAAAATCCCATATATGATTCCGAAAAAAGACAAATTATTGTAAAGAACCAGTGACAAAAACATAGGCCATATGTAAAGCCTATATAAAACTGAACTTATTTATATGTTATATGTGTTAATTTTTGTTTATTTTGTTATAAAAAGATGATTATGTTATGCATTAATGTTGTAGCAAGAATCAAACAACTTCACAACATTTTTATAAGTAGAAAATTGGAATTTTAAGGAAACATTCCAAGGTAAGAGTTGTATTTTATGTTATTTTATTAGAGTTAATTTGTTCAAAACCAATCGTAATTAGTATCATTAGATTCAGTTGAAAGCAGAGAATCCAAAAATAGTAATGACATGCAGATTGTAAGTAGTTAGGTAAAATTGTTTGACAAATACCAGAATAATATTAGTAATATCCTTTAGTGTGAAGAACAAGAAGTTATTGTTCTAAAGCTTCTACGGAAGTCAAATTTGTTCCATGATATTCCATTTGATTATTCTCGAACGTTCTAGAAGGAATTTTTACACAAATACACCGGAAGTTCATGTCAAAAAAATTAAAACAATGCCCCTTACAGAGTATAAAAGGAAGACGAAATTTGACCAAGAAACACTTTATGCTTTGAATCCAGAAGAGACACATCACCCACGAAACTGATCATCACGTCCGAGGCGAAATCGAAGAACGAGAAGTCGACACGAGAACACAGAAAGGCTTTTCCCGTACATGACAAAAGACTGAACTAACCTATACAAGGAGTATACGCCAACGTGTTGTTGAATAGAGCAGCAACACGCCATATTTAATAGAACGCACGCAACCAGAATACTAGCGGCCCTGAAAAGGACCAAATTTTAATAGAGAATCAATTCTGCTGGTATTCGCTAAGACAAACTGACTTTGACAAATTTCCCAAAACGATTTACTTGACACAAGCCTTTCAACGTTGAGTCTGGAACTGGCACTGCTATGGCCGAATCGAGAAACTACGCAGACAGCTGATCACCGCCGGCAGATTTCAAAGCATAGATTCAGTGCGCAACTTATTTCGATCGTGCGGAGTTTTAAAAAACCGTATTTTGACTTACAAATAATTATCAGTGCACGAGGAACGTCTACACGAAGAGGCAAGATTGGAAACGTCCCCAAGAGAAGTGTCCAGTGCAAGAAATAATTACCCACCGGAACGTGAGTTGTTCAAAAGTTAAAGTCATTTTTACCTGGTATCATTTGTCACACAGTTGTACTACACATGTCACACACCTTCAAATCACGCAATTTTTGTAAAGCATCCTATTGATTTGTCTTGGTAGTTCAAAGGAGTCACGTCCTGAGTATAAAGATTTTTTCATACACTAAACTCATGGTTTTCAACTGAGTAAATAAAATATTTATTAGCCAATACTTGATTGAACAAACTTGTCAATAATAATTTTTTGTAACTCTGCAATTTTATTTAATACGAGTGTTAGTCCTTCAGACGATTTTTTAAGGTTCATTAAACATACGTTATTTTCAAATTCAAACTGTCTTGTTCACATTTTTTCATAGAATTAATTTAACAACTAAGAAATCAAAACTTAATTTTAATAATAATAATAATAATAATTTCTTGGAACAAAAAATCGTGGCGCCCACATACACATAGTAGCTTAAGTTGTTTTGCAGGACGACATCATCGCAGAGGAACCAGTCTTCAGTAAGTATCAAAAGTGCGCGGAGTGTAACACCCGACGTATAACAACACGAACAACATAACACATACAATATATCTCTACTATAAATTGGCAGCCCAACTAGTGAGGCTTGAAAGGAAAGGAACAAGCCCGGCAACTATCAACAAATCAAGATGCCGCTACCAAAGGGAAAGAAGGTGAAGAAAAATGTAGAACCCTTATCTTTTATTATGATCAAGTCATTATAATTAAACCTTTTAAGTATTATTAAACCCTTATGGCCAACCCTTTTTTTTAATGATCTATACTTTTTAGAAATCAAGAAGTTTTACATTTTGCAGAATTGGACAAATGGTACTAATACTTTAACTTGTAATTATATTTTGCTATTATGGGCCTTTCAAATTTATAAATGTATATTTGAAGTTAATATAGAATTGTTACAGTTCTTTGGTAATTATGTGGGTGATATTCTGAGTAAGCTATATGCTGGCTGTAGACATTATAAAAAAGTATAAGGGGTTTTCTTAATAGATGATATCAGTTCTCAATTAATAAATACTAGCGGGTTACAGGCATTTGATATTCCTATATGATGGGGCGATTAAAAAAAAAAAGAGAATATAATATACAAGCGGGCCGCAGGGCTTTTATGGGTATGATGTGGTAGTGAATTATAAGTGTGATCTGGTTAAATTATATGCGATTTTATGTTCGGTTATGAGTTAGGTGGATGAGTAAGATATATGTATATATTTTTGTTATGTCGAAATTTACCACATGTGTGATACTAAAAGGGATTTGATGAATTATTCTGATTAATTTAAACTGAAGTTAATATATATGTACATGTGTATTTATGTTCAATTATGTGTTCTGTATGTCGAGTGTTATAAAAAGGAGATTTAAACAATTTACAGGATTGTTGATATTTTTATATTATGTGATATTTTTAAAATATATATATTGTAAAATAGCCGGTTTGTGTGGGGGTTTAAATAAGCTCCACGTTGGTATGTGCCACTTTGTATAAAGACTCTTGATTGTGACTGTATTTAATGTCACCCTTTGTTTGTGTCAATTCGTAATGGAAACGTATTTATCCTTACCTTAAGCCCCACTGTTGGGATAGCCACTTTGTAATGTAGCGGTTTATCCGTTTTGTCAATTTGTATTATTTACTTTTGTTAAATTTAATAGTGTGTAGCGAGTCGTTTTACACTTTGTCTCTATACTTACTAGTCGACCGTATTTCTCGTCGCTCAGTTCAAATTTTTCCGCCTCGCCGCCTGATTGGCTCACGCTGTCTGGCCGAGTTGAATTCATCAACTGTCGTATGTTTATTATTTGTGTCCTAACTTCTTATATTATTCTTTTTAAATCAATCAAACATACAGCAATTGAGAAATATGAAAATTTATTGAACCCTTCTTTATATTAACTGGTCAATTACAGTTGATAAATGAAACATATATTTATTATAATTCCGGCATTTACAAGTTGCTCAGTTGGCATTTCTTGCTTGTTCAGTTCATACATAAAATGCCACAATGGCGTACATGTTTTGTTTTATAAAAATTAATTTTATCTCAGGGAATAAGTTCTTTGGACTACAGAAGTTGGATTACTGAGCCGCTCATCACAAATGACATGCAACACAATTTTCAACTTTCCAAATCTGACACATTTTTCAAGTTTGACATCCTAAAAAAAATTTAAAAAATCTACAACTCACCTTGATTACCGGCTCACTTGTTCCCTTGAACTAGGAGAGGCCTCCTAGTGGAAGAATAGCCACATGCTGGGTAACCATTAGGTAATTGGACGAATGAGGTGACCTCAATTTTAAAATTCCGAAAATAACAAATTTATTGATTCTATCATATTTGTTTTTCTTACAATGAGATTTCATAGAATCCAGGGTGTGAAGGTATTCTATTAGAAATATATAAATATGTGAAATATTTAAACTATATTACATGGTATTCAAAATTTGAAATTTCAAAATTTAATATTTAAAAAGTATTGCATTAGAAATATATAAAATCTGTAAAATATCTAAAATATATTACATGGTATTCACAAATAACCATGACAGGCAACAAGCCTCGACAGTACTTTTAACCTTCACCCAAATAGAATTTCTCTATTTGGAATTAATTATTTGAACATTAATAAATACAAAGAATAAATCCAGAGGTATTCGAAATCCCATACATTCAATAACAATAAGTCTTTTTTTTCCTTTTCAGTCCCCCTCTGGTTGTACTATAAACTCTTTTAATAATATAAACAATTTTATAAACCATTTAAAGAACAATTTTATCCAACAACAATTATTACAGCCAGAACCATTTAAACAGTTATCTCACACAACAACATGCGCCCTCTGAAATCTAAATCAAAAGCTAGAAAGGAGAATCATATAATTAGTAAGGTATAATGTAACATAAGATAGGTAATTATATACTTTGTGTGGAAATCACAAGTGCATGTGCTCAATTTTCCTTAAACTTGTATAAACTTGTGTAGCACAAAGGCTTGCAGATTTCAGAGTGCACCATGATTAAAAAAACTATCAAATAATCAGGTACATATATCTCTCAGAAAAGTAATATGTTGTGTGCATAGAATTATGAGTATATACATATACAAAAGAATTTTAACAGTGACTGTACATTGATAGAGAATTAAAATAAATATGAGTATATACATATACACAAGAATTTTAACAGTGACTGTACATTGATAGAGAATCACAATAAATAAAAAAATCCCAAAGTGGAAATTTCATCTTGTACAAAAGTTCAGTCATTTTTATTACATGCGGAATACTGCTGAATTACAATTCTAGTACAGGGCAATGTATTATTACAATAGTAGGTGATCCGCAACTCTTTTCCTAATCAGATTTATACGTTCCAATAAAAGGCAGACACAATATAAGTTCAACACAGATTATAGAAAAAAAAAAATTGTATACTGGACATTACATGCTTTCATAATTCCAACACAAGACATTTATATGAACAGCACTGAATCATACAGAGAGATTAAGGAACTCGGCTAAATTTGTTTCACTAGGCTTATGTGCACCCGGCTGAGTCCTACGCATTTTCTTAAGTTTTTTATTTTTGTTTTTTTTTCTTTGTGGGTAAAAAAAAGGTATTGCACATAAGATATCACAGTCACTGCTAGCAGCCAGAGAAGCTGCTCACCATTTGAAAGAAATATCAGAAGCTAGTCAAGTTTAACAGACTTTTCTTTTAGAAAAACTTGCGTTCAAGAATTTGCAATGACTGCAGACACCTGCATATTATATTCCCAGTATATAGTGAAGTAAAAAAAAAACACCTCCAGAATTAAAGCAACTGTTGTTCTTTTGTTTTGTTTTTTTATAGAACTAGCCAGGCCCACACTTCACCCCAAACACAAGCATTGCGAAAGCGCATCCCAGGAAAAATTTAACAATTTTCACTATTGCATACCTGTTCAATTTTGGCCGAGCACCTGCTCGGACCGAGTTCCTCACACATTACTTACACATAACATCTTGATCTCTTCACACGGTCACAGTTGCCAGGTGCCAGGGACCCCCTGGCAACCCTTTTTCTTAGCCTTTCATAATAAATTTACAAAACCCCGGCATTAAAAAAAAACCACAATACTTTTCCAGCCCTCTAACGTATATGACCGCTCGTGGCGTCAACAGCTGACCTCGACAAAAACAGCTGGCATGCCTCTACACAGCTCATCAAAAAACCAACATGAGTCTACCGCAGGCTCACTCTACTCAACGACAACCCCGCTCCAAGCAGCGGGAACGAAAGGTCAAGTTGTCTAACGTCTCACATAGATAGCGTCAGTGTCCAAATTCGTAGCGGGAGCAACAAACAAATTCCTAAGTTACCGTAACACCTCATAGATGGCGAGAGAGTCCACGATAGCGTGAACTACACAGAAGAATGAATCTATTGCCCAGATTCGATATAACAAATATTCGGATGTTGCTGTAACAACTCATAGGTGGCGGGAGTGTCCACGATAGCGTGAACTACACAGATGAATGAAACTATTGCCCAGATTCGATATAACAAACATTCGGATGTTGCCGTAACGACTAGTTATGGCACACCCCCACAACAAAAGGAGTCCAACGGGTTGGACGACACCGGGACTGCCCCTACTGGAGGAAAGCGGGGACTGACTAAAAACAAATAAAAAGATAAAATCCGGCGAAAGTTGAAAACGAAAGGACACCAGAAGGAAGGACAAGGAGTGTGTGGGTGTGTAGCTGGGTGTGTGTAAGTGTAGAAGATACGGGGAGTGTGAGCGGTCGCGACCTAAAGCAATAGAAAGAAGAAAGGAAAGGAGAGGAGTTAAAAATACCGATAAAACATTAAAACCCCAATTAACCCCACCAAAAACAATGAAACCCTAAAAAGTAAAACCCTAAAACACAATCCCTCCAGCGAAGCCCCCTGAAAACCAAACCCGAGGACCATTGACCTTATTCCCCCCTTTCCCAGGACTGAAAAACTCTACCACACTGCGACTATCCCCCACGCGAGTCCTCTCCTCCATGCCACACTCTCGGGACCGCCCCAACTCGTCACCCTCTCCGGTGACCATCACTTTACTCTCCCTGGTACTCACATATTCACGCCCGAAGGCTAACAAGGTGTCACAGCCTTGATATGCGAGTACCCTTCGAGAACCGTCCACCTCGTGGACCGACCAGCCATGTTCAGTAAACAAGGCATCCTCAATCCTTGACACATGACTGGCCCACCTCCCCACACTAGGGTGGGCGGACGCGATTCACAAGGCAGAGAAGACCACGCAGAGGGCACGCGAACATCCATCCCTTCTCTTACCTTTCCGAAACCAAGATCATGTGCTAAAAGACAACAAGGACAATGACAAAACAAGAGCACAAACAAACAAATAAACACTTAACAACGCCCCAAAGATACCATCAGGAATCACCAAGCTGTGCACCCCCCCCCAGGAGTCCCGGCCCGGCAACCGCACCCAAAGACCAAGATTTACAACACTAGTAAACACATCACAACTGACAGAACATGTCCAACTAAGATATAGAGGTCACCTCATCCATTTCCAAATTTCGGTTCAGAGGTGGCCAGGACTACGTCCAACCACGCTCTGCTACCATTTGTCAGGGAGTCATTGATTCGGTCAAGTACTCTTTCGTCGGTGGTGTGTTGGACGGCCTCGAGGGAGGTTTTGCAGACCTCCAAATTGGTGGCCTTTAAATTTAAAATAAATTATTTTTCGTGGGTTTGGGAGTTTCTTGTGGCTCCGAATCTGAGCGTAGATTGTATTGTGGGTGCGGACTTTATTGTTATTAATATTGTTATTTAATACGAGTGTTAGTCCTTCAGACGATTTTTTAAGGTTCATTAAACATACGTTATTTTCAAATTCAAACTGTCTTGTTCACATTTTTTCATAGAATTAATTTAACAACTAAGAAATCAAAACTTAATTTTAATAATAATAATAATAATTTCTTGGAACAAAAAATCGTGGCGCCCACATACACATAGTAGCTTAAGTTGTTTTGCAGGACGACATCATCGCAGAGGAACCAGTCTTCAGTAAGTATCAAAAGTGCGCGGAGTGTAACACCCGACGTATAACAACACGAACAACATAACACATACAATATATCTCTACTATAAATTGGCAGCCCAACTAGTGAGGCTTGAAAGGAAAGGAACAAGCCCGGCAACTATCAACAAATCAAGATGCCGCTACCAAAGGGAAAGAAGGTGAAGAAAAATGTAGAACCTTATCTTTTATTATGATCAAGTCATTATAATTAAACCTTTTAAGTATTATTAAACCCTTATGGCCAACCCTTTTTTTTAATGATCTATACTTTTTAGAAATCAAGAAGTTTTACATTTTGCAGAATTGGACAAATGGTACTAATACTTTAACTTGTAATTATATTTTGCTATTATGGGCCTTTCAAATTTATAAATGTATATTTGAAGTTAATATAGAATTGTTACAGTTCTTTGGTAATTATGTGGGTGATATTCTGAGTAAGCTATATGCTGGCTGTAGACATTATAAAAAAGTATAAGGGGTTTTCTTAATAGATGATATCAGTTCTCAATTAATAAATACTAGCGGGTTACAGGCATTTGATATTCCTATATGATGGGGCGATTAAAAAAAAAAGAGAATATAATATACAAGCGGGCCGCAGGGCTTTTATGGGTATGATGTGGTAGTGAATTATAAGTGTGATCTGGTTAAATTATATGCGATTTTATGTTCGGTTATGAGTTAGGTGGATGAGTAAGATATATGTATATATTTTTGTTATGTCGAAATTTACCACATGTGTGATACTAAAAGGGATTTGATGAATTATTCTGATTAATTTAAACTGAAGTTAATATATATGTACATGTGTATTTATGTTCAATTATGTGTTCTGTATGTCGAGTGTAATAAAAAGGAGATTTAAACAATTTACAGGATTGTTGATATTTTTATATTATGTGATATTTTTAAAATATATATATTGTAAAATAGCCGGTTTGAGGGGGGGTTTAAATAAGCTCCACGTTGGTATGTGCCACTTTGTATAAAGACTCTTGATTGTGACTGTATTTAATGTCACCCTTTGTTTGTGTCAATTCGTAATGGAAACGTATTTATCCTTACCTTAAGCCCCACTGTTGGGATAGCCACTTTGTAATGTAGCGGTTTATCCGTTTTGTCAATTTGTATTATTTACTTTTGTTAAATTTAATAGTGTGTAGCGAGTCGTTTTACACTTTGTCTCTATACTTACTAGTCGACCGTATTTCTCGTCGCTCAGTTCAAATTTTTCCGCCTCGCCGCCTGATTGGCTCACGCTGTCTGGCCGAGTTGAATTCATCAACTGTCGTATGTTTATTATTTGTGTCCCAACTTCTTATATTATTCTTTTTAAATCAATCAAACATACAGCAATTGAGAAATATGAAAATTTATTGAACCCTTCTTTATATTAACTGGTCAATTACAGTTGATAAATGAAACATATATTTATTATAATTCCGGCATTTACAAGTTACTCAGTTGGCATTTCTTGCTCGTTCAGTTCATACGTAAAATGCCACAATGGCGTACATGTTTTGTTTTATAAAAATTAATTTTATCTCAGGGAATAAGTTCTTTGGACTACAGAAGTTGGATTACCGACTAATAAATGCACAAAATTATAATATTCCTTATATCTAATTACACAATAGTTGATATTTTAAAACATGAAATGTAAGTTATTGGCAATGAGAAATAGTGCACGCTTGGTTAAGTTCTTGTTAGCAAGTTATGTTTTTAAAATTATTTTAATAGAAAATCAAAATTTAGTGATTGATGTTTTATCGAAAGTGATTTTTTAATCAAGTTCAGTTCAAAAGTTAATTTTGTGATCTGTGAAGTGAAAATAAGATAGTTCGTTTACTATGGGTAATTGAAAGTTTATTTTTGGGGTGAAGTATTTAATTTATATTCAGCAATTCCTTGACGTAGCTTCTCTTGCGATCCTCTGCTTCTTCTGGAACATGTCTAAGAGTCCTTTCTTCTTTGGATTGGCTGAAATCCGCGTTCAAATGGTTGAAATTCAATGTTCAGGCTCCATCAGTTCTTGTAGATGATCTTCTTCCTCAGGTTGAGTTAGGTCCCTTCAGTCCTCCAGAATTGGTCGGGTATTAATTTAATTTACTTCCTTCCAAGTTTTGGCCATGATATTTGTTGTATAAATGTTTTAATTACTCATCAATGGTTGTTTAAAATATTCTTCTTACACTTCTTCTTTCAAATTTGGAAAAATTTAAAGCTTTTAAAGTTAATTTGGCTTCAAGGACTTCATACATCCACCCTCTATGTTAGTCAATAATGAAGTAATTAGATTTCAACGGTCACTCTATGTAACAAGCATGAGTTGTCATGGTAACCTTTCAAATTATACTAGTTCTCATTGGTCAACATCTTATAACATTGTTATAATCTAACGTTTTATTTATGTTCAAATATGTAAAATCTTTTAAATTATGATTACTTCCTTATGCTAGTAGTAATATTAATTATACTAACACCAGTGTTCTGCTTTTTTACTAAAGATTATTTTGATATCCCTCATGGATACTTTTGATTAGTTAATGACATTTTTCTTATTTTCTTATTGATATTTCTTTTGTAATTATCTTTAAACTGAATCATATTTATATATTTTTATACCTGATACACTTGCTTAATTACTTAAACATTTTATATACTCTAATTGACCCTTGGTTATTGTTTTCTTTTTAAACTTACAAAATTCCTTCCTTCATGCTAGGCCTAAATCCTAGATTTCCCAATTCTATTTAACATTCTTTACAATTCATAAACTTTATTTATTGGTTTATTGAACATTTTTTTTTATAGCAACAGATAAACAAAAAAACATTGGTGCTTTTAACAATACACCTTTTATTATTAAAATATTTTCGTACCAGGTCCAAGCCTGAAATTAAACTTCGAACTATTATTGGTTCCTTACTTGTATCTCACCTATCTTCTAAGTTAATTAATTCTATGGTTTTTTTACAATAACGAAACTCTTATAATAATAATTTTTAACAGTAATCTAAAACAATATAACTCACTTACAAATTCCTTCACTAAAATATAGTGTCTGCTTCTCCTATCTTCCACTCTAATAACTTAACTTTTACCTTATTTTTTGTAATTCTTACTTACTATCACTTAAATTAATAATGGTACAATTAGTTTCATACTTTTTAGATAATATTCTATTAAGGACTGTTTTGCTATATTACTATAGTCTGCTTCTTATTGTATTTTATACTGTATACACCTATACTGCACTTTTCCTTTCATGTGAGGTTTCTTTATTTATCATCACTTTCACTTTTATACTATGTTATTTACATAGATCGTTGTCACTTACTTCTATTTATTTATTTATATCCTTCACTTGATATTTCACATATTGTTTGTTTATTTAGTTTAGTATCACTGTGTGGTTATTGGTCATTAATATTTGTTTTATTGTCATTTCACATTGGTCATTTTTGTTATTAATTATTGCCTTTATTTAGCTCAATTATATTTTTTACTTGCTTTTGACTAGTTTATTATTTAATAGGGTATTTTTTATTTCTAACTTCCTATCTTATATTTATAAATTCATGTTTCTTTTCCTTTCATTTGACATACATAATATCCCTAGTTTATTTTTTATAGTTTATATTTTTTACATTTTATTTATGCCCTATCTGTTTTAGTGCATTTACTTTACATATTTTATTTATTAGTTACTTCTTGGGGTTACAATGATTATAGTCATACCTTGAGTTACATTCTGGTTTCTTGTTCCTTCATTCTTGTTTCTCCAATCTATTGGGTTAAGTCATTGTCAGTTTCTTAGTCAATTGTTATTTCGTAGTTGGGTCATTAATTTTCAAGTTATAAGTTTTTAACCTTTCTTCCTATCTTCAGCTTTTTCTTTTATTAATCATTAGTGGTTTTTGCACT
Organism: Magicicada septendecula; assembly: GCA_034769895.1. Classification (NCBI taxonomy): domain Eukaryota; kingdom Metazoa; phylum Arthropoda; class Insecta; order Hemiptera; family Cicadidae; genus Magicicada; species Magicicada septendecula. The sequence continues at coordinate 302,253,671 of CM068367.1, read as the reverse complement.
ATCTTATGTCATGTTACATAATGCATCGCCGCCAAACTTGATTATTTCAAAAATAAAGGTTGTTTTTCTGAAATCATCAACATAGTTTATTAAATCAAGTTATTATTATTATGGAATTCATCAATCATTATCTTCTTCTTTAGTTTATCTTTATTAATTCATGGTTCATGATACTGGAAATGATATTATTCTCCTCCTTTACTCTTTTACTATGAGTGTTATCCCTTGTATGTTCTATTTCCCTTAAAAATTTCTTCTCTTCCATTCATATAAATTGGTACTAGCCAGAGGGCACGTGTGGCTCTATTACTCTGCTATTCATTTATACACATTTTGAGTTCAGAGGCCATGCCTATCTGCTCAATAAAATCAAATGATTGTTGGACTTATCTCAACATAAAATCATTATATAATAATACTAGTAATAATATAGTCATCTATTTTCGACTCATATAATATAAATATAATAAAACACTCTTGGGATTACGTATTCTGTTTTTTCTTCATATCATGACCTTCTCTTCTCATTGATTTATTTGGATTCCTTCTCTATGTCTGTGGCGATGTTCTTAACATATTTTTGCATTTGTTCAGACGTTGAACTGTTAACCTTGTAATGTAACTACTGCACTGCGACACGCACAGATGACGTCTCGTTTTTCTTATCTGCCGCCGATAGCAGGTACTGCTGTTCGGCCTGTAGCAAAATTTTCGTTTGTTCTAACCAAGACTCCGAGTTGTTCACTCGTATCAGTAATGATCACTGCTACTGACTTTCAGTTTTTCAATTATTATTATCCAGTGCAGCATGCACTAATTATACATAGCAAGCTCGCTTCGTTCATCATGTCTTTTGACTTCTATTATTAAACAGATACGGACATCATGTCGCGTAAACTTCTGCGCGTGTCCGCAACAGTATTCAATTTCAGCTATTCTCAATAAATGTTTATTATACAAATTTATACAGTCCACTTCTATTTAATTCAAAACCAGCCCTCCTCATTCAGCGTCTCCTGGAATAACTCGAGAAGACTTCAAGAGCTTCCAGCACGCAACATTTGGTCCTCACGGGCAGGATTTCATATTTTTGGTCCACAAGCAACCGCATCTTTGTCCACAGCGACAACATTTTTTTCATCCACTATTTCAAACATGTCATTTTATTGGGCACAAAGGCCTGTGTCCCAAACAAGCGTCAAAATTTAAAACATCTTCAAATTGAGATTGCTGGCAGTGGCATGTCTGTTGTTGCCACAAAAAATGACTTACAGGAGTTTCACCAGGCTACAACAGAGCGTCAGAGCTGATGCAACAGGAAACGGCAAGACAGGTGTTCAACAGCAGTAATTCCACAACGGTAAATCACACTGACATACGACGGCAATCGTCATCCAACCAACATGAACAGGCGAGGCAACAACATCACAGGATTCACGAACAGGATCAGAGCGGAATCAACAGGACCGAAGTAGCTCTCGGAACACGCTAGGATTCCACGTGACTATAAACTTTCATTTATCAGTTCATTTATGACCTTCACTTATACTTGTTCATATAACACATGAATATACAAATTGACTAACATTTTATATTCAGTATACTATTATTAATGCCTTATGCACACATATATAATTACAATATGTACATATTGTCATAAATACTTAATAGCTCACTAAGAGTTCAAGTGTCCACATAATGCTATACTATTATTGTTTAAATGCATAATTTCAATATCGCTGATGGCTGTTTGTTAATCGAGATGATGGGGATATGTTATATTGAGTAATGTGTTAAATGATGAGATGATCAATGGCTCCGACATTATATTAAGCTTTATCAAAATTATTTCAATTATTAACCTGCTCTGCGCATAAGTTCTTTAAAATTATATTTTTCTTTAATCGCAATCATGGCCGATGTCAAAGCTCTGATAAAGAAGCGGGGCACTATTAAAGCTTCCATATCCTGCGTAAACATGTTTGCAGATAATTTCGACCCGGAAACCAGCGACCATCACGCGCTAAGAATAAAGTTGCGGCATTTAATGGAGATATCCGCGAAATACGATGACATTCAATCTCAAATTGAATCCGATGACGCTGATTTCACGCTTGCAAGTGATAGGGTCCAAACTGAGGACGATCTTTGCAGCATTGAATGTAAATTGCAACACTTGTTGGATCAAGTGGAACAGGTGAATCAAAAACCGTTGGTTAGTACCGAGAGTACGCCTCTTAAAACCCCCCCTATACAATTGGAACCGATCAAATTACCGCGGTTTTCGGGTAACGAAATTGAGTGGCAACACTACTATAATATATTTTTCGAATTGGTGCATGCCAGAATCGATCTGACAAATATTCAAAAGCTACATTACTTGCACTCGTCATTAAGTGATGAGGCGCTAAACGTCATAAAATCGCTGCCGATTACTCATGAAAACTATGTTGTAGCTATTGATCTACTGAAAAACAGATATGACAGTAAGTTGATTGTCTCAGCCCATCATGTGAGGAATGTCCTGGGTGTTCAATCGGTTCGACACGAGTCCAAAATTGATATTTCCAGATTTATCGACGAGATAACAGCTAATGTCAATGCATTAAACACATTAAATTTGCCCGTGAATACTTTCGAAATTATTCTTACTCATTATTTGGCCCAAAAACTCGATAGGTATACGCTTAGATTGTAGAAGGAAAGTTTGTCAGAAGAACGACTTCCCAACTTTAATAATTTTATAAAATTTCTCATATTTTATAAAATATTTGCCAAGGCCATATTTCACTCTCATGTCGGAAATAATCTATGCCAGCTGTGTAAAGATAAACACAGAATTATTAATTGTCCACAATTTACAACGCTTACTATACATGAGAAAAGAAACGTTATAATTAAAAATAAACTCTGTCTAAATTGCTTTCGCCCAGGTCATGATAGCATCCGCTACCCATCCAAATTTTCTTGTAGAAAGTGCGCTAAAGTCATCATACCCTGATTCAAATGCCTGACAAAGCCGAATCGTCCACCAACAACCAGTGTTCGCTGAAATTACAAGCAAATAAATCCATATTATTATCTACAGCAGTCTGCATGACTACTGACCGTTCAGGTAGAAAGCATCCGGTTAGAATTTTGTTGGACTCCAGTTCGCAGGCTAACTTTTGTACCATGGATTCCGCCCGCCGTATGGGTTTGAAATTAACCAAATCTCAATTGCCCATAACAGGTATAAATAATTCGTTATCCCAAGCGGGCTTCAGCACCCGAGTCAGGTTACAGTCTCACTATAAAAAATTTGGTTTAAACATACATTGTGCTGTGCTTCCTAGCATCAATAATCTCCCGGCAGAATCATTTGATGTCACATCTTTAAATTTACCCAAGGGCATATTTTTAGCCGACCCGCAACTCAACTTCTCATCGCAAGTCGACTTATTACTTGGTGCCCAATATTATCTGCAGTTAATTGAACCTACTAAATTTATCCGTGGCCCACATTTTCCTGTAATTCAGGAGACAAAACTAGGTTTCATTCTCACAGGTAACTTACCGTTTAATGTTGACATGACGAAACCGATTTCATCCTTTATGGTACGTGATAATGATAGTGAACTTTCCTCGCAGCTAAAGGAATTTTGGAAGTTGGAGGAAGTTTCTGTTCGTAATACCTCCGCTGAGGATTCGGACTGTGAGAATCATTTTGTGTCAAATACCGTCCGCAATGACGATGGTAGAGTTGTGGTATCACTGCCTCGAAATGTAAACATGTCTCATTTGGGTGATTCCCTACGCGGAGCTATCCGCCGGTTTCAGTCATTAGAACTTAAGTTCAAGCAGAACCCTGCCCTTTACTAAGGCTATAGCGAGTTCATGCGTGAATATTTAAATCTTGGTCACTTGTCGCCACTTAATGAGTATAATTTGTCGCTTAACCATTCAGACACTTTTTATTTACCTCACCATCCAGTCTTTAAGGACTCCAGCATAACTACTAAGTTACGGGTTGTTTTCGACGGCTCTGCTAAGACGACAAATAATTTATCCTTGAACGATACCCTGATGGTCGGTCCCACGATCCAGCAGGATCTGTTCTCTATTATGACTCGATTCCGAACACACCGATACGTCCTTATCGCTGATATTGAAAAAATGTATCGGCAAATTCTAGTTAATCCGAAGGATTCTAACTTGCAGCACATTGTCTGGCGAGACGCCCCGCATAAGGAGCTCCAACATTACGCTTTGAGGACAGTCACTTACGGGACTGCAAGTGCCTCCTTTTTGGCGACAAGATGTCTGGCTCAAGTAGCCCAAGAAAATAAATCCGAATACCCTATAGCCTGCTTAGCCATAGCCAACGACTTTTACATGGACGATCTCATGACGGGTTGAGACAACCCGAACGTCCTATCTAAGATGAAATTTGACATCACAAATTTGCTAAGCCGGTATGGTTTTACCCTACATAAATGGTTTTCAAATGACCAGACCATTATGGCCTCTCGCGCTCACGTCTCCCATGATTTTAGTAAAAACCAAAATGTGCGCACATTGGGCATTCAATGGAATGTCAATGAAGACAGTTTTCTATATAACGTCCAGAGAAATGTCAACGTCGCGGTGGTAAACAAAAGAAGTGTGTTATCGGTCATTGCAGGGATCTACGACCCTTTGGGCCTCATCGGCCCTATTATATTTTGGTGCAAACATTTTGTACAACAATTGTGGTTAGCGGGTACCAGTTGGGATGAACCCTTATCAGGTTCATTGTCTGAGCAAATGCTAGAACTTTACTCTCAATTGGTCGTGAACACTCATTTTAAAATTTCGAGGTCTGTTAAGAGTCTAAATAGTTATCGAATCATGTCATTACAGCTTCATGGATTCGCTGACGCGTCAGCAAAGGGTTACGCGTGCTGTATCTATGTGCGGGTGGTCTATTCAAATGGCGCCATATCATCCAACCTGTTGTGTGCAAGGTCCAGGGTCGCTCCGCTGAAACAGATAACGCTTCCCAGGCTTGAACTTTGCGCTTGCTTATTGCTGGCACAGTTAGCTTCTAAAGTAATAGACGCTGTCAACTACAATTTCGATGAATTATATTTTTATTCGGACTCGATGATAGCCCTGCATTGGATCCATCAACAATCTTCCCGCTGGAAAGTGTTTGTCGCTAACCGTGTCTCTGAAATACAGCGGCTTACTAACCGGAAAACTTGGCACCATGTAGCATCACTGGACAATCCCGCCGACATTTTATCGCGCGGTTGCCTCCCTCGCATTTTACATAACCACACTCAATGGTGGCATGGCCCGTCCTGGTTATCACATGAGTCATCATCATGGCCCGTCAGTGCCTTTGATACTCATTCTCCGTGCACTTATCCCGATCTTGATCAAGAACGACACAAACAGGCCCAAACTTCACTAATCGTCGCTTCATCCACCTCTAGTTATGTCGAAAATTACTTATCACTCACAAGACTCATTCGCGTTTTCTCATATTGCCGTAGGTTTATTCGTAACTCTAGGCTCCCCGTTGCAGACAGGGAAACTTCCTTTCTCTCAGCTCAGGAGTTGCACGATACTCTTTTTGACCTTTATTCGTCAGTCTCAACAATTGCATTTTGGCATTGAGGTTAAGGAGCTTAAGGAACATCGCTGCATCCCAAACAGCATAAGATTCTCTGACTTAACCCCTTCCTTGATGATTCAGGTATATTGCGTGTGGGTGGACGTCTGCAGCTCTCCCAGCTTAATTACGCTAGGAAACATCAAATAATTTTACACCCGCATTCTCATCTCACCAAGTTAATCATAGAATATGAACATCTTCGTTTATTGCACTCTGGCGTACAATTAACCCAGTTTTCTCTGGGACAGAAATATTGGATTGTTAACGATAAGTCCTATATACGCTCGGCAATACATAAATGTGTTATTTGTTTCCGTTACCGTGCTAGAGGTGCGAACCAATTACTGGGTCAACTACCCCCTTCTAGGGTCACACCGGCTAGACCATTCTCCCAAGCTGCAGTGGACTATGCCGGTCCCGTACTTATACGTCATGGCGGACAGCGCTCAAAATCGACGTCAAAGGCGTATATTGCGTTTTTCATATGCATGTGCACTAAGGCTATTCATTTAGAATTGATATCTGATCTTACTTCAGACGCTTTTATTGCAGCCTTGAAACGGTTCATCGCCCGTAGGGGCATTCCCACTCAATTATTTTCGGACAATGGAACGAATTTTCATCGTGCTAGCAGCACATTGCACGAATTGTACAGTCTTTTGAGATCCAAGGGATTTGAGCAAGCTACACAGGAGTTTATCGGTTCCGAGGGCATAAAGTGGTCCTTTATTCCACCCTCGGCCCCTCATTTTGGTGGTTTGTGGGAAAGCGGTGTAAAAAGTGTCAAATTTCATTTACGTCGCGTGATTGGCAGCACCGTTTTGAGTTTCGAGGAGTATGCTACCATTCTAAATCAAATTGAGGCTTGCCTTAATTCACGACCTCTATTCTCTATATCAAATGATTTTAGGGACCCTGAACCCTTAACTCCCGCTCATTTCCTGGTCGGCTCTCCACTCACGGCTCTCCCGGAGCCCGACTATACCCAAGTCAGTATTAGTCGTTTGGGCAGGTGGCAGCTGCTCCAAAGATTCACACAATCCATCTGGAAACGATGGTCCAAAGACTATTTGCACCAATTGCAACAACGCAACAAATGGCGCACCACTTTAAGGAATTTAAATGTCGGACAGCTTGTCCTCATTCTAGACGATAATTCCCCCCCACTTAAATGGAAGCGAGGGGTAATTACTAATGTTTTTGCGGGTCAGGACTCCATAGTGCGCGGTGCTGAAGTTCGCACCGCACAGGATATCCTACGTTGACCCATCCATAAGTTGTGCCCTCTTCCGGTGGCATCAGACTAGCCGCATGAGCTTTCATGTGGCGCGTACCAGGAATGTGAACTTGTCGCATTGCCTTGTATTACTCCCGGGACATTCCCGGGGCGATCATACAATCTACCTTTATTATTATTGTTATTATTATTATTGTCGTGTAGCTATTATTGCTATTATTGTAGTTACTACGCCATTATTATATCAATCATGATGTATTTGTCATTATATTATTACATGATTGTGTATTTGTAAACCTTTTGGGAATGATTATTGTAATCTTATGGTATTAATTATTATGTATTGTCATTATACTTCCAATGATCATGTATTGTTGAATTTTCTGGGGATTGTTGTTTCAATATTATGTATGTAAGTTATTGCATCTTTTTATTGTATTATTGCTTGTTACTTATTACTGAATTCTTTGTGATCATTTGTGGTACTATGTGGGATAAACTAATGTATTTACTTAATTATTTTATTATTGTTTATTACGCTATGTTTTTATGTATTTGGTAATTTTGTTGTCAGTTTTCTTTATGACTACAATTTTGATTCATCACGTATTTTGTAATTATCTCATGAATCTGTTATGTCAGCCATATATTATTATCAACGTTCAAGCTGTCATTGCTCTGTGTTGAACACGCTAAATTGTTATGTCATTGTTTTATTAACATGTAAATTCAATTGTTGTGTATTATTAACTGTAAGGCATAAATTACAAAATCGCCCCGATTTTGAGCGGGCAGTATGTTCAGACTTTTAACTGTTAACCTTGTAATGTAACTACTGCACTGCGACACGCACAGATGACGTCACATTTTTCTTATCTGCTGCCGATAGCAGGTACTGCTGTTCGGCCTGTAGCAAAACTTTCGTTAGTTCTAACCAAGACTCGAGTTGTTCACTCATATCAGTAACGACCGCGGCTACTGACTTTCAGTTTTTCAATTATTATTATCCAGTGCAGCATACACTAATTATACATAGCAAGCTCGCTTCGTTCATCATGTCTTTTGACTTCTATTATTAAACATATACGGACGTCATGTCGCGTAAACTTCTGCGCGTGTCCGCAACAGTATTCAATTTCAGCTATTCTCAATAAATGTTTATTATACAAATTTATACAGTCCACTTCTATTTAATTCAAAACCAACCCTCCTCATTCAGCGTCTCCTGGAATAACTCGAGAAGACTTCAAGAGCTTCCAGCACGCAACAGCATTGTTTCTTTAATTTATTTCATATGATAGTTATTTTGTTTGTTATCACTTCTCTTCTCATTTATAATTAATATTAACATTGTAGCTGTTTTCTGGTTTACTTATACATTTTTCATCATTGATAGTCCGTTTAGTATGTCATGGTCATCCTTTATTTGACTGTTTTGTTGGTCCCTTTTTTAAAATGATAATTCTTTGTGATCCCCCTTTTGTAATAGGGTTAATTAATGATGTTAAATAATATCATCACTTTTGTTAAATGTTAGTATTTTATTTCAGTTTTTCATGATGCTTCATTATATATATATATATATATTTTTTTTTTTTAAATTAACTTGTTTCACTTATTTAGTTTCACACACTTGGTTGTAAGTTGTCCTTACTGTATTTTTTGAATTTTGATAATTATTTATTCTCAAAATTCTTTTTTCATTCATCAATTAATCGTTTCAAATATTTTATTTGTAAGCTGTTCTTACTTTTTTGGAATTTGGATAATTATTTATTCTTAGAACTCTTTTAACTTTCTTACACCGCCTCATAATATTTCTTCAAAGAAGACTGGTTGTAAGTCCCTTTGATTCTTTTGGTAGTCATTTCACTTATGACATATGTGTTATTATGGTTATTTTTAACGATGACATAGGGGCCGTTGTAAAGTAATAATAATTTCTTCGTGATTCCTTCTCTAGAACTAGGTAACTCTCTGTTCCGTATTAGCACCTTTTCTCCCTCTTGATATCGTATTACTTTAGGTTGGATTTCATGATATTTTTTCTTCCTCTTTTCTACTTGTTCCGCTGTCTTGCTGTAGAATCGGGCATTATCAAACTTGTACTCAGGGTTGGTGGGGAAATTAATAAGTTCTTCAATTGCTTGAGGTGGTGGTTTTCCATACATTATGGTGTAAGGGGTATCTCTAATGGATTCGTGGTATGCGAGATCATGAAGTTTTCTGTGGCTTCGATGTATTCACTCCACTTACATTGCCGATCGTGGCAGTATGTTCGAAGAATTCTCCCGACTTCACGGAGCGCTCTTTCAGTTGGATTGCTGTTCGGGTGGTAAATAGAAGTTTTATATGTTCGGACGCCCAGATCCATTAATGTCTCCTTCCACTTTCTCCCTCGGAATTGGGTACCATGATCGGTGATAATAGATGTTGGGATCCCTAATTCTGGTATGTATTTTTGTGTTATAATGTTTAGTACCTTATTCGTGGTAGCACGGTTGATGTGATATAACTTTACAAACTTGGTGTAATGGTCCATGATGATTACTATAAACTTATACTGTTTTCTTCCTCCACTGCGTGGCATGGGTCCACAGATGTCTAAGAAAACTCGTTCCAGTTTGTTGGCAGAAGTTATTGGTTGCATTACTCCTTCCTTTTTGTCGTTATTACATTTGACTAATTGGCATATGTGACAGTTTTTTATAACCTTCCTTACTCTTCTGTTAATGTCCTTCAGGTAGGTATGTTCCTCTAGTGCTTTGATCACTTTTAGTGCTCCCATATGTCCATATCTGAGGTGATATTCCATTATAATTTCAGTTTCATATCCCTTAGGTATTATCAGCTTCCATGAATTTTGGTTAGGCTTGGTTTTGATAAATAATGTGTCTTCGTGTAAACAATAGAATCGGGTTACTCTTTCCTTTTGCTGGTTTAGCTGCTCTTGGATCTGGTTCAATTTAGTATCATCTTTTTGGTGTTGTTTTATCTTCTTCAGTATGGCTTCTAAATCTGCCTTGCTTTTCATAATATTGAACACTTTCACTATCGTTTCCTTCTCTCCATCAAATGTTTGTTGTTCGGTGTTGATGCGGGATAGCACATCAGCTGCAATGTTTTTACTACCAGGGATATATCCCCAACTGATGTGGTATTCTTGGAGAGCAAGTATCCATCTGGTTAATCGTCCATGACTGAGTTTACAGTTCTTTAAAAAGGATATCGATTTATGGTCGGTGCGTACAGTTATTGGATACCGAAGGATATAAGTTCGAAACTTCCCACAAGAAAATACTACGCTTAACAACTCCTTCTCTGTTACATGGTAATTGCGTTCGCACTGATTTAAAGTTCTGCTTGCGAAACTTACTACTTGGTGGTTTCCGTCATCGTCCTCCTGATATAATACTGACCCCAAGCTAATGTCCCTTGCATCGCAGTTCATGAAAAAGGGTCTATTGAAGTCGGGGTGTTTTAACATAATTGTGTTGAGGAAGTGGTCCTTAATAGTTCTGAAAATTGTTTCTTGTTCTGGACCCCACATCCACTTGGTTTTAGATGATAATTGTGGTGACAATTTGGTTGTTAGTTCAGAATAGTTTTGTTGAAATTTTCTGTAATAATTACAGATGCCCAGGAACAACTGTAATTGTTTCTTGTTTTACTTCCATGTTCCTTAAGGAAATGGAAGTATGGTGATGGCAAAAAAAATCGTGTTCGAGATTATTGCAGAATATGATTGTACTACACTCAAAACATGAAAAAAAGTCATTTTTCGAAAAGTGTCTGTGTGTGTGTGTCTGTGTGTCTGTGTCTGTGTGTCTGTCTGTAGATTTTTTTTCTATGGCAAACGATAACAGCCGCAAATTCAAACAGAATCAAATAATTTTTTGCATACAGCCCTGATTTGTAGAGTAGAGTACTCGCGACCTATTGTTTTTGGTGAAGATCGATTGAGGGAAAGGGGTAGTTTACCGGCAACGGTTTTTTTTTATCAAGGGTAATTTTGTTTGTTTGGCAAACGATAACAGCCGCAAATTCAAACACAATCAAATAATGTTTCGCATACAGCCCTGAATTGTAGGGTTCTCAAGATCTGTTGATTTTGGTAAAGATCGGTTAAGGGAAAGGGGTAGTTTACCTGCAACGTTTTATGTTTTAACAAGGGTATTTTCTATGGCAAACGATAACAGCCGCAAATTCAAACATAATCAAATACGTTTTTGCATACAGCCCTGATTTGCAGAGTACTCGCGACCTATTGTTTTTGGTGAAGATCGATTGAGGGAAAGGGGTAGTTTACCGGCAACGGTTTTTTTTTATCAAGGGTAATTTTGTTTGTTTGGCAAACGATAACAGCCGCAAATTCAAACACAATCAAATAATGTTTCGCATACAGCCCTGAATTGTAGGGTTCTCAAGATCTGTTGATTTTGGTAAAGATCGGTTAAGGGAAAGGGGTAGTTTACCTGCAACGTTTTATGTTTTAACAAGGGTATTTTCTATGGCAAAAGATAACAGCCGCAAATTCAAACATAACCAAATACGTTTTTGCATACAGCCCTTATTTCTTGAGTACTAAAGACCTATTTTTTTGGTGAAGATCGTTTAAGGGAAAGGGGTAGTTTACCGGCCACGTTGTTTGTTTTATCAAGGGTATTTGGTATGGCAAACGATAACAGCCACAAATTCAAACAAAATCATATAATATTTTGCATACAGCCCTGAATTGCAGAGTTCTCAAGACCTATCGTTTTTGGTGAAGATCGGTTAAGGGAAAGGGGTAGTTTACCAGCAACGGTTTTTTATCAAGGGTAATTTTTTACTTTTTCTATGGTAAACGATAACAGCCGCAAATTCAAACAGAATCAAATACGTTTTTGCATACAGCACTCATTTGTAGAGTACTCAAGACCTATTGTTTTTAGTGAAGATCGGTTAAAAGAAAGGGGTAGTTTACCTGCAACGTTTTATGTTTTAACAATGGTATTTTCTATGGCAAACGATAACCAGTGGTGCCGATCCCCCCCAAGCCCTATGTCGCTTCCCCCCCAACTCCAGGCTCGATTACTAAAAAAAAAAATCTCTTTTTATATTGTACTGTGATTCGTGGATGTCTCATCACGTAATACACCATGCAGCCCCCTTAAGCAAGCTTTGACGCAAATTGCGACCAGGAAATACGTTCTCACATCGTATTCGGTATTTTTAGTAATAGTAAATTTCATACAACAGTAAAAAAAAATCCCCCCCAAAAATTTTTCAAATGTCGCCAATGGCGACACGATACCCCCCTGTAGGCACCCCTGACGATAACAGCCGCAAATTCTAACAGAATCAAATGATTATTTGCATACAGCCCTAAATTGTAGAGTTCGCAAGTCCTGTTGTTTTTGGTGAAGATCGGTTAACGGAAAGGGGTAGTTTACCTGCAACGTTTTATGTTTTAACAAGGGTATTTTTTCTGTGACGAATGATAACTGCCGTAAATTCAAAGAAAATCAACTAATGTTTTGCATACAGCCCTGAATTGTAGAGTTCTCAAGACCTATTGTTATTGGTGAAGATCGGTTAATGGAATAGTGTAGTTTACCAGCAACGTTTTATGTTTTATCAAGGGTGTTTTCTATGGCAAACGATAACAGCCGCAAATTCAAACAGAATCAAATAATTGTTTGCATACAAGCATGAATTGTAGAGTACCCAAGACCTGTCGTTTTTGGTGAAGATCGGTTAAGGGAAAGGGGTAGTTTACCAGCAACGGTTTTTTTCAAGTGTAATTTTTTTCCATAGTAAACGATAACAGCCGCAAATTCAAACAGAATCAAATGATGTTTTGCATACAGCTTTGTATTGTAGAGTTCTCAATACCTATTGGTGTTGGTGAAGATCAGTTAAGGGAAAGGGGTAGTTTACCAGCAACATTTTATGTTTTAACAAGGGTAATTTTTTATATGACGAACGATAACTGCCGTAAATTCAAACAGAATCAACTAGGTTTTTGCATACCTTTTTGAACTAAAGAGAACTCAAGGTCTGTTGATTTTGTTGAAGATCGGTTAAGGGAAGGGGTAGTTTATCAGCAACGTTTTCTGTTTTAAAAACGGTAATTTTTTTTATGACGAACGATAACTGCCGAAAATTAAATGAGAATAAAATAATTTTTTGCACTCTTTCCTGAGTTGCAGAGAGCTCAAGGTCTATTGATTTTGGTGAAGATCAGTTAAGGGAAAGGGGTAGTTTACCTGCAACATTTTATGTTGTAACAAGAGAAATGTTTCCATGACGAACGATAACTGCCGCACATTCAAACAGAATCAAATATTTTTTTGCATGCTTCCCTGAATTGTAGAGGACGGAAGGTCTGTTGATTTTGGAGAAGATCGGTTAAGAGAAAGGGGTAGTTTACCAGAAACATTTTATGATTTAACAAGAGTAAAGTACTTAATTTTTATAAATAAAGTATCCTGATAAGAAGCTCATAGTAATCCACTGTAGGAAACGTAGTTTTTTGTTAAAATTGCTTCCCGGACTCTTTAGCCGTAGTTCAATGTTTTTGCAAAACCAGACTTTTCGGCAGTGCCATCGACTGCCATCATCGGTGAAAATCGAGTGCGAAAACGTGAGGTGGTATACGTTAGTGACCACAGTACTGTGGTTAATGCTGAAGCAATAAGTAGAAAGACGTAGTTTCTATGGAAATATTTCATTTCGAATATGATTTTAAATATAAATCTTAGAACATGGAAGTCATGTATGGTTCTCCATACCGATATTTTAGTGGTAGGGAAACGTTGAATAGCATCTATTTTGTCTGTTGATGGTGTTATGCCTTGTCGGGATAGATTGAATCCAAGGAATTGGACTTCTTCGGCTATTAGTTTTGATTTTTTTAACATTAATGTCACATTGTTTTCAGATAACTTCTCCAGTACTCGTTCTACTCTTGAACAATGCTCTTCCCTGTTGGATGAAGTGATTAGTAAATCGTCAACGTACACAGTGGTATAATGCATGGTTTCAGGACCCAATATCTGGTCCATGCAGCAGACGAATATCGCTACTGAATTTACCAGCCCAAAAGGTAATCGCTTGAACTGGTAGTTCCTACCTTCGAATATAAATGCTACATATTTTCTACTGGTTGGGTGCAATTCTACTTGCCAGTACCCGCAAACTGTATCCCAGGTACTGATAAACTGGGTACCGTGAAACTTTTTTAGGATCTCCTCAATTTCTCCAGGAGATGTCCTGTCGTTAATTAAAATTTTGTTTATCTCTCTAGCGTTGAGACATAGGCGTACCCTTCCGTCCTTCTTTGTAACAGCCACTATGGGCCTGATGTACTGTGAACAACTGTACTCGATTATGTCCTCTTCCAGCATTTTATTGATCTCCATTCGTACTGCATCCTTTGCCGCATATGCAATTGGATATAATTTTTTATTGAAGTTAGCAATCTCTTTAAACTTCAACTCGCATTGATACCCCCCTACCTTTCCTGGTTGGTCGGAAAGTACATGGCGGTATTTGTTGTAGATCTTTATTAACTTTTCCACTGAGTTGTTAAGGGATTCCCGTTTTGAGTACCTCGAAAGTGTCGGACATCTTCCAACTTCTTGTTCCATAGAAGGTCACTATTTATTTGGTCTTCTGTTTTTTCTTCCCACATTCTGTCTGGTGAATAATGGACTGTTCTTATATTATATACATTGTTAATTGGGACGACCCCCTTGCTTCCAGTTAATTCTGCCATCCATTCTTTATTTTCATACCTCATGGTTACTCTGGATTGCCTCATGTCAATAACTGCAGAGTACTTTCTTAAGATGTCGCAACCAATTAAAATTTCAAATGGTAAATTGTGAGCGATTAGAAAGATCATTGACAATGTTTCACTATTACTCGTCACTTCTAAAGATACTTGTTTCTTAATTGTCTTGTTTTGCCTTCCAGTGGCTCCAATCAAAATAATGTTACTCACGGGTAACGTAGGTAAGCTGACCTTACTTTCTTTTTGAATTTTGTTGTACATGGTGATGTCAATTAAGGACACATTCGCACCCATGTCAATCATGAATTTTTTACCCTCGGCACGGTCCTCTGGTCGATTGGAGTGGTTATTCTCAGTCCATCCTTTCAACCGAGTGGTCGTTAAACGTTACTCGCTCCCGGCTTCTTCTATGTTCTTCTGCACTTCTGCTCCTCGGTCCTCTGTAACACCGTCTTCCATCATTTCTATTTTCGGTGTTGATGTAATTGACCCGTCGCCTTTATGTTTGATTCTGCCCTTGGTGGTTGTTATTGTTATATTGGTGGTTGGTCCTGTTGTAGTGACCACCATTTTGGTTATTCCCTTGGTTATAAGAATTGTTATGATGATTATTATTATTGTAATAATTTTGATTGTTATTTCTGGGGTAATTATGGTTATTATTGCTGTTGAATGTTCGGAAATTATTGGGGTTGTTCGGTGGGTTATTTGCCGGTGCATTGTTTCCCTGGGGCCCATTTTGATGATTTCTCATGTCATAGTTTCTATTATTCGGGATGTTCTTCTGTCTATTTAGTACGTAGTGTTTCTCTCGTTCATACTCCCCTAATAAAGCGGCCATATCTTGTATTGTTTTGATCCTCTCACTCAGTCTGCTTTTAGTTATTTCCCTATCATAATGGTAAGCTAGTTGTGTTACCAAACATTCTTCTGGGATGTTAGGCTCTAAATTTCTCGCCACACTGACCTTACCTAAGAAATAAGCCGTGGGAGATTGTCCCAAGTACGGATCGAATCTGCCATTACTGATATTGTTCCGTACTACGTGCTGCGTCGCCTCAGACCAGTATTTGTTTTTAAAAAGTTCTTTAAACTCGGCAAAATTGTGAATGTCCGGTCGTACTGCCGTCCACCAATTATCGTGGACCTCCTTAAACATCTCATCCATCATGCCCTTGATAACCGTCCATCGTGTCTCCCTGGTTCTTGCTAAACTCTCTTCCACCCGTTCAATAAATTCGATTGGGTTACGTTTGTAGTTCTTAAAATTGATTATCTCCCTATTTTCACCGCATGAGATGTGTGAACTTAGTAATGGTCTGTCCTTCAGTGCATTTATTTCTTCTTGGAGGCGTAACTCTCTTACTCGGAATTCTTCTAATTTTCCTTCCTGGGCTGTTGTGGTACCCTTAACTTCACTCACGGATGCATCCAATTGGTTATACTTCTCTTCAACTCTTGTTTGTATTTGTTCGAATTTATGGGTTGTTTCTTGCTGGAGTCCTTCAATCCTCCTTTTACTTTCACCTTCAGCTTCATTTACCTTGGTTAAGATTTCTTCCCGGACTTGTAACACCACTTCGCTGGTCCTCTCTATTTTCTCCTCAGTCTCCATTATGGTCTGCTTTAGTTCTTCCCGGTACTCTGTCAGTTGTTGTTGTGATGTGTCTTGGTTGTACTTGATTTTATCATTCAGTGTTTCTATATCTTCTTTCATTTGTCTCAAGGTTTCGCTGGGTTTCTCATTACTTCTCTCTATTTTTTCACTTATCAATCTATTCTCCTCCTTCATTTCCTGTCTTAATGTCTCGTTATTTCCATTAATTGTCTGCCTTAAATCTTCCTTAGTTCTGTCCAATTTTTCCTCCTGTTTCTTAAAATTGTCATTTACTGACTCAAATTTCTTATTCAATTCTTCCTTGTCTTCCATTCTCCGTTCTCCCATTTGTTTTAAAGTTTCATTAGTTTTCTCATTTTCTTTTCCTATTTTTCCCATATCCTCTTTTCTTCGTTCTTCCATTTGTAGGAACATTTCCATTATCCTATCCAATTTCGTTTCTTCCATAGTTCTAGTTGGTACTGTCGGGGTTAATATTTCTTCCACATCTTCCACTGATGTTACCTCCCTTTCTTCCATTCTGCCGTCTTCCTCGGTCTCCTTTTCTAACATCTCTGCTTCCTTTTCAGCCTCCTTCTCACGTAGCTTAGCCTGGTGTGTTGTGCCGTATTTTGCCGGTTCCATTTTCTACAGCCGCTGCTAGAATCTGTAGGGTTTAATTGTATAATTTTTTAATTATTCTAGCCCTACTAGTTGGCGCACCACTTTGTAAAATAGCTGGTTTGTGTGGGGGTTTAAATAAGCTCCACGTTGGTATGCGCCACTTTGTATAAAGACTCTTGATTGTGACTATATTTAATGTCACCCTTTGTTTGCGTCAATTCGTAATGGAAACGTATTTATCCTTACCTTAAGCCCCACTGTTAGGATAACCACTTTGTAATGTAGGGGTTTATCCGTTTTGTCAATTTGTATTATTTACTTTTGTTAAATTTAATAGTGTGTAGCGAGTCGTTTTATACTTTGTCTCTATACTTACTAGTCGACTGTATTTCTCGTCGCTCAGTTCAAATTTTTCCGCCTCACTGCCTGATTGACTCACGCTGTCTGGCCGAGTCAAATTCGTCAACTGTTGTATGTTTATTATTTGTGTCCCAACTTCTTATATTATTCTTTTTAAATCAATCAAACATACGTCAATTGAGAAATATGAAAATTTATTGACCCCTTCTTTATATTAACTGGTCAATTACAGTTGATAAATGAAACATATATTTATTATAATTCTGGCGTTTACAAGTTGCTCAGTTGGCATTTCTTGCTCGTTCAGTTCATACGTAAAATGCCACGATGGCGTACATGTTTGGTTTTATAAAAATTAATTTTATCTCAGGGAATAAGTTCTTTGGACTACAGAAGTTGGATTACCGACTAATAAATGCACAAAATTATAATATTCCTTATATCTAATTACACAATAGTTGATATTTTAAAACATGAAATGTAAGTTATTGGCAATGAGAAATAGTGCACGCTTGGTTAAGTTCTTGTTAGCAAGTTATGTTTTTAAAATTATTTTAATAGAAAATCAAAATTTAGTGATTGATATTTTATCGAAAGTGATTTTTTAATCAAGTTCAGTTCAAAAGTTAATTTTGTGATCTGTGAAGTGAAAATAAGATAGTTCGTTTACTATGGGTAATTGAAAGTTTATTTTTGGGGTGAAGTATTTAATTTATACTCATCGATTCCTTGACGTAGCTTCTCTTGCGATCCTCTGCTTCTTCTGGAACACGTCTAAGAGTCCTTTCTTCTTTGGATTGGCTGAAATCCGCGTTCAAATGGTTGAAATTCAATGTTCAGGCTCCATCAGTTCTTGTAGATGATCTTCTTCCTCAGGTTGAGTTAGGTCCCTTCAGTCCTCCAGAATTGGTCGGGTATTAATTTAATTTACTTCCTTCCAAGTTTTGGCCATGATATTTGTTGTATAAATGTTTTAATTACTCATCAATGGTTGTTTAAAATATTCTTCTTACACTTCTTCTTTCAAATTTGGAAAAATTTAAAGCTTTTAAAGTTAATTTGGCTTCAAGGACTTCATACGTCCACCCTCTATGTTAGTCAATAATGAAGTAATTAGATTTCAACGGTCACTCTATGTAACAAGCATGAGTTGTCATGGTAATCTTTCAAATTATACTAGTTCTCATTGGTCAACATCTTATAACATTGTTATAATCTAACGTTTTATTTATGTTCAAATATGTAAAAATCTTATAATTATGATTACTTCCTTATGCTAGTAGTAATATTAATTATACTAACACCACTGTTCTGCTTTTTTACTAAAGATTATTTTGATATCCCTCATGGTTACTTTTGATTAGTTAATGACATTTTTCTTATTTTCTTATTGATATTTCTTTTGTAATTATCTTTAAACTGAATCATATTTATATATTTTTATACCTGATACACTTGCTTAATTACTTAAACATTTTATATACTCTAATTGACCCTTGGTTATTGTTTTCTTTTTAAACTTACAAAATTCCTTCCTTCATGCTAGGCCTAAATCCTAGGTTTCCCAATTCTATTCAACATTCTTTACAATTCATAAACTTTATTTATTGGTTTATTGAACATTTTTTTTTATAGCAACAGATAAACAAAAAAACATTGGTGCTTTTAACAATACACCTTTTAGTATTATTAAAATATTTTCTTACCAGGTCCAAGCCTGAAATTAAACTTCGAACTATTATTGGTTTCTTACTTCTATCTCACCTATCTTCTAAGTTAATTAATTCTATGTTTTTTTTTTACAATAACAACTCTTATAATAATAATTTTTAACAGTAATCTAAAACAATATAACTCACTTACAAATTCCTTCACTAAAATATAGTGTCTGCTTCTCCTATCTTCCACTCTAATAACTTAACTTTTACCTTATTTTTTGTAATTCTTACTTACTATCACTTAAATTAATAATGGTACAATTAGTTTCATACTTTTTAGATAATATTCTATTAAGGACTGTTTTGCTATATTACTATAGTCTGC
The DNA here is from genome assembly GCA_034769895.1 of Magicicada septendecula. Taxonomy (NCBI): domain Eukaryota; kingdom Metazoa; phylum Arthropoda; class Insecta; order Hemiptera; family Cicadidae; genus Magicicada; species Magicicada septendecula. The sequence continues at coordinate 302,234,389 of CM068367.1, read as the reverse complement.
TTCTTATTGTATTTTATACTGTATACACCTATACTGCACTTTTCCTTTCATATGAGGTTTCTTTATTTATCATCACTTTCACTTTTATACTATGTTATTTATATAGATCGTTGTCACTTACTTCTATTTATTTATTTATATCCTTCACTTGATATTTCACATATTGTTTGTTTATTTAGTTTAGTATCACTGTGTGGTTATTGGTCATTAACATTTGTTTTATTGTCATTTCACATTGGTCACTTTTGTTATTAATTATTGCCTTTATTTAGCTCAATTATATTTTTTACTTGCTTTTGACTAGTTTATTATTTAATAGGGTATTTTTTATTTCTAACTTCCTATCTTATATTTATAAATTCATGTTTCTTTTCCTTTCATTTGACATACATAATATCCCTAGTTTATTTTTTATAGTTTATATTTTTTACATTTTATTTATGCCCTATCTGTTTTAGTGCATTTACTTTACATATTTTATTTATTAGTTACTTCTTGGGGTTACAATGATTGTAGTCATACCTTGAGTTACATTCTGGTTTCTTGTTCCTTCATTCTTGTTTCTCCAATCTATTGGGTTAAGTCATTGTCAGTTTCTTAGTCAATTGTTATTTCATAGTTGGGTCATTAATTTTCAAGTTATAAGTTTTTTAACCTTTCTTCCTATCTTCAGCTTTTTCTTTTATTAATCATTAGTGGTATTTTGCGCTATCTTTTGTCATGTTACAATATATATGTACAAAATATGAGTTAAGAGTTAACAGATATTACTATACTATGTTGGTGAGACTTGTCTGGGGAATTTTGATATTAAAATAATGTTTTTGAAGGAGTATATATTATATGTTGAATTATATTAGTAAATTTTAAATTGTGATTGATATGTATATACACAAAATGAATTATAATTATATGAGGGCATATAATTATTATAAGAAATGATAAAGGTTATTGTTGTTTAATAGAGAGTTTTAATTGCAAGTCCCCTCTCACTGGACCCAGCACATTTTATGCTTCTGCTAGGCCTTCTGCCTAGTTCTAAATATTCTAAATATCTGGTAGCCCTCCTTTAGAAAAAAAACTTCTATAAAAATCTATATAAAAATAAGGAGGGGTTACACTACTACGGTTGACTGTGTGTGTGCGCTTGGTTGCCTACCCGCCAGGCGTTAGGCGTCGTCATCAACTTGTACTCTGTGATTCTTTGTTTCCATCACATGATTGGCTATGGAATTTTTTTTGTACGTGTCTTTCACGCTGGGAACGTCGGCCCACAAGTGCGCTCGTACACATGAATACACACCCTTTCTGATAATCTGCATTCCGGTACCATTTCGTACATCACATGGAGCTATAGTCGGTGACCAAAAATATACTCTGGTTAAATAAAAATGAAAAAGCTTTAAATTATAGATCCTCATCAGTTTGTACCGTTACAACTGTATGAAGTGTTTACAGGTTTTTCACCTGTCTGGTTCAATATTGTAACTTACTCAAACAATTCAATGTATAATACTATTTAAAACATTAAAAACATTATTTATGGAATACTAACATTAGAGTAGTGGCTCCACTTATAAAACGATATAGCACTGGTAACTGTAGAATGATTTAATGATGGATCTCTTGTAAATATAGTATATATATATGTATATATTGTAACGCAACATAGTTGAGGTTCCCCAATGTTACATAAAAGATTGAATGAAATATGGTCAAGGACCATACCCTGACTTAAGGTTGTTCAATAGGTCATGTGCTCGAGAAGTAACTCAAACCAGAGGGAGGCAATGACTAGTATTAAATGTATAAAAACCAGACTAAGGAATGATTGAATGTTATGAATTGTTTGTTTGGTACTGTGGCATGTTCAGGTCACAGAGTATTTTATATTGTATGTTGACTATACTAAAGATGAAATAATGTTATTTGATAATAATACTTCACCAATAATTGTGTTTATGTTTATATTGGATTTGTATTTATATAACCCAGTATAGTTACCAATGTTAGGTACTGTACTAAGTTGTCAGTATTGTATAATGTTGAAAAATAATGTTGTTCTAATTAATGTTTGTAAACTGGATCAGGAGTGTGACCAGTGTTTTAAATCTAACAAGTAGTTCTGACAATTATGTCATAAATTAATAAAGGGTTCCAGAACCAGTTAATTAATATAAAAAAACAACTAACCACCAGTAAATTAAAATTCATGTAATTAACTATGTAATCAATAATTAATTGTACAGTAGGTCAGGTAAAAAAGAAAATTAAGTTAAAAACCAAATAATGTTATAATGGTTGTAAATGAATCTATAGGCCTAAATTCCATATTAGTGAAAGGAAATTAATACCTTTTTAGTAAACCCAGTTCAACGAAACTCTAGTAAAACATTTACTGTTTAATAAGGAAGGTTAGGGGAGAATTTTATGTGATTCAATATTAATCCAAGCATGGAGTATTTTATTGGAAAGGAGTAGTAATATTCTATAATGCCGGCTCAAGGATATATAGAAAACATGGTTGTTAAGGCAACTGATTTTTAATAAGTTGTTGATTTTGAATAGATGGTACTGATTGTTACAAGCTATTAGATTGAAATGAACCAATATATTTAAATATATGAATAAATATAAAGGAAAGATATATCCAAACTGAAAAAGCCTTTTTGTAAAACAATTATATTTGAACGCTAATGAATTGTACAAATTAAATAACACTCTAAATCATCAATGAGTCAAATAAAAAAGAATTGAAAGCTTCTCACCTCAGTCACTAAATATTTCCGTTGAATTTGGTATCAAACCAATTCATGCTATAAATTGAAGACCAGTAAAGAGTTAAAGCCTGAATTAACGGAAATATTTGGAAATACAGAAGATTCGGTTGACGAAATAACCTTCATTGACAGCGTAAGCTGAGATCCTAATTCCAGTTCGTTGGGACCAAGAATTGTGAAGACGCAAAAGAAGAATCGAAGCACAAGAGTTCCTGTGGGATTACCATCATCAATTCATTGAAAACCAGAGCAGTTTTACTGGGTGAAGACTATATAAACTGGATTTTGACCGCTGTTGACAAACATTCACCGCCTAATGAAGCTTTCGCCGTTTGGGTAAAAAACAAATTATTTTCATATCATTGTATTTTAAGTAAATAATTTTATTCTTTTTGTAAATTGAACAACCTTAATTATGCGTTTTACCTGGCCTTACTAATGGTTCAAAGAACTACACGAACCCTGGTATAAGAATTATTTGTCATTATTTTCAAAGTATATGTTTTTTTTTAGAGTTCGAATAATTAAGAATCGATATATGTTGGGATAGTCGATTGGATCGTCTTATTGTTTGTCTGAGACAACGTAACTTGTTAAATACCAGAGAAAAATAAATAAAGTACATTTGTTGTATGAGATAACGTTTTAATCATTGCAGAGAAAATACTATATGTAATTGGCGTAATAATTTATTAACAGATTGATACAAACACTCAGAATAACTAACCTATAAGTACACTTATTTCTAGTAATAGCGCTCCAAGTTTACAGCTGGTGGGACGGGAGATTGCTGAACTAACGGGTTTTGTCATACTAAATTTGAATGAAATTTTTATCGTTGAGGGACTAGGGTTGAGACAAAAACCACTTACATTCAGTAAATACTCCATATATATTGCACATATTAAACAACCACTGAGAATTAAATTAAGTCTACAGAATAATACCATTATAAGTTCAGGAATATAATTCTAAGTTTGTGGACTTAATAATCTGTGTTCTGAGGGTTTCACTGGTCACAACCGCAAGGTATATTAGTTAATAACATATTAATTAAACCAGGTAACAGCATTTTAATTGTTACGAATCACCACCTACAACGTACTACTTGGCGTTTGTTACACCGGAGTATCTTATAACTAATTACACTCATAGACAAGATTTCTTTATAATTTGACGTCTCCAGCTGGTATCATACATTATAACATACGTCCTCACATAATTAACAAGCAGTTCGTTACTAAATTGATTACAACAGTGGGGTTTTCAAATGTCCTCATAGGTGATCTTTATTCCTCTTTTTACAAATTGACGCTCGCAACGTGAGGCATCATCATCGCATCTTAACACCTTAGATTTTATTTTTTTACAAATTGGCGCTCAACGAGTGGGCTTTAGTTAAGTAAAAATCATATTATTTGTTACTTAACTTGAGCAGGCAACCATTAGAGGCACAGGAATGCGGAATACCAGAGGCAGATCGAAGAAGAGGGCAGAAGAGAAGGAGAAGGAAGAAGGTGGACGGGAACAAGAAATAGAATTAGTTACGGACAGTGAAATGGATCAACAGACAGGTGATACAGAAGAAATCGAAATAGTTAGGGATACGGAAACGGAAATAGTGGAAGAGGATGCCCAAGGGGACCAACCAGAAAAAGCGGAAGCCAGAAGAGAACCAGATTGGCAAGAAATTATGAGGATGATGATGGAGAAAATTGATAGCATTAAGGAAAGCAATAAACAAACAATAGATGAAAATTTTAGAAAACAGGAGGAAAACTCAAAGCAAACTACAGAAAAGATAGAAAATAAAATAGACAGTATCAAAGAAGATAATAGACAAACTAATGAAAAAATAGACAGTATTAAGGAAAGTACTAGTGAACTTTTAAGGCAAACCATAAATGAAAATAATGAACGATTGAAGGCCGATTTTAGACAAATCAATGAAAAGATAGACAGTATAAATGAAAATTCAGAAAAGCTGGAAAATAAAATAGACAGTATTAATGAGAACTCAAGAAAACAAAACGAAATTTTGAGCGAAAATTTAATCAAGCAAATGAATAAAAGGTTTGACAGGAATGATGAGAGTTTGAGGCAGATTCTGGAGAATACCAAACGAATGGATGAGAAAATTGAAAACCATAATAAGGAGTTGCGGCAAATCATCAATGAACAAGGCCTAGCATTGAGGGAAGTCATCAATGGAAGTATTATAATTGTCAATGAAACACGGAGCAAAGGAGTTGATAGCTATGAAGTGGAGGTAAGACAGCAAATAAATGAAATTAAGGTGGATCTGGAAAAGACAGATGAACCCATCATGCAACTCAGAGTAGAAGTAGAGACCAAAATTACTCAAATAGGAAACATACAAGCGAAGACCCAAGAAAAATTTGACAAGATACCAATTGATAGAACCGGAAGTATAGAACGGGTTCATGATGAAATGAAGATAGTGAGAATAAGACAAATGTGTAAAAGGAAATTAATAGATACACAGGAAGAATTGGAAATGATTAAAGGGGGATTAGTTAAACTGCATAATAGACCAATTACGGAAAACAGAGAAGTAAGGCAAGTGAGAAACTTTAAACGAACCACACTTGAATTCCCAGATGGACTAGAAGGACCAAAAAGGCCAAAACTAACTAAGGAGCATGGAGGACTTATAGAATTTATGTATGAACCATCAGAACAATTAAGAGACAGTACAGAAGAATCAGTTCAAAGGACAATGATGAGCTTGACTATAAATGACAATTTTATAGTGACAAGAGGCAAGAACTGTACAATAATGAGATATGTCACAAGGACAGAAATAACTCTATACACTAGAGAGACCCGAACAACCAGTATAGAGGAAATAATGGACCACGGTTAAACAGATTCCAAACAGAATATAATGAAAAGGGACGGATTTTATGGATACAGGACCAAGCAACCCATTGTAAATAAAACCCAAAATTCCAAAAGACGTAAGGACAACTTACTCAACTTATTTCGAACAATATAATTTAAAATGAAGAAACTAAAACCCAAAATTCCAAAAGACGTAAGGACAACTTACTCAACTTATTTCGAACAATATAATTTAAAATGAAGAAACTAAAACCCAAAATTCTAAAAAAACTGTAAGGACAACTTACTCAAGTAATTTCGAAACGATATAATATAAAATGAAGAGACTAAAACCCAAAATTCCAAAAGACGTAAGGACAACTTACTCAACTTATTTCGAACAATATAATTTAAAATGAAGAAACTAAAACCCAAAATTCCAAAGGATGTAAGAACAACTTACTCATAATTATTCAGAAACAGTATGATTTAAAATAAAGAGAATAAATACCCCAAAATTCAAAAAAAAAAAAAATGAAGTAAGCCCAACTTACAAACAAGTATTTAAGGAAACAATTTATGAGCAAATGAAGATAAGAGAATGAAGAAGCCAAAATGGAACCCTCAAAAGGATCACAAGAAAAGAAAAAACAAATATTTAAGAATTATCCGAAAACAAAACCCAATTAATAAATGTCAATAAAATAGCCAAGTATTGGAGATGAGAAGTGTATAATAGAAGGAAGAATTAATATGAAGAAATAATATGATCTGAGTTAAAGTACAGTGAATAATCCCTAGAATATGATTATTATTTATTATTTTATTGAAGGTCACATAATGACTACCTTACGAGGTTTATTAATGAAGATTGACTGTAGAATATTCCAGCAATCATTTAACTGGGCAGAGATGATGTTCCTCTGATCCCAGAAAGTATGTAACGGACGACGGTAATTGGTTAGCCGATAGAGCACCACCGATTCGATTCCAGTTATAATGTTAGGGAGGTTTAGGAAAATTAAATATTAGAGGGAAAACTCACAAATAAATATAGAGAATTAAATAAAACCAGATCCAAAATGTATAATTAATGAAGAATGTCACAAGAATGATTATAGAAAAAAGATTTAAACTTGGGAAATAATTGACTTTAAGAAGGAACGAAGAAATGATAATAAAATAACGGATAATTGTGAAATATAAAAGTACTATAAATAGGAAACCAATTGGCCAGATACAAATTAGAAGTTTATTTCTTGCTAAACTTTGTTTATACCCAAAATAAACTTATTTCGAAGGGGGGGTGTTATGTAACGCAACATAGTTGAGGTTCCCCAACGTTACATAAAAGATTGAATGAAATATGGTCAAGGACCATACCCTGACTTAAGGTTGTTCAATAGGTCATGTGCTCGAGAAGTAACTCAAACCAGAAGGAGGCAATGACTAGTATTAAATGTATAAAAACCAGACTAAGGAATGATTGAATGTTATGAATTGTTTGTTTGGTACTGTGGCATGTTCAGGTCACAGAGTATTTTATATTGTATGTTGACTATACTAAAGATGAAATAATGTTATTTGATAATAATACTTCACCAATAATTATGTTTATGTTTATATTGGATTTGTATTTATATAACCCAGTATAGTTACCAATGTTAGGTACTGTACTAAGTTGTCAGTATTGTATAATGTTGAAAAATAATGTTGTTCTAATTAATGTTTGTAAACTGGATCAGGAGTGTGACCAGTGTTTTAAATCTAACAAGTAGTTCTGACAATTATGTCATAAATTAATAAAGGGTTCCAGAACCAGTTAATTAATATAAAAAAACAACTAACCACCAGTAAATTAAAATTCATGTAATTAACTATGTAATCAATAATTAATTGTACAGTAGGTCAGGTAAAAAAGAAAATTAAGTTAAAAACCAAATAATGTTATAATGGTTGTAAATGAATCTATAGGCCTAAATTCCATATTAGTGAAAGGAAATTAATACCTTTTTAGTAAACCCAGTTCAACGAAACTCTAGTAAAACATTTACTGTTTAATAAGGAAGGTTAGGGGAGAATTTTATGTGATTCAATATTAATCCAAGCATGGAGTATTTTATTGGAAAGGAGTAGTAATATTCTATAATGCCGGCTCAAGGATATATAGAAAACATGGTTGTTAAGGCAACTGATTTTTAATAAGTTGTTGATTTTGAATAGATGGTACTGATTGTTACAAGCTATTAGATTGAAATGAACCAATATATTTAAATATATGAATAAATATAAAGGAAAGATATATCCAAACTGAAAAAGCCTTTTTGTAAAACAATTATATTTGAACGCTAATGAATTGTACAAATTAAATAACACTCTAAATCATCAATGAGTCAAATAAAAAAGAATTGAAAGCTTCTCACCTCAGTCACTAAATATTTCCGTTGAATTTGGCATCAAACCAATTCATGCTATAAATTGAAGACCAGTAAAGAGTTAAAGCCTGAATTAACGGAAATATTTGGAAATACAGAAGATTCGGTTGACGAAATAACCTTCATTGACAGCGTAAGCTGAGATCCTAATTCCAGTTCGTTGGGACCAAGAATTGTGAAGACGCAAAAGAAGAATCGAAGCACAAGAGTTCCTGTGGGATTACCATCATCAATTCATTGAAAACCAGAGCAGTTTTACTGGGTGAAGACTATATAAACTGGATTTTGACCGCTGTTGACAAACATTCACCGCCTAATGAAGCTTTCGCCGTTTGGGTAAAAAACAAATTATTTTCATATCATTGTATTTTAAGTAAATAATTTTATTCTTTTTGTAAATTGAACAACCTTAATTATGCGTTTTACCTGGCCTTACTAATGGTTCAAAGAACTACACGAACCCTGGTATAAGAATTATTTGTCATTATTTTCAAAGTATATGTTTTTTTTTAGAGTTCGAATAATTAAGAATCGATATATGTTGGGATAGTCGATTGGATCGTCTTATTGTTTGTCTGAGACAACGTAACTTGTTAAATACCAGAGAAAAATAAATAAAGTACATTTGTTGTATGAGATAACGTTTTAATCATTGCAGAGAAAATACTATATGTAATTGGCGTAATAATTTATTAACAGATTGATACAAACACTCAGAATAACTAACCTATAAGTACACTTATTTCTAGTAATAGCGCTCCAAGTTTACAGCTGGTGGGACGGGAGATTGCTGAACTAACGGGTTTTGTCATACTAAATTTGAATGAAATTTTTATCGTTGAGGGACTAGGGTTGAGACAAAAACCACTTACATTCAGTAAATACTCCATATATATTGCACATATTAAACAACCACTGAGAATTAAATTAAGTCTACAGAATAATACCATTATAAGTTCAGGAATATAATTCTAAGTTTGTGGACTTAATAATCTGTGTTCTGAGGGTTTCACTGGTCACAACCGCAAGGTATATTAGTTAATAACATATTAATTAAACCAGGTAACAGCATTTTAATTGTTACGAATCACCACCTACAACGTACTACTTGGCGTTTGTTACACCGGAGTATCTTATAACTAATTACACTCATAGACAAGATTTCTTTATAATTTGACGTCTCCAGCTGGTATCATACATTATAACATACGTCCTCACATAATTAACAAGCAGTTCGTTACTAAATTGATTACAACAGTGGGGTTTTCAAATGTCCTCATAGGTGATCTTTATTCCTCTTTTTACAAATTGACGCTCGCAACGTGAGACATCATCATCGCATCTTAACACCTTAGATTTTATTTTTTTACAATATATATATTTTCTATATAAGTAACTCGATGTTTCTTGCAGTAATTATATAATTTGTGATGTTTTCAATTTGTTTCTTCTGCAAGTAACACCTTTTTAGGTGTTAAAAAGAATATACAATATTGTCTACTTGCAGAAGAAACAAATTGAAAACATCACAAATTGTATATATATATATTTATATATATATATATTATATACCAGTATATATATATATATTGTAACAAAATAAAAATAATTTCGTTTACAAAAATAAAAATTTGTGGTTTACCAAAATAAAAAATTTTGGTGGTATTGTAAAATATTGTTTTTGTTGTTTCAGTATTTAGTAAATAAATTTTGTAATTGATTCGTGTAAAAATTTAACTCTTTTATTTATTTTCCAGTGTACTGTATCACTTTGAGTTTTAGAATTAATTTCTGAGTTAATTGTGTTATCGCCAGCACTAATCGATAGACGGTTCTTCTTCTTAACTAGGTATTCTCCTTACACTTTGGTAAAAGCCGCCTTTCGGATAGTCCGTGATCTCAAATTTATTTTATTTTTAATTCTATTTATTAAATTTATAAATAAATAGAAACCAATTTGCAGAAATTTTAGATTTATTAACAATTTGTATAATGTATCAAGTGTTAATCGATTATTCAACAGTAGTATCGACTCGTTTCTCAGGGCCGTCGATTAATTTTTACATCTGTATCTTATATTAATTATTAGGTTCTTTGAACGGTTATTTTATATAGTCAGAGAAGGGTAAGGTCAGGAAAGTATAACACTTACATGTAAAAAGCTTAATAATTAAAAATTACAGCGTTATTATTTAATATATAATGTTTATTAAAGATTAAATTTCGAACCATCGAAGTCTGGACGATCGTATAGGCAAAGCTCGCTTTGAATTGTGGGAGTCAAGATGGCGGCTTCCGTACTGCTCCTGTTTAATGAAGTCGGCTCTACGAAAATTTCTTCCAATAAATGTTGTCCCTTCAAAGTTTCCTCGTCTCCGCAGTTGCGATTATTCCTTCTGGTGTTAGTGGAGTGGTCCTGTTTAAGTGTTTTGTGGTTCACTTCGATAAAATGTGTGTGCTAATGTTTAAATTCACTTCGGTCAATTAGTTCGAAACTCGCACTACTCGTCTCGTTATTAAGAATTATTTGTTTTATCGGTTTAATTTATTATTTCACTCCTTTACTGTTCCATATTACTTTAGTTTAATTGTGGTATTAATTGTTCTCACTGAGTTTAAGGTTTAAGTTCAATTTTTAGAAAATTATGATTTTTCACTTTAGACTAGGCTTACAGACCGATCGCCATATTTGTCTGCTTTATAGGTTAATATAAGCAAAAATCTCGTTCAAGTGTGCTCGACAAGGTCCAATAATTAACTGTTCTCATTTCCTTCGTCTCCTGAAAACGTCTTAGCCAATTTAATATTCGCAATACATTGTTTTAAATGTATTTGGCTTCCGCTACAGGCAGAAAATTTACATTATATTCCTGAATATATTTTTGCTATTATTTAATTTTATGAAATACTAAATACATAATCTCTTTCTTTAGTTCATTCTGCTTGATTTGATATAAAATAAGATAGTTTTACAAAGTTTTTTATCAAAAATGCTATATTTCTTCCATTCTGAAAAAGTAGGCTTTAAAATTTACTTCCTGTCCTTCCCCAAATGTTTGCCATTTTATATGTTATATTTATGATTGTACTAAATCTCAGATTGACATAAAATGTTTATCTTCCCTTAATTTCTTGTAATTTTATTAAATGGTTATCTTTTTAATTATTATTCATTAATTTTTGTGACTCCCCACTCTGAATTTTCAGTTAGTACATTTGCATTTTTTCTTCTAAGTCTTCCTATCTTTTTACCATATCCTTCTAAAGTATAATTTACATTATATTACTCTGTAACTGATTTACCTTACATATTTTTCATCAGTTTAACTAGTTTACTGGACTTGATTCATTAATTATAATGTAGTTGAGATTTACCCTTTGGCTTAGATTTTATCTGTTTTTACATACAAATTTTTTGAATAATACAGTTTGTTTATACCCCTTCTGACCTTCTATTCTAATACAATATTAATTAACAATTCCTTACTTACTACAAAAACATTTAGTATTTAATTCATACTATTAATACATAACAATTATTTGACTTTAAAAAAGTGGTATTTAAGCTCAGACATTCTAGATTTGATTATTTCTGGTAACATCTAATAAACACTTTATAATAAAAGAATGGTATCCACACTCAGACATTTCATTCTTGATTACCATTATTAAACATAATAAACCTTTTAGAATAATAAAACATTGTACTCTACTTCCAACATTTAGGTATAGAGTCATTTACTTATTTACTAGAAACATAACACATCTGTTACTTCATTTTTTGAACTTCCTTAAAATTACTTTTGTGCAGTCTTATCTGTCTTTATTTTATATTACGGATGTATCCCTTGTCACCTCACTTATTAACTACCTGCTCTCTATTTATCCTTCTCACTTCAGTGAATGTTTTTAGATAAAGAGTGGCACTTTCTTAGAAATCTTAGTTTTTGCTTTTCATAATACTATTCTATCAAATAGTATTTATTAAGTTAAATTAAAACTTTAAAGTTGTTTAAAGGTACACATTTATTAAGTTTAAGCATTTAATACACCTTCTTGAAGTTTATTTACTATAATATAATAACTTGCACTTGTCCCCTGTTATTTCTTGATACTATCACTAATCAGTTTTATAGTTTTATATTATCAAGAAATTTATTTATGAAGGAGGACTCTTAAGATTTGTTTTTATTCATTATAAAATAACTTTTATGGGTGCACTTTTACTTATCTCTAAACTCTTTTGTTTACATATATTTTACATTATTTTCTGTTTTTGGGTGTTATAATTTCATTTGTGATATTTAAATTCATTTGGGGTTTTTGTTTTCTCCTTACTGGGTTTCCTTTGGGTAATTCTTGTAGCCTTCTTCCTACTATCTTGTATCTTCAAAATCTTTCCTGTTTATTTGGTATTTCGGTTTGTTCTGGGTTTTCTGTTTTATTATTCTCTATATTTTATGTTCTGTATGATTGTATTTTATTGTGATACTTATTTGTTTTCATTTGGATTTTTCTTTGATAGTTATATTATATGATATTTATTTATGATCATATTTCATTCATTATTAAGTGGATAATCTGTCATGCTACAGATTGCTCTCCTCCAGAAGTGATTAGTTCAGACCATACTTTGATTTTGTCTGAAATAATTGCTTATGATATTTATTATATATAATAATTCTTGACTTCCTTTCCATTTCTATCTTTGCTTCTTCATATTTGAGCTTACATATATTTTATCCTTAAATTGATTTTCCTTGATAGTAATAGTCATCTGAGGTTTATTATTATTTATTTTCATTTTTTCTTAACTTGGTGTCTTATCCTTGGGATATTTATTCCCTAACATTCCCTAACACGTGAGCTGGGGCAGTTTAGAGAGGCACTTGTGGCTACATATACTCTGCTGGCCATACTACACTTCTCATTGAGATCAGAGGAAATTCATCTCTGCTCAAAACATAATAATACTGCTGGATTCATCTACAGACAGTCATTAATAAAAATTAGATAATAATAGTCTATTTTACGACTATTAAAAAATATCTTTGGATACCTCACTTCGTATTTGCTCAGATTTGTTAATATTTCTATCTCAGTTATTTTTCTTCTCAGTTATTCCTCTGACTTGTTAGCTCTACTCATATCTTATTTCTTATTATGGTGGGAAGCTCTTTTATTAATATAATTATCACTAGTTATTAAGTATAAAGTTTTTTGTGTGAATTCTCTGTTATTCCTTTGTTGTTATCCCAATCTGCTTCTGGTCATTGGTAGCATATATTTTATGATATTTTGGTTTTTTCTTAGTTCTCATGAATTGTTCCACTAGTTTCATGTCCTAGCAATTATTCTTCTAATTGTCTTTATTATAATTACATTTATTTTATGAGCATAGTTATATTATTGATTTATTTATATTTTTTTTGTTTTTTATCCAAATGAATTCTTTAATTATAATATTTATGTGGTCATTTTTTCTCCTTGTATTGCGTAAAGGTTTTATTATTTTTATTCCAACACAAGTTTATTCCCTTTAATTGTATCAGTGGTTCTTACTTCCTTTTCCTTCTCTTCAAAATTATTTCCATAACTAGTTGTGGTAAGTTGCTCTTACTATTTTTTATAATTTGTTTGTTTTATTTAACTTCCAAATTCTTTTCTTTCATTCCGTAATTAGTTTCATAAATAATTGTCAGTAAGTTGATCTTACTATATTTTAGAATTTGTTTGATTTCAAAATACAAAATTCCTTTCTTTTATTTTCATAATTAGTTTCATAAATAATTGTCAGTAAGTTGATCTTACTATATTTTTTAGAATTTCTTTATTTTATTTAACTTCCAAATTCTTTTCTTTAATTCCATAATTATTTTCTTAAATAATTGTCAGTAAGTTGATCTTACTATATTTTTTAGAATTTATTTGTTTTATATAAATTCCAAATTCTTTTCTTTATTTCCATAATGTTTTCATAAATAATTGTCAGTAAGTTGATCTTACTTTCTTTTAGAATTTATTTAATTTTATTCAAATTTCTACTCCTCATAATATTTTTTTATGGAAGCCTGGTTATATACGCCTTTGATTCTCTCAGAACCCATCTCCTTTATTTCATATGTATTATTGATCTTTATTTTGGAGACTATATATGGTCCTGTGTACAGTAACAATAACTTTTTCGATATTCCTTCTATCGTGCTGGGTAGTTCACGATTTCTTAATAGTATTTTTTCTCCAATTTTATAAGTTATTATTTTACCACTAGCCTTTTGATACTTGTTTTGCCGCTTCTCCTGGTCTTCGGCCACCTTGTTATAGATTTTTACCTTGTCGAACTTGTAAATGTTATCCATAGGGAACTCTAGGATTTCTTCGATCTATGGTGGGGGTGGTTTCTCGTACATGGCGGAGTATGGGGTAACTCCTATGGCTGGATGGTATGCCAAGTTGAGGTATTCCTCCGTGGCTGGTAGATATTCTTGCCATTTTTTTTCTGTTGATGGTGACAATAAGTTCTTAATATCCTCCCCACTTCTCTTAACACCCTCTCTGCCGGATTACTGCTCAGGTGGTAGACCGATGTTTTGTACGTTCGAACACCCATTGATAATAGGGTATCCCGCCATTTTCTCCCCTTAAACTGGGTTCCACGATCCGTAATGATCGAAGATGGTCTCCCTATGTTTGGGATATACTGTTCCGTTATTATTCCCAGAATTTTCCTAGTAGTTGCCCGATTAGCTGGGTATAGCTTAATAAACTTAGTGAAATGGTCCATTATGATTATCAGGTATTTGTATCGGTGTCGACCGCCACTACAGGGAAATGGTCCGCAGATGTCTAAGAATACTTTCTCCAATTTTGCCTGGGATGTTATAGGAATCATAATGCCTTCCTTCTTTTCGTTGTTTGATTTTACCAGTTGGCATATATGACAACATTTGATATACATCCGGACCTTCCGGTTTATGTTTTTTATGTGGCAGCTCTCCTCCAGAGCCTTAATCACCTTTAATCACCTTATGCCTATATCGTATATGATAATTTATGATTATTTCCTTTTCAATATGGGTTGGAATAACCACCTTCCAGGTCTCCTGCTCTAATGATGTTTTAATGAATAAGATTTCTTTATTTATTTGATAATATTGAGCGACGGTTTCGTCCCTTTCTTCCAATCGAGTTTTTACATTTTTCAATTTCGGGTCCGCTTGTTGGTGGGTGCTAAGGTTTGTTAATAATGTGGCTAGATCGGCTCTGGTGCTAATAATGTGGTAGATTTTGAGTACGCTTTCTTCCTCTCCCTCGAATGTTTGCTCTTCCACGTTAACACGTGATAACACGTCTGCTACAACATTCTTTTTTCCTGGGATGTATTCCCATTGTAGATTGTACTCTTCAAGGGCAAGTATCCACCTTGTCAGTCTGCCGTGATTCAATTTGCATCTTTTTAGGAATGATATTGATTTGTGGTCTGTTCGGACGGTAACTGGGTAACCCAAGATGTAGGCGTGGAATTTACCACAAGCGAATACTACACTCAGCAATTCCTTTTCAGTTACAGTGTAGTTCTTTTCGCACTGGTTTAAAGATCTACTCGCAAAGCTAATCACTTGATGTTGACCCTTCACATCTTCTTGATACAGCGTCGTTCCTATTCTGATGTTGCTGGCATCGCAGTTCAAGAAAAAAGGTAGTTTAAAATTTGGGTGGCGAAGTATTATTGTTTCCAGAAATTTATCCTTAATCAGTTGGAAAATCACAGCCTGCTCTTGACCTCAGATCCATTTGTTTTTTGATGGTAATTGTGGTTGAAACCTTGCGGTTAATTCCGAATATTGTTCCTGGAACCTGCGGTAATAATTACAGAGTCCCAGGAATGACTGTAATTGCTTTCTATTCTTGGTGCAGGGAATTTTTGGATCGCTTCCACCTTTTCTGCTGACGGTGAGATTCCTCGGTCATCCAAGTTAAACCCCAAGAATTGAACTTCTGTTGCAATGAACTTGGATTTTTCTAATTTAAGCGTGATGTTATTTACAGACAACTTCTCAAGTACGTGTTCCATGCGGTAGCAGTGTTCCTCCCAAGTTTACGAGGTAATCAGTAGATCATCTACATACACGGTGATAAACTGAAGTGCTTCCTGTCCAAGTACCTGGTCCATGCAGGTCACAAAGATGGCAACTGAGTTCACGAGTCCGAAGGGCAATCTCTTGAATTGGTAATTGCGCCCCTCGAATATGAATGCCAGATACTGACGACTCTGTGGGTGTAATTCAACCTGCCAGTAACCGCATACCGTGTCCCAGGTACTAAAGTACTTGGTACTGTGGAATCGTTTCAAGAATTCTTCTATCTCCCCAGGCGATGTTCTGTCATTGATTTACATTTTGTTTATTTCGCGCGCATCCAAGCAAAGCTGGACTTGGCCGTTTTTCTTAGGAATAGCCACGATAGGGCTGGTGAATGGAGATTGGCTACTCTCTATGATGTCACTGTTAATCATTTTATTTATTTCTGCTCTTACAGCCTCTTTTCATGAATGCGCAATGGGGTATGATTTTCGGTTAAACTCTACTGTTTCTCTAAATTGAAGTGTACATTGGTAATTTTTTACCTTACCGGGTTCGTCTGAAAATACTGAGCGGTACTTTTCATATGTTCTTATTAACTGATTCGCTTGGTGTATGGGCAATTTCTCCCTTGTGATTCCGCCCCGGAAATCCCTTATTTCCTGTATCTTTTGGGACCATAAATCCTCGTCCGTGTTATCGTATATTATGGGGTTAATGATGGAGTTATTTTCGATATAGTTTATTTTTCGTATTTGTTGGTGGATATTGCTGGGAAATATTATCTCGCTACCTACTAAATCAGCCGTCCAGGTCAGCCCTCCTGCAAACAGCGGTACCTTTTCTGTGCGTAAATCGATGATAGCAGAGTTCCTCCTTAGCACATCGCACCCCACCAATATATTAAAGGGCAATCCTGTTGCAATTAAGAATACCATGTTTATAGCTATACCCTTGCTAATCACGTTTACTGATACTTGCCTTCTGATCGTTTTGTTTTGGCGACCAGTGGCACCTATTAATACAATATTATTTATCAGTAATGTCGGCAATATTTGACCACATCCCTTTTGGATTCTCTCCAATTCAGTTGTGTTAATTATAGATACATTTGCACCCATATCGATCATTAATTGGGCGAATATTCCTTCTACCTCCGCGTTTATATAGATTATTTCATTGTTTAGACTATGGAGGCGAGTGTCGTCCTCCTCCAATAGTTCGTTTCTAATATTTTTTAAGTAGTTGCAATTAATGATTGTAATATTATTAGAGTTAGTTGCTCTTTGCAACACTTGTTGATACCCAGGAGCTAGGAGCAGTGAAGGGTCATGATAATTCATCACTGCCTCCTCCCGTTTAAATTCTCATTTTCGTTGTTATTAAGGTTAGGACCGACCGAGGCGTCAGTCGGGAAACCTGGAGTGTGTTCTTGCCGCTCCGTGCGATGTTAGAATGGTTGTTCTCGGTTTGGGTTCCGTCCTGGGTCATCTAGACTGGTACTTCGTCTAGGCGGATTGTATCTCGGACCATCACGTTCTCTGCCGATCCTCATACTCGTGGAAGCTGTTACGCCGCTGATGGGTGTATCTTCATTGGCTGTTTCCTTCGGCTCATATGAAATTTACCCTGGGCCGGGAAAACCTGTTGTTATTATTGTTATTGTTTGGTGGGTACCCTCTATTATTATTATAATACCGTTCGGTATTATTATGGTTTGGGTTTCTCTGACTATTAATATTTGGATTCGGGTAATAATTATTGCGATTACCTTGGTAACTGTTATTATTCCTATTTGCATTTTGGTTAGTAGGACCGTTATTATTATTATTATTGTTGGTATTATTATAATTGGAATTGTATCGGTTCCCTTGGTATCCATTGCTGTTATGGTTATTACCGTTGTTTGGGTATTGATTATTTCTTATTTCCGGCCGATCATTCCTCCTTCTGCTTTGCCGATAGTACTCTTCGTTCTCATAATTCTCCAACAGTTCAGTCATCGCCTGTATTGTTTTTATTTGGCTACCCCTCCTTGCTCTTATTACTTCTTCGTCGTAATGGTACGATAGCTTGTTTACGAGGCATTCTTCTGGTATGGCCGGTTCCAAATGCTTCGCCAGACATACCTTTCCGAGGAAGTATGCGGTCATAGTGTTACCCATTTGTGTTTTGTATCGGCCATGACAGATGTTGTCCCGTATTAACAACTGGGTGGTCTCCGACCAGTACTTCGCCTTGAACAAGTGTTTGAATTGCTGGTAGTCTGCGATCTCACTTCTGTTCGCCATCCACCAATTGACGGTCATCTCCCGGAGTGATTCGTCCAACAGTTCCCGGTTATTACTGCACCTGTTGCCCCTATGTTGGGCAATGTATTCCTCGATTCGGGCCAAGAACTCCATCGGCTTCCTTTTATATTGGCGGAAGTTCAGCCATTCTTGATTCTCATTTATGGGTACACCCGTGAAGTTATTGGGTCTGTTTCTAATCACTTCCATCTCTTCCTGGCTCTGCCGCACTTGGCCGGTGATATTCGTCATAGCCTCTTCCATACCTTCACATCTTTCCGTAACTTGGTTCCGTACCTTCCCTAATTCTTCCTGAGTTTCCTTCCGGTTTTCTTCCAATTTGATTCTGTTGGATTCTTCGATCTGTTGGTTATTTTAGTGGTTACTTCTTCCTTAAGACACTGCACTTCCCGCTCGTTCTGGCTACATCTTTCGTCAACTTCCCTGATCTGTTGTTTTATTACTGTGGTTTCTTCGTCTATTTTCTTGTTTGTGTATTCCTTATTATCGTTGATTTCCTTGCTCATCTCTTCTTTTAACAACTCCATCCTTTCGTCTAACTTGTCCAAATTTTCCTGATTAACCTCTCTTAATGCTTCTCTTGATAGTTGGTTATCCTCTCTCAATTCTTCCAACTTCTCTCCCATCTTCTCTTCCATTTTCTTGTTATTTTCCCTTAATTCTTCCTTCAATTGTTGGTTGTTGCTTTCCATCTTCTTACTATTTTCCTCGATCTTCTCTTCCATCTTCTTACTGTTTTCTTCAATTCTCTTATTAGTATTTTCTATTTTATCAATCAATTCTTCCTTGGTTGATTTGAATTTTTCCTTTGTTGATTTGAATTCTTCCTTCAAAGACTGGTTGTCCTCCTTCAAATCTTTCAACTTCTTATTTAAGGACTGGTTGTCTTCCTTCCTATCTTTACTCGATTCTTCTTTTGTAGAATCCATTTTCTTATTCAATTCTTCCTTTGTGGATTTGATTTCTTCCTTTGTGGAATACATTTTCTTACTCATTTCCTCTTTCATTTCCATCATCACTCAGAACATCTCTTGTATTGTCGTGTTCTCTGTTTGTGAGGGTTTCTCGGGTTGTTCCTCTGGTGGTGCGGGTTGTTTAGGTTCCACTGGGGGTAATAACATTTCCACGTCTTCCACCGGCGTCGCCTCCTTGTCTTCCATATTAATTTCCTTTTCGGCCTCTGCCGCCATTTTCTTTGATGTTGCCCGACGTTGCATTTTGCTTATTTCTCTGACTGGATAACCGCTGCCAAGCTTGAATTAGGAATTGGGCAAGTTATAGCAGCCTATCAATCACTAATTGAAGCCTCTTAGTTGGACGCCAATTTTGTAACAAAATAAAAATAATTTCGTTTACAAAAATAAAAATTTGTGGTTTACCAAAATAAAAAATTTTGGTGGTTTGGTAAAATATTGTTTTTGTTGTTTCAGTATTTAGTAAATAAATTTTGTAATTGATTCGTGTAAAAATTTAACTCTTTTATTTATTTTCCAGTGTACTGTATCACTTTGAGTTTTAGAATTAATTTCTGAGTTAATTGTGTTATCGCCAGCACTAATCGATAGACGGTTCTTCTTCTTAACTAGGTATTCTCCTTACACTTTGGTAAAAGCCGCCTTTCGGTTAGTCTGTGATCTCAGATTTATTTTATTTTTAATTTTATTTATTAAATTTATAAATAAATAGAAACCAATTTGCAGAAATTTTAGATTTATTAACAATTTGTATAATGTATTGAGTGTTAATCGATTATTCAACAGTAGTATCGACTCGTTTCTCAGGGCCGTCGATTAATGTTTACAGCTGTATCTTATATTAATTATTAGGTTCTTTGAACGGTTATTTTATATAGTCAGAGAAGGGTAAGGTCAGGAAAGTATAACACTTACATGTAAAAAGCTTAATAATTAAAAATTACAGCGTTAATATTTAATATATAATGTTTATTAAAGATTAAATTTTGAACCATCAAAGTCTGGACGATCGTATAGGCAAAACTCGCTTTGAATTGTGGGAGGCAAGATGGCGGCTTCCGTACTGCTCCTGTTTAATGAAGTCGGCTCGACGAAAATTTTCCAATAAATGTTGTCCCTTCAAAGTTTCCTCGTCTCCGCAGTTGCGATTATTCCTTCTGGTGTTAGTGGAGTGGTCCTGGTTAAGTGTTTTGTGGTTCACTTCGATAAAATGTGTGTGCTAATGTTTAAATTCACTTCGGTCAATTAGTTCGAAACTCGCACTACTCGTCTCGTTATTAAGAATTATTTGTTTTATCGGTTTAATTTATTATTTCACTCCTTTACTGTTCCGTATTACTTTAGTTTAATTGTGGTATTAATTGTTCTTTAAGGTTTAAGTTCAATTTTTAGAAAATTATGATTTTTCACTGTAGACTAGGCTTACAGACCGATCGCCATATTTGTCTGCTTTATAGGTTAATATAAGCAAAAATCTCGTTCAAGTGTGCTCGACAAGGTCCAATAATTAACTGTTCTCATTTCCTTCGTCTCCTGAAAACGTCTTAGCCAATTTAATATTAGCAATACATTGTTTTAAATCTATTTGGCTTCCGCTACAGGCAGAAAATTTACATTATATTCCTGAATATATTTTTGCTATTATTTAATTTTATGAAATACTAAATACATAATCTCTTTCTTTAGTCATTCTGCTTGATTTGATATAAAATAAGATAGTTTTACAAAGTTTTTTATCAAAAATGCTATATTTCTTTCATTTTGAAAAAGTAGGCTTTAAAATTTACTTCCTGTCCTTCCCCAAATGTTTGCCATTTTATATGTTATATTTATGATTGTACTAAATCTCAGATTGACATAAAATGTTTATCTTCCCTTAATTTCTTGTAATTTTATTAAATGGTTATCTTTTTAATTATTATTCATTAATTTTTGTGACTCCCCACTCTGAATTTTCAGTTAGTACATTTGCATTTTTTCTTCTAATTCTTCCTATCTTTTTACCATATCCTTCTAAAGTATAATTTACATTATATTACTCTGTAACTGATTTACCTTACATAAATTTCATCAGTTTAACTAGTTTACTGGACTTGATTCATTAATTATAATGTAGTTGAGATTTAGCCTTTAGCCTAGATTTTATCTGTTTTTACATACAAAGTTTTTGAATAATACAGTTTGTTTATACCCCTTCTGACATTCTATTCTAATACAATATTAATTAACAATTCCTTACTTACTACAAAAACATTTAGTATTTAATTCATACTATTAATACATAACAATTATTTGACATTAAAAAAGTGGTATTTAAGCTCAGACATTCTGTAACCCCTGTTTCCCTTTATGTCTTTTTTTATGAGTATAAAAACAACTTAATTTATTTTAATATTTTTTTTTTGAAAGAGAAGCCACAAGTTAATTAGGACTTGGCCGAAGCCTAGAGAAGCAAAAATTATGCTGGGTCCAGTATGACGGGACTTGCAATAAAACTCAGCCGTAACAGAACGATAACAATTTATTTTATTTCAGGCCCTGCTTTAATATTATTAACCTAGAACAACATGTGTGCCCAATCACAAGTATGAATAAAGGTAAAACATGACAAGTGTGTATAAATCTTAGGCATAACAAATGTGTATAAATATAAAACATCACAAGTGTGTATAAATCTTAAGCATAACAAATGTGTATAAATATGAAACATCACAAGTGTGTATAAATCTTAAGCATAACAAATGTGTATAATTATTAAGTACAACAAGTGTATATAAATCAGTGAACACATGCATATATAATTATAGAATTTTCTCCCACCTCGTGGCTAGCTAGACACATAACAACACACACAGAACATAAGGTACACAAACTCACAACCACATTAATTTTAACACGCACGCCCCTGGAATGCACCCACCTACCAGGTAGAGTAACTACAATCTTATAACCCAGCACTGATAAAATATATGCCCGTCGACAACCCGTTCAGTAGAATTACATAAAAGCCAAAACCCCAGGAAGGATGATAATAATTCATGACGCGTAAATAAAACCAGACCGCCCATTTGTCTAGCATTCCACTTATCAATGACCCATCGTGAGCGTATGACCCTTAAGTTCCTTTCACAGCATTAAATAAAATTGACAGGATTACATCACCTAATTTCAAACAGTGGTTACAGAATTCTAAACAGTTATTTGACTTCACAAATTCCAAAGGAATTAAAAAAAATCTGTATGTACCTTAGTAGTCAGAAATTAATTACTCAAGGCTTTACAATTTCAGAAAATCTTGACAATATATGGTTTATCAAAAAATAATGAATACATGTTTTACAGTTAAAGAAAATTAAACAACAAATACTACAAGTGGAAGTCAATCCATGTGTGTTTGTCAGTTAAGAAAACAATCAGTATAGCCCTTGTGCAAGGGGCAAAATCAACTAAAGTATTTCCAGAAAAACAGTAAATTATTTCTATTAGCCCCAAATGACTATATAAAATAATTAAAAGAAAAGAATACAATAAGGTGGTTGTGCTCTGGCATCTGTGGGAGCGCGCCCACGTGTAGTAGACAAAATTTGACAGGCATTCAACCTGTCTGAGGTAGCACCAGCGTGTGTCAGAGAAAAACTAAGTCCCCTTTTGTAACCCCTGAAAAGTCCCAACGAAAAAACCCCAGGAAAGTCCCCAGCCCTTAAATGTGAAACTCATAGTCAAATTAACTTTTATACACAGCTGTTCCAGCCGGAACAGAGCTACTGAGCTGTAACATAATTTTGTAAAGAGTTAAATGCAAATGAGATGCAACTGTAAAATGGTACAAGAGTAAAATATCTCTGGCGCGCTCCCCCAGTGCGGCACACACACTTACAGGCATAGCATTTAGTGTTATATAAATGAGTTATAAAAAAGTTTATGAATTTAAATTATAGTGTTCAGAGTCATGATCACAGCTCAACTTCCCGGTAGACAGTCTGGACACGTGGTCCCATGGCTTCTAGGCTATTTACAGTAAACGGGCACACTGCCGGCCCGGCCCCACAAAAAATGAAATAAATGCATGAATATCACCTTATAAGTGCTGGCGAGTGCAACATAGAAAATCAGTCTCCATCTCCCTCTTCGTATAAGATCTTGTACATGGTTCACAGCTTAGGCAGGTGTACAGCCATCAGCAAGCCAGGAAACCGGCTTAGTTCGAGAACCCTATGCATTCAAGTAAATTAGAGAACAGTCTATTAAGAATGTACACCCGAGTTAAGGTAATTAACCTCTTAACGGGCCGCCGACTAACTCTCAATAAAAACACAATATTCATTAATTAAAGTTTTTACAACCAGCTTAAAGAGTCTAAAAATCAGCCATGGAATAAGTAAATTTGAATCATGAACAGACCTTATTAAATATGGCTTAATTAAAGTGATCTGCACAAGGCCAACATGCTTCGACATAATTTTGCAGGTTAAACCGGCCACGTGGAGAGCGGTAATCATTATTTGACCAAAAAAATTTAACAGCAAGGCACTCACAGCATTAAGAATGTTTTACATTCAATTAAATTTCATACATAGAAGCTCTCACACTTAATTCTCTACTGTGAAGTTAATTAACAAACTCTGCGACAGTTTACTACATGCACAGACATAGTTCACGACCTGACTGCGCACCAAGTTTTTAGTCATTAATTTTTAATGTAGTACACTTTTACTATGACAATGACTCTTGAAAAACTTCTCGCACTATTACAGAAAATAATAAAAAGCATGGGCTATATACAGGGCGTTACGTAAAACAGTAAAGAATGAGTTTCTCTTAACATAACATTGTCGGGTCGCACACACACACATCATTACGTATTTTATACGGTTGCATATAGTTATTAATTATCCATACATGTATAATTATTTATAAAGACAATTAAATACAAAGACAAACTTACCGGGAGTCGATTTACGCCTTAGCCAACCATAAGTTATAGAAACTGCGTCATACAATACGTAGAGGGAGACAGATAATTCTCTGAGCGAAGCGGAGCGTAGACTGCACACACAGGCACAGATAAGTGACTGCACACAGGCAAGTTGTGCACGCAACCGCACACTCTGCCGTTCCCCCTTCACAGCCGAGCAAAGGTCGCCCCCGCTGCCTCGGCTCACGTTATGTTACAATTAAACGAAACTTTTCTAGAATTTTTTTTGTAACGGCCGGCTTCACACCGGCACAATTCTAGTCTTGATTTTTTCTAGTAACACCTAATAAACACTTTATAATAAAAGAATGGTATCCACACTCAGACATTTCATTCTTGATTACCATTATTAAACATAATAAACCTTTTAGAATAATAAAACATTGTACTCTACTTCCAACATTTAGGTAAAATAGAGTCATTTACTTATTTACTAGAAACATAACACATCTGTTACTTCATTTTTAAACTTCCTTAAAATTACTTTTGTGCAGTCTTATCTGTCTTTATTTTATATTAGGGATGTATCCCTTGTCACCTCACTTATTAACTACTTGCTCTCTATTTATCCTTCTCACTTCAGTGAATGTTTTTAGATAAAGAGTGGCACTTTCTTAGAAATCTTAGTTTTTGCTTTTCATAATACTATTCTATCAAATAGTATTTATTAAGTTAAATTAAAACTTTAAAGTTGTTTAAAGGTACACATTTATTAAGTTTAAGCATTTAATACACCTTCTTGAAGTTTATTTACTATAATATAATAACTTGCACTTGTCCCCTGTTATTTCTTGATACTATCACTAATCAGTTTTATAGTTTTATATTATCATTAAATTTATTTATGAAGGAGGACTCTTAAGATTTGTTTTTATTCATTATAAAATAACTTTTGTGAGTGCACTTTTACTTATCTCTAAACTCTTTTGTTTACATTTATTTTACATTATTTTCTGTTTTTGGGTGTTATAATTTCATTTGTGATATTTAAATTCTTTTGGGGTTTTTGTTTTCTCCTTCCTGGGTTTCCTTTGGGTAATTCTTGTAGCCTTCTTCCTACTATCTTGTATCTTCAAAATCATTCCTGTTTATTTGGTATTTCGGTTTGTTCTGGGTTTTCTGTTTTATTATTCTCTATATTTTATGTTCTGTATGATTGTATTTTATTGTGATACTTATTTGTTTTCATTTGCATTTTTCTTTGATAGTTATATTATATGATATTTATTTATGATCATATTTCATTCATTATTAAGTGGATAATCTGTCATGCTACAGATTGCTCTCCTCCAGAAGTGATTAGTTCAGACCATACTTTGATTTTGTCTGAAATAATTGCTTATGATATTTATTATATATAATAATTCTTGACTTCCTTTCCATTTCTATCTTTGCTTCTTCATATTTGAGCTTACATATATTTTATCCTTAAATTGATTTTCCTTGATAGTAATAGTCATCTGAGGTTTATTATTATTTATTTTCATTTTTTCTTAACTTGGTGTCTTATCCTTGGGATATTTATTCCCTAACATTCCCTAACATGTGAGCTGGGGCAGTTTAGAGAGGCACTTGTGGCTACATATACTCTGCTGGCCATACTACACTTCTCATTGAGATCAGAGGAAATTCATCTCTGCTCAAAACATAATAATACTGCTGGATTCATCTACAAACAGTCATTAATAAAAATTAGATAATAATAGTCTATTTTACGACTATTAAAAAATATCTTTGGATACCTCACTTCGTATTTGCTCAGATTTGTTAATATTTCTATCTCAGTTATTTTTCTTCTCAGTTATTCCTCTGACTTGTTAGCTCTACTCATATCTTATTTCTTATTATGGTGGGAAGCTCTTTTATTAATATAATTATCACTAGTTATTAAGTATAAAGTTTTTTGTGTGAATTCTCTGTTATTCCTTTGTTGTTATCCCAATCTGTTTCTGGTCATTGGTAGCATATATTTTATGATATTTTGGTTTTTTCTTAGTTCTCATGAATTGTTCCACTAGTGTCATGTTCTAGCAATTATTCTTCTAATTGTCTTTATTATAATTACATTTATTTTATGAGCATAGTTATATTATTGATTTATTTATATTTTTTTTTGTTTTTTATCCAAATGAATTCTTTAATTATAATATTTATGTGGTCATTGTTTCTCCTTGTATTGCGTAAAGGTTTTATTATTTTTATTCCAACACAAGTTTATTCCCTTTAATTGTATCAGTGGTTCTTACTTCCTTTTCCTTCTCTTCAAAATTATTTCCATAACTAGTTGTGGTAAGTTGCTCTTACTATTTTTTATAATTTGTTTGTTTTATTTAACTTCCAAATTCTTTTCTTTCATTCCGTAATTAGTTTCATAAATAATTGTCAGTAAGTTGATCTTACTATATTTTAGAATTTGTTTGATTTCAAAATACAAAATTCCTTTCTTTTATTTTCATAATTAGTTTCATAAATAATTGTCAGTAAGTTGATCTTACTATATTTTTTAGAATTTCTTTATTTTATTTAACTTCCAAATTCTTTTCTTTAATTCCATAATTAGTTTCATAAATAATTGTCAGTAAGTTGATCTTACTATATTTTTTAGAATTTCTTTATTTTATTTAACTTCCAAATTCTTTTCTTTAATTCCATAATTATTTTCTTAAATAATTGTCAGTAAGTTGATCTTACTATATTTTTTAGAATTTATTTGTTTTATATAAATTCCAAATTCTTTTCTTTATTTCCATAATGTTTTCATAAATAATTGTCAGTAAGTTGATCTTACTTTCTTTTAGAATTTATTTAATTTTATTCAAATTTCTACTCCTCATAATATTTTTTTATGGAAGCCTGGTTATATACGCCTTTGATTCTCTCAGAACCCATCTCCTTTATTTCATATGTATTATTGATCTTTATTTTGGAGACTATAATGGTCCTGTGTACAGTAACAATAACTTTTTCGATATTCCTTCTATCGTGCTGGGTAGTTCACGATTTCTTAATAGTATTTTTTTCTCCAATTTTATAAGTTATTATTTTACCACTAGCCTTTTGATACTTGTTTTGCCGCTTCTCCTGGTCTTCGGCCACCTTGTTATAGATTTTTACCTTGTCGAACTTGTAAATGTTATCCATAGGGAACTCTAGGATTTCTTCGATCTCTCGTGGGGGTGGTTTCTCGTACATGGCGGAGTATGGGGTAACTCCTATGGCTGGATGGTATGCCAAGTTGAGGTATTCCTCCGTGGCTGATAGATATTCTTGCCATTTTTTTTCTGTTGATGGTGACAATAAGTTCTTAATATCCTCCCCACTTCTCTTAACACCCTCTCTGCCGGATTACTGCTCAGGTGGTAGACCGATGTTTTGTACGTTCGAACACCCATTGATAATAGGGTATCCCGCCATTTTCTCCCCTTAAACTGGGTTCCACGATCCGTAATGATCGAAAATGGTCTCCCTATGTTTGGGATATACTGTTCCGTTATTATTCCCAGAATTTTCCTAGTAGTTGCCCGATTAGCTGGGTATAGCTTAATAAACTTAGTGAAATGGTCCATTATGATTATCAGGTATTTGTATCTGTGTCGACCGCCACTACAGGGAAATGGTCCGCAGATGTCTAAGAATACTTTCTCCAATTTTGCCTGGGATGTTATAGGAATCATAATGCCTTCCTTCTTTTCGTTGTTTGATTTTACCAGTTGGCATATATGACAACATTTGATATACATCCGGACCTTCCGGTTTATGTTTTTTATGTGGCAGCTCTCCTCCAGAGCCTTAATCACCTTTAATCACCTTATGCCTATATCGTATATGATAATTTATGATTATTTCCTTTTCAATATGGGTTGGAATAACCACCTTCCAGGTCTCCTGCTCTAATGATGTTTTAATGAATAAGATTTCTTTATTTATTTGATAATATTGAGCGACGGTTTCGTCCCTTTCTTCCAATTGAGTTTTTATATTTTTCAATTTCGGGTCCGCTTGTTGGTGGGTGCTAAGGTTTGTTAATAATGTGGCTAGATCGGCTCTGGTGCTAATAATGTGGTAGATTTTGAGTACGCTTTCTTCCTCTCCCTCGAATGTTTGCTCTTCCACGTTAACACGTGATAACACGTATGCTACAACATTCTTTTTTCCTGGGATGTATTCCCATTGTAGATTGTACTCTTCAAGGGCAAGTATCCACCTTGTCAGTCTGCCGTGATTCAATTTGCATCTTTTTAGGAATGATATTGATTTGTGGTCTGTTCGGACGGTAACTGGGTAACCCAAGATGTAGGCGTGGAATTTACCACAAGCGAATACTACACTCAGCAATTCCTTTTCAGTTACAGTGTAGTTCTTTTCGCACTGGTTTAAAGATCTACTCGCAAAGCTAATCACTTGATGTTGACCCTTCACATCTTCTTGATACAGCATCGTTCCTATTCTGATGTTGCTGGCATCGCAGTTCAAGAAAAAAGGTAGTTTAAAATTTGGGTGGCGAAGTATTATTGTTTCCAGAAATTTATCCTTAATCAGTTGGAAAATCACAGCCTGCTCTTGACCTCAGATCCATTTGTTTTTTGATGGTAATTGTGGTTGAAACCTTGCGGTTAATTCCGAATATTGTTCCTGGAACCTGCGGTAATAATTACAGAGTCCCAGGAATGACTGTAATTGCTTTCTATTCTTGGGTGCAGGGAATTTTTGGATCGCTTCCACCTTTTCTGCTGACGGTGAGATTCCTCGGTCATCCAAGTTAAACCCCAAGAATTGAACTTCTGTTGCAATGAACTTGGATTTTTCTAATTTAAGCGTGATGTTATTTACAGACAACTTCTCAAGTACGTGTTCCATGCGGTAGCAGTGTTCCTCCCAAGTTTACGAGGTAATCAGTAGATCATCTACATACACGGTGATAAAACTGAAGTGCTTCCTGTCCAATTACCTGGTCCATGCAGGTCACAAAGATGGCAACTGAGTTCACGAGTCCGAAGGGCAATCTCTTGAATTGGTAATTGCGCCCCTCGAATATGAATGCCAGATACTGACGACTCTGTGGGTGTAATTCAACCTGCCAGTAACCGCATACCGTGTCCCAGGTACTAAAGTATTTGGTACTGTGGAATCGTTTCAAGAATTCTTCTATCTCCCCAGGCGATGTTCTGTCATTGATTATCATTTTGTTTATTTCGCGCGCATCCAAGCAAAGCTGGACTTGGCCGTTTTTCTTAGGAATAGCCACGATAGGGCTGGTGAATGGAGATTGGCTACTCTCTATGATGTCACTGTTAATCATTTTATTTATTTCTGCTCTTACAGCCTCTTTTCATGAATGCGCAATGGGGTATGATTTCCGGTTAAACTCTACTGTTTCTCTAAATTGAAGTGTACATTGGTAATTTTTTACCTTACCGGGTTCGTCTGAAAATACTGAGCGGTACTTTTCATATATTCTTATTAACTGATTCGCTTGGTGTATGGGCAATTTCTCCCTTGTGATTCCGCCCCAGAAATCCCTTATTTCCTGTATCTTTTGGGACCATAAATCCTCGTCCGTGTTATCGTATATTATGGGGTTAATGATGGAGTTATTTTCGATATAGTTTATTTTTCGAATTTGTTGGTGGATATTGCTGGGAAATATTATCTCGCTACCTACTAAATCAGCCGTCCAGGTCAGCCCTCCTGCAAACAGCGGTACCTTTTCTGTACGTAAAATCGATGATAGCAGAGTTCCTCCTTAGCACATCGCACCCCACCAATATATTAAAGGGCAATCCTGTTGCAATTAAGAATACCATGTTTATAGCTATACCCTTGCTAATCACGTTTACTGATACTTGCCTTCTGATCGTTTTGTTTTGGCGACCAGTGGCACCTATTAATACAATATTATTTATCAGTAATGTCGGCAATATTTGACCACATCACTTTTGGATTCTCTCCAATTC
The DNA here is from genome assembly GCA_034769895.1 of Magicicada septendecula. Lineage (NCBI taxonomy): Eukaryota > Metazoa > Arthropoda > Insecta > Hemiptera > Cicadidae > Magicicada > Magicicada septendecula. The sequence continues at coordinate 302,204,034 of CM068367.1, read as the reverse complement.
AGTTGTGTTAATTATAGATACATTCGCACCCATATCGATCATTAATTGGGCGAATATTCCTTCTACCTCCGCGTTTATATAGATTATTTCATTGTTTAGACTATGGAGGCGAGTGTCGTCCTCCTCCAATAGTTCGTTTCTAATATTTTTTAAGTAGTTGCAATTAATGATTGTAATATTATTAGAGTTAGTTGCTCTTTGCAACACTTGTTGATACCCAGGAGCTAGGAGCAGTGAAGGGTCATGATAATTCATCACTGCCTCCTCCCGTTTAAATTCTCATTTTCGTTGTTATTAAGGTTAGGACCGACAGAGGCGTCAGTCGGGAAACCTGGAGTGTGTTCTTACCGCTCTGTGCGATGTTAGAATGGTTGTTCTCGGTTTGGGTTCCGTCCTGGGTCATCTAGACTGGTACTTCGTCTAGGCGGATTGTATCTCGGACCATCACGTTCTCTGCCGATCCTCATACTCGTGGAAGCTGTTACGCCGCTGATGGGTGTATCTTCGTTGGCTGTTTCCTTCGGCTCGTATGAAATTTACCCTGGGCCGGGAAAACCTGTTGTTATTATTGTTATTGTTTGGTGGGTACCCTCTATTATTATTATAATACCGTTCGGTATTATTATGGTTTGGGTTTCTCTGACTATTAATATTTGGATTCGGGTAATAATTATTGCCATTACCTTGGTAACTGTTATTATTCCTATTTGCATTTTGGTTAGTAGGACCGTTATTATTATTATTATTGTTGGTATTATTATAATTGGAATTGTATCGGTTCCCTTGGTATCCATTGCTGTTATGGTTATTACCGTTGTTCGGGTATTGATTATTTCTTATTTCCGGCCGATCATTCCTCCTTCTGCTTTGCCGATAGTACTCTTCGTTCTCATAATTCTACAACAGTTCAGTCATCGCCTGTATTGTTTTTATTTGGCTACCCCTCCTTGCTATTATTACTTCTTCGTCGTAATGGTACGATAGCTTGTTTACGAGGCATTCTTCTGGTATGGCCGGTTCCAAATGCTTCGCCAGACATACCTTTTCGAGGAAGTATGCGGTCATAGTGTTACCCATTTGTGTTTTGTATCGGCCATGACAGATGTTGTCCCGTATTAACAACTGGGTGGTCTCCGACCAGTACTTCGCCTTGAACAAGTGTTTGAATTGCTGGTAGTCTGCGATCTCACTTCTGTTCGCCATCCACCAATTGACGGTCATCTCCCGGAGTGATTCGTCCAACAGTTCCCGGTTATTACTCCACCTGTTGCCCCTATGTTTGGCAATGTATTCCTCGATTCGGGCCAAGAACTCCATCGGCTTCCTTTTATATTGGCGGAAGTTCAGCCATTCCCGATTCTCGTTTATGGGTACACCCGTGAAGTTATTGGGTCTGTTTCTAATCACTTCCATCTCTTCCTGGCTCTGCCGCACTTGGCCGGTGATATTCGTCATAGCCTCTTCCATACCGTCACATCTTTCTGTAACTTGGTTCCGTACTCTTCCCTAATTCTTCCTGAGTTTCCTTCCGGTTTTCTTCCAATTTGATTCTGTTGGTTTCTTCGATATTGGTTATTTTAGTGGTTACTTCTTCCTTAAGACACTGCATTTCCCGCTCGTTCTGGCTACATCTTTCGTCAACTTCCCTGATCTGTTGTTTTATTACTGTGGTTTCTTCGTCTATTTTCTTGTTTGTGTATTCCTTATTATCGTTGATTTCCTTGCTCATCTCTTCTTTTAACAACTCCATCTTTTCGTCTAACTTGTCCAAATTTTCCTGGTTAACCTCTCTTAATTCTTCTCTTAATAGTTGGTTATCCTCTCTCAATTCTTCCAACTTCTCCCCCATCTTCTCTTCCATTTTCTTGTTATTTTCCCTTAATTCTTCCTTCAATTGTTGGTTGTTGCTTTCCATCTTCTTACTATTTTCCTCCATCTTCTCTTCCATCTTCTTACTGTTTTCTTCAATTCTCTTATTAGTATTTTCTATTTTATCAATCAATTCTTCCTTGGTTGATTTGAATTTTCCTTTGTTGATTTGAATTCTTTCTTCAAAGACTGGTTGTCCTCCTTCAAATCTTCCAACTTCTTATTTAAGGACTGGTTGTCTTCCTTCCTTTCTTTACTCGATTCTTCTTTTGTAGAATCCATTTTCTTATTCAATTCTTCCTTTGTGGATTTGATTTCTTCCTTCATGGAATCTATTTTCTTACTCATTTCCTCTTTCATTTCCATCATCACTCTGAACATCTCTTGTATTGTCGTGTTCTCTGTTTGTGAGGGTTTCTCGGGTTGTTCCTCTGGTGGTGCTGGTTGTTTAGGTTCCACTGGGGGTAATAACATTTCCACGTCTTCCACCGGCGTCGCCTCCTTGTCTTCCATATTAACTTCCTTTTCGGCCTCTGCCGCCATTTTCTTCGATGTTGCACAACGTTGCATTTTGCTTATTTCTCTGACTGGATAACCGCTGCCAAGCTTGAATTAGGAATTGGGCAAGTTATAGCAGCCTATCAATCACTAATTGAAGCCCCTTAGTTGGACGCCAATTTTGTAACAAAATAAAAATAATTTCGTTTACAAAAATAAAAATTTGTGGTTTACCAAAATAAAAAATTTTGGCGGTTTTCTAAAATATTGTTTTTGTTATTTCAGTATTTAGTAAATAAATTTTGTAATTGATTCGTGTAAAAATTGAACTCTTTTATTTATTTTCCAGTGTACTGTATCAGTTTGTGTTTTAGAATTAATTTCTGAGTTAATTGTGTTATCGCCAGCACTAATCGATAGACGGTTCTTCTTCTTAACTAGGTATTCTCCTTACACTTTGGTAAAAGCCGCCTTTCGGATAGTCTGTGATCTCAAATTTATTTTATTTTTAATTCTATTTATTAAATTCATAAATAAATAGAAACCAATTTGCAGAAATTTTAGATTTATTAACAATTTGTATAATGTATTGAGTGTTAATCCATTATTCAACAGTAGTATCGAATCGTTTCTCAGGGCCGTCAATTAATTTTTACATCTGTATCTTATATTAACTATTAGGTTCTTTGAACGATTATTTTATATAGTCAGGGAAGGGTAAGGTCAGGAAAGTATAACACTTACATGTAAAAAACTTAATAATTAAAAATTACGTTATTATTTAATATATAATGTTTATTAAAGATTAAATTTTGAACCATCGAAGTCTGGGCGATCGTATAGGCAAAGCTCGCTTTGAATTGTGGGAGTCAAGATGGCGGCTTCCGTACTGCTCCTGTTTAATGAAGTCGGCTCGACGAAAATTTCTTCCAATAAATGTTGTCTCTTCAAAGTTTCCTCGTCTCCGCAGTTGCGATTATTCATTCTGGTGTTAGTGGAGTGGTCCTGGTTAAGTGTTTTGTGGTTCACTTCGATAAAATGTGTGTGCTAATGTTTAAATTCACTTCGGTCAATTAGTTCGAAACTCGCACTACTCGTCTCGTTATTAAGAATTATTTGTTTTATCGGTTTAATTTATTATTTCACTCCTTTACTGTTCCGTATTACTTTAGTTTAATTGTGGTATTAATTGTTCTCACTCAGTTTAAGGTTTAAGTTCAATTTTTAGAAAATTATGATTTTTCACTGTAGACTAGGCTTACAGACCGATCGCCATATTTGTCTGCTTTATAGGTTAATATAAGCAAAAATCTCGTTCAAGTGTGCTCGACAATGTCCAATAATTAACTGTTCTCATTTCCTTCGTCTCCTGAAAACGTCTTAGCCAATTTAATATTAGCAATACATTGTTTTAAATCTATTTGGCTTCCGCTACAGGCAGAAAATTTACATTATATTCCTGAATATATTTTTGCTATTATTTAATTTTATGAAATACTAAATACATAATCTCTTTCTTTAGTCATTCTGCTTGATTTGATATAAAATAAGATAGTTTTACAAAGTTTTTTATCAAAAATGCTATATTTCTTCCATTCTGAAAAAGTAGGCTTTAAAATTTACTTCCTGTCCTTCCCCAAATGTTTGCCATTTTATATGTTATATTTATGATTGTACTAAATCTCAGATTGACATAAAATGTTTATCTTCCCTTAATTTCTTGTAATTTTATTAAATGGTTATCTTTTTAATTATTATTCATTAATTTTTGTGACTCCCCACTCTGAATTTTCAGTTAGTACATTTGCATTTTTTCTTCTAATTCCTCCTATCTTTTTGCCATATCCTTCTAAAGTATAATTTACATTATATTACTCTGTGACTGATTTACCTTACATAAATTTCATCAGTTTAACTAGTTTACTGGACTTGATTCATTAATTATAATGTAGTTAAGATTCACCCTTTGGCCTAGATTTTATCTGTTTTTACATACAAAGTTTTTGAATAATACAGTTTGTTTATACCCCTTCTGACCTTCTATTCTAATACAGTATTAATTAACAATTCCTTAATTACTACAAAAACATTTAGTATTTAATTCATACTATTAATACATAACAATTATTTTACATTAAAAAAGTGGTATTTAAGCTCAGACATTCTAGTCTTGATTATTTCTAGTAACACCTAATAAACACTTTATAATAAAAGAATGGTATCCACACTCAGACATTTCATTCTTGATTACCATTATTAAACATAATAAACCTTTTAGAATAATAAAACATTGTACTCTACTTCCAACATTTAGGTATAGAGTCATTTACTTATTTACTAGAAACATAACACATCTGTTACTTCATTTTTTAAACTTCCATAAAATTACTTTTGTGCAGTCTTATCTGTCTTTATTTTATATTAGGGATGTATCCCTTGTCACCTCACTTATTAACTACTTGCTCTCTATTTATCCTTCTCACTTCAGTGAATGTTTTTAGATAAAGAGTGGCACTTTCTTAGAAATCTTAGTTTTTGCTTTTCATAATACTATTCTATCAAATAGTATTTATTAAGTTAAATTAAAACTTTAAAGTTGTTTAAAGGTACACATTTATTAAGTTTAAGCATTTAATACACCTTCTTGAAGTTTATTTACTATAATATAATAACTTGCACTTGTCCCCTGTTATTTCTTGATACTATCACTAATAATTTTTATAGTTTTATATTATCAAGAAATTTATTTATGAAGGAGGACTCTTAAGATTTGTTTTTATTCATTATAAAATAACTTTTGTGAGTGCACTTTTACTTATCTCTAAACTCTTTTGTTTACATTTATTTTACATTATTTTCTGTTTTTGGGTGTTATAATTTCATTTGTGATATTTAAATTCTTTTGGGGTTTTTGTTTTCTCCTTACTGGGTTTCCTTTGGGTAATTCTTGTAGCCTTCTTCCTACTATCTTGTATATTCAAAATCATTCCTGTTTATTTGGTATTTCGGTTTGTTCTGGGTTTTCTATTTTATTATTCTGTATATTTTATGTTCTGTATGATTGTATTTTATTGTGATACTTATTTGTTTTCATTTGCATTTTTCTTTGATAGTTATATTAATTGATATTTATTTATAATCATATTTCATTCATTATTAGGTGGATAATCTGTCATGCTACAGATTGCTCTCCTCCAGAAGTGATTAGTTCAGACCATACTTTGATTTTGTCTGAAATAATTGCTTATGATACTTATTATATATTATAATTCTTTTCTTCCTTTCCATTTCTATCTTTGCTTCTTCATATTTGAGCTTACATATATTTTATCCTTAAATTGATTTTCCTTGATAGTAATAGTCATCTGAGGTTTATTATTATTTATTTTCATTTTTTCTTAACTTGGTGTTTTATCCTTGGGATATTTATTCCCTAACATTCCCTAACACGTGAGCTGGGGCAGTTCAGAGAGGCACTTGTGGCTACATATACTCTGCTGGCCATACTACACTTCTCATTGAGATCAGAGGAAATTCATCTCTGCTCAAAACATAATAATACTGCTGGATTCATCTACAGACAGTCATTAATAAAAATTAGATAATAATAGTCTATTTTACGACTATTAAAAAATATCTTTGGATACCTCACTTCGTATTTGCTCAGATTTGTTAATATTTCTATCTCAGTTATTTTGCTTCTCAGTTATTCCTCTGACTTGTTAGCTCTACTCATATCTTATTTCTTATTATGGTGGGAAGCTCTTTTATTAATATAATTATCACTAGTTATTAAGTATAAAGTTTTTTGTGTGAATTCTCTGTTATTCCTTTGTTGTTATCCCAATCTGCTTCTGGTCATTGGTAGCATATATTTTATGATATTTTGGTTTTTTCTTAGTTCTCATGAATTGTTCCACTAGTTTCATGTCCTAGCAATTATTCTTCTAATTGTCTTTCTTATAATTACATTTATTTTATGATCATAGTTATATTATTGATTTATTTATATTGTTTTTTATCCAAATGAATTCTTTAATTATAATATTTATGTGGTCATTTTTTCTCCTTGTATTGCGTAAAGGTTTTATTATTTTTATTCCAACACAAGTTTATTCCCTTTAATTGTATCAGTGGTTCTTACTTCCTTTTCCTTCTCTTCAAAATTATTTCCATAACTAGTTGTGGTAAGTTGCTCTTACTATTTTTTATAATTTGTTTGTTTTATTTAACTTCCAAATTCTTTTCTTTCATTCCGTAATTAGTTTCATAAATAATTGTCAGTAAGTTGATCTTACTATATTTTAGAATTTGTTTGATTTCAAAATACAAAATTCCTTTCTTTTATTTTCATAAATAATTGTCAATAAGTTGATCTTACTATATTTTTTAGAATTTCTTTATTTTATTTAACTTCCAAATTCTTTTCTTTAATTCCATAATTATTTTCTTAAATAATTGTCAGTAAGTTGATCTTACTATATTTTTTAGAATTTATTTGTTTTATATAAATTCCAAATTCTTTTCTTTATTTCCATAATGTTTTCATAAATAATTGTCAGTAAGTTGATCTTACTTTCTTTTAGAATTTATTTAATTTTATTCAAATTTCTACTCCTCATAATATTTTTTTATGGAAGCCTGGTTATATACGCCTTTGATTCTCTGAGAACCCATCTCCTTTATTTCATATGTATTATTGATCTTTATTTTGGAGACTATATATGGTCCTGTGTACAGTAACAATAACTTTTTCGATATTCCTTCTATCGTGCTGGGTAGTTCACGATTTCTTAATAGTATTTTTTCTCCAATTTTATAAGTTATTATTTTACCACTAGCCTTTTGATACTTGTTTTGCCGCTTCTCCTGGTCTTCGGCCACCTTGTTATAGATTTTTACCTTGTCGAACTTGTAAATGTTATCCATAGGGAACTCTAGGATTTCTTCGATCTCTCGTGGGGGTGGTTTCTCGTACATGGCGGAGTATGGGGTAACTCCTATGGCTGGATGGTATGCCAAGTTGAGGTATTCCTCCGTGGCTGATAGATATTCTTGCCATTTTTTTTCTGTTGATGGTGACAATAAGTTCTTAATATCCTCCCCACTTCTCTTAACACCCTCTCTGCCGGATTACTGCTCAGGTGGTAGACCGATGTTTTGTACGTTCGAACACCCATTGATAATAGGGTATCCCGCCATTTTCTCCCCTTAAACTGGGTTCCACGATCCGTAATGATCGAAAATGGTCTCCCTATGTTTGGGATATACTGTTCCGTTATTATTCCCAGAATTTTCCTAGTAGTTGCCCGATTAGCTGGGTATAGCTTAATAAACTTAGTGAAATGGTCCATTATGATTATCAGGTATTTGTATCTGTGTCGACCGCCACTACAGGGAAATGGTCCGCAGATGTCTAAGAATACTTTCTCCAATTTTGCCTGGGATGTTATAGGAATCATAATGCCTTCCTTCTTTTCGTTGTTTGATTTTACCAGTTGGCATATATGACAACATTTGATATACATCCGGACCTTCCGGTTTATGTTTTTTATGTGGCAGCTCTCCTCCAGAGCCTTAATCACCTTTAATCACCTTATGCCTATATCGTATATGATAATTTATGATTATTTCCTTTTCAATATAGGTTGGAATAACCACCTTCCAGGTCTCCTGCTCTAATGATGTTTTAATGAATAAGATTTCTTTATTTATTTGATAATATTGAGCGACGGTTTCGTCCCTTTCTTCCAATCGAGTTTTTATATTTTTCAATTTCGGGTCCGCTTGTTGGTGGGTGCTAAGGTTTGTTAATAATGTGGCTAGATCGGCTCTGGTGCTAATAATGTGGTAGATTTTGAGTACGCTTTCTTCCTCTCCCTCGAATGTTTGCTCTTCCACGTTAACACGTGATAACACGTCTGCTACGACATTCTTTTTTCCTGGGATGTATTCCCATTGTAGATTGTACTCTTGAAGGGCAAGTATCCACCTTGTCAGTCTGCCGTGATTCAATTTGCATCTTTTTTGGAATGATATTGATTTGTGGTCTGTTCGGACAGTAACTGGATAACCCAAGATGTAGGTGTGGAATTTACCACAAGCGAATACTACACTCAGCAATTCCTTTTCAGTTACAGTGTAGTTCTTTTCGCACTGGTTTAAAGATCTACTCGCAAAGCTAATCACTTGATTTTGACCCTTCACATATTCTTGATACAGCGTCGTTCCTATTCTGACGTTGCTGGCATCGCAGTTCAAGAAAAAAGGTAGTTTAAAATTTGGGTGGCGAAGTATTATTTTTTCCAGAAATTTATCCTTAATCAGTTGGAAAATCACAGCCTGCTCTTGACCTCAGATCCATTTGTTTTTTGATGGTAATTGTGGTTGAAACCTTGCGGTTAATTCCGAATATTGTTCCTGGAACCTGCGGTAATAATTACAGAGTCTCAGGAATGACTGTAATTGCTTTCTATTCTTGGGTGCAGGGAATTTTTGGATTGCTTCCACCTTTTCTGCTGACAGTGAGATTCCTCGGTCATCCAAGTTAAACCCCAAGAATTGAACTTCTGTTGCAATGAACTTGGATTTTTCTAATTTAAGCGTGATGTTATTTACAGACAACTTCTCAAGTACTTGTTCCATGCGGTAGCAGTGTTCCTCCCAAGTTTACGAGGTAATCAGTAGATCATCTACATACGCGGTGATAAACTGAAGTGCTTCCTGTCCAATTACCTGGTCCATGCAGGTCACAAAGATGGCAACTGAGTTCACGAGTCCGAAGGGCAATCTCTTGAATTGGTAATTGCGCCCCTCGAATATGAATGCCAGATACTGACGACTCTGTGGGTGTAATTCAACCTGCCAGTAACCGCATACCGTGTCCCAGGTACTAAAGTACTTGGTACTGTGGAATCGTTTCAAGAATTCTTCTATCTCCCCGGGCGATGTTCTGTCATTGATTATCATTTTGTTTATTTCGCGCGCATCCAAGCAAAGCCGGACTTGGCCGTTTTTCTTAGGAATAGCCACGATAGGGCTGGTGAATGGAAATTGGCTACTCTCTATGATGTCACTGTTAATCATTTTATTTATTTCTGCTCTTACAGCCTCTTTTCATGAATGCGCAATGGGGTATGATTTTCGGTTAAACTCTACTGTTTCTCTAAATTGAAGTGTACATTGGTAATTTTTTACCTTACCGGGTTCGTCTGAAAATACTGAGCGGTACTTTTCATATATTCTTATTAACTGATTCGCTTGGTGTATGGGCAATTAATGATGGAGTTATTTTCGATATAGTTTATTTTTCGAATTTGTTGGTGGATATTGCTGGGAAATATTATCTCGCTACCTACTAAATCAGCCGTCCAGGTCAGCCCTCCTGCAAACAGCGGTACCTTTTCTGTGCGTAAAATCGATGATAGCAGAGTTCCTCCTTAGCACATCGCACCCCACCAATATATTAAAGGGCAATCCTGTTGCAATTAAGAATACCATGTTTATAGCTATACCCTTGCTAATCACGTTTACTGATACTTGCCTTCTGATCGTTTTGTTTTGGCGACCAGTGGCACCTATTAATACAATATTATTTATCAGTAATGTCGGCAATATTTGACCACATCCCTTTTGGATTCTCTCCAATTCAGTTGTGTTAATTATAGATACATTCGCACCCATATCGATCATTAATTGGGCGAATATTCCTTCTACCTCCGCGTTTATATAGATTATTTCATTGTTTAGACTATGGAGGCGAGTGTCGTCCTCCTCCAATAGTTCGTTTCTAATATTTTTTAAGTAGTTGCAATTAATGATTGTAATATTATTAGAGTTAGTTGCTCTTTGCAACACTTGTTGATACCCAGGAGCTAGGAGCAGTGAAGGGTCATGATAATTCATCACTGCCTCCTCCCGTTTAAATTCTCATTTTCGTTGTTATTAAGGTTAGGACCGACAGAGGCGTCAGTCGGGAAACCTGGAGTGTGTTCTTGCCGCTCCGTGCGATGTTAGAATGGTTGTTCTCGGTTTGGGTTCCGTCCTGGGTCATCTAGACTGGTACTTCGTCTAGGCGGATTGTATCTCGGACCATCACGTTCTCTGCCGATCCTCATACTCGTGGAAGCTGTTACGCCACTGATGGGTGTATCTTCGTTGGCTGTTTCCTTCGGCTCGTATGAAATTTACCCTGGGCCGGGAAAACCTGTTGTTATTATTGTTATTGTTTGGTGGGTACCCTCTATTATTATTATAATACCGTTCGGTATTATTATGGTTTGGGTTTCTCTGACTATTAATATTTGGATTCGGGTAATAATTATTGCCATTACCTTGGTAACTGTTATTATTCCTATTTGCATTTTGGTTAGTAGGACCGTTATTATTATTATTATTGTTGGTATTATTATAATTGGAATTGTATCGGTTCCCTTGGTATCCATTGCTGTTATGGTTATTACCATTGTTCGGGTATTGATTATTTCTTATTTCCGGCCGATCATTCCTCCTTCTGCTTTGCCGATAGTACTCTTCGTTCTCATAATTCTCCAACAGTTCAGTCATCGCCTGTATTGTTTTTATTTGGCTACCCCTCCTTGCTCTTATTACTTCTTCGTCGTAATGGTACGATAGCTTGTTTACGAGGCATTCTTCTGGTATGGCTGGTTCCAAATGCTTCGCCAGACATACCTTTCCGAGGAAGTATGCGGTCATAGTGTTACCCATTTGTGTTTTGTATCGGCCATGACAGATGTTGTCCCGTATTAACAACTGGGTGGTCTCCGACCAGTACTTCGCCTTGAACAAGTGTTTGAATTGCTGGTAGTCTGCGATCTCACTTCTGTTCGCCATCCACCAATTGACGGTCATCTCCCGGAGTGATTCGTCCAACAGTTACCGGTTATTACTCCACCTGTTGCCCCTATGTTTGGCAATGTATTCCTCGATTCGGGCCAAGAACTCCATCGGCTTCCTTTTATATTGGCGGAAGTTCAGCCATTCCCGATTCTCGTTTATGGGTACACCCGTGAAGTTATTGGGTCTGTTTCTAATCACTTCCATCTCTTCCTGGCTCTGCCGCACTTGGCCGGTGATATTCGTCATAGCCTCTTCCATACCGTCACATCTTTCCGTAACTTGGTTCCGTACCTTCCCTAATTCTTCCTGAGTTTCCTTCCGGTTTTCTTCCAATTTGGTTCTGTTGGTTTCTTCGATATTGGTTATTTTAGTGGTTACTTCTTCCTTAAGACACTGCACTTCCTGCTCGTTCTGGCTACATCTTTCGTCAACTTCCCTGATCTGTTGTTTTATTACTGTGGTTTCTTCGTCTATTTTCTTGTTTGTGTATTCCTTATTATCGTTGATTTCCTTGCTCATCTCTTCTTTTAACAACTCCATCTTTTCGCCTAACTTGTCCAAATTTTCCTGGTTAACGTCTCTTAATTCTTCTCTTAATAGTTGGTTATCCTCTCTCAATTCTTCCAACTTCTCCCCCATCTTCTCTTCCATTTTCTTGTTATTTTCCCTTAATTCTTCCTTCAATTGTTGGTTGTTGCTTTCCATCTTCTTACTATTTTCCTCCATCTTCTCTTCCATCTTCTTACTGTTTTCTTCAATTCTCTTATTAGTATTTTCTATTTTATCAATCAATTCTTCCTTGGTTGATTTGAATTTTCCTTTGTTGATTTGAATTCTTTCTTCAAAGACTGGTTGTCCTCCTTCAAATCTTCCAACTTCTTATTTAAGGACTGGTTGTCTTCCTTCCTTTCTTTACTCGATTCTTCTTTTGTAGAATCCATTTTCTTATTCAATTCTTCCTTTGTGGATTTGATTTCTTCCTTCATGGAATCTATTTTCTTACTCATTTCCTCTTTCATTTCCATCATCACTCTGAACATCTCTTGTATTGTCGTGTTCTCTGTTTGTGAGGGTTTCTCGGGTTGTTCCTCTGGTGGTGCGGGTTGTTTAGATTCCACTGGGGGTAATAACATTTCCACGTCTTCCACCGGCGTCGCCTCCTTGTCTTCCATATTAACTTCCTTTTCGGCCTCTGCCGCCCTTTTCTTCGATGTTGCACAACGTTGCATTTTGCTTATTTCTCTGACTGGATAACCGCTGCCAAGCTTGAATTAGGAATTGGGCAAGTTATAGCAGCCTATCAATCACTAATTGAAGCCCCTTAGTTGGACGCCAATTTTGTAACAAAATAAAAATAATTTCGTTTACAAAAATAAAAATTTGTGGTTTACCAAAATAAAAAATTTTGGCGGTTTTCTAAAATATTGTTTTTGTTGTTTCAGTATTTAGTAAATAAATTTCGTAATTGATTCGTGTAAAAATTGAACTCTTTTATTTATTTTCCAGTGTACTGTATCAGTTTGAGTTTTAGAATTAATTTCTGAGTTAATTGTGTTATCGCCAGCACTAATCGATAGACGGTTCTTCTTCTTAACTAGGTATTCTCCTTACACTTTGGTAAAAGCCGCCTTTCGGATAGTCCGTGATCTCAGATTTATTTTATTTTTAATTTTATTTATTAAATTTATAAATAAATAGAAACCAATTTGCAGAAATTTTAGATTTATTAACAATTTGTATAATGTATTGAGTGTTAATCCATTATTCAACAGTAGTATCGACTCGTTTCTCAGGGCCGTCAATTAATTTTTACATCTGTATCTTATATTAATTATTAGGTTCTTTGAACGATTATTTTATATAGTCAGAGAAGGGTAAGGTCAGGAAAGTATAACACTTACATGTAAAAAACTTAATAATTAAAAATTACGTTATTATTTAATATATAATGTTTATTAAAGATTAAATTTTGAACCATCGAAGTCTGGACGATCGTATAGGCAAAGCTCGCTTTGAATTGTGGGAGTCAAGATGGCGGCTTCCGTACTGCTCCTGTTTAATGAAGTCGGCTCTACGAAAATTTCTTCCAATAAATGTTGTCCCTTCAAAGTTTCCTCGTCTCCGCAGTTGCGATTATTCCTTCTGGTGTTAGTGGAGTGGTCCTGGTTAAGTGTTTTGTGGTTCACTTCGATAAAATGTGTGTGCTAATGTTTAAATTCACTTCGGTCAATTAGTTCGAAACTCGCACTACTCGTCTCGTTATTAAGAATTATTTGTTTTATCGGTTTAATTTATTATTTCACTCCTTTACTGTTCCGTATTACTTTAGTTTAATTGTGGTATTAATTGTTCTCACTGAGTTTAAGGTTTAAGTTCAATTTTTAGAAAATTATGATTTTTCACTGTAGACTAGGCTTACAGACCGATCGCCATATTTGTCTGCTTTATAGGTTAATATAAGCAAAAATCTCGTTCAAGTGTGCTCGACAAGGTCCAATAATTAACTGTTCTCATTTCCTTCGTCTCCTGAAAACGTCTTAGCCAATTTAATATTAGCAATACATTGTTTTAAATCTATTTGGCTTCCGCTACAGGCAGAAAATTTACATTATATTCCTGAATATATTTTTGCTATTATTTAATTTTATGAAATACTAAATACATAATCTCTTTCTTTAGTTCATTCTGCTTGATTTGATATAAAATAAGATAGTTTTACAAAGTTTTTTATCAAAAATGCTATATTTCTTCCATTCTGAAAAAGTAGGCTTTAAAATTTACTTCCTGTCCTTCCCCAAATGTTTGCCATTTTATATGTTATATTTATGATTGTACTAAATCTCAGATTGACATAAAATGTTTATCTTCCCTTAATTTCTTGTAATTTTATTAAATGGTTATCTTTTTAATTATTATTCATTAATTTTTGTGACTCCCCACTCTGAATTTTCAGTTAGTACATTTGCATTTTTTCTTCTAATTCCTCCTATCTTTTTGCCATATCCTTCTAAAGTATAATTTACATTATATTACTCTGTGACTGATTTACCTTACATAAATTTCATCAGTTTAACTAGTTTACTGGACTTGATTCATTAATTATAATGTAGTTAAGATTTACCCTTTGGCCTAGATTTTATCTGTTTTTACATACAAAGTTTTTGAATAATACAGTTTGTTTATACCCCTTCTGACCTTCTATTCTAATACAATATTAATTAACAATTCCTTACTTACTACAAAAACATTTAGTATTTAATTCATACTATTAATACATAACAATTATTTGACATTAAAAAAGTGGTATTTAAGCTCAGACATTCTAGTCTTGATTATTTCTAGGAACACCTAATAAACACTTTATAATAAAAGAATGGTATCCACACTCAGACATTTCATTCTTGATTACCATTATTAAACATAATAAACCTTTTAGAATAATAAAACATTGTACTCTACTTCCAACATTTAGGTAAAATAGAGTCATTTACTTATTTAATAGAAACATAACACATCTGTTACTTCATTTTTTAAACTTCCTTAAAATTACTTTTGTGCAGTCTTATCTGTCTTTATTTTATATTAGGGATGTATCCCTTGTCACCTCACTTATTAACTACCTGCTCTCTATTTATCCTTCTCACTTCAGTGAATGTTTTTAGATAAAGAGTGGCACTTTCTTAGAAATCTTAGTTTTTGCTTTTCATAATACTATTCTATCAAATAGTATTTATTAAGTTAAATTAAAACTTTAAAGTTGTTTAAAGGTACACATTTATTAAGTTTAAGCATTTAATACACCTTCTTGAAGTTTATTTACTATAATATAATAACTTGCACTTGTCCCCTGTTATTTCTTGATACTATCACTAATAATTTTTATAGTTTTATATTATCAAGAAATTTATTTATGAAGGAGGACTCTTAAGATTTGTTTTTATTCATTATAAAATAACTTTTATGGGTGCACTTTTACTTATCTCTAAACTCTTTTGTTTACATTTATTTTACATTATTTTCTGTTTTTGGGTGTTATACTTTCATTTGTGATATTTAAATTCATTTGGGGTTTTTGTTTTCTCCTTACTGGGTTTCCTTTGGGTAATTCTTGTAGCCTTCTTCCTACTATCTTGTATCTTCAAAATCATTCCTGTTTATTTGGTATTTCAGTTTGTTCTGGGTTTTGTCTTACTTCATGATTCTCATTCTTGGTTTCTTCACTACAATATTGTATCATGTACGTTGGTTCGTTCTGGGTATCTTCCTTACTTACTCCTATCCTACCTGGGTATTTCCTTACCTTATTTTACTTTTACAACTTATTTTTCATTACACATATTTGTTGCATAGTTGCTTTTTCTGTATTTTTACTTTTTCAAGTTATGATTGTATTTTATTGTGATACTTATTTGTTTTCATTTGGATTTTTCTTTGATAGTTATATTAATTGATATTTATTTATGATCATATTTCATTCATTATTAAGTGGATAATCTGTCATGCTACAATATATATATATATATATATATATATATATATATATAGTAACAAATTTAGAAAATCTTGTTTTTTATGCCCCCACTCTTGTGAGTGCCAATTTTGTAACAAAATGTATTAAATTTTGTTTGTTAAAAAAATAAAAATTTGGTTTTTTAATTTTTTGTAAATTATGTTTTATTTGTTTTTGTGGTTTTATTATTTAGTAATTAATTTTTGTAATTGTTTTGTGTAAAATTTTAAATCTTTTATTACGGTTTTTGTCAATTATATCACTTTTTGTAGTTAGAATTAAGTTCTACGTTAATCAGATTGTCTCCTGGACTAATCGATTTGTGGTTCTTCTTCTTCTGAGAGTATTCTCCTTTCACTTTGGTAATTGCCGCTTTTTGTGTAGTCCGTGGTTTAAATATTATCTTATGTTATCCTAATTATATTTTTTGAAATAAATATAAGTCAAAATTATGAAAGTCCAGTTTTTATTTAACAAATTATTAATGGATCGATATTAAATCGATTATTCAACAAATAATAATTATCGACTCGTGTCTCAGGGCGGTCGATTACCTTTACATAAAGTATTAATATTAATTTTCAGGTTCTTTTAACGGTTATATTATATAGTCAGAGAAAGGGCAAGTTTAGGAAAGTATAACACGTACAATTAATAGCTTAAGAATTAACAAATACAAAGATTCATTCAATATATATAATGTTTATTAAAGTAAAATTTCGAACCATTTGTCGTTGAAGACGAAGCGAGCTGTGGTGTACTTTGAATTGTGGGAAATTAAAGATGGTTGACTTCGTGCAGCATATGTGACACAGTGATGGCTCGACAGAATCCTCTTCAAATAAATGTAGTTTTTTCAGGTTTCCTCGTCTCAGCAGTAGTGATTATTCTTTCTGGTGTTAGTGTAGTTGTCCTGGTTCAGTGTTCCGTGATTCCCCTCATTGATTAGTGTTGTATAATGTTTTTAATGCACTTTAGTCAATAAGGTCGAAAATGGCACGTTTCGTCTTTATATTCAGGATTATCGTTTTTATGTGTTATATTAGTTAATTCGCTTTTCCGGTTCAGTATTAGTTAATTTAATAGTGGTAATTGTTTATTTCACTGAATTTAATTGACGTTTAAAGTTTCCAAAATTTACGATTTTTTACTTTGACTGGGCTAGGTTGATGAAAGCCATTTTTTCTTCCTTCGATATAGGCCTACATGAATATTTGAGCTAGAGCTCGTCTCATGTGTACTCGACAAAGTCTAATAATCAGCTGTTTTAACTTCATTCTTCATCTGAAACGTCTTAGCCAAGTTAATATTAACAAGACATTGTTTTAAATCTCTATCATTTCCGTTACATGGTTGACATTTATGTTATATTACTGAATACATTTTTACTATTATTTAACTTTATTAAATACTAAATACATAATCTGTTTCTTTAGTTCATTCGGCTTGATTTGATACCAAATAAGATATTTTTACAAAGTTTTTTATCTACAAATGCCATATTTACTGTATTTCTAACTGTAGGCTTTAAAATTTTACTTCCTGTCCTCTTAAAAGGTTTGCCATTTGTATTATGTTATAATTATGATTGTACAAAATCTCAGATTGAAATAACATGTTTATTTTCCATTAATTCCTTGTAGTTTTATTAATTAGTTATCCTTTTTAAATATTATTCTTTAATTTGGGACTCCCCCCTTGGATTTTTCTGTTATTACATTTGCATTTTTTCCAATAATCTTTCATACCTTTTTACAATATCTTTCTAAAGTATAGTTTCAGTTATAATATACTGTGTTTGATTTACCTTATACAAATTTCATCAGTTTAATTAACTTACTTGACTTAATTATCAATTATAATGTTGTTGTTTTTTACCAATTGGCCTAGTTTTTATCTGTTTTTACACACAAAGTTTTTGGATAATCCAGCTTGCTTATACCCCTTCTGACCTTCTATTCTAATACAGTATTAATTAAAATTTCCTTATTTAACTACCTGAACAGTTAGTATTGATAACAAGTATTAACTCCTAACAAATATTTTATAACAAAATAAAAGGATATATCCTTTCTTTTTTAACTTATTTCTTAAAATTAATTTTGTGCAGTCTTAGCTGTTTTTATTTTATATTGGGGATGTACCCTTTTTCACTTCACTTACTTATTACCTGCTCTTATTGATACAAAAAACTTTAAAGTTGTGTAAAGGCACAAATTTACTTAGTTTAAGCATTTAAAACACTGACACTTGAAGTTTATTTATTATAATAAGATAACTTGCACTGGTCCCCTGTTATTCTTGGATCTTATCTCTAAATAAGTTTTATAGTATTCCGAGATCAAGAATCTTATTTATAGAGGATTATGAAGATTTGTTTTATTTTCATTTTAAAATAACTTTTGTGGGTGCACTTTTACTTATACCTCTAAACACTTTTGTCTATATCTACTTCACATTATTTTCTATTTTGGGTGTTATACTTTCATTAGCTATATTTCTTTTGGGGGTTTTATTCCTTTATTACTAGGTTTACTTTGTGTATTTCCCTACTTTATCCTTTTCTACTAAGTGGTTTCCTTCAATTTCAGTCCTGTTATTAAGGATGTTGGTTTGTTCTGGGTAATTTCTTACTTTAACTTATTCTCCTACTTTGTTTCTTCGATAAAAATAGTTTTATTAGGTATGTCGGATTGTTTTGGGTATTTTCCTTACTTACTCCTATCCTACCTGGGCATTTCTTTACTTTATTTTATTTTTTTGGTTTATTTTTCATTACTCATAGTTGTTGCTTAGTTGTTTTTAATTTATTTTTATTTCTTCAAGTTATAATTGCATTTTATTGTGGTACTTATTTGTTTTTATTTGGATTTTTCCTTTATTTCAATTTAATTTGTATTATTTATGATCATTTTTCATTCATTATAATGTGGATAATCTGTCATGCTACTATATATATATATATATATTGTAACGTTACGTTTGTCAACGTTAAGCCCCACTGTTGGGTTCGATTTGTTACCAAACAAATAACTTACGAGACGAGTTATTATGCCGCACGTTGGATGCGTCAATTTGTAACAAAACGTCGTTTACAAATGAAATTGTATTAATTAAAATTTTTGAAAAAATTTTATTTATTTTTTTTTAAATAAAAAATAAAATTTTAATGTTTGTTTTATTGTTCAATAATTAAAAAATAATTCTTGTAAGGGTGTAGTGTTGAAATTTTAAGTTTGTTGGAGTTATTTGTGTCAATAATCTAGCTTATTCTGTAACTAAATTCCAGTTAACAGGATTGTCTCAATTTACTAATCGATTGGCGATATTTCTTTTCCTCCGTATATATTACTTTCCCTTGAGTAATGGTCGCCTTTCTGTTAGTCCTGTTGTTAACTAAAACTCTTTTATAAAATTGAGAAATAAATTTAAAACCAAATTGTTGAAATATTATGTTTTTTATTGACAATTATTCAAAAGATCGATTGAAAATCGATTATCATATATAGCTCGACTCTTTCACAGGGGCAATCGATTGTTAATACAGCTGTTATTTCATATAAATATTTTCGAAAGGTTTCTTTTAACGGTTATAATTAATAGTCAGAGAAGGGGCAAGTATAGAAAGTATAACATTCACAATAAAATATGTTAATAGTTAGAAAATACACATTTTGATAATAATATATAATGTTTATTAAGTAAGAGTTTATACCAAATGACTTGTTGAATACTATTCGACGTAGGCGCTAGGCATGATGGGAGTTCCAAAATGGCCGCTTGCTCGCTGCTGACGATAAACAGGAATGGTGTAGCTGTATTTTTCTGTGAATAAAGATGCCTCCTCAACTGCTTCCTTGTCTCCACAATAGTGAATAATGTCTCTGGTGTTGTTTGGGTTGTCCCGGTTAAGTTTTCTGTATTCACTTCGATTAAATGTTTTGGATTAGGTGTATTCACTTCTGTCTATGTGTGTGTCGAAAATTGTGAAGTTCGTTTGGTTATTAATAATTAGTGTTTTATAGTTTTATTTCCTTATTTCACTTGTATTCAGTTCAATATTAATTGTTTTCAATGTTTGTAGTGGTTGTGTGCACTGAATTTAAGTTAAAGTAAAAATTTCAGTAACTCTCGATTTTATGGTGTAGGATATGCTCTAACGTTATTATACGCCATTAACGATCTGATATAGGTTTTGTTAGCGAGAGCTTAATCAACCGTACACTTCGAATGTTAATTAAGAACTGTTTTACTTCCTTCGTTTCTGAAATCTCTTAGCCGATTTAATATTAGAAAAGTATTGTTTCAATTCTTATTCACTTCCGATGCATGTAATTAAAGTACATTATATCATAGAATATATTTTGGTTATTAATTAATTTCATGTAATAGTAAATACATAATCGGTTTCCTTAACTCCTTCTGCTTAATTTGATATACAATAATCCATCTTTATAAAGTTTTTTATCAAAATTGCTATATTTCTGTCATTTTGGAAAAGTAGGCTCAATATTCTGTTTCCTGTCCTTGTCCAAAATTTAGCCATCTTATGTGTTATAATTATGAATTCGAAACCAGTTAGAGTTTGATAAATACGAATACATGCCAAAAGGTAAGTCCAGAGAAGCATATGTAATTGGTATTGTAGCTAGAGCGAAACATTTAAAACCTAATTTGACGGAGAGTGAACTCGTAAATAAACTGTCTTATCACTTTGACCGTGATATCAATGTTGCAGTAATGACGAGGGGAACTAAGACGATTGAAGAACTCCTACTCATGCAGGCCCAGTGGGGAGAGATAAGATATTCGATAAAACAACAACCAAGGTCAGACGCGCAACCTAGACCAGGTCCAAGTCGCGAAAACAATTACAAAAACAGACAACAACAAAACACCTATACAAAGAAACCGTATTTAGGTCCACGAAATAAATATAGTAATAATAATGAACGAAGTTTTACAAATAAGTATTGGAATAAGTCAGCTCAAATACAAACAATAACACCGACGCAGACAGACGCATATACGAGGGGACTGCATACAACAATACAAATGGAAACAACACCGCTACAGGAAGAGATAAGTGAGGTGGTACAGTCAACAGTACAGTCAACTTCAAAAAACGGACAGTAAGGGGCATTCACAAAACGTCCAGTGATAAAAATTATAAATGTAAAAATCAAATCAAGACTAATGAAATATGTGTGCAAATAAACAATGTGTATCCACTGGAAATTAGGGATGGACTATTGCGAATAGACGACAGAGTGATGGAGCTACGAAGAAAGTACATTCAAAGAGAAGATCCAAGGTATAAGCTGGAAAACGAGATACTGTATAAACTCTGGGAGGGTGAATGGAAAGTAGTAATGCCAAACGACCTATTAAGTGAAGTAACGTGGGCATGCCATGAGAGTCTAGGGCATGCGGGACCATACCCGCTGTTATTTAGCGTTAAGAGAAGATTTTATTTGTAATAATATGTATAGAAAAGTAAGAAGTATTTTAAAAGTGTGTCATAACTGTCAAACGGCAAAATCTCTGAACCTACATACGTACGTGGAAATGCAGAATATTATTATCAATGGTAAGAACGAAATGTTATGTATGGATTTCTTAGGACCGCTCCCTCGAGATAGTCGAAGGCTTAGGCACCTACTAGTTTGCACAGACGCTTTCACCAAGGTAGTAAGACTATACCATGCCACCAGACCAACCACCAAGGCAGTGTTAAACATAATATTCAAAAAGTATATCCCACAGTATGGACAAATAAAACGTATACTGTCAGACCAAGGTAAACAATTCCAGAATCAAGCGTGGACAAACACCTTAGAGCAGAATGGAATCCAGCCGATACTCACAGCAATACGGAGACCACAGGGAAACCTGGCCGAAAGAATAAATAAAGAGCTAGGAAAATTATTTAGGTTATATTGCTACGACAAACATAGCACTTGGCCACAATACGTAGAATTCTTTGAAAAAACGTTAAATGAAAATTACAATCACACAACTGAATATACACCAAAGGAGTTGGAAACAGACCAACGACCGAGCAGAGTGTGGTCTAAATATGTAAAGAAAATACCAACTGCCAATATGCTTAAACCTTGGCATATGAAGATCGAGGATGCAAAAGTTAACATCAAAAACAAAGCATCAAAGCGAACACAGAAATTCAACGCAGCTCACAAATTGCAACAATTCCAAATAGGAGAAACCGTATTATTAAAAATGAACCCTGTTGGTAAAAGTGAGGACAATACTGCGACCAAATTCTTTAAATTATACGATGGACCTTACACACTAACTGAGAGAGTGGGTAGGAACACGTTTATGGTGACCGACACTAGAAAAAATAAATCTCTAGGAAAATACCACACGTCGTCCCTACGAAAATACTTTAATAAAACATAAAAGTAAGTAAATAAATAGTTATATGATTTGTATGTATAAACAACATGTGAAAATTTAAACAAAGAATTATGGTATGAAGTAAATGCATACGAAAAAAAACAGCTGACGAGAGAAGACATTGACTCGCGCACACAGCTCACCGCAGACAACAAGGAGGGAGCGGGGGACATGCTACGTCACATAGAAACGACCCTCAACCACAACCGAGAAATGTTTACAGCGGAAATGATAAGAATGGAATGCAGAAACTTGATGACAAGGCATTCTCCCACAGAGCTGGTAGTGTTTTCAACACAGGAGGGGATTAGCAAATGTCAACAACACAAATATAACTTGACAACAACATACCCGACTGACCTACTAACCTATAGAAAATGTGGGGTAGAATAAGAAAACATTTATGTAAATAATGATTAGTAAAGTAAGGATAGGATTATAATAACAATATTACAATATATGTAAAAGAGTATTAATAACAAATAAATATGTAAAATGTATACCATAACAAATATGTAAAACAAAATAGAAAAAAAAAACATTTCTTATGAAAGAAATTTTTTTTATTATGGCTGTAGGTGTATGTGACAGGACGAATAGTCACAATATGACAACCGTCACATATGCGTATAGCAAAATAGAAAATACAGTGCATAAAGCAATACTCTGCTTAGTATAATAAGAAACAATGTATAAGATTAAGTAAATAGAGTTAAGAAAGTATAATAATAAGAATTGTGTAAATGTGTATCAATATGTCAAATGTAAAAACAGTAATAAGAATGAAAAGTGTTGGAGTGCGATAGGAAGTACGACGCGTAGGTGCGTAAGGATACAATACAAAACATAGAGCGAGTAACAAAAGGGAAATAGCTAACATTAGTCCACAAAAATAATCCCTAACCGCTTATTAACAGTTTAAAAAGAACCCATCAGAGCGTGAACAACAACACGTGACAGTTGATAAACCAATAAGGGTAGAGTGTCATTAAACTAGCGGGAAAATACAGGGCGACATCGCTAACGCGCTCAAAGCACTTCAGTCTGCATTAAACCACTGGTTCGAGTAGTCCACTTTAAAACACTAGTTCGGAAAGTCTATGTTAAGCAACCAGTCCGAGTAGTTTGCAGTAAAACATTAGTACGGAACATCGGTTTTGAATTACTAGCCCGAGCAGTGTGTAGTGAGTAAAATCACACGACATGTTAAACTTAAAAACACTCGAACTTAATGTGAAAGCGACTCCATTCAAATAAATCAACAATAGCGTAAAAATAGCATCTGAACGTAAAAATTCCACATCAGGGAGGCAGTACAATTCCACAACAGGGAGCTGAGGACATATCCACATCAGGGAGGCTGTTCACACCAGAATCCAGGGAAGCTGAGAACACTCCACATCAGGGAAGCTGTACATATATCCACACCATGGAGACTGGATGAACAAGAAGAGAAACAATTGAAACATCCAAACCCAGAAACGCCCATGAGATAGACGCCGGAGCTACAGTAACAAGTAGAGTATTAAACATTTAAGTTTGAATTCAAAAAGACAGTAAACAAGAAAGAGAACAATTTCAGAGACTATAAAAAAACAAATTTATGTAATTAGTAAAGTAAGATAACAGAGCAAATTGAAGTAGAGTCATTTAAAGAGTTAAAGTAAAATAAAAAAAAAACATTAAACACAATTCTTATAATAACTAAAGAGTTAGAAATAATTATTTCAAAAATAACACCCATCCATCACATTCTCACACACAGGTCTACAGAATATAAGTATAGCAGAGAAGTAAAAGTAAATTCAGTTAAGGTAAGTCTAATTAAAATTGCATTGGTCTTTGTGTGTGTAAACTGAACAGTATTAATACTCGCTGTTGCCCAAAATTGGCGATACCAGTAAAACACACCAACAAAGTCCAGTTGCAATATATAAGAAATAACGAGTTCATAAACAGCATATGAATATGATACATAAATTATGTAAATTATTTGGATTATTTGTTTCTAATTATGTTTGTGTTACATAAAAGATACTGCGACTAACTGTGTACATTCGAGCTTATTATAATATATAACAGTACTTTAACTCTTACATATATAAGTAATCATAAATCCATATAAGTATACATACTATATCTGCGCTAAGTCAATATTCCACTTTCTCCTCCAACTCATCTTATATATTCTGTTACAATAACTGTGTGTTATTAACAATACTGTTTACATCTAATCTGTTACAGAACACAATTATTGAGTGAACAAAAAGAAGAGCCTATTGTTATGATGTAGTTATGATATTAGTATTACATAAATATTATATTTACATAACATAAATTTTTTATTTTTTACATATAAACTTATCTTCTCTCATCAAGAAGGAGAAAAAAGAAAATAGAAAGCTGTGACAATACCAACACTTAGATGGACGCTATTAAGAAGAAAGAACATAATATTATGACAGTAACACGGATAGTTGTGTTTCTTCTATGTCAGTCATGTTTAATGTCACTGATTGTTGTACCAATATTCTACCAGCTTATTTATTCAGCTCACCTTTCAATAGATCCAGCTTTACAGCAGTATGCTCTTGCAACTCTTTTTCCCCTGTATCAACACTTTTATATCTCCTATTTCTTGATCACGTTCTTCTTTTTGTCATTCGTCAGACTTGAGTAACAGGGTTTTCTGTTATTCCCATGTTTATAGCATTGGTGTTTTCTATCGTTTTTCAGATTCTTCTGCTTCATGTCTTCGATTCTCTGCTCCTTCTGCTTCCTGTTGGCATCGTTTCTCCATTTGCAGTACTATTATATATCAGGTGCTTTGAATGTTTCCATTATCTGACTGGTATTTATTTTGGCAACTTAGTTACCACACACGCTACTCTTCTGTGATCAATCCACATATATCATCATGTTGAACAGTGGAAACAGAATAACTGACACCAGGTGAAGGCTCTAATTACAACTTTAATTAGAATCAAACAGCAGTTAGAAATAAACAAAGACACTCTTATACAATCCTACCAATTAAAATTTATCCAACACCCAACATATTAATGTCGCCTTATTATAGTTTCAACTAACATAATTGAACTGAAACTGCAAGTCACGATAACAAACACTCTGAACCTCACTCTAATATCTCTGATCTAAAACTTGAGCTTTGACAGTCACTGACTGCTTATTTATACCCCACTGAGGTTCAAGAGAAATCTACACTCTCCAGCCAAGAAGCTGCTCTGTAACTCAAGAAGCTAGGTCAATGCCTGGCCTTGACACATTTATGCAGATAAAAATGATACTGCATCACGAAGATTGCCTATCTATTTTATGTTTTATATAAGAATGCCACTCTCACTATAGATGCAAGTGTCACATATGTTCTCCATTTCCTCAGCATAGCACTGCCCCCTCCTTAAGTCTGCATTGTCCCAAACTGACAATTCCTCCTGTGTTCCTTGTTTTAAGTTCGACTCCTGAAAGGCTTCTTCCCACTTACAGAGCACATTCTCCATCACTACCAGACACTTATTCTTCAATTCCTTTTTGCCTTCCCACTCCACATCCAACATCTTGCATAATATCCGGTTCAGCACTTTTTCTGTTCTTGTAAAAAAAAAACATCATCCCATCTCCGAACTCATCTGTTTCCTGTACATCCAGAGCGCATTTTTTCTTCCCACTCGCTACATCTTGTTTATTTGCAGCCAATTCTTTCTTTACAGCAGTTTCCCCCACAGTCACATCCCTTAGCTCAGGAATAACCACTAGCTTTCTGCAATAACCACAGTTGGCTCTTCGATAACCTCTCTTCTGTTGTTACACAATTTTGAACTTTGTTGCTCTATTCTTGTTCTGTTTTCACATTCAACACTAAGAGTCCCTCTTCTCCACATTTATTGTCACCTTCTTCAGCCACCAGTACTTGCTTGATCAAATGGATGGCTGATCCTATCATTTCAGATATGAAAAATTTTATCTTCCCTTGGCCAACCCTCAGGACATTCATTCTCTCTCAAGTCCACAACAGACCCATAGGTATTCATATGTCCATATATTCATATGTATGATACAAGATCTAAATTGAGGTTGGTGGTGGCTAACTAAATCAGGGTGCACTATAGACACCATAATGTCCGTGTCAACTGTAAATGATGTTGGTGAATGATGTTTACCTTAGCGAATCCATTAACAATCAAGTTTCCATGGGTATTATGAAGCATGGAAACTGTGTGCTGTTCTGGAGCTTTATTTATCTAATTTGTAGATAGATCACACCATTCTCTCTGTATTTTATTCTTCCAACAATCTGCCTGAATATCTAAAGATGTTCATGTTTCCCACATTCTGTCTCTTTCCCATTGTTCAAATGGTTGTGGCACTCTTGATCCTTTGAATTGTTTGTCTTGTATCACTTCTTCTCTGCCACCAAACAGCAATGTGATACTCAGACCTTCTGACTATGATGTGATGACATAAATGTATTACAGTAATGGGATGCTGACTTGGCAGCTTCAAACTCGAGGGCACGAACAAGAGCTTCTGTGCTACAGTATTTTGATATCTTGCCATTCATAACACTTGGCGAAGTTCATTATCTCTGACACAATCAATAAACTTAAAAAGAACAATCTGTATCCAGAAGTCTTCCAGTCCTTCATGGTAAGCCAATCTTGTCAATCGGTCAACATTTGCTTCAAACTCCTGGACGCTTTCCTCAGAATGCTGCTATCTCGCTTTCAACTGAGGATAGTACACATCATGCAAATGTGTATCATCAGACTGTAATTCTAGAGCTTCAATGAATTCAGTATAGATGTTCTGGCTATCAGGTGGCACTTTCTGTAGTAGCTCTGCAGCAGGTCCTTTTAAAGCAAAAACAAGTGAAACTGCTGTCTCTTTTTCTGTCCAATGAGTTGCACAAGGAGAAGCTTCAAATTGGCAAAGATACATCACCCAGCACATCCATGAATGTTGGGACCTTGACATGAGCTGACCATACTGCAGACAAAGCTACTTGTTCTATTGTTTTTTTTAAATGTATTTTTCTATCTTTACTGTTGGTATTGTCTGTTCAGCAAATTGTTTTGAAAAGCATGGCTGTACTTTCATAAATTGTTTGATTTCAGTTTTAATTTGTTCTCTTATGTTGCAATTGAGTCTTCTACTACAAAAAGTTTAGTTGACATAGCTTCTTCCACACTCAAAATAGATTTTTCTACTTCAGTTATTTTGTTTGACATTGTTTCTTCTATTTAATTAAGAAAGTTGTGTTCGTGGTTATAATCACAAACAGAATTAACACCATTACACACCACTATAGAAAAATTATTCCAATTTGTGTTTTCAAGCTTCACAGCTTCAAGCTCTGTGCATTTGACAACTTCTAAGTCCCTGTGAGGGCGGCAATTGTGCATTTGACAACTTATTCTCAATTCTATTAGCACATATATTTAGTAAGATATAGATAACAAATACCATAATTCGGTATTAATGACACTCACCAATTTCATTAGTTGCCGGGCTCATTTTCTTCCTTTATAACTTGTTTTCTACCTAAGGGGTACCAGGGTTCGGGTACAGGAAGATTTTGAAACACAGTTGACGACACAAATGATAACCAGATATTCTTGAAATTAACCATCAAATTTAATTCAATCTAAGGTAGTACACATACAACCATGCGGTCAAAATAGTGACGTCATATGATATGACCCAAAACAAAATGGCGGCTACTTTTTCTATCTCTTTTTATTCTCTATATTTCTTTATCTGTTGAATTAGTATCAATGTAAACTTTATTGCTGCAGCTTAAAATCATTTATTAATAGTTAATTAGTTACTACACAAACCAATGCCCTCGGCTTATGTTGTTCTGGCCATACATTCACGCATTCATTCTCACACATTCAACTTCAGACCTGTACATTCTTTTTTATTATCGATTTGGTATTTATGAGCTCATTAACTATAAAATGACAAAAGGAACTTCTCTGCTTGTTAGGTGGTGGTGTCCATCCGTTGTTGGTGTGAGACTCCCATGGTGATGGTCGGTGTTCGCCTTTAATTCCGCTGAGTTTAATTAGATAGATGTGTGCACTGAATTTACATTTTTTTATATATTTATACTGTTAAATAAGATGAGCCTTCATTGCTCCACTACTGTTGATAACATTTTTGTTAGTTAATTTAAAGTATTGTTAAAAAGTTATACACACAACGATACATCGCTGTGGCTCCTCTGAAGAATGGCGTTGAAATGAGAGCGAGGCAAGTGTAATTTCTTGCTTGTGTGTGTGTAGTTCTTACGTCATCCCGCTTTGTCTTGCTGGACAACTCCTCGTTGCACACATTGTACTCAGTGCGTCATTGTTCTTAGCGATGACGGACTAGTGTTATAGCCCAATCATAATGCATATTGTGGTACTTCGTCATAAACACCGCCATGGTATATTTTGCTGTTTTCACGTCCACCGGAGACCTTGGTGTTTTACTCTGGCCGAATTTACGTTGTTCCGTTTTCCAGAGGGACAATGTACCTAACCATTCTGTATGTTTAAAAAAAATACATAATAAAACAATGAAATACCCATAATTCCCATAATTCTGGTACTGGGTCAGTCTGTACTGTTACAGCTCTTTCCAATCTGACGATGAGCTGTGAAGCTTGAAAGCGCTAATTGGAATAATTTTTCTATCGTGGAGTGCAACAGTGTTAATTCTGATTGTTTCTTCTATGTCAGTCATTTTTAATGTCACTTATTATTGTACCACCAATTTTCTAGCAGCTTATTTATTCAGCTCACCTAGCAATAGATCTAGCTTTGCAGCAGTATGCTCTTGTAACTCTTTTTGCTCCTGTATCAACTCCCTTATGTCTCCTGTTTCTCGCT
The DNA here is from genome assembly GCA_034769895.1 of Magicicada septendecula. Taxonomy (NCBI): domain Eukaryota; kingdom Metazoa; phylum Arthropoda; class Insecta; order Hemiptera; family Cicadidae; genus Magicicada; species Magicicada septendecula. The sequence continues at coordinate 302,174,979 of CM068367.1, read as the reverse complement.
TCTGTTCTTCTTTTTGTCATTCCTTGGCCTCAAGTAACAGGGGTTTTGCTGTTCCTGTGTTTTTAGCATTGGCACTTTCTGTAATTTTTGGGACTCTTCTGCTACCTGTCATTGTTCTCTGCTTCCTATTAGCACTGTTCCTCCATTTGGAATAGCAGCACTTGAATGTTTCTATCACATGACTGGTATCCATTTTAGTAAATCAATTACTCTACGATGTGGTCTCTGTCTCCACTATTTAAAAAGTCCTATCACACTTCTGACACCACTGTTACAACGGTCACACAGATTGTCATGTTGTACAGTGGAAACAGAATAACTGACACAAGATGAAGTTTTTAATTACAACTTTAATTAGAATCAAACAACAGCTGTAAATAAACAAAGGCATTTATACCATTCTACAAGTTAAAATTTGTCTAACACAAAACAAATTAATGTGTCCTTATCATCAGTGGCGAAGCGTGACAAAATAATTTGGGTTGACATAAAAATACCAGTCAACTCCTACTAAGATTGTTGACATTTTTAATGAACCAGTAAAACTATGGAAAATAGAGATACCTCTACCTCTATCAGATAACAGCTAAGTGACTGTCGCATTTCATTATACGTATAATTAGGCCTAAATATAAAGAACAAACTATATTATTGTTATTAGTGTCGTTTATGAATCTTAATTAGAAAATATTGTTCAAAAAAATTAAATTTTGCACATATTTTTTGAATGATGACAAATCCGGATTACTGTAGTCATTACACAATCGTTCGTATTTTCTTGTAAATGAGTTCCACACTTGAAGTTTGCAAAAATATCTATTACCCTTTCCTTGAAAGTTGGGTTCTTTGTGCACATAAATGTCAATTATTTTTCAATGGACAAAGTAGCCAATTGTAATAATCTTATTTTTCATGTCATTACGAAGGTACGTTTTGATCCTTTTCAGTATACTCATTGAACGCCTAGTCGATGCCGATGTAACTGGAATACTCAGTACTAATTTCAGTAACTTTAATGTTTGTTCATACACACTATCGAGTTGATTCCCCACAATATATTCTAGCAGTTTAACATACTGAAGTATTTTATCATCACTGTTGTAGATGTTCAATAATTCATTGCGCAATGTTACCCAGTCAAAGAATTTGGGGAACAAACATTTCAGCTTTTCAAACTGGAGTTAACGAAAATTCCTCCGAAATTCAACAAACTTTTTCTCATTTAGAAGTTCTACAAAAAATATATTTTCAAATTCGCCGAATCGGGTGTCTAGCTGCACTGTTATAGAATCAAGAATTTCATAAGCAACGTGTTTATGCACTTCACTTACAGATTCCAGCAATACATTATTAGGGTCAGCATTAATTCGCCTACATTCGTCCATACAGTTTTGCAACACTTTATTTGAACGCAGTGCTGCGATATTTTCTTTCACTGTCCTAATTTCATTAATGCAGAGATTCACATCACTGCTAGATTTTGCCTGGAGCACATTAAAGAGATGTTGAGTAAATACAAAAATTCGATCATATATGCACAAGTAAAACATGAAAGATGTCGACTTTAAAATATTTAGGAGCAAATTGCAGCACTCACAGACTCAGGATCCCAGTCATCACACTTGATAATGTGAGAAACTGCATGATATAGTTCTTTCTAATGTTCTTTGATTGTTGAAACTGCCTGCGAATGGTAATTTCAACGGGTTGATGTTGGGTCAGGAAGTTTAAAACCTTGTTCTCAGAGTAAATCAGCTCTAGCAGCAGATCTACTGAAGAAACTATAAAATGCAGTTAAATTACAAATAAACAATTTAACTTCTTTAATATTTTTTGCACTGTGTAACAAGAACAAATTAAGTTGGTGAGCATAGCAATGCACAAATATTGCCTGTGGACACTGTTGACAAACCAAGGGTCTGTACTCCACCGTGATGTCCATCCATCACAGTCCACAGAAGCACCCTCATATGTTTGGTTACTAATTTATTTTCAATGTTATATTCTTTCAAAGCTGAAATGATTTTATTAGCCAACCCTTCTGCGCTTTTGTTAGAAGAAATATCAAAAAAGCCTAAAAAGCGTTCCTCAGTTTTCAAACCACAAACATATCGCACATTTATACTCAGTTGTGCTTTAACAGATACATCGGTTGTTCGTCAGCTTGAACAGAAACAAAATCAGCCTTGTTTATTTCATCATGAATTGTTTCATTAATAGCGTTGGAAACACACTCGATTATATCATTCTGAATTTCAGAAGATGTGCCTTTAAATACAGTGCTGGTTTCTAATGTTCCTTCATGGAAGACTCTTCCATTTCCAGTAAATTTAAAGTTTCTAAATAATTGCCCTTATTAAGAGACTGCTCATTTTCCTTATGGCCCCTAAAAGCTAACTCTTGCCTCCCTAAATAACAAACAACATCTATCAAATGACCTACTATCCTTCAATTTTGAGCCACATTTTCATTGTGCTGCTCTGCTTGAATTCTAGCTGATTCGGATAAGCAATGTTCTATTCTTGTCCTAGCATGTGAAACATCTCAGAATTTTTTATATGAGTTTTGCTACCAGCATCTTTAGCGGCTTTAGCTTCAAAATTTTTTATATGCCTACTCCAACTTTGCTCCATGGTTCCTCTCCATTAAACATCAAACAACAATACCAGTGCAGAGTTTTGTTTCGCTTACAACCAGAGAGCCATCTATATTTACTATACCAAACTTTCTGAAATTTTCTGACAATTTTTCCATCCTTCTGCGACAAATATAAAGGCGGCCGAGATATATTTGACTTTAGCAATACCTTTTGATCTAAAGGTAACATACTGATTTCGTATTTTAACAACAATTCTAGTAAATCAAAGTTGTCAAAGTTCGTATCAAATACTTCTGTGACAGAACTGGTACTAACTGTATTAATTTTGCTGCATTAAATCAATTAAACAGTATGCTTAAAACACTTAAAGGAAGACACTTAAAAATGTGTATTAATAAATAATTAGTACGTTAATGATCACACACTTCTTAGTCTATAACAATATATACAAAATTAAAAATAATTCGTAAACTCAACAAAAACAAATATTCATTACGCATGTATAATGAAACAAACACAAGCGGCCAGGAGAAAATTCTGTACTATTCAGTCAGGGGAGACGTGTCTTTTGACGTGATGTACTGGACATATGATTATGCTGCGCGTGCAGGTTCCTTCCCGTTGTCATCCACCAAAGCCCTCCTCACCTCCAGCCTTGTTGCAAAGACATTCCAAGTAACGTCTACCCTGATACTCCGCGTACAGTTGTATTGCACAGCAAGGTTCCATGGATCACGCAGTCGCATCATGTCGCGTAATACTTAACTTCTTAAATTAGTTTGATACCCTTTCTGAGTATCTTATGCATCTTAATCCATAAATAAAAGTTAATTACTTTATGAATAAATTATTTGGGGAGACACTGTCTACCCTGTCTCCCCTGACACTTCGCCACTGCTTATCATGTTCCACACTAAGACAATTAAACTGAAACCACAGGTCACTACAACAAACACTTTGAACCTCACCGTAATATTGCTCATCTACAACTGAAGCTTTGCCGGCCACTGGCTGCTTATTTATACCCCGCTGAAGTTCGAGAGAAATTATCTCTTTTCAGCCAAGCACTCTGGAACTCGCTAGAAGCTAGGCCAATGCCTGGCCTTGACATCTTTATCAGTAAAAAAAAAATAATGCTGCATTACGAAGGTTGCCTATCTGTTTTATCTATTTGGGCATAAGAATGCTGCTCACAATACATATACAAGCATCACATTTGTTCTCTATTTCCTCTGCTTACGAATACTATTTTTGTTTTTGTTTTTACAGTAATACATTAAAACTGAGGACAATCATATAAGCAGCTGGCTGAACCAATATCAAGGTCAACCAATGTGACCTGGCTCATTCACTGTCAGTAGTGACCTGGCTCACAAAAGTCAAAGAGTTTGTCACTGTTCTTGTCAGCCATTGATGATGAGGTTATTGTAGCTGTAGTCAAAAATATATGCTTCAGAAATCAGCGAAAACTATTCTGCCAGTAGTAATAATCTGTCAGATGACTGGCCAAGCCTTGATGTCCAGTTTGCCACAAACACCACAAGCTATTTACTGTCACTGCAAATAAAAAGTCAGCAAGCTCACTGTTGTCACTGATAGAATCAAGCAGCTACTGAAGTCACACTGCTGCAAGTTCAGTTGAAACAACTGGCTGAAGAACGAACAACACTAGACCACAGTCTGAACATTATGGAAACCAAAACAAATTAAAGACTAAACTCTGGCCATAAAAAACTGATATTAAATGCATTTTCATCAGGGTGAATAGAAAAGAGGAGAAACTGTTCTATTACTAACATCATGTCTGATGTTACGGACAAGAAAGAAGCTTCACAGTATCTGATACAGAAGGCAAAAAAAGTATTTCATAAAGCAAAGACATCTGCCACATGACAGGCCAGGCCCCCATGTGAGGACAACCATGCAAGCCAGTCCACTACACAGTATTATAAGTAGCCAGTAAAAGGCTACAAAATACAATATTCTTGAAGGCTTTATAAATCTCCAATGTCTGAGTCCTCCAAAAGGATCTGTAAAGGTAATGTAAAGGTGTGTTCAAAAAAAGACCGAACTTTTTGAATACCATATCAACCCGCACAAACAACGCGCTGCAATTTTAAGTGCACCTAGTGATAGTTTTTGACAATAAACTGCCATTTATTCTGTTCCACTATCAGCACTAGTCTTTGAGGTATATCAGATTGAGTGGGGAGATGCACACGCTGGCCGGCAGATTAGTGACAAAGTGACTAAGGAAGACCTCGAATAACAATGTGTGAGTACAAAATTTTGTAGCAGAACTACGTTACAAATTTACGGGCACACTCTGGTTGTTGAATTAAGCATATGTGGTGGCCTGCATGAGCCGAACGATTATTTTTATGAAATTTTAAAGATGGTAAAAACAATGGTTGGTGCAGATCAAAGCGATGTCGAAGATCATGGAAGAGAGCTCATGATGTGGTAATTGTAAATCATTGTTGCCGAGACATTCTGAGAGAATGTGAATCCATATAAGATCATAAAATTAAATTTTGATAGAAAAATTGTAATGTATCATATCACTGAAAAATTCTTACTACATTTGTTGATGGTGATCAGAAAGAGACCTGTTTTGAAATTGGTCAACAATTGCGTACCAATACAAATGGTAATGACAACTTTAGAATGCAACGGAAATTACTCTGTAAAGATTTTACGAAGTTAGCAGCAAAATTTTATACACACACATTGTGTTAAGATCTTCATTCTCACTTCGTTATAAATCCCCCGGACGGTGTGTGCCCATGCCCACTACAGCGCATGTAGCTCGAAGACTGATTATCATGACAGGATGGAGAAAACAGCATTCTGCCACCAAAACCTGTCACTAGCACCACTTAATTCTGCAGCTCGTTCTATGTGCAGGTGGATGTGCTACACAAATAGTTCGGTTTTTTTAACAGACCGTATGAATACATTCAAAACTACAACTTGGCTGAAACGATTTCAAGAGATGTTATAAATAAAAAAATGAGAATTAGTGAACTGTATCTTCTATAACTGGCCCATCATTTGTTTGCCCACAAAATAAAATAGATTCTGTCAGTTTCATGAAATCACATGTGGGTCTGAGAACTTTATACAGTACACATATTCTGCTAAAAGAAGAACGTTGATGTTGATGCCTATTAAACATAAGATCGATTATAAAATAATTTGAACAGTTTTGCAGTAGATGCATTCAACAAAGTGGAATGTTCATTTATTCTCTTACTGCTCATAATGAAATATTCAACATTTTTATACTATTTGTACTTCACATGTTATTTTACTCTTGCTATGTAAGTAAGCTCATGTAAGTTCTATGCTATGAACATGAAAAATTTAATTTTGTTGTTACTTTTTTTTAAAATATCACTATAGTATTGACGACTCGGAACACTAAGTTTTTTATAAGTAAAAACGTAAAGTTTTACCTTACAGCCTAAACTGGCTTTCACCTATAGAAGGCTTCATCAGAGGCTGTCGTAGGTAGCGCTGTTCGTCTTGTTGTTGGCGACGAGATAGTTTTTCGAAAGATCGAAGCTGTGTACAAATAATGATTTATGAACTTTAATTTTGGAAATGAAGAAAAGGGATTTTGAGAAATTAACAAAATTTTAAAAGGAGTTAAGATCAACTTACAACAAGTATTTACAGAAATAATTTTGAATGGAATAATAAAACCACAAAACCTAAAAGGGAGTAAGAACCACTTACAACCGATTATTTATGAGAATTAATTTGGAATGGAAGAATTTGAATTTAGAATGACCACTACAAAGTAATATCAACTTATCACAATTATTAACCGCATTTAATATTAAGTAATTATTGAATTACCAAACTCTAAAAAACTATAAGGACAATTGATACAAATAAAATGAATAAACTTGTTTTGGAATAAAAATCATAAAACCTTTACGAAATACAAATAGAAGCAATGACCACATAAATAATATAATTAAGGAATTAATTTGGATGAAAACAAGAGTGAAATCATTTTTTGAAAAGAATAAATATATAATATAACTATGACCATAATTTGAATTTCAATAATAATAAAGACAATTAGAAGAATAGTTGTAATAACATAAATCCAGTGGAACAATTCATAAGAACTAAGAAAAAAAAATATAATAATATATATGCTACCAACAACCAGAAGAAGATGGTACGAACAATAAAAGAATTAAAGAGAATTCAGATGAAAAGGTTTACTCAATAACTAAATGATAATTATATCAACAGACTTTCCAACCATGAGAAAAATAAATATATTAAAAGAGCTTCCAACCATGATAAGAATAAATATATCAGCAGAGCTAACAAACGAGAAGAATAACTGAAAAGAAAAATAACTGAGATAGAAATATTAACAAATCTGAGCAAATACGAAGTGAGGTATCCAAGGATGTTTTTTAATAGTCGAAAAATAGACTATTCTCTTATAATTTTTGTTAATGACTGTCTGTAGATAATTCCAGCAGTATTATTATGTTTTGAGCAGAGATGAATTTCCTCTGATCTCAATGAGTAGTGTAGTATGGCCAGCAGGGTATATGTAGCCACAAGTGCCTCTCTGGACTGCCCCAGCTCTCGTGTTAGGGAATGAATATCCCAAGGATAAAACTCCAAGTTAAGGAAAAAATAAAGGTAAATAATAATGAACCTCAGATAACAATAACTATCAAGGAAAAATCAATTTAAGAAAAAAAAAACCTAAGCTCAAGTGTGAAGAAGCAAAGATAGAAACGGAAAGGAAGACTAGAAATATAATAACTGAAAAATATCATAAGCAATTATTTCATACATACTCAAGGTATGGTCTAAACTAATCACTTCTGGAGGAGAGCAATCTGTAGTATGACAGATTATCCACATTATAATGAATGAAAAATGATCATAAATAAATTTAAAATAAAATGAAATCAAGGAAAAATCCAAATACACACAAATAAGTACCACAGTAAAATGCAGTCATAATTTAAGGAAATAAAAATAAATTAAAAACAACTAAGCAACACCTATGAGTAATGAAAAATACACCAAAAAACTAAAATAAAGTAAGGAAATACCCAGGTAGGATAGGAGTAAGTAAGGAAAAAACCCAGAACAAACCGACACCCCTAATATAAGGACCATTTTTGAAGAAACAAGGTAGGATAGGAGTAAGTAAGGAAAAACCCAGAACAAACCGACATCCCTAATAACAGGACAGAAAATGGAAGAAACCACGGAGTAGAATAAAATCAAGTAGGGAAATACCCAAAGCAAACCCAGTAATAAGAAAAAACTAAAACCCCAAAAGAAGGTATAATTAACTAATGAAAGTATAACACCAAAAAATAAAAATATATGTAAAGTAGATATAAACAAAAGTGTCTAATGGTAGAATATTATTATGAAAACAGAGTATAAAAATGTTTCTAAGTGAGTGCCACTCTTTATCTAATAACATTAAAATGAAAATAAGAGCAGGCAATAAATCAGTGAAGTGACAAAGGGTACATCCCCAAAATAAAATAAAAACAGCCAAGACTGCATAAATTTAATTTTAAAAATTACTTTAAATAATGAAGGGACAGATGTGTTATTTATTTTAAGGTCAAAGAACTCTATACTTAAAGGTTGGAAATAGAGCATTATGTTTTTTATTATTCTTAAATGTTTATTATGTTTAATAGTATCAATCAAGGCTAAATGTCTGAGATGGAATACAACTCTTGTATTATAACATATTCATTATATGTTTACCAGTATTAATCAAGACTGAAATGTCTGTGTTAGAGTACAACTCTTTTGTTTTCAAATATTTGTTATGTATTAATAGTATGGATTCAGTACTAAATGTTAATGTAGTTAAGTAAGAGAATTTTAATTAAGATTATATAGTAATAGAAAGTCAGAAGGGGTATAAGCAAGCTGTATTAGTCATAAAACATTATATGTGAACAAATCTAAAATCTGGACAAATGGTAAATCTCAACAACATTATAATTGATGAATAGGTCAAGTAAATTAATTAAACTGATGAAATTTGTATAATGTAAGTTAGACACAGTGTATTATAACTGAAACTATACTTTAGAAAGATATTGGAAAAAGGTATGAAAGATTATTGGAAAAAATGCAAATGTAATAACAGAAAAATCAAAGGGGGAGTCCCAAATTAAAGAATGATATTTAAAAAAGATAACTAATTCATAAAATTACAAGGAATTAAGGAAAGATAAACATTTTATTTCAATCAGGGATCTTGTTCAATAATAAATAACTTCATAAAAATTGTAAACCATTTAAAATGACAGGAAGTAAAATATTAGGCCTACCTGTTAAAAATACAGTAAATAGAATTTGAACATTTTATTTGCCTCCAAGAGCGTTTAACACTATAAAACAGGTTAATTACCTTCCGTCACGCTTCTTAAAATCCGAATACAGGATTACTCGAGTTTCAACACATTAAGTGTCATCATCAGATCCTCAATGAATATTGGTAAAACTACATTTGTTGATGTTTGCACATCTCATCAAACGATAAAAACAACACATACATAATAATGAAAATATTTAAATAAATTAACACACATTAAAGACAAGACAAAACAGAATGAAACACAATACACGCGGCCGCCGCGGACCTGCGCAGGAACACGGTATACAGTAAAATTAATCGATACCGATTTGACCTTTGATAAACTTTATCGATCTGACACAGCTAATATCTCGTTCTATATCGTTGACTCTATTAAATAAAATATTATTTTTATATATTGACTTTTCATTTAGGATGCGATCGTAATTCTCTTTAGTGGCCTTATATATCTCAAACCATTCGAGAGTGTCCAGTTTAAGAGATTTCCTGCATTTATGTAGGTAATATGTCCAAATTCTCACTAATACTTTTTATGTTGTGATCTTGTGAGCTTAAATTTTCAGCGAATATGGATCTTCCTATATTTGACTTAGAGCTTGGGATGTATTCTTTATAACGCAATTTGAACGAACAACCCGTTTGTCCTATATAGAAATTTGAACAATCCGAACAATTAAGCACATTATTAAACACATAGCGGTAGCTAATGGATATAAGAGCAACATAATAGATAAAATAATAAATAAAAAACAAAATAGATTAATAAATATTGACGTGCCTAAAGAAAAAGTAAAATATATAGCAATAGAGTATGGTGAAATGTTACACCATACTTTAAAAAACCAATTGAAAAAACAAAATATTGTATTGGTTACAAAAGCAAATAATAAACTCGAGAACAAACTTAAGTTTAAAAATCAAAATAGGTCTTTCGATGAATACGACGGTACTGGTGTATACAGGCTTAATTGTTCGGATTGTTCAAATTTCTACATAGGACAAATGGGTCGTTCGTTCAAGTTTATCAAAGGTCAAATCGGTAACGATTAATTTTACTGTATACCGTGTTCCTACGCAGGTCCGCGGCGGCCGCGTGTATTGTGTTTCGTTCTGTTTTGTCTTGTTTTTAATGTGTGTTAATTTATTTAAATATTTTCGTTATTATGTATGTGTTGTTTTTATCGTTTGACAAGATGTGCAAACATCAACAAATGTAGTTTTACCAATATTCATTGAGGATCTGATGACATTTAATGTGTTGAAACTCGAGTAATCCTGTATTCAGATTTTAAGAAGGGTGACGGAAGGTAATTAACCTGTTTTATAACAGTAAATAGGGCATTTCGAGATGGAAAACATTGTAAAAGTATCATATTTGGTATTAAATCACGTAGAATTAACTAGAGAAAGAGATTATGTATTAGGTATTTAATAAAATTAAATAATAGTAAAAATGTATTCAATCATATAATAAAGCGAAATCAGTTATGTAGCGGAAATGCTAGAAATTTAAAACAATGTCTTTTTAATATTAAATTGGCTAAGACGTTTCTATAGAGTTTTATTATATAGGTATTCGCACCCGCCATCTTTGCTCCCAGACTTTTAAATGTAATGTGGCGGGAGAAATGTAAGCACGCTGTGCGTTGGATTATTTAATGTAAATTATGTATGTAAATATTAATATTTTTACATATCAGGGTTATAAATTTAGTGTACTAATTTGATTTATGTATTACACACGAATATGTATAATAATCATCTCGTCTTGTCAGTGAAAACAAGGTTATAAATACTGGTGTTAGAGATATTATTAATGTTATGTAGTATGTTTTGCAGATTGTTGTACTACATCTCATAATCATAATGACTGGTTGTTGTGCTGTAAATTGCAAAAATCGAACAGAAACTAAGTTTAGAACATTCAAATTTCCGGCAGACCCTATTCGATGTGCAAAATGGATTCAAAATATGAGACGAGACAAATTTATACTAAGCAAGGGAATGCGTCTGTGTGAGGTAAATTTAATGGTTGTTCCTTAAAGGTTTGTGAATGTTAATCATAACGACTAAAAATGTAATACACCTTTGCACTTTTAGGTTCATTTTGAAAGTTCACAGTTTGAACAGGCAAGAGTAGATGGTTGGAAAAAACTGAAGCCTAATGACATACCGACTTTGTTTGACGTACCAAATCCACCTCCCAGGATCGGCCCAGTTCCACGCAAATCACTGTACAAGGTGGTTTTTTTTTTTTTATCCATTAATTATAAATATAATGTTATAACTAAAGCCCGGATTCACGTGCAATTGCATCTTTTTTTTTTGCTAGTTCGTAAACGGCCAGTGACAAGTTATTTATCCGAATCGGGACGTGTAGGTCATTTTAACATACATTTTATTTTGCACAAAATTGCAAGTTTTGGGGGTTCCTGCATAAAATTGCACATTCTGTAGTTTTAATGCACAAAATTGCACATTTACCGGTTTTTTGAAAATCAGCTGCGCGATAGCCAAGCGCGAAACATACACGCAGATCGTAAACAAAGTCGAGAACAAAATCAGCACGAAGAAATTCTAGTCCAGTAAGCGCAGCTTTTGACGTAACAAAATTTTGACTGTCGATGGATTTTCACGAAATTTGATATGTATGTTCTATATGCACTCTAGAACAAAGTTAAACTGTATGCTTTTTATTTGGGGGTGAGAACCACCCCTTTTTCAAGGGTGATTGATAAACAAAAAATTAACCCCAGGATCCAATAGAGAATCAAATTCTAAGCAAAAAAGTCAGTACGCAACTGTTTTGAAAAATGAGTTGTTTTCGAGTTATTCCAAATCAACATTTTCGATTTTTACCCCCAAAAAACAGGATTTTAGCGTAATTTTTAGCGAATAACTAAAAAACGTTTGAGTTTATAGTAAAAATGAATAGGACCAAAATTATTCTATACGAAATAACAAACAAAATGCGTTTTGACCGGGTTTTAATCCACGAGTTGTTTTCAAGATATGGCCGTGAGAAGTTGTAACTTGCAAATTTTTTGCCTGTACTAACAAAGTTTAACCCTTCCTACTAACCGAGAAAAATACTTTTGACTATAAAATGTCTAGTGCAATGAAAAATACATTATTGTTAATTTTAATAAAATGTTAAGCTAATTTTTTTATTATTAATTTTAACTAAATGTTAAGCAAAAAACCTGAATATAAACTTAATAGCAAGTAAGTTAAAAATGTAAATTCGTGTTTATTAAAAATAGTTTTAGTAACTTTATTTGGACTTTTGGACAAACGAAGTTTAGTAAACATTAATTCAACAGCCATCTATTATAAACAGGAATAAAAGTAAAATCTGAGAATATATACCTAACAAAGTGGTAAGTGGTAACGATTGGTATTTGTTGTTTTTTAGACAAAATTATTCTCCTCTTACTATAGTCTGAATCAGTAAGTTTTAAGATGAAAACTATTATTTCCATATTTTTAAGGACGTGGGACATAATTTCACACTTTGAAATTATATTTTTGGCACGAAAAACTATAATAGTTTATGTAATATCGAAAAACAAACTTATACTGCGTCCCATGTATACACAAGCGGCACCATAATATTATGTCAGTCTCGGAACAAAGATGGCGAGTGCGAATACTCCCTTTTATAGATCCTTAGTTTCGAATGAAGAAGAAAATAGAACAGTTGATAGTTATACGTTGAACAGAACACATCTAAGCCAGCTCTCGCAAAATATTCACATATAGCGAAGGAGTAAACCATGGCGAGAGTCTAACCAAGCCGAATAATTTTGAAATCGCGAATTTTGGAAAAAACTTAAACAACCACTAACTTCAGTGAGATAAACCAGTACAACTAGTAAATTAAACTAATACTGAACAGAAAAAAGTGAATTAACTATTAAAACACATAAAAACGATAATTCGGAATAGTGAGACGGAACTTGCCATTATCGACCTTATGGCATAAAGTGAATTAAAAACATTATCCAACACAATTTAACGAGGCGAATCACTGAACACTGATCCAGGACAACTACACTATCACCAGAGGGATTAATCACCATTGCCGTGATGAGGAAGACTTGGAAAGGCGACATTTATTTGCAGAGCATTCAGTCGAGCCGTCATCATTTCACATATGCAGTACGAAGCAGCCATTTTGGAATCCCATGATCCTCTGCTGGTCTGCTAGCTTCACATCACAACGTTTGGTTCGAACAAATACTTTAATAAACATTATAAATTAAATCATATCTTTGTATTTTTAGATAATTAAGCTTGTAATTGTAAGTGTTATACTTTCCAGACTTTGCCCTTTCTCTGACTAAATAATATAACAGCTCAAAGAACCTGTAATTAATTTTAATAATTTATATAAAAATAATCGTTCGCCCTGAGAGAACGAGTCGATATTTTAACTGATTGAATAATCGATTTACAATCGATCCTTAATTAATTTGTCAATAAAACTTGGAATTCTGCAAAATTGATTTCTATTTATTTCTAAACCATATAAATGGAATAACATAAGATAATATTTAAATCACGGACTACACGAAAAGCGGCAATTACCAAAGTGGAAGGAGCCTACACTCAGAAGAAGAAGAACCGCGAATCGATTAGTACCGGAGATAATCCTATTAACGCAGAACTTAATTATAATTACACCAAGTGACATAAGTTGATAAAAAATTAAATAAACGAATTAAAATTGACACGAATATAAAAAAAAATAAAATAAAAAATAATTAAACAAAAGCTTTCCTGTAGATTTAATGACATTTCTTCCAAACCTATGCATATGTGCATATGAATAAATTATATAAACTTGTAATTTATTTTCTGTGTGAGCATACCATATTTCTAAAAATCGCTCAAACTTCTTACTTTCAGCTGTGGCAGTTGCATAAATACGTGGGTGACACAGTTCACTGCAAACCTTCATCCACCAATTGCAAACAGCTCCAAAATGCTTTCTTCCATACTATTGCATAAATATACAGGCGATGTAATTTACTGAAAATCTGTAATTAATTAAAAGACTTAGGGGCTAAGAAATTCAGCTTTATTCCTTGTTAATATAGATAAGCCTTCCTGAAATTGTTTATTAGAATGATGTATAAACCATATTTGGCACCACTCTATTAAAACTGAAATCAAGCGACAGTCAGTACTTGGGTTCTGCAGTATTTCTCACTTACTTCACTTAGTACATTACCTATATATAGAATTAGTACATACTCATGGTATAGTTACATTATGGGTTGTTGACTATTTTTTTTTCCTTTTTAAAAAAAGTCACTGCAAAACTGAGTCAAATACATTAGTTAAACTTAATTCAAGAACATAATCATGCTGAAGGTTATTAAGTTACAAATAGAACTGTCACATACATTTTCAACATAGTATACGAATGTATAAAATAATGAATAGGAACCTAAGATCCTGCAGATTCATGTTATCCTGTCTGTCATGTATACCTTCATTTATTTTTTTTTACAATATAAAAATACCATGTATATAATACTGGTTTGTGAGATGCACAGTAAACCAGTGAGGGTTAATCATTGTTCATTAAAACAAAATGTATAAAATTTAAGTTGTTATGCCTGTTTATTGTTTGAAATAAAAACCTTAAGGAGAGTAAGGGAATCAAGATCTTAATTGCCTTCAAGGTTAGTATAAAAAGCCAGCATTAAAACACAGCTTATGTAATTAACTTTATACAACTATTCAGCCTTTATTTTTCACTATTTTGACAATACATTAAACAGTTGGAAAAACATTTATTACATTGTTTATGACTGAATATAACTTCATTCATATGCCTGATATGTATAACAACTACAATTCATTTCAACACAACTGCAAATATATAATATAATATAATGTATAAATAATTGGAATCTATTTGATAAACCTGTTAAATAATAAAAATATACATTGAAACATACACAAATATGACAGTTTGACATATGTTCAATTTGGTCCAGAAAAAATTGTCATTCAGCATATTTCCAAAATCGTCACAAATTATGAAGGCCAAACTACACTTTCAATCCATGGGATGAAATTAGATACCCTTGTGTATATTGCTGGAATATAGGTTCCACAACCTGGGCCATGTGAAGTAATACCAAGCACACTGTACATACAGTAAGGTTTCTTCAAAAGAATTTGAAGTGGACCACCGGAGTCTCCCTGAAATTAAGTTAATTAAATTAAAATGTAATATTATTGAAACAACTATATAAATTATATGTAAACACAATTTTAAAAGTTGAAATTAATCTATGTCCGTATTTTACGTATCCACATATGCATAACCAAATACCAGTACATATTCTCCCATAAAGTAAGTTAATTCACACTAACGTGTTTTAGTTACTAAGTATATAGTGAATTATAATAAAATCTAATCACCACAAACAACAAAATATTCAAAGTACTTAGATTTCAAAACTTCTTTCTTTTTAATAATAAAACTGCAATTAATCTAACAACAATTATTATTCCATTACACTGATACAGATAACAATTTATGTAATGATGTGGTTAAATAATAGCAAAAAATATCCACAAGGCATACTCTTATTGTATAGTTAGCAATGAAGAAAGTGAATATTCATTTAGTGTAATAGAGTGTTGAACCTGAAACTAAGACCTAATGATACCTCGAAAAAGGAGTGGAGCAACACATTTGGTACTTAAAAAACAATATATGTTAGTCATCTGAAGAAAATTTTATTACCTACTAGTAAACAATGAATCACTTTTTTATAGTTTCTTCTTCATCTACTGTAACCTGTGTATCATCAGCATGTAACTAAAATTAATTCCCTAAATTATATCTTATATTTAAAATTTTCATCATTTTCCTTATTCTTCTGGTTCCTATATTCTCCATTCCTCGTTCAGGAGTTTCAGGAATATCAGGTAAACAAAGTTGTGACAGGAGTTGTTTAAACAACTTAAACAAAGTCCTTTGAATACAAAAGATATCTAATCTCTTTTTATTAGCTGGATCTCATACTTTTAATTAGTGATTCTTTTGATTTCTGTCATTTTAAAAATTATATAGAACACTGAAAATTAGTTTGATTGATTCTTAAATGACATTTTAAGTTTTCCTCTATAACCAGCTTGGCTTCAGACTACAACAACCTTTAGTTAAAGATATTATTCTCTGGAGGACATATGAAAGCGCACTCTATAAAAGTGAAAGCGCATTGTGCAGAGAGAGAGAGGGGGGGAGAGAGACAGACAGACAGACAGAGAGGCAGAGACAGAAAAGGATGTTAACAAATATAACAGAAGTGGCATGAACTGCACTCATGTAAGAGAAATGATTGACTGGTTCTTATTGGCTGACATACCACGTGATACTTTCCTTATTGGCTGACAGGTAAAGTGAAACTGTCTCTTGCCTCTTTGTAGCTGACAGGTCTCGCCTTCGTGTGTATTCATAAATTATACCAACCACATTCTACTTTACAGGTATTATAACAAACAGTTGTATTCACTGGATTTCTAAGACACAGTACCCCGGAAAATGGGGTGAATAGAAACACTTTCTATGTTTAAAATAGTTTTAGAAGTGTATAACAAAGATAAATTTAATTAATTATTTTAGTGGTAACTTATGAGTGATGACCTAGTATTGATTTGGTAAAAAAGTCATGTATGAAATATTTTACATCTGGAACTTTTTATAAAAAATATATTTGTTTCTATTTACCCGCAAGTGGGGTGAATAGAAACACGTGTATATAATACTGCTGTGTTTCCATTCTGCATGGACTGGGGTGAATAGAAACATCCTATTTTAATGTTAACAGTGGAAATGAGGTAGAATAATAAAAATAACAGTAGTTTTATGTTTTGAAGCACCCAAATTTTATTTTAAAAACCGGAAATGCACAACTCCGAATCACAAATCATGCCAGTTTAGTTTAAACTTGAGGAGGCCTCTGCCATATTGTTCAGGGTTCTCCAGCTTGGCTTTCACTTGACTGTACTTACAGTCACATTCATCTGGAACATCTGGATACCGATATATATATATATCAATTGAAGTTTTTGGTGGGTTTGCCTCGAAGATATCTCCCAGTGAATTTCATTATTGCCTTCTTAATGACTTCTCCAATAAACAACTGATCCCTCTCCTTACTTGTTGTTGCTTTTGTCGAGTCACATGGCAAAGAAACTAGCACCCAATCGCCTTCTTCTACATCATTTTTGGAAATGGGGTGGTCCTTTTGAACAGCAGTTGTCGCTCCCATCGGAGAATTTTTATTTTCTTCTTCTCCTTCTGACTCCATCGATGCAGCACAACTTCCACCAGGATTAGCCAATTCTTCCCCCAGCTTACCAAAGTATTCTTTGATCATTTTAGGGCTGATTTGTGCCCTTGCTCTTTTAATGTTTTGGCACATTCGAAATGATAAATTTGCCTTGTGATGTAAAAAACTGATAGCAAAGTCATGTCCTGGCATATTATTGGCAAACCTATTAATTGTCCTGCCACAAGCATCAAGATAATGCTTGACAATTATCCTCAGGTCATAGGTATCCATTGGATAACCCCACTCAGCAAATATCATAAGCCTGTCCACAAGATTTTTCTCTCCTTCTGAAGACAAACTTGACTGTACACCCTGTGTTTTAATCGTCTCCTTTCACGTCAAATGGTGGTAGAGCACAGAATAGTTTATGTTGTGCTTTTTACTAGCTTCTCTGTAGCTTAGTCCATTGTCTGTTACGTCATTAAGAGCTTCCTGGATGGCTTCTTGGCTGTGTTTTTTATAGGGTTTACTTCTGGGGTCTGGTATATATCGGTGAGGCATGTTATGACAGTTGTTTCTATTCACCCCACAAATAAACAATGTATTCTGAAACAAAGAGTGAGGTTACGTATTGCAAACAGTTGTATGGATATTAAAATGACACATTTTAGTTGTATTTGTTACATATTTAAGTGCACGTTTTTCCAAACAACATTAATTTATACTTTCAGCTTACCTTTTGTATGCATAAAGTTTTAACACACAAATTTTCTTCACAAAAATCACAACTTTTTTCTCAAACAAAATTTTCACCATTACACAGGGTAGAGAACCTTTGAAACATATATTTCACTTCAATATAAGTTTTAAATGAAATATACCTATTAAAAAAATATATTATTACTGGGATTAATTATTTATAACAAATTATAAAACTTTTCGGGTTTTTGTTTCTACTATAAAACAGGTTAATTACCTTCCGTCACACTTCTTAAAAATCCGAATACAGAATTACTCGAGTTTCAACACATTAAGTGTCATCATCAGATCCTCAATGAATATTGGTAAAACTACATTTGTTGATGTTTGCACATCTCGTCAAACAATAAAAACAACACATACATAGTAACAAAAATATTTAAATAATTTGACACACATTAAAAACAAGACAAAACAGAGCGAAACACAATACACGTGGCCGCCGCAGACCTGCGCAGGAACACGGTATACAGTAAAATTAATCGATACCGATTTGACCTTTGATAAACTTTATCGATCTGACACAGCTAATATCTCGTTCTATATCGTTGACTCTATTAAATAAAATATTATTTTTATATATTGATTTTTCATTTAGGATGCGATCGTAATTCTCTTTAGTGGCCTTATATATCTCAAACCGTTCGAGAGTGTCCAGTTTAAGAGATTTCCTGCATTTATGTAATATGTCCAAATTCTCACTAATACTTTTTATGTTGTGATCTTGTGAGCTTAAATGTTCAGCGAATGTGGATCTTCCTATATTTGACTTAGAGCTTGGGATTTGTTTCTATTCACCCCACTGTTTCTATTCACCCCATTTTACGGTAACTAGTTTCCTTACATGTTTAATTGTAGTGAAGTTGTATTAGCAGAACAGAAAACGAATTGGGTAATATATTTCTCTTTCAAATAGCCAATTTAGTCAGTGCACAAAATTATTTTATTTACAATTGCAACATCTGACTACAAGTGTTAATCATTCTATGATCTGAATTTCATTTTATTACTAACAGCATTCACACTTTTTTTGAAGTCCTGAACATCATAAACCAAGAGTATCATTAGAGTGCTGGGACATCTGCAGGAGACCATACTGAAATTAAGTCTGTTGTGTGGATAGAATCACTTTGGCAGTCAAAAGCTTGAAATCTCCTATGTTTATATAGGCAGTAATGAGATTCTTAGCCAAGAAGCTGAGTGAAGCTCTTTGGAGTGTGTTAGTCATTTAGATTATTTTATGACGTGGTATCAAGTGTGATAATACTCACTTGATTAATTGTTGTTAGGATATTTATTAAAAAAACAATACTTTAACCAATTCAATAACCATATAATAATTATCTTATGAAGATGATCATCAGTTATGAGTAATTTTATACTTCTTTTATCACATAACAGCAGATCTCATATTTATTGACATATTAGCTAAGGCATAGATGGTTTCTGCACTATATACATATCCATGCATAGAGGCCATCACAAACACTCTTGAAATTTTCTCACCTCACAAAACCTTCTAGGAATGTACTTAACTAATCCAGCTTTCTGAAGATGTTTCACCATAGTTTTGAATAAAAAATCATACACCTCTTCATGTCTCTCATCTACACATGATTACACACAGAAAACAAACTATCAGCTAATTTGTTTTTAGATCTTTTTCACAGTGGAACATTACGTCCCACAGGATTTACACATTTACATGTTCCACAGTGGAACATTTCACAGGATTCACAAATCTCAGCATTTCAGATTCATGTCTTCACACCATCATGTTTACTGTATCACACATAACATTTCAGTTTGCCCCTCATCAAACAATGTGAGTAATCATTGTTCGTTACAGTCTCTTATGAAGAAATTAATGACAACACTCATCAGAGGTGAAATTATTTTTAAAAGTGAATTCATCCCAGTGATGCCTATAAACCAAAGGAAACAGTTCTTAAAACTGCCTGCTGTTTTTGCAGACCATGCCATCTGCATATTCAAGTATATGCAGTGATATAACATCCAATCAATACAGTAGTATAAATATTTACTAAAGTATTTGATTGGTTCATTATTTTAAAAAAAATTTGCTACATTTATCTGTTATTTTCATTTAGTTTCTATAGAATTGTTCTCATTCCTTAGGATAACATTTATGATACTGCTATGAGAGTTTCAAATTATATAAATATAAGAAAACAATCATAAATGTTCTATTAAATTTAATCATGATATATTTGAATTTGAATTTGATGACTATTCTGGTTATTGAAGCAACAAGTCTGAAGTAAAATGCTCTGCCAGTAAGGATAATAAACTATTATGTAACAGTACAGTTAGGCCCACCCAGGGGTAATTTGGGGAGAAATAATGATTGTTGATTTTATTGGAAATTGTAACGACGTATGCAATGTGAGCGAATTAGTGTCAAGGTCACCATCAGGACGCAAGCGAAGCATTTATTTTAGCCGTATGACATTTGAACTATGCACTGGAGAAGTCACGGCCGATGACGTCAGAGCCAAACCTAGCAGTACGTCACTTGGAATGCAGGGCGACGCCAACAATCTGCGCTGAGAACAAAGGCAGTTGGCAATGAACATCTAACAACTACAGACGTGGGCCGTTCGCTCGCCCGCCGGCTAAATACAGTTTTTCGACTCACCCGCACACCAGAAAATGTGAATTTTAAATGAAACCAGTATTTTGAATAACGATGTAAATGCGTAGTGACAAATTTAAATTGGAGTGACAGTTTCGGCTAGAAAAGAAAAAGTGAAAACAGGGAGACAGCAATGTAGTGGGCGTGCACAAGGAGACGTCTTATGGACGTACATCCAAGGACTACATAAGGGAAGTAAATTACACAAAATTACAAATAAGATTAATCAAAATTATGCAAAATTAAGAAATAAAAATGAAATGAGCTCTAAAGGGGAATCTAAATTATGTAATGGGTGAGAGTATGTGTACGAGTGAAAATTACGTAATTAATAGCACTGGTTAGCGTTAAGAAAATTTAGTCTATGTTTTCAATGTCTGTTTTCTTGTGTCTTAATAAATTTAACATTTGTAACCTCATAAAAGAAGGGTAAATTTTAAATAACTAATGTACCAAGTTAGTAGATGTGTAGAAGAGGGAAAGAAAATATTGTTGGTAATAATGCAAAGTAAGTCAATTTAATGGGTTCCTTTGATTATACAGAATCTAAAATGATGTGTTGAATAAAACCAAGTTCATTTAAAAAACAAGGTGAGTTGAATAATTTATTTGAATAAACCATATCTGTTCTCCAAAATACGCTCAACGAACTCTGGACCTGGTAAGTAAAAGACACGAAGTTGGTAGTCAGCAAAGATGGCGGCCAACAGAGTCGAAACTAATATTATAAACAAAGTTCAATAATAAACAATAGAGTTTTCAATTGAAATAAATTGTCAAAATTATAAAATCTTTGCAACATGAACAATCTGAAATTAATCATTCGTGTACATAAAATACCCTTTCATCATATATACACTATTTACTTTCAACAGCTATAAACAAAAACAGTGCAATTACCATTCAAATAAAAAATATGATTGTACTGGCATCCTAAACAGAATAGTTTTATACCATTTCGTAGTCCTTCAGTCTTACGACTGGTTTGTACCCTCCCCGCATATACCCGTGGTGCGTGTGGTACTGAGTCTCTCACAGGTATATGGGACCTACAGTTTAACGCCGGATCCGAACGGCATAGTTGGGGAAGGTTTATACTAAGCAGGATACCTCTTGCTGGTTTGCCATTGCCTTGCGAGGGGGAACGGTTGTATCTAAATCAGATGGCCCCCGGCGGGAATTGAACCTGCGCCGACAGCGTAGCAGCGCCACATGCTAGCCACTACGCCACGACCGCTCCTTTTATACCATATAAAATATATATCTAACTAGATTCTTTCAGTCAGAATTAAAATAATGTTTAAAGTATTTGACAGTAAAGAGTATCATTTTGTTTGTAGTGTTAAGCCAACTACAGTTTCACTACTTCTTGGCAAAGGTATTTTGAATAGAATGTATATTGTCAATACTTGGACATATGACTTCCATACTTCTAAGGAAAATCTTCATTTTCTGATAAATTTCCCTGGTCCACTAAATTCAAGGGGACAACAGATCAATCCAGTTAGAGGTAATTTTTATTTTGTGTGTGTGTGTGTGTGTGTGTGTGTGTGTGTGTGTGTGTGTGTGTGTGTGTGAAAGTCTCTGATATATCAGACATATGTTTTCTTTCCCCAGCGAGTTGTTTAAATAATAATTCTGTTTTTGTGATTTCATGTCAACCAGCATCAGTTGATTCTCAGTAAAATTTGAAATTACCTTACCTTTGAAAGGTTGGAAGGTAAATATCTGAGATAAATTATAAATTGACCGACCATAACTCATCTCTGTGTGTGTGTGTGTGTGTGTGTGTGTGTGTATGTGTGTGTGTGTGTGTGTGTGTGTGTATGTGTGTGTCCATAAACATGTTTTTCTCATAACAAGACAATAATTAACTCCGTCTAAGAGTGATATGGTGTTTATCATTAAAGCTTAACATACTTGACAAGTGTCCATTGACAACTTTCCTTCCTCTCCTTTTTTAAGTTGTCCTACATCAGTGGTGTCACCAGCACATAACATTAACTGTGACACAATACCACTTGGCAACTGACTGCCATGCTTGTAGCTGTTGTTACATTTGATTATGTCAGTTATGTTTAGTGTTACTTTTTGTAAAATATCACTTCCTTTTCCACCTGAAATAATTAAAACTTCTGTAAGTCATACATTCAAAAAAATTAAAGTTAATATATATACCAGTAAGGACACACACACACACACTTATTGCACAATTAAGTCTCAGTCTGACATCTGTTGTCTTGGAGTGACAATTAACTCTAGAGTGACCTTTAAGGTAAGAATGCAGCTACTGCAACAGTACCAGCAAGGCTAATGCAGGAGATTGCTGTTTACCTCGTAGTATCATCTGCATTGCTACATATTGCGACAATATGGCCAGATGCATTCTGAGTTGAGACATACAGAAATTATATGGCTGCTATGCATGGTTGCAGTCATTGACAAAGGCTAACAAAAACTCAGGGTGGGGCAGGCAGGTTTCATTTTGTACAATTCTTTTTATACAGGTAAATATTTCATAGTTTTTGAGTAATACATACCTAAATATTTTTCTCTGTACTTATAAATTTTAATAAAATAGGAACAAGGACATATGAAATGAAAAAATCAAATCTTTATTCAATCACAATTAAGTTACATTTTTCTTCCTATAGACAAATGGCCAAGTTTTCAGTCTTCCATCACTCATGTGAGGTAATTTTTTATTGATTTAAATTTGAGAAACTTTTTTATAAGAGGCCACAGCCATGCAAATTGTTAAAAAGTACTGTAAAATGAGACATGGTTCATGCTTGGGTATGGATTCAGTGAAGTCCCATTTGACAAAAACGGAAGAACTTTCCTGTCCATGTAACTGCTGTTACCGCAACGGCATTAGTAGCATGAATATGTCACTGAAATCTTTCCCTTCTTGCACCACTTGCTCATTATCAGAGTCACCATAAACAAGGTTGAGCTTTTCTATTGTAAATTGCTGCTGACTCTGAAGCAATGTTGAGCTTCTATAGTCTCCAGGTTGAACTTCTGACTAAATCATTATCAGAAGCTTCCATCAAGAATTTTGATTGTACAATGTTAACTCAGTTTAGAATCATTTCCAATGTTTCCAGTATTTCATACTGTACAGTATAAAATTAATTCCTTATACAGTCATTTGTTTGAAATCGTTTGATCAGTACGTGTAACCCATTCTCTGGGTCAAAAGAGCTAACAAAAAATTTTCAGTTATATGGTACAAAATGTAGATAAAGTATTTTATTAAAACTGTATTGGAACCATTGTCATATTATTATTAATACATCATATAATATGTATAACTATGAATATATATTACTATATATACTATATACTAATTGTATAATTATTGGATTTCGTTGTCCATGACGTGTGCGTTACTTAACTAAATACAACTATTTTACTAACGACTCGGAACACAAAGTTTTTATGAGTAAAAACATAAAGTTTTACCTTACAACCTGAACCGGTTTTCACTTTTCTGAAGAAGCTTTTTAAAAGCGAAAACCAGTTCAGGTTGTAAGGTAAAACTTTACTAAATATCACTATAGTATTGACGACTCGGAACACTAAGTTTTTTATAAGTAAAAACGTAAAGTTTTACCTTACAGCCTAAACCGGCTTTCACCTTTAGAAGGCTTCATCAGAGGCTACCATAGGTAGCGTTGTCCGTCTTGTTGTTGGCGACGGGATAGTTTTTCGAAAGATCGAAGCTGTGTGTGTGTGTGGTGAGATGTGTTCGAATAATGCGTGCGATTTGAATTGTGTCTGTTTGTTTAGGATGTCGTTTTTATTTGATTTTGTGTGTTTGTATATTTCTAGTTGTTCTAGAGTGTCTAGTTTTCGGCCTTTTGTGTGTACGTGTAGAATGTTCATGTTATTGTCGATGTTTTTATATGTGTGGTTTGCTTCAATGAGGTGGTTTGCAAAGGTAGATTCTGTAGTGGTGTGGAGTGCTTTTGTGTGTTCAATGTATCTCTGTTTGAAGCAACGGCCTGTCTGGCCTATGTAGAATTTATTGCAATTTGAGCAATTTAGCTTGTATACACCGGGTAGATTGAATTTGTTTTGTGCTTTGGGCATGCGTTTTGATGAAATAGACTACAAAGACGAACTAAACATGATAAAATATCTAGCAGAATCTAACGGTTATGACAGAACAATAGTCAGTAAACTCCTACACAAAACAAACAACAGACAAAGACAGAAAACAACAAATTCATAACACTAACATACATCAGCAAACAAACTGAAAAAATTGCCCACAAATTCAAAAAAGCAGGATACAGAATCGCTTACAAAACTACTAACAAAACAGAACACACACTATCAAAACGCATGCCCAAAGCACAAAACAAATTCGATCTACCCGGTGTATACAAGCTAAATTGCTCAAATTGCAATAAATTCTACATAGGCCAGACAGGACATAGCTTCAAACAGAGATACATTGAACACACAAAAGCACTCCACACCACTACAGAATCTACCTTTGCAAACCACCTCATTGAAGCAAACCACACATAAAAACATCGACAATAACATGAACATTCTACACGTACACACAAAAGCCCGAAAACTAGACACTCTAGAACAATTAGAAATATACAAACACACAAAAACAAATAAAAACGACATCCTAAACGAACAGACACAATTCAAATCGCACGCATTATTCGAACACATCTCACCACACACACACAGCTTCGATCTTTCGAAAAACTATCCCGTCGCCAACAACAAGACAGACAACGCTACCTATGGCAGCCTCTGATGAAGCCTTCTAAAGGTGAAAGCCGGTTTAGGCTGTAAGGTAAAACTTTACGTTTTTACTTATAAAAAACTTAGTGTTCCGAGTCGTCAATACTATAGTGATATTTAGTTAAGTAACGGACACGTCATGGACAACGAAATTCAAGTGTGTAAAACTTTGTTTTTACTCATAAAAAACTTTGTGTTCCGAGTCGTTAGTAAAATAGTTGTATTTGTATAATTATATATCCATGAGGCTAACTGTTTGATTTGTTATGAATTTTAATATTTATCAACCATACATTTAAGAATATTAGGTTTTTGTAAAAATACTAATATGTGTAACTATAATATTATTGTTTCAATATTTGAAATAATCACCATAACGGGATTACTTCAAAAATCTTACAGAATTATAAACAAATCAGTAAACAAACACAGTATGAGAGAACTCCTTCTTTATATTCAGAACATGTTGTAAAGCCTAACCTGACAATCATAATCAATAAGATTACTGATGTTCTACATAATTAATCTATATTTAATGAATAAATTTGTGTTAGTGGTTATAATCACAAAGAGAAATAACACTGTTCACACCACTTTAGACAAAATTCCCAATTAGCGCTTTCAAGTTTCACAAAATAATTTCTGATCTGATGATGAGCTGTAAAGCTTGAAAGCACTAATTGGGAATTTTTTCTATAGTCATGTGCAACAGTGTTATTTCTGTTTATAACTAATCATTAGTACTTGGTTGTTAACTGTGGAAAAACTAATGTTTCTTTAGATATTTTATATTCTACAGTTTCACATACAAACAAATGTGGCTTAATAAAATTTTATAGCTTAAATAACTGTGTCATAGTAAAGAATTAATAATTTGTTTCTCTCACCCCATTCAGTGTGCCCCCATCCAGTTGCAATTGCAGCTTTGTAGCTTTTCTCAGGGTTGTAGTTAATACAACATGGCCTGATGTATGAATTGAAAGAAACATCCTTATGTAATTTATACAGAGCAATGTCATTATATATCCTAGGTGATTTATAATCAGGATGATTAATGCGCTCTACAATTTCATATAACTCAGGACTGGAATTCTGATGTAATTCGTCTTTTGTTGAATGTATATTATAGTCACCCAGAAGAACCCATTTAGCTAAGCCACTACAAACAAACACAGAACATAGAGCTTATTTGCATTATTATTATTATCTTGTTATAGAAGTGTCCTTATAAATAGCGTTTTGTAGTTTTTTGATACAATAGGCAGGAGAGTAATATCACACAATCTAAATGGCACAACTCTTATTAGATACTTTTACTTATAATTACTGATTCATACAATAAAACTTTAATTCATCCAGTAAATTAAAATTGAATATATTATGCATTAGTTAAAATTAAATAAATTTAATTCAGAAGCAAGCTATTAGTTATAAGGAAGGTCGTAGGCCCATAGTATATCTTCATTACAGATAGGATTATTTTACTAGATGAGGTAATATGACCTTTATTTTTTCACAGCTGTGTAAACAATTTTTTTATGTTCTTAGACAATCATATCATTTAATTGTAAATTTATTATTTAATAATTTAAACAAAAATTATTTTATTTATATACATTTAATGTTGTTCTTTGGATTCAGTCTACTAGTTGTTATTATCATTCAGTAGTAGGTAACACTTGTTATTAAGTTATTTGGCTGTACTGGCTGAGTAGTGATGACAGAGGGTGCAGCACTGTTATAATTGCTAAAATACTCTGTATAGAAGTAGTCCCGTCAAGGTCACTCACTTTCACTGCTTCTCCCTGTCACCTCCACGCCTCTCGCTCAGCGTTGTTGCCGGCTACTACATTGTGTAGCATTTTAGCAAAACAGTTCAATGTTTCCCGTACAGTGATCTTACTTATTTAAAGTTTTCTTCTGGAGGTTATTCTACAGACTGACAGTTGTCTGAGAACGCTGACTTTGCCCTGCTGTTGTCGCTTTAATTTTTTCAAACTCACGGTCTTCTCCCTTTTGTAAATGAACCTGTTTTTGTTCTCTGCACGGTCGTTCCTAAGTCATAAGGTTCGGAAGTTCTGTTAGATATATGTACACTTTTGGTATGCAAATTCCGTATACCCTGTCGGCATGTCTTTTCGGTAAATATTGCTGTCTGACACTATTATGAATGCCTTTATCATTTTACACTCCCCTCCAAACTGTGTATGTTTACTGGCCATGCTACTACCTTTCTTCCATTGCACAAAGGTAAATAGGACTCAGCAATTTCTGTAAACAAAATTGTCACTGTTGTGGCAAAAGCCAATCCCATTTCAGTTACAGTACCCCATGTATATACCCCATATTTATAATATTTATATTATATTAATATATGAACAAGGAATTTATAATTTATTTCATAAGGAATTCGTATTGTTTTTTATAAAATTATCCTTATTTTCATAAGAAATTCAATTTGTTTTCGTGTAACAAATACGCGAGACACGGTGTTAATTATTAATGACAGCTGCGCAGGAAATAAAAATAAAATATTTTTTGGAGTCACGAATAGTGCAGTACTTCCTCAATAATTAAACGGAGCAAGCTTAAGACACAGGATGCGTACAAAAATTCGTTCAAACAAACTATAGCTGACACGTCGGATTGAATGTTATGTATAAGTTATGGAAATTAATTGTTAATTAATTATTAATAATGTATTAATTGTGATGTAATAATTATTAACAATGTAACAATATATTCTAACTAGCTAAAGTACCCGTTCTACACCTGGGTAGCGAGCATTTTTATTGGCACATATTGATAAAGCCACGGCTGGCTATGAAGTTTAATTATTGGGCGAAAACTTCTTTGTAGACCAAATTTTTGGTGTAAACTCTATGGTCTTTCTTTAAGTTGCCTTGTTGGTCAGTTCCTAAGACGTTTACCTTGACTTGCTGAAAGGACTTTGTTCTTGAAAATGCAACATAAAGTTGTCCATGACTGAATACTGGAGATGGCAAATAAATACCAACTGAATCCAGTGCTTGTCCTCGGCTTTTGTTGATGGTCATAGCAAAAGCAAGTCTAAATGGAAACTGTTTCTGTCTTAATGTAAAGGGAAGGTCAGGGTCACTGGATGCAAGAATAACTCTTGGAATAAATACCCTGGTGCCTTTAAAAGATCCGGTCAGGATTTCACAGTCAATGACTTTTGACATCATTTGCTTGACGACCATTCTGGTGCCATTGCAAAGACCTCTTGTT
This sequence comes from Magicicada septendecula, assembly GCA_034769895.1. NCBI lineage: Eukaryota > Metazoa > Arthropoda > Insecta > Hemiptera > Cicadidae > Magicicada > Magicicada septendecula. The sequence continues at coordinate 302,146,237 of CM068367.1, read as the reverse complement.
GAGTCAAGGTTTTGTAGCAACATTACTACTGCACCAACTTTCAAGTTAAGTCTATGAGGAGGCATACCTCCAGGTGTTAAGCTGTTCAAAAACTCCATTGGATAGTTTGCTGTCTCCTCGGCATTTGCACTGTCTTGCTGAATAGAATCTATGCTGGTATAGCATTTCAATTCAGATTGAATTCGTCTAAGGACATTTTCATTAAGTTCAAGTGACTCGTGGTTTTTTGGAGTCAGGATTGCATGGTTACCAATGCTGTCATCTCCTGATTGGATGACCTCAGGAAAAACAGCATCAACAATACATCCATTTTCAATGCAGACTGGAGGAATTTTGAAGATGCCTTCTTCTAATCCAGGCTCTTGGAGTTTTCCATTCCCAAGTTTTAAAAGCCAATCGGAAAAGCCTCGGTGTTCTGATGGGACATTGTCTTCATTGGCACGCATGTTTTGGTCTAACTTTAGGACCTTAATAGTTTTCCAGCACTTACTATTCTTCATGCATGAAGAAAGTATTTTGGTTCTGCTGCCATGTGGAACAACGGAGAATTTGTCTAAAATCTCCACCGAAAAGAAAGACCGCACCTCCAAATGGTTTTTTAGAAGGAACTTTTGGATCTTCAGCTAAGAGTTCTTTATACAGTGTGTCAACTGCATTTACTCCATGTGCTGCGGCCATTGAAGCTTCATCCCAGATTATCACTTTGGCCTTTTCCAGTTCATTTGCTGTATTAGTCCCATGTCGAACATTACAGGTTGATGTTTCATTTATTGGAATAGGCAGCTTGAAACGACTGTGGGAAGTTCTGCCTCCCTCAAGCAAAGTTGCTGCTATGCCTGTAAATGCACATGGCAAGACTAATTCATTTTTGCTACACACATAGTGCATGATTGTGTTGTAAAGGAAGGTTTTACCACTTCCACCAGGTCCATCAATAAAGAATAGACGTTTGGGTAAGTTAGGCTTTTCAATTGCTTCCCTGATTTTGTCGAAAGCCCTTCTTTGCCCTGGGTTGAGCATTTAAAACTTTTCTTCGAACATGGTTTTTTCGGCAATTGGATCGTAATATTTTCCAGAATGGATTGGCTCGTCATAGCTGCCGACTGGAAGTTCTAGGCCAAAATCTACCAATGACTTTCCATGTGTTCGAAGGACGGATTCAATTTCTTTTTCTTAGTCAAATAGAGAGCTTTTTCTCGATCAGGAAAGGGTCTCTTATAGTCTTCCATAAGATTGTCCTTATGTCTGTTGAATAATGCTCCTGCATCCGATGGCTCACACATGATACAAATAAATGCAAACAACTGCCTAAGTTGTTCTGGCATCTGATGGGTTGCAGCTTCTGTTAGGCAAGTATCCCATTCTGAGTCATCATCATTTAATCCCCTTGCAATGCACGCTTCTTGGAAAGTTGCAAAGGGGATAGGATTTCCTTCGACCATTCTTAGGTCCTCAAAAGATGTTGCTCCTCTAACATTGAGAAGGAGAATTCGGAGGAACCATTTTTCTCTATCCGTGGGACTTATGGCAAACATTCTGCCAATTGTAGTTTCATGTCCTCTAAGACGTGGTTTCCATTTAGAATTTTTGTCATCCCAGGTATAGTGTTCGGGAATTTCAATATATAAATACTCTCGGGCATTAGGGTCTTCCTGATTAAGTTTAAACCAAGCCAGAAGTTTGGACTTGGTGGCTTTTTGCTGTACAGCTTCAGCTTCCTTGCCTGGTATAAAACGTATTGTATGCTTGTCCTCAAGGTGGACATTTAATCTTTCCACATGATCAGTTTGGTGGTGCATTTTGTATTCCCTGAGCCTCCAGCATGCTTCAGGTGCACTTACATACCGGGTCTCCAAGTAATTTTTTACTTCATCCCATTCAATAGTAGCTTCCTGTTCTGTGGGAACAGTAACGAATTGAATATTTGCACAGTCATGCCCCTTGTAAACGTATTTGAACAGGTATTTAACGCTTTGAATTTAGCTACAAATCTCTATGTTAATGTGGGCGTTGTATTTCAGAGACAGGTATGGGTTGTATGGCACCACCCATCTGTTATCCACTTTGTTTCCCCCAAGTTCAACAAAGTTACCATCATCTCGGCGTTGATATTTTGGGTAACCATTGACATTGCTGTTGGTCTTGGCACAGAAATCTTTTGGGAATTCTTTTGTGCATTTGCTGTTTTCCATACACGGTGCGTTTGGATTTAATGGACCACATTGGCCATGTATTATACAGGATTTTACAATTTCATGTAGCCTCGGGTGGGCATCTTTATCAGGGAGTTCAGCACAGACAATTTTGTCAATTCTTTCATTCTCCCAGACTTTGTCTTCCGGGGCCATGAATAGCAATATGTGCCCATGTGGTAGACCACGTTTTTGGAACTTGATCACGTGGAGCGTAGCCCTAACACGTCCAAATCTATGGTGTTTGGTTAAGTCTTCAAGTAGCAATTTCAGTTTCAACTCAAACACTCTTGCTACTAAATCAGGCCGGTCGCATGGTTGCTGACCGGGAAGTAAGTTTTCCCTGATTTCCCTCCATTTAGGATTGCACGTGAATGTTACAAATAAGTCAGGTTTGCCATATTTCCTGACCATGGCCATAGCATCTTGGTAATTTTGAGCCATATTTCTTGGGCTCCCTTGGAAGGTTGAAGGCAATATAACTTTCTTTCCAGGCAATATATTAACGTCCTCAAAATTGTGGTTGTTCACAAATCGGTGAAGGACATCACAGTCTTCAGCTCTTACTGTGTTTTGATTTTTTCGAAACCAATTCAAACGGTTTGCCTCGGTCTTGCAATAGGCATCAACCATGAATTGGTGAGTCAGCTTTCCTGCATTGAGGAACTCGTTAAAGTTTCCATCACGTATGGCAAAATGGTATGAATACCATTGAAGCTGGGACACATTTCCTTGACCAACAGCTTTCTTCAGATCTGTGGTCCACCCTGAATCCCCAAATGGGAAAAGCAAAGGGTAGCACATTGGGTCACAGAGTCTACTCAGGATGGATATATTTTGTAAAATTCCGCTTTTCTGATAAATTTAATATCCCGATTTTCTGGGGGTGCACCATCTGCACTGTGAAAAATGGCAGCAATTTCTCCTCTGTCAGTGGGAGCGTTGGTTCTGCCGGGGTGCACATTATTTACTCTTTCTCTCAAGAAAGTCATGCTATATTCAATTGGCATTCGGTTTTCCCGATTTGCCTTTAGCATTTCGTCTTGTTCAAATTTGAGCATGTTCTTGTATTCTCTAGAGAACGGATTGATATCTCCAAGAAGTTTTTGGAGGTTCTCCATTACAACACGAATGCATCCATTGTTTGCTTGATTGTTCATTCTTTCTGTCAAGGCTTGGGCCGAATCCAAAATGTACAGTTGGGCATACTTTGGTAAATTCACCTTGATTTGTGTGTAATGCAGATGTACCGTGATAAATTTTCCCATGGATTCTGTAACAAAAAGGACCTGAACGTCTGGTCACTGATTGGTCAACTTGTGCTCCCATTGAGGCAAAGGCCATTGCACTGTTGTAGGATCTTATGTTTTCCATGAAATTTTTGGAATTTGGATCAGATCCATTCATGTAATTTGTAATGAAGGGATACATTCGTATTTATTCTAATGCAATGGTCCCTTTATGGCAGCAATTTGACATTAATTCATTTTTGAAATTCGTGGCATTGCAAAATGGACATTTAGCGTCCATTGGGCCAAGATAACTTTCTTCGATTTCGTCTTCATTGAAGTTTTTGGGAAGCAAAGCGGTGTTGCAGGATCGGACATATCTACTCAGACGTCCTCTTTGATGTTGGCGTGCAACCCTTTGTCTTTCAGCGTTTGCCTCGCGCTCTTGTTGAAGTTGATTTTGTGGCATGTTTTCACTGTGTTGCCATTGACTTACAGCATTAGCTTCACATTTTGCTTCACTCTTCTGATATGGCCGCTCTACGGCATCTTTGAGCTTCAGCATTACATGCTTTTTTTGCTGCAATTTCTTCAGCAGTTGGTGGTTGCTGGCGTTTAGGAGGCATATTTGATCGTATTTCATTACTTATTCATTGGCTCATCAGAAATATGTATAAACATAAATTTCACAATTAAAACATATACAGAAATATAGGACAATTACAAAATATATAGACGTACCCGTATACAAAATTACAAAATATATCAACACAATCGCATAATAAAAACATTAAAAACTATAGGAACGGATAAATGTATAATTCGATGCCGGTAAATATCATTTGTTTATTTACTTGTTACTATGGTAACATACCGATGACTGACACACTACCTAGCGCGTTATATATATTATATATATAGATGTATGTATTAGAAACTTACTCACAGTAAAATGTTACGTAAAAAAAATACAGTAAAACGCAAGTTAACCAGCGAAAATATCTTACATTACACTATTTTACAAAATCAGAACAACTCTGTGATACTCTTAAGGTTATAACATGTTTTTTACTTAAAATAACATTAAATTTTATCTATAAAATGTCTGCTGTAGGCATCTATGAACCTTCAAAATGTGTTGTTGTTTTTTCAGTCTTTTATTGTCATTGATTTTAGAATTTTCAACAGTTTAAAGTACAAAAAATTATTTTAATTATTTTAATGAAAGCCTCAATGACAACAGCAAATTAAATATTCAATTTAAAAATCACTTTGTTATATCCTTTACATTAAGTAGGCCTACTTACTAGTGCAGCATTTTTCGAAAGAAAGGGAAACTTCCTTAGTGGCAACGCTGTAAGTAAGCGGTGCGACCTTGACAGTACTACTTCCATGCAGTTAACTATAGTGACTTCTACAACTGGGCTGCTGAATCGGGTGGCATGGAGATGAATGCTACAGGGCATTCCCTTCTGTAACCATTCTCCTCCCTGGACCACCTAGTTCTTCTCAACTTTGGGGAGTCTCTTACCTTCGTAAAAGCCTGAAACTGGCTCAGTTATTGACTTTACCTCTTTCCTCGTGTTTCTTTGGCTAGGTGAGTTGGTTGGAAGGGCAGTGTGTACTACACTGACAGCAATCATTGGGCTATCCTCTTTCATAAGAGGTGATAATTATATTATTCATGATGACAAGGCTGATGATCGTTGTATTATTATTATTATTATTATCATGCATTCACCCTGCGGAGAGTTCAGCATTCACCCATAGCTGAACCCAGACGAACACCTGGCTGGAATGTGTCCAAACTGGACGAGGATTTGTTACAGGATGTCATCGCGATCGGAAAGGAAGCGGTGATGAACAGTTTGGGTTCGACAGAGGAAGTCATCATGACAATGCGCCTCATACGTAATGCCTGCGATGTGTCTATGCCCAGGAGAGCGTGATGCCGCGGGGAGAAGGCAGTGGCGTACTGGTGGACAGACGAGATTGCTGACCTCAGGAGACGTTGCTTGCGCTCGTGTCACATGGCGACCAGAAACCGATGGAGAAACGCGAATGCAGCAGCCGAAGTGCAAGAAGAATATTGGCTCGCTAGAAAAAGACTGAAGGAGGCCATCAACAGAAGCAAGCGGCTCAAGTGGGAGACCCTCAGGAGTGACCTAGATTCTGATCCCTGGGGTCTGGGGTACAGGCTTGTAATGAGCAGGCTTGGAGCCTGGCCACGTAGCCCAAAGATGGATGAAAATCAGATGCGCTTCATCGTGGACGGTCTGTTTCCTCGTCACCCACTGAGGGATCGAGAGGAATACCCAGGCCCATTGGCAGATGATCCGATGTTCCTCTGAGAAAGCCGGTAAGATCGTTGCTGCGCTGAGCAGGCTAATGGCAAATGTCGGAGGCCCAGCTGCGGAAAGACAGCGACTGCTGATGTCGGTGACCAACTCGATTCTCCTCTACGGATGCGAGGTCTGGGCTGACACACTGAAGCAAGAAAAATACCGCAACCAGATGGCCGCGGTACAACGAAGAGGAGCACTTCGAATTGCAAGCTCCTACAGAACGGTGTCGGAACCAGCAGTGTTGGTCGTCGCTGGAGTAATGCCAATAGATCTGATGGCTGAGGAGAGGAGGAGGGTCTACAAGACCAACTTGGGTATTGTAGAAGCAAGAACAGTGGCCAGGCGACACTCCATGTGGAGCTGGCAACTACGATGGGAGCAGGAGAGTCGAGCTAGATGGACGGTGGCGAGGTTGATTGGGAACCTCCCTGAATGGGTGGACAAAACGCACGGCGAGGTAGATTATTACCTTATTCAATTCTGACAGGGCATGGTTATTTCTGTGCATACCTGCGAAGGATGGGTAAGATGGAGGATCCGTCGTGCATGTACGGCGACTCAGACTCCGATGATGCTCATCATACTTCTTTCTTCGAGTGTCAACGGTGGGTGCTGGAGAGGCGAGGACTGGAATCGGAGATTGGCCCCATGACGACTGATAACATCATAGGCGTCATGCTCAACAGCAAAGAGAACTGGGACATGGTTGTGACCTTTGTGAGGATGGTCCTACGGCAGAAGAAGCCTGAACTGGACCCTCTCACAAGTCGATGATATAGACAAAGCTGTAGGAGCCTAGTAGGCGCAATACGAGGTGCCACCCTGAAGCCATATGAATAGTTGTTCCAGGGGGGGTTCCCTGCCTGTAAAGTGGAGGTTTTTTGGTGGGTGCGAGTCCCACACACCGGGAGACCAGTCGGGTGTCTCCAGATGGTGCATAATGCATTTTTCCTCCCCCGCAAAAAAAAAATTATTATTATTATTATATTATTATTATTATTATGATAGCCCAATATAGCTGAACTATTATGTAACAACTGTGATAAAGTACATATAAACTTGTAATAATAATAGTAGTAGTAGTAGTAGTAGTAGTATTAGTAGTAATAGTAGTACCGGTAGTAGTTTTAGTAGTAGTAGTAGTAAGGTGTTGAAAAACTTAAAAAGTAGGTACTATTTAAATGGATCAATACCAATAATACTTCAGGCATTGGTGCAAGTAAATCTCACAATCATATGAAAATAACAGACAATTTTATACTAACATGGAGCCACCATCTGTGCAGTGTGCCGCACTCAAAATGTATCTCTCACTAATTAAGCTGCCCCCACAGTTATATTGAATAGAATCTTTATTACCATAACCAATTAAGGCCTGAAACAAATGAACCAAATAAAAGTTCACATTCATATAATATATTCACAGATTAAGAATTTAAAATATTACAATATGTCAATTTTATTACAATAAAATTCACTAAATTTGTCGACTAATTTTATTGTTTATCAATACTGTTTATCAATGCAATAAATTATTTTGGTGTTTGAGGCAGGAAAATTTTTAATATGTATACAAACTTTATGCAAATGTGTGAATTTTTAGGTAAGAAAATCTTTTAACTAAAAAACAGATAAATATATATTTCAAATGTATCGTTACTAATAAAATTTGTTTGCTCAAAGTTGTAAGTTATAGTTTACTGGTTTGTCACATCGATTGTGCTAATCATTATAATATACATTATATTTGTATCCATCAGCCACTATGGACACTCTTTTTGCACAATATTTGTTGGGCATTCTGTGTGTAATTTATATGGTATATATTTCATTTTGCTTTCAGGCATGCCTAAATAATATAAGAGCAATAGGAGTAAAGTAGGACTTCCCTTTTATATCAGACTGGTATATACATAATAAATACTGCATATATAAATAAAAAGTAAAACCAGTATAACCTTCATCATAATGGAAAAGGAGAAGGCTTGTTATTTAAGTATAATTAAATAAGAGTAAGTGAAATGAATTATGAAACTTGTAAAGAAATAAATTCTTGTAAAGTGATCAATTATTATATCAATAGTTTCCATTATTTCAACAATTATCACTTAAATTAACACTTTGCAATCATTGCAGAACTGGATACATCTGGAACTATTCCTTACTTATGTGCAATATATCTTGCTGTGCAGTGAGGAGTATATTTTGCTTCTGCCACCTAATTTTATATTGTGTAACCCAATAAGTTCTCAGCCACACAATAAAAAGCTATTTCTCCAATTTAAAATAAATTTTAATTTCAGCATTCTCCTTTAACATTTAAACACTTAATCCAGCAATGCTCCAACACCACTGTCCTAAAAAATCTAATGGATTTTTAGAAGGCTTCAAAATACTCCTCTTCAGCTGTTAACACTTCTTCAAGTAATGAAAGCTTTCTGCTTTTAAATTACTTGATGTGTTATAGAACAGATTAAAGTCAAAAATAGAACAGACTGACAGACCAAGCCCTGTGAATAGACTGGATTTTGCATTAATCTGTACTTCAAGATCCCTAATCTTCTCCTTCACCAAAGGAGATTTATATGCTGGCTCATAGTCCTGATGAAAAACTTTTATTATTTTTCTTCTTTTTCTTTTTGTTAAGCTTGATGGGTCTTTTTCCATGAACCTTTTCATTTACTTTATTCAGACGGTGCATAATATTCACCTATTAATTATTATTTTAACATTTTCAAGATAACTAATCAGTACATTTTCCAAAAAACTGATAATATTTCTGCTGGACAACCAGCCTCTGTTTATTGTTGTTGTTTACTGTTGACAGTGCCTTTATTTCAGGCTTGTAACTATGAACTGAATTTTTATCCATAGTTACAAACTGACGGACAAACTAGATTGTGTTTCTTTTAAGTCAATACAAATTGTCCTGAAAACTTTTTGTTTGCATCATTTTATTACTATACTAAGAGCAATTCTATCCATTTTAACAAAAAACGATGCTCTCCTACTTAAAAAAATATATAACAACTATTTCTTGGATTCTGTTGTCCACGATATGTCTATATATCAAATACAGTAATCCCTCGTCAACCGCGGGTTCTCCAACCGCGGAATTCATTTATACGCGGTTTTATAAATTCGCAGTAGTTTCCAACCACGGAGCTGGAATTCGCTTATACGCGGTTTGTAGTAGCATCCGCTAGGCAGTGCTTCGTGCACACATATCCCTTCAAATCGGATTGAAGTCAGTCAGTCGCGCGTTGCTCTTCTGCCGTGACGTATTGCGTGTTCTTTAGTTTTTAGTGTGCGTTGTTCTTATTATCTAGTGTTAATTTACTCTTTTATAAACTATCCTTTCGTCATAATGTGTTCCAAACGTTCGGAAAACAAAATTGGCGGTGATAAGCTAGCCAGAAGGGCTAGGAATGTACTACCGCTGGAGAAAAAGCTCGATGTTTTGAACAGGTTAGGGCGCGGCGAGAGTGCTGCGTCTGTGGCCAGGTTAATGGCTGTCAACGAGTCAACTGTAAGAACAATACAAAAAAGTGAAGAAACAAAACAATAAAAGCTAGTGTTGCTAGTGGAACTGCTTCTAGTGCTAAAGTTACCTTTATGCCTCGTGATCCCATTATTGAAAAGATGGAAAAGGCACTTAATGTTTGGATCGAAGACCAAACACAAAAGAAAGTTCCTTTAAGTAGCTTAGTTATACGTGAAAAGGCACTGAGAATATACAAACATTTAGAGCAAAGTGTTGGCCAATCTAAATTTCAAGCTAGTAAGGGATGGCTTGCTCGCTTCGTCCACCGCCATAGCCTTCACAATTTGAAAATAGTGGGAGAAACAGCCTCAGCTGACCATAGCGCTGCTGAGAGTTATCCTGAACAATTAAAAAAATTAATTGAAGATAAAGGATATTTGCCGGAACAGGTATTTAACGCAGACGAAACAGGTCTGTATTGGAAGCGCATGCCCAAGAGGACATACATCTCTAAAGCTGAACGCTCTGCACCAGGTTTCAAGGTCTCGAAAGACTGTATCACCCTGCTCTTGTGTGCTAATGCTTGTTATATTATTTTATTACTGCCATAAACTTACTTAACAATTACTCAATAAATTTATTCAACTTTTGATCTCGGGCGCCATCTCGTGATATCTACGAGAAGATTATATTTAACTTACCTTAAGGGCAGAATTCTGTTAAGCGAAACTCGAAGTAGCGGAATGTGTTGTTTGAAATAATATATCTTGCTTGAAATGTTTACCAAATGACATTACCTTTTAATTACATATTACTACAAAACATGTGACTCTATCGTGCGAAATACGCACGCTTCTATACACCCAATAGGTGTTACGTCATGAGACGCAGTTACATTGAATAAGTCAAAAAATTCCCTTAAACATTTCATTTGCCCTCCAAAATACATAATATTAAAATGTTAAACATATATATGTATAAATTTACATATAACTTTACAGTGGCACAACCCAGCATTTTTTTAATAATATCTTATCATCCACTCTTTCTCTCTCTCTCTCTCTCTCTCTCTCACTCTCTGGTACAATTATTACGAGCTCGTTTCAGTTAATGGTATACCAAGTTAGTTTTGTTATTTAATGACTTTTGGTCATATATATTTTTGAATATTAAAATTTTATATAAATTTGTTGTAGCCAATGGTACTTAGCTGCACTTTTGCGTTACGGACATCGAACACCTCGAATTCTTTGATTGCACATGCTAAAAATCTGGACTGTCTCATCGTCTTTGGTCACACGCTCTCGAATTCTGGAGCGTGCCACCTGGATCTCACTTTTGCCAGATTGTTTGGCGTCACATCGTGAATTACACTCTGCCGATGTTTTAACTCAAAATTGGTTAATGTACCACTGTTATTAATAAACTTTTGGTGGTGTAAAATTTAAATAACCACACTTAGTGAATACGCCGGCTGGCACGGTTCACTGTCTGGACGAAAATGACCACATTTCATCAGCAAGCATTGCAGAGGTGGGGCAAAACTACGTCACTGGTTCTTTGTTCAAACGGCTCAACCTAGTGGAATACAATGCGCCTTGCATTCTTTCGTCTGACGTAATCATGGACTTGACTTGTTTACTCGCTATTGTGACAAACTGTTTTTTGCTACGTTTGTAATTTTCCACTGAATTCGACATAAATCCTGTTAACTTAATATTGCGTTGTTGACAATTCTCACCAAAACTCTTATAGGGAATACAAAATAAAATTATTATTATTAAAAAATTGTTATAAAATAAAAATACAATAATTATGTTTGGAACCATAGGTTTACAAATTTATTAGGGTACCAGAATTGTACCGTCACATGCTTCTGGTGACTGTATGGTATAACCAATGTTAGTGTATCGATCGCTGAACCCACGTGCCTTGAAAGGAAAAAACAAATGTCATCTTCCAGTGTTTTGGCGTGCAAACAAGAAAGCATGGGTGACAGGTGCATTGTCAATGGACTGGCTGAATAACTGCTTCGTTCCTGATGTTGAACGGTATCTATCCAAGAAAAACTTAACCTTCAAGGTTCTCCTGATCTTAGATAACGCTCCAGGACACCCCGAGGCTCTCCAGTTCGCCCAGCCAAATGTTGAAGTTGTATTTCTGCCCCCAAATACTACTTCACACATACAACCGATGGACCAAGGAATTATTGAAACATTCAAGTGATACTATACACGACGCACATTCAACAGGATACTGGAAGCTATGGAGAATGACCCAAGTCTGACAGTCACTGATTGCTGGAAACTGTTCAACATCACTGACTCCATCACCATTATTAAAGACTCTCTTGATGAAGTAAAACAGTCAACTTTGAATGCCTGTTGGTCCAAGCTGTGGAAGGAGTTGTTATTCAACGTTTGCAACACAAACTCCCAGCCGTTAAGGATATTGTAGATGTTGCAAGACGTCTGGGAGGTGAAGGATTGGCAGACATGAAAGATGACGACGTCGAAGAACTTCTTCAGTCACACAAGGAGGAGTTGAATGAAGATGAATTGGAAGAAATAATACGATCGAGTGAGGATGGGGATGATGCCAAGGAGGACAAAGAAGAACAGAGAGAAATAACGTCTTCTAGCCTAAGCAAAGGAATACTTTTGGCTAACAATCTCGCTGAATTTTTTCTTGACATCGATCCCATCATGGAGCGGAATATAAAATTCAAACGGTGTTTGGAGGATTTATTATCCCCATACAAGCAGTTTCAGAAGGAGTTTCAAAATAAAATGAAGCAGACTTCTCTTTTATGCTATTTTAAATCATGTGGTAGCAAGTCAACTGACGTCCCTCACCCTTCCATTAGTGCCGATTCCCATGCCTCATTTAAAATTGTTTTGATTAAAATTTTGTGTTTAAATTGTTTGTTTGTTAAAAATTGTTTTTATTTTAAAATTTTAAGTTGAAAATTGTAGTAAGCTATAAAACTGGACTTACTTAGCACTAAAAACTGGCGGCTATTTTTTCCTTGTCTTAGTGGCTTTTTCGTTATAATGTAACAGTATGTATTTTAAAAATTTTTATAATTTAAGTAACTGTCAGCTATTTGAAATCATTGGACTGGTTTTATACATTCAAACAATGTAGTGTATACTGTATAATAAAGAGTTGTACAGTATTTTATATTTCTGGCTTTGTTTCAGATTCCCCTAACCTTACTTTTCCCATATAAAGTTAACTTCACCAACCGCGGATTCACTAACCGCGATGTTTTGTAGGAACCTAACCTCCATGGTTGGCGAGGGAATACTGTACTACATAATGTGCTTTTCTGACTATGGAAAACTAATTTTAGTTACATTTCTTTAGAATAAAATTTTACCTTACCTTTCTTTTTTTTTGTAAGGTTCATCTGAGATACAACGTTTTATTTAAACGTTAGTGCTCCACTGACAAAAATGTACATAACGTAAAAAAACTGTTTGATAGAATGGCTTTATATTACTTACATTTACTTACAACAGAGACTCAGTACAAATGCAAACCATTCTTATTTCCAGCAATCCCATCTATTGGGTGGGTCAATACTCATTGGACCATACTCATACAGCAGTGTTTAGAACAATTGAGGCGGTTAGAATGAAAGTGGAGTAAGTCCAGTTTGAGTAGTTTTGAGATATTGAGTATTTTGCTTATAACACTATAAAAAAATAAAGGTACAGTAGAAGCCCGATATAGCGCGGTCCGATATACCGCGGATTCGGATATAACGCGGTGAAGAGTATGTCACCCGTTATTACCGAAAATTCTTACTTGTAGAGAGTGAGTAAATTATGAATTGTTTATCGTGACTTCCGTAGCCACATTGGAATGTGTTGCGTTTATTGTAAACAAAGGCTTGTTGTTGGAAACGGCGTTGTAAACAACAGCCAGAATTGCCAGTTCAAGTGTACCTGTAGACATAAACAATTGCCGCGTATTTACAGTCTCTACGTTTCTAAGAATTCATGCCAAGGCAAGCAGCCAACTAAATCCCTTCTCTCCCTCATAGTGTACTCTTATATTACAGTACTGTATAAGATCATACTCTGATATTATCTTATCAAAGTGTATAGTCTTTGTCATAAATTCGCATAGTGTAGAGTTTTGTGATGTCGCAGAAAAGAAAAGCATATTCTGTGAGTGATAAACTCAAAATAATTGATCGTGTGAAGAACGGAGAGTCAAAGGCAAGTTTATCACGTGAGTGTGGCATCCCAGAAGGAACAATTAGAGGGTGGATGAAGGAAGAAGATAAACTTAAAAGTTTTGTGAACACAGTTGAAAGTGAAGTGGGGTTGAAAAGAAAAAAGACTAAAGTAGGTAAGGATAGTGAATAGATGAGTGTCTGTACAGGTGGTTTTTAATAAAACGAAGTGAAGGTGTCAGGACCAGTTATTAGAGCTCAAGCTGTGAAATTCCATAGTGATTTACATGGCAACAGTGACTTTAATGCATCTGATGGGTGGTTTTCGCGATGGAAATCTCGTCATGGTATAAGCCAGATAAGCATTGAAGGGGAAGCACGATCATGTGACAGTGAAGCTGCAGCACTTTTTCCTCAGGCATTAAACAAAGTAATGATCGATAACGATTTAAATGACCATCAAGTGTATAACTGTGATGAAACTGCTCTGTATTTTCGAATGCTTCCTACCAGAACTCTGGATGTGAATAATTCAATAAATAAATCTGGATTAAAAATAAATAAGGATAGAGTTACCCTCCTGTTTGCCACAAATAAATCAGGCAGCCACAAAGTTAAACCTCTCTGTATAGGGAAAAGCTGAAATCCTAGATGCTTTCAACATGTTAACATGACGTCATTACCCATCACATATCGTAATACAAAAAATGCTTGGATGACAAGTGATATTTTCGGTAAACGGTTCCATGAAGAATTTGTTCCATCTGTGAGAAGCCACCTGCGGTCACTCAACCTCGAAGAAAAAGCTGTACTGACCCTTGACCACTGTCCAGCACATCCACCTGCTGATATGCTACAGTCAAGAGATGGGAAAATCGGAGTCATGTTCTTGCTGAAAAACACTACAGCACTGATCCAGCCATTAGATCAAGGCATCATAAAAGCATTTAAAGCGCATTACCGCCGTGAAATTCTGAGTGCTATAGTGAATTCTGATGAGGAAATGGAAATTTACCTTAAGTCAATAAACCTGAAAACAGTTGCGTATTCAATAGGTCTTGCATGGGAAAGTATTATTACGGCTACGATTCAGAATTGCTGGAAGAAATGTTCCTTTGAACAAAACATCGCCGATGGAAATTGCTCTGTTGCCGGATTCACTAATAGTGATGTACAGTCTGCGAGTAGTGCTCTGCATTGCAACTTCACTCTAGATGACTTGAATGACTGGGCAGAAGTTGACAACGGTGAGCCTGTTACAGAATGTATAGGAGATAAAGATATCATCGATGCAGTCCGAAATGCAAATTGCGAAGAAAAAGAAGACGATGACGATGATGGAAATGAAAATGGGGTGGAAGTGAAAGAAGTTATTCCAAATGTTAGTGAAGTGATAATACACATAAACAAAGTAATTTCATAGATGGAGAGGCAAAGTGAATCTAATAATGTTCATCTGCTGCACCTCGCGTTTATAAAACAATACGCGGAAAAGAAACGCTGTGCATTATCCCGTCAAACAACAATTACAGACTTTTTTAAGACCAACAATTAGGCCTACAGTAGGTTGAGTGAGCAATGTATAAATAGTGTATTTTATATTCCATTGGATTAAAATAGATTAAAATATTGGATTAAAATACAGTTTTCTTATTTTTTATTTCTACATTTGGTGACGTAATTTACGTACAGTATATAGTAGTGCATTATGCTGTAGCCTTTTTCCCGGTCCTCCCTCCCCACCATTTGTCACTGTACAGGTCACCTTCCGATATACCGTGGTTACGCCTATAACGCGGGGGAAAGTATGTCACCCGACAACCGGGCTATATCGAGCTTCTGCTGTATAAAATGTGAATTTTTTATTTATGTTTGAGTTATTACTGTATAAAAGTGAATTTATTGTTGATATCACAAGTTTCCCTTGAAACTTATATTTAAAAAAAAAAACAAATATGTGACTTACGCCATTGTCATTCTTAGCACATTGTAGGTATGGTTAATAAAATTGATTAATCTATTACATCTGTCCAAATCTTAATCTGTCCAAACATTAATTTTAAACTTTGTATTTATTCACAACACTTTTTTTCAAAATACAGAAATATAAAACTAAACATAAGGCATAAGCATTGAACTTGTTTTAAAATGTTATTCAAGAAAAGTTTTTTTTTTAATTTGTAAAACATTTAATTTTCAAGTAATAAGAAATGAATTTTTGTCCGTTTCTTACACTTCATAAAACTGTTAAACACACTCAAACTCTTCATTGTTTTCAACAATTTGTGGTTCTTCATAAGCCAATGGTCCAATGTCCTCTTCTGAATTTCCAATTGGTTTTAAGTTATTAAAAAAGTCATGGTATACTGGAGGTATAAAAGCCAAGAGATCCAACATGTCTTGCTTTTTCAACATACTGACTGGTCTCTTGCTTGTGTACAGTTTTTCCACAGTTACATTACTCAAAGATGCTGTTGTTCTACTCTTCCTTTTGCTTGGAGTTATGTCTAAGGCTTCAAAACCTATAATATCTTGTAAAGTTTCTTTGTACTTTATTACAAAAGGACAACTTTTCTCAACTCTGATCCACTGTATTTTCAACCAGTTCACAGGAGAATTGTCTACATTTTTTTTTCTTTTGATTATTGTTTTTACTTTTTCTAAAAGTTTGGTTGAAAAGAATTCTTCACTGTTCATTTGAGAAATCATGAATTTTTTCTTGCATCGACAAGAGGACATAATTTCATGCCATTGATGTGGGAGATAGATTGATTTGCCTTTAGCTGCTATCTCTACAGATCCAAAATTGGAGTCATTAGGCAAGAATGAGTGGCCAGACACCAAAAAGTTTTGATCAATTACCTCAATGCTTGTTTCATTACTCTGGACAAATCTCATCAATGCTAATGTCATTTTGATATTCCGGTTTTGCCCGGTGCAGGTGTCACTGTAAATCGTATCTCTTTTTTTGTTGCTAGCCTGTACTTTTAAATGTTTTATGACACATGATGATATTTCTTGAGCTCCCCTAGAGGCTACTGTTTCATCCCATACATAAAACTATCCAGTATGTTTTTCAAGATTGTGTACACCAAAGTTGTAACAATATAAGTTTTGTTTGTAATATGCATCTGATACGGTTAAAACTGGAAAAGGGAGAGCCTTCTGCAAATCCACACTGCAAGCATAACTATCAGGATTGTTTTTAACAAATTCAGCATCTTTTTTCATACACTCTCTTGCTATGAAGCACTGCCTTCCTCAAATGAAGTTCATGGTCAATTTTTAATTTTTACTTTTCTTCTTGGCTTAGATCAGGATTGCTCATTTTTATTTTAAAAATGTCACATTTTTTGCAAGTGTCCTTCTTGGAAATGTAAAAAAGTAAGTTAAATTTTGTATTAAAACCTATAATAATGCTCCTTCTTCGGCGATCTTCCTTCTGCTAAACATTTTTCCTGGTACAATAAAAACATTTTCTTTTTATTAAGGGAGTCACACAGGTACCTTCTGTTTTCATTATGCTTTCTCATGTAATGGCTCTGATAAGATGGGAATGAGGCGATGTGTTCCATAATATACTTTGTATCGTTTTCTGATATTTTTCTAGAAAAACAGCCTTTAATACCTCGAAGATCTTCACCTGGCAACTTACCATCCACAAGTTTACACAGAGCTCTATTAACTATTCCCTCAGACAGATGGAATGTTTTAAAAAAAAAAAAACTTTAACATAATTGAATCGATAGTCCTTCAGTTGTTTTTAAATAATATTTATTTGAACCCTTCCTTTGTGAGCGTCCTTCCTTCCTTGGGCGCCTCCTTTTCAGTTCATTTCTTTGAACTAAGCCACAAATATAAGAATTCTGCTTACCGAATTCAGCCATATTCCAAAATGATTCAAACATAGATATCCTCTCATTACTTGATATTTTGTTATTACATTTCATTCTACAGTTACGTGGAATATTTGAAAAAACTTTACCCTCACAAACTTTTCCATTTTTGGTTACGTACTGTTTCCCTGAATTTCTGCATCTTTTTACAATATTTTGCTTATGCTAATCAGGATTTCTGGTTCGCTTTCATGATTTTGGTTTGTTTATGGGGCCTACTAAATTTACGAGACTAACTAAACTAGGCATACCTGTTGAGGATTCAGATTCTGAATCTGAAGAACTTGTATAAACACAAGCTTTTTATGGAGTTCAGTTTTGTTCTGGAAACTAGGCCTATCATTCTCATCTACATTGTAGTCAGGGTCCTTGTCAACAACATCGGTGAACTCAAAAGAATCAGAGTCACTTAAAACTTCTAACCTATTATTGAGCTTGAGTGTCATACTAACAAAAGATTACTTTATAATATAAAGTAATATAAACTTTATAAAAAAGTAAACTTTATTACTTTTGGAGTTTTGAGAAAGTTGTAAAAAACGTAACCTCAATCGTAAATACAGAAGTTCTGAAAATTAAATAATTTCCAACTTTTGTCAGTTTCCTTTGTTTTTTGATCGCGAAATCTAAATCAAATTACACCTTCACTAGGCCCACAGCACTTTAGTACATACATACATCCTCGGCGCTACAGCCCAGTCCGGGCCCTGGCCTCCAAAAGAAATCTTCCCCACTGGTCTCTACTCCCAGCCAATGTTCACCAGTTTGCTGCACCCAGCCTCACCGCCTCCTTACCAACCTGGTCCAGCCATCTTGTACGCGGTCTTCCCTTCCTTCTCCTTCCCATAGGCAAATAATTCATCACTCTTTTTGGGATTCTATCCTCCACCATTCTCTGCACATGACCAGCCCAATGCAATCTGTTAATTTGTATGAGTTGCACGATCGGAAGATCTTTAAACCTTTCGTACAACTCTCGATTATGCAGTCGCCTCCAAATGTCGTTTTCCCTCACAGCGCCATAGATTCTCCTCAGTACCCTCCTCTCAAAAATGGATAGTTTCTGCTCATCTAGTTTTTTTAACACCCAGCATTCCGAGCCATACATCAGGACTGGTCTAATCAAGGTCTTGTATAGGGTGGCTTTTGTATCTTTACTTATTAACTTTGACTTAAAATGTTTCACCAGTCCGTAGTAACACCTATTAGCAGATAATATCCGTTTTTCAATATCTCTAGAGGAGTCATTTCCAGAGTCCACATATGACCCGAGATATGGAAAACCCTGAACCTTTTCAAATTCATAATCGTTAATGCGCAGGGACAGGGCACGAGTGTTGGCACCTACAACCATATATTTGGTTTTGCTTTGCTTTATAACCAAGCCCATAGCCTTAGCGGACAACTCCAGTTCCTGAAAGGCTTCCTTTAAGCCAGATTCAGACCTACTTATGACGTCAATGTCATCGGCATAGCCCAGAAGCTGTACCTTCTTGTGAAATATGTGTCCGCTAGTTTGAATTCCTGAATCCCTGATGACCTTTTCTAGAGCTATGTTGAACAACAGACACGCTAAGGCATCTCCTTGTTTCAACCCATTCAATGTTTTTAAGGAGTTAGATAGATTTGATTGTATTCTGATTTGGCACTTAGAATTGGACATAACTACTCCAACCATACGCACCAACTTAGATGGTATATTCAACTCCTTCATAACTCTATATAGCATTTTCCGGTTGATTGAATCATATGCCAACTGGAAATCCACAAAGAGATGGTGAGTAGTCACTCCATATTCCAAAGTTTTTTCCAGGATTTGCCTTAGTGTAAATATTTGGTCTGTTGTTGACCTATTCCTAGTGAATCCACACTGATATTCTTTTATGTTTTCCTCAGCGTAGGGAAGCAGCCTAGAAAACATGATGTTGGACAATACCTTATATGCTGTATTAAGTAGAGAGATGCCCCTATAATTTTTACATATGAGCGGATCACCCTTTTTATGTATTAAACACACCACCCCATTGTTCCACTCATCAGGCATTACCTCCTCCAGCCATATTTGCTCTATGAGATGGGCAAATTCCTTTATGAAATCTCCTCCTGCGCTCTTTAATAGTTCCCCTGGTAAACCATTGGAACCTGCTGCCTTGTTATTTCTAAGCTTTTCTAGAGCTTCATACACCTCATCATAGGATGGCACCAACTCCTCTCTATCATCCTCGAATTCTCCTGCTTCCTCTTCATTCTCAGATGCCTCCATCGAAGCCTCCCCAACTGAGCCTAGCAACTCTTCGAAGTGTTCTGTCCATCTCCTGATTACGCCAGCATTATCACTCACGAGGCCACCATTATTATCCCTACAGGCATTTGTTCTAGGCTGAAATTCCTGTCTCATATCATTCACCTTCCTGTACATATCTCGGCTCAGCCTTTTACTCTTATATTCCTCTATCTTTTTCATCTCTCTCATCATATACTCCCTCTTTTTTCCTCTATGAATCTTCTTTTCCCTCCGCCTGGCCTTCCTGTATTCCTCTTGAACAGCCCTAGTGCATTTCCTTTGGATCATAAATTTGTATGTCTTGTTTTTGAAGTCAGTTGCCTCTTCACACTCCTTATCAAACCACTCATCTCGCCCATGTCTCTTCTTCAAACCAACGATTTCTTCTCCCGTGGTCACTAACATGTTTTTTAGATTAAGCCAGTGGTTTTCTATATCTTGTTCCTCACGGCATTCAAGTCTCCACTGTCTAATTTTCTCATTAGTAACTTCCTCGAACCTCCGTTTTATTTCTTCTTCCTTTAGTATTTCTGTATTGTATCTAACAGTCTTTATTCCTTTTTCATTTCTATTATTGGAGATTCTAGCTCTCAGATTTGCAACTACGAGATAGTGATCGCTATCCATGTTGGCACTTCTATAAACTCTAACGTCTTGTAAGTCTAACTTATAGCGGCCATCCAATAGGACATGATCTATTTGATTGACCGTTCTCCCGTCTGGAGAGATCCATGTGCCCTTATGTATGTCTTTGTGGTCGAAGAAAGTCTATGATCATATTTTGACCACCTGTGAAGTTCAATAGTCGGAAACCATTGTCTGAGTGTTCAGAGTGTAAACTATACTTTCCTATATTACTACAAGCATGGCTGCTTCCCACTTTGGCATTTAAGTCACCTATGATTATTTTTATGTCATGTCTAGGGCTGCTAGCATATGCATTCTCCAGCAAGTCATAAAAATCATCTTTCTCCTCCTCAGGCTTATCATCAGTTGGGGCATGCACGTTTATTATAGTATAATTAAAGAAAATTCCCCTAAGTCTTATTTTACACATTCTAGGTGTAAGGGGTTTAAAATCAATGATATTTGCTTTCATTCTACGGCTTACCAAGAAGCCAGTTCCAAGCTCATGGTCCCGGTTCTGACAGC
This sequence comes from Magicicada septendecula, assembly GCA_034769895.1. Lineage (NCBI taxonomy): Eukaryota > Metazoa > Arthropoda > Insecta > Hemiptera > Cicadidae > Magicicada > Magicicada septendecula. The sequence continues at coordinate 302,125,469 of CM068367.1, read as the reverse complement.
TGTAATACACCGAGTAGTCCCTTCGATCCATGATTCCAGCACCAGTCCATCTCATCTCCTGCATAGCCAAAACATCTATCTTATATTTGAGAACCTCTCCTATTAATATCTTCAAGGCTCCAGGTCTATATAAGGAACGCAAGTTCCACGTCACAAGTTTAAAATCTTTGTCCTTTTTCCACAATCCAGTCCCAATTCCATTAATCCATACGGCTTTTCCTTTTTCTCTTGGTTTCATAACAATATTATTTTATGGGGTGGGTTGTTAACCCTACGCCCAACCCCCAACCTGGAGGACCAGGGGTTTTATGTTTAGAGTTCCCGTCTCTTAGATGAGTTACCTTCACTGAGCTAACGAGTCTCATCCACCCGTCCACAGTAGACCATACTCACTAGATCTATGGGCGCCGCCGTTGACATTTTTATGTTCTTCCGCCGCCAACCCCGCCATGCATCCTGCTGCCGACACACTACATCTTGGTAAGCTGGGTCCCTGATTACCTCAGGGCCACCTCGCCCAGACCCCCATCTCTCGTTGGCTTGCCGACCCAAGCTGCCAAAGGGATTGTTTACCACAACCTTAGCATGGGTTGCTCGACTTAACAGGGCCCACCGCTTGTAGGTGAGAGTTGGAGTTGGAGAGGAGAGGCTAGTGACCAGCTCTTGTATGCAGGCCATATATTACGCATCACTCCCCCATTTGAGCCCCCACAGCACTTTAGTAGTATTATAAAAACATAATAAGATTCACTAGTTTACAATAACATCAAACAGCACTGAATTTCACAGCAAAAAAACAACAAACCATCAGCTGACAAAGACTGGTGGACTTACAGCACTGTCTTTCTCAACAATACAGGGTTTTTGCTAAGAGTAAAAAGTATGTGCTGCTCTTGGTGGCAGATATTTGTACTAGGGACTTCCATCACTTTCATTCTAATCTAAACAGTTGTTAGAGGTTATGAAACTGCACTTACCTCATTTTTTGTAAGTTGTGGACTTACGCCACTTTCATTCCAACCGGCTCAATTATTTTAATACATAATCATTACCAACTTAACAATTATTTTAGATAATTTTGCAAGAATATTTGTTTATAAAAAGCTCACCATGTGCGGATACTCTCTTGCTGCTGCATCCATTCCACCTACAATGAGTGGTTCAGCAACTGCTGCACATGTATTTTCTTTTTTTCCATTGCTAAAGAATGATACATGATTTTCTACATAAACTGCTTTGGCATATTCATCACATTCTGAAAAATCAATTATTTTGAAATTGTTCTTATGATATTGTAATTTAGAAATAATATAGACATAAATATAAATAATATATGTGAATAGTATTATAATTTAAATTTAATAATTTAAATAAATATTATTTAATATAAAGATAATGATATTTAGAAATAATTTGTAACAGATATAACTGTACCGTATTAAATAAAATAACCAGAACAGTTAACCAATATGAAAAATTGCAATAATGATCAATCACAAGTGCATGTTTCAAAAATTGTTTTCATTTTTAGTTGAATGGAATAATGAGAACAGTTAGAATAAATAGACCAACAATTAGCCCCCTAGTAAACAAAAATAGGAGTTGTGGTCAAAAAGTATCAGGATTGATTTTATTTACATAAATATACAAGAGTTACAGATTTGTAAACTTGTCTCCTTCAAAATAGTCCCCTTCCGCAGCCACACACTTCTTCCACCACTTTCCCAACTGTTCAAAGCATGTCTTAAAGTCATCTTCTGTAAAGAGCCTTAAGTTCCCTCGTCACATTTTCTTTTATCTCTTCTATGTCTTGAAATGATCTCCCTTTTAATTGATTTTTTTATCTTCGGAAAGAGAAAAAAGTCACAGGAAACCATATCTGGCAAACATGGAGGATGCTGAAGCTGTGGAATATTGTGTTTAGCAAGAAACTGCTGAACAGCATCTGAAGTGTGGATGTGTACATTGTCGTGTTGAAGCCACCATTCACCACTCTGATGCAACTGTGACCTTTTTCGTTGAATTGCATCCATCAATCGCCTCTAAACAGAAATGTAGTAATCTTGGTTTACTGTTTGGCATGGTGGAGAAAATTCATGATGAACAATCCCCTTGTGATCAAAGAAAACTGTGAGCATGGTCTTGACTTTGCTTTGGCTCTATTTTGCCTTTTTTTGGTCTTGGAGAATTTGGCGTCTTCCACACTGAAGACTGGGTCTTAGTTTCTAGATCGTATCCATAAACCCATGATTCATCACCCATTATGATCGATTTAATGAAGTTCTCATCGTTTTTAGCACATTCAAGGAATTTTTGAAAGACACCCGTGCATCTTTTTGGTCAGCTGTGAGCACTTTTGGTACAAACTTAGCAGAAAAACGTCTCATTCCCAACTCATCAGTAAGAATGGACTGAACTGATCCGAAACTAATATTTAAATCATTTGCTAGCTTATGAATGGTGATTCGGCGGTTTTCTTGCACAGCAGCAGCACAAGCTCAACGTTGTGGTCAGTCTTGCTGGTTAAAGGCCTTCCTGAACCTCGTCACTCTCAGCACTTTTATGCCCATCTTTAAAACTCTTCGACCACTCATAAACCTGTCTATGACTCATACAATCTTCCCCATAATCTTTTTGTAACTTTTCACATGTATCTTTACATGTTTCACCAACTTTTTGACAAAATCTGATACAAATTCTCTGATCAATTTTTTCTGACATGGCAAATGCACCAAGTGAGATTAACACTACACAACAATGGGCGTTTGTAAACAAACTAGATCAGCTGTTATTATAAAACATATACCGAGTAATTAGTATAATGTAAAGTAAACGTATGTCGCTTTTTTGGAGCTACGTCAGTTGACTTGGCATTGCCAGTATCAATCCTGATACTTTTTGATCACACCCCATATTAAATATGTGTTCAGTGAGCAATTAGTTATTTTTTGTATTGCTTAAAAAATTTGTAAGAATTGTACGAAGTCCTTCCTTCAGAACATTTGTAACTAGCTGTTACACCTGTGGGCTCACCCGCTTTATTGTTTTCTTTTAATTGAGATTTTTTTAAAGATAATTTTTTTAAATCATCATTCGTCAAATTATCTTTATTTTTGTGTTTTCTGCACGGCTTTGAGTCTATTTAAAGGGTTTTTAACTGCGTTATTACTTGCTCTTTTATTGTCATGGGGCGTTAAGGGATTGAGATTTTCTGAGAGGTGGGAAATGCATTGAATTTAACACACAGGCAGCAATGAAATTGGTCACACGGACGTGGAAAAAACACACGGTCGCCAACTTTACTGCATTTTCAAGGTCTCCCACATCGAAACGCAACCTCCTGCAATTTAGTTATGTTTTTACCACACACGAGTGTGATCACATAGACTGTACAAAGATGCCACTAAATAGCATTTGTTAATTTACTTGTTACTATGGTAATTAATTCTGGTCTCCATGGTGTTATTGACATCTTTATACACGTCACACATCAACTGTGAATAGACTGCATAAATAAAAGTGCCTAAATCATACAAACAGGGTGGAATATCAAATTCCAAGTTAGACAGTGTTTTTCACCTTGTGTCTAAGGTTACCTGTGCAAAATTTGGCCAGAGTCGATGTAACAGTGTGGATTTGTATTCAATACAAAGAAGCAAATCCTCAGACTTTGAGTTATTATGTTATATATACTATATATTATATAGATAATTAGTAGTAGTATTTAATGTATTTCATTACTTATTTATTGCATCATCAGAAATACGTATAAACATAAATTTTATAATCATTTAAGACAATTACAAAATAAGAGACGTATCTACATATTCAAATTATGTCAACACAGATACCTGTTAACTCAAAAACGTTAGGTTCTTAATTTAAATGTTACAGTGTTATAAGCATTGTACATACACATTACACATTATGTTTTCCTCAACCATGGCTTTTATTTATTTCAGTAGTACTAAAACCCAAAAACCGTTGTCACCTAACCTCAAAAATGAAAACAACACGTATTTTCACTTTGCATTAAGAAGTAGGACAATTTAAAATTATTAGTACACTTCTTCTTTTCCACATCGTAATATATAATACAATCGCATATTAAAAACATTGAAAATGTACTGCAGGAATGGATAAAGGTACAGTTCTGATGCTGCTAAACAAACAGTGTTTGTTACTATAGTAATTAATTCTGGTCTCCATGGTATTTTTGACATCTTTATATGTGTCAACAAAAGGGCATAATTAAAAGGGCCTACATCGTGCAAATGGGGCAAAATATCAAATTCCAAGTTAGATAGTGTTTTTGCCTTGTGTCAAAGGTTACCTGTGCAAAATTTGGTGGCAATCGGTGTAATGGTGTGGATTTGTATTCAATACAAAAAAACCTCAGACTTTGAGTTTTATATATAGGCCTATAGATGGATAATTTCTATAACATGGGCTGTGGGCTGGCTGCTTTCAATAAGGTGCTAATGACTTTGACAAGAAGCTCACAATTAAGCCTCATTGAAACAGCTGGCCCAAAAAAAGCTTGGTCAAGGCAGCTTAGTAAATTCCATCTGTAAATTGTGGATAAATTCAAGGAGAGAGATTAAAAGACCATGTCCTATTAGCCATTGTCAAGTATAGTGCATATAAAAGCAAGCATGTGAATGTGTGTAAATATACAGAAATACTGGAACATTGTTGGTAATAATTATAATATATGTTAGGCGTTAAGGTTCCTAACTAGTGTTTATAAGAATGAATCCGGTTAATCCACAGTTCTTTCAAGTGCTGCATACTATCCTGATAAGATACATTTTCTGTCTAGGAACTTTCTTTTTCTCCTACCAAACAGAAACTAACATTAGGTTCAACTATTTCAGTTTCTGCACAGAAACCATCTTTCATGAAATCAGCCAGCCATTCTTTTCTAGACTGTTAAGTTAATGGTATCTCTGGAAATAAGTAAACCCATTTTACTTCAATGTTCCATAAGGAAATGGAAGTATGGTGATGGCAAAAAAAATCGTGTTCGAGATAATTGCAGATTCTGATTGTACTACCCTCAAAACATGAAAAAAAGTCATTTTTCGAAAAGTGTGTGTGTGTGTGTGTGTGTTTGTAGAATTTTTTTATGGCAAAAGATAAGAGCCGCAAATTTAAACAGAATCAAACAATTGTTTGCATACAGCTCTGAATTGTAGAGTTCTCAAGACCTATTGTTTTTGGTGAAGATCAGTTAAGGGAAAGGGGTAGTTTACCAGCAACGTTTTATGTTTTAACAAGGGTAATTTTTTCTATGATGAACGATAACTGCCATAAATTCAAACAGAATCAAATACGTTTTTGCAAACCTTCATGAATTATAGAGAACTCAAGGTTTTTTATTTTGGTGAAGACGGTTAAGGGAAACCAACGTTTTATGTTTTAACAAGGGTAATTTTTCATATGATGAATGATACCTGCCGCACTTTCAAAGAGAATCAAACAATTTTTTTCATACATTCCTGAATTGTAAAGAACTAAATGACTATTGATTTTAGTGAAGATCGGTTAAGGAAAGGGGTAGTTTACCTGTCATATTTTATGTTTTAACAAGAGTAATTGTTTCTATGACGAACGATAACTGCCGCACATTCAATAAGAATCAAATAATGTTTTGCATGCATCCCTGAATTGTAAAGGACTCAAGACTTATTGATTTTGGTGAAGATCAGTTAAGAGAAAGGGGTAGTGTACCTGCAACATTTTATGTGATAACAAGGTTAATTGTTACTATGATGAACGATAACTGCCGTAAATTCAAACATAATCAAACAATTTTTTGCATACATCCCTAAATTGTAGAGAACTCAAGGTTTGTTGATTTTGGTGAAGATTGGTTAAGGGAAAGGGGTAGTTTACCGGCAACATTTTATGTTGTGACAAGAGAAATCTTTTCATGATGAACGATAACTACCGTAAATTCAAACAGAATTAAATAATTTTTTACATATGTGCCTGAGTTGTAGAAGACTCAAATCCTATTGATTTTGGTGAAGATCGGTTATGGGGAAAGGACAGTTTACCAGAAACATTTTTTGTTGTAACTAGAGTAAATTACTTAATTTTGATAAATAAAGTATCTTGATAAGAAGATCTTAATAATCCACTGTAGAAACATAGATGAAATATCTATAAATTAAAAGACTAATTGAACGTGGTGGGGGTAATTTTCTATAAATGAAAATAGTTGAAAGGGGAGGGGATAATTTTTATATGTGTACTACGTTATCGGCAAAAAAGTAGTAGTTTGTTGTTAAAATTCCTTCCCGTGCTGTTTGGCCGTAGTCCAATGTTTTCTGCAAAACCAGACGTTTTTGGCAGTGCCGTTGACTCCCATCATCAGTGAAAATCGAGTGCGATAACATGTGGTGGTATATGTTAGTGACCACAGTACTGTGATTAAGGCTGAAGCAATAAGTGGAAAGAAGTAGTTTCTATGGAAACATTTCATTTCGTAAATGATTTTAAATATAAATCTTAGAACATGGAAATCATGTATGGTTCTCCATACCGATATTTTTAAATGCAATTCACACACACACACACACACACACACACACACACACACACACACACACACACACACACACACACACACACACACACACACACACACACACACACACACACACACACACACACACACACACACACACACACACACACACACACACACACACACACACACACACACACACACACACACACACACACACACACACACACACACACACACACACACACACACACACACACACACACTCTCTCTCTCTCTCTCTCTCTCTCTCTCTCTCTCTCTCTCTCTCTCTCTCTCTCTCTCTCTCTCTCTCTCCCACTCTCTCTCTCTCTCTCTCTCACTATCACTCAATCGCTGATTCACTCTCTTTTAAATAATGCCCAAAATTTAAAAACCAATCAGCATTATATAAATTTACACATGTAGGGCAGTTTGCTACATAGACCCTTTTTTGCAACCTTCATACATAGAGCCAATCTGCACTACGGTAACCATAAAACTTTTAGCAGAAATATACTTATGCTAACTTGAGAGAAGTGTAGCATTAATATATTTTTCTTTCAATAGTAGGTATCTAATCTACCTAGAAAAATTAGAAGTATCTTTAATATATAAAAACTCTTTCTGTTTTAGTCTTGAGTTTCAGAAGATTATTCCACAAATCGTTTTATATCCCTCTCTTAGTTCTTAGTAACAGTACAGCCAGACTTTGACTAAAGACTTCACTTATTCTAAGTCTGTCCTACTTTAGCTAAAAAGGATATACTAATATTCAATCATAACACAATCTGTCAGTAAAAATCTCGTTTTATTGGCAAAATCAGGATGTTTCCCCTTTCTCTAAGGGTCAGCCTTAATCTGCTTCAGTAATTTTCAGTACTTCAGTACATTTCAGCTTACTTGGAAACATACAATAATTACAATGTACAACAGCATACACAATAATTATGTTCAGTGTTTGTGAAACCTAAAACAATCTCAGCCTCAGTGCAGCAGTGGCATAACATGGATATTATTTAATGAGGGTTGTGATTGAATGATCAAACTATGCATATTTAAGAGACATACAGTAGAGTCCCAGTTATCTGCCATAAACGGGCTGGCAGAAGGGCGGATAAGCTGGAATGGCGGATAATAGGGCGAGTTAAATAAAACGCAAATTTATCATAAAATTACGTTGTAATTTTGTAAATGTAATTAATAAACATCATGTTTTACAACAAATCAATAGAGAAAACAACACAGTACTGTACAATTATATTAAAAAATTATAGTAAAACATTTTAGAGAACAAGCAACAATATTAAAGTTATACACTTACAAAAAAAGAGAAAACAATTACACCTACTTTAGTACTTCACGCTTCAAGTTTAAGAATTCAGTAAATTTTAACAAGAAAAATTTACTAAAAATAAATATAGAATCAGACTAATGTGTACGTAATAAAATTGACTTACACTGTCAGAAATGTTGGAAGTGAGAGTTCAGTTCATGATGAGTGAAAAAAATTAGTGATCTTCGACTGCCTCCCTGATGATTCCCGCTTCTTTGCTGCCAAGTCTCGCCATCTTTAGAGCATCATTATGTCGACAACCCTGGCTTCCTCTTGCTGCTCAACGTACTGAATGGCTGCTTCAAGAGCTTTAACCCCTTCTTTGTGTGTGATTTTTGGGGCTCAACAGTTTCAGAGTCTTGATCTTCAACAACATCATCGCTATTAACAAGTGGTACAATTCCTTCGTCAGTTATTTCATATTGGTCGTCTCCTGAAAGCCAATTTCTTATTTCATCCAATGATGCATCCTCACATCCAGGGATACGTTGCACTAAGGGCAAAATACTTTCATGAAGTTCATCCAGCATGCTTTCAGCCATATTTTCGTCCTCGCCCAACAGCTTATGCCACGACTTCGCAATTGTTTGTGCCCCGACGTCGGCCCAGGCCCTTGCGACCCAATAAGCGACATCCATCAAATTTATACTTTTCAACTTCTTAATCAAGTTTTGCCCATCTTCAATTTCTTGTATGACTGTTGACAGAAGCTTTCTTCGATAGTTTCGTTTAAGTGTTTCCAAAACACCCTGGTCCATAGGCTGACAAATGGCAGTCACATTTGGTGGCAAAAACATAGCCTTTATGTCCCCATCTCTAAGTTCGTCTGGATCAGGGTGAGTTGGGGCATTGTCTAGCAGTAAAACTGCTTTTGTGGGTAGGTTGTTGTCTTTTAAAAACTTCTCTGTAGAAGGAACAAACTCTTTAAAAAACCATTCCTTAAAAATTTCACTAGTCATCCATGCACTTTTTTGATTGAAATATTTTACTGGAAGAGCATGTTTTGAAATGGTTTTAAAAGCCCTAGGGTTTTTGGACTTTCCAATCATTGCCAGGTCCATTTTATGGTTTGCTGTGGCATTACTGCATGCTAAAATAGTCACTCTCTCTTTACTACGTTTATAGCCAGTGGCTGCAGCTTCAGTTCTAGCTGCAAGGCTCTTACTCAGTAACATTTTGAAATTAAGGCCTGTTTCATCACAATTAAATACTTGATCTCCTGTTAAGCTTTCAGTTTCAACAAAGTCTTGAAATTTTTTCTTAAACTGCTCCATTTCTTGAAAGTTTGATGACAGTTTCTCGCCGCAAATATTCAACTGACGGATTCCATAACGCTTCTTCCATCTATCAAGCCAGCCAACACTTGCTGTAAAATCTGCATCACCTTCATTAAATTATTTTTGAAACTGCAACGCCTTTTCTTTTAAGATAGGTCCAGAAATAGGCACCCCTTTCTCCCTGAACTGTGTAAACCAAATGTACAACGCTTCGCTAACTTTTTCATAATCACTATTTTTCATAGTTTTTCTATCTTTAAAAGCAGTCTCAGTAACTCATGAGGAACACCATTTTTCTAATTCTAATCGTCTCTTCTTCCAATCTCCAACTGTGCGATGACCGACGCCGTAGTGGTCAGCCACCTTCTGCAGCGTTTCCCCTTTATCCAGTCTTTTTAATGCCTCAAGCTTGTCTTTTATTGATAAAACAATTTTCTTCCTTTTTGTAGCCATAATCGCAACACTATTAACAAGACTACACTGCGACACTTTCACCAAAACTACACTAGTTACTCACGGACACACCACGTAAAAATAGCCTCACTGCTCACTACAGCACACAACAAGAAACTGCAGTCTACTAAGCGATGAGCATGTGAGCGATAGCCTTGGATGTTGGGGGTGGGGTGGGGTGAATGACACATGAGTCACAGCTAGGCTATAATAGGCGATGGGCAGTAGGCCAAAGTCCTGCGGTACAGTCAGGAGCAATCACAAAGAGAGCACGTACACTCACGCCCGCAAACTATTGGGACACTATTTTCGTTGCAGTAATTAAAGAAAATATTTTTTATGTTTACGTTTTTTTATGCCGCTTGGGCGGCGGATAACACAGAATGGCAGATAATCGAAGGGCGGATAACCGAGACTCTACTGTATTTATGGAATTTGTAAGCTGCACACATCTGTTTAAAAAAGTGGTGGGGCTGAGTAAGTTCAACTACCAACATTTCTGGTATAATTTACTTTTGGCTCACTGATGTACCAAAAGACACTAATATAAGACCTCAGGTAAATATTTTCAAGAATCTCATATCTCACTTTCACAAATGCAGTGAGTAGACTTACCTTCTCTAGCAGTAGAAATCATCCTTAACTCATCTCCATTTTTTTGTTTGTATTAAGGTGAAGCCAAGAACGTGAGCATATAACTCACACACTACTATGAATGAAAGGAGAAAGTATTAACTGTATTTGAATTTGGAAAACAGTCACTCTTTAGATTAGCATCTCTAACCAAGAAAGAAGTTTAGCAAAAGTGAAATTGTCTCTGTTGATAGACAAATGCTCTGTGACTAGTGATGAAATAGCAGAAAGATAATTGTCAGTTTGGAGAACATGTCAGCATTCTAATCAAAGCCATTGATTGGTAGGTTGAAGTGATGATTGAAAGTGAGGATAATACAACACAAAATTATTTAATTTTTAGGCAACTATAATGGGTGTTGTATCTTGAAAAATAGCTTTGGAAGTCATTTAGACTCCCTTCAAAATACGTGGAAGTGTTGAGGCACAACAGTCAAGCACTATCCCAAATTTTTTATTCTTGAAGACAATAAGGAGACAGATTAGGCTGGGAAAATATAAGCAGCCAGATAGTCTCTACAACACAAAACTGGGCATCATCCCTATAAGACCATCTATGAATAAAATCAGCAGATATGTGAGGATATGGAAGTATAGAAAGTTTAAGAGCTATGAGTTTTTTCTGATGGCATCACTACTGGGCAAGAAAGACTTCATCACCTTTCTGTTCTGTGCATTAAAAGAACATATAAATTTGACATTTCAAAAATAATAGATGAATTTAACTTGGAAGCAACTCTTAGAGGAAGGAGACTTCTACTTCATTAGCAACAGAATCTGCCACTCAGACACCATAGTATACAATGCATTGTGTAGTATTATACCATCTCATAATGAGGTACTTACCTCAATTAAACAAAAACTGAAGTTGTTTATGTTTATACAATATTTTTGTTCTAGGTAAACATAAGTGGAAGTACAACTTATAAAGAAAGGTTTGTTGGTCATTAATACTGAAATTTTCCCTCATTTACTGACTGAGAATTCTAAACAACTTTCATAAAACAGTTTATATATTATGTACAGTTGTACATCATAAGTTTACATTTTATTATACAGGTGGTCTCACTACATCTTTGAATATTTGAAGCTTCACTCCCCCCCCCCCTTTATGCCAATGGTTATAAATTGTTTAATAACAAGTATAAAAAGTTTAGTACAAGTATAAAAGTAAAGAGTGTCTGTTTTTAAAGCTAGTAATTTGTTTAATTACTTGTTTGGCTTTTGGTTTTCCTCAAACCACCATGTTCAGGTGAATATTTTGATGACAGTTCTTCTACTGGTTCACAGCATACAATTGGATCAAATCCAATAAAGCCACAAGTCTCTGGTTTTGGCATTGCACCAGATTCATATATTTTCTTAGCCTTTGGGCAATCATTTAACTTTGTGCAGATCCATTCGTTTCCTTCTCCTTCTTTACAAACATCATCTGAAAAAATATGCATATTTATTTATAAGTCTCTTTTATATTCATTATATTTCAATATGTAGGCCTAATATAAAAATACAAACAAGCAAAAGCAATGCTTTCAAGATATAAACAAAGAAACAGAGAGTAATAAAAAATATGTATATGTACATATATATATATATATCTGGTTCTGTATGGTGTGTGTGTGTGTGTGTGTGTGTGTGTGTGTGTGTGTGTGTGCATGTGTGCGTGCGTGCGTGCGCGCGCCTGTATATAAAATTTGTTGTGTTTAGATTTCACTATAACATAACTTTGTCTTAATTTCTCATTAAACTGTGTTCAATATTAAAAATATATATTATTAAAGATATAATTTATTTTATTCAAATTGATTACTTTAAAAAAAAATCAGAATCAACAGTTTGTTTCATTTCCTCAAATTAAGTACACAACTTTAGACAACCAATTGTTACTGACATTTTATTGTAGGGGTATGTGATCTTTTAAGGTATGGTTTGTTTCATGTTACAATAAAAATAATAATGTAATGAGTACTGGTCTTAATATTAATTTGTTAATTACAATAATAATATTAAGAGTACAAGTATTCCCAAGAGAATATAAGTTTTGCTTCTGGTCTCAGAACAGACAGAAACAATTAAATAGAAATAATTATGTAATAGTAGCTGGGGATTTTAATGCACATGTTGGAAATTCCTCTAGAAGACTATAATGGGAAGTCATGGTGAAAGAATAGAAAATGGAAATGGATGACAGCACATTGATTTTACCACATTACACCATTTTTAGGATGAAAGAACCAACATGTTCTTTCCACATAAAGAGATATGTAGGTACAAAATATTTGCTGTGCTAGAGGCTTTTGGTCAATAATTGATTATTTTTTAATTAATGGAAAACTATGGAGTTTGGTGGAGGATACAAAGGTTTTTAGAGGATGTGACATTGAGCCTGACCATTTTCTCCTCATATCAAAGATCAAGAGAATATTCCTGGTAAGTGGAGAAAGGTGAGACCGGTATATGACACTTGTACCAGACTCGGCTGAGTCAGTTTGCACAACAAACACCCATCATCCATCGGTAATAACGTAAGTCAAGAATGAGGTAACTTCAAAGCTATCATGTCCCATGCAGCTTAGAAGCACTGGGAAAGAGACTTACAAGATATGGAAGTCGAGGCATATGTATATGGGATGACGATATTGCTCAAACAACAGACGCCAATAAATAGGCATATTTGAAAAATCTAGCTTTAAACACTAATCAGACAACATGAAATGTAAGCTCAAGTGTGTAATTGCCAGGAGAGAAGTCATAAAATCAAATGAAATAAAATAGATGGGACAAGCATATACGTATAGAGCACGAAGTACAGGATAAGCAGAGCAAGGCTTAGAAAATATTGTTACGACCGTCACTTGATCGTCTTAGGTACAGTGGAAAGAAAATAAATACAAGACAACAATTAAGTCACTAATCACCAGCTTAAATTTTTACAGTTAAACAGTTCATAATTAACAACACAGTCTACTACAACAAATCAAATATAAATTGTTCACACGCAATAAAAGGTCACTAATATTAAACACAATTGTATTACAATTATACCGCCCGATTATAAAACACAACACTTAACTAATAACCACTTGAACGCGCACAGTAATATCGCAACTATAACTCTCGAACCGCACTATCCAATATCTCGCATTGAACTGACTGAACATCGTTGAGTACCGGCAAGGCCGTAGCCAGCGGGGGGGGGGGGGGGGGTTAAACCCCCCCCGAAATGTTGAGGTAAAAATAGAAATTTTTTAGGATAAAAACAAACGTAAATAAAAATATAATGAAAAATGCTCTTATAAAAAAGGAACTGTGCAATAATTCAGTTATTTTGTGTTTCTGGTACTGCATCTACAAAAAGCAAACTGTGCGTTTTTTCCTTCCGTGAGTACATAGCTGCCTTTGTAGGAAGGAAACCACTAGTTTCTTGGAAAACCACGTGGCTAACACTTGACAGCCCTCATCATTGTTGGCCGCCGACCTTCAAACAATGGAAAGTGAAGGTGCCGAATTTACTCTGTGAATATCTTGACCACGTGGGTTACAGTTTGTGTGTTGCCATTTGGTAATGACGTGCTTTTCATCTTCAATAAATTAGTGAATTATTGTGCTTGCTTTAGTTGTAGAGGGACGTACAAGAAAGAGACATAAAGTAAGAAGTAAGTAAAATGTTTGGATTTTTACGAGTCTTTCCATTATATGTCTAGTCTACATGTCATACAGTTGTGCTAGAGATATCAATGTATAGGCCTAGTATTATATTTTTTGTATTATATTTAATTAGAGCTGGGGTTATGACTATTAATTTTACGAATTTCCTCCGTAGGTTATAAAGATTTGTAATTATATAAAAAAACGTTAATGATGACAATTTTAGGGCTTTATTAAGGATGAGAATACTATGTGGTGACCGAAAATTGATCAATCACACAGAGAGTATGTCTTTAAGTGCCTCTTACATGAGTCCAACAGTCCAGAACGATCTTATTCAGATATGTGGAGAAATTATTCAGAAGCAAATTGTCAATGATATAACTGAAGCCAATATGTTCTCCATTTTAGTAGATGAAACTGCAGACATTGCTGGACATGAACAGCTATCTCTCTGTGTACGATATACAAAAAAAGAAGATAATTATTATGTATCAAAAGAGGACTTCTTAGGCTTTGTTCGTCTTCATTATACTACCGGACAAGATATAGCTAGGAATATAACTTCATATTTGGAAGATCTTGGTTTGGATTGCAAAATGATAGTTGGGCAAGGCTATGATGGTGCCTCTGTGATGAAAGGATCATTCAAAGGCGTGCAAGCACTAATCAGAAAAGATTATCCAGAAGCTCTGTATGTCCATTGCTGTTCCCACTCGTTAAATCTAGCTTTATGCCACTCGTGCAATTTACAAAGTGTAAGAAACTGTGTTGGTACAGTTAAGACTACGATCACTTTTTTGAAGAGCTCTCCTAAAAGAATGAGTGTATTGCAATCAAATAAATCTGACTCCCAGTCGAAAACTTTAACATCCATGTGCGAGACCAGATGGGTTGAAAATCATAGCAGTCTTTTGAAATTCAAGGAACTTTTCAAACCCATTCTCACCACGTTAGAAGATTTAAGCGATGATCCAGACATGGATACCTCATCCAAAGCCTCATCTTTAGTAACAGCTCTGCTTAATGGAGAGTTTGTTCTTAGTCTCTGTTTCTTAGCCAAAGTGTTTTCTTATACCTTGACTTTGTGTAATGTATTGCAGTCACCTCTCTGTGATTTGAAATCAGCAACTGATCACGTTCAAAATATTGTTGACCTCTTTCAGAATATTCGCATGAATATTGAGTGTGAATTCTCCATTATATACAAGTCTACAATCCTTACTAGCTAATGTTGGCGGGGAAATCACGCTTCCCCGTTTAACTCCATCACAACGTAACTAACCGTCGTAACATACAAACGGAAGACCCAGAAAAGTATTTTCGCATCTCTATGGCCATTCGACTTCTCGATGATTTTAACAATCAGCTAAAAATAAGATTTCTTGATCACAAAGAAGTATTTGCAAATTTAAACTCTCTTTTACCATCCGTTTGCTGTAAGCCTACTACTTTTTTAGACACTGAAAGCTTGAAGTTGTACCAAAACAAAGTTAATTTGGATCTGTTACAATCAGAGTTTGACCTATGGAGAATTTTTTGGGAGAAGAGGGATGAGACTGACCGCCCATCCTGTGCTATCGAAGCTTTAGGAGAACGTAACGAGGAGTTTTACCCGAATATCTTCATTCTGTTACAAATATTTTCCACTTTGCCAGTTACCACTTGTACACCTGAACGTACCTTTTCCACATTAAGAAGACCGAAGACCTACTTGAGAAACTCATGTGGACAGAGTCGCCTCAGTGGATTAGCGTTGATGTCCATGCACAGAAACAGGGACATTTCAACAGATGAAGTCATAAATAAATTTGCATCGAAAAAAGATAGAAGATTGTACTTTGTTTTATAAGTTTGTCTCTTTGAAGATTTTGAGACTGTTGCAATGTATTAATGCCACTGCTGTAACACATTTAATATAAACCTTTTAACAGTAACCTATACTCTGCAAATAAAATTAATGTTTTTGCTAAAAACACGAAAAGACGTACAGCAAACTCGATTATCCGTGTGCTGATTAACCGGTTTGTTGGTTATCTGTGCATCCCCAAGGTTTATTGTATTATTTTATTTCCTTTATTTTCGTCACGGCATTTTGAATAATGTGAACTGCGCGCTTGGAATTCGAGCGGTCTCTCGTCTGCAAGTGACCTGGCGGCATGCTTTGTTCAAGAATTAAACACCAAACAATGTAGGCCGACTGTATAGCAGTTCTTTGTTGCTGTTCTGTGATAACAGTCATGGCTAATTGACGTCTTGTATAGTTTTTGTACCTCAAGTGTTTTACCAACAATAGACGTAAAGAATTTTTATTTCAGCTTACCTTATTGATAACAGTGATAATTGAATGTGTTAAATGTTTGACATTATTGCATTTTCAAACAGTATTGTATGTTCCTTATTATTAAAAGTTTCGTTGTGCATTAAAAAGCACAAACTCGCATTATCCGTGTTTTTAGCTATCCGTGCGCATTTGTCCGGTGATTAGCCTAGATAATCGAGAGTTTGCTGTATTTTTTTAATAATATACCTATTTCCAGTGGAAACTCCTGGGCATCTGGGAGGTCTGACTCCTACTCCTAGAAGAATATCCATACTCCCCAAACCTATCGGTAACCAAACGACCCCCCCCCCCGAAAGTTTTTTCTAGCTACGGCGTTGAGTACCGGTATATATACCGCCCCAAATTACTAGATTATTCGATAGCGCCAGTATAGTTACGACGTAATTACTTGCGGCCTTGACACAGTCAGCGAGGCTGTCGCCTTCGAGAAACTTCTCGTATATGCGTCTACAAGCACGTACGCCACACGCGTTACATCGAGTTTCTTCTTGTACATTCGACAAACACGTAGATGTTCTGTGATGCCGTAACAATAGTAAGCCATTTAAATCAAACAGAAAGAGATAACCTGAAGATCAGTAATATCACAGGAAGGAATCGTTGAGATATTATGAACGGTTGTGGACCCAGAAGCAATTAGAAGACACAATATTTGCAGACTTCAATCAGATGCAGTATGTGGATCCAATAGCAATGGATGAATTTTTAGCTACTCTATGATGCTGTAAGGACGGAGACACGTGGGACGTCCGAAGAAGCCTAGCTCTAGATGGATGGAGTGACTAGCTCTAGCCTGTTTGCTTGGGACCAGATTTAATTTTCGGTTTAATTATTGTAGAAGATGGTTAAGAATATTGGTAAGCGTGTACATAACATTAATTATTAAATGGTCTTGATGTAGTGTAGGAAATCTTAAATTATTTTGTAAAATATCTTTTGATGAATAATACATGCAATACCAGTTTATTATTACTTTGTACATTCTTATTTCTTAACCCGGCTTACATTAAGGCTACAGTTTTCAAATCACACTATATTAAATGATAATATTTAACTCAGATTATAATGTAGACTCTCCGTCTTACCATAAAACACTTTCGTCAATTGTACAAAATTCGAAGATAATTTTATCGATACCGGCTACTTTCACTTTTTGAAGGAACGTCTGAGTTACCTAAGTAGTTACTGTTTGCTATTAATTTTTTACAAATATTTTTTAAATATTGCGATTATTATTAAAAACGTGAAGAATAGGTGTGCAACAATTTCTTTATGTCGCCAACTTAGCGACTCTTCTACTTTTCTCCGCAGACTAATGTCTACGTAATTGTCAGCAGATCACTTAAGTAGGGGGCTTATGAGAGTTCTAACGCGGAAGTGACGTCATCCCCACCCTTTTGGCGCGAAATTCAAAAATTGTGGTGGTGGGGGTAGACTTCCGGTGCTGTGTGTCGTCCCAACCAGAGGTGGGGATTGAGTGGGGGTGTCCCACGTGACAATGGTGGGCGTGACGAAGGTGTGAGTGGTAGGTCGGCCATGTTGTCGGCGTCGGCCATTTTGTCGGGCGTCGATGTTGTAGGGTGGGGGGGTATCTGTGCGTTGATTGGTGGAGGTATGGCCGCCGTCCGCCGTTCGCCGCCCGGCCGCGGCCAGGTCGTGGCTTGATCGCCGCCTGGACGTAGATAGGAGGAGGGGGTATCGTCCATGTTGTAAAAGTCGTCGGCCATGTTGTCGGGCGGATATCGATTGATGGTCGGCCATGTTGGAAAAGTCGATGTTGCCAACTTGTGCATGTGTAAGAGTGTACGGGTTTAGCGTCGGCCATGTTGTCAACTCGTGCATGTGTTATAGTGTACAGGTTTAGATATGTACGCTGCCGTCCGGATATCGTTGATGCGAAGAGACTGAGTGGCAACATTGTTGCCAACTTGTGAATTGTGTTAAATTTGAACAGAATGGTTGTAAATTCGAATGTGTCTCTTTGTGGTAAATATATATTATAAAAATAAAAAATGTGCACATCATCACTGTGTTCCACGAAACTCTCGATGACTTGGTCCTTCAGTGCATAATTGAAAATCAATTCACTTGTAAAAATTGAATATCGTACATCCATGCATAGAAGATAAATATTACCATATATGATATTTTGATTGAGTAATATCTGTGAGTTAATTTATACAACATTGTGAGATAGGATTCAACCATGGATGATGTAATCGACTCCCGCTGGACCTTCACACAGCATGCACGTGTGGGGTTATTTATATATCCGCTTACAACAGGATGCTGACTGACAATCTGTTATCACAGCGTGTGAACGTAGTGATGGCGGGGGGCTTTATTCAACTTAGTCGTACATAAATTTGTTTAACCGTGTGAAACAGGATGCGACCCAAGCTGATATTCGATAGTGGTCGTCCTTGACTTTGGGTGTGGTTAACCATAGCAGCTTTTGTTTAACCGTGTGAAACAGGATGCGACCCAAGCTGATATTCGATAGTGGTCGTCCTTGACTTTGGGTGTGGTTAACCATAGCAGTTCTAACGTCTTTGTGTGTTGCTTTTTTTTTGTCATCGGGCGTGCATTAGCTGTTACCATCTCTTTCACGTTCATCCTTGAGTGAGCTTTTCGCTATTGTATAAAAGCTGAACGAATTTCTCTCAACGGCACATCATTCGTCGAAACTAAAGTAGAACTCGTACAGGGTGAGTTTGTTTTGAAATTATTCTTTAGTTTGTAAAGTGTATTATCATCAAGACTAACACATGAACGGGCGTTGTGCAACGCTCGTTCTAGCTTGTGTATTGAGTGGTGAATAGTGTTAATGTTCGAAAGACTTTTGAAATTAAATACAATAAAATGTTAAAGCAATACCCAATTTTTAAAATACATAATATATAAACGCACACAGTAGTGACAATTACTGTGACAATTACTATGTAATGACAATTACAAAATACATAATATGTAAACATATACAATACGACAATTGTGTACGAAATACATCTAAGTACACTAAGTACAAGTTAAAATAAACACGTGCAATATGACAATTGTGTACAATTAAATCAAATGAAATATGTGTAAGCAAAATATATAATATGTAAACGCTCACAGTATTGACAATTACTGTGACAATAACTATGAAGTGACAATTACAAAATACAATAACACATGCACAATGACAATTGTGTACAATTAAATCAAATGAATTATGTGTAAGCACATTATATTAAAGTTAAAATACAATATGTAAACGCACACACAATTGTGTATAATTGAAACAAATGAAATGAATACATCTAAGTACACTAAGTACAAGTTAAATTACATAATATGTAAACATAAGCACAATGACAATTGTGTACAATTAAATCAAATGAAATATGTGTAAGCACATTATATTATAAGTTAAAATACATTATGTAAACGCACACACAATAGTGTATAATTAAAACAAATGAAATGAAATACAACTAAGTACACTAAGTACAAGTTAAAATATATATGTAATCGTACGCACAGACAATGACAATTGTGTGTGTGTGTGTGTGTGTAAACGTGTGCAATGACAATTATGTACAATTATACATGCTGAATAATACATACGAAATACAAACGAAGATGCCCGTCTGGTCTTACTCTAAAATGTCTACCACGTAAGCCCTGTGTTTTTCTCTGCGATAAACCAGTTGAAGTGAATATGGCATTAAATTTTTTAATTCATCATCATCGAAAACACTTGCGTATCTCTTAGGCAGATATACGCGATATTTTAATTTTGTGTCCCTGTAGTCCTGGATAGTGGCGAGTACGGCCTTCCCGTACTTTGCGTCTATGTTTTGTAATTCTTCTATCGGATATTATACACCAATTATTAATTCCTTAATTTTTTTATATTCTATCGCGCTAATTGTCGCAAACTTTGCAACGAATGATGCCATTTTACAATGAAGAATTTATATTTCTCTTGCGCGTCTGTCAAGGGCTGAATGAATAACACTCGTTCGTAGCGGTATAAATAGGGAGGTAGTTGAGGAGGGGGAAACCGGAGAGTGCATGGAGAGGGGGATCCACTCAAGGCACAGTAAGCGGTTATTTTTAACCGTGTGAACAGGATGCAAGCCGCTTTATCACGCTATGTTCAGCGGGTAGGTGGGGGAGGCGACTCGGTTATATTTTTAGAGAGGGTGATGTCATCGACTCCACTCAAGCGTGTGGGATCAAGTCGACAGTGCTAATTATTTTATGCGTGTAGACAGGATGATGTAATCGACAGAAAGGCGACAGGTGATTTTTTACGATGCTAAATAAAACAACAATGTATGCAATTAGTAATTTACCAGAAACCTACTGATTAGTCTAAAATCCTATACAACCCAATCGCGTAAAGCGTTTACTCTTTGATGTGTACATATTTCCGAAAATAAGCGGTGCACGAGACAGGCTGTTCCGTGTATTGAACGTAATTGTTCGAGTTTAGGACAACCGAAATCTTCTAAATTTATAATATTGAAATGTACAATACGCTTTTCCAGAAATCTTTTTTTCTGTAATCCTTTTGCGAACACATAGTTAAAAGGAAACGTGTGCTTTACTAATATCGACACAAGATGTTCGTACGATGTGTCCCCGTCCGTCCACTCTATTCTATGATAATGCTCCGTTAACCAACGGTTTGTCCTCATGTGTTTGTGATTCGAAACGAACGTGTTTACTGGAGGTTCAAATATCCAATGCATGCTGGCAAATGCGGTGATGTTCATAACGGCTAGTTCCTTGACGAATTCGTTTCCATCGTCGTCAACGAAACAGTGAAAGTCAAGTATGACTGCTAACTCGTCGTCGATCATCCTTTTCTCGTTACAAACAGCGTGTTCGGTGTCGCTAGGAACGCTGACGATCCGTCCGTCTCGCGAAAGAGACACGTTGTATGATGTGAAACGCTTGTAAATAATTTTTTCGGTACGTTTATTTTGTACCTTATCTGCTCGTCACGGATCACTGCAACAAATTTGTGTGTCAAAACATCGTATACAAAACTTTCTACAGGGTACAGTACTGCGTGCTTTAAGTCACCACAACGTCTGTACTCGTACGGAGTTAACAGCTCCATGCGTCCGTCCACAACGCGTGCTGACCAAACACTGAGATATACGAGATTGTTGTAGGTATAAACACTTCCGTCACAGCAGCACCAGTATAGAGTTCCAAATAATTTTTTACTTGTTTATGTCGTGCATAAACCGAAACGATCTTGTCCTTTTTGAAACTGGAGTGAACTAGAAATATGCTCTCATATAAGCGGTGTATTGGACTCTGCATAAGGGACATGCATTTAGAGTGATGGCGAAATTCACGCATGTGACAAAATGTCGACAGGGAATAAGTACGACTTCAACGATTTGTGCGTAACAAACTTTGCACATCGTACCCTGATCCAGTCCGCATTCTTCTTTTTGTTTATTCTCTTTGATCGTGTCGGTGCGATGTTTTTTCTCTGCTACCACTGACGCTGTTGCTGCTTCCGGTTCGGTAATGATACCCAACGCCTTAATGATAAATTTTTTTTATCTTTCACTAACATTACGTAAGAGCAGGCGGGGAAATGACGTGCGTGTTCCATCCAAGCGTTTTCTCCACGTTCCCATCTGTTTAAACCGCCTTCACAGCAAAAACAAATCACTCTATCGTTGCATCCATTGTAAAAGAAACCCGCTTCGGCGAGTTCTTTAGGCGTTATCGTCAACGATATCGGCCAGTCTTTAAAACTCTTTAACCGGTTTTCAAAGCTTTTGTAACGTGGGTACGGTGATATGATTTTTTGAATCAAGGCGACCTGCACTTCTTTATCGTCCGGTGATACGGACTTGATCATCGTTGTCGGTTCACCGCATTGTCTCAAAAAGCGATTGTCGTTGGGATTGATATCATCATCATCGAGATCGTGTGAAAGCACTTGTGCGTCCACTCACGACTCGTGCTGTTGAAACACTGAGCGAAGAATAGGAGAGGGATAAGACGTTTCCCCCTCCAGAAAGAGGGGAGAGAGGGGTTACAGGTATTAAGAATATAAAGTACATGAATATTGATTACATTTTCTTTTAATATAAAAAAACAGATACATGAAATACACACATAATATTCTAAAAAGCAACATATTATTTACAGCAAAAATAACAATAATATACAGAGTGACTTTAATTGTGTCTGCGCACTGTGTTTGATAGTGGAGTGTACACGTTGAGCGAATCGTGCAGTATCAAGCACTAGGCCGCGGTCTGAGCGGGGAAATTGGTTGATGACTCGAATTCCAATCTGACATCAACTGGTGAAGACTTGAGCGATTCGTCCTGTCTGCTACAATCGAAGACGAATAGCGGTGCTTTCGTTATGAACTCAGTCGGTGTTAGAAGTACGTTGGGTTGAGTTCTATGGTAGTACGATTTTTGAAATCGTGTATTCATATCGTACAGCAGAGCGTAACGTCCGTTATCGATATCCATGTTCAGGTTATCGTATGTGTAGTATTTGTCGTTCAGAAAGAGTCTCGCGTTGGTCACCTTGGAGTGATCGAATTCGTCCGCATGTTTCTTCACATCGTTCTTTCTAGCGGTCTGGAAGGTGAGTATCACGTACCGTGGTTTCTCAAGTTGTGTCGTTGTTTTCACCGTCCAAGTCTGTCTGGCGGTCAACGGTAAAACCGGGTACTCGTGGAGTTCCCAACTGAGAAACGGTAAGAATAGTGGTAGGTCCTTGCTACGATGTCCAACAGTCGTATCCTCACCTCGTTGTTCACGTACACGAACGGAATCATCCAAGAGATCTTGGTCAGTTCTATATCAGCGTTAGCGGGCGTATCCGTGGACGAGAACAGTTCGTTAACGTCAGTGGAAGTGCGTAACAGTATCAGTTACTGTTTCATGTTTAATATAACGTGCGTGAAATCCTCGGCGAATCCCATCAGCATCCTCAAGGGTATGCAAAAGTTGAATTCTCCATTTTTACCGGTCAATATTATCTAGTTAGCCGCGGGGGCAACCCAACCGGCGTTTTTCACCGAAACAACGTCTTGCGCACCGACGGATAGCATGGTTTTAATACTGGACGCGATGCCGACGCTCTTGGTGCGATCCACTTCCACACCGGCCAGTTCGTAACGGATTTCTTCGAAGAGAAAGGCGATCGCATTGTTGACCACTTTCACGTTCGTGGTATCGGCACTGTCGGTCTTTTTGCTCAACTTGCCTTCAATGTACAGGAAACTTTCCATCGGCAAAATGAAAACTTCCTGTTGCAAGACAGGTATGCGTATCTCATCGTTATTTCCGTATCGTGACGCCGACGCGTACGGTGCGTGAGGATGATATTCATAATGTGTGATGTTGGCTTCAAAAAACGGAGGTCGTTCGACAGATAAGACGATACTGCTGTCCGTCATGTTACTTGTTTTTCTTGAGTTTGAATCCTAGCGAAATCAGGTAGCGTCTGTTAGTTGCTGGTAACTGTGTCAAAGACGAACGTCTACTGATACCTTTTCCGAAAGTGTCGTCCTCTTTTACCTTTTGGTGCGAGCCACCGCTCTTCATCACCGGTAAAGCAGTGGTATCGGTGAAATAAAATCCCATGATTACTACGCACGTTTCAGATGTATACGCGCGGTGATGACTTCGTCTTGAAAATTCACGATATCACCGTCCTGATCGTGTACGGACACTGTAACGTTACGCAAGTGTAGTACGTTAAGTGGAAAATAAATGACGTTTTTGGGCGTTTCGACTATCTTGAATCCTGACTCGACCGTCGGGTAGAACGAGTGCAGTATATGCTCGTTTCGTCCCGCCTTGTACGAACCTTGTACAGCGTTACACCTTATCTCCAAAACGTTCACTTTGTTAATGTTTACGGGTGCGTCCGACGTGTGTAATATATACGCTTCTAACTTGCGTTTCTTGGAAAAACCCAACATGGTACCGATCGTGTGTTCCGTACACCCGAAATCGATCTCGTATGAAAAATAAAGTTCGCATTTTAGCGTGTTGTTGTTGGGTTGTAGAGTAAATTTTGGGTCTAATAGTTCTCTTTTCAGGTAAGTTTCAATATCACTGATTTCGTACACACCAGTCGGTATTTTGACAAGTTCTAACGTTTTACGCGGTCCCTTTAGTACGGGAAAGACGTTGTTTGTTATTTCTTCCGCTTTCCACGTTCGGTATAGAGTTGTACGTGGTAAAATCCAGTAGTCCCGCGTACTATTCACCGTCCGTCAGTTCGAGCGGTGGAAAAAGTCACAAACCAGTGCGCTCGGATCCGTACTTGTGACAGTGACCGTAAGCGAAGACATCTTGTCGTTTACTGATCGTTCGATGTCAAAAACTCCAAACATAAACGTCCACAAACAACTGTGTTCGACGGCTGTTTCCTCGCGTAATTGTAACGAAAGTCGGTCACGTTCGATCCAAAGTACCGTATTAGCTCGACAGGAGGACGTAGATTGCCGAATCCGTCAAAGTACATGACTCTGTCACCTCGCTTCTTGTAGCATACCCAATGCGTGCCCGGTCCGTTAGCGTCGTCCAGATTCACGATCGCGCTTTCGTTCTCCCACGGTGATGTACGAGGAAGTGCGTCGCGCATGTACACGTCTTTGAAACAGGTACAAGCAATCGTTTCGTGTACTCGTACAGATCTTGATCCGACAATGGACGCACGGGTATTTCGATTAGTTTTTTCGGTATGGGCGAAGGTATAGTCCAGAAGCCTTTTTACCACCGCTACCGGTCCGTCTTCGACGTCGTCCTGTCCCCGTCGTCCTCCTCCTCCTCCTCCTGATTATCGTGCGTCGAACCGACTTGCGACGACTAGTGCGACGACGACGTTTACGCACGCCACCACCACAGCATAGTCCGCTGCCTAAAGCTGATTTCGCTTTCATCGTTGCCGCTACAGCCGCCGCGTACGCTGTTTCACTGATGCCCGAATTCAAGACTTTAACTCGATCCCACGCCTTGCCGGCTAGCACACCATCCGCTACACGTCTTCGTTCGTTGTCCTTATACTTGGCGTAAGCGATATCGTGTTCACGACAGGCTTCGTCCAACTCGTTGATTCCTCGATCACCACGTGCCAATCTCTCCTCTAGTTTTGTTCCGGGTCCACAGAATCTGCAGCCGGTGTAGTTCCACCAGTAATACGTCCACCGCTCGATTGATCAGAGTAGGTACTGACTTTGCGACGAATGGTACAGCGCTTTTAACTATTTTTCCGATGAGACCACGCCCCTTTTTTATCAACACGACTACGAAGTTCGTACATGTCTACTGTTTCGACTGCTGTCGATAAAGGGATCTCCAATCGTCCTCGTCCTTGGATTTGTCCAGATCGCTAATCAATTCTCTCGTCTCCGCCTTGCTCGTAAGTAGTAACTCTGCCTCTTCGGCACCGAGTGAAGTACGCGCTGCGTGCGTATGCAATTTATAGATATACGATACCACATTCTTCCAACGGTGTTGGAACATTTGTGCGAGTTTGCACATTTCGCTTTTCGCGTACCGCTTCGTGTCCTCTAATTGACGCGCGTTCATTGCGTCCGTGGGCCGTGCGCCGCCGTCACCGACGTTCAGAATAGTCTTTCCTTGTGCGTTGAAATAAGTGTCGTTTACCGCGGTGATCGTGTGTCGGTTCAAAAATTCCAAGTTCACCGCGTCCTTGTTGTTGACGGGTGGAGCTAACTGTGTTATCCGCACGTTGCCGACCATTAGGTTAGAATTCGTATCTTTCGGTATGATCTTCACGTCCACGTATACTTTGGTCGCAGCGTCTCTCGCGCGAATCGGATCCCTCGGGGACTGTATGCGGTGATCCCGCGCGTCGATGACGGCACCGTTCTTCTTGTTCGGTGCCAGTTGTGTGAAACGCAAGCACGTGTAGTCTACGTACTTCTTGTTGACTGCGTCCGTGGGATCGACAGGAGCAGCGACGTTGACGAGCGTACGACCTTTCACGTCTATTCTCGCGGAACCTTGTGTCGTCGAACCGTCCGCTAGACAGTGGTCACGCATGAACCACAGTGGAACGGCATCGTTAGCATCATGCGGTTCGTCCAAGTTGAGTATTTTTCCCCGCTACGTCGAAGTGTCCGTCCTCGGTCATCGCGATACCGATATCCTCCCGCAGACTGCGTTGCGTCTCCCTTCGCACTCTGACAGTGCTCTGGTGTCTACCGAACTTGTCAATACTCATCTCGTGAATGATGCATATCGTCCGCTATGTACGACATTTATACGTACTCACGTAATACGTCGATTAGTTTTGATACGATTGTACTGTCTATACATTTTATTCCAACGACAGAGAGTCCATCGGTATGTTTTCCTTTCACGATCGTGTTTAGAAATTCATCGTACAAGTATACCCGTCCGTGTTTGAAGAAATAAATCTGTGGATACACGTTTACCGGCTGCAGACTGTGTATATCGAACATGTATACGTATTTGTCTACGAAGAACGCCACTTCTTCGGTCCGTGGTCTCTGGTACATCGCCAAAACGTTGGTGAACGTCAGCGGTAAGAACGTCAACCAATCTGTCAACAGAAGCGGACTCCCACCCGAACGCTTTGACTCGAGATCCAATGTCCACAAAAAGTTATCGTGCACTATATACAGGTGTCGGTTGATTATTAAAAATTGATTAACGTCCTTTAGTCGACACAAATCCGTTGTCGTGAAGACCGTGTCGTTCGTTGTCGGCGTCATCGTCGTCGTCGTCGTCGTAGCGGGCGGCGGCGGCTTCCCGTACAAGCGTTGAATGCCTCTTATATCGTCGTCTCTCAGCTCGAACGGACCGTCCAAGCGCGGTACGTAGAAAGGGTACATGATCGAATCTCTTTCTAGAGAATGAGACAGTCCTAACGCGTGTCCTATTTCGTGCGATAGCACCTGTAAAAAACTGGTCTGATCGTCCGGTATTTCGGTTGCGTTCGTATAATTCCACGATTCGTAGTAGTCCATGTGTATTTCAGTAGTGTTATTCGGTAAATCGGGCGGGTAATAAGCGTATGCGAGTATACCTCCGCGTCCAACCAAATCGTACCCGCAGATCGTGCACCTAGAGGTCAGACACTGGTGTTTAAAATGTTTCATAGCGATGACTATGTCTGCGTTTATGTCGTTGGGTCCATAGTCGAATTCCAGATTCGAATGTTTCCGCCATAAAGCGAACGCTTGTCGTGTCACTTCTATAGCGCTGGCGGTGCCGTGAACGAACCGCCACGTCAGTTGTCATTTAGCCCACGGCGTTCGTAAGGTGTACGTCACGAAATCTTCGTTACCACACCTCCGAGCTCGCATCAGATTCATCGTTTCGTTGTTCAATTCTCCGTTTATGGTTAAATTGTAATTCTCTTGAAACGATTGCAGGTATGACAAAATAACTCTAGCGTTGACGGTGGTGTTGTCCACGCCGAGTCGTAAACTATCGTCGGGTACGTGTCCGTATCGTGTCAAGTAATCGATAGCGAAGTCTACATAGTTAGCGTTAACGGACGATGCGACGACACTTGTGCACGCGATAATAAACACTAGCGCGATATACATGTTCTCACAACCAAACGTGTAATGTCCGTGTTGTGTGTACGACGATATTATTTATACTTTGTCGGCTTTCAGAATCGAATAGGGAGTACGTCGGCTACTTTCGACAATTGTAAAAACCTAACGGTGTTGTGAATCCTTTCTTCTTCACAACGTACAGACCGTCGCGCGGAGTGTAGTAGTACACGGAACTTCGTTCTGTGTGTAACTCTTGTCGTCTTTCCTTGATCAACTCTTCGTTGATGTATTCTTTCCGCGCCAAGGTCAGGACGTACATCGTCTCCGATTCGACGTCGACTACGAAGGCGAACGCGTCCGTGCTGTATTTATTTTTAACAGACGCTTTGATCACAAAATAGTGCAAGGGATACAGTTTGGTAGTATCCATCTCGTTAACGTTAATGTGCTTACACGGCATTAACGAGTCCTTTAAGATCGATTTCATCACGGTGCTGCTGCTGCTGCTAATGACGGATGATGTCGTATACCGCTCTTATTATACGATGATGTTGGCTTCACGTAGTTCTTCCACTATGGAGACGATTTCGTTCGTGTGCCCACTGTTTCCAACACGCTGTGACGCCATTAACAATCGCAATCTGTTCACCAGTTCGTTCGGATCGTCCCAGTGCACGTAATCGATTTTGTCTTTTTCTTCTCGACAGCGTCACATACGCTGTGTCGATATTATTATGTCCATGTCCCGTACGTTTCGACGGAAACAGTTGTGATATTATTCGTTTATACTTTACACCTCTGTTCGCGTTCATCTGTGGGTTCGCTAAATAATAATGCTTGTGCGCGTTGGTGGCGCGCAGTATATCTTTTTACGCTTTCAGATCCAACTCGTTGTAAACGTTTTCTTTGGTGCTTCATGAACACGAGTTCGTAGAGTCCTGGTGTACCTTTGTATCGTTTACCGTTGATAATAATCGTATCGTCCGTTTCGATTTCAAACGGTGAATCACCGATCATCCATTTTCCGTTTTCGTGTCTTACACCATACGTACAGTCCATCAGACGATCGCGTTCGGACGATACGATCATACGCATGTACTTGTTCGCTAACGATTCACTGTCGTATTTGTCCTGAAAATATCTACGCGCTTCACTCCTTCCTTCCGGTGTGTCTAACCTTTTTTTCGATTTTGAGACTAGGATCGTCCTCATCGTCATCGTCAAATGTTTCGGCTATCACAGGCGTTTTCAAGAAACGTGGCTTCGAACGGGAACGAAGTGGTGTTCCTACATCAATCTTACTAATTGCACCCGTCGGATCCTCCTCCACCTCCTCCTCCTCTTCCTCTTGACGTTTCATCTTTTTCACTCTCATCGGCTTTTCCTTTGTTGTTTTACGTTTTTTTCAAGCAACGCTTGCGAAATATTTTGTAATCGGTTTGCAACTTTGGATAACGTTGCTTCCTCTTCACGGATCCCATGTTTTAACGCACGGTATTTCTTCCGTATGTCATCACTGATCGTGTCGATATCACGTGCTAGTCGTTTCTTCTTTTCGTCCATCTCTATAAACGGTGGTACAACGACTAAAGTCGTTGACTCCAGGACACATGTATTTACCTGAACGCATGACGACTTTCTTTGGTGAACAGCTGTTACGAGAAAAAATCCACGAGTGTTTTTTTTTTAATCGTTAGGTGCGACTACTATGAAACGGTCAAAACCAACGCTGTACCTGCCGGTGTCGATAGAAGAATCCTTGTCCACGACGAGAAAGCCGTAACGATCTTCCCACGCCTCAGCGCACATGTTCTTAAACGTGTCATATTTCATGTCCGTGTTGACGTGATCGTTGTACGCATGCTTCAAGTTGAGATCGTCCTGTTTGAACAATACTACTGTATTAGATTGGCGTTGTCACGAACCAACTGTTTCGGCACTTGGCTGTACGTCTGACAAAGCTAAAACGCGTCCACACCGCTGTGTCGTCCCATAGAGAAATACTTGTGTATGTTGTGTTGTTTTTGACAAGACACATGGTCGAACACCATAATAGAATCGGGATCGACCTTGTCGGGAGGCGGTACCTCATCGTTATCGTTGTAGGCGTGATAACCCATTCCTTCGTCGGAAAGTCGTGTCATCAGGGTCTCCAGCATCTGATATTTGGGTTGAAACAGTGATTTATAAACACGTATAGGTTCGCGAATCTCAATCCGTTCACATCAAACAACAGGTTGAACATGACGTTAGTCATTCCGCACGCAGAAGGTCCGCAGATGATCGAACGAACGGTATCGGGCAGAAGATGTCCTCTTTACGTTTTTTCTGCCACAACCACCGCCACCATCATCGCTACACAATTTCGAATAGTCCACGTCCTTTATTTTTAGTCTGTGCGCTTGTTACAATATTTTCATGTTGGTCCGCCCAAAGTATATTTAATATTCGCACTATATCGGTACAGTCGGTAGATATGTGACTGCATACACAAGTGTCCGGACCCGTTTCACAGTTCGGATCCGACCAAACACATTCTTTGTAGTGATCGAATCCAGTGCCACTAGGTACTATTTCGCTGAGTCGGAATCTCGTCACACGATTGATAACCCGTTGCCAGTACTCGTACACTGTCAAGATCCTGCGCATGCGTTCAACGTCGTTTGCAGTCGTGTTCACGACGTACTCGTCGTAACCGGGATGCGACACAATGTCTTTTACACAGTACACAGCGTGCATGTTATCATCGTAACAAGTAGCGGATTACTGAACAAGCACTACAAGCACGTGCTTGGGGCCTCTTGTCTCCAGGGGCCTCCTCTGCCCCCTAACTTATATACGAGAAAACAAAGTTTTGTTAGTTTATGAAATGAACGCGCGATCGACTCCCCGCCACACAGTGGCGGATTTCCGACTAGGCAGCTTCCTAGGGCCTCAGGCAGGGCGATTAAAAAAATGTATTTACCCAAATAAATAGAACTGTAAAAATGAGTGTTTCGAAGTTACGAGTTCTGTTTACTAACGCGATAACGTCGGCCTAACTGGCAGCGCCTCACTCTCGCGGAGACACTGGGAAGCTTGTTTGGGAGTGAGAAAACGTTTACAACGAGTTGGATCTGAAAGCGTAAAAAGATATACTGCGCGCCACCAACGCGCACAAGCATTATTATTTAGCGAACCCACAGGTGAACGCGAACAGAGGTGTAAAGTATAAACGAATAATATCACAACTGTTTCCGTCGAAACGTACGGGACATGGACATAATAATATCGACACAGCGTATGTGACGCTGTCGAGAAAAAAAAGACAAAATCGATTACGTGCACTGGGACGATCCGAACGAACTGGTGAACAGATTGCGATTTTTAATGGCGTCACAGCGTGTTGGAAACAGTGGGCACACGAACGAAATCGTCTCCATAGTGGAAGAACTACGTGTATTTTGAAGGGAGTCTAAATGACTTCCAAAGCTATTTTTCAAGATACAACACCCATTATAGTTGCCTAAAAATTAGATAATTTTGTGTTGTATTATCCTCACTTTCAATCATCACTTCAACCTACCAATCAATGGCTTTGATTAGAATGCTGACATTTTCTCCAAACTGACAATTATCTTTCTGCTATTTCATCACTAGTCACAGATCATTTGTCTATCAACCGAGACAATTTCACTTTTGCTAAACTTCTTTCTTGGTTAGAGATGCTAATCTAAAGAGTGACTGTTTTCCAAATTCAAATACAGTTAATACATTCTCCTTTCATTCATAGTAGTGTGTGAGTTATATGCTCACATTCTTGGCTTCGCCTTAATACAAACAAAAAAATGGAGATGAGTTAAGGATGATTTCTACTGCTAGAGAAGGTAAGTCTACTCACTGCATTTGTGAAAGTGAGATATGAGATTCTTGAAAATATTTACCTGAGGTCTTATATTAGTGTCTTTTGGTACATCAGTGAGCCAAAAGTAAATTATACCAGAGATGTTGGTAGTTGAACTTACTCAGCCGCACCACTTTTTTAAACAGATGTGTGCGGCTTACAAATTCCATAAATACTGTATGTCTCTTAAATATGCATAGTGTGATAATTCAATCACAACCCTCATTAAATAATATCCATGTTATGCCACTGCTGCACTGAGGCTGAGATTGTTTTAGGTTTCACAAACACTGAACATAATTATTGTGTATGCTGTTGTACATTGTAATTATTGTATGTTTCCAAGTAAGCTGAAATGTACTGAAGTACTGAAAATTACTGAAGCAGATTAAGGCTGACCCTTAGAGAAAGGGGAAACATCCTGATTTTGCCAATAAAACGAGATTTTTACTGACAGATTGTGTTATGATTGAATATTAGTATATCCTTTTTAGCTAAAGTAGGACAGTCTTAGAATAAGTGAAGTCTTTAGTCAAAGTCTGGCTGTACTGTTACTAAGAACTAAGAGAGGGATATAAAACGATTTGTGGAATAATCTTCTGAAACTCAAGACTAAAACAGAAAGAGTTTTTATACATTAAAGATACTTCTAATTTTTCTAGGTAGATTAGATACCTACTATTGAAAGAAAAATATATTAATGCTACACTTCTCTCAAGTTAGCATAAGTATATTTCTGCTAAAATTTTTATGGTTACCGTAGTGCAGATTGGCTCTATGTATGAAGGTTGCAAAAAAGGGTCTATGTAGCAAACTGCCCTACATGTGTAAATTTATATAATGCTAATTGTTTTTTAAATTTTGGGCATTATTTAAAAGAGAGTGAATCAGCGATTGAGTGATAGTGTGAGAGAGAGAGAGAGAGAGTGGGAGAGAAAGAGAGACAGAGAGTGTTTGTGTGTGTGTGTGTGTGTGTGTGTGAAGAATTGCATTTAAAAATATCGGTATGGAGAACCATACATGATTTCCATGTTCTAAGATTTATATTTAAAATCATTTACGAAATGAAATGTTTCCATAGAAACTACTTCTTTCCACTTATTGCTTCAGCCTTAATCACAGTACTGTGGTCACTAACATATACCACCACATGTTATCGCACTCGATTTTCACTGATGATGGGAGTCAACAGCACTGCCAAAAAGTCTGGTTTTGCAGAAAACATTGGACTACGGCCAAACAGCACGGGAAGGAATTTTAACAACAAACTACTACTTTGTTGCCGATAACGTAGTACACATAAAAATTATCCCCTCCCCTTTCAACTATAATTTTCATTTATAGAAAATTACCCCCACCGCGTTCAATTAGTCTTTTAATTTATAGATATTTCATCTATGTTTCTACAGTGGATTATTAAGATCTTCTTATCAGGATACTTTATTTATCAAAATTAAGTAATTTACTCTGGTTACAACAAAAAATGTTTCTGGTAAACTGTCCTTTCCCCATAACCGATCTTCACCAAAATCAATAGGACTTGAGTCTTCTACAACTCAGGCACATATGTAAAAAATTATTTAATTCTGTTTGAATTTACGGTAGTTATCGTTCATCATGAAAAGATTTCTCTTGTCACAACATAAAATGTTGCCGGTAAACTACCCCTTTCCCTTAACCGATCTTCACCAAAATCAACAAACCTTGAGTTCTCTACAATCTAGGGATGTATGCAAAAAATTGTTTGATTATGTTTGAATTTACGGCAGTTATCGTTCATCATAGTAACAATTAACCTTGTTATCACATAAAATGTTGCAGGTACACTACCCCTTTCTCTTAACTGATCTTCACCAAAATCAATAAGTCTTGAGTCCTTTACAATTCAGGGATGCATGCAAAACATTATTTGATTCTTATTGAATGTGCGGCAGTTATCGTTCGTCATAGAAACAATTACTCTTGTTAAAACATAAAATATGACAGGTAAACTACCCCTTTCCTTAACCGATCTTCACTGAAATCAATAGTCATTTAGTTCTTTACAATTCAGGAATGTATGAAAAAATTGTTTGATTCTCTTTGAAAGTGCGGCAGGTATCATTCGTCATATGAAAAATTACCCTTGTTAAAACATAAAACGTTGGTTTCCCTTAACCGTCTTCACCAAAATAAAAAACCTTGAGTTCTCTATAATTCATGAAGGTTTGCAAAAACGTATTTGATTCTGTTTGAATTTATGGCAGTTATCGTTCGTCATAGAAAAAATTACCCTTGTTAAAACATAAAACGTTGCTGGTAAACTACCCCTTTCCCTTAACCGATCTTCACCAAAAATAATAGGTCTTGAGAACTCTACAATTCAGAGCTGTATGCAAACAATTGTTTGATTCTGTTTAAATTTGCGGCTCTTATCGTTTGCCATAAAAAAAATCTACAAACACACACACACACACACACACTTTTCGAAAAATGACTTTTTTTCATGTTTTGAGGGTAGTACAATCAGAATCTGCAATTATCTCGAACACGATTTTTTTTGCCATCACCATACTTCCATTTCCTTATGGAACATTGAAGTAAAATGGGTTTACTTATTTCCAGAGATACCATTAACTTAACAGTCTAGAAAAGAATGGCTGGCTGATTTCATGGAAGATGGTTTCTGTGCAGAAACTGAAATAGTTGAACCTAATGTTAGTTTCTGTTTGGTAGGAGAAAAAGAAAGTTCCTAGACAGAAAATGTATCTTATCAGGATAGTATGCAGCACTTGAAAGAACTATGGATTAACCGGATTCATTCTTATAAACACTAGTTAGGAACCTTAACGCCTAACATATATGATAATTATTACCAACAATGTTCCAGTATTTCTGTATATTTACACACATTCACATGCTTGCTTTTATATGCACTATACTTGACAATGGCTAATAGGACATGGTCTTTTAATCTCTCTCCTTGAACTTATCCACAATTTACAGATGGAATTTACTAAGCTGCCTTGACCAAGCTTTTTTTGGGCCAGCTGTTTCAATGAGGCTTAATTGTGAGCTTCTTGTCAAAGTCATTAGCACCTTATTGAAAGCAGCCAGCCCACAGCCCATGTTATAGAAATTATCCATCTATAGGCCTATATATAAAACTCAAAGTCTGAGGTTTTTTTGTATTGAATACAAATCCACACCATTACACCGATTGCCACCAAATTTTGCAAGGTAACCTTTGACACAAGGCAAAAACACTGTCTAACTTGGAATTTGATATTTTGCCCCATTTGCACGATGTAGGCCCTTTTAATTATGTGACTGTCTCATTCTCTAGAAAGAGATTCGATCATGTACCCTTTCTACGTACCGCGCTTGGACGACGTTCGAGCTGAGAGACATTCAACTGTACGAGACATTCGAATGAGAGACATTCGATATAAGAGGCATTCAACACTTGTACGGCAAGCCGCCGACCGCTACGACGACGACGACGACGATGACGCCGACAACGAACGACACCGTCTGCACGACAACGGATTTATGTCGACTAAAGAACGTTAATCAATTTTTAATAATCAACAGACACCTGTATATAGTGCACGATAACTTTTTGTGGACATTGGATCTCGAGTCAAAGCGTTCGGGTGGGAGTCCGCTTCTGTTGACAGATTGGTTGACGTTCTTACCGCTGAGGTTCACCAACGTTTTGCCGATGTACCAGAGACCACGGGCCGAAGAAGTGGTGTTCTTCGTAGACAAATACGTATACATGTTCGATATACACAGTCTGCAGCCGGTAAACGTGTATCCACAGATTTATTTCTTCAAAGACGGACGGGTATACGTGTACGATGAATGTCTAAACACGATCGTGAAAGGAAAACATACCGCATTAAATCGATGAGTTCATCGCATGTGGTTTTAGATAGATATGTCGGGTTGCCTTTCCCTTTATTCCCATATCTTGCAATATGGCTTGCTAAAAATGGATCAAACTGAGCCACAAGTTCTAGTAATCCCAAAAAATTTCTATTATATAAAGATCCGAAAGACTCGTCATGTCCTCTAAAAGACAAACCACGCTCTGCAAGCGTTTGTATTACTGCAATGACCCGTTGCAATACATTTTGCCAATATTTTCTCTCTTCTTTTATTTGTGACTTTTTTAAGTTAGCATAAAGTCCTTATGCGCCAGACTGCTCTCGTGCTGCTCAATTGCAATTACATCTCGCCAATCACTAAATCCGCCAGCTGCAAATCGGGTGGGCGCTGTGGATTTGTTACTAAACAATTTGCAAACAAAGCAGTACAAAGAACCTGTTGTTTGTGAATAGAGTAACCATTCCCATTTGTATGTTTCACCGTTGACTTTTTTACCGAAAAATAAACCTGACACTTTTACCACCAGTATATATACGGCGCGATGTATTAAATGGGCCCAGATGGTGCTGACAATTTTCTGGTCCATGATCAATCTAGTGGTAAACGTCTTCCTCGGAAAATTCAGTCCACAGTCCAGGATCAGTTTTTTTATTAGGATTAACGAGTTCAGTTTCCGAATCTTGAAGAGTTAAAACAGTAATAAGTTCTCCTTTTTCATCAGATTTATCAAGAACAGCAGGTGTCTTAAATTTGACAGTAATTTCATTGTTATCAGAACAAATATAATTAAAAGGGATTGTAGCATTTTCTTTATCAAGCTGTGTTGTAACAGATGATGAAGATTGAGATTGAGATTTTTGACATACAGTTAAATTATGTTGAAGTTGTTCAGTTTTACTATCAATAGATATTGAGAGACGAGTATTTTCATCTAGTTTAAGGTTTTCTTTGCCAGATGACGAAGGTTCTAACCGATTGCTTTGGAAAAAGGAAGTCAATTTTGGGTTGTCATCAGTTTTTTTCTTCTTAAGTTCAGCCTTTTTGCGCTTTTGTGCACCGCTGAGATGATGGCGTTTCATTTTGAATATTGTAGACTAAATGTATCCTTAACAAATACCAGCTGTTATATGGTGCGTAGTGTAACTACCTGAAATATAATAATGAAGTACTTTAGTACTTTAGTTTACAGCTTAATAACTGAGTAAGACTAATTTAAAAACAGCAAATTTCCAGGAACAGCATCGATTGAGCTGATTTTTTTTAACGATAGGTTTAGTGTTTACCTAAAATTTATCCAATTTCCAGACTACGCACCGCCCATTCCCCCCCCCCCCCCGACTTTCCACTTCCGGCAAACAGCGGAGCGCGAGTCACGACGGTTTCCCTCGAATTTCCTATGATAACTTCACCGAATTAAAAAAATAAAAATACCAGCATGTTCCCCGGAAAATTTCCTATCGACCTTTGTCAGTCGTGCATTTTTATAAAGGCACATAACGTACAAAAAAATGCAAACTTGCAAAAATATGCATTTTCAGATTTCCGTTAATAATGAGTGGAATAATGACTTTTTCTTTACAAAAAATTGTAGAATATACTATTCCAAGAGACAAATTTACATATTAATTTTTATCCCGAAATATTTTGCCATTAAGCCACCATAAATTTTTCAATTTGGAAACAAACGTTTTTAAATTTGGGTCCAGTCGTCACCATGACATCAGAGGACAAATTTTTTTTTTAAACACTCGTATTTTTATGCTCTATCAGCTGCATGATAAATTTTTATTTTTTTAATTTGATGAAGTTATCATAGGAAAAATCGAGGAAACCCGTCAGCGACTCATAAACTTTTAGGTAAACACTAAACCTAACGTTAAAAAAAAATCAGTTCAATCGATGCTGTTCCTGGAAATTTGCTTTTTTTTGCCCTTTTTTTGGAAAATTTTTTGGGATTACTAGAACTTGTGGCTCAGTTTGATCCATTTTTAGCAAGCCATATTGCAAGACATGGGAATAAAGGGAAAGGCAACCCGACATATCTATCTAAAACCACATGCGATGAACTCATCGATTTAATGAGTGATAAAGTTCGCGAAGTGATTGTTGGAGAAATTCAATCAGCTGGATACTTCAGCCTCTCAGTTGACTCTACGCCTGACCTATCACATATGGATCAACTAAGTATTATTTTGAGATATATATCGCCGTCTGATGGTAAGCCCGTGGAACGATTTCTAACGTTTTTGAATTTAAAAAGTCACACCGGAGAAGAAATGGCAAATATAGTGCTCAATTATCTAGAGGGTTGTAAAATATATTTTTCAAAGTGTAGAGGACAATCTTACGACAACGCTGTTAACATGTCAGGACGATACAACGGGATGCAGCAGAAGATTTTAGAGCGTAATAAATATGCCGTATTTATACCATGCGCTGCACATACTCTGAATCTCATTGGCCGCCGTGCTGTTGATTGTTGTCCAATCGCAGTAAATATTTTTTCAATAGTTCAGTCGTTATACAATTTTTTTCGGCTTCTACTCACCGATGGGCAGTTTTGAAGAAGGTCTTAGGTAATGACAGCGTTCTTAAGTCGCTGTCGGAAACTCGTTGGGAAGCACACGCTGTTGCTACGAGTGCAATATTACAACCCTATTTGAAAATTTTAGACGCTTTAGACGAAATTGCTGAGGATATGAACCAAAAAGGGGAGACAAAGCTACAAGCAGGAAATATTTCAAACAAAATGCAAGAATTTGAGTTTATATTTATGCTCACTTTTTGGAATGACATTCTACAAGCTTTTCGATACACCAGTAAAGGACTCCAAGAAGGACAACTAGATCTAAATACATGTGCAAATTTGTATCGATCTTTATCAGATCACTTGGTTGATATGAGAAATCAGTTTGAAAAATTTGAAAATGAGGCAAAAAAATTTCTCCTAATGGAGAATATAGACAAACTCGAAAAATAATTAGGAAAAGCAATTAAATGATGGAAATGCAGAAGAAGCTAATTTGAGTCCAAGAAACAAATTCCGCGTAGAGACTTTCAATGTAATAATAGACATACTCAAGGCTCAAATGCAAAGAAGAGGTAAAGCATACAACGAAGTGTCACAATCTTTTTCATTTCTTACGAATCTAAACAAATTATATACAGAATA
Source organism: Magicicada septendecula (assembly GCA_034769895.1). Classification (NCBI taxonomy): domain Eukaryota; kingdom Metazoa; phylum Arthropoda; class Insecta; order Hemiptera; family Cicadidae; genus Magicicada; species Magicicada septendecula. The sequence goes on along the minus strand of CM068367.1, from coordinate 302,086,743 downwards.
TGAAAAAGATGTTGAATTGCTTTTAAAGACTTACCCGGAAGACTTCGATAGAAATTTCCTTAGCGAATTAATTCAATTTCATGAATATCTTTATATATAAAAATTCAGCCTGCGTATGTTTGTGCTCGCAAAACTCGAAAAGTAGTCAGTCGATTGACTTGAAATTTTGACACAACGTTGCATTCGAATACGCGCGTGTTTCCGAAAATCGAATTCATTTCTTTCGTTTCTTTCCAGTTGATCGTCGTCTATGTTTTCGCGGGCCATAGTACGCGTTTTACGAGTTGAAGAAGAAGAGAAAAGTTGTTGTTTTCGTTCACATTGATGTGCATAATCAATCGTTGGAAGTGATTTGATTATCTGGGAAGTGATTCGATTATCTGTTTTCGAAAAACGAAATGTGAGTTAATTTGATACCGAGTGATGTATTCAATTCCATTCATTTGTTTTGTTTTGGAAATGATTTAATTATCTGTTTTCGAAAATCAAAATGTGAGTTACGTTGATTTTGATTGTTGCATTCAATTCAATTCATTTCTTTCGTTTTTTCCCCAGTTGATCGTCGTCTGTGTTTTCGCCAGCCATAGTACGAGTTGAATCGAGAAGAAGAAGAGCAGCACAATCGTCTCAACAACGCCAAGAACAATTAGATCAACAGCGAAGACGTATGCAGTTGCAATATCTGAATGATCGAGCTTCATATCACCGAATTGCTTTTTCATACGAACTGGATATTCAGTACAATACCTCATGTAAATTCGTTCAAATCGGAAAAATGGACAAAGTTTGTCCGCACTGCACAGCAATGAAATTTAAAGGAGAAACTCCGGGAATGTGCTGCGCGAGCGGAAAAGTGAAGCTACCTGAACTTGAGCAGCCAAAAGAACCACTGAAAAGTTTGTTAAATGGAATTACTGATGATTCAAAACATTTCCTCAAAAACATCAGAAATTACAATTCCTGTTTTCAGATGACTTCATTCGGCGCTAACGTTATAGCGGAGCATTTTATGCCGACATTTAAAATTCAGGAACAAATTTACCACAGAGCTGGCTCTTTGCTTCCTTTTCCCAGCAATAACCATAAATTTCTCCAAATCTACTTCATTGGAGATGAAAATGACCAATTGAATGCACGCTGCCAAATCTCTACTGGAATCAGAAGGCATATTGTTGAGTCGTTGCAAAAAATGTTACATGACAACAATAATTTAATTCGGATGTTCAAAAATGCGATTGATCTCATGCCATTAGACAGCCACAGAATTGTTATTCGTGCTGATCAAACACCAGCCAGTGAGCATGTCAGACGATATAACGCGCCAACAATCGATGAGGTAGCAATTGTCATGGTTGGAGAAGAATTTCATCCTCGCGATATCGTTTTGCAGCGCAGAAATGAGCAACTACAAAGAATTGCTGACACTCATAGATGCTACGATCCATTGCAATATCCAATTATGTTTCCAGACGGTCAAAATGGTTATCATTTCAACATCAAAATGATAAACACAGTCACAGGTGAACACACAGGCAAAAAAGTTAGTTCAATGAATTATTATTCCTATCGGATTATGGTACGTGAAAATGAAGATAACCATATTCTGAAATGCCGTCAGCTCTTCCATCAGTACATCGTCGATATTGTAGCGCGACAGAAAATCCACTACTTATTAAGTCATATAAAATCATAAAAATTAATTACACCATATATGTTAAAATAATATTGAATGAGATTTAATGAAATCAAAGGAATGAACCACAATAAAATAAAAATCCTCATTACATTATATAAAAGCCACTGTTTAAATATCAAAGAAATTATTAAAAGCAACTCATATTATAATATCAGGAATTTACCCAGGAAGTTAGGAGCAGTAAACAAATTAAATAACACCATATCAAGAAGAAAGAGAATCAGTTTAAGAGTGGTGAACACCAAAATACCCCAAAGACAAGAAGAAGGAAGAATAAAGTTTGTGATCAGGAAGAAAACAATACCCTGAAACCTTTAGAGAAGAGCAAGGTCCGTGTCAGTAAATAAATTAGATGCTCCAAACTAAACATCAGTCGAGATAACACGAAGTACCTTGGTTTACCCAAGAGTGAAGAATGAAGACAAGAAGACCAGAAGAATGAAGACTAGAAGAAGGACAAGAATGAAGACAAGAAAGAAGATAAGAAGAAGGACAAGAAAGAAGATAAGAAGAAAGACAAGAAAGAAGACAGGAGGAGAGGAAGAAATAGTATGAAAGAAACACCGTAGTAAAACCTATTATTATTATTAACTACCATCAGCCCCAAACCCACAAAAACGATTAAAAAGAAAGTATAACATACCAAAATCCTATAAAAATATAATTATTTAGAAACCTAAAGTGTTGTATAGTATTATAAGAAGTGAACCGACTAAAGCTATTGTGTGATAAAGAAAATAGACAAGTCTTAACAGTCCATGATTACTAAAGGTCTGGTCTGAGATAGTGAGACTCAAAATATCAGAACCACCAGTGAAAGTGAATTTGTGTAAGTGTTTTTTGGAAATGCAATAAACTTAAAGTTAGTGATACTATGACTTATCAATATGCTATATAACAACTTTTATATCCAATAGTACACAGCATCATAAAATAATAAAATGGGAGATTTCCAGTATTTTATTATTTTAATGTAACTCTTTATTCACAAGACATTTGTAAAAAATGCTAATAACTAGAGTATGGGTGGTCATGTTTACTGATGAAGGGGATCATAAATAATAATGGTTTAGACCAGAAAGGACTGGCATTAATTTTGTATTCATAGGTTTAAAATATTTAAATAGGCTGTTTGTTCACAGCCATAAAATCAATGTATTTGTAAGAGTTATTAGAAAGTAAGATTTATATTATGTGTTTAAAATGAATTATGTTTGCTAAATAACAGCATACATACCATAAATAATGTTTCAGTAGGTATGCTATGTTAATTCAAAAGGAGTTAAATGTATATGTTCAAACCATGTCAGCAATATGTTCAATTGTACAGATTGCTAAATAATGTTCATAATTATTTTTTTTATAACAGTAGTGTTAATTAAATACTACACCTCACAATAAGTTATAAACCATTTTATTTTCATGTAATAATAACTATGTAAAGTCAGAGGAGTGGTAGGATTAAATTTATTTGAGAAAGACAGAAATGTAAAATTCTAAACTCTAGGCCATTTGGTGAATTCACAGAAACCATATAAACCAGTATAATTCACTTATAAATCCTGTAAACTAGCAAGATTTAGATAAGGTAAATCAGTTAACCACTACTGGGAATGATCCTATGAGTTAAAATGATAATAAGGAAATATACCTTAAAATATTGTAAATTTTCAAAATATATAAGTTAATTAATTTTAAAGAGCAATGTCAAATTCAGAGATTAACACAAAAAACCAGTTCAAAGGTTCAATTTATATGTATTTAAGGAAAGGAAGAGAAATATGACTAATTAAAATTTATTATAATAGTATTAATAACAATTAAAATGGAAGAAAAATTGTATAAAGGCGGAAATCAATGTTTGAGCCTAGATTTCCAAAAGGGAAAGAAATTTGGTAATTTCCACAAAATGTCCACAGATATGGACTATAATATATCAATTTAAAAGGAATGAGATGATTAAACCAATGATATGGTTCATAATTCATGAAAGTGATGAATAAAATAAATAAATTCCATATATAATGTAATTTTGTATCATGTGTATGGGTAATCGAAATATGTTAACAATACTTTTTTAAAGATTAACTGGGCCAGATTTTGACCAAGTTAAAATAGTCTTTTGTTGAATATCAAGCTGAATAGTTGTGTGAAAAAACGTTCCTTAAAACCGAGTAGAAAATGGTACTACGGTTAGCCATTCATATAAGTGAATCGAGAGTTAGATGAATTAAACACTTTTTTAACTAAATCTACCAAAACTTTAGCGACAATAGTGAAAACTAACACCTAACTTCATTATACGAGTGATCTAAAACAGTAAAACAATATATTTGATATAATTCACGCTACAAATCATAACCACTTTTACAGACAAATTAACCCACAGAAGTGAACACATACCAAATAACTTAATTAACACCAGTATACACAGAACACTTCTTCAGAACACACCAAACAACCTAATAGACAGATTACACCAGTGCGGGGACATTTCAAACATTCATGAAGGTAATTTTGTTGTGAGTTTTTGACACGACGACATCGCAGTAACTTCGCCATATCTAGTAGCGGCGATCTTGAAAATACGAATCTGCCTTCCACATCGAGTGACGTCATCGAAGCTACATATGGTCTGACAAAACAATTTTAGTAAACATTATATATCAGAATTATTTCAATATTGTTAAATAATAATTAATGAAATTACTTTAATTGTTAATGTTATACTTTCTCGTTACCCTTCTCTGACTATTAATATAATCGCTCAAAGAACCTGTCCTTTTATAATACTTATAATAATTTTTTCTACTGTATGCACGAATCGATAATTCCCTGAGACGGAGTCGATAATTGTTCTCAATCGATAAAAAATCGATTATTTATTAAATAGTTTAATAAATCCATTTATTTCAATTGTATTTATCTGTTATTATTTCACAGGCTAATTTAAGGTTATTTATTAAGGCAAAGAGACTTCAAGAAGAAGAAAATATTTTTTTTCAGTGAGATATTGGACCAGCAAGAAAAATCATCAATCGATTACTGACCGGAGTTAATCTGGTTAACTCCAGACTTGGTTCAGATCTTCCAGAAGTGCTCAATAGTTAATAAATACCTTCCTGATTCTTAAAATTTTTACAGAACATTTAAAACAGCATTATTTCTTAATTACAAACATCTATTAAAACATAAAATTTATTTTTTTTGAAATAAAATGTTTTCTATTATTTTTTTTTGTAAAGACCGGCATACAGGGTAATCTTGCAAAGTGGCGCTCGCAACAGTGGGGCTGAAAAGAGTCAACAGCGGCTTGATACCAAGTGACAATACCCACAGCGGAGCGAAACCTTATTAGCGTGGAGGTTTATTTTGAACGAACCTCTTATTTTAATTTTGTAACGGACTGTTACAAATTGGCTAGCCCAAACAGTGGGGATTAATTAAAAAGGAAGAAGCCAAGAAACCCTTTGTAACACGTCTTCTTACAAAGTGGCGTCCAACTTAGAGGGCTTGATAAGATAAGCCTGGCAGCGATTATTTAATAAAAACAGCAGAAAAATGCAAAGACGAGCTACTTCGAAAAAAAGGGCGGCAGAGGCCGAAAAAGAGGTTGACATGGGGGATAAGGAGGCAACACCCGTTGAAGATCCGGAAGTGTTAGTGGCCCAGGTGGAACCAAAACAACCAGCACCACCAGAGGAACAACCAGAAGTACCCAATCAAACAGGGGAAGTCCATGTCCAAGACAAGGAAATTGAAAAAAGTAAGACCACAGAAAATAGTAAGTTGGACAAATTAATGGAAATGTTCCTAAAAATGAGCAAGGACAATGAAGAAACCAGCAAGAAATTGAGTGAAGACTTGAATAAGCAAATAGAAGGAGTAACTAAGAAAATGGATTCCACTAACAAGGACATGGAAGAAAGTAGTAAGAAAATGAATCAGGAATTGAAAGAAGATTTGAAGGAAGACAACCGATCCACAAAGGAAGAATTGGGCCGGAAGATAGAAAATAGTAATAGGAGGATTGAAGAAAGCAGTAGGAAGATGGAAAGGAAAATGGAAGAAAATAATAAGAATATAAAGGAAGAATTGAGGGAAAATAATAAGAATTTGGAAGAGAAGATGGAAGAAACCAGTAAGAAAATAGAGAGTGACAACCAACAATTAAAAGAAGAATTAAGGGAAAATAACAGGAAAATGGAAGAGACGAGGGGGGAAAGATTGGAAGAATTGAGAGAGGACAATCAACTGCTGAGAGAAGAACTAAGGGAAGTTAACCAAGAGAACATGAATAAGGTAGACGAGAGAATAGAGCTGGTGAAAGAAGAATTAAATAAAAAGATAACCGAGACGAAGAAATCCATCGTAAAGAAGTTAGAACAGGAAGTCGTGGTTGTTAACCAGCAGATCAGGGAAGCAGACGAAAGATGTCGTCAGACCGAAAGCGAAGTGATGGAAGTCCGGGAAGTAATACATAAAGAGATTACACATGTCAAAGAACAACAGGAAACGAAACTGGAAGAAAACAAGAAATTGGCCTTGGAAGAAGTGAATAAAGTGCGGACACAGGTAACCGAAAGATGCGACGGCGTGGAAGCCGCTATGACAAACATCACGGGACAGGTGCGTCAGAGCCAGGAGGAGATAGAATTAATAAGGAACAGACCATCTGGATATCATCATTTCCCCATGTCAGAAAACAGAGAATGGCTCAATTTCCGGCAATATAAACGGAAGCCCATGGAATTCTTGGCACGCATAGAGGAATACTTAGAAAAACACAGAGGGAACCGATGGGTCCAGAACAGGGAAATCCTTGACGAGTCGTTTCGGGAGGTGAATGGCCATTGGTGGATGGCCAACCGGAGCGACATCGACAATTATCAGCAATTTAATAGCCTATTCAAGGCCAAGTACTGGTCGGAGACAACTCAAAATTTGATAAGAGACCATATATGCCACGGCCACTACAAACCACAAGTCGGTAGTTCAATGACAGCTTATTTCCTCGGCAAGGTATGTATGGCCAAGCATTTAGAACCGGCCATACCTGAGGAGTGCCTAATAAATAAGTTGTCATATCATTATGATGAAGAAGTAATTCGTGTGAGGAGGGGGAGCCAAATAAAAACCATCCAGGCAATGACCGAACTCCTCGAAAACTACGAAAATGAAGACTACTACCGACAGAGTCGTAGAAGAAGTGATGGTCCCGATCCAAGGACGTATCAGAACAACAACCAGGGTACGAACAACATAAACACTGGGTACCAAGGAGGCCGGGCATACCCGCAGCATAACAGTTTTAATAGTAATAATAATGTTAACAATTCTAATTACAATAATAATAATAATAATACGGGTCCAAACCATCCAAACCCGAGTCGACCCTCTAATGGTTATCAGGGTAACCGCAATCCCTACCCTAATAACACAAATAGTCAGAGAAGCCCCAATTGTGGTAATGATCGTTACCATAATAATAATAATCGTGCGGGTCCAAATAATGGTAATCCCGTTAATAATAGGTTTCCTCGCCCTCGAGTGAATTTCATACGAGCCACAGATGGACGACAGCGAAGATACAACAACAGTCGAAGAAACAGCTACCGCGGATATGAAGAAAGGCGGAGGAGCCTAGAACGGGACCAACCAAGGTACTATCCGGCAAGAAGGAGTAATAGTTTAGACGATGCTGAACGGAGGTCTAACCACGAACGACCGGAAGACCATAGGACAGATCGACAGGGAACCGCTCTAAGCATCCCAAATGAGGCATCAACTAGTATGGCTCAAAGGAACAACGATGCCGAGCCTTTAAACGGGCACAGGCAGTAATAAATCACCAGAACCCGTTACTGCTCCTAAATACTGGGTATAATCATAATAATGAGTGTAATCATATGTATAATAACAATCGTATCACAGTCATAGGGTGCAACTACCTAAAGGACATCCGACATGAGTTATTGGAAGAGGACAACAGTAATCCCACCAATAACTTCAATAACGAAATAATACATGTCAACGCCGAGGTAGAAGGCATCCCAGCCAAGTTGATGATCGATACTGGTTCGAACGTGTCAATCATAAGTACGACGGAGTTGGAGAGGATACAGCAAGAGTGCGGGAGAACTTTACCAACGTTGCCGTTGAATAATATTATTTTGTTGGGTGCAACCGGCCGACAAAATAAAACAATACGTAGGCAAGTCTCCGCCAGTGTGATGAGCTGTGGTATAGCAATTGATATGGAATTCTTGGTGGCGAGCGGTCTGCCGTTTAATATACTGGTCGGGTGCGATGTGCTCAGGAGGAATTCCGCCATCATTGATCTGAGAACTGAAACATTGTCGCTGTTTACTAACGGACATAATTGGACGGCGAACTTGGTGGGTAGTGACCAAGTCATTCCCGATAGTATCCACCAGCAAATCCGCAAAATTAACTACATCCATCCAACATCTATAATTGAACAAAGGATAGACGACACCTCCAATGAAGATTTATGGTCACAAAAAATCCAGGAGATCAGGGATTTCCGGAGCGGTATAACTGGCGAAAAGTTAACAATAAACCAAGCGAACAAATTAATCAACATCTATAACAAATATAAATCAGTCTGTTCTGATGAGCCCGGTAAAGTGAAAAACTTCCAGTGTACTCTACAGTTCCGAGACACAGTGGACTTTAACCGGAAGTCTTACCCCATTGCGCAATCACGAAAGCAAGCAGTAAGAGCTGAAATAGAGCAAATGATTAACCGTGACATTATAGAGAGTAGCCATTCCCCATATACAAGTCCTATCGTGGCTATTCCTAAGAAAAACGGACAAGTCCGTTTGTGTTTAGATGCGCGCGAAATAAATAAAATGATCATTAATGACAGGACTTCGCCCGGTGAGATTGAGGAGATTTTAAAACGGTTCCACGGCACCAAGTACTTTAGTACCTGGGATACGGTGTGCGGGTACTGGCAGGTGAATTACATCCACAGAGTCGCCAGTATCTGGCCTTTATATTCGAAGGGCGGAACTACCAGTTTAAGAGGTTGCCCTTCGGACTGGTAAACTCAGTCGCAGTCTTTGTGCACTGCATGGACCAGATACTTGGCCAAGAAGCACTACAATTCACCACCGTATATGTCGATGACTTGCTAGTGTCCTCAGAAACTTGGGAGGAACACTGCTACCGTGTGGAACACGTATTACAGAAGGTAGCAGCAAACAATATTACGCTAAAATTAGCAAAATCTCATTTCATTGCTAAGGAAATACAATTCTTAGGCTTCATCTTAAATGATCAGGGAATCTCACCGTCGGCTGAAAAAGTTGAAGCGATTCAGAACTTTCCTACACCTAAGAATCGAAGGCAGTTACAGTCGTTCCTGGGACTCTGTAATTACTACCGTAAGTTCCAGGAAAAGTACTCAGAACTGACTGCCAGATTTCAGCCGCAACTGTCATCCAAAAATAAATGGATCTGGGGTAATGAACAACAGAATATATTATCTTTAATAAAACAAAAATTCCTTGAACCCATTATACTTCGCCATCCAGATTTTAACAAGCCCTTCTTTCTTAATTGTGATGCCAGTGACATCAGCCTCGGCACTACCTTATATCAAGAGGATGAGGAGGGCGAACATCTTGTGATCTGCTTTGCCAGCAGAGCTTTGAATCAATGTGAGAAAAACTACCACGTTACAGAAAAGGAATTACTGAGTGTCGTGTTCGCGTGCGGAAAGTTCCGCACTTATATCCTTGGTTATTCCGTTACCGTCCGGACAGACCATAAGTCTATCTCGTTCCTTAAGAGATGTAAGTTAAGCCATGGAAGGTTAACGCGGTGGATACTATTACTGCAAGAATATGACATTAAGTGGGAGTATATCCCCGGAAAGAAGAATGTCGTAGCGGACGTATTGTCTAGAGTAGACATTGATAAACAGACGTTCGAGGGGGAGAAGGAGAGTATTCTTAAAGTATACCATATTCTAAGCAGCAGCGCCAGTCTACAATCAATTTTGGAACACCTGAGCACACACCAACAAGCTGACCCGAAATTAATCTCTATTATCACAAGATTGGAAGCAGGGGATGAGACAATCTCCCAATATTATAAAATCCATAATGGAATCCTGTTTTCAAGACCATCTTTATATAAGGAGGAATGGAAGGTTATTATTCCGACCCATATCGAGAAGGAGATAGTGTTCAATTATCATGTTCAATATGGGCATATGGGCGCCTTAAAGGTGGTAAAGGCCCTGGAAGAGAGCTGCCATATCAAAGACATAAATCGGAAAGTACGGAGGTACATAAGAAACTGTCGCATTTGCCAACTCGTAAAAACCAACAACGAGAAAAGAGAGGGGCAAATGATTCCGATAACCTCTCAGTCGAAACTTGAGAAGGTATTCCTGGATATCTGTGGGCCATTTCCCCGCAGTGGTGGCCGCCACAGATATAAATATCTCATCATCATAATGGACCATTATACCAAGTTCGTAAAGCTATACCCAGCGAATCGGGCAACTACGAATAAAGTTCTTGACATCCTGACCAACCAGTACTTCCCAACCGTCGGAAAACCGGTATCGATCATAACCGACCACGGAACACAATTCAAGGGGAGGAAATGGCGGGATACATTGCTGTCAGTGGGGGTTCATACATACAAGACATCAGTATACCACCCGAGCAGTAACCCGGCCGAAAGAGTCTTGCGAGAGGTGGGGCGCCTATTAAGAACGTATTGCCACGATCAGCAGAGGAGGTGGCAAGAATACTTGGAGGCCACTGAAGAATTCCTCGACCTGGCATACCATCCAGCCATAGGAATAACCCCATACTCCGCCATGTACGAAAGACAACCCCCTAGGGAGATCGAGGATATATTGGAGTTCCCCAGAGAGCATAAATATATATTTAATAGAGCTCAATTTCATAATAAGGTGGCCGAAGATCAGGAGAAACGGCGGAATAAGTACGATAAAAGCATGGGTAAGGTTATTAATTATACCGTTGGAGAGAAGGTGTTGTTGAAGAATAGGGAATTACCCAGTTCCTTAGGGGGGATAACAAAAAAATTATTGCTTCTGTACACTGGTCCCTATATTGTCTCTAAGAACAATAACAACAACACGTACGAAATAAAGGAAATGAATTCAAATAAAGTTAAGGGTGTCTTTAACCAGGCATCCATGAAGAAATTTTATGAATAAAAATCATCCAAATTTAAAAAGATTGTAAGTTCACCTTACTAACCAAGAATTTGAGAAAAAACATTTTGAAGAGATAAATATAAAACAGAATTTAGATTGAATTCATATAAATTCTAAAAAGAAAAGTAAGCACATCTTACATACAATTATTTGAAGGGAAACATTTTGACAATAATACCAAGAGAATTTAGAAATAAATCATCCAAATTTTAAAACAATGTAAGACCATCTTACTAACCAGGAATTTGTGAAAAACTTTATGGCAAGAATATAAGAGAAGAATTAAAAAACCCCTAAATTCTAAAACAAAAGTAAGTTCTCCTTACGAACATATTATTTGAAGAAAAAACTATTTAGAAAGAATATTATAAAAGAATTTTGACTTATCAACAAAATTAAAAAAAAAATAATGTAATACCAAATTACATACAATTATTTGAAAACTTTATGGAAATATAAGAAGAGTGAATTTTGAATTGTGTATAAGTCAAGTTTCCAGACCAAGAGTAAGTACAACTTACCAACCAATTATTAGTAAAACACTTTGGTGAGATAAACAGAAGAGATTTAATACCATATTGATGGTAAGCATAAAATATATTTATCATGTTTATAAAGGATCATAATGGGATGAATAAAGGAAACAGACTTTAGAATTAAAACAAATAATTCTGCAAAGTATGATCATTTCTAATTTCAATATAAAGAGTAAAAACCTTTCCATAAAATGATGCCAAAGGAAATTAAAAAAAAAAAAATTTTTTTTGATACGATTTGAGTTGATACGATTTGAGTGATTGAATATAATAAAATACAAAAACTTATGTGGAATTATGAGATAATAAAACTTTGAATTGGTATGAGGAGAAATTATGACCTCATTATAAAATTAATAAAAAACATTCATTCAAAAGGATAATAACCATGACAGGAATAATGTGAAAATAATATCAAAGATATGTGTAATTAAACGAATTAATATAAAATGATGTATGAATTAAATGTCAATTATAATAACGACAGTGATAAAAAAAGTTCTAGAATATAGAACAAGTGGAAATAATAAAAACAGAGCAATAAAATAAAAATGTCATAAAGATATGCAACTATAAACAATGCAGATTATAATAAAAAAACCAGAATGTAATAAAGAATTTATAACCAAAAGCTTTATATGATAATGAAAGTTGGAAAATGTAATAATAGAAGAGCTTCCTACCATAATATCAAATGAATGAAACATCCAGTTAACGAGTCAGAAGAACAACTGAGATAGGAATATTAAAATCTCTGAGAAATATAATGAGTAAAAAGTGAAGTATCCCAAAGATATTTTTTAAATAGTAACAAATGTGTACTATTCTGAATAATTTTTTAATCTGTCTGTAGATAATTCCAGCAGTATTAATATGTTTTTTGAGCAGAGATGATTTGCCTCTGTACTCAAATATGTGTGAAGTATTGGACAGCAGAGGAAGTAGCATACAGTGGCTCTCTGAACTGAACCAGCTCACAAATTAGGGAACGATAGGGAGGAAATATCCCAAGGAGAAAATACTAAGAAGAAATATGAAAATGAAATAATAATTATGAAACTCAGATGACTATTACTATCAAGGAAGATCAAGTGAGAATAAGAAGGATATAAACTCAAATATAAATAAGAAAATTTTTAAAATGGAAGGAAGTCCAGAATAAGAACAAACCTAGAATAATTATCATAAGCAATTGTTTCAGACAAAGCAAGTATAGTCTGAAAAAATTACTTCTGGAGAAGGGCATTCTGTAGCGCGACAGAAAATCCACTACTTATTAAGTCATATAAAATCATAAAAATTAATTACACCACATATGTTAAAATAATATTGAATGAGATTTAATGAAATCAAAGGAATGAACCACAATAAAATAAAAATCCTCATTACATTATATAAAAGCCACTGTTTAAATATCAAAGAAATTATTAAAAGCAACTCATATTATAATATCAGGAATTTACCCAGGAAGTTAGGAGCAGTAAACAAATTAAATAACACCATATCAAGAAGAAAGAGAATCAGTTTAAGAGTGGTGAACACCAAAATACCCCAAAGACAAGAAGAAGGAAGAATAAAGTTTGTGATCAGGAAGAAAACAATACCCTGAAACCTTTAGAGAAGAGCAAAGTCCGTGTCAGTAAATAAATTAGATGCTCCAAACTAAACATCAGTCGAGATAACACGAAGTACCTTGGTTTACCCAAGAGTGAAGAATGAAGACTAGAAGAAGGACAAGAATGAAGACAAGAAAGAAGATAAGAAGAAGGACAAGAAAGAAGATAAGAAGAAAGACAAGAAAGAAGACAGGAGGAGAGGAAGAAACAGTATGAAAGAAACACCGTAGTAAAACCTATTATTATTATTAACTACCATCAACCCCAAACCCACAAAAACGATTAAAAAGAAAGTATAACATACCAAAATCCTATAAAAATGTAATTATTTAGAAACCTAAAGTGTTGTATAGTATTATAAGAAGTGAACCGAGTAAAGCTATTGTGTGATAAAGAAAATAGACAAGTCTTAACAGTCCATGATTACTAAAGGTCTGGTCTGAGATAGTGAGACTCAAAATATCAGAACCACCAGTGAAAGTGAATTTGTGTAAGTGTTTTTTGGAAATGCAATAAACTTAAAGTTAGTGATACTATGACTTATCAATATGCTATATAACAACTTTTATATCCAATAGTACACAGCATCATAAAATAATAAAATGGGAGATTTCCAGTATTTTATTATTTTAATGTAACTCTTTATTCACAAGACATTTGTAAAAAATGCTAATAACTAGAGTATGGGTGGTCATGTTTACTGATGAAGGGGATCATAAATAATAATGGTTTAGACCAGAAAGGACTGGCATTAATTTTGTATTCATAGGTTTAAAATATTTAAATAGGCTGTTTGTTCACAGCCATAAAATCAATGTATTTGTAAGAGTTATTAGAAAGTAAGATTTATATTATGTGTTTAAAATGAATTATGTTTGCTAAATAACAGCATACATACCATAAATAATGTTTCAGTAGGTATGCTATGTTAATTCAAAAGGAGTTAAATGTATATGTTCAAACCATGTCAGCAATATGTTCAATTGTACAGATTGCTAAATAATGTTCATAATTATTTTTTTTATAACAGTAGTGTTAATTAAATACTACACCTCACAATAAGTTATAAACCATTTTATTTTCATGTAATAATAACTATGTAAAGTCAGAGGAGTGGTAGGATTAAATTTATTTGAGAAAGACAGAAATGTAAAATTCTAAACTCTAGGCCATTTGGTGAATTCACAGAAACCATATAAACCAGTATAATTCACTTATAAATCCTGTAAACTAGCAAGATTTAGATAAGGTAAATCAGTTAACCACTACTGGGAATGATCCTATGAGTTAAAATGATAATAAGGAAATATACCTTAAAATATTGTAAATTTTCAAAATATATAAGTTAATTAATTTTAAAGAGCAATGTCAAATTCAGAGATTAACACAAAAAACCAGTTCAAAGGTTCAATTTATATGTATTTAAGGAAAGGAAGAGAAATATGACTAATTAAAATTTATTATAATAGTATTAATAACAATTAAAATGGAAGAAAAATTGTATAAAGGCGGAAATCAATGTTTGAGCCTAGATTTCCAAAAGGGAAAGAAATTTGGTAATTTCCACAAAATGTCCACAGATATGGACTATAATATATCAATTTAAAAGGAATGAGATGATTAAACCAATGATATGGTTCATAATTCATGAAAGTGATGAATAAAATAAATAAATTCCATATATAATGTAATTTTGTATCATGTGTATGGGTAATCGAAATATGTTAACAATACTTTTTCAAAGATTAACTGGGCCAGATTTTGACCAAGTTAAAATAGTCTTTTGTTGAATATCAAGCTGAATAGTTGTGTGAAAAAACGTTCCTTAAAACCGAGTAGAAAATGGTACTACGGTTAGCCATTCATATAAGTGAATCGAGAGTTAGATGAATTAAACACTTTTTTAACTAAATCTACCAAAACTTTAGCGACAATAGTGAAAACTAACACCTAACTTCATTATACGAGTGATCTAAAACAGTAAAACAATATATTTGATATAATTCACGCTACAAATCATAACCACTTTTACAGACAAATTAACCCACAGAAGTGAACACATACCAAATAACTTAATTAACACCAGTATACACAGAACACTTCTTCAGAACACACCAAACAACCTAATAGACAGATTACACCAGTGCGGGGACATTTCAAACATTCATGAAGGTAATTTTGTTGTGAGTTTTTGACACGACGACATCGCAGTAACTTCGCCATATCTAGTAGCGGCGATCTTGAAAATACGAATCTGCCTTCCACATCGAGTGACGTCATCGAAGCTACATATGGTCTGACAAAACAATTTTATTAAACATTATATATCAGAATTATTTCAATATTGTTAAATAATAATTAATGAAATTACTTTAATTGTTAATGTTATACTTTCTCGTTACCCTTCTCTGACTATTAATATAATCGCTCAAAGAACCTGTCCTTTTATAATACTTATAATAATTTTTTCTACTGTATGCACGAATCGATAATTCCCTGAGACGGAGTCGATAATTGTTCTCAATCGATAAAAAATCGATTATTTATTAAATAGTTTAATAAATCCATTTATTTCAATTGTATTTATCTGTTATTATTTCACAGGCTAATTTAAGGTTATTTATTAAGGCAAAGAGACTTCAAGAAGAAGAAAATATTTTTTTTCAGTGAGATATTGGACCAGCAAGAAAAATCATCAATCGATTACTGACCGGAGTTAATCTGGTTAACTCCAGACTTGGTTCAGATCTTCCAGAAGTGCTCAATAGTTAATAAATACCTTCCTGATTCTTAAAATTTTTACAGAACATTTAAAACAGCATTATTTCTTAATTACAAACATCTATTAAAACATAAAATTTATTTTTTTTGAAATAAAATGTTTTCTATTATTTTTTTTTGTAAGACCGGCATACAGGGTAATCTTGCAAAGTGGCGCTCGCAACAGTGGGGCTGAAAAGAGTCAACAGCGGCTTGATACCAAGTGACAATACCCACAGCGGAGCGAAACCTTATTAGCGTGGAGGTTTATTTTGAACGAACCTCTTATTTTAATTTTGTAACGGACTGTTACAAATTGGCTAGCCCAAACAGTGGGGATTAACTAAAAAGGAAGAAGCCAAGAAACCCTTTGTAACACGTCTTCTTACAATATGTACGCGAAAATAGAGTCGGAACTACTACTATTCATTAGGCTCAATCAAAAGAAATTGAGATCAGAAGAATATATACATTTGAGAGACGCGATAAGTAATGATGGTGATATAAGCAACATAGGAAAGATCACCATATTGCCTGCCACATATACTGGTATTCCGCGACATATGCACGAATATGCGCAGGACGCTATTACGTATGTGCGGAAATATGGTCGTCCTGATCTTTTCATTACATTTACATGTAATCCAGCATGGGATTAAATAAAAGAGTTACTACTTCCAGGACAAACTCCTACTGATCGCCACGACATAACAGCACGCGTTTTCAAACAAAAGCTAAAGACATTAAATGATTTCGTCACTTCACTACACGTTTTCGGAGAAACACAATTTTGGATGTACTCTGTGGAGTGGCAAAAAAGAGGATTGCCACATGCGCACATTCTAATATGGCTTACTGTGAAGATAATGCCAAATGAAATCGATAAAGTAATATCTGCCGAAATACCAGATCCCACAATTGATAATGAGTTGTTTGAAGTTGTGACCAAGAACATGATACACGGACCATGTGGAGCAATCAATACAAATTCACCGTGTATGATCGATGGAAAGTGCTCTAAACGGTATCCTCGAGAGTTGTTAAAAGACACAATTACTGGCAATGATGGTTACCCACTATATCGACGAAGAAGTGCAGAAGACAATGGAAAAGCAATTACTTTGAAAGTGAGAGGAAATGATATTGAAGTCGATAATCGTTGGGTTGTTCCATATTCACCACTTTTATCGAAAACTTTCAAAGCACATATCAACGTTGAGTATTGCAATTCTGTGAAATCCATAAAATACATTTGTAAATACGTCAACAAAGGCAGTGATATGGCCGTGTTTGGAGTTTCAACAAGAAGTAATTTAGATGAAATCTCTCAATATCAAATCGGCAGATGTATCAGCAGCAATGAAGCTGTGTGGCGTATTTTAGGATTTCCAATCCACGAGAGGGATCCAACTGTCGTTCATCTTGCTGTCCATCTTGAAAACGGACAAAGAGTGTATTTCACGGAACAAAACATACAGGACAGAGCAACAAATCCACCGAACACAACATTAACAGCGTTTTTTCTATTATGTCAAGCAGATGATTTTGCAAGAACTTTGATGTATGCAGACATTCCGACTTATTACACTTGGAACGCAACACGAAAGAATTTTGAAAGAAGGAAGAGAGGCAAAGCAGTAGTTGGACAACCTGGAATATTTTCATCAAATGCTTTAGGAAGAATATACACTGTACATCCGAACAACGCTGAATGCTTTTATTTACGGTTGCTTCTGATTACCGTTCGTGGTCCAACATCATTTATACATTTACGAACAGTGGATGGAATAGTACATAATACATATCGGAGTGCGTGCGAGGCACTTTATTTTCTGGAAAACGACGATCATTGGGACAAGTCAATTGAAGATTCATCCGCCACTTCTAATCCATTTCAAATACCTACGCTGTTCGCAATTATTTTATCTACATGTTCCCCGTCACAACCAGTACAATTTTGGGAGAAATACAAAGACTACATGGCCGAAGATATTCTGCACAGAATGCGTCAAGAAACACAAAATCATGGCTTGGATTTCACAGAAGAAATATACAATGGAGCGCTAATCTTCATTGAGGATCTCTGTCTTGCAATGTGCGGCAAGTTGTTGGCACAATTGGGAATGACAGCACCAAATCGGTCCATCAATGCAACATTCGACAGAGAACTGCTCAGAGAGCAATCATACAACAGAAATGACTTACAGCTGTTCGTCCAATAAAATACACCGAAACTCCTTCCAGAGCAAAAGATAGCATTTGATACCATCATACAAGCTGTAGCCAACCAATCCGGTGGATTGTACTTTTTGGACGCTCCAGGTGGAACTGGAAAAACGTTCTTAATTTCCTTGATCCAGGCTAAAATCCGTTCAAACGGCCATATTGCGTTAGCTCTTGCTTCTTCAGGCATTGCTGCCACGTTGATGGAAGGAGGGAGAACAGCTCATTCAGCTCTTAAACTGTCACTAAACATGCACTTCACAGAAAACCCAACATGTAACAATTCAAAAACATCAATTGGAATGGGAAAGTTCTTCAGGCGTGCAAAATCATTGTATGGGATGAGTGTACAATAGCTCACAAGAAGTCATTGGAAGCATTAGACCATACATTGAAAGACTTGCGAAATAATCAGGTTCCATTTGGTGGAGCATTGCTGCTACTATCCGGCGACTTCAGGCAAACGCTTCCAGTTATACATCGCTCAACACCAGCTGATGAATTGCATGCCTGCTTGAAATATTCAACTTTTTGGAGCACAGTCAAAAAATGCATTTAACAACAAATATGAGAGTTCAGCTTCAAACTGATCCAACAGCTGACGTATTTTCAAAACAATTACTCGGGGTTGGTAACGGCACTGTACCTACAAATCCAGAAACAGGAAAAATCACCTTCCCATCTAATTTCTGCAACATCGTGAATTCAAAAGAAGAATTAGTAGACAAGGTTTTCAAAAGCATCGAAACAAATTATCGAAATCACGCATGGTTGAGCGGAAGAGCCATTCTAGCGGCTAAAAATGTCGACGTACACGATATGAACAACATAATTCTAAACCGAATCACAGGTGAAACAGTGACATACAAATCCATTGACTCCGTGATGAACCAAAGTGAAGTAGTGAATTTTCCAACGGAATTTCTTAATTCTCACGATGTTCCCGGATTACCGTCACACATTCTGAATTTGAAAATTGGAGTGCCAATTATATTACTCCGAAACATCAATCAGCCAAAATTATTCAATGGCACACGATTAGTAGTTAAAAAATTGATGAACAATCTAATTGAAGCAACAATTCTGATTGGACCTCATAAAGGTGAAGACGTACTACTTCCACGATTACCACTCATTCCGACCGACATGGCGTTCGAGTTCAAACGCCTTCAATTTTCAATACGCCTTGCGTTCGCTATGACTATCAATAAAGCGCAAGTGTGAAGTTTGAATTTAGAAAAGGATTGCTTCTCTCATGGACAATTATACGTCGCATGCTCCAGAGTCGGTAAACCGTCTGATCTTTATGTTTATGCAGAAAACAGACAAACAAAAAATGTAGTCAATCCACTAGCTTTACAATAAAAAATGATTTTCTGTGAAAAACATCTTTTTTCTTCCTTTCCTTTCATTCCACAGCATAGCCACAGCAACGCAAGGCAGGGTATTGAATTGAATCATGTGTTTTCTCGGTGAATCTATGTTCGCTAGAATACTTTTATTTACTTTCCCATTCATTTCATATCAGACTGAGCCACAGCGAAGCGTGGCCGGGTGTAGCTAGTGTTCGAATAAAATACGAATCTTCAGAAAAAAAGATCACCCATTCCGAGCTGCATGAGATAATAATTAACGACGAAGTCAAGTGCGTTTTCCCTAACAGAAGTGGCCTTGAGAATATTTCACAGTTTAATGATAACAAACTGTTCTGCTGAACGATCCTTTTCGCTGCTTAAAAGATTGAAAAATCCACAAAGAACGAAAATTGGCCAAGACAAGCTTAATTCTTTGGCGTTGATGTTTATCGAGGCAGACATACTTCGTCAGATAAATTGACGACGTAATCGCGGATTTCGCTCTGAAAAAGGCGAGAAAAAAAATTGTCTAAGTGTTCTTTAAATTATTGTAAAGCTAACCTAACCTAATAAAAATTTAAAATTTTGATTTTTATGAACTCTGTTTTCTACCTACCAAATTCAAGCATTGAGGGGCCTCCGTGACGTCTGTGCTTGGGGCCTCCAAAACGGTTAATCCGCCACTGATCGTAACGCATCAACGCATACTGGTTCTATTTCCACGAGTCGAATCGTTGTTATAGCAAGTTCTTCTTGTGTATCCATGAATCGTGTTTACCGTCGAATCCTAACCACCTGACTTTCACACGATCATCTGTACGTTGTACGATCTTTTCTACCAAGTACACGTCACCAACGTTCGATTTACTGATTTCATGTTCGTAAAAACCACCTTTCAACACTTCACCCGTATGATCCTTTAGCGAATAAGTGACGGGTACGCTGCTGGTACGTACTGTGTGAACGATGAATATCTCGTTTGTCCAGTTGGGCGTGTATCCTTTGGCGAACGTCATTTTGTGTTTGCTTATACGCACACGATCACCTACTTTGAACTTTGGTCGTTTATATTCGATGCTCCTCGCTGTGTTCTTTTGAATCCAGCGTAGCACCATGCGTTCGTTGGATTCGTTTACCTGATGCGGTTTCATTCCAATCGTTCTGTGCACGCTGTTGTACGCTTTGACCAGTTCCGGTAACATATCCAGCCAACGGTAATGACCTTGTTCACTGAAAGCGCGATAAATGTGCGTTTTCAACGTACGATTGAAGCGTTCCACAATGGACGCCTTTTTCTCACTATATGTGGAATACAATGTGACACCGTATCTGTTCAGCAATGTTCGTACGGCGCTGTTGTAGTTCTCTTTCCCGTTGTCCGTCTGCAAATATTTCATTTTATTAGCTCGCAGAATCGGTTCCAGAGCTCGTGCGACCTCTACACCTGTCTTTGTTTTCAACTGAACGGCGTACGCGTACTTGCTAAACGCGTTAATCATTGTCATGAGGTACTTGAATCCCTTGTTCACCTTCGCGTGCGTATCATCTCTACCAGGTCCGCTTGGTACAAGTCATGAAGTCCCTTCAACTCGACCGCTCGTCTCGGAAAATTCTTTCTTACCGGTCTGTGCAACTCCGTCGCGATAATCTTGCGAACGCTCTGCTGTATGTTTTTTGACTGACGTTTCATTGTCACATTGTCGTGGTGCGAACCGTGAGTCACAATACCCTGGAACGTAGTAAACCGTCGGCTCGGTGCTGAACGTAACTCTCGACTCTACCGTTCCGCCACGTCCGCCTTCCATCACATAACTGTTGCGACACTGCCGCTCCACATCCAATTATATCAACTCGACCGAACGGAAGAACAGTGCGTTCTTCTTGCGATGACGCAAGTACGTTAAGACGTGAGCTAAACTGATTTTCATACACCCATTGCGCACGAGACCTATTCCGCTATAATATCTCATGAGCGCGTCGTGTTGTTTCGTGTCCATCGCTCGTACGGTCCATCGCGTCGTCATGTATTTGAATATGACGCTACGTATAACGTTGTCGCGGTACTCGTGCATTTCCACGACTACAACATTATCGTTCTCAGGTAGCCGCTTGCACATGTGTTTAGCTTTGAGTTCACCGATCGGAAGCTGACTTCCTGAATCCATGTGCAGGTGTATTAGGTACGAGTTCAACAACCAAAATTCATCCACCATAGCGCCTGTGCACCTCTGCCACTGTTCGTACAAACGTCGGTCTTTCACTCTGTACCCTTGTTCATGCGAATACCGCAGACCGAAGTATTCACAGTACTCGCGGAGTGTAGGCAATGCCTCTTTCAGAAAGAGTACCAAAAACAATCCCTGCGCCTTGTTGTTCACCAACGCGAACTGTTTGCCTCTCGCTAGTGTCGGTAACGAGGACGGTGGACAGTGCACGTCAAAACTTACGTTGTAGCTAGGATCCAGTGCGCACTTTGGCGCTATCACCGCTGCGCTTCTGTATATTTCAATCGATGTACGTATCGGAATAGTGCGCTTCGTAATGACAATGCAACATGAAGCGTGAGGGATTGAACTTCCGTAGGCGAGCATGTCTGTGTACACTGTAGCGTAGTTCATCTGTCCGTGCGAATCGTGTAAACCGTGCACACGTTGAACGGCGTGATACAGTTCGGGAATCGGACGGAAACGCGAAAGAAAATTCCATCCGTGACGTACGGTACACTTGAACATATTCTTTTTGTAAATCACGAGTTCTAACGGTACGTTGTTTAGTTCACACTCTTCGATAAATTCAAGCCATCGTGATTTGTTGTGTATACGATCGGAGACTATCATCAACAGTACAATCGGTGGCAGATCACTGCTACGTTTTTTTATGTGACGCCAACAACGTCTGTGATATCTGTCAACACCGAACTTGTAACGTGTACAGTAGTTCCACAAAATCGTTTTTTCTTCACAAAATACATGGAACACAAGTTGGAACGTATCGCGCTTCGTAACGGTTTTGTTATCGCGAAATGTTTTCCATCGTCGTATCGATAGACGTCCAACGTGTCAACAATCCGTGATGCAAGTGATACCGCTTCGACATCGACACGATATTTAAAGTGTATACGTATAAAGTTTGTGGAATTTTTTTTTTTATCATGAGCACCATCGCTCAGACATTGAACTGTTTACACTCATTTAGTAGTAGTAATAGTACTACACATAGTACTACTAGTACTAGTACTAACACATAGTACTAATAGTACTACCCAAACGGGTATGTATGTGAGTTTATGCCGGCTCTGAAAAGAGCAGTTTTTGTGTGCGTCGACTTCTACAAGTGCTCGCGAACGAAATCACATGTAGGCATTGACGCCTTATGGACTTGGGCGGGATCATCACCTACCGTCCAATCCATAATTCGTATTTTTCACACGCAGCATCTCACAACATCACCGTCGCTTTCGTAAATAAACCCGGCTTTGGCCAGGTCAAAAAATTTCACGTTCGCATTCGGATATTTGCGAAAGTAAAATTTAATATCACCTCGACGACGGATGTTGTAAAAGCTCTTTAGTCGGTTTGCAAAAGAATATGTGTACACGTCCATATCTGAAGCAAGAATGTTCGTTTGTCGCGCTGCATTCCGCCTCCTCAGAGATAGCTGCGCGCGCAACCGTAGTGGGGATTGCTGTCGTCAATTGGTCGCTATGAAATAAAGCACAGTAGTGGGAGCGGATAGTTGCGCGCGCAGCCGATAGTGTAAGCGAAGAGAGGATCGCTGTCAGCGTTCATTTCGTAGTTAGCGTTCGAGTCTCGTGCAGGCTAACTTTCACGTACTGCATATAAAGTGTTGATTATTTTCTAACTTTGTATCAGTCTTCTATTGTTCCTCAAGCGAGCAAGTAATTGATTTTGCTTTTATCATATCAAGTTTTTTGTATTATTGTGATTCTAACAATGCAGACGTTTGCTGTTGATCGTAATCATTCGTTGCGTGGCGCGTTGGTCTCGTACGTTAGACGCCTGTTACGGAGGATGAAGAATGTGTCAACGATGTCATAATCTTTTTCGATGAAATGCACGATATGTTACGTACGGACATTCTAAACTAACTGCCACGTTTGCTTACTATAAAGTGGCATATAACGGTTAAAGCGAGATTTGTCAAGTACATCGTAAACGCTGACACGAACAAGGAGGAAGATTTGATGACTGAAGGCTATTTTCACGGACGATGTGATAAGACGCTGATCGGTGACCAAGACGTATTGCCCGAACGTTTAGAAGCTTCGTACGAAAAAATCATTGAATCGATTTATAAATTCACACGTGAGGGTAGCGGTTGGGCGTTGGACCACATAATATCCTTAGAACTCGTTCTCTCGCGGTACCAACCGCTGGCCGCCTCCAGTTTCATCCGTACACACCCTGAATTGTCTCTTACTAAATGCATCAACAACGTGAACAATACAGGCGATCAAAGGTGTTTCGTATGGTCAGTGTTGGCCGCACTGTTTACACAACACAGAGACAGCGAGCGTGTATCCAAATACAAATCACATATCCACAGTATCATCACTTCTGGTGTAACTTATCCCACCCGTCTATGCGACATTGTGAAGTTCGAACGAGACAATTCTGACGTTTCTATAAATGTTTTCGGTTACGAAGAAAATGAAATTTACCCGTTAAGAATAACTCCTTTCAGTGGCAGATAACATCACTTTCATCTATTACTTCTCACCACCGCTGACCGAAAACATTATTGTTTAATAAAAAATATTAGCCGCTTACTGTCTTCACTAACCAAACACAACGGGCGTTCTTCTATTGCAACTACTGTCTGCACAGGTTCTGCGAAGAACGACTCCTTACGAACACGTCCCCCATTGTTCACCGTACGGCGAACAAAGAATTCGTTTACCCATGAAGGAGGAGGAGAAGGTTATGTGTTTCAAAAATTACACTTACTGCCATAAGGTCCCTTTCGCGATATACGCAGACTTTGAATCGGTCACCGTCCCTTGTCATCGCTGCGACGCTCCTCCGTACACATCGTCCACCACAACGGAGTCGTTACATCTTCCTTCAGGTTTCTCCTACCTCATAGTCAACCACGAGCGTAATATTTTCAAACCTCAGGTCGTTTATCGCGGTGAGAACGTGGTAGAGACCTTCCTCGATAGCCTAATCGTTGAATAGCATGAACTGTACAGGATCATGCGTACCATTGTGTCTATGACTATGAGTGATCGTGACGTATTATCTTTCGCGAATGCCGTCGTATGCCATCTCTGTGAAAAACCACTGACCGATGACGACAAGGTGCGCAACCATTGTCATCTGACCGGACGATACCTGGGCGCAGCTCACAACGTCTGTAACCTCAACTACAAAACTCCCCAACACATACCCGTCTTTTCCATAACTTACGAGGTTACGACGCACATCAGTTGATACAAGGGTTGGGTAAATACGACAATGACAATCTCACTTGTATCGCTACCACGAGTGAACGCTTCGTATCGGTCACGTTGGGTGCCCTGCGTTTCGTAGACACGCTTCAATTTCTGAACACGTCCTTGGACACACTTGTTGGAAACTTGCGCGCAAGCGGTGCGGATTTCGCTTTAACAAAGCAATGTTTCGAAGAACACTTCGAGCTACTCATACGTAAGGGCGTGTACCCTTACGATTACATGACGGGTAGCGAGAAGTTCGACGAAACACGTCTGCCTGCACGCGAACACTTTTTCAACAGGCTGAGTGAATCGCAGTGTCGGACGAAGATTACGCTCACGCACAGAACGTGTGGCGGACTTTCGGTATCCGTACGCTGGGAGAATATCACGATCTATATCTGAAAAGAGACGTACTGCTGCTGGCCGACGTCTTCGAGGCGTTCCGTGAGATGTCTGTGCGGTACTACCAGATCGATCCGGCTCATCTTTACTCGCTTCCTGGTGTCGCTTGGCACGCGATGTTAAAGATGACCGGTGTGCGACTGGAGGTGTTGACGGATATAAATCAGCATCTATTTATTGAATCGGCCGTTCGCGGTGGCGTTAGCATGGTACCCAGCCGCTATGCCAAGGCCAACAACCCGCTAATCGCTGATCACTATGACGCTTCAAAGCCGACCTCTTTCATATTGTACACCGACTGCAACAACCTTTACGGTGTAGCCATGTCACAACCACTCCCTTACGGCGACTTTAGATGGCTCGATTGTAACGAAATCGACTCACTGGACGTGTGTACTCTGAGCGATGACTGTGACACTGGCTACATACTAGAGGTCGACATACACTATCCATCTGAACTTCATGACCTCCACTCCGATTATCCGTTAGCGCCTGTCCGTTCCTGCGTCAATCCCGACATACTTTCGCCGTAAACTAGACGACTCCACACACGACTGCACTATACAACAGGGTATAGCGGATCGGAAACGCCTTCGTCGTCCGACTAGAGGCCAAGTTGCTGACGACAAGCAAAAATACGTTCTTCATTTTCGAAATTTAAAGTTGTATCTGAATCTTGGCCTAGAATTGAAAGCGATCCATAGGGTGTTGAGTTTTAAACAGAAAGCGTGGATGAAACCGTTTATCGATTTCAACACGCAAAAGAGAGCAGCAGCCACCAACAGTTTTAAAAACGATTTTTTCAAACTGATGGTCAACGCCGCCTATGGCGAATCGCTGGAGAACGTGAGGAAACGAATAGACTTCCAACTAGCCTCTAACGAACGACGGCTGCAGAAACTGGTTTTCAATCCACGGCTAAAGCGTATGATCCGCTACACCGATGACTTGGTCGGTCTGGCTTTACGAAACAGGACGATATTCCTTTCCCGTCCGGTATACGTCGGCTTCACAGTACTCGATGTCAGCAAATTGATAATGTACGATTTTCATTATCGGTACGCTGTCGCCAAGTACGGTCGACGATTGACGTTACTGATGACTGACACAGACAGTTTACTTTACAGTTTACTTTACACGGACTAACAATGTGTACACTGAAATGAATGAGGATCTCCACCTTTTCGACACGTCGGACTATCCCGCAGATCATCCTTGTCATTGCGACGACAACAAAAAGGTCGTGGGGAAGTTCAAGGAATGAAACCAATGGGAAACTCATCAGGGAATTCGTCGGACTCAGAGCTAAATGTTACTCACTCCTGTTGTCCGACCGCACCGACAAAAAGGTGGCGAAAGATGTACCAAAGGACAGCAATAAAAAAAAGGTTACATCATCGATTGTACAGCGAGTGTCTTTTCGATAGTCGTACGGTTTTCACCTCTGCCGAGTGTATACGAAGCGATCGTCATAAGCTGTACACGCAACGTGTAACAAAACTTTCCCTGTCACCTTATGACGATAAGAGGTACGTACTGGACGACGGCGTAACTACACTCGCATACGGACACTATGTGATGATTTTATTAAAAAATAAATAAAATAAAATAAAATAATAATAAAATAAATAAGAAGGAGAAAGAATGATTTTAAAATTAAAATCGCACATTTAAACAATGTTTAAATCCCTAAGGTAATACAGATATAATAATAAATAAAGTGATTAAAACCAAGAGGAATGCGAGTATAAAGGTAAGGAAACACCCTTTAAATATTAGCCATGCGTTGACATGCGGAAACCGGCATCAACACGCTGAATAACCCGTAATTAAAACTAATAAAAGTAGGAAATTACAACTCGATATAAAAAACATAAAGGTATACATAATTAATTACGAAGTAAAGGATACCGTAGTATAAATAAATATGTCAAAGATAAAACCGGTAGATATTAATTGGAATGCGCAACTACTTTTATGGTGAAGCGTAAACGACGCGAAGTTACTTTACCTGCCCCAATAAACAAACCCCACTTGTAATGGAGTGCTCACGCCGTAAGCTGCGCACAGCGGTAATGTGCACCGATGACAATATTGTGGTTTTTCCAAGTGAATAATCTCAGTTAATATATATATATATATATGCACTCTGTACACTCTTAACCGAAATGTTTCGTTAAATAGTTGGATCGCGACGCAGAGATAAATATGTGGAAAGCTAGTAAAACAATAACTAAATTGTGCGCCGATGACATCTCTACCAAATCTTAAATAAGAAAATTATGTAATTAATACAGTACTAGGACCCTAAGGTGAAATTAAACTAATAAATAATCATGTAAAGTGAATGCCAGTGAAACAAACTTTTGCATTAATTATTCTAACAACGAGATATTACTACCAGTCATCTGAGAGGAGAGTACCAGATCCAGAATGATCTAACACACTTCAGGAACTTCACCGTCACCGGATACTAAGATAACGACAGACCTTCATGAAACACACCGAGGACCGAGGAGCCGAATCAGCATCAACTACAGGATACCACAGGTGACACGGAGACTTGTCTTCCGTGGTTATGAGATACTAAAATTATAATCAACAAAAGACAATTTAACTAACACTTTAAGACTTTTAAGAACAGACATTATATGTAAGATGTAGTCTGAAAACTGATAAAACTATTGGTAGTAAAAGAGTAAAAGTTATAATATTATTAATGTTATTAATGTTATTCAATTAGAATTAAGCCATATGATACAAATATCAGTGTATATGTTAGTAGATAGAAAATACAGTGTATAATTTCTGAAGCAACATCAATGTATGTTTAAAAAGATAATTGTAATTTAAATTGAAAAAAAAATAATAATTGTATAGCTTACTCATTTTTTTTTTAACGGGTGGGGGTGTATATAACATCACCAAATCTCATTGATTTGGAGTTATATGTTAAAGTTTACTATATTAATGCTTAAACAAATTTAAAACATTGAAACTCAACGTTTATAATGTAGCGTGCATCTCAACGCATTGTACAGGCGCACACGCCAATGCCAGCTGCCGCTTACGTAAAACACACACACTATAAACCAATAGAGCCACGCCCAAACTTTCAATTATTAATATTTCGGAAACCGGTAAATTCAAGCGAAATCCATTATAGCCAAAATGTTTGCCGAAATATTCATAATACGGGGTGTGAATTTTATGCAATATAATTAAATAATAACAGAGTTAATTAATTTTATGTTAATAACTTCCGTAATAATTGAGCTA
The DNA here is from genome assembly GCA_034769895.1 of Magicicada septendecula. NCBI lineage: Eukaryota > Metazoa > Arthropoda > Insecta > Hemiptera > Cicadidae > Magicicada > Magicicada septendecula. Next base: position 302,058,186 of record CM068367.1, on the reverse strand, counting down.
CATAAAAGAGCTTTTAATATGTTATAGCTATAAGAATTATCTACTAAATGTATATTTTAGAATTAGCATAACTTGGCTTGCAGCCAAGATAATTGTAACATAAAGTGCCACCGGAAATCCTGAACGACAATTCAGTTCCGATGTGTTAAGAATATTAATAATAATATAAATTCTCAGTCTGTGGGAAAGTAGTTTCGTTCTCACGGGGTGAGGTGATTCAAATTTTGGGTAGTAGGGAGAGTGTGTCAGCCAATCAAATCATTCGAAGGAATTGGAACTAACGCGGAGTTTTGGGGCTGATCAAACACTCGACTGCCAGTGTTCAAGAAGAACAGACGTACATCTTCAATCGTCTCAAAATCATAGTTTTGTGAAGACTCATCTGAAGACTCTACGTGGTCAACACGCCTAATTACGATCATCATAAAACAGATCAACTGTAACGACTCGTAATTACAGCGTCCAGTCAAGATACTCTTCCACATCAACAAACAAGCGTATCGTGCACTACATTAACTGTTGGCGTACGCACGCAAGAGATCTACAAGACTACAAGACATTACTTCAAGAATACGACAGAGAGGCCGTCTAAACCACTTGCGAATCAGCTGACGAGCAGAGCGACAACTCGTAACGAGACACACACGCTGACGTGGAACGTGAATCGACGAGGGACCTGAAGCAGTTCTCGCAGAAAACTACAGACGTAAAAACTTCATCAATGGCAGGAGAGCAGAGTGTTGCTGATTTCCGAGCTCAGCGCCAAAACCCAGGACGCTCAGTAGATCACCATCTCTAGCCGGTTGGACAAGGACAGCGAGGGACTTCCGGAGCATCTCTACAACCTCTTCAGAACCAGGAAAGTCAAAATCACGTTATTCATTTTTCAACAGTTCAATTTTTCTTTCTTTTTAATTAAAATCAATGTAATATAAATCATTCAGATGCCATAAATCAGAGACTCTAATTAAATAAGAATTATTCACGTGTGATAATCTGTATAGCCAGTATAAGTAATTAATAAGCATTAGTTAAGAATTAGTAGTAGATAAAGAGAAAAGCACTATACAAATCTTAACAAAGAATTAAATAATTTGCTCATACTGCAGTACACGTGAGTCAGATCACTAGTAAATAAAGGGGCGTGAACTAGATTGTCACGGCTAGTTTATTTTTGAATATTTTCAAGTTACTTTAGAGTTTTTATGTCATTAGAATCATTTTTAAAATCATTGAAATTAAATTGAATTAAATGAAATTGATTAATTAAATTCTCAGTTAAAATAACTTCTTTGAAAATAACGAGCTCAACTTCTGAAAATTATTAATCATTCAGAAAACATTATACAAGATTTATTTACTGTTTAGCTTGTAAGAAGATTTGAACTTATAAGCATTTCATTCTTGTGTGTGATTGGAGTAATAAACCCCGTTTTTATTACCCCACATTGTATTTTTATTGCTGTACTACGGAGCCTACCAACCTCACAAAACTCTTCACTTTCAAAATAACAAATTTGGCGTGTTGTTGTTATACACTTGAGTTTACATACTTGCGAAATCAAATTCAAAATCCACACGCCCTAGTCGGAAGAAAACCGCAAGAACGGACAGCAGGTAAGTGCTCATTAAACACAGTAATAATTACATTGCAACGACACACGTTTAATATTGTTATAAATGGCGCTCCAAGATCGTGGGGCTCGACAAATTTAAATTATATTAAATTTAAATTAAATTCATTGTACGTTAAAACAAATTTTGCTGTTTTAACTTGTAAAACAGCTGGCGTCCAACTCTAAAATCCCCAAAGAGAGTTTTGTGAATTGGTAGTGGTACAGCAGTGAAGTGTTTGAAATTATTGTGTATTTAAAATTATTGTGTAAAAATGGATATGGAAAAAATACTTAAACAAATACAGCAAGCCAAGGCGGAATTAGTAGCTAATATGAACGCGAAATTCGAACAAACTACAGCCAGTGCTGAAATAAATAACGCGGAATTAACGACTAAAATAGATGCGGAAAAAGTAAGTTTAACCGAAGCACTAGAACATAGTAACGCGGATATAAATGCCGAAATAAAACAAAGTAATAAAGAAACGACCGCGAAAATCGAGGAAAGCGTGAAAAACTTAGACGCTAAAGTCACGGAAGTAGGAGAAAAAGTTCATACGGTAGAAACGAAAATAAACTAACGGTTCAAGGTTTTTTGAGACCACGATGGAGAAATCGTTTATTGAACAAGTTACACGTATGGAGGGCCGATTCAAAGAACACATCAGTAGGTGTGAGAAACAAACGGCGGAAGTTGCGAAAAAAGTAGATACACTCGAATTAAGAATTCAAGCGGACGCGACGGAAACAAAACGGCGCGTTGGTAGGCTTGATGATTCAATAGTAGAGACCCGTTCTAATATCGATTCGAATAAAGAAAGTGTATTGCAAACACTTAATGACGAGCTATTAAAAGTACGACAGGAAGTACGTAGGAGATCCGCTCCTAATATCCTAGTACAGGGACAAACCGATGAAAAGAATCGAGTATATTTCACGGGGGAAAATAATGAAAACCCGATCGAATTCTTATTGACATGTGAGAGGGAAATGGCGAGAGTAGGCTCGCGGTTAGATGATCAAGATCGCATTCAGTGGATTGTAAACGCGATGCGTGATTCTGCGCGAAAATGGTATAATATTGTACGTGATAAAATTACCACATACGCGGAATTCAAACAAAAGTTCGAAAACAGGTATTGGAATTCACACACACAGAGACTTCTAAGAAACGAACTCGAATACGGACGTTACGAAAGAAAACACGGAATAACGCCCGAAAATTATATCATTCAGCAAGTAGAGCGCGCTAAGCATTTGACACAAGCGTTTGCGGAAATCGACATTGTCACTAAATTAGCATATCATTTCAACCATAACATACGTGTAGCCGTGTTTACACAAGGGATACGCACGGTTGACGAGTTGCTTATTTTAGTGTCACAAATCGAAACGTTTTTTGATTTAGGCGGGTGGCGATATAACCAGGACTTTCGCCGAAATAACGACGGTCAAAATACACGGGTACAATACCATACCCAACCTGATCAAAGACCTAGCACTAGCGCGACTCCACCTCAGACACCTCCAAAACCGCCAAATTAAACCTTTGATTATAAGGACACGCCAAATATCGGTAGACAGAAGATGCAAAATAAAGGCAACGAGGGGGTCCCGATGAGAACAATTAAAGCAGTCGACGTATCGAAAAGCGATACGACCGCGCAAGTGAGTGATACACAAGACGTTAGGGACCCTAGCGAAAAACCAAAACGCCATCAATCTCCAAAAAACTTGGCAAGGGGCGCCTCCAGGGGGGACGCGCCATAAACTTTGCAAAAATACGTAAAAATAAGAATATTAGAAATAGGAATAAGATGTTATGTAAAAAAATGTGTACTTTAGATGATGTAATTCTGGTGCCAGTTAATAAGGTGTTCCCACCGGACGTTACAGAACCATTGATACAGTTAAACACAATACAACAATGCACACCTAACGTAACGCGTCCGGTAGTACAGGAACAGGGTGAGGGCGTTCCCACGCAAGGAGCTTGGGAAGCCGCCACTGTGGTATCCGGGGATAGCGAAGGATTCAATGAATGGCTTGAAGAATATTGTCGAATCTCCTATAAAGACCGTTACCAAATTAGAGGCACTTTGAATATAATGTATAGGGTTAAAAGTAATGTAAATATTAATAATCATTATTAATATAAATTCAATGTATTATATAATATTAATAATAATTGTAAATAAGTTGTGTATGAACGACAGTTCGTTAGTAGCGCGGTAATAAACAAACACGCGTACGAGCGAAGCGAGCCACGGTGGCCGGAAATTGTTATACAATACGTAGCGATCAGCTGTTAGAAAGTAGGTCAAGTTAATTAGCGTCGCGCATGCTTTGGTCTCACTGTAAACAAACGCAAGCACATTCCTACGCGCGCGTGCCGCTGTTGTCTGTCGCTATAAAAGACATTCCTCTTTCTTAAACGTTGCAATTAAGTACTACCCGTGCTAGAAACATTTACTACACAACGATTTTATGCACAATAATATTATTAATGTTATTCAATTAGAATTAAGCCATATGATACAAATATCAGTGTATATGTTAGTAGATAGAAAATACAGTGTATAATTTCTGAAGCATCATCAATGTATGTTTCAAAAGATAATTGTAATTTAAATTGAAAAAAAAAAATAATTGTATATCCTACATTCATTTTTTCTTTTAACGGGTGGGGGTGTATATAACATCACCAAATCTCATTGATTTGGAGTTATATGTTAAAGTTTACTATATTAATGCTTAAACAAATTTAAAACATTGAAACTCAACGTTTATAATGTAGCGTGCATCTCAACGCATTGTACAGGCGCACACGCCAATGCCAGCTACCGCTTACGTAAAACACACACACTATAAACCAATAGAGCCACGCCCAAACTTTCAATTATTAATATTTTGGAAACCGGTAAATTCAGGCGAAATCCATTATAGCCAAAATGTTTGCCGAAATATTAATAATGGGGTGCGAATTTTATGCAATATAATTAAATAATAACAGAGTTAATTAATTTTATGTTAATAACTTCCGTAATAATTGAGCTACATAAAAGAGCTTTTAATATGTTATAGCTATAAGAATTATCTACTAAATGTATATTTTAGAATTAGCATAACTTGGCTTGCAGCCAAGATAATTGTAACATAAAGTGCCACCGGAAATCCTGAACGACAATTCAGTTCCGATGTGTTAAGAATTTTAATAATAATATAAATTCTCAGTCTGTGGGAAAGTAGTTTCGTTCTCACGGGGCGAGGTGATTCAAAGTTTGGTTAGTAGGGAGAGTGTGTCATCCAATCAAACCATTCGAAGAAATTGGAACTAACGCGGCGTTTTGGGGCTGATCAAACACTCGACTGCCAGTGTTCAAGAAGAACAGACGTACATCTTCAATCGTCTCAAAATCATAGGTTTGTGAAGACTCATCTGAAGACTCTACGTGGTCAACACGCCTAATTACGATCATCATAAAATAGATCAACTGTAACTACTCGTAATTACAGCGTCCAGTCAAGATACTCTTCCACATCAACAAACAAGCGTATCGTGCACTACATTAACTGTTGGCGTACGCACGCAAGAGATCTACAAGACTACAAGACATTACTTCAAGAATACGACAGAGAGGCCGTCTAAACCACTTGCGAATCAGCTGACGAGCAGAGCGACAACTCGTAACGAGACACACACGCTGACGTGGAACGTGAATCGACGAGGGACCTGAAGCAGTTCTCGCAGAAAACTACAGACGTAAAAACTTCATCAATGGCAGGAGAGCAGAGTGTTGCTGATTTCCGAGCTCACCGCCAAAACCCAGGACGCTCAGTAGATCACCATCTCTAGCCGATTGGACAAGGACAGCGAGGGACTTCCGGAGCATCTCTACAACCTCTTCAGAACCAGGACAGTCAAAATCACGTTATTCATTTTTCAACAGTTCAATTTTTCTTTCTTTTTAATTAAAATCAATGTAATATAAATCATTCAGATGCCATAAATCAGAGACTCTAATTAAATAAGAATTATTCACGTGTGATAATCTGTATAGCCAGTATAAGTAATTAATAAGCATTAGTTAAGAATTAGTAGTAGATAAAGAGAAAAGCGCTATACAAATCTTAACAAAGAATTAAATAATTTGCTCATACTGCAGTACACGTGAGTCAGATCACTAGTAAATAAAGGGGCGTGAACTAGATTGTCACGGCTAGTTTATTTTTGAATATTTTCAAGTAAGTTTAGAGTTTTTATTTAATTAGAATCATTTTTAAAATCATTGAAATTAAATTGAATTAAATTAAATTGATTAATTAAATTCTCAGTTAAAATAACTTCTTTGAAAATAACGAGCTCAACTTCTGAAAATTATTAATCATTCAGAAAACATTATACATGATTTATTTACTGTTTAGTTTGTAAGAAGATTTGAACTTATAAGCATTTCATTCTTGTGTGTGATTGGAGTAATAAACCCCGTTTTTATTACCCCACATTGTATTTTTATTGCTATACTACGGAGCCTACCAACCTCACAAAACTCTTCACTTTCAAAATAACAAATTTGGCGTGCTGTTGTTATACACTTGAGTTTACATACTTGCGAAATCAAATCCAAAATCCACACGCCCTAGTCGGAAGAAAACCGCAAGAACGGACAGCAGGTAGGTGCTCATTGAACACAGTAAACATTACATTGCAACGACACACGTTTAATATTGTTATAAATGGCGCTCCATGATCGTGGGGCTCGACAAATTTAAATTATATTAAATTAAATTTAAATTCATTGTACGTTAAAACAAATTTTGCTGTTTTAACTTGTAAAACAGCTGGCGTCCAACTCTAAAATCCCCAAAGAGAGTTTTGTGAATTGGTAGTGGTACAGCAGTGAAGTGTTTGAAATTATTGTGTATTTAAAATTATTGTGTAAAAATGGATATGGAAAAAATACTTAAACAAATACAGCAAGCCAAGGCGGAATTAGTAGCTAGTATGAACGCGAAATTCGAACAAATTACAGCCAATGCTGAAATAAATAACTCGGAATTAACGGCTAAAATAGTTGCGCAAAAAGTAAATTTAACCGAAGCACTAGAACATAGTAACGCGGATATAAATGCCGAAATAAAACAAAGTAATAAAGAAACGACCTCGAAAATCGAGGAAAGCGGGAAAACTTAGACGCTAAAGTCACGGAAGTAGGAGAAAAAGTTCATATGGTAGAAACGAAAATAAACGAACCGTTCAAGGTTTTTTGAGACCAAGATGCAGAAATCGTTTATTGAACAAGTTACGCGTATGGAGGGCCGATTCAAAGAACACATCAGTAGGTGTGAGAAACAAACGCCGGAAGTTGCGAAATAGTAGATACACTCGAATTAAGAATTCAAGCGGACGCGACGGAAACACAACGGCGCTTGATAGGCTTGATGCTTCAATAGTAGAGACCCGTTCTAATATCGATTCGAATAAAGAAAGTGTATTGCAAACACTTAATGACGAGCTATTAAAAGTACGACAGGAAGTACGTAGGAGATCCGCTCCTAATATCCTAGTACAGGGACAAACCGATGAAAAGAATCGAGTATATTTCACGGGGGAAAATAATGAAAACCAGATCGAATTCTTATTGACATATGACAGGGAAATGGCGAGAGTAGGCTCGCGGTTAGATGATCAAGATCGCATTCAGTGCAATGTAAACGCGATGCGTGATTCTGCGCGAAAATGGTATAATATTGTACGTGATAAAATTACCACATACGCGGAATTCAAACAAAAGTTCGAAAACAGGTTGAAACGATACTGTATAACTGTATCATAATTTAATATGTATGTAAATACCTATAATAAGTAAGCAAATATTAATGATAAATATAACCACATATGATAAATTAAAGTATTGAAATGTACGTAGTTTTAAGTAAATTTATTATTGAATAGTGAATCTAAAGAGGCTCGGCAGTGCGACAGACCGACGCCGGCAAAAATATGTACAATAGACCTAAGACACCCTACATGTTGTAAACGCATAAATTGTTTTGTAGTGTAAAACTAGCAAAAAACGCCTATATACCGTTAGGTTAACGGTACGTTGTCCTTCAACAGACAAAAGATGCCACGCCAGTAAATATGACGATTTTAGAAAGTCGCGTCATTTTGTAAGGTGTGTAACGGACAACCGCGTAAAATTATCGCCCGCACTTTGGGAACCAATCACCAATAGCGTCAGTAGTGAGCGCGAAAGAGATACGACACCAGACTGGATACATTCAAAAATACCGGCAAATATTTGAACTTAAGACCAATGAGAAATGATCAACAGAAGATGTAGTGAGGGTAGAATTGAAAAAACTATAAAAATAACACGCGGAGCCCACAACGAGGAAGTCTAAGTTGAAATTTCACGCAAAACACGTGAAACCTGCGTCACTCGATGTGAGCAAATTAAATTACTCAAAGTTCAAATCAATATTCTCTCGGTTTAATAGTATCAGTCATCAAGAAGTTTATTTAGATATGTGCGCGAAAGTACGTGTGGACAAGAAGCTATTTAAATTGTGCGCGTAATTTACAAAAAAAGTATATTATTTATTTGTGCGTGACGTGTAGTAATAACGCGAGCGTGGGATGTGGTTAAAGAAAGTTAATAAAGCGTGATCAGTGAAAGTGTGGTGTGATAGTTAACGCAAGAATACAATTCGTCATTCGCCTGTCAGGAATCCTGCCACAAGTAACAATATCTCGCTTATAAATTACAATACAATCAATTAACATAAATTTAATATCTCAATAAACTCATCTCATTTTAAAAAGACCCACGATGTTCAGATACTAAACATTCAATTTATGCTAGATGACATGTTTCGTATGATATAGTAAAGTAAGAAACCAATACTAATAATTATTGAAATGATAGATGAATTAAATAATTAAATATATATATTGAATAGTATAGAAGTCGTAGCAGTTAAGAATTGATGATATATATATATATATATACTCATATATGTGTGTTTGATTGATAGCGATGATTTAAATTTGTTAATGGAGTAAATTGAATATACTAAGAACTCCTATGAATGTTAGTTAAATAATATAAATTCAAAAATAAGCGTAACTAGAATTATTAATACTATTTTGGTGTTGTTATTGAATAAGGTTGATATAAATGATTATGTTTCAGATTTATTAAATGATAAGAATCTAATAATACAAATATTAGTATCTGAACAGTTTGTTATTATTTCATAAACAAACCTGAGATCTCCTGCTCTGGCGCCCAAGTAATAATTAATAATATAAATTTGAGTGGAGGTCTTCCAAATAATAATCATAATTGACGCCACAAAAAACGTGGAGCTTTAAGAATCCTTATATTTGTCGCCATCAACGTGGTGAAGTTCCCAATAAATCTTTATAGTGTTCAAAAAATCCTTATAAGGTATTGGAATTCACACACACAGAGACTTCTAAGAAACGAACTAGAATACGGACGTTACGAAAGAAAACACGGAATAACGCCCGAAAATTATATCATTCAGCAAGTAGAGCGCGCTAAGCATTTGACACCAGCGTTTGCGGAAATCGACATTGTCACTAAATTAGCATATCATTTCAACCATAACATACGTGTAGCCGTGTTTACACAAGGGATACGCACGGTTGACGAGTTGCTTATTTTAGTGTCACAAAGCGAAACGGTTTTTGATTTAGGCGGGTGGGGATATAACCCGGACTTTCGCCGAAATAACGACGGTCAAAATACACGGGTACAATACCATACCCAACCTGATCAAAGACCTAGCACTAGCGCGACTCCACCTCAGACACCTCCAAAACCGCCAAATAAACCCTTTGATTATAAGGACAAGCCAAATATCGGTAGACAGAAGATGCAAAATAAAGGCAACGAGGGGATCCCGATGAGAACAATTAAAGCAGTCGACGTATCGAAAAGCGATTCGACCGCGCAAGTGAGTGATACACAAGACGTTAGGGACCTAGCGAAAAACCAAAACGCCATCAATCTCCAAAAAACTTGGCAAGGGGCGCCTCCAGGGGGGACGCGCCATAAACTTTGCAAAAATACGTAAAAATAAGAATATTAGAAATAGGAATAAGATGTTATGTAAAAAAATGTGTACTTTAGATGATGTAATTCAGGTGCCAGGTAATAAGATGTTCCCACCGGACGTTACAGAACCATTGTTACAGTTAAACACAATACAACAATGCACACCTAACGTAACGCGTCCGGTAGTACAGGAACAGGGTGAGGGCGTTCCCACGCAAGGAGCTTGGGAAGCCGCTACTGTGGTATCCGGGATAGCGAAGGGTTCGATGAATGGCTTGAAGAATATTGTCGAATCACCCATAAAGACCGTCACCAAATATTAGAGGCACTTTGAATATAATGTATAGGGTTAAAAATAATGTAAATATTCTAACAGAACTTACAACGATAAGAGATTTTAAATGATTATTATTATTACGAATGTTATTATTAATAAAGTCAGTGTGGGTGTTCACGTTTAAGGTTTGTCGTTTAAAAGAGTATTTATCACTTGACTGTCAACCTCCCCAGTTACCATATGTGGATGTCTTCACTAATCTCGTTGGTGACTTCTTCTACTGCAAGCACACTGAATATACATACATGGATATTCCGTTTGAATATCATAAATAATGCACATACACAACAAAATCAATTAAAAGTTTGACTGCAATTTGAATAATATTGGTCATTCAAATCCTACCGCCATCTTATGTTAGAACTGTTCATGAAAAATTAAACTACTTTGTTTATTATAAAAAAAAATCAAAAACTCTGTTCCACTGGTAAATAAATTGGGGTTTATTAACAATTATTAAATGCACTGAACTCTTTTAAAAAAACAATCAATAATATCTTTACAAATAATAATTACTTTAAACAATTCCTGAGATCTTTGCACCTCAAGGCTGGTAACACTGATGTATGGTATAATGTCTTTGGTGAACGAGGTTATGTCCACTTTATTCAGTTATATTACCAAATTAGTGAGTTCTTGGAAGATACATGATACCAGATTACAAGATGTGATTTCATTTAACAATATTTAATAATGTATTACTATAAAAATAAACAAAGATTTAAAATTATAAAATTCGGTACCATAACCGATATATATCGTACTATCGTACGGTTAGCAAAACGCATACAGCAGTTGTGATCAAAACACGTGCTCTGTGCTTGCACTGTTAAAAATATTATTATTATTTATTCATTAACTATTAAAATCATGTACTGGCAAGAGAAAAAATTTATTAAAAAATCTCTTGTTATAGCTTTCATTTAATTAAAATTATTTGAGAACAGAATTATTACTGGGTGACAAAATTATAATCGTCAGTTCTAGGTTAGTTACCTAGCAAACGTAAGTAATTATTTTGAATAAGTATATTACTTATTAAATTCTTAATAATATGAACATAAACATTTTATTTATAAGTCATCTGACGTATAATTATCAGTTATTTAGAATATTTGCGCAATAAAACAATTATTCGTTAATTCAAAACGTTTAGTCAAATGAGCGACTATATGTTATACATTGGTGATCGGTATTTAAATTAATTCCGATCTTTTCAATTATTATTAAATTGTAAAATATTTATTTTTTTAAATTAGTTATTGCGCTATGATTCATTTATTCAGTTCTGATAATTTTTCATCATAATTTAAGCACTTTAGTACTTTTGACTAGTGCAGTCCAAAACAATATCGTTCGTTTACTAACGAAAGTTATTATTTTAATTCATTTCGTTAAAATAATTAAAATATAGTACTCCCTGATTTAAAAACACAAAACACGACCTTTATTATACACTGGTCGAGTTATTTTCACTGTTCACTTAGTGCACTGGACACTCGGTAGTATATTGTTGTTTATAGGTTAGTGTATGTAGGCTTACTAATGTTAGTGACGCGCAAATTTTGAAATAATTTTGACGACTTCTTGCGTGAACCTTGCGTGTTGAGTGATACGGAACGAATGATTCCTTCACCAGAGCGTCTCCTTCTCGTCTGGTTATTTTAAGCCATTTGATTGGTTCAAAAGGTCAAACTCTCAACCCCAAAACACTTTGGTTAAATAAAACTTTTAATTTTTTACAATTTATAGCGTGGTTCGAGGCTACGAGTGACGTATGCATCGATACACAAAATGACTGAAAAGTTTATAATTGTCATAACTTTCTTATTAATTGTCGTATCGTCGGATGGCATTAAATCGCGGACACTTGTGGCTTTATTTTAAGTCTAAACAAGGACTAAATCCGTTCATTATTAACTCACTTAGCCATCCCAAAAAATCATATGGTGATTCTTAATATAAATAAGTTTGTTTCACCATATTTTGTTACAATTACACTATAATACTTACTACTAAACGTCTCAAGTCCATTTCTCTTTCGTTTTAGTACATAAAATAGCTGTAATGATAATTTAAACAATATTTGGTAATGGCGTCCCTAGCGACCATATTCGATTGTTTATAAATACATGTAACGCTATTATTCCTTACCTAATTATATTTGTTTGACATCCTAACACTAATATGTACATTTATTTACATTTGTTCACATTTTATTTTGCAAAAATGTTATTTTTTATATACTTATAGTATTATCAAAAATACCTTCTGTTCTCATTTCTCTAATTTGTCACTTCTTTAATTATTTTATCATACAAGGTATATAATGTTATTAATTAGAATAGTGTACAATTGTTGTACCTTGTTGGTTTAATGTATTTATCAACCTTTCATTATCTGAAAGCTCTCCAATTCTTAGTATAGTGTTTGTTTACATCTGGTTTTACAATGGTAGTTAGTTAGTTTCTAATATTTCAATTATAAAACTACTACTATTACATTTGTGAGGTGTTCTCATAGCAGTATCAGACATTTTTCTAACTACTGGTAACATTTTTCTTAATCTTTTGATAAGTTTTGATAGTGCATTTTGATTAACTATCTTGTCACATTGGGCTTCTGTTCTTTTGGCTTTATGATATCATATTCAATCTGATTCATTTGCTGTGTATTTCAGTACATATGTTATTTATTGATTTGCATTACTATTCATAATTAGTCTTTGTTTGAAACAATTGTTGATAGTTGCTTGGTTTAACTAATATACATGATTTTATGTTATAGGTGCCCTTTCTATGAAGTTATGTGTCAGTTGTCTGGCAACAATGTTCAACATATTCTTATGCAGTATTTGACTCTATTATTACCATTTCATTATGGCATTCTACTACAATGGTTTAATTATTAAGTAATACACGTGTTTACACTATTTGTTGAAACAATAACACAGGTATTCTTAGTCTAATAAGATTACATTTCTTGGTGGGTTGTACCTAGTGTCTGGTACATTGATTGTTTTATATCTAACAAACTAGCTTATTTGCTACTATTTGTTCTGGAATTCATCCATATTTTGTCCTGTCTTGCAGTGGCATTCAGGCACATTTCATTTTAAGGCTTACAAAGCTTTTGTTACTATTCCCTATGAACAATTAGTTTATTGTTCTTTCTCATATTTCTTTTGGTGGTCTTAATGATTATTTATATGATATTACAATCTTGATTAAACTGGTCACACTAATTGTCTGTGCATTTTAACTAGTTAATCTTGGATTCTTTCACTTATAATGTTTACTCATTTTCCTCTGTTATAAACATTCTCACTTGTATTGTCTGTGGTGTTTATTTGGGGTAAAAATGGTTATCATATCACAGGTTGTCACACTTATATTAAGTTTTCACTGTTATTGTTTGTGATCACTCAATGATGCTAAACACTGGTTTCTTCGTAGTTGATCTTCGAATAATCATTACACTTCTTCCGGTCATTAATATAGTTCCTTGTATACCTTGTGAATGTTGATTTCTTGTACTGTCCATACATTATCTTCATTCTTCGTGGAATATTTCCTATCGTCTTCTTCTTTCTTTCTTCTTCTGGTTAATTGTTGCTCACTATCGGTGTTCTCCTGGGTTATACATTATTTGTGGTAATCAATGTTCCCTTAGTCTTGTCATATTCTTCAATATTTTTTATTTGTGGTAGTCATTGTTCCATAGTATTTTGTACTAATAAACAAACTTGTTTGTTTTATCATCATTGTGGCTGTACTTGTGTTGGCTCCTCTTCATTTTAATAATTATTTTTGTCATGTTCCCTCACTATTTTGGACCTATTGGGCCTGGATTCTAACATATTATATTGGCTCGTTGTCATTTTCTCTCTCTTCTATGCTCGATGATATTCTTATAACTCTTCCTTCTTCTTTGTTGGGTTTGTTCAATAATATACGTTCGTAGATACACACTTTGTATAAATTCTCCTGTTCCTTCTTTTATGCAAGTTGAAATATTATCATGATATCTTTTACTTTGACGTAATATATAGCTACCTTATGTAACTGCCATTTTGGTACGTTACAATATTAATAATCATTATTAAAATAAATTCAATGTATTATATAATATTAATAATAATTGAAAATAAGTTGTGTATGAACGACAGTTCGTTAGTAGCGCGGTAATAAACAAACACGCGTACGAGCGAAGCGAGCCACGGTGGCCGGAAATTGTTATACAATGCGTAGCGATCAGCTGTTAGAAAGTAGGTCAAGTTAATTAGCGTCGCGCATGCTTTGGCCTCACTGTAAACAAACGCAAGCACATTACTACGCGCGCGTGCCGCTGTTGTCTGTCGCTATAAGAGACATTCCTCTTTCTTAAACGTTGCAATTAAGTACTACCCGTGCTACAAACATTTACTACACAACGATTTTATGCACAATAATATTAATAATGTTATTCAATTAGAATTAAGCCATATGATATAAATATCAGTGTATATGTTAGTAGATAGAAAATACAGTGTATAATTTCTGAAGCATCATCAATGTATCTTTAAAAAGATAATTGTAATTTAAATTGAAAAAAAATAATAATTGTATATCCTACACTCATTTTTTTTTTAACGGGTGGGGGTGTATATAACATCACCAAATCTCATTGATTTGGAGTTATATGTTAAAGTTTACTATATTAATGCTTAAACAAATTTAAAACATTGAAACTCAACGTTTATAATGTAGCGTGCATCTCAACGCATTGTACAGGCGCACACGCCAATGCCAGCTGCCGCTTACGTAAAACACACACACTATAAACCAATAGAGCCACGCCCAAACTTTCAATTATTAATATTTCGGAAACCGGTAAATTCAGGCGAAATCCATTATAGCCAAAATGTTTGCCGAAATATAAATCATGGGGGTGCGAATGTTATGCAATATAATTAAATAATAACAGAGTTAATTAATTTTATGTTAATTACTTCCGTAATAATTGAGCTACATAAAAGAGCTTTTAATATGTTATAGCTATAAGAATTATCTACTAAATGTATATTTTAGAATTAGCATAACTTGGCTTGCAGCCAAGATAATTGCAACATAAAGTGCCACCGGAAATCCTGAACGACAATTCAGTTCCGTGTCGTTAAGAATATTAATAATAATATAAATTCTCAGTCTGTGGAAAAGTAGTTTCGTTCTCACGGGGTGAGGTGATTCAAATTTTGGGTCGTAGGGAGAGTGTGTCATCCAATCAAATCATTCGAAGAAATTGGAACTAACGCGGAGTTTTGGGGCTGATCAAACACTCGACTGCCAGTGTTCAAGAAGAACAGACGTACATCTTCAATCGTCTCAAAATCATAGTTTTGTGAAGACTCATCTGAAGACTCTACGTGGTCAACACGCCTAATTACGATCATCATAAAACAGATCAACTGTAACGACTCGTAATTACAGCGTCCAGTCAAGATACTCTTCCACATCAACAAACAAGCGTATCGTGCACTACATTAACTGTTGGCGTACGCACGCAAGAGATCTACAAGACTACAAGACATTACTTCAAGAATACGACAGAGAGGCCGTCTAAACCACTTGCGAATCAGCTGACGAGCAGAGCGACAACTCGTAACGAGACACACACGCTGACGTGGAACGTGAATCGACGAGGGACCTGAAGCAGTTCTCGCAGAAAACTACAGACGTAAAAACTTCATCAATGGCAGGAGAGCAGAGTGTTGCTGATTTCCGAGCTCACCGCCAAAACCCAGGACGCTCAGTAGATCACCATCTCTAGCCGATTGGACAAGGACAGCGAGGGACTTCCGGAGCATCTCTACAACCTCTTCAGAACCAGGAAAGTCAAAATCACGTTATTCATTTTTCAACAGTTCAATTTTTATTTCTTTTTAATTAAAATCAATGTAATATAAATCATTCAGATGCCATAAATCAGAGACTCTAATTAAATAAGAATTAGTCACGTGTGATGATCTGTATAGCCAGTATAAGTAACTAATAAGCATTAGTTAAGAATTAGTAGTAGATAAAGAGAAAAGCGCTATACAAATCTTAACAAAGAATTAAATAATTTGCTCATACTGCAGTATACGTGAGTGAGATCACTAGTAAATAAAGGGGCGTGAACTAGATTGTCACGGCTAGTTTATTTTTGAATATTTTCAAGTAAGATTAGAGTTTTTATTTAATTAGAATCATTTTTAAAATCATTGAAATTAAATTGAATTAAATGAAATTGATTAATTAAAATCTCAGTTAAAATAACTTCTTTGGAAATAACGAGCTCAACTTCTGAAAATTATTAATCATTCAGAAAACGTTATACAAGATTTATTTACTGTTTAGTTTGTAAGAAGATTTGAACTTATAAGCATTTCATTCTTGTGTGTGATTGGAGTAATAAACCCCGTTTTTATTACCCCACATTGTATTTTTATTGCTGTACTACGGAGCCTACCAACCTCACAAAACTCTTCACTTTTAAAATAACAAATTTGGCGTGCTGTTGTTATACACTTGAGTTTACATACTTGCGAAATCAAATCCAAAATCCACACGCCCTAGTCGGAAGAAAACCGCAAGAACGGACAGCATGTAGGTGCTCATTAAACACAGTAAACATTACATTGCAACGACACACGTTTAATATTGTTATAAATGGCGCTCCAAGATCGTGGGGCTCGACAAATTTAAATTATATTAAATTAAATTTAAATTCATTGTACGTTAAAACAAATTTTGCTGTTTTAACTTGTAAAACAGCTGGCGTCCAACTCTAAAATCCCCAAAGAGAGTTTTGTTAATTGGTAGTGGTACAGCAGTGAAGTGTTAGAAATTATTGTGTAAAAATGGGTATGGAAAAAATACTTAAACAAATACAGCAAGCCAAGGCGGAATTAGTAGCTAATATGAACGCGAAATTTCAACAAATTACAGCCAATGCTGAAATAAATAACGCGGAATTAACGGCTAAAATAGATGCGCAAAAAGTAAGTTTAACCGAAGCACTAGAACATAGTAACGCGGATATAAATGCCGAAATAAAACAAAGTAATAAAGAAAGGACCGCGAAAATCGAGGAAAGCGGGAAAAACTTAGACGCTAAAGTCACGGAAGTAGAAGAAAAAGTTCATATGGTAGAAACGAAAATAAACGAACCGTTCAAGTTTTTTTGAGACCACGATGCAGAAATCGTTTATTGAACAAGTTACGCGTATGGAGGGCCGATTCAAAGAACACATCAGTAGGTGTGAGAAACAAACGGCGAAAGTTGCGAAAAAGTAGATACACTCGAAGTAAGAATTCAAGCGGACGCGACGGAAACACAACGGCGCTTGATAGGCTTGATGCTTCAATAGTAGAGACCCGTTCTAATATCGATTCGAATAAAGAAAGTGTATTGCAAACTCTTAATGACGAGCTATTAAAAGTACGACAGGAAGTACGTAGGAGATCCGCTCCTAATATCCTAGTACAGGGACAAACCGATGAAAATAATCGAGTATATTTCACGGGGGAAAATAATGAAAACCCGATCGAATTCTTATTGACATGTGAGAGGGAAATGGCGAGAGTAGGCTCGCGGTTAGATGATCAAGATCGCATTCAGTGGATTGTAAACGCGATGCGTGATTCTGCGCGAAAATGGTATAATATTGTACGTGATAAAATTACCACATACGCGGAATTCAAACAAAAGTTCGAAAACAGGTATTGGAATTCACACACACAGAGACTTCTAAGAAACGAACTCGAATACGGACGTTACGAAAGAAAACACGGAATAACGCCCGAAAATTATATCATTCAGCAAGTAGAGCGCGCTAAGCATTTGACACCAGCGTTTGCGGAAATCGACATTGTCACTAAATTAGCATATCATTTCAACCATAACATACGTGTAGCCGTGTTTACACAAGGGATACGCACGGTTGACGAGTTGCTTATTTTAGTGTCACAAAGCGAAACGGTTTTTGATTTAGGCGGGTGGTGATATAACCCGGACTTTCGCCGAAATAACGACGGTCAAAATACACGGGTACAATACCATACCCAACCTGATCAAAGACCTAGCACTAGCGCGACTCCACATCAGACACCTCCAAAACCGCCAAATAAACCCTTTGATTATAAGGACACGCCAAATATCGGTAGACAGAAGATGCAAAATAAAGGCAACGAGGGGATCCCGATGAGAACAATTAAAGCAGTCGATGTATCGAAAAGCGATACGACCGCGCAAGTGAGTGATACACAAGACGTTAGGGACCCTAGCGAAAAACCAAAACGCCATCAATCTCCAAAAAACTTGGCAAGGGGCGCCTCCAGGGGGGACGCGCCATAAACTTTGCAAAAATACGTAAAAATAAGAATATTAGAAATAGGAATAAGATGTTATGTAAAAAAATGTGTACTTTAGATGATGTAATTCAGGTGCCAGGTAATAAGGTGTTCCCACCGGACGTTACAGAACCATTGTTACAGTTAAACACAATACAACAATGCACACCTAACGTAACGCGTCCGGTAGTACAGGAACAGGGCGAGGGCGTTCCCACGCAAGGAGCTTGGGAAGCCGCTACTGTGGTATCCGGGGATAGCGAAGGATTCGATGAATGGCTTGAAGAATATTGTCGAATCACCCATAAAGACCGTTACCAAATATTAGAGGCACTTTGAATATAATGTATAGGGTTAAAAATAATGTAAATATCAATAATCATTATTAAAATAAATTAAATGTATTATATAATATTAATAATAATTGTAAATAAGTTGTGTATGAACGACAGTTCGTTAGTAGCGCGGTAATAAACAAACACGCGTACGAGCGAAGCGAGCCACAGTGGCCGGAAATTGTTATAGAATGCGTAGCGATCAGCTGTTAGAATGTAGGTCAAGTTAATTAGCGTCGCGCATGCTTTGGCCTCACTGTAAACAAACGCAAGCACATTACTACGCGCGCGTGCCGCTGTTGTCTGTCGCTATAAGAGACATTCCTCTTTCTTAAACGTTGCAATTAAGTACTACCCGTGCTACAAACATTTACTACACAACGATTTTATGCACAATAATATTAATAATGTTATTCAATTAGAATTAAGCCATATGATATAAATATCAGTGTATATGTTAGTAGATAGAAAATACAGCGTATAATTTCTGAAGCATCATCAATGTATCTTTAAAAAGATAATTGTAATTTAAATTGAAAAAAAATAATAATTGTATATCCTTCACTCATTTTTTTTTTTAACGGGTGGGGGTGTATATAACATCACCAAATCTCATTGATTTGGAGTTATATGTTAAAGTTTACTATATTAATGCTTAAACAAATTTAAAACATTGAAACTCAACGTTTATAATGTAGCGTGCATCTCAACGCATTGTACAGGCGCACACGCCAATGCCAGCTGCCGCTTACGTAAAACACACACACTATAAACCAATAGAGCCACGCCCAAACTTTCAATTATTAATATTTCGGAAACCGGTAAATTCAGGCGAAATCCATTATAGCCAAAATGTTTGCCGAAATATAAATCATGGGGGTGCGAATGTTATGCAATATAATTAAATAATAACAGAGTTAATTAATTTTATGTTAATTACTTCCGTAATAATTGAGCTACATAAAAGAGCTTTTAATATGTTATAGCTATAAGAATTATCTACTAAATGTATATTTTAGAATTAGCATAACTTGGCTTGCAGCCAAGATAATTGCAACATAAAGTGCCACCGGAAATCCTGAACGACAATTCAGTTCCGTGTCGTTAAGAATATTAATAATAATATAAATTCTCAGTCTGTGGAAAAGTAGTTTCGTTCTCACGGGGTGAGGTGATTCAAATTTTGGGTCGTAGGGAGAGTGTGTCATCCAATCAAATCATTCGAAGAAATTGGAACTAACGCGGAGTTTTGGGGCTGATCAAACACTCGACTGCCAGTGTTCAAGAAGAACAGACGTACATCTTCAATCGTCTCAAAATCATAGTTTTGTGAAGACTCATCTGAAGACTCTACGTGGTCAACACGCCTAATTACGATCATCATAAAACAGATCAACTGTAACGACTCGTAATTACAGCGTCCAGTCAAGATACTCTTCCACATCAACAAACAAGCGTATCGTGCACTACATTAACTGTTGGCGTACGCACGCAAGAGATCTACAAGACTACAAGACATTACTTCAAGAATACGACAGAGAGGCCGTCTAAACCACTTGCGAATCAGCTGACGAGCAGAGCGACATCTCGTAACGAGACACACACGCTGACGTGGAACGTGAATCGACGAGGGACCTGAAGCAGTTCTCGCAGAAAACTACAGACGTAAAAACTTCATCAATGGCAGGAGAGCAGAGTGTTGCTGATTTCCGAGCTCACCGCCAAAACCCAGGACGCTCAGTAGATCACCATCTCTAGCCGATTGGACAAGGACAGCGAGGGACTTCCGGAGCATCTCTACAACCTCTTCAGAACCAGGAAAGTCAAAATCACGTTATTCATTTTTCAACAGTTCAATTTTTATTTCTTTTTAATTAAAATCAATGTAATATAAATCATTCAGATGCCATAAATCAGAGACTCTAATTAAATAAGAATTAGTCACGTGTGATGATCTGTATAGCCAGTATAAGTAACTAATAAGCATTAGTTAAGAATTAGTAGTAGATAAAGAGAAAAGCGCTATACAAATCTTAACAAAGAATTAAATAATTTGCTCATACTGCAGTATACGTGAGTGAGATCACTAGTAAATAAAGGGGCGTGAACTAGATTGTCACGGCTAGTTTATTTTTGAATATTTTCAAGTAAGATTAGAGTTTTTATTTAATTAGAATCATTTTTAAAATCATTGAAATTAAATTGAATTAAATGAAATTGATTAATTAAAATCTCAGTTAAAATAACTTCTTTGAAAATAACGAGCTCAACTTCTGAAAATTATTAATCATTCAGAAAACGTTATACAAGATTTATTTACTGTTTAGTTTGTAAGAAGATTTGAACTTATAAGCATTTCATTCTTGTGTGTGATTGGAGTAATAAACCCCGTTTTTATTACCCCACATTGTATTTTTATTGCTGTACTACGGAGCCTACCAACCTCACAAAACTCTTCACTTTTAAAATAACAAATTTGGCGTGCTGTTGTTATACACTTGAGTTTACATACTTGCGAAATCAAATCCAAAATCCACACGCCCTAGTCGGAAGAAAACCGCAAGAACGGACAGCATGTAGGTGCTCATTAAACACAGTAAACATTACACTGCAACGACACACGTTTAATATTGTTATAAATGGCGCTCCAAGATCGTGGGGCTCGACAAATTTAAATTATATTAAATTAAATTTAAATTCATTGTACGTTAAAACAAATTTTGCTGTTTTAACTTGTAAAACAGCTGGCGTCCAACTCTAAAATCCCCAAAGAGAGTTTTGTGAATTGGTAGTGGTACAGCAGTGAAGTGTTTGAAATTATTGTGTATTTAAAATTATTGTGTAAAAATGGATATGGAAAAAATACTTAAACAAATACAGCAAGCCAACGCGGAATTAGTAGCTAATATGAACGCGAAATTCGAACAAATTACAGCCAAAGCTAAAATAAATAACGCGGAATTAACGGCTAAAATAGATGCGCAAAAAGTAAGTTTAACCGAAGCACTAGAACATAGTAACGCGGATATAAATGCCGAAATAAAACAAAGTAATAAAGAAACGACCGCGAAAATCGAGGAAAGCGGGAAAAACTTAGACGCTAATGTTACGGAGGTAGGAGAAAAAGTTCATATGGTAGAAACGAAAATAAACGAACCGTTCAAGGTTTTTTGAGACCACGATGCAGAAATCGTTTATTGAATAAGTTACGCGTATGGAGGGCCGTTTCAAAGAACACATCAGTAGGTGTGAGAAACAAACGGCGAAAGTTGCGAAAAAGTAGATACACTCGAAGTAAGAATTCAAGCGGACGCGACGGAAACACAACGGCGCTTGATAGGCTTGATGCTTCAATAGTAGAGACCCGTTCTTATATCGATTCGAATAAAGAAAGTGTATTGCAAACTCTTAATGACGAGCTATTAAAAGTACGACAGGAAGTACGTAGGAGATCCGCTCCTAATATCCTAGTACAGGGACAAACCGATGAAAAGAATCGAGTATATTTCACGGGGGAAAATAATAAAAACCCGATCGAATTCTTATTGACATATGAGAGGGAAATAGCGGTAGTAGGCTCGCGGTTAGATGATCAAGATCGCATTCAGTGGATTGTAAACGCGATGCGTGATTCTGCGCGAAAATGGTATAATATTGTACGTGATAAAATTACCACATACGCGGAATTCAAACAAAAGTTCGAAAACAGGTATTGGAATTCACACACACAGAGACTTCTAAGAAACGAACTCGAATACGGACGTTACGAAAGAAAACACGGAATAACGCCCGAAAATTATATCATTCAGCAAGTAGAGCGCGCTAAGCATTTGACACCAGCGTTTGCGGAAATCGACATTGTCACTAAATTAGCATATCATTTCAACCATAACATACGTGTAGCCGTGTTTACACAAGGGATACGCACGGTTGACGAGTTGCTTATTTTAGTGTCACAAAGCGAAACGGTTTTGATTTATGCGGGTGGGGATATAACCCGGACTTTCGCCGAAATAACGACGGTTAAAATACACCGGTACAATACCATACCCAACCTGAACAAAGACCTAGCACTAGCGCGACTCCACCTCAGACACCTCCAAAACCGCCAAATAAACCCTTTGATTATAAGGACACGCCAAATATCGGTAGACAGAAGATGCAAAATAAAAGCAACGAGGGGATCCCGATGAGAACAATTAAAGCAGTCGATGTATCGAAAAGCGATACGACCGCGCAAGTGAGTGATACACAAGACGTTAGGGACCCTAACGAAAAACGAAAACGCCATCAATCTCCAAAAAACTTGGCAAGGGGCGCCTCCAGGGGGGACGCGCCATAAACTTTGCAAAAATACGTAAAAATAAGAATATTAGAAATAGGAATAAGATGTTATGTAAAAAAATGTGTACTTTAGATGATGTAATTCAGGTGCCAGGTAATAAGGTGTTCCCACCGGACGTTACAGAACCATTGTTACAGTTAAACACAATACAACAATGCACACCAAACATAACGCGTCCGGTAGTACAGGAACAGGGCGAGGGCGTTCCCACGCAAGGAGCTTGGGAAGCCGCTACTGTGGTATCCGGGGATAGCGAAGGATTCGATGAATGGCTTGAAGAATATTGTCGAATCACCCATAAAGACCGTTACCAAATATTAGAGGCACTTTGAATATAATGTATAGGGTTAAAAATAAAGTAAATATTAATAATCATTATTAAAATAAATTAAATGTATTATATAATATTAATAATAATTGTAAATAAGTTGTGTATGAACGACAGTTCGTTAGTAGCGCGGTAATAAACAAACACGCGTACGAGCGAAGCGAGCCACGGTGGTCGGAAATTGTTGTAGAATGCGTAGCGATCAGCTGTTAGAAAGTAGGTCAAGTTAATTAGCGTCGCGCATGCTTTGGCCTCACTGTAAACAAACGCAAGCACATTCCTACGCGCGCGTGCCGCTGTTGTCTGTCGCTATAAGAGACATTCCTCTTTCTTAAACGTTGCAATTAAGTACTACCCGTGCTACAAACATTTACTACACAACGATTTTATGCACAATAATATTATTAATGTTATTCAATTAGAATTAAGCCATATGATACAAATAACAGTGTATATGTTAGTACATAAAAAATACAGTGTATAATTTCTGAAGCATCATCAATGTATGTTTAAAAAGAAAATTGTAATTTAAATTGAAAAAAAAAATAATAATTGTATATCCTACACTCATTTTTTTTTTTAACGGGTGGGGTGTATATAACATCACCAAATCTCATTGATTTGGAGTTATATGTTAAAGTTTACTATATTAATGCTTAAACAAATTTAAAACATTGAAACTCAACGTTTATAATGTAGCGTGCATCTCAACGCATTGTACAGGCGCACACGCCAATGCCAGCTGCCGCTTACGTAAAACACACACACTATAAACCAATAGAGCTACGCCCAAAATTTCAATTATTAATATTTCGGAAACCGGTAAATTCAGGCGAAATCCATTATAGCCAAAATGTTTGCCGAAATATTAATAATGGGGGTGCGAATTTTATGCAATATAATTAAATAATAACAGAGTTAATTAATTTTATGTTAATATCTTCCCTAATAATTGAGCTACATAAAAGAGCTTTTAATATGTTATAGCTATAAGAATTATCTACTAAATGTATATTTTAGAATTAGCATAACTTGGCTTGCAGCCAAGATAATTGCAACATTATGTGCCACCGGAAATCCTGAACGACAATTCAGTTCCGTGTCGTTAAGAATATTAATAATAATATAAATTCTCAGTCTGTGGAAAAGTAGTTTCGTTCTCACGGGGTGAGGTGATTCAAATTTTGGGTCGTAGGGAGAGTGTGTCATCCAATCAAATCATTCGAAGAAATTGGAACTAACGCGGAGTTTTGGGGCTGATCAAACACTCGACTGCCAGTGTTCAAGAAGAACAGACGTACATCTTCAATCGTCTCAAAATCATAGTTTTGTGAAGACTCATCTGAAGACTCTACGTGGTCAACACGCCTAATTACGATCATCATAAAACAGATCAACTGTAACGACTCGTAATTACAGCGTCCAGTCAAGATACTCTTCCACATCAACAAACAAGCGTATCGTGCACTACATTAACTGTTGGCGTACGCACGCAAGAGATCTACAAGACTACAAGACATTAATTCAAGAATACGACAGAGAGGCCGTCTAAACCACTTGCGAATCAGCTGACGAGCAGAGCGACAACTCGTAACGAGACACACACGCTGACGTGGAACGTGAATCGACGAGGGACCTGAAGCAGTTCTCGCAGAAAACTACAGACGTAAAAACTTCATCAATGGCAGGAGAGCAGAGTGTTGCTGATTTCCGAGCTCACCGCCAAAACCCAGGACGCTCAGTAGATCACCATCTCTAGCCGATTGGACAAGGACAGCGAGGGACTTCCGGAGCATCTCTACAACCTCTTCAGAACCAGGAAAGTCAATATCACGTTATTCATTTTTCAACAGTTCAATTTTTCTTTCTTTTTAATTAAAATCAATGTAATATAAATCATTCAGATGCCATAAATCAGAGACTCTAATTAAATAAGAATTAGTCACGTGTGATGATCTGTATAGCCAGTATAAGTAACTAATAAGCATTAGTTAAGAATTAGTAGTAGATAAAGAGAAAAGCGCTATACAAATCTTAACAAAGAATTAAATAATTTGCTCATACTGCAGTATACGTGAGTGAGATCACTAGTAAATAAAGGGGCGTGAACTAGATTGTCACGGCTAGTTTATTTTTGAATATTTTCAAGTAAGATTAGAGTTTTTATTTAATTAGAATCATTTTTAAAATCATTGAAATTAAATTGAATTAAATGAAATTGATTAATTAAAATCTCAGTTAAAATAACTTCTTTGAAAATAACGAGCTCAACTTCTGAAAATTATTAATCATTCAGAAAACGTTATACAAGATTTATTTACTGTTTAGTTTGTAAGAAGATTTGAACTTATAAGCATTTCATTCTTGTGTGTGATTGGAGTAATAAACCCCGTTTTTATTACCCCACATTGTATTTTTATTGCTGTACTACGGAGCCTACCAACCTCACAAAACTCTTCACTTTTAAAATAACAAATTTGGCGTGCTGTTGTTATACACTTGAGTTTACATACTTGCGAAATCAAATCCAAAATCCACACGCCCTAGTCGGAAGAAAACCGCAAGAACGGACAGCATGTAGGTGCTCATTAAACACAGTAAACATTACATTGCAACGACACACGTTTAATATTGTTATAAATGGCGCTCCAAGATCGTGGGGCTCGACAAATTTAAATTATATTAAATTAAATTTAAATTCATTGTACGTTAAAACAAATTTTGCTGTTTTAACTTGTAAAACAGCTGGCGTCCAACTCTAAAATCCCCAAAGAGAGTTTTGTGAATTGGTAGTGGTACAGCAGTGAAGTGTTTGAAATTATTGTGTATTTAAAATTATTGTGTAAAAATGGATATGGAAAAAATACTTAAACAAATACAGCAAGCCAACGCGGAATTAGTAGCTAATATGAACGCGAAATTCGAACAAATTACAGCCAAAGCTAAAATAAATAACGCGGAATTAACGGCTAAAATAGATGCGCAAAAAGTAAGTTTAACCGAAGCACTAGAACATAGTAACGCGGATATAAATGCCGAAATAAAACAAAGTAATAAAGAAAGGACCGCGAAAATCGAGGAAAGCGGGAAAAACTTAGACGCTAAAGTCACGGAAGTAGAAGAAAAAGTTCATATGGTAGAAACGAAAATAAACGAACCGTTCAAGTTTTTTTGAGACCACGATGCAGAAATCGTTTATTGAACAAGTTACGCGTATGGAGGGCCGATTCAAAGAACACATCAGTAGGTGTGAGAAACAAACGGCGAAAGTTGCGAAAAAGTAGATACACTCGAAGTAAGAATTCAAGCGGACGCGACGGAAACACAACGGCGCTTGATAGGCTTGATGCTTCAATAGTAGAGACCCGTTCTAATATCGATTCGAATAAAAAAAGTGTATTGCAAACTCTTAATGACGAGCTATTAAAAGTACGACAGGAAGTACGTAGGAGATCCGCTCCTAATATCCTAGTACAGGGACAAACCGATGAAAAGAATCGAGTATATTTCACGGGGGAAAATAATGAAAACCCGATCGAATTCTTATTGACATATGAGAGGGAAATGGCGGGAGTAGGCTCGCGGTTAGATGATCAAGATCGCATTCAGTGGATTGTAAACGCGATGCGTGATTCTGCGCAAAAATGGTATAATATTGTACGTGATAAAATTACCAAATACGCGGAATTCAAACAAAAGTTCGAAAACAGGTATTGGAATTCACACACACAGAGACTTCTAAGAAACGAACTCGAATACGGACGTTACGAAAGAAAACACGGAATAACGCCCGAAAATTATATCATTCAGCAAGTAGAGCGCGCTAAGCATTTGACACCAGCGTTTGCGGAAATCGACATTGTCACTAAATTAGCATATCATTTCAACCATAACATACGTGTAGCCGTGTTTACACAAGGGATACGCACGGTTGACGAGTTGCTTATTTTAGTGTCACAAAGCGAAACGGTTTTTGATTTAGGCGGGTGGGGATATAACCCGGACTTTCGCCGAAATAACGACGGTCAAAATACACGGGTACAATACCATACCCAACCTGATCAAAGACCTAGCACTAGCGCGACTCCACCTCAGACACCTCCAAAACCGCCAAATAAATCCTTTGATTATAAGGACAAGCCAAATATCGGTAGACAGAAGATGCAAAATAAAGGCAACGAGGGGATCCCGATGAGAACAATTAAAGCAGTCGATGTATCGAAAAGCGATACGACCGCGCAAGTGAGTGATACACAAGACGTTAGGGACCCTAGCGAAAAAAACAAAACGCCATCAATCTCCAAAAAAACTTGGCAAGGGGCGCCTCCAGGGGGGACGCGCCATAAACTTTGCAAAAATACGTAAAAATAAGAATATTAGAAATAGGAATAAGATGTTATGTAAAAAAATGTGTACTTTAGATGATGTAATTCAGGTTCCAGGTAATAAGGTGTTCCCACCGGACGTTACAGAACCATTGTTACAGTTAAACACAATACAACAATGCACACCTAACGTAACGCGTCCGGTAGTACAGGAACAGGGTGAGGGCGTTCCCACGCAAGGAGCTTGGGAAGCCGCTACTGTGGTATCCGGGGATAGCGAAGGATTCGATGAGTGGCTTGAAGAATATTGTCGCATCACCCATAAAGACCGTTACCAAATATTAGAGGCCCTTTGAATATAATGTATAGGGTTAAAAATAATGTAGATATTAATAATCATTATTAAAATAAATTAAATGTATTATATAATATTAATAATAATTGTAAATAAGTTGTGTATGAACGACAGTTCGTTAGTAGCGCGGTAATAAACAAACACGCGTACGAGCGAAGCGAACCACGGTGGCCGGAAATTGTTATATAATGCGTAGCGATCAGCTGTTAGAAAGTAGGTCAAGTTAATTAGCGTCGCGCATGCTTTGGTCTCACTGTAAACAAACGCAAGCACATTCCTACGCGCGCGTGCCGCTGTTGTCTGTCGCTATAAGAGTCATTCCTCTTTCTTAAACGTTGCAATTAAGTACTACCCGTGCTACAAACATTTACTACACAACGATTTTATGCACAATAATATTAATAATGTTATTCAATTAGAATTAAGCCATATGATATAAATATCAGTGTATATGTTAGTAGATAGAAAATACAGTGTATAATTTCTGAAGCATCATCAATGTATCTTTAAAAAGATAATTGTAATTTAAATTGAAAAAAAATAATAATTGTATATCCTACACTCATTTTTTTTTTTAACGGGTGGGGGTGTATATAACATCACCAAATCTCATTGATTTGGAGTTATATGTTAAAGTTTACTATATTAATGCTTAAACAAATTTAAAACATTGAAACTCAACGTTTATAATGTAGCGTGCATCTCAACGCATTGTACAGGCGCACACGCCAATGCCAGCTGCCGCTTACGTAAAACACACACACTATAAACCAATAGAGCCACGCCCAAACTTTCAATTATTAATATTTCGGAAACCGGTAAATTCAGGCGAAATCCATTATAGCCAAAATGTTTGCCGAAATATTAATAATGCGTGTGAGAATTTTATGCAATATAATTAAATAATAACAGAGTTAATTAATTTTATGTTAATATCTTCCGTAATAATTGAGCTACATAAAAGAGCTTTTAATATGTTATAGCTATAAGAATTATCTACTAAATGTATATTTTAGAATTAGCATAACTTGGCTTGCAGCCAAGATAATTGCAACATAAAGTGCCACCGGAAATCCTGAACGACAATTCAGTTCCGTGTCGTTAAGAATATTAATAATAATATAAATTCTCAGTCTGTGGAAAAGTAGTTTCGTTCTCACGGGGTGAGGTGATTCAAATTTTGGGTTTAGGGAGAGTGTGTCATCCAATCAAATCATTCGAAGAAATTGGAACTAACGCGGAGTTTTGGGGCTGATCAAACACTCGACTGCCAGTGTTCAAGAAGAACAGACGTACATCTTCAATCGTCTCAAAATCATAGTTTTGTGAAGACTCATCTGAAGACTCTACGTGGTCAACACGCCTAATTACGATCATCATAAAACAGATCAACTGTAACGACTCGTAATTACAGCGTCCAGTCAAGATACTCTTCCACATCAACAAACAAGCGTATCGTGCACTACATTAACTGTTGGCGTACGCACGCAAGAGATCTACAAGACTACAAGACATTAATTCAAGAATACGACAGAGAGGCCGTCTAAACCACTTGCGAATCAGCTGACGAGCAGAGCGACAACTCGTAACGAGACACACACGCTGACGTGGAACGTGAATCGACGAGGGACCTGAAGCAGTTCTCGCAGAAAACTACAGACGTAAAAACTTCATCAATGGCAGGAGAGCAGAGTGTTGCTGATTTCCGAGCTCACCGCCAAAACCCAGGACGCTCAGTAGATCACCATCTCTAGCCGATTGGACAAGGACAGCGAGGGACTTCCGGAGCATCTCTACAACCTCTTCAGAACCAGGAAAGTCAAAATCACGTTATTCATTTTTCAACAGTTCAATTTTCTTTCTTTTTAATTAAAATCAATGTAATATAAATCATTCAGATGCCATAAATCAGAGACTCTAATTAAATAAGAATTAGTCACGTGTGATAATCTGTATAGCCAGTATATGTAATTAATAAGCATTAGTTAAGAATTAGTAGTAGATAAAGAGAAAAGCGCTATACAAATCTTAACAAAGAATTAAATAATTTGCTCATACTGCAGTATACGTGAGTCAGATAACTAGTAAATAAAGGGGCGTGAACTAGATTGTCACGGCTAGTTTATGTTTGAATATTTTCAAGTAAGTTTAGAGTTTTTATTTAATTAGAATCATTTTTAAAATCATTGAAATTAAATTGAATTTAATGAAATTGATTAATTAAATTCTCAGTTAAAATAACTTCTTTGACAATAACGAGCTCAACTTCTGAAAATTATTAATCATTCAGAAAACATTATACAAGATTTATTTACTGTTTAGTTTGTAAGAAGATTTGAACTTATAAGCATTTCATTCTTGTGTGTGATTGGAGTAATAAACCCCGTTTTTATTACCCCACATTGTATATTTATTGCTGTACTACGGAGCCTACCAACCTCACAAAACTCTTCACTTTTAAAATAACAAATTTGGCGTGCTGTTGTTATACACTTGAGTTTACATACTTGCGAAATCAAATCCAAAATCCACACGCCCTAGTCGGAAGAAAACCGAAAAACGGACAGCAGGTAGGTGCTCATTAAACACAGTAAACATTACATTGCAACGACACACGTTTAATATTGTTATAAATGGCGCTCCAAGATCGTGGGGCTCGACAAATTTAAATTATATTAAATTTAAATTAAATTCATTGTACGTTAAAACAAATTTTGCTGTTTTTGTAACGTCTTTTCGCCGCGTTACAAATCCAGGGAACCCCTCGTAATTAAACCCCGTTAATTAGATGGGCTGCCTACGCTGTAACAGAATTGATCACAAATAATTAATATAACAAATTACTTACTAACTGTGTAAGGAAACAATGGCAAGGTATACAATTGATTTAAGCACTCCTCATATGTGTGTAACAAGAAGACTTCTCTTTATTTAACATTTAAAAACATATACTGACAGATCCCATGACATTACTAATTCAATTATTAAGTTATTTGAAAGGTTTCTTTAAACTTTGAGATCAAACTTGATTTTATATAGCTATACCACGGATCCGGGTCAACTTTCTGTATTTCTGTAATTAAGACTTTTAATTATACTCATTTCATGATATTAGCTTGCAAGACTTTCTTTTATTCAACCATTGGAAGAATGGTATTATTGCTTGAATTATATTACTCTACATTAGCATATAAATTGTTACAACGTATGAAGTTAGAATAGTTACATGAAATTCTTAGATTTAATTTATAAGTCTTTACAAAGTTAATAGTTTCTGAAAAGTCTCTTTCAAGATGTGTTGTGTAACAAATATTAGTAACCCTCGATAGACAGGCTATCGAGTCACCTTTTAATTGGTATGCAGAAGACTCGTCCTGGGGTATCCGTCTTGGGAAACAGGAACAGCTACGTCGTCATCTCGGTCTGGCCTTCCTCTGTAAAGGGCTCCAAAATTTCGCAGGTTGAACAATATGTCGTGTAGATATCTACGATGATCTTGTAGATTCTCGGATGTCCTGATCTGCATATTCTGTCACGTGCAGTAGAGTTTGTGGTTTCTGATAGTTCACATCTCCAGGTATGACTTTGGAATTGTTGTTATTTGTTGAAGCACGAAGTCATCTTGTGTTACACTCCTTTTTTACGTTTCGATTTTTACTTTAAATTTCTTGTCTATTTACATGACTATATTAGTTAACACATCCAGATGCTTTAAACAGCTACATCTGGTACACCATCTTAAGGTGAAACAAAATATCGTTAACATATTTTAAGCGCACAGCTCCTACGTCTATACAGTACGAAGTCACCATTGCAAGAGAGAGAAATTCCGCTCCCTTCGCCTGGTACTGGGCAAAAGTTAGTGGGACAATTTCCGCGCGAGAATATAGTTCCTAACTATATTTAAGTTAACATTTTTATTTATACAAACTATCACTAAACAAATATACATAATTTAAATCAGTTGTTTTAGCGACTATTTATGTCTTCAGATTTTTAATTATTAACATTAGTTTTTTTTTATCTTATTCTAACTTACATAAGACTCGGAAAACATGTCGAGTCTGGAATCAACAGGACAACGCCTGCTCACAAGCAAAGGATTAAATACGATATTAATAACTCTTTACAATTTATCCTTTTATTAGAGTATCTTATAACTAATTAATTACTGCTTCCTCTCATACTGAGTACATACAGGTATTTTATATTAATACAGTGAGATTTAAATGGCTTAAGAGCTCGCAACCTTAAATTTTTTAAAAATTTTATTTTCTTGATTATTTCTTTTATTTAAATCGTCACATTTTAACTTGTAAAACAGCTGGCGTCCAACTCTAAAATCCCCAAAGAGAGTTTTGTGAATTGGTAGTGGTACAGCAGTAAAGTGTTTGAAATTATTGTGTAAAAATGGGTATGGAAAAAATACTTAAACAAATACAGCAAGCCAACGCGGAATTAGTAGCTAATATGAACGCGAAATTTGAACAAATTACAGCCAATGCTGAAATAAATAACGCGGAATTAACGGCTAAAATAGATGCGCAAAAAGTAAGTTTAACCGAAGCACTAGAACATAGTAACGCGGATATAAATGCCGAAATAAAACAAAGTAATAAAGAAACGACCGCGAAAATCGAGGAAAGCGGGAAAAACTTAGACGCTAAAGTCACGGAAGTAGGAGAAAAAGTTCATATGGTAGAAACGAAAATAAACGAACCGTTGAAGGTTTTTTGAGACCACGATGCAGAAATCGTTTATTGAACAAGTTACGCGTATGGAGGGCCGATTCAAAGAACACATCAGTAGGTGTGAGAAACAAACGGCGAAAGTTGCGAAAAAGTAGATACACTCGAAGTAAGAAATCAAGCGGACGTGACGGAAACACAACGGCGCTTGGTAGGCTTGATGCTTCAATAGTAGAGACCCGTTCTAATATCGATTCGAATAAAAAAAGTGTATTGCAAACACTTAATGACGAGCTATTAAAAGTACGACAGGAAGTACGTAGGAGATCCGCTCCTAATATCCTAGTACAGGGACAAACCGATGAAAAGAATCGAGAATATTTCACGGGGAAAAATAATGAAAACCCGTTCGAATTCTTATTGACATATGAGAGGGAAATGGCGGGAGTAGGCTCGCGGTTAGATGATCAAGATCGCATTCAGTGGATTGTAAACGCGATGCGTGATTCTGCGCGAAAATGGTATAATATTGTACGTGATAAAATTACCACATACACGGAATTCAAACAAAAGTTCGAAAACAGGTATTGGAATTCACACACACAGAGACTTCTAAGAAACGAACTCGAATACGGACGTTACGAAAGAAAACACGGAATAACGCCCGAAAATTATATCATTCAGCAAGTAGAGCGCGCTAAGCATTTGACACCAGCGTTTGCGGAAATCGACATTGTCACTAAATTAGCATATCATTTCAACCATAACATACGTGTAGCCGTGTTTACACAAGGGATACGCACGTTTGACGAGTTGCTTATTTTAGTGTCACAAAGCGAAACGGTTTTGATTTAGGCGGGTGGGGATATAACCCGGACTTTCGCCGAAATAACGACGGTCAAAATACACGGGTACAATACCATACCCAACCTGATCAAAGACCTAGCACTAGCGCGACTCCACCTCAGACACCTCCAAAACCGCCAAATAAATCCTTTGATTATAAGGACAAGCCAAATATCGGTAGACAGAAGATGCAAAATAAAGGCAACGAGGGGATCCCGATGAGAACAATTAAAGCAGTCGATGTATCGAAAAGCGATACGACCGCGCAAGTGAGTGATACACAAGACGTTAGGGACCCTAGCGAAAAAACCAAAACGCCATCAATCTCCAAAAAACTTGGCAAGGGGCGCCTCCAGGGGGGACGCGCCATAAACTTTGCAAAAATACGTAAAAATAAGAATATTAGAAATAGGAATAAGATGTTATGTAAAAAAATGTGTACTTTAGATGATGTAATTCAGGTTCCAGGTAATAAGGTGTTCCCACCGGACGTTACAGAACCATTGTTACAGTTAAACACAATACAACAATGCACACCTAACGTAACGCGTCCGGTAGTACAGGAACAGGGTGAGGGCGTTCCCACGCAAGGAGCTTGGGAAGCCGCTACTGTGGTATCCGGGGATAGCGAAGGATTCGATGAGTGGCTTGAAGAATATTGTCGCATCACCCATAAAGACCGTTACCAAATATTAGAGGCACTTTGAATATAATGTATAGGGTTAAAAATAATGTAAATATTAATAATCATTATTAAAATAAATTAAATGTATTATATAATATTAATAATAATTGTAAATAAGTTGTGTATGAACGACAGTTCGTTAGTAGCGCGGTAATAAACAAACACGCGTACGAGCGAAGCGAGCCACGGTGGCCGGAAATTGTTATACAATACGTAGCGATCAGCTGTTAGAAAGTAGGTCAAGTTAATTAGCGTCGCGCATGCTTTGGTCTCACTGTAAACAAACGCAAGCACATTCCTACGCGCGCGTGCCGCTGTTGTCTGTCGCTATAAGAGACATTCCTCTTTCTTAAACGTTGCAATTAAGTACTACCCGTGCTACAAACATTTACTACACAACGATTTTATGCACAATAATATTATTAATGTTATTCAATTAGAATTAAGCCATATGATACAAATATCAGTGTATATGTTAGTAGATAGAAAATACAGTGTATAATTTCTGAAGCATCATCAATGTATGTTTAAAAAGATAATTGTAATTTAAATTGAAAAAAAATAATAATTGTATATCTTACTCATTTTTTTTTTAACGGGTGGGGGTGTATATAACATCACCAAATCTCATTGATTTGGAGTTATATGTTAAAGTTTACTATATTAATGCTTAAACAAATTTAAAACATTGAAACTCAACGTTTATAATGTAGCGTGCATCTCAACGCATTGTACAGGCGCACACGCCAATGCCAGCTGCCGCTTACGTAAAACACACACACTATAAACCAATAGAGCCACGCCCAAACTTTCAATTATTAATATTTCGGAAACCGGTAAATTCAGGCGAAATCCATTATAGCCAAAATGTTTGCCGAAATATTAATAATGCGGGTGAGAATTTTATGCAATATAATTAAATAATAACAGAGTTAATTAATTTTATGTTAATATCTTCCGTAATAATTGAGCTACATAAAAGAGCTTTTAATATGTTATAGCTATAAGAATTATCTACTAAATGTATATTTTAGAATTAGCATAACTTGGCTTGCAGCCAAGATAATTGCAACATAAAGTGCCACCGGAAATCCTGAACGACAATTCAGTTCCGTGTCGTTAAGAATATTAATAATAATATAAATTCTCAGTCTGTGGAAAAGTAGTTTCGTTCTCACGGGGTGAGGTGATTCAAATTTTGGGTCGTAGGGAGAGTGTGTCATCCAATCAAATCATTCGAAGAAATTGGAACTAACGCGGAGTTTTGGGGCTGATCAAACACTCGACTGCCAGTGTTCAAGAAAAACAGACGTACATCTTCAATCGTCTCAAAATCATAGTTTTGTGAAGACTCATCTGAAGACTCTACGTGGTCAACACGCCTAATTACGATCATCATAAAACAGATCAACTGTAACGACTCGTAATTACAGCGTCCAGTCAAGATACTCTTCCACATCAACAAACAAGCGTATCGTGCACTACATTAACTGTTGACGTACGCACGCAAGAGATCTACAAGACTACAAGACATTAATTCAAGAATACGACAGAGAGGCCGTCTAAACCACTTGCGAATCAGCTGACGAGCAGAGCAACAACTCGTAACGAGACACACACGCTGACGTGGAACGTGAATCGACGAGGGACCTGAAGCAGTTCTCGCAGAAAACTACAGACGTAAAAACTTCATCAATGGCAGGAGAGCAGAGTGTTGCTGATTTCCGAGCTCACCGCCAAAACCCAGGACGCTCAGTAGATCACCATCTCTAGCCGATTGGACAAGGACAGCGAGGGACTTCCGGAGCATCTCTACAACCTCTTCAGAACCAGGAAAGTCAAAATCACGTTATTCATTTTTCAACAGTTCAATTTTTCTTTCTTTTTAATTAAAATCAATGTAATATAAATCATTCAGATGCCATAAATCAGAGACTCTAATTAAATAAGAATTAGTCACGTGTGATAATCTGTATAGCCAGTATAAGTAATTAATAAGCATTAGTTAAGAATTAGTAGTAGATAAAGAGAAAAGCGCTATACAAATCTTAACAAAGAATTAAATAATTTGCTCATACTGCAGTATACGTGAGTCAGATCACTAGTAAATAAAGGGGCGTGAACTAGATTGTCACGGCTAGTTTATTTTTGAATATTTTCAAGTAAGTTTAGAGTTTTTATTTAATTAGAATCATTTTTAAAATCATTGAAATTAAATGGAATTTAATGAAATTGATTAATTAAATTCTCAGTTAAAATAACTTCTTTGAAAATAACGAGCTCAACTTCTGAAAATTATTAATCATTCAGAAAACATTATACAAGATTTATTTACTGTTTAGTTTGTAAGAAGGTTTGAACTTATTAGCATTTCATTCTTGTGTGTGATTGGAGTAATAAACCCCGTTTTTATTACCCCACATTGTATTTTTATTGCTGTACTACGGAGCCTACCAACCTCACAAAACTCTTCACTTTTAAAATAACAAATTTGGCGTGCTGTTGTTATACACTTGAGTTTACATACTTGCGAAATCAAATCCAAAATCCACACGCCCTAGTCGGAAGAAAACCGCAAGAACGGACAGCAGGTAGGTGCTCATTAAACACAGTAAACATTACATTGAAACGCCACACGTTTAATATTGTTATAAATGGCGCTCCAAGATCGTGGGGCTCGACAAATTTAAATTATATTAAATTTAAATTAAATTCATTGTACGTTAAAACAAATTTTGCTGTTTTAACTTGTAAAACAGCTGGCGTCGAACTCTAAAATCCCCAAAGAGTGTTTTGTGAATTGGTAGTGGTACAGCAGTGAAGTGTTTGAAATTATTGTGTAAAAATGGGTATGGAAAAAATACTTAAACAAATACAGCAAGCCAAGGCGGAATTAGTAGCTAATATGAACGCGAAATTCGAACAAATTACAGCCAATGCTGAAATAAATAACGCGGAATTAACGGCTAAAATAGATGCGCAAAAAGTAAGTTTAACCGAAGCACTAGAACATAGTAACGCGGATATAAATGCCGAAATAAAACAAAGTAATAAAGAAACGACCGCGAAAATCGAGGAAAGCGGGAAAAACTTAAACGCTAAAGTCACGGAAGTAGGAGAAAAAGTTCATATGGTAGAAACGAAAATAACGAACCGTTCAAGGTTTTTTGAGACCACGATGCAGATATCGTTTATTGAACAAGTTACGCGTATGGAGGGCCGATTCAAAGATCACATCAGTAGGTGTGAGAAACAAACGGAGGAAGTTGCGAAAAAGTAGATACACTCGAAGTAAGAATTCAAGCGGACGCGACGGAAACACAACGGCGCTTGATAGGCTTGATGCTTCAATAGTAGAGACCCGTTCTAATATCGATTCGAATAAAGAAAGTGTATTGCAAACACTTAATGACGAGCTATTAAAAGTACGACAGGAAGTACGTAGGAGATCCGCTCCTAATATCTTAGTACAGGGACAAACCGATGAAAATAATCGAGTATATTTCACGGGGGAAAATAATGAAAACCCGATCGAATTCTTATTGACATGTGAGAGGGAAATGGCGAGAGTAGGCTCGCGGTTAGATGATCAAGATCGCATTCAGTGGATTGTAAACGCGATGCGTGATTCTGCGCGAAAATGGTATAATATTGTACGTGATAAAATTACCACATACGCGGAATTCAAACAAAAGTTCGAAAACAGGTATTGGAATTCACACACACAGAGACTTCTAAGAAACGAACTCGAATACGGACGTTACGAAAGAAAACACTGAATAACGCCCGAAAATTATATCATTCAGCAAGTAGAGCGCGCTAAGCATTTGACACCAGCGTTTGCGGAAATCGACATTGTCACTAAATTAGCATATCATTTCAACCATAACATACGTGTAGCCGTGTTTACACAACGGATACGCACGTTTGACGAGTTGCTTATTTTAGTGTCACAAAGCGAAACGGTTTTTGATTTAGGCGGGTGGGGATATAACCCGGACTTTCGCCGAAATAACGACGGTCAAAATACACGGGTACAATACCATACCCAACCTGATCAAAGACCTAGCACTAGCGCGACTCCACCTCAGACACCTCCAAAACCGCCAAATAAACCCTTTGATTATAAGGACACGCCAAATATCGGTAGACAGAAGATGCAAAATAAAGGCAACGAGGGGATCCCGATGAGAACAATTAAAGCAGTCGATGTATCGAAAAGCGATACGACCGCGCAAGTGAGTGATACACAAGACGTTAGGGACCCTAGCGATAAACCAAAACGCCATCAATCTCCAAAAAACTTGGCAAGGGGCGCCTCCAGGGGGGACGCGCCATAAACTTTGCAAAAATACGTAAAAATAAGAATATTAGAAATAGGAATAAGATGTTATGTAAAAAAATGTGTACTTTAGATTATGTAATTCAGGTGCCAGGTAATAAGGTGTTCCCACCGGACGTTACAGAACCATTGTTACAGTTAAACACAATACAACAATGCACACCTAACGTAACGCGTCCGGTAGTACAGGAACAGGGTGAGGGCGTTCCCACGCAAGGAGCTTGGGAAGCCGCTACTGTGGTATCCGGGGATAGCGAAGGATTCGATGAGTGGCTTGAAGAATATTGTCGCATCACCCATAAAGACCGTTACCAAATATTAGAGGCACTTTGAATATAATGTATAGGGTTAAAAATAATGTAAATATTAATAATCATTATTAAAATAAATTAAATGTATTATATAATATTAATAATAATTGTAAATAAGTTGTGTATGAACGACAGTTCGTTAGTAGCGCGGTAATAAACAAACACGCGTACGAGCGAAGCGAGCCACGGTGGCCGGAAATTGTTATACAATGCGTAGCGATCAGCTGTTAGAAAGTAGGTCAAGTTAATTAGCGTCGCGCATGCTTTGGCCTCACTGTAAACAAACGCAAGCACATTCCTACGCGCGCGTGCCGCTGTTGTCTGTCGCTATAAGAGACATTCCTCTTTCTTAAACGTTGCAATTAAGTACTACCCGTGCTACAAACATTTACTACACAACGATTTTATGCACAATAATATTATTAATGTTATTCAATTAGAATTAATACATATGATACAAATATCAGTGTATATGTTAGTAGATAGAAAATACAGTGTATAATTTCCGAAGCATCATCAACGTATGTTTAAAAAGATAATTGTAATTTAAATTGAAAAAAAAAGTAATTGTATTTCCTACACTCATTTTTTCTTTTTTAAAGGGTGGGGGTGTATATAACATCACCAAATCTCATTGATTTGGAGTTATATGTTAAGGTTTACTATATTAATGCTTAAACAAATTTAGAACATTGAAACTCAACGTTTATAATGTAGCGTGCATCTCAACGCATTGTACAGGCGCACACGCCAATGCCAGCTGCCGCTTACGTAAAACACACACACTATAAACCAATAGAGCCACGCCCAAACTTTCAATTAATAATATTTCGGAAACCGGTAAATTCAGGCGAAATCCATTATAGCCATAATATTTGCCGAAATATTAATAATGGGGGTGCGAATTTTATGCAATATAATTAAATAATAACAGAGTTAATTAATTTTATGTTAATAACTTCCGTAATAATTGAGCTACATAAAAGAGCTTTTAATATGTTATAGCTATAAGAATTATCTACTAAATGTATATTTTAGAATTAGCATAACTTGGCTTGCAGCCAAGATAATTGCAACATAAAGTGCCACCGGAAATCCTGAACGACAATTCAGTTCCGTGTCGTTAAGAATATTAATAATAATATAAATTCTCAGTCTGTGGAAAAGTAGTTTCGTTCTCACGGGGTGAGGTGATTCAAATTTTGGGTCGTAGGGAGAGTGTGTCATCCAATCAAATCATTCGAAGAAATTGGAACTAACGCGGAGTTTTGGGGCTGATCAAACACTCGACTGCCAGTGTTCAAGAAGAACAGACGTACATCTTCAATCGTCTCAAAATCATAGTTTTGTGAAGACTCATCTGAAGACTCTACGTGGTCAACACGCCTAATTACGATCATCATAAAATAGATCAACTGTAACGGCTCGTAATTACAGCGTCCAGTCAAGATACTCTTCCACATCAACAAACAAGCGTATCGTGCACTACATTAACTGTTGGCGTACGCATGCAAGAGATCTACAAGACTACAAGACATTACTTCAAGAATACGACAGAGAGGCCGTCTAAACCACTTGCGAATCAGCTGACGAGCAGAGCGACAACTCGTAACGAGACAAACACGCTGACGTGGAACGTGAATCGACGAGGGACCTGAAGCAGTTATCGCAGAAAACTACAGACGTAAAATCTTCATCAATAGCAGGAGAGCAGAGTGTTGTACACTCTGAGTTTACATACTTACGAAATCAAATCCAAAATCCACACGCCCTAGTCGGAAGAAAACCGCAAGAACGGACAGCAGGTAGGTGCTCATTAAACACAGTAAACATTACATTGCAACGACACACGTTTAATATTGTTATAATATATATATATTGTAACGAAACGAAATGTTACAAAAAGAATA
The DNA here is from genome assembly GCA_034769895.1 of Magicicada septendecula. Lineage (NCBI taxonomy): Eukaryota > Metazoa > Arthropoda > Insecta > Hemiptera > Cicadidae > Magicicada > Magicicada septendecula. Next base: position 302,017,301 of record CM068367.1, on the reverse strand, counting down.
GTAAATAATAGTGAAATCCGATCCAGAGAGGAACCAAGAAATAATAATTGGTAGCAAATGAAAGGAAACCTATTTGGTTTGACTTATTTAATATTAACAAGAAACCCAGAAATAACCCAGTAGAATAGGGCAGTAAACAGAAAAAAGTTACATAAATATACCTAGTAGGCCTAATCAACTTACCCTGAATAACAACCAAACAATAAAGAGTACCTATTCACAAAATAAAAATTGTATTAATTATAATCATATAGGCCTATAATAAGGATAGAAAAGGGGACACAAACCTTTACAGTGATATGAGTGATATAATAATAAATGGTGGCACAAACTATAGTTAAACAGTGTGCTATTTATTATTTATAAAAAGTGTTTTAGTATTATCATACAGACAATAGTTTAAAAGTATGAAATAATTAAAGTTGTCAAAAACAATTATTATTATTAAGAGTTTTGTTGTATGTTATAAGATTTTATGTCACCAGTTAATTTATGTAAATATATTTATCTCAGTTAGTCAAAGTAGAAATTACAATCAACCATAACAAATTGTTCCACCACATATCATAGAAATTCAAATTAATAAGGTTTTACAGTTATAAACTGAGGCATGTTTAGTATCAAATTGTTTATAATTATATAATTAATCATCATGTAAACATTGCATGTATTATTAGAGTATAATAATAAAATTATCTATTAAAGGTAATTTATAAAAATGTAAAGTAGTTAATGGGAATCGATCATATAACATTTAACCTGTACATAAATGGCCAATCAAAATTTAAGAAGTTTGTATGAGTTTGGTGACTAAAAAAGAAGAAATAACACTTAATTGTTAATTGTGATGAAGAACAGTTTAATAGTGTGTGTCGAGAAGTAATTAAAAAAAATATATAAAATTTGTTAACCCGTTTGTGAAAGAAGATCTGAATGACCACCATCGAAGATAAATAATCCCTCCACTACAATAATTTCATGAACCAGTATTACACACAATCAAGAAATTATCCAGAATAAACCAGAAAACTTTCGGCAATATCGTCTAGATGTGTAAAGTATAATTTGACAATATTTTTATCCAACAAGGAACAACCACTAGACAATATACAAAATTACACTAACACTAATCACTAGTAAACATTTTAAAGTGAAAACAAATTCCATATCTGAACGAAACAGTGATTACAAGAAAACATTTATTAGTACACATTTAATAACTTCATTATTCTCTGAGACGGACAATGGTAGCCATGATGTTGACGTCATTCTAACCTACATGCTTTTACGAAGCGTATTGAATATCGTGAAACTTGTATGTTCCTTAATATATAATTTTTGTAATTTTTTAGATTATAAGTAATAGTTTGTTTGTAAAGGTACTCTATATTATTAATTATCATGTAAAGGAACTTTTCGTAGCAGCCACAAGAATTCCCACGAAATATATTAACATTATTTAATTATTAAATCCTGAGATAAATATCGATTGTGACAACCGTAGATATCGAATGGGGTTTTCCAATAATTTGAATTTATATTACAGAGATTAAACCATTATGTTATTAAATCATATCCATGCGTTATTATTTCAGGAACGTAATATATTACCAGCATTTATTTTATAATTAACAAGGATAAGAAGAATTCGGGGAGTCATTGGAAGTACGCAAACTGCAAAAACCAAGATTAACCTAATCTTAGGATAATAGGATAAAGCCTAATATCGAAGGTGACTTGAAAATTTTGGGATGACTCGACTGCTATTTTTTGAATTGATTTTGGAGTTCTAACTACTGAACTGGAATAATTATAATTCTGATTCAGAAACCAAGGCAAATTAACATATACAAGGAATAACACGGGCAAATTATTATACCATTAAGATACTACGGGTACACGAGTCGTATTATAATATATAAGCCTTTTGTCGTGATGATTACCACATTCATTTTGATTTTCAAGTTGTATGTACGTACTTACTGTATTTTTATGTTAATATTTGTCAACACACACACACACACACACACACACACACACACACACACACACACACACACACACACACACACACACACACACACACACACACACACACACACACACACACACACACACACACACACACACACAACACACACACACCCACACACACACACACACAATTCATTATGTTCGTTACCAAAGTATTATACAACTTTTTTCATTAAGTTTTACAGAATGAGCGGAAGAAATTTTAAACGTGTGTGTGAGGAGCAGCGACGAGTTCGATGGTAAATACAACATTTTACTTTATTGAACGAGTGGAAACAGAATATAACATTCGACTGACTTACTTTTAATTTTTGTAGTTCACAACGGTTAAGGCAGGCATTAATGGGAAATCCGCCATCACCTCAACCCAACTCGAGTCGGTAAGTCCTTTTTTTATTAACAATCACTTGTACTATTGCGTTTACATCTGGTGTTCAAATTATACTTTTTTTTTCAGTGATGCTGGAGGTCCACCTGCTGCTGTTGCTGCTGCTGCTGCTGCTGCTGTTTCTGCTGTTCTGCTGCTGTTTCTGCTGCTGCTGTTGCTGCTGCTGCTGCTGCTGCTATTGCATATCGTGCATCTCCACAAGCCGGCACGAGTCGGTACGTTTGTTTTTCATTAACGTTTCACTTGTACTATCGCGTTTACATTTGGTATTAACATTGTACTTTTTTCAGCAATGACGATGAGATGATGATCTACGCTGATGATGACAGTGACAGATCAACGGTAGAGCTGGGCGATACGGACTTTGAAAATGATGATGATGCTGATGATGATGATGATGATGATGATGATGATGATGATGATGATGATGATGATGATGACAATGCCTCATCGATACCAGTTATCGAATTAAATATGTAAGTCTTCTTCTTATATGTACATACTTTCTTTTTTTATGATTGTACATGATTTTATATTTTTACTTTTTCACCAGTGACATTCGTCCGCACCCGCAGCCGGTGTCACTTACACCTCCACAATCGCCACCACCTCAACCGCAGCAGCAGCTACCACAACCTCGACCACAGTGGATCAGCACACACAATCATCTGCAGCAGCCTCAGTCCCGACAGATACAGCAGCCTCAAACACAGCAACTACTCCCTCAGTCCCGACAGATACCGCAGCCTCAACCGCAGCAGCTACTCCCACAGCCCCAGCAGATACCACAGCCACAGCCTCAACAGCAGATACCACAGCCTCAACCGCAACCTCCACAGATGTACCTTAACCCACAGCAGCTACGACGGGATCCACGTTTGCGGTCCCCTCCAGAAGACGCACTGGCTAGCGTCTTCTATGATGTCATTGACACGGTTGAGCCGAGGATACACGTCGACCCCACCACGATGAGACTACTTATAAGAAGTAGATTCCCAACGTGGTGTTGGAGCCGTGGAGAGCTCTGTCCCGTACAGGGAATGATAGCACACACTTCATGTAGTGTGTGTCAAGAAAACTATACTGAGGGACAGAGACTCCTCGGATTAGTGTGCGGCCACATCTATCATATAAAATATGAAATATCTATCATATTTGCATATTAAATTGGTTTCGTACCGTAGCATTGGAGGGGACACCGCCTGGATGCCCGCAATGCCGGGTGTATGCGTTCAGCAGGCCGAATCGACCATTTTACGCTCGTATGCGTATTTGAGGTATGTTACAGTACACATAAACAGTATTCTAATCCATTCTACTCGTACCAACTATACGTCACTAATACTGTTTTTTATTTTTTTCTGTTACAGATGGCTGTGCACAATATATCATTGTAATTTTAAAATCTTTGTATATATGTAAATAGTTTCATGTATATATTTTTTGAACTTTAATTTACTCTGTTTTATATATTGCGACAACACAAATTACTAAACTATTGGCGCATAGGATATGGTAGTATGTGTATCTTAAAGCAAAAGTCTATATTGGAGGGTTTAAGATTATTTATTGCACAAGACATATGTAATTGTTTATATGGTATATTTGATGAGTATAATAATGGTAGTGTTTGATATATAGTCTTTTAAAATGTTAATTACTGTTCATACACGTAATGTGATACGTTACATAAGTGATGATTCCCACGACGATGTTGCTGAAAAGAAGGGGGGGCTTTGCTGTGTCGTTGAGTTGTCCGGCGTGGCTTATTGATGACAGACGGTTCACCCTGGAAACGCTTTCAGCCGGGTTGGTGTCCTGTAGTTCCAACGATGACACTGACGCTTCGCACACCACAACGGTTCTATGGATATTATTGGTTAAATTTCATATAGAGTTTATAACTTACAAGTATCTCAGGTAACAGTGAGTTTTATACGTATAACAACGGTATATTAAGCTTATACCACTCCGGACTCTTCAAGTGTTCACGCGTACCACTGGGTCTACCGCGATCAGCAGACCTCCCTATGCGGAAATCTTCCACTAACGCGGAAACTTCTTGATGATAAAATTTACTACTACGTAATTATTAAATTTTACTGGCACTGCAGAAAATCTCACACAGTGACACAGTTCAAGCTCACTTATTACACACATAATGCTTTAGTAATATTAGTAATAATGCCGTGTGTAGAGAGGTAATATTCAACTGTTCTGAGTCTTCGCAAGCGTTACTACCGCCGAATAGTCTTTACAAATTCTTGCAAGCGGAAAAATCTTGAACAAGAATTGCACGTCCCGATCGCGATAGCTGGCTGAGAAGAACTCTCGTAATTATATACGCTATGTTTTAATAACAATACTGTGTATAGGTGTAATACACGAATAGTTCTGAGTCTTCAAACGCGTTACTACCGCCGAATAGTCTTTACAAATTCTTGCAAGCGGAAAATCTTGAACAAGAATTGCACGTCCTGATCGTGATAGCTGCCCGAGAAGAACTGACTGTGTAACAACAGGCTTAAGAAAATTTCCGACTGCCTTTAAGCATTTAATTGGTGGAAGGAAGTCACATGGTTACATACAACATGACATGCAACTTTTCATGCCGTAAAGTGCATCAACTTTGTAAGAGCATGCATAGCTGGTAATCACCGAATACCCTTATCTCATGCATAACTGCATACTTTAATAAGATCATATTTGAACGTCAACTAATAGACCGAAATATACAGGGACTGTAGCTAATAGAGTAGTCTATGTTCAGTTCAGTGTCATAACACAACGATAATTAATTCACGCACAGCCGGGAAAACGTTTATCACTCACGCACGCGCGCACATTTCCACAGACATAGTACATGAATAAACAACAAATAAATAATACACAGTTTTACTAAACATAATTCCTTATCCTTACTAAAATACAACTGATATCACAACCAAATCTAACAAACTACCAATTTAAACATGAATGTTCATAGTCTGTGTATTATACAAGCCTGCCCTGCTTATCAGGATCCTGTGTTTCATTGCAATATATATATATATATATATATATATATATATATAGTGTCTGTAATTTATTGAATATTTTTTGTTTGTTTGTTTATTGCATTATATATGTAAATTTTTCTTTGCTTAATTGTTTATTTTCAACTATCCTTTTTCCATGCATGATGTGTGCTGCATAATTTTTACAAGCGAAGTGTCAATCAGAATATTATATATAGTAATACTTATCTTCTATGCACAAATGTGTGATATTCAATTTTTACAATTGAATTGATTTTCAATTATGCACTAAAGGACCAAGTCATCAAGAGTTTCGTGGAACACAGTAATGATGTGCACATTTTTCTTTTTATAATATATACTTACCACAAAGACACACACACATTTTTATAATATATACTTACCACAAAGACACACACACATAAACACACACACACACACACACACACATTCGAATTTACAAGCGATCAAATTTAACACAGTTCACAAGTTGGCAACAATGCAATACATGTCACTCAGTCTCTTCGCATCGACGATATCCGGACGGCGGAGTACATATCTAAACCCGTACACTATAACACATGCACGAGTTGACAACATGGCCAACGCAAACCCGTACACTCTAACAAAATTTACAAGTTGGCAACAATGCAATACACGTCACTCAGTCTCTTCGCATCGACGATATCCGGACGGCAGCGTACATATCTAAACCTGTACACTATAACACATGCACGAGTTGACAACATGGCCGACGCTAAACCCGTACACTCTTACACATGCACAAGTTGGCAACATCGACTTTTCCAACATGGCCGACCATCAATCGATATCCGCCCGACAACATGGCCGACGACTTTTACAACATGGACGATACCCCCCTCCTCCTATCTACATCCAGGCGGCGATCAAGCCACGACCTGGCCGCGGCCGGGCGGCGAACGGCGGACGGCGGCCATACCTCCACCAATCAACGCACAGATACCTCCCCCACCCTACAACATCGACCCCCGACAAAATGGCCGACGCCGACAACATGGCCGACCTACGACTCACACCTTCGTCACGCCCACCACTGTCACGTGGGACACCCCCACTCAATCCCCACCTCTGGTTGGGACGACACACAGCACCGAAAGTCTACCCCCACCGCCACAATTTTTAATTTCGCGCCAAAAGGGTGGGGATGACGTCACTTCCGCGTTAGAACTCTCATAAGCTCCCTACTCACTTAAAAACTTACTCGGAGATTAATGTGTCTTATTAACTATCCCTCTCAGATAAGAACAAAGAAATAGAACACACAGCGGTAGCAAATAAAGAGCATACTTGGTATGTTGAGAGTGGCACATAACTATCAGGCCTACCTTGCACTGAAGTGCTGTTACGTTGTACAAAGGTCACTAACAGCAATAAAGGACATCGTAATTTTTACTCCACTAAGTGGTAAATTTGCGGGAAAATGACTTTTCTTCATGTTTTGAGGGTAGTACAATCAGAATCAGCCCTTATCTCGAACACGATTTTTTTCGCAATTACCATACTTCCATTTCCTTACGGAACATTTCCTGAAATACACAGGGCTAAATGGTTCATAAGGCTTCATTTTTAGATTAACAGTAAATCAGGAAACAATATGGGTGCTAGTAAACTAAACTCCGTAATTCAAATTTTTATAATTGGAATTTTTTTTGATACGTTTATTTTCGAATCCATAGCACGCATTCGTACTCGCGCATATGCATATTACTTATGTCTACACAAAGTTAATTTTTAAAACTTTAAATTAAAAGTGAGTTTAAATTATGTACTAATTTATATCGTATAAATATTACTGTTCTGTAGGAATCGCATTCGTCAAGGAAGACGTTGGAGAGCTCAAACGTTTCAGTAAGTATGGGTACAAGATATTAATGTTCAAATTCTACAGACGATCCTGTTCACACAGCAAGCAAAAAAAAACTAATTTATATACTGACTGACAGACAGTCATGACACCCTTCTCAATAGCACAACTTCGCATTCGACTTTTCGACTTTCAGCAAACGTGTTTTCAAATCAAATGTAAATGAAGCGTTCATGTGTACGATTATCGAAAAGACTGGACTAAAAGACGGCGGACCACTTAAAAAACCAGTAATCACTATGCACAAACGGTACATTCAAAATTGTAGCTCTCTAAAAATGAGGTTTCAAAAGTTGCGGTTAGAACTGTCGTGCAAAACACAAATGATGGCTATCTTTTAGAGGTCGTACAAATTGGTAAAAGCTAGAAGCGCGGTAAAGTTTATATACTCTGGTTACTATGATAGTGGACACGCGTTCAACTGCAAACTTTCTGGCTTGTTCCTGATCCTTCCACGATTCATGAAGCGGCGGTTTCCATAACTTGCCGTTTATCAAATATTTGTAATCTACTTAGAATAATTCTTTTTTATTTCAACGTGAATTTATTATTCTCCGTAACGGACTATTAAACATTTATTGGACTCAGATTTTCTTAAATCAGAAGTGAGTCGTAATAATTTGTTTCGCCTATAATATAAATTTGGCTCGTTAAATGTTTTTCGTTAAAGTAGTTACATATAAACAATTACGTACTTCTACGGAATAAATTTGAATGATAGAATTTTGTTTTGGTGTTTGATTCGTCAAATTTGGAGCTTTGGTTAATTTCCCAATCGAGAGTCCTGTCATATAATCTATTTTATAAACAATATATGCGTGGACAGAACCGAATAAAATAAGATGACAATAAAAGTCGTAATGACTATGATTTATGTTACTAACGAGTAATGAATACTGAATGACCAAAACTTTTTTAGATTAAACACATTTCATAAGCATCATTAAAGTCCTTTAAATTAAAAGACAGTAAGTTTTATAACTTTTCGTTCACCGCTCCTTAGATGTGGTTCTGCCAAACTGTCGTCCTCTGTTGAAGTCTCGTCGTTGCCTCTTGCCAAGTTCATAATAAAAGAGTCGGTATATCATAAAGCAGTCCTTCAGCTTGGTTGATTCTCGATTTTTTGACGTGTTCATATTTTCTTTTTTAGTTTTCTGCTGTAATTTTTTTGTCAATACTAAATATGATATTTCCAGTCGGCGACCCAGTTCTTGCCATTTACCATCACAAGTTCTATGGGGTTCGCTGTATAGGAGAGAAGTCTTAATATTCTAAGCCTCTTTCCTATAAAATTTTATCAATTACCGTGTTTTTTTTGCTGACTTTCCAAGCTGGATTAATTTCTAATTGAAACTATTCCTGTATTTCCTTTTTTGGTCTGTTTTTGCTTCAAAATGTTGCTTCAAAATATTCCTTCAAATTTTTTTCAAATATTGCTCATTAAGGTAGGGGACAATGTTTAAAACACAAAAATAAGTTATTTCTAGTAGGAAGATTCAACACCGAACGTCTGGCACAGTTACTTATGTGTCAGGAATTAATCCCATCTCCCCTCCTACGTGTAGTATAATTAATTTTGAACCTTCCGAATTTAATACACGCAGTGCTGGTATGGCTGGTCTTGCGGCACCCATCCCTTCCTTTAACGCGAGCAGATTATGAATATAGGTTTATAATACGAGGACATAGGGCTATTTACTCTCAAATTTTCTTGCAAGACATGCCTATGCAGTTTCAAGCATGCATGCATACACATTGAACCATATTATAAAACCGGTAGAGGTATCTATTATTGATCGTCCTGAAATAGACATACGGTGTATAACAGTTTGGCTGAGGTGCCTGTTTGCATTATTATACACGCTCATGGTGCTATTTGTTGGCAGTTGTCTCGACATTCAAATAGCAGATTCCATTGTCACTTGCGCAGTGGTTTTGCTAACTTCTGTTACAAGTAAACAAGTATCATGCAGCTTCTTCTTTTCTCTGTTCCAGTGTCTCCGAAAGTAGGTTCCGCGGAGCCCTGGGGGTCCGCGACAATATTTCAGGGTGTCCGCAGACATTTTTAAGAAAAATTAGAATATACCGTAATTTTCTCCTATTTTTTAAGCTCTAAAATTTAAATTTTAGAAACTTAAAACAATTAGTAGAAAATTCCAATATTTGTTGTGGGTTTAAACTAATTGTTATATTAAAAGTAATTTTAAACTAATGGCTTTAATAATGTCTTTAAATCATGTCGTGTAGCAGATTTGTTTGTCAGCCGAACTGACTAGACTACAAAAAGAAGATTGATTGGCAGAACGTTCAACTGACAGTTCATTAAAATTACAGTTTTTGCAATTGCAGCTAGCTGACTTCTGGTTATATGTAATGACTGACTATCCTAAACTTGCAAAAAAAGCTTTGAAGCGTTTAATTGTGTTTCCCTCTACTTATTTGTGTGAAACCGCATTCTCTATGCTCACGTAGGCCTACTTGAAGTCAAAGTTAAGAAATAAACTTGATGTCGAGAGTGACTTAATATTGAAATTATCAGACATTAAACCCAATATTGCAGAGCTAATTGTTCAAAAGGAGCTTCATTGTTCACATTAAACTATGTGTGATATTATTAAGGTTATAATTTTGCAAGTTAAGAGAATTTGATTGTAATGCATTTTAATTAAAATATAAGAGTTTCTATCATATTTACTGTTTGATTTCAGAACTCAGACGGGGTCCGTGAATTAATAAATAATTTGGGGATCCGCGGACTGAAAAGTTTGGGAACCACTGCTCTGTTTTTCCCATTGAGGTGTTCGTATCTTCTAAGTTTACATACGATCGGAGTTTAGTCTTCGCGTTCATTTTGACCTGTAATAAAGGGCATTGATCCCTTTGACTTAGTGTTTTTCCCGTACGACTTTTTTAGAGCAAAAAAGAACATAATTTATAGTAACATAATTAGTAAATGAGTGTTTCTTGTTCATTATGATCTACCCCATTTTGATGACATACGCCAGCCAACTTATTCCTAGTGACTTGGTGTTGCTCAGTATATCTTCATTTTTCTTTAAAAGCCACAAGTTTTTTATTTTTCATATGCCGGCATACATTTCCGTCGTACACTGGCTGGCCCATATTTACAAGTATTTACAAGGGGGACGAACGAGACCGCCCTCCAAAGGGAAGAAAAGTTTACGACCCTCTTAATTAAGAGGTCTCTTAAGAGGTCTTAAGAGGTTTCATTAACTTCTTAATTTTTAGGCTGTTTTATTATTATTTTTCAGGTGTGTACGTTAATATAGTAGTATCGCTTTTTTTAAATATACAAACAGGTTTATTACACAGCATTAGTGTATACGTTTTAAATATGAAATATAGGAAAATCAATTCAGTCAATAAGCATCTTGTAAACTATGTTTCAATAACGCGTATTTTGTTGTGTTTTTACCGTTTACTTTAATCGGACTGATTTCAGCCACTTTAAAGATAGTAATCTTGATTAGTCGTAACTTGTTTTTTCTTTTGTATGAACCCGACCCGACCCCGGATACCCCCAAGGTCAAATTCTAGATACGCCACTGCCCGTACGTACTTCTGAGAATTTTCCTTTCGTAATGCCTTGAAGCACTTACATCGCTGTCCACGACACATCAAGTTTTAGCTGTGCGTATCAGCGTTTTATATAGCATGATTTTTATATTTTTCGATGTTGGACGCGAGGTACAAACATTTTTTATATAATTAAGTTATATTACCACTTTCTAATCGTGTATTTCTCGCCTATCCGGTTCCAGTTATTCATAATAAGTAGCCTATTATTTAAAATAACTAAATAGGTCTTCTAAGCAAAAATGGACGCTTTGCTTTCAATATAGGCCTACATGGGCACATCTATATTCATTGTTTGCATTCCTCTTCATAAGAACAAGTGGGGCTGTACGTGATGTACGTAGTAATATCTTTTTCAAAGATGCAAAGAGCTCCAGAAATCGATGTTCCAGTTACAGCAAGTCTGTTTGAATTAAAACATGAAAATTTCTGCGCGGAAGACAAAAATTCCTTGCGAACTAAGAGTCTATTGGATAATAAGAGTATAGAGCAGGTGTCGCATTCCCGGTCTCTTATGACGTGGATTATGATGCTGATTATAAGTTGGCTAAGTTTCTGTCGACAATTCGTCAAGCGTTATCGAGGGAAACGAGGAAAGAGACTCGACTAAAATTTTGTGGCTGTGCTAGTGTTGTTATATGATTCTGAAACTCGGGTTCGATGAAGAGACATCTTAGTAGGGTAAGGTATCGGAGATGAGATTCTTGCGATCTGTTAAAGCCCGCACACGAAGAGATAGTCTCTACAACGAAGACACTCGCTAAGAGCTGAACATTTTTAGCATCCAGGATCGTATTGCAGAAAACAAAAAGAAATGGGTTGCTCATATGAATAGGATGCCAGGTGCCAGGTTGCCTAAGGAAGTTTGGTAATACAATCCTATTGGACGAAGAAGTACAGGAAGACGTAGGAAGCGCTGGTGAAGTGGATGTATTTCTTCTGGACCGGAACAGGTATTGCATATTTCCTGATAGAGGAAGAAGTTTGGTAACGAAATACCAAATCTCAATAAAGCACAAATGATGCCTACATTTTAATTGACACTATGTCAATAAAATGAAATTCTATCTTATTTTAAAATTATATTTTAATAAGCGATTTTATTAAAAAATATGCGTGGCAGACGGTTGCATTCATTATATATAACAAAGTATCAGTCGACAGAAGAAGGACACAAGTATAATATCGAAAGCTATGTTAGACAATGAAATGAACCAAGTTAGACAAAAAGAGGACAACTCGAGGAAGCTGGTGCAGTTGGAGAAAAGCATCAAACGTTAGTCCTTCTTATCACTGCAGACTGTAAATTTCTCTCCTACAGGGTTGTTCTTTAAGCTGACTTCAGTATAGTAACACTCCATGTCAAATATTAAACTAGTTTTCAGATCTTACACAGTTGCATTTACACAGAGAATATTTAACAAATAACCAAGAAGAGGTATGAATTCAGTGACAATATGAATTTTTTAGTAGACTTCAGCGAATATCTGACATTATCGAAATCTGTTTGTTGATTATTACGTTAATATGAGGATTACGAGGTTCTCTTACATGATTGAAAAACATAATATTGCGAAGATAACTTTGAATAAGCAACTGAATTCCCTACGATTGACTGTTGTGTTCAGAGTGCCAAATAACCACCGATACGTGGGAATAAACAGAGTTAATTTGTCGGTTCAGAAAAAAGTAGGTGGAACTTTCGTGACTGTGTAATTGACAATGTTGAAACCCACAATTTATCGACTTATCTAATATTAACTTAAATTGACATGTTTCACTATAGTATTTTATTATAATTTTTATTAGTTTCACTTGAGTCAAACAAATCCTTCAACGCGTAAAAAAAAATTCTTCCTAAAAGGCTGAAAGATCTTTTACCATACACAAGGAGTAAATTACTCATGACAACCGGACGTGATGAGGTATACACCATTTGTGGTAATGCACGCGTGCTTATGATTGCTTCGTTTTAGGCTTGAACAGCTGAGTAGTAGCTGGGTAGTAATTTTTACAGATTCAGTGAAACTGTAAGATGACTAGAATCATTATGATTCTCAGTTATGGATCACTTATCGGTAAAGCTACGTATACCAGGTACTACACAAAACACATCATAAAAATTTAAACTCATACACTGTATGATAATACAAAGCTAGTGTTCATGAGTACCCAGGTTTTAAACATGGGGAGAGCACTAAATAGAATTTAAATAAATCCAAATAACAAATACAAACTAATCAACCAAAAACATAACCTAGTGTCTTCTCACTGGTAACGTTTAGCCAAGTTTGAATATGTCAACAGAACAATCAAATAAGGAAATCAAGGTGAGGTTCATTTGCATTACTTTGTTAATCATGTGCATTCTGGGTTCCATTATACCTAAATGGTTTGTGTTCATATATTTCTTTTACGTTAGTTTTAATTATTTTTTATTATCAAAATTTAAACTTGCGGACTGTTTTCATAGGTTTACAGTTCCCGCATCACGATAATTGACTATAGAAAATTGCCGAACCGAATTGTGACGGGATTAGTGATGTTTCAGTTCTATCCCCCTTTCTGCTGTAGGACTCCAATTACTTTTGGTCATTCAGTCCTACCAAATACTGGTATTGGTATGAAGAAGTCTATCAGTATAGTCTACGTAGTAAAAGACTGTACACCCACAGTTAGTGCCGACGACGCTCTCTCCTTTTACGCTGAGTTTTCAATCGCAAGAGTAATATCACGGAAGACGCGCCCCACCGGTTTCCTTCGCCCTGCACGCACTCATACGCTTCTGTTTTACAGCCACTTTGAATTTTTTATCTAACACTGAAGACGATTAATCTCTGCGATATAAACTGTTTTACGTCAATTCTTTTCAGTGCTGACGTCAATTTCAATAGTTTTTGATGAAAACACTTTTTGTAGGGATTGGGGAATCGCACGCTAACTTACCAAACAAACGATATGAGATTTTCAAGTAAGTTATAAAATCTACTTATTATCAGCAAGCGAATTTTTACATGACTAACTCTTGAATATCTGAAGTTTTCCCATTTTATTAAAGGTATTATTCCAATTACGTATGGCTATAACTATTTTACCTTCTTTCACCTCCGACCGTGACTTCGTTTATGCTAGTTATACGTAGTTTTCCTTTCAATAGCTGCTTTGAAACTGTTGATTAATATGCCGATTGATTCATATATTCGTTTTGATAAAGGTCTCAAAGATATTACACGCTTTCAAAATTATTATTTTTAATTATAATCAAACTCAGATGTTAAAGCTTTAGTTTAGAAGCATCATTTATGACATTCATTTGAACTTTTTTTCTTGAAAGATTAGACTGTTATTGCCAAGAACACTTATGTGTCTATAAAAAACTGACATGTACTTTAATATTTTTACTGCATGAAAATACAGTGAGTTTTGTAGCATCACCCGTATAATTTCGCCTTATTTAAAGCATTTTACGAATGGTGCAGCACGTAATACTAACATTAACACATTAACAGTCCTAAAAAACTTCGAACTACCACAGGTGCTCAGAGAAATCTCACTTTTTCGTCCGCGACAATTTATACCGCCGGATACCAAACAAAAAAATCTAAAGCAAACGCTAAAATCGGTGTTTTCGCAGCCACACAAACAGCGGTTATTAACCAAGTAACGCACAGCTCAGGCTAAAACCAAGGCCAAAGCACTTTCGGGGAGAACACAGCCATTTCTTGGTCAGTAATGCATATGGTATTCTCATGAGGCTAAAAATTCACAACACAAAGAAAAATTGAATGATGGCGTGGTGCAAAAAAGTTGTATTTTGGTGACTCGGAAGTTGGCCAACGAGAAATTGCAACCCGTTACCTACTCTTTTTAATCGCAAACTAATAGTTGCAGTTAAAAGGTGTTCTAAACTTGACCGTATAAAGAATGAGGCCATAAGAGAAGAACTACACGTTTTTAACTTGAACGAAAAATTAAAATCTTAAAAACAACTGTGGAGAGAACACTTAGAAAGAATGTCGATTCCAGACTGATCAAACAAGTTTGAAAATACGAATCTATAGGTCACAGGTGTGTGGGTAGACCTAGGAAGAGATGGCTGGAGGATCTTTGAAGGCGGAACAGGCAGCACTTTGCCTACGCCGTATTGTAAAGATGATGATGATGATGATGATGATGATGATGATGATGATGATGATGATGATGATGATGATGATGATGAAAAATAATTACGCTTGTCTAAAATAAAATTTCTAAAAAAGGATTTCTTCTATACAAACAACTTTCTTTTGGTAACATATTCTGGTCCTTGAGTTTTCTATACCCTGATCCACGACAGGAACACGTTATTTTAAATTTTTCAAATAAAAAGTTACTGTTTTATTGTTCTTTCTGCCATATTTTACGAATATCTTGCCTTCTATACATTGGATAAAAAAACAAATATAACTATTGTTTTTTGTTGCAATTAGGAAATCTATAGTTAACTATAAATTTGGACTTTCAGTAAGGGTAACTGGTGTTCATTGTGAACATGGCAACAGAGGAAGCTCGATTCCATAATGGCTACTACGTCAGTTTTGGTCATGTAGAGACAACAGGATCCGCAGGTCGGAAGGTTGTCACCTTGCAGTTTCTATTCGGTCCATTAAGAACCAAGATTAACATGAGGTTAACGACGCTCATGAGGTTAACCACTTTACATGAGGTTAACGACGCTCAAAACACTTCTCAAATTGTGGTCGATTTGACATTTATGAAGAAACCATCAGAGCATTTAGAGACTACAAGACTATAGTTTTACCACGTCAAAAAACTAAAATGACGTAGGACATTAGTTTTACCACTTGTGTGGGAACCTGTCCAAACACAACTAAACGCTGACTGATATTTGCAAAGAAAGAAAACTATGAAAAAGAAATAGCCTACTTCTAACTCCAGAAAGGCTGCGAATAATAATGCAGATATTCAATGTGAACAGTTTGACTTATCAACATCTCCATCAATAGAATAAATGGAAAGTAGTAGCCTATAGGGACTAATCATATAGTAATACGGTATAAGAATTCGATTTCCCGACAAGTCGACAAAACATACATATTTGCCTTCAGCTAGTGAGCGATAACTAAGCTACAAACCTCTTCATAGATTTCAGAAATGCATACGACAGGATTGACAGAAAAGAACTTTACACTGCTCTTGAAGAACTGGGTATACCAAAGAAATTAATAAGATTGTGCAGGATGACAATGCTGACAGTGAAGGGCATGGTGATGATTCAGAATGACTTATCAGGAGAGTTTGACTATGGAAAGGGAGTCCTCCAGGGCGATGCTCTTGCTTGCCTCCTCTTCAATCTTGCCTTAGAAAAATCTATGAGAGATGCTGGAATAGATTCCTCCGGGACTGTATTCAACAGGTTGGTGCAGGTCCTAGGATACGCCGATGACCTAGATATAATCGGGAGGTCCCTTCGAGCAGTCACTGAAGCCTTTCTTGCTCTGGAAGGTCCCGCTAGGAGGCTGGGTCTCATTATAAATGAAAGCAAGACAAAATACATGGCCACAGGACAGGAGGCTAGAGAAAAAGAGCACTAAATATCACTATAATATTGACGACTCGGAACACAATGTTTTTTATAAGTAAAAACGTAAAGTTTTACCTTACAGCCTAAACCGGCTTTCACCTATAGAAGGCTTCATCAGAGGCTGTCGTTAGTAGCGCTGCTCGTCTTGTTGTTGGCGACGAGAAAGTGTTTCGAAAGATTGAAGCTGTGTGTGTGTGGTGAGATGTGTTCGAATAATGCGTGCGATTTGAATTGTGTCTGTTCGTTTAGGATGTCGTTTTTATTTGTTTTTGTGTGTTTGTATATTTCTAATTGTTCTAGAGTGTCTAGTTTTCGGCCTTTTGTGTGTACGTGTAGTATGTTCATGTTATTGTCGATGTTTTTATATGTGTGGTTTGCTTCAATGAGGTGGTTTGCGAAGGTAGATTCTGTAGTGGTGTGGAGTGCTTTTGTGTGTTCAATGTATCTCTGTTTGAAGCTACGTCCTGTCTGGCCTATGTAGAATTTACTGCAATTTGAACAATTTAGTTTATATACACCGGGTAGATCGAATTTGTTTTGTGCTTTGGGCATGCGTTTTGATAGTGTGTGTTCTGTTTTGTTAGTAGTTTTGTAAGCGATTCTGTATCCTGCTTTTTTGAATTTGTGGGCAATTTTTTCTGTTTGTTTGTTGATGTATGTTAGTGTTATGAATTTGTTGTTTTCTGTCTTTGTCTGTTGTTTGTTTTGTGTTTTGTGTAGGAGTTTACTGACTATTGTTCTGTCATAACCGTTAGATACTGTTAGATATTTTATCGTGTTTAGTTCGTTTTTGTAGTCTATTTCATCTAAGGGATGTTGTTAAGTCTATGTATCATGGTTCTAAAAGCAGCTAGTTTGTGTTGTATTGGGTGATTGGAGATACATATTTTGTATTAGAACCAGATACATAGACTTAAAGCACACGCATCTTGCACATGAGTCTAAGTTTAAAACATGTCACACGTCATGTCACATGTCATATTTACATGTTGAATTGCACTGTTCATTTAGTAGAGACTGGTGCGTTTAGGAGATAACAAGCGTAAAAAAATCATGTGACGGAAAAAAGAAGTTAAAATAATTATATTTAATATGTAATTTTTCCCCTTCAAATAGCAAATGTGTTTCCCCTTAAAAAGCATTATTTAAACGTGAACTCTAGGTTAAAGTCTCAAGAGCGTGACCGATGGTACACCAAAAGAAACTGAATCACTGCTATGTGCATGTACATAAATGTGTATGTATACGCCTATGCATGTACACAAATAACTGCTGGGATTAAACTAATTTTATCTGAAAACACGAAAGAATAATCAGCCCATTAATGTTAAAAATGCTGAAAACAATTTCAGAAAATTATGAGAAAATTTAGGTTTTGCCAGGTTATCTCAGTACAGCTCAGTTTATCCGTAGGCAGTTTACCGGTGGTGATCGATTATGAGGACAAGCGAACTGGGAGTTTATAAGTCGGCACTGACATATATATATATGCTTATGTATCTGTTTTGCTTGTGGACTTTCGTCAGTTTCTTGTAGGCCTTATATAACTCTTCAATTTTATAGACGGTTAATAACAATGACATTCCGTCTAATTGTATGTACGTTCAACCGCTTTACGAGAATTTGCTCCATTACTTCTACGTTACAATTCGCAAGACGTTTTTGACGGTAGATCCACGAAATAACCATGACTTCTGACAGCGATTCATTCGTCTCAAGAGCAAAAGTAGAAAGTAGGAAACCTCACCGAAACGTAAATCCATTAATTTTAAGAAACTTTAATAGTGTATCTAAACATTTATTTCAAAAACTGTGAAGGGGAGTACCGTTCTTTAAATAAACAAGGTATAGGCTGCTTCGGCTGCTAAAACCAGCCTCATTCCGGTTGTTTGCGCCATTCTTTAGGCCTACGAACGCACGTCAGAAAACACAACAACTTGTTTACTGCGTTGAATATTAATCTGTTTTTGTTGTTTATATAATTATACACCAATTAAAGAGGTTTCGCCATTTCGAAAATATAAGTTTACAATCAGCGAACAGCTTCAAACAGTGAAATTGTGAAAGACGATTTCAGTGGCCAGGTTAGACCTGTTTTAAAATTGAAGTGTCTCGTTCATAATCAAAACACCTTGACCTTAAATTCGGACTGGCCTGGCAGTGCGAAAGTATAGGAGAGCAAGCAGGGCATGTACCCCAGCAGCCGGGATGGGGTGTACTGGTTCATACTAAATAAACTAAACGTTTATTGCTTAAAAAGCGAGTTCTACAACCCACAGTCCTACTTTATCTTGTAATTCATAATTGATGTAATTTAAAAAAGGGATAAACAGGAATAACGATTTTGATAATAAAATAATTGACATTTACTTAGAAAATATTGAACAAAAAATTAATTAAAGTTTGTAAAACCATAAAAATTACTTAGGCATGACTGAAGCTAAAGGCGTAAAATCTTTGAGAACTATACACTAAATAATTTAAAAACTTTATCATATACAAAAATCTATTTACAGTACTTGAAACTAAGACTAAGTAGATGTATTGAAGTAAAAAATAGTAATAAAAATATTCCTATGTCTTTAACTATTAAAACGAAGGCAATTTAAAACGAACATTGATTTTCTTCAAGGGCGCCTGAAACCAAGTTAGCCTCGGGTAACAGGTCCAGTTGCGGCACTGTGGCACGGTACGCAACATTCGCGGCCTAATGTTACTTGTCTTTTTATTCACATTTAACTGTCTCCCGTTTATTGCCAACGTCATATTCAGATCAAGCGTTAACACGTATATTTGACAGGACTTAATAACTTGTTTTGGCTCGTCCTGTTGTAGGCCTACAGACAGTTTTCACGAAAATCACTTTCAATGTTAAAGTTATCAACAACAGTAACAGACTCTGACAAAACCGAGATACATTTAGGCCTATGTAAACAAAGCATACAAGCAAATTTTACAGAAGAGAGGCTAAGCGAAACTGTTTTGAATAATGCACACTTACTCAGGAAGAGTCCGAGATTGCGACCTGATGTATACAACGCGCACAGAGACAATATAAAGACACACTGTAGTAACCACATCATCCTTGGAAACTGCCAGCTCTATACTGACCGACAAAATCCTGCTGCTGCTGGACTGCCTCCCGGACTAGTTGTCATTACCTTCTGTTTGTTCTATATATAAACGCGTGCGGGCGCACGAAGGAGATATGTGTTTTCCTTTGCCGATCTTCTTCTATATTATTGTTATTTTTTTTATTTAAAAACCGCAGAGACGATTCTGTGAATACCGCAAATACAGAAACATTCCTCCGTTTGGCGTATTAACTTACGTTCCTACGTACCCCCTACTTATATTACATTAATTTTTAATTTAAAAATAAGTCATGAATCACTGAATAGAGGAAATTTTTGTCTTAAATTATTTAAGTAGTACAAGGAAACTACGGTATTAAATATGACAGCCGTTAGAAAGTGTCCGCAGTGGAATATAACAATAAAATAATAACGTGAAATTTCAGGGAAGTAAATACTCACAGAACACTCCAATAAAGAAGCTTCGCGGAAACAATATAATTACGAAAGGTGGGACAGAATATTTGGATAAGAACAGCGTGCTTTGATCGACAGATTCTGTTGTCCTTAAACTCTTCATTTTTAACGTTTATACTTTGAGTGAATTCGGACATTTATGTTTGCAAAGTAAAGTTAAATCTTAAGTAATATTTTTCTCCAACTGTAGATAATAAAACGTTGGCGCGTTTACACAAACAAAATCACAGTAAGATACGGAGTAATCTTTCATTATCTTAGATATTCGATTGGTCGAATAAGGCCAGTACAGTCAGTGGTAGGAATCGTGGGCGCAACGACTCGTACACTAGCAGCTATCAGATTCAGTAAATTCTGTCTAAATGTTTTCCGGCATATCCCTCATAAAAACTATTCCCTTCCTAAATAAACGTATGAAATAAATTATAAGAACATTTAAGTTACAACTATTTTGTATTCTACTATGTTGTTTTAATTTTTTGAGTCATTAAGTTAATAAACATAATCAAAATTCTTAAGAACTCCAAAAATATTGAAGAAATAATTTTTCATTAACAAGTTAATTGTACCCAAGTCTTACCCTCTCTTAATATCATCTTATGCAATATTTTTGCCAGTCCTCAAAAAAACCTTAATTCTTTTTCGTTGTTGTTATTACTTCCAGATCTTCAGTTACTAGTCTCGAAATTTCGGATCATTATCCGTCGCTTATGAAGTTTTCATGTAGATTTAATTGAATTTCTTGAAAAACTGAGATTGCTATAGAAACTAAATTTTGTTGAAAATGCTGAAACACACACACACACACGCACACAATTCCAAAAAATTGTTTTTACCCCCTCTGTACTTTAGCTATTGAACTTGAGAAGTAGATCTTTTTGGTTTTTTCATACTATTAGTTTCTCGAATCTATCCATCCAATAAATCCTCACTGCAATTTTGGAGTGCAGACATCAGCATACCGAATGTTTCAAATGACAGTCCCCTTCAGATTATACAGTGAGTTTGTCATTATACTTCCCTTTATAAATGCCGTGGGTTCAGTCATGTGAAGTTGTTTTATGGCCACTACTTTCCTGTTCCTACTTTCCTGTTCCTACTTTCCTGTGTGTTTAGTTTGTACGTAAAAAACTTGTACTTTCTATGGATTAAATTTAGATCTCTTATATGGCAGTTAAAAATTTTGATTGACTAAAAGACTTACATTCATTTTTAATAGTTTTCTCGAACGCCGATAAAGGAGTATACATGATCCTGCGAGAGATTAGTAGATCAATTTGGTACGCAAGCTGTCACTTGTAAACTTTCGGTGATTATGGACTTAGTTATTCCCTAACAATGGTAATTCTGATACTCATTAGGATATGCTACCAGTATGTTATTTTGTTATTGAAAACAGTTTGAATTTAATATATTCCATCAAGTGAGAGGCGCGCACATCTACTAAACCAAAGTAGACTAAAGACGTAGCAGACAGTACGAGATATAGTCTACGTTACAGCTAACTGTAAATGTACATGATAGGTAGAAATCAATAGTCTGAAAACAGTATAAGCCTAGCGTCGTATATGTGGAAACCCGTATACAAATACATAGTATGTATAATTTTTAAGCAATCTTTTTCTTTCTGATTTTCTCAGTTTTCTTCCGGTCTTATATATCATATAATAGTAAATGTATAATATATATATATATATATATTCTGTAACGTGTTACTAGCTGTTACCCTCTCGTATTCTATTATACAAATCTAATAATCGTTCTTTCTAAATTATATTTTATTTAGACTCACTATTGGGATAGCCAATTTGTTACATCTAGACTCGAATCTATGGTTATTTATCTGAATTTGTGTCTTGTTTAACTCTGTTATTATTTGTATATATTTTTGTTAATATTAAATTAAGGATGAGTATTTGTTCAGGGGGATGTTTGCTGAGCGCCAATTTGCAATCACCGTTTGCAAATAAAATTTTATTGGTGAAATATCAATAAAAATTTTTTGATATTTCAAATTTATGTAAATAGTATATGGTCTCTTTATTCTGTAATGAACTCTCTTTTATTTTTTGCTTTCAGCAATGGATATGATAACTTGTGCTCATCACCACATTTTTAAAAGAAATCTGCTAAGATTTTCAATTGATGAGTGTTGCCAACTTAATCTAAGGTCCCTGATGGTAATATGGCCATGTTAAAGTTTGATTAATTTTCCTGTTAACAATTTTCATATAAAAATAAAATCTTTTATGGATCTATGTACTACATCTATTCAGTGACTAATAAAAAAAATAAAAAACCCATTTTAAAAATATTTAATATACGAAAAAAATTATACTTCAAAAGTTTACCAGTTGGCCATATTAAGATCATATGATGGTAATATGGCCAGTATATTAATATGCAACATAAAAACCTGATTTGGAGCTACATTTGCCCACTAAATGGATGTTTAGGGAAATATAATAAAACAAACATATTTATAATTATTTATTGATATATTAAGTACCTTAACATTACATTTAAAGTAAAAAAAAATTTTTAATCAAATAAAGAGAAAATTAATTGTCCATTAATATAAGTTCATAAGTTTCAAAATTTACTGCACACATTTAGGACAAATGAACAAGTATTTGTCTTCTTTGGTCAATCCGACACATTCTTCGTGTACATAGGTGCCACAAATTCCGCACATTCTCATATCAATTCGTTTATCTTCACAGCACAAAAAACAATACCAGCTTTCTTAGAAAATTGAATCAGACTTTTCCTGAGATTTCACTGAATGTTTCTTGATTTCTTTATTCCCGTGTTTCTTTCCTTTCATTATCCTCTGACCTTTTTTCGATTTAATATCCTTGGATTCAGTCTTCATATCATCAAACAACTTTTTGTTCAGTAATACACCTCGACTGTTTATAGCCGGCTTCATGGTACGAGTAGTCTTCCTGATCTTTTCAGCTGTAGGCAAGACTTCATGAAAAGAACTGTTGAGCAATTTAACATCGTCTTCTAGTGATGTATTTGAGGAAATTGAATGCATACTTAAATCATCTGAGTCTGATATATCTGGCGGTAAGTTTCTGCAATGTTTCTTAGCGTGTCGCTTCACATTCTGAGTTCCAGAAGTCGACGGCTGTGCAAGTAAATCATCTATTTGCATCTGACGTGAAGTTTGCTTGTTTGACGTTACATTGGTGTTAATTTCTGCAGTTGGTTCTGGCCGCTCAGTGATAGAGCTTGGGGCATATGCCTCTTCCGGAATAGCAAGAGGATTGAAGGGATATATCCCAGTGGCTTTAAAACCACTCACAAGGTTTCCCTGTGTCATCGCCTTTGCCATGTAGGAGTGAAAACATCAGCAAAATTAAGCCTCGATATATTCTGTTCCCCTTTGTGAGTGTCAAAATAAAGTAGTGTATGTTGATCCCAAAAAACTTCAAAGCTTCGGAAACAACCCTTGTCTAGAGGTTGAAGCTCATGGGTTGTGTTTGAAGGCAAACAATACAGCACAATATTGTGCTCTTCAGCAGCCTCACAAGTCTTGTAGTCTAAGTGAGATTTAACCCCATCAAAAATTAAAAGGCATGTCACGGCTGGTTTAAATTTAGCAAAATGTTTTATATATTCAACAAAACAATCTGTCGTCATAGATCCCTTAGGGGTCATTATGGTTGTTGAACCAGGAGGTAAATTTTTTTCCCAAGCAGGATTTTTCCTCACTCCAGAAAATAAAATCATTGGTGAAATTACAGATCCAACTGCATTTCCACATGCTGCAACTGTTACACTCTCACCGTGTTCCTTAGCAACAATATGAACACGTTTTGACCCCTTTTTGGCAAGAACTTCAGGATCTTTGTGTAGCTGTAGTCTACACCCTTTTTCATCCATGTTAAAAATTTTTTCAGGAGAGGTCATCAGGTTATTGACGTTAAGGATTTTTTTTAATATTTCGAAGTGATCACTGACAATGAATTTATTAAGCTTTTGAGCTCGCGCTGGATTAAGCCTTTGAGCTTTTCTTTTTCTGACATCAGGGTTTCTTTCCAAAAAACCCTTTAGTCAATAGCGTCCTGCCAAATCTTTAGAAAACTTATTAGAAATGCCATTTTCTTGGCAGTATTTGAAAACATTCAAGTTAAGCATTCTTGAAGTTAGTGGATAACCAACATCTGCCAATCGAAATATTCTATTACATAATTCTCTCTCTTGTTCTATTTTGAGAGTCGCCTTACAACCTAACTTTGATTTTACTTCATTATTACCGTTTAGATAGCGGCGTAAAGTTCGCCTGGGTATGGAGTACCTTGTGCTCGCAGCGTTCACTGACAAACGTTGCCCTCTGACATCAGCAACTGCTCTCGTCAAGCCTTCCTGGGACCAGCCTCCACGTTTCTTCTTTCTTCCTTCATCAGGATCCATTTCTGAAACACAGAAATAATAAACTATACTTACGTAAATACATTATAAAAGGTAAATGTTGACAAAACATGACTTACCTAATTGCAATTTATGTATTTATTTATTTAATTATTTGGTAATAGCAGGTAATATGGCCAAGCCTGGCCATTTCACCAGCCTGGATAGGTTTTTAATTGAGACGTAAATTGAATACTATCTCTAGCAAATACCTAACTATGAATGTTACCTATCAACTGAGCATAAAAAACTGAAATAGAAACAACAGTCCAATCATTGTTATATGTTAATGACATAGGTTAATAAGCGTAAATTTACCTGAGTAATATAATAACAGCGTCCTTCTCCAAGCAACAGCGGGACAAGATGGCGGCTACTGCTCAATGTAGAGCTTCCCCACTAGCAGTAATGGTCTGTGTAGTCTAGGAGAAGTGTCGAGAGAGCATTCTGATGCACTCTAGCCGGAATTCGATAAACTATGTCCAATATTGAGAACTAGCCATATTACCAGCATGGCCATATTATCATCACCCACCTTAATTACTGAGGTCAACTCTCAGTGTCAGATATTTTGTTCAGAGTATTATACCCTTTTTGTTTTCATGAAATAAGAAACAAATAAACCTTTTTCTGTATTTTGTAAACTCAAATCCTTTATTTATTCTTTAATTTGTTCTAAATGTAAAACATAATTTTTAACAAAGTTTGGTCAGCTGTATTTTTAAAAGCTCAGAGTGGCAGCAGTAACTCTTAGATCTCAGGCTTTTTAAAACATTTTATAATTTGTTTTTAATAAATAAAATACAATTATAAGGTTTAGTAGGTCCTTTCGACTACGATATAACAACAGTATTGGCAGGGAAAGTACCAAAATACATATGATGAGAAATAGTCACAATGTATCTTAAAAGGATTATATTAAGAGTGTAAAACAGTTCAGTGTATAAGTTAAGTTATAAAAAATACTTTTTTAGACTTAATTAGTTTTAAATTATGTTAGCACTATACATCAATGGTGGCTTATGCTTATGTCCATATTATTAATCATTATTGTTCTCAGTGAAAGTTAATTATGGTTTTTATAAAAAAACGTATTCAAAGTTTTTTGAAACCTTTAGATCAGGTTTAACAGGGAATATTTCAGATTAATTTTAGATCAAAAAATACTTCTCTCCGTGTCAATTGGTCCAATTTCTTCAGAGATGTCCTGGTTTAATTCTGTAGAGTCTTGTAGCAATTCTTTCTTCTATTTTAATCTTGATATATATAATTATTCAATTGTTTATCTGGAGATGCACTAATATCACATATATTATAATTTATTTTTCACTATAAGTATTTAAATCAACCTTTTACATTCAGTTTTTTTAGAATCAATCTATTTTTCTTCCTCAACATATTAGTTGCTAAGGCCTCTCTTAGATATCTCCTTGGTTTCCAAGTAACATTTTTATATCACCCTGGTGACATCATAAGAATAATATAAACAAACCTTTTACTATTTTATATGTCCTTTTCTTTTAAAAGGATATACCCTTTTTATAAGAGTTCTTATCTTCTTTTTATTTGTTTCTTTGTTCTTCTGATAAAAAACTGATCATTTTGACATCACTCTTGACTATTTTCTGATCTATATTTCCTGAGTTAATGATTTACATTTTTTTATTATTTCTGTTCCAAACTTATTTATTATTTCTTTTTGTACCTTTCACTTTCTTAAATTTATTTTATACATTTGGTAATATTTTAACATACACTGACATTGTTTCCTTATTATTTTAATAGAAATCTTATTCATATAATTTGACTGACTATGATTTTGGTACTTTCTTGTTAAGACTAACATTAGTGTTATTAACACTAGTATACATAATATCAATAAATGTGACAAAAACTGATTACTAATAACTATCAGTAATATGTTATAATTCCCCTTAACTGACTGTGTTTATAACTTTACAGTCTGCACACAAAAAACAAATTTCATAAGTAAGTTCTTACTTTAATTATAATAAACATAACATACAATAAACAATTAAAATTAAACATTTCAATTAAGTCTTTCTTAAAATATTATGTCTCCTGGTACTTTTTAATAAAATAATCATGGTATATTTATGTTACTAGGGCATGGTAAAAATGTCACGTAACAATATATGTATATATATATATATATATATACTCCTTCTTCTTCTTCTTCTCCTCTTCAAGGATTGGGTTATATAAAACTATTCTGGCACCCATCTCATCCTCGGACGACCCACGTCTCTTATACCAATGGCTTTATAGTTCTACTTATAATATGTCTTTTTATATTATATATAATCTACTTATTATATAGTTTTCCGCTCGCTGAATATTTTCTTAACCTTCTAAAATTAAGTCGTGACGAGGGAGTGGTCAGAACGATGGTATCTCTTCTTCCTGAAGGACGCAACAGGACCTATTAAAAATACTAAACCAATATGTTAATCCGGCCAGATATTTTCACTGCTTGCATGAATTCTTTCCCTGCATAAAAGAATAGTCAGATGTGATACAGATACTTTTATAACTTAAAAGTATAACTTAAATCGTCACTGAAATCCATCGTCGGTCTCATAATTCTTGTTACGTTGTTGCCGTTGTAGCAAGAGCATTTTACTTCAGTCATCGGCCGGTACAGCAAACATCGCAACCATTATCAGCACTCGGCAACAACTATAGCGACCATGTCAACTGTTACTTTGGCAGAAAGGAATTTCAAGTCGGCTCATTAAGCACACGAGGTAGCGTTAAGTTATAACAGGAAAATTTGTTTGATAGCGTATGCTACATTCAGGGAAATCGCCCGCAATAAATGCGTTCGTGTAGATTACTCTTTGCAACGATGGAACAAGAAGTACCTTAACAGCAAATTTTCTACACTGATTTATTTTACAACTAAATTTCTGTGTTATAACTAGCTTATAGACTTCAGTTTTCCTGGTATTAAGAATGTGGTCATTTTCTTTTTTTAGCTGACGATTTAAAAATGTTTTTACTTTAATAGAATGCATTGATATATAATAGCTACTGATGTATTAAATTTAAAATACGTGAAAACCGTTGGAATGAACACTACAATATGAAAATTAAAAGATGTACTTTCATATTATAATTTCCTAAATATCACACTTATTATTCCCAGAAAAATGTACTTCATATTCGACTAATGAAAGTAACAACTGCGTTTTATTTTGTTTGTTGTTGAAACCCGGTTGTAGGAGAAGGACGAACGGTAAACAACCTCCACGACTGCAACTAGTTTGTAAGGGTCTATGATATTTCGACAAAATGGACAAACGACGTAGTATTCGTAAGCACAGTAGTAAGAAGTAAGAAGTGAGCAATGAGGAGAAAAATTTTAATCGTTCTTGACAGGTGATAATTTTTATAACAATACAAGCATTTTTGTAACAAAATGTGTATAATATACAAACCTCGCTAAGCTAACAGTAATACGCTTTCAAAGTTTTTAATACAATTCTTAATGCAGTTTTCGTTCTTTGGTCTAGAGTATTCCTGATTATTATCATTCGTAAGGATCATAGTGGTACATAATTATAAGTTTCACACTCAAAAATTTAGTCTGGTAACACTTTTTAATGTTTTAGCGAATTAAATATATTTAGGGGCTTAGTAGACCAGAGGGTAGGGCGCCTGGCTACTAATCTAAAGATCCTGGGTTCGACTCCAGGGCGCGCCATAAAAATCTTCTTCTTCTTCTTCTTCTTCTTAGTCATCCTCTTCTACCCGTCGGGTATCGAGGATTCCGAGAGAGCTCTCCATCTCGTCCTGTCCATTGCCAAAACCCTGGCACGGGCCCAGACTGCTCCTCTGCCTTCTACACTCTTCTTGATGTTATCCTCCCACTTCGTTCTGAGCCGTCCTCTTCCTCTTGTGCCTTCTGGTTTTGCCTCCCATGCTCGTCTCGGGTACCTTTCCTCATTCATCCTACAGACGTGGCCAAACCAACGCAGTTGCGAGCTTTCAATTTTATCATTTAAAGAGAATATCTTCAAATTCTTCTAGATGTTAACGTTTCTCACCCTATCTCTACAGTTTTCTTCTCAATTTTCTTCAGGAATCTCATCTCCATTGCTTGTATTCTTTCTTTATGTCTGTTATTCAGAGTCCATGAGTCACAACTGTACGTCAGTGTTGGAGCATGTACACTGCCAGTTTGGTTTTCAGTGATAGTTTCTTTACTTTTTCCCAGAAACTTTCTGTTGATAGCACCGTAAAGCTTCCTTGCTGCTGAGATCCTCATGTCTAACTTTGACTCAGTTCTGCATTCCTCACTGGAAACGGCACCTAAACATTTGAATGTCACCACTTGTTCGATTTTTTTATTGTTGATTACTGTTGTGTTGTTTTGCTTGCATACTAATTATCATTGTCTTTGTCTTGGTGGAGCTAATAATCATTTCTTCCTCCTCATCGTTTCTTCCCACACATTTATGTTATGCTGCAGATTCTCTTCTGTGCTGACAATTAGAACGATGGCGTCGGCAAAAGCAAGGTCTGTGAAAAAGATTGGTTGCAGCCTCCAGTTGCCTACCTTAAACATCCTACTTCTTTGTTGACTCTCCTTGATAATAGCATCCATTAATACAACAAAAAGGTAAGGTGAAAGTATATCCCGTTGTGTCACTCCAGCTGAGGTGCTAAACTCTACTGATGTTTCGTTGAAATTCTGATATAGTTGCGGCAGTTCTTGTAAAAACTTTGAATAGATTTGATAAGCCCAGTTCCAACATTATAAGTTTCTAGTGTTTACCACATTTTCTCCCAGGGCAACCTAGGCTTCAATTGTTCTTCACCATACATAAACTTGAATATGCTTCTTCTTCTTCTTCTTCTTCTTCTTCTTCTTCTTCTTCTTCTTCTTCTTCTTCTTCTTCTTCTTCTTCTTCTTCTTCTTCTTCTTCTTCTTCTTCTTCTTCTTCTTCTTCTTCTTCTTCTTCTTCTTCTTCTTCTTCTTCACAGATTAAATATCCTCTGTTACGGTCAGCAATTTCAAGCTATCTTTTCCTCGGATTTGCCAGGAGGTCGCTTGCCTGAACAGTCAGTCAGCCGCCATCATCCCTACGAATGACGACGCAGCCGTCTACTTTGATATTTCATTAGTTTTGTAATTTAATGAGGCAGTTTATTTCCTTGCGTATAGCCCCGTTAAACATTGTGTTCTCCCTCCATGTAACACAGAAATTTGTTTCGGAAGCTTGGGTGTTATGGTAACCTTTACAGAAATGTTCTTTGTCCACCAGGTTTGAGTATCTGCGGTGGGCTTATAACTCATTAAGGTAAGCATTTGATAGACGCATAAGACAGCAAAGAAAATCGGGGCGGATTTAAATTTAAATATAGATTGCTAATAAAAACTTTATTTTGCTGAACACGAAACTTGGACACTACATCAGCAATAATTTAACTAGCGTAAAAGTTACAAAAATGAAGCCCCATAATGTTAACTGTATCAGGTTTTCAATTACAACAGTCTTTATTTTAACTGTACAACAAGTAACAGTTCACTTTTTAAACACATTATCTTAAACATGAAATATACCGCCTATAGATTCTATTGTCAATGCAAGAAACTCGTGTTTATCATGTACTTAACATAAAGGGTACGCGTCTTGTTTGCTGGCTTTTATGTCCTGCCAAGGTAGTGAAGTTGTGAAACCGCTGAATAAATCCATTCACACTAACTGGGATCGAAGTCGTACACATATCGCACATATCTGCACCTTTTTTTTTATAGATAGAATTTATTATGCAAACATACGGCAATACTTAAACCTTACATGTTATCAAATATTATACGTGATCAGTTTATATTTATTTCCACAGTTCTCTGTTGAGAAAGTACAAGAAGGTAATTGTAGTACTTCAACATATTTAAAATTAGAAATATAACTTACTCTGTTTAACCAAATTTAAACCAAAAATATAACTTTCTCTGTTTCTCACGTCTTTCGTCTTTCCACAAGAAATATCTAAACGGGTATTTAAGATATATAGTTTCAATTATTTGAATACTGCCCAGCGTATATCACACGTAATTAATGAAGCCATAGATGAAAAGAAGTACGGTTCAATGGCCTTCCTAGACGTGAATCAAACGTTTGATAAAGTTTGGCACGGTTGCCTGTTGTATAAAATCAAACAGAATATCTCTTCACCATATTACCTTCTTTAAAATCGTACTTGTTAGATAGACATTTTAAAACGCAAGTGAATGGCGAAACATCTGATTTCTATGCTATCAAATCTAGAGTCCCACAAGGTAGTGTCCTGGAATCCATCTTGTATTTCACGTCTGACCTCTCAACAACTGACAACTGATTATACTGGAACAGGTACACCTTCAGACGACGTAGCTGTCCTGACTATTCATGAGAACCCTGTAACGGTATCATCAAGTCTTCAGAATCACGTCTTTCAATTAGATAAGTGACCCAGGAAGTGGAACATCAAAATTAACAAATTTAAATCACAGCATGTAACTTAAACTTCACAAAAAGAGGAACGTCCCGCCAGTTTTTATGAATAAAATAGACATTCCTAGATCATCATGCGTTAAGTACTTAAAACTTCATCTTGATAGTAAACTCACTTGGAGGGAACATATAAAAAAGCGTAAGCAGACTGACTTGAGGATAGAAGAATTATATCGGCTTCTTGGTAGAGAATCTAAAATCTCGTTAGAAAACAAACTCCTGTACAAAGGCGTAATTAGGCCTATCTGGACATGCTGTATAGAATTATGGGCTTGTGCCAGTAAATGTGCCTTATTTAATGTGCCACAATTGCAAATCTTACGTGCAATAACTGATTGTATGGTAACCCTTATAGATATGGCTACATACCATACCAACTGTTCAAGAGCACGAACAAAGTAGGAACAGAATGCAAGATTTAGAAACGCATGCCAGTCGTTTCATCCAACCACTTGTGTAAATTACCAGAAGATTAAAAAGAAATTAGTCAATAGACCTCATAGTGTAAAAAGAGGTCTTTTACTGCAGAAATCTCATCAAGCCAGAAGTGAAGCTTCCTAAGCCAGCAAAATAGCATGGCTGGGTATGACATCCTTGGGAGTGACAGTGTTTTATACATTTCACACAAAAAATCACTTTATATTTTAGAAGTGGGCCTAAGCAAAGTATGAATACAAAATATATGTAGACGGTAAAAAGCTACAGAGTTTAACTCAGCATGATGATATCCATCAACTGTGAACATTAGACCCAGCAGTCCTATTTGCTGCAACAGTATGATGGTTGTTTAAAACACGTAAAATTAACATCACGCTATAAGAAAAATTAACCTCACGAAGAACCATGAGGTCCGGTTCGTAAAGCAAACGGATTGGCGAAAATTTTCACGCGTATCTTCACGTCATGCTTGACTTTTTAAAATTAATAATGGGTCCGTTATATAGTAGGCCTACTAACTGCACTAGTAAGCTGCATGGCATGAGCTATTCGTTCATTATTTTGATCGAAATAAATTTATTAATAGATAAAATCAAATTAGTAAACCTTATTTCTTTTTAAAACTGTGAGTATAAAGTTCTTCGTCCATACTATTCTTAGCGTTACACGAAAATAGCTCGAGGAGGTGATCATACATTATTGACATGGTTAACGGAAGTTTTCCTGTACCTTAAAAAGTAAAAGAAAAACATATTACGGAAACTCCGAGTATTCTATTATTTTTTAGTAAAATGAAAATTTTTTATATAAGACTATCATTATTACGTCTTTTATTAGGCCTATTACATGAATATAATAAACATGAATAATCCCGAATACTGTATTAGTTTTTTTAGTTAAATTAAGTTACATAATAAAAATGCCTATATTTAGTCCAAGTTTTAAGTTTATGGTTGTTCCATAGATATCTATAGGCATAACTTTTCATATATATTATAACGTACCAAATCCCATAGATTTGGGGTTATATGTAGAAGGTTTCAAAAATCAAATATAAAATAAATTTAAATCGATAGAACCATATCTCGCACTGTAGCGAGCACTTAAAACAATTGTAAAACGCCCAGCGGCTATGTTCCGGTGGCGTTATGTAATCACACACGCACCGTTATAAATTAGGGACACGCCCTAACTTTAAAACATTAATATTTCGGAAACGAATAAATATAGGCAAAAACCAAAATAGCCAAAATGTTTGCCGAAATATTAATAATAGGGTGTGCAAATCTCAATAAATATAATTAAAGAGTTAATGAGATAATTCATTTTATTTAAATAACTTCCATAGTAAGAGAGCTAGGGAGTTCAGATTTGAATATGTTATAATTATAGAAATTACGAATCAAATGTATATGTTAGAATAAGCATAACTTGGCTTGCAGCCAAGATAATTGCAATACAAATTGCAACCGGACGTCCGACCGACAATTGGTTCCGGTGTATTCCAGAATATTAAAAATAATAACAATTCTCGAACTGTGGGAATTATTTTTCGTTCTCACGGAATGAGGTGACTAAATTTCAAGTAGAAGGGAGAGTGTTTCAGCCAATCAGATCATTCTAAAAATTTTGAACAACCGTTGGTTTCGAGCTGAACGCTCTTCACTCTTCTGTTAACATTCAACCAGTAAACACATACTCTTCTGCCAGGACTCAAACTGTGAACACACACACACTTCTGTAAAGATTCAACTTCTCTCTTCTATAACGACTGGACTGTGACGGCGTCTACGTACGATACTCTTATTTATCAACAAATTAGCGTACTGCGCAATATACCAAACTGTTGGCGTACGCATATAAGAGATCGACCATATACTACGAGAAGTCACGCCCAGAGTACAACAGAACGAGGCCGTCTAGAACGTGGTACGAGCTGAAGTACTGACGACGCAGAGCGACACCCGAGACGAGGTACACACACACACACACACACACGAGTGCAGAGTATCCGGACCGAGGGCCTGAAGCAGTTGCGGCAGTTAAACCACGGACGTTAAATCCATCAACAGTTGCTGAAGGAGCTGAGTTGCTGATCCCTGAACTCTTTGCCGGAATCCAGGACGCAGCGGAAATCATCGCCACTAGCTGATTGGACTAGGACATCGAGGGACCCCAGAGGACATCTTCGAGAATTTCAGTACCAGGAAAGTCAAAAATCATTTATACATTTTTATATAAAAAGATCATTTTCCTTTTTCTGTTAAAATCAATTGTAAAGTTAACTTCATTCAGATGCCTATAAAACAGAGACTTTAAATTAATAAGAACCTCAATATTGTGATAATCTGTAGAACAAGTATAAGTTAAGTAAGAAGCAATAGATAAGAAATAGACGTAAATAAAAAGCGCTATACCAAATCTCAATATTGAATCACTTAGAAACTTATACTGCAGTATACGTGGAACAAATCACAAGTAAATAAAAAGCACGTTGAACAAGATTCACGGCTAATTTATTTAAGAGTATTTTAAAAGCATCTTGAAGCAGTAAAATCAATATTAAAGTCTTGAAAACTCATTAATTAAATTATTAAAAAATTAACTTTTGAAAGCAATAAGAAACAAGTTCGTATAAATTCGTATTTATAAGCTTTCCCTCTGAAAGCTAATATTTATTCAGAAAACATTGATCAAATTACTAATTACTCTTTAGTACGTAAGAATTACGTTAGATTTAAGTTTTTCATTTTATGTGCTATTAGAATAATAAACCCCAATTTTATACCCAACACTGTTTTGTTATTGCTGTACTCCAAAATCTACCAACATCACAAAACTATTCGAAATAATTATAACGATACACTTTGTGCTTGTACTTTTGAATTAACCTACTTGCGAATTCAAATCACAAATTCCTACGGCCCTAGTCGGAAGAAGAAGACGCAAGAACACACAGCAGGTAGGTCAGTTCACACACCACAATTTATAAGCATTATAAATGGCGCTCCAAGATCGTGAGGCTGTCCAATTATAAAATTTGCAAGTTGTGTTAAGTTATTATATATATATATATATATATATATATATATATATATATATATATTGTAACGTTGTAAAAAGAGACGTCCTCGTCTTCGTTTAAGCCTCACGTTGGATTCGTCAATCTGTAACGAATAATATGTTGCCGTCTCTGTAAAATGTACACCAATTTTGTATGTGTATTAAATGTTAGTGCGTTCGTCTCGCACCGGGGTCGTTACATCAATGTTCGCGGCTAACGATGTCCGTAGCGTTGCGGTAATCACCAGTATAACACGGCAGTAACCTTACCTGTTTACTTATAGGGGTGTGTTAACCCCGGGTGGCGCCAAATCGTTTATTAAAACGATTAAAACTATTGTATAATGAGTTTTCAGCGGTGACGGTCAGGGCGTTCAAATAATTCCCGCTCGTACGGCCGTCTGAATTGTCTGTACTGTTGTGCAAATGACGACTTGTTCGCTGCTCATCAACCTGTTCTTCATAAATAAACACAAATAATATATTGCACTCCCTATGAAATAATAACAACGGTTACTCCCTGTACTAGTTATTTTTTAATGGGTGATAATTAAAATATTCAATTTGACAATTATTTTATAATAAATCTGCACCGACTTTTTACATGAAACACTGCTTTCTCAAAGTTGACGAAAAATCGATTATGGAACGATATGCTCGCATCCGTCTGGCTGCGGAAAGTTTTGTTATTACAATTAGATTCGTTCCAAAATCGTGGGATTCTTGTGATTATGAGCTAAAGAATTCCTATAGTTACAATAAAAATATTTTACCTTATTCTAAGTGTACATAAATAATAAAGTGTGATGTTACAATCTGTTCTGTAGTGTCGTTAAATGTGTTAAATGTGTCTTTTGAAAGTTCGTGTTTAAATAATAGGTTATGTTTTACGTTAACATATTTTCAGTGAGTTTTATTTTACTTAAATAATCTGTGAAAGAGAAATATTCTGTTTATAGTGAGATAAATTTACCTTTAGTAAAATTTAGAGTGATTAGGTTTTTGGAAATAGGTAATTTAATTGTACTTAACACCTCAGCATGACTTGGTGTCTTCGTTCATTTGATCGGGTAGGATTTGGCTGCAATAAGTTCTTTTTTCATTAATTTTGGACTTCAATAGGTTGGGCGTCCTTTTCATAGAGCATCTGGTCATACTTTTCGGTTAATTTTCAGTTT
This sequence comes from Magicicada septendecula, assembly GCA_034769895.1. Taxonomy (NCBI): domain Eukaryota; kingdom Metazoa; phylum Arthropoda; class Insecta; order Hemiptera; family Cicadidae; genus Magicicada; species Magicicada septendecula. Next base: position 301,981,599 of record CM068367.1, on the reverse strand, counting down.
AATTATCCTGGATCTTGAATGGACTGCTATAAATGGGTCGTCTGCTTCTTATACCGTCATGGTTATGAACCTTGATTACTGTTTTACATTATTTTATTAGAAAATCGTTCTTCCAAACATTGGCTTCTGTATTGCTTGACTGACGCTTCACTAGTGTGTAACGGTATTCAACCGTAATTCTATCTTCAACTGTCGTTTCTATGGTAACTGAATGATTTTGATTGGCTGATTTTGATTTGATGTATTGTTATCAAAATTCGAATTCTTCGTATATCTTCTGACTGCTGTTATTCCTCTATCTTCCTTCCTGGTTATTAAATATTGTCACTATAGTATTTATTTCCTTTCATAGATTATTTTGATACCCCACAAGTTTGGGTAATTTTAAATTTTATGTTTTTACAATTATGTTAATTACATTTCTTTTTGTATACAAATGCTTATTATAATATTTTGTTTTACAAATGATTTACAATTTATTCTTGGTGAATCCTTCACCTCAGATTTGCTAATTTCTTTGTTAATTTGTTATAATTTGTAGTTGTTTACTTCTGACAGTTAGGCATTTTCATAGGCCTAAGTAGCCATTATGGTATTTGACTTATTTCATTTAAATTACATTTCATTTCAGCCTTATAGGCTTTATTTTGTTATTATAGTTGGTTGTGTTGTGTTTTGAGTCTGTTTATGTGTTATTATTATGTCACTATTATTTTATACACAATTATTTACTCTTTGGTTTCCATGTTTTCTAGTCATACGTTTTTATTTATTTCCTTTCCCAATAATAACAAGGTGGCTATTATTTACTACTTTTTTGATCTTATTTAAATATAACATGTAGGCCTATGGTCTGTATAATTCTTACAGCCATATCCAATTTATAAACTTGATTGAATAATTATTTTACTAACTTATTATTTGCTAATCTTTGTTCACAATACATCTGATTTTATATTATTTTTTAGTGTGACAAACAACATCACTTTTATGAACTTATAGTGATCCCTTATAACATGGGTGTTTTTTGATTTGTTTCTAACTCCTTAAGTTTTAAACAATCTCCATGTTTAGTTTAAAACTTAAGTTTTAAACTCTCCCTCCATGTTAACACTTTCAATTTACTCTTTCCTGGGATTCTCCCTTTTAACTCTGATTACTTGCTTTTAAACTTATTAATTATATTTTTTGTTTTGTTTACTATGGTGATTATCACTTTCCAGTGTCCAATACCTCTTACTTTATAGTTTATACTTAATACTATTTTTCACAACATACTTACTCACTATTATTTTTCACTGTTAAACCTTTAGTGTTCTTTAGGATTTATTAATTGTTAATGATTTTATCACTCACTATTTTTCACTATATTTCCATTCTATATCTTACACTATTTTCATTCAGTCATCACCTTCACTCTTAAATTATTTATAGTTAATTATAATTTAATTAGTGTACTTTCTTTACCACTACACTTTGGGGTTTTTACACTTTCATTTTGCACTTCACAAATGTTTTTTTGTCTTTTAGGTGTTTCTGAATGGGTAATCCCTCTAATTATTATCTCACTACCATACAATCTCTTTCATTACAATATTTCCTTAATACTATTAACAATTTTATGTCCTTACATTTCTATTCTTACATCTAACTCTAAATTGTGGGTTAGTTTGCTTTTTTATTATTTTTTTATTTTTAACATATTTTAATAGGGTTTCTTCCCTAGATTATGATTGTCCAATTAATGGATAATGACATTTACTTTTTTCCTTTCTCATAGGTTAATTATTGGTCTTGGTTTCAATATTACTTTTGAGTGCATTATTTCTCCTTCTCCTATGCTTTATTACTTGTTAGTGCATCATTAAGTGCATCATTATTGGTTTTCATTTTTATCTATTTTCCTCCTTCTTCATTTTCATTGTATTTGGTTAATACCTTGGTTTTTCCACCTTCTCCTTTGGGTTCATTTTAACGTGTTACATTGAGTCATTTAATTCCATGAACTTGTTTCATTTTTGTTTGGGTTTTGGTTTTTTCCCTTCTTCCTTTGGTTTGGTTAATCACTTTCTTCTCTTCTTTGGTTTTATTCTCGCTTGTTTTTCGTGGTTCCCTTCTTCTTTTGTTTCCTTTTGTTGGGTCAATCACTTGGGTTAGGTCATGTCGTCGTTTGTCGAGTCATAGTTTTTATATTTTATTTAAATTAAGCATTTTATTTAGTATGAAGTATTATTTGAAATTCAATATTATCTTGTTCATCCCTGGTATTGGGTTGGCTTATTTGTGTTGTAACATAATATATATATATATATATATATATATATATATTTTGTAACGTGATGTTTCCCTCTACATAAAGAAAATACCCTAACCTAATTAATTATCTTATCCAAATAATGAAGAACAGAATAATAATTGAGTAAAGAACCTGTATAATGTAAAATATGTGTTAAATAGTCAATTTAAGATAAAAGTAAATCAAATAATAAGACCAAAACACCAAATATGATTATATGGAACTTAATAATGAATAACTCTAGTAAACTCCATCAGTAATGTTGTCAAAAACAGGTGAAAGCCTATTCAGCAGAACTTAAATGGTTTACCAATCAGGAAAATTTATAAATTAGATCAAATTTGAAGTAAAAGAAATAAAGAGTAAGAGAATAATCATATCTGAGTGTGAATCAAGTCACTAAAACCATTCATGGAATGATTAATATAAAATAAGTGAGTAATAACAGTTATAATTGAAAATTGCAATGATATAATTTAAAAGTGCAATGATATAAGTTAGGTTATGCACCATATGTCTATGTTAAAGCAAGACAAAGAAATAAAGAAGGAAGTTAGATAAATTGTTTCATGATATAGTATGAACAACCAACAGAATAATAGATAAGACAAGGATAATTAACTATTGATGTTTAGTAACTAAGTAATGATGTAAATAGTAAGAAACTGATGAGACAGAAGCCTACATGTAATGGGTAGGAAAAATAATAACAATTTATGTAAATAAAACCTGTTAAATGATATAGTATAGATTATAAAAGAATGTGTGTTAGTAGATAAGAAAGTAATAATGAGGAATGTCAAGAATTAACCAGGAATAATGTAAATAATAAGTTGTCAGCTTTGACAAACACTTCATACAGCTAATGTGGAAGTTTATAATGGACAGTACAAGGAAAAAAGCTTGTAGTGAAGTACAAAATATGTTATAAAAGTTTAAGTAGATCATAAGTGATAATTAAGAGTTGTTACTTTGTAGTAGAATTAAGTAAATTTTGTATGAGAAAGGAATTAAGGTCCCAATGAGCATGGACATGAGTAGGCCTAGATGGCAGTACTAGGTTTTTATAATAAATTGATGTTTATAATTATTATTACTGTTATTAAACCATATAATGTTAAAGTAAAAACCAATTCTACAACTAAGAATTAAATGATGGAACAGAAAGATTAATATTTTATAAAGAATACTAGACTAAATCAATCTGTGAAAATTGTTATTTTATTATTACTGAACAGAACCATGCCTGAAAGGTCTCAAAATGATCAGCATAAAAAATGCTGATTAATGGTAGTAAAATATTTTTAATTGTTAGTAGTATAAGGAAGTTATGTCAGTTTTAATATTTTTTAATAATTTTGATCAAAAAAGGGACACGTAACTCGACGTCTGTTGATGAGCATAAACCAGAAAACGGAAATTTTAGTAATTAAAAATGGAATATTTAATAATTCAACCAATCAGAATCGTTCAATTGTCAGGTGAATTTACCCATAACGCACCGCAAACGCATCAGTCTTCCCAACGGTCATCAAACAGTAAAGAACACCTCCTCTGTAACGCTTAAAACATAATTAATCTCGAACCTAAAGTGTAAATATTTTCAAACCGAGTGAGGTTAAGTGAATGTAAACAAAACATCAGTTAGAAGCATACAGGGAAGAAATATACACAGAATCACTGAAACAAATGAGAAGATTGAAAAAACTAATGAAACATTAGTACAATTCCGTGAAGAAATTATAAATCAAATAATTAATGTTGAAGATAACAGTAAAATTAGGGTAGAAATACTTCAACAAGAGACCCAGGAAAAATTTGAAAAATTACAGGATAAGTTATAAGAAGAAAAAAGAAAACAATTTAGGACAAGTACAATGTCAAGTGAACAACAACAAAGAAAAAAATAGAAGAAATCCAGAGGAGAGAACTCATCAACATACGAGAAGAATTAGAAATGCTGCGAAATAGACCAATCAATTACACACATATACCACTGGGAGAGAATAGAGATATAATCAATTTTAAAGAATATTGCAGAAACCCTCTAGAATTCCTGGAGAGACTAGAAGAATTGTTGAACAGAAACAAAGAAAACCGGTGGCACATGGTAAAAAATCTTCTCGATGAAAGTTTCAAAAACATTACAGATAACTGGTGGACCGCGATAAGGAACGAGGTCAACAGTTATACAGAATTTAAACAAATTTTCAAGACAAAATATTGGTCGGAGTCCATACAAAACATTGTAAGGGATAATTTGTGCAATGGCAAGTACGACGCAACCAGAGGACAAGCACCAACAGCCTACTTTCTTGGTATAGTCTGTGTAGCCCGACATCTAGAACCCAAGATCCCGGAAGAGTGTCTAATAACAAAATTATCGTACCATTTCGAGGATCGTACGTGCTAGTCTGTGTGGACAAGTAAAAAAGATTGGAGAAATGGAGGCCCTCTTAGAAAGTTATGAGCAGGAGGCTTATTATCGAAGGAATCGACGAAGACCCGAGAATCGAAATGAACAGCAACGTGACAACCGACAACGGGTAAACCACGTGAGAGCAAATAACAGCCATAGAAGACCACCCAACAATCGATTTCGAGGAAGGCGTCGGAGCTTTAACAACGAACGGACCTACAATAACCAATATCGTAAAGACGACGACAACAGGCTACCACAAAGAAGTCGCAGTGAAGAATATCAAAGATCAAGAAGCTGGGACAGAAGAAGGGACGTACCCTCAGGAAACCAACATAGGAATGAACAGGAACGACCTATCAACATAGACGAAGGTAGGGGAAACGAGAGTCCGCAGTGAGAACAAAGGACCGCCCGTCACTGCAAGCGGACCCAGGGCCGATGAGAAATATAAACCCATCCAACCGAGACGAAGAACCAATAACAGTTATACGGAACTATTACCTGAAAAATATACAAATGGATTTACTAGAAGAGAGAACATGGGGAGAAGCAAAACCAAACGGCGACATACTGTACGTAAGAGTAGAACTACACGGGGTACTGACAGCAGTAATGATCGACACTGGAGCGAACATTTCCTTAATAGACAAAACAGAATTGAAAAGGATACAGGAGTCTAACAGGGAGAAAATACCCACACTGCCCATCAACAACATTGCGATTATAGGAGCCACATGTAAACGAAATAGAACTATAAAGCAACAAGTAAGCCTGGATGTTACGAGCAAAGGAATAGGAATTCCTATGGTGTTTTTAGTAGCCCAAGGGTTACCCTTTAAGGTGTTAATAGGGTGTGATATGCTACGGCGCCACTCTGCGATTATTGATCTGGCCAGTGGTAAAGTGACACTACGCTCAGACGGCTATGAATGGACTGCTGAGATAATTGGAAGCACAAGTGCTCCTCAGTACAGGTGTTCATACCACGTTATGGAAGATGTTAGGACACCCATAGGAAACAAAGAAATCGTAACAGAATCAGAATGATGGCAGGAAAAACTGCAAGAAATCATGTCGTTCCAAAGAAGAGGACATACAGAGATAATCAGTGTGGAACAAAAGAAGAGGTTAGTGGACATTTACAACAACTACCGCAACGTATTCTCCAACTCACCTGGAAAAGCGAAGAATTTTGTATGCGAATTAAAGTTCCAGGACTCCGTAAATATCAACAAGAAGTCATATCCTATCGCACAGTCGTTAAAGGAAGCTGTAAGGAAAGAAATATTAAGAATGATCGAAGAAGATATTATAGAAAAGGGTAGTTCGCCATACACCAGCCCCATTGTAGCAATAACCAAGAAATAATCTAGCCGAAATAAAAAGGTATTACGAGATAATTTTTTTATAAATAAAAGCCGTTTATTTCAGTAACACATAAAAATTTACTGAAATAACCAAGTTTTAAGGGGGGACATATATATATATATATATTATATAACATTGCCAAACCCTGATCACATTTGATATAAATAAGTATGTAAAAAATGCCAAGAAACAATATATTTTGATAGATAAATGATAACGAGAATGAAAGTAGTAAATATAATCAATAGTGAAGGAGGAAGAATACAACCAAAGGTGGTTACAAAACAAGAAAATACGAACTAGACTGACAGACAACTGACATTGACCCAACCCCAGAGATTGGCCAGATATTAACCAAAGTAAAGCGAGACAAGAAGACAGTGAAGAAAAAAGAAAAAAAATTACATGGCCATAACAATTAACTCATAAGATTGTTTTAAAAGAGCATAATTTTTTATTATTATTAATAATTTATGTTTAAATTTTATTAGTGGTAACTTGTAAATGACAGTATCTCAGCAATTGTTATACATAAAAAACCATGTGTAGATATGATTGTATGTATATCCTTATCTATAGGTGATGTGTCAGCTGTTATGTTTAAAATTACACTCATACAGACAGGGAATAGAAATGTGTGCGTGATTCAATCAGAGAACAAATTGTATAGCCTACTATATACTTTGGAACTTTTACTAGGATTATTTCAGCTGTATGTATGTTATTTCAGCATTATGTGTTTGAAAGTATAAGGTTTTGGAGAGTTTATTTATTCGCTAATATTATTGCTGTTGCTACAGATGTAGTATGTTTCAATTAACACAATGTATTTTAACATTATTAAATTGTTGTTATTATTATTAATTATGACATTTCAGACCAATTTTTATCACTTTAATGACAATGTATACAAAGTTATGTTTTATTTGAAAGATGTATTTACAATACCATGTTGTTTGAATATTATAAAATGATATGTGACAGTCTGAAGTTAACAAAAGAGACATGAACTCATTAGATACAAAAACTTTGTAATAATAGTGAGATCGTGAGAAATATAAGGGTAATTAGAGATAGGTAGGGAGTGACAAAGAGGAACAGTGAAGTGATAAGTGTAATAAAATAAACAGCATATAATCTTAAGAAAAAAGAGTTAAACAAGTGTGACAAACCCAAAACATAAGCACATGTTAAATGAGCAATTAAGTTAAGTATATTAGACTGAAAGACACAGAATAATTGTGAATGTAAAAAACAGAAAAAATATTATCTCAGTATAAAAATCACCAGGGTGATTACTGTTATAAAAGAGATGGTGTAGGTATAACACTCACCAAATTTGTTCATTTGTTAATTTAAAGAAAGAAGTTATTGGCTTAATGTTTAAGGCAATAAATACCAGAAGAAATAGTTTTACAGTAATATGTTAGTATGTTTTAAGTAAGTAAGGAATTTATAAAGAAAATAATAGCAATACCTTTATAAGAAATAATAGGCAAAATATAATAATTATGTGTAACGAAAGGGAACATGGCAGAATTATATTAAAACTTAGAAATAAGTAAATTATGTATTAACATAGTATTATCAATTTTGGACTAAAACATTAATACATGGCTTAGACCAATCTTGTAAGATATCAAACTAATCTTTGAAAGAAAATAGGAACATCTATGTAAACATTACAACCATTGAAATTATCCCCAAGTAAATATAGCCATTATAAAATATTTATTCAAATTAAACAAAAAATTCAAAGTTTGATAACAATGTGTTTATTTTGAGATCGACCAGGGAGAATAATTACGTTACCATGGAAACTGTGGAGTAACAAGCAAAAATACCGTTAGATTTTCTTACTGAATGCATGACGCTTTAATGGTATAGACGCTAATTTTCGAGTGACCAAAATTGTCAATTAAAACATAGAAAATATCAGAAGTTACTACTAAGTGTATACTAAGACGTAAGACGAGGACTGGAACCATATTATTGAAGTTGAGGCCAAATTAACGAAAAAAGAAAATAAATTACTACCAATTAAACTGGAAAAGATGCCTGATGTCCTGAACCAAGCAAATTAAAGAAGATTGTAGTATAACCCATGAATAACAGATCGTATGAATTCGCCATAACTACGGAAGTGATAAGTACCTATTAAATTACCCAAAATATATAAATAAACTCACGTTAATTATTTCTCACTAAAGGTCGAAATCTCACTGAACTGAAATTAATTACTTTCAAAGATTAAAAAGAATACTAAGTCACTGACAATTTATAACTAACCAATATAAACTGTTGTTAATGATCCATAACTTGTAAACACTTTTACTACACTGCGCTAAACAAATTATACCTACACAATATGTTAGTTAAGTTTACTTGATGTAAGGGTGTGTATTTTTATTGTTTTAAACATTTGTAATCCTTTTAACGTAACCTCAAGAACCTATGACAAACAAACATTAATAACTGATGTACTATTTCCAACAGACGCCATTACTAAAAGTCTGTTTATCAATTCAAATATCGATTTGTCAAACCCTGTAATTGTCTCATATAAATAACCGGAGCGTTTGTAGTAGAATAATTTGTATTAAATGAATAACTAATCACTAATAAAAAATGTATAAGTATTGAGTGTAACCACGGTGTTATAATTTCATTAGGAGGTGCACAATATTTTATGTACATTTTAGCAGACGACTAACGATTTACACAGCCCACGCATCGAACTGCTGTGCGCTCCAGTGGGCCTAGCTGGCGGAAATATTTGAATTATTCAAACCGCCTGAGCTGCACTGGTCATATACCTGTGAATTTTATTTTAATTGTTTTGAGAAAACAATTTGGCGCCACCGGGATTTTATCACCCCTAGTGAACAACAGGTAAGAACACCAAGACCTGGTTATTCGTACGTTCGCAACGGACGAATCGGCAGAAGTTGCACGCATTTGAACTACGGATCAAGAAGACACGTTACACCCAGTACACCCAAATTGTACATTATTCACATTTTACAGAGTAAAACGGTAGCCGTACACACGACTATATTACAAATTGACGACCAACCGCTGGAGCTAGAAGAGAGAGAAATACGAACTTCTAACGGCGAGAAAAAAGGTCGACTAATAAGTATAAAACGGTTCGCTACACACTATTCAATAATAATTAACAGGAAAGGTAAACCGTTATTATACAAAGTGGCTTCCATCGCGGGGCTTGAACGAGGCGGACGTCCCGCTATTATACAATATATATATATATATATATATATATATATATTGCAACAGATCAAACTTTATTATTCTAATAAGGATATTGTGAGTGTGTAAACATCATATACAAGTCTATTATGGAGGTGATGAAAAATTATTTATTATACACAAATATTGTTTTTAAAGATGTATAATGTATTTTAAATTGTCATGTATTGATAATATATTTAATTGTTTGTATTGTTCGATAATATAAATCGATTTTACTTGTTTGCTGGAACGTCCTCCTCTCGTCTCGTCGGTCCCGTCCTGGCGTCCTCTTCTTCAGTGTCACTCCTTCCTGGTGTCCTCTTTGTCCTGGCGTCCTCTTCGTCTCGTCGTCCTCTTCTACAGCTTCACTCCTTCCTGGTGTCCTCTTCGTCCTGGCGTCCTCTTCGTCTCGTTATCCTCTTCTACAGCAAGCGGCTCCAGCGACGATATTTCACAGAGACTCGTTGTTATGTTTGACTGCTAACATTGATTAGTTTCTTGATAAATATCTCAAAGTGGTATTTTTGTGTGTGATTGTGGAGATACCAGAGACCAACAGGAGACCACAATGGCGACAGACCAACACACAGGTACTTCACTAGACGCAGAATCGCGAAGGCTGAGGATGAGAGCACAATAGCTCTCGAAACATGTTCCAAATAAGGGAAAAATAACATCTTGAGGTAAAGTAAATACAAATTTTAAATATTTTATATAAATCAGGAAACGAACTGTAGCAGAAAGTGATTGAATATATATGTGTAATACTTTTCATAAATATGTAAAAATGTGTAATTGCTAACAATAGTGAAGTAATAGCTAATAAGTAAAATTTTTGCAAACATAGCTTAGAAACTTTTTGAAGGCAGTAAAAAATTTGTAATCGGTGTTGACTGATATTAATTTGGTTAAATTACTAAAGAAGCCGAGTTTGTATTTTGAACAAAATTCCTCATAATTTGGTGCCTTACAAAGACTTCTACTATTGTTCCAAAATTGTTATTTCAATTTCTGCCCATTATATTCCTAAAGACAAAAAATGTTTAATGTATACACCATATTCGGAGTTGGATTAAAATTCCCTTCAGTCTAATGGATTTATACAATTTGTTCAAAATTATACGTTTTATACAATTTGTTATACTTTTCTGAAACTGAATACTAAATTCATATTTTGGTTAAAATTCTGTTTTATTTGATACTCGGCATGGATTTCTGTGATATTTTCAACATTTTTTCCATCACATTCTTGCCCTATGCCCCCCTGTTTTTGAGGAGATCAACCTCAAGAACAGTATGGCTCTGTGGAATAAAGGTAAGGACGACACGTGTGCTAGGTTTAAAAAAATCGGTTGATGCATGTAAATTTTCGTGAGACGTATCCTATATAGGAAGATAGATGCAAACCAGTGGCGTAACTCTTTTTTCTGGGCCCCTTCAGGAATCCTTTACGGGCCCTTCTACTACCCTTATTTAATTGATGCCGTTGTTCCCTCTTAAATATTAGTCTCTCCTTATAGCTGTTATAGCTACTAAAATTATATAACGTAAACAGAATATCGCTCTCCTCAAGACTGTTTCAAATCTCTTCTTCTAAGCCTAGGCCAGTTTCATCGGTTATTTCTACAAATCCTAAAAACCTTCCATTCATTTTTAAATTGGTGGGCGTTTCTGCTTCATCTTTCGAAACTGAGACATATCTGATTATTTGACTCATTTAATATGTTCTATTAATGTCTTTTGTAGTATCCATTATTAAAGAACAAAATTGAGCAAATTCAATTTGTTTCAAAATAATATTTTCAACTTCATCATCTTCAACAAGGATTAAACCAAAATGGTCTGTTCCGCTACCAAGGAGACTAGAACTGGTTACTCCTTCGGGACGCTCCACACCTCTCCATCCTTTCGGCTTGTAATTCCATAATTGTTTGGGGATGCGGAAGTCACACATTTGATTAAGATGTTCCAACTAGTTTAGCCGATACTGGGCAATTCTATCAAGTATACTAAAAATATTCAGTTCCTGCCGTACATCGACATTTTTTTGCGATCGTAAAGAGTATGCCCTGCCACGTGACTGAGGCGGGGAGGTCGTATTCATTTCGGCCGCTTGAATACGACCGGCCTGGGAAATCGTTAAAGTCCAATTCTCCGACCCATACAAAAGTGCAGGGAGGGCTATCGCCTTGTAGACATTTAGGCGTGTTTTTTTTCCTCTTTGATTTCAGTGTTTTCTCCTGATGATTCCACACATATGGTGTAACTTGTGCAGCTTCTTCACCACATCACTGCTTGTAATATAAGATACATTACAGCCCAGATATGCAAAATTGCTGATCTGCTCCAGAACAGTACCATCCACAACAATTTTTGCTCGTATGGGGTCAGCTCCATGAAAACCTTAGTCTTCAAAGTGGAGATGTGTAATCCGAAATCCTTGCATATTTGTTTCAATTAGAGTACAGCCGACTGCAAGCCTCTTTCCGAGTTCGACAGAATATCCTGGTCAGCAGCAAATAACAATGTGTCAACTGCAGAGTTACCAATCATAAAATGTTCTGGAATTGTGCATAAAATACCAATTGTGTATGACATCGTCTATATACAAATTAAAAAGAGAAGGTGATGGGCAACCTTGTAGGCTACTTCACAATTGATCAGGCCCACACTAGGAGTTGTGCTCCGTCTTCGTGTTTCAATTAAGTCTTTGTTTTCCTCATAAAGACTTTGTATAGCTCTAATGAGGTGTAACGGAATCTCTTTCTTTTCCATTATTGCCCACAGCCTGCTTCTATTCACTCTATCAAATGTCTTCCCAAAGTCGATAAAAGCTATGTATGTGGGCAATTGATATTGTCTGTGCTTTTTGATGACCTAGATTATTGTGAAGATGCGATCTAAATATCTGCCCTTCCTGAAACCATGCTGTGTCTCTGACAGAAAAGTTTCCGTTATTGCATTAAATCGTCTTCCAAGAATAGATGCATACAATTTGTAAGATGTTTCAAGCAGGCTGATCCCTCCTAGTTACCACAGTCATTACGATCTCCTTTTTTAAATATGGGGGACTATATTTGCCATCCGCCAATCGTCGGAAAACACAGATTAATAAAGTTCAATGGGTTATGCTTCATTACAGTGTTTTAAAAACTAAAGAAAATGTTTGTACGGGTCCGACTGTTAGGCCACTGTACCAAACGGTCGTGTTAACACGGAGAATTCGCTTTGCTTGTTCAATTAAGGCAGTATATGGAATTCACTGGGCACCTTTACTATGAATGAGTTTATTTCATTAGTCAAAGTACAGTAATATGTGGGAATTAAAACTCTAAGTAAGTTGTTATTAATACATCTTCAAAGATTTTAAAAATTAAGTAAAAAGAGATTCACATAATGTTTTTGTACTTCATCATAACTCAGCTCAGAACAAACTTCATTTACTCCACAACAGAAATAGAATTTTTCACTGACAAAAGTGCATCATATTATGCTTGTTATGAATATTGTAAAGATTGCATGTCATAGTGATGTTAAAATAAACAACATTGTAAAATAGTTTTTGTAAATCTTAAACATGAGAAATTGCAGTTAATTGCAATATTGTGGGAATGTTAAAACTTTTGTGTTACTAGAAGTTAGTAGAAGTAGAGAACCACGTTATACAATATTTGATGCAGGCGTGAACAAAGAACGCACTTTGATTACAAGTTTTTTGCTTAGACGTATAATCATGGAGAACACACTCGCAGTTGCAATCACACACGCACGTAAACACGTCACGCACACAATACGTTACACAAAACATAAGCTACGGTTTCCTTAATGCAGTTTTCCCTTTCATTTCCTCATCGGTGACTAACAAATAAGGCGCGGAGTAACGTAATTTGGATGTCGCAATTTACCGTTATTGGTCAGTGTTTTAAACTGTTACAGTATATGGTTGAGAAAAACTCGTTTCAAATCTGTAAATTCCTCTGTACTTTATCGAATGAAGATACAAATTTTATTGTATGTAGACGGAAAGGTTTCTCAGGCTTCGAATGTCAGCATCATATGGCCACCCAAAAATTAATCGTTCCCGGAAACACCCATACCTAGAATAACATTCCACTAAAAGAAAAGGACATGTGGATTTTACAATCGGTACTACATCCCCTTATCTGTATGATAAGGTCTAACGTTTTATGTTCGTATTGACTAGAGTAACCAAGGCCTCGTGGACTCTTCCGCGAAAACTTCGAAAACTCGCTCGTTCCACATCTAAACAGGCATGAAAATACCGAAGCTTAGACTTCATCATCAACATCATCATCTTCACGAATTAAACCAAGGATGGTTTCTTCCGGTCTCAAATACGCAAAGATTAGAGTTGGTCACTTCAGCATTTCATCAGACGTCCCACACCTCTCCGTCCCCTCGGCTTATAGTTCGAGAGTTTTTTGGGGATGCGGCAGTCATCCATTCGGCAAAGATGTTCCCACCAATTCAGCCGATACTGGGCGATCCTGTCGAGTATCCTCATAATATTCAGTTCCTTCCGTAAATCTGTGTTTCTTCTATGATCATAGAGAGTATACCCTGCCACGTGCCTGAGATATCTCATTTCAGCCGCTTGGATGCGACTAGCCTGGTCTTTCGTTAAAGTCCAATTCTCAGACCCATAAATACGTGTGGGAAGAGCCATCAACTTGCGAGAAATTCGCACGCGCACAAACACACACACACGCGCGGACAAGTACGGGGGGTATCGAGCCAGGAAGCGTGACGTCACTATCTACTCTGACCAGATCAACGACCTCACTATCGGCTGCTCATGACCTACCTCAACAGCCAGTGACGGCAATGAAACAATGGCGCTACTGAAACAATGACGCCACTAAAACAATGGGCGCTACTGAAAAAATGACACTATTGTTTCACCACTGAAACAATAGGCATATTGTTTCACCACTGAAACAATAGGCACTACTGAAACAATGACAACATTGTTTCAATGACGTCACTGGCTGTCGAGATAGGTCATGGCTGATCGTGACGTCACTACTTCCGGTCATCAGCTGATCGTGAAGTCACACTTCCTGTTTCGATAGCCCCCAACACACTACCGACAACAAATTGTTAAAACGGTCGTTTGATTTTTAATAAATAATTATTATAATAATAATAATATAAAAGTATTATTTTACCGCCTACGCAGTGTAGAAGCAAGGCAGTGTAAGCTACTTTATGGGAGCTGTTTTCGACATACAAAGAAGAAAGTGTGGCCAGAACTACGTGTCGACCGCCTATTATTAACCAGGATGCTATCCTAGGTGCTCAACATATACAAATGAAGTGAGATTTCAAGGGGACTTAGACGAAAAAGAAGGGACAGGAAGAGATACATCAGAAATGAAGTTTTCACAGAACAATTAATGATAAATTCGGTTATAAAAGTACACGAGCAACAATCGGGTTTTTAGGCCACTTAAACAGAATGCCAGATGGGTGGCATACCAGAAGATTGTCTAAACTAAGATTATAAGGAGTTAAAGAATAGGTAGACCAAGATAGTGAATCAAGATGCGCAAGAGAGATATACTGAATGAAAAGCGTGGTACAAGAACTTGGGGGTTATGTATCTAAGCTGAAATGCTTAAACTCCATTTTCTTTTGTTACATCATTATGCTAAAAAAAATTCTCTACGGATCTGGTTACTCAACTTTATAAATTTGTTTATAATTTAAGATAATTTACTTATTTCAGTCATTAAAAACCCGTTTTTGTCAGTTATTTATTGATTTGTAGGCCTATAAATAAAATTGTAGAACCAATTTAAGCAAATTTTTTAATGTCAACTTACACGTAAAACCATAAAATTGGTTACGAAATTGGTAGCCATAGAAATGTAAAACCTTCTTAATTAACGTTTAAAATATAAATTAGAAGGAAATCATTCGGTAGTGGTACTTGGAAAATAAAATGTTTCTGGATTACATTTATATGAAATATTTTCTATAAACTTTAAAATACGTTGTAGTCCAGTTGAACCTAATGTAGTCCACAGTAGCTCATATGAAAAAAAAAATACATTGTGGAAATATGAATGTTTCCTCACATGATATAAATGTACGTATGCCTACTTTAGGAGTTATCAGTACTGTTTATAAATTCCATTCTGTATCCCAAACTGTTTAAAAGGCTTTCAAGTAGTGTAGCTCATTTGATATAATTCTATAGACGTTCTTCTCAGAAACCAGTATGGACTTCGAGCGCTTGTAATTACATTTAGTCTGACAACATATGAATAGACTGTGTTTTATGTACATTAATATTACAACAGTTTTAAACGTTATATCAGTGCAAAAGAAATATTGTTTTAACGTTTTAACGTGACGAACAGTCAGAATCAATAGGCATTATACTACAAAAAATCGGTACTTTACAATATCCGTAACCAAACTACAATTTCGATGTTTGAATGTACCATTGTATCGATATACCACGATGTGAAGAAGAAGAAGTGTATTGATTGTAAATTATCCCATTTCCTAATGTAAAACTTGTACGTGTTGTTTTCATTTGTGAGGTTAGGTAATTATGGTTTTCAGTTTTTAGCTTATTGTTCACAGGAATAAAAGCCATGGTTATGAAAAATGTGACGTTTAATGCGTATACACAATTCTTGAAAGACAGTAACATTAAAAACAAAGAACAATTTTTTTTAACAAGAACAACAAAAGACAATAGGCCTATAAGTTGAGTGAAAAATACAATTATTTCTGGAAAAAAACAGACAGACAGGTTTTTCTGACTTTTAGATACGTTTAAATATATTTAAATCCGAAATGTATTTAAAATACCTCATAAATTAATTGCAAAATGTAATTAGCCTACATTTAAATAATCACTTTACTGGTTTTCTTGCCATTAAATTATTCATTCAAATTTACTTTTATTAAGACAGGATGTATTTACTACCCTTCCATTCAAAATCCCATTTAATTTTCAATACTTACTGGTATAATGTTTAGTGTTTAAATAATTTATCTAATTTGATTACAGGACGTTTGCACAAGTAACCGTTAAACCTACAATACACGAAGCGGTAATGCGGTTTAATAAACTTCGTAAAATGATTAAAATTATAAAACCCATATTTTTTCGTTGTAATAGCTACATAGTGTACACGTACGAATAGTTTTTTTTTTTTAAGTGAGAATTTCATACTTTGGTGCCCTGTATACCTCGTGGCTCTTAGTGCAGTGAATTACCAGAAATGAAGCTAATTTAAAGAATAAAGTAAAATTGAATGAAAAAATATGTAGGAAAGCCTAAAAAAAAAGAAAGATAATACTGAAAAAATGTACGACAAAACATTTAGTAGGTACCGTAAGAACTCGATGAGGAAACGTTATAGTTTGAATAAAAGGATAGATTAAATAAGGCGTGTGATCAACTCTGTACTTTTTCCAGTCGTAGGGAATGAAGTAATAAAAAAAATCGGAAATGAAACCACATCTAAGTTACTGGAAAATGGAAAAATTAAACAAACAGAAATTCTGTTAGCAGACAAGATGGTAATAACATTAGATTCAGAAAAACTACACAGCAGATCTTGAACTCATGATATTAAAAGCTGCAAAAGATAATCATGAAGATAAAGTGCATAAAATATAAGACAATGATCGCGACACCGAGAATAATATAGGCCTACACAACATTACTGTAGAAAGCCAAAACGTAAAACAAATAAAGATTTAGGAATATTTGAGACTGATAATCGAAAGAAAAGATGAGACAGAGATGTAAATGACGAAAAGTTCGTTGATTTTCATAATTCTCTAACAACAACTTATTGAGGAAAAGAGAAATGTCAGAGAGAAAGTACCACAAACAAAAATTCAAAGCAAAAGCATTCCATTTTCTTGTACTTCTCTAGATATTGTTCTTAGAATCCGTCTTTCAAATCAACCTAGAAGTCTTTCGCTATTTTTTGTCATCGTTCAGGTTTCTTACCATATATCAGCACTGGTCTGATAAGTGTTTTTAAATTTTGCATTTCGTGCTTCTTGAGATGAAGCTAGATTCTAGGTGCTTTTTTAATCCATAATATGTTTTATTTGCGAGATATATTATTCTTATTATTTCAGTGTTGGTGTCGTTAGTGCTGTTTACCTGGGAGTCAAGATATGTTTTACTGCCTCTATATTTTTTGTGCCTATTTCAAGGGTTTGAAGGGTTGGGTTTAGTGGTAGTTTGTTGGTAGATTACATATATTTATTAACACGATTTACGTAGTTTTAATGTATACGCCTCATTTTCATGAACAAATTTTCCGCGTAAGTCGAAGATTACTGTTTATAAGTAAAAAATTAACTGCCCAATTTGCAACTCGGTTATTTGAATTTTTAATAATTAGAAGTTTTACCGTAGTCCCTCAACTTCGAATTACCCACGTTTCACAGTACTATTGTATTCAACAGTCTTAGATCTATTTCCTTGAAAACTTATGAAAATCATCTACCCCACTAACGTACAGATTCTGCATGTTCCATAAAAATTGGCAAATTTCGTTACAAACATGCATCATAAGACATACAATACATCGACAGAACAGGAACACTTTTTATAGGTCCAGAGACGCTGGTATTGGACCTATTTCTTCCAACTTTGTCAGTTCGTAATTTCGACACTGCTTTCTTGTACAGGTGATCGAGAATAGGTAAAAATACGGTGGCAATCCTGTCGAGAAAAGAACAAAATGCGGAGACGCAATATATCGGAATTTTGAAACATTACGTATAAGTCTGAGTTTGGCTGCATAAGTACTATAGTCACAGTAAATAGTTGTAGGACTCGGTTTTCTTTATACAGCAAGCGCCTTTTCCTTAGACAACTGTTTCGCAAGACAACACAGCTGAAGGTAATTGTTTCATGAAGGATGACGTTGTCAGAAGCATTAACAGTTTCCATAATGCTTTACCGCCAAGTTAAACAACGGAATTAGTTTCATAATCTCTGCCACAACTTCAAGGTAAGTGACATCTGAAGAATTACGTGCGCAAAATAAAACTGCATGCGAGATAGTGATAATATGTATACGATTTTTTTATAATAGACATTCGCTCGCAATTGGTTTTCCAGAAGTATACGCATTTGTCTCAACTACGTGTAGAGAAGAGCAAGTTTGGTTTGTTTTTTCCTTAAGAAAAACTGAATATTGTACGTTGACTGCTGAGTAATTACATCGGGTAAGGATGTTGGCTATTACACAACTGTTTAGCCAAACAAAACGAAGTTATTCGTAGAAACCTATTTTATTTGTTGCTACCAATCACATGATAAAACCTACAGTTTGTCATAACGTTCAGACTGACATTAGAGGTTTGGCGTCACTGGCAAGGTTACCTACCTGGAATTCCTCCTATCAATTCTGCAATAATATCTTTAAAAGATGTTTTCTCGGCAACTTCGTGCTCTGTACGCAGCACAGACTAAAGGTAGCAATCATTAAACGTTCCACACTATTAGTGATAAAATAACGTAATTGTACACCTCCGTATTCGCGGGGTTAGGTTCCGAATTCACCGCGTATACGAAATCCAAACAGAAATCGCGAATACGAAAATAAAAGTACACTACTGCGGTTATACACACTTGTTTTTATACACACTTTTGTGAAATTATATTAGTTATTAAATACAGCACATGGAGACATAAAGTATCGTCACCTTAACCGGAAAATTTTTAAAATGATGAGTATGGTATAGTAACGTACTTTAAAATCATGCGTAATAAGAAGAAAACGTATTTCGGGTATTACGCGTTACACACAGAAATCACTTAACGAACATACAAAATGTCACTGTACACGTTTATAAATGAACAAAAAATATAAAAAACTTATACATGGGGCTAAAAAGTTGTTAACATTAAAGTTTCAATCGATTTGGAACAAGAATAGGATATTGTGTTAAGTGAGTTCAAAGTAAATTTTCCTTGTTTACGTTTGCTTTATAGGCTAAACCCAAATATAAATTTTATACTCCGCCATTGTGTCTTCAATTTTGTATTTAAAAATTACACTCCGTTCCATGCTTCCATGGAATCCTTCAATCGTCGTCCATAAAAAAGTGAGAGATGTCTCGGAAAAGTTTAATTCCTTCAGGCTCAACATTATTGTTTAAAATCTGATTAATTGCATCCACATTAGAAACAGTTCGAAAGAGCAGATCATCGTCTGCTCGTATGAAACACCATCGATAGATCTTCTCCTCCTCGTCTTTTCTTCCTCATCTTATTTCATCCGTATACTCCTGTCTGGGTCTTCCGGGAATCAGGGTGGTGAACCAGTTTGAATGGCGTAGTATGTGATCAACCATACTGCCTCTACTTTCCGCAATGTTATTAATCAGAATCCTTCTTTCATCCACTCTCTTAAGTATATCAACATTAATCACTCTAATTTCTGTTAAGTTTCTCCTCCAGCACCACATATCAAAAGCTTCGAGGAAACTCCTTTCCAATTTTCTCAGGTTCTGAGCCATACGTACTTATGCTCCAGATGAAAGTTTTTACGAATTTCTCTCTGGACACCAGTGCTATTGTTTACTTTCTTTTAATAATTAAATGAAATTTAAAATAAAAGACTCTAAAGCTATAGTGGATTAGCAAAATGAAATTGGACATATTAGTCATCACCGAAACCAAGAAAAAAGGAAACGGAACAGAAGAAATGCAAGGTACAATACATGTATGGAGTGGAGTAAATAAAGATCAGAGGGCAAAATCCGGGGTATGAATACTTATCAAGAAAAGGTACAGAAGAAATATAAAATCATGGGAACCAGTGAACGAAAGAATAATAAAGCTAAACCTGACTTTGTATGGTAGAGAAATAGCAATACTAGCTGTTTATGGTCCAACGGATGACAGTTCTGCTGCAGAAAAAGATTACTTTATGAATACGCTACAAGATGAAATTACAAAAATAAAACAAAACTACGAAATCATAATAGCTGGTGATCTTAATGGAAGAGTCGGGAAGAGGGAAAATGATAAAACAGTAGGAAGATTTGGAGAACAGATATTGAATGATAATGGAGAAAGGCTAATAGACCTATGTGAACTAAATGACTTAAAAATTACAAACGGATTCTTTGAACACAAAAACATACATAAATATACTTGGACACAGGAAACAAGAAAGCTGAGGTCGATTATTGACTATGTAATAATAAGGAACAGAACAACAATTATAATAAAAGACGTCAGAGTTCAGAAAAGAGCGTAGTGTGGAACAGATCATAAACTACTGGAAGCAAAAATGAAATTCCCATGGACAGGAGCCAAAATGCCAACAAAGACAGAAGAGACAATTACGGCAACACAAATAAGTAAGGAAAAAACATTCAAAATTCAATTATTACAGGACGAATCGATAAGGAACCTATACAAGCAACGTCTAGATCAAAAGTGAATAGAATTTAGGTATGATGAAGAAGTAGACATCACATATGAACACATAAAAGAAGCTATGCTGCAAGCAGCACTAGAAGCCCTAGGAGAGACTGAACAGGGAAATAATACATAAAAATGGGACATGAAGGAAGAGACGATAGAAGAGATAAAAGCAAAGAAAAAACTATATAACAAATGGATGTCCACGGAAAAAGAAGAAGATTACAGAAATTACAGAGAGAAGAACAAGGAAGTGAAGGAAATTGTCAGCAAAGAGACAAATGAAGCGTGGGAAAACAGGTGTAGAAATGTAGACCAGTACATAGGAGGAGCTAGGAGTTCAGAAGCATGGAATGTAATTAAATCATTACGAACGAATAGGAAGGATAAAACCTATATTCAATACATACAAGACAATGAGTGGGAGTCACACTATAAAAACCTACTTACGGAGCGTAGACAAGAATTCCTGAATAACGATGAAGAAGAAATAGAGACAGAAACAGAAAATAGAATTACTATAACGGCAGCAGAAATATAGAAAGCAGTAAACTCAATGAAAAACAACAAAGCATCAGGCCCAGGAGGGTTAGTAGCGGAAACTAATAAACTATGGAACCGAAAAACTTATGAGAATGATAGGAAGAATGTTCGAGAAGGTTATAAATGGAGAAGATTTACCGGCGGAATGGAAAGAGGCACGAATTACATCGATATTTAAAAAGGGCAATAGAAAAGACTGCGAAAACTATAGAGGCATAAGTGTCATAGCAACAATGGGAAGGCTGTATGGTAGGATGCTAAGAAATAAAATCGAGGAAAATATAGAGGGAAAGATTGGAGAAGAACAAGCAGGTTTTACAGCCGGGAGATCATGCGTAAACCAGATATATACAATCCAACAGATCATAGACAAGAAAAAAGCGAAGAACAGGGAAGTACATCTAGCATTTATAGACCTTAGAAAAGCATATAATACAGTACCCAGACAAGAAATGTTTAAAGTTCTATCACAATTGGAAATACCGAAAGTCCTGACGCAAGCAGTAAAAAATCTATATAAAAACAACAACGTACAAATTAAAGTAGGTAATAAAATTGTCTGTAGGTTTAAAACATCTAAAGGGTTATTGTAAGGCTGCCCAACATCGCCCACGCTGTTTAAGATATTTTTAGAATATGCATTAACCATGTGGAAACAGAAATGCCATGGAATGGGAATACCGATACGAAATGAACACCAGTACACACTATGCTTCGCCGATGACCAGGTAGTTATAGCCCAGGATGAAGAAGATCTAAGCTACATGGTCAGAAAGCTGAATGAAGAATACACAAAGATGGGATTGGAAATAAACATAAGAAACTGAATATTTGGCAATTAGAGATGAAGAAACAACTGATTTAGAAGTAGGCGAAAATGTTAAAATTAGAGGAACAGACAAATTCAAGTACCTAGGATTCACACTGAGTAAACAAGGCACAACGGAAGAGGAAATAAAAAGCAGATTAGGGCAGACTAGAACAGGGATTAGACAATTACACAGTGTTATATGGGACAAAAATATTAGAAAAGCACCAAAAAAATGATATATCAGATCATAGTCCTAAGCATTATGATGTATGCAGCGGAAGTATGGGTTTAACAAAAAGAATGAAAGAAAGATTCTTGCAACAGAGATGTAATAGGCTATTGGAGGAGGTGCTGTGGAATAACGAGAGCAGACCGAATAACAAACGAGGAGATCAGAAGAAGAATGGAAGCGGAAAGAAGTGTAATTGACTACATCGAAGAAAAAAGATTGGTGTGGTACGGTCATGTCCGGAGAGCCCAAAATAGGTGGATCAACAAAGTGACGGAATGGAGTCCATTAAGAAGGAGAAAAAGGGGAAGACCGAGAAGATCTTGGAGAGGGACGAAGTGGATGAATCTATGCAACGTATAGGACTTGAGGAAGGACAATGGGAACATCGGGAGAATTGGAAAGCCAGGTTGAAGGAAGGGAGACGGCACTAGCTGTAGCAACCCAATTTTATATAGTGGATACTCAAAATATCCAAACTATGATTTCGACTTGATCGCTGGAATCACAAATTTTAGAATTTAACGAGAAATAAATAAAACATCATGCTGTGAAATGTAAATAACCGAGTTTAAACTTTACACCAGGTAGGTCTATACAAACCACGAATATAAATGTTTACCCTCCGCGACTCAAAAAATCAGTCGCCAACAATGCTCCAGCAAATACGAAAGTCCGTTAACATAGAATTCGCGAATACGAAGAATTTACTGTATTAGATGTTTGTAATATCTGAACGTACTATGTGATCAAAATATGATATGTAAAAGTTTAACTCTAATAATATTCGGCTTTCATAATTTAAACAAACGCCTACAATTCCATTTTTTTCGAGTGACAGCAGAATGTCGAGTAATATACTTTGCACTAATGAATTTCCTTATTTTCTTTCTAGTCACGCCGACGGTTGATAACAGATTGCATACGTGTTGTGACTGCAACCGTCGAAATTGTTATCAGTCGCGTAAACCGCACTGTGAGGAAGATCTCTGTTCCTGTCCTGTTCAACTACGGAAACCGCCAGACAGTTCACATTTCCCGGTAATTAAGTGGAATATGGAAACGGAAAACAGTGACTGTCATTTATTAACCTTGATGTAGGGCGCCTGCCGGTAACCTCCGTCAACCGGACGGAAATTTGATGTCTCTTCAAAATTAATTTGTATACAGTAGAGTATGCGATAGTAAAGTGCACTGTAACTTGTCTTGGTTGTGAAAAATGCGTTACAATGAATCATACAATTTTCAGTTACATCAATTAAATGGTTAATTTGCTACAGTTTGATCACAGAAGATAATGTGCAAATTTCGTTTTAATAATGAAACGAAGTTTACAATGAGACTCACGCGTTAACTTAAAGTACCCAGCCTGTAATTCGACTTGTTAGCTGGACTCAAAAATGTAAGGCTCAGACTATAAAAATATAAGTAGACCTAAATAAAACGTCGTGCTAAGAAATATATGAAACCGACGGCAACGTTGCGGCCACATTGATACGTATATAGTATGGTTAGTTGCAAAAAATGAGTATTACAATAAGTTCCGCTGATGTTTAACATACATATGAGCAATATGTTTGTGTGTGCGTGTGTGTGAGTGAAATTATAAAGTTCAGTTAAATAGTAGTTTAGGTATAAGTTAACTATTACATAGTAGGCCTACTATAAGTTAACCATTTTATGTTTACCAATACAAAATTGTGGAAATTAAAAAACTTCCGGTCAAAATAGTTTTAGAAGTTTTCTGATTTTTCGTGAAGGTACAACAAACACACCTTTACTATGTTGTATTTTATTCATTGCATATCCTCTACACGTTGTGTGTGTGTGTGTGTGTGTATGCGCACGCTCGTGTGCGATATAACTCATTGTGCAAAATATGCATACTTATTCAAACAGTTGTTTTGACGTTAAGTTTAATCCCCTTTTATCAACTGTGCGAAGACTGATAAGTATCAGTAAGACAGTTCACTAAAAACCTTCCATCGCACCAAAATGAACACTGTACAATATATAATGGTATTGTTTAATGATTCTCAGTGGAAGTGAGGATCCACTACAAGGTGGCAATTGTATCTTATATTACTGCCTTGCTTTAACCATCAACTTCAGTTATCAAATCAACTGTTATCAGTTGTAACTCATGTTTTAGTTGTAAAGGGTCAGTAGTTATGTTACTGACCCTTTCCTTTATGTCAGTTAAAACAGAAGCATACACCAACAACAGAATGATGAAGATACAAGTCAGCTTCATTTAAAATGATCAGCTGCAGATGATAATACTAACTGTGTTAAAGCTGAAGCCACATGGACTGAAAGTGTTCATGTCATTTTTCTAATGGGATAATCTGACTGGTGCAGACATGCAGCCCTACCATATTAAGAACCCATTATTACATCAAATCACTTTGAATATAAACATTGGGCATGGTACTGTTCAAAGTAACACCTTGAATGTTTAATATTCATTTTTAAAGTATCCAAGTCACTGTATTAAATAAATAATTGCTTATCTAATCCGTCGAGTGACTTACTTGTAATTCCGCTCAATTCTGTCTTTTTCCTATATAAATATCTCAACTCCTCCTTTAACCACATCACCTGTGCACGCTCTTTGATTTTTGTGGCCGTCTTGGAGTTATTGTTTATTTTGATAGAGGCATACTTAGGTATTAAATTGTTTCTGATGCATTCAGAAATTCAAAGAGCGGAATTACAAGTAAGTCACTCGACGGATTAGATAAGCAATTATTTACCTTGAATGTTGTTTTAATTACGGTACCTTATATGTTACAGCGCTGCCATATTACCTTACGTGAACCATACACTAAGAATGTGTTGTGTTTATTATTTGTTATATTGTTCACAGAAAAATGTATAACAGAATCAAATGTTACCGGATTTTGCCGAGATGATTGTTATTCATCTGTTAAAGTGAGCTCTTCTTCTACATGTTCAAATGGTAAAGTCTGCTGTCAGGAGGGTGCAACATTTTTTAGTAAGTCAATTGTATGTGGTATTTATTCTGAATTCTAAGTCATGGTAAGTAGTTAAGTATAACATTCATTTAACATTTCACATTTATACACTTAACTTAAAAACACTGTAACTTGAATTTTTATTAATATATAATTATTCTAATTCAACTTCCTCATTATTATTATTATTATTATTAATACTACAACAAAACAACTACTAATAATACTATGCACTACAACCAAACAACATATTAAATGAACAATTACATTATAGATCACATACACTATTCGATACATTGATCCAAACACACAATTTGAACCTCAGCGCCAATTCCCTCCCACCATCAACCCCCACCACACACACCAGTCCATAACTGTTATACTGTTAAAATGACATTCAGTATTTAATCCCACTGAGGAAGAGGAACATCACCTCGAAAGGTTTGGGAAAGATAAATGAAAGTAAGTTCAATTGTGAAAGTTTATATATATATAATAATATTAATATTTATAAAGTGAACGAAGAGGATGAATCAACAAGATAATTCCTCATTATGTTCGACAGTAATTTTTGTATTACACCTGCCACGCTAATAAAAATCAATTTGTAATAAGATATGTTGTACTTTTATAAAGTACACAGTTCCTGGTTTTAATTCAGTCAACCATATTCTGTACAATACATTAAAGGTAGTTTTTTAATTGTAGCATAATGTGTGCTCATACCCCAATGACAATGAAAGAAAGATGTTTTTTATAAGTGCTGGATATGTCCGCTGATATGATTGGATGGGTCTATCACATATGATCAATGTGCCCTCAGTTTTTGGAGTTTACATTGACCATTAGCATGTACAGCCATGATTGAAGATAATTTATCAAAAACAAACGTGCAGGTTTGGAGCAGAAGTACAAATGAAAACTGCACTGACAGCTTACAAAAGATGATTTAGCTGAAGTTTAGAAGATAGCAAAGCTGACTAGCATAAAGAATGAATAACTGTTCCATAGATCCCACACATGCATATTACACAATCTACAACTTTAAAGAAAAGGCCAGTAAGAAGGGTATTTAGTTCAACGAGAATTTATAAAGGAAAAATGGAAAAATTAAATGTACATAAAGATTCACACAAAACATTCAAGAAAGTGTAGACAAAAGAAGAAAGTTCAAGAACAAGAACAAAGTAAGTAAAATATGAAGAAAATATATATTGGTAGTTCATTTTGAAATCATATCAGACAATGTGAGACTTACAGGAACATACTGAATAATAGTGTTCCAAAATTGCATGTTTTTCTTCAAATTGCATGACTGAAAATGGAGTTCTTCAAAGAATTAATGTTGTCTTATCAAAAACACTTAAACTCTGAGATTATTATTTGGTTATAATAATTTATTGTTATTATTTATTATAATAATAAATCTTTAAACACTTAATTTATTATTATTATTATTATTATATTATAAGATTATATAAGATTGTATACAAGATTTGTTATAATTCACTAGATATTTAATTCATTTCATTCTAAAACTATACACAAAATAAATGACACAATAAACTTAAATAACCTCTGATGGTACAAACTGAATCTGTTAAATAGTTCATCAGGTACAAAAAAAATAAACAAAACATTTTTGCAGAAGCAAAATTATGTAACATACATAAAAAACAAACCCCGAAAAAAACATCAAGAGTTACTTACAAAGAAAAAAGTAAATGATGAACAAATTAAGACTGAACTTAAGAAACAAAATTCATCATATTTCTGCCATAATTCAACAAAAATGACAAATAATGAGTGTCCAAACTTAAATTCAAGAAGGACTGGAAACTCCAATGGCAGGTAGTTATGACAGACACTGATGGTAAAATATAGTTTAGCAAGACAAAACTCATCCAAGGCTTTAACAGCTTTGATGATGATGATAATTTAAACTGTTAGACAAAAGCTGTTAAAATGTTATTTTACATTGAATGGTTTCTTCTATTCTTCTGTTCTTGTGTCATACAAAAGCCAAGTAATTAATTACTTAGCTCACTGGCACCCACCAGTAGCTCCAATAGCTTTAACAATTTTTTGCAACCCACATAAATATAAAAATAATATTATCCGAATATAAATAAAAACTTTTATTAACACAAATAAAATATATTGCGCATGCGCGAGCACACACACAAACAATGTATATCAATCTAAAATAGATTTTAGATATAATTGTGTGTGTGTGTGTGTGTGTCTGTGTGTTGTGTAAATTAAGTGGATATAAAACAAATATCAATACTTCAATGTTTTACTTATAGATACCTATGTATTATAATGGTGTGTATAATAACAAAAATTATTATTATAACACATTAACATTACAGTCATTAAAACTTTAGTGGTAGTTAAAAATAGGTCCATTTGAAAAAAAATTAACATTCATTCCTGAAACAGTGCATTATTTAGTCTATAGAAATTGCACAAAATTTTTAAAGTTCTATATTATTTCTCCAAAATGTATTGTGAAATAAATGTTAGACATGAAAATGAATGTCAAACTTTCGTTTAATGTTTTAAAATTATATAAATTAAAATTTACAAAAATATACATATTTACATAATTATATTACCAAATTATAATTTACCCACACATTGTCTAAATAATAAACATGCATTTCCAGACATGCAAAATATGAAGTTAATTAAAAACATACAAAAGGTCAAAAAATTAATATTTGGGAAAATCTTAATATTTACAAACTCAACAATAATTTCTCATTAAAGAACAAACTCAATTAAAAACAAAACAAGATGATCTATTTAAAATTATAAATTTATTAAAATAAACAAAATATAAACATTAAATATTTTCAACATAACTGTCAAAACAGTTGATTAAATAAAGAAACTTTACAACAATTGGACAAAAAATGAATCAATATAAATGAATTATTCATTATTTTATGTTACAATCAAAACAAAATTGATTATATTACTCTTTATATTGCAACCAAGTCAAATCAATTATTTGTAAATTCATTTAGAAACCTCTGAAGATACAAAAACATGCATCATATTAATTAAACGATAAAAAATATTACTTGCACAAGTAATTACAATTTGACAATACAAACATCCTGCAAGAAACTGAATAAGTTACGTATAAAGAAATTATATTTGTGTACATATAAATAGTATATTTTTGACATATTATACGTATATATTATATAATAATACATACTTATGTATGTTTATATAACCATAATTACATACTTACAATTTATATAAATTTTAATTTATCATATTTTTTTAGAGTAGGGGTAATAATTGTACCTTGGGTCAGTTTTTTTCTTTGAGTAAATATTTCCAAATTAATTATGTTACGTAAGAGTTTTTATTAGCATTGGATTAATAACATTCTTAAGATCCTATGTTAATTTTTGAACAATTTTAACTTAACATTTTCTATTTTTTAATTAGTTTTAAAAAAATTATTAAATGGCCCAAGGTACAATGAATGTCATTGTACCTTGGACCACCCTGAATTGTACCTTGGGCCATTCACTATACTTTGAGCCAAAACCTAATAAGTAATCAGGAATATGAAGTAATGTTAATTACTTCAATTACTTCAAATTTCAATCTATATTTAATCATATACTGTACAGCAGTAAAAAAATCAAAATTTTGGTTGTTCAATTAATACTAGGCTATTATTTCAGAACTTTTGAAATTACATTTAGGTTTAAACCTTTTCATTAATTAACAAACAATAAATCCTGAAAAGGATATAGGAAAGGATAATTCTCCCCTTCTACCAACAACTGGTGAAGGAAGAAAAATTACTGTCTTCTCGTTGCGTTTCACTTTCATCATTCTCATGGGCCCATACAAAAATGGAAGTCTTCTTCACCCGTCTTGCAAATTTTACAACTGGGAAACCTTCATTTACATCTGTAATTTGGCCAACATAATGTTTGATTGATGTTTTTGTTTGAAGTGATACAAGTACCCACTTGTTTAACTGATTTTGTATCGGTAATTCAGAAAAAATTTCTTCATCTTTTGCTTCTTCTTGCTGCTCCATTTTATTTCTTTCTATCAAATCTTGAATACCAATGTTACTTTCTTCAGATAAGAATGATGCCAATGAATCATCAGATGTTGAATCTTCCTTTTTCCTTTTCTTCGTTGCTGTTTTTTGCTTTTGACCATCATCAAAGAGTGCAGTCGTTACTTTATTCCATTTTCCTTTCACAATTTTCTTTAATCCAAGTTTCTTTTTCCTTTTTTCTGGATCTGCTGCTATTTCGTTTTTTTCAGGCGTATCAGTAAGGATTCTACACCTACCAGGTTTTCTGGCCTTGTTTGTAAGTTTCTTATGCTCTGTTTTTGGAAATGGTCTGATTTCTTCTAGAGATTTTGGTGTCGCAATCATGGTAGGTTTGTCTTGAGGGGTGGAAATAATTGAACTAGAAGGGCCAGCACAAAGGTTAGTGTCATTGATGGGTCATTGTTAAGACTAAGCTCATCAGAAGCCGTTAGCGCGCTTGAAGGGCCAGTGCAAGGAGCATGTTCAGAACTAGTACTACATTCAGGGTTGGGCCTATCAGTGACTAAACTAACAAAATATTCATGTTCAGCAAAAGTATGTTGGTTGAAAGGCCACACCCCAGAAGAAGAAAAGCCAGCTATTATATTCGAAGGGGTAAATGCCAGGGGATAAGCCTTCCCACAAATTCCAGCTACATCATATATAGTCAGTTGTTTCCCTGGGTTTGTCAGAAACCAACTCTTACAAGCATCATTGTAATAAGTCTTTAGTGGACCAAAGACCCCCCCTGTCAAGGGATTGTAGTTTATGGCTGGTATGTGGCGATATTGTTAACATGACAATACCATTATCTCTGGCTTTGTTGATAGCTTTGATGGAGATATGTGTTTCGTGATTGTCTAAAATTAAAATAACTTTGTTGTCCTTGTTTGGTTTTACATGCTTAATGAAATGATTTAAGAATTCCAAGAAGATATCAATAGTGGACCAGTCAGATGGGTTGCCAAGTCCCAAGACTTCCGGGAGGGGCTCCGTGAAGCATGTGACTTTTATAATTGACACGCGGAAAAACAAACACAGGTGGAAGAGCATTTCCTACTGCATTTATGCACGCAATCATTGTGGTGTTAAAACCTCTTTCAGTTGATGTGATTCCTCCAACTTGTTTAAGTTCTTTTGAAGCTATAATCTTGGGAGGAGTGTGGACAGATGAAATTCCTGTCTTGTCCTTATTATATACCCTATCTGGGGTAAATTTGTATTTTTCCAATACACTTGCATATTTGTCAAAAAACGTTTTTACAATAGGTTTGTTGAATCCAGACGCACGAGCAATTCTTGTAGGTCTCAGAGTTCTCAATGACAGCTCTGGGTTTCTTTTATGTAAGTCAACAAGCCATTGTTCTCCTGCTTGGCAATTGGCATTCCATGCAGCTGGATATGTTTTGTTATTGGCCTTTGCAAATTGATACGCTAATTTCTTCACATCTTGTTTTGATAGACCATAATGCATCGAGCTTGCAGTGAGTAAATAGTCTCGTAGAGCCTGCTCTTCTTCTTTAGAAAAAACCTGCCGAATTGAACAGTTATTTTTGTATGAAAATTCAGCATCCCCACTTTCTATGTGTACACCTAAGTGCCTCTGGAGCGTTATGTGAGACATATTGCATTGTTTTGCTGCTGTTCTTACAGAAAGTCTATTCTCCTGAACAAGTTTGACAGCTTGTTGTAAATTTTCTATTGAGACTTTTACCCGCTTGTTCCCTTCTTTACTCCTCGGCATCTAAAATAAAAAAAGAATGCCTATGTAAAAATCAATTAATTGTACCTTGGGCTGGCCCATGGTACAATACTTTGGGCCGGCCCATGGTACAATGATGTGACGAAAAGTTTTTAGGTTATGTTTTCTAAGAAACTAGTGCACATAATGATTTGATCCTAATGTCATTATAAGCCTAAGATAATGATAAGCACTAATCAAGTATTAACTTAAACAATATCTACATACCTCAATGATGAAAAAATCAGAAACAAGTTGAAAAATATTTACTTTTTCACTGACTAAACAAACTTTCACTAGTGGTTGACAAACAAATAGTGTTAGACTAACACTTGTTGGCTGGAGTAGGTTCTAGCAGTGCAGCCAACACAGTGATGCTACCAAAAACTAAATTCCCTCTGAGAATACAATTTTACCCATGGTGGCCCGCAGGGGTGCCTACAGGGGTGGATCATAGCACAAGTTGCGCATTGAGAATTTTTGGCAGGATTTTTCGGGTGTATGTTAAGGATTTTTGGAGAGGATTTTTTCAAGAATAACATTTTAAATCCAACATTGATGGAAATTTTTAACATGTGTGCAACAAACTAAGCTATTAGTAAAAAACTAATGCAATTGCATATCTTTATGATTGTTTTAACGAACTGGCGGCATACTCCCCAGACCCCACGGAACGGCTTGCACCCCCTGGGTCATTATTAGTGGGGGGGAATTTTCAATTGGGGGGAGTGCTAAGACTTTTATGGGGATTTGCGCATTGGGCCTTGGGGGGGATGGGCACCCCTGGTGGCCCCGAGGTACATTGCAGTCCAAGGTACAAGGATCTCCCCTAATTTATATAAATTATTCATTATATATTATAATATGTGTGCATGATACATACATAATTACTTATTTTATGTATATGTACACTTATTTTATAAACATAAATACATCTAATTTAAAAATAAATTAATACGCATTTTTAAGAACCAAATACACATGGGTGTTTCCAGTTTTGTGTCAAGAAAAGTTTACATAGATGATAAGTTTTGTAAATTGATTGAATACACCTGGCTTTTTGTAACTATATATCATCTTTAGCCATAAAATTCACTTATTCCATTATTTTTCTAAAGCAAAGAAAAATTTTTGCCTGTACTATTAGCAAAACATTTTAATTTTGTTGAATAATTCAGGAGGAATATAACTATTAAATGTAATTTGTCATCCTTTCTCATCCTTACAACCATAGCTATCAATACAATTAAATGCTACACATGATTGTACCATTCATTATAACTGATTATTTATTGCAACAATGTTAAGTTTGTTGCCCACACTATGACAGTTAATTTTGTGACTTTTAATTTGCCCTGTGGCAGGACTATTTATGCAACACCTAGTGTCTAATGTGTGTGTGTGTTTGTGTGTGTGGAACCATGTACCTTGTCACTGCATGTAATTAAATGCAGACTGATTTCTCTTTAGTGATGGTAGTATGATCGGAGTTAAAGTGTGGCTAGAAGGTACAAGAAGTTATGGGTTTAGTCCTTGAGGTAGGATAATCATGATGGATTCTACATCTGAACTGAAGAGCTGTAGTTATTCTCTAAGGAAATTTATGAAAGAAAAAACATTCAAAAAATTAATATATTTAAAATATTTCACTGCTATTTATGATAGCTGCGAATTTGTGATAGTTTCCTTCTTTGTTAATTTTAATTCAAGATGGGACTAAAGTAGGCACAGGGGAATTCTGTGAACGAATTCTCCAGGTTTCTTGCTAGAATCACACTTTACAAACCTGTCTACAGAAGGTTTGTGACTACAGATTTCTGCAATGATTGTTCCCTGGAAATTGTCTCAGTAGGAAAACAATCCCAGAGATTAGCGAGCATGGCTCAAAGGTGATATTTAATAACTTCTTACTATCTTAAATTTCCATGTATTCTCTCATTTTGTAATGAAAAACATTTGTATATTTTTTAATTTTTAACTTATTAAAACAATATTGTATGCGTGGAGAATACTACCTCAAGTTCTTAAAATTTACAATTACATTTGATTTTCATGCTTTACTAAATTTATTATAACTTTAAGCTATAACGTTAAGAAAGCTGGTTTTAAAGTGGAATAAAAAGTATTCTAAGCAAAATGCTTTAAAACCATATGCACATTATATAGTAATAATAATTTTTATAGCCACTGACAAATGAGAAAGGACAGTGTTCTGTCTTCTAGAGGACAAATATGTTGTATACTTGCCATTCAGAATGATAACATATGCATTCAATACTACCATCTGCTGTAAAAGCATTATACATACTGTACTCAATTACAATATTTGAATCATCCAATAAAATACAAAAATTTGTATATTTCTGTAATAATCAAAATTTGCTTACAATTAAATCTTGAATTATATTTGATAGAATACAAGAACTAAGTTTATTAAGTAGCAATAGTCCAGACAAATTTCAAGAAATTGTTTACAGTATACTCCAAATATTGTATAAAAAATTAATTCCAGTCTATTTCCATTTTAAATTAACTTTTCTAACTGTAGTCATATGTTTATCAATTAGATAATAATTATTTACTTACATAACTGTTTGCCTTATATAACTGTGATCAAAATCATTTTGTTTTTATTTTATTTTTATATATATAGTTTTAAATGATTCTTACATACATTCATATGAGAAATGTTTTAAAAGTTATATAAGTGTCAGAAAATCACCTCTTTACATTATTTTTTGAGACTTAATTAAAAATTTGAAGAGCATGTTTCTTAAAAATCTACAAAATTTGTTTAGCCCTAAAACTTATTGAAAGTGTACATTTATATATCATGTGGTTCCACGGTGAATTGTGATAATAAACTTTCATCTGTAAAAAATATTTGTAAAGTTTATATTCTACTTATAATTATGTGCAATATTAAATTATAAAGTGATGAATGGACATGCTAATACCATAAGATTTTTTAAATATTGGAATTGTGTAAGATTAAGTAGGTGATTAGCAACAGAATTTGGTAAAACGCATATATCAGAATGACATTAATTTTAGGTTTATGAAGTCTCCTATACAAACATAATACATTTGACACTGTTAAACTGACCATTTGACACTGAAGCAACCATAGACCTACTGATTAAGCTGGCCTATCCTAAAGTATTGAAGGACTTCTGAGTATAGTTTGCAGTACAGATGTTGGTAGATGGAATCAGAGATACCCTAGTGAATTATAACAAATATTTTTAATGGTATGGTACCAGAGCAGAACAGATGCTCTGTACACACACTTATTCAAGGCCACCAAATTGCATCTGGTTGGACCAACCACAAATTGTACTCAGTGAAAGACTATAACTGCAGAGACTATAAACTGGAAATTAGCAATTGAGAGTTTACCAAACAAGCAGCACTATAAAGTTATGTATAACTTTATAGTATAAAGTTATGTATAGTTAAGATATGTATTGAACATAGTGAATTCAAGCATGAACATTGTTGGAATATGTACTGATTGACTGAAAAAAATCATCCTACTTGAATATATTCAATTTCTACTGTTTGGACAAACAGTGGAAGCTTGGTAGTTACAGAATTGTTCAAGAAAACCCAGACTCAATTTGATTTGATACGGATCCTGCACAGCATGTA
The DNA here is from genome assembly GCA_034769895.1 of Magicicada septendecula. NCBI lineage: Eukaryota > Metazoa > Arthropoda > Insecta > Hemiptera > Cicadidae > Magicicada > Magicicada septendecula. The sequence continues at coordinate 301,946,778 of CM068367.1, read as the reverse complement.
AACTATGGTTCAGTATCCATTATTCACACTGTAGTGACCAACTCTAAACTATCTTGTACCTTACAAATTGCTATTAAAATGCTTAGAAAACCTTAACCTGCAATGTTTGAAAACATTTATGCACAGTTATAGTTGAATTTCAGCACCAAATTCTCATACTTGGTGGCACCATTTTTACCGTGGTCTTCAAGAACGTATACAGGAGTGCGGTCAAATTCAAAGACAATGTTTCGAAAATTGAGCAATAAGAGGCAATTCCATCTATACCAAATTTGTCAGAACCATATAAATCTATGTGATGAACTGTAACAACACCACCAAACTCTGGAAAGCTCATCTTGCTGCATAAGCTAGGAGTAGTAAGTGTTCCATTTTTGAATTGATATTAGTCAGCACACAGACACACTAACTGTCAGAAGGTTAATGAGACCATATTAACCAGAAGTGTTAAAACTGGATCTGCAAATACTGTATGTTAACGCTGTCACTTTTCAAAGCAACAAATGCACATGCGGCAACAAAAACCACTCCTGTAGTTTCAACAAGCAAAATGACATACGAAAGAGTCATGACTTCAAACACCTTAATATTATTAAAGGAAATAGATGAACTAATTATTTAATAGTGTTTTCAATGATTTTTCCAAAAGCTGAGATAGAAATTCCACTAAAGACAATTCCCTCGTAAGCCACAAGATTCTTTTGGGATCAAGGTCAGTCATTGAGAAGAACTTGAGAGGACCAAGAGGCCAACATCCCACTAATACAGGAGACATAAGACTGATCCATCAAACCCCAAGGAGACCCCAATTGGCTAAGCAGGAGGAAATGTCTCAGCTAGTATAGGACATAGTGAGAAAAAAAGGTATCGAGTCATCTGTGATTGTCTGATATTCTCCAATAGTCCTTGGAGCAAATAAAGATTATGGATTTTTTCCTGTAGACTTAATGACATAATGAAAAATGACTGCTATCCAATACCTCACATCAATGATAAACTTGTCTCTCTCTCCAATTTTGTTTTCCTTTGGACTTGAAAAGTAGATTTTGACAAGTGTAACTTTACCAAGAAGAAACATAAAAGAATTATTCTCAACTGTACTGACAATGAAGCTATGACATTCATTTTCTGTGATGAGCAACCATTTTTGAAAGATTAATGGATCTGATATTCTAAAGTCATACATAAAAGACTGTCTTATAAATGTAAATAATAATATTATTGTTACTGGCCAATAACTTAAGGAAATACTACTTGCAAAATGAAGTTGTAATGTGAATTTACTTGCACAACTGAAACCAAGTCCACAGAATGTACTCTGTTTTTGAAATTAATATGTAAAATATTTAAGGTACTTGGCCTCAACAGTGAGTGTTAAGTATGGACCTAGGTAAAATGGGCACTATAGAAACTGGCCAATTGCAAAGTTTAAACATAATGTTTGGAGGTTCCTGGGGTTTGGTCTTATATTATACTTTTTTAGCGTACCGTGTCACTTATTTTAAATAATTATATAATTACCTTTTATCCACTCGAGTGTTTGGTCTTATTCCTACTGCACAGCCTGGAATCTTGGAATCTTGCAAACACAAAAATTTGGTGTCAGCAACACGACAACAACAATTACTACTACTACTACTACTACTACTACTACTACTACTACTACTACTACTACTACTACTACTACTTGTGAATGACAGGTGATATTGATGAATTTTAAAGCTACGGTACCTCAATTCATATGATGATTAGAATAATTTCATTTTAGAAAATTCTAAACATTGTTATTGTTAAAATGTGTGTTAAGGGTCTTATTTTGTAAATGGGTGTGCTACCATTCTAAGCCGTTATGTGACCTAATGAAATTTAAATAAGTGTTTTGAATAGTGTAGAATGACAGTCCTCATTTTCTGTGATAGACCTGGGTGAATTTTCCAAGAAAACAGTTTATTCTTTGCATGCTGTCAGATTATCTATAAAAGATCAAACGTGTAGAACGAAAGTCATTACCCTTCAAAACAATAACACATTTTAGAATTTTCTACAAACAATAAAAATATTCTAATCATGTAAATTGAGGTAGTTTTAAAATTCATCAATATCACCTCTCATTCACAAGTAGTAGGCCTAGTAGTAGTAGTAGTAGTAGTAGTAGTAGTAGTAGTAGTAGTAGTAGTAGTAGTAGTAGTAGTAGTAGTAGTAGTAGTAAAAGTAGTAAAGTAGTAGTAGTAGTTGTAAAAGGTAAAAGTATAGTACATTTGGTACACCAAAAATTAAAATTTCTAATTCTTTATATATATACAATTTTTTGTATATATGCACTTACAAGGGACACAAGAATAAATATTGTAACCACCCGCCGGTGTTACGTGTTTTTAATCAATCGGTTATTAGGGAACTGTTTATATGTAATCTTATAGGTGACCTCCTGTAAGTCAAATTTAATAGACAAATATATTTACTATTGTGTTATTATAACTTTTATGTATACTATAACACGGGTTTACCTAATTACTCAATGTTTACGCAATATCAATGATATACTTCATGTATTTAACTAATGAATTAAGAATTCTCTCCAACCCTAGTCAGTCCGTATTGTGTAATTCAATTCAAAAATTGTGCAGGAAACACGCTAGTTCGGTAATCCCATGTTCTACCAGCTGTTGACTATGAGCGCTGTTATTCGTAATTGGCTTGTTTCTAGGTTAACTGGTTCGCCAGATTTTTATCACCCTTTTACCTGTAAATTACTCCACCCACAACATATAATACCTATTCTACAATAACATAAAACATCATCATATACAAGAAGGATTCTTTATTTATTTTGTAATTTAATTCAAACTAACAGTGCTCTTCATGATTATAATAGAGTGATATCGATTATACACTGATGTATCGATTGTTTAGTTGACCATGCTCCTTTTATTTTATACAAATTAAATATAATATTAACTATCTCTTATCCCAGGGTACGTGTGATTCTTTTAACGATTAGTAAGGCCAGGTAATGCAAAATTAAGGTTACTTAGTATTACAAAATGTTATTAGTTCTTAGTATATTAAAATTAAAAATAAGCTGGTGGTACCGGGTTGATGATTCTCAAGGCAGCATTGTACGTCTGCAAACAGTTGAAGATTGACAATTTAGGTTACTTCCATCCAGAAAAAGTGTTCCGATTCTTAATAAAATTGACGGTGTGATGTACTGGAAAGCCCCGGGAACTCTTCTGATCTTCGTTCTTCTCTTGCGATCCTTGTGGTTGGCGGTCTCGGTGGAATTGTAGTCGTATTATAACTTCCTTCTGGAAAGTGAGGTTTATTTCTTCACAAACAAGGTCCTTGTATATTTTTCCTATAATTCCATTAATTTAGGCTTTTTTCTTCCATCAATTAGTCTCCTGGTTAGATGGGAAATCGGGTTTAATACTAAATCCAACGGAATTATCTTGATGAGTGTAATATGAATTTCTCGACCTTTTTGGAAGTATATGGTTATATTTTGGAATATAATTTATTTTATTATTCATCGGTTTGTTTTATAGGAATAGATTTTGACTTTAATTTATTAATTTTGATTCATTTTTCGTTAATTTGTGTCATCCTTTTTAAATTTGTCTCCTCATCTGAACTCAATAGCATATAACAATTGAATAATTGAAAATCAACAAGATTTTTTACATTTTAGTTACCCTAACAACCACTACTTTCTGTCATTGGATGATATTTGATATCCTAGAGCCAGAATTATAAAACATTACTACTCTTTTTTAATAAAATACTCCATGCTTGGAATTACACCAAATTACCTAAAACTCTCACCCAATCTACCTTATTAAACCGTATATATTTTACTATAGTTTCATTAGATTGGACTTATTAAAAAGGTATTAATTTCCTTTTACAAATATGAAATTTAGGCCTATAAGTTTTCTTACAATTGTTATAATAATTTTGCTTTTAACTTAATTTTCTTTACCTGACCTACTGTACAGATAGTCATTGGTTTATGGCTACTTACATTAATTTATATTTCCTGGTTTTAATTCCTTATATTAATTAGTTCATCCTGGAATCTTTCATTATTTTATAACATAATTATAAGAACTACTTGTCAACTTTTAAACACTTATTGCCATCCTGGCCAAGTTTACAAACATTAATTCAAAACAACTTCATTAATAAATTTCAGTCAATACATTTAACATAATATAATACATAACACATGTATTTATACTTAATTGTCAAAAGACAATTTTAACATAAATGAAAGGAGTACCACTGACTAAGTACTTCTATAAAACAACAGTTCCCTCTTACTATCCACAAAACATAAAATAAATATCCTGTAAACACTACCGTGCTACAGCATAACAACAAGTACAATTAGCAACACATTAAACATTAATTGTAATAGTATTTTATACTTCATTACTACATATTAAACTCCTCCCATTTGGTACAATGTTTATATTTTACACTCCATATTATTTATTACATCTTTTAAATTTATGTACACCTCAGATGTATTAATTACTTCGTAACCTTAATATTTGGGTGTTGTTCTAAACCATAGTTACTTCATTTTTTATGTAACGTTGGGGACCTCAAATCTGTTACGTTACAATATTTAGAATTCAAATTGTAATACCTAAAACAGTATACACTATGTATAAAGTTAAAGTTAAAAATAAATATTTTTTTTAATTTCAGGCTTTACTTGGATTCGGAGATAATATTGAGGAAGTAATGTGGTCCTGTGGTGGATCACTCATTAGTCATTATTATATCTTGACTGCAGCACACTGCTTGACGTCAAGCTTTAGGTAAATTCAAATATTAAATAAATTCTTCTACAAAAGTCAGTTCTATAAACATTAATAGATCACACCACTGCCTTAATATCTCTGACAATGTAGCATACCATGAATTTAAACATTATCATGGACTTGAATGCTCTATTATAACCTTGGGTATCTAATATGATTGTAATGGATTTATAATTTAGGATTTGAGGAATATGGAGCACTATCGGGATGTTTGCAGGCTAGGCTACTACATAAAACCAGGCAAATATGTATTAGAACATCTTGCTTTCCAAGCCGCCAGTTAGCTTGCTCACTTCCAAAGTTAAATGTCATGGACCCATCATCATAATCTCATTCAGCTCTCCGCTTGGCCCACCCAGTTACCCAAGCATAAGGGGTACTGGACCTCATAGACTGGGAAAGTTAAAAGTGTATTAGAGCGATGACTAGCCACATTTGTTAAATATTTGTACTTTTTATATAGCCTATGTTACTTACAATATTTAATTATAATATCAAAATGATTTTGTATAATGTTTTATGGTTATGTTGGCTACTCTGCTATTAATAAAGAAACAAGAGACAAGGTTAGAAAAATGGCGTTTTATTAAAACCGTGTTAACTCTTCCAGTAATATATAAAAAATTCATCAGGTCATGGGCCCAGTTAAAGCCTTAACCAGTAAAAATCGTAAAATTAAAATCGTGTTAATTGAGGTCGTGTAAAAATGTCTAGTGGCAAAAGTGAAATAAACAATAAATTGCAAAATAAATACAAAAACTTAAAGATGCCGACGCTTACACAATGTGGGATTTCGAGGTCAAAGTGTTATTCAAAGCCAAAGGACTTATGGATATTGTGAATGGTACAGAAACTTTGGAGCAACAAGGTGAAGATACAGACAAGGTAAAGACATGGAAATTAAAGGATGCTAAAGCCCAACACATTATACTTATGACCATTGAACATCCAGTAAAATTGCACTTAGTCATGTGTGAAACATCAAAGGAAATGTCTGAAACATTATCTAACATTTATAAAAGAGACACATCACAACAAAAATGCTCTCTTTTACAAGAATTCTACAACTACAAGTTTGACAACCAAAAGGACATGATGTCTAACTTAGCCTATATTCAGAACGTCGCATTCAAGCTCAATCGACTCGACCAGAAAGTAGACAATACAATGATAACCACCAAAATTTTGAGCATTCTTCCAGAATATTACAAACATTTTTCAAGTGCGTGGGACTCGACGAATTCAACGGACAGAACCTTGGAGAACTTGAAGGCCAGGCTGATACAAGAAGAAGCGAAGTCATCGAGTGATAGTGAGAGTGTAGCTTTTAAAATCAGATCTCAAGGTATGCTTAGAGAAGTAAGATGTTATTCATGTAAAGATACCGGTCATATCCGTCAGAACTGTCCAAAAAACAAATCTAAGTTTTCTAATTACTGTAAAAAGTCAAATCATTATGAAAAGGACTGTTTCTTAAAAAATAAATCCTTTAAACCTAAAGTATCATGTAGTATTTGTAAGAAAACTAATCACACTGATAAAGATTGCTATTTCCGTAACAAATCTAAAGCAAAGCCCATTAGGCCTAATGATAGTAAAACTGCCTTTTTAACTAAAACCGTTGAAACTCATTCACCAGTTACAGTAGGCTATAGCAGTGTAAATCAAAATAGCATTCTTTCAAGTAAAACTTTTATCGTAGATAGCGGTTGTACTCCAAACCACATGACAAACGACTTATCCATCCTTGAAAATGTAAAATCATGTAATAAAGACATATCTGTTGCAAAGAAAAATCAGAGTATGCAATCACTAGCTGTAGGCTATGTCGACTCAGAACAGTGTACTTTAAAAAATGTCTCATATGTTCCTGAATTAAGTAATAATTTGATGTAGGTCAATGCAATTACTGAAAATGGTGGTAAGGTATTATTTACTAGAAACAAAGTTCAAATATTGAAAGATGATAATGTAATTTTACAAGGTAGTAAAAACAAAAATTGTTTGTATGTAGTTAACCTAACTGAGAATGAAAGTGTTCCAAAAGTAGCTGCTGTAAGTAACACTGAACAAAATAAATGTAGACCTAAGGCTAATATAAATGTCAAACAAACAGATGTACCCGTAAGTGTTGATCAACATAGGGGTAAAACTAAAAGTAGTGAAGCTATGGAATGGCATAGGAAATTAGGTCACATAAGTTTTCATAATTTAAAAAACTTGTCTAAAATGTCTCGAGGTATTTCAGCTAATTTAAATGTATGTGAAGATATTTTTTGTGATATTTGTCTCAAAGCTAAACAAGTGAGATCTTCTTTCAATTCAGTAAGAGACAGAGCTTCTAAACCTTTACAAATAATACATTCTGATCTGTGTGGTCCAATAGAACCTCAGACGCATGATGGTAAAAAATATTTCTTGACATGTGTTGATGATAATACTCACTTTTGTAAAGTGTATCTTTTAAAATCTAAAAATGAGGTTTTCACATTTTTAAAAGAGTATGTTAATGAAGCTGAAGCTCATTTCAATCTTAAAAATTCTAAAATAAGGTGTGATAATGGGGGTGAATACATTGCCTCTGGTCTTAGACAATGGTGTAAATTAAGAGGAATTGTTATCGATTATACAGTACCCTATTCGCCGCAGTTAAATGGCACAGCGGAAAGAATGAATTGAACACTCATGGAAAAAGCTAGAGCAATGCTTTTCGACTCTGAATTACCCAAAGAAATGGGGGGGGGAAGCTATCCTAACATCTGCGTATTTACTCAATAGAAGTCCAACTGTCACATTAGATACAACACCTGCAGAGAAATGGTATAGTAAGACACCTGACCTATCAAGACTACAGACATTTGGTTCAGTAGTGTATGCTAAAGTTTTAGGACGGCTTAAGAAATTCGACAGCAGGTGTAAGAAAAGTATTTTTGTGGGATACACACTGAATGGATACAGATTGTGGGATCCAGTGAAAATAAATATTTTTTTATCAAGAGATGTTGTCTTCAAAAGGGAGTCTGTAAAATCAAAAGCAGAAGAAATACCAGAAATAGTACCATGTAATCAAGAAGAAGATATGGAAGAAATCATTGAAGAAGAAAACGTGAATGAAGAAAAAGGGAAAAACCCAGTCAAAGAAAATCAAATAGGCCTAGAAGAAATTGGACTAGAAACTGATAGGCCTAATACAAATGAACAACATGAACAAGAACAACGTTACAATTTAAGACCAAGGGTAAATATTAAAAGTCCTACTTAATATGAAGAAAATCTTCAAGATGGACAAGTGATGCTTACTTTCAATGAATGTATGACAGGAAATGATAAAGAAAAATGGGAGTTAGCCATTAAAAATGAAAAAGAATCTTTGAACAAGAATAACACCTGGGAGGTAGTCGATGAAAAACAAGTTGCAGAAAAAGAAATACTAACTAGCAGATGGATCTTCAAAATAAAAGATGACGGCACATATAAAGCTCGACTAGTAGTAAGAGGCTGCGAACAAACAAAAGGAAATTTGGATTTTAAAGATACGTTTAGTCCAGTTGTTCAAAGTGCTTCGTTAAGAGTTTTATTTTCCTTAGCTGCTCAAGAAAATCTTGTTATTCAGACTTTTGATGACAAAACTGCATTACTGTACGGAGAACTGGAATATGAAATCTATATGAGAATACCAGAAGGATTTGATGAAGAAGGAAAAATTCGTAGGCTAAACAAAGCCTTATATGGACTAAAACAAGCACCAAATCAATGGAATAAAAGACTCACATCATTTCTTAAAAATGAAGGACTTACACACCTCAAAACAGATCAATGTATATTTAAAGACACCAAGAATGACTTATATTTAGCTATTCATGTTGACGATGGAATCATGATGGGAAAAGATCCTGAAAATTTGAAGAATTTACTAGAAAAACTTAAAGAAAACTTTGAAATGACAAGTAGTGAAAAGCCATCCACTTATCTTGGAATGGAGATAACTAGAAAGAAAGAAGGAATTTACAGTACACAAACAAATTATTCAAATCAAGTACTCACTAATTTTAATATGACAAACTGCAAGTCAGTAACAACCTCAATTGTACAAGAAGAGAAGACTACTGTAATTGACAATGAAGGAATACAGTTTCCTTACAGAGAACCCATTGGAAGTCTCCTCTACATGACAAACAAAACCAGACCTGATATGGCATTTGCTGTCAATTACGAGTCGTTTTTTGGAAAAACCAGAAAAGAAAGATGTACAAAATGTGAAAAGAACTTTAAGGTACCAAAAGGAACGCAAAATCTGGGAATATTTTTTCCTGCAATAAAATCAAACAGTATAGAAATTGAAACATTTTGTGACTCAGATTACGCAGGAGATGTGAAAGATAGAAAAAGTACTAGTGGATACGTCCTAATGTTAGGAGGCCCACCAATAGTATGGAGTTCTAGAAAACAACCCATAACTGCCTTATCAACAACAGAAGGGGAATATACAATCTGCTGTTGAATGCTGCAAAGAAATCAAATACATCAAAACATTCATCCAGGAGTTGACAAACAAAACTGTAAATACTACATTGAATGTTGATAATCAAAGTGCGATAAAACTAATAAAATCTGGACAATTGAGTAGAAAGAGCAAACACATAGATGTCAGATTTCACTATGTGAGTGAACAATTTCATGATGGATTATTTGATATCAAATACTGTTGTTCAGAGAATCAGTTAGCGGATGTGTTTACCAAACCATTATCAAACACCAAGTTTGAAAGATTTAAAAACATTTTGCCTAAATTATGTAAGCTAGTAAACATTCTTGAAAAAAAACCCAACAATCAAACTTTGTAAATAACTTAGTATTTTTCTAAGATTAAAAAACTGAAAAAAATTTTCATTAGATAGGCTATGACAGATTATTATGAATTTGTTTTAAAAAAAAGCAACAAATATATGGTAGCCTTATTGTAAGTTAAATTAAAGTACGCTATTTTGTTTTATTAGAGTTAATATGCAATATCATTAAAACTAACAAATTATGCAGTCAATTTCTTTTGTACTTTATTTTAAAACATTTTGATATTAAGGGAGAGTGTTAAATATTTGTACTTTTTATATAGCCTATGTTACTTACAATATTTAATTATAATATCAAAATGATTTTGTATAATGTTTTATGGTTATGTTGGCTACTCTGCTATTAATAAAGAAACAAGAGACGAGTTTAGAAAAATGGCGTTTTATTAAAACCGTGTTAACTCCTCCAGTAATATATAAAAAAATTCATCAACATTAACTTATTTATGTGCATAAGACAGCTAATGTAATGTAGCTTGACCTACCACATCCTAAAACTCTATCAAAGATATATAAAGGGTAACTTTCACTAATATTGGAATATTTATATTTCTGTAAATAATAACAAAAAATATAAAACAATTACAACAAATTATGTCAACAGTTGATACTATAATATTCAAAAATGTTCTTTAGACTTCCAGAGTAACGTGATGACAACCCATTTTTCTCAGCTTCTTCTTCTTTGGCGAAAGCTGAGATATATTGACGATGCCATTGACTCTGGCCTCATAAACTGCACAAGTAGAAATAGAGTATCCTCTCAATAGTCAGAAAACATAATATCATTTAAACTGCTATAATTCTGATTTAATCTAATTTCACATTTAAAATTAGCAAGCAAGAGGATCTTGTTCATATAATTGATTATTTTTTACTTAATGGGAAATTAGGAAATTTAGTGGAGGGCACTAGGGTTTTTAGAGGATTTGACATGGAGTCTGACCATTTCCTGCTCATATTAAAAATTAGTGTTCCAGGTAGGTGGAGAAAGGCTCGACCTACAGAGCGCCAGTGCTCCAAGCAAACTTTTAAAGTACACCTGATCCAAGAGGAAAGTATAAGATGCCTATACCAGTTTGACCTGGTTGAATCAGTCTGCACAACAAAAACCTATCACTAACAATATAAATCAAGAATGGGGTAACATCAGAAACATCATATTACAAGCAGTATTTGAAGCATTGGGGATGAGGCGTAAAAGGTATGGAAACTGAGGCCTACAGGTATGGGTTGATGATATTAGACAAATAATAAATGCTAAAAAGTAGGCATACCTGAAACATCTAGCCTTAAACACTGATCAGACAAGGTGTGAATATAAGTACTGCTGTGCCACTGCCAGAAGAAAAGTCAGAAAAATCAAGAGAAGTACATAGAATAAATATATAAGTGATTGAGAACATGATGCAGGACAAGGCTTACAAAATATTCATGCATTTCAATAAAATTGAAAGGGATAACCTGAAGATCAGTAATATCTCATAAAAACAATGGCTTGAGTACTATGAGTGGCTATGGACCCAGGATCAATGGAAAGAAACAACCTTTGCTGATATCAGTGATTGTGTGGACCCAATAACAATGGATGAATTGTTAACTGCTCTACACCACTGTAAAAATAGAAAAGCACCTGACACTGATGGACTGAAAGTGGTGCATGATCGTTTGCTGCAGTTCATCAATCCATGCTGGACCACTGGTTAAGTTCCTGATGACTGGCAGATTGCAAAGGTAATTCCCATATTTAAGAAAGGTGATTGTAATGACTGGAGGAACTACAGAGGAGTCAACCTTCTTAACACTTTATATAAATTATATGCATCTATATTAGGAACACAGTTGAATTCAATAACAGAGACCATGCTTTTAAGAGGCCAGAACAGTTTTAGGAAGGGCAGATCATGTTTAGATCTCATATTTACAATAGTCCAGCTCGGAAAGATGTTTGACAGGGTTAATCGGAGTAAACTATGGGCAATAATGGCAAAGGAAAGGGATTCAACAGCATCTAAATAGAGCTATACACAGTCTTTATATTATGGAGAATAAAATCTTAATAGAAGCAGGAAAACTGAGAACAGCTCCTGGAGTTGGCCTGATCAATTACAGAGTATGACAAGAGTGTCCATTATCACCTTCTCTTTTTAATTTATATATTGACGATGTCATACAGAACTGGCATATATGTTTTCCGGAGCATTTTATGATTGGCCACTCTGCAATTGACACTGTTATTTGCAGTTGTTGACTCTGCAATTGTTGTTTGCAGACGATCAGGGTATTCTGTCGAACTCTGAAAACAGGTTGCAGATGGATATACATTTGTCAGCTGAATCTCCAAAGACTCTGGGTTACAAATATCTACACTTAAGACCAAGGTGATGGCTTTTTGTGGAACTGATTCCCAGCCATGAAAAAATTGTTATAGATGATATTGTCCTGGAACAAGTTAGCAATTTTGAATACTTGGGCTACAGAATAATTGTGTAAGTTCAACCTTATGTGCTGGACCATCAGGCAGACTCTTAAGTCAGCAAGTAAAGAAACATGCCTAAAATTCTACAAGGTGGATGGATCTTCCCACACTTCTTTACAAGTCTGAAGTATTGGACTTTAATGAAATGTTAAGCCAGTCTTATCCAAGCAGCTGAAATGAGATATCTCAGGCAGGGTATACTCTCCATGATCATAGAAGAAACACAGATATACAGCAGGAACTGAAGATCATGAGTATACTCGACAGTATTACTCAGTATTGGCTGAATTTGTGGGAGCATCTTTGCTGAATGGATGACTGCCGCATTCCCAAACAACTATGGAGCTACAAGCCAAAGGGACGGAGAGGTGTGGGACGTCCCAGGAAGTGCTGGAGTGGTTAGTACAGGACATGTCGACAGAGGGAATAATAGAGCCTTTGTGAAGTGCTTGGTCTTCTCCGGTAGTTCTGGTAGCGAAGAAGAATGGTGGATTACGTTTCTGTGTAGACTATTAGAGGTTGAATGACATGACAAAGAAACATTGCTATGCATTACCTCACTTTGATGATACACTCGACACGCTGTCTGGAGCACAGTGGATTTCCACATTGGACCTAAAGAGTGGATATTGGCAAGTGGGTCTTCATCAAGAAGACAAGGAAAATCCGCTTTCTCAACCCCAAGTGGCTTATTTCAATTTAACGTCGTGCCATTTGGACTCTACAATACACCGGCAACATTCGAAAGATTGATGGATCTGGTAATCCGAGGCCTGACATGGAAAACTGCCTTGTTTATATAGACGATGTCATAGTCATCAGGAAGACTTTCAAAGACCATTTTGGAAAACCTCAAGGAGGTTCTGACTAGAATTCACAGTGCCCAACTGAATATGAGTTCGAAGAAGTGTTCTCTATTCCAGAAGGAAGTGCAGTATCTGGGCCATCTGGTTTTGACAGCGGGTGTTAGCATGGATTCTAATAAAGTAGACACCGTAAGAGACTGGCCAGTTCCGAAGAGTAAACACGAAGTTCGGAGTTTCCTGGGGTTTTGCTCATATTACAGACATTTTGTGAAAGGCTTTGTTACTATTGCTAAACCACTGCATGAGCTAATGGAAAATAGACAAAACTTCCAGTGGTCGAGAGAGTGTGATCAACCATTTAAGACTTTGAATATTGCATTATGTTTGCAGCCAATTCTCGCTTTCCCAGCTTCTGAAGGGAAATACATCGTAGACAAAGATGCAAGCAATACTGCTCTAGGAGCAGTTTTGTCTCAAGTGCAAAACGATGAAGAACAAGTAGTAGCGTATTACAGCAAGACACTTTCTAAATCAGAGAGGAATTATTGTATTACAAGGAGAGAGTTGCTGGCAATCGTCCGAGCTTTGGAGCATTTCCGTAAATATGTCTATGGGAGGAAGTTTTCACTTCACACCGACCATGCCGCACTTGCATGGCTCTTGAGATTTAAAAATCCAGAAGGGCAGTTGACAAGATGGATCGAACGTCTACAAGAGTACAACATCAAGGTAAAACATCGATGGGGACACCTGCATGGTAATGAAAATGGCTTATCCTGAAGACCATGTTCGGAAGATTGCCACAGAAAGGAAGGACAGATTTCATATGAACATGTTCAAACCATCTCTGTAGATTTCCTGGCAGATGGCTGGACTAGACAAGATTTTTAACAAGAACGGATGATGGATGAAGACATTGGACTGATCTTGACGGCAAAAGAGGAAGGTCGCCGCCCGGATTGGCAAGAGATCTGCCATGGTGTCGGACATGTGAAATATGTGCTGCAAATAAGGGCCCACAAACCAGAAGCAGGGGGAAAATGAGACAATATAACGTTAGACTGCTATTTGAGAGAATTGCCATAGACATTGCTGGACCTTTCCCAGTTACTGACGATGGAAACCGGTACATCATGGTTATAGGCGACTATTTTACTAAGTGGGTGGAAGCTTATGCAATTCCAAATCAGGAGGTTACCACTGTGGCAAAGGCTTTAGTTCACAACTTCTGTTGCCATTATGGAGCCCGTGTGGAAATCCATACTGATTAAGGGAGGAATTTCAAATCAGGAGTGTTTAAAGAATTATGCCATCTACTATGAATTCGAAAGACCAGGACAACATCTCTCCATCCTCAGTCGGACAGAATGGTTGAGAGGTTCAATAGGACACTTGAGGTGCATCTTTCGAAAATTGTTGACGAAAACCAAACAGACTGGGACCAAACTTTTTAATACAGTAACACAATATATAGTTCCTTTCTAAGATTTCATATCAATTAAAATAAAACAAACCTGTTTCAAAAAAATTAAGCTATCTATATTTTAAATCTATATTTTGAAACAGATGAAACACGGTCGGGTATTTGAAGACAGAATAGGAAAATACTGAATGATGGAGATGAACATGATGATGATAATTTTTTCAGTTAATATGTTGATAACTGTTTATTTTTTATTGTTTTGTACCATTTCAAATCATTTTCTATCTCCCTTTATTGTCTTCTAGGCAGCTAATGAAATGAACAGCTTGTATCACTGCTAACAACTTGTTTATTTACCATTTTCACGAATAAAAATACAACTCAGAAAATACAATTTTGATCCACACCTGTGATATCAATTATTGACACAACCGTAATTATACAAATAAAAAGATAACACACAAGTATAATATTGATCCACAAGTGTGGTATCAAACTCACACACTAACTTTCAACAAAGACTACAAACCAACTCCATCCACCTTTTATAGTCTTATATATAGTTAGTAATGATATTGCTACGACAGCGTAGAACAATCTAGGCGTTTATCGAATGTCCCAGAAAGATCTCGACGTAAGCGTGTGGTGTACGTGCTACTAAACGCATGTTGCGAGAAAAATCTCGACTTTGCCAGCCTTCGCTCGGGCGCTCGGACTATGTCAAGGCCGCAGCAATTACGTAGTTCGCGAGAGATAAGACGCAGTTTGGAAGCTTCTGGTGTGTGTAGCGTAACTATAAATACATCGCGTCGCGGCCTTAGTTTTTCAGTTCTATGCGAGATTTTTGACTGTGCGGTTCGAGAGTATTAGTGCGATATATTTTACAGAGCGGTTCGGGTTATTACGGTGTACGTTCAAGTAGTTATTAGTGAAGTGTTGCGTTTTGTATTCGGACGGTATAATTGTAATACAGTTGAGTTTTAATATTAGTGGACATTTTATTGCGTACGAACAACTTCATTTGATTTGTTGTAGACACTGTGTTGTTAATTACGAACTGTTTTACTATAACAATTAAAGGTGTGATTAGTGACTTAATTGGTGTCTTGTACTTATTTTGTTTCCACTGTACCTACGACGATCGAGTAGACCGTCGTAACAGTGGTGTCAGAAGTGGGATAGAACGGTTAACAGTGGAAACAGTGGACGCTTTGTACAAGACGAGTGTGATTCGTAATTAATCGATAAACAATGGATGCCAGTCAGATGATGGAAAATTTCCAGGCGCTGTTGTTGCAGACAGAAGAACGACGACGACAGGATTCAGAGAAAGCGGAAGAGAGACAGAAAACCCTCCTGCTGAAAGCAGAGGAAAGACGCAGACAGGAGGCGGAAGAAGCAGAAAAACGACAAAAAGAAGAACGAAGACAGGAAAGAGAAGAAACAGAGGAACGACGTAAACGTGAAACAGAGGACATCAAGGAGTTAATACAGCAGCAAAAGCAGACACAAGAACAAACCGCTGCAGAGTTGGGTCTCCTACGAGGTGAGCTTAATAAGCAAGTAACTAAAATATCGGAGGTACAAGAATCAATGACATTAAAAATAGCTGAAGTAGAACAATCTGTCTTGACTGTGGAGGAATCGATGTCTACAAAAATATCTGTTATAGAAGAATCTGTGTCAAATAAAATATCTGCAGTAGAAAACTCAATGGCAAACATAAGAGAACAAATTAAAACTGAAGTTGAACAGTGCATGAAGATTCAACCAAAACAAATTTCTGAACAGACTGTACCAGTGATCAAGACAGAAAATAAGTTAACAGAGAAAGTCACTTTGCCTGCAGTAGGGACAGTTCATGTCAAAGCTTCAACCTTTAACGGAAGCACTCACTGGGCAACGTACCTCCGCCAATTTGAAGCTGCTGCATGCGCAAATAATTGGACAGAAAAAGACAAGGCTGTTTCACTTGTTCTTGCATTAAAAGGACCCGCGGCAGAACTACTACAGAAAGTGCCACCTGACAGCCAGAACACCTATGCCGAGTTGATGAAAGCTCTGGAATTACGGTATGGTGATAAACATTTGCGAGATGTGTACTGCACCCAGTTGAGAGCAAGGCGACAGCATTCCGGGGAAAGTCTTCAAGAGTTTGAAGCAAGTATCGACAGACTAATTAGACTGGCCTATCCTGAAGCGCCAGAAGATTTTCGAACGCGTTTTGCGATGCAGACATTTACTGCCGGTGTCCGAGATAACGAAATACAGCAAGTGTTACGAATGGCAAGACACCAGAACAGTGCGGACGCCCTGGTACATGCTTTGCAATTTGAGGCCGCCAAATCAGCGTCTGGTTGGACAAGTCATAAGGTGCGCGAGCTAAAAGATCGCGACGGCACAAACGATGAGGAAGAAGAACAAGGAACAGAGACTCGACGGTCGGCGCCACAGAATAAAATAAGAAAGGATGGAAGACCGAAGTGTTATCGATGTGGGAAACCTGGACATCTACAACGAGATTGTCGGGTTAGAATTCAGCATCAGGGAAACGAGCAATAGTCGGTGCAACGGGGCGTGTGCTGACTAACTGGAGGAACGAAGCCCCTAGAGAATACGCAATTTCTACGCTTCAGAAAAACACCGGGAGCTTGGTAGTTACCGGATTTGTTCAAGAAAGGCCAACCTCGATTACAGTTGACACAGGCGCAACAGTTTCTATTGTGCGCCCCGACGTGGTGAAAGATCTCAAGCCAATCTGGTGCTCTTGCAGCTTGCGAACAGCTACTGGACGGCCTGTAAAAGTGTATGGAAAAGTGGAGATACACCTACGCCTCGGTAGACTTGAGTTTAATCATCAAGTACTTGTTGCAGACATTGTGGATGAAGCAATTCTTGGTGTGGACGTTATGAACGCATACGGATTTATAGTCGACTTCAGAAACAATGTCTTGAGAATCGGAGGCGAAGAGGTAATGCTATCAACAATGACGACAGCAGAAAAATCGATGGACGTCATAAACCAAGTGGCCGTAACTGTTCCGCCAAACTCCGAAAAGATCATCATGGTCAGAACTGCAGTAGATACTAGGGGCAATCAGTGCTCTATATTCGAACCCCAGGTAGTCAGCACACCGGGCATACTAATTGCCAGAAGTTTAGTAAAACTGACGAAACCGGAAATGTACCTATTAGAGTGGCGAATATTTTGGATCAAGCTATCACTTTACAAAGCAATACGCTCCTAGGCAAATTGACTCCTGTGGCCTGGGTAGCCGGAATAACGCAACGAAGATCCAGTTCTTCGGATACTTCTAAATTACCAGACGAACTGCAAGAATTATTGAACAGATCTTCTAACGACCTCTCAAGTGGTGCGGTAAAAGAACTCGGACAGTTTTTACACGAATTCAAAGATTGTTTTGCAGTTCGGGGACAGTCATTGGGAAGAACCTCTCTTGTGCAACATCGCATCAATACCGGGGACACAACACCGATACGCCAACCTCCTCGAAGGCCTCCATTATCTAAACAAGAGGAGATGTCTCGGTTAGTACAGGACATGTTGACAGAGGGAGTAATCGAACCTTCGTCAAGTGCTTGGTCTTCCCCTGTAGTGCTGGTAGCAAAGAAGGATGGTGGATTGCGTTTCTGCGTAGACTACCGGAGGTTAAATGACGTTACAAAGAAAGACTGCTATCCATTACCTCGCGTTGACGATACACTCGACACGTTGTCCGGAGCACAGTGGTTTTCCACATTGGACCTGAAGAGTGGATATTGGCAAGTGGGTCTTCATCAAGAAGACAAGGAAAAGACCGCTTTCTCGACCCCAAGTGGCTTATTTCAATTTAACGTCATGCCATTTGGACTCTACAATACACCGGCAACATTTGAGAGATTGATGGACCTGATACTCCGAGGCCTGACGTGGAAAACTTGCCTTGTTTACTTAGACGATGTCATAGTGATCGGGAAGACTTTCGAAGATCATTTGGAAAACCTTAAGGAAGTTCTAACTAGAATTCACGGTGCACAACTGAAGCTGAGCCCGAAGAAGTGTTCTCTATTCCAGAAGGAAGTACAGTATTTGGGCCATCTGGTTTCGGCAGCGGGCGTTAGCATGGATCCTAATAAAGTAGACACCGTAAAAGACTGGCCAGTTCCGAAGAATAAACACGAAGTTCGGAGTTTCCTGGGGTTATGCTCATATTACCGACGTTTTGTGAAAGGCTTCGCTACTATTGCTAAACCACTACATGAGCTAACGGAAAATAAACGAAACTTCCAATGGTCGAGAGAGTGTGAACAAGCATTTAGAACGTTGAAGATTGCATTATGTTCGCAGCCAATTCTCGCTTTTCCAGCTTCCGAAGGGAAGTACATCGTAGACACAGACGCAAGCAATACTGGTCTAGGAGCAGTTTTGTCTCAAGTGCAGAACGGTGAAGAACGAGTAATAGCGTATTACAGCAAGACGCTTTCTAAACCAGAGAGAAATTATTGTGTTACAAGAAGAGAGTTGTTGGCAATTGTCAGAGCTTTGGAGCATTTCCATAAATACCTCTATGGGAGAGAGTTTTCACTACGTACCGACCATGCTGCACTTGCATGGCTCTTGAGATTTAAAAATCCGGAAGGACAGTTGGCAAGGTGGCTCGAACGTCTGCAAGAGTATAACTTCAAGGTACAACATCGGCGGGGGCGCCTGCACGGTAATGCAGATGGCTTATCACGAAGACCATGCCCGGAAGACTGCCGACATTGCCACAGAAAGGAAGAACAAAACTCAAGCGAACATGTTCAAGCCATCACTGTAGATTTCCTGGCTGATGGCTGGACAACACAAGACTGTCGACAAGAACAGATGACTGATGAAGACATTGGACCGATCTTGACAGCAAAAGAGGAAGGTCGCCGCCCGGATTGGCAAGATATCTGCCATGGTTCCGAAGTGCTGAAGGGCTACTGGGCACAATGGGAATCTCTCACCTTAGAAAACGGATTGCTGAAAAGGGCTTGGGAAAGTGCAGATGGACGAGACGTGGTCATGCAGTTGATAGTTCCCCGAAGTAAAGTGCAGTCTGTTTTGAAGGAGATGCATGATGGAACATGAGGCCATCTTGGCGTTAACAAAACCCTTGACAAAATACGGAAGCGATTCTATTGGCTTCATCTTCGCCACGACGTAGAGGAATGGGTTCGGACGTGTGAAATATGTGCTGCAAGCAAGGGCCCACAAACCAGAAGCAGGGGAAAAATGAGACAGTATAACGTTGGACAACCTTTCGAGAGAATTGCCATAGACATTGCTGGACCATTCCCAGTTACTGACGATGGAAACCGGTACATCATGGTTGTAGGTGACTACTTTACTAAGTGGGTGGAAGCATACGCAATTCCAAATCAGGAGGTTACCACTGTGGCAAAGCAGTTAGTTCACAACTTCTGTTGCCGTTATGGAGCCCCTATGGAAATCCATACGGATCAAGGGAGAAATTTCGAATCAGGAGTGTTTAAAGAATTATGCCGTCTACTGGGAATTCGAAAGACCAGGACAACGCCTCTGCATCCTCAGTCGGACGGGATGGTTGAGAGATTCAACAGGACACTTGAGCAGCACCTTTCGAAAGTTGTTGATGAGAACCAAACAGACTGGGACCAACGTATACCACTATTCCTTATGGCGTATAGGTCATCAGTACATGACACAACCGGCATGACTCCAGCAAAATTGGTGTTTGGGCGGGAGATTCGTCTTCCTGGGGACTTGATGTTTGGATCACCTGAGACTCAGTCCCAAGAACCAAAGAACTATTCCTCGCAATTAGAAAACCAACTGCGAGAAATGAATCGCTTGGTAAGAGGACGGCTGAAGATTGCCAGTGATAAAATGAAAACTCGGTATGACATTCGCAGCAATAGTGTGGGTTTCCAAGAAGGAGATCAGGTCTGGTTGTTCAATCCAAAGCGCCGTCGTGGTCGCTCACCTAAGCTTCAGTCTAACTGGGAAGGACCCTACACTGTAAAAAAAAGGATTAACGATGTTGTTTATCGGATTCAACAGGAAGGACAGCGAAAGTTCAAGGTCGTCCACCTAGATCGCCTGGCTAAATACAAATTTAGAGACGCTTTGCCAGTTCGGGACGAACAGGCTTAAGGAGGGGGCCGTGCTACGACAGCGTAGAACAATCTAGGCGTTTATCGAATGTCCCAGAAAGATCTCGACGTAAGCGTGTGGTGTACGTGCTACTAAACGCATGTTGCGAGAAAAATCTCGACTTTGCCAGCCTTCGCTCGGGCGCTCGGACTGTGTCAAGGCCGCAGCAATTACGTAGTTCGCGAGAGATAAGACGCAGTTTGGAAGCTTCTGGTGTGTGTAGCGTAACTATAAATACATCGCGTCGCGGCCTTAGTTTTTCAGTTCTATGCGAGATTTTTGACTGTGCGGTTCGAGAGTATTAGTGCGATATATTTTACAGAGCGGTTCGGGTTATTACGGTGTACGTTCAAGTAGTTATTAGTGAAGTGTTGCGTTTTGTATTCGGACGGTATAATTGTAATACAGTTGAGTTTTAATATTAGTGGACATTTTATTGCGTACGAACAACTTCATTTGATTTGTTGTAGACACTGTGTTGTTAATTACGAACTGTTTTACTATAACAATTAAAGGTGTGATTAGTGACTTAATTGGTGTCTTGTACTTATTTTGTTTCCACTGTACCTACGACGATCGAGTAGACCGTCGTAACAATATCATTCACCAACATACATCACTTACAATAATAATCTAGTTCATTACAGGTGTATAAACTAGAACATTATTCATCAGTATACATAAGTTATACGTAAATTGTGTATAATGTGAATATTATAATATACCTACTGTGTTCGGGTTAAACCCCACTGTTGTATTCACCAATTTATTATGTAACTCCTTCCTCTCTTGTTTTAATGTGCCAATTTCTTATGTATCTTAATTTAGTAGGTGTTGTGATATTGTTGATTATATCTCCTTTATCTCTCTATTTAATCTAATGGTGTTAATGTGAGTGAAAATTATGTGTGTAGGGTGTGATTCGAAAATTCCGCTCAAGCCTATTCTGTTTTGAAGAGAATGGCCGAAATTTTTATGGAATTCTCCTCTCTTTAATACCTGAGAAGTCCGCGACTAGCGCTGTGGTTCCCAGACAAGGGAAATTTGTAGGTTAACCCACCGCGTATGGTGATTATTGGTTATACTATCTACCTATCTTATTTCTTATTCACACTCCATTAAATCATACATAAATGAGAAGATATTGAAATTCTGAAATTATTCTTTATTAGTTTTTAATATTTAATGTCCAACAAAATTGTTCTCTTACTTTAGATACGAAAAGGCTATAAGTCAGAAGTAATCAATTATCGATCGGTTCAAGGTTTTATATTAAATTCAGTTATGGTTTTTATAATTCTTTAAATACAGGGTGTGAAGGTTCTTTCAACTGTTGGGATAGAGCTCTATAATATAGGTATTCGCACCCGCCATCTTTGCTCCGAGACTTTTAAATGTAATGTGGCGGGAGCAATGTAAGCACGCTGTGCGTTGCATTATTTAATGTAAATTATGTATGTAAATATTAATATTTTTACATATCAGGGTTATAACCTTAGTGTACTAATTTGATTTATGTATTACACACGAATATGTATAATAATCATCTCATCTTGTCAATGAAAACAAAGTTATAAATACTGGTGTTAGAGATATTATTAATGTTATGTAGTATGTTTTGCAGATTGTTGTACTACATCTCATAATCATAATGACTGGTTGTTGTGCTGTAAATTGCAAAAATCGAACAGAAACTAAGTTTAGAACATTCAAATTTCCGGCAGACCCTATTCGATGTGCAAAATGATTCAAAATATGAGACGAGACAAATTTATACTAAGCAAGGGAATGCGTCTGTGTGAGGTAAATTTAATGGTTGTTCCTTAAAAGTTTGTGAATGTTAATCATAACGACTAAAAATGTAATACACCTTTGCACTTTAAGGTTCATTTTGAAAGTTCACAGTTTGAACAGGCACGAGTAGATGGTTGGAAAAAACTGAAACCTAATGCCATACCCACTTTGTTTGACGTACCAAATCCACCTCCTAGGATCGGCCCAGTTCCACGCAGATCACTGTACAAGGTGGTTTATTTTTTTAATCCATTAATTATAAATATAATGGTATAACTAAAGCCCGGATTCACGTGCAATTGCATCTTTTTTTTGCTAGTTCGTAAACGGCCAGTGACAAGTTATTTATCCGAATCGGGACGTGTAGGTCATTTTAACATACATTTTATTTTGCACAAAATTTCACGTTTTGGGGGTTACTGCATAAAATTGCACATTCTGTAGTTTTAATGCACAAAATTGCACATTTACCTGTTTTTCGAAAATCAGCTGCGCGATAGCCAAGCGCGAAACATACACGCAGATCGTAAACAAAGTCGAGAACAAAATCAGCACGAAGAAATTCTAGTCCAGTAAGCGCAGTTTTTGACGTAACAAAATTTTGACTGTTGATGGAATTTCACGAAATTTGATATGTATGTTCTATATGCACTCTAGAACAAAGTTAAACTGTACGCTTTTTATTTGGGGGTGAGAACCACCCTTTTTCAAGGGTGATTGATGAAGAAAAATTAACCCCAGGATCCAATAGAGAATCAAATTCTAATCAAAAACGTCAGTACGCAACTGTTTTGAAAAATGTGTTGTTTTCGAGTTATTCCAAATCAACATTTTCGATTTTTACCCCCAAAAAACTTACTTACTTACTAGCCAACGCCCACCCTTGGTTGTTGAGCCATTAGGCGACGCGCTGACCAGTAGCGTCGGGCTTCGGCGATCTCGGTGTCCTCGTTGGACGGGGTGTGGTCTAAGGCCGGGCAGTCTCTCAGATGGTCGGCGTCCATCGTCGCGTGGCCGCACAGCTGGCACTCAGGGGTTGGCAGCGCGTGGAGGCGGTGCAGATGTGAAGCGAGATAGTCGTGTCCGGTTTTTAGTCGGAAGTTGGCGACACACACTGCACGAGGGAGGTTTGGGTTGATTGGACCCTCGGTGACGAGGCTTTCCCATTTTTTACCTGCGGCGGCCTCAGACAGTCTTCGCTTATTCCATATGCTGACGGCGAAGTTTATTTGAGCTTTGGAAGATTGTAGGGACTGCGGGCGGGTAGGCTGGGGTAGGGTTGTGCCTTGCTTGGCTAGTTTATCGGCCTCCTCGTTGCCCCAGATGTTGACATGACTGGGTATTCATTGGAGTTTTAGGATCAACCCTCGACTCGCCAGGGTCTCCAGTTTCCTTCTACAGTCGATAGTTCTTTGGCAGTCGGTTTGAGAGTTCCGTGATAGACTGCGTATTGCGGCCTGCGAGTCGACTAGGAGCACGGCTTTTGAAGGGGGAGTGATTTTTTCCAGTTCATCAACGGCAGCGTGAACTGCTTCGATTTCCCCATTGTAGTTACTAAGGGGCTGCCCACGGCTAAATGTCCTTGGAAAAGGCGGCTATAGTACCCAGCTCCTGTTTTCCATTGCCCGGAATTGATGATCCGTCAGTGTAGATATGGATCCACTCTTGCTCGGGATAATCTTCGTGGATGGTTTGCAAAGCTGATTGCTTTAGTTCTAAATCTGTGGATGCATGTTTAGGTGCTGAGTGGTTCTTAAGATGGTAGCTGGCTTGGGGTAAGAGACTGAAGAAGTCCTGATGGGTATTCAGCGGCGCTGTTTCTGTGAGGGCAATATCGTATTTTTCGGCGATGTTTTTGTACATGGTTAATGGGGTTATTTGTGTCTTTAGCCTGGGAGTAGGTTGTCGGTAGTCGTTCCATAGACGCTTGTAGACACGCCTGGAGCTCTCCCAGAATCGCAGTGCTGACCTTTCTCTATATGACTGTAATGGTTCTATGACTGTATGGGTTTGTGCCTCCATGGCCTCGATGGGGGTGGATTTTGCAGCGCCTGTTATTACTCTTAGGGCTGTATTTTGTGCGAGATCGAGTTTGTTTTGTACGCTGGCGCTTGCTGTGACGGTGACTTCGCTTCCATATTCTAGCATGGGTCTAATATATGCTTTATAGGTAGTCTTTAGGACATCTTGGTTAGCTCCCCACTTAGTGGCTGTCAATCTCTTTAGTAGTCGTGTTCTTTTTAAAGCCCTTTCCGCGCTTTGGTCCACATGAGGTTTCCACGTTAAGCGCCTATCCAATTGTACTCCCAGGTATTTAGAAATGGCGCTTTCTTCCAGCGCTGTCCCGCTGTAAAATAGGCTAATTGGCGGTACTTTTGTAGAGAGTGAGAACAGTTGAAAGGTAGTTTTGCCAGAATTTACTGTCATTGCGTTTCGCTTTGCCCACATCTCGAGTTTTATTAAGGCCTCGTTCAGGCACACCTCAAGTGACAGTGTGTTTCCACTGGTTGCCCAGATGAGAAGGTCGTCCGCATAGAGGAGCGCTTTGACGCCTGGCACACTTCTTACTGCTTCGAGAATGTCATCGATCATGATATTAAGCAGCGAGCAGCTCAGCACTGCTCCTTGGGCTAGTCCTTGCTGTTGGATGCGAAATTTCGATGTGAAATTTGAATAACGGACTCGGATTTGTCTTTGGGACAAAAACGATTTAATCCATTTGAATAGTTTGCCAGATATTCCGTGTATGGCCAGCTTATGGATGAGCATGGGTTTCCATACCGTGGACAAAATTTTCCCCGAATTCCTCACACACATGGGCAATACAGCCAAGAAAACCGTGCTAGCCGCCATCAATTTGACATGGGAAAAACACGTGCCCCACATATGGAAGAAGGCTGAAATCATCCCTATCCTAAAAAAGGGAAAACAAACAGACTCAGCAGAAAGCTACAGGCCTATCTCCCTGACGAGCGTCCTGTGTAAACCCCCAAAAAAACAGGATTTTAGCGTAATTTTTAGCGAATAACTAAAAAACGTTTGAGTTTATAGTAAAAATGAATAGGACCAAAATTTTTCTATACGAAATAACAAACAAAATGCGTTTTGGCCGGGTTTTAATCCACCAGTTGTTTTCAAGATATGGCCGTGAGAAGTTGTAACTTGCAAATTTTTTGCCTGTACTAACAAAGTTTAACCCTTCCTACTAACCGAGAAAAATACTTTTGACTATAAAATGTCTAGTGCAATGAAAAATGCATTATTATTAATTTTAATAAAATGTTAAGCTAAACTTTTTATTATTAATTTTAACTAAATGTTAAGCAAAAAACCTGAATATAAACTTAATAGTACGTTAAAAATGTAAATTCGTGTTTATTAAAAATAGTTTTAGTATCTTTATTTGGACTTTTGGACAAACGAAGTTTAGTAAATATTAATTCAACAGCCATCTATTATAAACAGGAATAAAAGTAAAATCTGAGAATATATACCTAACAAAGTGGTAAGTGGTAACGATTGGTATTTGTTGTTTTTTAGACAAAATTATTCTCCTCTTACTATGGTCTGAATCAGTAAGTTTTAAGATGAAAACTATTATTTCCATATTTTTAAGTACGTGGGACATAATTTCACACTTTGAAATTGTATTTTTGGCACGAAAAACTATAATAGTTTATGTAATATCGAAAACAAACTTATACTGCGTCCCATGTATACACAAGCGGCACCATAATATTATGTCAGTCTCGGAACAAAGATGGCGAGTGCGAATACTCCCTTTTATAGATCCTTAGTTGGGAAGATCAGAAAATGCATAAATAGGAATATAAGGTATTACAATATAGAGTAAAATTTTATTAAATAACATTTAAATAATTTTTGCTTTACCGTCCGCTCGACATCGTTGCTCGACAAGGCTGTGTACGGCTAACCTCTGGTAGTGTTTGGTCAGTAGCGAATGCAGATGAATCTATCTTCGTCCGTCTTTTCTCCAAAGTTGAAATAAAAGTGTAATTCTTGGTCCTTGGGTGATGCAGAAATACCGCTCCTTTTGTTCACCAATGTCTGAGTTTGTGTTTACGTGCTTCGACGAAATTCGAATCCAAATACGTTTTTCTATTTGATTGTATAAACTGCAAGTTCCAGTGTAATTTGGTGGTTATTTTAGTTTCGTTTGTTTTAGAGGATTATATCTTTATGCAGGTAGTTATTTCTCTGGTTTCTTTACTATGTTAATTTAACATTTGTTCATTATCAGGAATTTGGCAATCCGAGTTCTTCCTTTAATTTTAGTTACTTAGTGTATCGTTTTATATTATCCAATTATACAATATGGTTAATTGTTATTTGACCAAACTATTGCAATTTATCATTCATTTATTTTAACTTTCTCTGTACTTGGTATTTTAAATTAAATCAGTTTTTTATTGAGCATCTCTCTTAGTTAAATTCTCCTCGTTCATGTCAAATTATTCAATAATCAAATCAACAAATTCTATCTATTTTGTCTCCCATAGCAACCCTCTTTTTTATTCTTATTCGATATTATCTGATTTTATAATCCTTTCATACAATTTTCTTCCACTCATCAAAATAATCCCTTTCTAAATTTCCATTATATCCGAATATAATCTTACTTACGGCTTGTTTACTAATTCTTATATATTTTACCGTCTTTTACTCTTAGTCTGTTTATTTTAATAAATATTATTTTTCCGTTACCAAACATTATCTGTCGGTATCATTGCACTATGGCATTATAATAATTTGTTTAATTTGAGTTTATTTATTATTAATTATTATTAATTTCTACTAACTCATTAGATTGTATTTAGTATTTGTTACTAATTTCTTTACCTAACCTTTCTGATCTGATTTACTGTACAATGTTATTGGTTGTTAGGCCTATCATTATACCTTGATCTACTTCTGAATTTAACTTGTTACTATCTGCAATATTATAGAATCTTTTATCTGTTTATGGTATGGTGGTATTACACTCCTTTGGTACCTTGTTAACCATTATAGCCTTTTTATCCAAGTTTACAATTATAATCATCTTATTATCTAAGTACATGTATACAAATAATTAACTGTATAATATCTAAAAAAACTTTTATCTTTATCTATAGATAACACATAAAAATGAAATTAATTAATACTCAATAATTGAGTTCAAACACAGTTCTACAACGGTAAATGAATAATACATATTACTTAATTACCTGATATTTATATAATTATGGTTTTACTTAACTTAAGCCCTACACTAGTTGAGCGCCTATTTATAATATAACCATTATTGCGGGTTTCTCGTTATTCAGCCCCAACGTTGTCGGCGTCAATTTATAATATACCTACTGTGTTCGGGTTAAACCCCACTGTTGTATTCACCAATTTATTATGTAACTCCTTCCTCTCTTGTTTTAATGTGCCAATTTCTTATGTATCTTAATTTAGTAGGTGTTGTGATATTGTTGATTATATCTCCTTTATCTCTCTATTTAATCTATGGTGTTAATGTGAGTGAAAATTATGTGTGTAGGGTGTGATTCGAAAATTCCGCTTTAGCATATTCTGTTTTGAGAGAATGGCTGAAATTTTTATGGAATTCTCCTCTCTTTAATACCTGAGAAGTCCACGACTAGCGCTGTGGTTCCCAGACAAGGGAAATTTGTAGGTTAACCCACCGCGTACGGTGATTATTGGTTATCCTCTCTACCTATCTTATTTCTTATTCACACTCCATTAAATCATACATAAATGAGAAGATATTGAAATTCTGAAATTATTCTTTATTAGTTTTTAATATTTAATGTCCAACAAAATTGTTCTCTTACTTTAGATACGAAAAGGCTATAAGTCAGAAGTAATCGATTATCGATCGGTTCAAGGTTTTACATTAAATTCAGTTATGGTTTTTATAATTCTTTAAATACGGGGTGTGAAGGTTCTTTCAACTGTTGGGAAGATCAGAAAATGCATAAATAGGAATACAAGGTATTACAATATAGAGTTAAATTTTATTAAATAATATTAAATATTCTTGCTTTACCGTCCGCTCGACATCGTTGCTCGACTAGGCTGTGTACGACTAACCTCTGGTAGTGTTTGGTCAGTAGCGAATGTGGATGAATCTATCTTCGTCCGTCTTTTCTCCAAAGTTGAAATAAAAGTGTAATTCTTGGTCCTTGGGTGATGCAGAAATACCGCTCCTTTTGTTCACCAATGTCTGAGTTTGTGTTTACGTGCTTCGACGAAATTCGAATCCAAATACGTTTTTCTATTTGATTGTATAAACTGCAAGTTCCAGTGTAATTTGGTGGTTATTTTAGTTTCGTTTGTTTTAGAGGATTATATCTTTATGCAGGTAGTTATTTCTCTGGTTTCTTTACTATGTTAATTTAACATTTGTTCATTATCAGGAATTTGGCAATCCGAGTTCTTCCTTTAATTTTAGTTACTTAGTGTATCGTTTTATATTATCCAATTATACAATATGGTTAATTGTTATTTGACCAAACTATTGCAATTTATCATTCATTTATTTTAACTTTGTCTGTACTTGGTATTTTAAATTAAATCAGTTTTTTATTGAGCATCTCTCTTAGTTAAATTCTCCTGGTTCATGTCAAATTATTCAATAATCAAATCAACAAATTCTATCTATTTTGTCGCCCATAGCAACCCTCTTTTTTATTCTTATTCGATATTATCTGATTTTATAATCCTTTCATACAAAGTTCTTCCACTCATCAAAATAATCCCTTTCTAAATTTCCATTATATCCGAATATAATCTTACTTACGGCTTGTTTACTAATTCTTATATATTTTACCGTCTTTTACTCTTAGTCTCTTTATTTTAATAAATATTATTTTTCCGTTACCAAACATTATCTATCGGTATCATTGCACTATGGCATTATAATAATTTATTTAATTTGAGTTTATTTATTATTTATTATTAATTATTATTAATTTCTACTAACTCATTAGATTGTATTTAGTATTTGTTACTAATTTCTTTACCTAACCTTTCTGATCTGATTTACTATATAATGTTATTGGTTGTTAGGCCTATCATTATACCTTGATCTACTTCTGAATTTAACTTGTTACTATCTGCAATATTATAGAATCTTTTATCTATTTATGGTATGGTGGTATTACACTCCTTTGGTACCTTGTTAACCATTATAGCCTTTTTATCCAAGTTTACAATTATAATCATCTTATTATCTAAGTACATGTATACAAATAATTAACTTTATAATATCTAACAAAAACTTTATCTTGACCTATAGATAACACATAAAAATGAAATTAATTAATACTCAATAACTGAATTCAAACACAGTTCTACAACGGTAAATGAATAATACATATTACTTAATTACCTGATATTCTATCAACAGGAAAACTTTCATATGATAACACAAAATATAACATCACGGTCATGATAACTATACAACATTATACAATTCATAACAAGTATTTTTGAGTAACTTAGGTCGTACACTATTTACTCATTCTCATCTATTTTAAAAACATCAATTATTCTTAAATTATCAACATTAGTTTTTTTTACAATATTTGTCAATTCTGTTATTTACCTCTCACTGAACCTTGAGTTTTATTACTATTAACATTATTATATGCTTATCTTTTTTTATTATTACCTTGCATTCTTACTACTTTGAAACAATCATGGGTTGGATTTCTGACCTTTTTATAATTGTGGAAAATTAATATATTTTCTTCCCTATTCTAATTTTATCATTTTATTTATGTAATGTCGAGGACCGTATTTCTGTTACATTACATATGCTTCCCCTCCTAAATACGTTTAATTTACCTGAATATAATTTGGGTCAAGTAAACTTATATCTTTTCAATGCCCTTGAATATCATCCTTACATTCATATTAATTTCAATGGTCAATGATGGAATTTTCAATGTGACATTTTGGACTTGTATTTACCTTTTTCTATTTAATGACAATTCATTAATCATATTAATATTCTTGGCTTGTTTCTCTTAAACATTACTTGTCAATGATTGGTCACAATAATCAGTAAAACTTATTTTGACTTTTCTCCTATTGCTAGTTACTGCTATCAATGCGTTTCTCCCTTATTCTTCTGTCAGCTATCTTCCTTCTGTTTTCTTCCTTCATACTTTTTTGGAATCTGATGTCATTCTTCGCAGCGGTTCTAGTATCCCTTAAATATTCAATTTCCCTAACATTCCCTAACAGGTGAGCTGGTACAGTTCAGAGAGGCACTGTTTGGCTTCATACTTTCCTGCCCACACTACACTACAATATAGTACTGCTGGAATTCATCTACAGTCAGCTATAAAAAATACAATAATATCATAATAATCTTTTTATTTAATTAATAATAAACATCTTGGGGATTCGTTACGCTGTCGCGTTTTATATTTAATTATTCATATATTCCTTCCTTCGTGATTCCATCTTATTTTCATTAACTATTTTCAGATAACATTTTTGACAGTCATTATTTGTAACTATTTTTGATCTTCTTTTTTTTTGTGACAGCAATTCTAAGTACTATCTCTTCATTGGTTATTCTCGTTTCCAAGAAATTCTAAATTGTAATTGCCTTAATTATCATCATTACTTAGTTTCAGTGTATTTATAGTCATAAAATTATCCATTGTTCTTCTTATTTTACCATCTTGTCTGGTCACATTACCACTAATTATGTTGACATACAGTTTTTTCTTGTTCCATTTAAAATTATACTGGTTATAAACAATTATTTAATTTGTTCTTCAATTCTCTTGGCATTTTGGCATGTATTTTAAAATCATATTGTTTTTTTTAATTATTTTGTATAAGTCTTTCTTGATATAAAATTTTTAATCTTGGGGTTTTATTCTTAAATATTTAGAATAATTTCTTTGTAAACATATAGTAATATTTTCTGACTTCCTTTTTTAATCTTTGGGTTTTATTAAATCTTCAAAATAATTTCTTTATAACCATATAGTAAGACGTTCTTACTTCTTTTTGAATTTTGTGGTTTTTATTAAATCATATTGTTTCAAAATATTTAGTAAGTTGTACTTACATACTTTTTGGATTTTGTGGGTTTTATTTTTAAATCTTCATCTTGGTGTTTTTATTAACATATTATTATTTTTTTTCTTATTTAATATTAATTATTTATTTTTTTTTTTTCCAAGTGGTTGCCTGGTCGGTTTTCAGAAAATCAGTCCCATTTTTCTGGTTGACTACTTCTTCTTCTAACCATGGTCCAATAATTCAGGTACTCCTTTTTCTCGGATTACTGTAGTGTTCATACCAATTTTTACACTTGTTAAATATCTCTCGAGTATCTGGTACTGTAACTCGGCTGATACAAAGCCTTCATTTAAGTCACGGGTTTCGGTCATATTTAGATCCTTTTTAATTAGCAGGTATTGTATCTCCTCTATTCTAACGTAATCACTCATATATGCTACTATTCCATATATGCAATTTATCATTCATTTATTTTAACTTTCTCTGTACTTGGTATTTTAAATTAAATCAGTTTTTTATTGAGCATCTCTCTTAGTTAAACTCTCCTCGTTCATGTCAAATTATTCAATAATCAAATCAACAAATTCTATCTATTTTGTCGCCCATAGCAACCCTCTTTTTTATTCTTATTCGATATTATCTGATTTTATAATCCTTTCATACAAAGTTCTTCCACTCATCAAAATAATCCCTTTCTAAATTTCCATTATATCCGAATATAATCTTACTTACGGCTTGTTTACTAATTCTTATATATTTTGCTGTCTTTTACTCTTAGTCTGTTTATTTTAATAAATATTATTTTTCCGTTACCAAACATTATCTATCGGTATAATTGCACTATGGCATTATAATAATTTGTTTAATTTGAGTTTATTTATTATTTATTATTAATTATTATTAATTTCTACTAACTCATTAGATTGTATTTAGTATTTGTTACTAATTTCTTTACCTAACCTTTCTGATCTGATTTACTATATAATGTTATTGGTTGTTAGGCCTATCATTATACCTTGATCTACTTCTGATTTTAACTTGTTACTATCTGCAATATTATAGAATCTTTTATCTATTTATGGTATGGTGTTATTACACTCCTTTGGTACCTTGTTAACCATTATAGCCTTTTTATCCAAGTTTACAATTATAATCATCTTATTATCTAAGTACATGTATACAAATAATTAACTTTATAATATCTAAAAAAACTTTATCTTGACCTACAGATAACACATAAAAATGAAATTAATTAATACTCAATAACTGAGTTCAAACACAGTTCTACAACGGTAAATGAATAATACATATTACTTAATTACCTGATATTTATATAATATTTATATAATTATGGTTTTACTTAACTTAAGCCCTACACTAGTTGAGCGCCTATTTATAATATAACCGTTATTGCGGGTTTCTCGTTATTCAGCCCCAACGTTGTCGGCGTCAATTTATAGTATACCTACTGTGTTCGGGTTAAACCCCACTGTTGTATTCACCAATTTATTATGTAACTCCTTCCTCTCTTATTTTAATGTGCCAATTTCTTATGTATCTTAATTTAGTAGGTGTTGTGATATTGTTGATTATATCTCCTTTATCTCTCTATTTAATCTAATGGTGTTAATGTGAGTGAAAATTATGTGTGTAGGGTGTGATTCGAAAATTCCGCTCAAGCCTATTCTGTTTTGAGAGAATGGCCGAAATTTTTATGGAATTCTCCTCTCTTTAATACCTGAGAAGTCCACGACTAGCGCTGTGGTTCCCAGACAAGGGAAATTTGTAGGTTAACCCACCGCGTACGGTGATTATTGGTTATACTCTCTACCTATCTTATTTCTTAGTCACACTCCATTAAATCATACATAAATGAGAAGATATTGAAATTCTGAAATTATTCTTTATTAGTTTTTAATATTTAATGTCCAACAAAATTGTTCTCTTACTTTAGATACGAAAAGGCTATAAGTCAGAAGTAATCGATTATCGATCGGTTCAAGGTTTTATATTGAATTCAGTTATGGTTTTTATAATTCTTTAAATACAGGGTGTGAAGGTTCTTTCAACTGTTGGGAAGATCAGAAAATGCTAAAATAGGAATACAAGGTATTACAATATAGAGTTAAATTTTATTAAATAATATTTAAATATTCTTGCTGTACCGTCCGCTCGACATCGTTGCTCGACAAGGCTGTGTACAGCTAACCTCTAGTAGTGTTTGGTCAGTAGCGAATGCAGATGAATCTATCTTCGTCCGTCTTTTCTCCAAAGTTGAAATAAAAGTGGAATTCTTGGTCCTTGGGTGATGCAGAAATACCGCTCCTTTTGTTCACCAACGTCTGAGTTTGTGTTTACATGCTTCGACGAAATTCGAATCCAAATACGTTTTTTTATTTGATTGTGTAAACTGCAAGTCCAATGTAATTTGGTGGTTATTTTAGTTTCGTTTGTTTTAGAGGATATATCTTTATGCAGGTAGTTATTTCTCTGGTTTCGTTACTTCGTTAATTTAACATTTGTTCATTATCAGGAATTTGGCAATCCGAGTTCTTCCTTTAATTTTAGTTACTTAGTGTATCGTTTTATATTATCCAATTATACAATATGGTTAATTGTTATTTGACCAAACTATTGCAATTTATCATTCATTTATTTTAACTTTCTCTGTACTTGGTATTTTAAATTAAATCAGTTTTTTATTGAGCATCTCTCTTAGTTAAACTCTCCTCGTTCATGTCAAATTATTCAATAATCAAATCAACAAATTCTATCTATTTTGTCGCCCATAGCAACCCTCTTTTTTATTCTTATTCGATATTATCTGATTTTATAATCCTTTCATACAAAGTTCTTCCACTCATCAAAATAATCCCTTTCTAAATTTCCATTATATCCGAATATAATCTTACTTACGGCTTGTTTACTAATTCTTATATATTTTGCTGTCTTTTACTCTTAGTCTGTTTATTTTAATAAATATTATTTTTCCGTTACCAAACATTATCTATCGGTATAATTGCACTATGGCATTATAATAATTTGTTTAATTTGAGTTTATTTATTATTTATTATTAATTATTATTAATTTCTACTAACTCATTAGATTGTATTTAGTATTTGTTACTAATTTCTTTACCTAACCTTCCTGATCTGATTTACTATATAATGTTATTGGTTGTTAGGCCTATCATTATACCTTGATCTACTTCTGAATTTAACTTCTTACTATCTGAAATATTATAGAATCTTTTATCTATTTATGGTATGGTGGTATTACACTCCTTTGGTACCTTGTTAACCATTATAGCCTTTTTATCCAAGTTTACAATTATAATCATCTTATTATCTAAGTACATGTATACAAATAATTAACTTTATAATATCTAACAAAAACTTTATCTTGACCTATAGATAACACATAAAAATGAAATTAATTAATACTCAATAACTGAGTTCAAACACAGTTCTACAACGGTAAATGAATAATACATATTACTTAATTACCTGATATTTATATAATATTTATATAATTATGGTTTTACTTAACTTAAGCCCTACACTAGTTGAGCGCCTATTTATAATATAACCGTTATTGCGGGTTTCTCGTTATTCAGCCCCAACGTTGTCGGCGTCAATTTATAATATACCTACTGTGTTCGGGTTAAACCCCACTGTTGTATTCACCAATTTATTATGTAACTCCTTCCTCTCTTGTTTTAATGTGCCAATTTCTTATGTATCTTAATTTAGTAGGTGTTGTGATATTGTTGATTATATCTCCTTTATCTCTCTATTTAATCTAATGGTGTTAATGTGAGTGAAAATTATGTGTGTAGGGTGTGATTCGAAAATTCCGCTCAAGCCTATTCTGTTTTGAGAGAATGGCCGAAATTTTTATGGAATTCTCCTCTCTTTAATACCTGAGAAGTCCACGACTAGCGATGTGGTTCCCAGACAAGGGAAATTTGTAGGTTAACCCACCGCGTACGGTGATTATTGGTTATACTCTCTACCTATCTTATTTCTTATTCACACTCCATTAAATCATACATAAATGAGAAGATATTGAAATTCTGAAATTATTCTTTATTAGTTTTTAATATTTAATGTCCAACAAAATTGTTCTCTTACTTTAGATACGAAAAGGCTATAAGTCAGAAGGAATCGATTATCGATCGGTTCAAGGTTTTATATTAAATTCAGTTATGGTTTTTATAATTCTTTAAATACAGGGTGTGAAGGTTCTTTCAACTGTTGGGAAGATCAGAAAATGCATAAATAGGAATACAAGGTATTACAATATAGAGTTAAATTTTATTAAATAATATTTAAATATTCTTGCTTTACCGTCCGCTCGACATCGTTGCTCGACAAGGCTGTGTACGGCTAACCTCCGGTAGTGTTTGGTCAGTAGCGAATGCAGATGAATCTATCTTCGTCCGTCTTTTCTCCAAAGTTGAAATAAAAGTGGAATTCTTGGTCCTTGGGTGAATTATTGAAAATTTTTGAAATATAATAATTAAATATTTCAGAAGAAGAATGGTAAATTCATAAATTATCACTAAAAGACAGTTCAAATGTTAAATTTATAAGGGATTAAGGAAAGCAAAAGATTTGTGACCATTTGAAATTTATTACAATTATATTAATAACACTTAAAATGGCAGTAATTGTGTACAAGAACGGAAACAGGTTTTTTTGGGCCTAGATTTCCAAAAAGACAGAAATATGTTAATTTTAACAAAAATCTCAACAAATATGGACTATGACATATCAAATTAAACAGAATGAGATAAATAAACCAATTATATAGTTAATAGTTCATGAAAGCGAACAATAAACTAAAAATATTCCATATATAATGTACTTTGGAATTATGTACATGGGAAGTGAAAATTATTTTAACAATACTTTTCCAATATTAACTTGGCACGATATTTCCTAAGGTGAAGGAAGTAATTT
Organism: Magicicada septendecula; assembly: GCA_034769895.1. Taxonomy (NCBI): domain Eukaryota; kingdom Metazoa; phylum Arthropoda; class Insecta; order Hemiptera; family Cicadidae; genus Magicicada; species Magicicada septendecula. Next base: position 301,910,412 of record CM068367.1, on the reverse strand, counting down.
AGTTCTTTGTTAACATTCAAACAGAACAGTCGATGCAGAATCGCGTTCTTAAAACCGTATAATGGAGTGTATAGGTTAAAGCCTAGAATCAGTGAAAAACGGGAGTTACATAAATTAACACTTTTCAAGTCAAAACTTATGAAATACTCTACAACAACGGTGAAAACGAACAATACACCTCACAATACAAGTGATTTAAACCATTGAAAATACCTACTATTAATAATTCACTCTACAACATATTAACAATTCTTCACCATGAACAGACATTAAGTGAACACTTCTAATAGAAAACTATTAACACCAGTGAACACTGAACACTCATCCAGGATACAACATAATAGACAGTATACACGATTTCGGAGATCCATAAAACAGTTATAAAGGTGAATTGATTGTGAGGTTTTCGAGCGACCAGATATACGTATAACCTCATCAATTCAGCTAGCCGCCATGATGGTCCCATGATGCACTACAACCTTCCGACTGATTTCATAGAAGCAGCATTGGTTTGAAAAATCAAATACCGTATATTAAACATTATATATTATTCACAATTTGTTAAATATTAATTATTAAGATTATTTCTTGTATATGTTATAATTTCTAGGCCTGCCCTTCTCTGACTATATATATAAAATAATCGTTGAAAGAACCTTTCTTTTTTAAGACTTATATAAAAAATTAACCTGTAATCACATATCGATATATCCCTGTGACGGAGTCGAACAATTGCTATACATCGATTTAACATCGATTATTATTAATTACTGTTAATAAAACAATTTATTTCAACTATTTGGATTGTAAAATTATTTCACATTTTAATTTAGGGGTTTAATTAATTACAAGACTTCCTGGAAGACGAGAAATATTAACTAAAAGTGAGATACTGGAGCAGCGCTGAAAATCATTAATCAATTGCTGAGAGGAGATAATCTGATTAACTCCAGATTTTGTTAAGATCTACCAAAAGTGTAAATTAAACCAAAATAATTCGCAGAATTTTGAAATTTTCAACAAAACACAAATTTAGGATTAATCCTAAATTTTAACCATAACAAACAAACATAAAATTTTTTTTTTGAACAAAAAATTTATTTTTTTTTTAATAAATTCTTTTTTCTTTTATTTGTAACCACAGTTAACAGGTCTAGTTACAAATTGGCGTCCAACTAGAGGGCTTAATTAATTTAAGCTTGGCAGCGATTATATCGTAGAGAAGGAGGCAAGATGCAATGACGAGCTACTTCTAAGAAGAGGGCGGCAGAGGCCGAAAAGGAAGTTGACATGGGGGATAAGGAAGCAACACCCGTGGAGGATCTAGAAGTGCTAGTAACCCCGGTGGAACATAAACAACCAGCACCACCAGAGGAACAACCAGAAGTACCCACTCAAACAGGGGACGTCCATGTCCAAGACAAGGAAATAGAAAAAATTAAGACTACAGAAGATAGTAAGATGGACAAATTAATGGAAATGTTCCTAAAAATAAGTAAGGACATGGAAGAAAGTAGTAAGAAAATGAATCAGGAATTAAAGGAAGATCTGAAGAAAGAAATAAAATCTACAAACGAAGAGTCGAATAAGAAAATGGAAGGAGTAAATAAAAACATAGAGTCCAAATGGAGGAAAACAACAAGGAAAGGAAAAAGGACAACCAATCCTTGAATAAGAAGATGGAAGATCTAAAGGAGGACAACCAATCTTTGAGTCAGAAAATTGACGAAACTAACCAGAAAATGGAGAACAACAACCAACAATTAAAGGAAAAGTTGGAGGAAAATAATCAGAAAATGGAGGAGAAAATGGACGAGAATAATCAACGATTAAGAGAAGAACTAAGGGAAGTCAACCAGGAGAGCATGAAAAAGGTAGACGAGAGAATCGAATTAGCAAAGGAAGAGCTGAATAGAAAAATAAACGACACTAAGAAATCCATAGTCACAAAGTTGGAACAAGAGGTACTTGTTGTAAACCAACAGATCAGGGAAGTGGACGAAAGATGTCGTCAGACGGAGTGTGAAGTACTGGAGGTCAGGGAGGTAATAAACAAGAAAATTACCCAGGTCAAGGAACATCAGAAAACTAAATGGGAAGAAAACCAAAAGTTAGGACAGGAAGAAATAAATAAGGTGCGAACCCATGTGGATGATGCGCACCGTGAGGACTAAAATGCTGATTGGAATCCAGGCACGGTGGACCAAAAATATGGCTGATCCCGGCCCAAGTGGGCCGAAACAGTTTAAGAAAAGTAACGTTCCGCAAGTGCGGACCGGAAGAGTTAATTTGTTCAGCCCAAGCGGGCGAAAATTATGTATCTTGCATTAAATATTTGTCTGCTGGTCTTCCATTATGATTGAAGATGTTGTGTAGGATGTATTAAATTACATTAAGAAATAAGAGAAGTGGACTGTATACGAATAGTTTAATAATTTGAATGATCACATTACAGCTGTAATAAATTGAAAGAAGGCTGGCTAATGCTGCATATTGAATTAATAATTAATAAATTTAGTTAAGAATGAAGTTGTGGCGCTAGTTGGCCATGATAGAAAATAGTAAGGCCTAAGGCCTACATCTAATGTCGACACTAACTTGACGCAAAGGTCCGGCGAACCGAACGCCGAGATTACTGAACGTGCACTGGTCAAAGTACGATTACGCGAACGTTGATGAGATATAAATCAGATTAGCCAACCTAGTAAAATAAAATCATCGCGCTACCGTCCATAAGCTGCCCGTCAAAAATCAAAAAGATTTTTTAATACATTCTTTAATAAATTATAATACATTTACAATTCAATTTGAAATAGTGGAGTTTTAATAATTAGAATCAGCTTCAAGGCAGAGTTGAACCTTGAGTTGAGATTAGATAACGGCAATCGGCCGCTAATTTGAGATAAGCATGCAGATAGGCGACTGTAGGCCAAGGTTTGGCAAACAGCTGTTTCATGTACCACTAAGTCTGGTTAACCAATATTACTGACACAAGTGCGCAGTACGTAACATTACAAAACATGAACGAAAAATACATAATATGCAAGTCATAGAGTTAGCTTAATGCTAGCTAAGGTCCGTAGACCTGTACAGAAGTTCATTACATGAATAAAATTGTTGTTGAACATGTTACAGTTGCATGTTTCATTGTATATTCAGGAGGGCGACATGTATCGACCTAAATACGCTATTCCTGAAGTTTCAGGAATTTACAATGTATGCCAACGTGTGAGCAAGCTAGATGCTGAATGTAGCCCAGATATGACGTGTATGTCATAATTTAAATAAAGAATTGTGCATGCTTACTTACAAAAATGAATAAAATATAAGTACAATATAAATAAATTAGACAAGGCAGTTACACACGGTAGACGCTTACAATAGTTTACATCGACACAATTTATGTGAATACAACAATAATAATTTGCATAATTACAAGATAAATAATTGTAATGTCAGCCAACAATACAATACTGAAATTACAGAAACAATTTAACAATTTAAGACATTCACAAAATAGTACATATTTATCAGCAACAATATAAAGAAATGAATGCATGGTTACTTGACAGCAAACATGCGAATATTATGTAATAACATTAATAAATAAGACCACCCAAAGACATGCAGTACACCCCATGAGATCAATGAAAGTGTGACATAGTATGCCACAAAAATTAACATACAATACAAATATTAAGATATCACCAGAACTGTGATACTCAGAAGCGTGCCATGACGCAAAATTGACAAAAATATTGTGACAATCCATCACAATCATGTTGACCAAATGGTCGTAATAAATAATAAGTCAATGGCGGAATAAAGCCGCATTGTGCTGTAACCATAGTGTCACATCTCGTCTCGCGCTGGCAATAGACATAATTTATGTATTGGTCTCCGCAAAACACCCGTAGGCGTGCGAATGTCCACGACGCGAACCAAATTATCTGGGCCGGGAAATGTGGCGATGATCACGCCAAATTTCCAGGCTAATGGAGGCAAGTTGTCCTCAATGAGCAAGGCTAAGTCACCAATGGAAACATTATCTTTGGCAAACTTCCACTTGTGACGCTGTTGCAGCTGGTGCAAATAATCGCGAGACCACGCCTTCCAAATGCCCTGGACAAACCTCTGAAGTAATTGCCAACGACCAAGGCGAGAAACAGGAACGTGAGAAAGGTCTGGGTCAGGAATCGCAGTTAGGGGCGCGCAGATCAAAAAATGGCCAGGTGTAAGTGGCACCGGGTCATTAACATCCGAAGAAATAGCAAATAAAGGTCGAGAGTTCAGACATGCCTCTATCTGAGACAAAACGGTTGTGAACTCTTCGAAGTTTAGTATAGATTTGCCTACCACGCGCCGCAAATGAAATTTCAAACTCTTGATGCCGCTCTCCCAAAGGCCACCGAAATGAGGTGAGGAGGGCGGAATAAATGACCATGATATCCCCTGAGAGGATGTGAATGACTTGATCGAGGTGATGGCATCCTTATCGTGTCAAAAGTTGTAAATGTCATGTAAGATGGTGCGGGCTTTCCTGAAGTTCGTGCCGTTGTCGGAGTACAGTTGACTAGGTATACCCCGACGTGCCATAAAACGACGTAAGGCAGCTATAAATGCGTTGGCAGTAAGGTCGGACACCAATTCCAGGTGAATAGCCCTAGTTGCTAAGCAAACAAACAGAGACACGTACGCCTTAGTAAGAGTTCTAGACTTCTGCCCGCCATGACGAATCATGAAGGGACCACCATAATCAACCGCGCAAAATAGAAACGGCCTTGAAGGAGTGACTCTAGGGGATGGCAAGATGCCAAGCCTCTGAACCTGCTGTGTGGCGCTAAACCTGATGCACTTGAGACACTTACGAATAATGGAACGGATGACTAGCCGGGCATTAACAATCCACCAACGTTGACGCAGTGAATGATGCACGAGCTGCGCACCAGCATGACGCAAACGAATGTGTTCGCGTTCGATGATAAGGCGTGTGACATGCGCCGATGGGGGTAGTACGATAGGATGTTTCGAGTCGTAAGATAACTGGGAATGCTGCAATCGTCCGCCCACGCGTATCACTCCAGTGTCGTCAAGAAACGGGTCGAGAGAGGCTAACTTGCTTCTGATGGAAACAGAAGATCCGTTCCGAAGACAACTAATTTCGCCTGGGAAGTGGGTCGATTGAGATTGCCTTATAATGAAATTAAGAGACTGATGAATTTCCGCAGGGGTCAGATCGCCCGAAAGCCTGTCCGCAGATGAGTGCCTAATATTTCTGATGAAACGAAAACAGTAAGCGTATACACGTGTCAGCCGGTGTAACGAGGAAAAGTCCAACGATAAGTCAACAGCCAGGGTAGACATTAGCGAACGGTTATGTGTAGTTTTCTCTTCCGCGACGACTTCCGAAGATGATGGAGTGGCCGGTACGAAAGATGGGAAAGGATTAGACTCTGACGATTGAGACAGACAGCCAGGACCGTGCCACCAAAGCGAGCAATCGCGCAAAACGTCCGGGAGACACCCCCTAGAAATAATATCAGCAGGATTGCGTCGCGAATCAATGTGATGCCAGATATAAGTTTGCGTGCGACGCTGAATTTCAGCAACCCTATTAGCGACGTATGTTTTCCAACGCGACTGCGCATGAATCCAGTAAAGAGCCACCATAGAATCGGAATACAAATGTACATCCTCAATGAATGAATGAAGAGCAGGAATAATTTTAGACACAAGTCGCGATAATAACAAACAAGCGCAGAGCTCGATACGAGGTAATGACACTTGGCGCAAGGGAGCCACGCGAGATTTTGAACACAAAAGACGACAGGAAGCAGTAGCATCTTGATAAATGACTCGGACATACACACAACAGCCGAACCCTCTCTCGGAAGCATCCGAAAAACCATGCAACTGAACTGTAACCGCCTGATGGTTGCATCGAATAGATCGCGGGACCACTATTTTACCAATCAGACTTAATTTGTTACACAAAGAATGCCAATCCGAAAGTGACTGACCGGAAATCGGTTCATCCCAACCAGTCTTGCAAAGCCAGATTAAGTATATGAGTATGTATAAGTATACACATAAGTATATGTAGTAAGTGTGTGACGCTACTAAATTGATAGCGCCATGATCGATGAGTGTCGTGTGCCCAAGATCCTTACATTCTTTGGTAAGGTCCGCGTAGTCGCGAGCGAGCTTGGAATCGCGCCTGAATCGACGTTCCAAGCTTAAAAATCTTGATTCGGCACTTGTGTAGGATTCCCCCAAGCGGGGATTATCAGATTTGAATGGGAGCGACACTATAAATCTACCCTCGGGGTTGCGCTGAGTTGAGCGCACAAAATGCTCTTCGCAAGCCGACTTGCTATTAGGGGTATCGCTGGGGATCGTTTCTGCCTCCCAAAATCTCTCAAGAGATTGCAGGATTTGGCTGTCATTGTTCCTTGCCAAGAACGAAACAGCAGGACCCTGGGTGTGGCAGTGCTTGGGCAGATTGCCGGCCAAAATGTAACCCAGTTTTGTCTCCTGAATGATAGGGAAGTTGGGTCCGCGTGTGTACTTATTAGCTAATATTAAATCTAGATAAAATTGAGCCCCCAATAGTATGTCGATCTGTGAAGATATATTAAAATCTGGGTCGGCGAGAAAAATTTTATTTGGAATGTGGAACCGGTTGATGTCAAACGATATTGAAGGCAGATTATGAGTTAAGTTAGATAAGACGGCAAATTTGGCCTCGAAACTATGTCTCTGATAGCGAGACATAATACGCATAGAAACAATGTCAGTAGCGCAACACGCTGTGTTGCTTATTCCTGTAATCGGAATATTAGATCGGGTTAGTTTGAGGTGCAATCTTTTCGCAAATGATTTCGTACAAAAATTGATCTGAGACCCGGCGTCAAGAAGTGCGCGCGCCTTATGCCTATTGCCAGCCTGATCAATAACATATACAACTGCAGTGGATAAAAGTACATTGTTTTTACACTGTAATTTAAATGAGCAGTAGTTACTGCTGGCAGCTGCTGATTTCGGCACGTAATTAGCGTGCAGCAAGGTGTGGTGACCCTTTGAACAAATTTTACAAACCTGTTTACTTTTACAATTTGTTATCAAATGACCTGCTCTAAGGCAGTTAATACAACATTTATGGTTTGCCACCAATTGCCCCCGCTCAGCGGCACTTAATATGCGAAAATTATTACACATGTAAAGCGGGTGATCAGATTTACAGCACACACATGAATAATGCCTTGCCGTAGCATGATAACTCTTAAAGGTACTGCTGCCAGCAGTATTTCTTAAACTACATTTCTCAAACTTATTGTTTGGTTTTACACTAGGTTTATTGAATTGCTGTCCGGGTTCAATTAGCATAGTATTTTCTAAAAGCTGTCGGCGCAAATTCAAAAAATGAGTAAAGTCTTGAAAACTAGACAAGTTGTCAGGGTCTATAGACTCCTTCCAACGTTTTAAAGTGATAGGGTCAAGTTTAGTGGAAAGCAATTGTATAGTAATAAACTCAAATAGGTTTACAGACAGCTTCATTGCCGCCAGCGAATTAACAGAAGACGTTATAGTATTCGTAAACTCAGCTAAGCTTTGGACTGAGTCCTTTATTGTGGACTTAACCTGAAGTAGGTTCTGTACATAATATTTTGCTAATATAAATGGATTATTGTACCTATCGGACAGCAAGTTCAACGCTATTACATAATTCTCTTGACAAATTGGCAATGATTTAAATTAAGTCTAATGGTTCACACTTCACCGATGAATGCAAGTAATGCAGTTTCTGTACTGGTGTTAAATCTGATCTTGAATGCACCAGATCATTAAAAATTGAATAGAAATGTTGCCACTCAAGTATGTTGCCTGAGAAGCAGGGCAAACTTATCGGTTTTAAATGCACAGGCGTCGATAGTACAGGAGGCATAGTCTGAGTATTAACAGTGTCAAGAAGTTGTAAAATGTTTGCCTCAGTTGAGTATATCATTTCCTCAACCTCGACTCGGTCTGCCTGAGCAGTGCTCACGTCTTTACTTATAAGCTCTATCTCAGACTGTACTTCGTCGTACTTCGAGGCTAAGCTCTTAAGACTTTCTAATCTCACAGTCAAAAAATGTTTTGTGGTTAAATTAATGTCAAATGAATTTACCGCGGATTGTATCCGCACTATCGCGGACTTTAATCCGCCTCTCTTTCTGGTCAGCACCTTGAGGCCTTCCTCAGACATTCTTTTACGCACCTTATTACTGTTGCTGGTGGTACCTGGTCAGCGACGTCCCGCAGCGTCGGCTCCTTGATGATGATGGTGAACAGCTGGCAAGATGACCACCTTGAGGCACTGCAGCCGGCAGGAACTTGCTATCACGTTGCCTGAAGACGACGAGCGAAATGGCGACGCAAATCACGCCACGGTCGCATTAGCTGACGTGCTAACCTGCCCGTGATGGCCAGAAAAAGATACAAAAGACATTAAGTGGAAATCCGGCCCGGAGTGACCAAAAATGGATGATGCGCACCGTGAGGACTAAAATGCTGATTGGAATCCAGGCACGGTGGACCAAAAATATGGCTGATCCCGGCCCAAGTGGGCCGAAACAGTTTAAGAAAAGTAACGTTCCGCAAGTGCGGACCGGAAGAGTTAATTTGTTCAGCCCAAGCGGGCGAAAATTATGTATCTTGCATTAAATATTTGTCTGCTGGTCTTCCATTATGATTGAAGATGTTGTGTAGGATGTATTAAATTACATTAAGAAATAAGAGAAGTGGACTGTATACGAATAGTTTAATAATTTGAATGATCACATTACAGCTGTAATAAATTGAAAGAAGGCTGGCTAATGCTGCATATTGAATTAATAATTAATAAATTTAGTTAAGAATGAAGTTGTGGCGCTAGTTGGCCATGATAGAAAATAGTAAGGCCTAAGGCCTACATCTAATGTCGACACTAACTTGACGCAAAGGTCCGGCGAACCGAACGCCGAGATTACTGAACGTGCACTGGTCAAAGTACGATAACGCGAACGTTGATGAGATATAAATCAGATTAGCCAACCTAGTAAAATAAAATCATCGCGCTACCGTCCACCATGTCACAGAAAGATGCGACAGTATGGAAGCAGCTATGACTAATATCAATGGACAAGTGCGACAGAGCCAGGAAGAAATGGAGGTAATCAGAAACCGGCCGACTGGCTACAATAATTTCCCAATGTCTGAACATAGAGAATGGCTAAATTTCAGACAATATAAACGAAAGCCAATGGAGTTCTTGGCCCGAATTGAAGAATACATGGACAAACATAGAGGAAACAGATGGGTCCAAAACCGAGAACTTCTAGACGAGTCTTTTCGGGAGATGAGCGATCATTGGTGGATGGCTAACCGAAGTGACATAGAGAACTACCAGCAATTTAAAAGCCTCTTCAAGGCAAAGTATTGGTCTGAAACGACCCAAAACCTAATACGTGACAATATATGCCACGGCCACTATAAACAACAAGTGGGTAGCTCCATGACGGCGTATTTCCTCGGCAAGGTATGTATGGCCAAACATTTGGAACCGGCCATACCTGAGGAATGCCTAATCAACAAACTCTCGTATCATTATGACGAGGAAGTGATTCGAGCGAGGAGAGGCAGCCAAATTAAGACCATACAGGCCATGACTGAACTTCTCGAGAATTACGAAAACGAAGAATACTACCGACAAAGCCGGAGAAGAAACGATCGGCCCGAACCTAGGACGTATTTTAAATAAATAAATAAATGTATTTATTTTTTAAATAAATTTTTTTTTCTTTTATTTGTAACCACAGTTAACAGGTCTAGTTGCAATATATATATATATATATATATATATATATATATATATATATATATATGTAACACACAGCCCCGATGATGGCACAGAAGTGCTAAAATAGCTATCGGCATTAAAAATTATTCAACCGCATGTAAGTAATGTATGTTTCATTTACTCTATTCTCGCATGGCACTTGTAACATTATCACAATTATTAAAAAATTTTAACTCGTGGTATATGTTTCAACAAAATTATTTATTTAAAAATATTCTTACACCTAAAGTGTTAATTCCTACATTTAAAAATTGTCTAAAGCATCATCAGAGAGTACAAACATAAGGCCTATATCTGTTTTTAAATAAATAATTTTGTTTTAAACATGTACCAAGAGTTAAAATTCTTTAATAATAGTTATGTATGTGTCATCAAGTGATTAATATTGTAATGTTACATATCGTCACCATACTTTTGAACACAATGTTAAACATAATATAATCTTTAGCAGACACATGAATCACCAAACATAAGTAATTATGTACCAAACATTACATACGTTTCAAGAATTAAAGACTAACTAATAAAACAACAAACAATGAATGATCTAATAATGAAAACAAAACAAAGAAGAAAATATATTAAATGTGATTAACCCAATGACCCAATAGATTAGGTAAGTGAGTAAACAAAAAACATAGATAATGAGAATGAAAATAAGTAAAATGGCCTTATGAAGAAAAACTTAAAATAAAAGATAAACAAAGGAAGAGACAAAACATCTCCAACACTCTATGCCAAAATAGGTATAACTGAGAAATAAATAAAATAAAACAAGAGAAGCCCAGAGTGAAGGACTATTAATGACATAAAACCATTGACAGACTACTTTAGGTGACTTTACTATGACCGTAACTCTAATTTAAAATAAAAATGTAAGCAACAATGATCTGGAGAGTGAAATTAAACTTGTAGTAGTATGATTTATTATTATATAAGAGGTAACAATAAGATTGTATCTTATCTGCTATTAATGTAAGTGATATAAATCAAGGGATATCAGGAAAACTGATAATCACCAGTAAAATTGTAAACAGAATATAAAAGAAACTAAACCATAAATACCAAAATAATAAATGGTCTAAATGGTCATTAACACTATTAGTACATTAGAATAATTGAGTGAAGGTTATAGAACAAAACACAAAGTACCGTAATACCATTGTTGTAAATCAGAGTAGGGGAACCACATAACCTAACTCAATGAACATTTTCACCTATTATGACTAGAATAATTGTTAAAAATGTTATAAAACCATAGTATCTTATACTATAATGAAACTAAATAATATAAGGGCCATACTATGGCCAAGATTATGTACCAAAAGGTGATAGGTATTGTGTTTAATATAAACTAACAGACTGAAATGAACAGCATAGATGTTACCCAATAAGCACACTCAAAAACCTTACAAATACTAATAAAAGGAAATTGTTGATCTCAGTATAAAAAGTAATATGCAATATAACTAATGTGGTATAAACCAATGTTAATTATTATTGAATTAAGTCATAATAATGTAAATAAAATATACTTGTCAGACAGCATTAGATGCAAGAAGTATTACTGAATTACCAGCAAATGTGAATATCCTGATGTAACTGATGTAAACCAAAACATTGTAAAACTTTAGAGTAACTACAATGATCATTTATGTCAATGGTAATGAATTAAAAAACGACTATAAAATTTATAATAAAGATAATTATTGTAACACCTAGTAGTACAGAACTATAGGTGATTATAAAGACTAAAATCAATGAAATAACAGTGTAATGACAAAAACTAAGGTGACTAAAGTGGTAATGGTCATCCGAGAGTAATTGTGACATAATAGAATTTGTTTATAGTCAACTATTAAGATATAATAAGTGAACCTAATTAGTAGTGTCATAGACCTACTGGAGCCTAGGCATAAACTATATGTTTTGTGAATAATTATAAGTAAATACTGTGTAAAGAGTACATAAAAGGACTTGGAAAGCATCATCTCTATTAGATATGATAGCCATTTGTTAATTTAAGTAAAATAATGTAAAAATTTAGTAAAAAATTGTGTTAATGGTAAGTTCAAAAAACTATATTTGTTAATAATGGACGAAAGTATTTCATGTGAGGACTCTAAATAATGAGCCAGACAATTGCCACGTCATGGTAAGGCTAGATTAGCAATCACAAGTAACGTAAGCGTTTTATATCAGTTGGAATGTATTTGCATCATTTTAGACTTTTAGACAAAATGTATCTTCACCCCAAAAACCCAGCGTTCTGTACAATTAAATAATTTAGTAAAAGGAACGCTCGAAGGAATGTCATCAATCTTTCCACCAATCACAAGGGGTAATTCGAGATTTGGTCAGAAAACCGAAGCCAGATTTGAACACACTTTTACATTGTTGACAAAGCAAGACAGACGACCGCTCCATACGCCAGAAAGTCGCGAGTTAACCTATAACCAGTGCGGGCATCGAAAAGTAAACATTGGTCAATATAACCAAACTTTTATAAAGTGTTATTAAAATTTTAATTAATGCAGATTAATAAAAGAGTAATAGTGCAACAACGATTGTAAAGTATACAATAAGTTGCAGTCATGCGAATAAAATGGATTATAGTGACAATTAATCATACTTAGTGGAATTATAAACTTATACAATAAAACTTATCGAGTATAATGAATAAGATGATACAATATGATATAGTACTACTCGTGTACCCCGTAGTATCGTAATTGTATAATAAATTGCCCGTGTTATACTTTATATACGGTATGTTAATTTGTAATAAATAGTTGTAAATAGTGTATCAGTTGATCGTGGAATATTTATATTGTGTGTTTTTGAATGTGATTTAAATATATAAGTTAAAAGAATAGAGTTATTCTGGCTTGGTTTCTTAATCAGAATTATAATTATTCCAGTTCAGCAGTTAGAACTGCAAAATCAATTCAAAAATAGCGGTCGAGTCATCCCAAACAATTCTCAAGTCACCTTCGATATTAGGCTTTAACCTATTCTTTGAGGTTAATCTTGGTTTTGTAGTTGCGTACTTCCAATGACTCCCCGACGTCTTCTTATCCTTGTTAATTATAAAATAAATGTTGATAATATATTATGTTCATGAAATAATAACACATGGATATGATTTATTAACATAATTGTTTAATCTCTGTAATATGAGTTCAAATTGGTAGAAAATTCCATTCGATAAATACGGTTGTCACAATTGATATTTATCTCAGGAGTGAATAATTAAATAAGGTTAATATATTTCGTGGGAATTCTTGTGGCTGCTACAAAAAGTTCCATTACATGATAATTAACAATATAGAGTACCTTTACAAATCATCTATTACTTATAATCTAAAAAAAATTACAAAAATTATATATTAAATAACATACGATGTTTTACGATATTCAATACACTTCGTAAAAAGCATGCAGGTTAGAGTGACGTCATCATCATGGCTGCCGTTGTCCGTCTCAGAAAATAATTAAGTTTATTAAATGTGTACAAATAAATGTTTTCCTTGTAATCACTGTTTCGTTTAGATATGGAATTTGTTTTCACTTGTTAAAATGTTCACTAGTGATTAGTGTTAGTGTGAATTGGTGTATTGTCTAGTGGTTGTTCCTTTTTGGATAAAAATATTGTCAATGATTAAGTCAAATTATACTTTACACATCTAGGCGATATTGCTGAATGTCTTCTGGTTTATTCTTTACAATTTCTGGATTGTGTGTGTTCCTGGTTCATGAAATGATTGTAGTGGAGGAATTATTTATCTTCAATGGTGGTCATACAAATCTTTTTTCACAAACGGTTTAGTAATTTTATATTTTTATATTAATAACATCTCGACACGCACTATTCAACTGTTCTTCATCACAATTAACAATTAAGTATTATTTCTTCTTTTTTAGTCACCGAACTCATACAAACTTCTTAAATTTTGATTGGCCATTTATGTACAGGTTAAGTGTTATGTGAACAATACCCATTAATTACTTTACATTTTATAAATTACCTTTAATAGATAATTTTATTATTATACTCTAATGATACATGCAATGTTTATACAATTATTAATTAGATAATTATAAACAATTTGATACTAAACATGCCTCAGTTTATAACTGTAAAACCTTCTTAATTTGAATTTCTCTGATATGTGGTGGAACAATTTGTTATGGTTGATTGTAATTTCTACCTTGACTACCTGAGATAAATATATTTAAATAAATTAACTGGTGACATAAAATCTTATAACATATAACAAAAACTCTTAATGATAATACTTGTTTTTGACAGTTTTAGTTTATTTATACTGTTAAACTATTGTCTGTATGATAAACTAAATTTCTGTCTAAGAATAATAATAAAACACCTTTCATAAAAAATAATTAACACTCTTTAATGGTAGTCTGTGTCACTATTTATATTATGTCACTCATATCACTGTAAAGGTTTGTGTCCCTTTTTCTATCCTTAATTATAGGCCTATACAATTTTATTTAATACAATTTTATTATATGGATAGGTACTCTTTATTGGGTTTGGTTGTTATTCAGAGTAAGTTGATTAGGCCTACTAATTTTATTTATTTAACTTTTTGTCTGTTTACTGCCCTATTCTACTGGGTTATTTCTGGGTCTCTTGATGATATTAAATAAGTCAAAGGTTGTTTTTATTTAGTTCTATTTCGTTCTTTACTAATCTCTTTAAAACTTGGTAATTTCCTTTAATTGACTATTAATTGTGATTTCTTGTTCCCTCTCTGGATAGGATTTCCCTATTATATTTACAATTCTTTTTCTAACATTTTGTTTCGTTACAAATTGCCTCCCTTCAGAAGTAATTATTTCTGAACACTTCATTAGGTGTGAGGACATAATTACTTATGTTATTTTTCCTTTTCTCCCTCGTGATATTTTTTCATGGATTGTTGATTATAATTGCCCTTGATCTTCTCTGAAATGGGGTCGGTTAATTCATACGTTTTTGTTATGGTGTAGGGTCCAACGTATAGTAACAATAACTTCTTTGATATCGCTTCTAGAGTGCTAGGCAATTCCCTGTTCTTTAACAACACTTTCTCTCCTACTTCATATTTAATTATTTTCACTTGATGTTCTGGTATTTGCTTCTGCGTTTTTCCAGATTTTCCATCACCTGATTATAAAATTTTAATTTATTAAATTGGTACTGTGGAGACATAGGAAATTTAATCAATTCTTGGATCTCTCTGGGTGGTTGTTTTTCATACATGGCAGTGTATGGAGTGCAATTTATAGATGGATGATAAGCCAAGTTTAAAAAATCTTCTGTAGCTGATAAGTAATCAGGCCACTTTCTTTGTTGTTGATGACAATAGGTTCTTAAGATTCTACCAACCTCTCTCAGTATTCTTTCTGATGGATTGCTACTGGGGTGGTGTACGGAGGTCTTATAGCTTTTGATGTTCAGTTCTAACAATGTGTCCTTCAATTTTTAGCCTCGAAATTGTGTACCATGGTCTGTAACTATGGAAACAGGTATTCCTATTTTTGGAATGTATTGAATAGTTATTACTTCAAGAATTTTCTGCGTAGTTGCTCGACTGATTGGATACAATTTGGTGAATTTGGTGAAGTGGTCCATAATGATTATAAGGTATTTATACCAGCTTCTACCTTCACTCCTAGGAAATGGTCCACATATGTCAATGAATAGTTTTTCCAATTTTTGTTCTGACGATATAGGTATCATTACACCTTCCCTTCGTTCATTATTAATTTTGACCAATTGGCAGATATGACAGGGTTTTATATAATTTTGTACCTTCCTGTGTATGTTCTTAATGTAACAATTCTCCTCCAATGCCTTCACTACCTTTACTGCACCCATATGTCCGTATCTTATGTGATATTCCAACACTAGTTCTTTCTCCATGATTCTGGGAATGATGACCTTCCAGTCTTCTTGGTTCAATGTATTTTTTATAAATAAAACTCCTTCTTGTTCACAATAGAATTGGTTTATTGGAGAGTTTTGGTTCTCCAAACGTTCCTTGATTTTTATTAATTTTGGGTCTAATAACTGATTTGCTCTGATATTTTGTAATAATGCCTCCAAATCAGATCTACTTTTGAGAATGTTGTACACCTTGATGATCCTTTCCTTCTCACCCTCAAATGTCTGGGTGTCCAGGTTTATTCGAGATAACACGTCTGCTATCACGTTTTGACTCCCTGGAATATATTCCCATTTGATATTATACTCCTGCAAGCGAGTATCCACCTTGTAAGCCTTCCGTGACTCAGCTTACAAATTCTCAAAAATGAGATGGACTTATGATCTGTTCTAACAGTTACAGGATATCCCAAAATGTACGTTCGGAATTTACTACAAGCAAAGACTATGCTCAATAGTTCCTTTTCAGTAACATTATACCTTCTCTCACAGTGGTTTAATACACGACTGGCAAAACTGATGACTAAATGGTTTCCTTGTGTGTCTTCTTGGTACAATACCGTCCCAAGACTGACATCACTTGCGTCACAGTTCAAAAAGAATGGGTGATCAAAATTTGGATGATGAAGGATTACTGTCTCTAAGAATTTATTCTTTATCTGTTATAGTATAGCATCCTGTTCATGTCCCCATATCCATTTGTTTTTGGAAGACAGCTGTTCCTGAAATTTAGATGTCAATTCGGAATAATTGCGTTGGAACTTCCGGTAGTAATTACACAGTCCTAAGAAGGGTTGGAGTTGCCTCTTATTCTTTGTTTGTGGGAACTTCTGGATTGCAGTAACCTTTTCTTGTGATGTGGAAATACCTTGTTCAGTCAAATTGAAACCTAAAAATTGAACCTCCTTCACTATTAATTGGGATTTTTCGAGTTTTAGTGTTATGTCGTTCTCTGCTAACTTACTCAATACATATTCCACCCTGTGACAATGTTCCTCCCAGTTGGATGAGGTAATCAACAGGTCGTCTACATAAACTGTGGTGAATTGTAGCGCTTCCTGACCCAATACTTGGTCCATACATCGTACAAAAATTGCTACCGAATTAACTCATCCAAATGGCAATCTCTTAAACTGGTAGTTTCTACCCTAAAAAATAAAAGCCATATATTTTCGACTCATCGGGTGCAACTCCACCTGCCAGTAACCACAAACTGTGTCCCAGGTACTGATGAATTTTGTACCATGAAATTTTTTTAGAATTTCTTCTATTTCTCCAGGTGACGTGCGATCATTTACTATATGTTTATTTATTTCTCGGGCATCCAAGCAAAGTCGAACCTGCCCGTTCTTCTTCTGAATTGCTACTATTGGGCTAGTATATGGTGATTGGCTATGCTCAATTATATCATTTAACAACATTTTATTAATTTCAGCTCTAACCGCCTCCTTCAATGAATATGGTATAGGATAGGATTTTCTGTGGAATTCTGCTGGTTCTTTAAATTGCATTCTACACTGATAGTTTTTTACTTTTCCTGGTTTTTCTGAAAATACATGTTTATACTTCTTATATATTATAATGAGATCTTCTATTTGTATTGCTGTCAAATTATTTGTGCCTTGGTGTCTAAACTCTCTTATCTCCTGTAATTTACTGTTCCACAGGTCTTCATTTGTCATATTATAGATTATTTTTCTGCATTGGGTGTCATTCTTAAAAAAATTTAATTCCCTAACTTGGTGATGGGTACGGTTCAGAGGGGCACCATCGCTTCTTATTAACTCTGCTGTCCACATAACACCTTCTGAGTTCAAGGACACTTTCTCCTTGCTCAAATCAATAATGGCTGAATATTTCCTCAGCATATCGCATCCGATTAATATTTCGAATGGTAGGCCGATTGTGACCAGACATATAATATTAATTGTAGCACCTTTGCTTTCTAGTTCCAATGACACTTGTTTTCTCCCTGTTTTATTTTGACGCCCAGTGGCACCTATTAAAATAACATTATTGACAGGTAAGGTAGGTATTATATTTTTATTTTGTTTCTGTATTCTCTCCAGTTCAGCATCATTAATAAGTGACAATGGCGGTTTCTTAATTGGTGCACATGAGCACGTGAACCCCCTACATAAATAAATATAAATTAATTAATTTCAACAAACACTAAATAAACGGGAAATAATTTGGTTTAGTTTTATGATGCAATAACAAAATGCTCATTCTGGTAAAACAGTCGTGCAGTCGATGCAGTGTGAGGTTGCGCACAGCTCTGTACGTGCGCTGCTGGATCAAATGAGAGCGGTGACGTGTGCGGCATTGGCGCGGTGGTGGGGGCAAACCTCTCCCATGTAAAGAATGTGCGCACATTCAGTTTGTGAACCAGTGCTGTTCTAGCCGTTGTAGGCGTCACGTTACTCGCTCTCCCAGTGTCGCTCGCGCCCAGTGCAGTTGTGTTTGTGTTGTGTTAATGTTGGTGATCGATTAGCAATGGCTGCTACCCCTGTGTCTGTGTTAAAAGAAACAATTTTTTCAAGTATTTCATTAGAAAAGAAACTCGAAATAAAACAACGTGGTCGTCCGACCCCAAAGCTTAATATCGTACAAGTGACCAAAGGTAAAGATAGAGATTTCAAAAGGGAATTTAAAGAAACTTTATATGAAAAGCCTTCTTGGCTCTGCGGTTGTGAAGCTACAAATAAACTATATTGTTTCCCTTGTCTGCTATTTGCAAAACAAAGCTCTGAAAACTTAAACTGGATTAAGTATGGTGTGAATGATTTAGGTCATTTACTCTCGAAAATTAAAAAACATGAATGTTCTCAAACTCATTTGAACTCTTTGCTAGAGTTTAACTTGCTTGGTAAAGTCGACATACGTCAGCAGTTGAACAGCGCTTATCGGAGGAATGTAAAAGAACATAATGAAAAAGTAGAGAAAAATCGTTATGCATTATCAAAAATAATTGACTGCATTAAATTTTGCGGCGCTTTTGAACTGGCACTTCGGGGACACAGGGAAGGAGATGATTCTTCAAATCCTGGGATTTTTTGAGGCTTAGTGGATTTTGCTGCTCAGATTGATGCCTCACTAAGAGAACACTTACGTGATGCAACCGTTTTTAAAGGAACATCAAAAGAAATTCAAAACGACCTGCTCGAATGTATGCTTCTTGTTTGCCAGGAAAAGATTAAGGAGGAAATTAAATTTGCAGATTTCTTCTCTGTAATCGCTGATGAGACCACAGATGTTAGTTTGACATTTCAATTAGCTATTGTTTTTCGCTACGTATTACCTAATGGAGAACCAGTAGAAAGATTTTGGGGGTTTATACATCCCCCCGGACACGACTCAGACTCGATCTCTGGATGCATTCTTGGCGCCCTAAAAAATGTTGTTGATAAGCCGGAAAAGTTAATCTCTCAGAGTTATGATGGAGCAAACGTGATGAGCGGACACCTAACCGGTGTACAAACAATTATTCAGCGACATTACGAGTATGCTTTTTATATCCATTGCTATGCTCATCAATTAAATCTAGTGATTACTCGAGCTGCTAGCCAAAATCAGCAAGTGCGGATATTTTTCGCGAATTTGAGTGATGTAACAAACTTTTTCAGCAATTCACCTCAAAGAGCAGAAATTTTGGATAATATTGTCGGGAAAAGAATCCCTCGAGCTTCAAGCACTAGATGGAATTTTAAAAGCAGAACTGTAAATACAGTATTCGAACATCGGGAAGACCTTATTACCTGTATGGAGGAAATAGAATCAACCTCTAAACAAGAATCTTCTATTACCAAAGCTGGAGCAATTCGGCGAATGCTGGAAGACCCAACTTTTGTGTCTTGGCTTACAGTTTTCCATAATATAATGCCACACGTCGACATTTTATACAGACAAATTCAGCTTACCTATACAGATCCTGTGCGAACAAAAAAGGACGTGGAAACCTTTCTGAGGGAAATAAATAAAGAAAGAGAAAAAATGAACTCCATGAAAAGTGCTGTAGACCAGATGCCTCTACAACGCAAAAGAGCAAGACATGAAGAAGGCGGTCATGCTAATAGGACGATCGCGGCTAAAGAAGTATGTGATGTAATTTTGACGCAAATAAAAGAGCGGTTTTCATTTACATCGCACCATTCAGCCGTATCCCTTATTGTTCCTCAAAAATTTAGTGAGTACAGTAAATCATTTCCTTAATCTGCATTAGATGAAACAATAGAAAAATACCCCTTTTTGGACAAAGCAAAGCTAAAAACCGAACTTGGAAAGTTTTACCGACGTGAAGACATAAGATGTATGAATGGTGCTGTGAGCTTACTGCAATTTCTTATACAAAATGATCTGAAAGATTCGTTTTCAGAGTCATATAAGCTTTTAAGGATGATATCGACAATCCCAATGACTTCAGCTGAAGCCGAACGATGCTTCTCGACTCTGAAGAGGATAAAAACCTTTTTGAGAAGTACGATGTCTCAAGAAAGACTTAATGCCTTAGCCATGTCATCAATAGAGAAAGAACTGGTGAAGACCCTCCCTAAGTTTAATGAAATAGTGATTGATAGATTTGTTTCCAAGAAAGACCGAAGGATGGACTTTGTTTACAAGAAGTTCACTTAGTTTTTGTTAAAGATCCGATTAACCTACTGATACTTGTAAGTAGTATGTATATAATTTTACTATTGTTTCAAAACGTGATTGCTATCATTATTACTAAATTTAATTTTTCTAAGATTAATTAAATAAATAATCCAGTTGAAGCTTAGTAAACTACAATGTTAGATTCATTTTGTTAATATTACTTACTAAAATTATTTAAAATTTCTTAGTAACGTCATTTATTTTAATGTTGAAAAATTATTGGAAATGCTACTGTCAGTGCAAATATTAGCAGGCACATGGATTAATAACGTACAATATTATCTGTGTGAACCCCTGGTGAGTTTACTCACGAGCCGCCACTGATAAGTGATACATTTGCACCAGTATCTATCATTATTCGTGTAGGAATTCCCTCAATTTGAGCAGTTATGTATAAGATTTCATTATGCTGGTTGATTCTACTTGTCACCGTTTCCTCCAACAGTTCTTCTCGAAGATTTTTCAAATAATAATTGTAAATAATAGTAAGATTTTGACTATCCGTCCTTAAACTTTGGTTGTTTTTGTACTTCAAAATTTTTTTATTTTCCATAATTAGTTGGTAGTAAGTTGTTCTTACTATATTTTTGAATTTGGTGGTTTGTGTACCCAGTAGCGTTATTCACCCAGTAGATAGTAGCAGTAAGGGGTCGCGAGGGTTTATTACTGCCTCACTCCCTTTAAATTAAGGCCATCATGATTATTTTCCGGTCATGACTGTTGATTTGCCTGGAATGGTGTGCCGGTTCTTGGTTGTTCAACCTCTCGGTTGTCTAATTGTTCACTCCCCCTTTGTTCTTGGAAGTCCTCCTGGCTCCTACTTCTTACTCGGATGTCATGATGATTCATCCCTCTGGGATTTCCTCTTCGATCATAACTATTCCTCCGAGGTTGATTGTATCTCCAGTAATCCCCTTCTTCTGCACTAATATAATTTATTCGTGGTCGGTACGGACGATTATTATTATAATTACCCTGATTATTGTTGTTGGTATTAACTCCTGGGTTATTTCTAAAATTATTATAATTTTGGTTTGTTCGGTAGTTATTATAATTATTATTATTTCTATTACCCAGATGGTAATTTTGATTGGGCCTGTTGTTACTATTATTGCTAATTGGATTTCGATTGAAATTTGCATGTTGGAAAATTAGTTATTTGGGGTAAAATTTTGGTTGTAATTTCGATCGTTGCATTAAAGTTATAATTATTCCGGTTATTCAAATTATTATGGTGATTATTATTCATACCATGGTTATTATTTCTTGAACCGCACTGATCAGTTCGTTGTCTGCTTCTTTTGTAGTAACCCTCGTGCTCATAATTTTCTAATAAGTCAGCCATTGCGTGGACCGTTTTAATCTGGCTTCCCAGGCGTGCTCTGGCAATTCCTGTGTCATAATGGTATGACATTTTAGTTACTAGGGATTCTTCTGGTACTCTTGGCTCTAGGTGTCTCGCCAAACACGCCTTTCCCCAGAAGTAAGTAGTTGGAGATGTACCTATATTTCCATCATATCTTCCCTGACAAATGTTGTCCCTGATAATATTTTGTATAGCTTCGGACCAATATTTTTCTTTAAATAGTTTTTTAAATTGAGCGTAGTCCACTATCTCATTCCTGGTTGCTGTCCACCAGTTGTCCGTAATCTCCCTAAAATGCTCATCCAACATCTCTCTAATCGAACTCCAGATAGTTATTCGATGTTTATTAAAATGTTCCTCGATTCTGACCAGGAATTCCATGGGGTTTCTACGATAATTTTTTTAATTAATCCCTTCTTTGGTTTCATTTGTGGAAACATGAGTAATATTATTTGGTATGGTCCTAATTAACTCAATTTCTTCTTGATTTTGGCATACTTGACCAGTTAAATTGTTCACTGTAGTGTTAATATGGTCACACCTTTCTCCGGTTTGTTTCTGTAAGTTTACCAAATTTTCTTGTTCCTTATGTATTCCTTCTATTTGAATACGATTATTTTCTTGGACCTGGTCTATTCTAGCATTTACCATTACCTTGTTTTGTGTGATGGTTTCGTTAGCTTTTCTCAATCTCTCATTAGTGTCAGCTGTTTTTTGCTTCCTTTCCTCATCGATTTTGTCCATCTTCTGGTTAATTGTATCATCGACCTGTTCAATTCTACCATTAATTCTTCTTAAATTCTCTTCATTGATTTGTCTGAACTCTTCCTTCATTTGGTTATTATTTTCACTTTTAGTTTGCCTTAAAGTTTCATTAGTATTTTCTTTAATACTATCAATTTTTTCATTGGTTTGTCTATTGCTTTCCTTAATGCTGTCTATTTTGTCATTCATTATTTTATTATTCTCTTCTAATTTGTCATTAATTTGCCTCAAGTTCTCATTCATTTGTCTATTGTTTTATCTGTATTCCTGTTAATACTGTCTATTTTCTCGTTAATTTCTTCCTTCATACCGTCTATTTTCTCGTTTGTTTGTCTGTTATCTTCCTTGATACTATCAATTTTTTCATTTGTTTGTCTGTGATCTTCCTTGATGCTATCAATTTTCTCATTCGTTTGTCTGTGATCTTCCTTGATGCTCTTCAAATCTTCCTTCGTTTGCTTGTTTTGTTCCTCCATTTGTTTTAATAAGTTTTGACTAAACATTTCATTTTGTTTCTTCGAGTTTTCAGTGAATTCTTCCTTGATGCTATCAATTTTCTCATTTGTTTGTCTGTTATCTTCCTTGATGCTCTTCAAATCTTCCTTCATTTCTTCCTTCTGCTTCTTAAAATTGTCATTCGTTTCTTCCTTATATCTGTCCATTTTTTCACTCATACTATTCATTAACTCCATTAGTTTATAAGATTCGGGTCTCCTCTATCTTCCTTTCTTGCTACCGTCTCCACATCCTCCACCGATGTTACTTCTTTCTCTTCCATCCTGACCTCTTTCTCTGCCTCCTTCGTCCGTCTCAGTGACGACGCCCTTTTATGCATCTTTATTATTTTTTGGTACTTATAGCAGGCGCCAGCTAAAAGTTAGGAAATTAATTTGCTTGTTTCAATTTCTTCACCTAATATTCCCTAATTTCAGCCTCACTAGTTGGTGCGCCAATTTATAGTACTACTCGTGTACCCCGTAGTATCGTAATTGTATAATAAATTGCCCGTGTTATCCTTTGGATGCGGTATGTTAATTTGTAATAAATAGTTGTAAATAGTGTATCAGTTGATCGTGGAATATTTATGTTGTGTGTTTTCGAATGTGATTTATATATATAAGTTAAAAGAATTGAGTTATTCTGCCTTGGTTTCTTAATCAGATTTATAATTATTCCAGTTCAGCAGTTAGAACTGCAAAATCAATTCAAAAATAGCGGTCGAGTCATCCCAAACAATTCTCAAGTCACCTTCGATATTAGGCTTTAACCTATTCTTTGAGGTTAATCTTGGTTTTGTAGTTGCGTACTTCCAATGACTCCCCGACGTCTTCTTATCCTTGTTAATTATAAAATAAATGTTGATAATATATTATGTTCATGAAATAATAACACATGGATATGATTTATTAACATAATTGTTTAATCTCTGTAATATGAGTTCAAATTGGTAGAAAATTCCATTCGATAAATACGGTTGTCACAATCGATATTTATCTCAGGAGTGAATAATTAAATAAGGTTAATATATTTCGTGGGAATTCTTGTGGCTGCTACGAAAAGTTCCATTACATGATAATTAACAATATAGAGTACCTTCACAAATCATCTATTACTTATAATCTAAAAAAATTACAAAAATTATATATTAAATAACATACGATGTTTGACGATATTCAATACACTTCGTAAAAAGCATGCAGGTTAGAGTGACGTCATCATCATGGCTGCCGTTGTCCGTCTCAGAAAATAATGAAGTTTATTAAATGTGTACAAATAAATGTTTTCCTTGTAATCACTGTTTTTTTTAGATATGGAATTTGTTTTCACTTGTTAAAATGTTCGCTAGTGATTAGTGTTAGTGTGAATTGGTGTATTGTCTAGTGGTTGTTCCTTTTTGGATAAAAATATTGTCAATGATTAAGTCAAATTATACTTTACACATCTAGGCGATATTGCTGAACATCTTCTGGTTTATTCTTTACAATTTCTGGATTGTGTGTGTTCCTGGTTCATGAAATGATTGTAGTGGAGGAATTATTTATCTTCAATGGTGGTCATACAAATCTTTTTTCACAAACGGTTTAGTAATTTTATATTTTTATATTAATAACATCTCGACACGCACTATTCAACTATTCTTCATCACAATTAACAATTAAGTATTATTTCTTCTTTTTTAGTCACCGAACTCATACAAACTTCTTAAATTTTGATTGGCCATTTATGTACAGGTTAAGTGTTATGTGATCAATACGCATTAATTAATTTACATTTTATAAATTACCTTTAATAGATAATTTTATTATTATACTCTAATGATACATGCAATGATTATACAATTATTAATTAGATAATTATAAACAATTTGATACTAAACATGCCTCAGTTTATCACTGTAAAACCTTATTAATTTGAATTTCTCTGATATGTGGTGGAACAATTTGTTATGGTTGATTGTAATTTCTACCTTGACTACCTGAGATAAATATATTTAAATAAATTAACTGGTGACATAAAATCTTATAACATATAACAAAAACTCTTAATGATAATACTTGTTTTTGACAGTTTTAGTTTATTTATACTGTTAAACTATTGTCTGTATGATTAACTAAATTTCTGTCTAATAATAATAATAAACACCTTTCATAAAAAATAATTAACACTGTTTAACGGTAGTCTGTGTCACTATTTATATTATGTCACTCACATCACTGTAAAGGTTTGTGTCCATTTTTCTATCCTTAATTATAGGCCTATACAATTTTATTATATGGATAGGTACTCTTTATTGGGTTTGGTTGTTATTCAGAGTAAGTTGATTAGGCCTACTAGGTTTATTTATTTAACTTTTTGTCTGTTTACTGCCCTATTCTACTGGGTTATTTCTGGGTCTCTTGATGATATTAAATAAGTCAAAGGTTGTTTTTATTTAGTTGTATTTCGTTCTATACTAATCTCTTTAAAACTTGGTAATTTCCTTTAATTGACTATTAATTGTGATTTCTTGTTACCTCTCTGGATAGGATTTCCCTATTATATTTACAATTCTTTTTCTAACATTTTGTTTCATTACAAATTGCCTCCCTTCAGAAGTAATTATTTCTGAACACCTCATTAGGTGTGAGGACATAATTACTTATGTTATTTTTCCTTTTCTTCCTCGTGATATTTTTTCATGGATTGTTGATTATAATTGCCCTTGATCTTCTTTGAAATGGGGTCGGTTAATTCATACGTGTTGTTGTTGTTTTTTGTTATGGTGTAGGGTCCAACATATAGTAACAATAACTTCTTTGATATCCCTTCTAGAGTGCTAGGCAATTCCCTGTTCTTTAACAACACTTTCTCTCCTACTTCATATTTAATTATTTTTCCCTTGATTTTCTGGTATTTGTTTCTGCGTTTTTCCAGATTTTCCATCACGTGATTATAAAATTTTAATTTATTAAATTGGTACTGTGGAGACATAGGAAATTTAATCAAGTCTTGGATCTCTCTGGGTGGTTGTTTTTCATACATGGCAGTGTATGGAGTGCAATTTATAGATGGATGATAAGCCAAGTTTAAAAAATCTTCTGTAGCTGATAAGTAATCAGGCCACTTCCTTTGTTGTTGATGACAATAGGTTCTTAAGATTCTACCAACCTCTCTCAGTATTCTTTCTGATGGATTGCTACTGGGGTGGTGTACGGAGGTCTTATAGCTTTTGATGTTCAGTTCTAACAATGTGTTCTTCCATTTTTTGCCTCGAAATTGTGTACCATGGTCTGTAACTATGGAAACAGGTATTCCTATTTTTGGAATGTATTGAGTAGTTATTACTTCAAGAATTTTCTGCGTAGTTGCTCGACTGATTGGATACAATTTGGTGAATTTGGTGAAGTGGTCCATAATGATTATATGGTATTTATACCGGCTTCTACCTTCACTCCTAGGAAATGGTCCACATATGTCAATGAATAGTTTTTCCAATTTTTGTTCTGACGATATAGGTATCATTACTCCTTCCCTTCGTTCATTATTAATTTTGACCAATTGGCAGATATGACAGGGTTTTATATAATTTTGTACCTTCCTGTGTATGTTCTTAATGTAACAATTCTCCTCCAATGCCTTCACTACCTTTACTGCACCCATATGTCCGTATCTTATGTGATATTCCAACACTAGTTCTTTCTCCATGATTCTGGGAATGATGACCTTCCAGTCTTCTTGGTTCAATGTATTTTTTATAAATAAAATTCCTTCTTGTTCACAATAGAATTGGTTTATTGGAGAGTTTTGGTTCTCCAAACGTTCCTTGATTTTTATTAATTTTGGGTCTAATAACTGATTTGCTCTGATATTTTGTAATAATGCCTCCAAATCCGATCTACTTTTGAGAATGTTGTACACCTTGATGATCCTTTCCTTCTCACCCTCAAATGTCTGGGTGTCCAGGTTTATTCGAGATAACACGTCTGCTATCACGTTTTGACTCCCTGGAATATATTCCCATTTGATATTATACTCCTGCAAGGCGAGTATCCACCTTGTAAGCCTTACGTGACTCAGCTTACAACTTCTCAAAAATTAGATGGACTTATGATCTGTTCTGACAGTTACAGGATATCCCAAAATGTACGTTCGGAATTTACTACAACCAAAGACTATGCTCAATAGTTCCTTTTCAGTAACATTATACCTTCTCTCACAGTGGTTTAACACATGACTGGCAAAACTGATGACTAAATAGTTTCCTTCTGTGTCTTCTTGGTACAATACCGTCCCAAGACTGACATCACTTGTGTCACAGTTCAAAAAGAATGAGTGATCAAAATTTGGATGATGAAGGATTACTGTCTCTAAGAATTTATCCTTTATCTGTTGTAGTATAGCATCCTGTTCATGTCCCGATATCCAATTGTTTTTGGAAGACAGTTGTTCCTGAAATTTAGATGTCAATTCGGAATAATTGCGTTGGAACATCCGGTAGTAATTACACAGTACTAAGAAGGATTGGAGTTGGCTCTTATTCTTTGGTTGTGGGAACTTCTGGATTGCAGTAACCTTTTCTTGTGATGGGGAAATACCTTGTTCATTCAAATTGAAACATAAAAATTGAACCTCCTTCGCTATTAATTGGTATTTTTCGATGTTTAAAAGGAATAAACTCCAAATGTTTAGAACCAAGCCACGTGTTGTTCAATCAAATATATTGGAACTTACCGTCTGCGGCTTTTGAAACAGCGTCTTTATAAAATTTACATGTTTCGGGACGCTTGTCCCATCATCAGAATTTAAACATAATTGCGTATCATTTAAAGTTGATACACTTGTCAACACTTAAAATATTAAAATCCAATATAAAAACAAATAACTTAAAATAACATGATAATATAATATTTACAACGAGTGCGAAGGTTTACCGATGTACATCATATAAAGACCGACCGCGCACTAATTTACGTCTTGCTCCCACCACGACAATAGCGCAAGGCAGTGTTGTACAATACATTTGACTTGAAAACTAATTTATCATTTAGAACATGCGGCTTGGTATCAGTATTATTGTGTGCTTTATAAATTTCGTACTCTTCAAGAGCGTTCAAATATCGCCCTTTCTTACATATGTGAAGGGGTTTCAAATTAGTTTTAAAATTAGTGTAGCTATGATTTTCGGAAATAAGGTGTTCTGCAAATTTTGACTTGATATTGTCCAAACTATGAAAATGTGCAGGTGGCCTATGTTCTGTAAATCTTTTTAAAAAACCACGTCCTGTCTGGCCCACATAAAAGGCGTCACAATCATCACATGTCAATTTGTAAATACCAGTTTTGTGTTCAAGGCTGGTAGTTCTGCGGACACGAAGATTATTTATAATACTATTAGTGGTCTTATAAGTGACCTTGATATTACTGGTTTTACCAAAAATTGACCCAAAAATCTGAGGCATAAGGTATGTGTACGGTGTTGCAATATATTTGCGTGTTGTATTTTATTAATTACTCACCATAATGGAACACAATATACAAATAATTAATGATCATAGTCTAATTAATAGTGTTGACTTTGTGAATAAAGTTAAAAATTTAATAGTTGAACCGGCTCACAAACTTATTTCCTTTGATATTGTGGATTTGTATATGAATATACCAGTACTTGAGACCTTGCGTATACTTAGGACTAACCTTATTAATACTAATAAATTGGATATTAATAGTATAAATGAATTGATGCACATTTTGGAGTTAATTCTTGATCAAAATTATTTTACCCACAATAATCAATTTTTCAGTCAACAAAATGGGTTAGCAATGGGTTCTCCACTTTCAGGTCTTCTTGCAGATATATACCTAAATAATTTCGAAAATTCATTCATTCTTACTAATAACAAACACAAAAATAACATAATATTTTATGGCAGGTATGTTGATGATACCTTTTTAATATACAAAGGTACACAAAGGCAAATTGATAATTTACATAATCATTTGAATAATATCAGTAACAAAATGCAGTTCACACTTGAAAGTGAAGAAAATGGTAAACTGAATTTTCTAGATTTAACTGTTGCTAAGGACAATAATAAAAAGTTGCAATTTGACATCTATAGAAAACCCACAACGACCGACATTGTAATACATGCTACGTCTTTTCATCCTTTATCACAGAAATTAGCTGCCTTCCACAGTATGATTTATAGACTTTTATCTTTGCCCCTCAGTGATAAAGAATACCGTGAGGAATTAGACACCATTAAACACATTGCAGTTGCTAATGGTTATGATGTCAATATGGTGAACAACATCCTTCGAAAACATAAGAAGGGACATAGTAACATTAATGGACATAAAACACGCGAAAATACAACACGCAAATATATTGCAACACCGTACACATACCTTATGCCTCAGATTTTTGGATCAATTTTTGGTAAAACCAGTAATATCGAGGTCACTTATAAGACCACTAATAGTATTATGAATAATCTTCGTGTCCGCAGAACTACCAGCCTTGAACACAAAACTGGTGTTTACAAATTGACATGTGACGATTGTGACGCCTTTTATGTGGGCCAGACAGGACGTGGTTTTTTAAAAAGATTTACAGAACATAGGCCACCTGCACATTTTCACAGTTTGGACAATATCAAGTCAAAATTTGCAGAACACCTTATTTCCGAAAATCATAGCTACACTAATTTTGAAACTAATTTTAAACCCCTTCACATATGTAAGAAAGGGCGATATTTGAACGCTCTTGAAGAGTACGAAATTTATAAAGCACACAATAATACTGATACCAAGCCGCATGTTCTAAATGATAAATTAGTTTTCAAGTCAAATGTATTGTACAACACTGCCTTGCGCTATTGTCATGGTGGGAGCAAGACGTAAATTAGTGCGCGGTCGGTCTTTATACGATGTACATCAGTAAACCTTCGCACTCATTGTAAATATTATATTATCATGTAATTTTAAGTTATTTGTTTTTATATTGGATTTTAATGTTTTAAGTGTTGACAAGTGTATCAACTTTAAATGATACGCAATTATTTTTATATTCTGATGATGGGACAAGCGTCCCGAAACATGTAAATTTTATAAAGACACTGTTTCAAAAGCCGCAGACGGTAAGTTCCAATATATTTGATTGTATTTTTCGAGTTTTAGTGTTATGTCGTTCACTGCTAACTTACTCAATACATATTCCACCCTGTGACAATGTTCCTCCCAGTTGGATGAGGTAATCAACAGGTCGTCTACATAAACTGTGGTGAATTGTAGCGCTTCCTGACCCAATACTTGGTCCATACGTCGTACAAAAATTGCTACTGAATTAACTAATCCAAATGGCAATCTCTTAAACTGGTAGTTTCTACCCTCGAAAATAAAAGCCATATATTTTCGACTCATCGGGTGCAACTCCACCTGCCAGTAACCACAAACTGTGTCCCAGGTACTGATGAATTTTGTACCATGAAATTTTTTTAGAATTTCTTCTATTTCTCCAGGTGATGTGCGATCATTTACTATATGTTTATTTATTTCTCGGGCATCCAAGCAAAGTCGAACCTGCCCGTTCTTCTTCTGAATTGCTACTATTGGGGTAGTATATGGTGATTGGCTATGCTCAATTATATCATTTAACAACATTTTATTAATTTCAGCTGTAACCGCCTCCTTCAATGAATATGGTATAGGATAGGATTTTCTGTGGAATTCTGCTGGTTCTTTAAATTGTATTCTACACTGATAGTTTTTTACTTTTCCTGGTTTTTCTGAAAATACATGTTTATACTTCTTATATATTATAATGAGATCTTCTATTTGTTTTGCTGTCAAATTATTTGTGCCTTGGTGTCTAAACTCTCTTATCTCCTGTAATTTACTGTTCCACAGGTCTTCATTTGTCATATTATAGATTATTTTTCTGCATTGGGTGTCATTCTTTAAAAAATTTAATTCCCTAACTTGGTGATGGGTATGGTTCAGAGGGGCACCATCGCTTTCTATTAACTCTGCCGTCCACATAACACCTTCTGAGTTCAAGGACACCTTCTCCTTGCTCAAATCAGTAATGGCTGAATATTTCCTCAGCATATCGCATCCTATTAATATTTTGAATGGTAGGCCGATTGTGACCAGACATATAATATTAATTGTAACACCTTTGCTTTCTAGTTCCAATGACACTTGTTTTCTCACTGTTTTATTTTGACGCCCAGTGGCACCTATTAAAATAACATTATTGACAGGTAAGTTAGGTATTATATTTTTACTTTGTTTCTGTATTCTCTCCAGTTCAGCATCGTTAATAAGTGATACATTTGCACCAGTATCTATCATTATTCGTGTAGGAATTCCCTCAATTTTAGCGGTTATGTATAAGATTTCATTATGCTGGTTTCCTCCAACAGTTCTTCTCGAAGATTTTTCAAATAATAATTGTAAATAATAGTAAGATTTTGACTATCCGTCCTTAAACTTTGGTTGTTTTTGTACTTCAAAATTCTTTTATTTTCCATAATTAGTTTTTCATAATTAGTTGGTAGTAAGTTGTTCTTACTATATTTTTGAATTTGGTGGTTTGTGTACCCAGTAGATAGTAGCAGTAAGGGGTCGCGAGGGTTTATTACTGCCTCACTCCGTTTAAATTAAGGCCATCATGATTATTTTCCGGTCATGACTGTTGATTTGCCTGGAATGGTGTGCCGGTTCTTGGTTGTTCAACCTCTCGGTTGTCTAATTGTTCACTCCCCCTTGGTTCTCGGAAGTCCTCCTGGCTCCTACTTCTTACTCGGGTGTCATGGTGATTCATCCCTCTGGGATTTCCTCTTTGATCATAACTGTTATTAAAACTGTTCCTCCGAGGTTGATGGTATCTCCAGTAATCCCCTTCTTCTGCACTAATATAATTTATTCGTGGTCGGTACGGACGATTATTATTATAATTACCCTGATTATTATTGTTGGTATTAACTCCTGGGTTATTTCTAAAATTATTATAATTTTGGTTTGTTCGGTAGATATTATAATTATTATTATTTCTATTACCCGGATGGTAATTTTGATTGGGCCTATTGTTACTATTATTGCTAATTGGATTTCGATTGAAATTTGCTTGTTGGTAATTTTGTTATTTGGGGTAAAATTTTGGTTGTAATTTCGATCGTTACCATTAAAGTTATAATTATTCCGGTTATTCAAATTATTATGGTGATTATTATTCATACCATGGTTATTATTTCTTGAACCGCACTGATCAGTTCGTTGTCTGCTTCTTTTGTAGTAACCCTCGTGCTCATAATTTTCTAATAAGTCAGCCATTGCGTGGACCGTTTTAATCTGGCTTCCCAGGCGTGCTCTGGCAATTCCTGTGTCATAATGGTATGACATTTTAGTTACTAGGAATTCTTCTGGTATTCTTGGCTCTAGGTGTCTCGCCAAACACGCCTTTCCCCAGAAGTAAGTAGTTGGAGATGTACCTCTATTTCCATCATATCTTCCCTGACAAATGTTGTCCCTGATAATATTTTGTATAGCTTCGGACCAATACTTTTCTTTAAATAGTTTTTTAAATTGAGCGTAGTCCACTATCTCATTCCTGGTTGCTGTCCACCAGTTGTCCGTAATCTCCCTAAAATGCTCATCCAACATCTCTCTAATCGAGCTCCAGATAGTTATTCGATGTTTATTAAAATGTTCCTCGATTCTGGCCAGGAATTCCATGGGATTTCTACGATAATTTTTGAAATTAATCCCTTCTCTGGTTTCATTTGTGGAAACATGAGTAATATTATTTGGTCTGGTCCTAATTAACTCAATTTCTTCTTGATTTTGGCATACTTGACCAGTTAAATTGTTCACTGTAGTGTTAATATGGTCACACCTTTCTCCGGTTTGTTTCTGTAAGTTTACCAAATTTTCTTGTTCCTTATGTATTCCTTCTATTTGAATACGATTATTTTCTTGGACCTGGTCTATTCTAGCATTTACCATTACTTTGTTTTGTGTGATGGTTTCGTTAGCTTTTCTCAATCTCTCATTAGTGTCAGCTGTTTCTTGCTTCCTTTCCTCATCGATTTTGTCCATCTTCTGGTTAATTGTATCATCGACCTGTTCAATTCTACCATTAATTCTTCTTAAATTCTCTTCATTGATTTGTCTGAACATTTCCTTTATTTGGTTATTATTTTCACTTTTAGTTTGCCTTAAAGTTTCATTAGTATTTTATTTAATACTATCAATTTTTTCATTGGTTTGTCTATTGCTTTCCTTAATGCTGTCTATTTTGTCATTCATTATTTTATTATTCTCTTCTAATTTGTCATTAATTTGCCTCAAGTTCTCATTCATTTGTCTATTGTTTTCATCTGTATTCCTGTTAATACTGTCTATTTTCTCGTTAATTTCTTCCTTCATACAATCTATTTTCTCGATTGTTTGTCTGTTATCTTCATTGATACTATCAATTTTTTATTTGTTTGTCTGTGATCTTCCTTGATGCTCTTCAAATCTTCCTTTGTTTGCTTGTTTTGTTCCTCCATTTGTTTTAATAAGTTTTGACTCAAAATTTCATTTTGTTTCTTTGAGTTTTCAGTGAATTCTTCCTTAATGCTATCAATTTTCTCATTTGTTTGTCTGTTATCTTCCTTGATGCTCTTCAAATCTTCCATCATTTCTTCCTTCTGCTTCTTATAATTGTCATTCATTTCTTCCTTATGTCTGTCCATTTTTTCACTCATACTATTCATTAACTCCATTAGTTTTATAAGATTCGGTTCTCCTCTATCTTCCTTTCTTGCTACCGTCTCCACATCCTCCACCGATGTTACTTCTTTTTCTTCCATCCTGACTTCTTTCTCTGCCTCCTTCGTCCGTCTCAGTGACGACACCCTTTTATGCATCTTTATTTATTTTTTGGAACTTATAGCAGGCGCCAGCTAAAAATTAGGAAATTAATTTGCTTGTTTCAATTTCTTCACCTAATATTCCCTAATTTCAGCCTCACTAGTTGGTTCGCCAATTTATAGTACTACTCGTGTACCCCGTAGTATCATAATTGTATAATAAATTGCCCGTGTTATACTTTGTATACGGTATGTTAATTTGTAATAAATAGTTGTAAATAGTGTATCAGTTGATCGTGGAATATTTATGTTATGTGTTTTCGAATGTGATTTAATTATATAAGTTAAAAGAATTGAGTTATTCTGCCTTGGTTTCTTAATCAGAATTATAATTATTCCAGTTCAAAAATAGCGGTCGAGTCATCCCAAACAATTCTCAAGTCACCTTCGATATTAGACTTTAACCTATTCTTTGAGGTTAATCTTGGTTTTGTAGTTGCGTACTTCCAATGACTCCCCGACGTCTTCTTATCCTTGTTAATTATAAAATAAATGTTGATAATATATTATGTTCATGAAATAATAACACATGGATATGATTTATTAACATAATTGTTTAATCTCTGTAATATGAGTTCAAATTGGTAGAAAATTCCATTCGATAAATACGGTTGTCACAATCGATATTTATCTCAGGAGTGAATAATTAAATAAGGTTAATATATTTCGTGGGAATTCTTGTGGCTGCTACGAAAAGTTCCATTACATGATAATTAACAATATAGAGTACCTTCACAAATCATCTATTACTTATAATCTAAAAAAATTACAAAAATTATATATTAAATAACATACGATGTTTGACGATATTCAATACACTTCGTAAAAAGCATGCAGGTTAGAGTGACGTCATCATCATGGCTGCCGTTGTCCGTCTCAGAAAATAATGAAGTTTATTAAATGTGTACAAATAAATGTTTTCCTTGTAATCACTGTTTTGTTTAGATGTGGAAGTTGTTTTCACTTGTTAAAATGTTCGCTAGTGATTAGTGTTAGTGTGAATTGGTGTATTGTCTAGTGGTTGTTCCTTTTTGGATAAAAATATTGTCAATGATTAAGTCAAATTATACTTTACACATCTAGGCGATATTGCTGAACGTCTTCTGGTTTATTCTTTACAATTTCTGGATTGTGTGTGTTCCTGGTTCATGAAATGATTGTAGTGGAGGAATTATTTATCTTCAATGGTGTTCATACAAATCTTTTTTCACAAACGGTTTAGTAATTTTATATTTTTATATTAATAACATCTCGACACGCACTATTCAACTGTTCTTCATCACAATTAACAATTAAGTATTATTTCTTCTTTTTTAGTCACCGAACTCGTACAAACTTCTTAAATTTTGATTGGCCATTTATGTACAGGTTAAGTGTTATGTGATCAATACCCATTAATTACTTTACATTTTATAAATTACCTTTAATAGATAATTTTATTATTATACTCTAATGATACGTGCAATGTTTATACAATTATTAAGTAGATAATTTTAAACAATTTGATACTAAACATGCCTCACTTTATAACTGTAAAACCTTATTAATTTGAATTTCTCTGATATGTGGTGGAACAATTTGTTATGGTTGATTGTAATTTCTACCTTGACTCCCTGAGATAAATATATTTAAATAAATTAACTGGTGACATAAAATCTTATAACATATAACAAAAACTCTTAATGATAATACTTGTTTTTGACAGTTTTAGTTTATTTATACTGTTAAACTATTGTCTGTATGATAAACTAAATTTCTGTCTAATAATAATAATAAAACACCTTTCATAAAAAATAATTAATACTGTTTAACGGTAGTCTGTGTCACTATTTATATTATGTCACTCATATCACTGTAAAGGTTTGTGTCCCTTTTTCTATCCTTAATTATAGGCCTATACAATTTTATTTAATACAATTTTATTATATGGATAGGTACTCTTTATTGGGTTTGGTTGTTATTCAGAGTAAGTTGATTAGGCCTACTAGTTTTATTTATTTAACTTTTTGTCTGTTTACTGCCCTATTCTACTGGGTTATTTCTGGGTCTCTTGATGATATTAAATAAGTCAAAGGTTGTTTTTATTTAGTTCTATTTCGTTCTTTACTAATCTCTTTAAAACTTGGTAATTTCCTTTAATTGACTATTAATTGTGATTTCTTGTTCCCTCTCTGGATAGGATTTCCCTATTATATTTACAATTCTTTTTCTAACATTTTGTTTCGTTACAAATTGCCTCCCTTCAGAAGTAATTATTTCTGAACACTTCATTAGGTGTGAGGACATAATTACTTATGTTATTTTTCCTTTTCTCCCTCGTGATATTTTTTCATGGATTGTTGATTATAATTGCCCTTGATCTTCTCTGAAATGGGGTCGGTTAATTCATACGTTTTTGTTATGGTGTAGGGTCCAACGTATAGTAACAATAACTTCTTTGATATCGCTTCTAGAGTGCTAGGCAATTCCCTGTTCTTTAACAACACTTTCTCTCCTACTTCATATTTAATTATTTTCACTTGATGTTCTGGTATTTGCTTCTGCGTTTTTCCAGATTTTCCATCACCTGATTATAAAATTTTAATTTATTAAATTGGTACTGTGGAGACATAGGAAATTTAATCAATTCTTGGATCTCTCTGGGTGGTTGTTTTTCATACATGGCAGTGTATGGAGTGCAATTTATAGATGGATGATAAGCCAAGTTTAAAAAATCTTCTGTAGCTGATAAGTAATCAGGCCACTTTCTTTGTTGTTGATGACAATAGGTTCTTAAGATTCTACCAACCTCTCTCAGTATTCTTTCTGATGGATTGCTACTGGGGTGGTGTACGGAGGTCTTATAGCTTTTGATGTTCAGTTCTAACAATGTGTCCTTCAATTTTTAGCCTCGAAATTGTGTACCATGGTCTGTAACTATGGAAACAGGTATTCCTATTTTTGGAATGTATTGAATAGTTATTACTTCAAGAATTTTCTGCGTAGTTGCTCGACTGATTGGATACAATTTGGTGAATTTGGTGAAGTGGTCCATAATGATTATAAGGTATTTATACCGGCTTCTACCTTCACTCCTAGGAAATGGTCCACATATGTCAATGAATAGTTTTTCCAATTTTTGTTCTGACGATATAGGTATCATTACACCTTCCCTTCGTTCATTATTAATTTTGACCAATTGGCAGATATGACAGGGTTTTATATAATTTTGTACCTTCCTGTGTATGTTCTTAATGTAACAATTCTCCTCCAATGCCTTCACTACCTTTACTGCACCCATATGTCCGTATCTTATGTGATATTCCAACACTAGTTCTTTCTCCATGATTCTGGGAATGATGACCTTCCAGTCTTCTTGGTTCAATGTATTTTTTATAAATAAAACTCCTTCTTGTTCACAATAGAAT
Organism: Magicicada septendecula; assembly: GCA_034769895.1. Classification (NCBI taxonomy): domain Eukaryota; kingdom Metazoa; phylum Arthropoda; class Insecta; order Hemiptera; family Cicadidae; genus Magicicada; species Magicicada septendecula. The sequence continues at coordinate 301,872,992 of CM068367.1, read as the reverse complement.
TGGTTTATTGGAGAGTTTTGGTTCTCCAAACGTTCCTTGATTTTTATTAATTTTGGGTCTAATAACTGATTTGCTCTGATATTTTGTAATAATGCCTCCAAATCAGATCTACTTTTGAGAATGTTGTACACCTTGATGATCCTTTCCTTCTCACCCTCAAATGTCTGGGTGTCCAGGTTTATTCGAGATAACACGTCTGCTATCACGTTTTGACTCCCTGGAATATATTCCCATTTGATATTATACTCCTGCAAGGGAGTATCCACCTTGTAAGCCTTCCGTGACTCAGCTTACAAATTCTCAAAAATGAGATGGACTTATGATCTGTTCTAACAGTTACAGGATATCCCAAAATGTACGTTCGGAATTTACTACAAGCAAAGACTATGCTCAATAGTTCCTTTTCAGTAACATTATACCTTCTCTCACAGTGGTTTAATACACGACTGGCAAAACTGATGACTAAATGGTTTCCTTCTGTGTCTTCTTGGTACAATACCGTCCCAAGACTGACATCACTTGCGTCACAGTTCAAAAAGAATGGGTGATCAAAATTTGGATGATGAAGGATTACTGTCTCTAAGAATTTATTCTTTATCTGTTATAGTATAGCATCCTGTTCATCTCCCCATATCCCTTTGTTTTTGGAAGACAGCTGTTCCTGAAATTTAGATGTCAATTCGGAATAATTGCGTTGGAACTTCCGGTAGTAATTACACAGTCCTAAGAAGGGTTGGAGTTGCCTATTATTCTTTGTTTGTGGGAACTTCTGGATTGCAGTAACCTTTTCTTGTGATGGGGAAATACCTTGTTCAGTCAAATTGAAACCTAAAAATTGAACCTCCTTCACTATTAATTGGGATTTTTCGAGTTTTAGTGTTATGTCGTTCTCTGCTAACTTACTCAATACATATTCCACCCTGTGACAATGTTCCTCCCAGTTGGATGAGGTAATCAACAGGTCGTCTACATAAACTGTGGTGAATTGTAGCGCTTCCTGACCCAATACTTGGTCCATACATCGTACAAAAATTGCTACCGAATTAACTCATCCAAATGGCAATCTCTTAAACTGGTAGTTTCTACCCTCGAAAATAAAAGCCATATATTTTCGTCTCATCGGGTGCAACTCCACCTGCCAGTAACCACAAACTGTGTCCCAGGTACTGATGAATTTTGTACCATGAAATTTTTTTAGAATTTCTTCTATTTCTCCAGGTGACGTGCGATCATTTACTATATGTTTATTTATTTCTCGGGCATCCAAGCAAAGTCGAACCTGCCCGTTCTTCTTCTGAATTGCTACTATTGGGCTAGTATATGGTGATTGGCTATGCTCAATTATATCATTTAACAACATTTTATTAATTTCAGCTCTAACCGCCTCCTTCAATGAATATGGTATAGGATAGGATTTTCTGTGGAATTCTGCTGGTTCTTTAAATTGTATTCTACACTGATAGTTTTTTACTTTTCCTGGTTTTTCTGAAAATACATGTTTATACTTCTTATATATTATAATGAGATCTTCTATTTGTATTGCTGTCAAATTATTTGTGCCTTGGTGTCTAAACTCTCTTATCTCCTGTAATTTACTGTTCCACAGGTCTTCATTTGTCATATTATAGATTATTTTTCTGCATTGGGTGTCATTCTTAAAAAAATTTAATTCCCTAACTTGGTGATGGGTACGGTTCAGAGGGGCACCATCGCTTCTTATTAACTCTGCTGTCCACATAACACCTTCTGAGTTCAAGGACACTTTCTCCTTGCTCAAATCAATAATGGCTGAATATTTCCTCAGCATATCGCATCCGGTTAATATTTCGAATGGTAGGCCGATTGTGACCAGACATATAATATTAATTGTAGCACCTTTGCTTTCTAGTTCCAATGACACTTGTTTTCTCACTGTTTTATTTTGACGCCCAGTGGCACCTATTAAAATAACATTATTGACAGGTAAGGTAGGTATTATATTTTTATTTTGTTTCTGTATTCTCTCCAGTTCAGCATCATTAATAAGTGACAGTGGCGGTTTCTTAATTGGTGCACATGAGCACGTGAACCCCCTACATAAATAAATATAAATTAATTAATTTTAACAAACACTAAATAAACGGGAAATAATTTGGTTTAGTTTTATGATGCAATAACAAAATGCTCAATCTGGTAAAACAGTCGTGCAGTCGGTGCAGTGTGAGGTTGCGCACAGCTCTGTACGTGCGCTGCTGGATCAAATGAGAGCGGTGACGTGTGCGGCATTGGCGCGGTGGTGGGGGCAAACCTCTCCCATGTAAAGAATGTGCGCACATTCAGTTTGTGAACCAGTGCTGTTCTAGCCGTTGTAGGCGTCACGTTACTCGCTCTCCCAGTGTCGCTCGCGCCCAGTGCAGTTGTTTTTTTGTTGTGTTAATTTTGGTGATCGATTAGCAATGGCTGCTACCCCTGTGTCTGTGTTAAAAGAAACAATTTTTTCAAGTATTTCATTAGAAAAAAAACTCGAAATAAAACAACGTGGTCGTCCGACCCCAAAGCTTAATATCGTACAAGTGACCAAAGGTAAAGATAGAGATTTCAAAAGGGAATTTAAAGAAACTTTATATGAAAAGCCTTCTTGGCTCTGCGGTTGTGAAGCTACAAATAAACTATATTGTTTCCCTTGTCTGCTATTTGCAAAACAAATCTCTGAAAACTTAAACTGGATTAAGTATGGTGTGAATGATTTAGGTCATTTACTCTCGAAAATTAAAAAACATGTATGTTCTCAAACTCATTTGAACTCTTTGCTAGAGTTTAACTTGCTTGGTAAAGTCGACATACGTCAGCAGTTGAACAGCGCTTATCGGAGGAATGTAAAAGAACATAATGAAAAAGTAGAGAAAAATCGTTATGCATTATCAAAAATAATTGACTGCATTAAATTTTGCGGCGCTTTTGAACTGGCACTTCGGGGACACAGGGAAGGAGATGATTCTTCAAATCCTGGGATTTTTTGAGGCTTAGTGGATTTTGCTGCTCAGATTGATGCCTCACTAAGAGAACACTTACGTGATGCAACCGTTTTTAAAGGAACATCAAAAGAAATTCAAAACGACCTGCTCGATTGTATGCTTCTTGTTTGCCAGGAAAAGATTAAGGAGGAAATTAAATTTGCAGATTTCTTCTCTGTAATCGCTGATGAGACCACAGATGTTAGTTTGACATTTCAATTAGCTATTGTTTTTCGCTACGTATTACCTAATGGAGAACCAGTAGAAAGATTTTGGGGGTTTATACATCCCCCCGGACACGACTCAGACTCGATCTCTGGATGCATTCTTGGCGCCCTAAAAAATGTTGTTGATAAGCTGGAAAAGTTAATCTCTCAGAGTTATGATGGAGCAAACGTGATGAGCGGACACCTAACCGGTGTACAAACAATTATTCAGCAACATTACGAGTATGCTTTTTATATCCATTGCTATGCTCATCAATTAAATCTAGTGATTACTCGAGCTGCTAGCCAAAATCAGCAAGTGCGGATATTTTTCGCGAATTTGAGTGATGTAACAAACTTTTTCAGCAATTCACCTCAAAGAGCAGAAATTTTGGATAATATTGTCGGGAAAAGAATCCCTCGAGCTTCAAGCACTAGATGGAATTTTAAAAGCAGAACTGTAAATACAGTATTCGAACATCGGGAAGACCTTATTACCTGTATGGAGGAAATAGAATCAACCTCTAAACAAGAATCTTCTATTACCAAAGCTGGAGCAATTCGGCGAATGCTGGAAGACCCAACTTTTGTGTCTTGGCTTACAGTTTTCCATAATATAATGCCACACGTCGACATTTTATACAGACAAATTCAGCTTACCTATACAGATCCTGTGCGAACAAAAAAGGACGTGGAAACCTTTCTGAGGGAAATAAATAAAGAAAGAGAAAAAATGAACTCCATGAAAAGTGCTGTAGACCAGATGGCTCTACAACGCAAAAGAGCAAGACATGAAGAAGGCGGTCATGCTAATAGGACGATCGCGGCTAAAGAAGTATGTGATGTAATTTTGACGCAAATAAAAGAGCGGTTTTCATTTACATCGCACCATTCAGCCGTATCCCTTATTGTTCCTCAAAAATTTAGTGAGTACAGTAAATCATTTCCTCAATCTGCATTAGATGAAACAATAGAAAAATACCCCTTTTTGGACAAAGCAAAGCTAAAAACCGAACTTGGAAAGTTTTACCGACGTGAAGACATAAGATGTATGAATGGTGCTGTGAGCTTACTGCAATTTCTTATACAAAATGATCTGAAAGATTCGTTTTCAGAGTCATATAAGCTTTTAAGGATGATATCGACAATCCCAATGACTTCAGCTGAAGCCGAACGATGCTTCTCGACTCTGAAGAGGAGAAAAACCTTTTTGAGAAGTACGATGTCTCAAGAAAGACTTAATGCCTTAGCCATGTCATCAATAGAGAAAGAACTGGTGAAGACCCTCCCTAAGTTTAATGAAATAGTGATTGATAGATTTGTTTCCAAGAAAGACCGAAGGATGGACTTTGTTTACAAGAAGTTCACTTAGTTTTTGTTAAAGATCCGATTAACCTACTGATACTTGTAAGTAGTATGTATATAATTTTACTATTGTTTCAGAACGTGATTGCTATCATTATTACTAAATTTAATTTTTCTAAGATTAATTAAATATATAATCCAGTTGAAGCTTAGTAAACTACAATGTTAGATTCATTTTGTTAATATTACTTACTAAAATTATTTAAAATTTCTTAGTAACGTCATTTATTTTAATGTTGAAAAATTATTGGAAATGCTACTGTCAGTGCAAATATTAGCAGGCACATGGATTAATAACGTACAATATTATCTGTGTGAACCCCCGGTGAGTTTACTCACGAGCCGCCACTGATAAGTGATACATTTGCACCAGTATCTATCATTATTCGTGTAGGAATTCCCTCAATTTGAGCAGTTATGTATAAGATTTCATTATGCTGGTTGATTCTACTTGTCACCGTTTCCTCCAACAGTTCTTCTCGAAGATTTTTCAAATAATAATTGTAAATAATAGTAAGATTTTGACTATCCGTCCTTAAACTTTGGTTGTTTTTGTACTTCAAAATTTTTTTATTTTCCATAATTAGTTGGTAGTAAGTTGTTCTTACTATATTTTTGAATTTGGTGGTTTGTGTACCCAGTAGCGTTATTCACCCAGTAGATAGTAGCAGTAAGGGGTCGCGAGGGTTTATTACTGCCTCACTCCCTTTAAATTAAGGCCATCATGATTATTTTCCGGTCATGACTGTTGATTTGCCTGGAATGGTGTGCCGGTTCTTGGTTGTTCAACCTCTCGGTTGTCTAATTGTTCACTCCCCCTTTGTTCTTGGAAGTCCTCCTGGCTCCTACTTCTTACTCGGATGTCATGATGATTCATCCCTCTGGGATTTCCTCTTCGATCATAACTATTCCTCCGAGGTTGATTGTATCTCCAGTAATCCCCTTCTTCTGCACTAATATAATTTATTCGTGGTCGGTACGGACGATTATTATTATAATTACCCTGATTATTGTTGTTGGTATTAACTCCTGGGTTATTTCTAAAATTATTATAATTTTGGTTTGTTCGGTAGTTATTATAATTATTATTATTTCTATTACCCAGATGGTAATTTTGATTGGGCCTGTTGTTACTATTATTGCTAATTGGATTTCGATTGAAATTTGCTTGTTGGTAAATTTGTTATTTGGGGTAAAATTTTGGTTGTAATTTCGATCGTTGCATTAAAGTTATAATTATTCCGGTTATTCAAATTATTATGGTGATTATTATTCATACCATGGTTATTATTTCTTGAACCGCACTGATCAGTTCGTTGTCTGCTTCTTTTGTAGTAACCCTCGTGCTCATAATTTTCTAATAAGTCAGCCATTACGTGGACCGTTTTAATCTGGCTTCCCAGGCGTGCTCTGGCAATTCCTGTGTCATAATGGTATGACATTTTAGTTACTAGGGATTCTTCTGGTACTCTTGGCTCTAGGTGTCTCGCCAAACACGCCTTTCCCCAGAAGTAAGTAGTTGGAGATGTACCTATATTTCCATCATATCTTCCCTGACAAATGTTGTCCCTGATAATATTTTGTATAGCTTCGGACCAATATTTTTCTTTAAATAGTTTTTTAAATTGAGCGTAGTCCACTATCTCATTCCTGGTTGCTGTCCACCAGTTGTCCGTAATCTCCCTAAAATGCTCATCCAACATCTCTCTAATCGAACTCCAGATAGTTATTCGATGTTTATTAAAATGTTCCTCGATTCTGACCAGGAATTCCATGGGGTTTCTACGATAATTTTTGAAATTAATCCCTTCTCTGGTTTCATTTGTGGAAACATGAGTAATATTATTTGGTCTGGTCCTAATTAACTCAATTTCTTCTTGATTTTGGCATACTTGACCAGTTAAATTGTTCACTGTAGTGTTAATATGGTCACACCTTTCTCCGGTTTGTTTCTGTAAGTTTACCAAATTTTCTTGTTCCTTATGTATTCCTTCTATTTGAATACGATTATTTTCTTGGACCTGGTCTATTCTAGCATTTACCATTACTTTGTTTTGTGTGATGGTTTCGTTAGCTTTTCTCAATCTCTCATTAGTGTCAGCTGTTTTTTGCTTCCTTTCCTCATCGATTTTGTCCATCTTCTGGTTAATTGTATCATCGACCTGTTCAATTCTACCATTAATTCTTCTTAAATTCTCTTCATTGATTTGTCTGAACTCTTCCTTCATTTGGTTATTATTTTCACTTATAATTTGCCTTAAAGTTTCATTAGTATTTTCTTTAAAACTAACAATTTTTTCATTGGTTTGTCTATTGCTTTCCTTAATGCTGTCTATTTTGTCATTCATTATTTTATTATTCTCTTCTAATTTGTCATTAATTTGCCTCAAGTTCTCATTCATTTGTCTATTGTTTTATCTGTATTCCTGTTAATACTGTCTATTTTCTCGTTAATTTCTTCCTTCATACCGTCTATTTTCTCGTTTGTTTGTCTGTTATCTTCCTTGATACTATCAATTTTTTCATTTGTTTGTCTGTGATCTTCCTTGATGCTATCAATTTTCTCATTCGTTTGTCTGTGATCTTCCTTGATGCTCTTCAAATCTTCCTTCGTTTGCTTGTTTTGTTCCTCCATTTGTTTTAATAAGTTTTGACTAAAAATTTCATTTTGTTTCTTCGAGTTTTCAGTGAATTCTTCCTTGATGCTATCAATTTTCTCATTTGTTTGTCTGTTATCTTCCTTGATGCTCTTCAAATCTTCCTTCATTTCTTCCTTCTGCTTCTTAAAATTGTCATTCGTTTCTTCCTTATATCTGTCCATTTTTTCACTCATACTATTCATTAACTCCATTAGTTTATAAGATTCGGGTCTCCTCTATCTTCCTTTCTTGCTACCGTCTCCACATCCTCCACCGATGTTACTTCTTTCTCTTCCATCCTGACCTCTTTCTCTGCCTCCTTCGTCCGTCTCAGTGACGACGCCCTTTTATGCATCTTTATTATTTTTTGGAACTTATAGCAGGCGCCAGCTAAAAATTAGGAAATTAATTTGCTTGTTTCAATTTCTTCACCTAATATTCCCTAATTTCAGCCTCACTAGTTGGTGCGCCAATTTATAGTACTACTCGTGTACCCCGTAGTATCGTAATTGTATAATAAATTGCCCGTGTTATCCTTTGGATACGGTATGTTAATTTGTAATAAATAGTTGTAAATAGTGTATCAGTTGATCGTGGAATATTTATGTTGTGTGTTTTCGAATGTGATTAAAATATATAAGTTAAAAGAATTGAGTTATTCTGCCTTGGTTTCTTAATCAGATTTATAATTATTCCAGTTCAGCAGTTAGAACTGCAAAATCAATTCAAAAATAGCGGTCGAGTCATCCCAAACAATTCTCAAGTCACCTTCGATATTAGGCTTTAACCTATTCTTTGAGGTTAATCTTGGTTTTGTAGTTGCGTACTTCCAATGACTCCCCGACGTCTTCTTATCCTTGTTAATTATAAAATAAATGTTGATAATATATTATGTTCATGAAATAATAACGCATGGATATGATTTATTAACATAATTGTTTAATCTCTGTAATATGAGTTCAAATTGGTAGAAAATTCCATTCGATAAATACGGTTGTCACAATCGATATTTATCTCAGGAGTGAATAATTAAATAAGGTTAATATATTTCGTGGGAATTCTTGTGGCTGCTACGAAAAGTTCCATTACATGATAATTAACAATATAGAGTACCTTCACAAATCATCTATTACTTATAATCTAAAAAAATTACAAAAATTATATATTAAATAACATACGATGTTTGACGATATTCAATACACTTCGTAAAAAGCATGCAGGTTAGAGTGACGTCATCATCATGGCTGCCGTTGTCCGTCTCAGAAAATAATGAAGTTTATTAAATGTGTACAAATAAATGTTTTCCTTGTAATCACTGTTTTTTTTAGATATGGAATTTGTTTTCACTTGTTAAAATGTTCACTAGTGATTAGTGTTAGTGTGAATTGGTGTATTGTCTAGTGGTTGTTCCTTTTTGGATAAAAATATTGTCAATGATTAAGTCAAATTATACTTTACACATCTAGGCGATATTGCTGAACATCTTCTGGTTTATTCTTTACAATTTCTGGATTTTGTGTGTTCCTGGTTCATGAAATGATTGTAGTGGAGGAATTATTTATCTTCAATGGTGGTCATACAAATCTTTTTTCACAAACGGTTTAGTAATTTTATATTTTTATATTAATAACATCTCGACACGCACTATTCAACTATTCTTCATCACAATTAACAATTAAGTATTATTTCTTCTTTTTTAGTCACCGAACTCATACAAACTTCTTAAATTTTGATTGGCCATTTATGTACAGGTTAAGTGTTATGTGATCAATACGCATTAATTAATTTACATTTTATAAATTACCTTTAATAGATAATTTTATTATTATACTCTAATGATACATGCAATGATTATACAATTATTAATTAGATAATTATAAACAATTTGATACTAAACATGCCTCAGTTTATCACTGTAAAACCTTATTAATTTGAATTTCTCTGATATGTGGTGGAACAATTTGTTATGGTTGATTGTAATTTCTACCTTGACTACCTGAGATAAATATATTTAAATAAATTAACTGGTGACATAAAATCTTATAACATATAACAAAAACTCTTAATGATAATACTTGTTTTTGACAGTTTTAGTTTATTTATACTGTTAAACTATTGTCTGTATGATTAACTAAATTTCTGTCTAATAATAATAATAAACACCTTTCATAAAAAATAATTAACACTGTTTAACGGTAGTCTGTGTCACTATTTATATTATGTCACTCACATCACTGTAAAGGTTTGTGTCCATTTTTCTATCCTTAATTATAGGCCTATACAATTTTATTATATGGATAGGTACTCTTTATTGGGTTTGGTTGTTATTCAGAGTAAGTTGATTAGGCCTACTAGGTTTATTTATTTAACTTTTTGTCTGTTTACTGCCCTATTCTACTGGGTTATTTCTGGGTCTCTTGATGATATTAAATAAGTCAAAGGTTGTTATTATTTAGTTGTATTTCGTTCTATACTAATCTCTTTAAAACTTGGTAATTTCCTTTAATTGACTATTAATTGTGATTTCTTGTTACCTCTCTGGATAGGATTTCCCTATTATATTTACAATTCTTTTTCTAACATTTTGTTTCATTACAAATTGCCTCCCTTCAGAAGTAATTATTTCTGAACACCTCATTAGGTGTGAGGACATAATTACTTATGTTATTTTTCCTTTTCTTCCTCGTGATATTTTTTCATGGATTGTTGATTATAATTGCCCTTGATCTTCTTTGAAATGGGGTCGTTGAATTCATACGTGTTGTTGTTGTTTTTTGTTATGGTGTAGGGTCCAACATATAGTAACAATAACTTCTTTGATATCCCTTCTAGAGTGCTAGGCAATTCCCTGTTCTTTAACAACACTTTCTCTCCTACTTCATATTTAATTATTTTTCCCTTGATTTTCTGGTATTTGTTTCTGCGTTTTTCCAGATTTTCCATCACCTGATTATAAAATTTTAATTTATTAAATTCGTACTGTGGAGACATAGGAAATTTAATCAATTCTTGGATCTCTCTGGGTGGTTGTTTTTCATACATGGCAGTGTATGGAGTGCAATTTATAGATGGATGATAAGCCAAGTTTAAAAAATCTTCTGTAGCTGATAAGTAATCAGGCCACTTCCTTTGTTGTTGATGACAATAGGTTCTTAAGATTCTACCAACCTCTCTCAGTATTCTTTCTGATGGATTGCTACTGGGGTGGTGTACGGAGGTCTTATAGCTTTTGATGTTCAGTTCTAACAATGTGTTCTTCCATTTTTTGCCTCGAAATTGTGTACCATGGTCTGTAACTATGGAAACAGGTATTCCTATTTTTGGAATGTATTGAGTAGTTATTACTTCAAGAATTTTCTGCGTAGTTGCTCGACTGATTGGATACAATTTGGTGAATTTGGTGAAGTGGTCCATAATGATTATATGGTATTTATACCGGCTTCTACCTTCACTCCTAGGAAATGGTCCACATATGTCAATGAATAGTTTTTCCAATTTTTGTTCTGACGATATAGGTATCATTACTCCTTCCCTTCGTTCATTATTAATTTTGACCAATTGGCAGATATGACAGGGTTTTATATAATTTTGTACCTTCCTGTGTATGTTCTTAATGTAACAATTCTCCTCCAATGCCTTCACTACCTTTACTGCACCCATATGTCCGTATCTTATGTGATATTCCAACACTAGTTCTTTCTCCATGATTCTGGGAATGATGACCTTCCAGTCTTCTTGGTTCAATGTATTTTTTATAAATAAAATTCCTTCTTGTTCACAATAGAATTGGTTTATTGGAGAGTTTTGGTTCTCCAAACGTTCCTTGATTTTTATTAATTTTGGGTCTAATAACTGATTTGCTCTGATATTTTGTAATAATGCCTCCAAATCCGATCTACTTTTGAGAATGTTGTACACCTTGATGATCCTTTCCTTCTCACCCTCAAATGTCTGGGTGTCCAGGTTTATTCGAGATAACACGTCTGCTATCACGTTTTGACTCCCTGGAATATATTCCCATTTGATATTATACTCCTGCAAGGCGAGTATCCACCTTGTAAGCCTTACGTGACTCAGCTTACAACTTCTCAAAAATTAGGTGGACTTATGATCTGTTCTGACAGTTACAGGATATCCCAAAATGTACGTTCGGAATTTACTACAAGCAAAGACTATGCTCAATAGTTCCTTTTCAGTAACATTATACCTTCTCTCACAGTGGTTTAACACACGACTGGCAAAACTGATGACTAAATGGTTTCCTTCTGTGTCTTCTTGGTACAATACCGTCCCAAGACTGACATCACTTGTGTCACAGTTCAAAAAGAATGAGTGATCAAAATTTGGATGATGAAGGATTACTGTCTCTAAGAATTTATCCTTTATCTGTTGTAGTATAGCATCCTGTTCATGTCCCGATATCCAATTGTTTTTGGAAGACAGTTGTTCCTGAAATTTAGATGTCAATTCGGAATAATTGCGTTGGAACATCCGGTAGTAATTACACAGTACTAAGAAGGATTGGAGTTGCCTCTTATTCTTTGGTTGTGGGAACTTCTGGATTGCAGTAACCTTTTCTTGTGATGGGGAAATACCTTGTTCATTCAAATTGAAACATAAAAATTGAACCTCCTTCGCTATTAATTGGTATTTTTCGATGTTTAAAAGGAATAAACTCCAAATGTTTAGAACCAAGCCACGTGTTGTTCAATCAAATATATTGGAACTTACCGTCTGCGGCTTTTGAAACAGCGTCTTTATAAAATTTACATGTTTCGGGACGCTTGTCCCATCATCAGAATTTAAACATAATTGCGTATCATTTAAAGTTGATACACTTGTCAACACTTAAAACATTAAAATCCAATATAAAAACAAATAACTTAAAATAACATGATAATATAATATTTACAACAAGTGCGAAGGTTTACCGATGTACATCATATAAAGATCGACCGCGCACTAATTTACGTCTTGCCCCCACCACGACAATAGCGCAAGGCAGTGTTGTACAATACATTTGACTTGAAAACTAATTTATCATTTAGAACATGCGGCTTGGTATCAGTATTATTGTGTGCTTTATAAATTTCGTACTCTTCAAGAGCGTTCAAATATCGCCCTTTCTTACATATGTGAAGGGGTTTCAAATTAGTTTTAAAATTAGTGTAGCTATGATTTTCGGAAATAAGGTGTTCTGCAAATTTTGACTTGATATTGTCCAAACTATGAAAATGTGCAGGTGGCCTATATTCTGTAAATCTTTTTAAAAAACCACGTCCTGTCTGGCCCACATAAAAGGCGTCACAATCGTCACATGTCAATTTGTAAATACCAGTTTTGTGTTCAAGGCTGGTAGTTCTGCGGACACGAAGATTATTTATAATACTATTAGTGGTCTTATAAGTGACCTTGATATTACTGGTTTTACCAAAAATTGACCCAAAAATCTGAGGCATAAGGTATGTGTACGGTGTTGCAATATATTTGCGTGTTGTATTTTATTAATTACTCACCATAATGGAACACAATATACAAATAATTAATGATCATAGTCTAATTAATAGTGTTGACTTTGTGAATAAAGTTAAAAATTTAATAGTTGAACCGGCTCACAAACTTATTTCCTTTGATATTGTGGATTTGTATATGAATATACCAGTACTTGAGACCTTGCGTATACTTAGGACTAACCTTATTAATACTAATAAATTGGATATTAATAGTATAAATGAATTGATGCACATTTTGGAGTTAATTCTTGATCAAAATTATTTTACCCACAATAATCAATTTTTCAGTCAACAAAATGGGTTAGCAATGGGTTCTCCACTTTCAGGTCTTCTTGCAGATATATACCTAAATAATTTCGAAAATTCATTCATTCTTACTAATAACAAACACAAAAATAACATAATATTTTATGGCAGGTATGTTGATGATACCTTTTTAATATACAAAGGTACACAAAAGCAAATTGATAATTTACATAATCATTTGAATAATATCAGTAACAAAATGCAGTTCACACTTGAAAGTGAAGAAAATGGTAAACTGAATTTTCTAGATTTAACTGTTGCTAAGGACAATAATAAAAAGTTGCAATTTGACATCTATAGAAAACCCACAACGACCGACATTGTAATACATGCTACGTCTTTTCATCCTTTATCACAGAAATTAGCTGCCTTCCACAGTATGATTTATAGACTTTTATCTTTGCCCCTCAGTGATAAAGAATACCGTGAGGAATTAGACACCATTAAACACATTGCAGTTGCTAATGGTTATGATGTCAATATGGTGAACAACATCCTTCGAAAACATAAGAAGGGACATAGTAACATTAATGGACATAAAACACGCGAAAATACAACACGCAAATATATTGCAACACCGTACACATACCTTATGCCTCAGATTTTTGGATCAATTTTTGGTAAAACCAGTAATATCGAGGTCACTTATAAGACCACTAATAGTATTATGAATAATCTTCGTGTCCGCAGAACTACCAGCCTTGAACACAAAACTGGTGTTTACAAATTGACATGTGACGATTGTGACGCCTTTTATGTGGGCCAGACAGGACGTGGTTTTTTAAAAAGATTTACAGAACATAGGCCACCTGCACATTTTCACAGTTTGGACAATATCAAGTCAAAATTTGCAGAACACCTTATTTCCGAAAATCATAGCTACACTAATTTTGAAACTAATTTTAAACCCCTTCACATATGTAAGAAAGGGCGATATTTGAACGCTCTTGAAGAGTACGAAATTTATAAAGCACACAATAATACTGATACCAAGCCGCATGTTCTAAATGATAAATTAGTTTTCAAGTCAAATGTATTGTACAACACTGCCTTGCGCTATTGTCATGGTGGGAGCAAGACGTAAATTAGTGCGCGGTCGGTCTTTATACGATGTACATCAGTAAACCTTCGCACTCGTTGTAAATATTATATTATCATGTAATTTTAAGTTATTTGTTTTTATATTGGATTTTAATGTTTTAAGTGTTGACAAGTGTATCAACTTTAAATGATACGCAATTATTTTTATATTCTGATGATGGGACAAGCGTCCCGAAACATGTAAATTTTATAAAGACACTGTTTCAAAAGCCGCAGACGGTAAGTTCCAATATATTTGATTGTATTTTTCGAGTTTTAGTGTTATGTCGTTCACTGCTAACTTACTCAATACATATTCCACCCTGTGACAATGTTCCTCCCAGTTGGATGAGGTAATCAACAGGTCGTCTACATAAACTGTGGTGAATTGTAGCGCTTCCTGACCCAATACTTGGTCCATACGTCGTACAAAAATTGCTACTGAATTAACTCATCCAAATGGCAATCTCTTAAACTGGTAGTTTCTACCCTCGAAAATAAAAGCCATATATTTTCGACTCATCGGGTGCAACTCCACCTGCCAGTAACCACAAACTGTGTCCCAGGTACTGATGAATTTTGTACCATGAAATTTTTTTAGAATTTCTTCTATTTCTCCAGGTGATGTGCGATCATTTACTATATGTTTATTTATTTCTCGGGCATCCAAGCAAAGTCGAACCTGCCCGTTCTTCTTCTGAATTGCTACTATTGGGCTAGTATATGGTGATTGGCTATGCTCAATTATATCATTTAACAACATTTTATTAATTTCAGCTGTAACCGCCTCCTTCAATGAATATGGTATAGGATAGGATTTTCTGTGGAATTCTGCTGGTTCTTTAAATTGTATTCTACACTGATAGTTTTTTACTTTTCCTGGTTTTTCTGAAAATACATGTTTATACTTCTTATATATTATAATGAGATCTTCTATTTGTTTTGCTGTCAAATTATTTGCGCCTTGGTGTCTAAACTCTCTTATCTCCTGTAATTTACTGTTCCACAGGTCTTCATTTGTCATATTATAGATTATTTTTCTGCATTGGGTGTCATTCTTTAAAAAATTTAATTCCCTAACTTGGTGATGGGTATGGTTCAGAGGGGCACCATCGCTTTCTATTAACTCTGCCGTCCACATAACACCTTCTGAGTTCAAGGACACCTTCTCCTTGCTCAAATCAGTAATGGCTGAATATTTCCTCAGCATATCGCATCCTATTAATATTTTGAATGGTAGGCCGATTGTGACCAGACATATAATATTAATTGTAACACCTTTGCTTTCTAGTTCCAATGACACTTGTTTTCTCACTGTTTTATTTTGACGCCCAGTGGCTCCTATTAAAATAACATTATTGACAGGTAAGGTAGGTATTATATTTTTACTTTGTTTCTGTATTCTCTCCAGTTCAGCATCGTTAATAAGTGATACATTTGCACCAGTATCTATCATTATTCATGTAGGAATTCCCTCAATTTTAGCGGTTATGTATAAGATTTCATTATGCTGGTTTCCTCCAACAGTTCTTCTCGAAGATTTTTCAAATAATAATTGTAAATAATAGTAAGATTTTGACTATCCGTCCTTAAACTTTGGTTGTTTTTGTACTTCAAAATTCTTTTATTTTCCATAATTAGTTTTTCATAATTAGTTGGTAGTAAGTTGTTCTTACTATATTTTTGAATTTGGTGGTTTGTGTACCCAGTAGATAGTAGCAGTAACGGGTCGCGAGGGTTTATTACTGCCTCACTCCGTTTAAATTAAGGCATCATGATTATTTTCCGGTCATGACTGTTGATTTGCCTGGAATGGTGTGCCGGTTCTTGGTTGTTCAACCTCTCGGTTGTCTAATTGTTCACTCCCCCTTGGTTCTCAGAAGTCCTCCTGGCTCCTACTTCTTACTCGGGTGTCATGGTGATTCATCCCTCTGGGATTTCCTCTTCGATCATAACTGTTATTAAAACTGTTCCTCCGAGGTTGATGGTATCTCCAGTAATCCCCTTCTTCTGCACTAATATAATTTATTCGTGGTCGGTACGGACGATTATTATTATAATTACCCTGATTATTATTGTTGGTATTAACTCCTGGGTTATTTCTAAAATTATTATAATTTTGGTTTGTTCGGTAGATATTATAATTATTATTATTTCTATTACCCGGATGGTAATTTTGATTGGGCCTATTGTTACTATTATTGCTAATGGATTTCGATTGAAATTTGCTTGTTGGTGATTTTGTTATTTGGGGTAAAATTTTGGTTGTAATTTCGATCGTTACCATTAAAGTTATATTCTTCCTATTGTTTAAATTAGCAGCCATCCTTACTTTTCTTTTATAAACAGTTGTTTAAGACCTGAAGATGTCAGTAATGACGAAAAGCTTTGTCTAAATAATAAAAACAATTATAGCAGTTTAGCAATTTTATAAAAGAAAAAAAAAAAAAAAAAAAAAAAAATTAAAGTTATAATTATTCCGGTTATTCAAATTATTATGGTGATTATTATTCATACCATGGTTATTATTTCTTGAACCACACTGATCAGTTCGTTGTCTGCTTCTTTTGTAGTAACCCTCGTGCTCATAATTTTCTAATAAGTCAGCCATTGCGTGGACCGTTTTAATCTGGCTTCCCAGGCGTGCTCTGGCAATTCCTGTGTCATAATGGTATGACATTTTAGTTACTAGGAATTCTTCTGGTATTCTTGGCTCTAGGTGTCTCGCCAAACACGCCTTTCCCCAGAAGTAAGTAGTTGGAGATGTACCTCTATTTCCATCATATCTTCCCTGACAAATGTTGTCCCTGATAATATTTTGTATAGCTTCGGACCAATATTTTTCTTTAAATAGTTTTTTAAATTGAGCGTAGTCCACTATCTCATTCCTGGTTGCTGTCCACCAGTTGTCCGTAATCTCCCTAAAATGCTCATCCAACATCTCTCTAATCGAGCTCCAGATAGTTATTCGATGTTTATTAAAATGTTCCTCGATTCTGGCCAGGAATTCCATGGGATTTCTACGATAATTTTTGAAATTAATCCCTTCTCTGGTTTCATTTGTGGAAACATGAGTAATATTATTTGGTCTGGTCCTAATTAACTCAATTTCTTCTTGATTTTGGCATACTTGACCAGTTAAATTGTTCACTGTAGTGTTAATATGGTCACACCTTTCTCCGGTTTGTTTCTGTAAGTTTACCAAATTTTCTTGTTCCTTATGTATTCCTTCTATTTGAATACGATTATTTTCTTGGACCTGGTCTATTCTAGCATTTACCATTACTTTGCTTTGTGTGATGGTTTCGTTAGCTTTTCTCAATCTCTCATTAGTGTCAGCTGTTTCTTGCTTCCTTTCCTCATCGAGTTTGTCCATCTTCTGGTTAATTGTATCATCGACCTGTTCAATTCTACCATTAATTCTTCTTAAATTCTCTTCATTGATTTGTCTGAACTCTTCCTTCATTTGGTTATTATTTTCACTTTTAGTTTGCCTTAAAGTTTCATTAGTATTTTCTTTAATACTATCAATTTTTTCATTGGTTTGTCTATTGCTTTCCTTAATGCTGTCTATTTTGTCATTCATTATTTTATTATTCTCTTCTAATTTGTCATTAATTTGCCTCAAGTTCTCATTCATTTGTCTATTGTTTTCATCTGTATTCCTGTTAATACTGTCTATTTTCTCGTTAATTTCTTCCTTCATACCGTCTATTTTCTCGTTTGTTTGTCTGTTATCTTCCTTGATACTATCAATTTTTTCATTTGTTTGTCTGTGATCTTCCTTGATGCTATCAATTTTCTCATTCGTTTGTCTGTGATCTTCCTTGATGCTCTTCAAATCTTCCTTTGTTTGCTTGTTTTGTTCCTCCATTTGTTTTAATAAGTTTTGACTCAAAATTTCATTTTGTTTCTTTGAGTTTTCAGTGAATTCTTCCTTAATGCTATCAATTTTCTCATTTGTTTGTCTGTTATCTTCCTTGATGCTCTTCAAATCTTCCATCATTTCTTCCTTCTGCTTCTTAAAATTGTCATTCGTTTCTTCCTTATGTCTGTCCATTTTTTCACTCATACTATTCATTAACTCCATTAGTTTTATAAGATTCGGTTCTCCTCTATCTTCCTTTCTTGCTACCGTCTCCACATCCTCCACCGATGTTACTTCTTTCTCTTCCATCCTGACTTCTTTCTCTGCCTCCTTCGTCCGTCTCAGTGACGACACCCTTTTATGCATCTTTATTATTTTTTGGAACTTATAGCAGGCGCCAGTTAAAAATTAGGAAATTAATTTGCTTGTTTCAATTTCTTCACCTAATATTCCCTAATTTCAGCCTCACTAGTTGGTGCGCCAATTTATAGTACTACTCGTGTACCCCGTAGTATCGTAATTGTATAATAAATTGCCCGTGTTATACTTTGTATACGGTATGTTAATTTGTAATAAATAGTTGTAAATAGTGTATCAGTTGATCGTGGAATATTTATGTTATGTGTTTTCGAATGTGATTTAATTATATAAGTTAAAAGAATTGAGTTATTCTGCCTTGGTTTCTTAATCAGAATTATAATTATTCCAGTTCAAAAATAGCGGTCGAGTCATCCCAAACAATTCTCAAGTCACCTTCGATATTAGAATTTAACCTATTCTTTGAGGTTAATCTTGGTTTTGTAGTTGCGTACTTCCAATGACTCCCCGACGTCTTCTTATCCTTGTTAATTATAAAATAAATGTTGATAATATATTATGTTCATGAAATAATAACGCATGGATATGATTTATTAACATAATTGTTTAATCTCTGTAATATGAGTTCAAATTGGTAGAAAATTCCATTCGATAAATACGGTTGTCACAATCGATATTTATCTCAGGAGTGAATAATTAAATAAGGTTAATATATTTCGTGGGAATTCTTGTGGCTGCTACGAAAAGTTCCATTACATGATAATTAACAATATAGAGTACCTTCACAAATCATATATTACTTATAATCTAAAAAAATTACAAAAATTATATATTAAATAACATACGATGTTTGACGATATTCAATACACTTCGTAAAAAGCATGCAGGTTAGAGTGACGTCATCATCATGGCTGCCGTTGTCCGTCTCAGAAAATAATGAAGTTTATTAAATGTGTACAAATAAATGTTTTCCTTGTAATCACTGTTTTGTTTAGATGTGGAATTTGTTTTCACTTGTTAAAATGTTCGCTAGTGATTAGTGTTAGTGTGAATTGGTGTATTGTCTAGTGGTTGTTCCTTTTTGGATAAAAATATTGTCAATGATTAAGTCAAATTATACTTTACACATCTAGGCGATATTGCTGAACGTCTTCTGGTTTATTCTTTACAATTTCTGGATTGTGTGTGTTCCTGGTTCATGAAATGATTGTAGTGGAGGAATTATTTATCTTCAATGGTGTTCATACAAATCTTTTTTCACAAACGGTTTAGTAATTTTATATTTTTATATTAATAACATCTCGACACGCACTATTCAACTGTTCTTCATCACAATTAACAATTAAGTATTATTTCTTCTTTTTTAGTCACCGAACTCGTACAAACTTCTTAAATTTTGATTGGCCATTTATGTACAGGTTAAGTGTTATGTGATCAATACCCATTAATTACTTTACATTTTATAAATTACCTTTAATAGATAATTTTATTATTATACTCTAATGATACGTGCAATGTTTATACAATTATTAAGTAGATAATTTTAAACAATTTGATACTAAACATGCCTCACTTTATAACTGTAAAACCTTATTAATTTGAATTTCTCTGATATGTGGTGGAACAATTTGTTATGGTTGATTGTAATTTCTACCTTGACTCCCTGAGATAAATATATTTAAATAAATTAACTGGTGACATAAAATCTTATAACATATAACAAAAACTCTTAATGATAATACTTGTTTTTGACAGTTTTAGTTTATTTATACTGTTAAAGTATTGTCTGTATGATAAACTAAATTTCTGTCTAATAATAATAATAAAACACCTTTCATAAAAAATAATTAATACTGTTTAATGGTAGTCTGTGTCACTATTTATATTATGTCACTCATATCACTGTAAAGGTTTGTGTCCCTTTTTCTATCCTTAATTATAGGCCTATACAATTTTATTTAATACAATTTTATTATATGGATAGGTACTCTTTATTGGGTTTGGTTGTTATTCAGAGTAAGTTGATTAGGCCTACTAGTTTTATTTATTTAACTTTTTGTCTGTTTACTGCCCTATTCTACTGGGTTATTTCTGGGTCTCTTGATGATATTAAATAAGTCAAAGGTTGTTTTTATTTAGTTCTATTTCGTTCTTTACTAATCTCTTTAAAACTTGGTAATTTCCTTTAATTGACTATTAATTGTGATTTCTTGTTCCCTCTCTGGATAGGATTTCCCTATTATATTTACAATTCTTTTTCTAACATTTTGTTTCATTACAAAATGCCTCCCTTCAGAAGTAATTATTTCTGAACACTTCATTAGGTGTGAGGACATAATTACTTATGTTATTTTTCCTTTTCTTCTTCGTGATATTTTTTCATGGATTGTTGATTATACTTGCCCTTGATCTTCTTTGAAATGGGGTCGGTTAATTCGTACGTTTTTTGTTGTTGTTTTTTGTTATGGTGTAGGGTCCAACGTATATTAACAATAACTTCTTTGATATCCCTTCTAGAGTGCTAGGCAATTCCCTGTTCTTTAACAACACTTTCTCTCCTACTTCATATTTAATTATTATTTTTCCCTTGATGTTCTGGTATTTGTTTCTGCGTTTTTCCAGATTTTCCATCACCTGATTATAAAATTTTAATTTATTAAATTCGTACTGTGGAGACATAGGAAATTTAATCAATTCTTGGATCTCTCTGGGTGGTTGTTTTTCATACATGGCAGTGTATGGAGTGCAATTTATAGATGGATGATAAGCCAAGTTTAAAAAATCTTCTGTGGATGATAAGTAATCAGGCCACTTCCTTTGTTGTTGATGACAATAGGTTCTTAAGATTCTACCAACCTCTCTCAGTATTCTTTCTGATGGATTGCTACTGGGGTGGTGTACGGAGGTCTTATAGCTTTTGATGTTCAGTTCTAACAATGTGTTCTTCCATTTTTTGCCTCGAAATTGTGTACCATGGTCTGTAACTATGGAAACAGGTATTCCTATTTTTGGAATGTATTGAGTAGTTATTACTTCAAGAATTTTCTGCGTAGTTGCTCGACTGATTGGATACAATTTGGTGAATTTGGTGAAGTGGTCCATAATGATTATAACGTATTTATACCGGCTTCTACCTTCACTCCTAGGAAATGGTCCACATATGTCAATGAATAGTTTTTCCAATTTTTGTTCTGACGATATAGGTATCATTACACCTTCCCTTCGTTCATTATTAATTTTGACCAATTGGCAGATATGACAGTGTTTTATATAATTTTGTACCTTCCTGTGTATGTTCTTAATGTAACAATTCTCCTCCAATACCTTCACTACCTTTACTGCACCCATATGTCCGTATCTTATGTGATATTCCAACACTAGTTCTTTCTCCATGATTCTGGGAATGATGACCTTTCAGTCTTCTTGGTTCAATGTATTTTTTATAAATAAAATTCCTTCTTGTTCACAATAGAATTGGTTTATTGGAGAGTTTTGGTTCTCCAAACGTTCCTTGATTTTTATTAATTTTGGGTCTAATAACTGATTTGCTCTGATATTTTGTAATAATGCCTCCAAATCAGATCTACTTTTGAGAATGTTGTACACCTTGATGATCCTTTCCTTCTCACCCTCAAATGTCTGGGTGTCCAGGTTTATTCGAGATAACACGTCTGCTATCACGTTTTGACTCCCTGGAATATATTCCCATTTGATATTATACTCCTGCAAGGCGAGTATCCACCTTGTAAGCCTTACGTGACTCAGCTTACAACTTCTCAAAAATGAGATGGACTTATGATCTGTTCTGACAGTTACAGGATATCCCAAAATGTACGTTCGGAATTTACTACAAGCAAAGACTGTGCTGAATAGTTCCTTTTCAGTAACATTATACCTTCTCTCACAGTGGTTTAACACACGACTGGCAAAACTGATGACTAAATGGTTTCCTTCTGTGTCTTCTTGGTACAATACCGTCCCAAGACTGACATCACTTGTGTCACAGTTCAAAAAGAATGGGTGATCTTAATTTGGATGATGAAGGATTACTGTCTCTAAGAATTTATCCTTTATCTGTTGTAGTATAGCATCCTGTTCATGTCCCGATATCCATTTGTTTTTGGAAGACAGCTGTTCCTGAAATTTAGATGTCAATTCGGAATAATTGCGTTGGAACTTCCAGTAGTAATTACACAGTACTAAGAAGGATTGGAGTTGCCACTTATTCTTTGGTTGTGGGAACTTCTGGATTGCAGTAACCTTTTCTTGTGATGGGGAAATACCTTGTTCAGTCAAATTGAAACCTAAAAATTGAACCTCCTTCACAATTAATTGGGATTTTTCGAGTTTTAGTGTTATGTCGTTCTCTGCTAACTTACTCAATACATATTCCACCCTGTGACAATGTTCCTCCCAGTTGGATGAGGTAATCAACAGGTCGTCTACATAAACTGTGGTGAATTGTAGCGCTTCCTGACCCAATACTTGGTCCATACATCGTACAAAAATTGCTACCGAATTAACTAATCCAAATGGCAATCTCTTAAAATGGTAGTTTCTACCCTCGAAAATAAAAGCCATATATTTTCGTCTCATTGGGTGCAACTCCACCTGCCAGTAACCACAAACTGTGTCCCAGGTACTGATGAATTTTGTACCATGAAATTTTTTTAGAATTTCTTCTATTTCTCCAGGTGACGTGCGATCATTTACTATATGTTTATTTATTTCTCGGGCATCCAAGCAAAGTCGAACCTGCCCGTTCTTCTTCTGAATTGCTACTATTGGGCTAGTATATGGTGATTGGCTATGCTCAATTATATCATTTAACAACATTTTATTAATTTCAGCTCTAACCGCCTCCTTCAATGAATATGGTATAGGATAGGATTTTCTGTGGAATTCTGCTGGTTCTTTAAATTGTATTCTACACTGATAGTTTTTTACTTTTCCTGGTTTTTCTGAAAATACATATTTATACTTCTTATATATTATAATGATATCTTCTATTTGTTTTGCTGTCAAATTATTTGTGCCTTGGTGTCTAAACTCTCTTATCTCCTGTAATTTACTGTTCCACAGGTCTTCATTTGTCATATTATAGATTATTTTTCTGCATTGGGTGTCATTCTTTAAAAAATTTAATTCCCGAACTTGGTGATGGGTATGGTTCAGAGGGGCACCATCGCTTCCTATTAACTCTGCCGTCCACATAACACCTTCTGAGTTCAAGGACACCTTCTCCTTGCTCAAATCAGTAATGGCTGAATATTTCCTCAGCATATTGCATCCGATTAATATTTCGAATGGTAGGCCGATTGTGACCAGACATATAATATTAATTGTAACACCTTTGCTTTCTAGTTCCAATGACACTTGTTTTCTCACTGTTTTATTTTGACGCCCAGTGGCACCTATTAAAATAACATTATTGACAGGTAAGGTAGGTATTATATTTTTACTTTGTTTCTGTATTCTCTCCAGTTCAGCATCGTTAATAAGTGATATATTTGCACCAGTAACTATCATTATTTGTGTAGGAATTCCCTCAATTTGAGCGGTTATGTATAAGATTTCATTATGCTGGTTGATTCTACTTGTCACCGTTTCCTCGAACAGTTCTTCTCGAAGATTTTTCAAATAATAATTGTAAATAATAGTAAGATTTTGACTATCCGTCCTTAAACTTTGGTTGTTTTTGTACTTCAAAATTCTTTTATTTTCCATAATTAGTTTTTCATAATTAGTTGGTAGTAAGTTGTTCTTACTATATTTTTGAATTTGGTGGTTTGTGTACCCAGTAGATAGTAGCAGTAACGGGTCGCGAGGGTTTATTACTGCCTCACTCCGTTTAAATTAAGACATCATGATTATTTTCCGGTCATGACTGTTGATTTGCCTGGAATGGTGTGCCGGTTCTTGGTTGTTCAACCTCTCGGTTGTCTAATTGTTCACTCCCCCTTGGTTCTCGGAAGTCCTCCTGGCTCCTACTTCTTACTCGGGTGTCATGGTGATTCATCCCTCTGGGATTTCCTCTTCGATCATAACTGTTATTAAAACTGTTCCTCCGAGGTTGATGGTATCTCTAGTAATCCCCTTCTTCTGCACTAATATAATTTATTCGTGGTCGGTACGGACGATTATTATTATAATTACCCTGATTATTATTGTTGGTATTAACTCCTGGGTTATTTCTAAAATTATTATAATTTTGGTTTGTTCGGTAGATATTATAATTATTATTATTTCTATTACCCGGATGGTAATTTTGATTGGGCCTATTGTTACTATTATTGCTAATTGGATTTCGATTGAAATTTGCTTGTTGGTAATTTTGTTATTTGGGGTAAAATTTTGGTTGTAATTTCGATCGTTACCATTAAAGTTATAATTATTCCGGTTATTCAAATTATTATGGTGATTATTATTCATACCATGGTTATTATTTCTTGAACCGCACTGATCAGTTCGTTGTCTGCTTCTTTTGTAGTAACCCTCGTGCTCATAATTTTCTAATAAGTCAGCCATTGCGTGGACCGTTTTAATCTGGCTTCCCAGGCGTGCTCTGGCAATTCCTGTGTCATAATGGTATGACATTTTAGTTACTAGGAATTCTTCTGGTATTCTTGGCTCTAGGTGTCTCGCCAAACACGCCTTTCCCCAGAAGTAAGTAGTTGGAGATGTACCTCTATTTCCATCATATCTTCCCTGACAAATGTTGTCCCTGATAATATTTTGTATAGCTTCGGACCAATACTTTTCTTTAAATAGTTTTTTAAATTGAGCGTAGTCCACTATCTCATTCCTGGTTGCTGTCCACCAGTTGTCCGTAATCTCCCTAAAATGCTCATCCAACATCTCTCTAATCGAGCTCCAGATAGTTATTCGATGCTTATTAAAATGTTCCTCGATTCTGGCCAGGAATTCCATGGGATTTCTACGATAATTTTTGAAATTAATCCCTTCTCTGGTTTCATTTGTGGAAACATGAGTAATATTATTTGGTCTGGTCCTAATTAACTCAATTTCTTCTTGATTTTGGCATACTTGACCAGTTAAATTGTTCACTGTAGTGTTAATATGGTCACACCTTTCTCCGGTTTGTTTCTGTAAGTTTACCAAATTTTCTTGTTCCTTATGTATTCCTTCTATTTGTATACGATTATTTTCTTGGACCTGGTCTATTGTAGCATTTACCATTACTTTGTTTTGTGTGATGATTTCGTTAGCTTTTCTCAATCTCTCATTAGTGTCAGCTGTTTCTTGCTTCCTTTCCTCATCGATTTTGTCCATCTTCTGGTTAATTGTATCATCGACCTGTTCAATTCTACCATTAATTCTTCTTAAATTCTCTTCATTGATTTGTCTGAACTCTTCCTTCATTTGGTTATTATTTTCACTTATAGTTTGCCTTAAAGTTTCATTAGTATTTTCTTTAATACTATCAATTTTTTCATTGGTTTGTCTATTGATTTCCTTAATGCTGTCTATTTTGTCATTCATTATTTTATTATTCTCTTCTAATTTGTCATTAATTTGCCTCAAGTTCTCATTCATTTGTCTATTGTTTTCATCTGTATTCCTGTTAATACTGTCTATTTTCTCGTTAATTTCTTCCTTCATACAATCTATTTTCTCGATTGTTTGTCTGTTATCTTCATTGATACTATCAATTTTTTATTTGTTTGTCTGTGATCTTCCTTGATGCTCTTCAAATCTTCCTTTGTTTGCTTGTTTTGTTCCTCCATTTGTTTTAATAAGTTTTGACTCAAAATTTCATTTTGTTTCTTTGAGTTTTCAGTGAATTCTTCCTTAATGCTATCAATTTTCTCATTTGTTTGTCTGTTATCTTCCTTGATGCTCTTCAAATCTTCCTTCATTTCTTCCTTCTGCTTCTTAAAATTGTCATTCGTTTCTTCATTATTTCTGTCCATTTTTTCACTCATACTATTCATTAACTCCATTAGTTTTATAAGATTCGGGTCTCCTCTATCTTCCTTTCTTGCTACCGTCTCCACATCCTCCACCGATGTTACTTCCTTCTCTTCCATCCTGACTTCTTTCTCTGCCTCCTTCGTCCGTCTCAGTGACGACACCCTTTTATGCATCTTTATTATTTTTTGGAACTTATAGCAGGCGCCAGCTAAAAATTAGGAAATTAATTTGCTTGTTTCAATTTCTTCACCTAATATTCCGTAATTTCAGCCTCACTAGTTGGTGCGCCAATTTATAGTACTACTCGTGTACCCCGTAGTATCGTAATTGTATAATAAATTGCCCGTGTTATACTTTGTATACGGTATGTTAATTTGTAATAAATAGTTGTAAATAGTGTATCAGTTGATCGTGGAATATTTATGTTGTGTGTTTTCGAATGTGATTTAAATATATAAGTTAAAAGAATTGAGTTATTCTGCCTTGGTTTCTTAATCAGAATTATAATTATTCCAGTTCAAAAATAGCGGTCGAGTCATCCCAAACAATTCTCAAGTCACCTTCGATATTAGGCTTTAACCTATTCTTTGAGGTTAATCTTGGTTTTGTAGTTGCGTACTTCCAATGACTCCCCGACGTCTTCTTATCCTTGTTAATTATAAAATAAATGTTGATAATATATTATGTTCATGAAATAATAACGCATGGATATGATTTATTAACATAATTGTTTAATCTCTGTAATATGAGTTCAAATTGGTAGAAAATTCCATTCGATAAATACGGTTGTCACAATCGATATTTATCTCAGGAGTGAATAATTAAATAAGGTTAATATATTTCGTGGGAATTCTTGTGGCTGCTACGAAAAGTTCCATTACATGATAATTAACAATATAGAGTACCTTCACAAATCATCTATTACTTATAATCTAAAAAAATTACAAAAATTATATATTAAATAACATACGATGTTTGACAATATTCAATACACTTCGTAAAAAGCATGCAGGTTAGAGTGACGTCATCATCATGGCTGCCGTTGTCCGTCTCAGAAAATAATGAAGTTTATTAAATGTGTACAAATAAATGTTTTCCTTGTAATCACTGTTTTGTTTAGATGTGGAATTTGTTTTCACTTGTTAAAATGTTCGCTAGTGATTAGTGTTAGTGTGAATTGGTGTATTGTCTAGTGGTTGTTCCTTTTTGGATAAAAATATTGTCAATGATTAAGTCAAATTATACTTTACACATCTAGGCGATATTGCTGAACGTCTTCTGGTTTATTCTTTACAATTTCTGGATTGTGTGTGTTCCTGGTTCATGAAATGATTGTAGTGTAGGAATTATTTATCTTCAATGGTGTTCATACAAATCTTTTTTCACAAACGGTTTAGTAATTTTATATTTTTATATTAATAACATCTCGACACGCACTATTCAACTGTTCTTCATCACAATTAACAATTAAGTATTATTTCTTCTTTTTTAGTCACCGAACTCGTACAAACTTCTTAAATTTTGATTGGCCATTTATGTACAGGTTAAGTGTTATGTGATCAATACCCATTAATTACTTTACATTTTATAAATTACCTTTAATAGATAATTTTATTATTATACTCTAATGATACGTGCAATGTTTATACAATTATTAAGTAGATAATTTTAAACAATTTGATACTAAACATGCCTCACTTTATAACTGTAAAACCTTATTAATTTGAATTTCTCTGATATGTGGTGGAACAATTTGTTATGGTTGATTGTAATTTCTACCTTGACTCCCTGAGATAAATATATTTAAATAAATTAACTGGTGACATAAAATCTTATAACATATAACAAAAACTCTTAATGATAATACTTGTTTTTGACAGTTTTACTTTATTTATACTGTTAAACTATTGTCTGTATGATAAACTAAGTTTCTGTCTAATAATAATAATAAAACACCTTTCATAAAAAATAATTAACACTTTTTAAATGTAGTCTGTGTCACTATTTATATTATGTCACTCATATCACTGTAAAGGTTTATGTCCCTTTTTCTATTCTTAATTATAGGCCTATACAATTTTATTTAATACAATTTTATTATATGGATAGGTACTCTTTATTGGGTTTGGTTGTTATTCAGAGTAAGTTGATTAGGCCTACTAGTTTTATTTATTTAACTTTTTGTCTGTTTACTGCCCTATTCTACTGGGTTATTTCTGGGTCTCTTGATGATATTAAATAAGTCAAAGGTTGTTTTTATTTAGTTGTATTTCGTTCTATACTAATCTCTTTAAAACTTGGTAATTTCCTTTAATTGACTATTAATTGTGATTTCTTGTTCCCTCTCTGGATAGGATTTCCCTATTATATTTACAATTCTTTTTCTAACATTTTGTTTCATTACAAAATGCCTCCCTTCAGAAGTAATTATTTCTGAACACTTCATTAGGTGTGAGGACATAATTACTTATGTTATTTTTCCTTTTCTTCTTCGTGATATTTTTTCATGGATTGTTGATTATACTTGCCCTTGATCTTCTTTGAAATGGGGTCGGTTAATTCGTACGTTTTTTGTTGTTGTTTTTTGTTATGGTGTAGGGTCCAACGTATATTAACAATAACTTCTTTGATATCCCTTCTAGAGTGCTAGGCAATTCCCTGTTCTTTAACAACACTTTCTCTCCTACTTCATATTTAATTATTATTTTTCCCTTGATGTTCTGGTATTTGTTTCTGCGTTTTTCCAGATTTTCCATCACCTGATTATAAAATTTTAATTTATTAAATTCGTACTGTGGAGACATAGGAAATTTAATCAATTCTTGGATCTCTCTGGGTGGTTGTTTTTCATACATGGCAGTGTATGGAGTGCAATTTATAGATGGATGATAAGCCAAGTTTAAAAAATCTTCTGTGGATGATAAGTAATCAGGCCACTTCCTTTGTTGTTGATGACAATAGGTTCTTAAGATTCTACCAACCTCTCTCAGTATTCTTTCTGATGGATTGCTACTGGGGTGGTGTACGGAGGTCTTATAGCTTTTGATGTTCAGTTCTAACAATGTGTTCTTCCATTTTTTGCCTCGAAATTGTGTACCATGGTCTGTAACTATGGAAACAGGTATTCCTATTTTTGGAATGTATTGAGTAGTTATTACTTCAAGAATTTTCTGCGTAGTTGCTCGACTGATTGGATACAATTTGGTGAATTTGGTGAAGTGGTCCATAATGATTATATGGTATTTATACCGGCTTCTACCTTCACTCCTAGGAAATGGTCCACATATGTCAATGAATAGTTTTTCCAATTTTTGTTCTGACGATATAGGTATCATTACACCTTCCCTTCGTTCATTATTAATTTTGACCAATTGGCAGATATGACAGTGTTTTATATAATTTTGTACCTTCCTGTGTATGTTCTTAATGTAACAATTCTCCTCCAATACCTTCACTACCTTTACTGCACCCATATGTCCGTATCTTATGTGATATTCCAACACTAGTTCTTTCTCCATGATTCTGGGAATGATGACCTTTCAGTCTTCTTGGTTCAATGTATTTTTTATAAATAAAATTCCTTCTTGTTCACAATAGAATTGGTTTATTGGAGAGTTTTGGTTCTCCAAACGTTCCTTGATTTTTATTAATTTTGGGTCTAATAACTGATTTGCTCTGATATTTTGTAATAATGCCTCCAAATCAGATCTACTTTTGAGAATGTTGTACACCTTGATGATCCTTTCCTTCTCACCCTCAAATGTCTGGGTGTCCAGGTTTATTCGAGATAACACGTCTGCTATCACGTTTTGACTCCCTGGAATATATTCCCATTTGATATTATACTCCTGCAAGGCGAGTATCCACCTTGTAAGCCTTACGTGACTCAGCTTACAACTTCTCAAAAATGAGATGGACTTATGATCTGTTCTGACAGTTACA
Source organism: Magicicada septendecula (assembly GCA_034769895.1). Lineage (NCBI taxonomy): Eukaryota > Metazoa > Arthropoda > Insecta > Hemiptera > Cicadidae > Magicicada > Magicicada septendecula. The sequence goes on along the minus strand of CM068367.1, from coordinate 301,842,827 downwards.
GGATATCCCAAAATGTACGTTCGGAATTTACTACAAGCAAAGACTGTGCTGAATAGTTCCTTTTCAGTAACATTATACCTTCTCTCACAGTGGTTTAACACACGACTGGCAAAACTGATGACTAAATGGTTTCCTTCTGTGTCTTCTTGGTACAATACCGTCCCAAGACTGACATCACTTGTGTCACAGTTCAAAAAGAATGAGTGATCAAAATTTGGATGATGAAGGATTACTGTCTCTAAGAATTTATCCTTTATCTGTTGTAGTATAGCATCCTGTTCATGTCCCGATATCCAATTGTTTTTGGAAGACAGTTGTTCCTGAAATTTAGATGTCAATTCGGAATAATTGCGTTGGAACATCCGGTAGTAATTACACAGTACTAAGAAGGATTGGAGTTGCCTCTTATTCTTTGGTTGTGGGAACTTCTGGATTGCAGTAACCTTTTCTTGTGATGGGGAAATACCTTGTTCAGTCAAATTGAAACCTAAAAATTGAACCTCCTTCACAATTAATTGGGATTTTTTGAGTTTTAGTGTTATGTCGTTCTCTGCTAACTTACTCAATACATATTCCACCCTGTGACAATGTTCCTCCCAGTTGGATGAGGTAATCAACAGGTCGTCTACATAAACTGTGGTGAATTGTAGCGCTTCCTGACCCAATACTTGGTCCATACATCGTACAAAAATTGCTACCGAATTAACTAATCCAAATGGCAATCTCTTAAACTGGTAGTTTCTACCCTCGAAAATAAAAGCCATATATTTTCGTCTCATTGGGTGCAACTCCACCTGCCAGTAACCACAAACTGTGTCCCAGGTACTGATGAATTTTGTACCATGAAATTTTTTTAGAATTTCTTCTATTTCTCCAGGTGACGTGCGATCATTTACTATATGTTTATTTATTTCTCGGGCATCCAAGCAAAGTCGAACCTGCCCGTTCTTCTTCTGAATTGCTACTATTGGGCTAGTATATGGTGATTGGCTATGCTCAATTATATCATTTAACAACATTTTATTAATTTCAGCTCTAACCGCCTCCTTCAATGAATATGGTATAGGATAGGATTTTCTGTGGAATTCTGCTGGTTCTTTAAATTGTATTCTACACTGATAGTTTTTTACTTTTCCTGGTTTTTCTGAAAATACATATTTATACTTCTTATATATTATAATGATATCTTCTATTTGTTTTGCTGTCAAATTATTTGTGCCTTGGTGTCTAAACTCTCTTATCTCCTGTAATTTACTGTTCCACAGGTCTTCATTTGTCATATTATAGATTATTTTTCTGCATTGGGTGTCATTCTTTAAAAAATTTAATTCCCGAACTTGGTGATGGGTATGGTTCAGAGGGGCACCATCGCTTCCTATTAACTCTGCCGTCCACATAACACCTTATGAGTTCAAGGACACCTTCTCCTTGCTCAAATCAGTAATGGCTGAATATTTCCTCAGCATATTGCATCCGATTAATATTTCGAATGGTAGGCCGATTGTGACCAGACATATAATATTAATTGTAACACCTTTGCTTTCTAGTTCCAATGACACTTGTTTTCTCACTGTTTTATTTTGACGCCCAGTGGCACCTATTAAAATAACATTATTGACAGGTAAGGTAGGTATTATATTTTTACTTTGTTTCTGTATTCTCTCCAGTTCAGCATCGTTAATAAGTGATATATTTGCACCAGTATCTATCATTATTTGTGTAGGAATTCCCTCAATTTGAGCGGTTATGTATAAGATTTCATTATGCTGGTTGATTCTACTTGTCACCGTTTCCTCGAACAGTTCTTCTCGAAGATTTTTCAAATAATAATTGTAAATAATAGTAAGATTTTGACTATCCGTCCTTAAACTTTGGTTGTTTTTGTACTTCAAAATTCTTTTATTTTCCATAATTAGTTTTTCATAATTAGTTGGTAGTAAGTTGTTCTTACTATATTTTTGAATTTGGTGGTTTGTGTACCCAGTAGATAGTAGCAGTAACGGGTCGCGAGGGTTTATTACTGCCTCACTCCGTTTAAATTAAGACATCATGATTATTTTCCGGTCATGACTGTTGATTTGCCTGGAATGGTGTGCCGGTTCTTGGTTGTTCAACCTCTCGGTTGTCTAATTGTTCACTCCCCCTTGGTTCTCGGAAGTCCTCCTGGCTCCTACTTCTTACTCGGGTGTCATGGTGATTCATCCCTCTGGGATTTCCTCTTCGATCATAACTGTTATTAAAACTGTTCCTCCGAGGTTGATGGTATCTCCAGTAATCCCCTTCTTCTGCACTAATATAATTTATTCGTGGTCGGTACGGACGATTATTATTATAATTACCCTGATTATTATTGTTGGTATTAACTCCTGGGTTATTTCTAAAATTATTATAATTTTGGTTTGTTCGGTAGATATTATAATTATTATTATTTCTATTACCCGGATGGTAATTTTGATTGGGCCTATTGTTACTATTATTGCTAATTGGATTTAGATTGAAATTTGCTTGTTGGTAATTTTGTTATTTGGGGTAAAATTTTGGTTGTAATTTCGATCGTTACCATTAAAGTTATAATTATTCCGGTTATTCAAATTATTATGGTGATTATTATTCATACCATGGTTATTATTTCTTGAACCGCACTGATCAGTTCGTTGTCTGCTTCTTTTGTAGTAACCCTCGTGCTCATAATTTTCTAATAAGTCAGCCATTGCGTGGACCGTTTTAATCTGGCTTCCCAGGCGTGCTCTGGCAATTCCTGTGTCATAATGGTATGACATTTTAGTTACTAGGAATTCTTCTGGTATTCTTGGCTCTAGGTGTCTCGCCAAACACGCCTTTCCCCAGAAGTAAGTAGTTGGAGATGTACCTCTATTTCCATCATATCTTCCCTGACAAATGTTGTCCCTGATAATATTTTGTATAGCTTCGGACCAATACTTTTCTTTAAATAGTTTTTTAAATTGAGCGTAGTCCACTATCTCATTCCTGGTTGCTGTCCACCAGTTGTCCGTAATCTCCCTAAAATGCTCATCCAACATCTCTCTAATCGAGCTCCAGATAGTTATTCGATGTTTATTAAAATGTTCCTCGATTCTGGCCAGGAATTCCATGGGATTTCTACGATAATTTTTGAAATTAATCCCTTCTCTGGTTTCATTTGTGGAAACATGAGTAATATTATTTGGTCTGGTCCTAATTAACTCAATTTCTTCTTGATTTTGGCATACTTGACCAGTTAAATTGTTCACTGTAGTGTTAATATGGTCACACCTTTCTCCGGTTTGTTTCTGTAAGTTTACCAAATTTTCTTGTTCCTTATGTATTCCTTCTATTTGTATACGATTATTTTCTTGGACCTGGTCTATTGTAGCATTTACCATTACTTTGTTTTGTGTGATGATTTCGTTAGCTTTTCTCAATCTCTCATTAGTGTCAGCTGTTTCTTGCTTCCTTTCCTCATCGATTTTGTCCATCTTCTGGTTAATTGTATCATCGACCTGTTCAATTCTACCATTAATTCTTCTTAAATTCTCTTCATTGATTTGTCTGAACTCTTCCTTCATTTGGTTATTATTTTCACTTATAGTTTGCCTTAAAGTTTCATTAGTATTTTCTTTAATACTATCAATTTTTTCATTGGTTTGTCTATTGATTTCCTTAATGCTGTCTATTTTGTCATTCATTATTTTATTATTCTCTTCTAATTTGTCATTAATTTGCCTCAAGTTCTCATTCATTTGTCTATTGTTTTCATCTGTATTCCTGTTAATACTGTCTATTTTCTCGTTAATTTCTTCCTTCATACCATCTATTTTCTCGATTGTTTGTCTATGATCTTCCTTGATGCTATCAATTTTCTCATTCGTTTGTCTGTGATCTTCCTTGATGCCCTTCAAATCTTCCTTTGTTTGCTTGTTTTGTTCCTCCATTTGTTTTAATAAGTTTTGACTCAAAATTTCATTTTGTTTCTTTGAGTTTTCAGTGAATTCTTCCTTAATGCTATCAATTTTCTCATTTGTTTGTCTGTTATCTTCCTTGATGCTCTTCAAATCTTCCTTCATTTCTTCCTTCTGCTTCTTAAAATTGTCATTCGTTTCTTCCTTATTTCTGTTCATTTTTTCACTCATACTATTCATTAACTACATTAGTTTTATAAGATTCGGGTCTCCTCTATCTTCCTTTCTTGCTACCGTCTCCACATCCTCCACCGATGTTACTTCTTTCTCTTCCATCCTGACTTCTTTCTCTGCCTCCTTCGTCCGTCTCAGTGACGACACCCTTTTATGCATCTTTATTATTTTTTGGAACTTATAGCAGGCGCCAGCTAAAAATTAGGAAATTAATTTGCTTGTTTCAATTTCTTCACCTAATATTCCCTAATTTCAGCCTCACTAGTTGGTGCGCCAATTTATAGTACTACTCGTGTACCCCGTAGTATCGTAATTGTATAATAAATTGCCCGTGTTATACTTTGTATACGGTATGTTAATTTGTAATAAATAGTTGTAATTAGTGTATCAGTTGATCGTGGAATATTTATGTTGTGTGTTTTCGAATGTGATTTAAATATATAAGTTAAAAGAATTGAGTTATTCTGCCTTGGTTTCTTAATCAGAATTATAATTATTCCAGTTCAAAAATAGCGGTCGAGTCATCCCAAACAATTCTCAAGTCACCTTCGATATTAGGCTTTAACCTATTCTTTGAGGTTAATCTTGGTTTTGTAGTTGCGTACTTCCAATGACTCCCCGACGTCTTCTTATCCTTGTTAATTATAAAATAAATGTTGATAATATATTATGTTCATGAAATAATAACGCATGGATATGATTTATTAACATAATTGTTTAATCTCTGTAATATGAGTTCAAATTGGTAGAAAATTCCATTCGATAAATACGGTTGTCACAATCGATATTTACCTCAGGAGTGAATAATTAAATAAGGTTAATATATTTCGTGGGAATTCTTGTGGCTGCTACGAAAAGTTCCATTACATGATAATTAACAATATAGAGTACCTTCACAAATCATCTATTACTTATAATCTAAAAAAATTACGAAAATTGTATATTAAATAACATACGATGTTTGACGATATTCAATACACTTCGTAAAAAGCATGCAGGTTAGAGTGACGTCATCATCATGGCTGCCGTTGTCCGTCTCAAAAAATAATGATGTTTATTAATTGTGGACAAATAAATGTTTTCCTTGTAATCACTGTTTTCTTTAGATATGGAATTTGTTTGCACTTGTTAAAATGTTCACTAGTGATTAGTGTTAGTTATTAATAATTTTTTTTATTAAAATTAATTAGTTATAATTATTTTTATATTAATAACATCTCGACACGCACTATTCAACTGTTCTTCATCACAATTAACAATTAAGTATTATTTCTTCTTTCTTAGTAACTGAACTCATACAAACTTCTTAAATTTAGATTGGCCATTTATGTACAGGTTAAGTGTTATGTGATGAATACCCATTAATTACTTTACATTTTATAAATTACCTTTAATAGATAATTTTATTAGTATACTCTAATGATACATGCAATGTTTTTACAATTATTAATTAGATAATTATAAACAATTTGATACTAAACATGCCTCAGTTTATAACTGTAAAACCTTATTAATTTTAATTTCTCTGATATGTGGTGGAACAATTTGTTATGGTTGATTGTAATTTCTACCTTGACTCTCTGAGATAAATATATTTAAATAAATTAACTGGTGACATAAAATCTTATAACATATAACAAAAACTCTTAATGATAATACTTGTTTTTGACAGTTTTACTTTATTTATACTCTTGGATTTCGTTGTCCATGACGTGTCCGTTACTTAACTAAATATCACTATAATATTGACGACTCGGAACACAAAGTTTTTTATAAGTAAAAACGTAAAGTTTTACCTTACAGCCTAAACCGGCTTTCACCTATAGAAGGCTTCATCAGAGGCTCTGATGAAGCCTTCTATAGGTGAAAGCCGGTTTAGGCTGTAAGGTAAAACTTTACGTTTTTACTTATAAAAAACTTTGTGTTCCGAGTCGTCAATATTATAGTGATATTTAGTTATTTATACTGTTAAACTATTGTCTGTATGATAAACTAAGTTTCTGTCTAATAATAATAATAAAACACCTTTCATAAAAAATAATTAACACTTTTTAACTGTAGTCTGTGTCACTATTTATATTATGTCACTCATATCACTGTAAAGGTTTGTGTCCCTTTTTCTATTCTTAATTATAGGCCTATACAATTTTATTTAATACAATTTTATTATATGGATAGGTACTCTTTATTGGGTTTGGTTGTTATTCAGGGTAAGTTGATTAGGCCTACTAGGTTTATTTATTTAACTTTTTGTCTGTTTACTGCCCTATTCTACTGGGTTATTTCTGGGTCTCTTGATGATATTAAATAAGTCAAAGGTTGTTTTTATTTAGTTCTATTTCGTTCTTTACTAATCTCTTTAAAACTTGGTAATTTCCTTTAATTGACTATTAATTGTGATTTCTTGTTCCCTCTCTGGATAGGATTTCCCTATTATATTTACAATTCTTTTTCTAACATTTTGTTTCGTTACAAATAGCCTCCCTTCAGAAGTAATTATTTCTGAACACTTCATTAGGTGTGAGGACATAATTACTTATGTTATTTTTCCTTTTCTTCCTCGTGATATTTTTTCATGGATTGTTGATTATACTTGCCCTTGATCTTCTTTGAAATGGGGTTGGTTAATTCATACGTTTTTTGTTGTTGTTTTTTGTTATGGTGTAGGGTCCAACGTATAGCAACAATAACTTCTTTGATATCCCTTCTAGAGTGCTAGGCAATTCCCTGTTCTTTAACAACACTTTCTCTCCTACTTCATATTTAATTATTATTTTTCCCTTGATGTTCTGGTATTTGTTTCTGCGTTTTTCCAGATTTTCCATCACCTGATTATAAAATTTTAATTTATTAAATTGGTACTGTGGAGACATAGGAAATTTAATCAATTCTTGGATCTCTCTGGGTGGTTGTTTTTCATACATGGCAGTGTATGGAGTGCAATTTATAGATGGATGATAAGCCAAGTTTAAAAAATGTTCTGTGGATGATAAGTAATCAGGCCACTTCCTTTGTTGTTGATGACAATAGGTTCTTAAGATTCTACCAACCTCTCTCAGTATTCTTTCTGATGGATTGCTACTGGGGTGGTGTACGGAGGTCTTAAAGCTTTTGATGTTCTGTTCTAACAATGTGTTCTTCCATTTTTTGCCTCGAAATTGTGTACCATGGTCTGTAACTATGGAAATAGGTATTCCTATTTTTGGAATGTATTGAGTAGTTATTACTTCAAGAATTTTCTGCGTAGTTGCTCGACTGATTGGATACAATTTGGTGAAGTGGTCCATAATGATTATAACGTATTTATACCGGCTTCTACCTTCACTCCTAGGAAATGGTCCACATATGTCAATGAATAGTTTTTCCAATTTTTGTTCTGACGATATAGGTATCATTACACCTTCCCTTCGTTCATTATTAATTTTGACCAATTGGCAGATATGACAGGGTTTTATATAATTTTGTAGGCCTACCTTCCTGTGTATGTTCTTAATGTAACAATTCTCCTCCAATGCCTTCATTACCTTTACTGCACCCATATGTCCGTATCTTATGTGATATTCCAACACTAGTTCTTTCTCCATGATTCTGGGAATGATGACCTTCCAGTCTTCTTTCTTAGCGTAAGGCATATCATGCAGTTCAGTTCTTTTTGGTTTATACACGCATACCGCAAGAATAGAAAGTCTATTCACCGCTATGGTTATTTTACTTCACTTATAATTTAAAACTCCACTTATTTCATGTGTTTATTTTATGTGTTTAACGTTTATTAGAATATTATTGTTAAGTTTAGGACTGCCTAAAAAATCAGCGAAGTGTTGCTTACAACGGGACATTTACAACGCACAAGGACAAGGTCAGTGAACGCTTAATATTTATGCATTGTTTATTACATGAGAATAAATCCTTTTAACTATTTTAGTTTTACAATATACAGTCCACTGCTAATAAAAAAGAACCCCACATTTTTGGTCCTCCGGGCCGGATAGCATCTTTCATTCTGAATCCAGCACGTTGGAAAGCAAGATTTTTATTAATTATTATGCTCTTTATTATTACGTTTATTGAATTCTTGTAACGCTTAAATGATAAAAAAAAAACAATTATTTACTACTGGCAAGTATTGCCAATACTCAGTGCTCTTCCATTTTGTTATGATTATTTCATGTTTTTTCACGCATGCATAGTTTTATTGATTCATTGTGCAGCGTGTGTTATTTCATGTTTTATCTAGCAAGCATAGTTCTAAAGTGTAGTGTGTTTCTTCAAAACCGACCTCTGTATTAGTTTCTATAAAATACAGTAGCCATATTCCTTTATTACCATATTACCATTATTACTGTCATCTACGGTATTGGTATCTTAAGGTGATAAAAAAAAATAAATAAATTAAAATTATTTGGACTGGAAATTACTGAATACTGGAAGAACATTGTGAATTACAACTTTTACTTAGAACTCTTTTGTTATTTACATCTGAATCTGTTTTTTAAAGTGAGTGTATTAATAAATTACCAAAATGAGATTTTCTTCTTTTGTGAAGCAAAGTGAACTGATTGAGAGTAGGCTTCATAATATTGACAAGCAAATTGTTGCTCTTGAGGTTATTGGTATAGGTAATTTAACTGAACAGCAAACACGAAAAGTTAGTTTGCTTAGTTCCACCGCAGAAAATAAATATGCTGAATTTGGAAGGCTTATAAATAAACTATTTAGTACAACACCTTTACCAGAAGATCTGGATAATGAACAGATTTCAAGATTACAAGATTCTATATCAGACTTAAATATAGCTATACAAAGTTCGTGTGCTCCTTTTCTACCATCGCTACTGCAGGAAACCTTGGATCAGTCTCACACTGGTGCATCACAACTAGTTGCGCCTACTCCCACCATAAATTTACCTCGCTTAAACTTGGGAACATTTTCTGGACAACCTGAGAAATGGGTAGCCTTTCACAGTCTGTTTGAAAATGCAGTGCACAAAGATGAAACCATTTCTAATGTGGAGAAATTTACATACTTGCTTTCTTGTTTGACTGATGAGCTGCTAAATTTAATTAAATCGTTGCCTGTCACTAATACAAACTATGCCATAGCCTGGCAAACTTTGCTAAAAAGATATCAAAAATCTAGATTGTTGATAACACTTCATGTAAACAATATATTTGATTTACCACAATTGCACAATCCTTCAGTTAAACAAATGAGGAATTTTCTGTCGACCTACAATGAAAATTATGAAGTGCTCAAAGCACTAGGACATGATATTGCTAGCGAAAGTGTTAAGGTATGGGTAAAAATAATGAATAATTTAAGTACAGGAGCAAACACACGCTTTATTGAAGGAATAGTTTAGTAGCAAGTATACACAAAACGGACACACAAAATACACATTACAAGAGCACATTTAAAACTGAACTGTACTTGTCGAGGGCATCTCTATTTATATAGAAACACAGCTTCCAGATATTTCCTTTTATTTAAAACTTCGAGAACATTACTTTTCTAGACTCTCACAGTAAACGCGCATGTGTGCAGGTTGAGGCCCCGCCCAGGCAGCTGGACCTCCCACCGCACAATACAAACTTTCACTTCTACAATGACAGGTATACTTACTTAAAATTGATTGTAGAGTTTTCCAGTATATTCTCAACACCCTCCCTAAAACTCTACATTCTCACAATCACATTAATTTAAAAAAATTCATTTTTACTCTTAAGTCCAAGTTTAGATCTTAAATAAACAAATTTTGGTTTTGACAAAGCTTTCGTAAGTATATCAGCGACTTGTTCATCACTTTTAACATAATGTACATCAATTTCTCCATTTTGAAAACAATCATGTACATAATTATATTTCACATCAATATGTTTTGTCCTTTGATGGAATTCAGGATTACTTATAAGTTTTAATGCACTCATATTATCTATACATAAATCATATTTATCAGTCTTACAATCGCATTCATTAAATAGCTTCTTTAACCACATTATTTCAGTTGTTGCTAATGCTGCACTTACAAATTCTGACTCGGTTGTTGATAATGATACAGATTGTTGCTTCTTACTTCGCCAAATAATTGCAGCATTTGCATACATACAAGCTACACCAGAAGTTGATTTATGTGTAACTGTATCGCTAGCATAATCAGCATCACTATAAGCTTTAAAGTTGCCATCCTTACAAAATAGTAATCCAAAATCAATCGTACCTTTTAGATAACGTAAAATTTGTTTAACAATTGACCAATGAGCTACACTTGGTTTGTCTAAAACTCTAGATACAACATTTACAGCAAAACATATGTCCGGACAACTTACAATTTACAAAAACATCAAATTGCCGACAGCTTCACGATAAGGTACATTACTTACAATAGTTTTTGATAAATATTCATCATGATTACAATCAATTGGCGTGGATACAATATTAGCTTCTGACATATTAAACTTTTCTAAGATTTTGTTAATATAAGTACTTTGATGAATGAAAACAGACCCATCATTCAATCTACAAATTTCCATTCCAAGATAATTAGTAACTTCTTTAGTACTAGTAATTTTAAATTTTTTACTCAAATCATTCAACAATTTAACAATCAAACTTTCATTTGAAGCTGCAATAAGTCCATCATCAACATAAATTCCTAACAAGATCTTATTATTATTTTTGTTATATATGTATAAACATGGGTCACCCGTACTTTGACAAAAAACTAAATTTACAAGAAAATTAGTGAAGTGCTCAGTCCTGCATCTTGGTGCTTGTTTTAAGCCGTATAAACTTTTCATTAATTTACATACGCTGTAACAAATCAACTTGTGTATTTATTCTGTGTATTCTGTGTTATCTTCAATCAATCAAGCCCGTGTTGGGTTCGTCACGTTGTAATAAAACTTTGTAGTGATTTTAAAATGTTTAATTTGTGTTTAATTTGTTTTAATTAAGTTTAATTTGTTTGTTTAAAAAATAAACTGTTAAAACTCTCTTGAAGCACTGGGTAGATTTACCGTTTCACTTACCAATGGTGATTGTTGTCAGTCTTCCAAAATAGGCCCTGTAATACACTGAAATGTCACAACACAGTTTATAATATGTCACTGGTGTAATAGTGTATGTACAGTAAACAATTTGATTCTGTATATTCGATACTGCTTTAAAAATTCGAATATTGACCGCTCTTTTGTCGTACTGTCACTCTAAAATAATTGCTCTGTAAATAAATTTTTCCTTCGCCTACTTTGAAATAAGAAACTGATTCAAGGTAAGAAAATTATTATTTTATTAACAATAAGTTAATTTGAAATTAGTATCCTTTTAAACAATTAATAATCATCAAAAACAATTGAAATAGGTATTGAGAATCTTATTGCTCAGGGCTGGTAAAACTGATTATCGTGTATCACATAACTGTTAATCTAGTTTGGTTTACAATTACCAAAATTCGTGTGTTCTTTTAGTTAACATGATACAAGGTACAAAAATGCTGAAATATAATAATATTACTTAATAGAGAGTATTCAAAATTCAAGGAAACAAGTTTAATTACGATATTGGAAATTATCGTATTATGGTACCACTGGTGTCAAATTATCAGTTAGATAGTTATGTGTCTGACACGATTACAAATGCTGTGTGACAAAATAATATTATTTGGATAAGTATTAATGATGAAATGCATTACAATTAATTCATGAATTTCTTATTAACTGAGTATATTCAAGTGATTATAAAGTTAAAACATGACTCAGTATGGTTATTCAATCTTCGTACCATATAGGTTAGACTGCCTATTATTCAAAGTGATTTAATAAAATATTCAATTGATGACATTTAAAATCTTAAAACTATACATAATATTTATTACTGATAAGTATTTTGGTTCATTAACTGTACTGATTGTTCTCTGTTAATTTTCGATAACTTATCTATTTTCGTATTAGTAGGAATCAAGTTAGCGTCTATATTCTATATTGTTTACATCGATGTTCATTGTAATGTTATCTTTATTCGTCATTCCCTTCTAAAAATTAATAATATCTTATTTAAATTAATAAGATTGAGAACCTTTATTCGAATACTGGTTAATTAACTTTTTATAAACTAGTTTAACCATGTACGATTGTACTTGGCTAAAGTAGTACCAACGAGAAAACTTTGTTGGTAAACATTAGTTTTGCATTAGAAAAGTTGTTAATAATAATAAGTACTCCCTTAGTTTCCCACTCATCATCGCCTTTATTATACACTGGCGATGGTTATTATTTTATCACATCACTCGTTGCACTTTCACACGTAATGGTTATGCACTCTGGTTAGGTTAGAATACTTGTTTGTACTGGGGGGAACGCGCACTATTTTAAAAATCTGGTCACCGACTAACATACGTTCCGTCCGCTCTGATGGTCCAAGAACTATTAATGCTTCTCCTCGAAGTTGTTGCTGGCGTCTCCTGAAATCAGCTCTTCCTATTGGTTGAGAAATTGATAATCTCAACCCCATATGCTTTAATCAAGTCAAAAATTTTATTTCTTAGCATCGGTCTTTGGGTTCAAGAGTATGCTATGACGCGTTCAATTCTTTCTGGAATTGAAGGAGAACTTTCAATTGTTCATATCTTTCTTAATATTTTACGAATTAAGACGTGAATGGTATCATTATCTTGCGGACGCTTGGCTCATTAATTAGAGTTCAAACAAGCTATAAATCCGTACAAAATTAACCTATGTCACTTTTGATAATTCACTTTTCGTGGTTCTTAATCACAATTAAGTCCTTTCCACTTTATTATGCTATATTCTAATTCTAATGCTTATTCTAACTTTTTAGAGTCTATTTATCTTTATAATTATTTCTAGATACTCAAATATTTACACTTTTGTCAAATGCTCTTTGAGCGTATAATCCTTACATGTCCTTGCATTTGTATTCCTTATTTCTAGTACATTTTTTCATATTAACCCATTTCTTAGGTATTTAGGTTGTACCTTAACTATTTTTACACCTTTAGTGCAGCTTTGTTTCCACTTATTGCTTTTCATATACTTATATTAGATGGCTTTAACACACCATGTCATCATTTTGTTATTTTTATATACATAGTTAACATTAACTGTACTTAATGGATGTGTTTTAATCCATTAATGTGTACCTAGACCTTGTACATTGTTTGTCTATAGTGTATACCACTTTTTCGTTGTGTCTAACATTCATAAATTTCAGTAATATTGCTTTTTACATCTAGTCTCATGGGTCATGTATATTTGTTTATTTAATAATATATATAAAACTTTCACTTATGAACTTACTATTCGTTGTCACTTTCCCAAACGTTTCAAGGTGATGTACCTCTTCTTCAGTGGGAGTATACTGAATGTCGATTACAGAATAACTGTTACGGGATTAGTTGTGTGTGGTGGGGGTTGATGGTGGGAAGGGATTGGCGCTGAGGTTCGAATTGTGTGTATGGATCAGTGTATCGAATAGTGTATGTGATTTATAATGTAATTGTTCATTTAATATTTTGTTTGATTGTAGTGTGTGATATCTGTATATTCAAATTGTTCAGCTGTGTTTAGTTTTCTACTTTTAGGTAAGTAGTGTAATATTTCCATGTTGTGTTCTATGTTTGTGTAACTGTGGTTTTCATTATGTAAATGTGTGGCGAATGTGAAATGTATGTAGTTTGTGGTGAGGGCTTTTAAATGTTCAGAAAATCTGGACGAAAAAGATCTTCCCGTCTGGCTGATGTAGAATTGTTGACAATCATTACAATTTAATTTATAAACACCTGTTTTGCTGTATGTGTCATTGTGTTTGTTAGTATTATTTATGTGTTTTCTAATGGTGTTATTGGTTCTGTAGGCTACTTTATAATTGTGTTTCCTAAATGTGTTTGCAATTTTGTGTGTAATGGAATTGTAGTATTTAAGTGTTATGTATTTTCTGGGTTGTGTGGTGTTGGTCTGATGTGTTTTACTTTTTGTGTTTAGGATTTGTTTGTGTAGTTTATTTATTAATCTGGGGTTGTATCCATTTTTGACTGCTATGTATTTGATTGTGTTTAATTCATCTTGGTAGTCATGTGTGTTTAGGGGTATTGAAGTGAGCCTATGGAGCATGTAGTTGAAAGCTGCATGTTTGTGTTGATTTGGGTGGTTGGATGTGTTATGTATGACCATGTCTGATATGGTGGGTTTTCTGTATATTTTGTATGTGTGTGTGTTGTTTGTTTTGGTGATGGTAAGGTCTAAGAAGTTTATGCTATTATTTGGTTCTATTTCAAGTGTGAATTTTAATTTATGGTGTATAGTGTTAATGTATTTGTGAAAATTTACTATTTGTCTTTTGTTGCCGTTGTAAAGGAGTAAAATGTCATCAACATACCTATGCCAATATATTATTTTATCGGTGTATTTGTTGTTGTTCAGTATGTGTTTCTGTTCTATGGTGTGTATAAATATTTCGGCTAGAATACCTGATATAGGGGAGCCCAAGGTAGTCCATCTGTTTATGTGTAAAACATGTTGTTGTGGCGAAATAATTTTGATCTGTGATAATTTTGGTTAGATGGATGATCTCTTTTATGTGTGTTTCAGGTGTGTTATTTATTTTTAGTAATTGTTCTAATGTAGTGATTGTTTCTTTTATGGGAACATTGGTGTATAGGTTTGTTATGTCAAATGAAGCAAGTGTGGAATTGTGGGGAATGTGTACCTGTTGAGTTTTATTCACTAGATCTAAATTATTTTTGACAGTGGTGTTGTTTGTTAAATTTATGCTATTTCTGATTAATTTATCTAAATGTCTAGCTATTTTGTGTGCAGGTGCTTGTGTGTTGTTTATAAGTGGTCTGATGGGAATATTAGGTTTGTGTAATTTCGGTAGTGCATTTAGTGTAGCTAATTTATTTGTTTATTATTGTTTACCTATATACTTGTGTATTTAGTGTTTGCTAGACGTTCTCATAAAGGTATTGAATACACTAGTTGCTACTGTCAACCTATTTTCCTTTCTTTTATCAAGTTTAAGTGAGTAATTTGTCTATCTTTGATGGTCATCTTGTGATTTGTTAATCTGGCTATTGTTTGTTTAAATAATATAGATTGTACAAATGTGTTTCTCTACTCATATTGGGTTCATTATGTTACTCATTTATCCTATTTTGGTTGTTGATTTGAACAATTACTTTTAATTGCATTTTTCTAATTATTATATGTGGTTTTATGTTGTAGATCCTGCTCAGTTGAGGTTTTGTGTCTCTTACTGATTTGACAACAATACACATCCTAATCTGTTCATCATTCTGCTTAATTATTATAACTTTGTTATGATATGTTATTACTATTGTATATTACAATATTCTCGCTATTTTATACACATTTTATACTAGTCGTTCATACATTATTACTTAATTCTTACTTGTTATAATTGTACATGTTATGTGCTTATATTTTGGTTTGGGTAACTTGTTTTGTTTCTCTATAGCAGATTGTCTCATTTTCGATACATTAATCATTACATTACATATTGGTTTTTTACTCTCTATTCTTTTGATACTTAAACACATATATTATTAAGGATTATATATTCAGTTTCAGTTGTTATTGAGCAATTATTTCTCCCTTTAATCTCAGTATATTTGTGGTCTTACTATGTTTGTATTTTGTCATAATCTTGGTTCATAATCATACACTAAATGTTTGTGTTGTTTATTTGGGATTCACTATTTTTACTTGTTAACACCTTTTATCTTCCTTTTACATAAACATTACACTTTTATTGTCTGTGGTGTTTACTTGGGGTTGTGTTATTTTACTATGAATCGATGCACTCATATAAGACACTCACTATCATCGTTTGTGGCTACTTATTAAATTGTCAACACTTGATTCTTGGTTATCTCTTCTTTATTATATTCTTCCTTGTTGGAGGGTATTATAATTCATTAGTCTGGCATTCCTTACACATGCCTTATTATCTTCCTGGTTGTATTGCATTCCTTACACTGGGAATGTTATTGTCTTGTCCTTGTTAAATATTCTTCATGATTTATTATACATTTCTCTTCTTCTTCATAATATGCACATCTCCTCTTCTAGTTTTCAGGTTTCTTCTTCTTCTTATATATATTTTACATCACTTACAGGGTATTTGTTGTTCTCTCACTGGTATGATCTATTGTCATATTTATATTATGTGTTGTTCCCTCACTTGTATGATCTATTGTCATATTTATATTATGTGTTGTTCCCTCACTTGTATGATCTATTGGGTTTTGGTTGCTAACGTATTTGTTTGGCTTTTTATATACTCTCCTCTTCTTATCACATTGATGCTGCTTTTATTATAGTTCTTCCTTCTCCTGCGTTGGCTTGCTTTGACATTATTTGTATGTGGATGCACACTTGGCTTTAATACTTTAGGTATTTTTTCTCATTTTGTCTCGGACATGTTCGTGGTATATTCTTATTCAACGTATTGGATATTATTTATATGTAACTACAATTTTGTTACATTACATATGCCTTCCTATAAGAATTGATTAATTCTGAATCCTTATACCATTTTCATGAGGAATTTATCAATTGTTGTATTCTCTTCCATATTGAATATTCTGTTCTTCTCATATCCTTCCATTTTCTTTTATGAATCATATCTTGTATTTCTCTTCTTGTAATCGTCTTCCCTCAACTATTTAATTCCCTAATTCCCTAACATATTTAGCTGGGGCAGTTCAGAGTGGCTCGCTGTGGCATACATCTCTGCTGGCCATACTAACATCAAAAAAATTCAGAGGTACATCATCTCTGTTCAAATATAAATGATTGATGGAATAATTATTCAGTCAATTCATCTTACAAAATAAAAGTAGTCAATCTTCCGACTAATATTAAACATTCTTGGGATTACTTCACGCAGTTGCGGTTTATACATAATTATATTCTTCTCTTCTTGATTCATCTTAACTCAATCTTCATATATTTTTCTAGGATAATTCGTTTACAGTTCTTCATAGGTACCTGCTCATGATTCTCTTCTTTAGTATTTTATTTTCATTATTCTTCGGCATCAGTTAATCCTTCTTTTGGTAGTTCTTTTAATATCACTTTATAATCTTCTGTACCTTCTTTACCCACATATCTGTGTCATATTTTATTTAATAGGCTCTCGTTTGGTTTTGCTTCATGCCTTGTGTATTGCATATCCATTTTATAATAATAATATTCATTTGCTTTTGTCTTCCAATTTCTCTTGTTAATTTCATTGTAGATCATCTTTTTTTCTTTAAGTTAGTACGGGTAAGATGTTAATTTCCTTGTTGACTGGCTCTTGGAAATTTTTTTTTTATGCCGTTGGTGGTGGGTGTCCGTCTCGTATATTTTTTCTTATATAGTTAGTACGGGTAAGATGTTAATTACTAGTTGACTGGCTCTTGTAAATTATAGTTTATGTGCCATTGATCTTGAGTGTCGGTCTCGTATATTTCTTTATTTAGTACGGGTATTTTGTTTAGTTTACATTATTCATTAGATTATACATTATTTCTTTGGGTTACGCATGATTATATTATTATATTAGTAGCTTGTCAACACTCATTTTTATATTTATAGTTGTCGTTTTCATAATTAGTATCATCACTTAGTATTTTTTCATCATAATATTCTGGTTTTTCACATTAGTTAATCTTCAATATACCTCTTTAATGAGGTTTGATTGTAATTACCCTTGATTCTATTTGTCATAGGGTCTTGTATTTCATAGGTATTATTCATGTTATTTTTTGTTACAGTATATGGGCCCGTGTAAAGCAGTAATAATTTCTTGGCAATTCCTTCAATAGCGCTTGGGAGTTCTCTATTTCTTAATAATACTTTATCTCCCACTTTGTATGTGATTATTTTAGGTTGCAATTTTTTGTATTTAACTCTGAGCTTTTCTGCTCGCTCCACTACATTATTATAAAATTTCAATTGATTAAATTCATATTCATTTCCTTGCGGAAAATTAATCATTTCTGTTATTTCTCTGGGTGGTCTATTTTTAAACATAGCTGTGTAGGGTGAATTGTTTGTCAATTGATGACATGCTAAATTTATAAAATCTTCTGCTGGGGATAAATACTCTTCCCATCTCCGTTGTTGTTTATAACAGTATGTCCTGAATATTCTTCCTACCTCTCTTAGGACTCTCTCAGCAGGATTGCTGTTAGGATGGTACACAGAGGTTTTGTATGTTTTTACACCATGTTCAAGTAATTTATCTTTCCATTTTCTGCCTTTGAACTGTGTTCCGTGGTCCGTGATTATGGATTGAGGTTTTCCAACTTCTGGGATGTATTTTAGAATAATTATTTCCAATAGTTTGTTTGTAGTGGCTCTATTTATAGCGTAGAGCTTGGTAAATTTTGTGTAGTGGTAAAAAATTATTACTATGTATTTGTATTGATGCCTTCCGCCATTACGCGGGAATGGTCCACAAATATCCACAAACACTTTCTCTAGTTTCTTAGCAGAGGTAATAGGTATCATGACTCCCTCTTTTTTCTCATTATTGCACTTTACTAGTTGACATAGATGGCAGTTTTTTATATATTTCCTTACTCTGCGATTCATGTCTTTAAAATATACATGCTCTTCTAGTGCTTTAACCACCTTTATGGCTCCCATGTGTCCATACCTTATGTGATAGTCTATTGCAATTTCTTTTTCTGTGTTTTTCGGTATTAATATTTTCCATTGGTTGTTTGATTGTCTTATTTTTGGAAACAATATATTGTCATGTATGCAATAATATGGAGTAATTTTGTTGTCTTGTTCTACTAATCTTTGTAATATATTTTTGATTTTAGGGTCATTTTGTTGATGTAATTTAAGGTCTGTTATTACATGTGCTAACTCTGCTTTGTCTTTTAAAATGTGATATACTTTGGCGATGGTCTCCTTCTCTCCATCAAACGTTTGATCTTGTATGTTCACCCTGGATAATACATCGGCTGCAACATTGCTTTTTCCAGGAACATATTCCCATTGTATGTTGTATTCTTGAAGTGTTAGAGTCCACCTTGTTAGCCTTCCATGTTTCAATCGGCAGTTCTTCAAAAATGATATTGACTTGTGATCCGTTCTTACTGTCAGTTGGTATCCTAGAATGTATGTTCGGAATTTTTCACACGCGAACACTATACTGAGGAGTTCCTTCTCCGTTGTGTGGTAATTGCGTTCACATTTGTTGAGTGTCCTACTGGCAAAACTGATTACTAGATGATTGCCTTCCTCATCTTCCTGGTATAATATGGATCCCAGATTTACATCACTTGCGTCGCAGTTCAAAAAAAGGCTTTATTAAAGTTTGGGTGGTGTAACATCACTGTACTTAGGAAATTTTTCCTTTATCATTTGGAAAGTGGTGTCCTGTTCGGGTTCCCATCTCCACTTATCCTTTGATGAAAGTTGTTGTGCGAATTTAGAAGTTCGTTCAGAGTAATTACTTTGAAATTTCCTGTAGTAGTTGCAAATGCCAAGAAACGATTGTAGCTGTTTCTTGTTCTTGGGTGTGGGAAAACGCTGTATAGCTTCCATTTTTTCTTGGGATGGTGTTATGCCTGTTTCAGATAAACTAAATCCAAGAAATTGCACCTCGTCAGCTATGAGTTTGGACTTTTCTAATTTGAGGGTGATGTTATTTTCATCTAACTTTCTCAACACTTGTGCCACCCTGTTGCAGTGTTCCTCCCAATTGTTGGAGGTAATGAGCAAATCATCAACATACACTGTAGTGAATTGAAGTGTATTTTGTCCTAAAATCTCATCCATACATTTGACAAATACGGCTACGGAATTTACTAGGCCGAAGGGTAACCTTTTGAATTGATAGTTACTCCCTTCAAATATAAAGGCCGTATATTTTCTGCTATTGGGGTGTAATTCCACCTGCCAATACCCACATACAGTGTCCCATATACTGATATATCTTATACCATAAAATTTCTTAAGTATTTCGTCGATTTCTCCAGGCGATGTCCTGTCATTTATGATTGTCTTATTAATCTCCCTGGCGTCTAGGCAAATTCTTACCGCACCATTCTTTTTAGGTACCGCCACAATTGGGTTTGTGTATGGGGAGCTACTCAATTCAATTATATCATCTTCAATTAGGCGTTGTATTTCTAGACGTACCGCTTCCTTTAATGAAAAAGCTATAGATATGACTTCCTTTTAAACTCGGCTTGGTCTTTAAATTTTATCTGACATTGGAAGTTCTTCACCTTCCCTGGTGTGTCTGAGAATACGTGTCTATATTGATTATAGATTTTTATTAATTTTGCAATTTGGTCATCTGTCAAATCTCTGTCGACCCTGGCTGATTGGAATCTTTTGATTTCATTTAACTTTTCTACCCATAAATCGTCTCCCTTGTGTTGGTGACTTCTTTCACTTGTTGATATTCGTCCCCTCTGGTCATGATCTTCCCTAATATAATATATTATATGGTCGGGATGGGCCTTTTGGTTTCCAATTAATTCTGCCGTCCATATAATGTCACCTGAGCTTAGAGATACTTTGGCTCTGCTCATGTCAATTACGGCCGCATATCTTCTCAATATGTCGCAGCCAATCAATAAGTTAAAGGGCAGCCCACTTGCTACCAAAAAGATCATGGGGATGGTTACACCATTGCTGGAGATCTCTAGTTGTACTTGGTTTCGTATGGTCTTGTTTTGTCGACCTGTTGCTCCAATTAATACGATGCTGTTGATTGGTAATGTCGGTATCACGGTCTTATTCTCAGCCAGTATACGATTTAGTTTGAGTCTATCTATCAATGATACATTCGATCCCGTGTCAATCATCACAGTCGCCTTTATTCCATTGACGTGTACTGTTACATAAGCTATTTCACTGTTAATGGTATCGTCGACATTATTATCCCTTTCTTCTAATAAGTACTTTCTAATATTCTTTAGATAATGATTTTGAATGATTATAATCGGTTTCTTGTCGTTGCTCATTACGTTAGACACAATAGATCGGTTCAGTGAGGGTGATCTTACGGTTTTCACTGCTGTTGTCCATTTAAAGGCAGGTCACCATCTTCAGTGTGCCTGTCTGTAACGTTGGGTGCGTTTTGCTCCCATGGTTCCGGTCTGTCTCCAGCGTGGTATTCGTTTCCATGGCTTGGTCCTCGTTGAATATCTTCACTGCTCCGGCTCCGGTTGGAATTGTATCCTGACTCAGGTCTCTCACCGTCGCTGCTACTTCTGCTATTATGTCCCTGGTAACTTCGACGACCCTGGTAATATGATCTACCATTGTTGTCTCGACTAGCATGGGCATAATGTACTCTTCGGTAATTGTTGTTACCACAGTTGGTTCCATTATTCGGCCGGTAATTGCCACCATTATTGTTATTCGGCCTGTAATAATTATTGTTAGGTCTGTAATTATTGTGACTATTATTTGGCCGATAATTATTGTTATTGCCGTTGTAGTTATTTGGCCTTGGGTTATTATTTTCACGCCCATTATTGTTAGCATTACCATTATTGTTATTTGGTCGCGGATTCGGATCATTATTAAACCGGTTTGGTTGGTTAAAGTTTCCCCTGTAGTTGGGCCTGTCATTGTTATTATTTTGATTACTATTGCCAGGTCCACTCCGGTCATAATACGGTCCTGGCCTCTGTCGATTTCTTTGGTAATATCGTTCCTGTTCATGGTTCTCCAGGAGCGCGGACATTACTTGGATGGTTTTTATTTGGCCATTTAATCTCCCTTGTGATACTCCTTCGTGGAAATGATACGCCAATTTGGTCACTAGACACTCTTCTGGTATTACTGGTTCCAGGTTTCTGGACAGGCATATTTTCCCTAAAAAGTACGCTGTCATTGATTGTCCCGTGCCATAATCATATTTTCCATTGCTTATGTTGTTCCGGATAATATTCTGTGTTGACTCGGACAAATACTTTGTCTTAAACGCTGTCGTGAATGCTGCGTAGCTCTGCACCTCGTGCCTGGTCACCGTCCACCAGTTATCGTAGACATTTTTGAAATATTCATCCAGCATTCCTTTGATGACCAAGACCGTCCATCTACTTTCTCTATTCCTTGTTAGAATGTCATCGACCCGTTCCAAGAATTCTATGGGGTTCCGCTTGTACATCCTGAAATCAATGCTCTCTCGGCCGTCAATGTGCGGTACTCCTGTCATCGTAACTGGATATGTCCTAATATTATTTATCTCCTCTCGTAGATTGTTGAACTCCCGTTGCTGTTGTTCAGTCAGCCGCTCCTTGTCACTGTTCACTTGGTTCTTTACTGTGTTTACTGTTGTTTTTATTTCTTTACACTTCTCTCCTAATGTCGTGTGTGTTAGTGACAGGTCCGCTTGTCTAAGTTCAATTGCTTCCAGCTGCCTCGTTCGGGTTTCTTCAATAATATTTATTCTTCCGTTGATGTCAGCTTTAGTCTGCGTGATTTCTTGTTTATTTAGTTCGCATTCTTGGTGTATGCCAGATATCTCCCTTCGGATTTCCGTCACTGTCGCCTCCATCTTTTCCTCCGTTGCTTCCTGATTTTCTTCCACCTTCTTGTTCATCGTCTCGATGGTGGTTTTAATAATCTCATCTGTCTTGCTGTTATTGTCGGCCATCTGCTGCCATATTTTCTTGTTATCGAATTGTATTGCTTCTATTTTCTTGTCGAGTTGTTCATTCAATTCGTCTATTTTCTTATTGGTTTCTCCGATCTTAATTCCCAATTCTTCAGATAAATTTTCCTTGATTAGTTCTATATTTTTTGTCAATAATTCTTCCGTCTTCTTCTGGCTGTCTTCCACCTTCTTGTTTATTGATTCCTCAGTCTTCTTATTTGTCTCGTCTATTTTATTATTTAAATCTTCCTTCAAAGATTCTATGTTCTTCTGACTCTCCTTCTGGCCTTCTTCTATCTTCTTTTGTCCGTCTTCCATTTTCTTCTGGCCTTCTTTTATTGATTCGATTGATTCTTCCGTTTTCTTCTTTAGTTTGAACATTTCTCGCATGATATCTGTGTCTCCTGTTTGCGTTGGTTTCTCAGGTTGGCTCACTTCCAGTTGACCTTCTGTTGCTGGAGTTCTTCCACCTGTTCGGGTTGTTTATCTTCCCCTGTGGTTAAAATTTCTTCCACGTCTTCAGCTGATGTCGCTTCCCTTTCTTCCATCCTAGTTTCTTTTTCGGCTTCCGCCGCTCGCCTCTTGGAAGTCGCTCTCTTGTGCATCTTTGTAGTCTTGTAATGTCACTGCTGTCGAATTAGGTTTAAAATATATTCGGTATTTATTTATATTATTAGGTATTATTGACCTAATTCGCTGCCCCACGTTGGGCGCCACGTTGTAACAAATCAACTTGTGTATTTATTCTGTGTATTCTGTGTTATCTTCAATCAATCAAGCCCGTGTTGGGTTCGTCACGTTGTAATAAAACTTTGTAGTGATTTTAAAATGTTTAATTTGTGTTTAATTTGTTTTAATTAAGTTTAATTTGTTTGTTTAAAAAATAAACTGTTAAAACTCTCTTGAAGCACTGGGTAGATTTACCGTTTCACTTACCAATGGTGATTGTTGTCAGTCTTCCAAAATAGGCCCTGTCATACACTGAAATGTCACAACACAGTTTATAATATGTCACTGGTGTAATAGTGTATGTACAGTAAACAATTTGATTCTGTATATTCGTTACTGCTTTAAAAATTCGGATATTGACCGCTCTTTTGTCGTACTGTCACTCTAAAATAATTGCTCTGTAAATAAATTTTTCCTTCGCCTACTTTGAAATAAGAAACTGATTCAAGGTAAGAAAATTATTATTTTATTAACAATAAGTTAATTTGAAATTAGTATCCTTTTAAACAATTAATAATCATCAAAAACAATTGAAATAGGTATTGAGAATCTTATTGCTCAGGGCTGGTAAAACTGATTATCGTATATCACATAACTGTTAATCTAGTTTGGTTTACAATTACCAAAATTCGTGTGTTCTTTTAGTTAACATGATACAAGGTACAAAAATGCTGAAATATAATAATATTACTTAATAGAGAGTATTCAAAATTCAAGGAAACAAGTTTAATTACGATATTGGAAATTATCGTATTATGGTACCACTGGTGTCAAATTATCAGTTAGATAGTTATGTGTCTGACACGATTACAAATGCTGTGTGTCAAAATAATATTATTTGGATAAGTATTAATGATGAAATGCATTACAATTAATTCATGAATTTCTTATTAACTGAGTATATTCAAGTGATTATAAAGTTATTGATTATATTCACGTGATTATTCAAGTACCAACGAGAAAACTTTGTTGGTAAACATTAGTTTTGCATTAGAAAAGTTGTTAATAATAATAAGTACTCCCTTAGTTTCCCACTCATCATCGCCTTTATTATACACTGGCGATGGTTATTATTTTATCACATCACTCGTTGCACTTTCACACGTAATGGTTATGCACTCTGGTTAGGTTAGAATACTTGTTTGTACTGGGGGGAACGCGCACTATTTTAAAAATCTGGTCACCGACTAACATACGTTCCGTCCGCTCTGATAGTCCAAGAACTATTAATGTTTCTCCTCGAAGTTGTTGCTGGCGTCTCCTGAAATCAGCTCTTCCTATTGGTTGAGAAATTGATAATCTCAACCCCATATGCTTTAATCAAGTCAAAAATTTTATTTCTTAGCATCGGTCTTTGGGTTCAAGAGTATGCTATGACGCGTTCAATTCTTTCTGGAATTGAAGGAAAACTTTCAATTGTTCATATCTTTCTTAATATTTTACGAATTAAGACATGAATGGTATCATTATCTTGCGGACGCTTGGCTCATTAATTAGAGTTCAAACAAGCTATAAATCCGTACAAAATTAACCTATGTCACTTTTGATAATTCACTTTTCGTGGTTCTTAATCACAATTAAGTCCTTTCCACTTTATTATGCTATATTCTAATTCTAATGCTTATTCTAACTTTTTAGAGTCTATTTATCTTTATAATTATTTCTAGATACTCAAATATTTACACTTTTGTCAAATGCTCTTTGAGCGTATAATCCTTACATGTCCTTGCATTTGTATTCCTTATTTCTAGTACATTTTTTCATATTAACCCATTTCTTAGGTATTTAGGTTGTACCTTAACTATTTTTACACCTTTAGTGCAGCTTTGTTTCCACTTATTGCTTTTCATATACTTATATTAGATGGCTTTAACACACCATGTCATCATTTTGTTATTTTTATATACATAGTTAACATTAACTGTACTTAATGGATGTGTTTTAATCCATTAATGTGTACCTAGACCTTGTACATTGTTTGTCTATAGTGTATACCACTTTTTCGTTGTGTCTAACATTCATAAATTTCAGTAATATTGCTTTTTACATCTAGTCTCATGGGTCATGTATATTTGTTTATTATTGTTTACCTATATACTTGTATATTTAGTGTTTGCTAGAGGTTCTCATAGAGGTATTGAATACTCTAGTTGCTACTGTCAACCTATTTTCCTTTCTTTTATCAAGTTTAAGTGAGTAATTTGTCTAACTTTGATGGTCATCTTGTGATTTGTTAATCTGGCTATTGTTTGTTTAAATAATATAGATTGTACAAATGTGTTTCTCTACTCATATTGGGTTCATTATGTTACTCATTTATCCTATTTTGGTTGTTGATTTGAACAATTACTTTTAATTGCATTTTTCTAATTATTATATGTGGTTTTATGTTGTAGATCCTGCTCAGTTGAGGTTTTGTGTCTCTTACTGATTTGACAACAATACACATCCTAATCTGTTCATCATTCTGCTTAATTATTATAACTTTGTTATGATATGTTATTACTATTGTATATTACAATATTCTCACTATTTTATACACATTTTATACTAGTCGTTCATACATTATTACTTAATTCTTACTTGTTATAATTGTACATGTTATGTGCTTATATTTTGGTTTGGGTAACTTGTTTTGTTTCTCTATAGCAGATTGTCTCGTTTTCGATACATTAATCATTACATTACATATTGGTTTTTTACTCTCTATTCTTTTGATACTTAAACACATATATTATTAAGGATTATATATTCAGTTTCAGTTGTTATTGAGCAATTATTTCTCCCTTTAATCTCAGTATATTTGTGGTCTTACTATGTTTGTATTTTGTCATAATGTTGGTTCATAAATCATACACTAAATGTTTGTGTTGTTTATTTGGGATTCACTATTTTTACTTGTTAACACCTTTTATCTTCCTTTTACATAAACATTACACTTTTATTGTCTGTGGTGTTTACTTGGGGTTGTGTTATTTTACTATGAATCGATGCACTCATATAAGACACTCACTATCATTGTTTGTGGCTACTTATTAGTTGTCAACACTTGATTCTTGGTTATCTCTTCTTTATTATATTCTTCCTTGTTGGAGGGTATTATAATTCATTAGTCTGGCATTCCTTACACATGCCTTATTATCTTCCTGGTCGTATTGCATTCCTTACACTGGGAATGGTATTGTCTTGTCCTTGTTAAATATTCTTCATGATTTTTTATACATTTCTCTTCTTCTTCATAATATACACATCTCCTCTTCTATTTTCAGGTTTCTTCTTCTTCTTATATATATATATTTTACATCACTTACAGGGTATTTGTTGTTCTCTCACTGGTATGATCTATTGTCATATTTATATTATGTGTTGTTCCCTCACTTGTATGATCTATTGGGTTTTGGTTGCTAACGTATTTGTTTGGCTTTTTATATACTCTCCTCTTCTTATCACATTGATGCTGCTTTTATTATAGATTTTCCTTCTCCTGCGTTGGCTTGCTTCAACATTATTTGTATGTGGATGCACACTTGGCTTTAATACTTTAGGTATTTTTTCTCATTTTGTCTCAGACATGTTCGTGGTATATTCTTATTCAACGTATTGGATATTATTTATATGTAACTACAATTTTGTTATGTTACAACTCGTGAGCTTCTATCATCAAAACCTTCAGGTTGTTTCATATATATATCTTCCTTTAAGTCACCATATAAAAAAGCCGTTTTTATATAAAATTTACCGATATGTAAATTTTCACGAGCAGAAATACTAAGTATCAATCTTATTGTATCAAAGCGAACAACCGGACTAAAATTTTCTTTATAATCTATATCTTTCTGTTGCGAATAACCTTTAATAACCAACCGCGCTTTATAACTGTCTGTACCATCTGGATTGAGCTTCTTCACAAAAACCCAATGATTGTTAATAACCTTTTTTGGCTTTTCCACTAATACCCATGTCTTATTTTCATACAAAGAGTTCATTTCGTCCTGCATTGCAGCTTGCCAACTATCTTTTTCTTTACTTGTAATTGCTTCGTTATAATTAGATGGTAAGTTTTCAGCAATAAACGTGATCGGACATCCATAATATTCTGTAGGTTTTAATTTTGTTCTATCGCGCAATTGTTGTCCAGTTTGATTGTTATCGCTATTTGAAGATTGTAAAGGTTCTCTTTCTTCAGACTCATTTGATTCATTTTTAAGTAAAAGTTCATTATTTTTAGGAGTTATAATTTCATTTTCTTCAGTTTCTTTATTATTATTGTTCAAAGAATTCAAAATAATTGAATCAGCTAATACTCTTTCAGGTTTAAAAAGTACATCTCTACTTATAATGACATCTCGCACTTCCGGAACATATACACGATAACCTTTACAATCCTCATGATATCCGACCAGATAACCCCTCATCGATTTTATCAAGTTTCTTATGCTTTTCTTTTGATATATGTACATAACACATGGTTCCAAATATTTTAAATCTATCAACAGTAGCTGTTTTTCCATTCCATAACTCATAAGGAGTTTTATTATTTTGTTTTGTTGGGCCTGTTCTATTAATTACATGTACAGCAGTATTTATTGCTTCTGCCCATAAGAATAGAGGTAAGTTTGAATTTGAATATAACATTGATCGAGCAGCCTCTACAATGATTCGATTATCGCTCTCTGCAATTGAATTTTGTTCGGGCGTATATGGAACATTAATCGAACATTTTATACCTTTACTATTTAAAAAGGAGATCACAGCTTTATTATCGTATTCTTTACCACCATCAAAATGAATTTCTTTAATATTTGTTGCAAATTGATTCTCAACCCCGATACAAAATGATTTTAGTTTTTCTATTACTTCAGATTTTTCTCGAATAAAATGAATTTCTCTATAACTTGAAAAATCATCTTTAAAAGAAACGAAATATAACTTTCTACCGAGAGACTCTACTTCCATAGGACCACAAACGTCAGTATAAATTATTTCGCGAGTTTTAGTGGCACGATCGATCTTTTTGTGAAAAGGCAATCTATGATTTTTGCCATAAGCGCAACCTTCACAAAAGAAATTTTCATCCGTAAATTTTATATTTAGATTTTTCAAAAAATTCTTCACATGTTTTACATTTTGATGGCAAAGTCTTTCGTGCCATAATTGTAAAACATTACCGTTGGCAATGCTCGATCTACTCTTTTGTTCTACCACGTTACATTCTTTTGGAATTAAAGTTTGAATGTCTAATTTTAGCAAACTACCAGGCTCATATTCGGAACCAGTTACAAGAATTTCATTACCATGCTTTAAAGTACATCTTGTAGCATTATGTGTTATTTCATAATCTATACCCCTTTTACCCGCATATTTAACAGAAAACAGATTATACATTGAATCAGGAACATATAATACATTATAAATAGTACCTTCTACTCGTTCACTATTTTTATAAGTTTCAAAGTCAATATTACCTTTACCATATGCAGACATTGTCATACCGTTGCCCATTCTTACACTGACTGGTGTTGTATATTCTTCGAACGTTGAAAACCATTCTCGATGCTTCGACATATGATCCGTCACACCCGAATCCACAATCCAGAGATCATCCCGATTACCACAGCTGCCTTTGTCACCGATTAGTGCTATCCTCGAAGTTGATTTCTTCTGTCCAGAAGACGAGTTACTTATTTCTTGATTACTCGACCATCTTCGCTGTTCATTATTCTTATTCATGAAGCAATTGTTACTTTTATGACCTTTTCTTTTGCACGTATAACACCTGAAGCAGTCCCTTTTTAAATGACCTTGTCTTCCACAATTATAACACTGCTCTTGTTTCAAATCATTCTTCTCATATTTATAAGAGTCATTCTTCTGTTCCTTATGACCGATTTTCAGATTAGCTAGCAACGCTGTCGTCTCTTCATGTACTTCCTTTTGCTCTTGTAATATAAATTCTTCTGCCATCAAGCGCTCAGTCAAATTTTCGAGATTCTTCTTATCGCCAGATACCGAATCCCAAGCACTGTGAAAATGATTAAACTTTTGTGGCAAAGATGTTAAAACACACATCATCACCATAGTCTTTTCAATTTTTCCCCCCGAGATTTTTCATTTTTCTAACCAACTATTCTATTTTTGAAATATTATACGTAACACTGTCACTCTCTGTCCACTTAAACTCAAAAAATTGTTTTTGAATCATCGACAGATTTTCATCAGATTTTAGATCATATGCTGTATTCAATTTGTCCCACATCTCCTTGGCAGTAGAACAACCCATTATAAGTTCGAGAGGCTTTCTCTCCACTGTTGTAACAATTAACTTTCTGTGCAATTTTGTCCGCCTTCTTGAACTTTTCCAACAACGCGTCATGATCTTCTGCACGTGCAGCTGGCTCGGCTAATCTTCCTTCACAAACATCCAGCACATCATCATCATCCTCTTCCATCAATGTGCGTACTACGAAGCACCATTGATGCCAATTATCTTTGTCTCGAAGTTTTTCAATTTTTATATTCGGTTCCATTTTTGAACAAATATTTTATACTTGCACTCCAATTACACACTGCACTCCGATTTTAAAATTCCACTGGACCCATAACCTGTTAAGGTATGGGTAAAAATAATGAATAATTTAAGTACAGGAGCAAACACACGCTTTATTGAAGGAATAGTTTAGTAGCAAGTATACACAAAACGGACACACGAAATACATATTACAAGAGCACATTTAAAACTGAACTGTACTTGTCGAGGGCATCTCTATTTATATAGAAAAACAGTTTCCAGATCTTTCCTTTTATTTAAAACTTCGAGAACATTACTTTTCTAGACTCTCACAGTAAACGCGCATGTGTGCGGGTTGAGGCCCCGCCCAGGCAGCTGGACCTCCCACCGCACAATACAAACTTTCACTTCTACAATGACAGGTATACTTACTTAAAATTGAATGTAGAGTTTTCCAGTATATTCTCAACAGAAAGTTTGTTGTTGACCTCATATATTTTGCGTAGAGTTGACACGGAATTCAGGACCAAACTTGAACGTTCTCGAGATAATTTACAAAATGTTCCTACCATTACAGAAGTAATTACATTCTTAGAAAATGAATGTTATTGCAAAGAGGCAGCGGGTTTAACTAATATCATCTCAAAAAATAAACCTTCTCTTCAAACCTCTCAAAAAATCAGTGGCTTTAAAATGAATACAAACCAGTTTAAACCGCACAAAATAGCGATGGTCACTACTCACACTCAGAATTGTATCTTCTGTTCATCAAATTCACACAACATATATAGATGTGCAGATTTCTCCGCACTTACTGTACAAGACAGACAAGCTTTTGTTAAAAATAAGAACTTGTGTCAAAATTGTTTTGGAACACATAAATTAGTCACCTGTAAGTCCGTCCACACATGCAATGTATGTCATACGGGTCACCATAGCCTACTACATTTTTTTGATCAGAACCGCTCTGCACAACCGCAACAAAAATTGACTCAGTCAAATAGACCTACCTTGTGCCCTTCTGTTGAAACAACGATGCATAAGCAAAACCACTCTGCAGAGTGTCACCAGGATACTACCTTGATAGGTGTTTCTTGCAATCAGAATAACACTGTGTTACTCGCAACCGCTTTGGTGCATATCACATCTGCCAATGGAAATGCAGCAGTTGTACGAGCTGTGCTTGATAGTGCATCCCAAACAACAATTATTTCAGAAAGTTGTGCAAAGACTTTGTGTTTGTACCGCTCTCAAACAGATGTTCCAGAACTTAGTGGCATCTCTACCGCCCCAGTGAAAACAAAGGGACTTACCTTTGTGACATTGTCTTCGCTCAGTGGGAATATTTTAGCAAAATCTCACCCAGTCATGATTCTTAATAAAATATCATGCAATCTGCCTCATGTTCAGCTCCCACCAGAAATTAAAGAGCGATTCAAAGGTTATATGCTAGCGGATCCCACTTTTGATGTTCCAGGTCCAGTTGACCTTCTGATTGGAGCAGATTTATTTGCATTGACTCTTAATGGTACCTTTATCAATCTCTGCAAAAATATGCCATACGCTGTCAATACAATCTTTGGCCATGTTGTGCTTGGTCCGACACCTGTTTCACTTAAGTCTAAGCCTTACTCAGGCTTAGTGACTCTTTTATCGACGAATGATCGTGATCTGCATGCAACATTGCAACGTTTTTGGTCCATAGAGGAACCACCTCACACTACAAAACTCGCGCCACAAGATGAAAAATGTGAAGCTCACTTCGTCGCTACTCATAAGAGAGATGCCTCCGGCAGATATGTTTGTCACTTGCCTTTCAGCGGAAACCCAGCTCAACTAGGTGACTCTACAACTTTGGCAAAACACCTGTTTAATACACTTGAATGCAAATTTGAATCTCAACCTGAGTTTAAACAGAAGTATGTCAATTTTATGAATGACTACTTAGCATGTGGGCACATGAAACTGTGCACATCTGTGCCGTCTCTGAACAAGCCACATTACTTTTGCCACATCATGGCGTTTTTAAAGATAGGAAAATCCGTGTTGTTTTCAATGCATCAGCACCATCTTCTTCAGGTGTCTCACTGAACCACATTCTACATCAGGGTCCAAAGTTGCACAATGACATTACTGATATAATTCTTCGCTTTTGTCAACATAAATTTGTTTTCTCTTGTGATATCAAACAAATGTTTAGGCAGATATCCATCCATAAAGATGATCAGATCTTTCAGTTAATATACTGGAGAGAAGACACTTCAGTCCCGCTAAAGGTCTACCAATTGACTACTGTCACTTATGGTATGACGTCCTCGCCTTACCTTGCTAATAGAGTAGTACAACAGCTCATGATGGACGAAGGAAAAAATCATCCACTTGCTGCTGAAGCACTCCAACAGCAAATATATGTTGATGACGCTCTATTAGGGAGCAATTCTCTGGAAGAAGCTCTCCACCTTCAAGAGGATGTTGTTTTACTTTTGAAAAAGGGTGGATTCGAACTGAGCAAGTGGTCTTCAAACCATCCTAAACTCTTAGAAAATGTCATGCAAGATAATCATGAGACACCCCTCATGTTACGCACGTCAGAACAGCCATTTTCAAGTGTTTTAGGGCTAAAATGGATCCCAGATATTGATGGCTTTTCATATTTGATGCACACACCTTCAAGTAATTACACAAAAAGAACTTTACTTTCATCAATTGCTCAGATCTATGACCCTTGTGGTTGGATATCCCCAATAGTTATTTGGTCTGAAGTCTTAATGCAGCATGTATGGACCTTAGGCTTAGATTGGGATTCTCCATTACCTGATCATATTTTCGAGAAGTGGTCAGGATTCGTGAAAGAACTTCCAGAAATAGAAAAGCTAAGGATACCACGTTTCATATCCTTAGCAACTGCAGTCAATATCCAGCTTCATGGATTTTCAGATGGAAGTGAATCCGGATATGCAGCTTGTGTCTTCCTGCGCACAGAAGATGCAGAAGGAGATGTCAACATACGACTGCTGATCGCAAAATCAAGAGTAGCTCCACTGAAGCGTGTGACTATTCCCCGCTTGAAACTTTGTGGTGCGCACATGTTAGCCAAATTGCTACATTACTGTACAGAACAGCTCTCACAACATCACAAGATTGACAACATTTCAGCATGGTGCGACTCTACAGTAGTTCTATCTTGGATACGCACTCTCTTTTCACCTCAAGGTGTATGTTGATAATCGTGTGGCACAAATACAAGACTTAGTTTCACCGCACGTCTGGAAATATGTTTCAACTGTTGACAATCCTGCTGATTATGCTTCTCAAGGCTTGACACCCACGGTTCTGATGAAACATAGCCAGTGGTGGCTAGGACCACCATGGCTCACTAAATCAACGCAGACCTGGCCACAATCTATCCTTCATCCAATTTCGGAGGAGTCTATTCCTGAAATGAAACCAAATGTGCTTAATCTTATGATGACCACAAAAGAAGTCCCAACATTTGGATTTCTTACAAAGTTTTCTTCTTGGAAGACTCTTCTTCATGTAATGGCTTATGTCCTTCGCTTTATAACCCGTTTGAAATTTAAAACCACCATAAGTGGATCATTTACAGTAACTGAATTAAATAACGCCTGTAACCACATTTGCTGGATCATTCAGAGACTTCACTTTGCAGAAGACATAGATCTACTCTCCAAGAAAAGGACATGCTCAAACCGCATCCAACGTCTAGCACCCTTTATTGATGATGCAGGAATAGTCCATGTCAGAGGTCGACTGAAGAACTGTGCGCTTACTTACAATGCCAAACATCCTATTCTTCTGCCAAAAAATCATGTCACTACTCATTTACTCATCGATTACTATCATGGCATGTACCTGCACGCTGGTCCCCAGTTCCTCCAAGCAACACTATCTCAACGCTTTTGGATCCTCTCCGCCCGCAGTGTTATACGCTCAAGAATATTTAAATGCGTACGATGTTTTTGTACAAAATCAACAAACACGTCTCCGCTCATGGGTGATCTACCAGCCTGTCGTGTTACCCCTACTCGTTGTTTCAACGCTTCTGGAATTGATTATGCTGGCCCTTACACGGTCAAGTTTTTTACACTTCGTAGGATACAGCCTATAAACGAGTACCTCTGCCTGTTCATCTGTTTTGCAACAAAAGCTGTACACTTGGAAGTGGTTACTGATTTAACTACAGACGCCTTCATTGCAGCCCTTACGAGATTCATCTCTAGGAGAGATCTTGTATCAGACCTGTACTCTGATTGTGGGACTAATTTCATAGGAGCTGCTTCTTCGCTCAAAAGATGTTTTCAAGATCTCATGAAGCAACCAGAGATGCAAGATTTTGCTACGAACAACAGTATCACATTCCATTTCATTCCTCCGCGTGCCCCTCACCAATATGGACTTTGGGAACGTGCCATTAAAGGTGCAAAATATCATCTCACCAGAGACATAGGTGAACACATTTTAACATACGAAGAATTTACCACCTTAGTTGTGCATGTTGAAGCTATCCTTAATTCGAGGCCGATAGCTCCTCTCTCGAATGACCCTTCAGATCTTCAACCTCTTACACCAGGACATTTTCTAACTGGAGGACCTCTTAATGCCCTGATCAAACCTCAAGTAACTAATGCACCACTTAATCACATAAAATGCTGGAAATTGGTTCAAGCCTTCACACAACATCTCTGGAAAAGATGGCAAAAGGAGTACCTCCACACACTTCAAGAACGGTCCAAATGGATCAGACCTCAAGAAAATCTCAAAATAGGAGATTTAGTCGTTATTCATGAAACGAACCTGCCACCCCTCAAGTGGAAGCTCGGGAGAGTCATCTCAGTATCTCCAGGGAATGATGGAATGGTACGTGTCGTCAACATGAAGACTGCTAGTGGAACCTTGACCCGTCCTTCTGTTAAGGTTTCCCATCTTCCCATTTACTAAAATCCTTGACCAGTCAACTGGCTACTGCCCCTTATAATTTAGTTTTATTATACTCTTCCAAAGGATCAAATTTGTTCTTATGTTCTTTAATGTTTCTTGTTGAACCAGTTGGTTCAAAGGGGCCGGTATGTCAGATATTTTGTTTTCATAACAATAATTAAACTCACCCTATCTCTACTTCATTAGTTCTCTAATAGAGTGCACTCCCATTAACTGTTTCAAAGTACAATTCACATAGTAATCAGCAGTCATAATTAGAGCGTTTTCTTTCCTGTAGTGTAAGGCATATCATGCAGTTCAGTTCTTTTTGGTTTATACACGCATACCGCAAGAATAGAAAGTCTATTCACCGCTATGGTTATTTTACTTCACTTATAATTTATAACTCCGCTTATTTCATGTGTTTAAAATTTATTAGAACATTATTGTTAAGTTTAGGACTGCCTAAAAAATCAGCGAAGTGTTGCTTACAATGGGACATTTACAACGCACAAGGACAAGGTCAGTGAACGCTTAATATTTATGCATTGTTGATTACATGAGAATAAATCCTTTCAACTATTTTAGTTTTACAATATACAGTCCACTGCTAATAAAAGAGAACCCCACAACCGCAATCATGCCTTGTTGACAGGACGGTTCACAAGTGAGATCTGCACTACAAGTAAGGACTTCGTTAATGAATAAAATTATTTTCAGCCAATAAACAATTAAATTTATAAACCTTTAAACAAACCAACTACATCCGACACAATTAACAAGATCCGATGGTGGAGTCAACTTAGCCGATTCGTCTCAACTTAAGGAAACCGAATTATAAATTATCAATTAACAGAAAACAATTAAACTATCAATAAAATAATAATAATAAATAAATAATACAAGAGGAAGAAACACAATGGTCTACAATATCTATATATAATATATTATAATAATATATAAAATATACTAATAATAATATTAATACAATAACATATTAATTCTACCATACCATTTAATTTTACATTGGTTTTTAAATAATAAAAAGGAAAGGCGATTTTATTAGATTATTAGATAACATATTTTTAAGATTTATGAGAATAAAAGAATTAATAATAAGCACCTATTAACATTTAATGCAATATCATTATACCAAAAAGTAATGCAAATTTAATATTTACACTTAATTAATGTAGTATATTATTATTTATTAATAAATAAATTAATATGAAAAGCTTTTTATTCATACGTTTACATGAAGAGGCAAGATGGGATAGTACCTCATCATACCCCAAGTTTGTTATTCCGTCTTGCCCCACTGCACCATTTTGAAGTTAGGTTAGTTTATCTCGATAATAACAAGTAATAAAAAGATGTTCTTTAAGGACTTTTGAAGTTAAAGTAATGCACTGTTGACAGTGCATGTGATATCTAGTAAATTAAATTGTCTTACCTACTTGTTGGTGTTCGAAAAACAGTCGAAAATAAGATCAGATGTAGTAGTTTTCACAACTGCGTCTCTTGATGTCAGAATGACTAACCTGTAATGGCGTTTTCAACAGCCTATGGCATATTATGCTTCCTTGAATAAGTTCCAACAATTTCCACTAGGTTACAGCTGATACCAACGCCAAGCTAAGCCAATCCCCATCTTACCCCACCTTCCCGTCCTGCCCCCCCCACCCTTCAGCTACTACCAAAGATGTCAAATACACCATGGAGACCAGAATTAATTACCATAGTAACAAGTAAATAAACAAAAGATACTTAGCAAACCAATTAGCAGCATCAGAACTGATTCCTGCAGTATTTTTTCTATGTTTTATATGCGATTGTATCGATATATTATGATGTGGTAAAGAAGAAGTGTTCTAATTGTAAATTGTCCTATTATTTAATGCAAAGCAAAAATATGTGTTGTTTTCATTTGTGAGGTTAGGTGACAACGGTTTTTAATTTTTAGTTTACTGCTGAAATAAGTAAAACCCATGGTTGAGGAAAACATAACATTTAATCTGTTATACAATGCTTCTAAGACAGTAACACTTAAAATAAAGAATTTAGCGTTTTTTATATAACAGGTACCGGTACTTTATAAATATCTCCAAAGGCTTTATAAACAGGTACTTTTAAATCTCCAAATGCTGTTGCACCAACATAATAATTTAGTACAAATTAAAACAGTACAAGTGTTTAAAACAGCTTTGGAGGGAATTTGACTAATGAGTACAACATTGTTATATGAGCTGACAGAACGCCATATAGACACAATCATATAGACATAAATAATAAAAATTATATTAAAATACTTAATAAAAGTCAAATATTTGCGTGCGAAGCCACAGGTAACAGCTAGTACAGAATATTTTTGCTACATTCTATATGCAACACACACACACACACACACACACAAATATATATCGTTTTTTATATATTATTTATATACAAGTAATATTATTATGAATACATTTCTGTATCTATATCTAACTCAAGTGTATTAGGTATGTTTAAATCACTGGCTAGGTCACAGGATTTTGTGTGTTCATTGAGCTAAGTATAGTTGTTCCACAATAAACTTATTTTTTTGTATAGAGGAGTGAGCCATTGTTGGCATGAAATAAGTAATTAAAATATTGAAAAAATATATCATCGATTTAATAATTATTACTTTAAAAAACAATTAATTATTAAAAATCAAACATATGAATTCAGAATGTTTCCTTTTATAAGAAGTTACAATGACAACAAATAACATCTCTGATATGTAACACACAATAATATCATGTAAACATCAAAACATAAAACACATGAAAAACAGTTATAAAATTATTTAAATTGCTTGGGTGTCTGACATGAGTATCAACTTAGAATCATTATTAAATTTTCAAATCTTAGCAAAACATCTACAAAAGTAAGTATTATATTTATTAAATAATTTTGGTAGTTTAGTGTTAATATTTTAATATTATAATGTTTACTTTCAGTAAAAAATAATTTTTACAACAGAGCAGCCATTTTTAAATTAACTAGAAAAATTATTGTTAATAAAAATAAAAATTACATATTACTTATTTTACTTTGAATATTTACACTAATAACATTTATGTATTGGTTTTTGCTTTGTTAGCTCATACTATAGTTCTTTATGAATTCTTTCTTTGTTTAAAAAAATAATTGTTCATTTGTCACTTGTGTATTTGTTGAGTTACCATTGCTAATCTGTTATTGTGTATGTGTGTGTGTGTGTGCGCGCGCGTATGAGCACGTGTACGTGTGCGGCTCCTGGATGCTGATGATGACGATGATGATGATGATGTGCTGATTCCCAATTCCCCTGAAGATCATTAGTTGTCAGTGCTCTATTGCATGATGATGATGATGATGATGATGATGATGATGATGATAGTCATGGTGCTCCTTTGTTAATCATTATATGTTCTGTTTACTGCTTGATGATGATGATGATGATAATGATTCTCTGTTGCTAATCAAACCAACGTAGTGTCTCCATGAGTATGTTATTAGTGCATTTCCCTCGTTCAAAATTGTTGAAGGTATTTATAATCTGCAGTAATTCTGACATGTCAGGTATGGCAATATGCGGTTTTTAACGTGTTCAATTTAGTCTACACCTGCATAGCATCACCTTTTCAACATATCACTTTTTGTTCATCTTGTTATTTGAGTTAGCAGTCTCTGTAATTAAAACTTTGTCATGTTTACTTGCTGAACTGCTACTTGTCATGTTACAGACGAGGCCATTCAGTGTTTCTACCATTGTCAAGTCCTAAACCATGATAAACAAATTCCAACTGGAACCTGTATGTATACCTGTGAATCCCCCTTCACGGTTGGTCAATTCGTAAACAACTCTACTTGTAACTATCGTATTGGTTCAATACCATTAAGCCATGCCCCTTCTGCCTTCCTATTAAAGCGTTACGAGCTTTAAATAAATTATTAGATACTGAAATTTGTCAATTACCAGTTACAATTATTTACCAGGGTTTTCCAGGGTGTCGTCTGATGTACTTAGGCAGAGAAACACGACAGGCATTGCAATGACAAACATCTATTTTGCAAGCACAAATAAATGGTACTTTATTTTCTGTAGCATGACAATTCTTTGTTCACCTTTCGGCTTAAATTTACTGAAATAACATTCCGAACAATAATTGATTCCTAACCCTACTAGTTTGAATACATATATATATAAACTTACGCCTACTTATAATACAACGGAAACCAGCGCTTTCACACACACACACACACACACACACACACACACACACACACACACACACACACACACACACACACACACACACACACACACACACACACACACACACACACACACACACACACACACACACACACACACACACACACACACACACACACACACACACACACACACACACACACACACACACACACACACACACACACACACACACACACACACACACACACACACACACACACACACACACACACACACACACACACACACACACACACACACACACACACACACACACACACACACACACACACACACACACACACACACACACACACACACACACACACACATATCCGCCCCCAGATTTTAAGAGCTCATATTGAGTATGAAAACATTAAACTTTTGAATATTTTAGCCAAAAAATTGAAAGCTTTGTTTTTATGTATGTTCTTGTAGATTACTTAGCTGTTATACTTTTGAGTCCAGAAGACGTCACTTGGCTCTAGCCACGCACATTCTTTATTTTAACTGTTAATTTCCGAAAACTGTTCATTTTACGTTATTTAGGTGTAATTTCAAATTAACGTCAACTTTAAAAATTGTTATTCACATTTTTGTTGCTTTGCGGGCCCGCAAATTACGCACAGTTGGTGTGTCGGCGGACGCGACAGTTTTTTATGCGTCCGTCCCTCGTAGATGTTGTTTTCCGACTGACTCTTTGTTCTGTGGGTGTGACGAAAACTAGTGGCGCTGCCATACCCACATTCCAGCATTATGTAATGCACTGGCGTAACATCGCCTGTTGTTAGTTACATAACTTGTTGTGCTGTTACATAATGTGTTTACCATTGTATATGTCCTTGAAACTGCCCTTGGCACAGTTTGTCGGTTGTTTTCACTGGTTTACAAAATATTATTGAATAATATTGTATTTAACGTCTCAAGCAGTGCTGCCACTGTCGCGATCGCTGCAAACAGTAAATTTACCTAAGTTTTGTCCCTATTATTTGAAGAATGTTATTTATTTTATAAAAGAAATACAAATTGCGTTATTACCCCAGGTAGGCCACAATGCCATGTTACAATACCCCCCTCAATGAGATATTTTATGCCGAAGCATAAAAAACCTCATTGACACATTCATACTTGCTAGAGGGATCAGCCAGGATATGTCGCCACAACCCCCTTGATGGTTTACCAAAAATATAATCAACTCACCCTTGGTCCGGTGACTATGACCGCATCTGAATGACAATACTGGACTTCTCTCTCGAGATCCCAACACCGTAGAGTCAGACAGATACTTAACTCCCCTGCTCTGACGCTCAGGCCAGCTCACCGCCACAGCATCACCACACTCTGAAACAACAAATCAAAATATCAAATAGTGGCCTTATACAACACCATATCCCCAACTGATCTGTTTCCCCCTAGCGGTGCTGGTTTGCGCTAAGAAGCACTGGTTTTGTTTTTACCTATTTCTAACATATATATCAAAATATTTAATAACAACATGATACCCATTTTAAAATTCCATAATCTCGTTCTATCTACTTTCTCTTGTTAACTTTTATCCCAAAATTCAAAATTACTGCCCTGATTCCCATCAGAATTTAAATAAACATTTCCCATTACCATATGACATTTCTCTCATCCCCAATTTAAAATGCATTTAAAATATTTAAATTCATAAAATGGTCTTACACTAACAAACACAACATAACATAAGAAAACATAGTACATTAATAATTCACATTGCTATTATCATCTTAAAGTAAACAATTTATATTTAAAACTTACACACTTTACCTCATTGAATTTGCATATAAAATCATAAAATTATCTTTTTAACTCACTTTACGTTATTAATTCGTTTCTCAAATTTTTTTTTTAACTATCATAAATTTATTTCATTTTTTGTAAAAATCTTTAAACACAGAAAACTTATTATATTTTTATAATCCTTATTCCTGACATATTACATGCAATCAACACAATAAGACATAATAAACACAATATATAGAATATCTAGTGCATCTATTTTTTCAAATTTTAATAAAATTATTTAATAGCGAGTCATCATTGCTAAAATGCAACAAAAAATTTTTTTAAATCGTTACCTCCCTTGGGTAACCTCCCTGCCACACACACTATGACCCCCCCTGGACTGTGGCGTCCAGTTGCGTCCACAAGGACTGAAGTTTTGGAGGAATGTGACATCTCCGTGTCCTTGCTTCTGCTTTACATTTGAACATCTGAATATCGATATATTCTTGTTTATAATTATGCGCCCTTAAACGGGTCTACCACCTGGCTCTGCTGTCCCTACTCGGACAGAGTGGCAGCCGCTGTTCCATAGTTTGGTGATTCCCCTAAATTTCACCCCCCATCAATTTCAAAGTACACCTTTACAACGATAACAGCTATGGCCAGTTATGGTCAGCGCGTAATCGTAATGTGCCCCAACCATAGCTGTTAAAGCTAAACCAATTCCACGGTCAAGGTTCGGTGAGGCCGTGACCGCCCGAAAAGTTGGGGAATCACAAGTAAGATATCTTTTATTTTTTATTTTATTTTTTTTTTAAAGTAAAATTAAAATTTATATTACATGACAATTCTAGTCTTGGTGGTGTTTTAACCTAATACATTTCTTTCTTAACTTTCCCTACCTTGATGCTCATTTACATAACATGCATAATTTGTGTCTAAACAATATTAATAATTTATAATAATAGAATATAAAAATGTCTGTTTATGTATGAAAATTTTAATATTTATAAATACATTCATCATCACTCAGCTAGATAATACTTTTTTAATTGGGTCACATTATAAGTTCCTTTTATTTCTCGAGTTTGCAAATCTACTAAAACATAAGCATTCTCCATTTTCACTTGGCTAACCTCATATGGACTGTCATACAATAGAAAGAATTTCTTAATTTCTTTGTCCAATGCTGATGACTGCTCGTGAGTTTTTATTAATACTAGTTGTCCTACCTCGTATTGTATGGGTGTTAAATTCTGGTCATGTCTCCGTTTCCGTTGTTCAGCCTTACTCAGCAGGCGCTCCCTAGCGATTACCAATTTCCTATCATGTGGTATCTCCGTCCGGGTTGGAAACTTTACTAGCTCTTCTAATATGCGTGACGGCCTTCTCTGAAACATTAACTCACATGGGCTGTAACTAGTGGATTCATGTAAACTATTGTTAATATACCACTCTATCTTGCACACAAAAATAGCCCACAAAGAATGTTTTTTATGGCAAAAGGTTCTGAACATTCTCCCTAACTCCCGCATAACCTGTTCACTTGGATTTGACTGTGGATGATACACTGATGTATGTTTAACTAAAAT
The DNA here is from genome assembly GCA_034769895.1 of Magicicada septendecula. Lineage (NCBI taxonomy): Eukaryota > Metazoa > Arthropoda > Insecta > Hemiptera > Cicadidae > Magicicada > Magicicada septendecula. The sequence goes on along the minus strand of CM068367.1, from coordinate 301,800,251 downwards.
ATTTTCCCAACCTAAAGTTTCCCGCCAGGTGTTGCTGGTGAACTGCGAACCATGATCTGATAATACTATTTGAGGCTTACCTACTTCAATAAGGTATTCATTTACTATTTTCCTAGCCAACACTGATGATGTTGCCTTTTTAATCGGGTACAGTTTTACAAATTTGGTAAAAACATCTAATACAACAAATAAATAGTTTACACCTCCTCGACCTTTAGGTAAAGGGCCATATAAACCAACAGCAACTAATGCTAAAGGACGTTCTGACATTACATGCTGCATTAAACCCTCCTGTTTACGATTGTTTACTTTAGCTTTCTGACAAATTTCGCATGTTTGTAATATTTTACGCACCGTTCTTTCCATATTGTTGAATTTACATGATTCTTTTAATATGTCACTACATTTCTTGGGGCCTATATGACCATACCTTAAATGGCAATCTCTCACTACTTCAGGTATTATAACTTTAGGGATACACAACTTCCAATCATCTCCCTGTTCATTTGCCTGATGAAATAAGTGCTTATTAAACAAACTAAAATGTTTCTCCCACTTATGAGATACGTTGGGTATTTGACTCAAAACTAATATTATTTTATTAAGTTCGGTGTCTCTCTCTTGTTCTGCGGCTAAGTTACTTATTAATTTTTTCATATCTACTTCCCCCGCTTCTTTTATTATAAATATTTTATATGTATTTGCTATGTCTACTTCGGTGTTATTATCAAAATCTGTTCTGGATAGGACATCAGCTACTATATTTTCTTTACCCTTACAATACTCAATTGTTAAGTCATATTCTTGTAATATTAGCATCCACCGCACTAACCTACCATGAGTTAATTTACAGTTCTTTAAAAACGTTAAAGCTTGATGGTCGGATCTTATGATTACCTTATTTCCTAACAAGTATGTTCTGAACTTTCTACAGGCGAAAACTATTGATAACACCTCCTTCTCCGTCGTAGTGTAGTTCTTTTCACTAGTTAATAGAGACCTACTTGCAAAAGCTACTACTTGGTGGTTATCACTCCCATCTAACTGAAACAACTCTACTCCCAAAGGAATGTCTGACGCGTCTGTGTGTATATAAAATGGCTCTGAAAAATTAGGATGAGCTAGTATAACTGTGTTTAAGAATTTATTTTTTATCAGCTCGAATATATTTTGCTCTTTTAAATTCCACTGCCATCGGTTGTCTTTATTTTATAAATGCCCCAATTGTACTGTTAAATATGAATATTTGTCCACAAATTGCCTATAATAATTGCACAAGCCTAAAAAACTTTGCAACTGCTTAACATTTTTTGGTATCGGAAAATTTTGTATTATTTCTACCTTCTTAGGGTCTGTACTGATACCCCTTGCTGAAATTATATGTCCTAAAAAATTAACTTGTTCTTTCAAAAATTCTGACTTCTTAAATTTAACTGTTATGCCATACTCATGCAGTCTACTTAGTACCCTATCTAACCTTTCACAGTGTGTATCAATGTCTGGTTATGTAATTACTATATCATCTACATAAACGGTTGTGAATTCTAAAATCTCTCTCCCTAGCACATAATCCAGGCATTTGATAAAAATTGAAACACTTACATTTAGTCCAAATGGTAGTCGACGAAATTGGTAATTCCTACCGTTGTATAGAAAGGCCACATACTGTCGAGACTCCTCTTCCAGCTCTATCTGCCAGTAGCCTGCAGTCAAGTCTAAGGTGGTGATGTATTTGGTCCCACTAAAACGTTGCAGAATTTCGCTTACTGGTTCCGGTGATTCTCTGTCTGGAACAATTATTCTGTTTACTTGTCTTGCGTCTAAACATAATCTTATCGATAAATCTTTCTTTGTCACCACTACTAAAGGGTTGGAATATGGTGATGTAGATTTTTCTATTATACCTTCCCTCAACATTTTATTTATTTCCTCCTGTACTAAACCCCTCTTGGAGTATGGTACCGGATAGGTTTTAGGTGCAAAGGGTGTTTTTTCTTTAACGACTAATTTACCTTTAAAATTCTTTACTAAACCAGGTTCATCTGAAAAAACTGATTTATTTTTGTTTATTATTAGTACTATTTTCTCCCTATCTTGGTAGTTAAATTCCCCATCTTGATATAAGATTTTATTCATTTTCTCCTCCCAATTATTCTCATTGTCAAATAACTCATTATTATTTACTCTCAAGTTACAATAATTTATCATTAAGGGTCTACACTCGTTTATATCATTGTCAGAAATTAACATTCCCTTACTAATTATTCTTAAAGCTTTCATCCCTACAGTTTTCTTTTGTATGAATGGTATTTCGAATATACTATTATTATTATTTAATTTCATAGTCTGTGTGTAATAGTTTAACTCTACCTTGAAATTGTTTAAAAAATCATTACCTATTATAGCTCCCATATTTAGTCCTGGAATAACTAAGAAAGGTACATTTATTGTGTTCTCATTTACTTTTAATTGTAGCATTATTTGTTTAGTTACTTTTTTACTGCGAACACCCATTACTCCCACAACACTAATTCCCAGTACTGGTAATTGTGGAATTGTTTCTGTAGTCTGACTTTTGATTTTTTCAAACATTCTATCGTCTATAGCAGTCAGTTCACTCCCTGAATCTACTAGAAAAATATATTTAGAATTAAATACTTCGGCTTCAAATTCTGCCATCCCGAAAGCATTATTACTCTCACCCGCTTCTTCGTCAGATAAATCATTATGTATATTGCTAATTAGTGACCCTATTGTCATGTGATTACTAGACGGCTGGGGGCTTTCTTTTTCAACCGCCCTTATTAGTTTAACGGATGTGGAGGTGGTGGTTCACTGTAAACCCCCCTACTGTTTTGATTATGAGCTGGTACTTCCACGCCCCGAGTTTCGTTTGGGTTACTAACATATCCCCCTCTACCTCTATGATTAAAATTTCCTGATGTTCCTCGATTACTAGTAAAACCTCTCCCTCTATGATTCCCTCTAAATTGATCGCAACCCCTATTATAATTCTCCCCTCTCCCTTGGGCACTACTCCTCGGACCCTTACACCGGTAACATTGATTCCGCGACCCATTATAATTACTGGCTCCACAATTAGGGTTGGTACATAACCACGCCCCCTCCCCTGATCTACTCACATTACTAATAAAATGGTCTGGTTGTCTTATTTCAGTATTTGTTTGGTTCGATTCACTAACTCTAAATTGATACTTATTATCCTCTTCCTCTTTCATACTCTGGTATGCCTCTAATATTTTTTCTAACTCTGCGATATTGGCAAAATCCCGGGTTCTGATTGTGGACCGTATGTCCTTGGGTAAATGTTTACTGATGTATCTAATAAAAGATGAAAGAGGCATTGGTGGTTCTAAATATTTAACTTGACTATATAGTCTCGTCACATACGATGTAATACTCATGTGCTTAATATTAAAATTGCCCCATCCCATTATGATACTACGTAACCCCTCTTGTTTCTCCTCTGACCAGTACTTATTTCTAAACGCCTGCTCAAACTCATTAAAATCTACCCAGTTATCGTTATGAGCATCCGCCCATATTTTAGCATCCCTTTTAAAGTACTTTAAAATTCTTACTAACTTAACCTCCCAACTTTCTTGGTTATATTTATTAAAACTTTTTATAGAGTTCAAAAATTGTATGGGGTTCACTCCCCTACTTTCATTACTAAAATATCCTAATTCTACTTCCACATTCACTCTCTCACTCACATTACTTAATTTCTGGTTAATGGTTACATTCAAGTCTTCTCTGACTTTAACTATTTCACGCTCATGTTCTGCTTGTTTATTCTTTAAACTAGTTACATTAATTTTAATTGCATCAACTTGTTCAAAGTTACTTCTGAATTCATCATTTATATTTTCTTGTATTTCACTTGCTCGTCTGATTTGCTCACACTCGTTAATTATACATTGAACATTACAGTCAATTTTGTCATTTTGCTTTTTAATTTTATCATTAAATTTACTTGTCAATGTGTCAAATTTTTTATTTGTTTCTAACATTTTCTCTTTTTGTTTTTCGTTAATTATTTTGATATCATTTTTCATCTCAGTTTGTATCTTATTGATATCACTAGTCAGCTCATCTTTCACTCCAACAATAACCTCATTCATGCTTTCCAAACGGCTATTCATGTTTATTTCACTCGCTCTCAATTTGCTCCTCACATTTATGAACTCATTATTTAAATCAGTCAGTTTAACATTTATAGTATTTACTTCTGATTTAATCTCAGCTTTCAAATTATTACTTTCTGATTTGATCTCAGCTTTTAAGTTATTATTTTCTGATTTGATCTCAGCTTTCATTCCTGACATCATCTCCATTATTAACGCTAACTGATTAAATATATTTACATTATCGCTTACTCTTGCGTCTACTGTCTCAATCGTTAATTCGTGTGTTGTATTGTCTATACTTTCGTTAATATTTGCCGATATTAAATTGTCTTGTGTAACATTGAAAATTGACCCCTCCACAACATCTTCACATAAATTTACACTCTCGCTTTTCTCTGTCATTTTTCGATCAGTTTGAAAATTTTACTTAATTTACAATGTCCATGTTAAACGGGCGCCAATTAAAGCGTTACGAGCTTTAAATAAATTATTAGGTACTGAAATTTGTCACTTACCAGTTACAATTATTTACCAGGGTTTTCCAGGGTGTCGTCTGATGTACTTAGGCAGAGAAACACGACAGGCATTGCAATGACAAACATCTATTTTGCAAGCACAAATAAATGGTACTTTATTTTCTGTAGCATGACAATTCTTTGTTCACCTTTCGGCTTAAATTTACTGAAATAACATTCCAAACAATAATTGATTCCTAACCCTACTAGTTTGAATACATATATATAAACTTACGCCTACTTATAATACAACGGAAACCAGCACTTTCACACACACACACACATATCCGCCCCCAGATTTTAAGAGCTCATATTGAGTATGAAAACATTAAACTTTTGAATATTTTAAACTTTTGAATATTTTAGCCAAAAAATTGAAAGCTTTGTTTTTATGTATGTTCTTGTAGATTACTTAGCTGTTATACTTTTGAGTCCAGAAGACGTCACTTGGCTCTAGCCACGCACATTCTTTATTTTAACTGTTAATTTCCGAAAACTGTTCATTTTACGTTATTTAGGTGTAATTTCAAATTAACGTCAACTTTAAAAATTGTTATTCACATTTTTGTTGCTTTGCGGGCCCGCAAATTACGCACAGTCGGTGTGCCGGCTGACGCGACAGTTTTTTATGCGTCCGTCCCTCGTAGATGTTGTTTTCCGACTGACTCTTTGTTCTGTGGGTGTGACGAAAACTAGTGGCGCTGCCATACCCACATTCCAGCATTATGTAATGCACTGGCGTAACATCGCCTGTTGTTAGTTACATAACTTGTTGTGCTGTTACATAATGTGTTTACCGTTGTATATGTCCTTGAAACTGCCCTTGGCACAGTTTGTCGGTTGTTTTCACTGGTTTACAAAATATTATTGAATAATATTGTATTTAACGTCTCAAGCAGTGCTGCCACCGTCGCGATCGCTGCAAACAGTAAATTTACCTAAGTTTTGTCCCTATTATTTGAAGAATGTTATTTATTTTATAAAAGAAATACAAATTGCGTTATTACCCCAGGTAGGCCACAATGCCATGTTACACTATTGGCTACCTACTGCGAAGCTTCATATCTTCCTCTATTACCCTATTAAGCCACACCCTATTAAGTAAGGTACCATATGTAAGGCACCAACAGTTTTTGAGCCATAAGTAAGGCACCAACAGTTTTCTATCAAACTAAGAACAATAATATTAAGCATATAACACCAATATTACATAAGAGTGGGATGTACAAAATAAAATGTAAAGAATGTGATAAGGTGTATGTTGGCAAAACTTGATGTAAATTTGAGGTTAGGTTGAGAGAACACACAAGGGAAGAAGGAGATAGGACCACTAATTCACTATACGCTAGGCGCTTCATGGAAACGGGGCATAAATTCATGAACCCTCTTGAAATCATAGAAATATTAGAGGTAGTAAATAATTTAAACAAAAGAAAGTTATAGAAGAGTTAAAAAATGTTTAAAGTAAAAAAGAAAAACAGTAACATACTCACGAACTTAAAAACTGAATTTAGTAATGAAGAAATATTTTATCATATTTTCCAAGGTGAGATATGTGAATTCCGTCAGACAGTAGCATAAGAAGTGTTAGGTAAGTAGACTAAGCTAGGTGAGGGTTAATAGAGTAACAGAGGGAGAGACAAAGCTTCGTAATAGGTAGCCAATATGAAGGCAGAAGGGGTGTGGCTTAACGGAGCTAATAGGGTAGTGACAAGTAGAGCTGTTTACGAACTGACCAGCTGTGAAGGCGGATACGTATACAGGTTCCAGTGGGAATTCATTTGTCATGGTTTAAGACCTGATAATGGTATAGACACTGAAAGGCCTTGTCCGGAGCATGTCAAGTAGCAGTTCAGCAAGTAAACATGACAAAGTTGGAATGACATCACTTTTTGTTTGTTTTACAATTATGGTAGAATTGATGTTCAAACCAGCACTGGGAATAAATGTACAATTTTCCACATGCTATCTGCATATAATTCAGTTGTTTATTATTTATTAAATTACAGTCGTAATTAACTTCAGTTTATATAACTTCGTTATTATTCCATTTTTGTAATTATTTTCGCATCAACACACATGTTTATGTGCAATTATTCTGTTTAAAATGTTTCAATTATTCTGATCGCATTGTCTGAATTGCAAAATTTATTTTGTAAAATGCAAATTTCATTAAATAACCATCTTTAATTATTGTCATACATTCATGTCTGAACCAGAGTTCACTAAACAAGTAAAATAGATACGTACATAGAGATCCCTTATTTGTAGCACAATTCCTGCCTCTGCCTGCAGACCACGCATACGTTTTGAATACTCTACACACACATCTTACAATCAACAGGTGTTCACTTTGTCAGGCTAGAACCTGCAATCTTTGCCTGTGCATACATGTACCACTACTTAAAACTATTTCTAACAATTTCTCTACATTAATTATTTACAAAAATATTACCATCAATAAATATGCAAATATATGCATCATTGCAATATATTAAGTAGTGTAAATATATCATAAATGTAACTGTATTATCATTTATCATTGTTGTACTAATACATATGAGTTAACAGATTCATACACAAGAATGTTCCAGTTTAGAAATATTTGATTAATTATTTTCTAAGATAAGTTGTTTTAGTTATTAAACTTGTTACTGAATCTATTGTTTATTCAGTGTACCGGTACTATTTAAAATCGTACAAAACAATATCTTTTAAAAATATTTAATAGGCATAATTATAAAAAAATTAACTCAGTTTTTCAAAATGTAGACATTTTGCAGTGTCTGCAAGAAGTTTGTAACTCTTAATCAATGTGATTAATAAAATCTATTATTTCAATATATAAACATCATTTAGTGAAAACAAATTATTAATAATAATTAGTGTAGTTCCTACCAGTAGACTGAACTGTTTGTGTGCATCCACACTACAAACAAATTCCTCTGTCAGATATTAGTTTATATGTTAATAAAAACTGTAGTAAACCTATCCGAACAAATAAGCAGCACCTCTTGACAAACTATAAATGTAGGGAATGTAACAAAGCAATGCAGGGGAAAATGTCAAGAGTAGCAAACCAGCAAACAAGCAAATGGACCACAATTGAAAAAAATATTTTTTTTTACATGTATATTAGGATGCTGGTGGGCAAATAGTTAAGGGTAAATGTGAGAGAAGTAGTGGGTACTTACAGAGAGAGAGAGAGAGAGAGAGAGAGAGAGAGAGAGAGAGAGAGAGAGAGAGAGAGAGAGAGAGAGAGAGAAGTATATATGTAAGTTTATTCATTTGTAAATGGAAAAAGTCTTGTATGTGTGCGTGAACTGATCATTCACTAAATTCAAACACATTGGCTTATTATATAAAGAACTAGACCTCTTTTGAAAATTATGAGTGAGTTACTACTTGCAGGTAGGAGAAGAGGGTCATTGTAAAACTCTTTCCCAAGGCTTCTCAAGGGTCACGTTTATTGCAGGCATATTGTTCACTCAAGGAACACCTTCTGGCCCTACACATATCACTTTTGCCAAAAAAATAATATATTCATATATACACTTTTTCAATATGGAACACTAGTATTTCAGTCAACAATTTTTTTTTAAATATTTACCTTTGCTTAGCCAGATTTCGCTCATTGTGAGCATCACTAGAGGCAGCTTTTAGCATGGCTACTATCTAAAATGTTAGTGTTTCATGTCAGAAAAGTGCATACGTATCATTATTGATACTCGTGACTATCATGGACAACAAAATCCAAGAAAATAAAATAAAAGTGAAACATCAGAGAAGCCAGTACTCACACACCGCTTCAGTTAACAAGTTGTAATTATATATATACAGGAAGTCAAAAAATGGTAAAACGGGCTGTTTAGATGAGGACAGCATATTTGAAACATTCTGGTGTATATAAACTTCATGTTTAAATTCACCTTTAATATTAATACATTGAATGAATTCAGACATTTATGTTTGCAAAGCAAAGTTACAGTCTTAAATATTATTATTTCTCTAACTTTAGACGAAGTACCATTTATACAAACAAAAGCACAGTTAGCAAGAGTAATCTTTCATTATCTCAGATTTGTGTTTGACACTAGCATGTCAAATAATACCATATTACTATTCTACTACATCAAGTGCACAGTGCTTTTCCAAACGCTCTAAGAGATGTTAACATACTTTCTGAGCATGTTGTTAAGATAACAAAAGTGCTCTCTCCATCAAACTCTTACTTTTATTACACTAAAATATCATAGTGGATTGCTACAATTCTTTTCTGACAGCAAGTTAATAAGTATAATCAAAATTCTTAAGAGGTATGAAGATATTGAAGAAATAATCTTAATTACTAACAAATTAAGTTTACACAAGTCAACCTCTGCTAACGTCATCTTATTCAATATTTTTACTTTTCACCACTGTTTTCATAAAAACTTAATTTTTCCTCATTATTGTTATCCATTCCAGATTTATCTTCAGTTACAAGTCTCTAAATATCAAATGCATTATCTGTAACTTATAAAGCTTTCATGTAGATTTAATGACATTTCTTCCAATCCTATGCATATGTGCATATGAATAAATTATATAAACTTGTAATTTATTTTCTGTATGAGCATACCATATTTCTAACAACCACTCAAACTTCTTACTTTCAGCTGTGGCAGTTGCATAAATACGTGGGTGACACAGTTCACTGCAAACCTTCATCCACCAATTGCAAACAGCTCCAAAATGCTTTCTTCCATACTATTGCATAAATATACAGGCGATGTAATTTACTGAAAATCTGTAATTAATTAAAAGACTTAGGGGCTAAGAAATTCAGCTTTATTCCTTGTTAATATAGATAAGCCTTCCTGAAATTGTTTATTAGAATGATGTATAAACCATATTTGGCACCACTCTATTAAAACTGAAATCAAGCGACAGTCAGTACTTGGGATCTGCAGTATTTCTCACTTACTTCACTCAGTACATTACCTATATATAGAATTAGTACATACTCATGGTATAGTTACATTATGGGTTGTTGACTATTTTTTTCCTTTTTAACGTCACTGCAAAACTGAGTCAAATACGTTAGTTAAACTTAATTCAAGAACATAATCATGCTGAAGGTTATTAAGTTACAAATAGAACTGTCACATACATTTTCAACATAGTATACAAATGTATAAAATAATGAATAGGAACCTAAGATCCTGCAGATTCATGTCATCCTGTCTGTCATGTATACCTTCATTTATTTTTTCTTACAATATAAAAATACCATGTATATAATACTGGTTTGTGAGATGCACAGTAAACCAGTGAGGGTTAATCATTGTTCATTAAAACAAAATGTATAAAATTTAAGTTGTTATGCCTGTTTATTGTTTGAAATAAAAACCTTAAGGAGAGTAAGGGAATCAAGATCTTAATTCCCTTCAAGGTTAGTATAAAAAGCCAGCATTAAATCACAGCTTATGTAATTAACTTTATACAACTATTCAGCCTTTATTTTTCACTATTTTGACAAAAAAAAAAACAGTTGGAAAAACATTTATTACATTGTTTATGACTGAATATAACTTCATTCATATGCCTGATGTGCAGGTTATAACAACTACAATTCATTTCAACACAACTGCAAATATATAATATAATGTATCATATAATATAACACAATATAATGTATAAATAATTGGAATCTACTTGGTAAAGCTGTTAAATAATAAAAATATACATTGAAACATAAACAAATATGACAGTTTGACATGTGTGCAATTTGGTCCAGAACAAATTGTCATTTAGCATATTTCCAAAATCGTCATAAATTATGAAGGCCAAACTACACTTTCAATCCATGGGATGAAATTAGATACCCTTGTGTATATTGCTGGAATAGGTGTTCCACAACCTGAGCCATATGAAGTAATACCAAGCACACTGTACATACAGTAAGGTTTCTTCAAAAGAATTTGAAGTGGACCACCGGAGTCTCCCTGAAATTAAGTTAATTAAATTAAAATGTAATATTATTGAAACAAGTATATAAATTATATGTAAACATAATTTTAAAAGTTGAAATTAATCTATGTCCGTATTTTACGTATCCACATATGCATAACCAAATACCAGTACATATTCTCCCATAAAGTAAGTTAATTCACACTAACGTGTTTTAGTTACTAAGTATATAGTGAATTATAATAAAATCTAATCACCACAAACAACAAAATATTCAAAGTACTTAGATTTCCAAACTTCTTTCTTTTTAATAATAAAACTGCAATTAATCTAACAACAATTATTATTCCATTACACTGATACTGATAACAATTTATGTAATGATGTGGTTAAATAATAGCAAAAAATATCCACAAGGCATACTCTTATTGTATAGTTAGCAATGAAGAAAGTGAATATTCATTTAGTGTAATAGAGTGATGAACCTGAAACTAAGACCTAATGATACCTCGAAAAAGGATTGGAGCAACACATTTGGTACTTATAAAACAATATATGTTAGTCATCTGACGAAAATGTTATTACCTATTAGTAAACAATGAATCACTTTCTTATAGTGATCAACCTATTGAATTGATCGCCTACTGTACCCTGTGTATCATCAGCATGTAACTAAAATTAATTCCCTAAATTATATCTTATATTTAAAATTTTCATCATTTTCTTTATTCTTCTGGTTCCTATATTCTCCATTCCTCGTTCAGGAGTTTCAGGAATATCAGGTAAACAAAGTTGTGACAGGAGTTGTTTAAACAACTTAAACAAACTCCTTTGATTACAAAAGATATCTAATCTCTTTTTATTAGCTGGATCTCATACTTTTGATTAGTGATTCTTTTGATTTCTGTCATTTTAAATAATTATATAGAACACTGAAAATTAGTTTGATTGATTCTTAAATGGCATTTTAAGTTTTCCTCTATAACCAGCTTGGCTTCAGACTACAACAACCTTTAGTTAAAGATATTATTCTCTGGAGGACATATGAAAGCGCACTCTATAAAAGTGAAAGCGCATTGTGCAGAGAGAGGGGGGAGAGAGACAGACAGACAGAGAGGCAGAGACAGAAAAGGATGTTAACAAATATAACAGACGTGGCATGAACTGCACTCATGTAAGAGAAATGATTGACTGGTTCTTATTGGCTGACAAACCACGTGATACTTTCCTTATTGGCTGACAGGTAATGTGAAACTGTCTCTTGCCTCTTTGTAGCTGACAGGTCTCGCCTTCGTGTGTATTCATAAATTATACCAACCACCAGGCATTATAACAAACAGTTGTATTCACTGGATTTCTAAGACACAGTACCCCGGAAAATGGGGTGAATAGAAACACTTTTTATGTTTAAAACAGTTTTAGAAGTGTATAACAAAGATAAATGTAATTAATTATTTTAGTGGTAACTTATGGGTGATGACCTAGTATTGATTTGGTAAAAAAGTCATGTATGAAATATTTTACATCTGGAACTTTTTTATAAAAAATATATTTGTTTCTATTTACCCGCAAGTGGGGTGAATGGAAACACGTGTATATAGTACTGCTGTGTTTCCATTCTGCATGAACTGGGGTGAATAGAAACATCCTATTTTAATGTTAACAGTGGAAATGAGGTAGAATAATAAAAATAACAGTAGTTTTATGTTTTGAAGCACCCAAATTTTATTTTAAAAACCGGAAATGAACAACTCCGAATCACAAATCATGCCAGTTTAGTTTAAGCTTGAGGAGGCCTCTGCCATATTGTTCAGGGTTCTCCAGCTTGGCTTTCACTTGACTGTACTTACAGTCACATTCATCTGGAACATCTGGATACCGATATATATATATATATATCAATTGAAGTTTTTGGTGGGTTTGCCTCGAAGATATCTCCCAGTGAATTTCATTGTTGCCTTCTTAATGACTTCTCCAATAAACAACCGAGATCCCTCTCCTTACTTGATGTTGCTTTTGTCGAGTCACATGGCAAAGAAACTAGTGGGGTGGTCCTTTTGAACAGCAGTTGTCGCTCCCATCAGAGAATTTTTATTTTCTTCTTCTCCTTCTGACTCCATCGATGCAGCACAACTTCCACCAGGATTAGCCAATTCTTCCCCCAGCTTACCAAAGTATTCTTTGATCATTTTAGGGCTGATTTGTGCCCTTGCTCTTGTAATGTTTTGGCACATTCGAAATGATAAATTTGCCTTGTGATGTAAAAAACTGATGGCAAAGTCATGTCCTGGTATAATATTGGTAAACCTTTTAATTGTCCTGCCACAAGCATCAAGATAATGCTTGACAATTATCCTCTGGTCATAGGTATCCATTGGATAACCCCACTCAGCACATATCATAAGCCTGTCCACAAGCTTTTTCTCTCCTTCTGAAGACAAACTTGACTGTCCACCCTGTGTTTTAATCGTCTCCTTTCACTTCAAATGGCGGTAGAGCACAGAATAATTTATGTTGTGCTTTTTACTAGCTTCTCTGTAGCTTAGTCCATTGTCTGTTACGTCATTAAGAGCTTCCTGGATGGCTTCTTGGCTGTGTTTTTTATAGGGTTTACTTCTGGGGTCTGGTATATATTGGCGAGGCATGTTATGACAGTTGTTTCTATTCACCCCACAAATAAACAATGTATTCTGAAACAAAGAGTGAGGTTACGTATTGCAAACAGTTGTATGGATATTAAAATGACACATTTTAGTTGTATTTGTTACATATTTAAGTGCATGTTTTTCCAAACAACATTAATTTATACTTTCAGCTTACCTTTTGTATGCATAAAGTTTTAACACACAAATTTTCTTCACAAAAATCACAACTTTTTTCTCAAACAAAATTTTCACCATTACACAGGGTAGAGAACCTTTGAAACATATATTTCACTTCAATATAAGTTTTAAATGAAATATACCTATTAAAAAAATATATTATTACTGGGATTAATTATAACAAATTATAAAACTTTTCGGGTTTTTGTTTCTATTCACCCCATTTTACGGTAACTAGTTTCCTTACATGTTTAATTGTAGTGAAGTTGTATTAGCAGAACAGAAAACAAATTGAGTAATATATTTCTCTTTCAAATAGCCAATCTAGTCAGTGCATAAATTATTTTAGTTACAATTGCAACATCTGACTACAAGTGTTAATCATTCTATGATCTGAATTTCATTTTATTACTAACAGCATTCACACTTTTTTTGAAGTCCTGAACATCATAAACCAAGAGTATCATTAGAGTGCTGGGACATCTGCAGGAGACCATACTGCAATTAAGTCTGTTGTGTGGATAGAATCACTTTGGCAGTCAAAAGCTTGAAATCTCCTATGTTTATATAGGCAGTAATGAGATTCTTAGCCAAGAACCTGAGTGAAGCTCTTTGGAGTGTGTTAGTCATTTAGATTATTTTATGACGTGGTATCAAGTGTGAACATACTCATTAATTGTTGTTAGTCAGGATATTTATTAAAAAAACAATACTTTAACCAATTCAACAACCATATAATAATTCTTCGTATTGTTTAAATTAGCAGCCATCCTTACTATTTCTTTTATGAATTTGCTAACTGCTATAATTTTTTATTGTTCGACTAAGCTTTTCGTCATTGCTCACATCTTCAGGTCTTAAACAACCTTCAGGTTGTCAAGCAGTTAGCAAATTCATATAATAATTATCTTATGAAGATGATCATCAGTTATGCGTAATTTTATACTTCTTTTATCTCATAACAGCAGATCTCATATTTATTGATATATTAGCTAAGGCATAGATGGTTTCTGCACTATATACATATCCATGCATAGAGGCCATCACAAATACTCTTGAAATTTTCTCACCTCACAAAACTTTCTAGGAATGTATTTAACTAATCCAGCTTTCTGAAGATGTTTCACCATAGTTTTGAATAAAAAATCATACACCTCTTCATGTCTCTCATCTACGCATGATTACACACAGAAAACAAACTATCAGCTAATTTGTTTTTAGATCTTTTTCACAGTGGAACATTATGTCCCACAGGATTTACACATTTACATGTTCCACAGTGGAACATTTCACAGGATTCACAAATCTCAGCATTTCAGATTCATGTCTTCACACCATCATGTTTACTGTATCACACATAACATTTCAGTTTGCCCCTCATCAAACAATGTGAGTAATCATTGTTCGTTACAGTCTCTTATGAAGAAATTAATGACAACACTCATCAGAGGTGAAATTATTTTTAAAAGTGAATTCATCCCAGTGATGCCTATAAACCAAAGGAAACAGTTCTTAAAACTGCCTGCTGTTTTTGCAGACCATGCCATCTGCATATTCAAGTATATGCAGTGATATAACATCCAATCAATACAGTAGTATAAATATTTACTAAAGTATTTGATTGGTTCATTATTAAAAAAAAAATTTGCTACATTTATCTGTTATTTTCATTTAGTTTCTATAGAATTGTTCTCATTCCTTAGGATAACATTTATGATACTGCTATGAGAGTTTCAAATTATATAAATATAAGAAAACAATCATAAATGTTCTATTAAATTTAATCATGATATATTTGAATTTGAATTTGATGACTATTCTGGTTATTGAAGCAACAAGTCTGAAGTAAAATGCTCTGCCAGTAAGGATAATAAACTATTATGTAACAGTACAGTTAGGCCCACCCAGGGGTAATTTGGGGAGAAATAACATTTGTAGATTTTATTGGAAATTGTAATGACGTATGCAATGTGAGTGAATTAGTGTCAAGGTCACCATCAGGACGCAAGTGAAGCATTTATTTTAGCCGTATGACATTTGAACTATGCACCGGAGAAGTCACGGCCGATGATGTCAGAGCCAAACCTAGCAATACGTCACTTGGAATGCAGGGCGACGCCAACAATCTGCGCTGAGAACAAAGGCAGTCGGCAATGAACATCTAACAACTACGGACGTGGGCCGTTCGCTCGCCCACCGGCTAAATACAGTTTTTTGACTTGCCCGCACACCAGAAAATGTGAATTTTAAACGAAACCAGTATTTTGAATAACGATGTAAATGCGTAGTGACAAATTTAAATTGGAGTGACAGTTTCGGCTAGAAAAGAAAAAGTGAAAACAGGGAGACAGCAATGTAGTGGGCATGCACGAGGAGACGTCTTATGGACGTACATCCAAGGACTACATAAGGGAAGTAAATTACACAAAATTACAAATAATATTAATCAAAATTATGCAAAATTAAGAAATAAAAATAAAATGAGCTCTAAAGGGGAATCTAAATTATGTAATGGGTGAGAGTATGTGTACGAGTGAAAATTATGTAATTAATAGCACTGGTTAGCGTTAAGAAAATTTAGTCTATGTTTTCAATGTCTGTTTTCTTGTGTCTTAATAAATTTAACTTTTATAACCTCATAAAAGAAGGGTAAATTTTAAATAACTAATGTACCAAGTTAGTAGACGTGTAGAAGAGGGAGAGAAAATATTGTTAGTAATAATGCAAAGTAAGTCAATTTAATGGGTTTCTTTGACTATACAGAATCTAAAATGATGTGTTGAATAAAACCAAGTTCATTTAAAAAACAAGGAGAGTTGAATAATTTATTTGAATAAACCATATCTGTTCTCCAAAATACGCTCAACAAACTCTGGACCTGGTAAGTAAAAGTCACGAAGTTGGTAGTCAGCAAAGATGGCGGCCAACAGAGTCGAAACTAATATTATAAACAAAGTTCAATAATAAAGTACCAATAGAGTTTTCAATTGAAATAAATTGTCAAAATTATAAAATCTTTGCAACATGAACAATCTGAAATTAATCATTCGTGTACATAAAATACCCTTTCATCGTATATACACTATTTACTTTCAACAGCTATAAACAAAAACAGTGCAATTACCATTCCAATAAAAAATATGATTGTACTGGCATCCAGTGACAAGATTCTTTCAGTCAGAATTAAAATAATGTTTAAAGTATTTGACAGTAAAGAGTATCATTTTGTTTGTAGTGTTAAGCCAACTACAGTTTCACTACTTCTTGGCAAAGGTATTTTGAATAGAATGTATATTGTCAATACTTGGACATATGACTTCCATACTTCTAAGGAAAATCTTCATTTTCTGATAAATTTCCCTGGTCTACTAAAATCAAGGGGACAACAGATCAATCCAGTTAGAGGTAATTTTTATTGTGTGTGTGTGTGTGTGTGTGTGTGTGTGTGTGTGTGTGTGTGTGTGTGTGTGTGTGTGTGTGTGTGTGTGTGTGTGTGTGTGTGTGTGTGTGTGTGTGAAATTCTCTGATATATCAGACATATGTTTTCTTTCCCCAGCGAGTTGTTTAAATAATAATTCTGTTTTTGTGAGTGTATATTCATGTCAACCAAGCAACAGTTGATTATCAGTAAAATTTGAAATTACCTTACCTTTGAAAGGTTGGAAGGTAAAAATCTGAGATAAATTATAAATTGACCGACCATGACTCATCTGTGTGTGTGTGTGCATAAACATGTTTCTCTCATAACAAGACAATAATTAACTCCGTCTAAGAATGATGTGGTGTTTATCCTTAAAGCTTAACATACTTGACAAGTGTCCTTTGACAACTTTCCTTTCTCTCCTTCTTTAGGTTGTCCTACATCAGTGGTGTCACCAGCACATAACATTAACTGTGACACAATACCACTTGGCGACTGACTGCCATGCTTGTAGCTGTTGTTACATTTGATTATGTCAGTTATATTTAGTGTTACTTTTTGCAAAATATCACTTCCTTTTCCACCTGAAATAATTAAAACTTCTGTAAGTCATACATTCAAAAAAATTAAAGTTAATATACATTGGTATAGATACACACACACTTATTGCACAATTAAGTCTCAGTCTGACATCTGTTGCCTTGGAGTGACAATTAACTCTAGAGTGACCTTTAAGGTTTCCATTGAGTATGCTAGCAATAAGAATGTAGCTACTGCAACAGTACCAGCAAGGGTAATGCAGGAGATTGCTGTTTACCTCGTAGTATCATCTGCATTGCTACATATTGAGACAATCTGGCCATATGCATTCTGAGTTGAGACATACAGAAATTATATGGCTGCTATGCATGGTTGCAGTCATTGACAAAGGCTAACAAAAATCCAAGGTGGGGCAGGGAGGTTTCATTTTGTACAATTCTTTTTATACAGGTAAATATTTCATAGTTTTTGAGTAATACATACCTAAATATTTTTCTCTGTACTTATAAATTTTAATAAAATAGAAACAAGGACATATGAAATGAAAAAATCAAATCTTTATTCAATCACAATTAAATTACATTTTTCTTCCTATAGACAAATGGCCAAGTTTTCAGTCTTCCATCACTCATGTGAGGTAATTTTTTATTGATTTAAATTTGAGAAACTTTTTTACAAGAGGCCACAGCCATGCAAATTGTAAAAAAGTACTGTAAAATGAGACATGGTTCACTCTTGGGTATGGATTCAGTGAAGTCCCATTTGACAAAAATGGAAGAACTTTCCTGTCCATGTAACTGCTGTTACCGCAACGGCATTAGTAGCATGAATATGTCACTGAAATCTTTCCCTTCTTGCACCACTTGCTCATTATCAGAGTCACCATAAACAAGGTTGAGCTTTTCTATTGTAAATTGCTGCTGACTCTGAAGCAATGTTGAGCTTCTATAGTCTCCAGGTTGAACTTCTGACTCTAAATCATTATCAGAAGCTTCCATAAAGAATTATGATTGTACAATGTTAACTCAGTTTAGAATCATTTCCAATGTTTCCAGCATTTCATACTGTACAGAATTAATTCCTTATACAGTCATTTGTTTGAAATCGTTTGATCAATACGTGTAACCTATTGTCTGGGTCAAAAGAGCTAACAAAAAATTTTCGGTTTTATGGTACAAAATGTAGATAAAGTATTTTATTAAAACTGTATTGGAACCATTGTCATATTATTATTAATACATCATATAATATGTATAACTATGAATATATATTACTATATATACTATATACTAATTGTATAATTATTGGATTTCGTTGTCCATGACGTGTGCTTTACTTAACTAAATACAACTATTTTACTAACGACTCGGAACACAAAGTTTTTTATGAGTAAAAACATAAAGTTTTACCTTACAACCTGAACTGGTTTTCACTTTTCTGAAGAAGCTTTTTAAAAGTGAAAACCAGTTCAGGTTGTAAGGTAAAACTATGTTTTTACTCATAAAAAACCTTGTGTTCCGAGTCGTTAGTAAAATAGTTGTATTTGTATAATTATATATCCATGAGGCTAACTGTTTGATTTGTTATGAATTTCAATATTTATCAACCATACATTTAAGAATATTAGGTTTTTGTAAAAATACTAATATGTGTAACTATAATATTGTTGTTTCAATATTTGAAATAATCACCATAACTGGATTATTGCAAAAATCTTACAGAATTATAAACAAATCAGTAAATAAACACAGTATGAGAAAACTCCTTCTTTATATTCAGAACATGTTATAAAGCCTAACCTGACAATCATAATCAATAAGATTACTGATGTTCTACATAATTAATCATTATTTAATGAATAAATTTGTGTTAGTGGTTATAATCACAAAGAGAAATAACACTGTTCACACCACTTTAGTTTCACAAAATAATTTCTGATCTGATGATGAGCTGTAAAGCTTGAAAGCACTAATTGGGAATTTTTTCTATAGTCGTGTGCAACAGTGTTATTTCTGTTTATAACTAATCATTAGTACTTGGTTGTTAACTGTGGAAAAACTAATGTTTCTTTAGATATTTTATATTCTACAGTTTCACATACAAACAAATGTGGCTTAATAAAATTTTATAGCTTAAATAACTGTGTCATAGTAAAGAATTAATAATTTGTTTCTCTCACTCCATTCAGTGTGCCCCCATCCAGTTGCAATTGCAGCTTTGTAGCTTTTTTCAGGGTTGTAGTTAATACAACATGGCCTGATGTATGAATTGAAAGTAACATCCTTATGTAATTTATAGAGAGCAATGTCATTATATAGCCTAGGTGGTTTATATTCAGGGTGATTAATGCGCTCTATAATTTCATATAACTCAGGACTGGAATTCTGATGTAATTCGTCTTCTGTCGAATGTATATTATAGTCACCCAGAAGAACCCATTTAGCCAAGCCACTACAAACAAACACAGAACATAGAGCTTATTTGCATTATTATTATTATCTTGTTATAGAAGTGTCCTTATAAATAGCGTTTTGTAGTTTTTTGATACAATAGGCAGGAGAGTAATATCACACAATCTAAATGGTACAACTCTTATTAGATACTTTTACTTATAATTACTGATTCATACAATAAAACTTTAATTCAGCCAGTAAATGAAAATTGAATATATTATGCATTAGTTAAAATTAAATAAATTTAATTCAGAAGCAAGCTATTAGTTATAAGGAAGGTCGTAGGCCCATAGTATATCTTCATTACAGATAGGATTATTTTACTAGATGAGGTAATATGACCTTTATTTTTTCACAGCTGTGTAAACAATTTTTTTATGTTCTTAGACAATCATGTCATTTAATTGTAAATTTATTATTTAATAATTTAAACAAAAATCCTTTTATTTATATACATTTAATCCGTGGGGCTTACGGAAAACATTCTGCCAATTGTAGTTTCATGTCCTCTAAGACGTGGTTTCCATTTTGAATTTTTGTCATCCCAGGTATAGTGTTCAGGAATTTCAATATATAAATACTCTCGGGCATTAGGGCCTTCCTGATTAAGTTTAAACCAAGCCAGAAGTATGGACTTGGTGGCTTTTTGCTGTACAGCTTCAGCTTCCTTGCCGGGTATAAAACATATTGTATGCTTGTCCTCAAGGTGGACATTTAATCTTTCCACATGATCAGTTTGGTGGTGCATTTTGTATTCCCTGAGCCTCCATCATGCTTCAGGTGCACTTACATACCGGGTCTCCAAGTAATTTTTTACTTCGTCCCATTCAATAGTAGCTTCCTGTTCTGTGGGAACAGTAACGAATTGAATATTTGCACAGTCATGCCCCTTGTAAACGTATTTGAACAGGTATTTAACGCTTTGAATTGAGCTACAAATCTCTACGTTAATGTGGGCGTTGTATTTCAGAGACAGGTATGGGTTGTATGGCATCACCCATCTGTTATCCACTTTGTTTCCCCCAAGTTCAACAAAGTTACCATCATCTCGGTGTTGATATTTTGGGTAATCATTGACATTGCTGTTGGTCTCGGCACAGAAATCTTTTGGGAATTCTTTTGTGCATTTGCCGTTTTCCATACACGGTGCGTTTGGATTTAATGGACCACATGGGCCGTGTATTATACAGGATTTTACAATTTCATGTACCCTCGGGTGGGCATCTTTATCTGTGAGTTTTGCACAGACAATTTTGTCAATTCTTTCATTCTCCCAGACTTTGTCTTCCGGAGCCATGAATAGCAATATGTGCCCATGTGGTAGACCACGTTTTTGGAACTTGATCACGTGGAGCATAGCCCTAACATGTCAAAATCTATGGTGTTTGGTTAAGTCTTCAAGTAGCAATTTCAGTTTCAACTCAAACACTCTTGCTACTAAATCAGGCCGGTCGCATGGTTGCTGACCGGGAAGTAAGTTTTCCCTGATTTCCCTCCATTTAGGATTGCACGTGAATGTTACAAATAAGTCAGGTTTGCCATATTTCCTGACCATGGCCATAGCATCTTGGTAATTTTGAGCCATATTCTTGGACTCCCTCGGAAGGTTGAAGGCAATATAACTTTCTTTCCAGGCAATATGTTAATGTCCTCAAAATTGTGGTTGTTCACAAATCGGTGAAGGACATCATAGTCTTCAGCTCTTACTGTGTTTTGATTTTTTTGAAACCAATTCAAACGGTTTGCCTCGGTCTTGCAATAGGCATCAACCATGAATTGGTGAGTCAGCTTTCCTGCATTGAGGAACTCGTTAAAGTTTCCATCACGTATGGCAAAATGGTATGAATACCATTGAAGCTGGGACACATTTCCTTGACCAACAGCTTTCTTCAGATCTGTGGTCCACCCTGAATCCCCATATGGGAAAAGCAAAGGGTAGCACATTGGGTCACAGAGTCTACTCAGGATGGATATATTTTGTAAAATTCCACTTTTCTGATAAATGTAATATCCCGATTTTCTGGGGGTGCACCATCTGCACCGTGAAAAACGGCAGCAATTTCTCCTCTGGCAGTTGGCTCTGCCGGGGTGCAATTATTTACTCTTTCTCGCAAGAAAGTCATGCTATATTCAATTGGCGTTCGGTTTTCCCGATTTGCCTTTAGCATTTTGTCTTGTTCAAATTTGAGGATGTTCTTGTATTCTCTAGAGAACGGATTGATATCTCCAAGAAGTTTTTGGAGGTTCTCCATTACGACACGAATGCATCCATTGTTTGCTTGATTGTTCATTCTTTCTGTCAAGGCTTGGGCCAAATCCAAAATGTACAGTTGGGCATACTTTGGTAATTCACCTTGATTTGGGTGTAATGCAGATGTAGCATGATAAATTTGCCCATGGATTCTGTAACAAAAAGGACCTGAATGTCTGGTCACTGATTGGTCAACTTGTGCTCCCATTGAGGCAAAGACCATTGCACTGTTGTAGGATCTTATGTTTTCCATGAAATTTTTGGAATTTGGATCAGATCCATTCATGTAATTTGTAATGAAGGGATACATTCGTATTTCTTCTAATGCAATGGTCCCTTTATGACAGCAATTTGACATTAATTCATTTTTGAAATGCGTGGCATTGCAAAATGGACATTTAGCGTCCATTGGGCCAAGATAACTTTCTTCGATTTCGTCTTCATTGAAGTTTTTGGGAAGCAAAGCGGTGTTGCAGGATCGGACATATCTACTCAGACGTCCTCTTTGATGTTGGCGTGCAACCCTTTGTCTTTCAGCGTTTGCCTCGCGCTCTTGTTGAAGTTGATTTTGTGGCATGTTTTCACTGTGTTGCCATTGACTTACAGCATTAGCTTCACATTTTGCTTCACTCTTCTGACATGGTTGCTCTACGGCGTCTTTGAGCTTCAGCATTACATGCTTTTTTTGCTGCAATTTCTTTAGCAGTTGGTGGTTGTTGGCGTTTAGGAGGCATATTTGATCGTATTTCATTACTTATTCATTGGCTCATCAGAAATACGTATAAACATAAATTTCACAATTAAAACACATACAGAAATATAGGACAGTTACAAAATATATAGACGTACCTGTATACAAAATTACAAAACATATCAACACAATCACATAATAAAAACATTAAAAACTATAGGAACGGATAAATGTATACATTCAATGCCGGTAAATATCATTTGTTTATTTACTTGTTACTATGGTAACATACCGATGACTGACACACTACCTAGCGCTTTATATTATAGATATAGATGTATGTATTAGAAACTTACTCACAGTAAAATGTTACGTAAAAAAAATACAGTAAAACGCAAGTTAACCAGCGAAAATATCTTACATTACACTATTTTACAAAATCAGAACAACTCTGTGATACTCTTAAGGTTATAACATGTTTTTTACTTTAAATAACATTAAATTTTATCTATAAAATGTCTGCTGTAGGCATCTATGAACCTTCAAAATGTGTTGTTGTTTTTTCAGTCTTTTATTGTCATTGATTTTAGAATTTTCAACAGTTTAAAGTACAACAAGTTATTTTAATGGAAGCCTCATTGACAACAGCAAATTAAATATTCAATTTAAAAATCACTTTGTTATATCCTTTACATTAAGTAGGCCTACTTACTAGTGTAGCATTTTTCAAAAGAAAGGGAAACTTCCTTAGTGGCAACGCTGTAAGTAACCGGTGCAACATTGACGGTACTACTTCCATGCAGTTAACTATAGTGTCTTCTACAACTGGGCTGCTGAATCGGGTGGCATGGAGATGAATGCTAGAGGGCATTCCCTTCTGTAACCATTCTCCTCCCAGGACCACCTAGTTCTTCTCAACTTTGGGGAGTCTCTTACCTTTGTAAAAGCCTGAAACTGGCTCAGTTATTGAATTTACCTCTTTCCTTGTGTTTCTCTGGCTAGGTGAGTTGGTTGGAAGGGCAGTGTGTACTACACTGACAGCAATCATTGGGCTATCCTCTTTCATAAGAGGTGATAATTATATTAGTCATGATGACAAGGCTGATGATCGTTGTATTATTATTATTATTATTATTATCATGCATTCACCCTGCGGAGAGTTCAGCATTCGCCCATAGCTGAACCCAGACGAACACCTGGCTGGAACGTGTCCAAACTGGACGAGGATGTCATCGCGATCGGAAAGGAGGCAGTGATGAACAGTTTGGGTTCGACAGAGGAAGTCGTCAGTGCGACAATGCGCCTCATACGTAACGACTGCGATGTGTGTATGCCCAGGATAGCGGGACGCCGCGGGGGGAAGACAGTGGCGTACTGGTGGACAGACGAGATTGTTGACCTCAGGAGACGTTGCTTGCGCTCGCGTCGCATGGCGACCACAAACCGACGGAGAAACGCGAATGCAGCAGCCGAAGCCCAAGAAGAATATCAGCTCGCTAGAAAAAGACTGAAGGAGGCCATCAACAGAAGCAAGCGACTCAAGTGGGAGACCCTCAGGAGTGACCTAGATTCTGATCCCTGGGGTCTGGGGTACAGGCTTGTAATGAGCAGGCTTGGAGCCTGGCCACGTAGCCCAAGGATGGATGAAAATCAGATGCACTTCATCGTGGACGGTCTGTTTCCTCGTCACCCACTGAGGGATCAAAAGGAATACCCAGGCCCATTGGAAGACGTCCTGATTTTCAGTGAGGACGAGATATCACAAGCTGCTAGCTCCCTGCACAACAAGAAGGCACCAGAGCCGGATGGTATACCTGCGGAAGTGCTGAGGGTAGTAGGGGAAGGGTGACCCGAATTGCCCGTCGGCATACAGACCTCTTTGTACGCTCGACATGGCGGAGAAACTATTGGAACGTAGTTAGGCCTCTAACAAGTAAGTAGTTAGGCCTCGCCTAGTAGCGTCTATTTGGGATGCGGGAGATCTGTCAGCGAGGCAGTACGGGTTCAGAACGGCCAGATCCACCATTGGAGCCATACAGGAGATCTTGAATGCCGTCCAGGTGGCCCAGCTGGGTAATCACTTCTCCAGAAGGACGGTGCTACTCGTTACACTGGACGTACGCAATGCCTTTAATTCGGCCAGGTGGACAGACTTGCTAGCGGCTTTGGAGGACGTCTTTCAAGTGCCGGACTACCTGTTCCGGATAATACGAAGTTACCTGAGGGACAGGGAGCTCCGGTACGACACAGCAGATGGGCCACGCAGCAGAGAAATAACAGGAGGCGTAGCTCAGGGCTCTATCTTGGGCCCTGACCTGTGGAATGCCTTCTATGATGGAATCCTCCAGATGGAGATGCAGGTGATACCTTTCTGGTAGCATATGCTGATCACGTGGCTGCCGTGATCACCGCGAGAGATGCAGAGGAGGCGCAGCGCATGCTGAACCAGGTCATGCGTAGGGTCCGCACCTGGATGGAAGAACATGGTCTGAGCCTTCCGATGGAGAAGACAGAGATTGTGCTGCTCACTCGACGACGTATACCCACAATCACACAGTTCGTGGTGGGGGAAAAGGCAATAACATCAAAGCCAGCGGTGCACCTGGATACTAAGCTCTCCTATTGGGAGCAAATCCGATGTTCCTCGGAGAAAGCCGCTAAGATCGTTGCTGCGCTGAGCAGGCTAATGGCAAATGTCAGAGGCCCAGCTGCAGAAAGACAGCGACTGCTGATGTCGGTGACCAACTCGATTCTCCTCTACGGATGCGAGGTCTGGGCCGACACACTGAAGCAAGAAAAATACCGCAAGCAGATGGCCGCACTTCGAATTGCAAACAAAGAGGAGCACTTTGAATTGCAAGCTCCTACAGAACGGTGTCGGAACCAGCAGTGTTGGTCGTCGCTGGAGTAATGCCAATAGATCTGATGGCTGAGGAGAGGAGGAGGGTCTACAAGACCAACTTGGGTATTGTAGAAGCAAGAACAGTGGCCAGGCCACACTCCATGAGGAGCTGGCAACTACGATGGGAGCAGGAGAGTTGAGCTAGATGGACGGTGGCGAGGTTGATTGGGAACCTCCCTGAATGGGTGGACAGAACGCACGGTGAGGTAGATTATTACCTTATTCAATTCTGACAGGGCATGGTTATTTCTGTGCATACCTGCGAAGGATGGGTAAGATGGAGGATCCGTCGTGCATGTATGGTGACTCAGACTCCGATGACGCTCATCACACTTCTTTCTTCGAGTGTCAATGGTGGGTGCTGGAGAGGCGAGGACTGGAATCGGAGATGGGCCCCATGATGACTGATAACATCATAGGCGTCATACTCAACAGCAAAGAGAACTGGGACATGGTTGTGACCTTTGTGAGGATGGTCCTACGGCAGAAGAAGCCTGAACTGGACCCTCTCACAAGTCGATGATATAGACAAAGCTGTAGGAGCCTAATAGGCGCAATACGAGGTGCCACCCTGAAGCCATACGAATAGTTGTTCCAGGGGGGGTTCCCTGCCTGTAAAGTGGAGGTTTTTTGGTGGGTGCGAGTTCCACACACCGGGAGACCAGTCGGGTGTCTCCAGATGATGCATAATGCATTTTTCCTCCCCCGCAAAAAAAAATATTATTATTATTATTATTATTATAGCCCAATATAGCTGAACTATTATGTAATAACTGTGATAAAGTACATATAAACTTGTAGTAGTAGTAGTAGTAGTAGTAGTAGTAGTAGTAGTAGTAGTAGTAGTAGTAGTAGTAGTAGTAGTAGTACCGGTAGTAGTTTTAGTAGTAGTAGTAAGGTAATGAAAAACTTAAAAAGTACTATTTAAATGGATCAATACCAATATACTTCAGGCATTGGTGCAAGTAATAATATGAAAATAACAGACAATTTTATACTAACTTGGAGCCACCATCTGTGCAGTGTGCCGCACTCAAAATGTATCTCTCACTAATTAAGCTGCCACCACAGTTATATTGAATAGAATCTTTATTACCATAACCAATTAAGGCCTGAAACAAATGAACCAAATAAAAGTTCACATTCATATAATATATTCACAGATTAAGAATTTAAACTATTACAATACCTATGTCAATTTTATTACAATAAAATTCACTAAATTTGTCGACTAATTTTATTGTTTATCAATACTGTTTATCAATGCAATAAATTATTTTGGTGTTTGAGGCAGGAAAATTTTGAATATGTATACAAACTTTATGAAAATGTGTGAGTTTTTAGGTAAGCAAATCGTTTAACTAAAAAACACAGATAAATATATATTTCAACTGTATCGTTATTAATAAAATTTGTTTGCTCAAAGTTGTAAGTTATAGTTTACTGGTTTGTCACATCGATTGTACTAATCATTATAATATACATTATATTTGTATCCATCAGCCACTATGTACACTCTTTTTGCACAATATTTGTTGGGCATTCTGTGTGTAATTTATATGGTATAAATTTCATTTTGCTTTCAGGCATGCCTAAATAATATAAGAGCAATAGGAGTAAAGTAGGACTTCCCTTTTATATCAGACTGGTATATACATAATAAATACTGCATATATAAATAAAAAGTAAAACCAGTATAACCTTCATCATAATGGAAAAGGAGAAGGCTTGTTATTTAAGTATAATTAAATAAGAGTAAGTGAAATGAATTATGAAACTTGTAAAGAAATAAATTCTTGTAAAGTGATCAATTATTATATCAATAGTTTCCATTATTTCAACAATTATCACTTAAATTAACACTTTGCAATCATTGCAGAACTGGATACATCTGGAACTATTCCTTACTTATGTGCAATATATCTTGCTGTGCAGTGAGGAGTATATTTTGCTTCTGCCACCTAATTTTATATTGTGTAACCCAATAAGTTCTCAGCCACACAATAAAAAGCTATTTCTCCAATTTAAAATAAATTTTAATTTCAGCATTCTCCTTTAACATTTATACACTTAATCCAGCAATGCTCCAACACCACTGTCCTAAAAAATCTAATGGATTTTTAGAAGGCTTCAAAATACTCCTCTTCAGCTGTTAACACTTCTTCAAGTAATGAAAGCTTTCTGCTTTTAAATTACTTGATGTGTTATAGAACAGATTAAAGTCAAAAATAGAACAGACTGAACAGACTGAACAGACCAAGCCCTGTGAATAGACTGGATTTTGCATTAATCTGTACTTCAAGATCCCTAATCTTCTCCTTCACCAAAGGAGATTTATATGCTGGCTCATAGTCCTGATGAAAAACTTTTATTTTATTATCTTTTCTTCTTTTTCTTTTTGTTAAGCTTGATGGGTCTTTTCCCATGAATCTTTTCATTTACTTTATTCAGACGGTGCATAATATTCACCTATTAATTATTATTTTAACATTTTCAAGATAACTAATCAATACATTTTCCAAAAAACTGATAATATTTCTGCTGGACAACCAGCCTCTGTTTATTATTGTTGTTTACTGTTGACAGTGCCTTTATTTCAGGCTTGTAACTACGAACTGAATTTTTATCCATAGTTACAAACTGACGGACAAACTAGATTGTGTTTCTTTTAAGTCAATACAAATTGTCCTGATAACTTTTTGTTTGCATCATTTTATTACTATACTATGATCAATTCTATCCATTTTAAACAAAAAACGATGCTCTCCTACTTAAAAAAATATATAACAACTATTTCTTGGATTCTGTTGTCCACGATATGTCTATATATCAAATACTACATAATGTGCTTTTCTGACTATGGAAAACTAATTTTAGATACATTTCTTTAGAATAAAATTTTACCTTACCTTTCTTTTTTTTTGTAAGTTTCATATGAGATACAACGTTTTATTTAAACGTTAGTGCTCCACTGACAAAAATGTACATAACGTAAAAAAACTGTTCTTTATATTACTTACATTTACTTACAACAGAGACTCAGTACAAATGCAAACCATTCTTATTTCCAGCAATCCCATCTATTGGGTGGGTCAATACTCATTGGACCACACTCCATACAGCAGTGTTTAGAACAATTGAGGCGGTTAGAATAAAAGTGGAGTAAGTCCAGTTTGAGCAGTTTTGAGATATTGAGTGTTTTGTTTATAACACTATAAAAAAATAAAGGTATAAAATGTGAATTTTTTACTTATGTTTGAGTTATTACTGTATAAAAGTGAATTTATTGTTGATATCACAAGTTTCCCTTGAATCTTACCTTTTTTAAAAAAAAAACAAATATGTGACTTACGCCACTGTCATTCTCAGCACATCGTAGGTATGGTTAATAAAATTGATTAATCTATTACATCTGTCCAAATCTTAACCTGTCCAAACATTAATTTTAAACTTTGTATTTATTCACAACACTTTTTTTCAAAATACAGAAATATAAAACTAAACATAAGGCATAAGCATTGACTTGTTTTAAAATGTTATTCAAGAAAAGTTTATTTTTAAATTTGTAAAACATTTGAATTTCAAGTAATAAGAAATGAATTTTTGTCCATTTCTTACACTTCATAAAACTGTTAAACACACTCAAACTCTTCATTGTTTTCAACAATTTGTGGTTCTTCATAAGCCAATGGTCCAATGTCCTCTTCTGAATTTCCAATTGGTTTTAAGTTATTAAAAAAGTCATGGTATATTGGAGGTATAAAAGCCAAGAGATCCAACATGTCTTGCTTTTTCAACATACTCACTGGTCTCTTGCTTGTGTACAGTTTTTCCACAGGTACATTACTCAAAGATGCTGTTGTTCTACTCTTCCTTTTGCTTGGAGTTATGTCTAAGGCTTCAAAACCTATAATATTTTGTAAAGTTTCTTTGTACTTTATTACAAAAGAACAACTTTTCTCAACTCTGATCCACTGCATTTTCAACCAGTTCACAGGAGAATTGTCTACATTTTTTTTTCTTTTGATTATTGTTTTTACTTTTTCTAAAAGTTTGGTGGAAAAGAATTCTTCACTGTTCATTTGAGAAATCATGAATTTTTTCTTGCGTCGACAAGAGGACATAATTTCATGCCATTGATGTGGGAGATAGATTGATTTGCTTTTAGCTGCTATCTCTACAGATCCAAAATCGGAGTCATTAGGTAAGAATGAGTGGCCAGACACCAAAAAGGTTTTGATCAATTACCTCAATGCTTGTTTCATTACTCTGGACAAATCTCATCAATGCTAGTGTCATTTTGATATTCCGGTTTTGCACGGTGCAGGTGTCACTGTAAATCGTATCTCTTTTTTTGTTGCTAGCCTGTACTTTTAAATGTTTTATGACACATGATGATATTTCTTGAGCTCCCCTAGAGGCTACTGTTTCATCCCATACATAAAACTATCCAGTATCTTTTTCAAGATCGTGTACACCAAAGTTGTAACAATATAAGTTTTGTTTGTAATATGCATCTGATACGGTTAAAACTGGAAAAGGGAGAGCATTCTGCAAATCCACACTGCAAGCATAACTATCAGGATTGTTTTTAACAAATTCAGCATCTTTTTTCATACACTCTCTTGCTATGAAGCACCGCCTTCCTCAAATGAAGTTCATGGTCAATTTGTAATTTTGACTTTTCTTCTTGGCTTAGATCAGGATTGCTCATTTTTATTTTAAAAATGTCACATTTTTTGCAAGTGTCCTTCTTGGAAATGTAAAAATGTAAGTTAAATTTTGTATTAAATACCTATAATAATGCTCCTTCTTCGGCGATCTTCCTTCTGCTAAACATTTTTCCTGGTACAACAAAAACATTTTCTTTTTATTAAGGGACTCACACAGGTACCTTCTGTTTTCATTATGCTTTCTCGTGTAATGGCTCTGATAAGATGGGAATGAGGCGATGTGTTCCATAATATACTTTGTATCGTTTTCTGATATTTTTCTAGAAAAACAGCCTTTAATACCTCGAAGATCTTCAGCTGGCAACTTACCATCCACAAGTTTACACAGAGCTCTATTAACTCTTCCCTCAGACAGTTGGAATGTTTAAAAAAAAAACTTTAACATAATTGAATCGATAGTCCTTCAGTTGTTTTTAAATAATATTTATTTGAACTCTTCCTTTGTGAGCTTCCTTCCTTCCTTGGGTGCCTCCTTTTCACTTCATTTCTTTGAACTAAGCCACAAATATAAGAATTCTGCTTACCGAATTCAGCCATATTCCAAAATGATTCAAACATAGATATCCTCTCATTACTTGATATTTTGTTATTACACTTCATTCTACAGTTACGTGGAATATTTGAAAAAACTTTACCCTCACAAACTTTTCCATTTTTAGTTACATACTGTTTCCCTGAATTTCTGCATCTTTTTGCAATATTTTGCTTATGTTGATCAGGATTTCTGGTTCGCTTTCATGATTTTGGTTTGTTTATGGGGCCTACTAAATTTACGAGACTAATTAAACTAGGCATACCTGTTGAGGATTCAGATTCTGAATCTGAAGAACTTGTATAAACACAAGCTTTTCATGGAGTTCAGTTTTGTTCGGGAAACTAGGCCTATCATTCTCATCTACATTGTAGTCAGGGTCCTTGTCAACAACATCGGTGAACTCAAAAGAATCAGAGTCACTTAAAACTTCTAACCTATTATTGAGCTTGAGTGTCATACTAACAAAAGATTACTTTATAATATAAAGTAATATAAACTTTATAAAAAAGTAAACTTTATTACTTTTGGAGTTTTGAGAAAGTTGTAAAAAACGTAACCTCAATCGTAAATACAGAAGTTCTGAAAATTAAATAATTTCCAACATTTGTCAGTTTTCCTTTGTTTTTTGATCGCGAAATCTAAATCAAATTACACCTTCACTAGGCCCACAGCACTTTAGTAGTATTATAAAAACATAATAAGATTCACTAGCTTACAATAACATCAAACAGCACTGAATTTCACAGCAAAAGAACAACAAACCATCAGCTGACAAAGACTGGTGGACTTACAGCACTGTCTTTCTCAACAATACAGGGTTTTTGCTAAGAGTAAAAAGTATGTGCTGCTCCTGGTGGCAGATATTTGTACTAGGGACTTCCATCACTTTCATTCTAATCTAAACAGTTGTTAGAGGTTATGAAACTGCACTTACCTCATTTTTTGTAAGTTGTGGATTTACGCCACTTTCATTCCAACCGGCTCAATTATTTTAATACATAATCATTACCAACTTAACAATTATTTTAGATAATTTTGCAAGAATATTTGTTTATAAAAAGCTCACCATGTGCGGATACTCTCTTGCTACTGCATCCATTCCACCTACAATGAGTGGTTCAGCAACTGCTGCACATGTATTTTCTTTTTTTCCACTGCTAACGAATGATATACGATTTTCTACATAAACTGCTTTGGCATATTCATCACATTCTGAAAAATCAATTATTTTGAAATTGTTCGTATGATATTGTAATATAGAAATAATATAGACATATAAATATAAATAATATATGTGAATAGTATTATAATTTAAATTTAATAATTTAAATAAATATTATTTAATATAAAGATAATGATATTTAGAAATAATTTGTAACAGATATAACTGTATTAAATAAAATAACCAGAACACTTAACCAATATGAAAAATTGCAATAATGACCAATCACAAGTACATGTTTCAAAAATTGTTTTCATTTTCAGTTGAATGGAACAATGAGAACAGTTAGAATAAATAGACCAACAATTAGCCCCCTAGTAAACAAAAATACGAGATGTGGTCAAAAAGTATCAGAATTGATTTTATTTACATAAATATACTAGAGTTACAGATTTGTAAACTTGTCTCCTTCAAAATAGTCCCCTTCCGCAGCAACACACTTCTTCCACCGCTTTCCCAACTGTTCAAAGCATGTCTTAAAGTCATCTTCTGTAAAGAGCCTTAAGTTCCCTCGTCACATTTTCTTTTATCTCTTCTATGTCTTGAAATGATCTCCCTTTCAATTGATTTTTTATCTTCGGAAAGTGAAAAAAGTCACAGGAAACCATGTCTGGCAAACATGGAGGATGCTGAAGCTGTGGAATATTGTGTTTAGCAAGAAACTGCTGAACAGCATGTGAAGTGTGGATGTGTACATTGTCGTGTTGAAGCCACCATTCACCACTCTGATGCAACTGTGACCTTTTTTGTTGAATTGCATCCATCAATCGCCTCTAAACAGAAATTTAGTAATCTTGGTTTACTGTTTGGCATGGTGGAGAAAATTCATGATGAACAATCCCCTTGTGATCAAAGAAAACTGTGAGCATGGTCTTGACTTTGCTTTGGTTCTATTTTGCCTTTTTTTGGTCTTGGAGAATTTGGCGTCTTCCACACTGAAGGCTGGGTCTTAGTTTCTAGATCATATCCATAAACCCATGATTCATCACCCATTATGATCGATTTAATGAAGTTCTCATCGTTTTTAGCACATTCTAGCAAGTCTTGAAAGACACCCGGGCATCTTTTTGGTCAGCTGTGAGCACTTTTGGTACAAACTTAGCAGAAAAACGTCTCATTCCCAACTCATCAGTAAGAATGGACTGAACTGATCCGAAACTAATATTTAAATCATTTGTTAGCTCACGAATGGTGATTCGGCGGTTTTCTTGCACAGCAGCAGCACAAGCTCAACGTTGTGGTCAGTCTTGCTGGTTAAAGGCCTTCCTGAACCTCGTCACTCTCAACACTTTTATGCCCATCTTTAAAACTCTTCGACCACTCATAAACCTGTCTATGACTCATACAATCTTCCCCATAATCTTTTCGTAACTTTTCACATTTATCTTTACATGTTTCACAAACGTTTTGACAAAATCTGATACAAATTCTCTGATCAATTTTTTCTGACATGGCAAATGCACCAAGTGAGATTAACACTACACAACAATGGGCGTTTGTAAACAAACTAGATCAGCTGTTATTATAAAACATATACCGAGTAATTAGTATAATGTAAAGTAAACGTATGTGTCGCTTTTTTGGAGCTACGTCAGTTGACTTGGCATTGCCAGTATCAATCCTGATACTTTTTGATCACACCCCGTATTAAATATGTGTTCAGTGAGCAATTAGTTATTTTTTGTATTGCTTAAAAAATTTGTAAGAAGTCCTTCCTTAAGAACATTTGTAACTAGCTGTTAAACCTGTGGGCTCACCCGCTTTATTGTTTTCTTTTAATTGAGATTTTTTTAAAGATAATTTTTTTAAATCATCATTCATCAAATTATCTTTATTTTTGTGTTTTCTGCGCGGCTTTGATTGTATTTAAAGGGTTTTTAACTGCGTTATTACTTGCTCTTTTATTGTCATGGGTCGTTAAGGGATTGAGATTTTCTGAGAGGTGGGAAATGCATTGAATTTAACACACAGGCAGCAATGAAATTGGTCACACGGACATGGAAAAAACACACGGTCGCCAACTTTACTGCATTTTCAAGGTCTCCCACATCGAAACGCAACCTCCTGCAATTTAGTTATGTTTTTACCACACACGAGTGTGGTCACATAGACAGTTCAAAGATGCCACTAAATAGCATTTGTTAATTTACTTGTTACTATGGTAATTAATTCTGGTCTCCATGGTGTTATTGACATCTTTATACACGTCACACATCAACTGTGAATAGACTGCATAAATAAAAGTGCTTAAACCATACAAACAGGGTGGAATATCAAATTCCAAGTTAGACAGTGTTTTTCACCTTGTGTCTAAGGTTACCTGTGCAAAATTTGGCCAGAGTCGGTGTAACAGTGTGGATTTGTATTCAATACAAAGAAGCAAATCCTCGGACTTTGAGTTATTATGTATAGATAAAAATTAGTAGTAGTATTTAATGTATTTCATTACTTATTTATTGCATCATCAGACATACGTATAAACATAAATTTTATAATCATTTAAGACAATTACAAAATATATAGATGTATCTACATTGTTAATGATCCGTACCGTGAGGACCAAAAAATGGTATGAGAAGAATCCAGGCACGGTGGACCAAAAAATGTTGAATATCAGGCCCAAGTGGGCTAAAAAATGTTTTGTGAAGTGAGTAATCCTGTCGGCGTGTACCAACAACGTTTGTAAAAAATAGGCAGTAATGCATGCATTGGTTCAGTGGGAATGAAAAATGATAAAATGTGGACTGTATTGAATTGATTTTAATGCATTTTCCCAAGTTATATTACATGTTTTAATTTATTGAAATCAGGTTGGCTAATAATGCATGTTGCCAAAAAGTATTAAAGAATTTGAATTAAATTGATAGCGGGCCTAGTTGGCCATAAGTAAGAATATACCGGCCTAAAGCCTACATTAAATGTCAACAAGAAAATATGACAGTAAAAAGGTCGGCGAACCGACCGCCGCAAGCGACTGACACACACTGTACAAAGTTCCAACACGCAAATTTGGACAAAATCAGTAAGCAGATTAGCCAACCTACAAAGCGAAATTATCGCGCTACCGTACATAAGCTGCCCGTCAAAATCAAATGATTTTTTAACATTTTTTAATAAATTATGATACATCTTACAACTTAATTTAAAAGGATACAGTTTTCTTAATAATAAGAGTTAGTTTCAAGGCTAAGTTGAACCTTGAGTTATGAGATTAGATAACGGCAGTCCGTTACTAGCTTAGAGATAAGCATGCATAAGATAAGCCTAGAGATAGGCGTTTGTAAGCCAAGGTTGGCGAACAGCTGTTTTCAGACATGAATATAAAAGTCTGGTTTGACAAATATTACCATCACATAGTGTATGTGCACAGTATATAACATTACAAAACATAAAAAAATACACAGTTGTACAATGTTTAATGCATGATCGGAAGCTCATCACATGATGGACCGATAGTTTGTAACCCTATGCATGTCATAGATGGTTACTGTAAAATTAGTTGAGGCCCGTGGACCTGTACAGAGAATTAACTACATGAACAAAATTGTTATTGAACATGTTGCAATTACATGTTCAAGCGTATATTCAGCAGGGCGGCATGTATTGACCTAGTCATGCTGTTCCTGAAGTTTCAGGAACTTACAATATGTAATAATGTATGAACAAGCTAGATGCTGACTGAATGCAAGCCCAAATATGACATGTATGTCATAATTTAAGTAAAAATAATTGTGCATGCTTACTCGCAAAATAAATACAATATAAAATACAATATAAAATAAATCTAGACGTGGCAGTTACATGCGGCAGACGCAAAACAATAGTTTTTACATAAACGCAAGTTATGTGAATACAATAACAATAATTTAGATGATTACAATATGAATAATTGCAATCTCAAATAACAGATACAATACTGTGATTACAGAAACAATTTAACAATTTAAAGACATTCACAGAATAATACACACATTTATTAGCAACAGTATAAAGAAATGAATGCATGATTGCTCAGCTGCAAGACA
This sequence comes from Magicicada septendecula, assembly GCA_034769895.1. Lineage (NCBI taxonomy): Eukaryota > Metazoa > Arthropoda > Insecta > Hemiptera > Cicadidae > Magicicada > Magicicada septendecula. Next base: position 301,764,038 of record CM068367.1, on the reverse strand, counting down.
TGCAAATATTATGTAACAAAATTTTATAAAATGAGACCACCAAAAACATGAACTATACCCCAAAACATCAAATGTAAATGTGTAAGACATAGTATGCCACACAAAATTAACATACAAATACAAAATATTAATATACCACCAAAAACTGTGATAATTATAGAAGCGTGCAATGGCGCAAAATTGATAAGAAAATATTGTGATAATTCATCACAATTAGGTTGACCAAATGGTCGTAATAAGTAATAAGCCAGTGGCTAAATAAAATAGCATTGTGCTAAGTAATCATAATTTTGTCAAATCTCGTCTCACGCTGGCAACAGACATAACTTATGTATTGGTCTCCGCAAAACACCCGTAGGCGTGCGAATGTCCACGACACGAACCAAGTTATCTGGGCCGGGAAATGTGGCGATAATTACGCCAAATTTCCAGGGTAATGGAGGTAAATTATCCTCAATAAGCAAAACTAAGTCACCAATGGAAACATTATCCTTGGCAAACTTCCACTTGTGACGCCGCTGCAACTGGTGCAAATAATCGCGAGACCATACCGTCCAAATGCCTTGGACAAACCTCTGAAGAAGTTGCCAACGCCCAAGACGAGAAACAGGAATGTGAGAAAGGTCTGGGTCCGGTATCGCCGTTAAGGGTGCGCAAATCAAAAAATGGCCAGGTGTAAGTGGCACCGGGTCGTTAACATCTGAAGAAATAGCAAATAAAGGTCGAGAGTTCAGACATGCCTCTATCTGAGACAAAATGGTCGTGAACTCTTCGAAGTTGAGTATAGATTTGCCTACCACGCGGCGCAGATGAAATTTCAAACTCTTTATGCCGCTCTCCCAAAGGCCACCGAAATGAGGTGAGGAGGGCGGAATAAATGACCATGATATCCCCTGAGAGGATGTGAATGACTTGATCGATGAGATGGCATCCTTATTGTGCCAAAAGTTGTAAATATCATGTAAGATAGTGCGGGCCTTCCTGAAGTTTGTGCCATTGTCGGAGTACAGTTGACTGGGTATGCCCCTACGGGCCATGAAACGACGTAATGCGGCTATAAACGCGCTGGCCGTAAGGTCGGAAACAAATTCCATGTGAATAGCCCTAGTCGCTAAGCAAATACACAAAGATACGTATGCCTTAGAAAGAGCTCTAGACTTCTGCCCGCCATGACGAATCATGAAGGGACCACCATAATCAACCGCGCAAAATAGAAACGGCCTAGAAGGAGTGACTCTAGGGGATGGTAAAATACCAAGCCTCTGTACCTGCTGTTTGGCACTAAACCTGATACACCTCACACATTTTCGAATAATGGAACGAATGACTAACCTGGCATTCACAATCCACCAACGGTGACGCAGTGAATGATGCACGAGTTGAGCACCAGCGTGAAGTAAACGAATGTGTTCACGTTCAATGATAAGGCGTGTAATATGCGCCGATGGGGGTAATACAATAGGATGTTTAGAGGCGTAGGGTAATTGGGAATGCTGTAATCATCCGCCCACGCGTATCACTCCAGAGTCGTCAAGAAACGGGTCGAGAGAAGCCAACTTACTCCTAACGGAAACAGAAGATCCGTTACGAAGACAATTAATTTCGGCTGCGAAGTGGATCGACTGAGATTGTTTTATGAAGAAGTTGAGAGACTGATGAATTTCTACAGGGGTAAGATCGCCCGTAAGCTTGTCAGCACTTGGGTGTCTAATATTTCTGATGAACCGAAAACAGTAAGCGTATACGCGCGTTAGACGATGCAACGAGGAAAAGTCCAAAGAGAGGTCAACAGCCAGGGTAGACATTAGAGAAAGGTTATGTGTATGCTTCTCTTCCACGGTGACTTCAGAAGACGACGGAGTGGCCGGTACGAAGGATGGGAAGGGATCAGACTCTGACGATTGAGACAAACAGCTAGGGCCGTGCCACCAAAGCGAGCAATCGCGCAAAACGTCAGGGGGACACCCCCTTGATATAATATCAGCAGGATTGTGTCGTGAATTAATGTGATGCCAAGTATAAGTTTGCGTACGACGCTGAATTTCAGCAACCCGATTAGCGACGTATGTTTTCCACCACGTAGACTGGGCATGAATCCAGTAAAGAATCATAGAGTCAGAATACAAATGTACATTATCAATAAACGAATAAAGAGCAGGAATAACCTTAGATACGAGTCGCGATAATAACAAGCAAGCGCAGAGTTCGATGCGAGGTAATGACACCTGTCGTAGGGGAGCCACGCGAGATTTGGAACACAAGAGGTGACAGGAGGCAGTAGAATCTTGATAAATGACTCTGACATACATACAACAGCCAAACCCCCTTTCAGAAGCATCCGAAAAACCATGCAATTGAACTGTAGCTGTCTCACGCTTGCAACGAATAGATCGCGGGACCACAATTCTGCCAATCAGACCCAATTTGTCACACAAAGAATGCCAATCCGAACGTGACTGACCGGAAATCGGTTCATCCCAACCAAGCTTACAAAGCCAAAGTAAGTATATGAGTATATATAAGTATATATAGTAAGTATTGGACGCTACTAAATTGATAGCGCCATCATCGATGAGTGTCATGTGCCCAAGATTCTTATATTCTTTGATAAAGTCCGCGTAGTCGCGAGCGAGCTTAACATCTCGCCTAAATCGACGCTCTAAGCTTAAGAATCTTGATTCAGCACTCGTGTAAGATTCCCCCAAGTGGGGATTATCAGACTTAAATGGAAGTGAAACCACAAATCTACCCTCGTGGTTGCGCTGGGTAGAGCGCACAAAATGCTCTTCACAGGCTGACTCGTTATCAGGGGTATTGTCAGGGATAGTTTCTGCTTCCCAAAATCTTTCGAGAGATTGCAGAATTTGACTGTCGTTGTTCCTTGCTAGGAACGAAACAGCAGGACCCTCGTTGCGGCAGTGCTTGGGCAAGTTGCCAGCCAAAATGTAGCCCAGTTTTGTTTCCTGAATGATGGGAAAATTGGGGCCGCGTGTGTATTTATTGGTTAAGATCAAGTCCAGATAAAATTGTGCCCCTAATAGTATGTCGATTTGCGACGATATATTAAAATCGGGGTCAGCCAGGAAGATTTTGTTTGGAATGTGGAACTGGTTGATATCAAACGAGTTTGAAGGCAGATTGTGAGTTAACGTAGATAAGACGGCACATTTCGCCTCGAAGCTATATCTTTGATAGCGAGAAATAATATAGAAGCAATATCAGTTGCGTAACACGCTGTATTGTTTATTCCTGTGATTGGTATATTAGATTTAGTTAATTTGAGCTGTAACTTCTTTCAAATGATTTTGTACAGAAATTTATCTGTGAACCGGCGTCTAGGAGCACTCTAGCCCTATGTCTGTTGCCAGCCTGGTCAACGACAGATACAACTGCTGTGGATAAAAGAACATTATTCTTGCACTGTAATTTAAGCGAGCAATAATTGCTGCTGGCAGCTGTTGAGTTCGGCACGTAATTTGCGTGCAACAATGTGTGGTGAGTTTTGAACAGATTTTACACACCTGTTTACTCTTACAGCTAGCTATAAGATGACCTGATCTAAGGCAATTGCTACAACATTTATGATTTGAAACAAATTGTCCCCGCTCAGCGGTACTTAATACACGAAATTTATTACATATGTAAAGCGGGTGGTTGGATTTACAACACACGCATGAATAATGATTTGCCGCTGCGGGATAGCGCTTAAATGTAGTGCTGCCAGCAGTATTTCTTGAGTTACATTTCTCATATTTATTGTTAGGTCTTACATTCAGTTTGTTGAGTTGCTGTCCGGGTTCAATGGGCATTGTATTTTCTAACAGCTGTCTACGTAAGTTTAAAAAATGCGTGAAGTCTTGAAAGCTAGGTAGTTTGTCAGGGTCTATTGACTCCTTCCAAAGTTTGAAAGTAATAGGGTCGAGTTTAGTGGATAGTAACTGTATAGTGATAAATTCAAATGAATTCACTGACAGCTTCATTGCTGCCAGTGAATTAACGGAAGACGTTATTGTGTTAGTGAACTCTGCCAAACTTTGGACCGAGTCCTTTATTGTCGACTTGACCTGAAGTAGGTTTTGCACATAGTATTTAGCTATTATGAATGGGTTGTTATACCTTTCGGACAGCAAACTCAACGCTATTGTATAATTTTCTTTACAGATAGGTAATGACTTGATTAAATCTAACGGTTCACACTTCAAAGAAGAATGTAAATAATGTAATTTTTGCACTGGTGTTAAATCAGATCTTGAATGCACTAAATCGGTAAAAATTGAGTAAAAATGTTGCCATTCCAATATGTTGCCTGAGAAGCAGGGCAAACTTATTGGTTTTAATTGCATGGGCGTCGATAATACGGGAGGTACAGTCTGAGTATTAAATGTGTCAAGTAACTGCAAAATGTTTGCTTCAGTTGAATATAACATTTCTTCGACCTCAACTCGGTCTGCTTGAGCAACGCTCGTGTCCTTACTAATGAGTTCTATTTCAGACTGCACCTCGTCGTATTTCGAGGCCAAGCTTTTGAGACTGTCCAGCCTTACAGTTAGAAAATGTTTTGTATTTAAAGTTACATCAAACGAATTTACAGCAGATTGTATCCGCACTATTGCGGACTTTAAGCCGCCTCTCTTTTTGGTCAGCACTTTGAGGCCTTCTTCAGACATTGTACGCACCTTAATACACTGTTGTTGATGATACCTTGTTGGCGATGTCCTGCAGCGTCGGCTCCTTGGTGAAGATGGCAAACAGCTAGTAGAGATGACCAAAGCAGAAATAGTGGTAGAAAATATTAGATGGAAAATCCAGGTCCGGAGTGACCAAAAAATGTTAATGATCCGTACCGTAAGGACCAAAAAATGGTATGAGAAGAATCCAGGCACGGTGGACCAAAAAATGTTGAATATCAGGCCCAAGTGGGCTAAAAAATGTTTTGTGAAGTGAGTAATCCTGTCGGCGTGTACCAACAACGTTTGTAAAAAATAGGCAGTAATGCATGCATTGGTTCAGTGGGAATGAAAAATGATAAAATGTGGACTGTATTGAATTGATTTTAATGCATTTTCCCCAAGTTACATTACATGTTTTAATTTATTGAAATCAGGTTGGCTAATAATGCATGTTGCCAAAAAGTATTAAAGAATTTGAATTAAATTGATAGCGGGCCTAGTTGGCCATAAGTAAGAATATACCGGCCTAAAGCCTACATTAAATGTCGACAAGAAAATATGACAGTAAAAAGGTCGGCGAACCGACCGCCGCAAGCGACTGACACACACTGTACAAAGTTCCAACATGCAAATTTGGACAAAATCAGTAAGCAGATTAGCCAACCTACAAAGCGAAATTATCGCGCTACCGATACATAATATTCAAATTATGTCAACACAGATACCTGTTAACTCAAAAACGTTAGGTTCTTAATTTAAATGTTACAGTGTTATAAACATTTTACATACACATTACACATTATGTTTTCCTCAACCATGGCTTTTATTTATTTCAGTAGTAAATTAAACCCAAAAACCGTTGTCACCTAACCTCAAAAATGAAAACAACACGTATTTTCACTTTGCATTAAGAAGTAGGACAATTTAAAATTATTAGTACACTTCTTCTTTTCCACATCATAATATATAGATTCAATCGCATATTAAAAACATTGAAAATGTACTGCAGAAACGGATAAAGGTACAGTTCTGATACTGCTAAACAAACAGTGTTTGTTACTATAGTAATTAATTCTGGTCTCCATGGTATTTTTGACATCTTTATATGCGTCAACAAAAGGGCCTACATCGTGCAAATGGGGCAAAATATCAAGTTCCAAGTTAGACAGTGTTTTTGCCTTGTGTCAAAGGTTACCTGTGCAAAATTTGGTGGCAATCGGTGTAATGGTGTGGATTTGTATTCAATACAAAAAACCTCAGACTTTGAGTTTTATATATAGGCCTATAGATGGATAATTGCTATAACATGGGCTGTGGGCTGGCTGCTTTCAATAAGGTGCCAATGACTTTGACAAGAAGCCCACAATTAAGCCTCATTGAAACAGCTGGCCCAAAAAAAGCTTGGTCAAGGCAGCTTAGTAAATTCCATCTGTAAATTGTGGATAAGTCCAAGGAGAGAGATTAAAAGACTATGTCCTATTAGCCATTGTCAAGTATAGTGCATATAAAAGAAAGCATGTGAATGTGTGTAAATATACAGAAATACTGGAACATTGTTGGTAATAATTATCATATATGTTAGGCGTTAAGGTTGCTAACTAGTGTTTATAAGAATTAATCCGGTTAATCCACAGTTCTTTCAAGCGCTGCATACTATCCTGATAAGATATATTTTCTGTCTAGGAACTTTCTTTTTCTCCTACCAAACAGAAACTAACATTAGGTTCAACTATTTCAGTTTCTGCACAGAAACCATCTTCCATGAAATCAGCCAGCCACTCTTTTCTAGACTGTTAAGTTAATGGTATCTCTGGAAATAAGTAAACCCATTTTACTTCAATGTTCCATAAGGAAATGGAAGTATGGTGATGGCAAAAAAAATCGTGTTCGAGATAATTGCAGATTCTGATTGTACTCCTCTTAAAACATGAAAAAAAGTCATTTTTCGAAAAGTGTCTGTCTGTGTCTTCTGTAGATTTTCTTTTCTATGGCAAACGATAAAAGTCACAAATTCAAACAGAATCAAACAATTGTTTGCATACAGCTCTGAATTGTAGAGTTCTCAAGACCTATTGTTTTTGCTGAAGATCGGTTAAGGAAAGGGGTAGTTTACCAGCAACGTTTTATGTTTCAACAAGGGTAATTTTTTCTATGACGAACGATAACTGCCATAAATTCAAACAGAATCAAATACGTTTTTGCAAACCTTCATGAATTATAGAGAACTCAAGGTTTTTTATTTTGGTGAAGATCGGTTAAGGGAAAGCAACGTTTTATGTTTTAACAAGGGTAAATTTCCATATGACGAATGATACCTGCCACACATTCAAAGAGAATCAAACAATTTTTTTCATACATTCCTGAATTGTAAAGAACTAAATGACTATTGATTTTAGTGAAGATCGGTTAAGGGAAAGGGGTAGTTTACCAGCCATATTTTATGTTTTAACAAGAGTAATTGTTTCTATGACAAACGATAACTGCCGCACATTCAATAAGAATCAAATAATGTTTTGCATGCATCCCTGAATTGTAAAGGACTCAAGACTTATTGATTTTGGTGAAGATCAGTTAAGAGAAAGGGGTAGTGTACCTGCAACGTTTTATGTGATAACAAGGTTAATTGTTACTATGATGAATGATAACTGCCGTAAATTCAAACATAATCAAATAATTTTTTGCATACATCCCTAAATTGTAGAGAACTCAAGGTTTTTTGATTTTGGTGAAGATCGGTTAAGGGAAGGGGGTAGTTTACCAGCAACATTTTATGTTGTAACAAGAGAAATCTTTTCATGACGAACGATAACTGCCGTAAATTCAAACAGAATCAAATAATTTTTTACATATGTGCCTGAGTTGTAGAAGACTCAAGTCCTATTGATTTTGGTGAAGATCGGTTATGGGGAAAGGACAGTTTACCAGAAACATTTTTTGTTGTAACCAGAGTAAATTACTTAATTTTGATAAATAAAGTATCCTGATAAGAAGATCTTAATAATCCACTGTAGAAACATAGATGAAATATCTATAAATTAAGAGGCTAATTGAACGCGGTGGGGGTAATTTTCTATAAATGAAAATTATAGTTGAAGGGGAGGGGATAATTTTTATATGTGTACTACGTTATCGGCAACAAAGTAGTAGTTTGTTGTTAAAATTCCTTCCCATGCTGTTTGGCCGTAGTCCAATGTTTTCTGCAAAACCAGACGTTTTTGGCAGTTCCGTTGACTCCCATCATCAGTGAAAATCGAGTGCGATAACGTGTGGTGGTATATGTTAGTGACCACAGTACTGTGATTAAGGCTGAAGCAATAAGTGGAAAGAAATAGTTTCTATGGAAACATTTCATTTCGTAAATGATTTTAAATATAAATCTTAGAACATGGAAATCATGTATGGTTCTCCATACTGATATTTTTAAATGTGATTCTTCACACACACACACACACACACGCGTGCGCACGCACATGCGCTCTTTCTCTCCCACTCTCTCTCTCTCTCACTATCACTCACTCGCTGATTCACTCTCTTTTAAATAATGCCCAAAATTTAAAAACCAATCAGCATTATATAAATTTACACATGTAGGGCAGTTTGCTACATAGACCCTTTTTTGCAGCCTTCATGCATAGAGCCAATCTGCACTACGGTAACCATAAAAATTTTAGCAGAAATATACTTATGCTAACTTGAGAGAATTGTAGCATTAATATATTTTTCACTCAATAGTAGGTATCTAATCTACCTAGAAAAATTAGAAGTATCTTTAATATATAAAAACTCTTTCTGTTTTAGTCTTGAGTTTCAGAAGATTATTCCACAAATCGTTTTATATCCCTCTCATAGTTCTTAGTAACAGTACAGCCAGACTTTGACTAAACACGTCACTTATTATAAGACTGTCCTAATTTAGCTAAAGAGGATATACTAATATTCAATCATAACACACTCTGTCAGTAAAAATCTCGTTTTATTGGCAAAATCAGGATGTTTCCCCTTTCTCTAAGGGTCAGGCTTAATCTGCTTCAGTAATTTTCAGTACTTCAGTACATTTCAGCTTACTTGGAAACATACAATAACTACAATGTACAACAGCATACACAATAATTATGTTCAGTGTTTGTGAAACCTAAAACAATCTCAGCCTCAGTGCAGCAGTGGCATAACATGGATATTATTTAACGAGGATTGTGATTGTATTATCAAACTATGCATATTTAAGAGACATATTTATGGAATTTGTAAGCTGCACACATCTGTTTAAAAAAGTGGTGGGGCTGAGTAAATTCAACTACCAACATCACTGGTATAATTTACTTTTGGCTCACTGCTGTACCAAAGACACTAATATAAGACCTCTAGCAGTAGAAATCATTCTTAACTCATCTCCATTTTTTTGTTTGTATTAAGGTGAAGCCAAGAATGTGAGAATATAACTCACACACTACTGTGAATGAAAGGAGAAATTATTAACTGTATTTGAATTTGGAAAACAGTCACTCTTTAGATTAGCATCTCTAACCAAAGAAAGAAGTTTAGCAAAAGTGAAATTGTCTCTGTTGATAGACAAATGATCTGTGACTAGTGATGAAATAGCAGAAAGATAATTGTCAGTTTGAAGAAAATGTCAAAATTCTAATCAAAGCCATTGATTGGTAGGTTGAAGTGATGATTGAAAGTGAAGATAATACAACACAAAATTATCTAATTTTTAGGCAACTGTAATGGGTCTTGTATCTTGATAAATAGCTTTGGAAGTCATTTAGACTCCCTTCAAAATACGTGGAAGTGTTGAGGCACAACAGTCAAGCACTATCCCAAATTTTTTATTCTTGAAGACAATAAGGAGACAGATTAGGCTGGGAAAAATATAAGCAGCCAGATAGTCTCTACAACACAAAACTGGGCATCATCCCTATAAGACCATCTATGAATAAAATCAGCAGATATGTGAGGATGTGGAAGTATAGAAAGTTTAAGAGCTATGAGTTTTTTCTGATGGCATCACTACTGGGCAAGAAAGACTTCATCACCTTTCTGTTCTGTGCATTAAAAGAACATATAAATTTGACATTTCAAAAATAATAGATGAATTTAACTTGGAAGCAACTCTTAGAGGAAGGAGACTTCTACTTCATTAGCAACAGAACCTGCCACTCAGACACCATAGTATACAATACATTGTGTAGTATTATACCATCTCATAATGAGGTACTTACCTCAATTAAACAAAAACTGAAGTTGTTTATGTTTATACAATATTTTTGTTCTAGGTAAACATAAGTAGAAGTACAACTTATAAAGAAAGGTTTGTTGGTCATGAATACTGAAATTTTCCCTCGTTTACTGACTGAGAATTCTAAACAACTTTCATAAAACAGTTTATATATGTACAGTTGTACATCATAAGTTTACATTTTATTATACAGGTGGTCTCACTACATCCTTGAATATTTGAAGCTTCACTCCCCCCCCCCTTTATGCCAATGGTTATAAATTGTTTAATAACAAGTATAAAAAGTTTAGTACAAGTATAAAAGTAAAGATTGTCAGTTTTTAAAACTAGTAATTTGTTTAATTACTTGTTTGGCTTTTGGTTTTCCTCAAACCACCATGTTCAGGTGAATATTTTGATGTCAGTTCTTCTACTGGTTCACAGCATACAATTGGATCAAATCCAATAAAGCCACAAGTCTCTGGTTTTGGCATTGCACCAGATTCGTATATTTTCTTAGCCTTTGGGCAATCATTTAACTTTGTGCAGATCCATTCGTTTCCTTCTTCTTCTTTACAAACATCATCTGAAAAAATATGCATATTTATTTATAAGTCTCTTTTATATTCATTATTTTTTAATATGTAGGCCTAATATAAAAATACAAACAAGCAAAAGCAATTCTTTCAAGATATAAACAAAGAAACACAGAGTAATAAAAAATATGTATATGTACATATATATATATTATAACTACACTACTACGCGTTATTGTAATGTAATGTTGTGTGTGAGTACCCACCTGCTGTCTGATCTTGCAGATTCTTCCGACTAGGGCGTGTGGATTTTGGATTTGAAGTTCGCAAGCTAGTAATCTCAAATTATTACAATAACACACAAGATAAGTTACTTTAAAGGGGGAGAGTTTTGTGAGACTGGTAGGCTTTATCGTACAACAATAAAACACTGTTATATGGGGTAATAAAACGTTGTTTATTACACCAACAACACACAAGAATAGAATGGTTATAATGTTATGAATTTTCTTATGGTCTATACAATGAATCGATGTTTTTCGATTGTCTAATAGTTGAAAGAAACTGAACTCGTTCTTTACGAGTTAATTGCAATTTAAATTTGACTTTATTAATTGATTTGAATTTAATTAAATTTATTTAATTAATTTGAATCTAAGTGTTCATGAAACAAAATATAAAACTCTACAATTAATTTGAATAATTAGTTAAAATAAATTAGACGTGACAGTCTAGTTCACGTTATTTCATTTCTAGTGATTCTATTTCTGATCTACTGCAGTATGATCTAAGATTAGATTGTCAGTTAAGATTTGTATAGCGCTTTTATACTCCTTCTATTTCTTAACTATAACTTACTAAAGCCTTAAACTGCTATACAGATTATCACAACGAATTTACTTTTTAATTACTAGAGTCTTTGCTTTTTGTTTGGCACCTGAATTATTTGAATTACAATGTTTTAATTGAAAAATAGAAAATTGGATCTGAAAAATAAATAAGTGGATTTTGCTTTCCTGTTACTGAAGAGGATGTCGTCCCGATTTGTCCCTCGTCGATTCGAGTCCTTGGTTAGAGAAAGTAATCTGCTTAGAACTGCTGGATTCGGTCTTGGAGTTCAAAATTCGGCAACACTCTGCTTCCCTGCTGTTTGTGAATATTTTAACGTCTGCTGTTGTCTGCTGGAACTGCTTCCTTTTCTCCGTCGATTTGCACGTTGCACGTCAGCGTGTGTGTGTGTGTGCTTCGTCCGGGCGGTCGCTCTGCTCGTCAGCTGTTAACCAATGATTTAGACGGCCTCTCTGCTGTATTCTTGAAGTCTGGTCTTGAAGTCGGGTGGATCTCTTGCGTGCTTATGACTAACTGGTAGTACACAATAAGCTTGGTTGATGTCTTGAAGAGTATCTCGCCTTTACGTAGCAATTACGAGCTATACAGATGATCTGTAGTTAGTGTGTTCGTAATTGCGTGTGTGTTGACCACGTAGAGTCTTCTTGTTGATCTTCACCGCTTTGGCTACTAGACGATCGAAAGACTACGTCTTAACTTCGTGAGTACTGACAGAAGAGTGATTTTTCCACCAGAAAACATCGCACTGGCCGGGGCTGCATGGAATGATTTCATTGGTCGAAACACTCTCCCTACCACATAAAATTTAGAATTCCCTTAGTCCGTGAGAATGAAGTCTGGTTCCCACAGACGGAGAATAGAATTATTATCTAATATTTAATTATCCGCCGGAACCACTTTGTCGCTAAGGATATCCTGTACTTATTTAATTTTGCAATAACTTGGTTGCAAATCAAGTTGTGTGAAATCTAAAATATACAATTTGTCAGAAATTATTATCTTTATGACATATTAAAATCTCTTTACTGTAACTCTATTTTTACAGAAGTTATTTAATTATTTTAATTAACTCTTACATTTGTTAATTATATTGCATCAAATTTGCACACGTCATTATTAATATCTCGGCAAACATTTTGGCTATGTTAGATTTCGCCTTTATTTATTAGTTTCCGAGATATTAATAATTAACAGTTTGGGTGTGGTCGCTTCCTTGTACAGCGAACTGATTACATAACGACCACGTGTGCGTTGCTTTACACAGCATTATTTTCAATGCGCTACATTCAAATGGAGTTTTAACTGTTAATTTTTATTTAAATATGGTTTCAGTATGCGGTAAACATATAACCCCAAATAGTTAATATTTGGTTCCGTTATATATTCCCACACCCGCTTTAAAAAAAAATGAATGTAATAATTACAGTTATTTTTTTTTCTTAATCATTACACACATATTCTGTAATAATTATTCTTATTCTCTATACATTGTATTACTTATTCTGAAGACACGTACACAAGTGTTAATGTTATTGCATTATATACAATTTAATTCTAAATACATGTATTAAACTATCATATTTGCAACTTATTGCGTATAATGTTTTTAAAACGAGTAGTAGCCTTTGTTTATAAATAATGCCACGCGTACAAAGAATTTGCTGACAGTATTTAAAACGTTATCGCGGGGCGCGCGGCTAATTGCTTGACCTAGTTTCATATGTGGGTCAGGTAGTTATCGCGTGACGTAACTGTTTCCTGCCGCTGTTCTCGCTCACTCAATTCTATACGCTTATTATTTACCGCTATAGTAAAACATTATTATTAGTACCCAAGTTATCTATAATTATTATTAATAATATTATAAAACACAAATTACTTATTTTAATTTTAATTATTATAATACAATTACGTTATTATCTTTAAAGTGCATCCAGTATATCGTATGCATTTTATGGGTGGCTCGACAATATTCCGCTACGTACTCGTCGAATTCGTACGCGTCCCCGGATATGATTTCTACGTCCTCCCACGCTGACTGTGTGGGAACGTCGTCGTCACTTTCCTGCTCTGGCGGATGTACTTTTGTCGGTGCCCATTGTTGCATTGTGTTGACGGGCAACCACGTTTCCTTACCTTCCGGTTGAAATACTTTGTCAACTGGCGTACAAATTTCTGTATAAAATTCACTTTTCTTAAACCTAGCATTTTTTTTATTTTTACCTACTTTATTGCGATAGGTTTTGGCATAATTTATGGCGCTTCCCCCCTGGAGGCGCCCGTTTCCAAGTTTTTTGGAAACTTACGATTCTTTCTCCTCTCATTGGTGTCTTTATTACTAGGAGTATCGCTGTCTTGCTCTATTGTATCGGTTCTAGCTAATTCGACCGTTTGCATAGCTCTAATCGGGGCCCCGTCGTTACCCTTATACTGCCCTTTCGATCTAGCAATATTTTGTTTGCCTTTGTATTCAAAGGTCTTATCTGGGGGTTTTGACGATGTTTGGGGTGGAGTAGAACTAGTACTCGGTCTCTGGTCAGATTTCTGGTATTGTTCTCGCGTATTCTGCCCTTCATTATTACGGCGAAAATCGGGATTATACCGCCACCCACCAAAATCAAAAACCGTCTCACTTTGGGACACTAGAATAAGGAGTTCGTCTACCGTGCGAATACCCTGGGTAAATACAGCTACTCTAATGTTATGGTTAAAATGGTAGGCAAGCTTGGTGACTATGTCAATCTCCGCAAATGCTGGGGTTAAATGCTTCGCGCGCTCGACCTGCTGGATTATATAATTTTCGGCGGTTATATTCATTTTCTTGTCAAAACGGCCATATTCCAGTTCATTTCGCAGAAGTCGTTGGGTATGCGAGTTCCAGTACCGGCTTTCAAATTTTTGTTTGAACTCCGCGTATGTGGACACTCTATCGCGTACAATGTTATACCACTTACGCGCCGAATCACGCATCGCGTTAACCACCCACTGTATTTTGTCTTGATCTTCTAGTCGGGAACCTACTCTAGCCATTTCACTCTCACATGCTAATAAAAATTCAATGGGGTTTTCGTTATTTTCCCCCGTAAAATACACGCGATTTTTCTCGTCGACAGGGCCTTGTACCAAAATATTTGGAGCAGACCTCCTTCGTACCTCCTGTCGTACTTTCAAAATCTCGTCGCTTAACGTTTGTAAAACACTCTCTTTATTAGAGTCAATGTTGGATCGCGTCTCTACAATTGAAGCGTCTAATTTATCTACTCGTCGTTGCGTTTCGGTCACGTCCGCGTGAATTTTTACCTCTAGGGATTCCACCTTTTTGGAAACCTCTAGTGTTTGCTTTTCACAACGGCTTATGTGGTCTTTGAACCGGCCTTCCATACGTGTTACTTGTTCAATAAACGATTTTTGCATGGTGGTCTCAAAAACCTTAAACCGTTTATTGATTTTAGTATCGACCGTATTTACTTTTTCGGCGATTTCCGCGACTTTCACCGTTAACTCGGTTACGCTTTCGTCTATTTTCTCGGTGGTTTGTTTATTGCTTTGCTTAATCTCGGCGTTTATGTCAGCGTTACTTTGTTCTAATGCTTCGGTTAGACTAACTCTTTGCGCCTCGATATTAGATTTTAATTCTGCGATATTTATGTCAGCATTGGCTGTTATTTGTTCAAATTTCGCGTTCATATTAGCGGTTAATTCGGCATTTGTTTTCTCAAATTTCGCGTTAATATTAGCGGTCATTTCCGCGTTCATTTGCTGCATTTGTTTAAGTATTTTATCCATATCCATTTTAAATAGACAACAATGTCAAATATACACAATTTAAAATACACAGAACAGTTTCAAATACACACAATAACTTTACTGTTGTACACACACCAGTCACAAAACTCTTTGGGGATTGTTTAGTTGGACGCCAGCTGTTTTACTAATTAAAACAGCAAAGTTTGTTTTAAAGTGAAAATTAAATTTAAATTGAATTTAATTAATTTAATTTAATTTGATCGTGCCCCACGTTCCGGGCAAGCCATTTATAACTACACTACTACGCGTTATTGTAATGTAATGTTGTGTGTGAGTACCCACCTGCTGTCTGATCTTGCAGATTCTTCCGACTAGGGCGTGTGGATTTTGGATTTGAAGTTCGCAAGCTAGTAATCTCAAATTATTACAATAACACACAAGATAAGTTACTTTAAAGGGGGAGAGTTTTGTGAGACTGGTAGGCTTTATCGTACAACAATAAAACACTGTTATATGGGGTAATAAAACGTTGTTTATTACACCAACAACACACAAGAATAGAATGGTTATAATGTTATGAATTTTCTTATGGTCTATACAATGAATCGATGTTTTTCGATTGTCTAATAGTTGAAAGAAACTGAACTCGTTCTTTACGAGTTAATTGCAATTTAAATTTGACTTTATTAATTTATTTGAATTTAATTAAATTTATTTAATTAATTTGAATCTAAGTGTTCATGAAACAAAATATAAAACTCTACAATTAATTTGAATAATTAGTTAAAATAAATTAGACGTGACAGTCTAGTTCACGTTATTTCATTTCTAGTGATTCTATTTCTGATCTACTGCAGTATGATCTAAGATTAGATTGTCAGTTAAGATTTGTATAGCGCTTTTATACTCCTTCTATTTCTTAACTATAACTTACTAAAGCCTTAAACTGCTATACAGATTATCACAACGAATTTACTTTTTAATTACTAGAGTCTTTGCTTTTTGTTTGGCACCTGAATTATTTGAATTACAATGTTTTAATTGAAAAATAGAAAATTGGATCTGAAAAATAAATAAGTGGATTTTGCTTTCCTGTTACTGAAGAGGATGTCGTCCCGATTTGTCCCTCGTCGATTCGAGTCCTTGGTTAGAGAAAGTAATCTGCTTAGAACTGCTGGATTCGGTCTTGGAGTTCAAAATTCGGCAACACTCTGCTTCCCTGCTGTTTGTGAATATTTTAACGTCTGCTGTTGTCTGCTGGAACTGCTTCCTTTTCTCCGTCGATTTGCACGTTGCACGTCAGCGTGTGTGTGTGTGTGCTTCGTCCGGGCGGTCGCTCTGCTCGTCAGCTGTTAACCAATGATTTAGACGGCCTCTCTGCTGTATTCTTGAAGTCTGGTCTTGAAGTCGGGTGGATCTCTTGCGTGCTTATGACTAACTGGTAGTACACAATAAGCTTGGTTGATGTCTTGAAGAGTATCTCGCCTTTACGTAGCAATTACGAGCTATACAGATGATCTGTAGTTAGTGTGTTCGTAATTGCGTGTGTGTTGACCACGTAGAGTCTTCTTGTTGATCTTCACCGCTTTGGCTACTAGACGATCGAAAGACTACGTCTTAACTTCGTGAGTACTGACAGAAGAGTGATTTTTCCACCAGAAAACATCGCACTGGCCGGGGCTGCATGGAATGATTTCATTGGTCGAAACACTCTCCCTACCACATAAAATTTAGAATTCCCTTAGTCCGTGAGAATGAAGTCTGGTTCCCACAGACGGAGAATAGAATTATTATCTAATATTTAATTATCCGCCGGAACCACTTTGTCGCTAAGGATATCCTGTACTTATTTAATTTTGCAATAACTTGGTTGCAAATCAAGTTGTGTGAAATCTAAAATATACAATTTGTCAGAAATTATTATCTTTATGACATATTAAAATCTCTTTACTGTAACTCTATTTTTACAGAAGTTATTTAATTATTTTAATTAACTCTTACATTTGTTAATTATATTGCATCAAATTTGCACACGTCATTATTAATATCTCGGCAAACATTTTGGCTATGTTAGATTTCGCCTTTATTTATTAGTTTCCGAGATATTAATAATTAACAGTTTGGGTGTGGTCGCTCCCTTGTACAGCGAACTGATTACATAACGACCACGTGTGCGTTGCTTTACACAGCATTATTTTCAATGCGCTACATTCAAATGGAGTTTTAACTGTTAATTTTTATTTAAATATGGTTTCAGTATGCGGTAAACATATAACCCCAAATAGTTAATATTTGGTTCCGTTATATATTCCCACACCCGCTTTAAAAAAAAATGAATGTAATAATTACAGTTATTTTTTTTTTCTTAATCATTACACACATATTCTGTAATAATTATTCTTATTCTCTATACATTGTATTACTTATTCTGAAGACACGTACACAAGTGTTAATGTTATTGCATTATATACAATTTAATTCTAAATACATGTATTAAACTATCATATTTGCAACTTATTGCGTATAATGTTTTTAAAACGAGTAGTAGCCTTTGTTTATAAATAATGCCACGCGTACAAAGAATTTGCTGACAGTATTTAAAACGTTATCGCGGGGCGCGCGGCTAATTGCTTGACCTAGTTTCATATGTGGGTCAGGTAGTTATCGCGTGACGTAACTGTTTCCTGCCGCTGTTCTCGCTCACTCAATTCTATACGCTTATTATTTACCGCTATAGTAAAACATTATTATTAGTACCCAAGTTATCTATAATTATTATTAATAATATTATAAAACACAAATTACTTATTTTAATTTTAATTATTATAATACAATTACGTTATTATCTTTAAAGTGCATCCAGTATATCGTATGCATTTTATGGGTGGCTCGACAATATTCCGCTACGTACTCGTCGAATTCGTACGCGTCCCCGGATATGATTTCTACGTCCTCCCACGCTGACTGTGTGGGAACGTCGTCGTCACTTTCCTGCTCTGGCGGATGTACTTTTGTCGGTGCCCATTGTTGCATTGTGTTGACGGGCAACCACGTTTCCTTACCTTCCGGTTGAAATACTTTGTCAACTGGCGTACAAATTTCTGTATAAAATTCACTTTTCTTAAACCTAGCATTTTTTTTATTTTTACCTACTTTATTGCGATAGGTTTTGGCATAATTTATGGCGCTTCCCCCCTGGAGGCGCCCGTTTCCAAGTTTTTTGGAAACTTACGATTCTTTCTCCTCTCATTGGTGTCTTTATTACTAGGAGTATCGCTGTCTTGCTCTATTGTATCGGTTCTAGCTAATTCGACCGTTTGCATAGCTCTAATCGGGGCCCCGTCGTTACCCTTATACTGCCCTTTCGATCTAGCAATATTTTGTTTGCCTTTGTATTCAAAGGTCTTATCTGGGGGTTTTGACGATGTTTGGGGTGGAGTAGAACTAGTACTCGGTCTCTGGTCAGATTTCTGGTATTGTTCTCGCGTATTCTGCCCTTCATTATTACGGCGAAAATCGGGATTATACCGCCACCCACCAAAATCAAAAACCGTCTCACTTTGGGACACTAGAATAAGGAGTTCGTCTACCGTGCGAATACCCTGGGTAAATACAGCTACTCTAATGTTATGGTTAAAATGGTAGGCAAGCTTGGTGACTATGTCAATCTCCGCAAATGCTGGGGTTAAATGCTTCGCGCGCTCGACCTGCTGGATTATATAATTTTCGGCGGTTATATTCATTTTCTTGTCAAAACGGCCATATTCCAGTTCATTTCGCAGAAGTCGTTGGGTATGCGAGTTCCAGTACCGGCTTTCAAATTTTTGTTTGAACTCCGCGTATGTGGACACTCTATCGCGTACAATGTTATACCACTTACGCGCCGAATCACGCATCGCGTTAACCACCCACTGTATTTTGTCTTGATCTTCTAGTCGGGAACCTACTCTAGCCATTTCACTCTCACATGCTAATAAAAATTCAATGGGGTTTTCGTTATTTTCCCCCGTAAAATACACGCGATTTTTCTCGTCGACAGGGCCTTGTACCAAAATATTTGGAGCAGACCTCCTTCGTACCTCCTGTCGTACTTTCAAAATCTCGTCGCTTAACGTTTGTAAAACACTCTCTTTATTAGAGTCAATGTTGGATCGCGTCTCTACAATTGAAGCGTCTAATTTATCTACTCGTCGTTGCGTTTCGGTCACGTCCGCGTGAATTTTTACCTCTAGGGATTCCACCTTTTTGGAAACCTCTAGTGTTTGCTTTTCACAACGGCTTATGTGGTCTTTGAACCGGCCTTCCATACGTGTTACTTGTTCAATAAACGATTTTTGCATGGTGGTCTCAAAAACCTTAAACCGTTCATTGATTTTAGTATCGACCGTATTTACTTTTTCGGCGATTTCCGCGACTTTCACCGTTAACTCGGTTACGCTTTCGTCTATTTTCTCGGTGGTTTGTTTATTGCTTTGCTTAATCTCGGCGTTTATGTCAGCGTTACTTTGTTCTAATGCTTCGGTTAGACTAACTCTTTGCGCCTCGATATTAGATTTTAATTCTGCGATATTTATGTCAGCATTGGCTGTTATTTGTTCAAATTTCGCGTTCATATTAGCGGTTAATTCGGCATTTGTTTTCTCAAATTTCGCGTTAATATTAGCGGTCATTTCCGCGTTCATTTGCTGCATTTGTTTAAGTATTTTATCCATATCCATTTTAAATAGACAACAATGTCAAATATACACAATTTAAAATACACAGAACAGTTTCAAATACACACAATAACTTTACTGTTGTACACACACCAGTCACAAAACTCTTTGGGGATTGTTTAGTTGGACGCCAGCTGTTTTACTAATTAAAACAGCAAAGTTTGTTTTAAAGTGAAAATTAAATTTAAATTGAATTTAATTAATTTAATTTAATTTGATCGTGCCCCACGTTCCGGGCAAGCCATTTATAACTACACTACTACGCGTTATTGTAATGTAATGTTGTGTGTGAGTACCCACCTGCTGTCTGATCTTGCAGATTCTTCCGACTAGGGCGTGTGGATTTTGGATTTGAAGTTCGCAAGCTAGTAATCTCAAATTATTACAATAACACACAAGATAAGTTACTTTAAAGGGGGAGAGTTTTGTGAGACTGGTAGGCTTTATCGTACAACAATAAAACACTGTTATATGGGGTAATAAAACGTTGTTTATTACACCAACAACACACAAGAATAGAATGGTTATAATGTTATGAATTTTCTTATGGTCTATACAATGAATCGATGTTTTTCGATTGTCTAATAGTTGAAAGAAACTGAACTCGTTCTTTACGAGTTAATTGCAATTTAAATTTGACTTTATTAATTGATTTGAATTTAATTAAATTTATTTAATTAATTTGAATCTAAGTGTTCATGAAACAAAATATAAAACTCTACAATTAATTTGAATAATTAGTTAAAATAAATTAGACGTGACAGTCTAGTTCACGTTATTTCATTTCTAGTGATTCTATTTCTGATCTACTGCAGTATGATCTAAGATTAGATTGTCAGTTAAGATTTGTATAGCGCTTTTATACTCCTTCTATTTCTTAACTATAACTTACTAAAGCCTTAAACTGCTATACAGATTATCACAACGAATTTACTTTTTAATTACTAGAGTCTTTGCTTTTTGTTTGGCACCTGAATTATTTGAATTACAATGTTTTAATTGAAAAATAGAAAATTGGATCTGAAAAATAAATAAGTGGATTTTGCTTTCCTGTTACTGAAGAGGATGTCGTCCCGATTTGTCCCTCGTCGATTCGAGTCCTTGGTTAGAGAAAGTAATCTGCTTAGAACTGCTGGATTCGGTCTTGGAGTTCAAAATTCGGCAACACTCTGCTTCCCTGCTGTTTGTGAATATTTTAACGTCTGCTGTTGTCTGCTGGAACTGCTTCCTTTTCTCCGTCGATTTGCACGTTGCACGTCAGCGTGTGTGTGTGTGTGCTTCGTCCGGGCGGTCGCTCTGCTCGTCAGCTGTTAACCAATGATTTAGACGGCCTCTCTGCTGTATTCTTGAAGTCTGGTCTTGAAGTCGGGTGGATCTCTTGCGTGCTTATGACTAACTGGTAGTACACAATAAGCTTGGTTGATGTCTTGAAGAGTATCTCGCCTTTACGTAGCAATTACGAGCCATACAGATGATCTGTAGTTAGTGTGTTCGTAATTGCGTGTGTGTTGACCACGTAGAGTCTTCTTGTTGATCTTCACCGCTTTGGCTACTAGACGATCGAAAGACTACGTCTTAACTTCGTGAGTACTGACAGAAGAGTGATTTTTCCACCAGAAAACATCGCACTGGCCGGGGCTGCATGGAATGATTTCATTGGTCGAAACACTCTCCCTACCACATAAAATTTAGAATTCCCTTAGTCCGTGAGAATGAAGTCTGGTTCCCACAGACGGAGAATAGAATTATTATCTAATATTTAATTATCCGCCGGAACCACTTTGTCGCTAAGGATATCCTGTACTTATTTAATTTTGCAATAACTTGGTTGCAAATCAAGTTGTGTGAAATCTAAAATATACAATTTGTCAGAAATTATTATCTTTATGACATATTAAAATCTCTTTACTGTAACTCTATTTTTACAGAAGTTATTTAATTATTTTAATTAACTCTTACATTTGTTAATTATATTGCATCAAATTTGCACACGTCATTATTAATATCTCGGCAAACATTTTGGCTATGTTAGATTTCGCCTTTATTTATTAGTTTCCGAGATATTAATAATTAACAGTTTGGGTGTGGTCGCTTCCTTGTACAGCGAACTGATTACATAACGACCACGTGTGCGTTGCTTTACACAGCATTATTTTCAATGCGCTACATTCAAATGGAGTTTTAACTGTTAATTTTTATTTAAATATGGTTTCAGTATGCGGTAAACATATAACCCCAAATAGTTAATATTTGGTTCCGTTATAATATATATATATATATATATATATATATATATATTGTAACGTGACAGATTTGAGGTCCCCAACGTTACATAAAAAACGAAGTAAATATGGTTTAAAACAATACCCAAAATGTTAAGGTTACTAAGTAATTAAAACATCTGAAGTGTACCTAAGTCTATAAGATGTAATAAATAATATGGGATGTAAAACATAAACATTGTATTTAATGGGGGGAGTTTAATATGTAGTAATGAAGTATAAAATACTATTCAAATTAATATTTAAGGTGTTGCAAATTGTACTTGTTGTTATGCTGTAGCATGATATAGTGTTTACAGGATATTTATTTTATGTTTTGTGGATAGTAAGAGTGGAGCTGTTGTTTTATAGAAGGACTTAATCAGTGGTACTCCTTTCATTTATGTTAAAATTGTCTTTAGATAATCAAGTATAAATACATGTGTTAGGTATTATATTATGTTAAATGTATTTACTGAAATTGATTAATGAAGATGTTTGAAATATTGTTTGTAAACTTGGCCAAGAAGGCAATAAGTGTTAAAAAGTTGGCAAGTAGTTCTTATAGTTATGTTATAAAATAATGAAGGGTTCAAGTATGAACTAATTAATATAATGAATTAAAACCAGGAGATTAAAATTAATGTAAGTGGCCATAAACCAGTGACTGTTTGTACAGTAGGTCAGGTAAAGAAAAATTAAGTTAAAAACAAAACATTATTATAACAGTTGTAAGAAAACCTATAGGCCTAAATTTAATATTTGTAAAAGGAAATTAATACCTTTTTAATAAGTCCAGTCTAATGAAACTATAGTAAAATATATACGGTTTAATAAGGTAGATTGGGTGAGAGTTTTAGGTATTTTGGTATAATTCCAAGCATGGAGTATTTTATTAAAAAAGAGTAGTAATATTTTATAATTCTGGCTCTAGGATATCAAATATTATCCAATGACAGAAAGTAGTGGTTGTTAGGGTAACTAAAATGTAAAAAATCTTGTCGATTTTAATTATTCGATTGTTATATGCTTTTGAGTTCAGATCAGGAGACAAATTTAAGAAAAAAGACAAATTAATATAAAATGAACAAAAATTAATAAATTAAAGAAAAAACCAATTCCTGTAAACTAAATCGATGAATAATCAATAAATTAGATTTCAAAAAATATACCCATACACCTCCAAATGGTCGAGGAATTATAATTTCACTCTTCAAGATAATGCCATTGGAATTAGTGTTGAACTCGATTTCCCATTCAACCTGGAGACTCATTGAGGGAATAAAAAGTCTGAATTAATGGAATTATAGACAAGAAATACTCAAGAATCTTGGTTACTGAAGAAATAAATCTCACTTTCAAGAAAGAAATTATAATACGACACCAATTCCACTGGGACCGACAACCACAAGGATCGTGAAGGAGAACGAAGATTAGAAGAGTTCCCGTTGCCTTCCAGGACATCACCCCTTCAATTTTATTAATAATCTGCACACCTTTTCTGGATTAACGTAACCTCAACTGTAAATCTTCAATCGTTTGTATACTGGCACTGCTGCCTTGAGAATCGTCCAGTACGGTAACACCAGCTTATATTTAATTTTAATATAGTAAGAACTAATAACATTTTGTAATACTTAGTAACCTTAATTTTGCATTACCTGGCCTTACTAATCGTTAAAAGAATCACACGTACCCTGGGATAAGAGATAATTAACATTATATTTAATTTGTGAATTAAAAATTAAAAACAAGGAATAGCCAACTAACCAATCGATTCAACATTGTAAAATCGATATAACTATATTATAACCATGAAGAGCACTGTTGGAAGTTGAATTAAAAAGTAATATAAATAAAGAATCCTTCTAGTATATACTGACGTTTTATATTATTGTAGAATAGGTATTATATTTTGTTAGTGGAGTAATTTACAGGTAAAAAGGGTGATTAAAAATCTGGTGAACAAGCTAACCTAGAAACGTAAGTCAATTACAAATAACAGCGCTTATAGTCGACAGCTGGCAGAACGTGAGATTGCCGAACTAGCGTGTTTCCTGCACCATTTTTGAATTGATTTACATAATACGGACTGACTAGGGTTGGAGAGAATTCTCAATTTATTAACTATAATACCCGTAATATAGCGTTATTCTATTGTAAAACACATGGTAATTAACTAACACAGATTTATGTTCAACATACGAGTCGTAACAACTATAATAAATAATTGTTTTCTTTTATGAATTAATATTGAGTTTCAGGAGGTTTCATCTGTAACAACCTAATAAATATAAACCTAATAAACCCGTAACAGTATTACACTCGCTACACACGTAACATCGGCTAGTTGTTACAAATTGACGCATACCAACGTGGAGCTTGATTAAACCCCAGTACACATTTAAACATAGTTGTTACAAATTGGCGCTCAACGAGTGGGCTTTAGTTAAGTAAAAAATCGACTTACTACTTAACTGGACCAGGCAACTATTAGAGGCACAGGAATGCATACGAGAGGTGTTTCTAAAAGGATAGCGAAGGACCAAGAAACGGAAGAAGATAGACGGGAAGAAGAAGCGGAGATAATTACAGACACCGAAATGGAACAACAGGCGGGCGATAAAGAGGAAGCCAGGGGAGGATTAAATTGGGAAAAATTAATGGAATTAATGAGTAGTATGAAGGAACAAAATAGACAAACTAATGAAAAAATAGACAGTATAAATGAAAATTCGGGAAAGCTAGAAAACAAAATAGACAGTATCAAAGAAGATAATAGACAAACTAATGAAAAAATAGACAGTATCAAAGAAGATAATAGACAAACTAACGAAAAAATAGACAGTATTAACGAAAACTCAAAGAAACAAAACGAAATTTTGAGTGAGAATTTGATCAAACTAATGAATGAGAAGTTTGACAAAAATAAAGAGGAAACTGATGAGAATAACCGGCTAATAAATGAAAGCTTAAACCAAATTAATGAAAGGTTTGACAGGAATGATGAAAGCTTAAAGCAGATTCAGGAAAATAACAGACAAATAGACGGGAAAATTGAAAACAGTAATAAGGAGTTGCGGCAAATTATAAATGAACAAAACCAAGCGTTGAAGGAAGTCCTCAATGAAAGGGTTGCAAATGTCAATGAAACACTCAATAAAAGGGTAGATAATAATGAAGAAGAAGTAAGACAGCAAATAACTGAAATTAAGGTGGGTCTGGAAAAGACAGATGAAACCATCGTACAACTCGCAGTGGAAGTAGAGGCCAAAATTAACCAAGGGGAAAATACTAACAAAACTAGGATAAAGGAAGTACAATTAGAAACCCAAGAGAAATTTGACGATGTGCAAATTAATATAGCTGGGAGAATTGAAATAGTAAATAACGAGATAACACAAATAAAAACCCAAGTGGTTCAAAATAAAGAAACTGTAAAAAATATGAAAAATCAGGAATTGATTAATATAAAAGAATCAATAGAAATCTTACAAAATCGACCAATGTATCTGGCGCATCACATAGCCCCTGAGCAAAAAGAAAATATTAATTTTAAAATTTATAGAGGAAATCTCATAGAATTTCTGGAGAGAATAGATGAATGGTTTAGCAGGATTAAGGTAACCCGATGGAACGTAATAAAAAGTTTGTTAGATGAGTGTTTTAAGAGTATAAATGATAATTGGTGGACAGCGGTCCGGAATGAACTTAGTAATTATGAAGAGTTTAAAAGGGTTTTTAGGTCAAAATACTGGTCGGATTCCGTACAGAACATGATTAGAGATACCATTACCAACGGGAGATTCAATTTTAATCAAGAGCAGTCACCAACTACTTACTTTTTGGGAAAGGTGTGTTTGGCGCGTCATTTGGAACCGCGAATACCAGAGGAATGTTTGGTAAATAAATTATCTTACCATTTTGAAGAAGAGATAGTTCGTGCCAGACGCAGTGGACAAGTGAAGACAGATGGAAACCTTGTTGGCCAGTTATGAAATGGAAGACTATTATCAAAGGTCCCGACGGCAAAGTGAATATTCCAACAATAGAAGGGAGGAGCCAAGTCAAGAGTCGCGTCCAGGAACAAATCGATTTAACCACAATAATTATCATCGAAGGGTGAATGACCAGTTTATAAATAATCGTTATCGCAACAATCATTACCAAGGCAATCATTATAATAATTATAATAATAACCGATACAGCGCAGGCCGCAGGAATTTTGATAATGGGAGAGATTATTGGGATAATAACCGAGGGAACGATGATGGAGGAAATCAAAACCGAAATAGGAGCGTTGAGAATGATGGAGGAAGCAGGGAACAAAGGAGAGACATACCCTCGGTAAATCAACCAAGTAATGACCAGGGAACCCATATAGCTCGAGTAAACTATATCATGGCTGATGAGAGGAATAATCAAGAGGATCATCGTGGAAACCGTAAACCTAATCCCAATTCTGTGAATGCTGAGGGAAGGAATAGACGAAACGAAGAGGACATAGAACCAAGATTTACCACTGCATATAATTTACGGAATCCACCGGAAAACCATATTGGTAGAGCAGCCCGAACAGAAGCTAATACAAAATAATTAAGATAAATTATGTGGAATCAATTAAACCCCAAAATTCAAAAAATAAGTAAGAACACCTTACTATATAATTCCGAAGAAATTATTTTAAACTAATAAACATGAAAGAAGAGAAAGAAGGGCTAGAAATGAGTTAAATGAAGGAAGAATATGCTATACAATTTATGATAAGGAGGAGATTCAGTGTTTAATTGCAGAAGTAAATGGGAGTGAATTAAAAATAGTAAAATATGTATGCTAAAGAATAATTAATTGACAGCACGGAACTAAGAAGAATTTAAAATGAATATTGAACAGCTTTAACTAATATACTGGTGAATAATATGATAAATGGAACTACAGAACAACGAGATAAATAATTTAAGAAAAGTATTAGGATACCTCAGAAATAATAGTAATCATCCCTTGAATATAAGTTTGTAGCGAAGGAGCTACCTTATAGGTAATAATTTTATTATATGTATTGTGTTGTGATAGTGCAACGTTTATTTTTGTTTCTGGACAGAGATGAAGTTCCTCTGATCTCAGAAGATATAGTTAGGAAAACGGCAGAGTAATGGAAGCCAATAGTGCCCCTCTGATTCCGTACCAGCTATGATATTAGGGAAAAATGTTAGGGAAATATAGTATTTTAGGGATTATACACCAAGAGAGGTAATGAAATATAAAAATGATAATAAGTAATGATAGCGTAAAAAGCTAGAAGAAGTTATGAGTTCCAGAGAAAAGGACAGGTCTACAACTGAGGGAGGTACCAGTAGTGAATTAATGACCAGATACACAATGAGTGTCAACACAATTTTCCGGTGCAATTAAAAGTTTGAAGGATAGAAAGAGAAGATAACCTTACCATAGACGACCTATAAGTTTATTTTTACTAAACTTCATTGAGCCAAAATAAACTTCTTTCGAAGGGGGAGTGTTATGTAACGTGACAGATTTGAGGTCCCCAACGTTACATAAAAAACGAAGTAAATATGGTTTAAAACAATACCCAAAATGTTAAGGTTACTAAGTAATTAAAACATCTGAAGTGTACCTAAGTCTATAAGATGTAATGAATAATA
This sequence comes from Magicicada septendecula, assembly GCA_034769895.1. Lineage (NCBI taxonomy): Eukaryota > Metazoa > Arthropoda > Insecta > Hemiptera > Cicadidae > Magicicada > Magicicada septendecula. Next base: position 301,736,379 of record CM068367.1, on the reverse strand, counting down.
TGGGATGTAAAACAAAATTGGCCTGTATATAAAATTTTTTGTGTTTAGATTTCACTATAACATAACTTTGTCTTAATTTCTCATTAAACTGTGTTCAATATTAAAAATATATATCATTAAAGATATAATTTATTTTATTCAAATTGATTACTTTAAAAAAAAATCAGAATCAACAGTTTGTTTCATTTCCTCAAATTAAGTACACAACATTAGACAACCAATTGTTACTGACATTTGATTGTAGGGGTATGTGATCTTTTAAGGTATGGTTTGTTTCATGTTACAATAAAAATAATAATGTTATGAGTAGGCCTACTGGTCTTAATATTAATTTGTTAATAACAATAATAATATTAAGAGTACAAGTATTCCCAAGAGAATATAAGTTTTGCTTCTGGTCTCAGAACAGACAGAAACAATTAAATAGATATCACTAATGTTTGACGACTCAGAACACTAAGTTTTTTATAAGTAAAATCGTAAAGATTTACGTACGTAAAGACGTACGATTTTACTTATAAAAAACTTAGTGTTCCAAGTCGTCAAACATTAGTGATATTTAGTTAAGTAACGGACACGTCATGGACAACGAAATCCAAGAATTAAATAGAAATAATTATGTAATAGTAGCTGGGGATTTTAATGCACATGTTGGAAATTCCTCTAGAAGACTATAATGGAAAGTCATGGTGAAAGAATAGAAAATGGAAATGGATGACAGCACATTGATTTTACCACATTCCACAATTTTAGGATGAAAGAACCAACATGTTCTTTCCACATAAAGAGATATGTAGGTACAAAATATTTGCTGTGCTAGAGGCTTTTGGTCAATAATTGATTATTTTTTAGTTAATGGAAAACTATGGAGTTTAGTGGAGGATGCAAAGGTTTTTAGAGGATGTGCATTGAGCCTGACCATTTTCTCCTCATATCAAAGATCAAGAGAATATTCCTGGTAAGTGGAGAAAGGTGCGACCGGTATATGACACTTGTACCAGACTCGTCTGAGTCAGTTTGCACAACAAACACCCATCATCCATCGGTAATAACGTAAGTCAAGAATGGGATAATTTCAGAGCTATCGTGTCCCATGCAGCTTAGAAGCACTGGGAAAGAGACTTACAAGATATGGGAGTCGAGGCATATGTATATGGGATGACGATATTGCTCAAACAACAGACGCCAAGAAATAGGCATATTTGAAAAATCTAGCTTTAAACACTAATCAGACAACGTGAAATGTAAGCTCAAGTGTGTAATTGCCAGGAGAGAAGTCATAAAATCAAATGAAATAAAATAGATGGGACAAGCATATACATATAGAGCACGAAGTACAGGATAAGCAGAGCAAGGCTTAGAAAATATTGTTACGACCGTCACTTGATCGTCGTAGGTACAGTGGAAAGAAAATAAATACAAGACAACAATTAAGTCACTAATCACCAGCTTTAATTTTTACAGTTAAACAGTTCGTAATTAACAACACAGTCTACTACAACAAATCAAATATAAATTGTTCACACGCAATAAAAGGTCACTAATATTAAACACAATTGTATTACAATTATACCGCCCGATTATAAAACACAACACTTAACTAATAACCACTTGAACGCGCACAGTAATATCGCAACTATAACTCTCGAACCGCACTATCCAATATCTCGCATTGAACTGACTGAACGTCGTTGAGTACCGGTATATATACCGCCCCAAATTACTAGATTATTCGATAGCGCCAGTATAGTTACGACGTAATTACTTGCGTCCTTGACACAGTCAGCGAGGCTGTCGCCTTCGAGAAACTTCTCGTATATGCGTCTACAAGCACGTACGCCACACGCGTTACATGAGTTTCTTCTGGCACATTCGACAAACACGTAGATGTTCTGTGATGCCGTAACAATAGTAAGCCATTTAAATCAACAGAAAGAGATAACCTGAAGATCAGTAATATCACAGAGAAGGAATCGCTGAGATATTATGAACGGTTGTGGACCCAGAAACAATTAGAAGACACAATATTTGCAGACTTCAATCAGATGCACTATGTGGATCCAATAGCAATGGATGAAATTTTAGCTACCATATGATGCTGTAAGGACGGAGACACGTGGGACGTCCGAAGAAGCCTAGCTCGAGATGGGTGGAGTGACTAGCTCTAGCCTGTTTGCTTGGGATCAGATTTAATTTTCGGTTTAATTATTGTAGAAGATGGTTAAGAATATTGGTAAGCGTGTACATAACATTAATTATTAAATGGTCTTGATGTAGTGTAGAAAATCTTAAATTATTTTGTAAAATATCTTGTGATGAATAATACATACAATACCAGTTTATTATTACTTTGTAGATTCTTATTTCTTAACCCGGTTATGATTAAGACTACAGTTTTCAAATCACCCTCTATTAAATGATAATATTTAACTCAGATTATAATGTAGACTCTCCGTCTTACCATAAAACACTTTCGTCTATTGTACAAAATTCGAATATATTTTTTACCGATACCGGCTATTTTCACTTTTTGAAGGAACATCTGAGTTACCTAAGTAGTTACTGCTTGCTATTAATTTTTTACAAATATTATTTAAATATCGCGATTATTATTAAAAACGTGAAGAATAGGTGTGCAACAATTTCTTTATGTCGCCAACTTAGCGACTCTTTTACTTTTCTCCGCAGACTAATGTCTACGTAATTATCAGTAGATCAATTAAGTAGGGGGCTTATGAGAGTTCTAACGCGGAAGTGACGTCATCCCCACTCTTTTGGCGCAAAATTCAAAAATTGTGGTGGTGGGGGTAGACTTCCGGTGCTGTGTCGTCGCAGCCAAAGGTGGGGATTGAGTGGGGGTGTCCCACGTGACGTGGTGGGCGTGACGAAGGTGTGAGTCGTAGGTCGGCCATGTTGTCGGCGTCGGCCATTTTGTCGGGCGTCGATGTTGTATGGTGGGGGGGTATCTGTGCGTTGATTGGTGGAGGTATGGCCGCCGTCCGCCGTTCACCGCCCGGCAGCGGCTAGGTCGTGGCTTGATGGCCGCCTGGACGTAGATAGGAGGAGGGGGTGTCGTCCATGTTGTAAAAGTCGTCGGTCATGTTGTCGGGCGGATATCGATTGGTGGTCGGCCATGTTGGAAAAGTCGATGTTGCCAACTTGTGCATGTGTAAGAGTGTACGGGTTTACAATCAATTCACTTGTAAAAATTGAATATCGTACATCCATGCATAGAAGATAAATATTACCATATATGATATTCTGATTGATTAATATCTGTGAGTTAATTTGTACAACATTGTGAGATAGGATGCAAGCCGTGGATGATGTAATCGACTCCCGCTGGACCTTCACACAGCATGCACGTGTGGGGTTATTTATATATCGGCTTACAACAGGATGCTGACTGACCATCTGTTATCGCAGCGTGGGAACGTAGTGAGGGCGGGGGGCTTTATTCAACTTAGTCGTACATAAATTTGTTTAACCGTGTGAAACAGGATGCACCCAAGCTGATATTCGGTAGTGGTCGTCCTTGACTTTGGATGTGGTTAACCATAGCAGCTTTTGTTTAACCGTGTGAAACAGGATGCGACCCAAGCTGATATTCGATAGTGGTCGTCCTTGACTTTGAATGTGGTTAACCATAGCAGTTCTAACGTCTTTGTGTGTTCCTTTTTTTTGTCATCGGGCGTGCATTAGCTGTTACCATCTCATTCGCGTTCATCCTTGAGTGGGCTCTTCGCTATTGTATAAAAGCTGAACGAATTTCTCTCAACGGCACATCATTCGTCGAAACTAAAGTGGAACTCGTACAGGGTGAGTTTGTTTTGAAATTATTCTTTAGTTTGTAAAGTGTATTATCATCAAGCAATTATTTTAAATAAAATTGATTTTTTTAATTAGTAGTATGTAATAACACATGAACGGGCGTTGTGCAACACTCGTTCTAGGTTGTGTATTCAGTGGTGAATAGTGTTAATCTTCGAAAGACTTTTGAAATTAAATACAATAAAATGTAAAGCAATACCGTATAATTAAAAACAATTAGAATACATGTAATCAAAATATATTACAATTTTTAAAATACATAATATATGTAAACGCACACAGTAGTGACAATTACTGGGACAATTACTATGTAATGACAATTACAAAATACATAATATTTAAACATATACAATATGACAATTGTGTACGAAATACATCTAAGTACACTATGTACAAGTTAAAATAAACACGTGCAATATGACAATTGTGTACAATTAAATCAAATAAATATGTGTAAGCAAAATATATAATATGTAAACGCACACAGTATTGACAATTACTGTGACAATAACTACGAAGTGACAATTACAAAATACAATAAACACATGCACAATGACAATTGTGTACAATTAAATCAAATGAATTATGTGTAAGCACATTATATTAAAGTAAAATACAATATGTAAACGCACACACAATTGTGTATAATTGAAACAAATGAAATGAAATACATCTAAGTACACTAAGTACAAGTTAAAATACATATGTAATCGTACGCACAGACAATGACAATTGTGAGTGTGTGTGTGTGTGTGTGTGTGTGTGTGTGTGTGTGTGTGTGTGTAAACGTGTGCAATGACAATTATGTACAATTATACATGCTGAATAATACATACGAAATACAAACGAAGATGCCCGTCTGGTCTTACTCTAAAATGTCTACCACGTAAGCCCTGTGTTTTTCTCTGCGATAAACCAGTTGAAGTGAATATGGCATTAAATTTTTAATTCATCATCATCGAAAACGCTTGCGTATCTCTTAGGCAGATATACGCGATATTTTAATTTTGTGTCCCTGTAGTCCTGGATAGTGGCGAGTACGGCCTTCCCGTACTTTGCGTCTATGTTTTGTAATTCTTTTATCGGATATTATACACCAATTATTAATTCCTTAATTTTTTTATATTCTATCGCGCTAATTGTCGCAAACTTTGTAACGAATGATGCCATTTTACAATGAAGAATTTATATTTCTCTTGCGCGTCTGTCAAGGTCTGAATGAATAACACTCGTTCGTAGCGGTATAAATAGGGAGGTAGTTGAGGAGGGGGAAACTGGAGAGTGCATGGAGAGGGGGATCCACTCAAGGCACAGTAAGCGGTTATTTTTAACCGTGTGAACAGAATGCAAGCTGCTTTCCCACGTTATGTTCAACGGGTAGGTGGGGGGAGGCGACTCGGTTATTTTTTTTTTACCGGGGAGTGCATGTAGAGGGGGATCCACTCAACGTACAGTAAGCGGTTATTTTTAACCATGTGAACAGGATGCAAGCCGCTTTCCCACGCTATGTTCAGCGGGTAGGTGGGGGGAGGCGACTCGGTTATTTTTTTAGAGAGGGTGACGTCATCGATTCCACTCAAGCGTGTGGGCTCAAGTCGACAGTGCTAATTTTTTTTATGCGTGTAGACAGCATGATGTAATCGACAGAAAGGCGACAGGTGATTTTTTACGACGCTAAATAAAACAACAATGTATGCAATTAGTAATTGATCAGAAACCTACTGATTAGTCTAAAATCCGATACAACCCACTCGCGTAAAGCGTGTACTCTTTGATGTGTACATATTTCCGGAAATAAGCGGTGCACGAGACAGGCTGTTCCGTGTATTGAACGTAATTGTTCGAGTTTAGGACAACCGAAATCTTCTAAATTTTTAATATTGAAATGTACAATACGCTTTTCCAGAAATCTTTTTTTCTGTAATCCTTTTACGAACACATAGTTAAAAGGAAACGTGTGCTTTACTAATATCGACACAAGATGTTCGTACGATGTGTCCCCGTCCGTCCACTCTATTCTATGATAATGCTCCGTTAACCAACGGTTTGTGCTCATGTGTTTGTGATTCGAAACGAACGTGTTTACTGGAGGTGCAAATATCCAATGCATGCTGGCAAATGCGGTGATGTCCATAACGGCTAGTTCCTTGACGAGTTCGTTTCCATCGTCGTCAACAAAACAGAGAAAGTCAAGTACGACAGCTAACTCGTCGTCGATCATCCTTTTCTCGTTACAAACAGCGTGTTCGGTGTCGCTAGGAACGCTGACGATCCGTCCGTTTCGCGAAACAGACACGTTGTATGATGTGAAACGCTTGTAAATCATTTTTCCGGTACGTTTATTTTGTACCTTATCTGCTCGTCACGGATCACTGCAACAAATTTGTGTGTCAAAACATCGTATACAAAACTTTCTACAGGGTACAGTACTGCGTGCTTTAAGTCACCACAACGTTTGTACTCGTACGGAGTTAACAGCTCCATGCGTCCCTCCACAACGCGTGCTGACCAAACACTGAGATATACGAGATTGTTGTACGTATAAACACTTCCGTCACAGCAGCACCAGTATAGATTTCCAAATAATTTTTTACTTGTTTATGTCGTGCATAAACCGAAACGATCTTGTCCTTTTTGAAACTGGAGTGAACTAGAAATATGCTCTCATATAAGCGGTGTATTGGACTCTGCATAAGGGACATGCATTTAGAGTGATGGTGAAATTCACGCATGTGACAAAATGTTAACAGGGAATAAGTACGACTTCAACGATTTGTCCGTAACAAACTTTGCACATCGTACCCTGATCCAGTCCGCCTTCTCTTTGATCATGTCGGTGCGATGTTTTTTCTCTGCTACCACTGACGCTGTTGCTGCTCCCGGTTCGGTAATGATACCCAACGCCTTAATGATAAATTTTTTATCTTTCACTAACATTACGTAAGAGCAGGCGGGGAAATGACGTGCGTGTTCCATCCAAGCGTTTTCTCCACGTTCCCATCTGTTTAAACCGCCTCCACAGCAAAAACAAATCACTCTATCGTTGCAACCATTGTAAAAGAATCCCGCTTCGGCGAGTTCTTTAGGCGTTATCGTCAACGATATCGGCCAGTCTTTAAAACTCTTTAAACGGTTTTCAAAGCTTTTGTAACGTGGGTACGGTGATATGATTTTTTGAATCAAGGCGACCTGCACTTCTTTATCGGCCGGTGATACGGACTTAATCATCGTTGTCGGTTCACCGCATTGTCTGAAATAGCGATTGTCGTTGGGATTGATATCATCATCATCGAGATCGTGTGAAAGCACTTGTGCGTCCACTCACGACTCGTGCTGTTGAAACTCTGAGCGAAGAATAGGAGAGGGAGAAGACGTTTCCCCTCCAGGAAGAGGGGGAGAGGGGTTACAGGTATTAAGAAAATAAAGTACATGAATATTGATTACATTTTCTTTTAAGATAAAAAAACAGATACATGAAATACACACATAATATTCTAAAAAACAACATATTATTTACAGCACAAATAACAATAATATACAGAGTGACTTTAATTGTGTCTGCGCACTGTGTTTGATAGTGGAGTGTACACGGTGAGCGAATCGTGCAGTATCAAGCAGTAGGCCGCGGTCTGAGCGGGGAAATTGGTTGATGACTCGAATTCCAATCTGACATCAACTGGTGAAGACTTGAGCGATTCGTCCTGTCTGCTACAATCGAAGACGAATAGCGGTGCTTTCGTTATGAACTCAGTCGGTGTTAGAAGTACGTTGGGTTGAGTTCTATGGTAGTACGATTTTTGAAATCGTGTATACATATCGTACAGCAGAGCGTAACGTCCGTTATCGATATCCAGGTTCAGGTTATCGGATGGGTAGTATTTGTCGTTCAGAAAGAGTCTCGCGTTGGTCACCTTGCAGTGATCGAATGCGTCCGCATGTTTCTTTACATCGTTCTTTCTAGCGGTCTGGAAGGTGAGTATCACGTACCGTGGTTTCTCAAGTTGTGTCGTTGTTTTCACCGTCCAAGTCTGTCTGGCGGTCAACGGTAAAACCGGGTACTCGTGCAGTTTCCAACTGCGAAACGGTAAGAATAGTGGTAGGTCCTTGCTACGATGTCCAACAGTCGTATCCTCACCTCATAGTTCACGTACACGAACGGAAGCATCCAAGAGATCTTGGTCAGTTCTATATCAGCGTTAGCGGGCGTATTCGTGGACGAGAACAGTTCGTTAACGTCAGTGGAAGTGCGTAACAGTATCCGTTCCTGTTTCATGTTTAATATAACGTGCGTGAAATCCTCGGCGAATCCCATCAAGGGTATGCAAAAGTTGAATTCTCCATTTTTACCGGTCAATGTTATCTAGTTAGCCGCGGGGGCAACCCAACCGGCGTTTTTCACCGAAACAACGTCTTGCGCACCGACGGATAGCATGGTTTTAATACTGGACGCGATGCCGACGCTCTTGGTGCGATACACTTCCACACCGGCCAGTTCGTAACGGATTTCTTCGAAGAGAAACGCGATCGCATTGTTGACCATTTTCACGTTCGTGGTATCGGCACTGTCGGTCTTTTTGCTCAACTTGCCTTCAATGTACAGGAAACTTTCCATCGGCAAAGTGAAGACTTCCTGTTGCAAGATAGGTATGCTTATCTCATCGTTATTTCCATATCTTGACGCCGACGCGTACAGTGCGTGAGGATGATATTCATAATGTGTGATGTTGTCTTCAAAAAACGGACGTCTTTCGATAGATAAGACGATACTGCTGTCCGTCATGTTACTTGTTTTTCTTGAGTTTGAATCCTAGTGAAATCAGGTAGCGTCGGTTAGTTGCTGTTAACTGTGTCAACGACGAACGTCTACTGATACCTTTCCCGAAAGTGTCGTCCTCTTTTATCTTTTGGTGCGAGCCACCGCTCTTCATCACCGGTAAAGCAGTGGTATCGGTGAAATAAAATCCCATGATTACTACGCACGTTTCAGATGTATACGCGCGGTGATGACTTCGTCTTGAAAATTCACGATATCACCGTCCTGAACGTGTACGGACACTGTAACTTTACTCAAGTGTAGTACGTTAAGTGGAAAATAAATGACGTTTCTGGGCGTTTCGACTATCTTGAATCCTGACTCGACCGTCGGATAGAACGAGTGCAGTATATGCTCGTTTCTCCCCGGTTTGTACGAACCTTGTACAGCGTTACACCTTATCTCCAAAACGTTCACTTTGTTAATGTTTACGGGTGCGTCCGACGTGTGTAATATATACGCTTCTAACTTGCGTTTCTTGGAAAAACCCAACATGGTACCGATCGTGTGTTCCGTACACCCGAAATCGATCTCGTATGAACAATAAAGTTCGCATTTTAGCGTGTTGTTGTTGGGTCGTAGAGTAAATTTTGGGTATAATAGTTCTCTTTTCCGGTAAGTTTCAATATCACTGATTTCGTACACACCAGTCGGTGTTTTGGCTCTAACGTTTTACGTTTTAAGTTCTAACGTTTTACGCGGTCCCTTTAGTACGGGAAAGACGTTGTTTCTTCCGCTTTCCACGTTCGGTATAGAGTTATACGTGGTAAAATCCAGTAGTCCCGCGTACCATTCACCGTCTGTCAGTTCGAGCGGTGGAAAAAGTCACAAACCAGTGCGCTCGGATCCGTACCTGTGACAGTGACCGTAAGCGAAGACATCTTGTCGTTTACTGATCGTTCGATGTAAAAAACTCCAAACATAAATGTCCGCAGACGACTGAGTTCGACGGCTGTTTCCTCGCGTAATTGTAACGAACGTCGGTCACGTTCGATCTAAAGTACCGTATTAGCTCGACAGGAGGACGTAGATTGCCGAATCCGTCAAAGTACATGGCTCTGTCACCTCGCTTCTTGTAGCATACCCAATGCGTGCCCGGTCCGTTAGCGTCGTCCAGATTCACGATCGCGCTTTCGTTCTCCTACGCTGATGTACGAGGAAGTGCGTCGCGCATGTACACGCCTTTGAAATAAGGTACAAGCAATCGTTTCGTGTACTCGTAAAGATCTTGATCGGACAATAGACGCACGGGTATTTTGATTAGTTTTTTCGGTACGGACGAAGGTATATTCCAGAAGCCTTTTTACCACCGCTACCGGTCCGTCTTCGACGTCGCCCTGTCCCCGTCGTCCTCTTCCTCCTCCTGATTATCGTGCGTCGAACCGACTTGCGACGACTAGTGCGACGACGACGTTTACGCACGCCACCACCACAGCATAGTCCGCTGCCTAAAGCTGATTTCGCTTTCATCGTTGCCGCTACAGCCGCTGCGTACGCTCTTTCACTGATGCCCGAATTCAAGGCTTTAACTCGATCCCACGCCTTGCCGGCTAGCACACCATCCGCTACACGTCTTCGTTCGTTGTCCTTATACTTGGCGTAAGCGATATCGTGTTCACTACAGGCTTCGTCCAACTCGTTGATTCCTCGATCACCACGTGCCAATCTCTCCTCTAGTTTCGTTCCCGGTCCACAGAATCTGCAGACGGTGTAGTTCCACCAGTAATACGTCCACCGCTCGATTGATCAGAGTAGGTACTAACTTTGCGACGAATGGTACAGCGCTTTTAACTATTTTTCCGATAAGACCACGCCCCTTTTTTATCAACACGACTACGAAGTTCGTACATGTCTACTGTTTCGACTGCTGTCGATAAAGAGATCTCCAATCGTGCTCGTCCTTGGATTTGTCCAGATCGCTAATCAATTCGTTCGTCTCCGCCTTGCTCGTAAGTAGTAACTCTGCCTCTTCGGCACCAAGTGAAGTACGCGCTGCGTGCGTATGCAACTTATAAATATACGATACCACTTTCTCCCAACGGTGTTGGAACACTTGTGCGAGTTTGCCCATTTCGCTCTTCGCGTACCGCTTCGTGTACTCCAATTGACGCGCGTTCACTGCGTCCGTGGGCCGTGCGCCGCCGTCGCCGACGTTCAGAATAGTCTTTCCTTGTGCGTTGAAATAAGTGTCGTTTACCGCGGAGATCGTGTGTCGGTTAAAAAATTCCAAGTTCACCTCGTCCTTGTTGTTGACGGGTGGAGCTAACTGTGTATCCGCACGTTGCCGACCATTAGGTTAGAATTCGTATCCTTCGGTATGATCTTCGCGTCCACGTATACTTTGGTCGCAGCGTCTCTCGCGCGAATCGGATCCCTCAGAGACTGTATGCGGTGATCCCGCGCGTCGATGACGGCACCGTTCTTCTTGTTCGGTGCCAGTTGTGTGAAACGCAAGCACGTGTAGTCTACGTACTGCTTGTTGACTGCGTCCGTGAGATCGACAGGAGCAGCGACGTTGACGAGCGTACGACATTTCACGTCTATTCTCGCGGAACCTTGTGTCGTCGAACCGTCCGCTAGACAGTGGTCACGCATGAACCACAGTGAAACGGCATCGTTAGCATCATGCGGTTCGTCCAAGTTGAGTAATTTTTCCCCGGTACGTCGAAGTGTCCGTCCTCGGTATCGCGATACCGATATCCTCCCGCAGACTGCGTTGCGTCTCCCTTCGCACTTTGACAGTGCTCTGGCCTCTACCGAACTTGTCAACACTCATCTCGTGAATGATGCATATCGTCCGCTATGTACGACATTTATACGTACTCACGTAATAAATCGATTAGTTTTGATACGATTGTACTGTCTATACATTTTATTCCAACGACTGAGAGTCCATCGGTATGTTTTCCTTTCACATTCGTGTTTAGAAATTCATCGTACACGTATACCCTTCCGTCTTTGAAGAAATAAATCTGTGGATACACGTTTACCGGCTGCAGACTGTGTATATCGAACATGTATACGTATTTGTCTACGAAGAACGCCACTTCTTTGGTCCGTGGTCTCTGGTACATCGCCAAAACGTTGGTGAACGTCAGCGGTAAGAACGTCAACCAATCTGTCAACAGAAGCGGACTCCCACCCGAACGCTTTGACTCGAAATCCAATGTCCACAAAAAGTTATCGTGCACTATATACAGGTGTCTGTTGATTATTAATAATTGATTAACGTTCTTTAGTCGACATAAATCCGTTGTCGTGCAGACGGTGTCGTTCGTTGTCGGCGTCATCGTCGTCGTCGTCGTCGTAGCGGTCGGCGGCTTGCCGTACAAGTGTTGAATGCCTCTTATATCGTCGTCTCTCAGCTCGAACTGACCGTCCGAGCGCGGTACGTAGAAAGGGTACATGATCGAATCTCTTTCTAGAGAATGAGACAGTCCTAACGTGTGTCCTATTTCGTGCGTTAGCACCTGTAAAAAACTGGTCTGATCGTCCGGTATTTCGGTTGCGTTCGTATAATTCCACGATTCGTAGTAGTCCATGTGTATTTCGGTAGTGTTATTCGGTAAATCGGGCGGGTAATAAGCGTGTGCGTGTATACCTCCGCGTCCATCCAAATCGTACTCGCAGATCGTGCACCTAGAGGTCAGACACTTGTGTTTAAAATATTTCATAGCGATGACTATGTCAGCGTTTATGTCGTTGGGTCGATAGTCGAATTCCAGATTCGAATGTTTCCGCCATACAGCGAACGCTTGTCGTGTAACTTCTATAGCGCTGGCGGTGCCGTGAACGAACCGCCACGTCAGTTGTCTCTTAGCCCACGGCGTTCGTAAGGTGTAGGTCACGAAATCTTCGTTACCACACCTCCAAGCTCGCATCAGATTCATCGTTTCGTTGTTCAATTCTCCGTTTATGGTTAAATTGTAATTCTCTTGAAACGATTGCAGGTATGACGAAATAACGCTAGCGTTGACGGTGGTGTTGTCCACGCCGAGTCGTAAACTATCGTCGGGTACGTATCCGTATTGTGTCAAGTAATCGATAGCGAAGTCTACATCGTTAGCGTTACCGGACGGTGCGACGACACTTGTGCACGCGATATACATGTTTTCACAACCAAACGTGTAATGTCCGTGTTGTGTGTACGACGATATTATTTATACTTTGTCGGCTTTCAGAATCGAATAGGGAGTACGTCGGCTACTTTCGACACTTGTAAATCCTAACGGTGTTGTGAATCCTTTCTTCTTCACAACGTACAGACCGTCGCGCGGAGTGTAGTAGTACACTGAACTTCGTTCTGTGTGTAACTCTTGTCGTCTTTCCTTGATCAACTCTTCGTTGATGTATTCTTTCCGCGCCAAGGTCAGGACGTACATCGTCTCCGATTCGACGTCGACTACGAAGGCGAACGCATCCGTGCTGTATTTATTTTTAACAGACGCTTTGATCACAAAATAGTGCAAGGGGTACAGTTTGGTAGTATCCATTTCGTTAACGTTAATGTGCTTACGCGGCATTAACGAGTCCTTTAAGATCGATTCCATCACGGTGCTGCTGCTGCTAATGACGGATGATGTCGTATACCGCTCTTATTATACGATGATGTTGGCTTCACGTAGTTCTTCCACTACGGAGACGATTTCGTTCATGTGCCCACTGTTTCCAACACCCTGTGACGCCATTAACAATCGCAATCTGTCCACCAGTTTGTTCGGATCGTCCCAGTGCACGTAATCGATTTTGTCTTTTTTTCTCGACAGCGTCATATACGCTGTGTCGATATTATTATGTCCATGTCCCGTACGTTTCGACGGAAACAGTTGTAATATTATTCGTTTATACTTTACAGCTCTGTTCGCGTTCACCTGTGGGTTCGCTAAATAATAATGCTTGTGCGCGTTGGTGGCGCGCAGTATATCTTTTTACGCTTTCAGATCCAAATCGTTGTAAACGTTTTCTTTAGGGTACTTCATGAACACGAGTTCGTAGTGTCCTGGTGTACTTTTGTATCGTTTACCGTTGATAAGAATCGTATCGTCCGTTTCGATTTCAAACGGTGAATCACCGATCATCCATTTTCCGTTTTCGTGTCTTACACCATACGTATAGTCCATCAGATGATCGCGTTCGGACGACACGATCATACGCATGTACTTGTTCGCTAACGACTCAGGTCGTATTTGTCCTGAAAATATCTACGCGCTTCACGCCTTCCTTCCGGTGTGTCTAACATTTTTTCGATTTTGAGACTAGGATCGTCCTCATCGTCATCGTCCAATGTTTCGGCTATCACAGGCGTTTTCAAGAAACGTGGCTTCGATCGGGAACGAAGTGGTGTTCCTACATCAATCTTACTAATTGCACCCGTCGGATCCTCCTCCACCTCCTCCTCCTCTTCCTCTTCACGTTTCATATTTTCCACTCTCATCGGCTAACTTAATTGTTAGGTGCGACTACTATGAAACGGTCAAAACCAACTCTGTACCTGCCGGTGTCGATAGAAGAATCCTTGTCCACGACGAGAAAGCCGTAACGATCTTCCCACGCCTCAGCGCACATGTTCTTAAACGTGTCATATTTCATGTCCGTGTTGACGTGATCGTTGTACGCATGCTTCAAGTTGAGATCGTCCTGTTTGAACAATACTATTAGATTGGCGTTGTCACGAACCAACTGTTCCGGCACTTGTCTGTACGTCTGACAAAGGTAAAACGCGTCCACACCGCTGTGTCGTCCCATAGAGAAATACTTGTGTATGTTGTGTTGTTTTTCACAAGACACATCGTCGAACACCATAATAGAATCGGGATCGAGCTCTTCGGGAGGCGGTACCTCATCGTTATCGTTGTAGGCGTGATAACCCATTCCTTCGTCGGAAAGTCGTGTCATCAGGGTCTCCAGCATCTGATATTTGGGTTGAAACAGTGATTTAGAAAATAAGTATAGGTTCGCGAATCTCAATCCGTTCACATCGAACAACAGGTTGAACATGACGTTAGTCTCTCCACACGCAGAAGGTCCGCAGATGATCGAACGAACGGTATCGGGCAGAAGATGTCCATGTTTACGTTTTTTCTGCCACAACCACCACCATCGCCACACAATTTCGAATAGTCCACGTCCTTTATTTTCAGTCTGTGCGCTTGTTGCAATATTTTCATGTTGGTCCGCCCAAAGTATATTTAATAGTCGCACTATATCGGTACAGTCGGTAGATATGTGACTGCATACACAAGTGTCCGGACCCGTTTCACAGTTCGGATCCGACCAAACACATTCTTCGTAGTGATCGAATCTAGTGCCACTAGGTACTATTTCGCTGAGTCGGAATCTCGTCACACGATTGATAACCCGTTGCCAGTACTCGTGCACTGTCAAGATCCTGCGCATGCGTTCAACGTCGTTTGCAGTCGTGTTCACGACGTACTCGTCGTAACCGGGATGCGACACAATGTCTTTTACACAGTACACAGCGTGCATGTTGTCATCGTAACAAGTAGCGGATTACTGAACAAGCACTACAAGCACGTGCTTGGGGCCTCTTGTCTCCAGGGGCCTCCTCTGCCCCCTAACTTATATAGGAGAAAACAAAGTTTTGTTAGTTTATGAAATGAACGCGCGATCGACTCCCCGCCACACAGTGGCGGATTTCCGACTAGGCAGCTGCCTAGGGCCTCAGGCAGGGCGATTAAAAAAATGTATTTACCTAAATAAATAGAACTGTAAAAAAGAGTGTTTCGAAGTTACGAGTTCTGTTTACTCACGCGATAACGTCGGCCTAACTGGCAGCGCCTCACTCTCGCGGAGACTCTGGGAAGCTTGAGAGTGAAGTTTATACTTACCGGTTGTTGTGTTTAACAGGTGGTGGCTTTGTTTTGTTATGTTTCAGATCGATGTGTTGTTTTGTGAATAGTTTTCTTCCGTGGAACCGTGTAAGTGTAAGACATTATTGGTTTTATTAAGTGATAGTAATAGTACGATTACAAAGTTACAAAAAGGAAAAATTACCCTAAAATAAATCATTAACATGTTGATTACGTTTTACTGAAATATCTGATAAAAAGTCTCGAAAACACGAATGCAAAGAAGTTGACAATATGTTTGAAAATGATACTAAATTTATCAATTTATTAAAAGAGGGGCTTCGTAATGTGCACTGTCTAAGGCCGCAAAATGTCTAAAGGCTGTTGTTATGTCACTATTTAAATCTTCGTTACAATTTAGTGTACTTAGATCGGATAGAAAAACCACCGCCCTCCTTATATATATAGGCACATAATATTGATACTGATGTAGTGATAGTGATATTATATTATAATTACTGTATATTTCCTCGACTAAGATAGTATATGGTTTATAGCCGAGTAAGACTATCGAAAAAAAAGGACAAAAAAGGCAAATTTCCAGGAACAGCATCGATTGAGCTGATTTTTTTTTTTAACGATAGGTTTAGTGTTTACCTAAAAGTTTATGAGTCACTGACGGTTTTCCTCGATTTTTCCTATGATAACTTCATCAAATTAAAAAAATAAAAATTTATCATGCAGCTGATAGATTATGAAAATACGAGTATTTAAAAAAAAACTTTGTCCTGTGATGTCATGGTGACGACTGGACCCAAATTTAAAAACGTTTCCGTTTCCAAATTGAAAAATTTATTGTGGCTTAATGGCAAAATACTTCGGGATAAAAATTAATATGTACATTTGTCTATTGGAATAGTATATTCTACAATTTTTTGTAAAGAAAAAGTCAAAAGTCATTATTCCACTCATTATTAACGGAAATCTGAAAATGCACATTTTTGCAAGTTTGCATTTTTTTTGTAGGTTATGTGCCTTTATAGAAATGCACGACTGACAAAGGTCGATAGGAAATTTTCCTGGGAACATGCTGGTGTTTTTATTTTTTTAATTCGGTGAAGTTATCATAGGAAATTCGAGAAAAACCGTCGTGACTCGCGCTCCGCTGTTTGCCGGAAGTGAAAAGTCGGAAAAAATGGGCGGTGCGTAGTCTGGAAATTGGATAAATTTTAGGTAAACACTAAACCTATCGTTAAAAAAATCAGCTCAATCGATGCTGTTCCTGGAAATTTGCTGTTTTTAAATTAGTCTTACTCGGTTATTAAGCTGTAAACTAAAGTACTAAAGTACTTCATTATTATATTTCAGGTAGTTACACTACGCACCATATCACAGCTGGTATTTGTTAAGGATACATTTAGTCTACAATATTCAAAATGAAACGCCATCATCTCAGCGGTGCACAAAAGCGCAAAAAGGCTGAACTTAAGAAGAAAAAAACTGATGACAACCCAAAATTGACTTCCTTTTTCCAAAGCAATCGGTCAGAACCTTCGTCATCTGGCAAAGAAAACCTTAAACTCGATGAAAATACTCGTCTCTCAACATCTATTGATAGTAAAACTGAACAACTTCAACATAATTTAACTGTATGTCAAAAATCTCAATCTCAATCTTCATCATCTGTTACAATACAGCTTGATAAAGAAAATGCTACAATCCCTTTTAATTATATTTGTTCTGATAACAATGAAATTACTGTCAAATTTAAGATACCTGCTGTTCTTGATAAATCTAATGAAAAGGAGAACTTATTACTGTTTTAACTCTTCAAGATTCGTAAACTGAACTCGTTGATCCTAATAAAAAAACTGATCCTGGACTGTGGACTGAATTTTCCGAGGAAGACGTTTGCCACTAGATTGATCATGGACCAGAAAATTGTCAGCACCATCTGGGCCCATTTAATACATCGCGCCGTATATATACTGGTGGTAAAAGTGTCAGGTTTATTTTTCGGTAAAAAAGTCAACGGTGAAACATACAAACGGGAATGGTTACTCTATTCACAAACAACAGGTTCTTTGTACTGCTTTGTTTGCAAATTGTTTAGTAACAAATCCACAGCGCCGACCCGTTTTGCAGCTGGAGGATTTAGTGATTGGCGAAATGTAATTGCAATTGAGAAGCATAAGAACAGTTTGGCGCATAAGGACTTTATGCTAACTTATTTGAGTCGAAGACAAGGTCTAGGGATCACCAATAGTCTAGAATCACAAATAAAAGAAGAGGGAAAATATTGGCAAAATGTATTGCAACGGGTCATTGCAGTAATACAAACGCTTGCAGAGCGTGGTTTGTCTTTTAGAGGACATGACGAGTCTTTCGGATCTTTATATAATAGAAATTTATTAAGATTACTAGAACTTGTGGCTCAGTTTGATCCATTTTTAGCAAGCCATATTGCAAGATATGGGAATAAAGGGAAAGGCAACCCGACATATCTATCTAAAACCACATGCGATGAACTCATCGATTTAATGAGTGATAAAGTTCGCGAAGTGATTGTTGGAGAAATTCAATCAGCTGGATACTTCAGCCTCTCAGTTACTACGCCTGACCTATCACATATGGATCAACTAAATATTATTTTGAGATATGTATCACCGTCTGATGGTAAGCCCGTGGAACGATTTCTAACGTTTTTTAATTTAAAAAGTCGCACCGGAGAAGAAATGGCAAATATAGTGCTCAATTATCTAGAGGGTTGTAAAATAGATATTTCAAAGTGTAGAGGACAATCTAACGACAACGCTGTTAACATGTCAGGACGATTCAACGGGATGCAGCAGAAGATTTTAGAGCGTAATAAATATGCCGTATTTATACCATGCGCTGCACATACTCTGAACCTCATTGGGCGCCGTGCTGTTGATTGTTGTCCAATCGCAGTAAATTTTTTTCAATAGTTCAGTCGTTATACACTTTTTTTTCGGCTTCTACTCACCGATGGCAGTTTTGAAGAAGGTCTTAGGTAATGACAGCATTCTTAAGTCGCTGTCGGAAACTCGTTGGGACTACGCTGTAGCTCGCTGTAGCTACGAGTGCAATATTACAATCCTATTTGCAAATTTTAGACGCTTTAGACGAAATTGCTGAGGATATGAACCAAAAAGGGGAGACAAGGCTAGAAGCAGGAAATATTTCAAACAAAATGTAAGAATTTGAGTTTATATTTATGCTTACTTTTTGGAATGACATTCTACAAGCTTTTCCATACACCAGTAAAGGACTCCAAGAAGGACAAATAGATCTAAATACATGTGCAAATTTGTATCGATCTTTATCAGATCACTTGGTTGATATGAGAAATCAGTTTGAAAAATTTGAAAATGAGGCAAGAAAAATGTCTCCTAATGGAGAATATAGACAGACTCGAAAAATAATTAGGAAAAAGCAAGTAAATGACGGAAATGCAGAAGAAGAAGCTAATTTGAGTCCAAGAAACAAATTCCGCGTAGAGACTTTCAATGTAATAATAGACATACTCAAGGCTCAAATGCAAAGAAAAGGTGAAGTATACAACGAAGTGTCACAATCTTTTTCATTTCTTACGAATCTAAACAAATTATATACAGAATATGAAAAAGATGTTGAATTGCTGTTAAAGACTTACCCGGAAGACTTCGATAGAAATTTCCTTAGCGAATTAATTCAATTTCATAAATATGTTCGAATAAAATACGAATCTCCAGAAAAAAAGGTCACCCATTCCGAGCTGCATGAGATAATAATTAACGACGAAGTCAAGTGGGTTTTCCCTAACATAGAAGTGGCCTTGAGAATATTTCACAGTTTAATGATAACAAACTGTTCTGCTGAACGATCCTTTTCGCAGCTTAAAAGATTGAAAAATCCACAAAGAACGAAAATTGGCCAAGACAAGCTTAATTCTTTGGCGTTGATGTATATCGAGGCAGACATACTTCGTCAGATAAATTTTGACGACGTAATCGCGGATTTCGCTCTGAAAAAGGCGAGAAAAAAAATTGTCTAAGTGTTCTTTAAATTATTGTAAAGCTAACCTAACCTAATAAAAATTTCAAATTCTGATTTTTATGAACTCTGTTTTCTACCTACCAAATTCAAGCATTGAGGGGCCTCCGTAACGTCTGTGCTTGGGGCCTCCAAAACGGTTAATCCGCCACTGATCGTAACGCATCGACGCATACTGGTTCTATTTCAGTAGTATAAAAGTGAGCGTACGAAAACACTACCGGGTTCCAGTTCATGACGTCATAGATGCACTGGCAGCTGGTGTCCGAGCTGTCCATATGACATCACTGTTTTGTGTGTGTGTGTGTGTATGTGTGTGTATGTGTGACTGAAACACTTCCGTGTTCCAGTTCATGACATCACACAGAGGCCCAAGTCGCTGTCGTCCGCATGGCTAAAACCTGTTTCAAGACGTCACGGAGGCCGTGGTTTCTGCATGTCCAAAATTTGGTAGCCGAAAACAACGTGTAGCGGATGGGGGTACCCGGAATTCGGCGGTTGCCGAGGGCCCGGACGCACAGAGGCGATGTCATCGGGTACCGTTACGCGAAATTTTGGGGGCATCGGGTACCGTTACCCGAAATGTTTAAATCAACGGATGGGGGTACCCGAAATTTGTGGGTACGCCCTAACCGGGTTCCAGTTCATGACATCACACAGAGGCCCTGGCAGCTGGTGTCCGAATGTTAAAACACTTCCGCGTTCTGGTTTATTTTGATGTAACAAAATAATCGTTCTCTCTCGAAATTTTTAATGTCAGAATTTTGGTACCCTAAATGATTAAAACAACGGATGGGGGTACACGAAATTTGTGGGTACGCCCACATGACGACGACGTAGAGGGCGTGATGTCTGAAATTTGACACCCGAAATGATTAAAACAACGGATGGGGGTACCCGAAATTTTTGGTGTCTGAAATTTAGTACCCGAAATGTTTAAATCAACGGATGGGGTTACCCGAAATTTTTGGTGTCCGAATTTTAACACCCGAAATGTTTAAATCAACGGATGGGGGGTACACCCTAAAACAAGTCCTGTATGTCTAAACTCTGGACGGGGGAGGGGGTACCGTTACGCGAAATTGATCGGTTAAAATTTGGGGCAATAGGTACCTGACGGGTTCCGAAATTTGGTGATTAATGACATCCCGACGCGGTTCCTCCGGTACTCAAAACCGGATATTGTATTATTATAATGTTTATATTGTGTTAATATAAAACAGATGCATCGATTTGAATACTGTTTAGAAAACATATATTCTTATTATGCGTTACTAAAATTGTTAACTGAATAAATATATTTACTCCTGTGACGATTCGCCTGTAAACCAGTCAAACAGATCTAAGCTGGTACAAGCGGTGTGTGTGTGTGTGTGTGTGTGTGTGTGTGTGTGTGTGTGTGTGTGTGTGTGAAACACTGCCACGTTCAGTTAATGTATTCAAAGAGGAACTGATAGCTGGCGTCCGTGTTTTATAAAGCTGTGTGTGTGTGTGTGTGTGTGTGTGTGTGTGTGTGTGTGTGTGTGTGTGTGTGTGTGAGGTTGACGTTGAGCTGCCTCAGGTAAGCTGTTGTAAGTTGCAGCGCTCTTTCTCTACTATAGAAACCGGTTTCTTTGCTGTTACATTCCATGTGAGAGACATACATCTCTACTGCTTTTGCGCTTATTCAAGTATGATAAGGATAATTGTTTTGTATAATGGGTATAATAATAAAAATAGCATAGGTTATGGTTTATATATATAAGTTTTAATAATATCGAAAGCTTTTACAATCAAATCATAAGCTATAAGTTTTTCTCTCTCTACACACACACGTTCTGTATTCACAAGACAATTATAATTGAGCAAAACATACGCGCTCTCTCTATATACATAACTAAACAAAATAGACACTTTATTTATATATATATTTACATAATTATACAAAATAATCTTTTTTCTCTCTCGCTTTCTCTCTCTTTTGCAGCCTTGAAGGTTCTCTCTCTCTCTCTCTCTATATATATATATATGTATATATACACACATACACACACACACACACACATAATTAACAAAATAATAATTACATTTACTACAACCAAAACAAGCCTTATATGTCTAACAATAATAATAATAATAATTAATAACATACAATATTACAATGTTGATGTGTAATATGTTACTAATAACATACTAAATGTAGACACACATCAAATGATAATTAATATGGTGTTAACTACATGTGTAAAATGGTACACCAAAACCTTGAATTCAACTCTTTTTAGTATTTTAGATAATAACAGAGGTAACAACGCTTATAAAGCGCACATCCAGTGGAATTATGCCTTAACCAATTACATTTTTTTTCGTCAAAATAATTTTTTAAAACAATTGTTCTTCATAGTGTAAATTCTCTCCACTCACAAGCACTCAGAATGTTACAGTGGTCACCATATGGTGGTGAACGACATACATCTCCCTCGCATTCGCACAAACACATAACATCGAAACAAAGTTTCTGTAACTATGAGAGAAATCTTTAAAAAAATTTAATTACACATTAAAATTTAATTAACACTTTAATGATTGTTTATCTCAACTTTTTATGTTATAAACCACATACTTTTTTTAATAATTAAAAACAGAATACAATTTCCTACAATTAATAATACTTGATCAAATACAAAAGAATGTAGACACATCAAATGATAGTTAGTGTGGTATTAAAAAAAACATGTATTCTGAATTAAAGTCATTTTGATATCTTAGATAACAACAGACGTGACAACGGTTACGAAGCGGACATCCGCTAGAGTCATGCCTTGACCACTCATATTTTTTTACCAGCGAGGTATACGCTGTACCAGTAAAATTATACATCATATAGTATATCTGATTAACCAGCTTTGTTTTAGCAATTAGCAAATCTTGTATTTGAAGATATTCAATATTATGGTTGTTACAATAACTAATTGATGTTTTGAAGAGTTTGAAAAACTCATTACGAATAAATACTTTTATTTTGTAAATATTCTTTTCGTTTCGTATTCATATCCATCTACTCAGTGTCTTACGATTATTTCTAAAATTATAATCGAATTTAATCATGTCGCATTGACAATATAATCTATTATTACCATTTATTTCTCTGTTTAAAAGTTTTTCTACAATATTAGATCCAAACAACACCTTGTTCTTTCTCTGAAAATGAACAGTTAACATTAAAAAACGACAAAAAAAAAAATAGAGAAGTCTACTTCATCATTTAAAAACACTTTACTATTAATGTTATTATTACTATTATTATTATAATAAATCAATCCTGTTCTGTTTTATTTGGTCTGGAAAAAAAGAGAAAAAATTAATACATAACCACTTCTGTATAAGTAATTATTAGTGGTACTGAAATGTCATACTCACATAATCAATATCCAACTGCACGCTCACATTCTCGTTCGCCAGCGGAGTGTGTGAGGTTACGCATAGTGATAACACACAAGGCTTCACAGCTTTCAATTGCTCCTCTGTAAATACGTCACACCATCTTTTAGGTAGGTATACATAGAACAGTTTATCCTCCGGCTGAGGACAGGCTCCGGTATCTTCCAAATCTACCACAACTGACTCCCCGAATTTCGTTTTCACAAATTTCATGTGAATTATATGATACTTTACTCCTAAAGAAAGACTTGACAAGTCTCTTTTTGGTAAAAAATTTTCAACTGTCTTCGCGTTCGCAACGATTTCTTCCATGGCGAGTACTGATGACTGCACAGGGAAACACTGGCGTATTTATTCTGTTTCCCCCGACCACGTTCCTTCCTTCTAAAGCGTCATCTCCTTCGGTCACGACCGGACGACGACATCCTACCCCGCACCCCCACCCCGCACACAAAGCCTCACCACCACCCTGCACCTCGCCTACATATTTTGTTCAATTACTTTGTCTGTCGCTCCGCAACGACCGGGTTTACCCCACCCCCCACCCCAATCGAGTCCGTCGGCGACAACCTAGCTTCCTACCCCACCCCGCGTCGTTTAGGAACACGATCTGCTTTCGGTCACGGCCGGACGATGACATCCTACCCCGCACCTCCACCCCACACCTCCACTCCGCACCGCAACGGTCATGGCTACAACTTTGCTTCCTACCCCACCCCGCGTCACCACAGGCCACCACCTCGCACATCTGTTTGGTGTTCGACGTTTCCTGCTTTCGGTCACGACCGGTCGTACAACCCAGCCCCCCCCCGTACCCCGCACCCTACATTCCGCGGGAGGCGACTCAACGAGCGCGCTTCGGTCAAGGTCGCCGGCATCCTGTACCCCGCACCTCGCCTATCTCTCGGTCACGGACACCGGCTGCAACCTAGCTCCCTACCCCGCACCACCATCCTACACCTTTACCCCGCACCCCGCACCGCATCGGTCACGGACGCCGGCTTCCTACACCGCACTCCCCACCCCACCCAGCCCTCCGCAACGCGCGTAATCAGTCACGACCGGACGATGACATCCTAGCCCGCCACCCCCACCCCGCACCTCCAGCACACACCGCATCGGTCACGACAACCCCGCACCTCGCCCCGCGCAGCTGCTCCTCGCGAGCGGAGCGCGGCGACAGCGTTGCCGGTCACCGAACTGTCTATATAGGGAACCGACGACGCGAAGCCGGCCTCAGTCCTTTCACAATGGCCAGCAGCAGCAGCAGCAGCGAACACCGTGCTATTAATGGTAATGTAATTACTATAAAATTTATGATACTTGACAATACACTAAACACACAAACAGTATTATTAGATTACAAACACACGGTTGTTGATAAGATTTGTAGCGAAGCCGTAGCATTAAATAATTATATAAAGTGGTATTTAGCAGTTCGTGTATCTTTTAAAAAATTAATAAACACCGAAAATATTTATTGTAATGCGGTATTTAGATCACGTACAGAACTTAAGTCACAGTATGACGATATCGATGAACAGTATTTGATAGCTAGCGAGAAAATAATGGAATCCGTTGACAAATTCACGCGTGACGGAAGCGGGTGGGTCGAAAAAGGTGTCGAGTCGGTGGAATTAAATATTACAAAATACAATCCTCTTGTGGGGTCGAGCTTTCTACCTACACCATCGAAATTATCAAACAGTAGAAAAGGAATTATTAATGTGAAAAATTTAGAAGATGAAAAGTGTTTCTTGTGGTCTGTGCTGGCCGGTATACACCCGATCGCGTATAACCCGCATCGCGTTAGCCATTACCATCCGTACGAAGAAGAAATAAACATGAAGGACATACCTTATCCCGTCGCAGTCAATAAGATAAAACGTTTTGAAAAATTAAACGAAAACATATCCGTTAACGTTTTTGGCTACGAAGGCGATGTATATCCTTTACGTATTACTGAACATCGCGGTAGAAAGTACCACGTAAACCTACTGCTACTGTCCGACGCGAACACTACTCACTACTGCCTCATACGGAACCTTTCGCGTATGCTTTCGTCGTTGTCAAAACGAAACGGCGCTTCGTTTTACTGCAACTACTGTCTACACCGATTTTCGGACAATAAAGATACTAACGCCGCGCGAAAACGAGTTGAAGAACACGAACGCAACTGTTCTCAGCACGGACTACAGAAAGTAAAACTTCCTGACGAGAACGAAAAGTGGATGTATTTTAAAAACTTTTCACTTCGTCACCGCGTACCTTATACGGTATATGCTAACTTCGAATCGTTTATTGTTCCGACCACCAGTAAAAACGTGGCACATCATATACCAGCCAGTTTCTGCTATGTGATAGTTGACTGGATGGGAAACGCCGTCAAGGAACCTGTAATATACCGCGGTAAAGACGTGGTGGACACGTTCCTTCGTGTGCTTTTAGCCGACGTTCAACGACTCGATAGAAAGTTTAATAAACCGATCCAAATGACAGCGGCCGATGAACGGTCATTCCGAAACGCTACGCACTGTCATCTGTGTAAGAAGGCGTTAACGGATGACACGGTTCGAAACCATTGCCACATAACGGGAAACTATTTAGGCGCTGCTCACAATGCGTGTAATATAAATTACAAAATACCAACACACGTTCCGGTTTTTTCCATAATTTAAGTGGCTATAACTCGCATCATTTGATGCAAGGTTTCGGAAAGTACAAGGAAGATGAAATAACGTGTATCGCTACTACAAGCGAACGTTACATCTCCGTTACACTCGGTCAGCTCCGGTTTCTCGATTCTCTGCGGTTCATGAACGCGTCACTTGAAAAACTCGTCTCCAACTTATCCGCGGATAAATTTAAAATCCTTAATCAATTTTACACGCGTAATGTTAATTTACTGTTGCGTAAAGGCGTGTACCCTTACGAATTCGTTACGGACGATTCAAAATTTGACGAGAGGCAGTTACCGGACCGCGTACATTTTTACAACGGGTTGACAGAGTCGGATATAAACGAAGAAGAGTACGCGCACGCTCGAGCGGTTTGGTCGGCTTTCGACATGCAAACGTTCGGTGATTATCATGACCTTTATTTAAAAACGGATGTACTACTGCTTGCAGATGTATTTGAAAACTTTCGAAACATGAGCCTGCAGTACTACGAACTCGATCCGTGTAACGTTTTTACCACCGCCGGTTTAGCGTGGAACGCGATGCTGAAAATGACAGGAGTTAGGTTAGAGTTACTCCGCGATATAGACGTACACCTGTACATCGAAAGAGGTATCCGTGGCGGCTTAGCAGCCATTTCTAATCGGTACGCCAAGGCCAACAACCCGTACATTCCCGATTATGACGCAAGCAAGCCGCATAACTATTTACTCTACCTCGATTGTACCAACCTGTACGGAACGGCTATGACACAGCCTTTACCACTGTCCGGTTTTCGATGGTTGGGACGTACAGAGATCGATACGTTGAACGTGCACGCATTACGTGACGATGATGACACCGGTTATATCCTAGAAGTCGATCTGGGGTATCCACATTACCTACACGACTTACACAGTGACTACCCTTTAGCACCCGAAAAGTGTACTATTACGGACAGTATGCTTTCACCGTACTGCTATCGCATGAAGCTGTTAAAAGACTTTGTGTGTAGTAACGGTAAGGTAGAGAAACTGATAACGTCCCTCGAGGACAAGACAAAATACATTGTTCACTACAGAACATTGAAACTCTACCTCGAACTAGGAATGGAGTTGAAATCGATTCACCGTGTGTTAGCATTCACACAGTGCGTATGGTTGAAACCTTTCATCGATTTTAATACGGAGCGACGAAAGGAAGCCAGAAACACCTTTGAAAAAGTCTTTTTTAAGTTAATGAATAACGCGCCGTACGGAAAATCGTTGGAAAACGTACGGAAGCGGTCGATTTCAAGTTAGTTCCAAACGAGAAGAAACTTCACAAACTAACCGCTAACCCCAGGCTACAACATTTTTTCATCTATAACGAGGACCTGGTAGGTCTCACGATGAAAAAAACGTCCATTACACTGAACCGATCTTTGTACGTTGGGTTCAGTGTATTGGATATTAGTAAGCTGATCATGTATCGGTTCCATTACGGATTCACGATGAATACGTACGGGTCACGTGCACGTCTATGTATGACGGACACTGACTCTCTGTTGTACTACATTCACACCGACGATGTGTACAAAGACATGGAGGAGCATCTCGAACTCTTTGACACGTCGGAGTACCCTAAGACACATCCGTGCTATAGTGAAACAAACAAGAAAAAGTTGGGTACGTTTAAAGACGAAACAAATGGAATACCGTTACTTGAATTTGTCGGGTTGCGCGCAAAATGTTATTCATTCGTTACGGCAAACGATAAAGAGAAAAAGGTAGCGAAAGGTGTGCCACATTCCGCGATAGCTACACAGTTGAAACATCAACTTTATACGCAATGTGTAAAGACCACTTCTCAAACTTATACTACGACGCAGACTATCCAAAGCGAAAAACATATCATATACACAAGAAAGCTTACAAAATTATCGCTGTCACCATACGATGACAAACGATATGTCTTGGATGACGGTGAAACAACACTGGCGTACGGTCATTATAAACTCTGTCAACCCAACGCGAGATAATTCAGCAAGCGAGAAAATCCGTTATAAATTATGCGTTCGATATACGTTGATATAAGACTCGCTTGCAGGAGCAACACACTGTCAGTAGCGACGATGAAGTCGGTGAAGTTCAGTGAAAACGTAACGGTATATCTCGTACCAAAATTTTGCGATTCTCGATTCGGGTGGCGATATGGAAAACGTACGCAAAACTATTGCAAAGGAATTGCACAGACCGGTGAGAAGGAACTTTCCCAGACGTGCGGTGGAGGTGAAGGGTTGCACGATCTGTACCAATCGGATTTGGTGGAAATGATACCGCATGCCAAGTTGAACAAGGGGTACAAATATCTAATGACAGTAATAAACGCATTTAGCAAGTATACATATGCGATTCCCTTAAAAACTAAATCGGGTGTTGAAGTAGCACAGGTTCTCGAACCAATAATTGTAAAAAATAAAATGAAATACCTGCAAACGGATAAGGGGAAAGAGTACATTAACACTACCGTACAAGCTTTACTAAAGAGATTCAACGTCAAACACTATTCAACGTATAGCGAGAAGAAAACGTCCATCGTAGAGCGATTTAATCGTACGTTGAAAAAGAACATGTACCGCGCGTTCAGCGAGCAAGGCCATTATCGGTGGTTGTCGCTTTTGCCTAAACTGGTGATGGAATACAACGACAGAGTGCATAGAACTATAGAGATGAAGCCGCGACAAGTCGACAAAAGCAACGAGCAAATTGTGTTGGAACGAATAAGAAAAAATACCGTACCGCGGAAAGTGAGCAAGAAACATAAGTTTAAAATAGGCGATCGAGTGCGTAGCAGTAAATACAAAATCACATTCGCTAAAGGTTATACACCAAACTGGACGAACGAGATATATACAGTGCACAGAGTTCAGCCAACCGTACCGGTTACGTACTTGTTGAAACATCACACGGGTGACGTTGTGGAAGGTGGGTTTTATGAACAAGAATTGAGTAAAACCAGCGTTCTGTGATGTGTATCTTGTTGAGAAAATATTACAACGTAAAGGTGATCGCGTGCGAGTGCGCTGGCTCGGCTTTGACGGTAAACACGATTCGTGGATACATAAAAAAGATCTGATATAATAACATTACCACAGTATTTAACCGAACGTAAACGAGTTAAGATGAAGATTGAACAACAATCGTTGAAGTTAAATGTTAAGAACGTAGACTCTGCTAAGTACAACGGTGAAGTTGCATATAATAAACACAGTCCACTGTTTCCAAACACAGTTCGATGTATCGTGTGCGGCGGGTCATGTAGCGGGAAGTCAAACGTTGCCTTTAACATGTTATTCGATTCAAACGGACTGCGATTTCAGAACCTGTACGTGTTCTCCAAATCGTTATTTCAACCAAAATATCTTATGTTGGAAGACGTTTTTAATGCTCTCGCTGACGAAGGAATGACGTACTTCACATACAGTGAAAACGATGAAGTACCACCTCCGCACGAAATTGTACCTAATTCAATCATGTTGTTCGATGATGTGGTATGTGAACGGCAGAATAACATACGAAAATATTTCGCTATGGGACGGCATAGCGGTGTGGACACTTTGTACCTTTGTCAGACGTACAGTCTGGTGCCAAAGCAACTGGTGCGTGATAATACAAATTTCTTAGTATAGTTCAGACAAGATGATCTCAATTTACACCACGTTTACAACGATCACGTTAACACAGACATGAAATACGAAGAGTTCAAAGCGATGTGCGCCGAAGCGTGGAAGGATCGTTACGGATTCTTAGTCATCAACAAGGACTCACCGATAAACGCGGGCAGATACAGAGTGGGTTTCGATCGTTTTATACATAAATAGAATAGTTTGTGCGAGAAAGTCATCAGTGTCAAGATGGATGACAAGCAATTGACACATGAAATCGATGCAATTAGCAATAACATAAGGCAAAAGTATCGCTCGTTGAAACATGACATCAGAGAGAGCGATGAAGCGTTAACGAGAATGTACAAACCTCTTTTGGAACCGTTAACCCAGATTTCGGAAAAGTTGAATGTCTCCGGTGATAAAATTAAAAAAATAAATGTTGAAGATTAAGATACGAAGACAGCTGTCGAGATGACACCACCACCATCACAACCTCGATTCCTTAGAACGGAAGTGTTGGCACAAACTCCTGATGTCGAAACACCGAACGTAACTCTTGAAGAGTTTTTAGCAACACCCGAAGGTCGACACGAAGCACAAGAATACGTTGAACAGTCTGTCGAAGGTCCGCTCGCGAGGAAATACTTACTACTCGCTTTATCTGATGATCGAGAAAAAAGATGGATCATACGTACGGTGTCCGTAACGTTGCAGACAAATGGATGGTGGGCAATTCGGTGTTGGAGATCAATCAAGACGACAGCTTCTACATAGCTGGAAAACGATACAGGGGTACACCGGGTCTCTACGAACTTATGTTTATGGAAGAACCCAACAAGAGCGTCTACGATGAAAACGATTTAGCAGCGTACAAATCTATACTGTCGGACACTAACGCACATAAACATTATCATTTACACGGTGCTAAAATAAATACAAACAAAGGTGTAAAGTACAGAGAGATAATCGCACGATTGTTCCCACCGCGCAGCGGACGTGGTATCGATTACGTACACTGGAACGATCCCAACGAACTGGTTGAACGGTTGAGACTGCTGGTAAGTTCAAAACGCGCCGGTCACACCGGACACGACAACGAAATCATCTCCGTTGTGGAGGAATTACGTGAAGCCAACATTATCGTATAAATTTTATGAACGTCGGTGTAACAACTCATTGACGTCAACACTGTCAACATGTGCGGATTAGATTTGACACCTGACTTTGAAGTCGAAAACGAGAGACTGAAAACCTTTACATCATGGCCTGTGCATTTCATCAGTCCAACCGCTATGGTTGCCGCAGGCTTTCATTACACAAATGAAATTGACAGGGTTCGATGTTCAATTTGCGGTATAGAAATCTTTCGTTGGAAAGAGGGTGAAGATCCGATTGTGTTACACACGCGATGGTCACCACAGTGTCGTTACTTAAAACGGTTAGCACATCATTTGTAGCATGCAGTCGTACAATGGTTGTGGACAAGTTCGGGAGACATCAAAGCGCCGTGAGCGTGCGACGAGAAACAAAAAGACAATTACGCGATACTGTAGGATTTAAGATTACGAATGATGGGCATATAGATGTTGAAAACAAAAAGATCCGCAATCTGAACGAACCGGATGCAGCAAAGGATGCTGTATCCCTGACTTATATGCAAACACATTGTCTGCTACTCGATGATAACGTAAAAGCGTGGACGTTAAAGGGTGTAGATTAAAAAATGTTGATACTCCTGTAGACGTTAAAGACGTAGTCAACAAATATTACGTTGATGACAACTGTATACAACACTCGAGTCAAGAGAGAGGTGAGGTCATCGATGCACGAGATCGATGGGTAATCAACGTTCGAAGTCCGGAACAAGCGACCGATGCGGTCAACAAAAACTACGTAGACTCGAACGTCATTAAAAAAGTATCGAACAGCTATTTGTTTGGGCTGAGCTGGTTGTCGGGAGTGAGTTCACCGATTTTTGCAGATGACGCGGTAACGTAAAATACATGTTGCAGAACACCGTTAGCTTGGGCGAAGATGGTGTTTTCAAAGCAGCGGAAAAGAGAATAACAGACGTAGTGGATGGTTTTGCGGAGAGCGATGCTGTTAACTTACAACAATTAAATGACGTGAGACGATACGTAAAGAGCGAGATGTATAAAGTCGTTAAAACATTTCAGTATCAACTGGATTACTACTTATTGAAATTGTCTAAGCCACGTAGTTCAGTAGACGAGTGGACACTCGACACGAAGGAAATAAAAAGGTTAATAGACGAATACGATAAAAACACAGAAGAGAAAGACTGGAGATCGGTTTACGATGTACAACAACGTTAAGAGGAAAAAGGGGTGGGGCGTCGGAAACGTGCTTAAAAACGTTGTACCGTCCGTTGTTTCGTCAGTTATCAATCGAGCGGTGGACGCACTACCTGTCGAATTACATCTGCCGGGTTACAAATTCTGTGGACCGGGCACGAAACTCGAAAAAAGATTAGCACGTGGTGATCGTGGAATCAATCAACTAGACGAAGCCTGTCGCCAACACGACATCGCTTACGCTCAATACAAAGACAACGAAAGTAGACGTATTGCAGATCGTAAACTCGCGGAAAAAGCGTGGGGACGGGTAAAGGCTTTAGATTCGGGTATCAGCGAACGAGGTTATGCGACAGCAGTTGCAGCGGCCATGAAAGCAAAATCAGCAATAGGAAGCGGTCGACGTCGTAAAAATAAAAAGAATGTGAGTAGTCGTGGTCGTGGTGCTGGTGGTGGTATGAAGAAGAGGAGGAAGAGAACTGTGCAAACCGCTAGGAAGAAGAAGAGAACTGCGTCCGGATTGTATCTACGTCCGTACCGAAAAAACCAATTCACATACCGCTCCGCCCGTTGTCTGAAGATGAATTACGTGTATACGCAAAAAAGCTAAACATACCGTATTTTAGAGGTGTTTACATGCGTAACGCATTACCGGATACAGCCCCGTGGAAAAACGAAAGCGTCATCGTGAATTTGGACGACGAGAGCGGACCGGGAACCCACTGGGTATGTTACAAGAAGCGTGGAAATCGAGTACACTATTTTGACGGGTTCGGTAATTTACGTCCACCTCTCGAGCTGATGCAATATTTTGGTGATACAGCCGACGTTCGTTACAACTATGAACGGAAGCAACCTCCTAACACGGTCATCTGCGGCCATTTATGTTTAGACTTTTTATCGTCTTCTGATCAGTAAACTTCAGCATATCGTCGCTAACGGTCATCGTGACGGGTACCGACGCTGCGAATCTCGTGTGTAACTTTTTCCCACCTCTCGAGTTATACGGTGAATGGTACGTTGGACTATTGGATTTTACATCGTATAATTCAATACCAAACGTTACTGAAGGAAACAATAATGCATTTCCAGTAAAAATTTCCAAGGATCAGTGGTCCGTCATCAAGTTGCCTACCGGCACCTACGAAATCAGTGATATCGAAACGTATCTGCAGAAACAGTTAGGCGAGAGAACAATCAGTTTACGTCCAAACAACAACACATTAAAGTGTGAAATTTACTGTAAGCATGTCATCGACTTTTCGCATACACCGAATACCATTGCAAGTATGTTAGGATTCAAGGAGAATCAACAGCTGGAAGCCTATAAAACACACGAGTCGAACGTACCCGTCTACGTAATCAAAGTTAACACCGTTCACGTACGGGGTAATATCGTACAGGGTGCGTACAAGGACGGCCAGGACCAGCACACGTTGCATTCGTTTTATCCGACCGTGGCACCAGGTTTCAAAATAGTTGAAACACCGACAAACGTAATATACTTACCGGTAAACGTACAACGCGTTGACAACATAATTTTGTCTCTCGTTGATCAGGACGGAGATTTACTCGATTTTCGCGGTGAAGTTATCACGATACGACTGCATCTGAAAATATGGGATTGTATTTCGGACAAACGTCACCTGTAAAAAGGGAGTGTGTACGAAAGAAACATGGTAGTCGGTGTTCAACGTTGAAGCGATTGATATCAAGGAACAAGCGTTTCTTACTTTCACTTGGATTCAAATTATACGATTAAAATAATGTCGGGTGAAATTCTAGCTATCGAACGAGGAGCGGCTTTCGATAACAGAATCGTTGAGTTCGAATATCGTACGCACGCACCGTATGCTTCCACCCGATACGGTAACAACGATGAAATACGTATACCCATCCAACAACAGGATGTTTTCACTTTACCGGCGGAGAGTTTTCTGTACATCGAAGGAACATTGACCAAGGTTAACGCTACCGACACAGCGTTGAACGTGAAATTAATCAACAATGCAATGGCTTTCTTGTTTGAGGAGATCCGTTACGAAGTGTGCGGTGTGGAAGTGGATCGTACAAAAAACGTTGGAATTACGAGCACTGTAAAATTGTTACTATCGAGCAATGAGCATGAAAGAAAGCATCTAATCAATGCAGGATGGGTGACGACAACCGACGAGTCGTTGACAGTACACGAGAGTACCGGTGATTTTACGTTTTGTCTTCCGTTGAAAATGCTACTCGGTTTCAACGAAGACTATACACGCATCATGCTGAACGTTAAGCAAGAATTGATGCTGTTGCGTACCTCTACCGATCAGAACGCAATGGTGCTAAAAGAATCGGGTTCAACTGCAAATGGTATTCTCGTAATAAACAAAGTACACTGGAAGATGCCCTATGTGCGCGTGTCAAACAAGTACCGAAAACCGCTATTGGAGCACATCGAGGAGGATCATGAACTAGTGATGCCGTTCCGCAGTTGGGAATTGCACGAGTATCCCGTTCTACCGACGACAAATCGACATTCGTGGACCTTGAAGACATCGTCACAGTTGGAAAAACTTCGGTATGTAATATTAATATTTCAGACGGATAGGAAGAACAATATAGCGAAAAACGCGTCGGAAATTGATCACTGCAATTTAACGAATGTCAAGCTTTTTCTGAACGATAAATACTATCCGTACGATAACCTGAACCAGGATATCGATAAAAAACGTTACGCCCTGTTCTACGACATGTATACACGTTTCCAAACATCATACTACGACCGTCGCAACAGAACGCCTCTTTTGACACCTAATGAATTTATAACGAAAGCACCGTTGTTGTCATCGATTGTTCCAGACAAGAAGAACCAATCAAGTCGTCTGCCGTTGATGTGCGTTTAGAATTTGAATCCAGTAAAAATTTCTCAGATAAAACCACCGCTTACGCTTTGATTATACACGATAGGATAGTACAGTACACAGCGTTGTCGAATACTGTTCATCGTTTGTCATAAAAAAACTTGTTCTCCCCTCTACTAGTTTATAAAGATAGGTATTAGCGATCTCTACCTTACAACAACCTCTGTCCATTTCAACGATGGAAGGTGACTGTGACAGCAGCAGCAGCAGCCATTGTGAGTATAACGTTTACTTGTCTCTTGCATATCCGATCAACTCGTACTCTAAGTTCGTTACCGTCGGACTGTATAAAGAACTCAACTATGAACCGGGTGTTTTGTTTACAAACGGGAAAAAGAAACGTATATTACTTGATTTTTCTGAGTGGAATTACTTGATGATCTTTCGTGAACAGTTACTATCCAGTATGTTATTGTACGAAGAAGGTGAAAACCGTGAAAATAAAAAGAGTGTGATGATCAGTCATCACTTTGGGAAAACGTTTGTTCGTATTAACGGTAGTAAGAACGAAACATTTGTTTTCACAGAACCCGAGTGGATGCGTTTTGGTTATTTATTAACCGTACTAAAGAAATATCTTATTCGCTTGTTTTATGATCAAGATCACTCCAAATCGTACAGTAATCAAGTAGTAGCTAAGGGGTGTTATGTACCACCATCCTTCTTTTTCCCCTTGTTTTTTCGATTGGAAAGCAGTCGTCACGACCAACAGCTAACATTTGATTGTCTTTACGATGTATAACCTCTTCTCTTGAGTTATAACGTAGGGAACCAGTAATAATTGGATGTGCCAATTATACCGGCTGCCTTCGTTGTGAAGCACTGAAAAAAAATCACAACAAATAAACAATTTATATAGCAGGATATTTGGAAGGGGAGACTGTTGATATATGCACTCATTTTACTTGGTACTTAGATGACATCTCTTTATTACATTTGGTGATTAAGTTCTCTATTGAAAGTTCTCAAACAATATAGTTTACTATATGATTAAATATATAAATTACTACTGTACAAAGGGGCTTCAAAATATGATGTACATCTTATTGATTAATTCCACGGATCCGGGATTAAATATCACAAATGAATTATGGTCACCTTGCCATGTACAATATTGAAACTCTAACCATTTGAAGAATGGTTTTTTACTAATCTTCTAAAACAACAAAACTTTTAGTTTAAACTTTACCTTTTTGCTATAACTAGCGTTATTAGATTTTATACTACATGTTACCTAAAATGTCAGGTTTCTAAAGTCTTTAATGTTATAATTTAAATTGTCTTTTTGGGTTTATAATTTTGTAACTCTTAACCATGGAAGACAAGCCTCCATGTCACCTGTGTGTTTCCTGAAGTTGCTGCAGAATTAGTTCTTCGGTCCTCCTGATGTTTCTTGAAGTTCAGTCGTTACCTTATCATACTGTGATGGTGAAGTTCTAGAAGTATGTGAAATCATTCCTGGTGTGGTACATTCATCTCCGGCGACTGTAGTTATTCATAGTAATTCTTGTAGTTAGAATACATAGATAGAAAGTTTGTTTCACTGTTATACACTTCACATGATGATAGATTAGTTGACTATCACCTTCTAGGTTGTAATACTGTATAAATTACATAGTCCGTTATTTTATAATATAGAGAGATGTCATCACCACACAAATTACTTATTTAAATAGTCATGGTATCAACCCTTTCACATTTTTATATATATACGTAGCGAAACAACGCTTTACGCTGCTTACGGCGTGAGCGCTCCATTACAAGTCTAAGAAAATAGTTAAGGGGAGCGTAGTAATCTCAAGACAATTACTAGGCAACATAAAAGTAGTTCCGTTTTTCTAATTTTAATTAAAGGACTACGGTTGATTAAATAATTAAATCGTGATATTCTTAGTTGCAGAAGTTATCAAAGTACGTAACAATGGTCTTAATTAATTATTTAAATAATAACACATTTACAATAATACTTAGTTTATTTAGGGGTCAGAAAACAAGTTACTTCTGGTCAGTTCTTGTTTATACAGGATAAATTAATAAGCTTTACCCTTTCTGTACAATTCCATTCCCTTTTAATTTTATTATTATTAGACTTATATTAAATATTATTATTATTAAATGATTGCCATAAGATTTAGTTTACAATGTGAGATTTTATTAAGAATTTAAAATTTCTCCGATTATATATTATCAACTTAATTAATTAACATATTTTTATTAATGAAATCGTCACATACTCCGCCGCTTAAGCCACAGACGCCGGTATAATTTTTTTGAATATACCGAGAGTATGTTTAGGGATTTCCGTGTGTAATTTCTCTCACCCGTTTCTCTCTGTATGTAATTATGAGTTACACACGTCAGTCTCGAATTGTTCATTCTTACTATCTACATATCATACTTTACAGACTAATTTAGTTAACATTCTAATTTTCTTAACACTACTACTTATGACTACTACCGGGTTTTTCTTTAGTTGGGAGTTATTCTAGTGATAGAATTACTCATTAAGTAATTTGTTACTTAATTATTTCTCATATTTGCTGTCAGCTGACTTCTTACTTTGCTCTACTTTCGAAGAATAGGATTCAAGGGTGATCAGGCCTCGTACCTATCTATACCATTAGCTAGCTAAACGTTCCTCTGGTACTCCTTTGCAGTTGAGTACAAAACATATACCTTTCTTTTTTCTTTACATTTATTTAACTTGCACTCTACCATTACCTTCTTCGTGATAATGTTTTATCTGAGAAATATGTGTCCTTCGTACATATTTTTGAGTAGAGGGTTCATACAGTGCTACGGTTACTGGAGTTAAATATTTGTGAATTTGATAAGGACCGCACCATCGGTATGATAGCTTGGAAGTGGTCTTATCGATTGCACTACTCGTAGGATGTGTTTTACACATAACTAAGTTACCGATTTGGTACTTTACTTCATTATTTTTATTTCGCTCGTGATATTTCCTTGATTTCGCTAAGTTTGTTCGCAAATTAGCGCGCGCTTCATTCCATATTTTCCTAATATTTTTATCCCTAATTTCATGGGGTAACAATTCATGTATTTTCCACTTAGTGGATAATGGGTGGTTGGGTTTATATTTGAACAATAATTCAAATGGGGTCGACTTATGTCCTTCATGATATGCAGAATTAAAAGCGAACTGTATCCAGGATAAGTTCTGGTCCCAAGAAGTATGGTCGTTAGCATGGTAGGCAATTAAAGCAGATTTTAGGTTTCGCAAATACCTCTCAGCTATATTACCTTGCGGACGATACTCTGTAGTGGTAATATGGTTTATACCTAGTTTGAAACACATGTTCCTGAATTCCTTGGACTTAAACTGTGGTCCGTTATCCGACACTAGATGGACAGGAATACCAAATTCTTTAAATAATCTATGCTGTAAAATATTTACTGTGGTTGTAGCTAAGGCTCGTCGCATGGGGTACATCCAGACGAATTTGCTAAAAGAGTCTACACAAATTAGTAACATTGTATTTCCTGATTTGGAACGCGGATAGGGTCCTGAAAAGTCTAAATAAATTTTGGAGAACGGGGTAGCAGGAATCTCAGAGATTAACTGACTTATTTGGCTGTTTCTAGCGGGTTTGCTGAGTGCACACAACTTACACTTTCTTACAAAATTGGCGATCTCACTGTTCATATTTTCCCAGTGATATTCTTTACGAATTCGGTGTATAGTTTTATTTATTCCCATATGTGCTCCAATGGTGGAAGAGTGATAATATTCCATCAGCATAGGTTTAATAATATCAGGGGCAATTATTCGTAGATATTTTCCGTTCGCTATTTTACAACATAATACTCTCCTACTTAATATGTATTTCTCTGACTTATTTCCTTTTTCAAGTTGTTCAATAATTGGACTCAAACGTGGGTCTTGTATTTGATACTGGGCTAAATCCGTAAATGCAAGAGGAAATTCGGTAATTAAAGTATTAATAATAGGCGTTTCTCTACTCTTGTTTTCGTAATTATTACTACTAGGCTGGAACATACGTGACAGTGTATCGGCAACTACGTTTTGGGTGCCTCTAATATGTTGTACTTTGAATTTAAAACAATTTAATCTTAATACCCATCTTCCGATACGACCTAACTGTTTTGGGTGATTTAGTAGCCAAGATAACGCTTGATTATCTGTTTCTAACAAAAACTCCTTATGTTCTAAAAATGGTTTGAACTTCTCAAAAGCGAAAACTATAGCTAAACATTCTAATTCGTATGCGGAGTATTTCTTTTCTTGCTCAGTTAGGGTGCGAGAAGCGTAACTAATAGGTAACCTTGAGTTATCTACTTCCTGATATATTACTGCACCTAGTGCGACACTAGAACTGTCTGTCTGCACTACAAATGGTTTTGTAAAGTCGGCTAATTGTAGTACGGGGGGTGATATTATGCTTTCTTTTAATTTATCGAATGCGGTTTGGTGTTGCTCATTCCATTCAAATTTAATTCCCTTCTTTCTTAAGGTATTTAGCGGTGCTGCAATTTCAGCTAGATGTGGGATGTACTTAT
Source organism: Magicicada septendecula (assembly GCA_034769895.1). Classification (NCBI taxonomy): domain Eukaryota; kingdom Metazoa; phylum Arthropoda; class Insecta; order Hemiptera; family Cicadidae; genus Magicicada; species Magicicada septendecula. The sequence continues at coordinate 301,697,381 of CM068367.1, read as the reverse complement.
GGAAATAATTTATCATTCCCAAAAATCGGGCTATTCCTTTCGCATCCCGCGGCGGTAAAAATTCTCTGATGGCACGGGTTCGCTCTGGGTCTATGCTTACCTTTCCGTTTGCTTTTACGATGTGACCTAAAAATGAGAATTGTGTCACAGCAAAATTTACTTTACTGGGATTTACGGTTAATCCAGCTTTCTCCAATCGGGTTAGTACTTCACGTAGATGTTCAAGATGTTGCTCAATTGACTCGCTGTAAATAACAATGTCATCTAGGTAGTGGTACACATATTTAAACTTTATGTCATGAAATAATTTTTCTAATAATCTGCTACATACAGAACTACCTTGGGATATACCAAAAGGTACCCTTGTAAATTGGTACAGGTTGAAAGGGACGGCAAAGGCGGTAAGACGTTTTGATTCTTCCGAAAGAGGTATCTGATGAAATGCCTGATTTAAATCCATAATGGTAAAGATTTTTGCTTTAGTAAAATAATGAAATGCACTGTGGATGTCGGGAAGTGGTATAGATTCAAATTCTATCCGTTTATTTAGTTGTCTGTAGTCCACCACTAATCTATGTTTGTCGTTACTTTTGGGTACTAAAAACGCAGGTGATGAATAAGATGACGTAGAGGGTTCGATGACTCCTTGTTCTAACAATTTATTAATTTGGTTCCTCATCACTTCCATTTTCGGTGGTGATAATTTGTATGGGGCTAAACGAATTACTTTGTTGTCGCTCAAATTTATTTTGTACTCTATCAGATCCGTCAGTCCTAACTTTGGGGTGAGGACGTTGGAGAATTGTTTTATTAAAGTCTGTATGTTCCGTCTATCTTTACTTTTTAGATGACTTAATTCAGGTTCGTGATGCTTTATATGTGTAGAAGTGGTGCTAGTACTTTCTCTGTTATTTGCATTATCATGCAAGTTATATTTCCGTGAACGATCGAATCCAAAGTAAAATATCTTCTCGTGAATGTCTAAAATTATTCCTGTTTTACTGATAAAATCAGCTCCCAATATTAATTCGGGTCCTAATTCGTCGCATACCAACATTGGAAAATACCACGTTAGATTTTTAATTTTTACTTTAAAAGTGATGATAAGCTTTATCATTAAGTTTTGCTTATTAGCTGTAGCGCATCTAATATTTACTGATTGACTGCGTTTAACTAAATTGTGTTTAAATAATTGATCGGCTAGCTCTTGACTAATTAAACTTCGCGTGGATCCGGAATCAATTAATCCGAGGCTGGATGTAACACCAAGGTCAACTTGTATATACGGTAATTCACACTTATTGTAATCACATTTACTAATAGAGTTACATTTATCGATAAATTTCCTAACATAGGGGTCTAATTTTCTTTTGTTATTATTATTATTATTTTGTTTTAACTTGTGGTCTCTCAGGGGTTTACCTGTTTTCACGATGCTGCGGAAGACACAGGGTTTCGGATCTCCCTGCCTTACATGTTTTTTGGATAATGAGTTTTCTGATGATACTGTTTCCGTTTACAGTTTCTACTGAGGTGTCCAGGTTTTCCGCAGTTATAGCATATATATTCTTTACGCGGGGTCTCACTGGTTTCGTGTCTAGGTGGTGGCTCTTTGGACTTACCGTGGCCATGAACATAGGTTGGTCGCCGAAATGGGCGTCGTTCTCGTAGACTTCTTGTATCTAAGGGTAGGGCTTGCGTTTCCTTTCTATGTGGTGTTGTGGATACCGGTGCATGTCGATGCTGATCTGCATACCACACATTTGAAGAGTGCACACTACATTGTTCAAGGTCAGCGAAAGTAAGGGGTCTACTTATTAGAGCTAAACGGGAGCGTTCTTCAGGAGATAAGCCTACCAATATAGTATCGACCAATTGTTTTTCAGTCCAGTCGACTTGCAGTAGACGTGAAGATTCTCTGATGTCTGCGATATAGTGGGCCAGTCTTTCTTGAGCTCTTTGTACTCGAAGTACGGTATTTCTTTTTATCTCCTCATATATTCCAGTGGGAATAAAATATTTGATTATATTTGTATGAAGCATGGCAGCAGCCACCAACAGTTTTGAAAACGATTTTTTCAAACTGATGGTCAACGCCGTCTATGGCAAATCGCTGGAGAACGTGAGGAAACGAATAGACTTCCAACTAGTCTCTAACGAACGACGGCTGCAGAAACTTGTTTCCAATCCACGGCTAAAGCGTATGATCCGCTACACCGATGACTTTGTCGGTCTGGCTTTAAGAAAAAGGACGATATTCCTTTCCCGTCCGGTATACGTCGGCTTCACAGTACTCGATGTCAGCAAATTCATAATGTACGATTTTCATTATCGGTACGGTGTCGCCAAGTACGGTCGACGATTGACGTTACTGATGACCGACACAGACAGTTTACTTTACAGCATACGGACTAACAATGTGTACAGTGATATGAAAGAGGATCTCCATCTTTTCGACACGTCGGACTATCCCGCAGATCATCCTTGTCATTGCGACCATAACAAAAAGTTCGTGGGGACGTTCAAGGATGAAACCAATGGGAAACCCATAGGGAATTCGTCGGACTCAGAGCTAAATGTTACTCGCTCCTGTTGTCCGACCGCACCGACAAAAAGGTGGCGAAAGGTGTAACAAGGACAGCAATAAAAAAAGGTTACGTCATCGATTGTACAGCGAGTGTCTTTTCGATAGTCGTACGGTTTTCACCTCTGCCGAGTGTATACGAAGCGATCGTCATAAGCTCTACACGCAACGTGTAACAAAACTTTCCCTGTCACCTTATGACGATAAGAGGTACGTACTGGACGACGGCGTAACTACACTCGCGTACGGACACTACAGAACGCGTAAACGAACGTTAACCGATGACGATGCTGGTCCTAACGTCAAGAGGCTGAGGTACACGGACCAGTAACACGGTAAGAATAAACTTGTATTTCAAATATAAAAATTGTTTCTTACAATTCATAAAGTGTAAATTCAATAGATTTTCACTGGGTAGGGGGCGAGGTAGACGACTAGACGTCAACAGTTAACTTGTTTAACAGGATGCAAGCCGTGGATGATGTAATCGACTCCCGCTGAGACCTTCACACACCATGCACCTGTGCCGTTATTTTTATCCGCTGACTGATCATATGTTATCGCAACGTGTGAACTTTGTAAGGGCGGGGGGGCGTTATACATCTTATGTGTACATAAATTTATTTAACCTTGTAAAACAGGATGCAAGCCGTGGGTGATGTAATCGATGATACCATCATGAGGGAGGGGGTATATGCGTTTAATTTTAAACAGGATGTTGCCTGACCTCGCAGTGTGTGTGGACGCTGTGATAGTGGGAGGGACTTTGTCTGTAGCAGACTCCCACCGAGCACATCCATATATATATATATATATATATATATATAAGCCTTTTGTCGTGATTGAGGTGCGGGCAGCTACCACAACCTCGACCACAGTGGATCAGCACACACAATCATCTGCAGCAGCCTGAGTCCCGACAGATACAGCAGCCTCAAACACAGCAGCTACTCTCTCAGTCCCGACAGATACCGCAGCCTCAACCCCAGCAGCTACTCCCACAGCCCCAGCAGATACCACAGCCACAGCCTCAACAGCAGATACCACAGCCTCAACCGCAACCTCCACGGATGTACCTTAACCCACAGCAGCTACGACGGGATCCACGTTTGCGGTCCCCTCCAGAAGACGCACTGGCTAGCGTCTTCTATGATGTCATTGATACGGTTGAGCCGAGGATACACGGCGACCCCACCACGATGAGACTACTTATAAGAAGTAGATTCCCAACGTGGTGTTGGAGCCGTGGAGAGATCTGTCCCGTACAGGGAATGATAGCACACACTTCATGTAGTGTGTGTCAAGAAAACTATACTGACGGACAGAGACTCCTCGGATTAGTGTGCGGCCACACCTATCATTACCTATGCATATTAAATTGGTTTCGTACCGTTGCATTGAAGCGGACAACGCCTGGATGCCCGCAATGCCAGGTGTATGCGTTCAGCAGGCCGAATCGACCATTTTACGCTCGCATGCGTATTTGAGGTATGTTACAGTACACACAAACACTATTCTAATCCATTCTACTCGTAACAACTATACGTCACTAATACTGTTTTATTTTTTTTCTGTTACAGATGGCTGTGCACAATATATCATTGTAATTTTAAAATCTTTGTATATATGTAAATAGTTTCATGTATATATTTTTTGAACTTTAATTTACTCTGTATATATATATATTGTGTCTGTAATTTATTGAATATTTTTTGTTTGTTTGTTTATTGCATTATAAATGTAAATTTTTCTTTGCTTAATTGTTTATTTTCAACTATCCTTTTTCCATGCATGATGTGTGCTGCATAATTTTTACAAGTGAAGTGTCAATCAGAATATTATATATAGTAATACATATCTTCTATGCACAAATGTGTGATATTCAATTTTTACAATTGAAGTGATTTTCAATTATGCACTGAAGGACCAAGTCATCAAGAGTTTCGTGGAACACAGTGATGATGTGCACATTTTTCTTTTTATAATATATACTTACCACAAAGACACACACACTTATTTTTATAATATATACTTACCACAAAGATACACACACTTATTTTTATAATATATACTTACCAAAAAGACACACACACATAAACACATACACACACATTCGAATTTACAAACGCTCAAATTTAACACAGTTCACAAGTTGGCAACAATGCAATACACGTCACTCAGTCTCTTCACATCGACGATATCCGGACGGCGGGGTACATATCTAAACCCGTACACTATAACACATGCACGAGTTGACAACATCGACTTTTCCAACATGGCCGACCATCAATCGATATCCGCCCGACAACATGGCCGACGAATTTTACAACATGGACGATACCCCCTCCTCCGATCTACGTCCAGGCGGCGATCAAGCCACGACCTGGCCGCGGCCGGGCGGCGAACGGCGGACGGCGGCCATACCTCTATCAATCAACGCACAGATACCTCCCCCACCCTACAACATCGACGCCCGACAAAATGGCCGACGCCGACAACATGGCCGACCTACGACTCACACCTTCGTCACGCCCACCACTGTCACGTGGGACACCCCACTACACCCCCACTCAATCCCCACCTCTGGGTGGGACGAAACACAGCCCCGGAAGTCTACCCCCACCACCACAATTTTTTAATTTCGCGCCAAAAGTGTGGGGGAAGACGTCACTTCCGCGTTAGAACTCTCATAAGCCCCCTACTCACTTAAAAACTTACTCGGAGATTAATGTGTCTTATTAACTATGCCTCTCAGATAAGAACAAAGAAATAGAACACACAGCGGTAGCAAATAAAAGAGCATACTTGGTATGTTGAGAGTGGCACATAACTATCAGGCCTACCTTGCACTGAAGTGCTGTTACGTTGTACAAAGGTCACTAACAGCAATAAAGGACATCGTAATTTTTACTCCACTAAGTGGAAAATTTGCGGGAAAATGACTTTTCTTCGTGTTTTAAGGGTAGTACAATCAGAATCAGCCCTTATCTCGAACAGGATTTTTTCGCGATTACCATACTTCTATGTCCTTACGGAACATTTCCTGAAATACACAGGCCTATATAGTTCATTAGGCTTCATTTTTAGATTAACAGTAAATCAGGCAGACAATATGGGTGCTAGTAAACTAAACTCCGTAATTCAAATTTTTAGAATTGGAATTTTTTTGATACGTTTATTTTCGAATCCATAGCACGCATTCGTACTCGCGCGTATGCATATTACTTATGTCTATAAAAAGTTAATTTTTAAAACTTTAAAATAAAAGTGAGTTTAAATGATGTACTAATTTATATCGTATAAATATGACTTTTCTGTAGGAATCGCATTCGTCAAGGAAGACGTTGGAGAGCTCAAACGTTTCAGTAAGTATGGGTACAAGATATTAATGTTCAAATTCTACAGACGATCCTGTTCACACAGCAAGCAAAAAAAACTAATTTATATACTGACTGACAGACAGTCATGACACCCTTCTCAATAGCACAACTTCGCATTCGACTTTTCGACTTTCAACAAACGTGTTTTCAAATCATATCTAAATGAAGCATTCATGTGTACGATTATCGAAAAGACTGGACTAAAAGACGGCGGACCACTTAAAAAACCAGTAATCACTATGCACAAACGGTACATTCAAAATTGTAGCTCTCTAAAAATGAGGTTTCAAAAGTTGCGGTTAGAACTGTCGTGCAAAACGCAAACGATGGCTATCTTTTAGAGGTCGTACAAATTGGTAAAAGCTAGAAGCGCGGTAAAGTATTACCGAACAGTATTCGTTGTATACATTACACACACACACACACACACACACACACACACACACACACACACACACACACACACACACACACACACACACACACACTAGCGGACCATGTTTACGTTCAGCACTGCCTTCGTCACCCGTAAAATCGTCCATATCTTTTATTGAGAATTTGTTTGCTTGCTGTACAATCTTCATCTTCGTGAATACCGAAAGCATACTGTTTTCAGCACGTGCTGTCACCATTTTATAATAGATCTTTCTTATGTGGTATTGAAACTATTGTCCAACCTTGTTAGATCGAGAAAATTAAGTTTATTTTCTAATTCAACCTCGTGGGTAAATTGTATGCTTCCCGTTGTCCGTCTGTAAATATTTCATTCGGTTAATATAGGCTCCAGTGCGTGGGTTACTTCTTTTATGCTCAGTATAACACTCCATTACAATTGGAAACATAATAGAGAAAAATAACAATATGTAATTCTTTGTATAGTAATCAGAAATGTATATGTGAATTTATTAAAACACATTTCCAAATGTCGGAAAATGAACGTTGCTTCAGTACTGTATACATTATGTGATATATATACAAAAGGCTTTCAACATGTTTGTCATTTCAACCAATTTGTACCGAGATCTAATTGTGTAAGAATAACTGTACCGCCCCATACAACTGAGAATAAATCCGTGCAAACATACATACACACACATGCAACGATGTTTCTACTTATTTGAACAAGTCCTGTATTAAAAGTCAATAAATAATGCACTCGAGATGTATTAGCAGTCATTGAACCATATATAACAGGACCAAATATCAATTATTTGGAGTTATATGTTAACTGTATACTATAATCATGTTTAAATAAATTGTAATAGTCAAAACTCCACTTGTATGTAGTGGCGATCAAAATAATGCTTTGTAAAAAGACGCACACGGGCGTTTACATAATCAGCTCGCTGTGGAAAGAAGAGCCACAAACCAAACAGTTAATTATTAATATTTCGGGAACCAGTAAATTAAGGCGAAATCTATTATAGCCAAAATGTTTGCCGAAATATTAATAATCAGGTGTGCGAATTTTACGCAATATAATTAACAAATAACAGAGTTAATTAATTTAATGTGAATAACTTCTGTAAATATTGAGCTACATTAATGAGCTTTTAATATGTTATAAATATAAGAATTTCCAACAGATTGTATATTTTAGATTTAGCACAACTTGGTTTGCAACCAAGATAATTGCAATTTAAAACTATCACAGGAAATCCGGACCGACAATTCAGTTCCGCTGTGTTAAGAATATTAGTAATAATATTAATTCTCCGTCTGTGGGAAACTAACGTTGTTCTCACGGACTAAGGTAATTCAAATTTTGTGTAGTAGGGAGAGTGTGTCAGCCAATCAAATCATTTGAAGGAATCCCAACCAGCGCGGAGTTTTGGGGCTGACCGAACACTCTTCTGCCAGTATTTGCGAAGTACAGACGTAATTCTTCGATCGTCTCGAAACCATAGTTGTGAAGATTCATCTGAAGACTCTACGTGGTCAACACGCATAATTACGAACATTATAAATACAGATCAACTGTACGATTCGTAATTATAGCATCCAGTCTAGATACTCTTCATTTCAACAAACAAGCTTATTGTGTACTACAAGCTGTGGTCATAAGCACGTAAGAGATATACCAGACTACAAGACCTTACTTCAAGAATACGACAGAGAGGCCGTCTAAACCACTGGTGAACCAGCTGACGAGCAGAGCTACCACTCGAACGACACACACACGCCGACGTGGTATGTGCAATCGACGAGGGACATAAACCAGTTCTCGCAGAAAGCCGCAGACGTAAAAACTTCAACAAACAGCAGGAGAGAAGAGTGTTGCTGAATTCCGAACTCAAAGCCGAAACCCAGGACGCTCAAAGCAGATCACTATCTCTAGCAGATCGGACAAGGACAACGAGGGACATTTGGAGCAACTCTACAATCCACTTCAAAAGCAGGAAAGCAAAATCAACTTATCTATTATTTTTCAAACGTTAAATTTTCTTTCTTTTTCAATTAAAAGCATTGTAATTTAAATCATTCAGGTGCCACAAAAAATCAAAGACTCTAGTAAATAAGAATAATTCATTTGTAAAAATCTGTATAGCCAGTATAAGTAATTAGTAAGCTTTAGTAAAGAATCAATAGGGATAAAACAGAAGCGCTATACAAATCTTAACAAACAATTTAACCATTTACTCATACTGCAGTATACGAGAGTCAAATCACTAGAAAATAGAGGGACGTGAACTTGACTGTCACGCCTAATTTATTTTAGAACGTATTCAATTAACTTTAGAGTTTTATATTTTATTTTATTTTCATTTGAATCTAATAGTTTAAAGCAATTTAATTAAATTAAAATAAATTTAATTAATTAAATTTTCACTTGAAATTAACTTATCAAATAACGAGTTGAACTTCATAAAATTATCAACCATTTGAAAAACATTATTCAAGATCGATTCATTGTTTAGACTTAAGAATATTGATCATATAACCATTTTATTCTTGTGTGTTATTGGAGTAATAAACACCGTTTTATTACCCCATATAGCATTGTTTTATTGTTGTACTACGAAGCCTACCAACCTCACAAAACTCTTCACTCTTAAAGTAATTTATTTTGTGTGCTGTTGTCATAAATTTGAGATTACATACTTGCGAAATCAAATCCAAAACCCACACGCCCTAGTCGGAAGAAAACCGCAAGATCGGACAGCAGGTAGGTACTCATACACTCACACAACACAACAACAACGCATATAAGTAGAGTTACATATGTCGGCCAACGTGGGGCGCGGCAAATTTACAGTATATTAAATTCACGTTCCGAACAAGACATTAATAGTAAAGTTACATATGGCTTGCCCGGAACGTGGGGCACGACGAAATTAAATTAATTAAATTACATCAAATTAAATTTAATTTTACGTGAAAACAAAGTTTGCTGTTTTAACTTTTAAAACAGCTGGCATCCAACTGAACAATCCCCTAAGAAGAGTTTTGTGATTGGTGGTGGTACAGCAGTGAAATTATTGTGTATTTGAAATTATTCTATATTTGAAATTATTGTGTAAAAATGGAAACTGAAAAAATGCTTAAACAGTTATTACAAGAAATTAAACAAAACGCAGCTAAAGCGGAACAAGCTAACGCGGAAATGAAACGCGATTTGACAGAGAATATGAACGCGAAATTTGAACAAAGTGCAGCCAAAGCTGAGCTCAATATCGCGGAATTAACGTCCAAAATCGAGGCGCAAAAAGTCAGCTTAACCAAAGCCTTAGAGAATAGCAACGCAGACATAAACGAGGAAAATTAAACAAAGTAATAAAGAATTAACAGCTAAAGTCGCTGAAATCGGTGAAAGTAATAAAGAGTTAACCGCTAAAGTCACGGAAGTCGGAGAAAAAGTACATACGGTAGAAACGAAAATAAATGAACGGTTTAAGGTTTTTGAGACCACAATGCAATAATCATTTATCGAACAAGTTACACGTATGGAGGGCCGATTCAAAAAACACATTAGTAGGTGCGAAAAACAAACCGCGGCTGTCGCGAAAAAGGTCGACTCGCTCGAGATAAGAATTCAAACTGATGCGACCGAAACTCAACGCCAAGTAAATAGACTTGATGCTTCAATTGTAGAGACGCGATCCAACATAGACTCTAATAAAGAAAGTGTATTACAAGCACTTAACGACGAGATTTTGAAAGTACGACAGGAAGTACGCAGGAGATCCGCTCCTAATATTCTAGTACAAGGTCCTGTCGATGAAAAAAATCGTGTATATTTTACAGGGGAAAATAACGAAAACCCTATTGAATTTTTGTTAGCCTGTGAAAATGAAATGACGAGGGTATTTTCGAGACTCGAAGATCAAGATAAAATACAGTGGGTAGTAAACGCGATGCGTGATTCGGCGCGTAAATGGTATAACATTGTACGCGATAAAGTGTCCACATACGCGGAGTTCCAACAAAAATTTGAAAGCCGATTTTGGAATTCGCACACTCAAAGACTGCTACGCAGTGAATTAGAATATGGGCGTTTTGAACGGAAAATGGGTATTACGGCAGAAAATTATATCATCCAGCAGGTCGAGCGCGCAAAGCATTTAACCCCAGCATTTTCAGAGATCGACATAGTCAATAAGCTAGCCTATCATTTCAACCATATACGAGTAGCTGTGTTTACGCAGGGTATACGCACGGTCGATGAACTGCTCATTTTAGTGTCCCAAAGCGAGACAGTTTTTTATTTAGGCGGTTGGCGTTATAACCCAGATTTTCGCCGGAATAACGACGGTCAGAATACACGGGTACAATATCATCAGCAATCCGATCAAAGACCAAGTACGAGTTCTACTCCACCCCAGACACCGTCAAAACCGCCAAATAAAACCTTTGAATACAAAGGTAAGCCAAATATCGGTAGACCGAAAGGGCAAGGTAAGGGCAACGATGGGGCCCCGATTAGAGCAATTCAAACGGTCGAAATAGCAAAAGCTGATACAATAGCGCAAGACAGCGATACGCAAAGTATTAAGGACCCTAGTGAGAAGAAAAAAACCGTAAGTTTCCAAAAAATTTGGAAGCGGGCGCCTCCAGGGGGGAAGCGCCATAAATCATGCCAAAAACTTTAAAGCTAGAATAGGTAGAAATAAAAAAAATACTAGATTTAAGAAAAGTGATTTTTCTCCAGAAATTTGTACGCCGGTTAATAAAGTATTTCAACCGGAAAGTACGGAACCATTGTTTGCGGTTAATACAATACAACAATGCACTCCGACAATTGTATGTCCGGTAGAACAGGAACTTGACGGTAGCGTTCCCACACAATCAGCCTGGGAAGACGTTGAAGTAATATCCGGGGACGCCGACGAATTTAACGAGTGGATAGCGGAATATTGTAGAACCACCCATAAAAATGGTTACGATATACTGGACGCACTTTAAAAATAAATAATATTTAGAGTTAATAATAATTTAATTAAATAATAATTAGAATTAAAATAAATTAACTGTGTTTTATAATATTAATAATAATTGTAAATAAATTGTGTATAATGCATTTGTAGCGCGGTAACTAACAAGCGTATAATGCAAGCCGAAACGAACGCACGGGTAGGAAATTGTTATGTCACACGATCGTACCGTTCAGCTGTTAGAATGTAGGTCAAGCAATTAGCGTCGCGCGGTGTGCGATAACAATTGTAAACAAACCTCACCGCATTCCTTCGTGCGCGTGTCAGCTGTTGACTGTCTAACATTCTTAAACGCTGCGACTAGTTACTACCAGTTCTGAAAACATTTACTGCACAATGATTGCAAATGTAATATTATTAATAGGGTGTAATTAGAATTAAGTTGTATATATGAAAGAACACTGACACCCATGTAAGTGTTCTTAAATAAGTAATACAATGTTTAGTAGCAAGTATAATGATTACAGAGTACGTTTATAATAATTGAAAAAAAAATAATTGTAATTATTACATTCATTTTTTTTTTAAAGTAAGCAGGGGAGTATATAACAGGACCAAATATCAATTATTTGGAGTTATATGTTAACTGTATACTATAATCATGTTTAAATAAATTGTAATAGTCAAAACTCCACTTGTATGTAGTGGCGATCAAAATAATGCTTTGTAAAAAGACGCACACGCGGGGGTTACATAATCAGCTCGCTGTGGAAAGAAGAGTCACAACCCAAACAGTTAATTATTAATATTTCGGGAACCAGTAAATTAAGGCGAAATCTATTATAGCCAAAATGTTTGCAGAAATATTAATAATCAGGTGTGCGAATTTTACGCAATATAATTAACAAATAACAAAGTTAATTAATTTAATGTGAATAACTTCTGTAAATATTGAGCAACATTAATGAGCTTTTAATATGTTATAAATATAAGAATTTCCAACAGATTGTATATTTTAGATTTAGCACAACATGGTTTGCAACCAAGATAATTGCAATTTAAAACTATCACAGGAAATCCGGACCGACAATTCAGTTCCGCTGTGTTAAGAATATTAGTAATAATATTAATTCTCCGTCTGTGGGAAACTAACGTTGTTCTCACGGACTAAGGTAATTCAAATTTTGTGTAGTAGGGAGAGTGTGTCAGCCAATCAAATCATTTGAAGGAATCCCAACCAGCGCGGAGTTTTGGGGCTGACCGAACACTCTTCTGCCAGTATTTGCGAAGTACAGACGTAATTCTTCGATCGTCTCGAAACCATAGTTGTGAAGATTCATCTGAAGACTCTACGTGGTCAACACGCATAATTACGAACATTATAAATACAGATCAACTGTACGATTCGTAATTATAGCATCCAGTCTAGATACTCTTCATTTGAACAAACAAGCTTATTGTGTACTACAAGCTGTGGTCATAAGCACGCAAGAGATCTACCAGACTACAAGACCTTACTTCAAGAATACGACAGAGAGGCCGTCTAAACCATTGGTGAACCAGCTGACGAGCAGAGCTACCACTCGAACGATACACACACGCTGACGTGGTACGTGCAATCGACGAGGGACATAAACCAGTTCTCGCAGAAAGCCGCAGACGTAAAAACTTCAACAAACAGCAGGAGAGGAGAGTGTTGCTGAATTCCGAACTCAAAGCCGAAACCCAGGACGCTCAAAGCAGATCACTATCTCTAGCATATCGGACAAGGACAACGAGGGACATTTGGAGCAACTCTACAATCCACTTCAAAAGCAGGAAAGCAAAATCAACTCATCTATTATTTTTTAAACGTTAAATTTTCTTTCTTTTTCAATTAAAAGCATTGTAATTTAAATCATTCAGGTGCCACAAAAAATCAAAGACTCTAGTAAATAGGAATAATTCATTTGTGAAAATCTGTATAGCCAGTATAAGTAATTAGTAAGCTTTAGTTAAGAATCAATAGGGATAAAACAGAAGCGCTATACAAATCTTAACGAACAATTTAACCATTTACTCATACTGCAGTATACGAGAGTCAAATCACTAGAAAATAGAGGGACGTGAACTTGACTGTCACGCCTAATTTATTTTAGAACGTATTCAATTAACTTTAGAGTTTTTATATTTTATTTTATTTTCATTTGAATCTAATAGTTTAAAGCAATTTAATTAAATTAAAATAAATTTAATTAATTAAATTTTCACTTGAAATTAACTTATCAAATAACGAGTTGAACTTCATAAAATTATCAACCATTTGAAAAACATTATTCAAGATCGATTCATTGTTTAGACTGTAAGAATATTGATCATATAACCATTTTATTCTTGTGTGTTATTGGAGTAATAAACACCGTTTTATTACCCCATATAGCATTGTTTTATTGTTGTACTACGAAGCCTACCAACCTCACAAAACTCTTCACTCTTAAAGTAATTTATTTTGTGTGCTGTTGTCATAAATTTGAGATTACATACTTGCGAAATCAAATCCAAAACCCACACGCCCTAGTCGGAAGAAAACCGCAAGATCGGACAGCAGGTAGGTACTCATACACTCACACAACACAACAACAACGCATATAAGTAGAGTTACATATGTCGGCCAACGTGGGGCGCGGCAAATTTACAGTATATTAAATTCACGTTCCGAACAAGACATTAATAGTAAAGTTACATATGGCTTGCCCGGAACGTGGGGCACGACGAAATTAAATTAATTAAATTACATCAAATTAAATTTAATTTTACGTGAAAACAAAGTTTGCTGTTTTAACTTTTAAAACAGCTGGCATCCAACTGAACAATCCCCTAAGAAGAGTTTTGTGATTGGTGGTGGTACAGCAGTGAAATTATTGTGTATTTGAAATTATTCTATATTTGAAATTATTGTGTAAAAATGGAAACTGAAAAAATGCTTAAACAGTTATTACAAGAAATTAAACAAAACGCAGCTAAAGCGGAACAAGCTAACGCGGAAATGAAACGCGATTTGACAGAGAATATGAACGCGAAATTTGAACAAAGTGCAGCCAAAGCTGAGCTCAATATCGCGGAATTAACGTCCAAAATCGAGGCGCAAAAAGTCAGCTTAACCAAAGCCTTAGAGAATAGCAACGCAGACATAAACGCGGAAATTAAACAAAGTAATAAAGAATTAACAGCTAAAGTCGCTGAAATCGGTGAAAGTAATAAAGAGTTAACCGCTAAAGTCACGGAAGTCGGAGAAAAAGTACATACGGTAGAAACGAAAATAAATGAACGGTTTAAGGTTTTTGAGACCACAATGCAATAATCATTTATCGAACAAGTTACACGTATGGAGGGCCGATTCAAAAAACACATTAGTAGGTGCGAAAAACAAACTGCGGCTGTCGCGAAAAAGGTCGACTCGCTCGAGATAAGAATTCAAACTGATGCGACCGAAACTCAACGCCAAGTAAATAGACTTGATGCTTCAATTGTAGAGACGCGATCCAACATAGACTCTAATAAAGAAAGTGTATTACAAGCACTTAACGACGAGATTTTGAAAGTACGACAGGAAGTACGCAGGAGATCCGCTCCTAATATTCTAGTACAAGGTCCTGTCGATGAAAAAAATCGTGTATATTTTACAGGGGAAAATAACGAAAACCCTATTGAATTTTTGTTAGCCTGTGAAAATGAAATGACGAGGGTATTTTCGAGACTCGAAGAACAAGATAAAATACAGTGGGTAGTAAACGCGATGCGTGATTCGGCGCGTAAATGGTATAACATTGTACGCGATAAAGTGTCCACATACGCGGAGTTCCAACAAAAATTTGAAAGCCGATTTTGGAATTCGCACACTCAAAGACTGCTACGCAGTGAATTAGAATATGGGCGTTTTGAACGGAAAATGGGTATTACGGCAGAAAATTATATCATCCAGCAGGTCGAGCGCGCAAAGCATTTAACCCCAGCATTTTCAGAGATCGACATAGTCACTAAGCTAGCCTATCATTTCAACCATATACGAGTAGCTGTGTTTACGCAGGGTATACGCACGGTCGATGAACTGCTCATTTTAGTGTCCCAAAGCGAGACAGTTTTTTATTTAGGCGGTTGGCGTTATAACCCAGATTTTCGCCGGAATAACGACGGTCAGAATACACGGGTACAATATCATCAGCAATCCGATCAAAGACCAAGTACGAGTTCTACTCCACCCCAGACACCGTCAAAACTGCCAAATAAAACCTTTGAATACAAAGGTAAGCCAAATATCGGTAGACCGAAAGGGCAAGGTAAGGGCAACGATGGGGCCCCGATTAGAGCAATTCAAACGGTCGAAATAGCAAAAGCTGATACAATAGCGCAAGACAGCGATACGCAAAGTATTAAGGACCCTAGTGAGAAGAAAAAAACCGTAAGTTTCCAAAAAATTTGGAAGCGGGCGCCTCCAGGGGGGAAGCGCCATAAATCATGCCAAAAACTTTAAAGCTAGAATAGGTAGAAATAAAAAAAATACTAGATTTAAGAAAAGTGATTTTTCTCCAGAAATTTGTACGCCGGTTAATAAAGTATTTCAACCGGAAAGTACGGAACCATTGTTTGCGGTTAATACAATACAACAATGCACTCCGACAATTGTATGTCCGGTAGAACAGGAACTTGACGGTAGCGTTCCCACACAATCAGCCTGGGAAGACGTTGAAGTAATATCCGGGGACGCCGACGAATTTAACGAGTGGATAGCGGAATATTGTAGAACCACCCATAAAAATGGTTACGATATACTGGACGCACTTTAAAAATAAATAATATTTAGAGTTAATAATAATTTAATTAAATAATAATTAGAATTAAAATAAATTAACTGTGTTTTATAATATTAATAATAATTGTAAATAAATTGTGTATAATGCATTTGTAGCGCGGTAACTAACAAGCGTATAATGCAAGCCGAAACGAACGCACGGGTAGGAAATTGTTATGTCACACGATCGTACCGTTCAGCTGTTAGAATGTAGGTCAAGCAATTAGCGTCGCGCGGTGTGCGATAACAATTGTAAACAAACCTCACCGCATTCCTTCGTGCGCGTGTCAGCTGTTGACTGTCTAACATTCTTAAACGCTGCGACTAGTTACTACCAGTTCTGAAAACATTTACTGCACAATGATTGCAAATGTAATATTATTAATAGGGTGTAATTAGAATTAAGTTGTATATATGAAAGAACACTGACACCCATGTAAGTGTTCTTAAATAAGTAATACAATGTTTAGTAGCAAGTATAATGATTACAGAGTACGTTTATAATAATTGAAAAAAAAATAATTGTAATTATTACATTCATTTTTTTTTTAAAGTAAGCAGGGGAGTATATAACAGGACCAAATATCAATTATTTGGAGTTATATGTTAACTGTATACTATAATCATGTTTAAATAAATTGTAATAGTCAAAACTCCACTTGTATGTAGTGGCGATCAAAATAATGCTTTGTAAAAAGACGCACACGCGGGGGTTACATAATCAGCTCGCTGTGGAAAGAAGAGTCACAACCCAAACAGTTAATTATTAATATTTCGGGAACCAGTAAATTAAGGCGAAATCTATTATAGCCAAAATGTTTGCAGAAATATTAATAATCAGGTGTGCGAATTTTACGCAATATAATTAACAAATAACAAAGTTAATTAATTTAATGTGAATAACTTCTGTAAATATTGAGCAACATTAATGAGCTTTTAATATGTTATAAATATAAGAATTTCCAACAGATTGTATATTTTAGATTTAGCACAACTTGGTTTGCAACCAAGATAATTGCAATTTAAAACTATCACAGGAAATCCGGACCGACAATTCAGTTCCGCTGTGTTAAGAATATTAGTAATAATATTAATTCTCCGTCTGTGGGAAACTAACGTTGTTCTCACGGACTAAGGTAATTCAAATTTTGTGTAGTAGGGAGAGTGTGTCAGCCAATCAAATCATTTGAAGGAATCCCAACCAGCGCGGAGTTTTGGGGCTGACCGAACACTCTTCTGCCAGTATTTGCGAAGTACAGACGTAATTCTTCGATCGTCTCGAAACCATAGTTGTGAAGATTCATCTGAAGACTCTACGTGGTCAACACGCATAATTACGAACATTATAAATACAGATCAACTGTACGATTCGTAATTATAGCATCCAGTCTAGATACTCTTCATTTGAACAAACAAGCTTATTGTGTACTACAAGCTGTGGTCATAAGCACGCAAGAGATCTACCAGACTACAAGACCTTACTTCAAGAATACGACAGAGAGGCCGTCTAAACCATTGGTGAACCAGCTGACGAGCAGAGCTACCACTCGAACGATACACACACGCTGACGTGGTACGTGCAATCGACGAGGGACATAAACCAGTTCTCGCAGAAAGCCGCAGACGTAAAAACTTCAACAAACAGCAGGAGAGGAGAGTGTTGCTGAATTCCGAACTCAAAGCCGAAACCCAGGACGCTCAAAGCAGATCACTATCTCTAGCATATCGGACAAGGACAACGAGGGACATTTGGAGCAACTCTACAATCCACTTCAAAAGCAGGAAAGCAAAATCAACTCATCTATTATTTTTTAAACGTTAAATTTTCTTTCTTTTTCAATTAAAAGCATTGTAATTTAAATCATTCAGGTGCCACAAAAAATCAAAGACTCTAGTAAATAGGAATAATTCATTTGTGAAAATCTGTATAGCCAGTATAAGTAATTAGTAAGCTTTAGTTAAGAATCAATAGGGATAAAACAGAAGCGCTATACAAATCTTAACGAACAATTTAACCATTTACTCATACTGCAGTATACGAGAGTCAAATCACTAGAAAATAGAGGGACGTGAACTTGACTGTCACGCCTAATTTATTTTAGAACGTATTCAATTAACTTTAGAGTTTTTATATTTTATTTTATTTTCATTTGAATCTAATAGTTTAAAGCAATTTAATTAAATTAAAATAAATTTAATTAATTAAATTTTCACTTGAAATTAACTTATCAAATAACGAGTTGAACTTCATAAAATTATCAACCATTTGAAAAACATTATTCAAGATCGATTCATTGTTTAGACTGTAAGAATATTGATCATATAACCATTTTATTCTTGTGTGTTATTGGAGTAATAAACACCGTTTTATTACCCCATATAGCATTGTTTTATTGTTGTACTACGAAGCCTACCAACCTCACAAAACTCTTCACTCTTAAAGTAATTTATTTTGTGTGCTGTTGTCATAAATTTGAGATTACATACTTGCGAAATCAAATCCAAAACCCACACGCCCTAGTCGGAAGAAAACCGCAAGATCGGACAGCAGGTAGGTACTCATACACTCACACAACACAACAACAACGCATATAAGTAGAGTTACATATGTCGGCCAACGTGGGGCGCGGCAAATTTACAGTATATTAAATTCACGTTCCGAACAAGACATTAATAGTAAAGTTACATATGGCTTGCCCGGAACGTGGGGCACGACGAAATTAAATTAATTAAATTACATCAAATTAAATTTAATTTTACGTGAAAACAAAGTTTGCTGTTTTAACTTTTAAAACAGCTGGCATCCAACTGAACAATCCCCTAAGAAGAGTTTTGTGATTGGTGGTGGTACAGCAGTGAAATTATTGTGTATTTGAAATTATTCTATATTTGAAATTATTGTGTAAAAATGGAAACTGAAAAAATGCTTAAACAGTTATTACAAGAAATTAAACAAAACGCAGCTAAAGCGGAACAAGCTAACGCGGAAATGAAACGCGATTTGACAGAGAATATGAACGCGAAATTTGAACAAAGTGCAGCCAAAGCTGAGCTCAATATCGCGGAATTAACGTCCAAAATCGAGGCGCAAAAAGTCAGCTTAACCAAAGCCTTAGAGAATAGCAACGCAGACATAAACGCGGAAATTAAACAAAGTAATAAAGAATTAACAGCTAAAGTCGCTGAAATCGGTGAAAGTAATAAAGAGTTAACCGCTAAAGTCACGGAAGTCGGAGAAAAAGTACATACGGTAGAAACGAAAATAAATGAACGGTTTAAGGTTTTTGAGACCACAATGCAATAATCATTTATCGAACAAGTTACACGTATGGAGGGCCGATTCAAAAAACACATTAGTAGGTGCGAAAAACAAACTGCGGCTGTCGCGAAAAAGGTCGACTCGCTCGAGATAAGAATTCAAACTGATGCGACCGAAACTCAACGCCAAGTAAATAGACTTGATGCTTCAATTGTAGAGACGCGATCCAACATAGACTCTAATAAAGAAAGTGTATTACAAGCACTTAACGACGAGATTTTGAAAGTACGACAGGAAGTACGCAGGAGATCCGCTCCTAATATTCTAGTACAAGGTCCTGTCGATGAAAAAAATCGTGTATATTTTACAGGGGAAAATAACGAAAACCCTATTGAATTTTTGTTAGCCTGTGAAAATGAAATGACGAGGGTATTTTCGAGACTCGAAGAACAAGATAAAATACAGTGGGTAGTAAACGCGATGCGTGATTCGGCGCGTAAATGGTATAACATTGTACGCGATAAAGTGTCCACATACGCGGAGTTCCAACAAAAATTTGAAAGCCGATTTTGGAATTCGCACACTCAAAGACTGCTACGCAGTGAATTAGAATATGGGCGTTTTGAACGGAAAATGGGTATTACGGCAGAAAATTATATCATCCAGCAGGTCGAGCGCGCAAAGCATTTAACCCCAGCATTTTCAGAGATCGACATAGTCACTAAGCTAGCCTATCATTTCAACCATATGCGAGTAGCTGTGTTTACGCAGGGTATACGCACGGTCGATGAACTGCTCATTTTAGTGTCCCAAAGCGAGACAGTTTTTTATTTAGGCGGTTGGCGTTATAACCCAGATTTTCGCCGGAATAACGACGGTCAGAATACACGGGTACAATATCATCAGCAATCCGATCAAAGACCAAGTACGAGTTCTACTCCACCCCAGACACCGTCAAAACTGCCAAATAAAACCTTTGAATACAAAGGTAAGCCAAATATCGGTAGACCGAAAGGGCAAGGTAAGGGCAACGATGGGGCCCCGATTAGAGCAATTCAAACGGTCGAAATAGCAAAAGCTGATACAATAGCGCAAGACAGCGATACGCAAAGTATTAAGGACCCTAGTGAGAAGAAAAAAACCGTAAGTTTCCAAAAAATTTGGAAGCGGGCGCCTCCAGGGGGGAAGCGCCATAAATCATGCCAAAAACTTTAAAGCTAGAATAGGTAGAAATAAAAAAAATACTAGATTTAAGAAAAGTGATTTTTCTCCAGAAATTTGTACGCCGGTTAATAAAGTATTTCAACCGGAAAGTACGGAACCATTGTTTGCGGTTAATACAATACAACAATGCACTCCGACAATTGTATGTCCGGTAGAACAGGAACTTGACGGTAGCGTTCCCACACAATCAGCCTGGGAAGACGTTGAAGTAATATCCGGGGACGCCGACGAATTTAACGAGTGGATAGCGGAATATTGTAGAACCACCCATAAAAATGGTTACGATATACTGGACGCACTTTAAAAATAAATAATATTTAGAGTTAATAATAATTTAATTAAATAATAATTAGAATTAAAATAAATTAACTGTGTTTTATAATATTAATAATAATTGTAAATAAATTGTGTATAATGCATTTGTAGCGCGGTAACTAACAAGCGTATAATGCAAGCCGAAACGAACGCACGGGTAGGAAATTGTTATGTCACACGATCGTACCGTTCAGCTGTTAGAATGTAGGTCAAGCAATTAGCGTCGCGCGGTGTGCGATAACAATTGTAAACAAACCTCACCGCATTCCTTCGTGCGCGTGTCAGCTGTTGACTGTCTAACATTCTTAAACGCTGCGACTAGTTACTACCAGTTCTGAAAACATTTACTGCACAATGATTGCAAATGTAATATTATTAATAGGGTGTAATTAGAATTAAGTTGTATATATGAAAGAACACTGACACCCATGTAAGTGTTCTTAAATAAGTAATACAATGTTTAGTAGCAAGTATAATGATTACAGAGTACGTTTATAATAATTGAAAAAAAAATAATTGTAATTATTACATTCATTTTTTTTTTAAAGTAAGCAGGGGAGTATATAACAGGACCAAATATCAATTATTTGGAGTTATATGTTAACTGTATACTATAATCATGTTTAAATAAATTGTAATAGTCAAAACTCCACTTGTATGTAGTGGCGATCAAAATAATGCTTTGTAAAAAGACGCACACGCGGGGGTTACATAATCAGCTCGCTGTGGAAAGAAGAGTCACAACCCAAACAGTTAATTATTAATATTTCGGGAACCAGTAAATTAAGGCGAAATCTATTATAGCCAAAATGTTTGCAGAAATATTAATAATCAGGTGTGCGAATTTTACGCAATATAATTAACAAATAACAAAGTTAATTAATTTAATGTGAATAACTTCTGTAAATATTGAGCAACATTAATGAGCTTTTAATATGTTATAAATATAAGAATTTCCAACAGATTGTATATTTTAGATTTAGCACAACTTGGTTTGCAACCAAGATAATTGCAATTTAAAACTATCACAGGAAATCCGGACCGACAATTCAGTTCCGCTGTGTTAAGAATATTAGTAATAATATTAATTCTCCGTCTGTGGGAAACTAACGTTGTTCTCACGGACTAAGGTAATTCAAATTTTGTGTAGTAGGGAGAGTGTGTCAGCCAATCAAATCATTTGAAGGAATCCCAACCAGCGCGGAGTTTTGGGGCTGACCGAACACTCTTCTGCCAGTATTTGCGAAGTACAGACGTAATTCTTCGATCGTCTCGAAACCATAGTTGTGAAGATTCATCTGAAGACTCTACGTGGTCAACACGCATAATTACGAACATTATAAATACAGATCAACTGTACGATTCGTAATTATAGCATCCAGTCTAGATACTCTTCATTTGAACAAACAAGCTTATTGTGTACTACAAGCTGTGGTCATAAGCACGCAAGAGATCTACCAGACTACAAGACCTTACTTCAAGAATACGACAGAGAGGCCGTCTAAACCATTGGTGAACCAGCTGACGAGCAGAGCTACCACTCGAACGATACACACACGCTGACGTGGTACGTGCAATCGACGAGGGACATAAACCAGTTCTCGCAGAAAGCCGCAGACGTAAAAACTTCAACAAACAGCAGGAGAGGAGAGTGTTGCTGAATTCCGAACTCAAAGCCGAAACCCAGGACGCTCAAAGCAGATCACTATCTCTAGCATATCGGACAAGGACAACGAGGGACATTTGGAGCAACTCTACAATCCACTTCAAAAGCAGGAAAGCAAAATCAACTCATCTATTATTTTTTAAACGTTAAATTTTCTTTCTTTTTCAATTAAAAGCATTGTAATTTAAATCATTCAGGTGCCACAAAAAATCAAAGACTCTAGTAAATAGGAATAATTCATTTGTGAAAATCTGTATAGCCAGTATAAGTAATTAGTAAGCTTTAGTTAAGAATCAATAGGGATAAAACAGAAGCGCTATACAAATCTTAACGAACAATTTAACCATTTACTCATACTGCAGTATACGAGAGTCAAATCACTAGAAAATAGAGGGACGTGAACTTGACTGTCACGCCTAATTTATTTTAGAACGTATTCAATTAACTTTAGAGTTTTTATATTTTATTTTATTTTCATTTGAATCTAATAGTTTAAAGCAATTTAATTAAATTAAAATAAATTTAATTAATTAAATTTTCACTTGAAATTAACTTATCAAATAACGAGTTGAACTTCATAAAATTATCAACCATTTGAAAAACATTATTCAAGATCGATTCATTGTTTAGACTGTAAGAATATTGATCATATAACCATTTTATTCTTGTGTGTTATTGGAGTAATAAACACCGTTTTATTACCCCATATAGCATTGTTTTATTGTTGTACTACGAAGCCTACCAACCTCACAAAACTCTTCACTCTTAAAGTAATTTATTTTGTGTGCTGTTGTCATAAATTTGAGATTACATACTTGCGAAATCAAATCCAAAACCCACACGCCCTAGTCGGAAGAAAACCGCAAGATCGGACAGCAGGTAGGTACTCATACACTCACACAACACAACAACAACGCATATAAGTAGAGTTACATATGTCGGCCAACGTGGGGCGCGGCAAATTTACAGTATATTAAATTCACGTTCCGAACAAGACATTAATAGTAAAGTTACATATGGCTTGCCCGGAACGTGGGGCACGACGAAATTAAATTAATTAAATTACATCAAATTAAATTTAATTTTACGTGAAAACAAAGTTTGCTGTTTTAACTTTTAAAACAGCTGGCATCCAACTGAACAATCCCCTAAGAAGAGTTTTGTGATTGGTGGTGGTACAGCAGTGAAATTATTGTGTATTTGAAATTATTCTATATTTGAAATTATTGTGTAAAAATGGAAACTGAAAAAATGCTTAAACAGTTATTACAAGAAATTAAACAAAACGCAGCTAAAGCGGAACAAGCTAACGCGGAAATGAAACGCGATTTGACAGAGAATATGAACGCGAAATTTGAACAAAGTGCAGCCAAAGCTGAGCTCAATATCGCGGAATTAACGTCCAAAATCGAGGCGCAAAAAGTCAGCTTAACCAAAGCCTTAGAGAATAGCAACGCAGACATAAACGCGGAAATTAAACAAAGTAATAAAGAATTAACAGCTAAAGTCGCTGAAATCGGTGAAAGTAATAAAGAGTTAACCGCTAAAGTCACGGAAGTCGGAGAAAAAGTACATACGGTAGAAACGAAAATAAATGAACGGTTTAAGGTTTTTGAGACCACAATGCAATAATCATTTATCGAACAAGTTACACGTATGGAGGGCCGATTCAAAAAACACATTAGTAGGTGCGAAAAACAAACCGCGGCTGTCGCGAAAAAGGTCGACTCGCTCGAGATAAGAATTCAAACTGATGCGACCGAAACTCAACGCCAAGTAAATAGACTTGATGCTTCAATTGTAGAGACGCGATCCAACATAGACTCTAATAAAGAAAGTGTATTACAAGCACTTAACGACGAGATTTTGAAAGTACGACAGGAAGTACGCAGGAGATCCGCTCCTAATATTCTAGTACAAGGTCCTGTCGATGAAAAAAATCGTGTATATTTTACAGGGGAAAATAACGAAAACCCTATTGAATTTTTGTTAGCCTGTAAAAATGAAATGACGAGGGTATTTTCGAGACTCGAAGATCAAGATAAAATACAGTGGGTAGTAAACGCGATGCGTGATTCGGCGCGTAAATGGTATAACATTGTACGCGATAAAGTGTCCACATACGCGGAGTTCCAACAAAAATTTGAAAGCCGATTTTGGAATTCGCACACTCAAAGACTGCTACGCAGTGAATTAGAATATGGGCGTTTTGAACGGAAAATGGGTATTACGGCAGAAAATTATATCATCCAGCAGGTCGAGCGCGCAAAGCATTTAACCCCAGCATTTTCAGAGATCGACATAGTCACTAAGCTAGCCTATCATTTCAACCATATACGAGTAGCTGTGTTTACGCAGGGTATACGCACGGTCGATGAACTGCTCATTTTAGTGTCCCAAAGCGAGACAGTTTTTTATTTAGGCGGTTGGCGTTATAACCCAGATTTTCGCCGGAATAACGACGGTCAGAATACACGGGTACAATATCATCAGCAATCCGATCAAAGACCAAGTACGAGTTCTACTCCACCCCAGACACCGTCAAAACCGCCAAATAAAACCTTTGAATACAAAGGTAAGCCAAATATCGGTAGACCGAAAGGGCAAGGTAAGGGCAACGATGGGGCCCCGATTAGAGCAATTCAAACGGTCGAAATAGCAAAAGCTGATACAATAGCGCAAGACAGCGATACGCAAAGTATTAAGGACCCTAGTGAGAAGAAAAAAACCGTAAGTTTCCAAAAAATTTGGAAGCGGGCGCCTCCAGGGGGGAAGCGCCATAAATCATGCCAAAAACTTTAAAGCTAGAATAGGTAGAAATAAAAAAAATACTAGATTTAAGAAAAGTGATTTTTCTCCAGAAATTTGTACGCCGGTTAATAAAGTTTTTCAACCGGAAAGTACGGAACCATTGTTTGCGGTTAATACAATACAACAATGCACTCCGACAATTGTATGTCCGGTAGAACAGGAACTTGACGGTAGCGTTCCCACACAATCAGCCTGGGAAGACGTTGAAGTAATATCCGGGGACGCCGACGAATTTAACGAGTGGATAGCGGAATATTGTAGAACCACCCATAAAAATGGTTACGATATACTGGACGCACTTTAAAAATAAATAATATTTAGAGTTAATAATAATTTAATTAAATAATAATTAGAATTAAAATAAATTAACTGTGTTTTATAATATTAATAATAATTGTAAATAAATTGTGTATAATGCATTTGTAGCGCGGTAACTAACAAGCGTATAATGCAAGCCGAAACGAACGCACGGGTAGGAAATTGTTATGTCACACGATCGTACCGTTCAGCTGTTAGAATGTAGGTCAAGCAATTAGCGTCGCGCGGTGTGCGATAACAATTGTAAACAAACCTCACCGCATTCCTTCGTGCGCGTGTCAGCTGTTGACTGTCTAACATTCTTAAACGCTGCGACTAGTTACTACCAGTTCTGAAAACATTTACTGCACAATGATTGCAAATGTAATATTATTAATAGGGTGTAATTAGAATTAAGTTGTATATATGAAAGAACACTGACACCCATGTAAGTGTTCTTAAATAAGTAATACAATGTTTAGTAGCAAGTATAATGATTACAGAGTACGTTTATAATAATTGAAAAAAAAATAATTGTAATTATTACATTCATTTTTTTTTTAAAGTAAGCAGGGGAGTATATAACAGGACCAAATATCAATTATTTGGAGTTATATGTTAACTGTATACTATAATCATGTTTAAATAAATTGTAATAGTCAAAACTCCACTTGTATGTAGTGGCGATCAAAATAATGCTTTGTAAAAAGACGCACACGGGCGTTTACATAATCAGCTCGCTGTGGAAAGAAGAGCCACAAACCAAACAGTTAATTATTAATATTTCGGGAACCAGTAAATTAAGGCGAAATCTATTATAGCCAAAATGTTTGCCGAAATATTAGTAATCAGGTGTGCGAATTTTACGCAATATAATTAACAAATAACAGAGTTAATTAATTTAATGTGAATAACTTCTGTAAATATTGAGCTACATTAATGAGCTTTTAATATGTTATAAATATAAGAATTTCCAACAGATTGTATATTTTAGATTTAGCACAACTTGGTTTGCAACCAAGATAATTGCAATTTAAAACTATCACAGGAAATCCGGACCGACAATTCAGTTCCGCTGTGTTAAGAATATTAGTAATAATATTAATTCTCCGTCTGTGGGAAACTAACGTTGTTCTCACGGACTAAGGTAATTCAAATTTTGTGTAGTAGGGAGAGTGTGTCAGCCAATCAAATCATTTGAAGGAATCCCAACCAGCGCGGAGTTTTGGGGCTGACCGAACACTCTTCTGCCAGTATTTGCGAAGTACAGACGTAATTCTTCGATCGTCTCGAAACCATAGTTGTGAAGATTCATCTGAAGACTCTACGTGGTCAACACGCATAATTACGAACATTATAAATACAGATCAACTGTACGATTCGTAATTATAGCATCCAGTCTAGATACTCTTCATTTGAACAAACAAGCTTATTGTGTACTACAAGCTGTGGTCATAAGCACGCAAGAGATCTACCAGACTACAAGACCTTACTTCAAGAATACGACAGAGAGGCCGTCTAAACCATTGGTGAACCAGCTGACGAGCAGAGCTACCACTCGAACGATACACACACGCTGACGTGGTACGTGCAATCGACGAGGGACATAAACCAGTTCTCGCAGAAAGCCGCAGACGTAAAAACTTCAACAAACAGCAGGAGAGGAGAGTGTTGCTGAATTCCGAACTCAAAGCCGAAACCCAGGACGCTCAAAGCAGATCACTATCTCTAGCAGATCGGACAAGGACAACGAGGGACATTTGGAGCAACTCTACAATCCACTTCAAAAGCAGGAAAGCAAAATCAACTCATCTATTATTTTTTAAACGTTAAATTTTCTTTCTTTTTCAATTAAAAGCATTGTAATTTAAATCATTCAGGTGCCACAAAAAATCAAAGACTCTAGTAAATAGGAATAATTCATTTGTGAAAATCTGTATAGCCAGTATAAGTAATTAGTAAGCTTTAGTTAAGAATCAATAGGGATAAAACAGAAGCGCTATACAAATCTTAACAAACAATTTAACCATTTACTCATACTGCAGTATACGAGAGTCAAATCACTAGAAAATAGAGGGACGTGAACTTGACTGTCACGCCTTATTTATTTTAGAACGTATTCAATTAACTTTAGAGTTTTTATATTTTATTTTATTTTCATTTGAATCTAATAGTTTAAAGCAATTTAATTAAATTAAAATAAATTTAATTAATTAAATTTTCACTTGAAATTAACTTATCAAATAACGAGTTGAACTTCATAAAATTATCAACCATTTGAAAAACATTATTCAAGATCGATTCATTGTTTAGACTGTAAGAATATTGATCATATAACCATTTTATTCTTGTGTGTTATTGGAGTAATAAACACCGTTTTATTACCCCATATAGCATTGTTTTATTGTTGTACTACGAAGCCTACCAACCTCACAAAACTCTTCACTCTTAAAGTAATTTATTTTGTGTGCTGTTGTCATAAATTTGAGATTACATACTTGCGAAATCAAATCCAAAACCCACACGCCCTAGTCGGAAGAAAACCGCAAGATCGGACAGCAGGTAGGTACTCATACACTCACACAACACAACAACAACGCATATAAGTAGAGTTACATATGTCGGCCAACGTGGGGCGCGGCAAATTTACAGTATATTAAATTCACGTTCCGAACAAGACATTAATAGTAAAGTTACATATGGCTTGCCCGGAACGTGGGGCACGACGAAATTAAATTAATTAAATTACATCAAATTAAATTTAATTTTACGTGAAAACAAAGTTTGCTGTTTTAACTTTTAAAACAGCTGGCATCCAACTGAACAATCCCCTAAGAAGAGTTTTGTGATTGGTGGTGGTACAGCAGTGAAATTATTGTGTATTTGAAATTATTCTATATTTGAAATTATTGTGTAAAAATGGAAACTGAAAAAATGCTTAAACAGTTATTACAAGAAATTAAACAAAACGCAGCTAAAGCGGAACAAGCTAACGCGGAAATGAAACGCGATTTTACAGAGAATATGAACGTGAAATTTGAACAAAGTGCAGCCAAAGCTGAGCTCAATATCGCGGAATTAACGTCCAAAATCGAGGCGCAAAAAGTCAGCTTAACCAAAGCCTTAGAGAATAGCAACGCAGACATAAACGCGGAAATTAAACAAAGTAATAAAGAATTAACCGCTAAAGTCGCTGAAATCGGTGAAAGTAATAAAGAGTTAACCGCTAAAGTCACGGAAGTCGGAGAAAAAGTACATACGGTAGAAACGAAAATAAATGAACGGTTTAAGGTTTTTGAGACCACAATGCAATAATCATTTATCGAACAAGTTACACGTATGGAGGGCCGATTCAAAGAACACATTAGTAGGTGCGAAAAACAAACCGCGGCTGTCGCGAAAAAGGTCGACTCGCTCGAGATAAGAATTCAAACTGATGCGACCGAAACTCAACGCCAAGTAAATAGACTTGATGCTTCAATTGTAGAGACGCGATCCAACATAGACTCTAATAAAGAAAGTGTATTACAAGCACTTAACGACGAGATTTTGAAAGTACGACAGGAAGTACGCAGGAGATCCGCTCCTAATATTCTAGTACAAGGTCCTGTCGATGAAAAAAATCGTGTATATTTTACAGGGGAAAATAACGAAAACCCTATTGAATTTTTGTTAGCCTGTAAAAATGAAATGACGAGGGTAGGTTCGAGACTCGAAGATCAAGATAAAATACAGTGGGTAGTAAACGCGATGCGTGATTCGGCGCGTAAATGGTATAACATTGTACGCGATAATGTGTCCACATACGCGGAGTTCCAACAAAAATTTGAAAGCCGATTTTGGAATTCGCACACTCAAAGACTGCTACGCAGTGAATTAGAATATGGGCGTTTTGAACGGAAAATGGGTATTACGGCAGAAAATTATATCATCCAGCAGGTCGAGCGCGCAAAGCATTTAACCCCAGCATTTTCAGAGATCGACATAGTCACTAAGCTAGCCTATCATTTCAACCACAATATACGAGTAGCTGTGTTTACGCAGGGTATACGCACGGTCGATGAACTGCTCATTTTAGTGTCCCAAAGCGAGACAGTTTTTTATTTAGGCGGTTGGCGTTATAACCCAGATTTTCGCCGGAATAACGACGGTCAGAATACACGGGTACAATATCATCAGCAATCCGATCAAAGACCAAGTACGAGTTCTACTCCACCCCAGACACCGTCAAAACCGCCAAATAAAACCTTTGAATACAAAGGTAAGCCAAATATCGGTAGACCGAAAGGGCAAGGTAAGGGCAACGATGGGGCCCCGATTAGAGCAATTCAAACGGTCGAAATAGCAAAAGCTGATACAATAGCGCAAGACAGCGATACGCAAAGTATTAAGGACCCTAGTGAGAAGAAAAAAACCGTAAGTTTCCAAAAAATTTGGAAGCGGGCGCCTCCAGGGGGGAAGCGCCATAAATCATGCCAAAAACTTTAAAGCTAGAATAGGTAGAAATAAAAAAAATACTAGATTTAAGAAAAGTGATTTTTCTCCAGAAATTTGTACGCCGGTTAATAAAGTATTTCAACCGGAAAGTACGGAACCATTGTTTGCGGTTAATACAATACAACAATGCACTCCGACAATTGTATGTCCGGTAGAACAGGAACTTGACGGTAGCGTTCCCACACAATCAGCCTGGGAAGACGTTGAAGTAATATCCGGGGACGCCGACGAATTTAACGAGTGGATAGCGGAATATTGTAGAACCACCCATAAAAATGGTTACGATATACTGGACGCACTTTAAAAATAAATAATATTTAGAGTTAATAATAATTTAATTAAATAATAATTAGAATTAAAATAAATTAACTGTGTTTTATAATATTAATAATAATTGTAAATAAATTGTGTATAATGCATTTGTAGCGCGGTAACTAACAAGCGTATAATGCAAGCCGAAACGAACGCACGGGTAGGAAATTGTTATGTCACACGATCGTACCGTTCAGCTGTTAGAATGTAGGTCAAGCAATTAGCGTCGCGCGGTGTGCGATAACAATTGTAAACAAACCTCACCGCATTCCTTCGTGCGCGTGTCAGCTGTTGACTGTCTAACATTCTTAAACGCTGCGACTAGTTACTACCAGTTCTGAAAACATTTACTGCACAATGATTGCAAATGTAATATTATTAATAGGGTGTAATTAGAATTAAGTTGTATATATGAAAGAACACTGACACCCATGTAAGTGTTCTTAAATAAGTAATACAATGTTTAGTAGCAAGTATAATGATTACAGAGTACGTTTATAATAATTGAAAAAAAAATAATTGTAATTATTACATTCATTTTTTTTTTAAAGTAAGCAGGGGAGTATATAACAGGACCAAATATCAATTATTTGGAGTTATATGTTAACTGTATACTATAATCATGTTTAAATAAATTGTAATAGTCAAAACTCCACTTGTATGTAGTGGCGATCAAAATAATGCTTTGTAAAAAGACGCACACGGGCGTTTACATAATCAGCTCGCTGTGGAAAGAAGAGCCACAAACCAAACAGTTAATTATTAATATTTCGGGAACCAGTAAATTAAGGCGAAATCTATTATAGCCAAAATGTTTGCCGAAATATAAGTAATCAGGTGTGCGAATTTTACGCAATATAATTAACAAATAACAGAGTTAATTAATTTAATGTGAATAACTTCTGTAAATATTGAGCTACATTAATGAGCTTTTAATATGTTATAAATATAAGAATTTCCAACAGATTGTATATTTTAGATTTAGCACAACTTGGTTTGCAACCAAGATAATTGCAATTTAAAACTATCACAGGAAATCCGGACCGACAATTCAGTTCCGCTGTGTTAAGAATATTAGTAATAATATTAATTCTCCGTCTGTGGGAAACTAACGTTGTTCTCACGGACTAAGGTAATTCAAATTTTGTGTAGTAGGGAGAGTGTGTCAGCCAATCAAATCATTTGAAGGAATCCCAACCAGCGCGGAGTTTTGGGGCTGACCGAACACTCTTCTGCCAGTATTTGCGAAGTACAGACGTAATTCTTCGATCGTCTCGAAACCATAGTTGTGAAGATTCATCTGAAGACTCTACGTGGTCAACACGCATAATTACGAACATTATAAATACAGATCAACTGTACGATTCGTAATTATAGCATCCAGTCTAGATACTCTTCATTTGAACAAACAAGCTTATTGTGTACTACAAGCTGTGGTCATAAGCACGCAAGAGATCTACCAGACTACAAGACCTTACTTCAAGAATACGACAGAGAGGCCGTCTAAACCATTGGTGAACCAGCTGACGAGCAGAGCTACCACTCGAACGATACACACACGCTGACGTGGTACGTGCAATCGACGAGGGACATAAACCAGTTCTCGCAGAAAGCCGCAGACGTAAAAACTTCAACAAACAGCAGGAGAGGAGAGTGTTGCTGAATTCCGAACTCAAAGCCGAAACCCAGGACGCTCAAAGCAGATCACTATCTCTAGCATATCGGACAAGGACAACGAGGGACATTTGGAGCAACTCTACAATCCACTTCAAAAGCAGGAAAGCAAAATCAACTCATCTATTATTTTTTAAACGTTAAATTTTCTTTCTTTTTCAATTAAAAGCATTGTAATTTAAATCATTCAGGTGCCACAAAAAATCAAAGACTCTAGTAAATAAGAATAATTCATTTGTGAAAATCTGTATAGCCAGTATAAGTAATTAGTAAGCTTTAGTTAAGAATCAATAGGGATAAAACAGAAGCGCTATACAAATCTTAACAAACAATTTAACCATTTACTCATACTGCAGTATACGAGAGTCAAATCACTAGAAAATAGAGGGACGTGAACTTGACTGTCACGCCTAATTTATTTTAGAACGTATTCAATTAACTTTAGAGTTTTATATTTTATTTTATTTTCATTTGAATCTAATAGTTTAAAGCAATTTAATTAAATTAAAATAAATTTAATTAATTAAATTTTCACTTGAAATTAACTTATCAAATAACGAGTTGAACTTCATAAAATTATCAACCATTTGAAAAACATTATTCAAGATCGATTCATTGTTTAGACTGTAAGAATATTGATCATATAACCATTTTATTCTTGTGTGTTATTGGAGTAATAAACACCGTTTTATTACCCCATATAGCATTGTTTTATTGTTGTACTACGAAGCCTACCAACCTCACAAAACTCTTCACTCTTAAAGTAATTTATTTTGTGTGCTGTTGTCATAAATTTGAGATTACATACTTGCGAAATCAAATCCAAAACCCACACGCCCTAGTCGGAAGAAAACCGCAAGATCGGACAGCAGGTAGGTACTCATACACTCACACAACACAACAACAACGCATATAAGTAGAGTTACATATGTCGGCCAACGTGGGGCGCGGCAAATTTACAGTATATTAAATTCACGTTCCGAACAAGACATTAATAGTAAAGTTACATATGGCTTGCCCGGAACGTGGGGCACGACGAAATTAAATTAATTAAATTACATCAAATTAAATTTAATTTTACGTGAAAACAAAGTTTGCTGTTTTAACTTTTAAAACAGCTGGCATCCAACTGAACAATCCCCTAAGAAGAGTTTTGTGATTGGTGGTGGTACAGCAGTGAAATTATTGTGTATTTGAAATTATTCTATATTTGAAATTATTGTGTAAAAATGGAAACTGAAAAAATGCTTAAACAGTTATTACAAGAAATTAAACAAAACGCAGCTAAAGCGGAACAAGCTAACGCGGAAATGAAACGCGATTTGACAGAGAATATGAACGCGAAATTTGAACAAAGTGCAGCCAAAGCTGAGCTCAATATCGCGGAATTAACGTCCAAAATCGAGGCGCAAAAAGTCAGCTTAACCAAAGCCTTAGAGAATAGCAACGCAGACATAAACGCGGAAATTAAACAAAGTAATAAAGAATTAACAGCTAAAGTCGCTGAAATCGGTGAAAGTAATAAAGAGTTAACCGCTAAAGTCACGGAAGTCGGAGAAAAAGTACATACGGTAGAAACGAAAATAAATGAACGGTTTAAGGTTTTTGAGACCACAATGCAATAATCATTTATCGAACAAGTTACACGTATGGAGGGCCGATTCAAAAAACACATTAGTAGGTGCGAAAAACAAACCGCGGCTGTCGCGAAAAAGGTCGACTCGCTCGAGATAAGAATTCAAACTGATGCGACCGAAACTCAACGCCAAGTAAATAGACTTGATGCTTCAATTGTAGAGACGCGATCCAACATAGACTCTAATAAAGAAAGTGTATTACAAGCACTTAACGACGAGATTTTGAAAGTACGACAGGAAGTACGCAGGAGATCCGCTCCTAATATTCTAGTACAAGGTCCTGTCGATGAAAAAAATCGTGTATATTTTACAGGGGAAAATAACGAAAACCCTATTGAATATTTGTTAGCCTGTGAAAATGAAATGACGAGGGTATTTTCGAGACTCGAAGATCAAGATAAAATACAGTGGGTAGTAAACGCGATGCGTGATTCGGCGCGTAAATGGTATAACATTGTACGCGATAAAGTGTCCACATACGCGGAGTTCCAACAAAAATTTGAAAGCCGATTTTGGAATTCGCACACTCAAAGACTGCTACGCAGTGAATTAGAATATGGGCGTTTTGAACGGAAAATGGGTATTACGGCAGAAAATTATATCATCCAGCAGGTCGAGCGCGCAAAGCATTTAACCCCAGCATTTTCAGAGATCGACATAGTCACTAAGCTAGCCTATCATTTCAACCATATACGAGTAGCTGTGTTTACGCAGGGTATACGCACGGTCGATGAACTGCTCATTTTAGTGTCCCAAAGCGAGACAGTTTTTTATTTAGGCGGTTGGCGTTATAACCCAGATTTTCGCCGGAATAACGACGGTCAGAATACACGGGTACAATATCATCAGCAATCCGATCAAAGACCAAGTACGAGTTCTACTCCACCCCAGACACCGTCAAAACCGCCAAATAAAACCTTTGAATACAAAGGTAAGCCAAATATCGGTAGACCGAAAGGGCAAGGTAAGGGCAACGATGGGGCCCCGATTAGAGCAATTCAAACGGTCGAAATAGCAAAAGCTGATACAATAGCGCAAGACAGCGATACGCAAAGTATTAAGGACCCTAGTGAGAAGAAAAAAACCGTAAGTTTCCAAAAAATTTGGAAGCGGGCGCCTCCAGGGGGGAAGCGCCATAAATCATGCCAAAAACTTTAAAGCTAGAATAGGTAGAAATAAAAAAAATACTAGATTTAAGAAAAGTGATTTTTCTCCAGAAATTTGTACGCCGGTTAATAAAGTATTTCAACCGGAAAGTACGGAACCATTGTTTGAGGTTAATACAATACAACAATGCACTCCGACAATTGTATGTCCGGTAGAACAGGAACTTGACGGTAGCGTTCCCACACAATCAGCCTGGGAAGACGTTGAAGTAATATCCGGGGACGCCGACGAATTTAACGAGTGGATAGCGGAATATTGTAGAACCACCCATAAAAATGGTTACGATATACTGGACGCACTTTAAAAATAAATAATATTTAGAGTTAATAATAATTTAATTAAATAATAATTAGAATTAAAATAAATTAACTGTGTTTTATAATATTAATAATAATTGTAAATAAATTGTGTATAATGCATTTGTAGCGCGGTAACTAACAAGCGTATAATGCAAGCCGAAACGAACGCACGGGTAGGAAATTGTTATGTCACACGATCGTACCGTTCAGCTGTTAGAATGTAGGTCAAGCAATTAGCGTCGCGCGGTGTGCGATAACAATTGTAAACAAACCTCACCGCATTCCTTCGTGCGCGTGTCAGCTGTTGACTGTCTAACATTCTTAAACGCTGCGACTAGTTACTACCAGTTCTGAAAACATTTACTGCACAATGATTGCAAATGTAATATTATTAATAGGGTGTAATTAGAATTAAGTTGTATATATGAAAGAACACTGACACCCATGTAAGTGTTCTTAAATAAGTAATACAATGTTTAGTAGCAAGTATAATGATTACAGAGTACGTTTATAATAATTGAAAAAAAAATAATTGTAATTATTACATTCATTTTTTTTTTAAAGTAAGCAGGGGAGTATATAACAGGACCAAATATCAATTATTTGGAGTTATATGTTAACTGTATACTATAATCATGTTTAAATAAATTGTAATAGTCAAAACTCCACTTGTATGTAGTGGCGATCAAAATAATGCTTTGTAAAAAGACGCACACGGGCGTTTACATAATCAGCTCGCTGTGGAAAGAAGAGCCACAAACCAAACAGTTAATTATTAATATTTCGGGAACCAGTAAATTAAGGCGAAATCTATTATAGCCAAAATGTTTGCCGAAATATTAGTAATCAGGTGTGCGAATTTTACGCAATATAATTAACAAATAACAGAGTTAATTAATTTAATGTGAATAACTTCTGTAAATATTGAGCTACATTAATGAGCTTTTAATATGTTATAAATATAAGAATTTCCAACAGATTGTATATTTTAGATTTAGCACAACTTGGTTTGCAACCAAGATAATTGCAATTTAAAACTATCACAGGAAATCCGGACCGACAATTCAGTTCCGCTGTGTTAAGAATATTAGTAATAATATTAATTCTCCGTCTGTGGGAAACTAACGTTGTTCTCACGGACTAAGGTAATTCAAATTTTGTGTAGTAGGGAGAGTGTGTCAGCCAATCAAATCATTTGAAGGAATCCCAACCAGCGCGGAGTTTTGGGGCTGACCGAACACTCTTCTGCCAGTATTTGCGAAGTACAGACGTAATTCTTCGATCGTCTCGAAACCATAGTTGTGAAGATTCATCTGAAGACTCTACGTGGTCAACACGCATAATTACGAACATTATAAATACAGATCAACTGTACGATTCGTAATTATAGCATCCAGTCTAGATACTCTTCATTTGAACAAACAAGCTTATTGTGTACTACAAGCTGTGGTCATAAGCACGCAAGAGATCTACCAGACTACAAGACCTTACTTCAAGAATACGACAGAGAGGCCGTCTAAACCATTGGTGAACCAGCTGACGAGCAGAGCTACCACTCGAACGATACACACACGCTGACGTGGTACGTGCAATCGACGAGGGACATAAACCAGTTCTCGCAGAAAGCCGCAGACGTAAAAACTTCAACAAACAGCAGGAGAGGAGAGTGTTGCTGAATTCCGAACTCAAAGCCGAAACCCAGGACGCTCAAAGCAGATCACTATCTCTAGCATATCGGACAAGGACAACGAGGGACATTTGGAGCAACTCTACAATCCACTTCAAAAGCAGGAAAGCAAAATCAACTCATCTATTATTTTTTAAACGTTAAATTTTCTTTCTTTTTCAATTAAAAGCATTGTAATTTAAATCATTCAGGTGCCACAAAAAATCAAAGACTCTAGTAAATAGGAATAATTCATTTGTGAAAATCTGTATAGCCAGTATAAGTAATTAGTAAGCTTTAGTTAAGAATCAATAGGGATAAAACAGAAGCGCTATACAAATCTTAACGAACAATTTAACCATTTACTCATACTGCAGTATACGAGAGTCAAATCACTAGAAAATAGAGGGACGTGAACTTGACTGTCACGCCTAATTTATTTTAGAACGTATTCAATTAACTTTAGAGTTTTTATATTTTATTTTATTTTCATTTGAATCTAATAGTTTAAAGCAATTTAATTAAATTAAAATAAATTTAATTAATTAAATTTTCACTTGAAATTAACTTATCAAATAACGAGTTGAACTTCATAAAATTATCAACCATTTGAAAAACATTATTCAAGATCGATTCATTGTTTAGACTGTAAGAATATTGATCATATAACCATTTTATTCTTGTGTGTTATTGGAGTAATAAACACCGTTTTATTACCCCATATAGCATTGTTTTATTGTTGTACTACGAAGCCTACCAACCTCACAAAACTCTTCACTCTTAAAGTAATTTATTTTGTGTGCTGTTGTCATAAATTTGAGATTACATACTTGCGAAATCAAATCCAAAACCCACACGCCCTAGTCGGAAGAAAACCGCAAGATCGGACAGCAGGTAGGTACTCATACACTCACACAACACAACAACAACGCATATAAGTAGAGTTACATATGTCGGCCAACGTGGGGCGCGGCAAATTTACAGTATATTAAATTCACGTTCCGAACAAGACATTAATAGTAAAGTTACATATGGCTTGCCCGGAACGTGGGGCACGACGAAATTAAATTAATTAAATTACATCAAATTAAATTTAATTTTACGTGAAAACAAAGTTTGCTGTTTTAACTTTTAAAACAGCTGGCATCCAACTGAACAATCCCCTAAGAAGAGTTTTGTGATTGGTGGTGGTACAGTAGTGAAATTATTGTGTATTTGAAATTATTCTATATTTGAAATTATTGTGTAAAAATGGAAACTGAAAAAATGCTTAAACAGTTATTACAAGAAATTAAACAAAACGCAGCTAAAGCGGAACAAGCTAACGCGGAAATGAAACGCGATTTGACAGAGAATATGAACGCGAAATTTGAACAAAGTGCAGCCAAAGCTGAGCTCAATATCGCGGAATTAACGTCCAAAATCGAGGCGCAAAAAGTCAGCTTAACCAAAGCCTTAGAGAATAGCAACGCAGACATAAACGCGGAAATTAAACAAAGTAATAAAGAATTAACCGCTAAAGTCGCTGAAATCGGTGAAAGTAATAAAGAGTTAACCGCTAAAGTCACGGAAGTCGGAGAAAAAGTACATACGGTAGAAACGAAAATAAATGAACGGTTTAAGGTTTTTGAGACCACAATGCAATAATCATTTATCGAACAAGTTACACGTATGGAGGGCCGATTCAAAAAACACATTAGTAGGTGCGAAAAACAAACCGCGGCTGTCGCGAAAAAGGTCGACTCGCTCGAGATAAGAATTCAAACTGATGCGACCGAAACTCAACGCCAAGTAAATAGACTTGATGCTTCAATTGTAGAGACGCGATCCAACATAGACTCTAATAAAGAAAGTGTATTACAAGCACTTAACGACGAGATTTTGAAAGTACGACAGGAAGTACGCAGGAGATCCGCTCCTAATATTCTAGTACAAGGTCCTGTCGATGAAAAAAATCGTGTATATTTTACAGGGGAAAATAACGAAAACCCTATTGAATTTTTGTTAGCCTGTGAAAATGAAATGACGAGGGTATTTTCGAGACTCGAAGATCAAGATAAAATACAGTGGGTAGTAAACGCGATGCGTGATTCGGCGCGTAAATGGTATAACATTGTACGCGATAAAGTGTCCACATACGCGGAGTTCCAACAAAAATTTGAAAGCCGATTTTGGAATTCGCACACTCAAAGACTGCTACGCAGTGAATTAGAATATGGGCGTTTTGAACGGAAAATGGGTATTACGGCAGAAAATTATATCATCCAGCAGGTCGAGCGCGCAAAGCATTTAACCCCAGCATTTTCAGAGATCGACATAGTCACTAAGCTAGCCTATCATTTCAACCATATACGAGTAGCTGTGTTTACGCAGGGTATACGCACGGTCGATGAACTGCTCATTTTAGTGTCCCAAAGCGAGACAGTTTTTTATTTAGGCGGTTGGCGTTATAACCCAGATTTTCGCCGGAATAACGACGGTCAGAATACACGGGTACAATATCATCAGCAATCCGATCAAAGACCAAGTACGAGTTCTACTCCACCCCAGACACCGTCAAAACCGCCAAATAAAACCTTTGAATACAAAGGTAAGCCAAATATCGGTAGACCGAAAGGGCAAGGTAAGGGCAACGATGGGGCCCCGATTAGAGCAATTCAAACGGTCGAAATAGCAAAAGCTGATACAATAGCGCAAGACAGCGATACGCAAAGTATTAAGGACCCTAGTGAGAAGAAAAAAACCGTAAGTTTCCAAAAAATTTGTACGCCGGTTAATAAAGTATTTCAACCGGAAAGTACGGAACCATTGTTTGAGGTTAATACAATACAACAATGCACTCCGACAATTGTATGTCCGGTAGAACAGGAACTTGACGGTAGCGTTCCCACACAATCAGCCTGGGAAGACGTTGAAGTAATATCCGGGGACGCCGACGAATTTAACGAGTGGATAGCGGAATATTGTAGAACCACCCATAAAAATGGTTACGATATACTGGACGCACTTTAAAAATAAATAATATTTAGAGTTAATAATAATTTAATTAAATAATAATTAGAATTAAAATAAATTAACTGTGTTTTATAATATTAATAATAATTGTAAATAAATTGTGTATAATGCATTTGTAGCGCGGTAACTAACAAGCGTATAATGCAAGCCGAAACGAACGCACGGGTAGGAAATTGTTATGTCACACGATCGTACCGTTCAGCTGTTAGAATGTAGGTCAAGCAATTAGCGTCGCGCGGTGTGCGATAACAATTGTAAACAAACCTCACCGCATTCCTTCGTGCGCGTGTCAGCTGTTGACTGTCTAACATTCTTAAACGCTGCGACTAGTTACTACCAGTTCTGAAAACATTTACTGCACAATGATTGCAAATGTAATATTATTAATAGGGTGTAATTAGAATTAAGTTGTATATATGAAAGAACACTGACACCCATGTAAGTGTTCTTAAATAAGTAATACAATGTTTAGTAGCAAGTATAATGATTACAGAGTACGTTTATAATAATTGAAAAAAAAATAATTGTAATTATTACATTCATTTTTTTTTTAAAGTAAGCAGGGGAGTATATAACAGGACCAAATATCAATTATTTGGAGTTATATGTTAACTGTATACTATAATCATGTTTAAATAAATTGTAATAGTCAAAACTCCACTTGTATGTAGTGGCGATCAAAATAATGCTTTGTAAAAAGACGCACACGCGGGGGTTACATAATCAGCTCGCTGTGGAAAGAAGAGTCACAACCCAAACAGTTAATTATTAATATTTCGGGAACCAGTAAATTAAGGCGAAATCTATTATAGCCAAAATGTTTGCCGAAATATTAATAATCAGGTGTGCGAATTTTACGGAATATAATTAACAAATAACAAAGTTAATTAATTTAATGTGAATAACTTCTGTAAATATTGAGCAACATTAATGAGCTTTTAATATGTTATAAATATAAGAATTTCCAACAGATTGTATATTTTAGATTTAGCACAACTTGGTTTGCAACCAAGATAATTGCAATTTAAAACTATCACAGGAAATCCGGACCGACAATTCAGTTCCGCTGTGTTAAGAATATTAGTAATAATATTAATTCTCCGTCTGTGGGAAACTAACGTTGTTCTCACGGACTAAGGTAATTCAAATTTTGTGTAGTAGGGAGAGTGTGTCAGCCAATCAAATCATTTGAAGGAATCCCAACCAGCGCGGAGTTTTGGGGCTGACCGAACACTCTTCTGCCAGTATTTGCGAAGTACAGACGTAATTCTTCGATCGTCTCGAAACCATAGTTGTGAAGATTCATCTGAAGAC
Source organism: Magicicada septendecula (assembly GCA_034769895.1). Lineage (NCBI taxonomy): Eukaryota > Metazoa > Arthropoda > Insecta > Hemiptera > Cicadidae > Magicicada > Magicicada septendecula. Next base: position 301,656,064 of record CM068367.1, on the reverse strand, counting down.
TCTACGTGGTCAACACGCATAATTACGAACATTATAAATACAGATCAACTGTACGATTCGTAATTATAGCATCCAGTCTAGATACTCTTCATTTGAACAAACAAGCTTATTGTGTACTACAAGCTGTGGTCATAAGCACGCAAGAGATCTACCAGACTACAAGACCTTACTTCAAGAATACGACAGAGAGGCCGTCTAAACCATTGGTGAACCAGCTGACGAGCAGAGCTACCACTCGAACGATACACACACGCTGACGTGGTACGTGCAATCGACGAGGGACATAAACCAGTTCTCGCAGAAAGCCGCAGACGTAAAAACTTCAACAAACAGCAGGAGAGGAGAGTGTTGCTGAATTCCGAACTCAAAGCCGAAACCCAGGACGCTCAAAGCAGATCACTATCTCTAGCATATCGGACAAGGACAACGAGGGACATTTGGAGCAACTCTACAATCCACTTCAAAAGCAGGAAAGCAAAATCAACTCATCTATTATTTTTTAAACGTTAAATTTTCTTTCTTTTTCAATTAAAAGCATTGTAATTTAAATCATTCAGGTGCCACAAAAAATCAAAGACTCTAGTAAATAGGAATAATTCATTTGTGAAAATCTGTATAGCCAGTATAAGTAATTAGTAAGCTTTAGTTAAGAATCAATAGGGATAAAACAGAAGCGCTATACAAATCTTAACAAACAATTTAACCATTTACTCATACTGCAGTATACGAGAGTCAAATCACTAGAAAATAGAGGGACGTGAACTTGACTGTCACGCCTAATTTATTTTAGAACGTATTCAATTAACTTTAGAGTTTTTATATTTTATTTTAATTTCATTTGAATCTAATAGTTTAAAGCAATTTAATTAAATTAAAATAAATTTAATTAATTAAATTTTCACTTGAAATTAACTTATCAAATAACGAGTTGAACTTCATAAAATTATCAACCATTTGAAAAACATTATTCAAGATCGATTCATTGTTTAGACTGTAAGAATATTGATCATATAACCATTTTATTCTTGTGTGTTATTGGAGTAATAAACACCGTTTTATTACCCCATATAGCATTGTTTTATTGTTGTACTACGAAGCCTACCAACCTCACAAAACTCTTCACTCTTAAAGTAATTTATTTTGTGTGCTGTTGTCATAAATTTGAGATTACATACTTGCGAAATCAAATCCAAAACCCACACGCCCTAGTCGGAAGAAAACCGCAAGATCGGACAGCAGGTAGGTACTCATACACTCACACAACACAACAACAACGCATATAAGTAGAGTTACATATGTCGGCCAACGTGGGGCGCGGCAAATTTACAGTATATTAAATTCACGTTCCGAACAAGACATTAATAGTAAAGTTACATATGGCTTGCCCGGAACGTGGGGCACGACGAAATTAAATTAATTAAATTACATCAAATTAAATTTAATTTTACGTGAAAACAAAGTTTGCTGTTTTAACTTTTAAAACAGCTGGCATCCAACTGAACAATCCCCTAAGAAGAGTTTTGTGATTGGTGGTGGTACAGCAGTGAAATTATTGTGTATTTGAAATTATTCTATATTTGAAATTATTGTGTAAAAATGGAAACTGAAAAAATGCTTAAACAGTTATTACAAGAAATTAAACGAAACGCAGCTAAAGCGGAACAAGCTAACGCGGAAATGAAACGCGATTTGACAGAGAATATGAACGCGAAATTTGAACAAAGTGCAGCCAAAGCTGAGCTCAATATCGCGGAATTAACGTCCAAAATCGAGGCGCAAAAAGTCAGCTTAACCAAAGCCTTAGAGAATAGCAACGCAGACATAAACGCGGAAATTAAACAAAGTAATAAAGAATTAACCGCTAAAGTCGCTGAAATCGGTGAAAGTAATAAAGAGTTAACCGCTAAAGTCACGGAAGTCGGAGAAAAAGTACATACGGTAGAAACGAAAATAAATGAACGGTTTAAGGTTTTTGAGACCACAATGCAATAATCATTTATCGAACAAGTTACACGTATGGAGGGCCGATTCAAAGAACACATTAGTAGGTGCGAAAAACAAACCGCGGCTGTCGCGAAAAAGGTCGACTCGCTCGAGATAAGAATTCAAACTGATGCGACCGAAACTCAACGCCAAGTAAATAGACTTGATGCTTCAATTGTAGAGACGCGATCCAACATAGACTCTAATAAAGAAAGTGTATTACAAGCACTTAACGACGAGATTTTGAAAGTACGACAGGAAGTACGCAGGAGATCCGCTCCTAATATTCTAGTACAAGGTCCTGTCGATGAAAAAAATCGTGTATATTTTACAGGGGAAAATAACGAAAACCCTATTGAATTTTTGTTAGCCTGTGAAAATGAAATGACGAGGGTATTTTCGAGACTCGAAGATCAAGATAAAATACAGTGGGTAGTAAACGCGATGCGTGATTCGGCGCGTAAATGGTATAACATTGTACGCGATAAAGTGTCCACATACGCGGAGTTCCAACAAAAATTTGAAAGCCGATTTTGGAATTCGCACACTCAAAGACTGCTACGCAGTGAATTAGAATATGGGCGTTTTGAACGGAAAATGGGTATTACGGCAGAAAATTATATCATCCAGCAGGTCGAGCGCGCAAAGCATTTAACCCCAGCATTTTCAGAGATCGACATAGTCACTAAGCTAGCCTATCATTTCAACCATATACGAGTAGCTGTGTTTACGCAGGGTATACGCACGGTCGATGAACTGCTCATTTTAGTGTCCCAAAGCGAGACAGTTTTTTATTTAGGCGGTTGGCGTTATAACCCAGATTTTCGCCGGAATAACGACGGTCAGAATACACGGGTACAATATCATCAGCAATCCGATCAAAGACCAAGTACGAGTTCTACTCCACCCCAGACACCGTCAAAACCGCCAAATAAAACCTTTGAATACAAAGGTAAGCCAAATATCGGTAGACCGAAAGGGCAAGGTAAGGGCAACGATGGGGCCCCGATTAGAGCAATTCAAACGGTCGAAATAGCAAAAGCTGATACAATAGCGCAAGACAGCGATACGCAAAGTATTAAGGACCCTAGTGAGAAGAAAAAAACCGTAAGTTTCCAAAAAATTTGGAAGCGGGCGCCTCCAGGGGGGAAGCGCCATAAATCATGCCAAAAACTTTAAAGCTAGAATAGGTAGAAATAAAAAAAATACTAGATTTAAGAAAAGTGATTTTTCTCCAGAAATTTGTACGCCGGTTAATAAAGTATTTCAACCGGAAAGTACGGAACCATTGTTTGCGGTTAATACAATACAACAATGCACTCCGACAATTGTATGTCCGGTAGAACAGGAACTTGACGGTAGCGTTCCCACACAATCAGCCTGGGAAGACGTTGAAGTAATATCCGGGGACGCCGACGAATTTAACGAGTGGATAGCGGAATATTGTAGAACCACCCATAAATATGGTTACGATATACTGGACGCACTTTAAAAATAAATAATATTTAGAGTTATTAATAATTTAATTAAATAATAATTAGAATTAAAATAAATTAACTGTGTTTTATAATATTAATAATAATTGTAAATAAATTGTGTATAATGCATTTGTAGCGCGGTAACTAACAAGCGTATAATGCAAGCCGAAACGAACGCACGGGTAGGAAATTGTTATGTCACACGATCGTACCGTTCAGCTGTTAGAATGTAGGTCAAGCAATTAGCGTCGCGCGGTGTGCGATAACAATTGTAAACAAACCTCACCGCATTCCTTCGTGGGCGTGTCAGCTGTTGACTGTCTAACATTCTTAAACGCTGCGACTAGTTACTACCAGTTCTGAAAACATTTACTGCACAATGATTGCAAATGTAATATTATTAATAGGGTGTAATTAGAATTAAGTTGTATATATGAAAGAACACTGACACCCATGTAAGTGTTCTTAAATAAGTAATACAATGTTTAGTAGCAAGTATAATGATTACAGAGTACGTTTATAATAATTGAAAAAAAAATAATTGTAATTATTACATTCATTTTTTTTTTAAAGTAAGCAGGGGAGTATATAACAGGACCAAATATCAATTATTTGGAGTTATATGTTAACTGTATACTATAATCATGTTTAAATAAATTGTAATAGTCAAAACTCCACTTGTATGTAGTGGCGATCAAAATAATGCTTTGTAAAAAGACGCACACGGGCGTTTACATAATCAGCTCGCTGTGGAAAGAAGAGCCACAAACCAAACAGTTAATTATTAATATTTCGGGAACCAGTAAATTAAGGCGAAATCTATTATAGCCAAAATGTTTGCCGAAATATTAATAATCAGGTGTGCGAATTTTACGCAATATAATTAACAAATAACAGAGTTAATTAATTTAATGTGAATAACTTCTGTAAATATTGAGCAACATTAATGAGCTTTTAATATGTTATAAATATAAGAATTTCCAACAGATTGTATATTTTAGATTTAGCACAACTTGGTTTGCAACCAAGATAATTGCAATTTAAAACTATCACAGGAAATCCGGACCGACAATTCAGTTCCGCTGTGTTAAGAATATTAGTAATAATATTAATTCTCCGTCTGTGGGAAACTAACGTTGTTCTCACGGACTAAGGTAATTCAAATTTTGTGTAGTAGGGAGAGTGTGTCAGCCAATCAAATCATTTGAAGGAATCCCAACCAGCGCGGAGTTTTGGGGCTGACCGAACACTCTTCTGCCAGTATTTGCGAAGTACAGACGTAATTCTTCGATCGTCTCGAAACCATAGTTGTGAAGATTCATCTGAAGACTCTACGTGGTCAACACGCATAATTACGAACATTATAAATACAGATCAACTGTACGATTCGTAATTATAGCATCCAGTCTAGATACTCTTCATTTCAACAAACAAGCTTATTGTGTACTACAAGCTGTGGTCATAAGCACGCAAGAGATATACCAGACTACAAGACCTTACTTCAAGAATACGACAGAGAGGCCGTCTAAACCACTGGTGAACCAGCTGACGAGCAGAGCTACCACTCGAACGACACACACACGCTGACGTGGTATGTGCAATCGACGAGGGACATAAACCAGTTCTCGCAGAAAGCCGCAGACGTAAAAACTTCAACAAACAGCAGGAGAGAAGAGTGTTGCTGAATTCCGAACTCAAAGCCGAAACCCAGGACGCTCAAAGCAGATCACTATCTCTAGCAGATCGGACAAGGACAACGAGGGACATTTGGAGCAACTCTACAATCCACTTCAAAAGCAGGAAAGCAAAATCAACTTATCTATTATTTTTCAAACGTTAAATTTTCTTTCTTTTTCAATTAAAAGCATTGTAATTTAAATCATTCAGGTGCCACAAAAAATCAAAGACTCTAGTAAATAAGAATAATTCATTTGTGAAAATCTGTATAGCCAGTATAAGTAATTAGTAAGCTTTAGTAAAGAATCAATAGGGATAAAACAGAAGCGCTATACAAATCTTAACAAACAATTTAACCATTTACTCATACTGCAGTATACGAGAGTCAAATCACTAGAAAATAGAGGGACGTGAACTTGACTGTCACGCCTAATTTATTTTAGAACGTATTCAATTAACTTTAGAGTTTTATATTTTATTTTATTTTCATTTGAATCTAATAGTTTAAAGCAATTTAATTAAATTAAAATAAATTTAATTAATTAAATTTTCACTTGAAATTAACTTATCAAATAACGAGTTGAACTTCATAAAATTATCAACCATTTGAAAAACATTATTCAAGATCGATTCATTGTTTAGACTGTAAGAATATTGATCATATAACCATTTTATTCTTGTGTGTTATTGGAGTAATAAACACCGTTTTATTACCCCATATAGCATTGTTTTATTGTTGTACTACGAAGCCTACCAACCTCAAAAAACTCTTCACTCTTAAAGTAATTTATTTTGTGTGCTGTTGTCATAAATTTGAGATTACATACTTGCGAAATCAAATCCAAAACCCACACGCCCTAGTCGGAAGAAAACCGCAAGATCGGACAGCAGGTAGGTACTCATACACTCACACAACACAACAACAACGCATATAAGTAGAGTTACATATGTCGGCCAACGTGGGGCGCGGCAAATTTACAGTATATTAAATTCACGTTCCGAACAAGACATTAATAGTAAAGTTACATATGGCTTGCCCGGAACGTGGGGCACGACGAAATTAAATTAATTAAATTACATCAAATTAAATTTAATTTTACGTGAAAACAAAGTTTGCTGTTTTAACTTTTAAAACAGCTGGCATCCAACTGAACAATCCCCTAAGAAGAGTTTTGTGATTGGTGGTGGTACAGCAGTGAAATTATTGTGTATTTGAAATTATTCTATATTTGAAATTATTGTGTAAAAATGGAAACTGAAAAAATGCTTAAACAGTTATTACAAGAAATTAAACGAAACGCAGCTAAAGCGGAACAAGCTAACGCGGAAATGAAACGCGATTTGACAGAGAATATGAACGCGAAATTTGAACAAAGTGCAGCCAAAGCTGAGCTCAATATCGCGGAATTAACGTCCAAAATCGAGGCGCAAAAAGTCAGCTTAACCAAAGCCTTAGAGAATAGCAACGCAGACATAAACGCGGAAATTAAACAAAGTAATAAAGAATTAACCGCTAAAGTCGCTGAAATCGGTGAAAGTAATAAAGAGTTAACCGCTAAAGTCACGGAAGTCGGAGAAAAAGTACATACGGTAGAAACGAAAATAAATGAACGGTTTAAGGTTTTTGAGACCACAATGCAATAATCATTTATCGAACAAGTTACACGTATGGAGGGCCGATTCAAAGAACACATTAGTAGGTGCGAAAAACAAACCGCGGCTGTCGCGAAAAAGGTCGACTCGCTCGAGATAAGAATTCAAACTGATGCGACCGAAACTCAACGCCAAGTAAATAGACTTGATGCTTCAATTGTAGAGACGCGATCCAACATAGACTCTAATAAAGAAAGTGTATTACAAGCACTTAACGACGAGATTTTGAAAGTACGACAGGAAGTACGCAGGAGATCCGCTCCTAATATTCTAGTACAAGGTCCTGTCGATGAAAAAAATCGTGTATATTTTACAGGGGAAAATAACGAAAACCCTATTGAATTTTTGTTAGCCTGTGAAAATGAAATGACGAGGGTATTTTCGAGACTCGAAGATCAAGATAAAATACAGTGGGTAGTAAACGCGATGCGTGATTCGGCGCGTAAATGGTATAACATTGTACGCGATAAAGTGTCCACATACGCGGAGTTCCAACAAAAATTTGAAAGCCGATTTTGGAATTCGCACACTCAAAGACTGCTACGCAGTGAATTAGAATATGGGCGTTTTGAACGGAAAATGGGTATTACGGCAGAAAATTATATCATCCAGCAGGTCGAGCGCGCAAAGCATTTAACCCCAGCATTTTCAGAGATCGACATAGTCACTAAGCTAGCCTATCATTTCAACCATATACGAGTAGCTGTGTTTACGCAGGGTATACGCACGGTCGATGAACTGCTCATTTTAGTGTCCCAAAGCGAGACAGTTTTTTATTTAGGCGGTTGGCGTTATAACCCAGATTTTCGCCGGAATAACGACGGTCAGAATACACGGGTACAATATCATCAGCAATCCGATCAAAGACCAAGTACGAGTTCTACTCCACCCCAGACACCGTCAAAACCGCCAAATAAAACCTTTGAATACAAAGGTAAGCCAAATATCGGTAGACCGAAAGGGCAAGGTAAGGGCAACGATGGGGCCCCGATTAGAGCAATTCAAACGGTCGAAATAGCAAAAGCTGATACAATAGCGCAAGACAGCGATACGCAAAGTATTAAGGACCCTAGTGAGAAGAAAAAAACCGTAAGTTTCCAAAAAATTTGGAAGCGGGCGCCTCCAGGGGGGAAGCGCCATAAATCATGCCAAAAACTTTAAAGCTAGAATAGGTAGAAATAAAAAAAATACTAGATTTAAGAAAAGTGATTTTTCTCCAGAAATTTGTACGCCGGTTAATAAAGTATTTCAACCGGAAAGTACGGAACCATTGTTTGCGGTTAATACAATACAACAATGCACTCCGACAATTGTATGTCCGGTAGAACAGGAACTTGACGGTAGCGTTCCCACACAATCAGCCTGGGAAGACGTTGAAGTAATATCCGGGGACGCCGACGAATTTAACGAGTGGATAGCGGAATATTGTAGAACCACCCATAAATATGGTTACGATATACTGGACGCACTTTAAAAATAAATAATATTTAGAGTTATTAATAATTTAATTAAATAATAATTAGAATTAAAATAAATTAACTGTGTTTTATAATATTAATAATAATTGTAAATAAATTGTGTATAATGCATTTGTAGCGCGGTAACTAACAAGCGTATAATGCAAGCCGAAACGAACGCACGGGTAGGAAATTGTTATGTCACACGATCGTACCGTTCAGCTGTTAGAATGTAGGTCAAGCAATTAGCGTCGCGCGGTGTGCGATAACAATTGTAAACAAACCTCACCGCATTCCTTCGTGGGCGTGTCAGCTGTTGACTGTCTAACATTCTTAAACGCTGCGACTAGTTACTACCAGTTCTGAAAACATTTACTGCACAATGATTGCAAATGTAATATTATTAATAGGGTGTAATTAGAATTAAGTTGTATATATGAAAGAACACTGACACCCATGTAAGTGTTCTTAAATAAGTAATACAATGTTTAGTAGCAAGTATAATGATTACAGAGTACGTTTATAATAATTGAAAAAAAAATAATTGTAATTATTACATTCATTTTTTTTTTAAAGTAAGCAGGGGAGTATATAACAGGACCAAATATCAATTATTTGGAGTTATATGTTAACTGTATACTATAATCATGTTTAAATAAATTGTAATAGTCAAAACTCCACTTGTATGTAGTGGCGATCAAAATAATGCTTTGTAAAAAGACGCACACGGGCGTTTACATAATCAGCTCGCTGTGGAAAGAAGAGCCACAAACCAAACAGTTAATTATTAATATTTCGGGAACCAGTAAATTAAGGCGAAATCTATTATAGCCAAAATGTTTGCCGAAATATTAATAATCAGGTGTGCGAATTTTACGCAATATAATTAACAAATAACAGAGTTAATTAATTTAATGTGAATAACTTCTGTAAATATTGAGCAACATTAATGAGCTTTTAATATGTTATAAATATAAGAATTTCCAACAGATTGTATATTTTAGATTTAGCACAACTTGGTTTGCAACCAAGATAATTGCAATTTAAAACTATCACAGGAAATCCGGACCGACAATTCAGTTCCGCTGTGTTAAGAATATTAGTAATAATATTAATTCTCCGTCTGTGGGAAACTAACGTTGTTCTCACGGACTAAGGTAATTCAAATTTTGTGTAGTAGGGAGAGTGTGTCAGCCAATCAAATCATTTGAAGGAATCCCAACCAGCGCGGAGTTTTGGGGCTGACCGAACACTCTTCTGCCAGTATTTGCGAAGTACAGACGTAATTCTTCGATCGTCTCGAAACCATAGTTGTGAAGATTCATCTGAAGACTCTACGTGGTCAACACGCATAATTACGAACATTATAAATACAGATCAACTGTACGATTCGTAATTATAGCATCCAGTCTAGATACTCTTCATTTCAACAAACAAGCTTATTGTGTACTACAAGCTGTGGTCATAAGCACGCAAGAGATATACCAGACTACAAGACCTTACTTCAAGAATACGACAGAGAGGCCGTCTAAACCACTGGTGAACCAGCTGACGAGCAGAGCTACCACTCGAACGACACACACACGCTGACGTGGTATGTGCAATCGACGAGGGACATAAACCAGTTCTCGCAGAAAGCCGCAGACGTAAAAACTTCAACAAACAGCAGGAGAGAAGAGTGTTGCTGAATTCCGAACTCAAAGCCGAAACCCAGGACGCTCAAAGCAGATCACTATCTCTAGCAGATCGGACAAGGACAACGAGGGACATTTGGAGCAACTCTACAATCCACTTCAAAAGCAGGAAAGCAAAATCAACTTATCTATTATTTTTCAAACGTTAAATTTTCTTTCTTTTTCAATTAAAAGCATTGTAATTTAAATCATTCAGGTGCCACAAAAAATCAAAGACTCTAGTAAATAAGAATAATTCATTTGTGAAAATCTGTATAGCCAGTATAAGTAATTAGTAAGCTTTAGTTAAGAATCAATAGGGATAAAACAGAAGCGCTATACAAATCTTAACAAACAATTTAACCATTTACTCATACTGCAGTATACGAGAGTCAAATCACTAGAAAATAGAGGGACGTGAACTTGACTGTCACGCCTAATTTATTTTAGAACGTATTCAATTAACTTTAGAGTTTTATATTTTATTTTATTTTCATTTGAATCTAATAGTTTAAAGCAATTTAATTAAATTAAAATAAATTTAATTAATTAAATTTTCACTTGAAATTAACTTATCAAATAACGAGTTGAACTTCATAAAATTATCAACCATTTGAAAAACATTATTCAAGATCGATTCATTGTTTAGACTGTAAGAATATTGATCATATAACCATTTTATTCTTGTGTGTTATTGGAGTAATAAACACCGTTTTATTACCCCATATAGCATTGTTTTATTGTTGTACTACGAAGCCTACCAACCTCAAAAAACTCTTCACTCTTAAAGTAATTTATTTTGTGTGCTGTTGTCATAAATTTGAGATTACATACTTGCGAAATCAAATCCAAAACCCACACGCCCTAGTCGGAAGAAAACCGCAAGATCGGACAGCAGGTAGGTACTCATACACTCACACAACACAACAACAACGCATATAAGTAGAGTTACATATGTCGGCCAACGTGGGGCGCGGCAAATTTACAGTATATTAAATTCACGTTCCGAACAAGACATTAATAGTAAAGTTACATATGGCTTGCCCGGAACGTGGGGCACGACGAAATTAAATTAATTAAATTACATCAAATTTAATTTAATTTTACGTGAAAACAAAGTTTGCTGTTTTAACTTTTAAAACAGCTGGCATCCAACTGAACAATCGCCTAAGAAGAGTTTTGTGATTGGTGGTGGTACAGCAGTGAAATTATTGTGTATTTGAAATTATTCTATATTTGAAATTATTGTGTAAAAATGGAAACTGAAAAAATGCTTAAACAGTTATTACAAGAAATTAAACAAAACGCAGCTAAAGCGGAACAAGCTAACGCGGAAATGAAACGCGATTTGACAGAGAATATGAACGCGAAATTTGAACAAAGTGCAGCCAAAGCTGAGCTCAATATCGCGGAATTAACGTCCAAAATCGAGGCGCAAAAAGTCAGCTTAACCAAAGCCTTAGAGAATAGCAACGCAGACATAAACGCGGAAATTAAACAAAGTAATAAAGAATTAACAGCTAAAGTCGCTGAAATCGGTGAAAGTAATAAAGAGTTAACCGCTAAAGTCACGGAAGTCGGAGAAAAAGTACATACGGTAGAAACGAAAATAAATGAACGGTTTAAGGTTTTTGAGACCACAATGCAATAATCATTTATCGAACAAGTTACACGTATGGAGGGCCGATTCAAAAAACACATTAGTAGGTGCGAAAAACAAACCGCGGCTGTCGCGAAAAAGGTCGACTCGCTCGAGATAAGAATTCAAACTGATGCGACCGAAACTCAACGCCAAGTAAATAGACTTGATGCTTCAATTGTAGAGACGCGATCCAACATAGACTCTAATAAAGAAAGTGTATTACAAGCACTTAACGACGAGATTTTGAAAGTACGACAGGAAGTACGCAGGAGATCCGCTCCTAATATTCTAGTACAAGGTCCTGTCGATGAAAAAAATCGTGTATATTTTACAGGGGAAAATAACGAAAACCCTATTGAATTTTTGTTAGCCTGTGAAAATGAAATGACGAGGGTATTTTCGAGACTCGAAGATCAAGATAAAATACAGTGGGTAGTAAACGCGATGCGTGATTCGGCGCGTAAATGGTATAACATTGTACGCGATAAAGTGTCCACATACGCGGAGTTCCAACAAAAATTTGAAAGCCGATTTTGGAATTCGCACACTCAAAGACTGCTACGCAGTGAATTAGAATATGGGCGTTTTGAACGGAAAATGGGTATTACGGCAGAAAATTATATCATCCAGCAGGTCGAGCGCGCAAAGCATTTAACCCCAGCATTTTCAGAGATCGACATAGTCACTAAGCTAGCCTATCATTTCAACCATATACGAGTAGCTGTGTTTACGCAGGGTATACGCACGGTCGATGAACTGCTCATTTTAGTGTCCCAAAGCGAGACAGTTTTTTATTTAGGCGGTTGGCGTTATAACCCAGATTTTCGCCGGAATAACGACGGTCAGAATACACGGGTACAATATCATCAGCAATCCGATCAAAGACCAAGTACGAGTTCTACTCCACCCCAGACACCGTCAAAACCGCCAAATAAAACCTTTGAATACAAAGGTAAGCCAAATATCGGTAGACCGAAAGGGCAAGGTAAGGGCAACGATGGGGCCCCGATTAGAGCAATTCAAACGGTCGAAATAGCAAAAGCTGATACAATAGCGCAAGACAGCGATACGCAAAGTATTAAGGACCCTAGTGAGAAGAAAAAAACCGTAAGTTTCCAAAAAATTTGGAAGCGGGCGCCTCCAGGGGGGAAGCGCCATAAATCATGCCAAAAACTTTAAAGCTAGAATAGGTAGAAATAAAAAAAATACTAGATTTAAGAAAAGTGATTTTTCTCCAGAAATTTGTACGCCGGTTAATAAAGTATTTCAACCGGAAAGTACGGAACCATTGTTTGCGGTTAATACAATACAACAATGCACTCCGACAATTGTATGTCCGGTAGAACAGGAACTTGACGGTAGCGTTCCCACACAATCAGCCTGGGAAGACGTTGAAGTAATATCCGGGGACGCCGACGAATTTAACGAGTGGATAGCGGAATATTGTAGAACCACCCATAAAAATGGTTACGATATACTGGACGCACTTTAAAAATAAATAATATTTAGAGTTAATAATAATTTAATTAAATAATAATTAGAATTAAAATAAATTAACTGTGTTTTATAATATTAATAATAATTGTAAATAAATTGTGTATAATGCATTTGTAGCGCGGTAACTAACAAGCGCATAATGCAAGCCGAAACGAACGCACGGGTAGGAAATTGTTATGTCACACGATCGTACCGTTCAGCTGTTAGAATGTAGGTCAAGCAATTAGCGTCGCGCGGTGTGCGATAACAATTGTAAACAAACCTCACCGCATTCCTTCGTGCGCGTGTCAGCTGTTGACTGTCTAACATTCTTAAACGCTGCGACTAGTTACTACCAGTTCTGAAAACATTTACTGCACAATGATTGCAAATGTAATATTATTAATAGGGTGTAATTAGAATTAAGTTGTATATATGAAAGAACACTGACACCCATGTAAGTGTTCTTAAATAAGTAATACAATGTTTAGTAGCAAGTATAATGATTACAGAGTACGTTTATAATAATTGAAAAAAAAATAATTGTAATTATTACATTCATTTTTTTTTTAAAGTAAGCAGGGGAGTATATAACAGGACCAAATATCAATTATTTGGAGTTATATGTTAACTGTATACTATAATCATGTTTAAATAAATTGTAATAGTCAAAACTCCACTTGTATGTAGTGGCGATCAAAATAATGCTTTGTAAAAAGACGCACACGCGGGGGTTACATAATCAGCTCGCTGTGGAAAGAAGAGTCACAACCCAAACAGTTAATTATTAATATTTCGGGAACCAGTAAATTAAGGCGAAATCTATTATAGCCAAAATGTTTGCCGAAATATTAATAATCAGGTGTGCGAATTTTACGCAATATAATTAACAAATAACAAAGTTAATTAATTTAATGTGAATAACTTCTGTAAATATTGAGCAACATTAATGAGCTTTTAATATGTTATAAATATAAGAATTTCCAACAGATTGTATATTTTAGATTTAGCACAACTTGGTTTGCAACCAAGATAATTGCAATTTAAAACTATCACAGGAAATCCGGACCGACAATTCAGTTCCGCTGTGTTAAGAATATTAGTAATAATATTAATTCTCCGTCTGTGGGAAACTAACGTTGTTCTCACGGACTAAGGTAATTCAAATTTTGTGTAGTAGGGAGAGTGTGTCAGCCAATCAAATCATTTGAAGGAATCCCAACCAGCGCGGAGTTTTGGGGCTGACCGAACACTCTTCTGCCAGTATTTGCGAAGTACAGACGTAATTCTTCGATCGTCTCGAAACCATAGTTGTGAAGATTCATCTGAAGACTCTACGTGGTCAACACGCATAATTACGAACATTATAAATACAGATCAACTGTACGATTCGTAATTATAGCATCCAGTCTAGATACTCTTCATTTGAACAAACAAGCTTATTGTGCACTACAAGCTGTGGTCATAAGCACGCAAGAGATCTACCAGACTACAAGACCTTACTTCAAGAATACGACAGAGAGGCCGTCTAAACCATTGGTGAACCAGCTGACGAGCAGAGCTACCACTCGAACGATACACACACGCTGACGTGGTACGTGCAATCGACGAGGGACATAAACCAGTTCTCGCAGAAAGCCGCAGACGTAAAAACTTCAACAAACAGCAGGAGAGGAGAGTGTTGCTGAATTCCGAACTCAAAGCCGAAACCCAGGACGCTCAAAGCAGATCACTATCTCTAGCAGATCGGACAAGGACAACGAGGGACATTTGGAGCAACTCTACAATCCACTTCAAAAGCAGGAAAGCAAAATCAACTCATCTATTATTTTTTAAACGTTAAATTTTCTTTCTTTTTCAATTAAAAGCATTGTAATTTAAATCATTCAGGTGCCACAAAAAATCAAAGACTCTAGTAAATAGGAATAATTCATTTGTGAAAATCTGTATAGCCAGTATAAGTAATTAGTAAGCTTTAGTTAAGAATCAATAGGGATAAAACAGAAGCGCTATACAAATCTTAACAAACAATTTAACCATTTACTCATACTGCAGTATACGAGAGTCAAATCACTAGAAAATAGAGGGACGTGAACTTGACTGTCACGCCTAATTTATTTTAGAACGTATTCAATTAACTTTAGAGTTTTTATATTTTATTTTATTTTCATTTGAATCTAATAGTTTAAAGCAATTTAATTAAATTAAAATAAATTTAATTAATTAAATTTTCACTTGAAATTAACTTATCAAATAACGAGTTGAACTTCATAAAATTATCAACCATTTGAAAAACATTATTCAAGATCGATTCATTGTTTAGACTGTAAGAATATTGATCATATAACCATTTTATTCTTGTGTGTTATTGGAGTAATAAACACCGTTTTATTACCCCATATAGCATTGTTTTATTGTTGTACTACGAGCCTACCAACCTCACAAAACTCTTCACTCTTAAAGTAATTTATTTTGTGTGCTGTTGTCATAAATTTGAGATTACATACTTGCGAAATCAAATCCAAAACCCACACGCCCTAGTCGGAAGAAAACCGCAAGATCGGACAGCAGGTAGGTACTCATACACTCACACAACACAACAACAACGCATATAAGTAGAGTTACATATGTCGGCCAACGTGGGGCGCGGCAAATTTACAGTATATTAAATTCACGTTCCGAACAAGACATTAATAGTAAAGTTACATATGGCTTGCCCGGAACGTGGGGCACGACGAAATTAAATTAATTAAATTACATCAAATTAAATTTAATTTTACGTGAAAACAAAGTTTGCTGTTTTAACTTTTAAAACAGCTGGCATCCAACTGAACAATCCCCTAAGAAGAGTTTTGTGATTGGTGGTGGTACAGCAGTGAAATTATTGTGTATTTGAAATTATTCTATATTTGAAATTATTGTGTAAAAATGGAAACTGAAAAAATGCTTAAACAGTTATTACAAGAAATTAAACAAAACGCAGCTAAAGCGGAACAAGCTAACGCGGAAATGAAACGCGATTTTACAGAGAATATGAACGTGAAATTTGAACAAAGTGCAGCCAAAGCTGAGCTCAATATCGCGGAATTAACGTCCAAAATCGAGGCGCAAAAAGTCAGCTTAACCAAAGCCTTAGAGAATAGCAACGCAGACATAAACGCGGAAATTAAACAAAGTAATAAAGAATTAACCGCTAAAGTCGCTGAAATCGGTGAAAGTAATAAAGAGTTAACCGCTAAAGTCACGGAAGTCGGAGAAAAAGTACATACGGTAGAAACGAAAATAAATGAACGGTTTAAGGTTTTTGAGACCACAATGCAATAATCATTTATCGAACAAGTTACACGTATGGAGGGCCGATTCAAAGAACACATTAGTAGGTGCGAAAAACAAACCGCGGCTGTCGCGAAAAAGGTCGACTCGCTCGAGATAAGAATTCAAACTGATGCGACCGAAACTCAACGCCAAGTAAATAGACTTGATGCTTCAATTGTAGAGACGCGATCCAACATAGACTCTAATAAAGAAAGTGTATTACAAGCACTTGACGACGAGATTTTGAAAGTACGACAGGAAGTACGCAGGAGATCCGCTCCTAATATTCTAGTACAAGGTCCTGTCGATGAAAAAAATCGTGTATATTTTACAGGGGAAAATAACGAAAACCCTATTGAATTTTTGTTAGCCTGTAAAAATGAAATGACGAGGGTAGGTTCGAGACTCGAAGATCAAGATAAAATAAAGTGGGTAGTAAACGCGATGCGTGATTCGGCGCGTAAATGGTATAACATTGTACGCGATAAAGTGTCCACATACGCGGAGTTCCAACAAAAATTTGAAAGCCGATTTTGGAATTCGCACACTCAAAGACTGCTACGCAGTGAATTAGAATATGGGCGTTTTGAACGGAAAATGGGTATTACGGCAGAAAATTATATCATCCAGCAGGTCGAGCGCGCAAAGCATTTAACCCCAGCATTTTCAGAGATCGACATAGTCACTAAGCTAGCCTATCATTTCAACCACAATATACGAGTAGCTGTGTTTACGCAGGGTATACGCACGGTCGATGAACTGCTCATTTTAGTGTCCCAAAGCGAGACAGTTTTTTATTTAGGCGGTTGGCGTTATAACCCAGATTTTCGCCGGAATAACGACGGTCAGAATACACGGGTACAATATCATCAGCAATCCGATCAAAGACCAAGTACGAGTTCTACTCCACCCCAGACACCGTCAAAACCGCCAAATAAAACCTTTGAATACAAAGGTAAGCCAAATATCGGTAGACCGAAAGGGCAAGGTAAGGGCAACGATGGGGCCCCGATTAGAGCAATTCAAACGGTCGAAATAGCAAAAGCTGATACAATAGCGCAAGACAGCGATACGCAAAGTATTAAGGACCCTAGTGAGAAGAAAAAAACCGTAAGTTTCCAAAAAATTTGGAAGCGGGCGCCTCCAGGGGGGAAGCGCCATAAATCATGCCAAAAACTTTAAAGCTAGAATAGGTAGAAATAAAAAAAATACTAGATTTAAGAAAAGTGATTTTTCTCCAGAAATTTGTACGCCGGTTAATAAAGTATTTCAACCGGAAAGTACGGAACCATTGTTTGCGGTTAATACAATACAACAATGCACTCCGACAATTGTATGTCCGGTAGAACAGGAACTTGACGGTAGCGTTCCCACACAATCAGCCTGGGAAGACGTTGAAGTAATATCCGGGGACGCCGAAGAATTTAACGAGTGGATAGCGGAATATTGTAGAACCACCCATAAAAATGGTTACGATATACTGGACGCACTTTAAAAATAAATAATATTTAGAGTTAATAATAATTTAATTAAATAATAATTAGAATTAAAATAAATTAACTGTGTTTTATAATATTAATAATAATTGTAAATAAATTGTGTATAATGCATTTGTAGCGCGGTAACTAACAAGCGCATAATGCAAGCCGAAACGAACGCACGGGTAGGAAATTGTTATGTCACACGATCGTACCGTTCAGCTGTTAGAATGTAGGTCAAGCAATTAGCGTCGCGCGGTGTGCGATAACAATTGTAAACAAACCTCACCGCATTCCTTCGTGCGCGTGTCAGCTGTTGACTGTCTAACATTCTTAAACGCTGCGACTAGTTACTACCAGTTCTGAAAACATTTACTGCACAATGATTGCAAATGTAATATTATTAATAGGGTGTAATTAGAATTAAGTTGTATATATGAAAGAACACTGACACCCATGTAAGTGTTCTTAAATAAGTAATACAATGTTTAGTAGCAAGTATAATGATTACAGAGTACGTTTATAATAATTGAAAAAAAAATAATTGTAATTATTACATTCATTTTTTTTTTAAAGTAAGCAGGGGAGTATATAACAGGACCAAATATCAATTATTTGGAGTTATATGTTAACTGTATACTATAATCATGTTTAAATAAATTGTAATAGTCAAAACTCCACTTGTATGTAGTGGCGATCAAAATAATGCTTTGTAAAAAGACGCACACGCGGGGGTTACATAATCAGCTCGCTGTGGAAAGAAGAGTCACAACCCAAACAGTTAATTATTAATATTTCGGGAACCAGTAAATTAAGGCGAAATCTATTATAGCCAAAATGTTTGCCGAAATATTAATAATCAGGTGTGCGAATTTTACGCAATATAATTAACAAATAACAAAGTTAATTAATTTAATGTGAATAACTTCTGTAAATATTGAGCAACATTAATGAGCTTTTAATATGTTATAAATATAAGAATTTCCAACAGATTGTATATTTTAGATTTAGCACAACTTGGTTTGCAACCAAGATAATTGCAATTTAAAACTATCACAGGAAATCCGGACCGACATTTCAGTTCCGCTGTGTTAAGAATATTAGTAATAATATTAATTCTCCGTCTGTGGGAAACTAACGTTGTTCTCACGGACTAAGGTAATTCAAATTTTGTGTAGTAGGGAGAGTGTGTCAGCCAATCAAATCATTTGAAGGAATCCCAACCAGCGCGGAGTTTTGGGGCTGACCGAACACTCTTCTGCCAGTATTTGCGAAGTACAGACGTAATTCTTCGATCGTCTCGAAACCATAGTTGTGAAGATTCATCTGAAGACTCTACGTGGTCAACACGCATAATTACGAACATTATAAATACAGATCAACTGTACGATTCGTAATTATAGCATCCAGTCTAGATACTCTTCATTTGAACAAACAAGCTTATTGTGTACTACAAGCTGTGGTCATAAGCACGCAAGAGATCTACCAGACTACAAGACCTTACTTCAAGAATACGACAGAGAGGCCGTCTAAACCATTGGTGAACCAGCTGACGAGCAGAGCTACCACTCGAACGATACACACACGCTGACGTGGTACGTGCAATCGACGAGGGACATAAACCAGTTCTCGCAGAAAGCCGCAGACGTAAAAACTTCAACAAACAGCAGGAGAGGAGAGTGTTGCTGAATTCCGAACTCAAAGCCGAAACCCAGGACGCTCAAAGCAGATCACTATCTCTAGCAGATCGGACAAGGACAACGAGGGACATTTGGAGCAACTCTACAATCCACTTCAAAAGCAGGAAAGCAAAATCAACTCATCTATTATTTTTTAAACGTTAAATTTTCTTTCTTTTTCAATTAAAAGCATTGTAATTTAAATCATTCAGGTGCCACAAAAAATCAAAGACTCTAGTAAATAGGAATAATTCATTTGTGAAAATCTGTATAGCCAGTATAAGTAATTAGTAAGCTTTAGTTAAGAATCAATAGGGATAAAACAGAAGCGCTATACAAATCTTAACAAACAATTTAACCATTTACTCATACTGCAGTATACGAGAGTCAAATCACTAGAAAATAGAGGGACGTGAACTTGACTGTCACGCCTAATTTATTTTAGAACGTATTCAATTAACTTTAGAGTTTTTATATTTTATTTTATTTTCATTTGAATCTAATAGTTTAAAGCAATTTAATTAAATTAAAATATATTTAATTAATTAAATTTTCACTTGAAATTAACTTATCAAATAACGAGTTGAACTTCATAAAATTATCAACCATTTGAAAAACATTATTCAAGATCGATTCATTGTTTAGACTGTAAGAATATTGATCATATAACCATTTTATTCTTGTGTGTTATTGGAGTAATAAACACCGTTTTATTACCCCATATAGCATTGTTTTATTGTTGTACTACGAAGCCTACCAACCTCACAAAACTCTTCACTCTTAAAGTAATTTATTTTGTGTGCTGTTGTCATAAATTTGAGATTACATACTTGCGAAATCAAATCCAAAACCCACACGCCCTAGTCGGAAGAAAACCGCAAGATCGGACAGCAGGTAGGTACTCATACACTCACACAACACAACAACAACGCATATAAGTAGAGTTACATATGTCGGCCAACGTGGGGCGCGGCAAATTTACAGTATATTAAATTCACGTTCCGAACAAGACATTAATAGTAAAGTTACATATGGCTTGCCCGGAACGTGGGGCACGACGAAATTAAATTAATTAAATTACATCAAATTAAATTTAATTTTACGTGAAAACAAAGTTTGCTGTTTTAACTTTTAAAACAGCTGGCATCCAACTGAACAATCCCCTAAGAAGAGTTTTGTGATTGGTGGTGGTACAGCAGTGAAATTATTGTGTATTTGAAATTATTCTATATTTGAAATTATTGTGTAAAAATGGAAACTGAAAAAATGCTTAAACAGTTATTACAAGAAATTAAACAAAACGCAGCTAAAGCGGAACAAGCTAACGCGGAAATGAAACGCGATTTGACAGAGAATATGAACGCGAAATTTGAACAAAGTGCAGCCAAAGCTGAGCTCAATATCGCGGAATTAACGTCCAAAATCGAGGCGCAAAAAGTCAGCTTAACCAAAGCCTTAGAGAATAGCAACGCAGACATAAACGCGGAAATTAAACAAAGTAATAAAGAATTAACAGCTAAAGTCGCTGAAATCGGTGAAAGTAATAAAGAGTTAACCGCTAAAGTCACGGAAGTCGGAGAAAAAGTACATACGGTAGAAACGAAAATAAATGAACGGTTTAAGGTTTTTGAGACCACAATGCAATAATCATTTATCGAACAAGTTACACGTATGGAGGGCCGATTCAAAAAACACATTAGTAGGTGCGAAAAACAAACCGCGGCTGTCGCGAAAAAGGTCGACTCGCTCGAGATAAGAATTCAAACTGATGCGACCGAAACTCAACGCCAAGTAAATAGACTTGATGCTTCAATTGTAGAGACGCGATCCAACATAGACTCTAATAAAGAAAGTGTATTACAAGCACTTAACGACGAGATTTTGAAAGTACGACAGGAAGTACGCAGGAGATCCGCTCCTAATATTCTAGTACAAGGTGCTGTCGATGAAAAAAATCGTGTATATTTTACAGGGGAAAATAACGAAAACCCTATTGAATATTTGTTAGCCTGTGAAAATGAAATGACGAGGGTATTTTCGAGACTCGAAGATCAAGATAAAATACAGTGGGTAGTAAACGCGATGCGTGATTCGGCGCGTAAATGGTATAACATTGTACGCGATAAAGTGTCCACATACGCGGAGTTCCAACAAAAATTTGAAAGCCGATTTTGGAATTCGCACACTCAAAGACTGCTACGCAGTGAATTAGAATATGGGCGTTTTGAACGGAAAATGGGTATTACGGCAGAAAATTATATCATCCAGCAGGTCGAGCGCGCAAAGCATTTAACCCCAGCATTTTCAGAGATCGACATAGTCACTAAGCTAGCCTATCATTTCAACCATATACGAGTAGCTGTGTTTACGCAGGGTATACGCACGGTCGATGAACTGCTCATTTTAGTGTCCCAAAGCGAGACAGTTTTTTATTTAGGCGGTTGGCGTTATAACCCAGATTTTCGCCGGAATAACGACGGTCAGAATACACGGGTACAATATCATAAGCAATCCGATCAAAGACCAAGTACGAGTTCTACTCCACCCCAGACACCGTCAAAACCGCCAAATAAAACCTTTGAATACAAAGGTAAGCCAAATATCGGTAGACCGAAAGGGCAAGGTAAGGGCAACGATGGGGCCCCGATTAGAGCAATTCAAACGGTCGAAATAGCAAAAGCTGATACAATAGCGCAAGACAGCGATACGCAAAGTATTAAGGACCCTAGTGAGAAGAAAAAAACCGTAAGTTTCCAAAAAATTTGGAAGCGGGCGCCTCCAGGGGGGAAGCGCCATAAATCATGCCAAAAACTTTAAAGCTAGAATAGGTAGAAATAAAAAAAATACTAGATTTAAGAAAAGTGATTTTTCTCCAGAAATTTGTACGCCGGTTAATAAAGTATTTCAACCGGAAAGTACGGAACCATTGTTTGCGGTTAATACAATACAACAATGCACTCCGACAATTGTATGTCCGGTAGAACAGGAACTTGACGGTAGCGTTCCCACACAATCAGCCTGGGAAGACGTTGAAGTAATATCCGGGGACGCCGACGAATTTAACGAGTGGATAGCGGAATATTGTAGAACCACCCATAAAAATGGTTACGATATACTGGACGCACTTTAAAAATAAATAATATTTAGAGTTATTAATAATTTAATTAAATAATAATTAGAATTAAAATAAATTAACTGTGTTTTATAATATTAATAATAATTGTAAATAAATTGTGTATAATGCATTTGTAGCGCGGTAACTAACAAGCGTATAATGCAAGCCGAAACGAACGCACGGGTAGGAAATTGTTATGTCACACGATCGTACCGTTCAGCTGTTAGAATGTAGGTCAAGCAATTAGCGTCGCGCGGTGTGCGATAACAATTGTAAACAAACCTCACCGCATTCCTTCGTGCGCGTGTCAGCTGTTGACTGTCTAACATTCTTAAACGCTGCGACTAGTTACTACCAGTTCTGAAAACATTTACTGCACAATGATTGCAAATGTAATATTATTAATAGGGTGTAATTAGAATTAAGTTGTATATATGAAAGAACACTGACACCCATGTAAGTGTTCTTAAATAAGTAATACAATGTTTAGTAGCAAGTATAATGATTACAGAGTACGTTTATAATAATTGAAAAAAAAATAATTGTAATTATTACATTCATTTTTTTTTTAAAGTAAGCAGGGGAGTATATAACAGGACCAAATATCAATTATTTGGAGTTATATGTTAACTGTATACTATAATCATGTTTAAATAAATTGTAATAGTCAAAACTCCACTTGTATGTAGTGGCGATCAAAATAATGCTTTGTAAAAAGACGCACACGCGGGGGTTACATAATCAGCTCGCTGTGGAAAGAAGAGTCACAACCCAAACAGTTAATTATTAATATTTCGGGAACCAGTAAATTAAGGCGAAATCTATTATAGCCAAAATGTTTGCCGAAATATTAATAATCAGGTGTGCGAATTTTACGCAATATAATTAACAAATAACAAAGTTAATTAATTTAATGTGAATAACTTCTGTAAATATTGAGCAACATTAATGAGCTTTTAATATGTTATAAATATAAGAATTTCCAACAGATTGTATATTTTAGATTTAGCACAACTTGGTTTGCAACCAAGATAATTGCAATTTAAAACTATCACAGGAAATCCGGACCGACAATTCAGTTCCGCTGTGTTAAGAATATTAGTAATAATATTAATTCTCCGTCTGTGGGAAACTAACGTTGTTCTCACGGACTAAGGTAATTCAAATTTTGTGTAGTAGGGAGAGTGTGTCAGCCAATCAAATCATTTGAAGGAATCCCAACCAGCGCGGAGTTTTGGGGCTGACCGAACACTCTTCTGCCAGTATTTGCGAAGTACAGACGTAATTCTTCGATCGTCTCGAAACCATAGTTGTGAAGATTCATCTGAAGACTCTACGTGGTCAACACGCATAATTACGAACATTATAAATACAGATCAACTGTACGATTCGTAATTATAGCATCCAGTCTAGATACTCTTCATTTGAACAAACAAGCTTATTGTGTACTACAAGCTGTGGTCATAAGCACGCAAGAGATCTACCAGACTACAAGACCTTACTTCAAGAATACGACAGAGAGGCCGTCTAAACCATTGGTGAACCAGCTGACGAGCAGAGCTACCACTCGAACGATACACACACGCTGACGTGGTACGTGCAATCGACGAGGGACATAAACCAGTTCTCGCAGAAAGCCGCAGACGTAAAAACTTCAACAAACAGCAGGAGAGGAGAGTGTTGCTGAATTCCGAACTCAAAGCCGAAACCCAGGACGCTCAAAGCAGATCACTATCTCTAGCAGATCGGACAAGGACAACGAGGGACATTTGGAGCAACTCTACAATCCACTTCAAAAGCAGGAAAGCAAAATCAACTCATCTATTATTTTTTAAACGTTAAATTTTCTTTCCTTTTCAATTAAAAGCATTGTAATTTAAATCATTCAGGTGCCACAAAAAATCAAAGACTCTAGTAAATAGGAATAATTCATTTGTGAAAATCTGTATAGCCAGTATAAGTAATTAGTAAGCTTTAGTTAAGAATCAATAGGGATAAAACAGAAGCGCTATACAAATCTTAACAAACAATTTAACCATTTACTCATACTGCAGTATACGAGAGTCAAATCACTAGAAAATAGAGGGACGTGAACTTGACTGTCACGCCTAATTTATTTTAGAACGTATTCAATTAACTTTAGAGTTTTTATATTTTATTTTATTTTCATTTGAATCTAATAGTTTAAAGCAATTTAATTAAATTAAAATAAATTTAATTAATTAAATTTTCACTTGAAATTAACTTATCAAATAACGAGTTGAACTTCATAAAATTATCAACCATTTGAAAAACATTATTCAAGATCGATTCATTGTTTAGACTGTAAGAATATTGATCATATAACCATTTTATTCTTGTGTGTTATTGGAGTAATAAACACCGTTTTATTACCCCATATAGCATTGTTTTATTGTTGTACTACGAGCCTACCAACCTCACAAAACTCTTCACTCTTAAAGTAATTTATTTTGTGTGCTGTTGTCATAAATTTGAGATTACATACTTGCGAAATCAAATCCAAAACCCACACGCCCTAGTCGGAAGAAAACCGCAAGATCGGACAGCAGGTAGGTACTCATACACTCACACAACACAACAACAACGCATATAAGTAGAGTTACATATGTCGGCCAACGTGGGGCGCGGCAAATTTACAGTATATTAAATTCACGTTCCGAACAAGACATTAATAGTAAAGTTACATATGGCTTGCCCGGAACGTGGGGCACGACGAAATTAAATTAATTAAATTACATCAAATTAAATTTAATTTTACGTGAAAACAAAGTTTGCTGTTTTAACTTTTAAAACAGCTGGCATCCAACTGAACAATCCCCTAAGAAGAGTTTTGTGATTGGTGGTGGTACAGCAGTGAAATTATTGTGTATTTGAAATTATTCTATATTTGAAATTATTGTGTAAAAATGGAAACTGAAAAAATGCTTAAACAGTTATTACAAGAAATTAAACAAAACGCAGCTAAAGCGGAACAAGCTAACGCGGAAATGAAACGCGATTTTACAGAGAATATGAACGTGAAATTTGAACAAAGTGCAGCCAAAGCTGAGCTCAATATCGCGGAATTAACGTCCAAAATCGAGGCGCAAAAAGTCAGCTTAACCAAAGCCTTAGAGAATAGCAACGCAGACATAAACGCGGAAATTAAACAAAGTAATAAAGAATTAACCGCTAAAGTCGCTGAAATCGGTGAAAGTAATAAAGAGTTAACCGCTAAAGTCACGGAAGTCGGAGAAAAAGTACATACGGTAGAAACGAAAATAAATGAACGGTTTAAGGTTTTTGAGACCACAATGCAATAATCATTTATCGAACAAGTTACACGTATGGAGGGCCGATTCAAAGAACACATTAGTAGGTGCGAAAAACAAACCGCGGCTGTCGCGAAAAAGGTCGACTCGCTCGAGATAAGAATTCAAACTGATGCGACCGAAACTCAACGCCAAGTAAATAGACTTGATGCTTCAATTGTAGAGACGCGATCCAACATAGACTCTAATAAAGAAAGTGTATTACAAGCACTTGACGACGAGATTTTGAAAGTACGACAGGAAGTACGCAGGAGATCCGCTCCTAATATTCTAGTACAAGGTCCTGTCGATGAAAAAAATCGTGTATATTTTACAGGGGAAAATAACGAAAACCCTATTGAATTTTTGTTAGCCTGTAAAAATGCAATGACGAGGGTAGGTTCGAGACTCGAAGATCAAGATAAAATACAGTGGGTAGTAAACGCGATGCGTGATTCGGCGCGTAAATGGTATAACATTGTACGCGATAAAGTGTCCACATACGCGGAGTTCCAACAAAAATTTGAAAGCCGATTTTGGAATTCGCACACTCAAAGACTGCTACGCAGTGAATTAGAATATGGGCGTTTTGAACGGAAAATGGGTATTACGGCAGAAAATTATATCATCCAGCAGGTCGAGCGCGCAAAGCATTTAACCCCAGCATTTTCAGAGATCGACATAGTCACTAAGCTAGCCTATCATTTCAACCACAATATACGAGTAGCTGTGTTTACGCAGGGTATACGCACGGTCGATGAACTGCTCATTTTAGTGTCCCAAAGCGAGACAGTTTTTTATTTAGGCGGTTGGCGTTATAACCCAGATTTTCGCCGGAATAACGACGGTCAGAATACACGGGTACAATATCATCAGCAATCCGATCAAAGACCAAGTACGAGTTCTACTCCACCCCAGACACCGTCAAAACCGCCAAATAAAACCTTTGAATACAAAGGTAAGCCAAATATCGGTAGACCGAAAGGGCAAGGTAAGGGCAACGATGGGGCCCCGATTAGAGCAATTCAAACGGTCGAAATAGCAAAAGCTGATACAATAGCGCAAGACAGCGATACGCAAAGTATTAAGGACCCTAGTGAGAAGAAAAAAACCGTAAGTTTCCAAAAAATTTGGAATCGGGCGCCTCCAGGGGGGAAGCGCCATAAATCATGCCAAAAACTTTAAAGCTAGAATAGGTAGAAATAAAAAAAATACTAGATTTAAGAAAAGTGATTTTTCTCCAGAAATTTGTACGCCGGTTAATAAAGTATTTCAACCGGAAAGTACGGAACCATTGTTTGCGGTTAATACAATACAACAATGCACTCCGACAATTGTATGTCCGGTAGAACAGGAACTTGACGGTAGCGTTCCCACACAATCAGCCTGGGAAGACGTTGAAGTAATATCCGGGGACGCCGAAGAATTTAACGAGTGGATAGCGGAATATTGTAGAACCACCCATAAAAATGGTTACGATATACTGGACGCACTTTAAAAATAAATAATATTTAGAGTTAATAATAATTTAATTAAATAATAATTAGAATTAAAATAAATTAACTGTGTTTTATAATATTAATAATAATTGTAAATAAATTGTGTATAATGCATTTGTAGCGCGGTAACTAACAAGCGTATAATGCAAGCCGAAACGAACGCACGGGTAGGAAATTGTTATGTCACACGATCGTACCGTTCAGCTGTTAGAATGTAGGTCAAGCAATTAGCGTCGCGCGGTGTGCGATAACAATTGTAAACAAACCTCACCGCATTCCTTCGTGGGCGTGTCAGCTGTTGACTGTCTAACATTCTTAAACGCTGCGACTAGTTACTACCAGTTCTGAAAACATTTACTGCACAATGATTGCAAATGTAATATTATTAATAGGGTGTAATTAGAATTAAGTTGTATATATGAAAGAACACTGACACCCATGTAAGTGTTCTTAAATAAGTAATACAATGTTTAGTAGCAAGTATAATGATTACAGAGTACGTTTATAATAATTGAAAAAAAAATAATTGTAATTATTACATTCATTTTTTTTTTAAAGTAAGCAGGGGAGTATATAACAGGACCAAATATCAATTATTTGGAGTTATATGTTAACTGTATACTATAATCATGTTTAAATAAATTGTAATAGTCAAAACTCCACTTGTATGTAGTGGCGATCAAAATAATGCTTTGTAAAAAGACGCACACGGGCGTTTACATAATCAGCTCGCTGTGGAAAGAAGAGCCACAAACCAAACAGTTAATTATTAATATTTCGGGAACCAGTAAATTAAGGCGAAATCTATTATAGCCAAAATGTTTGCCGAAATATTAATAATCAGGTGTGCGAATTTTACGCAATATAATTAACAAATAACAGAGTTAATTAATTTAATGTGAATAACTTCTGTAAATATTGAGCTACATTAATGAGCTTTTAATATGTTATAAATATAAGAATTTCCAACAGATTGTATATTTTAGATTTAGCACAACTTGGTTTGCAACCAAGATAATTGCAATTTAAAACTATCACAGGAAATCCGGACCGACAATTCAGTTCCGCTGTGTTAAGAATATTAGTAATAATATTAATTCTCCGTCTGTGGGAAACTAACGTTGTTCTCACGGACTAAGGTAATTCAAATTTTGTGTAGTAGGGAGAGTGTGTCAGCCAATCAAATCATTTGAAGGAATCCCAACCAGCGCGGAGTTTTGGGGCTGACCGAACACTCTTCTGCCAGTATTTGCGAAGTACAGACGTAATTCTTCGATCGTCTCGAAACCATAGTTGTGAAGATTCATCTGAAGACTCTACGTGGTCAACACGCATAATTACGAACATTATAAATACAGATCAACTGTACGATTCGTAATTATAGCATCCAGTCTAGATACTCTTCATTTGAACAAACAAGCTTATTGTGTACTACAAGCTGTGGTCATAAGCACGCAAGAGATCTACCAGACTACAAGACCTTACTTCAAGAATACGACAGAGAGGCCGTCTAAACCATTGGTGAACCAGCTGACGAGCAGAGCTACCACTCGAACGATACACACACGCTGACGTGGTACGTGCAATCGACGAGGGACATAAACCAGTTCTCGCAGAAAGCCGCAGACGTAAAAACTTCAACAAACAGCAGGAGAGGAGAGTGTTGCTGAATTCCGAACTCAAAGCCGAAACCCAGGACGCTCAAAGCAGATCACTATCTCTAGCATATCGGACAAGGACAACGAGGGACATTTGGAGCAACTCTACAATCCACTTCAAAAGCAGGAAAGCAAAATCAACTCATCTATTATTTTTTAAACGTTAAATTTTCTTTCTTTTTCAATTAAAAGCATTGTAATTTAAATCATTCAGGTGCCACAAAAAATCAAAGACTCTAGTAAATAGGAATAATTCATTTGTGAAAATCTGTATAGCCAGTATAAGTAATTAGTAAGCTTTAGTTAAGAATCAATAGGGATAAAACAGAAGCGCTATACAAATCTTAACAAACAATTTAACCATTTACTCATACTGCAGTATACGAGAGTCAAATCACTAGAAAATAGAGGGACGTGAACTTGACTGTCACGCCTAATTTATTTTAGAACGTATTCAATTAACTTTAGAGTTTTTATATTTTATTTTATTTTCATTTGAATCTAATAGTTTAAAGCAATTTAATTAAATTAAAATAAATTTAATTAATTAAATTTTCACTTGAAATTAACTTATCAAATAACGAGTTGAACTTCATAAAATTATCAACCATTTGAAAAACATTATTCAAGATCGATTCATTGTTTAGACTGTAAGAATATTGATCATATAACCATTTTATTCTTGTGTGTTATTGGAGTAATAAACACCGTTTTATTACCCCATATAGCATTGTTTTATTGTTGTACTACGAAGCCTACCAACCTCACAAAACTCTTCACTCTTAAAGTAATTTATTTTGTGTGCTGTTGTCATAAATTTGAGATTACATACTTGCGAAATCAAATCCAAAACCCACACGCCCTAGTCGGAAGAAAACCGCAAGATCGGACAGCAGGTAGGTACTCATACACTCACACAACACAACAACAACGCATATAAGTAGAGTTACATATGTCGGCCAACGTGGGGCGCGGCAAATTTACAGTATATTAAATTCACGTTCCGAACAAGACATTAATAGTAAAGTTACATATGGCTTGCCCGGAACGTGGGGCACGACGAAATTAAATTAATTAAATTACATCAAATTAAATTTAATTTTACGTGAAAACAAAGTTTGCTGTTTTAACTTTTAAAACAGCTGGCATCCAACTGAACAATCCCCTAAGAAGAGTTTTGTGATTGGTGGTGGTACAGCAGTGAAATTATTGTGTATTTGAAGTTATTCTATATTTGAAATTATTGTGTAAAAATGGAAACTGAAAAAATGCTTAAACAGTTATTACAAGAAATTAAACAAAACGCGGCTAAAGCGGAACAAGCTAACGCGGAAATGAAACGCGATTTGACAGAGAATATGAACGCGAAATTTGAACAAAGTGCAGCCAAAGCTGAGCTCAATATCGCGGAATTAACGTCCAAAATCGAGGCGCAAAAAGTCAGCTTAACCAAAGCCTTAGAGAATAGCAACGCTGACATAAACGCGGAAATTAAACAAAGTAATAAAGAATTAACAGCTAAAGTCGCTGAAATCGGTGAAAGTAATAAAGAGTTAACCGCTAAAGTCACGGAAGTCGGAGAAAAAGTACATACGGTAGAAACGAAAATAAATGAACGGTTTAAGGTTTTTGAGACCACAATGCAATAATCATTTATCGAACAAGTTACACGTATGGAGGGCCGATTCAAAAAACACATTAGTAGGTGCGAAAAACAAACCGCGGCTGTCGCGAAAAAGGTCGACTCGCTCGAGATAAGAATTCAAACTGATGCGACCGAAACTCAACGCCAAGTAAATAGACTTGATGCTTCAATTGTAGAGACGCGATCCAACATAGACTCTAATAAAGAAAGTGTATTACAAGCACTTAACGACGAGATTTTGAAAGTACGACAGGAAGTACGCAGGAGATCCGCTCCTAATATTCTAGTACAAGGTCCTGTCGATGAAAAAAATCGTGTATATTTTACAGGGGAAAATAACGAAAACCCTATTGAATTTTTGTTAGCCTGTGAAAATGAAATGACGAGGGTATTTTCGAGACTCGAAGATCAAGATAAAATACAGTGGGTAGTAAACGCGATGCGTGATTCGGCGCGTAAATGGTATAACATTGTACGCGATAAAGTGTCCACATACGCGGAGTTCCAACAAAAATTTGAAAGCCGATTTTGGAATTCGCACACTCAAAGACTGCTACGCAGTGAATTAGAATATGGGCGTTTTGAACGGAAAATGGGTATTACGGCAGAAAATTATATCATCCAGCAGGTCGAGCGCGCAAAGCATTTAACCCCAGCATTTTCAGAGATCGACATAGTCACTAAGCTAGCCTATCATTTCAACCACAATATACGAGTAGCTGTGTTTACGCAGGGTATACGCACGGTCGATGAACTGCTCATTTTAGTGTCCCAAAGCGAGACAGTTTTTTATTTAGGCGGTTGACGTTATAACCCAGATTTTCGCCGGAATAACGACGGTCAGAATACACGGGTACAATATCATCAGCAATCTGATCAAAGACCAAGTACGAGTTCTACTCCACCCCAGACACCGTCAAAACCGCCAAATAAAACCTTTGAATACAAAGGTAAGCCAAATATCGGTAGACCGAAAGGGCAAGGTAAGGGCAACGATGGGCCCCGATTAGAGCAATTCAAACGGTCGAAATAGCGAAAGCTGATACAATAGCGCAAGACAGCGATACGCAAAGTATTAAGGTCCCTAGTGAGAAGAAAAAAAACCGTAAGTTTCCAAAAAACTTGGAAGCGGGCGCCTCCAGGGGGGAAGCGCCATAAATCATGCCAAACCTTTAAAGCTAGAATAGGTAGAAATAAAAAAAATACTAGATTTAAGAAAAGTGATTTTTCTCCAGAAATTTGTACGCCGGTTAATAAAGTATTTCAACCGGAAAGTACGGAACCATTGTTTGCGGTTAATACAATACAACAATGCACTCCGACAATTGTATGTCCGGTAGAACAGGAACTTGACGGTAGCGTTCCCACACAATCAGCCTGGGAAGACGTTGAAGTAATATCCGGGGACGCCGACGAATTTAACGAGTGGATAGCGGAATATTGTAGAACCACCCATAAAAATGGTTACGATATACTGGACGCACTTTAAAAATAAATAATATTTAGGGTTAATAATAATTTAATTAAATAATAATTAGAATTAAAATAAATTAACTGTGTTTTATAATATTAATAATAATTGTAAATAAATTGTGTATAAATAATAATGCATTTGTAGCGCGGTAACTAACAAGCGTATAATGCAAGCCGAAGCGAACGCACGGGCAGGAAATTGTTATGTCACACGATCGTACCGTTCAGCTTTTAGAATGTAGGTCAAGCAATTAGCGTCGCGCGGTGTGCGATAACAATTGTAAACAAACCTCAGCGCATTCCTTCGTGCGCGTGTCAGCTGTTGACTGTCTAACATTCTTAAACGCTGCGATTAGTTACTACCAGTTCTGAAAACATTTACTGCACAATGATTGCAAATGTAATATTATTAATAGGGTGGAATTAGAATTAAGTTGTATATATGAAAGAACATTGACACCCATGTAAGTGTTCTTAAATAAGTAATACAATGTATAGTAGCAAGTATAATGATTACAGAGTACGTTTATAATAATTGAAAAAAATAATAATTGTAATTATTACATTCATTTTTTTTTAAAGTAAGCAGGGGAGTATATAACAGGACCAAATATCAATTATTTGGAGTTATATGTTAACTGTATACTATAATCATGTTTAAATAAATTGTAATAGTCAAAACTCCACTTGTATGTAGTGGCGATCAAAATAATGCTTTGTAAAAATACGCTCACGCGGCGGTTACATAATCAGCTCGCTGTGGAAAGAACAGCCACACCCCAAGCTGTTAATTATTAATATTTCGGGAACCAGTAAATTAAGGCGAAATCTATTATAGCCAAAATGTTTGCCGAAATATTAATAATCAGGTGTGCGAATTTTACGCAATATAATTAACAAATAACAGAGTTAATTAATTTAATATGAATAACGTCTGTAAATATTGAGCTACATTAATGAGCTTTTAATATGTTATAAATATAAGAATTTTCAACAGATTGTATATTTTAGATTTAGCACAAATTGGTTTGCAACCAAGATAATTGCAATTTAAAACTATCACAGGAAATCCGGACCGACATTTCAGTTCCGCTGTGTTAAGAATATTAGTAATAATATTAATTCTCCGTCTGTGGGAAACTAACGTTGTTCTCACGGACTAAGGTAATTCAAATTTTGTGTAGTAGGGAGAGTGTGTCAGCCAATCAAATCATTTGAAGGAATCCCAACCAGCGCGGAGTTTTGGGGCTGACCGAACACTCTTCTGCCAGTATTTGCGAAGTACAGACGTAATTCTTCGATCGTCTCGAAACCATAGTTGTGAAGATTCATCTGAAGACTCTACGTGGTCAACACGCATAATTACGAACATTATAAATACAGATCAACTGTACGATTCGTAATTATAGCATCCAGTCTAGATACTCTTCATTTGAACAAACAAGCTTATTGTGTACTACAAGCTGTGGTCATAAGCACGCAAGAGATCTACCAGACTACAAGACCTTACTTCAAGAATACGACAGAGAGGCCGTCTAAACCATTGGTGAACCAGCTGACGAGCAGAGCTACCACTCGAACGATACACACACGCTGACGTGGTACGTGCAATCGACGAGGGACATAAACCAGTTCTCGCAGAAAGCCGCAGACGTAAAAACTTCAACAAACAGCAGGAGAGGAGAGTGTTGCTGAATTCCGAACTCAAAGCCGAAACCCAGGACGCTCAAAGCAGATCACTATCTCTAGCAGATCGGACAAGGACAACGAGGGACATTTGGAGCAACTCTACAATCCACTTCAAAAGCAGGAAAGCAAAATCAACTCATCTATTATTTTTTAAACGTTAAATTTTCTTTCTTTTTCAATTAAAAGCATTGTAATTTAAATCATTCAGGTGCCACAAAAAATCAAAGACTCTAGTAAATAAGAATAATTCATTTGTGAAAATCTGTATAGCCAGTATAAGTAATTAGTAAGCTTTAGTTAAGAATCAATAGGGATAAAACAGAAGCGCTATACAAATCTTAACAAACAATTTAACCATTTACTCATACTGCAGTATACGAGAGTCAAATCACTAGAAAATAGAGGGACGTGAACTTGACTGTCACGCCTAATTTATTTTAGAACGTATTCAATTAACTTTAGAGTTTTTATATTTTATTTTATTTTCATTTGAATCTAATAGTTTAAAGCAATTTAATTAAATTAAAATAAATTTAATTAATTAAATTTTCACTTGAAATTAACTTATCAAATAACGAGTTGAACTTCATAAAATTATCAACCATTTGAAAAACATTATTCAAGATCGATTCATTGTTTAGACTGTAAGAATATTGATCATATAACCATTTTATTCTTGTGTGTTATTGGAGTAATAAACACCGTTTTATTACCCCACATTGTATTGTTTTATTGTTGTACTACGAAGCCTACCAACCTCACAAAACTCTTCACTCTTAAAGTAACTTATTTTGTGTGCTGTTGTCATAAATTTGAGATTACATACTTGCGAAATCAAATCCAAAACCCACACGCCCTAGTCGGAAGAAAACCGCAAGATCGGACAGTAGGTAGGTACTCATACACTCACACAACACAACAACAACGCATATAAGTAGAGTTACATATGTCGGCCAACGTGGGGCGCGGCAAATTTACAGTATATTAAATTCACGTTCCGAACAAGACATTAATATTAAAGTTACATATGGCTTGCCCGGAACGTGGGGCACGACGAAATTAAATTAATTAAATTACATCAAATTAAATTTAATTTTACGTGAAAACAAAGTTTGCTGTTTTAACTTTTAAAAAAGCTGGCGTCCAACTGAACAATCCCCTAAGAAGAGTTTTGTGATTGGTGGTGGTACAGCAGTGAAATTATTGTGTATTTGAAATTATTCTATATTTGAAATTATTGTGTAAAAATGGAAACTGAAAAAATGCTTAAACAGTTATTACAAGAAATTAAACAAAACGCAGCTAAAGCGGAACAAGCTAACGCGGAAATGAAACGCGATTTGACAGAGAATATGAACCCGAAATTTGAACAAAGTGCAGCCAAAGCTGAGCTCAATATCGCGGAATTAACGTCCAAAATCGAGGCGTAAAAAGTCAGCTTAACCGAAGCCTTAGAGAATAGCAACGCAGACATAAACGCGGAAATTAAACAAAGTAATAAAGAATTAACCGCTAAAGTCGCTGAAATCGGTGAGAGTAATAAAGAGTTAACCGCTAAAGTCACGGAAGTCGGAGAAAAAGTACATACGGTAGAAACGAAAATAAATGAACGTTTTAAGGTTTTTGAGACCACAATGCAAAAATCATTTATCGAACAAGTTACACGTATGGAGGGCCGATTCAAAGAACACATTAGTAGGTGCGAAAAACAAACCGCGGCTGTCGCGAAAAAGGTCGACTCGCTCGAGATAAGAATTCAAACTGATGCGACCGAAACTCAACGCCAAGTAAATAGACTTGATGCTTCAATTGTAGAGACGCGATCCAACATAGACTCTAATAAAGAAAGTGTATTACAAGCACTTAACGACGAGATTTTGAAAGTACGACAGGAAGTACGCAGGAGATCCGCTCCTAATATTCTAGTACAAGGTCCTGTCGATGAAAAAATCGTGTATATTTTACAGGGAAAATAACGAAAACCCTATTGAATTTTTGTTAGCCTGTGAAAATGAAATGACGAGGGTAGGTTCGAGACTCGAAGATCAAGATAAAATACAATGGGTAGTAAACGCGATGCGTGATTCGGCGCGTAAATGGTATAACATTGTACGCGATAAAGTGTCCACATACGCGGAGTTCCAACAAAAATTTGAAAGCCGATTTTGGAATTCGCACACTCAAAGACTGCTACGCAGTGAATTAGAATATGGGCGTTTTGAACGGAAAATGGGTATTACGGCAGAAAATTATATCATCCAGCAGGTCGAGCGCGCAAAGCATTTAACCCCAGCATTTTCAGAGATCGACATAGTCACTAAGCTAGCCTATCATTTCAACCACAATATACGAGTAGCTGTGTTTACGCAGGGTATACGCAGGGTCGATGAACTGCTCATTTTAGTGTCCCAAAGCGAGACAGTTTTTGATTTAGGCGGTTGGCGTTATAACCCAGATTTTCGCCGGAATAACGACGGTCAGAATACACGGGTACAATATCATCAGCAATCTGATCAAAGACCAAGTACGAGTTCTACTCCACCCCAGACACCGTCAAAACCGCCAAATAAAACCTTTGAATACAAAGGTAAGCCAAATATCGGTAGACCGAAAGGGCAAGGTAAGGGCAACGATGGGCCCCGATTAGAGCAATTCAAACGGTCGAAATAGCGAAAGCTGATACAATAGCGCAAGACAGCGATACGCAAAGTATTAAGGTCCCTAGTGAGAAGAAAAAAAACCGTAAGATTCCAAAAAACTTGGAAGCGGGCGCCTCCAGGGGGGAAGCGCCATAAATCATGCCAAACCTTTAAAGCTAGAATAGGTAGAAATAAAAAAAATACTAGATTTAAGAAAAGTGATTTTTCTACAGAAATTTGTACGCCGGTTAATAAAGTATTTCAACCGGAAAGTACGGAACCATTGTTTGCGGTTAATACAATACAACAATGCACTCCGACAATTGTATGTCCGGTAGAACAGGAACTTGACGGTAGCGTTCCCACACAATCAGCCTGGGAAGACGTTGAAGTAATATCCGGGGACGCCGACGAATTTAACGAGTGGATAGCGGAATATTGTAGAACCACCCATAAAAATGGTTACGATATACTGGACGCACTTTAAAAATAAATAATATTTAGGGTTAATAATAATTTAATTAAATAATAATTAGAATTAAAATAAATTAACTGTGTTTTATAATATTAATAATAATTGTAAATAAATTGTGTATAAATAATAATGCATTTGTAGCGCGGTAACTAACAAGCGTATAATGCAAGCCGAAGCGAACGCACGGGCAGGAAATTGTTATGTCACACGATCGTACCGTTCAGCTTTTAGAATGTAGGTCAAGCAATTAGCGTCGCGCGGTGTGCGATAACAATTGTAAACAAACCTCAGCGCATTCCTTCGTGCGCGTGTCAGCTGTTGACTGTCTAACATTCTTAAACGCTGCGATTAGTTACTACCAGTTCTGAAAACATTTACTGCACAATGATTGCAAATGTAATATTATTAATAGGGTGGAATTAGAATTAAGTTGTATATATGAAAGAACATTGACACCCATGTAAGTGTTCTTAAATAAGTAATACAATGTATAGTAGCAAGTATAATGATTACAGAGTACGTTTATAATAATTGAAAAAAATAATAATTGTAATTATTACATTCATTTTTTTTTAAAGTAAGCAGGGGAGTATATAACAGGACCAAATATCAATTATTTGGAGTTATATGTTAACTGTATACTATAATCATGTTTAAATAAATTGTAATAGTCAAAACTCCACTTGTATGTAGTGGCGATCAAAATAATGCTTTGTAAAAATACGCACACGCGGCGGTTACATAATCAGCTCGCTGTGGAAAGAACAGCCACACCCCAAGCTGTTAATTATTAATATTTCGGGAACCAGTAAATTAAGGCGAAATCTATTATAGCCAAAATGTTTGCCGAAATATTAATAATCAGGTGTGCGAATTTTACGCAATATAATTAACAAATAACAGAGTTAATTAATTTAATATGAATAACGTCTGTAAATATTGAGCTACATTAATGAGCTTTTAATATGTTATAAATATAAGAATTTTCAACAGATTGTATATTTTAGATTTAGCACAAATTGGTTTGCAACCAAGATAATTGCAATTTAAAACTATCACAGGAAATCCGGACCGACATTTCAGTTCCGCTGTGTTAAGAATATTAGTAATAATATTAATTCTCCGTCTGTGGGAAACTAACGTTGTTCTCACGGACTAAGGTAATTCAAATTTTGTGTAGTAGGGAGAGTGTGTCAGCCAATCAAATCATTTGAAGGAATCCCAACCAGCGCGGAGTTTTGGGGCTGACCGAACACTCTTCTGCCAGTATTTGCGAAGTACAGACGTAATTCTTCGATCGTCTCGAAACCATAGTTGTGAAGATTCATCTGAAGACTCTACGTGGTCAACACGCATAATTACGAACATTATAAATACAGATCAACTGTACGATTCGTAATTATAGCATCCAGTCTAGATACTCTTCATTTGAACAAACAAGCTTATTGTGTACTACAAGCTGTGGTCATAAGCACGCAAGAGATCTACCAGACTACAAGACCTTACTTCAAGAATACGACAGAGAGGCCGTCTAAACCATTGGTGAACCAGCTGACGAGCAGAGCTACCACTCGAACGATACACACACCCTGACGTGGTACGTGCAATCGACGAGGGACATAAACCAGTTCTCGCAGAAAGCCGCAGACGTAAAAACTTCAACAAACAGCAGGAGAGGAGAGTGTTGCTGAATTCCGAACTCAAAGCCGAAACCCAGGACGCTCAAAGCAGATCACTATCTCTAGCAGATCGGACAAGGACAACGAGGGACATTTGGAGCAACTCTACAATCCACTTCAAAAGCAGGAAAGCAAAATCAACTCATCTATTATTTTTTAAACGTTAAATTTTCTTTCTTTTTCAATTAAAAGCATTGTAATTTAAATCATTCAGGTGCCACAAAAAATCAAAGACTCTAGTAAATAGGAATAATTCATTTGTGAAAATCTGTATAGCCAGTATAAGTAATTAGTAAGCTTTAGTTAAGAATCAATAGGGATAAAACAGAAGCGCTATACAAATCTTAACAAACAATTTAACCATTTACTCATACTGCAGTATACGAGAGTCAAATCACTAGAAAATAGAGGGACGTGAACTTGACTGTCACGCCTAATTTATTTTAGAACGTATTCAATTAACTTTAGAGTTTTTATATTTTATTTTATTTTCATTTGAATCTAATAGTTTAAAGCAATTTAATTAAATTAAAATAAATTTAATTAATTAAATTTTCACTTGAAATTAACTTATCAAATAACGAGTTGAACTTCATAAAATTATCAACCATTTGAAAAACATTATTCAAGATCGATTCATTGTTTAGACTGTAAGAATATTGATCATATAACCATTTTATTCTTGTGTGTTATTGGAGTAATAAACACCGTTTTATTACCCCACATTGTATTGTTTTATTGTTGTACTACGAAGCCTACCAACCTCACAAAACTCTTCACTCTTAAAGTAACTTATTTTGTGTGCTGTTGTCATAAATTTGAGATTACATA
The DNA here is from genome assembly GCA_034769895.1 of Magicicada septendecula. NCBI lineage: Eukaryota > Metazoa > Arthropoda > Insecta > Hemiptera > Cicadidae > Magicicada > Magicicada septendecula. The sequence goes on along the minus strand of CM068367.1, from coordinate 301,616,539 downwards.
CTTGCGAAATCAAATCCAAAACCCACACGCCCTAGTCGGAAGAAAACCGCAAGATCGGACAGCAGGTAGGTACTCATACACTCACACAACACAACAACAACGCATATAAGTAGAGTTACATATGTCGGCCAAAGTGGGGCGCGGCAAATTTACAGTATATTAAATTCACGTTCCGAACAAGACATTAATATTAAAGTTACATATGGCTTGCCCGGAACGTGGGGCACGACGAAATTAAATTAATTAAATTACATCAAATTAAATTTAATTTTACGTGAAAACAAAGTTTGCTGTTTTAACTTTTAAAACAGCTGGCGTCCAACTGAACAATCCCCTAAGAAGAGTTTTGTGATTGGTGGTGGTACAGCAGTGAAATTATTGTGTATTTGAAATTATTCTATATTTGAAATTATTGTGTAAAAATGGAAACTGAAAAAATGCTTAAACAGTTATTACAAGAAATTAAACAAAACGCAGCTAAAGCGGAACAAGCTAACGCGGAAATGAAACGCGATTTGACAGAGAATATGAACCCGAAATTTGAACAAAGTGCAGCCAAAGCTGACCTCAATATCGCGGAATTAACGTCCAAAATCGAGGCGCAAAAAGTCAGCTTAACCGAAGCCTTAGAGAATAGCAACGCAGACATAAACGCGGAAATTAAACAAAGTAATAAAGAATTAACCGCTAAAGTCGCTGAAATCGGTGAGAGTAATAAAGAGTTAACCGCTAAAGTCACGGAAGTCGGAGAAAAAGTACATACGGTAGAAACGAAAATAAATGAAAGTTTTAAGGTTTTTGAGACCACAATGCAAAAATCATTTATCGAACAAGTTACACGTATGGAGGGCCGATTCAAAGAACACATTAGTAGGTACGAAAAACAAACCGTGGCTGTCGCGAAAATGGTCGACTCGCTCGAGATAAGAATTCAAACTGATGCGACCGAAACTCAACGCCAAGTAAATAGACTTGATGCTTCAATTGTAGAGACGCGATCCAACATAGACTCTAATAAAGAAAGTGTATTACAAGCACTTAACGACGAGATTTTGAAAGTACGACAGGAAGTACGCAGGAGATCCGCTCCTAATATTCTAGTACAAGGTCCTGTCGATGAAAAAATCGTGTATATTTTACAGGGAAAATAACGAAAACCCTATTGAATTTTTGTTAGCCTGTGAAAATGAAATGACGAGGGTAGGTTCGAGACTCGAAGATCAAGATAAAATACAATGGGTAGTAAACGCGATGCGTGATTCGGCGCGTAAATGGTATAACATTGTACGCGATAAAGTGTCCACATACGCGGAGTTCCAACAAAAATTTGAAAGCCGATTTTGGAATTCGCACACTCAAAGACTGCTACGCAGTGAATTAGAATATGGGCGTTTTGAACGGAAAATGGGTATTACGGCAGAAAATTATATCATCCAGCAGGTCGAGCGCGCAAAGCATTTAACCCCAGCATTTTCAGAGATCGACATAGTCACTAAGCTAGCCTATCATTTCAACCACAATATACGAGTAGCTGTGTTTACGCAGGGTATACGCAGGGTCGATGAACTGCTCATTTTAGTGTCCCAAAGCGAGACAGTTTTTGATTTAGGCGGTTGGCGTTATAACCCAGATTTTCGCCGGAATAACGACGGTCAGAATACACGGGTACAATATCATCAGCAATCTGATCAAAGACCAAGTACGAGTTCTACTCTACCCCAGACACCGTCAAAACCGCCAAATAAAACCTTTGAATACAAAGGTAAGCCAAATATCGGTAGACCGAAAGGGCAAGGTAAGGGCAACGATGGGCCCCGATTAGAGCAATTCAAACGGTCGAAATAGCGAAAGCTGATACAATAGCGCAAGACAGCGATACGCAAAGTATTAAGGTCCCTAGTGAGAAGAAAAAAAACCGTAAGTTTCCAAAAAACTTGGAAGCGGGCGCCTCCAGGGGGGAAGCGCCATAAATCATGCCAAACCTTTAAAGCTAGAATAGGTAGAAATAAAAAAAATACTAGATTTAAGAAAAGTGATTTTTCTCCAGAAATTTGTACGCCGGTTAATAAAGTATTTCAACCGGAAAGTACGGAACCATTGTTTGCGGTTAATACAATACAACAATGCACTCCGACAATTGTATGTCCGGTAGAACAGGAACTTGACGGTAGCGTTCCCACACAATCAGCCTGGGAAGACGTTGAAGTAATATCCGGGGACGCCGACGAATTTAACGAGTGGATAGCGGAATATTGTAGAACCACCCATAAAAATGGTTACGATATACTGGACGCACTTTAAAAATAAATAATATTTAGGGTTAATAATAATTTAATTAAATAATAATTAGAATTAAAATAAATTAACTGTGTTTTATAATATTAATAATAATTGTAAATAAATTGTGTATAAATAATAATGCATTTGTAGCGCAGTAACTAACAAGCGTATAATGCAAGCCGAAGCGAACGCACGGGCAGGAAATTGTTATGTCACACGATCGTACCGTTCAGCTTTTAGAATGTAGGTCAAGCAATTAGCGTCGCGCGGTGTGCGATAACAATTGTAAACAAACCTCAGCGCATTCCTTCGTGCGCGTGTCAGCTGTTGACTGTCTAACATTCTTAAACGCTGCGATTAGTTACTACCAGTTCTGAAAACATTTACTGCACAATGATTGCAAATGTAATATTATTAATAGGGTGTAATTAGAATTAAGTTGTATATATGAAAGAACATTGACACCCATGTAAGTGTTCTTAAATAAGTAATACAATGTATAGTAGCAAGTATAATGATTACAGAGTACGTTTATAATAATTGAAAAAAATAATAATTGTAATTATTACATTCATTTTTTTTTTAAAGTAAGCAGGGGAGTATATAACAGGACCAAATATCAATTATTTGGAGTTATATGTTAACTGTATACTATAATCATGTTTAAATAAATTGTAATAGTCAAAACTCCACTTGTATGTAGTGGCGATCAAAATAATGCTTTGTAAAAATACGCACACGCGGCGGTTACATAATCAGCTCGCTGTGGAAAGAACAGCCACACCCCAAGCTGTTAATTATTAATATTTCGGGAACCAGTAAATTAAGGCGAAATCTATTATAGCCAAAATGTTTGCCGAAATATTAATAATCAGGTGTGCGAATTTTACGCAATATAATTAACAAATAACAGAGTTAATTAATTTAATATGAATAACGTCTGTAAATATTGAGCTACATTAATGAGCTTTTAATATGTTATAAATATAAGAATTTTCAACAGATTGTGTATTTTAGATTTAGCACAACTTGGTTTGCAACCAAGATAATTGCAATTTAAAACTATCACAGGAAATCCGGACCGACATTTCAGTTCCGCTGTGTTAAGAATATTAGTAATATTATTAATTCTCCATCTGTGGGAAACTAACGTTGTTCTCACGGACTAAGGTAATTCAAATTTTGTGTAGTAGGGAGAGTGTGTCAGCCAATCAAATCATTTGAAGGAATCCCAACCAGCGCGGAGTTTTGGGGCTGACCGAACACTCTTCTGCCAGTATTTGCGAAGTACAGACGTAATTCTTCGATCGTCTCGAAACCATAGTTGTGAAGATTCATCTGAAGACTCTACGTGGTCAACACGCATAGTTACGAACATTATAAATACAGATCAACTGTACGATTCGTAATTATAGCATCCAGTCGAGATACTCTTCATTTCAACAAACAAGCTTATTGTGTACTACAAGCTGTGGTCATAAGCACGCAAGAGATCTACCAGACTACAAGACCTTACTTCAAGAATACGACAGAGAGGCCGTCTAAACCATTGGTGAACCAGCTGACGAGCAGAGCTACCACTCGAACGACACACACACACGCTGACGTGGTACGTGCAATCGACGAGGGACATAAACCAGTTCTCGCAGAAAGCCGCAGACGTAAAAACTTCAACAAACAGCAGGAGAGGAGAGTGTTGCTGAATTCCGAACTCAAAGCCGAAACCCAGGACGCTCAAAGCAGATCACTATCTCTAGCAGATCGGACAAGGACAACGAGGGACATTTGGAGCAACTCTACAATCCACTTCAAAAGCAGGAAAGCAAAATCAACTCATCTATTATTTTTCAAACGTTAAATTTTCTTTCTTTTTCAATTAAAAGCATTGTAATTTAAATCATTCAGGTGCCACAAAAAATCAAAGACTCTAGTAAATAAGAATAATTCATTTGTGAAAATCTGTATAGCCAGTATAAGTAATTAGTAAGCTTTAGTTAAGAATCAATAGGGATAAAACAGAAGCGCTATACAAATCTTAACAAACAATTTAACCATTTACTCATACTGCAGTATACGAGAGTCAAATCACTAGAAAATAGAGGGACGTGAACTTGACTGTCACGCCTAATTTATTTTAGAACGTATTCAATTAACTTTAGAGTTTTTATATTTTATTTTATTTTCATTTGAATCTAATAGTTTAAAGCAATTTAATTAAATTAAAATATATTTAATTAATTAAATTTTCACTTGAAATTAACTTATCAAATAACGAGTTGAACTTCATAAAATTATCAACCATTTGAAAAACATTATTCAAGATCGATTCATTGTTTAGACTGTAAGAATATTGATCATATAACCATTTTATTCTTGTGTGTTATTGGAGTAATAAACACCGTTTTATTAACCCATATTGCATTGTTTTATTGTTGTACTACGAAGCCTACCAACCTCACAAAACTCTTCACTCTTAAAGTAATTTATTTTGTGTGCTGTTGTCATAAATTTGAGATTACATACTTGCGAAATCAAATCCAAAATCCACACGCCCTAGTCGGAAGAAAACCGCAAGATCGGACAGCAGGTAGGTACTCATACACTCACACAACACAACAACAACGCATATAAGTAGAGTTACAATATATATATATATATATATTGCGACAGTACAAATAAGTGATGTACTGAGCATTGCATATAAAAATTTTAATTTACCTAATAAACTGTAAATAATTAATAATATATTAGAAAAAAGCATGTCATCGATTGCAAGCTTGGCTCAGACAAAAATATGAACAGGTGTTTCGACCTGAATCGACGTGCACACACACACAAATGTAACTGAAAGTGTGTACACCAGTATTTTGCTAGTGTGTGTGAACGCAGGTCTATGCAGGCGAGTTTGCCACCCCAAGATGAATAATTGCACAATTACTGTTTTTGCGTAATTATTCATAAACTATAATTAAGAATTAAAATCCAAAAACACAATAAAATGTAATAAATTTACTAAATACTGTGTACGAAAACCACGTGAAAGTACGAGTGTAATAGTGAAATAACTGTTTACAAATCGAAAGGGTTAATTTGCAATGTCCGAAATTACAGTGAACATGTGTTGTAAAAATAGTAATAAGATAAGTATAAGAGTATACTTTCAGGACTCTGCAATTCGCAGAAATATAAGAAATAGCGAAATTGACAAAGAGTGGGAGAACTGAATCCAGAGACAGTTTCTGACATGTCGATTTCGTACCACTGCAGGTGTCGACCATGACATGGGTATAAATAGGACACGCAAGCTACAGTGGTTCTCTTTCTTAAATCACCCACGGTGCAGCGGGAGCTTATGCCCGTCCGCACGGCGTATTTATTTTTTTGTAAATAATTTAAATTTTCCAGTTACATACAACTAAGTAACTAAGTTATAAATACAATCATTTTTAAATAATAACAGCAGTACATAAGAAGAATTACATAAGAAGATCCATTGACGTCAGAAACAGCAAGAGGAGAGTTCCAGAGAGTGATACGACGCTGGACAAGAGAGAGTGATACGACGCTGGACAAGAGGAGAAGAGAGACAGCCGACGCTGGAGTGCGAGACGAGGACGACTACAGATGTATCAAAATGATCGAGTATGATTGACGACAATAAGGTGATAAACAACTTATTTATATCTTAATCGTACAATGAACTCAAAGACAATTAAAGACATTTCTATTTTATTTTAAAGTAAGAGCCAATGTTTCTTGTAAAGTAGAATTAAAAACATAGATGTTTTAGAAATACGATTAACGTAACAAGAGCTCAAATTAATATGAAATAAAATGAATATAAAGCATTTAAATGAAAACAATTAGTATTTGAGATAAAACAGTACTGAGAAACAAAAGATAAATTCAATAACTATTAATATTTTGAGTACATTACAATATATGAAAAGAGATTTAAATATTGATATTTTGAAACACATTAATTGACTGAGTAGTACGAAAATGAGACTTTTCTTTAATACAATAATTAGTAGAATAGAATATTTAGTCAGTAAGGATGTATATAGCATAAGCCTTACGGCATAATAACAAATAATAACGAATGTTTTAAATCGAAGTCAGTGCCATGTGCACAATTTTTTAATAATATCAAATAAATTTGAAATATCGTTACAAGTTATATAGAGTTCTTATTGCAGATACACCTGAAACCCAATTTAAATGTTATATTGTTACATAATTTGTCAATCTTGAACGTGAGACCGGTCACGCTAAATTTGTGTATATGTATATGTGTTTATGTATATGTATTGTTGCATATTTGGCTCCCAAAGAACGTGGGGCTATACAAATTAAAGTACATATAAAAATCCACACACATAAATACGTTGCATATATTTGTCGCCCTGGACGTGGGGCACGACATGCCTAAATTTATGTACAAAAATTTGTTACATAAATTGTAGCCCATGAACGTATGGCCCGATCCCCATCATTTAACTATTAAAATTTTTTTTATGTAGCTGAATGGTTGCTCTAAAATATAAGAGTGTGTTAAATAAAAAATGTATTATATGTAATAATTATTTATATTAAACAGTAACTGAATGTAATATTAATTGTTGTGTAATCACACAGCTGGCGCCCACAAATAATTTTGTTTGTCTATGTAACAGGTGTAACTGTAATGAGTATTAATAATAACTATTAATAAAAATACAGAAATAAATAAATAAGTAGGGAACGGTTATCAATAATAATTGTTAAAGAATTACTACTAAATAAATATTTTAATAATACTTCAACATGACGACTTCAGGAAATTTAGACGTCGAGGCAATCCAGATGATGATGCGTGCCTGGGTCGATGAAATAAGTACAAAACAGACAGAAAATTTAAATAAACAGACAGAAGATTTAAATGCTAGAATAGACGAATTAAAAGAATCTAATAAGAAACAAACAGAAAGTTTAGAAAATAAATTAGAGCTACAGTCCGAAAATTTTAGACAGGAAACCATAAAAATTACAGAGAGTCTAGAAGAGTTAAAAATTGATAATCTTGAAATAAAACAAAGTATAATTGACAGTAATGCGCAGTTAACCGAAAAAATTGGTGACACCAACATACGTATTGATACTCTAGAGAATAATTTTAAACAAGCCTTACATGAACAAGTTGTACGGATTGAAAATAAACAAAAAGAATTACGTCTCGAGTGGAGAAAAGATTTAAAAGAAACACATAAACAAATAAATGATACTTTAAAACTACTATAACGCGAGAACAGGATGATAAAATCTACACTATTAATAATGTATCCCAAGCAAATACCAGTAAACTTAGAGAAATAGAAACACGTACTGTAGTTATTGAGAATAAAATTGAAGAAACTACGAAAGACCGTTCGGGAGACGTATCACATATGAAAGAAGAGATTCAAGAGGAAATGAACCAGCTACGAAGTGAGTTAAGAAGACGACAGAACCAAATGACCATATTTCCTACACCAACGGAAGAAAGGAGCAGACTTAAGTTCTCGGGTGGTAAAGGGGAGAACAGTATGGAATTCCTAGCAAGAGTAGAGAAGGAAATAGAAAAAATTGGAAGTGCAATTAATGACGACGAATAGACTTCGTCACGCGATATCTCAGAGATTCAGCCAGCCAATGGTACTCTATTATTAGAGATAACGTTAGTACATATCAGCAGTTTCGTGAGGCATTCGAGAACCGATACTGGAATCTACATACCCAACGACAAGTACGGGATCAACTCGAATATGGAAAGTTCAATGCACAAGGACAGCAGAGTATTGAACAATACACAATTACGCAAATAGAACGTGTAAAGCATCTCAAACCTAAATTCTCAGAATATGAAATTGTTTCAAAATTATCTTACCATTTTCAGCGAGATATCCAGTTAGCAGTTTATACACAAGGGATTAAAACCATAGAAGAATTTTTAATCCTTGTAACACAGTCGGAGAATATCAATAAAGGTAAGAACACACAATACTGGGAACAAAAACACGCAAATCATCACCATAATTATCACAGAGATGACAAGAAAGCAATACAAAACACTACACCGCACCGTGATAATTATAAAATAAATTATTCGCCACCAATGTACAACACTACAACACGCACAGCTAAAGAAACTGAACAAAATAATACAGCTAGACGACAAGGAGACGTTGTATGGTCATCCAATCGTAAACAGTTTTCAAAACCAGCTGACAAACGCGTTGCCGTAGTACGAGGGTACGACAAAAAAAAATTGAAGAGAGAAAGCCAAGGAATGAATGAGACAGAGACAGTAACATTCCACAGCCGACCGTCTACATCAAAGGCGTCACAATGACTGAATAAACGGAAGCAAAATCATAAAATAAACAACATATACCCCTGCGATATTAGGGAGGACTTATTAAACACTGAACAGGATATAAAGCGAGACGCGCAGCAAACACAATGCCCTATTGTGACTGTAAGCATAAACAGGTGTAAAATACGGATGCTAGTTGATACAGGCAGCCAGCTGTCAGTTCTTAACGCTGCATGGGTTCAACGCAACAAGAAATATTTTAAAAATACTACAAATTTGCCTGTAAATAATTTAAATATTACAACAGCTACCAATAAAAAAGAAAGAGTTAAACAACAAGCATATGTAACTCTAACATATAAAAATCTAGAATTAGAACACCCCATGATAATTATGCATAAATTGATTTATGATAGAATTTTAGGTATCGATATACTAAATACAATAAATGCTAAGATTAATATTAATGATAATATAATTGTGTGTAATTATAAAAATGTTCAATATGAAGTAAACATGAACAGCGAGGAAGAAGAGTGCAAGGTAAGTGAAACACCTATTACTTTGAACAAGCCACAAATACAATATGGTCCAACTCGACATGTGAATGCGGTAGATGAAGAGATGACGACACAGGAAGAAGAGAAACTGCACGAATTAATAGAAGAATATAGTGATGTATTTAGTGAAGTACCGACGCAGACGACAGTATACGAGCACTCTATAGTTGTGTCAGACCCTACGAAAGTCATTAGGAAGACATACCCTATCCCACTGCGATATGAGGAAGAGGTTGAACTGGAAATTCGGCGTATGATCGAAAGTGGAGTCATAGAGCGATCGAACAGCAACTTCCTGAATCCTCTAGTGGTAGTGAAGAAAAAAAAATGGTGAGATACGTCTATGCCTTGACATGAGGGAGCTGAACAGCATTGTATTAAAGGAGTACGACTGTGCACCAACTGCGGACGAATTATTTACTAAGTGTGAAGGAGCAAGGTATCTGACGAAGCTAGATTTACGCTCAAGTTTCTGGCAGATTCCAATTCGTGAAGAGAATAGAAAGTACACTGCTTTCCTGTATAAAAATAAATGCTACCAACACAGGGTAGTACCCTTCGGATTAAGCACGAGTTTGGCAGCCATCGTAAAGTGTCTAGAAAGAGCCCTAGTACCTGAAGTGGAACCCTACACCATGATATTTGTAGATGATATCTTAGTTGTATCTAAAACGTTAGACGAACATACAAAACATCTAAGCACGATATTCCACAAGTTTAGGCAAGCGAACATATCCCTTAACCTAGACAAAGTTGAATTTATCAAAACCTCTATCCAATTCCTAGGTCACATTATTTCATCCTCTGGTATTCAACCCGATCCTATCAAAATTTCCAGCATAACTAATTTCCCTATACCCGGAAATCTCAAAGAGTTAAGAGCATTCTTAGGACTCACAGGATACTACAGAAGATTCTCACCGTTATATGCAAGATATACGCAACCGCTTCTAGAGCTGACGAAGAAAGAAATAAAATGGAAGTGGGAGAAGAAACATCAAGATGCCTTTAACCAAGTGAAAGAGTTGTTCATCGAAAATATTATGTTACATCATCCTCAACGAGAAGGAAAATTCGTAATATACTCCGATGCTAGTGACTACGCAGTAGGAAGTGTACTATATCAACAAGATACTATGGGAGAGCACCGAGTTATTGCCTACGCCAGTAGAGTCTTCAAAGGAGCTGAAAAACACTACTCCACATCTGAAAAAGAAATACTTGCTATAGTATATGCTCTTAAGCAATTCAGATATTATGTTTATGGTACTCATTTTGAGATACATACTGACCACCAAGCATTATCATTTTTATTGAAATGCAAAATAACAAATGCCCGATTATTAAGATGGATTTTAGCCATTAGCGAATACTCATTCACCATTAAATACTGTAAAGGTAAAGACAATATTATAGCTGATACACTAAGCCGATACATCAAAGAAGAATGTGAAGAAGTTTATGAGAGCGAAAAGGAAGAAGTACGATTGTTATCAATTAAATTCAAAGAGAATGATGAAGTAAAACAAATGCTGAAAAACTTAGCACATCAACAAGGTTTGGATGTGACGATAAGGGAGATGAAGGACCAAGAACAGCTACCAAATCATTATAAGGTACTTAATGGAATTCTTTTCAGGTTAGTAAGACAAGACTGGAAGATAGTACTAACGAATGACATGCTACAAAAATTAATTCAACCAGCACATGAGAGTTTAGCACATGCTGCCGCTCTGAAATGTTATTTGAGTCTACGAGAAGATTTTACGATTAATAATATGTATCGAAAGATAAAGAAGGAGGTAAAGAAGTGTTATGCGTGTCAAACGGCGAAAGGGCCGAATTTACACACATATGTAGGCATGCAGAGTATACAGAAGGAGAACAAAGGAGAGCTAATTGCAGTGGATTTTCTGGGACCATTACCACGACCAAGTCGAGGTGTGAAGCACATATTGGTATGTATCGATGTGTTTTCCAAGGCAGTCCGACTGTACCCAATTATGCGACCCACAACCAAAGTTGTTCTAAAGATACTACTGCAGAAATATATTCCGTTATATGGAAAAATGAAGAAGGTACTCAGTGATCAAGGTGTACAATTCCAAAGTGAAAAATGGGAGAGGACGTTAAGGGAAAATGGAATACAACCTGTACTCACATCCATAAGACATCCTCAAGGAAACCTTGCTGAGAGAGTTAACAAAGAATTAGGTAAATATTTACGAATATATTGCCATGATCAACACAATAAATGGGCAGAATATTTACCATTTATTGAAAAAGCCATTAACGAAAATTATAGTGAAGCAACAGGATACACTCCCATGGAATTAGAAGAAGATAAGAAGCCAACCAGATTTTGGACTAAGTATATAAACAAACCGAATAACCAAAATGTACCTGTACCAATAAGTGTGAAAATTGAATACGCAAAGCAACGGATAAGAGAAAGAGGTAACAAGAGAGTAGAGAGATTTAATCTAACTCACAAGCTACAACAATTCAACGTGGGAGAAAGTATACTACTCAAAGCTAATCCAGTGGGAAAACGGAGTGAGAATACGGCGAAGAAATTCTTCAGACTTTATAATGGACCGTATACGTTAAGACAGCGAGTAGGACAACACACTTTCATCGTATATGATGAGATACAGAAGAAAGAAATAGGTAAATTCCACGCAACGTCATTTAGGAAGTTCTACACATGAAAACGACGAGGTCAATGAAACCGGTCAGATCAGCTGTTTGTTAAAGCCACCCTACTACAAGGTCACGAGCAGTGAGGGTGTGAAGAGGGGAGGTAAGACATTTGTATACACTCCAATTAAGGGTGAAATGACGAATATTATTCTTTATTATTTGTTACATTTTTTTTTGCAAATGTAATAATAATAAATAAAAAAAATTTTAATAAATAAATTTATTAAATTTTTTTTTGTTACCAAGCAGAGGGATAATGCGACAGTACAAATAAGTGATGTACTGAGCATTGCATATAAAAATTTTAATTTACCTAATAAACTGTAAATAATTAATAATATATTAGAAATAAGCATGTCATCGATTGCAAGCTTGGCTCAGACAAAAATATGAACAGGTGTTTCGACCTGAATCGACGTGCACACACACACAAATGTAACTGAAAGTGTGTACACCAGTATTTTGCTAGTGTGTGTGAACGCAGGTCTATGCAGGCGAGTTTGCCACCCCAAGATAAATAATTGCACAATTACTGTTTTTGCGTAATTATTCATAAACTATAATTAAGAATTAAAATCCAAAAACACAATAAAATGTAATAAAATTTACTAAATACTGTGTACGAAAACCACGTGAAAGTACGAGTGTAATAGTGAAATAACTGTGTACAAATCGAAAGGGTTAATTTGCAATGTCCGAAATTACAGTGAACATGTGTTGTAAAAATAGTAATAAGATAAGTATAAGAGTATACTTTCAGGACTCTGCAATTCGCAGAAATATAAGAAATAGCGAAATTGACAAAGAGTGGGAGAACTGAATCCAGAGACAGTTTCTGACATGTCGATTTCGTACCACTGCAGGTGTCGACCATGACATGGGTATAAATAGGACACGCAAGCTACAGTGGTTCTCTTTCTTAAATCACCCACGGTGCAGCGGGAGCTTATGCCCGTCCGCACGGCGTATTTATTTTTTTGTAAATAATTTAAATTTTCCAGTTACATACAACTAAGTAACTAAGTTATAAATACAATCATTTTTAAATAATAACAGCAGTACATAAGAAGAATTACATAAGAAGATCCATTGACGTCAGAAACAGCAAGAGGAGAGTTCCAGAGAGTGATACGACGCTGGACAAGAGAGAGTGATACGACGCAGGTCAAGAGGAGAAGAGAGACAGCCGACGCTGGAGTGCGAGACGAGGACGACTACAGATGTATCAAAATGATCGAGTATGATTGACGACAATAAGGTGATAAACAACTTATTTATATCTTAATCGTACAATGAACTCAAAGACAATTAAAGACATTTCTATTTTATTTTAAAGTAAGAGCCAATGTTTCTTGTAAAGTAGAATTAAAAACATAGATGTTTTAGAAATACGATTAACGTAACAGAGCTCAAATTAATATGAAATAAAATGAATATAAAGCATTTAAATGAAAACAATTAGTATTTGAGATAAAACAGTACTGAGAAACAAAAGATAAATTCAATAGCTATTAATATTTTGAGTACATTACAATATATAAAAAGAGATTTAAATATTGATATTTTGAAACACATTAATTGACTGAGTAGTATGAAAATGAGACTTTTCTTTAATACAATAATTAGTAGAATAGAATATTTAGTCAGTAAGGATGTATATAGCATAAGCCTTACGGCATAATAACAAATAATAACGAATGTTTTAAATCGAAGTCAGTGCCATGTGCACAATTTTTTAATAATATCAAATAAATTTGAAATATCGTTACAAGTTATATAGAGTTCTTATTGCAGATACACCTGAAACCCAATTTAAATGTTATATTGTTACATAATTTGTCAATCTTGAACGTGAGACCGGTCACGCTAAATTTGTGTATATGTATATGTGTTTATGTATATGTATTGTTGCATATTTGGCTCCCAAAGAACGTGGGGCTATACAAATTAAAGTACATATAAAAATCCACACACATAAATACGTTGCATATATTTGTCGCCCTGGACGTGGGGCACGACATGCCTAAATTTATGTACAAAAATTTGTTACATAAATTGTAGCCCATGAACGTATGGCCCGATCCCCATCATTTAACTATTAAAATTTTTTTATGTAGCTGAATGGTTGCTCTAAAATATAAGAGTGTGTTAAATAAAAAATGTATTATATGTAATAATTATTTATATTAAACAGTAACTGAATGTAATATTAATTGTTGTGTAATCACACAGCTGGCGCCCACAAATAATATTGTTTGTCTATGTAACAGGTGTAACTGTAATGAGTATTAATAATAACTATTAATAAAAATACAGAAATAAATAAATAAGTAGGGAACGGTTATCAATAATAATTGTTAAAGAATTACTACTAAATAAATATTTTAATAATACTTCAACATGACGACTTCAGGAAATTTAGACGTCGAGGCATTCCAGATGATGATGCGTGCCTGGGTCGATGAAATAAGTACAAAACAGACAGAAAATTTAAATAAACAGACAGAAGATTTAAATGCTAGAATAGACGAATTAAAAGAATCTAATAAGAAACAAACAGAAAGTTTAGAAAATAAATTAGAGCTACAGTCCGAAAATTTTAGACAGGACACCATAAAAATTACAGAGAGTCTAGAAGAGTTAAAAATTGATAATCTTGAAATAAAACAAAGTATAATTAACAGTAATGCGCAGTTAACCGAAAAAATTGGTGACACCAACATACGTATTGATACTCTAGAGAATAATTTTAAACAAGCCTTACATGAACAAGTTGTACGGATTGAAAATAAACAAAAAGAATTACGTCTCGAGTGGAGAAAAGATTTAAAAGAAACACATAAACAAATAAATGATACTTTAAAACTACTATAACGCGAGAACAGGATGATAAAATCTACACTATTAATAATGTATCCCAAGCAAATACCAGTAAACTTAGAGAAATAGAAACACGTACTGTAGTTATTGAGAATAAAATTGAAGAAACTACGAAAGACCGTTTGGGAGACGTATCACATATGAAAGAAGAGATTCAAGAGGAAATGAACCAGCTACGAAGTGAGTTAAGAAGACGACAGAACCAAATGACCATATTTCCTACACCAACGGAAGAAAGGAGCAGACTTAAGTTCTCGGGTGGTAAAGGGGAGAACAGTATGGAATTCCTAGCAAGAGTAGAGAAGGAAATAGAAAAAATTGGAAGTGCAATTAATGACGACGAATAGACTTCGTCACGCGATATCTCAGAGATTCAGCCAGCCAATGGTACTCTATTATTAGAGATAACGTTAGTACATATCAGCAGTTTCGTGAGGCATTCGAGAACCGATACTGGAATCTACATACCCAACGACAAGTACGGGATCAACTCGAATATGGAAAGTTCAATGCACAAGGACAGCAGAGTATTGAACAATACACAATTACGCAAATAGAACGTGTAAAGCATCTCAAACCTAAATTCTCAGAATATGAAATTGTTTCAAAATTATCTTACCATTTTCAGCGAGATATCCAGTTAGCAGTTTATACACAAGGGATTAAAACCATAGAAGAATTTTTAATCCTTGTAACACAGTCGGAGAATATCAATAAAGGTAAGAACACACAATACTGGGAACAAAAACACGCATATCATCACCATAATTATCACAGAGATGACAAGAAAGCAATACAAAACACTACACCGCACCGTGATAATTATAAAATAAATTATTCGCCACCAATGTACAACACTACAACACGCACAGCTAAAGAAACTGAACAAAATAATACAGCTAGACGACAAGGAGACGTTGTATGGTCATCCAATCGTAAACAGTTTTCAAAACCAGCTGACAAACGCGTTGCCGCAGTACGAGGGTACGACAAAAAAAAATTGAAGAGAGAAAGCCAAGGAATGAATGAGACAGAGACAGTAACATTCCACAGCCGACCGTCTACATCAAAGGCGTCACAATGACTGAATAAACGGAAGCAAAATCATAAAATAAACAACATATACCCCTGCGATATTAGGGAGGACTTATTAAACACTGAACAGGATATAAAGCGAGACGCGCAGCAAACACAATGCCCTATTGTGACTGTTAGCATAAACAGGTGTAAAATACGGATGCTAGTTGATACAGGCAGCCAGCTGTCAGTTCTTAACGCTGCATGGGTTCAACGCAACAAGAAATATTTTAAAAATACTGCAATTTTGCCCGTAAATAATTTAAATATTACAACAGCTACCAATAAAAAAGAAAGAGTTAAACAACAAGCATATGTAACTCTAACATATAAAAATCTAGAATTAGAACACCCCATGATAATTATGCATAAATTGATTTATGATAGAATTTTAGGTATCGATATACTAAATACAATAAATGCTAAGATTAATATTAATGATAATATAATTGTGTGTAATTATAAAAATGTTCAATATGAAGTAAACATGAACAGCGAGGAAGAAGAGTGCAAGGTAAGTGAAACACCTATTACTTTGAACAAGCCACAAATACAATATGGTCCAACTCGACATGTGAATGCGGTAGATGAAGAGATGACGACACAGGAAGAAGAGAAACTGCACGAATTAATAGAAGAATATAGTGATGTATTTAGTGAAGTACCGACGCAGACGACAGTATACGAGCACTCTATAGTTGTGTCAGACCCTACGAAAGTCATTAGGAAGACATACCCTATCCCAATACGATATGAGGAAGAGGTTGAACTGGAAATTCGGCGTATGATCGAAAGTGGAGTCATAAAGCGATCGAACAGCAACTTCCTGAATCCTCTAGTGGTAGTGAAGAAAAAAAATGGTGAGATACGTCTATGCCTTGACATGAGGGAGCTGAACAGCATTGTATTAAAGGAGTATGACTGTGCACCAACTGCGGACGAATTATTTACTAAGTGTGAAGGAGCAAGGTATCTGACGAAGCTAGATTTACGCTCAAGTTTCTGGCAGATTCCAATTCGTGAAGAGAATAGAAAGTACACTGCTTTCCTGTATAAAAATAAATGCTACCAACACAGGGTAGTACCCTTCGGATTAAGCACGAGTTTGGCAGCCATCGTAAAGTGTCTAGAAAGAGCCCTAGGACCTGAAGTGGAACCCTACACCATGATATTTGTAGATGATATCTTAGTTGTATCTAAAACGTTAGACGAACATATAAAACATCTAAGCACGATATTCCACAAGTTTAGGCAAGCGAACATATCCCTTAACCTAGACAAATGTGAATTTATCAAAACCTCTATCCAATTCCTAGGTCACATTATTTCATCCTCTGGTATTCAACCCGATCCTATCAAAATTTCCAGCATAACTAATTTCCCTATACCCGGAAATCTCAAAGAGTTAAGAGCATTCTTAGGACTCACAGGATACTACAGAAGATTCTCACCGTTATATGCAAGATATACGCAACCGCTTCTAGAGCTGACGAAGAAAGAAATAAAATGGAAGTGGGAGAAGAAACATCAAGATGCCTTTAACCAAGTGAAAGAGTTGTTCATCGAAAATATTATGTTACATCATCCTGAACGAGAAGGAAAATTCGTAATATACTCCGATGCTAGTGACTACGCAGTAGGAAGTGTACTGTATCAACAAGATACTATGGGAGAGCACCGAGTTATTGCCTACGCCAGTAGAGTCTTCAAAGGAGCTGAAAAACACTACTCCACATCAGAAAAAGAAATACTTGCTATAGTATATGCTCTTAAGCAATTCAGATATTATGTTTATGGTACTCATTTTGAGATACATACTGACCACCAAGCATTATCATTTTTATTGAAATGCAAAATAACAAATGCCCGATTATTAAGATGGATTTTAGCCATTAGCGAATACTCATTCACCATTAAATACTGTAAAGGTAAAGACAATATTATAGCTGATACACTAAGCCGATACATCAAAGAAGAATGTGAAGAAGTTTATGAGAGCGAAAAGGAAGAAGTACGATTGTTATCAATTAAATTCAAAGAGAATGATGAAGTAAAACAAATGCTGAAAAATGTAGCACAACAACAAGATTTGGACGTGACAATAAGGGAGATGAAGGACCAAGAACAGCTACCAAATCATTATAAGATACTTAATGGAATTCTTTTCAGGTTAGTAAGACAAGACTGGAAGATAGTACTAACGAATGACATGTTACAAAAATTAATTCAACCAGCACATGAGAGTTTAGCACATGCTGCCGCTCTGAAATGTTATCTGAGTCTACGAGAAGATTTTACGATTAATAATATGTATCGAAAGATAAAGAAGGAGGTAAAGAAGTGTTATGAGTGTCAACCGGCGAAAGGACCGAATTTATACACATACGTAGAAATGCAGAGCATGCAAAAGGGGAACAAGGGAGAGCTAATTGCAGTGGATTTTCTGGGACCACTACCACGATCAAGTCGAGGTGTGAAGCACATATTGGTATGTATCGATGTGTTATCCAAGGCAGTCCGACTGTACCCAATTATGCGACCCACAACCAAAGTTGTTCTAAAGATACTACTACAGAAATATATTCCGTCATATGGAAAAAGGAAGAAGGTACTCAGTGATCAAGGTGTACAATTCCAAAGTGAAAAACGGGAGAGGACGTTAAGGGAAAATGGAATACAAAAAGTTCTCACATCCATAAGACATCCTCAAGGAAACCTTGCTGAGAGAGTTAACAAAGAATTAGATAAATATTTACGAATATACTGCCATGATCAACACAATAAATGGGCAGAATATTTACCATTTATTGAAAAAGCCATTAACGAAAATTATAGTGAAGCAACAGGATACACTCCCATGGAATTAGAAGAAGATAAGAAGCCAACCAGATTTTGGACTAAGTATATAAACAAACCGAATAACCAAAATGTACCTGTACCAATAAGTGTGAAAATTGAATACGCAAAGCAACGGATAAGAGAAAGAGGTAACAAGAGAGTAGAGAGATTTAATCTAACTCACAAGCTACAACAATTCAACGTGGGAGAAAGTATACTACTCAAAGCTAATCCAGTGGGAAAACGGAGTGATAATACGGCGAAGAAATTCTTCAGACTTTATAATGGACCGTATACGTTAAGACAGCGAGTAGGACAACACACTTTCATCGTATATGATGAGATACAGAAGAAAGAAATAGGTAAATTCCACGCAACGTCATTTAGGAAGTTCTACACATGAAAACGACGAGGTCATTGAAACCGGTCAGATCAGCTGTTTGTTAAAGCCACCCTACTACAAGGTCACGAGCAGTGAGCGTGTGAAGAGGGGAGGTAAGACATTTGTATACACTCCAATTAAGGGTGAAATGACGAATATTATTCTTTATTATTTGTTACATTTTTTTTTGCAAATGTAATAATAATAAATAAAAAAAATTTTAATAAATAAATTTATTAAATTTTTTTTTGTTACCAAGCAGAGGGATAATGCGACAGTACAAATAAGTGATGTACTGAGCATTGCATATAAAAATTTTAATTTACCTAATAAACTGTAAATAATTAATAATATATTAGAAATAAGCATGTCATGGATTGCAAGCTTGGCTCAGACAAAAATATGAACAGGTGTTTCGACCTGAATCGACGTGCACACACACACAAATGTAACTGAAAGTGTGTACACCAGTATTTTGCTAGTGTGTGTGAACGCAGGTCTATGCAGGCGAGTTTGCCACCCCAAGATGAATAATTGCACAATTACTGTTTTTGCGTAATTATTCATAAACTATAATTAAGAATTAAAATCCAAAAACACAATAAAATGTAATAAAATTTACTAAATACTGTGTACGAAAACCACGTGAAAGTACGAGTGTAATAGTGAAATAACTGTGTACAAATCGAAAGGGTTAATTTGCAATGTCCGAAATTACAGTGAACATGTGTTGTAAAAATAGTAATAAGATAAGTATAAGAGTATACTTTCAGGACTCTGCAATTCGCAGAAATATAAGAAATAGCGAAATTGACAAAGAGTGGGAGAACTGAATCCAGAGACAGTTTCTGACATGTCGATTTCGTACCACTGCAGGTGTCGACCATGACATGGGTATAAATAGGACACGCAAGCTACAGTGGTTCTCTTTCTTAAATCACCCACGGTGCAGCGGGAGCTTATGCCCGTCCGCACGGCGTATTTATTTTTTTGTAAATAATTTAAATTTTCCAGTTACATACAACTAAGTAACTAAGTTATAAATACAATCATTTTTAAATAATAACAGCAGTACATAAGAAGAATTACATAAGAAGATCCATTGACGTCAGAAACAGCAAGAGGAGAGTTCCAGAGAGTGATACGACGCTGGACAAGAGAGAGTGATACGACGCTGGTCAAGAGGAGAAGAGAGACAGCCGACGCTGGAGTGCGAGACGAGGACGACTACAGATGTATCAAAATGATCGAGTATGATTGACGACAATAAGGTGATAAACAACTTATTTATATCTTAATCGTACAATGAACTCAAAGACAATTAAAGACATTTCTATTTTATTTTAAAGTAAGAGCCAATGTTTCTTGTAAAGTAGAATTAAAAACATAGATGTTTTAGAAATACGATTAACGTAACAGAGCTCAAATTAATATGAAATAAAATGAATATAAAGCATTTAAATGAAAACAATTAGTATTTGAGATAAAACAGTACTGAGAAACAAAAGATAAATTCAATAACTATTAATATTTTGAGTACATTACAATATATAAAAAGAGATTTAAATATTGATATTTTGAAACACATTAATTGACTGAGTAGTATGAAAATGAGACTTTTCTTTAATACAATAATTAGTAGAATAGAATATTTAGTCAGTAAGGATGTATATAGCATAAGCCTTACGGCATAATAACAAATAATAACGAATGTTTTAAATCGAAGTCAGTGCCATGTGCACAATTTTTTAATAATATCAAATAAATTTGAAATATCGTTACAAGTTATATAGAGTTCTTATTGCAGATACACCTGAAACCCAATTTAAATGTTATATTGTTACATAATTTGTCAATCTTGAACGTGAGACCGGTCACGCTAAATTTGTGTATATGTATATGTGTTTATGTATATGTATTGTTGCATATTTGGCTCCCAAAGAACGTGGGGCTATACAAATTAAAGTACATATAAAAATCCACACACATAAATACGTTGCATATATTTGTCGCCCTGGACGTGGGGCACGACATGCCTAAATTTATGTACAAAAATTTGTTACATAAATTGTAGCCCATGAACGTATGGCCCGATCCCCATCATTTAACTATTAAAATTTTTTTTATGTAGCTGAATGGTTGCTCTAAAATATAAGAGTGTGTTAAATAAAAAATGTATTATATGTAATAATTATTTATATTAAACAGTAACTGAATGTAATATTAATTGTTGTGTAATCACACAGCTGGCGCCCACAAATAATATTGTTTGTCTATGTAACAGGTGTAACTGTAATGAGTATTAATAATAACTATTAATAAAAATACAGAAATAAATAAATAAGTAGGGAACGGTTATCAATAATAATTGTTAAAGAATTACTACTAAATAAATATTTTAATAATACTTCAACATGACGACTTCAGGAAATTTAGACGTCGAGGCATTCCAGATGATGATGCGTGCCTGGGTCGATGAAATAAGTACAAAACAGACAGAAAATTTAAATAAACAGACAGAAGATTTAAATGCTAGAATAGACGAATTAAAAGAATCTAATAAGAAACAAACAGAAAGTTTAGAAAATAAATTAGAGCTACAGTCCGAAAATTTTAGACAGGACACCATAAAAATTACAGAGAGTCTAGAAGAGTTAAAAATTGATAATCTTGAAATAAAACAAAGTATAATTAACAGTAATGCGCAGTTAACCGAAAAAATTGGTGACACCAACATACGTATTGATACTCTAGAGAATAATTTTAAACAAGCCTTACATGAACAAGTTGTACGGATTGAAAATAAACAAAAAGAATTACGTCTCGAGTGGAGAAAAGATTTAAAAGAAACACATAAACAAATAAATGATACTTTAAAACTACTATAACGCGAGAACAGGATGATAAAATCTACACTATTAATAATGTATCCCAAGCAAATACCAGTAAACTTAGAGAAATAGAAACACGTACTGTAGTTATTGAGAATAAAATTGAAGAAACTACGAAAGACCGTTTGGGAGACGTATCACATATGAAAGAAGAGATTCAAGAGGAAATGAACCAGCTACGAAGTGAGTTAAGAAGACGACAGAACCAAATGACCATATTTCCTACACCAACGGAAGAAAGGAGCAGACTTAAGTTCTCGGGTGGTAAAGGGGAGAACAGTATGGAATTCCTAGCAAGAGTAGAGAAGGAAATAGAAAAAATTGGAAGTACAATTAATGACGACGAATAGACTTCGTCACGCGATATCTCAGAGATTCAGCCAGCCAATGGTACTCTATTATTAGAGATAACGTTAGTACATATCAGCAGTTTCGTGAGGCATTCGAGAACCGATACTGGAATCTACATACCCAACGACAAGTACGGGATCAACTCGAATATGGAAAGTTCAATGCACAAGGACAGCAGAGTATTGAACAATACACAATTACGCAAATAGAACGTGTAAAGCATCTCAAACCTAAATTCTCAGAATATGAAATTGTTTCAAAATTATCTTACCATTTTCAGCGAGATATCCAGTTAGCAGTTTATACACAAGGGATTAAAACCATAGAAGAATTTTTAATCCTTGTAACACAGTCGGAGAATATCAATAAAGGTAAGAACACACAATACTGGGAACAAAAACACGCATATCATCACCATAATTATCACAGAGATGACAAGAAAGCAATACAAAACACTACACCGCACCGTGATAATTATAAAATAAATTATTCGCCACCAATGTACAACACTACAACACGCACAGCTAAAGAAACTGAACAAAATAATACAGCTAGACGACAAGGAGACGTTGTATGGTCATCCAATCGTAAACAGTTTTCAAAACCAGCTGACAAACGCGTTGCCGCAGTACGAGGGTACGACAAAAAAAAATTGAAGAGAGAAAGCCAAGGAATGAATGAGACAGAGACAGTAACATTCCACAGCCGACCGTCTACATCAAAGGCGTCACAATGACTGAATAAACGGAAGCAAAATCATAAAATAAACAACATATACCCCTGCGATATTAGGGAGGACTTATTAAACACTGAACAGGATATAAAGCGAGACGCGCAGCAAACACAATGCCCTATTGTGACTGTTAGCATAAACAGGTGTAAAATACGGATGCTAGTTGATACAGGCAGCCAGCTGTCAGTTCTTAACGCTGCATGGGTTCAACGCAACAAGAAATATTTTAAAAATACTGCAATTTTGCCCGTAAATAATTTAAATATTACAACAGCTACCAATAAAAAAGAAAGAGTTAAACAACAAGCATATGTAACTCTAACATATAAAAATCTAGAATTAGAACACCCCATGATAATTATGCATAAATTGATTTATGATAGAATTTTAGGTATCGATATACTAAATACAATAAATGCTAAGATTAATATTAATGATAATATAATTGTGTGTAATTATAAAAATGTTCAATATGAAGTAAACATGAACAGCGAGGAAGAAGAGTGCAAGGTAAGTGAAACACCTATTACTTTGAACAAGCCACAAATACAATATGGTCCAACTCGACATGTGAATGCGGTAGATGAAGAGATGACGACACAGGAAGAAGAGAAACTGCACGAATTAATAGAAGAATATAGTGATGTATTTAGTGAAGTACCGACGCAGACGACAGTATACGAGCACTCTATAGTTGTGTCAGACCCTACGAAAGTCATTAGGAAGACATACCCTATCCCAATACGATATGAGGAAGAGGTTGAACTGGAAATTCGGCGTATGATCGAAAGTGGAGTCATAAAGCGATCGAACAGCAACTTCCTGAATCCTCTAGTGGTAGTGAAGAAAAAAAATGGTGAGATACGTCTATGCCTTGACATGAGGGAGCTGAACAGCATTGTATTAAAGGAGTATGACTGTGCACCAACTGCGGACGAATTATTTACTAAGTGTGAAGGAGCAAGGTATCTGACGAAGCTAGATTTACGCTCAAGTTTCTGGCAGATTCCAATTCGTGAAGAGAATAGAAAGTACACTGCTTTCCTGTATAAAAATAAATGCTACCAACACAGGGTAGTACCCTTCGGATTAAGCACGAGTTTGGCAGCCATCGTAAAGTGTCTAGAAAGAGCCCTAGGACCTGAAGTGGAACCCTACACCATGATATTTGTAGATGATATCTTAGTTGTATCTAAAACGTTAGACGAACATATAAAACATCTAAGCACGATATTCCACAAGTTTAGGCAAGCGAACATATCCCTTAACCTAGACAAATGTGAATTTATCAAAACCTCTATCCAATTCCTAGGTCACATTATTTCATCCTCTGGTATTCAACCCGATCCTATCAAAATTTCCAGCATAACTAATTTCCCTATACCCGGAAATCTCAAAGAGTTAAGAGCATTCTTAGGACTCACAGGATACTACAGAAGATTCTCACCGTTATATGCAAGATATACGCAACCGCTTCTAGAGCTGACGAAGAAAGAAATAAAATGGAAGTGGGAGAAGAAACATCAAGATGCCTTTAACCAAGTGAAAGAGTTGTTCATCGAAAATATTATGTTACATCATCCTGAACGAGAAGGAAAATTCGTAATATACTCCGATGCTAGTGACTACGCAGTAGGAAGTGTACTGTATCAACAAGATACTATGGGAGAGCACCGAGTTATTGCCTACGCCAGTAGAGTCTTCAAAGGAGCTGAAAAACACTACTCCACATCAGAAAAAGAAATACTTGCTATAGTATATGCTCTTAAGCAATTCAGATATTATGTTTATGGTACTCATTTTGAGATACATACTGACCACCAAGCATTATCATTTTTATTGAAATGCAAAATAACAAATGCCCGATTATTAAGATGGATTTTAGCCATTAGCGAATACTCATTCACCATTAAATACTGTAAAGGTAAAGACAATATTATAGCTGATACACTAAGCCGATACATCAAAGAAGAATGTGAAGAAGTTTATGAGAGCGAAAAGGAAGAAGTACGATTGTTATCAATTAAATTCAAAGAGAATGATGAAGTAAAACAAATGCTGAAAAATGTAGCACAACAACAAGATTTGGACGTGACAATAAGGGAGATGAAGGACCAAGAACAGCTACCAAATCATTATAAGATACTTAATGGAATTCTTTTCAGGTTAGTAAGACAAGACTGGAAGATAGTACTAACGAATGACATGTTACAAAAATTAATTCAACCAGCACATGAGAGTTTAGCACATGCTGCCGCTCTGAAATGTTATCTGAGTCTACGAGAAGATTTTACGATTAATAATATGTATCGAAAGATAAAGAAGGAGGTAAAGAAGTGTTATGAGTGTCAACCGGCGAAAGGACCGAATTTATACACATACGTAGAAATGCAGAGCATGCAAAAGGGGAACAAGGGAGAGCTAATTGCAGTGGATTTTCTGGGACCACTACCACGATCAAGTCGAGGTGTGAAGCACATATTGGTATGTATCGATGTGTTATCCAAGGCAGTCCGACTGTACCCAATTATGCGACCCACAACCAAAGTTGTTCTAAAGATACTACTACAGAAATATATTCCGTCATATGGAAAAAGGAAGAAGGTACTCAGTGATCAAGGTGTACAATTCCAAAGTGAAAAACGGGAGAGGACGTTAAGGGAAAATGGAATACAAAAAGTTCTCACATCCATAAGACATCCTCAAGGAAACCTTGCTGAGAGAGTTAACAAAGAATTAGGTAAATATTTACGAATATACTGCCATGATCAACACAATAAATGGGCAGAATATTTACCATTTATTGAAAAAGCCATTAACGAAAATTATAGTGAAGCAACAGGATACACTCCCATGGAATTAGAAGAAGATAAGAAGCCAACCAGATTTTGGACTAAGTATATAAACAAACCGAATAACCAAAATGTACCTGTACCAATAAGTGTGAAAATTGAATACGCAAAGCAACGGATAAGAGAAAGAGGTAACAAGAGAGTAGAGAGATTTAATCTAACTCACAAGCTACAACAATTCAACGTGGGAGAAAGTATACTACTCAAAGCTAATCCAGTGGGAAAACGGAGTGATAATACGGCGAAGAAATTCTTCAGACTTTATAATGGACCGTATACGTTAAGACAGCGAGTAGGACAACACACTTTCATCGTATATGATGAGATACAGAAGAAAGAAATAGGTAAATTCCACGCAACGTCATTTAGGAAGTTCTACACATGAAAACGACGAGGTCATTGAAACCGGTCAGATCAGCTGTTTGTTAAAGCCACCCTACTACAAGGTCACGAGCAGTGAGCGTGTGAAGAGGGGAGGTAAGACATTTGTATACACTCCAATTAAGGGTGAAATGACGAATATTATTCTTTATTATTTGTTACATTTTTTTTTGCAAATGTAATAATAATAAATAAAAAAAATTTTAATAAATAAATTTATTAAATTTTTTTTTGTTACCAAGCAGAGGGATAATGCGACAGTACAAATAAGTGATGTACTGAGCATTGCATATAAAAATTTTAATTTACCTAATAAACTGTAAATAATTAATAATATATTAGAAATAAGCATGTCATGGATTGCAAGCTTGGCTCAGACAAAAATATGAACAGGTGTTTCGACCTGAATCGACGTGCACACACACACAAATGTAACTGAAAGTGTGTACACCAGTATTTTGCTAGTGTGTGTGAACGCAGGTCTATGCAGGCGAGTTTGCCACCCCAAGATGAATAATTGCACAATTACTGTTTTTGCGTAATTATTCATAAACTATAATTAAGAATTAAAATCCAAAAACACAATAAAATGTAATAAAATTTACTAAATACTGTGTACGAAAACCACGTGAAAGTACGAGTGTAATAGTGAAATAACTGTGTACAAATCGAAAGGGTTAATTTGCAATGTCCGAAATTACAGTGAACATGTGTTGTAAAAATAGTAATAAGATAAGTATAAGAGTATACTTTCAGGACTCTGCAATTCGCAGAAATATAAGAAATAGCGAAATTGACAAAGAGTGGGAGAACTGAATCCAGAGACAGTTTCTGACATGTCGATTTCGTACCACTGCAGGTGTCGACCATGACATGGGTATAAATAGGACACGCAAGCTACAGTGGTTCTCTTTCTTAAATCACCCACGGTGCAGCGGGAGCTTATGCCCGTCCGCACGGCGTATTTATTTTTTTTGTAAATAATTTAAATTTTCCAGTTACATACAACTAAGTAACTAAGTTATAAATACAATCATTTTTAAATAATAACAGCAGTACATAAGAAGAATTACATAAGAAGATCCATTGACGTCAGAAACAGCAAGAGGAGAGTTCCAGAGAGTGATACGACGCTGGACAAGAGAGAGTGATACGACGCTGGTCAAGAGGAGAAGAGAGACAGCCGACGCTGGAGTGCGAGACGAGGACGACTACAGATGTATCAAAATGATCGAGTATGATTGACGACAATAAGGTGATAAACAACTTATTTATATCTTAATCGTACAATGAACTCAAAGACAATTAAAGACATTTCTATTTTATTTTAAAGTAAGAGCCAATGTTTCTTGTAAAGTAGAATTAAAAACATAGATGTTTTAGAAATACGATTAACGTAACAGAGCTCAAATTAATATGAAATAAAATGAATATAAAGCATTTAAATGAAAACAATTAGTATTTGAGATAAAACAGTACTGAGAAACAAAAGATAAATTCAATAACTATTAATATTTTGAGTACATTACAATATATAAAAAGAGATTTAAATATTGATATTTTGAAACACATTAATTGACTGAGTAGTATGAAAATGAGACTTTTCTTTAATACAATAATTAGTAGAATAGAATATTTAGTCAGTAAGGATGTATATAGCATAAGCCTTACGGCATAATAACAAATAATAACGAATGTTTTAAATCGAAGTCAGTGCCATGTGCACAATTTTTTAATAATATCAAATAAATTTGAAATATCGTTACAAGTTATATAGAGTTCTTATTGCAGATACACCTGAAACCCAATTTAAATGTTATATTGTTACATAATTTGTCAATCTTGAACGTGAGACCGGTCACGCTAAATTTGTGTATATGTATATGTGTTTATGTATATGTATTGTTGCATATTTGGCTCCCAAAGAACGTGGGGCTATACAAATTAAAGTACATATAAAAATCCACACACATAAATACGTTGCATATATTTGTCGCCCTGGACGTGGGGCACGACATGCCTAAATTTATGTACAAAAATTTGTTACATAAATTGTAGCCCCATGAACGTATGGCCCGATCCCCATCATTTAACTATTAAAATTTTTTTTATGTAGCTGAATGGTTGCTCTAAAATATAAGAGTGTGTTAAATAAAAAATGTATTATATGTAATAATTATTTATATTAAACAGTAACTGAATGTAATATTAATTGTTGTGTAATCACACAGCTGGCGCCCACAAATAATATTGTTTGTCTATGTAACAGGTGTAACTGTAATGAGTATTAATAATAACTATTAATAAAAATACAGAAATAAATAAATAAGTAGGGAACGGTTATCAATAATAATTGTTAAAGAATTACTACTAAATAAATATTTTAATAATACTTCAACATGACGACTTCAGGAAATTTAGACGTCGAGGCATTCCAGATGATGATGCGTGCCTGGGTCGATGAAATAAGTACAAAACAGACAGAAAATTTAAATAAACAGACAGAAGATTTAAATGCTAGAATAGACGAATTAAAAGAATCTAATAAGAAACAAACAGAAAGTTTAGAAAATAAATTAGAGCTACAGTCCGAAAATTTTAGACAGGACACCATAAAAATTACAGAGAGTCTAGAAGAGTTAAAAATTGATAATCTTGAAATAAAACAAAGTATAATTAACAGTAATGCGCAGTTAACCGAAAAAATTGGTGACACCAACATACGTATTGATACTCTAGAGAATAATTTTTAAACAAGCCTTACATGAACAAGTTGTACGGATTGAAAATAAACAAAAAGAATTACGTCTCGAGTGGAGAAAAGATTTAAAAGAAACACATAAACAAATAAATGATACTTTAAAACTACTATAACGCGAGAACAGGATGATAAAATCTACACTATTAATAATGTATCCCAAGCAAATACCAGTAAACTTAGAGAAATAGAAACACGTACTGTAGTTATTGAGAATAAAATTGAAGAAACTACGAAAGACCGTTTGGGAGACGTATCACATATGAAAGAAGAGATTCAAGAGGAAATGAACAGCTACGAAGTGAGTTAAGAAGACGACAGAACCAAATGACCATATTTCCTACACCAACGGAAGAAAGGAGCAGACTTAAGTTCTCGGGTGGTAAAGGGGAGAACAGTATGGAATTCCTAGCAAGAGTAGAGAAGGAAATAGAAAAAATTGGAAGTGCAATTAATGACGACGAATAGACTTCGTCACGCGATATCTCAGAGATTCAGCCAGCCAATGTTACTCTATTATTAGAGATAACGTTAGTACATATCAGCAGTTTCGTGAGGCATTCGAGAACCGATACTGGAATCTACATACCCAACGACAAGTACGGGATCAACTCGAATATGGAAAGTTCAATGCACAAGGACAGCAGAGTATTGAACAATACACAATTACGCAAATAGAACGTGTAAAGCATCTCAAACCTAAATTCTCAGAATATGAAATTGTTTCAAAATTATCTTACCATTTTCAGCGAGATATCCAGTTAGCAGTTTATACACAAGGATTAAAACCATAGAAGAATTTTTAATCCTTGTAACACAGTCGGAGAATATCAATAACGGTAAGAACACACAATACTGGGAACAAAAAACACGCATATCATCACCATAATTATCACAGAGATGACAAGAAAGCAATACAAAACACTACACCGCACCGTGATAATTATAAAATAAATTATTCGCCACCAATGTACAACACTACAACACGCACAGCTAAAGAAACTGAACAAAATAATACAGCTAGACGACAAGGAGACGTTGTATGGTCATCCAATCGTAAACAGTTTTCAAAACCAGCTGACAAACGCGTTGCCGCAGTACGAGGGTACGACAAAAAAAAATTGAAGAGAGAAAGCCAAGGAATGAATGAGACAGAGACAGTAACATTCCACAGCCGACCGTCTACATCAAAGGCGTCACAATGACTGAATAAACGGAAGCAAAATCATAAAATAAACAACATATACCCCTGCGATATTAGGGAGGACTTATTAAACACTGAACAGGATATAAAGCGAGACGCGCAGCAAACACAATGCCCTATTGTGACTGTTAGCATAAACAGGTGTAAAATACGGATGCTAGTTGATACAGGCAGCCAGCTGTCAGTTCTTAACGCTGCATGGGTTCAACGCAACAAGAAATATTTTAAAAATACTGCAATTTTGCCCGTAAATAATTTAAATATTACAACAGCTACCAATAAAAAGAAAGAGTTAAACAACAAGCATATGTAACTCTAACATATAAAAATCTAGAATTAGAACACCCCATGATAATTATGCATAAATTGATTTATGATAGAATTTTAGGTATCGATATACTAAATACAATAAATGCTAAGATTAATATTAATGATAATATAATTGTGTGTAATTATAAAAATGTTCAATATGAAGTAAACATGAACAGCGAGGAAGAAGAGTGCAAGGTAAGTGAAACACCTATTACTTTGAACAAGCCACAAATACAATATGGTCCAACTCGACATGTGAATGCGGTAGATGAAGAGATGACGACACAGGAAGAAGAGAAACTGCACGAATTAATAGAAGAATATAGTGATGTATTTAGTGAAGTACCGACGCAGACGACAGTATACGAGCACTCTATAGTTGTGTCAGACCCTACGAAAGTCATTAGGAAGACATACCCTATCCCCAATACGATATGAGGAAGAGGTTGAACTGGAAATTCGGCGTATGATCGAAAGTGGAGTCATAAAGCGATCGAACAGCAACTTCCTGAATCCTCTAGTGGTAGTGAAGAAAAAAAATGGTGAGATACGTCTATGCCTTGACATGAGGAGCTGAACAGCATTGTATTAAAGGAGTATGACTGTGCACCAACTGCGGACGAATTATTTACTAAGTGTGAAGGAGCAAGGTATCTGACGAAGCTAGATTTACGCTCAAGTTTCTGGCAGATTCCAATTCGTGAAGAGAATAGAAAGTACACTGCTTTCCTGTATAAAAATAAATGCTACCAACACAGGGTAGTACCCTTCGGATTAAGCACGAGTTTGGCAGCCATCGTAAAGTGTCTAGAAAGAGCCCTAGGACCTGAAGTGGAACCCTACACCATGATATTTGTAGATGATATCTTAGTTGTATCTAAAACGTTAGACGAACATATAAAACATCTAAGCACGATATTCCACAAGTTTAGGCAAGCGAACATATCCCTTAACCTAGACAAATGTGAATTTATCAAAACCTCTATCCAATTCCTAGGTCACATTATTTCATCCTCTGGTATTCAACCCGATCCTATCAAAATTTCCAGCATAACTAATTTCCCTATACCCGGAAATCTCAAAGAGTTAAGAGCATTCTTAGGACTCACAGGATACTACAGAAGATTCTCACCGTTATATGCAAGATATACGCAACCGCTTCTAGAGCTGACGAAGAAAGAAATAAAATGGAAGTGGGAGAAGAAACATCAAGATGCCTTTAACCAAGTGAAAGAGTTGTTCATCGAAAATATTATGTTACATCATCCTGAACGAGAAGGAAAATTCGTAATATACTCCGATGCTAGTGACTACGCAGTAGGAAGTGTACTGTATCAACAAGATACTATGGGAGAGCACCGAGTTATTGCCTACGCCAGTAGAGTCTTCAAAGGAGCTGAAAAACACTACTCCACATCAGAAAAAGAAATACTTGCTATAGTATATGCTCTTAAGCAATTCAGATATTATGTTTATGGTACTCATTTTGAGATACATACTGACCACCAAGCATTATCATTTTTATTGAAATGCAAAATAACAAATGCCCGATTATTAAGATGGATTTTAGCCATTAGCGAATACTCATTCACCATTAAATACTGTAAAGGTAAAGACATTATTATAGCTGATACACTAAGCCGATACATCAAAGAAGAATGTGAAGAAGTTTATGAGAGCGAAAAGGAAGAAGTACGATTGTTATCAATTAAATTCAAAGAGAATGATGAAGTAAAACAAATGCTGAAAAATGTAGCACAACAACAAGATTTGGACGTGACAATAAGGGAGATGAAGGACCAAGAACAGCTACCAAATCATTATAAGATACTTAATGGAATTCTTTTCAGGTTAGTAAGACAAGACTGGAAGATAGTACTAACGAATGACATGTTACAAAAATTAATTCAACCAGCACATGAGAGTTTAGCACATGCTGCCGCTCTGAAATGTTATCTGAGTCTACGAGAAGATTTTACGATTAATAATATGTATCGAAAGATAAAGAAGGAGGTAAAGAAGTGTTATGAGTGTCAACCGGCGAAAGGACCGAATTTATACACATACGTAGAAATGCAGAGCATGCAAAAGGGGAACAAGGGAGAGCTAATTGCAGTGGATTTTCTGGGACCACTACCACGATCAAGTCGAGGTGTGAAGCACATATTGGTATGTATCGATGTGTTATCCAAGGCAGTCCGACTGTACCCAATTATGCGACCCACAACCAAAGTTGTTCTAAAGATACTACTACAGAAATATATTCCGTCATATGGAAAAAGGAAGAAGGTACTCAGTGATCAAGGTGTACAATTCCAAAGTGAAAAACGGGAGAGGACGTTAAGGGAAAATGGAATACAAAAAGTTCTCACATCCATAAGACATCCTCAAGGAAACCTTGCTGAGAGAGTTAACAAAGAATTAGGTAAATATTTACGAATATACTGCCATGATCAACACAATAAATGGGCAGAATATTTACCATTTATTGAAAAA
This sequence comes from Magicicada septendecula, assembly GCA_034769895.1. Classification (NCBI taxonomy): domain Eukaryota; kingdom Metazoa; phylum Arthropoda; class Insecta; order Hemiptera; family Cicadidae; genus Magicicada; species Magicicada septendecula. The sequence goes on along the minus strand of CM068367.1, from coordinate 301,583,507 downwards.
GCCATTAACGAAAATTATAGTGAAGCAACAGGATACACTCCCATGGAATTAGAAGAAGATAAGAAGCCAACCAGATTTTGGACTAAGTATATAAACAAACCGAATAACCAAAATGTACCTGTACCAATAAGTGTGAAAATTGAATACGCAAAGCAACGGATAAGAGAAAGAGGTAACAAGAGAGTAGAGAGATTTAATCTAACTCACAAGCTACAACAATTCAACGTGGGAGAAAGTATACTACTCAAAGCTAATCCAGTGGGAAAACGGAGTGATAATACGGCGAAGAAATTCTTCAGACTTTATAATGGACCGTATACGTTAAGACAGCGAGTAGGACAACACACTTTCATCGTATATGATGAGATACAGAAGAAAGAAATAGGTAAATTCCACGCAACGTCATTTAGGAAGTTCTACACATGAAAACGACGAGGTCATTGAAACCGGTCAGATCAGCTGTTTGTTAAAGCCACCCTACTACAAGGTCACGAGCAGTGAGCGTGTGAAGAGGGGAGGTAA